>OX246754.1:159819138-162387326 GCA_945910035.1 Brachypalpus laphriformis | reverse complement strand
TGCTAATTATTAGCACTGCTTCTGTCTTGTGATTTACCAGTTCCAGACCAGATGCCTGTAGCCATGCCCTCACGTTCATTATTGTTTAGTTCCGGCTTTCAGACACTTGTTCTAGCTTTTTTGCTACGATGATTACTGCAATGTCATCAACGTTGCCGATAATTTCTACTCCGCTCGACCTTGGCGTTCTTATTATGCCATCATACATTATATTCCACAGGGCTGGGCCTAGTACTGACCCTTGGGGGACTCCTTCCCTCCTCCCCTTAGCCTCCTCTTCCGGGTCATAATGAAGAGTTCTCTCACTGAAGTAGCTGCCTACTATTCTCAACAGGTAGTTAGGTATATGCAGGTAGCTTAGTGCTCTAACTATGCAGCTCCATCTGCATAGAGGTAATTGGATGTCGCTGTTACATAATACCTTTTTCATTTTGCCAAACACCACTCTAGCTTGTTCGATTCTGCAGTTTATTTCTTGTGACGAATCCGCTTTCCAATCAAATTTCGTTCCGAGGTATTTCATACTATAAACACATTCGATCTTAACGTTGTCGATATGGACTTCCGCGTTAGCTCTATCTCGTCGAGAAACCGCCTTGAATTTGGTTTTGGAAGCGTTTATTTTAAGACCATATTCCAAGCTGGCTTAGTTTATTTTATTCATCATTGAATTTAGTTCTCTCTCACTTATTGCAACGATTACTGAATCATCAGCGTCAGTGTTGGCTATCCCTTCTTGTTGACAGCATATACTTGGTTTTGCCCTCGTTTATCGCTAAACCCATTTTGGCCGCTTCCGCCTCAATGCTTGCAAACGCACTGGTGACAGCCCGCTGAGTTCTTCCGATAATGTCTATATCGTCGGCGTATGCAAGCAGTTGTACAGACTTGTAATAGATTGAGCCTCCGGTGTTGGCTTGTGAGTTCCGCACAATCCGTTCAAGTACAATGTTAAAGAAGTCACATGACAGCGCGTCACCTTGTCTAAAACCTTTTTTGACATCAAAGGTCTCGGTGAGGCGAACCCCACAGGCGGATCAGTAGAAATGCGGTGAAGTGGGAGGGTTGTGATCCCTTGTTTTCGGATCACGGCCTCTCTGAAAAAGAAAGAAGAAGAAGAAGAAAGGTCTCGGTGAGGTCATTACCGACGTTGATGGAGCAGCGAGCGTTCTCCATCGTCAGCCTGCACAGACGGACAAGTTTGGCAGGGATGTCAAAACTAGACATGGCTCTATAAAGCTCTTCTCTATAGATGCTGTCATAGGCGGCCTTGAAATCGATAAAGAGATGAGTATCGGTTTGGAATTCTTGGGTTTTCTCCAGGATCTGCCGAAGTGTGAAAATTTGATCGATGGTGGACTTTCCTGGCCTGAAACCGCACTGGTAGGGTCCAATCAGGGCGTTCACACAATATCGCAGAAAAGATCTTGTATGCGATGTTGAGGAGACTGATGCCTCTATAGTTGGCGCAGTTGAGGGGGTCTCCTTTATTGTGGATCGGGCAAACGATGATGAGGTTCTATTCATCAGGCATACACTCGTCTGTCCAAATCTTAGAGATGAGTTGGTGTATGCACTCATCCGCAGCTGCCTTGAAAAGTTCGTCCGGTAAGCCATCAGGTCCAGCAGCCTTGTTGGATTTTAGCTTGGATATTTCTATCCTCACTTCGTTTTGGTCAGGTGGACGGAAATTTTGACTATCATCGTCTATGTTGAATGGTTCATTCTGCCTGACAGCGGGATGTTGGTCTTCGTCGCCGTTATACAGTCTGCAGAAGTAGTTTTTCCATATTCTCAGCACCGACTGTGATTCTACTACGAGGTTTCCATTTTCATCTCTACAGGTTTCTCTACGGGTATTGCTCCTCTGATGCGTTCTTTTTACCTTTTGGTAAAACTTCCGTTCATTGTTCCTGGAATATAAACTCTCGATATTCTCAAACGCGCGCTTCTCATGCTCTTTCTTCTTCTTTTGGAGAAGCCGATGTTCTTCCCATCTCTTTTGCTCGTAGAGCTCACGAGCAGCTCTCGTCTTCCTTTGCAGCTCCGCTTTGTATGCCTCTTGTTTTGCTGCATGCACTCGCCGGCATTCTTCGTCAAACCAGGGGTTTCGCGGTGGTGGGCGAGCGAGACCCAGCACATCAGTCGCGGCGTTACTGATGGCATGTTGGCAGCGTTGCCACTGGCCTTCAGCACTTGATGCTGGCGGGATAGGGGTGATTGAGAGATTTTGAGATACGCGTTCAGCGAAGAGTCTGGCGGTCTCTTGCGATTGTAGCTTTTCGACGTTAAATTTTCTCACAGTGATTCTTCTTTGTTGGTCCGATTGGGATATCCGCATTCGTACCTTGGCTACAACAAGGTAATGATCCGAGTCTATATTGGCCGCTCGGAAGTTCCGGACATCCAGAATACTGAAGGCATGCCTTGCGTCGATCGCAATATGATCAATTTGGTTGATCGTTACATGATCATTGGACCGCCATGTCTGCTTATGAATATCGAGATGAGGAAACCATGTGCTTGCTATGGTGACATTTCGCTCCACGTTGTCAGACGCGGTGTCGTGTAGGCTATGCTTACCGACTGCCCTACCAAAGACGTCCTCCTTTCCTATTTTGGCGTTAAAATCGCCCAATACGATTTTAACGTCGTATTTAGGATATTGCTCATATGTCTTGTCGAGGAGCTCGTAGAAACACTCTTTGGTGGCAGGGTCCTTTTCTTCCGTGGGGGCATGAACACATATTAGGCTAATGTTAGCGAATTTAGCCTTGATCCGGATAGTCATAATACACTCTCTTACGTGTCGGAAGCTTAAGACTTCTTGCCTAAGTCTGCCGCGTATGACAAATCCGCATCCGAATAAGCCTCTGTAGCAGTCACCGTAGTAGATGTCACAGTTTTGCATCCTCTTTTTGTTTGTATATACCATATGCAAAATAAAATAAAAAAAATGTACTCTTATCTTCAAACTGCGGTCCCACATGATCAGATCAAATATATTTTCATAGTTGTAGTTGAGGTTGATGATCTTCCATAACGTGAATCGTCTTCAACGCTCTCTTGTTCACGTTTGCATTCCGCTAGCCACTTTTTAATCAGTGTTTTCGATAGGGCAGATTGCCCTTAAGTTGCCGCCGTATCTTAATTAATTTGGTTCGGAGTAAACATTTTTTTTAACAGGTACTTTATGAAGGTGCAATATTTGTTTTTTAATTTTTTTAAGAATTATTTTTATTTTATTTTTATTATTTTTATCTTCAATCATCCCTCGTAATTGCATACGCGAGTACTGATGAAGAAAGTACACTCCGCCTCCTTAGTCTATATCACTCTAAAAAGTTTTGGTCTTTCGGTTGGTAAAACACTTCCTTAGAACAAATGTTGTGTGTACGTACTCTTTTCTGTGTCCCGAGAAACCTTTCCATTAGACTCATTGTGTAACAGTTTTAACCTATTTACAGGGCTCATAGCCTGGTCTCTGTTAATTCCCAAAAACCCAACGATTGCAGCCACTTATTAAACCCTCTCAAACTATTTACAGGACTCGTAACAATAATAGGAATCGACAAGGCTGTGGAAGAAGATCGCTTACGCGTCGCAGGTAAATCAATTCTCCTACACAAGCGAAACTCTGGAAAGCCAGCGCCCTGTACAGGTTTGTCGGTGTTCAGCAAAGACATCGCTACCGTAGGCGAAGATGGCAGGTAATTATTCGAATCGTTCTATCGTACACACAATACAATGGTTGATTGCAGGTTAAATGTTTTATCGGCGAACAATTTGAGCATCATAAAAACCATCAATGCTGACAGCTGCGCTCTGACTGCTGTATCGTACATAAATCCAAAAGAGGTGAGCTTTCTATAAATATATGTACGGATTCCCTTTATTTTTTCCTTTTCCAGATTCTCACAGCTAACCGAATGGGCGTCATAAAAATGTTTGATATTAGATCGGAGAATGAAGAGCCAACATATTCGTTCATGATTTCATGTGAAGATGATCGAAAATCCAATTACGTCTCCTGTCTCACATACCATCCTACACAAAAGCACATAGTAAGTTGACGAACAAACTGAATTTCTCATTAACTAATAATGTCTTCCACAAGGTTCTCGCTGGAAGTGAAGAAGGCTCAATTACCGTGTGGGATTTACGGCAACCAGGTATTCCAGCGTCATTTTTAAGTGCACACAATAGCGCTATTACCGAAATCGGTTTCCATAAATCTGAGCCTTCTAAGTTGTTTACTGCGTCCGAAAGCGGCGAAGTGTGGCAATGGACGCAAAATACAATGACTATTCCCAACGATATGGAACCGCAAATGTTGAGGCCAGATTCGGACAATACTAATCCTTGGTTAAATGGTGAACGAGCCAAGAGTCGCATAAATGTCACAGCATTGATAACTGATCTACGAAAACCGGTTAATACTTTCGATTCATTTGGAACGAAAATTGTATGCGGTAGTGATAGCGAGGCTATTTATTTCATTGAAAGTTTTATTTAACAAAATAATTGAATTATTACAACTTTATAAAAAAAATCGAACTTGTTGGTTTTGCTTTTTTTAAATATAAAGATTAAATGCTTTATATCAGATATTAAGTAGAATTTTTAAATAATTTCGCTGACGTTTTAGTTGTTTGAATTAAAAAAAAAAAAAAAATGTTGAGTCGTTTGAAGACTGCAGTTAATTGAGTAAGAAGACTTATTATATAAATGACTTATTCAATGTCTTTAACTCCATGCCTTCACCAGTCATTTTGAATACTCTAATTGGGCAGTTAACTAAAGCACTCAATACTCTAAGCAAAGAACAGCGCAACTGGCAATTCAAATTGATGAAAAGTAAAAGACAGGCACGGGCGGTCGGGAACAGGAGTTGATCTTATTCACAGAGAGGAAAGTAGTTTCCCTTTTTTTCGGGTTTCGTGTATAATGTACACTGTATATCACCTTTTCGCCAACCGAACATGTTCATCTTTTTCCTTCCCTTCTATTATTTTGCGAAAGTGTATTCAATAAGAAAAAACAATAAATACGGTAAAACTTTAAGAGCGGATGAACTTTTGAGAGGGAAAAACATTCTAAAAAGCTTGGGGGTCATATAGAATTACCCATACAAAGAGTTCCGGAAACATTTTGTTTGTATGGCGTGCACTATCTTGTTACATATCGATACCTTAATTCGCAAATCAGCTAACTCCATAGCAGCAAACTTTACAGGGGACACTAAAAACCTTCGCTTTTATTTATATTACATAATTTTAAAAAATTGAAAATCCCGTTGGTGCCTATTATTTAAATCTATTGTTTTGATTATTTTTTATACGTTTTCGTGGGTCGCTTACAAAACTACAGCAGTTTTTGGAGTTAGCCGATTTTTTTTTCTATGAACTATATGGGTTTGGGAGTTAAACGGTTTTATAGTAGTAAAACTTTAAGCTGTTCAAACAGTAAATTTAATGAAAGTCAAAAATATAAGTCATTTTAATATAAGTAATTAAGTCAAAAATAATATAATAATGAAAACTAAATTAGGTTTAACCAACATCTTCCACTTGATGGGCTGATTTCAGTCTTCGTGTGGAAGGTTATCGTAATAATTTTGGTAATCTTGAGGCA
The DNA here is from genome assembly GCA_945910035.1 of Brachypalpus laphriformis. NCBI lineage: Eukaryota > Metazoa > Arthropoda > Insecta > Diptera > Syrphidae > Brachypalpus > Brachypalpus laphriformis. The sequence goes on along the minus strand of OX246754.1, from coordinate 162,381,692 downwards.
TAGTATTTTTCAGTTGTTGCAAATCCAGAAACTTATTTTTAGTTATTTTCCTTCGTTCATTATAGAGATTGGATATATTCTCAAACAAAATTGCATCTGTGTTCTTCTTTGTCCTTCTTTGACTCAACAGTTTATATTCTTTTGAAAACCGGAGCTTGTGTAGAATTTCTCCACTAGGATCATATTTTAGTGGCCTTATGTCTGTAACCTAAAATCAATAAGCATTATTACATACAAAATAATAGATAGTGTCAAACAGCTACAAAATAAAACAAAGTAAAAATTAAAAAAGTGAATGGTTTGCAAACATTACCTTTGGATCACCCTTCATTTTACCGGGTCTTATTGACTTATAAAAATCTAATTCTTTAACATTTTTGAAGTATGTATAGGTCAAGTATTGAACATTGTAGGATTTATTCTTTTTCGCCTTCTTGCAAATAGTTATATACTCTGCTGGAACATTTATAATTTGATTCTTGAGTTTTTTCTCAATCATAGCATGCATGCTATCCACTTCCATCTGGGTATGGCCAACCTCCAAATATTTCTGTTCTATAGTTACATTATACAACATAGCCACGTTCAGAAGCGCATTGCTCAAAATGACGTTTCTATTTTGATATGTGCAGCCATCGGTGTACAATATTATTTCTCTGTTATTATCTCCCATTTTCGGGATAACAGTTTCGTTGAAAAACTTTGTAATAATTGTAGAAAACTCATCAGAATTTAATCCTCCTTCAGCCTCGTTCCATATAAAGCAATAACCGTCACTTGTTTTCATATCATATATACACCAATTATGTACACAAAGCTTAGTTTTATAATAATAGGAAGATACATTTGATCGTGGTGCTAGGAGTACTGCCTGTAAATCAGCTGTGAACACAAATTCCTTGTTTTCTTTATCAGCTTCTTTCTCCTGTCTTGCTTCATTTTTTTATCAATGTGTTCTTTATAGATGTCATCAGTAATATGACCCATCTTAAAACCGTTACAGGTTTCACACAAGTCTTTTTTTGGTTTGAATACAGAAATCTTTTTTATAGTAAGAGTGTTTGAAAATGTAGCAATGGACAACGGATTAATATTTTGAGATTTGCAGTGATTTACATACATTTCGTAAAGTTGACATTTAGAAGCAATATCAGGTTGTAAATATAATATATATATTTCAGTTCTTTTCCGGCAATAGTGTGAAGGCAGTTTTGGTATGTTGTCTAAAAATTCGTGCAAGGTTTTAACTTCTTTGTCAAAAGGTTTTTTGCGAGTTTCTGAGACTTGTTTATTAGTTTCATTTATTTTTGTTTTATTTCCGACCTTCCAGCCCCATACGCAAGTTTTTCCGATACAAAGAGTGTTCAGAAATAATGTTTTACATGCTCTTACCATATCTTCACCTTTTTTCAAGTAGTAAATCAAAGTATTTATCCGTTTCGACTTTTCAGGGTCTTTTCTGTCCCTTTGCCAATTTGTGTGAATAACTTTAACTAAGCTTTGAATAAATACTCGTTTTTCATCCCAAGTCATACTCCAAAATTGATCAAACAGTGCTTTTCTATCATCGTCTGAAATATCATGGCACTTAACAACGCCGAGATTTGTTGCTCTACAACGACATCTAGGCTTCATTACCTTTTGTGACTTCTTAATATTTTTCTTCCAGTTACCACCAATTTTTTTTTACCACAATACTCTTCCCTTTCTCTCTATTTTTTTTTATTTCTTTGGCTAGCCCATTCATCCTTTTTAACTTGACAGCGCTTCCTTCTTTTAACTTTGGGCTCGTCATTTTCCGATTCTGAATTACTGTAGTCAACCAGTTTTGTAGTCAATGGATTTAAATTAGCTACTTCAATATATGTAGGGGTAGCTGGTTCTTTGAAAGGTAACGTAAGCGTTGAATTATACAGTACTCGTAAGGACGTAGGACTATTAGATAAGTTATTATCTGAAGTCTCAAAGTGAATGATGAAGTTATTTTCACTATTGTCAAAGACAGTGGGAGGTTCATTAGTTGGACTTAAAATTGGAGAAAAGTTGTGGTGTGGGCTGGATTGTAATATTTCTTCCAAAGTTTCTTCAATTATTACATTGTCAACTAATTCATAATATTCCGAGACACTAACATTTTTAGAAATGAACTCATCATTCTCTGTAGTTTCATCATTTTGTATCAATGAAATGGAGTCAGGATTGTAAGTTTCACCCCTTTTATCTACACCATGCTGTGTTTTCTTCAGGCTAAGCATACAAAGCTTTTTGCCACGTGACATCGACATCTACATGAAAAAAGAAAAAGAAGCCCTTAAGCACACACAGCAGCAAATAAAATCAGAACACACACCAGTTAAAGCCAATAACACCACCATGAAACAAATTTAGTTGCAAGAAAAAACTGTTATTTTCAAATGAAAACGCCAACGGAAAAAAATATAACTCCTAATGCAGAGTGAAAACAGTGATTGGCAAAACAGCCAACTCCAAGGCAAGGTTAAAATCTCTTAAATAAGTAAGCCAACTAAAAAAAATAATATTATATTAAATGTATTTACATACCTTATAGCAATCTGCAACGAACTCACAAATTTTATATTGGTTTTATTAATTTAATTAGCACAATAAATAAACAAAACACGGAGCACAATATAGTCACGTCACAACTCTATACAAAATGGGCGACTTAATGGAGTTAGCTGTTAAATTTGCCGCTTTCCGAAACACGTGAAGTTGTTGGTTTTTCGCACAGCGATTTAAATAAAAAATCGTGAATATTTTGGAGTTATTCCTTTTCAAAAATATGCGGAATAGGCTAAATGGGAAAACCTTAACAATAACTCATTTTGGGAAAAAAGTGGTGTTAGCTGGTTTGCGAATTATGGTATCGATATGTATATGGCCTTTGGTCTTAAGCGGCCCCTAGACGCTCAATATTATTGTGCAATATTTGCTGGGTGCCCTAGACGGTTCAATGTTTTTCGTAATAATTTAGTTAACGACAGATAATTGTGTAGGCAACATGTAAAGTGAAATTGAAGTTTGTTGTGTGGCCATTGCTCTGGCTGTGTGCTTAAGAAAGAAAGAAGGGAAAAAGCGCAGATGGATGAAGGAGTGGTACAAACAAAGAAATGCTTTTACTCATGAAAATTTATTAAATCAGCTAGTAGTGAGTGAACCTAATGATTTTCGAAACTTACTGCGACTAGATGGTACATCATTTAAAGAACTGCTGAAAATGATTACACCTAGAATTAATAAAAGCATGGTCATGAAATTTGGGTAGTGACTGAAAGAATAAGATCGCGGATACAAGCTGCCGAAATCAGGTTCCTTCGGGTTGTTGCTAGAATAGCTCGTAGGGGTCGAGTGCGCAACATAAGAGTACGCGAGGCGCTCAATGTTGAGCAGCTACTTCTCCGAACGGAACGATCTATGCTTGGATGGTTTGGTCACGTAGTGCGTATGCCTCTAAACCGGCTTCCAAGACGTGCTATGATTGCCGTGGCATCATCCTTTCTGATGAATTGGGGTCAATGTCGGAGGATCGGAAAGGATGGAGGGTCCACCTGAGTATCCTACCCCCACGACCCTCATGAAGGATTAGCGGGCCATTGAAAATCTGTGTATGTATGCATTAATAAAAGTAATACTGTTGTGCGAGATGCTGTTCCTCCTTGCCAGCGTTTGTCAATTACACAACAATACCTTGCTACTGGAAATACTTTCGAGGATTTAAAGTTTACAAGCGCTATATCCCCGCAATCAATAGGCATAATTGTTATAGAAAATTGCACGACCTTAACACATCTGAAACGTCCTGAAAGATTACATAAAGGTAAAGAAAACAATTATTAAAAATTACTAGTATCGCTTGTGGTCGAAATTCGACCTCCCGTGCTGTAAAGCCACAGCGATTCAAGCTCATACCGCCATGAACGTGATCAAAATCCTTTCATTTAATTGATTAAAATGTTTTGTATGGGAAATCATACGTGTATGTTGACTTTATTTTGCCCGACTTAACGGTAGCATAAGCACGTGATTTATTTTTTCTGCTCATCTATGGCACAGTACCTTTCGAATGATATAAGACTCATTCCCCACCTTTCATAATAAATACTAAGAAAACGTACGATAAATTTCGTGTTCACGTATTAACATATAAGATTTCATTTGTTATTCCTTTTTTCTTATGTGTAGGTAATTTATTAATAACTAGCGGGTGACCGGCGAGCGTTGCTTCGCCTAACAAAAAAGAAAACAACTGTCAGGCAGGCGACTGGACCAACAACTGTCAGGCAGGCGCCTGGAGCAACAGCTGACAGGCAGGTGCCTGGGGCTAAGAGCAGTAAAGTACTAGAATATTAAAGTAGTCGGCAAACTGGGTATGGCGATGCGACAAATAAAATAACCTTTTTTTTAGTACTAAAGTACTATAATACTAAAGTAGTTGACCGATTTTGACCAAACAAACGATTTTGACCAAACTTTTAGGAATACTTTAGAGCCAATACTGAAGATTGCCTGAAAATTTAAACTCAATCGGTTAAGTGGTTTCGGAGTCCATAGCATACAAACATAGGTACATACATTTTTTCCAATGGAAAAGAACACTTTCAGTTTTTCCCGAATTTTCCAATTTCCGGGCAACTTTTCCAATTTTTTTTTTTCGTAAAACCTTATTCAGACTATTAAGATTTTGAAAGTAAATTGAGCCAAATCGGTCCAGCCGTTCTCAAGTTATGCGATGACCAACGAACAGCATATCATTTTTATTTATATAAACTGCATATTTATAGAACTCCGTAGGAATTCCATCCGATCCCGATGCTTTGCCATCTTTCAGACTCTTATATGCAACATCTATTTCCGCTACAGTAATTGGTGCATCCAATTCGTCGCTGTCGAAGGCCGGTTGAGCAAAGTGGAATCTGCATGGATCAGTTATTGGATTCAAAAGTTGCCTAAAGTGCTGAAATAGAGTATCGGTCCCTAAAGTTTCACTGATGATGAACTTTTTCCCATTAAGCTTCGCAGCGCATCTCCAAAAATCAGCTGAATTTTTACACTCGGAGAGCTTTTTGGCTTCCGCTTCATAGTGCAGTTTCTTTTTTCTTTTGCATATATCCTTATACTTTGAATTTGCTTCTACATAAAATCTCCTGGAAAAATCCTCGCTAGAGTTTCGAAACATTTTCAGCCAAACGAATGAGTATTTTCTTGCCATTTTACATTCCTCGTCGAACCATGGTTTGTCGTTAGCTGGTCTATTTCCTATGTTATGCATACTTGTTTGGTACGCCGCCTTGACGACATCTCCCAGTTGACCAGTTGACCGACATCTATAGGCTGCCTTTCTTCCAAAAGTCGATCAAGGTTCTGATTATATATAATCCTTCTCTTTTGCCTCCATTTTAATTTAGGCAGCAAAGCCGTTTCTTTCAAGAGGATGTTATTCTCCTGTACGTTAATTCCGAAAGTTATTATTATCGGCTGATGATCTGAATACGGAACTTGCCCCACTTCGAAATCAAATACATAGCTGCGCCAGTCTCCTCCTATGAGTCCCAAGTCTATGACTGAGGTTCCTTGCTGCCCCACAAATGTGAATTCGCCGCATGCGTCCATTTCGCTTGTTCCATTCAAAATTCGAAGTCCAAGTGTGTTACACATTTCCAGGAGCTTTCTGCCTCTAGCATTGCAGATACCGTTTTTCGATTTTCTGGATATGTCGGCTAAGGAATTCTCGAGTCCTGCATCTTCTCCAATTCTAGCATTAAGATCTCCTATAATTGCAATGTTCGAGGTAAAATGGCATAGCATGATCTCTTCTTGATTAATATTGTCTTGGCAGACGGCTTTACAATTAAAAACGCTAGTATTACATTTTTTTTTAATATATTTCCCACACCTTGGCATTTTTTGCTATATTTTTATAGCGAGGATTACTCAAATCGCATAGAATATTGTTCCTTTTTACGAGATCGATTAATTTTTCTGTTTGCTGATGTGCCATATCTTTTTTTTTTTTTCTGTTTTGTATGGAAATGTCAAAAAAGCGCGCTGCAGTGAAGCTGAAGCTAAATCCACTTCCACTTCAGCGGCATGCTTCAGCTTCACATTGTGTTCGCAGTATTGGATGTGTGTGTATTTAATTTTGACAGCGTGACGTACTTCAGCTTCAACTTCATCATTGTGTTCGGGCCGTTAGGAACATAAAAAAAACACCCTGTATATCGCGTTCCATATATCGGAAATATATCGGGAATAATTATAATACATCGCAGGAAAAAATATCGTTTTTTCGATATATCGATACATTTTGTGCATCCCTAGTTTCTTTCTTGGCGGGAATTTAATACTTGTTTATCACCCGGTACTTTTGTATTTCGTCAAATACTAATTGTTTACAAAGACTTGCTGGGCCAAGTACTAGTATTTGTTTTAAGATATTTATCCCAATCCCAGTGCAATCATTTGTTTTTCTATTTAGCCTCTGAAAGTGATTTAAAATGTTCGCAAAGCGTATAGTATCCCCCGCAGTAGTTTCCGTAAGTAGAAGACATATCTCATGCTTGAATGAAACTATTTGATTTTCCTAAGGATCGAAATCTAAACGTTGAAAACGAGAACCCGCCAAAGCGACGCAGCACCAGAATAACACGAACTACTCGCTCACTTGCCGACGGCACTCCATCCCCAGAGAAGGCGAGCAAAAAACAGCTTCCCTTTGTGAAGTACAAAGGCGCGATCAAGTACTATACTCAGGGAACAGATATAGCAGCAGTTTCCGATGAGCTTATGTAAGATTGTAAAGATTATTAGATTGAATATCATTAAAGGCAAATTTACCCTACCAGGCAATGGGTCAACACTCAACCGGGAGTCGTTCCAATTGCCTTTGACATGGAGTGGCCGTTTTCCTTTCAGACAGGACCTGGGAAAGCATCGCTAATGCAGCTATGCGCCGATGAAAAGGTATGCTACCTCTTTCACTTGACTGAGTTGAAGAAGATTCCAGCTGCGTTGATGGCATTGTTGTCTCATCCTCAAGTCCGCTTGCATGGTGTCAACATAAAAAAGTACGAAACCGTATGAAACTATCTGTATTTAGTACTAAAATTAAAACCTTACAGTGATATAAGGAAACTCAAAAGAGATTTTCCAGAGGTGACTGTGGATACTCTGATTGAAAATTGTATTGACCTCGGGGTTTGGTGCAATGAAGTTTGTAATACTGGAGGACGATGGAGCCTGGACCGGCTGTCTTCTTATATTGTAAGTACCAAGCGAGTATAACAATTCAGTGTGCTCATTGTTTCGTTTTGTGTAGTGCAAGAAAACTGTGGACAAAAATAAGAAGGTTCGCATGAGCAAATGGCATATCGTTCCATTGGACGACGATCAGAAAATGTATGCAGCTATAGACGTCTACGTAAGTTATTTACCTTTTTTATTTCTATTTATTACTTAGGGGACGCTACAGTGGTGGATCTCGGCCTCAACCAATAAATCTCTCAAGCCAGCCTGGTTACGATCCAACTGCCTTCAGTTGGTTGTGGCCCACTGATTGCACCACCTACCGCGAGGACGTCCTCTACTGCGCCGTTCAATCGGGGTAAATTCGAAGATTTTCGCGGCAGGAACGTTGGGCTCCATTCGCTTTACATGACCCAACCATCTTAATCTGTGTATGTGAACTCTTCTGGCTAAGTCGCTATCATTGTATAGGTCATGTAGTTCGGCATTGTACCTTCTCCACTCGCCGTCTAAGCAGATGCTACCAAAATTCTCTCGAAAATCTATTTTCAAAGCAACCAAGGGCATCCTCATCCCATTTTGACAAAGTCCATGTCTCTGCATGTCTTATACAAAGTTACCTTAGTAGTTCTTGATTGACCGTTGCTACTCAATTGCTTTCTTAGTCCATAGGAACAACGATTGGCAAGAGTTCTTCTTTTGTATCACTCGGTTACTGAAGCCAATGAAATGTCGATGTCGTCGCATTTGTCTGATCCAGGCGTTTATAGGCCTGCCTTTCCTACATCGCGATGTCTTTGGAACGTGCATTGATATTGCCTTTTTAACAGGGTTCAAATGATCTCTTCTTTGAACGTGACAATACCAACTGAGCCGGTCGCGCTTTATTTTTTGTACGATGGTTTCCTTGATGTGGAAGCTTCCACGGATCTTCGAACTTCTTATTCGATCAAGCTTTGTCACTCCTGCTGTCATGCGAAGCATCTTCATCTCAGCTGCCGTTAATTTACTCTCATATCTTTTGTACATCGTCCAACATTGTGAACCGTATGTGAGCGCTGGACGTACAACTGCGGTGTAGAGCCTTCCTTTCAACTTAGGGGACATTTTTCTGTCACAGAAGATAGCGGGATTTTCTCGCCACTTCATCCACCCTACGCTTACACGATGATTGATGCCGTCATCACAAGTTGCTTTGCTATTGATCATAGATCCCAGATATTTGAACTTTTCTCACTTGGGAAGCACTGTTCCACTCAAATAAATGTCTGGAATAGGCCTGAGTGGATCAGAGAACGGGCAGCACAAGTACTCTGTCTTTTTTGAACTAATGCGATACCCATTTCCCTCCAAAACGTCCACCCACACATCAAGTGCTCGTTGCAGGGATGTAGGATCCTCACTTATGATGGCTCCATCGTCAGCAAAGAATAACTGATGTACCTTGGGGTCCATCACTTTACCTTCAAGCAGATAATCAAGGACTCTAATAAAGAGCAAAGGACTTAAAACGCTTCCTTGGTGCATCCCGACTTGGATTGGGAACTCTTCGGTTACTCCAGCGGGGCATCTTACTCTTGTCTTTGCTCCTTCGTACATGTCAATGATCATCTGTACATAGGTTTCTGGAACCCCATCCATGTCTTAGCGCCACCCATATCAGATCTCGTGGTTGTCTGTCGAATGCCTTTTCAAAGTCAACTAATACAATATGCAAATCCCTTAAAGAATCACGATGTTTTTCCATTATGATCCTTATACTTTGGATTGCATCTGTGGTTGATTTACCCGAGACAAACCCGCACTGATCATCAGATAGCCGTACTATTTTTCGCAGTCGGCCACCTAATACCCGCTCAACGATCTTCATGGTGTGTGACATCAGCTTGATCGAACGGTAGTTATCACAGTTTTGTGTATCACCCTTCCCTTTGTATACAGGGAAAAGGTAACTTTCCCTCCATTGATTCGGCATTGGATCACCTCTCACGAATTTGGAGATGAGAATTCTGAGCCATCTGAACCCGATGTCTCCCATCTTTTTCCAGAACTCAGAGGGTATCTCGTCTGGCCCAACCGCTTTTCGTTTTTTTGAGTATTTGACCGCCTCACTAACTTCTTCGACTGTAATGTCGGGTATTTCTTCACAGTTAAGGGTGGCTCTTGGAAAGTATAGCCGGGGAAACTGTTCGTTTAAAAGCTCTTCACAATACTGCCGCCACCTCTGCAGAATTTTGTCCTCATCCACAAGAAGCTGGCCATGAGCATTGCTAATGAACTTTGGCGAACGAATCTCCTGAGCATTCTTCCTTCTTTGGGCGGCTATTTTGAAGATAGTGGCGCTCTTGTTCATATTGTGTCTTCGCAGCTCCTGGATAGCCTGGTTTGCATCAGCAACCGGGGAAAATATTTTCTCTAGCTCCCGATATAGGCCCTCCGTACTCTCTGCTTGAAGCTGGGCGCATTTCTTCTTGGTTTTGTTTTTTTTTTTTGCAACATCTGTATTCCATTTCGAGGCGAGCTTTTTCATATATAATTATGAATGCTTATATCCCATCCTGAGCCACTCATTCCAGTCGTTACTGGATTTGTTCATATTAAAATTTGATTCCAAACTTTTATGAAATACATGCAGCCATATAATGCAGTTTATCATTTTTGTTTTTCTTTTATTCCAGATCGGGCAATTGATTTACAGGGAACTTGAAAAGCATGAAAATCAAAAGAAGAAAAATGAAACGGATTTCATAGAGAAAAACGGAGAACAAGCATTTAAAGCAGTAAAAGCACTCGGTGAAAACTTCATTTAAAATTATGCAATTCATTCACCAGATCAGAATCTACTTTTCATATTTATTATATATTGACTATGATGAGGATGTTTTAAATATTAAACTTTTGTATTTTTATCGAATAAATTGTTTTAATTTAATATTTTGTGCGAATACTTAGATGGCGCTATAGTCCGGTGTGGACCTGGCATTGTACCTTCTCCTCCACTCGGCGTCTATGCCGACGGAACCAAAGATCACTCGAACAACTTTTCTCGCAAAATAACCTAGGGCATCATCCGATTTTGACAAAGCCTATACCTTTGCGCCATACAGCAGGACTGGGATGATAAGTGTCTTATACAGAATGACATTAGTAGTTCGAGATAGGGCTTTGTTACTCAATTGCCTTCTTAGCCCATAGAAACAGCCATTGGCAAGAGTGATTTTTCGTGTGATCTCCCCACTGGTGCCATTTGTAGAGCTCACTATAGAACCTAGGTAGACAAAGTCCTAACCTCAGAATGATATCTGTCTATTGTAGCATTTTGTCGAAGACGCCGACGTTGGGTGTTCTCTTTTGTAGACAGTATATATGATATTTTGTTTTGCTTTCCTCGACCGCTCAACCCATTTTTGCTGCCTCGATCTCAATACTCGCAAATGCCCTACTAACGGCCTGCTGAGTTCTTCCGATTATGTCAATGTCATCGGCGTAAGCGAGTAGTTGCACAGATTTGTAAAATATGGTACCTCCGATGTTGACTTGTGAGTTTCGTACAATTCTTTCAAGTATGTATTATATAGCGCGTCACCTTGTTTAAAACCTTTCCTGACATCGAGCGGTTCAGCGGTGTTCTTTCCGACTTTGATGGAGAGCGGTCAAGCTTGGCAGGGATGCCGGAATAAGACATAGCTCTGTATGACTCGTCTCTATACACGCTACGAGTATCATAGGCAGTTTTAAAATCGATGAAAAGATGATGCGTAAGTACCGATTTTATATTCAAGGGTTTTTTTTTTCCAAGATTTGCCGTTGTTTGAATATTTGGTCAATGATAGACTTTCCTGGCCTGAAACCGCACTGATACGGATCCAGTAGGTTGTTGACGATCGGTTTTAGGCGTTTACATAATACGGCAGATAGGATCTTATATGGGGGTGGCAATGGTATAGTGGTAACGTCGGCAATTGCCACGCTATTGGTCCAGAGTTCACATCCTGATGTCAGCAAACATTTATTTATTTCTCATGAAATATATAAAGTCAGTCCGATCATTTGCAAAAGCTTTTGTGAACATTACTGCGAAGAAATAACACTGGCAATAAGCTACTGCCAGGTCATATGGCTGGAAAAATGGTTCGCTTTGTTGATGATGATTTGCCTATGACGTCGGTTATTGGGGAAAAAATACCGTGAATCGGCAAAGGCAACAAATAACAAAAATCTCCCCAGTTATCTGTACGCCATCCACCCCCGGAGATTCTCTGAAGCATAAACAACTGAGCTTCAAATAACTACACCAAATCTTTCTCTCTCTATCTATCCTTTCCAGCGCCCGCACTGTGTGTAAACATGTTAAGTGTATTCATAAACCCCTTGTGTGTGCGCAAATTATAAAAAAAAAAAAATGCGATGTTAAGAAAACTTGTATATGATACTTATGTAGTTGGCGCAGTTCAGAGGGTCTCTTTTCTTCAGGATGGGGCTAACGATGCTGAGGTTCCATCCATCGGGCATACTTTCCTTCGACCAGATTTTACAGATGAGCTGGTGTATGCTCCTTACGAACTTATCTCCTCTTGCCCCTTGAAAAATTCGGCGGCTAAGTCGAAAAATATAACACACAGAACAAGAGTGATTGTGAGAAGCTAGGTCCAGGCGCTTGATGAGCTGTTGCACCAATTATAACATACATACATTCTTTTTTTATTGATATTTATTTAATCATTATAATCTTGTTCAATTATTAATATAAGAAACACTTAAATTTGTTAGCTTAGTGAAAAGAAATAAACAAAAATGTGGCTAAATGCCTTTTTTACCATGGACAAAATTATTCACACAGCCAATATATATATATTATTATTATTATTATTATTTATTAACATAGGAATTGAAATTCTTACGCTAAACAGGGGTGAGCACTAGCAACGGAGGCTTTCAGCTCAATTAAATTGATATATATATATTTTTTAATTAATTCCTTAGTACGAGTATTTTGTGGAGCAGCCGTTTCTTTTTAAAACCTCATTCAATCTTTCTGGCATTGAATAGATCAATTTTTTTATAAGTTTAGTTTAGTTTTGTTTATTTTATTCAAGATAATTAATTTTAAATACAGAGGTAAGATTCATTTTCCTTTTTACAGTTTTGAGTATACCATATAATAATACAATAACAATTAAAATAACAAAAGCCGAAGAAGCATACAAATATATACATATGTATGTATATATTTAAAGAAAGAAGAGAAAACAAAATTTAGATATTTAATCAGGAATTGTTTTGAAATGAAAGGTAAAGCAAACACTTTGTGGCCATTAAGGGCCAGTGATAAGTGTGCAGTAAATTTACTTTTTAGGAAAACTACCAGCGAAATTCAAAACAGAGCGACACGCAATTAGAAGGTTGAATTATCTAAAATTAAAAAGTAAAAGAGATTGAATCGAAGAGATACGCGAAAACAAAACTACCAAAACGACAAAGAAAATTATGAAATAATAGTTTAATTGAAAGCAATGAAAATGAAATAGTTTTAAAAAAGAAGAAGAAAGGAAGAAGAGAAAACGTATGTGATCAGGACACAAGATTAAGTAAAGTTTCTACTTCAGAACTGGAAAGAAGTCATTCTTTTAGTGCTTTTAAGAATCTGTATGGGTGTGTAACTAGTGTGCATATATTAGACGACAGTTTGTTAAAGATAAATGGTGTAATATTTGAGAGAAAACGTCTATAGTGCTCTTTTTTTTAACAAAAGTTCAAGTTCAACTGCGATATTTTGCAATTCTTGCAGTAGAAATAGCATTGCAGTTGAAATAGCATCCTTCTACTAAGATCAGTCCACAGATGTTCTGCAGGATTCATATCTGGGGATTGGGGAGGAGTTGGAAGAATATGGGGCACGTGGTTAATGATCCGCATACGCATTATATGAGCAAGATATTTGGGATCGTTATACTGCTGTCTTTTAAAATGTTGATGTAGTCGACTTTGTTCATAGTCCTGTCAATTAATACTAAGTTGCCAACACCTCATTTTTTTCGTGCAGCAGTATGGCTAAGTTAGCCAGGCTAACATTGCGATAGCGTTCGTGTGTATGCGATTTTGCGCGCGCAGTCTGTAGGAGCATGTTCGCGACCCAGGCGCTGAGATCTAATCAAAAATGTCTTTTCGGTCAGCTAGTAGTTTTACAATACCTGTTTTTGCCTGTTAAAAAAAACAGGCCTTTCTTTATTTTAATATCTTAATCCCTTGAGGAATATCGCAATAATTCTAATTGGAGATTGGGACCAAGCTTCTAAGGTGTAGAATGGCAAAGTTTTATGATACCTGCCCAAAGACGACTCTAGTTGTGATTTGAATGGACAAGTGGAAGGCCTATGTAACTTTTTTAATTTTGTTTTATTTAAATACGTAGACGATGCTACGGATCGTTACTCTAAACTATGACTGACTCCTAAAGCTATCTAGTGGATAATTTGGAAGGTGCAAAAGACGATATGTACAACAAAACATATGGAAAAAGTACCAGTAGAATAACCTAAACTGTGAATACCTTAAAACATGGGTAATGTCACATAGGCCCTTCTTTCACTTACCCCTTCATTTTATTATATTTATAGATAGATAGGCAGATAGATAGATAGATGTATCATACATGTACATACAAGTATATAGCTATGAAGAGTATGATGAGGTAGGTGTAGGTTAGGTTAGGTTAGGTAAAGGTGGCTGTCCTGACAGGGTCAGGACACACTTAGACTACATGGGTCCATTGTGATACCACATGAGTAATGACCGGTCGAGTCACCGGTAACCAGGGGAACCTTAACCTTTCTCATGAGGGTGTTGGCTGAGAATGCTGACTGAAAAGGGTAGAGAGGGTGACTGACTCAGTCAACCCTGAAGTCAAGGTGTACCGAGAAGGTATAGTGTGCAGCAAGTGATGGGGGGTGATTGATTCAATCGAACCCCCTATACCGTGTATGCAAGTTATTATTGGCAGGTCCCATAAACCGTGTAGGCGTAGAGGTGCATACGTATAGTAGAGTGACTGATTCAGTCTAACTCTAATTACTGTTATGCATGCTATTGACTAGGTGGGGTGACTGATTCAGTCAAACCCTTCATACCTAGGTGGACCGTGTAGGTGTAGAAGTAGGTGTACTGCAGAGGTAATTTTTAAAGAACCTTTTTAAACCACCACTGAACACTCTAAATAATATGCTGTATGCAGAAACAGGACTACCTATTCTGAGCCTATACGCTATGGGGTTACATTTAAAGTACACCCTAAAAGTGACAGAGATGCCAGATCGCTGCCTTCCCTCTTATTATATATTTCGGTATCTTAACAGAAAACCTTTACTTTTTAGAAAGTAATACCACCTCAGCGAGTATTATGTTTTCAATAATGTTCACTGAGTTAAATTTATTATAGTCGAAGTACGTTATTCTTATCTAATTTAATTAATTTAATGTTCACGTTATTCAGTTTGATTCAAAACACTTCTCAAATTAAAATCCAAACAAGGAAAGTATTTTTGAAGTATTCTGAAGTATTTCCAAAAAAAACATTAGCAACATTTTTAGGATATCTTGTCCAGTTTAAAAGTTTTAGAAACTTCAATGATTTAAGTCGTCCAAAACAATAAAATAAGCTTTGAGCTCTTTGAGCTACCTCTAATTAATTTTTTTTTTTTCGTTTTAAGGGCTTATTACAAGTTTAAGAAGCCAAACTTTCGGAAAGTCGTGGCGCACCAGAGTAATTCTACAGTTCTACACTTTAGTAATTTGGACCAGACAGAAGAAGTTAGAGTTCAGCGATGGAAGCTATAATAATGTCTTTCGATGAAAGAAAGAATGTTGGTTTCTTGGATCGTGCTACTCAGTTAGAGAGCCGTATTATATATAGAAGACTGAACCGCATCTTCAGCAAAAAAAAAATGGCATGTCCCAAATAAGCGGAGCCTTTAAACTGCAGGGTGAACTGTTAATGCTAAATTTTACTCCGCACATGAACGACTTGCTAATTTACTGCTCACTGTGCAACCTTCTTAAGGCAAGAGAAGACGTGTACCACTTGCTGAGAAGATGCCCTATCCTACAGGAACTAAAGAGACTACTGGAATCAATCTGTGCCCTCGCTGGATGATGTACTCGTATTTGAAATCCTATACAAGAAAAATAGGAAAAACCGAAAATACTGTTCTACTACGTATCGGTTACATAAGCCTACAGAAAAAATAAATTTGTCAAAGCATTTTTTTTCATGATGAAATAAGTTCTATATTAAATAACTATGTATATATTTTTATAAGTAGAATATGTACATATGTATATATATATCTACACTGTTATATTTTTTATTCGAGGTAAGGTGAAAATCTTCAACAAGACACTATGAGGATCGACAGCGCGTGCTCATAGTACAGTATGGCACTAAGAAACCTCCATTCAAAACAGACTTGTTTTTATTTTTACTACAACTAAGTATTCGACTTATCAAGTAGCTTCCATTTCACGAAATAATAACGACTACACTGTTATATGTACACTGTTATAAGTACAATATGTACATAAAAATCCCTGCTTGTACAAGATAATGAAATACGACTTTACAGTCTGATGACTTTTTACCAAGTGTCTTTATTTAAATTCTTAACTATCTTTAACTTAAATTCTACCTTAACATATAGTATTTTATGCCTAATTTGCAAAAATGTTCGCTCTGGTATCCGTTCTCACGAGTTTCTGCTCTGGTGTCTTATGTTGGATTAAAGGTGATAATTCTCGTGGCTGTGGGTTAAATGTCTCTGGTTGCAGTGCAACTGTCTGGTTGAGGTGCGCGAATTTCAAGGCTGTGCGTCTGATAGAGGCGCGCGTGTGCTAACTTACAAAACTAAAAAAAGTGCATTAATACACTTTTTGATAGCGTTTACTTCAGAAAAACACATTCACCCCGATTATCATTGGCGTTTTACGTTTTTTTTCAGATTTTTGCAATTTTTTGTCGTTCCGAATGCTGTTACAACTCTTTCACATTGAAAAAGTTATGAAAATGGATTCTTGGTACATCCGAGGAATAAAACGACATTTTTACGAGTTTTACTCATTCTCATTTCAGAAACACGTTCAAGTGATTTGGTTCAAGCTATACAATTGTATCAAAATGATCAGTGCACTACGCCCACTTTAACAGGGCTGGGTTACAAAAATATCGATAGAGTATCATGCGATCGGATGTACATAGGTGGGTTGCAACTTTTTCGCATAATTTCATTTGTATTTGTTTTATGGCTTTTGAATGTCAGAATAGGCATCGGCGCATATTTTGAAAAATAATCCCTATCCGCATTATTTACTTGCAAACATAAATTTACTTTCAGAAAATAGAAATTGATTCAATACACACAAATGAATACGAATACATTAGTATACGACGGTCTATGCATGCTGAATATTTGTTTACCTACTGGTCGGATCAATAAAATCAATGAACACCTGAACACCTTTCACTGTCGGATAATTTCACCCCATTGTGCTGATTGTTAATTTTTTTTTTCACATTTCCTGACAACAAAATAACACTAGCAACTACCACCAAAACATTACAGCAAGGATAATTCATTCATTGACCATGTGTGAAGAAGTGAACAGTAGGAGTAAATATAATAAATTACTTGCTGTAAGCGAAAAGGAGTAAGTTTCCTTCAACAAAGCAGTTCAATTTGGCCAGACGGTCACTATGTGAACATTTATTGTAGTTAGATGAAAATCTAGTCAGGCGTTCTTATTCCTTCAAATTTATCACAAAAAATAAATTGAATAAAACTATATTTACTAATCTAGTCGAAATGAGTTATGAAGAAGATAAAACAAATTACTCTGACTACGATGAAGAGTCCTTTGATAATGAAAGCATTGAGGAAGTTTCGGATTATGACTACTCAATCTCAGAAGAGTCTAACAACGACCCATCGGTGGAAGTTTTATTGGATGAGAATGCCACTATCAAGGTAAGTGAAACGATGGAACTATACGTAAGTAGTGTATTTAAAGTGGATTAGTTTAAATTTAAACAATGTTCTGTGCTTAACTTTTATAACCAATTTTATGTTGTATGACATTCAATATGAATCCACATTATGACAGGTTGATTTATATACATATGGCGAGTATTTTGCATTCAAAATGTTTGTATGTGTATTATATGTTTTTCACATTTAAAAGTATGCAGTAGTATCGCTTGCACTTATCAGCCTTTTTGTTTCAATTCCTGGTACTATTTAAAAGTTTTTATTTAACTTGCATTGTTGTCTGTCTGTGTACAGTGGTGGAAATAATTATAAAAGCACTATAGAAATCGTAATTGCGTTCTACTCAATCTATGGAGCAAAGTGAATCTGATTTAAGAATTTCTCAGAGTACCAGTGGTCAACTTAGTCAAGTTCTTTTTAATAAATACATTTCCAAATTAAAAAGAAATTCTTGTAACATGAATGGAACGACCAAATGACCAATTTGAACTTCAAATTAATATAAAAGCATAACTTTATTCTGACTATTTTTTTTAAATTAATACCTAATGTGCTTAAGATCACCTCAAATATAGTTTATGCCATCGAATGAATCAAATTTTGAAGAATGTTTCAACCTTAATTGGACCATTCCTCCTCAATTTTTTATTTAAACGCTCCCACGTAGTCAAATTTGCGTCCATTTATTTATTTATATTTATTATTATATTAGCGTTACCCTGTCCGCTTCGCTAGATGTTTCCTTTATTTGTTTGTTAAATTAGAAAACATTTCTTTTTTTCTTTCAAATGAATTTATTGTAAGGGTCTATGATAAACAATATTTTTGGTTTTTCCTTCATGTGCGAACACAAACAAATCAGCAGGTTTCCCTACACGTGAACAGGCTACATACAATTGTCCATGTGAGAAGCAATTATTTTCCAAATACAAACCACACGCTTGCAAAGATTGTCCCTGCGCTTTATTGATGGTCATTGTAAAAGCCAGTCGCACTGGAAACTGCAAACATTTGAATTCGAATGGCATGTCTTCTGGTATCATCGGTATATGTGGAATTAAAACGTCTTCACCTTTGAATTTCTCATTTAAAATAGTGGCTTCAATAACGTTGGTCATTAGCTTCTTAACCGCAAGTCTTGTGCCATCGCACAATTTTGGTTGGTTGATATTACGAAGCATGATGATTGGTGCTCCAACTTTCAATTGCAATATGTGCGGTGGCAGGCCTGGTAAATCCAATGAATTTAAAAATTCTGTGGGATAATTGACCACCTCATCTTCATTCATAATGGTTTTTTTTTTTTTTTTTTTTTTTTTTTTTCCGAGGGTAGGTGAAAATCTTCAACAAGACACTATGAGGATCGACAGCGCGTGCTCATAGTAGTGTGGGATTCTTACCCACTAAAAAACCTCCCTTCAAAACAGACTTGTTTTTATTTTTACTACAACTAAGTATTCGACTTATCAAGTAGTTTTCGTTTCGCGAAATAATGACGTTTTGTAGGTACCTTCCCATTGGAAGTTCCTGCTAGCTCCGCAGTTTAGACGCGGTTACTTATCGCGCTAGGTCTAAAGGTTTGGTTCTTTGTAGACGGCGCAGTAAATTTCTTCCTTCCAAAAGTTGGAGGACTGTAATATTTACGTGACTTTCTAGTCGACTTCTATGCTTTCTCGCGTAGGTTTGAATTTCGTCTTCGATTGTTTTAATGCCAAGGTCTCTGTGGATATCGCTATTTCTGATATACCATGGCGCATTTACAATACCTCTTAGCACTTTGTTTTTAAAAGTTTGTAAAATTTTAATATTACTTATTTTGGTACAACCCCAGAGTTGTATACCATATGTCCATACAGGCTTTAGCACTTGCTTATATAAAAGCAGTTTGTTATATATATTAAGCTTGGAATATTTTCCAAGTAACCAATACATTTCTCGATATTTGTTATCTAGTTCTTTGCGTTTTTTCTTAACGTGCGTTTTCCATTTCAGCTTTGTATCAAGTGTCATTCCAAGATACTTAGCCTCGTTTGCAAACGGGATTTGAACCGAGTTTGAAAAGATCGGCAAATTATTTATTTTTTTATAAGTAAAATTTACATGAACAGATTTGGTCTCGTTGAGTGCGATTCGCCAAATCTTTGTCCATTCATTTACTCTATTCAAAGCTTCTTGCAGTTTTTCTGTAGTATCTTCGACCGTTTTACCTACTGTCAAGATAGCAGTGTCGTCGGCAAATGTAGCTAGCTCAGTGCCTTCTACTTGCGGTATATCACGAGTGTATAATAGATATAAGACTGGACCAAGAACGCTTCCTTGCGGCACCCCAGCCATTATTTCCTTAAAATCTGAATATTCGTTTCCACATTTGACGCGGAATAGCCTATTCGTAAGGTAGTTCTTCAAAATATTATATAGGTGCTCTGGCAGAACTTGTCGTAATTTAAACTTTAAGCCTTCGTGCCAGACCTTGTCAAAGGCTTGAGAAACGTCAAGGAATACGCTTGAACAAATCTTTTTTTCTTCAAGTGATTTTTCGATTACATGTGTTATTCGATGTACTTGTTCAACTGTAGAATGCTTACTTCTAAATCCGAATTGATGATCAGGGATGAGATGCCCTTCTTCTATAACCGGCTGTATTCGCCTAACCAATATTCTCTCGAACACTTTGGATATAATTGGAAGAAGCGAAATCGGTCTATAAGAGGTTTTTTCATTCGGCGGTTTTCCAGGCTTAAGGACCATTATAACTTCGGCGACTTTCCATTGACTGGGAACATATTCTAGTCTAATCGCGGCGTTTATAATGAACAGAAGCTTAATTAGAGCTTTTCTTGGTAGTGCTTTAAGAACCTCTCCCGTAATTAGGTCGTATCCAGGAGCTTTCTTAGGTTTAAGTTTCTTTATTTCTTCCTTAAGTTCGGTAAGCGTTGCATTTCTTATTACACTATTGTCTATATACGACGTATTTATATTTTCAATAAGAGCTTGTCCATCAAACGGTTTGAAAGTTTCTTCCAGGTGGGCGGCAAAAACTTGCGCTTTCTCTTTATCATGCCTGGCCCATTCGTCTTGATTTTTCCTAATTGGCGCGGCTTGAATTTGAGGTTTTTTAATACCTTTTATAGCCTTCCAAAGCGAATAGTTAGAATCTTTTTCTGCCGTTAAGCTTTCTAGGTAAGTTTGTATTTCATTATTCTTAAGGTCTTTAATAGATCGTTTTAGTGAGTTGCACAAACGGTTAAGATGTGCTTTATGTTGCGGAGCCCGAGTTTGTTGCCATCTTTTACGCGCTTTTCTCTTCTCCTTAATCATCTCTTTTATTTCCTGCGGATAAATTTTAATGTAACTGGCCGGGGTTCTCTTTAGGTTGGGAGTATTCTTCCACGCGGCATCCTGTAAGATTTCGACGAAGCGATCTACTTCAACTTCAAGTTCATAGGGCGTTTTAAGTGATACGCTCAGCTCAATATTTGCTTCAATATCTTTTTTAAAGCCGTCCCAATTAGTTTTCGCGCCAGTTAATCTGGCCGGTCCTACTTTTTTAATCAAAGCTTCGCTTATCGTCATAATGATTGGAGAATGATCAGAGGAGAGATCAAAGCTTTCTTCAACTTTTATACAGTTGCTAGATATTCCTTTAACAACAAAGAAATCAATCAGATCTGGTATCTTATTTCTATCAGTTGGCCAATATGTTGGTTTACCCGTCGAGTAAAAATCACAACTGAATTGCATACCCGCATTATAAAGCTTTCTACCTTTCTGAGAGGCGTACCTTGAGCCCCAGAAGGGGTGTTTCGCGTTGAAGTCACCACCAATAATAAAATTTGGCTTAAGGAAGTTGAAGATGTTTGTGAAATCACTTTCTTCAAGTTTACATCGCAGTGGACAATATATAGACGAAATGTTGAAAGCAAAATGTCTATTTCTAACGCTTACCGTGCTTACTTGCATTGCCTCTAATTCAATCTTTACTTCCGCTGAGTGTTCGATAGATTCTTTTATAAACAAAGATGATCCGCCTCTGGCTCTTTCCGATGGGTGAAAGGCGTGATATCCGCTATATCCCCTTATCTTAATATTCGATTGCTTTTTCAGATGAGTTTCACAGACCAAGCATATATCAATATCTTTCTCTCGCATAAATATTTCTAACTCGTCGAGTCTTTGTATGAGCCCGTTAGCGTTCCAAGTAAGAATTTTAAGCGTTTCTTTCATATTCTGGTTGAAGTGCGCGTGTTATGAATGTTGTTTTCTAGTGCAACTAGTCTCTCGAAAATTAGTTTATTTGTTTTGCATTGCTCTTCAAGTTTCGCAAGAATTAGGGAAAAAACATTGGATACATGATCTTCTGAACTACCTCTATCACTATTTTTCAATGTCGCAACTTGAGAAGGAGTTTTTACATTAAAGTTTGGACGGTTTCTTGCTTTGATCTCCCGTGAGTTGTCGGTCGTGTACGTACCCTTAACTGTCTTCGCCGCTTGAGCATAAGACTGCACGCCAATATTCGGAGATTTTGCTTCTGTTACCTTATCTCTATTACTTTCGGATTTTTTATCATTAACCGATCTTAAGTTAATATTGACGGACTTTCTATCTTTCGCTGCTTTTTTCGTAGCTATTTTGGGTCTGTTCTTGATTGGTTTCATATTCGGACGCATCGAATTTTTTAGCGTATCGCGGCGTTTTTGAAGCTCTTTCGCCACTTCGCAACCTCGATAGTTCGCAGGATGTTTTCCCTTGCAATTTATACAAGTGGCTGGGGTTTGCTTGTTTAGGTGACACTCTTCCGAGAGATGTTTACCTGCGCATTTGACGCATCGCGGCTCTTTCTGGCAGTAAGTCTGCGTGTGATTGAAGCCTTGACAGCGCTTACACTGCGGGATCGATCTGGAGGTCTTACGCATGGGTTCGATTTTGACCACGATGTTTAGAATAGTCTTGATACCATATATAATGTCTTTATTTTCGTCTTTATCAAAACTAAGCATGAATAGTGGAAGACCGCGCTTTACCAATTTTTCATGATCTCCCTCCGACTGTTGCTTCTCCTTCTTGATAATATTGATGGCATCAAGAATTTTAAAGCCTTTGTCTTGAAGGTCGTGCATTACATCTTCTTTAGTGCACGAGGGGTGGAGTCCCCTTGCTACAACACGCAGTGGTCTTTCTAACTTATTTTCATAAGTATACCACTGAATCTTTTCGGCATTCAATTTTTTAGATACTGATCGGTAACCGTCGGCATCATCGACATTGATTTTCCACGTATTATTTCGCAGAGATGTCACCTTAAACTTCGAAGCCAGAGTTCCTTTAAGGAGGCAATGCAACTTATTATAGTCCGTAATTCCAACGACGTTTATCGGTGGCGGAGGACGTAATTTTGGTTGTTGTTGCTTTTCTTGCATCTCCTTGCGCTTTTCATCTTTTTGTGGCTCGACTTCCGGTGAGGAACCAGCTTTTCGTTTTTTGCTAGGTCGTTTCTTTTCGACCCAATTCGTTTCGCGTGTTAGCTCTTCTTCATCCGTCTGGTATTCGCGACTAGGTGAGCGATGTGAGCTAACTGTATTTTCTTTTTGTAGGTACGTGTTTTTTAGGGCATTATTTTCTTGCCTGAGTAAATCTACCTCTTTCTTGAGCTCACGATAGAGTAGCTCCATTTCGCTAAGCTTGGTACGGAGTACGTTGTTTTCCTCCTCAATGCTTTTAGATTTCGCTGAGTCCCGTTTTTCACGAGTTTGCGCTTCCGGCGGACTTCTTTTTTCGGAGACGTTCGATCTTGTTGGTGGAGATCGAGATACCCTTGTACTTTTTGAGAAGGGATTTATAAGGTGCAATAAATGGCACGGTATACGGAGGGTGGATTTTAGTCGCCTCTTACGACAGGCATGCCTACCTCGGGTATATTCTAACCCCTACCCGAAGGGGGTATAATGGTATCAACTGACTTGAATGTGAACACTTCTCCTGGTATCTCTTTTTAAATGACCTTATTAATTTCTGTAACGTCTTTGTTTTTTGCCGCCAATATAGCTCTTTCGCTCAGCCAAATATGTGTCTTGTATTGTTGTACAATGTTTGGAAAAACTTTTCGAATCAATTCTTCTTTTGATTGAACTACATTTCAAAAATTGGTTGGTAACGTTATTAAGCCAGTTTCATTGTCTATCGGCATTTTTCCATCTCCAATTTTCAACAACTGCTTTGAAAATTCATTGGCTGATGGATCATTGTGTAATTTAACACGCACATTTGTGGTTAATGTGAGTGTTCTCACATATCTCCGCAGAGTGGATGACCTTAAGCACGCATTAAGCTCATCAGCTAATAATATTAAGGCGCCACCAAAGAGCCGTTGATTTCCTCTCATATCCTTCATTGTACGAGTGAATGCCTCCAATGATCACTTGTGGGCCATAGGACATTCATCCCACACGACAATTTCACACTGTTGCAACACTTTGGCCATTCCTGACGTTTTGGTAATATTACATGTTGGATTTTCGTTGAAGTTCATGTCCAAAGGCAACTTGAACGCAGAATGTTCTGTTCTTCCGCCGTCCAACAACGTCGTCGCGATTCCAGATGATGCGAGAGCCAATGCTATTTTATTTTGCGAACGAATGGTGGCCAAAATTGTTGAAATAAGGAAAGTTTTTCCAGTGCCACCAAGTGCATCTAAGAAACACGTTCCACCACTTTTGTCTGCCATTGCTCGCATCAAAATGTCGTAAACATCTTTTTGTTGTGCGTTTAACTTTGGAACATTTGTTAGAACAAATTGAGTTAAATCATTGCGATCGAAGTCATGTTCACGTAGCAAATCTCGATTATACAAATCTTGTAATTGCCGATTTGGCGATGGCATGCCTAATTGGAATAACGCTTTATTTGCAATTGTAAGGCAAATATCTTCGATCATTATGAGAGCTTCATTATGCATTTCTGGTGTTGTTAGCAAATGCGGATTCGATGTTGTTCTACGCATTCGATTCAAAATATATTCCGTCATAAAATCTGCATAATTTTTCCACAATTCAGATGGGTTCGATGGGCTACACGTTGCTATGATTATCGCAAATAGTGTACGAATCTCATGAGGCGGTGCAATAATTGACGATTCAGCGAGCGTAGAATCCCAGTGAGCATCGTTCTCGAGCAAATGTAAGCGACGGCATGCCTCACGATAAGTTGGGCACTCTAATCCATCTACTGTTTTCAAATTTGCAAAGGATGTTGGTCCACGAACGTTGATTAATAGAAGACGTAAATAAAAACACTCGCCATGTCTTGGATGAATTGTATAAAGTCTTCCTAATGCATCGGTTTGAAATACATTTTGATGACCTGGAACTGGCTTCCCTTGCTTGCGTCTTGCAAAAACTTTGGTCGATTTATTCCATGTGTAATACTGCGGGACTTCCGTGTATAATAATTGACTGGCAAATGTGTCACTTTGGCATAAAGCAAAAAAAGCAGTCAATGTAGTGACTGGTGGTGTAATTGCTCTTTGCAACGCAGTTTCACTTAACGTCGTATGTTTTGTATTTCGATGTTTTATTAACAGAATTTATGCCATTCGTCTTGAATTACATGTGTCCGTAGATATACATTTTACATTTTCTTGAATGAAAAAGTAAATTTTTTTTAAAGGGGCTATGTCCTCCTTCTCATTGTTTTTTTGAATAGTTTAAAAGAAAAACCAAGTAAATTGGTTGAAAATTACGTGAGTTATACGTAAACGCACAAAATATCAACTTAGTTTTATATATATAGATTTATGTTATTTCTCAAACTTTATAAAAAATCATCTTAGGCTAAGTATACAAAATCAAAAAATGAAATAAATAGGGAAATAGTAGAAATAATCAATATTTTGGACAAAATAGTGTTGAATGTAACTTCAAAAAAAGATTAGCTTAATAATTCAAAAATAAAATAGAAATAAAAATTCATAGTAATTCAATTAAAAGCAATTTTAAAAAAATCCAAATTGATAGAATCGAAAATAAAACAAATAAAAGCATAAGTAAAGAAGAAAATAAAAAGATACATTTTCAAAGATTTGCATAAACCCATTGAGCAAGAATGTCATACAGATTTTCTATTGGGTTCATATTTGGGCTTCGAGATGGTCAATTTAAAACTGCTATCACAATGTCCTTAAACCACTTCATAGTGGCATGAGAACGGTGTGTGGCTGCATTATCTTGCTGAAACATCCACGTTGCGCCTACCAAATCGCCAGCATTTGCAAATGAATTGCCTTGCCGCATCTGGATATACGGATATACGCAACGGTGTTAATTTTTGTTGAAATGAATTCAATTGGCAATGTTCCATTAAAACTAAAGCCACCCTACACCATGACAGAGTCTCCTCCGAAGTTTCTGTTCATCAGAACCTAGTTTTTAGACCCTAAGTCGTGCCAGTAAATGCCATCAGGACCTTCCAAGTTAAATTTCGTTTCGTCGCTAAAAACACTTGGCACCGCTCTGCCTAAATCATATATTTTTTGGCGAATTCGTGTCGTGCGTATTTATGAACAACGGTGGGCATTGGCCTCTTGATTTTCTTAAGTTTTTATCTCCGCTTAAAATTTGCCTTATCCTTCTGCACCAAACTGGAAGATCGAGTTTAGCTTTCATTTGACTTAAGAATAGCTTATTTTTCGCGGCCTCATACAAAATCAGTTTCATTTTTACCATAGATAGATAGATATTTATTTTCTTTTTATAGTTAAACATTTACATTCATTTTTGATGATTTAGCACAGCTTGCACAGAGATATGGTTATTGATACCTTACTAGTGAAAGATACAATTGATTTTTGAATGCTTTTATTATTATTAACAAATATGTTGAGAGGAAAAGCTATAGAAAAAACCTTCATAAAATCAACAATATATGTTATATTATTTAAATATTAAAAAATATATTATCACAGCAAACGCAAGAAAAAACAAAACACAATAAAAGCCTTAAGAGTAGATAGATATATTAATACTTAAAGTAATAAATAGTTAAATCAATAAATAAATAAATACGTAACTAGATATATACATAAATTAATAAATAAATAAATGAAAATGCATAAACAAATTATTGAATACGAATTTGACAAGAAAACTACAGTTAAATATATATATAAGTATGAGATTTGATGCACAAGTAAATAAATAATATAATATATAAATAGATTAATTTAACAAGTAAATAAATAAATGGACATGTAAATTGGGTAAATAAATAATTATGAAAAAGAGAATATTAATAAATAAGTGAAAACAAAAATTCAAATATATTAAATAAAATGCAAAAGTTATAATAGCTCTAGATCGTTACTTACTTACTTAGGTGGCGCTACAGTTGGGGGTGAACCTGGGCCGCAACCAACAAGCCTCTCCATTTAGCTCGGTCTTTAGATAATTGCCTCCAGTTGCGCACTCCAAGTTGGTTGAGGTCTCCTTGAACTTGAGCGAGCCACCTACGGCGATGATTCCCTCTACTGCGTCGTCCCTCGGGGTTAGATTCGAAGACTCTGCGGGCCGGAGCGTTGATGTCCGTTCGCTCTACATGTTCTAGCCATCTCAGACGTCTAATACGCAGTTTTTTGACTAGGTCGATGTCGCTGTACAGCTCCTATAGTTCGTGATTGAATCTTCTCCTCCAAAACCCGTCAACGCAAACGGGACTGAAAATCTTACGAAGAATTTTTCTCTCGAAGCGACCAAGGATACCTTCATCCTCTTTTAATAAAGTTCATGTTTCAGCGCCATAAAGCAGGACTGGGATGGTCAAGGTCTTATACAGAGTCTCCTTAGTTGTTCGAGATAGAGCTTTACTGTTGAAGTGTCTTATAAGCCCAAAAAAAAAACAGCGATTGGCAAGAGTTATTCTTTGCTTGATTTCTGCGCAGATCTTGTATTTCGAGTTTATAGCAGAGCCAAGGTAGACAAACACAGATTGGTGCCGTATTCGAACGGCGATTTGAGAAGCTTTTTCATGACAACAATACTCTCGGATGTTTGTCAGACGCTCGCGAGAGGTGAAACCGTGAAAAAACTTTTTGGTGTTTTCTGGGATTCGAACTTGGAACCTCATGCGTAGTGATCCGACACACTAACCACTTACGCTACGGCGCCCACGATATCCATATATGAGGTATTTTTATTTAACTTGGTCCTTTGCAATTTATTTGGACTAGTTTTTGAATACAACATCAGTCAAGTGCCCGCCTCTAATTGACCAAAGCCCTTTTTGCTGCGTTTTCCATCACTTTTTCGAGCATCTCGGGCGGTATAGTGTTGAAGCCTTGAGCTTGTCAATAGTCTGAGGCTTGCTAGCGTACACTTTGTTTTTCAAATAACCCCACAAAAAGAAGTCCGGAGGGATTAAATCTGGAGATCTGGGTGGGCAGTCAATGTCGCCATTTTTCGACAGCACATGTCCAGGGAGTGTTTGGCCGTATTCCAAGCGACGTGGACAGTCGTCGGCAATATTCTTTGAGTCAATTGCACTTTATATGGACACAAATGCAAATCATCCTTCAAAATGCGCCGCAAGTTGGTTCCACTGACGCCAAAATGCTGAGCGCGGTGACGATACGACACATGTGGGTTCTCGGCAACACTCTCTCTTACCGCTTCAACCAGTTCATTGGAACGTCTTGGGCGTTGATGAACGGCATGTCGACGATCTCCCACTATCCCGTGCTCAACAAAATTCAACACCAAACGACGAAAAGTGTTATCAGACGGTGCTTGTTGGCCACAATATTTTCGTCGATATGCACGTTGAGTTAACACAACTGAACGACTATTTTCAATGTAAAGCGTCACTATTTCGGCGCGTTTCGGTGTGAAGCGATTCGTGGTTAAAATTATACTAAATTGACGTTTCAAAAACATGCCTACTTAAGTCAATCGGTTGATAAATGTCAAAGTTATTCAATATTTACGGACGGACATAAAAGATGGCGCACCCTGTATAATTGGCGCAGCTGAGGGGTTCTCCTTTCTTGTGGATCGGGCAACCAGTTCATCACCAGCTGCCTTGAAAACTTATTTGACAGTATCGTCGATGATTTTTTGTAGCTGAGTAGTTGCTGTACGTAAGCATTTGTTAAAGCACAGGAGAATGATGTCAGCAAAGGTAGCGATCATCGATGTTGTTTGTGTCGGGAGAGGAATGTCTGAATATATTTATTTATTTAGTATTTAGTAGTAGTGGTCCAAGTACGCTGCCTTGAGGAACCCCAGCTCGGGTTGTATATAATTCCGAGTGCTCGTCTCTGTATTTGACATAGAATTGACGGTCGGTTAAGTAGGTTTTGATTAGTAAGTAAAAATCAGTTGGTAGAACATTTTTTAGTTTTTGCAGTAGTTCAGCGTGCCATTCTCAGTCAAATGCTTTTGCAACGCCTAGAAAGACTCATATGCAGAATCTTTTTTCTTCTAGGCCAGTTGTCATTTTGTTGGTCACTTTGCGAGTGTTGTCTTCGGAATCCGAACTGGAGATCTGGAATTGCATTTGAACTAGTCAAAATGGGTTCCATACGATCACATAACAGTCTTTCAAAGACTTTTGATAGGACTGGGAGGAGACTGGTCTATATGAAGTGGTTTTGGTTGCGTCTTTTCTAGATTTGGGTATCGGTACGATTTCAGCTACACTCCAGACTTTTGAAAAGTGTTGTAGTCGAATCATCGTATTATATGTATGGTACTTCAGAGGTACTCAAGTGCTTTTTTGGGGAGTTTGTATAGTAGTTCTCCTGTTAGTAGGTCGTATCCTGGAGCTTTTTTGTGGTTCACTTTGTGTTTGATGCATTGTTCTATCTCAGCTATTGTTATGTTTTTGATTCTGACGTTAGTAAACCTGTTGGTGGGTTGTTGTGGAAAGTGGGTGTTGTCTCCGCCATTGGAGAATGTTTTCCAGAAGTGTTTTGCTAGGGTGCCTGCTTTATCTCTGGCCCAATTTTCATCATCTTTTATTCATTAGTGGATAATGATGTATTTTCTTTTGAATTTGTTTAGTTGTTTTCCATAGTGAATAGTTGGTTTCGGATGTTGGAGTAAGGTTAATTAAATAATTTTTAATTTATTGTTTTGATCCACTTTTAAGCTTTCCTTCATGATTTTTATTGCTCTGATAAGTTCTTGTTTGCCCGATGGTAGTCTTGTAGTTTCCTACTTTTTCCTTAGCTTCCTTTTATTTTTTTATTTGCTTTTTAATGTGATCTGGTGTGTTGTTCGGAAAGCAGCTTCATTGACTATTACCTACTAACAACGAATCACTAGTCGTGACTTAAAAAAGGTGTCGACTTAAACATTAATACAAACTTAAGTCTAAAGTGTACCAATAAGGTTTTAATAGTCTGCTTTTACTTAAACTCCAGTCTTTCAAAGAATTTACTATATTTTCATTGAAGCTACTACATAACTTTGGTTTGACGCACTTGAATTTTAATTTATTTTAAAGTCGTGAAGAGATGTTTAATTAAAAATGCTTTCGGGTTCCGGTGAGGACAATTATTTGGATACTTAACTAATTGAGGAATCACTTCCTTCCCGAAGGGTAAAGGTGTACAAAAAAGAATAAACCCATTTGAGAAGTATGGCGAAAGAAAAACGTGATATCCGCCATAGCCAAGCTGCAATCAAATCCTTTGAATCGATCTCTATAAATTCAGTAGTAGCCCTAGACTGCCATTCGTCTCTTAAGGAGATGTCGGAGCAGACTTTTTTCTTAGTTCTTATTTTGTTAATTAGTTAAGTAATAATAAATAAATTTAGTTAGGTTACGTCGAAAGACATAGGTTAAGAGTTAAGCTTAGCTTAGAGCGCCCGCATGGGGCCAGTAAGTTAGAATAAGATAGTTAAGTTAATTAAGCTAGTTTTAAGCGTTTTTGTTAGCATGTAAGATATAATGAATTGAACAAAAAAAAAATGCATTACAAATGAAAAATGAAATGAATGAGATGTCGGAGCAGTTTAATATTCAGCTCTGTTGGGTGCCGGGGCATAGGGATATTTCGGGGAATTGTAAGGCTGATGAACTCGCCAGAATAGGAACAACTGTACCCATCCTTCCAGACAAGGATAATCTAGGTATACCAATCGCTACTTGTAAATTTAAATTCAAGTTGGATGCAATCGAAAGAATATCAAGTGGTACAATATGTCTAGCTACTAAGCAGATTTGGCCCAAGTTGGATCTGAAACAATCTAAGAAATTGATCTCTCTCAATCGATTGCATATTGGCTCTATTAAAGGTGTAATTACAGGACACTGTCTAATAGGCAAGCATGCAACAAGGCTTGGCGTATATTTAAATGATTTTCGCAGAAGCTGCATGGACGAAGAAGAGGAAGAAACCATTCCTCACCTTCTTTGTGCGTGTTCAGCCTCCCTCATTGAAGAAAGCTTCGCCTAGGAGCTTTCTATTTAAACGATTTAGGCGATCTGATAGATTTAGACATCAGGAGCCACCTTCGCTTCATTAGAAGCTAGGCTGGGATTAGGGTAATTGCGGGAGAGATGCCGCGTCGGGATAGATGCCGCACCCAACTAAACTCATATATCTAGTCATCCGCGGAAAAAATTTTTTTTGTTTTTAGTCCGTTAGGTATTCAAACGAAAACGTAGGAAAAAAAAAACTATTTACATACGACATGTAACGGGAGTTTTTCACCTTGTTTGGTTTTTTTGCACCCCTTCACGCTATGGAAATTTTTCAGTATGTTGCTACTTGTCGATCCAGAAACAGGTTGTCGCTTGTTTTCTCAAGTGTAAGTATTTTGTGTCATTAATTAGTATTTAAAGAAGTGATTGGTGTGATTTTTTTTTTATTTTCTTTTTTTTTTAGTTATGAAGCGTGGTGCGGCATCTCTCCCTCACTACAGGGATAGATGCCGCACTTTTTTTTTTGATACGATGCCGCACGTCGAATTTGTTTATTTAAAAGAAGAACGCCAAGTCTCCGAAAGCCCAATCAGAAAAAAGGTTTCAAAAAGAAAGATTGAGCCGGTTGAAAATCCTAATGTTTGTGCCGAATGTTGGGAAAATTATTTTTCGACCAAAAAACGGGAGGATTGGATCCAATGTATGAAATGTAGCAAATGGCTACATGAAAACTGCACACGCTACAAAACACCAGAATCTTCCCTTTGTACAGATTGTGGACGTGACGAAGAGCGAAAAAAACACCCTGGGCATAAAAATTAAATAAAAAAAAAAACTAAAGCTCAACGAATTTAACATGCGGCATCTCTCCCACACATGTTGGGAGAGATGGCACACCTAACATATTTTATTTTATTATTAATATTTATGAAAAAAGTTTTATTTTCTTATTTAAGTAATTTATTATGGTAGAAAATAAATCCATATTTAAGTTTTTTTGAAAATTAAAGTTTGTTTTACTTTTATAAAAAAATTACATCGATTTTTAAAAAAGCGCGGCATCTCTCCCGCAATTACCCTACATGATCCTTCGTGGCACCACAACGAACATTCCTTGATCTATACGTGTTGGCGTAAGCCGGCTGCCTCTTCAACCTAACCTAACCTATTGTCCTTACTATTAAATAAGTACATAGGCATCACTTTGTTCTTTAATGTCATATATTAAAAAATTAAACATGGGTTTCTGAACATTAAAATTTAGCTCCATACTAATACTAAAGCCGACTATTATGTTTGTTATTGGTACAAACATTTTGGAAAGTATGGAGATTATGCTTAAGCTCTATACTTAATTTGGTTGTTAGTAAAGCCCTATGTCATTAAAGTAGCTAAATGCTCTTTAAAAATATGTTTGCGATTTTTAATTTTGAAGCGAATTAATTTTTATTATAATGAAATTATTTTATCCTAGTACAATACATTTTTTATAGTATAGTACCTAACATATTATTTTGTATGCTCTATTTAAAATCGTTTTTAATAATTTTCATATTTATTGAATCTATGTTAAAGTGGTTTAAATGAAAACCAATTAAAACTAGTTATTTTCGAAGTTATCTGGTAGTGACTAGATTAAATGAATATATATTATCTAATCATATTTTTGATTTGACTGCAGAGTTTAACTGGTTCTGTTGATAAACTTTCATATGAAGAAGAAGAAGAAGATGATGATAACGATAAAGCTTCCTATGATAACGACTTTTCGAGTTCAAACTCAGTGGAGGAGGATGACAATGCAGTTTCAGAATTTACAGAAAATGAGGTGCATGAAACCGTGAACAACGGTCAAGCCAAATTATCCGCACAAAGAAATGACCATGAAATCGATGAAAGCGATTCTGATGTTGATAACAATTCGGACATCGAGATAGCTGAAAATATCAAATCTCTAAATATTCAATCTGAAAAACCCTCCTCTGCGCCAGTAACCACACACGATAGCAAATATAAACACAATGACAGTGCTGAACAACGGATGTCTGATCAATCAGAGATTGAATTCAATGTCACAAGCCAAACTCCGACTAGCTTTAATTCTGATAACCATGCCTTCCATATGGATATAATCCAAAACCGAACCCGTTCAAATGGCAGTATTCCAGCACAAAGGTAAATGCAAATGATTCTACATGATTTCAGGTTTTATTTGAAGACATTACTCTCTCAGGTCGAGAAATGCCAATAGGAAGAGCCTTAGTTTTTCAAACGAGCGCATGAGAGAAATTGAGCGGCACAATCAAATTTTACTGCGGAAAATTCTAACTCAAAAGCCACGAAAAGAAACTGTAAGTTAGAAAGTAAACCAATTTCACATCCGTTCCAATCTTTTTTGTTTAACTCAATTACAGGCAATAAGCCCTAAAAGGCGGACTTCGAGTTCTGCTATAAATAGGAAGAAACAACAGCGTCAAATCGACCTCGATAATCAAGTTTTAAAAAAAAAAATTGAGGCTATTTCACTTCGCAGACGTCATACATTTTATCAGTGATAACATGAGTGTCATGACACGAAAATTAATATATTTTTATATAATGCATCAGTAAAAACTGTATTTTTAAGAATTGTGTTTGAATTATGTCGAAGTAGGACGAAATTTAAGATCTTCTGGTCCGAACCATTTTGAAGTGTGAGGATAGAATAATTCCGGCTTTCTGATATTTTAGACAGCGGAGAAAGGTTGTTGTTACTCTTATATCATGTGAACGTCGGTTTACACATACCAGCGATCAGGACAAGAAACTTATACTAAAACTTAACAAACCAAGAAACTTAAGCTAAGAGATCGAAAATAAGAGGAGAGGTCATGAGAAGGTGTAGAGGGATTTTCTAAGGGAGAATATACTGGAAGGAAAGTCAATGCGTTGTTTGCCAGAAGCAACATTCTGGAGATAGGTTCGAAATAGCCAAAGTTAGTGCGGGGGTGAGAGAGACGAAAGGGAGCGGTACAGACGATGGTTAATGTGAAGGGAAATCATTTCCGGTAGTGCGGGGGAATCGGTCGTACCAGTTAATAATTGGTGTACGAAGAGTATATCGCGACTTTTTACAAAGGTTTGCAGGTTAATCAATTTTAGCCGATCTTCGTACGGGGGGTAAGATATACAGTTGTCAGTCCATGGCAGACCGTGTGAGGCAAAACGGATAAACCTACGCTGCACAGCTTCGATTCTAAGGGAGTGGTGTTGTGAAAAGGTTACCAAACTTGCCTGGTGTATTCAAGGAGGTGTCTGACAAAGGTAATGTGAAGGGATTTGGTAACGTAACGGTTCCGGAATTCTTTGGACCAGCGTTTTATGAAACCGAGAGAAGAATTGACCTTGTGTGTAATTTAATCAATGTGGGAACGGAAGTTTAGCTCCCTGTCACAAACAATACCCAGATCGCGTATAGAGGAGACTGGGGACCTGCATTGCGATTGATCGGGAAACTACTGACTGTCCAAAACTTGGCTTGGACTAGTAGCGCAACAATGAAGTTCGTGGTGAAGTGCTTACTTTACCTCCTAGTGGTGGTCCCCGGGCAACTATACGTATAAACCCTTATACGTATAGGCTAAAATTGTAAGTGCGGGTTGTCTAGGGCCTTGATTATAGGCTAGATAACGTGGGCCAGCAACCTGTGGTACCGAATATTGGCCGCTACAGAAACCGACACTATTACCTCGGATAAGGAATGATCACATGTTGACGACTTTTGGCTATTGTACCCGGACAAAGATAGGTTTCTGGAATGTAAAGACGCTCCTCGACTCGGGAAGCGAAGGTCCTTACAATGCCCGATTCCTCCAATTGGAAAACGAATTTATGCGATATAAACTGGACATTTTGGGGGTAAGTGAAGTAAGATGGTTAGAAGCGGGCGAGTACCAGTCTCCAACACGTAACACTGTGCTGCTCTATTGTGGAAGACCATCCGGAAGTCCGCGGGAATATGGAGTCGGACTACTGCTAACAACAACAGTACGCAAGGGCCTAATTTCCTGGCAGCCGCCTCATGGTGATAGAATTTTGACGCCCAGATTCCGGACTAGAGTACGACGCGTCACCATCATACAGTGTTACGCTCCAATGAATAATTCGTCTGAGGACGAAAAGGAGAGCTTCTACAATCTCTTAAGTGCCGTCTTCGACACAACACCAAATGGAGATATTGTCATAGTGATGGGGGATTTGAATGCCAAGGTAGGCAGCGACAACGAAGGGCTTAAACATGTAATCGGGAAGCATGGACTAGGCAACCGCAATGACAACGGCGAAAGGTTTGTGGATTTCTGCAATGCCAACCGCCTTGTGATAGGTGGCACCATGTTTGAGCACAAGACCTGCCACAAAGTCAGCTGGGTTTCCAATGACAGGCAAGCAACTTCCAACCAAATTGACCATTTTGCTATCAGCCGCCGCTTTAGAAGTAGTATCCTAAACGTCCGAAACAGGCGAGGGGCAGATGTGGTGATAGTACGTGATCACCATCTTATAATAGCTACTCTCCAACTACGCACTGCTGCAGTTCGAAGATCCCACGACAACACAAGAATGCCCAGGTTCAACATCGACAGACTTAGTGATCCCTCAGTGCGCCAACAATTAAGGGAGCACTTTTCGCAAGGTGTGGAAGCAATCAGCAGCTCAATGCCCGCAACCATCCAAGACCATTGGTGTGCTGTGAAAAATGTTTTTACATCTGGTGCTGAAAGAATTGCCGGTCGATCGCATGGAAGACATAGGGCGTAGCTTTCCGAGGATACCTGGAGACGGATTGATGAACGAAAACAGCTGATAGCTCGCGTTACAGCTACCCCAGCAGCAGGGAGAAGCGAGCTAGAGTCCCTATATCGCATGAAGATGAGAGAAGTTTAGCGTAGCGTGCGACGTGACAAGCGCAACTACATCAACGCGCTGGCTACAGAAGCAGAAGAAGCTGCACTGAGGTGCGACATCAGGACCGTCTACAGAATCACGAAAGAGCTGACAGGTGGTCGCAGCTCCAGCCAACACCCAGTGAAAAGCCTAGACGGCTCGTTGCTCATTCGGATGAGGACCAGCTCAAGAGATGGAAAGAGCATTTTGCTACGGTTTTGAACCGTGTATTCGCTAGCGATATGCTCGCAAATCAGACTGAGATGCCAGAGGTGAGAAGCTCCCGAATACGAACCACGACTCACAGTAAAGATAAGATCATTACCGCGATCAAGGCACTCAAAACCAACAAGGCGGTAGGGCTGGACGGTATTCCAGCAGAGCTCTTACGAGCAGCGCCCACAACATCGGCTGAGCTTCTGCTTCCACTTATAGAGAGAGCTTGGGAAGCTGAGAGCTTTCCTATCGAGTGGAAAAAGGGAATGATCGTCAAGCTTCCTAAGAAAGGAAATTAAATGGAGTGCGGAAACTGGAGGGGTATCTGCGTGCTGCCTGCTGTAGCTAATATAATAGCTAAAATCATCCTTGAGCGAATCAAACAACATCTCGAAGACACACTCGATGCCGGACAAGCAGGTTTCCGCTCTGGATCCTCCTGTGCCGACTACATCAACACCCTGCGGATTATCATCGAACAGTGTGTTGAATATCGATCGCCACTGCAGCTGCTGTTCAACGATTTTGAGAAGGCGTTCGATAGTGTCAACAGGGAGTTTATTTGGCGTGCCTTACGCAGGAGGAATTCGATGGACTCTTACATCTCAACTGAAACATCTGGATTACGCAGACGATGTATGCTTACTCTCCCACAGAATTATGGACCTCCACCAAATGACAGCAGATGTAGAGAGGGAGGCAGGTGTCGTCGGCTGAAAATTAATACGGCAAAAACTAAAATTATCAGCCTTGGAACTAACTCATCGGCTCAAATATGCATTGCTGGACAACCGGTAGAGAGAGTAGAGGATTTCCAGTATCTTGGAGTATTGTCTCGACCGATGGTGGAACCGAACTGGATATAGCCAACAGGATCGCCAAAGCAAAGTCCGCGTTCGGTATGTTGTCCAAAATATGGCGAAGCAATGCAATCAGTTTGAGCACCAAAATAAGACTGTTCCGCTCCAACGTTGAATCCGTGCTGCTATATGGTTGCAGCACGTGGAGAGTGACCACTACTATCACCAGAAAGCTGCAAACGTTCGTTAATAGGTGTCTGCGCAATATCTTAAGGATTTTCTGGCCCAATCGTATCTCTAACGAACACCTTTACGAGAGAACGGGTCAGGAACCAATAGGCACAATCATCCAACGGCGGAAGTGGCAGTGGATTGGTCACACGTTCCGAAAGGGTGACAGCTCCATAGCGAACCATGCTATGCAATGGAACCCTCTAACTCAGGATGGCAGAAGACCTGGCGGTCCGAGGTGAACATGGCGCAGAACAGTCGAGAAGGAGGCACGGCAGTTAGGGAAAAGTTGGGGAGAACTCAGACACATTCCCAGAAACCGTACACGATGGCGCGTAGGCGTAGTAGATACAGGGGGGATACAAGGGGATACAGGACATAAGTAAGTAAGTACACCTTTTTTATCTGTAACAGGTGGGCAGCGGAAAGAAATAGCCTGGAGTCAGAGATAGGCAACTTTTTCCAGAAAATGCCGTAAACAAGATGGTCTCGAGTATCGACATGTGGAATAAAATATATTTATTCATTGAGATGGTACTCAGATCGAAAAAGACAGATGAGGAAGTAAATATACCCTCAGTAAGTTTACCAAATTGATGAAAGCCTTACCGGAAAGATATTATAAACCCGCATCAGGAGAAATATGTGAAAAAGCCGGCCCCCAGAGGGGAAGAAAACCACACCACTCTGAATTAATGCTAAAGTGGTTCCGGAGTGGATGGTGTCAGGTTGAAAAAGGGTTAAAGTTGTTTTTTTTTGTGAGTAGGAGTCTCGCACTACTTGAAACAGAGCGGGACTGTTTCTCATGCACATTAGCGTTTTTCCACTACCCTCTAGGCAAAAAAAAAGAAGAACGAAATTTAAGATCTTCTGGTCCGAACCATTTTGAAGTGTGATGATAGAATAATTTCGGCTTTCTGATATTTTAGACAGCGGAGAAAGGTTGTTGTTACTCTTATATCATGTGAACGTCGGTTTACACATACCAGCGATCAGGACAAGAAACTTATACTAAAACTTAACAAACCAAGAAACTTAAGCTAAGAGATCGAAAATAAGAGGAGAGGTCATGAGAAGGTGTAGAGGGATTTTCTAAGGGAGAATATACTGGAAGGAAAGTCAATGCGTTGTTGGCCAGAAGCAACATTCTGGAGATAGGTTCGAAATAGCCAAAGTTAGTGCGGGGGTGAGAGAGACGAAAGGGAGCGGTACAGACGATGGTTAATGTGAAGGGAAATCATTTCCGGTAGTGCGGGGGAATCGGTCGTACCAGTTAATAATTGGTGTACGAAGAGTATATCGCGACTTTTTACAAAGGTTTGCAGGTTAATCAATTTTAGCCGATCTTCGTACGGGGGGTAAGATATACAGTTGTCAGTCCATGGCAGACCGTGTGAGGCAAAACGGATAAACCTACGCTGCACAGCTTCGATTCTAAGGGAGTGGTGTTGTGAAAAGGTTACCAAACTTGCCTGGTGTATTCAAGGAGGTGTCTGACAAAGGTAATGTGAAGGGATTTGGTAACGTAACGGTTCCGGAATTCTTTGGACCAGCGTTTTATGAAACCGAGAGAAGAATTGACCTTGTGTGTAATTTAATCAATGTGGGAACGGAAGTTTAGCTCCCTGTCACAAACAATACCCAGATCGCGTATAGAGGAGACTGGGGACCTGCATTGCGATTGATCGGGAAACTACTGACTGTCCAAAACTTGGCTTGGACTAGTAGCGCAACAATGAAGTTCGTGGTGAAGTGCTTACTTTACCTCCTAGTGGTGGTCCCCGGGCAACTATACGTATAAACCCTTATACGTATAGGCTAAAATTGTAAGTGCGGGTTGTCTAGGGCCTTGATTATAGGCTAGATAACGTGGGCCAGCAACCTGTGGTACCGAATATTGGCCGCTACAGAAACCGACACTATTACCTCGGATAAGGAATGATCACATGTTGACGACTTTTGGCTATTGTACCCGGACAAAGATAGGTTTCTGGAATGTAAAGACGCTCCTCGACTCGGGAAGCGAAGGTCCTTACAATGCCCGATTCCTCCAATTGGAAAACGAATTTATGCGATATAAACTGGACATTTTGGGGGTAAGTGAAGTAAGATGGTTAGAAGCGGGCGAGTACCAGTCTCCAACACGTAACACTGTGCTGCTCTATTGTGGAAGACCATCCGGAAGTCCGCGGGAATATGGAGTCGGACTACTGCTAACAACAACAGTACGCAAGGGCCTAATTTCCTGGCAGCCGCCTCATGGTGATAGAATTTTGACGCCCAGATTCCGGACTAGAGTACGACGCGTCACCATCATACAGTGTTACGCTCCAATGAATAATTCGTCTGAGGACGAAAAGGAGAGCTTCTACAATCTCTTAAGTGCCGTCTTCGACACAACACCAAATGGAGATATTGTCATAGTGATGGGGGATTTGAATGCCAAGGTAGGCAGCGACAACGAAGGGCTTAAACATGTAATCGGGAAGCATGGACTAGGCAACCGCAATGACAACGGCGAAAGGTTTGTGGATTTCTGCAATGCCAACCGCCTTGTGATAGGTGGCACCATGTTTGAGCACAAGACCTGCCACAAAGTCAGCTGGGTTTCCAATGACAGGCAAGCAACTTCCAACCAAATTGACCATTTTGCTATCAGCCGCCGCTTTAGAAGTAGTATCCTAAACGTCCGAAACAGGCGAGGGGCAGATGTGGTGATAGTACGTGATCACCATCTTATAATAGCTACTCTCCAACTACGCACTGCTGCAGTTCGAAGATCCCACGACAACACAAGAATGCCCAGGTTCAACATCGACAGACTTAGTGATCCCTCAGTGCGCCAACAATTAAGGGAGCACTTTTCGCAAGGTGTGGAAGCAATCAGCAGCTCAATGCCCGCAACCATCCAAGACCATTGGTGTGCTGTGAAAAATGTTTTTACATCTGGTGCTGAAAGAATTGCCGGTCGATCGCATGGAAGACATAGGGCGTAGCTTTCCGAGGATACCTGGAGACGGATTGATGAACGAAAACAGCTGATAGCTCGCGTTACAGCTACCCCAGCAGCAGGGAGAAGCGAGCTAGAGTCCCTATATCGCATGAAGATGAGAGAAGTTTAGCGTAGCGTGCGACGTGACAAGCGCAACTACATCAACGCGCTGGCTACAGAAGCAGAAGAAGCTGCACTGAGGTGCGACATCAGGACCGTCTACAGAATCACGAAAGAGCTGACAGGTGGTCGCAGCTCCAGCCAACACCCAGTGAAAAGCCTAGACGGCTCGTTGCTCATTCGGATGAGGACCAGCTCAAGAGATGGAAAGAGCATTTTGCTACGGTTTTGAACCGTGTATTCGCTAGCGATATGCTCGCAAATCAGACTGAGATGCCAGAGGTGAGAAGCTCCCGAATACGAACCACGACTCACAGTAAAGATAAGATCATTACCGCGATCAAGGCACTCAAAACCAACAAGGCGGTAGGGCTGGACGGTATTCCAGCAGAGCTCTTACGAGCAGCGCCCACAACATCGGCTGAGCTTCTGCTTCCACTTATAGAGAGAGCTTGGGAAGCTGAGAGCTTTCCTATCGAGTGGAAAAAGGGAATGATCGTCAAGCTTCCTAAGAAAGGAAATTAAATGGAGTGCGGAAACTGGAGGGGTATCTGCGTGCTGCCTGCTGTAGCTAATATAATAGCTAAAATCATCCTTGAGCGAATCAAACAACATCTCGAAGACACACTCGATGCCGGACAAGCAGGTTTCCGCTCTGGATCCTCCTGTGCCGACTACATCAACACCCTGCGGATTATCATCGAACAGTGTGTTGAATATCGATCGCCACTGCAGCTGCTGTTCAACGATTTTGAGAAGGCGTTCGATAGTGTCAACAGGGAGTTTATTTGGCGTGCCTTACGCAGGAGGAATTCGATGGACTCTTACATCTCAACTGAAACATCTGGATTACGCAGACGATGTATGCTTACTCTCCCACAGAATTATGGACCTCCACCAAATGACAGCAGATGTAGAGAGGGAGGCAGGTGTCGTCGGCTGAAAATTAATACGGCAAAAACTAAAATTATCAGCCTTGGAACTAACTCATCGGCTCAAATATGCATTGCTGGACAACCGGTAGAGAGAGTAGAGGATTTCCAGTATCTTGGAGTATTGTCTCGACCGATGGTGGAACCGAACTGGATATAGCCAACAGGATCGCCAAAGCAAAGTCCGCGTTCGGTATGTTGTCCAAAATATGGCGAAGCAATGCAATCAGTTTGAGCACCAAAATAAGACTGTTCCGCTCCAACGTTGAATCCGTGCTGCTATATGGTTGCAGCACGTGGAGAGTGACCACTACTATCACCAGAAAGCTGCAAACGTTCGTTAATAGGTGTCTGCGCAATATCTTAAGGATTTTCTGGCCCAATCGTATCTCTAACGAACACCTTTACGAGAGAACGGGTCAGGAACCAATAGGCACAATCATCCAACGGCGGAAGTGGCAGTGGATTGGTCACACGTTCCGAAAGGGTGACAGCTCCATAGCGAACCATGCTATGCAATGGAACCCTCTAACTCAGGATGGCAGAAGACCTGGCGGTCCGAGGTGAACATGGCGCAGAACAGTCGAGAAGGAGGCACGGCAGTTAGGGAAAAGTTGGGGAGAACTCAGACACATTCCCAGAAACCGTACACGATGGCGCGTAGGCGTAGTAGATACAGGGGGGATACAAGGGGATACAGGACATAAGTAAGTAAGTACACCTTTTTTATCTGTAACAGGTGGGCAGCGGAAAGAAATAGCCTGGAGTCAGAGATAGGCAACTTTTTCCAGAAAATGCCGTAAACAAGATGGT
Organism: Brachypalpus laphriformis; assembly: GCA_945910035.1. Lineage (NCBI taxonomy): Eukaryota > Metazoa > Arthropoda > Insecta > Diptera > Syrphidae > Brachypalpus > Brachypalpus laphriformis. Next base: position 162,339,949 of record OX246754.1, on the reverse strand, counting down.
CTCGAGTATCGACATGTGGAATAAAATATATTTATTCATTGAGATGGTACTCAGATCGAAAAAGACAGATGAGGAAGTAAATATACCCTCAGTAAGTTTACCAAATTGATGAAAGCCTTACCGGAAAGATATTATAAACCCGCATCAGGAGAAATATGTGAAAAAGCCGGCCCCCAGAGGGGAAGAAAACCACACCACTCTGAATTAATGCTAAAGTGGTTCCGGAGTGGATGGTGTCAGGTTGAAAAAGGGTTAAAGTTGTTTTTTTTTTGTGAGTAGGAGTCTCGCACTACTTGAAACAGAGCGGGACTGTTTCTCATGCACATTAGCGTTTTTCCACTACCCTCTAGGCAAAAAAAAAGAAGAACGAAATTTAAGATCTTCTGGTCCGAACCATTTTGAAGTGTGATGATAGAATAATTTCGGCTTTCTGATATTTTAGACAGCGGAGAAAGGTTGTTGTTACTCTTATATCATGTGAACGTCGGTTTACACATACCAGCGATCAGGACAAGAAACTTATACTAAAACTTAACAAACCAAGAAACTTAAGCTAAGAGATAGAAAATAAGAGGAGAGGTCATGAGAAGGTGTAGATAGATTTGCTAAGGGAGAATATACTGGAAGGAAAGCCAATGCGTTGTTGGCCAGACACAATATTCTGGAGATTGGTTCGAAATGGCCAAAGTTAGTGCGGGGGTGAGGGAGACGAAAGGGAGCAAGGGAGCGGTACAGACCTAAGGTTACGAGGGTTAGTGTGAACGGAAATCGTTTCCAGTAGTGCGGGGAAATCGATCGTACCAGTTAATAATTGGTGTACGAAGAGTATATCGCGAATTTTTACAAGGGTTTGCAGGTTAATTAATTTTAGCCGATCTTCGTAGGTGGGGAAAGATATACACTTGTCAGTCCATGGGAGACCATGTGAGGCAAAACGGATAAACCTACGCTGCACAGCTTCGATTCTAATGAAGTGGTGTTGTGAAAAGTTTACCAAACCTGGCTGGTGTATTCAAGGAGGTGTTTGACAAAGGTAATGTGAAGGATTTGGTAACGTAACGGTTCCAGAATTCTCTGGAGCAGCGTTTTAAGAAACCGAGAGAAGAATTGACCTTGCGTGTAATTTGATCAATGTGGGAACGGAAGTGTAGCTCCCTGTCACAAATAATACCCAGACCGCGTATAGAGGAGACTGGGGGAACGGGCTCATTACGAAAGTAATAGGTTCTGAGCAGTGGGGGAGGCGTTAACAGGAGAAACCTATGGATTGACCTTTTTCGACGTTAAATTCTAAGAAGTTTTTGTCGCACCACGTGTTGAATGAATAAGTGGGGTGGATATTCCCTTGATTATTTTCATGTCATCCGCGTAAATAGACAGATCTGAGTCTTTTATGATGTCACCAATATCGTTTATAGTTAAGACATATCAGTGGACCAAGATGACTGCCTTGAATGACCCCTGAAGTGGCGTTAATGTGGTCAGAGACTGAAAATCTGAAAAGAAGAAGAAGCCTATATTGGCGTTTCTCTAGGTACGATCTCAGTGATGAAATATGTAAAAGAGGGTGGAAAACCGATGGCTTTAAGTTTACGGTAAATAAATGACAGATTCTATCAAACACCTTGATGAAGTCGGTGGTAATGACATCCATTTTATTAGCTTTCTCTAAAGCTTGCAGTGTTTTAGAAACGAATTCGGTTGGGTTAGTTGTTGTGGAACTACCCTTTAAGAAACCCCTTCTGTTGTGGGGAAAATATGGATTTGTAGTGAAAATACAGCTTTCGAAGAGCTTGGGGATAGAGGAGAGTTTGTCTATCGGCCGATAGTTTGATATTCCGTTTTTACTGCCTTTTTTATGGATAGGGAAAATAAAGGAGTCCTTCCATTATTTTGGAAAAACGGTTTGAGAAAGTGAGAGTCGAAATAGAGTTGTAAGGGGCTGACACAGGACATTTACACATTTCTTTAGAAAAATGGCAGGCAGACCATCGGGACCAGGGGAAAAGTCATCCTTGAGCCAATTCATTTTTGCTCGCATCATATCAGACCTAATGTCAACTGAGACTAGTGAGGTTTGTAGACAGTTACTCAGATAGGAGAAATAGTCAAGGTCCGGTACGTATACATGGTCACTATACGATTGGCTGGAAAGGGTCGCAAAGAGGTTGGCGACTGGTTTAGGGTCAGCAGATGATGTATTAAATAATTTTAGAGTGGAAGGGAAGCCATCTGTTGAAGCTTTCTGTTGACACTGGTTAACGCGCCTAGGATCTGTGATTTAAGACTTAATTGCATTTTACTGAGGTATTAGAGATAGAGGAATTCGCAGAGGATGGAAAAATGGAAGTAAGCTTTCTAGTGGTATGAGCAATTTGAGGCAGATCTGGATTTTAGGTAAGTTTTCCATAATTTGTTTCTGACATTGCGAAGAGTACGTAACTCATTATTATACTAGGGAGGGGATGATGAGCAGTTTTTTCGAGGCGCAGACAGATTGGAGAAGATAGTCGAAGATTACTGTGTGGAAGAATATGAGAGCGATATCAATGGGGATGTTAAACTTTATTGTAGCTAGTACGCGGTTCCCACGTCTCGATAATCACAAGGGAACATGGCTCTCCTTTGATCGAAAAACTGTCAACCAAATCGATCACATTGCGATCGATGCAAGGTACTCTTCCAGTATTCTGGGTATCCGGACTTTCCGAGGAGTAAGTGTGGACTCGGATCACTACTTAGTTGTAACACGGTACGGATGCGGATATCCAGAACGGAGCGAAATCAACGAAATACTGTGAGGAAATTTGACGTCAGGCGACTACAATCGCAAGAGATCGCCACAACCTTTGACGATCGAGTTTCTTTTAATCTTAATCTAAGTCCTATGCCGCCAGCAGCAAATGCGGAAGACCTGTGGCAGCGTTGCCAACAAGCCATTAGAGATGCCGCCTCTGATGTACTGGGTTTCTGTCGGCCACCACAACGAAACCCCTGGTTTGATGAGGAATGCCGGCAAGCACATGCAGCAAAACAAGAGGCGTACAAAGCGGAGCTGCATAAAAGCACTAGAGCTCCTCGCGAGCTCTACGAGCGGAGGAGAAAAAAGAACATCGACTTTTCAGAAAGAAGAAAAAGGAGCATGAGAAGTGCTCGATCGAGGAGATTGAGAGTATTTTACCAAAAGGTAAAAAGAATATGCCAGGGTTTCAAAGCCAGAACAGAAGCCTGCAGGGACGAAAATGGCAATATAGTAGTAGAATAGCAGTCGGTGCTGAGGATATGGAAGGAACACTTCTGCAGACTGTTAAACGGAGAAGATGACCAATATACCGCTGTCAGGCAGAATGAGCCATTCAACAGTGACGATGGCCGTCAAGATTCCCGTCAACCCGATCAGAGTGAAATGAGGATAGGGATATCTAAACTCAAATCCAACAAAGCTGCTGGAGCCGACGGCCTTGCCGCTGAACTTTTCAAGGCAGGAGGAGATGAGTTGGTAAGGAGCATGCACCAGCTCATCTGGAAAATCTGGTTGGACGAAAATATGCCCGATGAATGGATCCTCAGCCTCGTTTGCCCGATCCTGAAGAAAGGAGACCCTCTGAACTGCGCCAGCTATAGCGGCAAATAAGATCCTGTCTGCCGTATTATATGAACGCCTAAAACTGATCGTCAACAACCTGATAGGTACTTATCAGTGCGGTTTCAGGCCAGGAAAGTCCACCATTGACCAAATATTCACACTACGGCAGATCTTGAAAAAAACCCATGAATATAAAATCGATACGCACCATTTCTTCATCGATTTCAAAGTTGCCTATGATAGCGTGTATAGAGACGAGTTATACAGAGCCATGTCTAGTCTTGACATCCCTGCCAAGCTCGTCCGTTTATGCAGAATGACGATAAAAAACTCTCGCTGCTCCATCAAAGTCGATAAGAACATCACCGAATCGTTCGATGTTTGGAAAGGTCTTAGACAAGGTGACGTGCTATCATGCGATCTTCTTAACATATGTACTTGATGTACTTGAGAGAATTGTTACGCACAAGCCAACACCGGAGGTACAATCTTTTACAAGTCTGTACAACTACTCGCTTATGCCGATGACATTGACATAATCGGAAGAACTCAGCGGGCCGTCAATGGGGCATTTACGAGTATTGAGATCGAGGCAGCAAAGATGGGTCTAGCGGTCAATGAAAGCAAAACAAAATATGTGCTGTCTACAAAAAATGACACCCAAAATCGGCGTCTTGGACAGAATGCCACAATAGACAGATATAATTTTGAGGTAGTAAAGGATTTTGTCTACCTAGGTAGGTGGCGCAAACAAGTGGAGGGGGACCTCAACCATCCTTGGCATCCTTGGCGTGCGCAACTGGAGGCAGCTAGCTGGTAACCGTGCGGGCTGGAGAGGTTTGCTGGTTGAGACCCGGGTCCACCCCGGAGTGTAACGCCACCTAAGTAAGTAAGTAACTAATACTCGGTACCAAATTCGATGGATTAGCGCATTAGTACTCGGTGAAGAAGTCGGCCGCAGTCTTTAATCCATCAGGTACTACGCGTTTTATGTTCTACGACTTCTTCCGAAGTTCCGGTACTTTCACTCTTACAAGGCCTAAACGAGTATGTTGTATGTATGTGATTTCCTGTTTCACCGTAGTTTGGTTGCGAAAGTGACTGCCATGTGTTTATACGAAAGATCACTCACATGCAGTTGATGTGCATTTCTGTACATATTTTTGTGTAACTGACCAGTATACATATACGTATATATGTATATCCTGGCACAAACTAAATGATTGCACTTATGGGCATGTAGGCTTCTAACTTATCAGTTCTACTTCCATTTCTATTGAATATTTTATTATTATTTGTGTAGGGTTATCCTGCACTGTATCTAATGGTCTATTGTGTCCCTGCTAGTACCTTGAAGAGGTTTATTCCCTCGTTAGAGTTCCACTCGCATTATAATTCCTTCGAAATTGTGTTTGAAGGTTATACACTCTTGCTTTACCTTGGCAAAAATAGTTCACTCTAGAGCTCTCTCTCCAAATCAGTTCCTTTTAGGAATCTGAGAAGTGCTCAAGTACAATATTTCAGTCTTTTGCGGGTCAGTGCCCCACAATATTCCAGAAGGTGCTCCGGAGTCTCGTTTGACTCATTGCAGAATGTGTAAAGGGGTTCATTTGTTATACATAGTTTCCTTAAATGCTCACTAAGTTTGCACTGCCCTGTTAGGTAGCCTGTTATGATTCAAAGGTTATTTTTGTTAAGGTAGATACAGACTTCGAATCTTTTCGGCTTGTAAGATTCCCATAGTTTCTTAGCTTGCCTTAGACCTGTAGTGCTGTTCCAGCTTCTTACCTTGTCTTCTTTCTCCATTTTGCTGAATTCTTCACGTATGATATGTTCCCCTATTCCGCAGAATGGTTAAGGTCCAATGAAGCGTTCTGCAGCTCCTTGCCTTGCCAAGGCGTCTGCTGCTTCATTACCTTTTATCTTGGCATGAACAGGTATACAGTAGAGCATTACTTTGTTGTTTCTACTGTTTCTCCGTAATTCATTAAGTTTGCCTAGGCATTCCCACAGAAGTTTCAACTTGATGATATACCTAGGAGTCAAGTGCTCTGATAGCTGCTTGACTGTCTGACAGTATTGCTATGTCGCAGTTATTATATTTTCTTTCGAGATTGATTGTTGGATGCATCTATCTATAGCACATTTTCAGATTGAAAGATGCTGGCACTCTTGCCCATGGGTTCTGAGTGCTTCGTCTTTGGCCCAAACATATCTGCCCCTGTTCCCTCCTCGGTTCTCGAACCGCCTGTATACCACTTTATCGTATGGTTGCCCAGTCCCAGTCCACACTTTCTTGTTTCCCAATGTTACATTTTCTGATACTGTTGTCCCTTGGGAGGAGTGCTTCATATTCTCTCGAACTAACGCATTTCATGCTTCTAATACAAACTGGCACGTGTCTGACGAAGTCTCTATGCCGTACCATAACCACATTAGATTCGTTATAGGGGTCCCCTTGATGGACACGTTAAATTTCAGGAACCCTAGGCACACTAATTGGGATTCCAATCGGTTTATCATCGAGGCAGAACTAAATCGTGCTTCCAGATTTGGAATTCGAGACAGAACACATTCGAAAAACCATTTTCGCCGCTTATGAAGGCAGTTGTGCTGATACACAGAAAAGGACCAACCGCGATACTCCCTGGTGAAATTAACCCCTTTGAGTCACTTACGCGTGGAGCTAGGAAGTTATTAAATAAAGTGTGTCGGATCACTACGCATGTGGTTCCAAGTTCGAATCCCAGAAAACACCAAAAACTTTCTTCACGGTCACACCTCTCGCGAGCATCTGACAAACATCCGAGAGTATTTTTGTCACGAAAAAGCTTCTCAAATCGCCGTTCGGACTTGGTATTAACCTTTAGATCCCTTCCATTTGTGGCCCGTGGGTAGGCCCTGGCACTTAAAGAGCTGTTGCTCCAAATATGTATTTTTATTTATTTTTGAAATCAATGGTGATTGGCGCCTTTACAAAGAAACTCTAACAAGTTATAACAAAGAACTTAAAAAATTTAAACGCGAATCTTAGAGAACTCACTGCGAACGAATTGAAAGCTTCCCCGCCGCGGCTCACCTTCAAAAGCCTGTTAAGCTTTACTTGATACCTACTTTCCAGGCTGTATTTCCGATTGTGCTGTCTCTCCAGAATACCTGAGGAACAACGTTCTCATTGCTTCTACACGAGACTATAGCCTATCTGGCAAAATTTTTACTGCCAACCATATTAGATGGGCTCTATCTACCTTTAGCCCATTTAAGTCACCAGGTGCAGATGGCATATTTCCCTGCCTACTACAATATTATTTATTAATTCCGTCTCTTATAGGAATTTTCAGATCCAGTCTTGCACTAGGCTACATACCAAAGGCGGCAAAGCAGGCGCAGCTATCGCCTAAGTCCTATCGACCCATTAGCTTAAGTTCTTCTAAAAACAATGGAGAAAGTTGTCGATAATCATATAAGGGAAAAGTTCCTTATACATGATCCTCTGCATGCAAACCAATTTGCCTATCAATCTGGGAAGTCTACGGAAACAGCCATTCACAGCTTAACGCTTTTGATTGACAAATCATTAGCTGCTAAAGAAACAGCCCTATGTGTCTTCATAAATAAAAGGGAAGCATTCGACAGCACTTCCTATGAGGCTATCGAAAAGGCTATGATCAGGAAAAATATTGCTCTTTTGATCATAAACTGGATCCTAATCATGCTATGTAGCAGGAAAATAAGAATCGAGTGCGGAGGCTCGCATAAAACTAGAACAGCTACCAGAGGTTGCCCGCAGCGAGGAGTCCTCCCCCCTTGGTCTGGACCTTAGTTATTGACCAACTCCTAGAGCTACTTGAAAAATCGGGTTACAAAGTACAAGGATATGCAGACGACATTGTCATCAGCGTCACAGGCAAATTTTAGGACATAATTTCTCAACTAATGAAAGGTGTCCTCAATTAAACTTCCGATTGCTGCAGGACAAAGGGACTTACCATCAACTCCGGAAAAACTATACTTGTACCCTTTTCCAGGAAAAGAAACCATACTCTTAACAAATTACACTGGAAAACGTCCCAATCGACATATCCAAGGAAGCGAAATACCTAGGTGTTATACTTGACAAGACCTGGAATTCACACCTGAATCGGACCTTAAAATTGGCAACTTTACAGGCCATCTGAAGATTCTAGAGTATGTTCAAAATGACCCTATTCTCAAAATCCGAGATACCATGCTCAAAAATACCGATTCTCCAGGAAATTCGATGTGGTCATAGGTGACCGCCACACCTAGAGGAATGAAGGGCTTGTAGACTTACCAAACTCTGAAACTTGGTACACAGATGGTTCCAAATTGGAGCATGGTAGCACTTACTTACTTACTTAGGTGGCGCTACAGTTCGGGGTGAACCTGGGCCTCAACCAACAAGCCTCTCCATTTAGCTCGGTCTTTAGCTAATTGCCTACAGTTGCGCACTCCAAGTTGGTCGAGGTCCCCTTGAACTTGTGCGCGCCACCTACGGCGACAATTCCCTCTACTGCGTCGTCCCTCGGGGTTAGATTCGAAGACTCTGCGGGCCGGAGCGTTGGTGTCCATTCGCTCTACATGTCCTAGCCATCTCAGACGTCCAATACGCAGTTTTTTGACTAGGTCGATGTCGCTGTACAGCTCCTATAGTTCGTGATTGAATCTTCTCCTCCAAAACCCGTCAACGCAAACGGGACCGAAAATCTTACGAAGAATTTTTCTCTCGAAGCGACCAAGGATATCTTCATCCTCTTTTAATAAAGTCCATGTTTCAGCGCCGTAAAGCAGGACTGGGATGATCAAGGTCTTATATAGAGTCTCCTTAGTTGTTCGAGAGAGGGCTTTACTGTTGAATTGCCTTATAAGCCCAAAAAAACAGCGATTGGCAAGAGTTATTCTTCGATTGATTTCTGCGCTGATCTTGTTTGTAGAATTTATAGCAGAGCCAAGGTAGACAAAGTCCCTTACTACCTCGAAGTTATAGCTGCCCACGGTGACGTTTTGTCCAATTCGTCGATGTTGGTTTTCCCTTCTAGTTGACAGCATATACTTGGTTTTGCCCTCGTTTATCGCCAAACCCATTTTGGCCGCTTCCGCCTCAATGCTTGCAAAAGCACCGGTGACAGCCCGCTGAGATCTTCCGATAATGTCTATATCGTCGGCGTATGCAAGCAGTTGTACAGACTTGTAATAGATTGTGCCTCCGGTGTTGGCTTGTGAGTTCCGCACAATCCGTTCAAGTACAATATTGAAGAAGTCACATGACAGCGCGTCACCTTGTCTAAAGCCTTTTTTGACATCAAAGGTCTCGGTGAGGTCATTACCGACCTTGATGGAGCAGCGAGCGTTCTCCATCGTCAGCCTGCACAGACTGACAAGTTTGGCAGGGATGTCAAAACTAGACATGGCTCTATAAAGCTCTTCTCTATAGATGCTGTCATAGGCGGCCTTGAAATCGATAAAGAGTTGGTGAGTATCGATTTGGAATTCTTGGGTTTTCTTGGATTTTCTCCAGGATCTGATGAAGTGTGAAGATTTGATCGGTGGTGGACTTTCCTGGCCTGAAACCGCACTGATAGGGCCCAATCAGGCTGTTGATAAAAGGTTTCAGGCGTTCACACAATATCGCAGAAAAGATCTTGTACGCGATGTTGAGGAGACTGATGCCTCTATAATTGGCGCAGTTGAGGGGGTCTCCTTTCTTGTGGATCGGGCAAACGATGCAGAGATTCCATTCATCAGGCATACACTCGTCTGACCAAATATTAGAAATGAGTTGGTGTATGCACTCTACCAATTCATCACCCGCTGCCTTGAAGAGTTCGGCCGGTAAGCCGTCAATGGTTCATTCTGCCTGACAGCGGGATGTTGGTCTTCGTCGCCGTTATACAGTCTGCAGAAGTAGTTTTTCCATATTCTTAGCACCGACTGTGATTCTACTACGAGGTTTCCATTCTCATCTCTACAGGTTTCTATACGGGTATTACTTCTCCGACACGTTCGTTTTACCTTTTGGTAAAACTTCCGTACATTGTTCCTGGAGTATAAACTCTCGATATTCTCAAACGCGCGCTTCTCATGCTCTTTCTTCTTCTTTTGGAGAAGCCGATGTTCTTCCCGTCTCTTTTGCTCGTAGAGCTCACGAGCAGCTCTCGTCTTCCTTTGCAGCGCCGCTTTGTATGCCTCTTGTTTTCAGCATGCACTCGCCGGCATTCTTCGTCAAACCAGGGGTTTCGCGGTGGTGGGCGAGCGAGACCCAGCACATCAGTCGCGGCGTTTCTGATGGCATGTTGGCAGCGTTGCCACTGGTCTTCGGCACTTGATGCTGGCGGTATAGGGGTGATTGAGAGATTTCGGGATACGCGTTCAGCGAAGAGTCTGGCGGTCTCTTGCGATTGTAGCTTTTCGACGTTAAATTTTCTCACAGTAATTCTTCTTTGTTGCTCAGATTGGGATATCCACATTCGTACCTTGGCTACAACAAGGTAATGATCCGAGTCTATGTTGGCCGCTCGGAAGGTCCGGACATCCAGAATACTGGAGGCATGCCTTGCGTCGATCGCAATATGATCAATTTGGTTGATCGTGACATGATCATTGGACCGCCATGTCTGCTTATGAATATCGAGATGAGGAAACCATGTGCTTGCTATGGTGACATTTCGCTCCACAGCGAAATCAATTAGCCTTAGTCCGTTATCAGACGTGGTGTCGTGTAGGCTATGCTTACCGACTGCTCTACCGAAGACGTCCTCCTTTCCTATTTTGGCGTTAAAATCGCCCAATACGATCTTAACGTCGTATTTAGGACATTGCTCGTATGTTTTGTCGAGGAGCTCGTAGAAACACTCTTTGGAGGCAGGGTCCTTTTCTTCTGTGGGGGCATGAACACATATTAGGCTTATGTTAGCGAATTTAGCCTTGATCCGGATAGTCATAATACGCTCGCTCACGTGTCGGAAGCTTAAGACTTCTTGCCTAAGTCTGCCGCGTATGACAAATCCGCATCCGAATAAGCGTTGCCTGTTGCCTCTGTAGCAATCACCGTAGTAGATGTCACAGTTTTTCATCCTCTTTTTGCCTGGCCCATCCCATCGCACTTCCTGGATGGCGGTAATATCTGCTTTATAGCAGTCTAGGGCCTCTGCTAGTTGTTCGGCTGCACGTGGTCTGTAAAGGGACAGAACATTCCACGTACAGATCCGAAGGTCGTTGTCCTTATTTCGTTTGCTGGGGTCGTCATTAGTTGGGTCATCCTTATCCGAGGCTTTTGGTTGTTTCGGAACCATGCGTTTTTTACGTGGTAGGGAAGTTACCCCGACGGCACAACCCCCAACCTGGAGGGCCAGTTCCTTAATTATTCCCCTAGGACGAGGGGCCGGGTACACCGGTGCCAGTAGTCCACTACGGGAGTATGAGCGCTGCCGTTGGCCCATTAAGGGCTCCTCCGCCACCATCTCTATTCCAATGTCCTGACCAACATTGGAAATTCCTTACCGACCTGTGATCCGAATACGTCGAAGCAGCTCGCGCAAGGTATTCACTAAGTTCAACCTAACTGGAACTATAGACGCCACCGTTGACTCCGTCTAGGGAATTCGTCCGCTGCCGCCTGGAACAGGAAGAAGTGCTCTAGTGAGAAAAGCACTCTTCCCCCCCTCTCTCATCTGCTGCCACCAAGAATCCGCCAAACGGGGTTGGTTACCCATTTCTTGGATTAAGGTACTAGGCACCCGGCTGTCACCGCGTGGAGGTTGAGAGTAGGAGTTGGTAGGCCTCAGCTGAGTGAAAACGCTTGTGTTTTCATATGATCGCATGCACTACCGTTTGACTAGCATGGTAGCACTGGCGCAGTGGTTTATGGACCTAGGTTCCAACGTGCGGCAGCGCTAGGAAATCACCAACAATATTTCAGGCGGAAGTCCATGCAATCGAACTCGGTGTACGAGAATATCTGCGAAGAAGGGTCGAGGGTACTTTTATCTATATCTTCTTGGACAGCCAGGCAGCACTAATGGCTCTGAAATCGTACACGGTAGGATCCAAACTTGTATGGGACTGTCTAAACCTACTCGAAGGTCTCGCACCGAAAAAAAAAACACCATCACTGTGGCCTGGATACCAAAACACGAAGGCTTCGAGGGCAATGAACGGGTGGACTGCTTAGCGAGAAGAGGCGCTAGTCGCCCACTAGTCGGTCCTGAATTCTATTTTGGAGTCGCACGGAGTAGCGCAAACATCAAAATAAAGAAATGGGAAGATCATCATCATGCAGAGTACTGGGCCAAACTCAAGGGCCTAAGACAGGCAAAGAAGTTCATTAATCTCAACCGTTGCAAGGCTAAAAACTCGAGCTTAGGAAAGCAGACTTAAAAACCTTAACAGTCTACTTGATTGGTCATTGCCCACTCAGGTACCATCTGCACAAGTTAGGAGTAGCAGATACAAACTCATGCTGGCTATGTGGAGAGCAAAAAGAAACGGCAGAACATATTCTTTGTGAATGCCCCATAGCCGCAAGAAAAAGACTTCTCCATCTCGGGAGGGCTTTATTGAGCCCCTCTGACTTCTGGAACATTGAGCCTGGACCTTTGTTGAGCTTTATCAAGAGCCTTAACCAGGTTCTCAGCTTAACACCGGGCTGGCTCATTAGATCTTATAGGTCGCAGTGCGTACAAGGGCCATAGTATAGTATAGTATAGTATAGTATAGTATACCTTCTTTTACCATCCTTACGATCGTCCGTTTTGCATTTTGTTCCACTATGAGATGGAGCAGAGTTAGCTCTAGGAGTACTTCCATACCTGCAGTTGCACATGTTCTCATGGCCCCAGAGATGCAGACATCTCTGCAAGTGCAAGTCTTTGCACTTTTATAAGTGTCTCCTTCGTTGTGACTGGACTAGTTCGCTTTACTTACGCTAACGATTCATAATATGTAATTATGTGAGGCCTCACAATAGCAATATACATCCATCTTAGAATATTTGGACTAAATCCCCAAGACTTACTTGGTAGGCTCCTGCATACCATTAGAGCACGGATAGACTTTTTGGATATCTTCTTTGCGTGCTTTTGCCATATGAGTTTACTATTTAGGTTTAGTCAAAGGTACTTCACTTCTTTTACCGGTGTCAGTATAATGCCCGACAGTTGGATTGGCTTCAGTTGAAGTTTTCTTTTTCTCGTGAATGGTACTATTGTGGTTTTAGCCGGGTTTATATTTAGCCCAGCCGTACGACACCATTCTTGAGTTAATATTAGGCCCATTGGTATAATATCACATAGGGTTTCTTCAAACTTCCCCTGTCAATCAGTATAATGTCATCTGCGTAAGCTTGACAATTGATTCCAAGGCTTGTTAAGTTTATTGAATATGGTAACAAAATCGGCGTCACAATTTCCGTCCATTGAATTTCGACCTCTATTGTTATCAAATATATTGAAGTAAATCTTATGTATTAATACACTTATCGTACGAGTTTTTTAGTATTTATTATAAAAGGAGGTCGATGAAACTTATATCTTTCGAAAGGTACTGTACCACAGAAGTGCAGAAAAAAAATGATATGCGAATGTAACCCTTTAAGTTAAGTAAATTCCCCTCAGTCGAATTTCGACCACATGTGATACTAGTACTGATTATTGCACGTTCTTAACATGTCATTGAAGAATCAATATAGTACGAGATGAAAAAATTTAGTTGGCAATAAATTAACGAGAGAAAATTAAACAAATAAGCTTTGATATCAGTCGTACATTTGGCCAACTACAAACCATATGCCAAACCACACTGCTAACGTGCTACCAATTCAAATTGCTAAAAATAAAGTCGAGTTCTTGTAAACACTGCGATCACTTAAACAGAATTTATGTGCAAGTTTTTTTATTGAAATATTATTCAGTTATAAAAATAAAAAAAAAAGTTCTTTCGAAAAAGAATCACTTATGGAATTTATCCATCAACTTTTTTACAGCTTCCAAATTGCCACTAATTTGAACTTTATTCTATAAATTAAAAAGAAAAACAAAAATAACCATGTTACTCGAAAATTAAATTCTAAAACTTACATTAGCTAGCAATTCTTCGTAGGGAACTTGCTTGGTTGCCCACAAGAAAAAGTCTTCGTCTCCAACGGTTATTTCTCCATCGGCATTTTCCACTGATCCCTCATAGATCTTAAGATCCTTTAAGTCAAGCACTAATATAAAGCAAAACAAATAAAGTACGTGTTTATGTGCATTAAACATTAGCAATACTTACCGAAACTCTTCAAAAGAGTTCCATCGGCCTTATTGAAATTAAATTGAAAAATCAAAAATGTGGTTCTCTTCGATGGATCGACCGACTTTAATTTGGCTTCGATTTTTTCGATAATTGCTTGGCTACGCATTTTGTAATGGAATAGTTTGTTTTACTTGTAGTGCTCTCACTTCGAAAGATTCCCGAATACTGAAATACTAGGAGTGCTAGCTTGACGGATTATGCGTTTGCTTGATGTGCTTAGTAGGTATACTCGTACTGCGCTACTCAAAGATAGCCAATGCAAATGATGACAAATTGAAGGCAATTAAAAGAATTGAATTGGAAGTACCTAATAGAGTAATTAAATACAGTTGTAAGGTGGATGATGTACAGTACACCAGTATACTGAAACTGATTAGATGGGAACTTATCGGACCTGTAACATAAAAGTACGTGTGTGTCATTAGAACTCATTCACCTTATCCAATCTTTTTGTATCAATTTATGTACGTACACATATACGCGTGCTTCACTTTAAATTATCTTTTCTTTTTGTACTCAGCTTTAGGTAATATCAATGGGGATTTGATTTATTGCGAGAACAGTGATAAGGAGTACATTTGTACATAGTGCACTATATAAATGTTTAGAGTCCATAGTTAAGGTTGCTCCTTGCAACAGTGACAAGTGTATTCGTACAATATAAAGATTACGAGTATCTATTGGATTTCGAATCAGAGAATGACTTTTCAAAATTGATTTTGAAAATTGATTTCTCACTCACATGTGAACTTTGATTTAAGATTTGCTAGTTGATTAAACCGAATAATGTTTTTTTCTTAAATTTATTTGTTCTATTTTAAACATAATAAACTGCAATGAATTACAGATGTTTGCTAACACTGCGACTGGTTGTATAACTAACGAGCAGTTAGCTTTTCAAAATTAGCAGGGGAGACAAGTAAAGGGCTAATTGTACCTATATAATTATATAGGTGTTGTATGCTCTTAACTTTTAATGACAGTAACAGGAGCATAGATGGGATTTAATCCATCCAGAGTGTTGGTGGTTAAGTTTACTCTGAGCGCCTCATTTCGCTCATTGCTGTCGCTCTTTTACCATCTCGTTGCTTATGTGGTAAGACCTGGAGATTCCGGTTGCATGGAAAGGTCTGACAGTCTTGTACGTTGCAGTCGTCTCATGCATGACGTACATGACGTTAAGAAGACTGTGCTTCTTCATCAACATGCTCCTAGAGTCTTTTCTCGTGTGCTTTGGCCCTGTAGTTGATCTCTTTACAGTAGGAATACTTAGATCCCGATGGAAGTCACTGTTTCTGATGTACCATTGAACATTCACAATACTTTTAAGAACTTTATTCTGGAAGACCAAAACAACCGCCATATTGAACAGAACGCGCAAAGACATTGATAATTACGGGACACTGGCCGGTAGGAGAGCGTGCAGCCAAACTAGGTATCCCATATAATACACACTGCCGTTGTTGCAACATAGCCACCGAAAAAGAAGCAATTATCCACTACATGTGCAATTGTCCAGCACTAGCTAGGGCTAGACATCAAGCATTAGGCAAACCCTTCTACAATTCACTGGATGAAATCTCGGGTAAGAACGTAAATGAGCTTACACTCTTCTTAAACTCCACAGGCTGGCTCTAGATTGTCCTCACCAACACACATCAACATCCAAGGTCACATGATCGTGGTGTCAAAACGGCACAACTGTGCTAATTGGGTCTCTGTTTTTACAGAACCGTCACTTCTACCTACCTACCTACCTTATTCTGGAAGTGTTGGATAACTGCAATATCGGTTAGGCTAGCACATCGTCAGAGTTGAGTGTCATAGTTTCACCCTGGTTTTAGTACCTGGTTATGAAGAAGAATTTTGTTATCAATTGATAAATCTGATTTCATACCTAAAAGCACAGATAATAAACTCACCCAGATGTCGCATCCCCATTCAAAAAAATGTTGATCTTTTTTGCGATGAGCAAACAACGATGGGTAAAGAAAAAGCTTTTCTGCTTCGCAAAGAAAAAAAACGGAAAATACATTTTCTGTGCGAAAAGCTTTTTCTTTTGCTTTGCGAAAAGCTTTCACACCAGCGTAGAGTTTGTGACATACCCACAGCGAAATATATTTTTCGTTTTGTTTTGTATTCTCGTATTTTTTGTCCTGGCCTGCGACTTTGGCACGGTGAGGAACAGACAGAGAAATATACCTACATATGTATGTATGTATGTATACCTACATATGTACATTAAATTAGGCTAGATTAAGATCAGGAATAATTTTAATGCGATCTGCCATAATGTTAAGAATTTGTAGGTACGGTACAAAAAATTTAAATAGTAGTTACTGTAGGTATTGTAGGCTAACTTTATTTTACTTTACTTTATTCATATGTATGTAGGTAGGAAGAGGAGGACGCGGAGCATGCAGTGTTTTACTGCAGACGCTTTGCAGAAGACAGAGCAAACCTGCCAAGTCCAGAAAATCTTGTTAGTCACATGACACGATCAGAGGGCGAGTGGATGGAGATCTGCTCATTCATAGTATGTGTGCAGAATGCGCTGAGCGAAGAGCAGAAGCCCTAAGAAGAGCCCAAGAGGCGGCCTCGGAGACTAGAGCATAATTGCTAACCAGCCCCGCGAAGAAATACCTAACGGCAGTACCGCGGTGTAGTTGAAGTGTGTAGGGTGTGTGTTTAGTACGTAGGCGTATTCCTGGAATCGATTACTCAGGTTTGCGAATCGTGCATGCTAGTAGCACTAGGGCTATTAGTATCTATGAAGATTATACATCCTTGGCGCATAAGTCCTTGGTCTGATAAGTAGCCATAGCCACTCTTTTATTATTTTTTTGCTCATGCACGTTAAACAATAGGAAACAAAATTAACTCTGCTCTTAGCCCACTTTAGTGAAAGGCATTTATGTGAAATTGCATTTGCAAAATATTTTTGTCTTTAGACATTTACATAATACATATTAGAAGTATGATTTTTAGCTATTCACAGTGCCTTAACTAAAGTGGTTTCCAGGGGACATAAACGCGGACGTGACAGAATATTGACCCCCCACCACCTCCCTTACCTCACCACCGCCTTAGTTTTTTTTTTCAAATATTCATACATTATGTATGTACATATGTAAATATTTCTTTTAGTTTACATATTCATTAAATTTTGCAACTTTTTTGTCTTTTGTTTTGGATTCCTTTTCTTGTTTATGCTCTTGTCAATAAACCACTTACAATTTTTCCAAAGCAGAACTACCACAAGGAAATTGACTGTATCAATTTTGTGCAAATAACATTTATTTGTAGTTTCATACCAATCTGGATAGTGCAAATTTGTTTTTGAGATAGGGTGATGGCATGTAAGGTCGGCCCTCTTCAGTAGTCGGCCGCCGCGCCAAAAAATGACGCGTAATAGTTAATGCGTTTGTAAAACACACATGCAATTTTTTTTTTTAAAAGGTTAATGGTTTTCCTGTCTGTAAGCAAAAGGTTGTTGCAATGCAGCTGCTAGTTTCTTCGTAAAAATTGTCACTTTGATTCAAGCTCTTGTCTGAAGTGAAACATCTGGATTTTAGTAGTAAAAAAATAGTGGAAGTGATTTACAAAAAAGTCTTAAAATCCGTGAAATATTGACGTTAAGACCGTTATATTATTATATTTATCTTATTAATAGATTCTTTTTACTGTTTATTGAACACAAATCTAAAAAAAATAAGTTATTTTCAATAAAAAGAGAGAGGGCGACCTAAGAAGACATTTTTTGTGTGATTCTTCTAAGGTCGGCCGCCCTGGCCGACTATCGAAGATTGAGTTTTTTTTTTTTTTTTATTAACTAACGATGCAAATTCAAAGCTAACTTCAGCTATGATTGATTTTTGATAAAATTTGTAAGTTTTCTTCCTTGTTTTTAGTAGTCGGCCCCCTGTTAACGAAACGAAAGAATGGACGGCCGCCTTTAGGATACAGGTTTTGTTAAGTCGGCCTTCAATATTTTAGATTAAAAAATTATAATAGATAGGTAGATCGGGGCAAATTAAAGGCTCAAAAAATTATTTTTTATTAAAGCTTGATCAAATCTGAAGGACGGCCAAAACGTGCTTTCCATAAGTACTCAGAAGAGGCACTTAATGAGGCCTTGAAAAAGATCAGGGAGGAAAATTGGCCAATAAGGAAAGCAAGCAAGGAATTCCGAGTCCCAAGAACAACTATCCAAGACCGAATTCATGGGAGAATTGTGGGAAAGCCAAGACAAATGGGGCCGGATACTGTACTTAGTAGAGCAGAAGAACAGACCCTGGTAGACTGGCTTTTGAACTTAGCAAAATGTGGATTTCCACAAAAACCAACAGATCGGCTAAACACGGTGCAAAAAATCATTTTAGAAGAAAATCGAAAAACACAATTCAAAGACAGTCTACCAGGAAAGACTTGGTACTACGGGTTCCTAAAGCGCCATCCTGAACTGTCCCTCAAAACACCAGAGGGACTCTCAAAAGGTCGGGCGATAGTCACCGAAGAGTCGGTCAGGAAGTGGTTTTCAGACCTAAAAAATTATTTGCAGAAAATTGATGCTGCAGATATTCTTGAAGACCCTTCCAGGATTTTAAATGGGGACGAAACATCGTTCAGCATATCTCCGAAATCTGGGATTGTTTTGGCATCTAAAGGCTGGAAAGCAGAATGACGATGGAGAACTCTCGCTGCTCCATAAAAGTCGGTAAGAACATCACCGGACCGTTCGATGTCAGGAAAGGTCTTAGACAAGGCGACGCGCTATCATGCGATCTCTTTAACATAGTACTTAAGAGAATTGTACGAAACTCACAAGCCAACCCCGAAGGTACAATCTTCTTCAAGTCTGTACAACTACTCGCTTATGCCGATGACATTGACATAATCGGAAGAACTCAGCGGGCAGTCAGTGGGGCATTTACGAGTATTGAGAACGAGGCAGCAAAGATGGGTCTAGTGGTCATTGAAAGCAAAACAAAATATATGCTGTCTACAAAAAAAGACACCCAACATCGGCGTCTTGGACAGTACGCCACAATAGACAGATACAATTTTGAGGTAGTAAAGGATTTTGTCTACCTAGGCTCTATGGTCAGCTCCGCAAATGACATCAGTAGGGAGATCACACGAAGAATTACTCTTGCCAATCGTTGTTTCTATGGGCTAAAACGGCAATTGAGTAGCAAAGCCCTATACCGAACTACTAAGGTAACTATTTATAAGACATTAATCATCCCAGTCCTGCTGTATGGCGCAGAGACATGGGCTTTAACAAAACCGGATGAGGATGCCCTTGGTTATTTCGAGAGAAAAGTTCTTCGAGTGATCTTTGGTCTCGTCTGCATAGACGGTGAGTGGAGGAGAAGGTACAATGCCGAGGTATACGGCCTGTACAAGGACATCGACTTAGCCAGAAGAGTTCACATACAGCGACTAAGATGGCTGGGTCATTAAGAGCGGATGGAGCCCAACGTTCCCGCTAAGAAAGTTTTCGAATCCACCCCGGATGGACGACGCAGTAGAGGACGACCTCGCGGTAGGTGGCGCAAACAAGTCGAGGGGGACCTCAACCATCCTTGGCATCCTTGGCGTGCGCAACTGGAGGCAGCCGGCTCGTAATCGCGCTAGCTGGAGAGGTTTGTTGGTTGAGGCCCAGGTCCACCCCGAACCGTAGCGCCATCTAAGTAAGTAAGTAGTAAAGGCTGGAAAAACCTTTATAAGGTTAGCCAAGGCAACGAAAAGGAGACAGTCACTAGTGCTAATAGTGAAACCTTACCCCCTTTAGTCGTGGTTCCATACGTCCGCCTACCACAAGCTCTAATCCAGAGTATTACAGACAAATGGATTTTGGGAAGGTCAGAGAGTAGCTGGAGAGCTATATAATAGCTATGTACTTTGATGGTTTTTATGAATTAATAAATACCTATTGTAAAGTTGAAAAATTAACTTTTAACCTTAGTTGAAATAGTGAAAGTCTGGATGTAAAAACTCGGGCCGACTACTAAATACTTAACTGGCCGACTTCTGAAGTAGAGGGGGCCGACTACTCAAAAATGAGGTTTTCATTAACATTTTTGTAAATAATTTGTTTTAGGTAGTAAATACACTAAAAATGCATTGAATTTCATAATTAACAGATTCCAATTAATCAGAAATGCTGAATATTATATTCCTTATTATAATAACGGATTTTTAAAAGCAAATTAAACGTAAAAAAAAATTAAGGGGCCGACTACTGACTACATCACATTACATTGATTTACTATATTTTTCTCTAGCAAATGGACATTTCTGAAAGCAAGTGGTAAATACTTGTATTTGAAGTTGACATATTTTGAAGTACTTGTCTGATGGCCAGACAAGTATTGGATTTTCATTTGAGTGTTCATATTCTTTCAATTTGATCAATATTTCCGTGAGATCGAAATTGTTTTTGTCCTTTGTCATTTCTTTGACACAGTTCTCACAAACTGCATTCATTTTTTTTAAGTGTTTTAAAAAAACAGTAACCTGCAAAATACCTCGTGGCTATGTCATTCATTTCTGTCATTTTTATTGAAATCGTGTCTTCATCTGGTAATTCTATCGCTAGAAGTTCGGATTCACAATATTTGGCTAGATCGAATATGTTTTCATTTTTCTCTTGCTCCTGTATTAGGACAATCTTTGTTTTATTTTCAGTATCCAACACAGCACTCCAATCTAACTGTAAATATTCAGAATCTTCTTCTTCACAATTGGAAAATTTTGACTTAAACAACAATTTTAGAGCCATCATTTTGGCCAGTAATGGGCCAAATTCAGACGCGTTTAGATTATTTTTATTAAAATTTTTTGCTCTTATTTTTCCAAAAAGGTTTTCAAGTGGGTCCTAATTGAACTTGTTAACATATTGTAATATTCTTGCTGGGGTTCGTTTAAATAAAACCTTCTTTTGTGTATTTTAATCGTTTATTTATTATCAAACACCAACTTTACTTAAACACAATAGTCAATCACTTTATTCTTTATTTATTTCAAAATAAACGCTCGCTACAGATTTATTTTCACAATGTCGCTTGCTTTCACCACTGGTCGGATATCTCTTGTAATCGCTGTATTCACTTATAAACAACTGTGTCGACGTTGGTTGTGGTATGGGTATTTATAGGAAATTGCAAGGGGTTCTAGAACATGCTAGATGTTTCTCCGGGTGAATTGAGGATCATGGAATATTGGGATATTGTGTGGAACAATTGTGGAACGTAAGCACACCAGGTTGGAACGTAAGCACATCAGGTTGGAATATTTACTACTAGTAGGCAATAGATGTCGTTGCACAGTTTGAGATACAGTGCTTTAGTTTTTGGTACACAAACCATCCTGTAGTCAATGCTACAATATGTATAATGTAGCTCACAGTAATCATTGAATAATTCTTTTTTTATTATTAAAATACTTTCAATTGTCATAATCAGGCTCTTAAAGCAGAAGGGTTTACATTTTGCATTGATTGGCTGAATTTGTTTTAAATATGATTGCATTTCTTTTAAAAATCCAATATTTGCGTCATTTCGAATAAGTGCAGGTCTTCCATTCAATAAATCAAATATTTTATTGATTTTATTTATAAATTCTGCTATTGGTTGCGCAAACTGTGCAATTTTCTCTGGAAATTTATTCAAGCGCTGTAATGCATTAATTGCGCAAGCCACGGATCTGCTAAGTACTCGAGCCGGTAGTTTAACATTAATTTTTTGAAATTCTGTGGAATCTATTAGAGCATATTGTTGTAACATAATTTTGATTATTAGTGTTCCATCATAAAACACTGTGTGTTAACTTAAATAATTTAGAGCTATAGCAATTGTCTTTGCAAATGTCATATTTTTATTCTGAATAAAAACTCTCTCTTGTCAATCATCAAACCTGCAAGTCGTGTTCTTTATTTCTCTGGTGTATTTCTATCCAAGGAATCTGAAGTAATCCAATTACCTTTTACAACAGGTTATTGGCCCAGGCAACGATTAAATATTCATCAAATCATTGTGATTGATATTTTAACCATTTTTGGCATTTTTTCTAATTTTTCTTTATACGGACGGGGAAGCGTCTTGGAAGAAAAATTCGAACCAAGAAACAATGGGGAAACCAAAGAAACTCGAAGGCAGGAGTAATTTTGATGAGTGGAAGGTTAAAGCCAAGGCCTATCTTGCTACGAAGGGCCATTGGAAGTGCTTTGACGGGACGGAGCAGGATGCTGATAAGAACTTTCTGGCAATACAGATGCTTAATTTGCTTCTTTCATCAACGCTTTATACGTACACGGAAAAGTGTACAACTGCTAAAGATGCTTGGACGTCGATTTGTGCTGCATTTGAGGACACTGGTATTGGTCGTCGTGTAGATTTGCTGAAGCATATGGTTGGGCTTAGGCAAATAGACTGCGCGTCGATGGAGGAATATGTCCATAAAATGGCTTTGATGTCGACGAAGGTGAAGAAGGCAGGTCTAGAAATAGGAGATGAGGTGGTGGCAGCACTCATGTTGGCTGGCTTACCCGATGAATATCGCCCTATGGTCATGGCCATCGAAAACACAAAGGACAAATTAACATTGGACTTTGTCAAAAATCGTTTGCTGCAGGAAGTTACTCCTAAAGCGGAGAGTGTGGACGCCGCTTTTGTTGCAAACAAACGTAGCAACTTTCAAAGGAAGAAACATAAAGTGCAAACATTAAGGAGGACCAAATCTGTAACATGCTATGTATGCGATCAAGAGGGCCATTTCGCCAACAAATGCCCAAACAAGGGGAAGAAGAAGGATCAAATGTTTTTATGTTCGTTTGTGGCTCAAGGTAACTCTTCGCAGGAATGGTACATCGATTCAGGTGCTTCAGCGCATATGACCATGAATAATGCTGATATGTTAGACACGCGCGAACCTATGAAACGGGAAATTATTGTGGGCGACAATTCTCATTTAGCCGTCGAGCGCACTGGGGACATCAAGATGTTCGTTGGCACCAATAGCCCACCTCATAATCATTCAGTTCTGGTCAAAGATGTTTTGCATATTCCAGAGATATGTGCGAATTTGATGTCGGTTAGTCAGATGGCTAAACGTGGTAACACATTGGTATTTGATAAAGAGAGCTGTAAAATCTTCGATGCAAAGAAATCATTGGTTGCAACGGCACCTCTAATCAATGATTTGTACAGATTAAACTGCTCAACGGATCGAGCAGGAGCTTCGATGGTGGCGCTTGACAAAAATTTGTGGCATCGTCGTTTGGGACACACATGTGATGCGAACTTGAGGAAGATCAAGGAAGTGGCTTTGGGTGTAGATTTTTCGGAGAACAATGATGAAAAATGCGTGATTTGCGTACAGGGAAAACATGTGCGAACTCCATTTGGAACGAGTGAAAACCGCGCAAAAGGATTATTGGAGGTAATTCACAGTGACGTAGCATTTATGCCAGTGTGTTCGTTTGGTGGCTCAAAATATTTTGTCACTTTTATCGACGACTACAGTCGAAGAATATTTCTGTATCCAATGAAGCATAAAAACGAGGTGTTCAACATATTTAAGAACTTCAAGAGTTTTGTTGAGAACCAACTAGGCTGCACTATAAAATGTCTCCGCACCGACAATGGCACAGAGTATTGTAACAAACAATTCGACACGTTCATGACTAACCACGGGATTTTGCATCAACGGACTGTACCACACACACCTGAGCAAAATGGTGTGGCAGAGCGAATGAACCGTACAATAATGGAAAAGGTTCGTTGTATGCTCTTTGATAGTGGTTTGGGAAATAGTTTTTGGGCCGAGGCTGCAGTAACAGCTGCCTACTTAATCAATAGAATTCCTTGTCGAGCTTTATCATATGACACACCAGAAGAGCAATGGACGAAACGAAAGCCTGACTTGTCTATGCTACGAGTGTTTGGGTGTAAGGCCTTGGCACATGTGCCAAAAGTTCAGCGTAACAAATTGGCATCAAAAGCGACTGAGTGTATCATGGTTGGATACAGTGAGGAGTCGAAGGCGTATCGGCTATACGAACCGAAAGCTAAGAAAGTTATTGTTAGTAGGGACGTCACTTTCATTGAATCGAGAAAAACACAGGTAACTGCACAAAAATTCAGTTTTCCATTTTCTCCATTAAAGGTACCTAATGCGGATGAAGTTGGTGAAGGCTTTGTTTCTGACAACAATTCAAGTGATGATGACAGTGATTCGGATGATGATTTCAGTGAGGCTATTCCAGAGAATTTAGCTCAGTTACCGGCGTTAGATGATTCTGTTATCTTCACTAGTCCAGATGTTCAAAATGCTTCTGTAATCGAAATCAACGATAGTACTGAAACAGTAAATAACGATTTCAGTGAGGCGATGGACAGTGCGAATTCGTCATATACGTCTGCGAATGAAATCGATTTCGATGTTGTTACTAGTGAGTTGTTGGTTATACCATGTCCAGTGACAGGTGGCGATAGGGATGTTAGTCCAAAACGTTTTGCAAACATTCGAGCTGTCCAGAGCTTATACGCGATGCTAGCAGGTGCAACTGAAGATGTCAGTGAACCCAAATCCTATCAAGAAGCGAAGCAATGCGAGGAGAAGAAGCAATGGGAAGAGGCGATGAAAGTCGAATGCGAATCACTGAAAGCCAATGACACTTGGGAGCTGTGCGAGCTGCCTGCTGGTCGAAAAGCGATAGATAGTAAGTGGGTTTACAAAGTAAAGCGCAATGCTGCCGGTGCTATCGCGCGTTATAAAGCTAGACTTGTCATCAAAGGCTATAGCCAAGTAAGAGGCATAGATTACGATGAAACTTATTCGCCTGTGGCGCGTTATTCGTCGATTCGGTTCCTATTGGCGATGGCAGTCAAGTTTAAGATGCTGATACACCAAATGGATGCAGTGACTGCATTTCTCCAAGGTGAGTTGACAGAAGAAATTTATATGCGTCAACCAGACGGGGCCGATGATAAATCGGGAAAGGTTTGTCGTCTCAAGCGAGCGCTTTATGGTCTGAAGCAATCCAGTCGTGTCTGGAATGACAAACTAAACTATGTTTTGGTACGAAAAATGAAGTTCACGCGATCTTCCATTGATCAATGCATCTACTTCAAACATTCGCACCAAAATACTATCATACTGGCAGTGTGGGTCGACGACATAATGATATTTGGAAGCAACGCTACGATGTGCACCAAGTTGAAAAGGGAGTTATCAACGCATTTTAAGATGAAAGACCTAGGTGAGGCTAGTTCGCTGCTTGGAATGAACATTACTCGCAATCCAAACGGATCACTTTCAATTGATCAGCGTCATTACATTTGTACTGTCATCAAGCGGTTTAAAATGGAAAACTGCAATCCAGTCAACACGCCGATGGATCCAAACCAAACACTATCAGAGGAGATGAGTCCAAAGACAGATGCCGAGCACCGAGAAATGGCAAATATTGCGTATCAAGAGGCGATTGGGTGTATTATGTATGCTGCACAAATAAGTCGTCCTGATATTGGTTTCGCTATTAGCGCTCTTAGCAGATACAATAATAATTATGGCAGTGCACACTGGGAAGCTGTAAAAAGGGTGCTGCGCTATTTGAAGGGGACCATTGACTACAAGCTGACATTTCATCCAAAAGGAAATGAGGAGATGATTGGTTTCTGTGACGCAGATTGGGCTGGAGACCTCGACAAGCGACGTTCAACCACTGGTTATGTCTTTCGAATCCAAGGTGGTGCAATTTCGTGAGCAGCACGTCGTCAACCAACAATTGCATTATCTTCAACTGAGGCCGAATTTATGTCCATGGTCGCAGCTATCCAAGAGGCGCTTTGGTTAAAACGCTTCGAATGTGAGATTTTTTTTGGAGGCGTCGAAGAAAATTGTTTTATACTGCGACAACCAAGGGGCACTTCACCTGGCAAAGAACAAAAACTATCATGCACGTACAAAGCATATTGATGTGCGCAAGTACTTTATTCAAGAGCATTTGGATCAAGAAGCTGAAGGAGAGATAAGTCTGAATCTGCAATATAAACCAACAAATGAAATGATTGCAGACATCTTAACGAAATCAGTTAATTCTTTAAAGCTAAACAAATTTATTCCAAAATTTGGATTAGGCAACTAACATTTTAGTATGACGTTAATTTTCTTTATCTTTGGATTTCTTTAATGATTGAAACACTAGTGAGGCTGTTGTAACATAATTTTGATTATTAGTGTTCCATCATAAAACACTGTGTGTTAACTTAAATAATTTAGAGCTATAGCAATTGTCTTTGCAAATGTCATATTTTTATTCTGAATAAAAACTCTCTCTTGTCAATCATCAAACCTGCAAGTCGTGTTCTTTATTTCTCTGGTGTATTTCTATCCAAGGAATCTGAAGTAATCCAATTACCTTTTACAACACATATTTTAGTTTTGGACACATTTTTGTGGTATTATTTCTTTCTGTATTATAGATATACTCAATTATTTTCCAGCTTACAACTCCATCCAGAGTTTATAAGTCTGATCTTAAAAGATTGCTTCTTACACTTTTGATTAAATGTGGCACATCATACATTCCATACACTTTTTTTTCTTTATAAAGAAAGGACCTGTTGTCCTCAGCCAGCTTTAATTTCCCAGATTTCTACATTCCATATGTCAATACAGTTGTATACTTCAATTTCGAACTGCTTTATTTGTATATTGCTTGGACAGGTCACATGATAAAGCACTTGTTTATATTTACCACATATACCACGAATCATGAACACGCAAACTGATTTCGCACACAAATCTAATCTTTGATTTTCTCCATAATCAACGAAGCCCTCGATTATGTCTTCATATTTGTTGTATGTTAAATTCGCCTGGATACTCGTCTCATCGAATATTAAAATGACTTCTTTGTCCTTTGGTTCCAATGTTAAAAGATTTTTTTGTATTTCCTCAAAAACATTTTCGTTTAGACCAGGAGATAAACTTTTAAGTTTTATCCATCTATGCAATGAAGCTGGGAGTGGCAAGTGCAATTGCAGCTGATCGCGAAGAAAATTATATCCAGATGACGAGCGGAAAAATATACATTGGCAAATCCACCTTTCTTCTTGGGTAAATTGTCGTTTGCCTTGTGATAAAATGAGTTTGCAAAATGTTTTCGAATTTTTATTTATATCATGTAAGAAATCTATTTTTTATTTTATTGTTTGCTTTTGATATTCTCTAAGCTGTGCTTTATCTTTTTTTTGCCTGCGGACTTTAATTGCCAGGATATTTCTGAATTTTAGACTTTTTTTTAGCTCTCTCTTTGAGGATTTTGTTAATTTTTTTCAGTCTACTTATTTGTTGAATATAAAAAAATTGCTTTTTTGTGTTCGCTTCGCATTTCTTGCATACAGATTCTATGGAATCTATAGATCTGCTGCAGTCTATAAGTGCTGAGACTTCATTTAGTTCATCAATGGATATATCGATACTCGTTTGCACTTTTAATCTTTTGTGATTAGAGTACTTTATTTTGGCTTTCTTAGGATCAAAAGCAAGTTCATTGTCATTAGATTCCAAAACCATTTCAGTCCTTTTCATAAAAAGTGTAGGAACAGCGTCGTGTTTTAATTTTTTTTTTCACAAAAAATTTCAAACCGAAATTTTTACTACAAATGTATGGCCGTTTATGATTTTCAACATTATCACGGGATTCTTTTGCCTGTGCTAGCCTGTCATTATATTTCTTAGTTCCCTTTTTAGGACATCTAACCATTTTCCTTTCTGGAAATTGAGCAGTTGTTGCATTACAGCATACAATAGCGCACTTTATTCGCCACGACATTTTCTCTAAGTCGATTTTTTTCGCAACTTTTTTGTATTTGTAAGTACCAAAGTACCTTATCAACCTGAAATAAACTTAAATAATATATTTTACCTTTTCTAGATTAACTCTTCAAATTTTGTGTGTCCAACAGTAAAATATCACTTTTCACTTCGAAAAAATACAATTCAGATATTTTTTACCACACCACAGATCTACACAGATCGAAACTTCGGTCAATACAGCAAAATGAAAAGGGAAAATACGTACCTACATATGAATATATGTATGAACATACATATGTATGAACATACATATGTATGTATAAATGAAATTGTGTCTCGCAGTCGCAGGTCGCAGACGGTACAAAGAGTAGCAAAAGAAAAAGCTTTTCGCACAGAAAATTTATTTTCCGTTTTTTTTCTTTGCGAAGCCGAAAGCTTTTGTTTGCCCATCGTTTTTGCTCATCGCAAAAAAGATCAACATTTTTTTGTATGGGGATGCGACATCTGGGTAAGTTTATTATCTGTGCTTATACTTTGGATTGCATCTGTGGTTGATTTACCCCCGACAGCCCGCACTGATCATCAGATAGGGTAAACTACCCAGTGACCGGCACTCCCTCCGGTGATCGGCACCCCTTCACAATTTGTGTTATAATTAGTTATACGACAAACAATTTGCTATTATGAACTTTTTATATTAATCTGGCAAGTCTGCTTGACGTATTTTGCGTACTACTTTCAAATGTGACATTTCAGTTTGCCTACAGCTTTTCACAGAACTTTTCTCAGTTGAGTGTAGCACGCAAAACCGTGAAAACAAGAATATTTTGTTAAGAAAGTGAGGTAAGCTTTTACAATTTTCACTAGTATATGTATATTAATATAACAATTCATGTGTTCTATGTGAAAGTGTAATTAAAGTTTATTACTCTCGTTTAAAGTATTATTTAATATAAAAATCAATTACGCTTTCAATATATGAGGGTGCCGACAATTAGATTCGAGCGCCCGTGCTTTCTGTTAATCGGCATGGTGCCGATCATACGAAAACAGTTTGAAACTAACTAAATTGTGTGATCGGCACAGTGCCGATTACTTGTTCTTTCTAGTGCCCATTACTAATAATTTACGTTGTTATTATCCTCGCTTTTATTAATTATCAGTTAACATATCAAAGATGCCTAACCCTAATAAAGGAAAGTACGAAAAAAAGTACTCAGAGGATGACTTGGTGAAAGCTGTAAGTGCTGTGAAGAATGGAATGACAAAGAAAGAGGCGGCTAGAGTCTTCAAAGTTCCGCGGACTACCATTCAATCAAGATTAAGCGGTAGGTCAAAAAAGTCATCCTTTGGACCTACACCTTTTCTTACTCCTGAGGAAGAAAACAAAATTGTGGAATGGATTTTAAACAACCATTCTAAAGGATTTCCTCGGAGGAAGGAAGATATCCAAGCTGCAGTCAAAGAGTTCCTTGATTCGTCCAACAGGAAAGTTCCCTTCATTGACAACAAACCAGGTAACACATGGTATAATGCTTTCCTAAGAAGACATCCCGAGATTGTTGCGAGGGCTCCAGAGGCAGTAACCAACGCTAGCGCCAGAGTATCAGAATCAGAAGTCTTGGACACCTGCATGAAGACAGATACAATTAAGAATGGTTTCCGAGCTAGTGGCTTGTATCCTTTTGATGTCAACGCTATTGACTTTTCAAAGTGCTTAGGCAAAAGTCAACAATTTGATGGACATGTCGTTGGAGACGCGGAGAGTTCTGTGGAAGATCGCTTCGATTACAAAAAATTTGCCACAATTGTAGGTCCAGAAAAAATGAAACGGCTTGAAAATCTAGAGACTACATCGAGTGAATACGTTTCCGAAGATTTTTGTATTCTTCGTAAAATCTTTGTTGAATTGAAAAAAGGTATGCCTCAACAAAATACAAGAAACGAAGTAAATATGGAAATTTTCGAGGAGCATGAGCCGGAGATTGACGACAATATGACAAAAACAAATGATAACGCAGACAATTCACTGGACATTTTAAATTTACCAGTCGTTTTCTTGGACAGCAGTCTTCCGCTATCCTCCGTAAATGTGTGCCCTGAAAATAACGACTTTGCTTTACCAGAGCTATCATCTTTTCCTCCGACAACTTATCAAAGTGATGATACTCCATCAACCTCAAAAGCTTATATAGAATCGAAAGCCATAACAACATTTTTAAAGTTACCGAAAACGCCGCAGAAAAAATATAACAGACAAAACGAAAAAAGATCGTTTGTAATAACATCATCATCCTGGAAACAAGCGGAATCTATAAAATTAGAAAAAAGGAAAGAAATGGAAAGGCAGAAGAACATAAGAAAAAATCAAAGAGAGGAGAAAAAAGCACTAAAAGAGACGAAAATAGCTGAAAATAGGCAGACCAAAGAAAGAAAAAAAGAACAAAAAAAAGTTCGAAAGGATACGGGACTTAAAAAATTAAAATCAGAACATTTGATGCCAAGAACAGAAAAAGCAAAGAAACAAAAACTTATACAAAAAGATGAATTGGACGAAAATAAGGACCCAAATTCTAACGTATTAAGGGACAAAGAAATATCAGAAATGCTTGAATCATTAGAAGCTTAAATTTAATTTAATTTTTTGATAAATATATAACTTTATATTAACTTACTTACTTAGATGGCGCTACCAACTTTATACTAAAGTGCAATGAATTCTAATATTTTTTTTAGTAATATATAACTTTATACCTTTATACTGAAGTGCAATGAATTAAAATAAATAAGACAAATGCTTGTATCTTTCAATTTAATTTAATTTTCTAATATTTTTTAATTAATATATAAGTGTAAGTATACTATACTTTGTATTAAAGTTTATTATTATTATATTAAAGTTGATTTGAATATTTTTTTTTTTAATTAACATATAGCCTTATAATTTTATACCGCACTGCGATGAATTAAAATAAAAGTTTACTAAATTTACTTCTTTTTACCTTTATAATTACTGTTACGATTTCTAACAAAAGTAGGTACCTAAGTAAAAAGTAGGTATCTAGTTACTTCTACAAAACTCCATATTTTATGCAGTGCCGATAACTGATTTTAAAGTGTGCCGATCTATGAAATGTTTGTGCCGATAACTAGAAAATGACACTTTATCGACATTTTAGGATTTTTAACTACAAATTCGATTTCTTTTTTGATTCAAAATCAGTAATTCAATTCTAGACACCTGAAAGAAGTGTTTCAGTAATAACTTATGATTGGCAATTCCAAAACCATAAATATTTCGGCCCGTAAACTTGCGCGAGACCTTAAGAATGCCGATCACTGGGTGTTTTACCCTAGGTGTATTATTTTTCGCAGTCGGCCACCTAATGCCTGCTCAACGATATTCATGGTGTGTGACATCAGCTTGATCGAACGGTAGTTATCACAGTTTCCTGTATCATCATTCCTTTTGTTCACGGGGAGAAGGTAGCATTGGATTATTGGATCTCTCATAAATTTGGAGATGAGAATTCTGAGCCATTTGAACCCGATGTCTCCCATCTTTTTCCAGAACTCAGAGGGCATCTCGTCTGGCCCAAACACTTTTCGTTTTTTGAAGTATTTGACCACCTCACTAACTTCTTTGATTGTAATGTCGGGTATTTCTTCAAAAATAGGGGTGACCTTTGGAAAGTACAGCCGATGAAACTGTTCATGTAAAAGTTCTTCACAATACTACCGGCATCAATGCAGAATTTTGTCGTCATCCACAAGAAGCTGGCTGGGCACTGTTAATGAACTTTGGGGAACGAATCTCCTTCCTCCTTTTTTGGCGACTATTTTAAAAATGGTTGTGCTCCTGGATGGCCTGGTTTGCATCAGCAACCCTCCGTACTCTCTGCTTGAAGCTGGGCGCACTTCTTCTTCGTTTTTCTCTTGTAACATCTGTATTCCACTCCGAGGCGAGCTTTTTCGTCTCTATTATTAGAGGGGCACTTTTATCACTTCCTTAGCTTCATCACTCCACCACCATGTTTCTTTGACGTGTTGGTGGTGGCCTTTTGAAGCTCCTAGTAGTGATTTGGCCTTCTTTAAGCAAGTTCGCTGTAGGGAATCCCTCATATTATGTGCTCTGCACTCTTCATCCTCAACTCCGTTAATAGTGTGAGAAAGGTAATTTTTCATCACGGAAACAAAAGCCTTGTCTTTTTGTTTGTCCAGATTGTACACTTGATTTTCTCAAGGACCCTTGTTTGTTTGCTTTTCTTTGGTGTCTTCATAAAAATTTCTGTTGGCAGGACAGGATCACTTTGCAATCTTTTACCCGAGGCTTCATGAAACTGGCTACCAAATGGAAGTCAATCTGGGCTTCCACCACTGCTGTATGTGATTAGGTGCCGGCTTTGTTTGACGAACATGGTATTTAAGACGATAAGGTCGTGTGATTTGCACATGCTTAGGATGTCTTTACCAGGAAGGTTCCTGGTGCCGTATCCCAGTCCTCCATGACAGTCTTCATAGTTTTCGTTTCACTTCCCGACATGTCCATTCAAATTTCCTATAACAAACAGAAACTCTTCCTTTGGGATGTTTTTTTAGGAGATTGTGAAAATCTAGCCAAAATGTATCTTTTTCCTTCTAATCGCACCCACTATGGGGAGCATTTGCACTGACAATATTCCACACTTGTTAACCGCGAGAGCAAAATGAAAGACATCTGTACCGAATGGGTGCAAAGTAAAGACTGTTTTATTTTATTTTGTTTGATGCATTACAACTGTGTGTTACTTACAACTCGGCCATCCTATTCCTTGACCACGCCCTCCAGGTCACCGTCATCGTCGTCGTCTTCGTAGTCGCACTCGGCCCCAGAAACTCCCTCATCCGGAAGTGCGCACCAGTGCTGTATGCTATCAGCTGCCATGACGGTGTTTAGTTTTCGCTGGGACCGCTGCATGTCAGGTATGCCTTCCACCACATAGCGGTCGTTAGGGAGGACCTTTGTACTCTAGCTCCAGTTTGCGAGAATCGCCGGTAGAACCAGGGTCGTTCTCGAGTAGTACGAGATCACCCACGTCAAACTGAGTAGGTTGCCGATGTCTGGTATCGAACCTTGTCTTCTGTCGACATTGGGCTTGATTGATGTTTTGCAGTGCCTCGCGGCGCCATTGTACCTTCTCTTTGGAATCTGTTAACGCTCGCTCCTCCAATTCCAACAGCAGCTTGTCCACCAGGATGCTCTCGGAGCGTAGGCGAAGAGAAGTTCATGTGGGCTCGCTCGTATTGTACAATGGCGGGAACTATTCAGTCCCCACTGAATATCGCGTAAATGGCTTGCCCAGTATTCTCCTCTTCCTGGCCCATGCATGCATTTAAGAGACGCCAAGATGGTGCGGTTGCACCTCTCTACCTGCATATTCGCTCTGGGCATCTTAGCCGCCGTCTGAATATGTTGGATCCCATTCTCTTGGCAAAACTGTTTGAACAATCGTAAGGCGAATGCTGTCCCTCGATCGGTTATGATACTCTTCGGCAACCTAAAGTAGCTGGACACTTCACTCAAGACTGTCCCCTTGATGTTTGTGGTCTTTACTGCTTTTAGAACTGAATATTTAGTAAAATTGTCAACTAATGCAAGGACATACCTGCTTCCACCTCTTCCCCTTGTAAAGGGTCCAAGGTGGGCAATGTGGACTCTATCGAAGGGAAGAGGAGTCATCCCCCCCACTTTTTTCCATAAGCACAGTCTATGCAAGACCTTAGATAGCTTCGAGTGAAAGATCGTGCCTTTGGAAACCAGAATGTCTTTCTGACCCTTTCCAGCGTTCGCTCTTCTACTTGGTGTCCGGCGTCGTCGTGACAGAGTTTTAGAATTCTCCACTTTATTCCGATTGAGACAGACCATCTTTCAGAGTCGCCCACCTTTCAGAACAGTCGATTTCCCTTCACGCTGTATTCTTGCTGCAGTTTCCTTTCCATCGTCGAACTTGGAGTTCGCTCCTCAGTAGAAATGCGGTGAAGTGGGATGGTCATGATCCCTTGTTTTTGGATCATAACCTCGCTGATAAAAGGAAGAAGAAGAAGAAGAATTATGCTCATCAGCTTCGGGTCCTGCCATTGCATCGTTGCTATCCAGTCCTCATCTGTGATGTTAACGTTAAGAACCATCGAACACGCTTCCTCTACCTTCTGTTCGCCTTCGACTGGTTGTCTGCTCAGAGCGTCACTGTGTGCTGCTTTCTTGCCGAATTGGTGGACGGTCTCATACTCGAACTCCTGTAGTTTGGGCCACCACCGGCCTCGCCTTTGTGCTCGTCGCAGCGACTGCTTGATAGTCCGTCATGACCTTAAATTTTCGGCCCAGGAGGTAGATTCTGAAGTGACTTAGGCATTCTACTACTGCTAGTACCTCGAGCTCATATTAATGGTATTTTAGCTCATCTTCAGACAATTTGCGGCTGTAGAAGGCCACCGGCCGCAGCGCTTTGCTGTGCTTCTCCTGCTGTAACAGAATACCGCCTAGGCCCACCGATGAGGAGTCCATTTGCACTTCGTGAGCCCATTCTGGGTCAAACAGCACCAGAACAGGAGGTTTGATAAGCGCTTCCTTCAACCGCACAAACGCTGCTTCTTGCTATTCCATCCATTCGAAGGGGTGATCAGCTTTCGTCAGATCGGTCAGAGGGACTGCCCGACTTGAATATCCCTCCACAAATTTACGGAAGAAACCCGTAAGTGCCAAAAATTGCCGGACTGTATGAACGTCTCTATGTGTTGGAAAAGATATGATCGCTGCCATCTTCTGAGCGCTGGGTCGATGGCCTTCCTTGCTCACTTGACAGCCTAGAAAATCAATGTTGGTTTGTAAAAAGCGGCACTTACCCACGTTCAATGTCAGCCCGGATTCCTTTAGCACCTCCTCTAGGAATCTCTGGAGTTTCTGCGGTCCCTACTCGACCTGCTGGCGATGACTATGTCGTCGTCTCTCAAGGAGATGGCGGAGCAGTTTAATATTCACCTCTGTTGGGTGCCGCGGCATAGGAATATACCGCAAAATTATAAGGCTGATGAACTCGCCAGAATAGGAATAATTGTACCCATCCTTCCAGACAAGGGTACTTAACCCTCTACTGCACAAGAAGCCATATATGACTTTTGATTTTTAAACGCCGACTACTGAGATGATGCAACTGCTACTATAAAAGTACCGTTTTGACCGTTTAGAATAGTCCTTTGTGTATGTGTTTTTGTGTGTTTGGTTTTTTTTTTTTTTTCACAGTCGTGAAAAACCATAGTCAAATTTAACAGTGCGCGCGGCGAGAGTGTAGTGAAAAAATAAAGAAACAAACGTTTATTTATTATTGGCAAGCGAATAA
Organism: Brachypalpus laphriformis; assembly: GCA_945910035.1. NCBI lineage: Eukaryota > Metazoa > Arthropoda > Insecta > Diptera > Syrphidae > Brachypalpus > Brachypalpus laphriformis. The sequence continues at coordinate 162,304,846 of OX246754.1, read as the reverse complement.
TTTAAAGGCGGTTTTATTTTTTTTTAGTGAGATTCAATATTGGTAAGTAAAGTTTAAGTGTTAAATGTTCAATTATGTCTGTGGAATTGAAAACACCGCGCGTTTTTGGCAACGTCCATATATGGCTTCTTATCCATATTTAGGGATGCCATATATGGCAGCTTGTGCATTCATAGAAAATGTATATTCGAACTTGGTTTTTTTTTTGCAGTGAGCAAACAATGATCTCGTCAAATTCTTTCTACGGAAAAAGATTTTGTGCTGTTCCTGGCGATGGATTTCAGAGTGAGGATGAAATCCTCGAATCGGAGGATGAGCAGGATATGGAGATGGACTATAGAGAACACATAGAGGTGCCTGAAACTGATGAAAGTTAGTATAGTTCTGATGATCAAACACCACTGTCCACTTTGAAATCGAAAGACAAGCAAAGAAAAAAAAAGCAAAAGGATACATGGAGGAACAAGTCTCGTGCTTCATACATGGACATCGATTATCCCTTTTTAGGGATCAAAGAGCTTCCAGAGGAAATGTCCTCTTTAGAGACCCCCGATGACTTCTTTTTTTTTTGTTCACTGGAGAACTGTTTGACATGGTTGTTGAAGAATCCAACCGAAAAGCATTGCAAGACAACATAAATAAGCCAGTCAACATTACTCGAAATGAAATGGAACAATTTTGGTATTTCTTTATTCACGTCCCTCATCAAATTGCCTTCTACTAGACGGTATTGGAACTCTCAACTAGGACAACCTTTTGTTTATGAGACCATGCCATGTAGGCGTTGGGAGGAAACAAAAAGCTCCATTTCGAGGATAATGACAATTTTGTGAAATTTGGCCTACCTGGACACGACAAGCTTTTCAAAATCAGGCCACTCCTAAATAATACAAGGGAACGACTTCTTCTTATACCAAAAGAAGAACACCTTGCAGTGGACGAACAAACAATTCCCACTAAGTGTCGACATCACCTTAAGCAGTATAACCCCAAAAAACCACATAAATGGGGTTACAAAAGCCTCGTTTTAAGCGGAATATCGGGATTCAGTTATGACTTTGACATATTCGCAGGGGAGGTTGTTAAACCGTTGAACTGAATTCTATATTTATTTTTCTTTTTGGTAGTATGAAAAATGTGTAACTGCACAACCGGCCATATATGGCAAAACTTAAGTTTCTTGAAAAATGTGTAACTGCACAACCAGCCATATATGGCAAAAGTTAATAACTTTTAATAAAATTTGTTTAAACATTTTTTTGTTGTTTTGGTCTCTTAATTGTACAAAATGAAAAAGCAAAACTACATTTTTTTATTTTTTTTGAAATTGGATCATAGTGCCTGCAGTAGAGGGTTAAGTATATCAATTTGGAGGACCTGCATTGCGATTGATCGGGAAACTACTGACTGCCCAAAACTTGGCTTGGGCCAGTAGCGCAACAATCAAGTTCGTGATGAAGTGCTTACTTTACCTCCTAGTGGTGGTCCCCGGGCAACTATACGTATAAACCCTTATACGTATAGGCCAAAATTGTAAGTGCGGGTTGTCTAGGGCCAGCAACCTGCGTTACTGAAACCAGCTCGCTACTGAAACCGACACTATGCCTCGGATAAGGACTGATCACATGTTGACGACTTTTGGCTATTGTACCCGGACAAAGATAGGTTTCTGGAATGTAAAGACGCTCCTCGACTCGGGAAGAGAAGGTCCTTACAATGCCAGATTCCTCCAACTGGAAAAGGAATTCATGCGATATAAACTGGACATTTTGGGGGTAAGTGAAGTAAGATGGTTAGAAGCGGGCGAGTACCAGTCTCCAACGCGTAACACTGTACTACTCTATTCTGGAAGACCACCCGGAAGTCCGCGAGAATATGGAGTCGGACTACTGCTAACAACAACAGCACGCAAGGGCCTGATTTCCTGGCAGCCTCATGGTGATAGGATTTTGACGGCCAGATTCCGGGCTAGAGTACGACGTGTCACCATCATACAGTGTTACGCCCCAACGAATAGTTCGTCTGAGGACGAAAAGGAGAGCTTCTACAATCTCTTAAGCGCCGTCTTCAACACAACACCAAATGGAGACATTGTCATAGTGATGGGGGATTTGAATGCCAAGGTAGGCAACGACAACGAAGGGCTCAAGCATGTAATCGGGAAACATGGTCTAGGCAACCGCAATGACAACGGCGAAAGGTTTGTGGATTTCTGCAATGCCAACCGACTTGTGATAGGTGGCACCATGTTTGAGCACAAGACCTGCCACAAAGTCAGCTGGGTTTCCAACGACAGGCAAGCAACCTCCAACCAAATTGACCATTTTGCTATCAGCCGCCGCTTTAGAAGCAGTCTCCTGGACGTCCGAAACAGACGAGGGGCAGATGTGAGGATAGTACGTGATCACCATCTTATGATAGCTACTCTCCAACTACGCACTGCTGCAGTTCGAAGATCCCACGACAACACAAGAATGCCCAGGTTCAACATCGATAGACTTAGTGATCCCTCAGTGCGCCAACAATTAAGGGAGCACTTTTCGCAAGGTGTGGAAGCAATCAGCAGCTCAATGCCCGCAACCATCCAAGACCATTGGTGTGCTGTGAAAAATGTTTTTACATCTGGTGCTGAAAGAATTGTCGGTCGATCGCAGGGAAGACATAGGGCGTGGCTTTCCGAGGATACCTGGAGAAGGATTGACGAACGAAAACAGCTAAAAGCTCGCGTTGCAGCTACCCCAGCAGCAGGGAGAAGCGAGCTAGAGTCCCTATATCGCATGAAGATGAGAGAAGTTCAGCGTAGCGTGCGACGTGACAAGCGCAACTACATCAACGCGCTGGCTACAGAAGCAGAAGAAGCTGCACGGAGGTGCGACATCAGGACTGTCTACAGAATCACGAAAGAGCTGACAGGTGGTCGCAGCTCCAGCCAATTCCCAGTGAAAAGCCTAGACGGCTCCTTGCTCATTTCGGATGAGGACCAGCTCAAGAGATGGAAAGAGCATTTTGCTACGGTTTTGAACCGTGTATTCGCTAGCGATATGCTCCCAAATCAGACTGAGATGCCCGAGGTGAGAAGTTCCCGAATACGCACCACGACTCCCAGTAAAGATGAGATCATTACCGCGATCAAGGCACTCAAAACCAACAAGGCGGTAGGACTTGACGGTATTCCAGCAGAGCTCTTACGAGCAGCGCCAACAACATCGGCTGAGCTTCTGCTTCCACTTATAGATAGAGTTTGGGAAGCTGAGAGCTTTCCTAACGAGTGGAAAAAGGGAATGATCGTCAAGCTTCCTAAGAAAGGAAATTTATTGGAGTGCGGAAACTGGAGGGGTATCTGCGTGCTGCCTGCTGTAGCTAAGATAATAACTAAAATCATCCTTGAGCGAATCAAACAACATCTCGAAGACACACTCGATGCCGAACAAGCAGGTTTCCGCTCTGGATCCTCCTGTGCCGACCACATCAACACCCTGCGGATTATCATCGAACAGTGTGTTGAATATCGATCGCCACTGCACCTGCTGTTCATCGATTTTGAGAAGGCGTTCGATAGTGTCAACAGGGAGTTTATTTGGCGTGCCTTACGCAGGAGAGGCATTCCCGATAAACTAATTGCTATTATCAAAGCTGCATATGAAGGCTCCAAATGTCACGTTCTGCACAGGGGGAGGTTGTCTGAGGAATTTGAGATCCAAAGTGGGGTAAGACAAGGCTGTATCCTTTCACCAATATTATTCCTATTGGTGATTAGCGATGTGCTTCATGCAGCTTTGTCGACGGGAAACGGAGGAATTCGATGGACTCTTACATCTCAACTGAAACATCTTGACTACGCAGACGATGTATGCTTACTCTCCCACAGAATTATGGACCTCCACCAAATGACAGCAGATGTGGAGAGGGAGGCAGGTGTCGTCGGGCTGAAAATCAATACGACAAAAACTAAAATCATCAGCCTTGGAACTAACTCATCGGCTCAAATATGCATTGCTGGACAACCGGTAGAGAGAGTAGAGGATTTTCAGTATCTTGGGAGTATTGTCTCGACCGATGGTGGAACCGAACTGGATATAACCAACAGGATTGCAAAAGCAAAGTCCGCGTTCGGGATGTTGTCCAAAATATGGCGAAGCAATGCAATCAGTTTGAGCACCAAAATAAGACTGTTCCGCTCCAACGTTGAATCCGTGCTGCTATATGGTTGCAGCACGTGGAGAGTGACCACTACTATCACCAGAAAGCTGCAAACGTTCGTTAATAGGTGTCTGCGCAATATCTTAAGGATTTTCTGGCCCAATCGTATCTCTAACGAACACCTTTACGAGAGAACGGGTCAGGAACCAATAGGCACAACCATCCAACGGCGGAAGTAGCAGTGGATTGGTTACACGTTCCGAAAGGGTGACAGCTCCATAGCGAACCATGCTATGCAATGGAACCCTCTAACTCAGGATGGCAGAAGACCTGGCGGTCCGCGGAAAACATGGCGCAGAACAGTCGAGAAGGAGGCACGGCAGTTAGGAAAAAGTTGGGGAGAACTCAGACACATTGCCAGAAACCGTACACGATGGCGCGTAGGCGTAGTAGAGGCCCTAGGTCCCACAAGGGGTTACAGGACATAAGTAAGTAAGTAAGTATATCAATCGCTACTTGCAAATTTTAATTCAAGCTGGATACAATCAAAAGAACAAATCTTAGGTGGACAAGTGGCACAGCATGTCTAACAACTAAGCAGATTTCGCCCAAGCTGAATCTGAAACGCTCTAAGAAACTGATTTCTCTCAACCGATTGCATTGCTACAATAGGTGTGATCACAGGACACTGTCTAATAGGCAAGCATGCAAAAAGGCTTGGCGTATATTCGAATGATTTTTTCAGAAGCTAAATGTACGAAGAAGAGGAAGAAACCATTCCTCACCTTCTTTGTGAGTACCCAGCTCTCTCCCATAGAAGGAAGCTTCACTTAGGAGCTTTCAACGATTTAGGCGATCTGATAGACTCAGACATCAGGAGTCTCCTACGCTTCATTAGAAGCTCAAAATGGTTCTAACAAGTAGGCAGGGATTACATGATCCTAGTTGATACCACAACGGACCTACCTTGGGCTAGGTATGTTGGCAGCCACTTCAACCAAACCTAAGTAAGAGCATCAGTTGTGGAAATTTATTTTTACTAAAAGTTTTCTTTATTTATGGGAAAACAAATCACAAGCAATAAACATTTATTGAAATTTAAATTTTACTGAGAGACGAGGTATTATTGTATAGACGTTTAACTATTATCAGTCTTCGATGCCGCAGTCCTCTTCCTTTATTTGTACCCAATCTGAAATTATATGAAAGGTGTTAGTGGCTATTATAGGACATCTTTTAGGGTACATACCATAGTTTGAGAAGCAGTTTTCCATATCGTAAATGCATTCATTGCCAAAAACTTCAATCTGTTTACCATTGGAAGCACACACTGGCTGATAGATGAATGGACAGGGTCTCAGGCACTCTTGCAAAATGATTGGATCAACCTGGTTCAAACACAAGGTCATATGAGTTGGAATCCATTCTACAGGAAAACAAATAAAATTTCATAAATATTTAAGGAGTCTCATAAAAAATGTCAACTTACGACTTCCACTGCGGCACCTATTATACCGCATCAAGCACTCATTGTAAAAATACTTAAACTGGGTGTTGCCATCGGATGCGCACAAGGGATCCATTATTCTAGGGCATACTTGAGGACACTCTTGATCTAGTTCACTCTCAGTTTTCAAACATTCCGCGTAAAGGACAAAAACACTCAAAAATAAACACAGAAACCTTTTCATTATCACAAATCTGCCAGTAATGCTTCTTTCAATTGGAATTCACCGCTCCCACTACACTCTGAATGCACCTAGGTGCAATTATTTATACTGCTGCACTCCAACCAGATACAAATTGAGAGATTAATCAATCATGATATGTTTAAATCAATGCAAATAACTTATTAGGGCGCCAGGTTGAATTGCAAACTTTACCTTGATATACCGGCGATTACCTGACTTTATCACATTCTCAATATGTTAGCGGGTATCTGTGTTTGTATTTGATTGGTGATCTCTTCACTGATTTGTAACACGATGCTTTTAGGGTCATTCATATTTGTTATTTTTATCGGCGGTTACGCAAGACCGGAAATGTGTTTTCATTTTTATTACATGACCGCAAAATATAGATCAAAACATTGAAGCATTACCTCTGATTATGTTTACTCATTTTAAGTGTTAATATTAATTGCACTGTGGCCTTTCTTTGGCTTGAACAAACACTATATTCCTGAAAGATATTACTCAAATAAAACCGCACAAAGTGGAAAAGTTATGCGTACGCCTATACCGCGATTACGCAAGCTATGTTAGGTTAGTTTGTGAAGGGCGTGTGATCAAAAAGGACTCAGCACGTACACTCGGAGACCTTAAGGTCCATTGTGTTAACCCTTGATGGTGGATTTGGGGACCTGCATTGCGATTGATCGGGAAACTACTGACTGCCCAAAACTTGGCTTGGGCCAGTAGCGCAACAATCAAGTTCGTGATGATGTGCTTACTTTACCTCCTAGTGGTGGTCCCCGGGCAACTATACGTATAAACCCTTATACGTGTAGGCTAAAATTGTAGGTGCGGGTTGTCTAGGGCCTTGATTCTAGGCTAGCTAACGTGGGCCAGCAACCTGCGTTACCGAAAATTGCTCGCTATAGAAATCGACACTTTGCCTTGGATAAGGAATGATCACATGTTGACGACTTTTGGCTATTGTACCCGGACAAAGATAGGTTTCTGGAATGTAAAGACGCTCCTCGACTCGGGAAGAGAAGGTCCTTACAATGCCAGATTCCTCCAATTGGAAAAGGAATTCATGCGATATAAACTGGACACTTTGGGGGTAAGTGAAGTAAGATGGTTAGAAGCGGACGAGTACCAGTCCCCAACGCGCAACACTGTACTACTCTATTCTGGAAGATCATCCGGAAGTCTGCGGGAATATGGAGTCGGACTACTGCTAACAACAACAGCACGCAAGGGCCTAATTTCCTGGCAGCCTCATGGTGATAGGATTATGACGCCCAGATTCCGGACTAGAGTACGACGCGTCACCATCATACAGTGTTATGCCCCAACGAATAGTTCGTCTGAGAACGAAAAGGAGAGCTTCTACAATCTCTTAAGTTCCGTCTTCAACACAACACCAAAATGGAGACATTGTCAAAGTGATGGGGGATTTGAATGCCAAGGTAGGCAACGACAACGAAGGGCTCAAACATGTAATCGGGAAGCATGGACTAGGCAACCGCAATGACAACGGCGAAAGGTTTGTGGATTTCTGCAATGCCAACCGCCTTGTGATAGGTGGCACCATGTTTGAGCACAAGACCTGCCACAAAGTCAGCTGGGTTTCCAATGACAGGCAAGCAACCTCCAACCAAACATTTTGCTATCAGCCGCCGCTTTAGAAGTAGTCTCCTGGACGTCCGAAACAGGCGAGGGGCAGATGTGGGGATAGTACGTGATCGCCATCTTATGATAGCTACTCTCCAACTACGCACTGCTGCAGTTCGAAGATCCCAGGATAACACAAGAATGCCCAGGTTCAACGTCGATAGACTTAGTGATCCCTCAGTGCGCCAACAATTAAGGGAGCACTTTTCGCAAGGTGTGGAAGCAATCAGCAGCTCAATGCCCGCAACCATCCAAGACCAATGGTGTGCTGTGAAAAATGTTTTTACATCTGGTGCTGAAAGAATTGTCGGTCGATCGCAGGGAAGACATATGGCGTGGCTTTCCGAGGATACCTGGAGACGGATTAACGAACGAAAGCAACTGAAAGCTCGCGTTGCAGCTACCCCAGCAGCAGGGAGAAGCGAGCTAGAGTCCCTATATCGCATGAAGATGAGAGAAGTTCAGCGTAGCGTGCGACGTGACAAGCGCAACTACATCAACGCGCTGGCTACAGGAGCAGAAGAAGCAGCACGGAGGTGCGACAGCAGGACTGTCTACAGAATCACCAAAGAGCTGACAGGTGGTCGCAGCTCCAGCCAACACCCATTGAAAAGCCTAGAGGGTTCCTTGCTCATTTCGGATCAGGACAAGCTCAAGAGATGGAAAGATCATTTTGCTACGGTTTTGAATCGCGTATTCGCTAGCGATATGCTCCCAAATCAAACTGAGATGCCCGAGGTGAGAAGTTCCCGAATACGCACCACGACTCCCAGTAATGATGAGATCACTACCGCGATCAAGGCACTCAAAACCAACAAGGCGGTAGGACTTGACGGTATTCCAGCAGAGCTCTTACGAGCAGCACCAACAACATTGGCTGAGCTTCTGCTTCCACTTATAGAGAGAGCTTGGGAAGCTGAGAGCTTTCCTAACGAGTGGAAAAAGGGAATGATCGTCAAGCTTCCTAAGAAAAGAAATTTAATGGAGTGCGGAAACTGGAGGGGTATCTGCGTGCTGCCTGCTGTAGCTAAGGTAATAGCTAAAATCATCCTGGAGCGAATTAAACAACATCTCGAAGACACACTCGATGCCGAACAAGCAGGTTTTCGCTCTGGATCCTCCTGTGCCGACCTCATCAACACCTTGCGGATTATCATCGAACAGTGCATTGAATATCGATCGCCACTGCACCTGCTGTTCATCGATTTTGAGAAGACGTTCGATAGTGTCAACAGAGAGTTTATTTGGCGTGCCTTACGCAGGAGAGGTATTACTGATAAGCTAATTGCTATTATCAAAGCTACATATGAAGGCTCCAAATGTCACGTTCTGCACAGGGGAAGGTTGTCTGAGGAATTTGAGATCCAAAGTGGGGTAAGACAAGGCTGTATCCTTTCACCAATTTTATTCCTATTGGTGATTAGCGATGTGCTTCATGCAGCTTTGTCGACGGGAAACGGAGGAATTCGATGGACTCTTACATCTCAACTGAAACATGTTGATTACGCAGACGATGTATGCTTACTCTCCCACAGAATTATGGACCTCCACCAAATGACAGCAGATGTAGAGAGGGAGGCAGGTGTCGTCGGCTGAAAATTAATACGGCAAAAACTAAAATTATCAGCCTTGGAACTAACTCATCGGCTCAAATATGCATTGCTGGACAACCGGTAGAGAGAGTAGAGGATTTCCAGTATCTTGGGAGTATTGCCTCGACCGATGGTGGAACCGAACTGGATATAGCCAACTGAATCGCCAAAGCAAAGTCCGCGTTCGGTATGTTATCCAAAATATGGCGAAGCAATGTAATCAGTTTGAACACCAAGATAAGACTGTTCCGCTCCAACGTTGAATCCGAGCTGTTATATGGTTGCAGCAAAATCTTAAGGATTTTCTGGTCCAATCGCATCTCTAACGAACACCTTTACGAGAGAACGGGTCAGGAACCAATAGGCACAACCATCCAACGGCGGAAGTGGCAGTGGATTGGTCACACGTTCCGAAAGGGTGACAGTTCCATACCGAACCATGCTATGCAATGGAACCCTCAAGCTCAAGATGGCAGAAGACGTGGCGGTCCGAGGAGAACATGGCGCAGAACAGTAGAGAAGGAGGCATGGCAGTAAGGGAAAAGTTGGGGAGAACTGAGATACATTGCCAGAAACCGTACACGATGGCGAGTAGGCGTAGTAGAAGCCCTAGGACCCACAAGGGGATGCAGGATAAGTAAGTAAGTATGGAAGAAACAAATGTGATGTCTACTCCAGCTGATACTCGCGTAAGCGACAATCCACCCGTGGTATTTTCGACCTTGGCCGGGACAAGAATTCTGGAGGTTCCAACTAGCATGCTCATACCCCCCGTCTCTGGCGTTGACCCGGAAGTAGTAGCGATGCTTGCTTCTGAAGACTCCTGCAGCTCGCGTCGTTTGGTAGACTGGGCTGGTATGACAGAGAAAGTGGCGGAAAGTCTTCGGCTGAAACGTCCAGTCTCTATCTCAATAGTCGGGCAGCTGATCGAAGTTGTGCCGGTGATATTTGACTCGGGATACCGTTAAGGCTGAACGAGCTCCTGAAACGGCGCACTCCGATAAGCTCCTGCCTAGGAGTCAGCTGAAAAGTAGATGGCGCGGTGCAAACAGGCTGCAGAGTTAGCTGAAGGCGCAAGCGCCGATAGCGGTCATGCCTCAATGGCGACGGGAAAGAGGCATAGGTCGGCAGAAAGTACTCCAACTGGAGTATCCCTCAGACGCAACGCTGGCTTGAACAAGATTCGCCTAATATCCTCGGTGGAAGCGGGTGCAAAAATGATAGAATACAAGATTGCGCTGTTATGTGCACAAAAAGCAATGTTCTGCGCAAATGAAGTCAGTGGAGACTTGCGATTTGGCATCTGCTTAATTTTGGTGCAAATTCATGAGTAATTGCTGTGATATGAATAAATGTTATGTCTTTTTAGTGGTTTAATTACAGTATATTTGTGAATAGAATTAAAATATTAGTGTATTTTGTGATGACTTTTGTAGTAGTTGTTTTGCTTACTATCTCTTTCCTTTGATTTTGAGAATTTATTTAACTCCATAACCACTGGACCGTGTGGAACGTTATTGCACTAATTTAACCGTAGTTAGAAAAGTAATAAAGTAGAAATTGATCCAAGCAATTATGTGGAATGTTGTTAGAGTGCCAGCAATAATTTGACCAAGTCTACTTGAACAATATAAGTAGAAGAAAAAGTTGTTGTTACAAAATAAAACAATAAAAAGTTCATGTTGATTTCATGTTTGATTTTTATTTTTTATTTTTTTAATCTAATATTTTGTTGAATTTTCTTTTTCTTTTATGGGAATTCTCAACGATTTCCCTATTCAATTTCCACACTCTAAAAAACATTCTTGCTCTAAAGAACAGTTTTTCAACTTTTTCCTCGCAACTTATGTTCGCCGCTAGCTCCAAGTGTGTCTTTAGAAAGTCTTTTGCAATTAGTAAGTCATCACCGTTGACGGATTCAATGATTTTTTCAAGTGCATTCATGTGCACCATCAAATCCGCCGTTGGTTTTGATAAACCTCCTTCCTTGAGGTGATTTACCCACGTAATTGTATCATCTCGAATGTCTGGGACTTTGTCACACAACTTGTGGCAAATGTAGCCAGCTAGTTTTTCAAGGCCGTCGTGAGCGATGGATTCAAGTTCCTTCTCCTCCGCATGATGTACATCGATGCTTTCCGGTCTTATGGAAATACTTTTAAGAATTGTACCCATGTCAAAAATTTAAACAGATTAAAAGAATATCGTTCAAACAAATCGAAGAAAAATGTAAGTGTATAATCAAATCCTTCTAGATCGGACCGAATTCGGTCAGGTTAGTCGTTGTGGACCTACTTTTTAAGAAACCGTGCTGTTGTGAGGGTCGTAGACAATGCTTTCGAAGAGCTTAGGGATAGAGGAAAGTTTGGCTATGGGTCTTTAGTTAGAAATGTCGTTTTTACTGCGTTTTTTATGGATAGGGAAAATAAAAGAGTCCTTCCATAATTTTGGGAAAACGGCTTGAGAGAGTGAGAGACGAAATAGAGTTGTAAGGGGCTGACACAGGACATCTACACATTTCTTTAGTAAGATGGCGGGCAGACCATCGGAACCAGGGGAGAAGTCATCTTTGAGTCTATTAATTTTCTCTCGCACAATATCAGACCTAATGTCGACTGAAGCTAGAGAGGTTTGAGGACAGTTATTCAGGTAAGAGAAAAGATCTAGATCCGGTTCGAGTACATGGTCACTATACGATTGGCTGAAAAAGGTTGCAAAGAGGTTGGCGATTACTTTAGGGTTAGCAGATGAAGTATTAAGTAATTTTAGAGTGGAAGGAAAGCCGTCGGACTTTCTTTTGACGTTGATAAATTGGTAAAAGCGCCTAGGATCAGTGATTAGACCTAATTGCATTCTATCGAGGTACTCGAGATAGAGGGATTTGCAGAGGATGGAAAAGCGGCAGTAAGCTTGCTGGTAATATGCGTAATCTGAGGCAGATTTGGATACCAGGTAAGTTTTCCATAATTTGTTTCTGACATTGCGAAGAGTACGCAATTCCTTATTATACCAAGTTTTTTCGAGGCAGATAAGGGAGAAGACAGTCAAAGATTGCTATGTAGAAGAATACGAGAACGATATTAATGGGTGTGTTAATGTTTAGGAAGAGGCTGAAATTGATGCTATTGAGTAGGTTGTTAAGTGCAACGAAGTCAGCTTTGCGGAAGTTGAAAGAGAGAGAGTTCTCAGAATCAACGGTAATGTTGACGTTTTCATACGAAAAGGCAAGAGCGAGAGTGGGGTGATATTGGTCTAGGGTGCAGAGAAGATGGTTACCCGCGGTAACCAAGGAATTATGGGGGTCGGATGAGAAAATCAGATCTAGCTGCCTACCTAAGTTGTTGGTAATGCCACAGATCTGCAAAAGGCCGGAGTCAAAAAGACGATCAGTAAGGAGGATTTCCTTTTCTGATGAGGAGTTAGTAGGGACAAATGATGATTCGTCCTCCGATGGAGACCATTGTAAAAGGGGAAGGTTGAAGTCGCCAACAATTATTACCCTTTCTCCCTACGGTACGGCCTTCTTGGCATTTCATCGTAGGGGGGTTTCATCATGTCATGTTTGTATTTATGCAGGTATGAACGCAAGCATCCATGACCTGTCAACTGAGTAAGATGAAACCCTACTTCACCATGCCGCTTTTCTATTCATGGTTTAATCTAGGGTATGAGCACATGCGTCCACCCCTGTATCCTTGAAGACATTGGCTGGGTTTTGTCGGTTGGAGCAGTTTGCTCTTATTCTGAGCGTCTCAATTCATATTGTCGTCGCTGCTCTTCTGCCAGGATGTCTATTGGTACAATTTTTGCTATCACACAGGCTGCACCACTGGAGGTGGTACGGTATTCTGCTTACTTCTGTTTGTTTTAGTCGTCATGGCTCTCGCCCAGATTGGTGGGGCGTAAAGGCGTTATAGACGCTATTAATCTGGCCAAAAGTGATCTTTGACTGTGCCTAGGGCCTCCTGTAATAGGCATGACTCGTGCGAGGGCAGCGCTGGCATTCGCTGCTTTGTGAGACATACTCTTGAGGTGTTCCTTGAACGATAGTCTCGTATCTATCATGAATCCGAGGTCTCTCTGGGGCTTCGATGTTATTGTGTGGCTACCCACAGTAATATTTATCGTTTCCTCCTTCTTCCTGCTGCTTATAAGAACCGCTCCCGTTTTATGTTCTACAAGCGTGAGGCCAGCCGAACTCAGCCAGTTCCGTATGGTCCTAATTGTAGAGTTGCTTATCTGCTCAACCTCCTCCAGTAGTTTGCCAGTTACGACGATTGTAATGTCGTCTGCGAATCCGATAATTTTTGTTTCCTCGGGTATTGGAAGACGCAAGATCCCATCGTACATGACGTTCCAGAGTAAGGGACCTAGCACTGACCCCTATGGTACCCCGCCAGTGGTCTTGTATTCTTTGGGTCCGTTGTCAGTGTAGTAGGTTAAGACACTGCGCTTGAACTAATTCGTCATGATTTTTATGAGATACGCTGGGACTCGTAAATTTCTGAGTATCTCTAGTATATGGCTCCAGTTTGCAGTGTGGAATGCATTTTAGATATCCAGGGTTATCACTAAGCAATATTTCTTGCAACCCCCTTTCCACCTCTTGCCTTCTATCGCTTTTTGTGCAGTTTCAACCACCAAGCTGATTGCATCTACTGTTGAGCATGCCTTCCGGAAGCCATATTGGTATTTCGAAAGCCCGCCTACAGTTTCTATCGCTGTTTCCAATCTGTTGCAGATGATTCGTTGCAGAACTTTTCTTGCTGTGTCTAACATGCACAGCGGGCGGTATGAGGAAGGTTCTTCTGGTAGCTTATCACCTTTTGGAAGTAGTACCAGCCTCTGCCTTTTCCACTGTTCTGAAAAAACTCATTCTTTCACGCGTTGTACATTTCTACGAACATATCTGGGCACGCTTTGAATGCCGTTTTGAGAGCTATATTTGGAATGCCGAATTATGTGTGATGGACAAAGGCCTTTGTAGGGGCTGAGGTGAAGAGGAAATTCAGGAGGACACTACCCACTTTTTTGCCACTGCCCAGGCCTCTTTCACCTAAGAAAAAGCTTCCTTGGACAATACTACTTTAAGGATTTAGAAGAATTGTCCAACAGAACGATAAACGACATCACAAACTTCATTAAATCCTCTGGATGATTTGTATTTCGGGCGCAGTAAATATTTAATGTTTTCTACTAAGCGTTTATTTTCTTTTTTCATGAGCATGGACTTTATTCTATTCTATCTTCTTTCCCCCCATGGGTGTAACAATTGGTCTATATTGACCTGAGTGTGGTGTAGCAGATTTCTATCCTCTACACCAACCCACTTACCTAACGTAGCCTAAGGAGGTTTTGCTTCTTGCAAGTGCATACATATTCATTTACTTTTGTAGCACCTTGGAGTGTAATTATTCCCATGCCCGGGTAGCTCAGTCGGTAGAGCGTTGGACTTTTAATCCAACGGTCCAGGGTTCAAGTCCCTGCTCGGGCGGCATACCTTTTTCTTTCTCTTTTTTTTATTTCATTTTCCACCTTGTTTGCCAATTGATGCAATTCGAAATCTTTTGAATTTCTCCAATATATTCTTTCTACGTATTGTATTAAATTCAGCAACAGGACGAATTGTCAACATAATTTCGAGTCCTGTTCGATTTTCCTTTTCTCTCCTTACCAACCGAAAGTGATTCCTTCATCAATCAGACAAATGCCAAAACTGGAGCAGTCGCAGTAGCAGATTCTCATATTCGTCCGACGTGTGATACCAAAGTTAAAAGTGATTAAAATACGTTCTTAAATTTATCAATTAAATAATTTATTAAGTTTTCAATAACTCATTGGGGTAAGTAAGGTTAGTGATTCAAACCATAAATTTATAAATTTTGTAATAAGGATACAAATTATCAGTGACAAACAACATTTCAAAAAAGAAAAGTTGAGTGGGTATATCCTAGCATTTGTGTGAATTACCCGAGTACAGATGCACCCACGCACAGTTAGTAGTCATGACAACATGTGGTAGACATGATAAGGTATACCTAGGTACACATATTTAAATACGAGCAACATATAAATCTGAAAAAAAAACGACGCAATTAGGTACCTTATTGAAATTGTTTACCTACTACATTGGTGCGTAATATGTATTGCAAACTCGTGTATATGTATGTATAGGTAGAGTATATTAAATGGAAGATGCTATTGCTATGGTTTCATTTTAAATATATCGTCTGTTATTTCTCAATCTTCCATTGTTATGAAGGCTGGTAAACAAACAACCCCTGGGCTAATTTGAATTCGAAGGTGGGTGGTGGGATTGAGTATAGGGATGACTGAAACGTAAAGAAAAGCAGCAGGTCTACAGGTGGAACTTGTAAAAAAAAGAATAACAAAATAATATTCTTACATTATCTTAGGGTAAAAGCTAATAAAAGCTTTTAAAATCATCGCATTAAGGAAACCACTTATAATTCTAAAGACAGTGGTAGTTAGTGCCATCGAACTTTTTTTGGTTATTTGCTGAACAATATATGTACTTATCCAACGAATTAAAATTAACATCGTCTTCAATTCCCTTCATTGTTTATCATGTCACGACCTGGGCCTCAACCAACAAACCTCTCCTGCTAGACTCGGTCAATAGTCAGCTGTCTCCAGTTGCGCGCGCCAAGTTGGTTGAGGTCCCTTTAAAATGGTTCGAACCATCAAAGATGAGGCATTCCTCTATTGTGCCTTCCCTCGGGAATCGATTTGAAGAATTTTCGGGCCGGGGTGTTGATGTCCATTCGCTCTAAGTGTCCTAGCCATATCAGTCGCTGTATGCGTTCTCTTCTGGCTAAGCCGTTATTTCTGTGCAGCCCATAGAGTTATTGATTATATCTTCTCCTTCACTCTTTGTCTATACAGACGGGTCCATAAATCACTCGAAGAACCTTTCTCTCAAAGTAGCCAAGGGCATCCTCATTTAATTTCAATAGGGTCCATGTCTCTGCGGCATATGGCATGACTGAGATAATTAGGGTCTTGTATCGGGCTACCTTAGTTGTTCGATAGAGGGCTTTACTACTCAACTGCCTTCTTAGCCTAACGAAGCGGCAACTGGCAAGTTTGATTCTTCCTTTAATTTCCGCACTGATGTTATTGCTCGGCTTTATAGCGGAGCCTAGGTAGGCAAAGTCTTGAACTACCTCAAGGTTGTGACTGCCTATCGTAACATTCTATCGATGTTGATTGCCCTTTTTTGTTGACAGCATGTACTTTGTTTTACCGTTTTGTCGTTCACTTACTTACTTACTGACGTGGCACTACAGTTCGGGGTGGACCTGGCCCTCAACCAACAAGCCTCTCCCTTCAGCTTGGTCTTTAACTAATTTGTCTCCAGTTGCGCACTCCAAGTTGGTCGAGGTCCCCTTGAACTTGTGCGCGCCACCTACGGCAAGGAGGTCCTCTACTGCGTCGTCCCTCGGGATTAGATTCGAAGACTCTGTGGGCCGGAGCGTTGGGAATAACTTACTTACTTAGATCCTTTAACCCCTCGGGGGGCATAGGGCGTCAAACACGCCTGCGCGCCATCGTGTTCGGAGTTCTGCAACGCGTTTGAGCTGCCTCCAACTCATTCCTAAAGAACTCGATTCCTCCTCAACTGTTCTCCGCCTCGTTTGCCTAGGGCGTCCCGCTACTCTGCCTGCCTGGGTGAGCGGATTCCACTGCATGGCGTATTTCGCAATGGCGTTGTCTTCGCGCCGTAGGGTGTGTCCAATCCATTGCCACTTTCTTCTTCGTATAGTAATGCTTATATGTCCTTGGCCCGTTCTCGGATAAAGTTGTTCGTTGGAGATGCGGTTCGGCCAAAAAATCCTCAAGATGATTCTTAAGCATTTGTTTACGAAGACTTGCAGCTTGTGTGTGTTAATGGTGTCCACCTTCTAAGTACTGTACCCATAAAGCAGCACTCTTAAGCTGATAACATAGCTTCTCCAGATTTTGGACAGCATTCCGAACGCAGCTTTAGCCTTCCCAATTCTGCTGCACACATCCAGTTCGGTGGCACCGCGATTAGCCGAGACGACACTTCCTAAATATAGAAAGTTATCAACTTTCTCGACTTGCTTTCAGGCAATGTTAAGTTGAGCGCGGGTATTAGAAGTGCTCAGGGCTTTTGTTTTGGCTGTGTTTATTTTTAGCCCCACTTTGTTTGCCTCAGCTTCTAGATTTTGGGCCATCAAATCCATTATCTGATGTGAAAGTAGACAAAAATCGTCAGCGTAATCTAGGTGTTTAAGGTAAGGTGTCATCGTCCAACGAATGCCATAATTAGCTTCCGTCAGTGCTGCACGGAGTACATCACTGATAACCACCAAGAACAAGAGTGGTGACAGTATGCGCCCCTGACGTACTCCACTTTGGACTTCAAAATCCTCCGACACCTTACCATTGTGCACGACGTGACACTTACCGCCCTCGTATGTAGCCTTGATAATAGCTATAAGTTTTTCTGGAATGCCTCTCCTGTGCAAGGCCAACCAGATAGCATCTCGATTCAAGCTGTCGAAAGCCTTCTCGAAGTCAATAAACAGTAAATGTAGCGGAGACCTATACTCAACGCATTGTTCGATTATGATCCGTAAGGAGTTTATGTGGTCGATGCAGGAGGATCCAGCGCGAAAGCCTGCCTGTTCGACATCGAGAGTTGAATCTAAATGTTCTTTAATTCGTTCTAGAATTATTCTAGCTATTATTTTGGCTACAGCTGGAAGAACACATATACCTCTCCAGTTACCGCACTCCATCAAGTTACCCTTCTTTGGAAGCTTAATGATCATCCCCCTTTTCCACTCATGTGGAAATTGTCCACTATCCCAAGCTCTCCGTATTAGCGGATGCAGCAAATCTGCCGATGTATTTGGCACCGCTTGAAATAGCTCGGCAGGGATGCCATCAATACCCACCGCTTCGTTCTTCTTGAGGGACTTGATTGCTCTTATTATTTCAGTTTAACTGGGAGGTAAGGTGCGAAATCGGGAATTTGTTGCTTCGAACTGCTCATTCGAATTCAAGATCATACCGCCATCGTCTAAGTGATTTAGCACTATAGCAAAATATTCTCTCCATCTAGTGAGCTGATCCACATCCGAAATCAGAAGATTACCGTCTAGGCTCTTCACTGGATGTTGTTTGGAGTTTCGACCACCGATGAGCTCC
Organism: Brachypalpus laphriformis; assembly: GCA_945910035.1. Taxonomy (NCBI): domain Eukaryota; kingdom Metazoa; phylum Arthropoda; class Insecta; order Diptera; family Syrphidae; genus Brachypalpus; species Brachypalpus laphriformis. The sequence goes on along the minus strand of OX246754.1, from coordinate 162,286,572 downwards.
TTAGTGATGTTGTAAACAGTACTACTGTCGCACCTACTCGCTGCTTCTTCAGCCCTTGAGACCAGTGAGTTGACATATTGACGTTTGTCACGTCTCACACTACGCTGCACTTCTTTCTTCTTCGCACGGTATTGGGCTTCGAACTCGGTTCCCTCTACTGCTGAGGCCGCTGCAATCCGAGCCTTGATTGCTGTACGCTCATCGATCCATCTCCAGGTGTCTGTAGAAAGCCATGTGCGGTGGTGTTTCTGCTTCTTACCGACATATATGCGTGCCCCAGTCGCAGAAGCATTTTTCACGGCAATCCAGTGCTCATCCATGTTCTCTTGCAATATGCTGCTGATTGCTTCTGCTTCTAAGGCAAGATGGTCCCTGAACTGTTGGCGCACTTGGGGAACCTTGAGCCTGTCGATATTAAACCTGGTGATGTTACGTAGGTTTGAGCGGTTGCTGTTGACGGATGCAGTACGAAGGCGTAAATGAGCTACCATAACATGGTGATCTCGTTCTTGTCCGACGTCAGCTCCACGTCTGGTTCGGGCGTCCAGGAGACAATTTCTAAAGCGGCGACTGATCGCAATGTGGTCGATCTGGTTGGATGTTCGTTGCCTATCAGTAGAGACCCAACTGATCTTATGGCAGGTGTTATGCTTAAACAGCGTACCTCCGATGACTAAGCGGTTGGTATTCCAGAAGTTCACAAACCGCTCACCATTGTCATTACGGTCTCCAACGCCGTGAACTCCCATCACGTGCTTAAGCATGGTGCTGTCGCTACCCACCTTGGCATTGAGATCTCCCATCACCATTACGGTGTCCCCATTAGGCGTTTGGTTTTAGGCGGAGCCTAAGTGGCTATAAAAATCATCCTTTTCATCCACAGTCGCGTCTAGAGTCGGAGCATAACACTGTATAATGGTAATTTTTCTAACTCTACTCTGGAACTTAGCCGTCAATATCCGGTCACTATGGGGTTTCCAGGATATGAGGCTACTACGTGCTGCTGGAGTTAGCATGAGTCCTACGCCGGAACTCCGTGCACTTCCAGCTGGTTTACCAGAGTAGAGCATAACAGTGCTTTTTGTTGGGGAGATGTATTCCCCAGCATCGTACCATCTCGTACCATCTAAGATGTCGATTTTATACCGTGCGAATTCGCGCTCCAATTGGAGGAATCTGGCGTTATAAGGCCCTTCCTTGAGTGAGTCCAGGAGGGTCTTAACGTTCCAGAATCCGATCGTTATCCGTGTTCGATAGCCAAAGGTCGTCAAAAAATTATCAGTTCTTATCCGAGGCGATAGTTTCCGTTTCGGAGCAATAGTTTGTTTTACGGTTGCGGCTCGCTGGGCCACAGACCAACCGACACTTATCCTGTTTTTTGGCGCAGGATGCTCGCCATTCGTCCTCTCCCGTTAGCAATTTCCGAAGAAATTCCCAGATGACACCACGAGGAGGTGGGAGTAGGGCTTACTAACAGAGCTGCTAGGTTTTCGGCTGCAGTGACTCCTTCTCGTTACTTAGCGGACCAACACCTATCGGGAGATGCTGCCCCTACGAGGCCTTTGTTAGTCGTTTGCCATCCAATTAAAAAGTCGGAAAAATGAAGTCGGCCTGTTAGTGTCTAGCGATTTAAATTTCTTCTCCTGGTAAATGGAATGAAAGCTGTTTTTTATGGATTAACTTTTTATTCTCCTGGCTGACACCAAACGTTTATTTTCGATAAGGCATTTTGCATTCTTTCAGAAATAATGAATTCTTGCTTATCTCTTATTATTATGACTAGGTCATCTGCATAACATTGAGTTAGATAACAAGCATTACTTTGGTTGTTAAGGAGTTGGTCAACTAGAATTAACCAAAGTTAATAGAACGCCTCATTGAGGACAACCTTTAGTGCTTTTGATGGAAAGTGAGAATTGACCAAGCCTGACAGAAATAGTTCTGCTACTTAGCATAGAGCATGATACAAAGAACAGCCTGCATTGCCATCACGGGTGCTCTACGCACAACGCCTACGGCTGCACTCGAGATCTTTCTGTATCTCTTAGCACTAGACCTACAAATCAAATTTCAAGCGGACAACAGTGCCCTTCGAAAAAACTAATGTTGGTCTCTTCAAAACCAGTAATGTGAGACATAGCTCCATTTTTTAGAAACCATTTCCCGATGTCCCTGATGAATGATGAATCAGATGATACCCTTGCCACATTAGACTTCGTCACACCATACGAAGTAATGTATCCTGTTAGGGAGGATTGACAAAGGAAGACAGCCTCTGTCCAAAACGATATTGCAATATACACAGATGGTTCTAAGACCAGAGAGGGCATGGGATCAGGTATATACTCGAGAGGTATTAACCCTGAGCCTTCCGGACACGTGCAGTATGTTCCAAGTAGAATTTATAACTGTAGCTGCGGAACTACTTGAGATGGGATCAATGTCCGACAAGGTTATCGCCATCAGTCAGGTTGTGCTAAAGGAACTAGAGTCTTGTGTCACTAAATCTGAGATCGTCAGGAATTGCCGCACAATGCTTAAGGCATTATGTACGCAGAACCATGTCAGATTATGTTGGGTACCTGGACACTGCGATAAAGAAGGCATCGAAAAGGCCGACGCGCTGACCAAAAAAGGAGCAGAGCTCCCGCATAGGGACATAATCGGTAGCATTAAACCACCAAGGTGTGTGGCTAAAAGATTTTATCGTGATAAAATCATCAACATGGCTAATTTAAGATGGTCATAAGATGTCCAAGGCCTTGTGGCCTGTGTTAGACCGCAAAAAATCTGTGAAGATCATTAAAGTAGAAAGATCAAGGCTAAGAATAGCCATAGGAATACTTTCTGACCATTGTCTTCTAGGGAAGCATGCTTTGAGACTAGGTTTATCAAACACGGTTGTTTGTAGGTACTGCATTGGCCTATATGTCTCAGAGGATATAATACATATACTCTGTGAATGCCAAGGCATTGCCAGGACAAGGGTAAAGTATCTTGGAAGATGCTTCTTCGATAATCTTTTTTTTTTTGTCGGGATAGGAAACGCTCGACTGGAGCACTCAGACGCAAGTGGTCCATTGTACTACCAGAGAGCAAACCCTGATTTACTCATTTTTTTTGGAATTTCCTTACCTTTCTAAGAAAGCCAAGCAAGCACTTCAGTGATGAGAAGCTTACAGTACCAGCACTCACTACATCCGCACCGAAGATCTGCCAGCTGATACGAGCCAAGGCCGGACAATTACAGAGGTAATGTTCCGCGGTGTCGTCGCTCTCTCCACAAGCGTCGTAAATTGTAGTATCACTCAAGCCCAGCAGGTCCAATAAGACACAATAATAATTGTCTACAGTCTTTTCTGCTCAAAGACAGCGAGAATACCGCTGATTTCTTACAGACGTCCGGGAGCATGCGTTTAGTCAACCTGCATCCTGGAGAGTCATGCCACACACAATTGTGATCGTGAGAGACCCAATCGTCAATGAAAGCCCTAACCGAGGACGCAGGGAGACCCAACGCAGGTTCGGGACCTGAGAAAGCCTCCTCTCAGCCTTGTCTAGCAATCTCATCAGAGATCTCGTTCCCCAAGATCCCAGTGTGACCTACTTACGAGTACTAACCTACTTACTAACCTAGCATGGAGCAAGCCCATTTGGTAGTGTGTCGGTCGATGCATTTTGGATTGGCTGTCGTTTTTTATAGAATGAAACGAGGTGTTGTCAATGGCTCCAGAGTTGTCTAGGAAAGCCCAAAGTGTGATGTGTTTGTTCAGCAACCTTCAACCATGTGGTGTAGGGCTGTTATTGTTGATTTGCCTGTTTAGTAAGCAAATTAGCATTCATTGAGAGGGTATAAGAGTATCACCCATTCTTGTAATCTTTAATGGTGCGGTCCCTGTGATAAGTTTATACAGGTATACTATTCTTTTACAAAAAAATTCTAAATCGCGTGGAAATGCTTAAGAGGCATACTTAGCTGCAAGGTGCAGCGAATGACAAACACAATATAAATGGATTTCTCGTGGATTCGATGATACATGAAAGAGGCAACTGATTTCTTTGCAACAACGTCTTGATTGATTTTGCTTAATTTACTCGTACTTACTCACTTACTTACTTACCTACTTAGGTGGCGCTCACTTACTTACTTATGTAGGAGACCTCTCCAGCCAGCCCGGTTACTAACCAGCTGCCTCCAGTTGTGCACGCCAAGTTGGTTGAGGTCCGACTCCACTTGTTTGCGCCACCGCCACCTTCCGCGAGGTTGTCCTCTACTGCGCCGTCCATCTAGGGTAGATTCGAAGACTTTATTGGCTGGGACGTTGGGCAATACCCGCTCTAAATTACCCAACCATCTTAGGTGCTGTATATGAACTCTTCTGGCAAAGTCGATGTCATTATATAGGCCGTATAGTTCGGCATTGTACCTTCTCCTTCACTCGCCGTCTATTCAGACGGGACCAACGATCACTCCAAGATCTTTTCTCTTTAAGTAACCTCATCCTCATCCGCTTTTGGCAAAACCCATGTCTCTGCGCCATAAAGCAGGACTTAGTAGACTTAGTAGTTCGAGATAGAGTTTTGTTACTCAATTGCCTTCTTAACCCATAGAAACAGCGATTTGCAATAGTATTTCTTCTTTTGATAGACACAGTCCTTTACTACAACAAAATTATGTCTGTCTACTGTAGCGTTCTGCCCAAGACGCCGATGTTGGGTCTCCTTTTTTGTAGACAGCGTATATTTCGTTTTTCTTTCATTGATCGATCTCAATACTCGCAAATGCCCCACTGACGGCCGGCTGAGTTCTTCCGACTATATTAATGTCATCGGCGTAAGCGAGTAGTTGTACAGACTTGTAAAAGATTGCACCTCCGGTGTTGTTGATAGCGCGTCACCTTCACCAATACCTTTTCTAACATCGAACGGTTCGGTGGTGTTTTTTTCCGATTTTGGTGGAGCAGCGAGAGTCCTTTTTCGTCATCCTGCACAAACGGACAAGCTTGGCAGGGATGCCGAGACTAGACATGGCTCTGTATAACTCGTCTCTGTTGACACTATCATAGGCAACTTTAAAATCGATGAAAAGGTGATGTGTATCGATTTTATATTTATGGTTTTTTCCAAGATCTGCCGTAGTGTGAATATTTGGTCAATAGTGGACTTTCCCGGTCTGAAACCGCACTGATACGGACATATCAATTTGTTGACAATCGATTTTATGTGTTCACATATACGGCAGACAGGATCTTATATGCGATGTTGAGAAGACTGATACCTCTGTAGTTGGCGCAGTTCAGAAGGTCTCCCTTCTTCAGGATCGGGCAAACGATGCTGAGGTTCTATTCATCGGGCATACTTTCGTCCAACCAGATTTTACAGATGAGTTGGTGCATGCTCCTTAGCAACTCATCTGCTTCTGCCTTGAAAAGTTTGGCGGCAAGGGCGTCGGCTCCAGCAGCTTTGTTAGATTTGAGTTTAGATATCGCTATCCTCACTTCATTCTGATCAGGTTGACGGGAATCTTGACTATCATCGTCACTGTTGAATGTCTCGTTCTGGCTGATAGTGAAATATTGGTCATCATCACCGTTTAGCCGTCTGCAGAGTGTTCCTTCCATATCCTCAGCACCGTCTGCGATTCTACTACTATATTGCCATTTTCGTCCCTTCAGGCTTCTGCTCTGGCTTTGAAACCCTGGTATGTTATTTTTATCTTTTGGTAACATTTTCGAACATGATTCTTGCAATAAAGTCTCTTAATGTCTTCGATTGAGCGCTTCTCGTGCTCCCTTTTCCTCCGCTCTTAGAGCACGCGAGTAGCTCTAGTCCTTCTATGCAGCGCCGCTTTGTACGCCTCTTATTTTGCTAATTGCACCTGCCGCCATTCCTCATCAAGCCAGGGGTTTCGTTGTGGTTGCCGAGAGAAACCCAGTACATCTCTGATGGCGTGTTGGCAACGCTGCTACTGGTTTTCTTCATTTCCTACTGGTGGCATAGGACTTAGATTGAGATTAAAGGAGACTTAATCGGCAAAGCCTCTCTCTGGCGGTCTCTTGCGATTGTAGCCTACTGACGTCAAACATCCTCACAGTATTTCATTGATTTCGCTCCGTTTTGCTTATCCGCATCCGTACCTTGGCTACAACTAGGTAGTGATCCGAGTCCACGTTGGCTCCTCAGAAAGTCCGGTCACGTAGAATACTGGAAGAGTGCCTTGCGTCGATCGCAATGTGATCGGTTTGGTTGACGGCTTTGCGGTCAATAGATAACCATGTCCCCTTGTGAATATCGAGGCGTGGGAACCGCGTACTAGCTATGACCACGTTTTGTCCCGCCGCAAAGTCGACTGGCCTCAGTCCATCAGGTTGTGCTTTCCGACCACGCTACTAAAGACGTCCTCCCTTCCTAGCTTTGCGTTAAAATCAGTCACGTCGTCCATCTTCTCGTGAGGGACGTGAGCGCATTTTAGGCTAATGTTCGCAAATTTAGCCTTGATACGGATGGTCATGAGGCGCTCGTTTACATGCCAGAAACTCAAGACTTCTCGCCTAAGTCTACATTTAATAACAAATCCACACCCGAATAGACGCTGTCCTTGTTGTCTGTAGCAATTGCCTTAGTAGATGTCGCAGTTTTTCATCCTCATTTTGCCCGGCCCATCCCATCGCACTTCTTGGATGGCGGTAATGTCTGCTTTGCAGCTGTCTAAGATAGTTGCTCGGCTGCAAGTGGTTTTTGGAGGGTTCTAACATTCTACGTGCAGACACGAAGATCGTTGTCTTTTTTACGTTTGCAAGGGTCGTCAGCAGCAAAATTATCTGTATGCAAGGCTGTTGGTTGCTTCGTAATCATAATTTTTTTACGTGGTAGGGAAGTTAACCTGACGGTACAACCCCCAACTTGGAGGGCCAGTTCCTTTTGTTATACCCCTACGACACGGGGCCTGGCACGCCGGTGCCAGTAGTCCACTACGGGAGTGTGAGCGCTGCCGTTGGCTATTAAGGGCTTCTCCGCCACCATCTCTAATCCAAAGGTCCTGACTAACCTTACCGACCTGTGATCCAAATATGTCGAAGGAGCTCGCGCAAGGTGTTCACTAAGTTCAACCTTACTGGAACTGTAGACGCCAACGTTGACTCCATCTAGGGAACTCGTCCGTTGCCGTCTGGAACAAGAAGAAGTGATCTAGTGAGAGAGAGCACTCTCACCCTTCTCTCATCTACTGCCGCCAGAAGTCCTCCAAACGGGGTTGGTTACAATTTCTTGGATCAAGGTACTAAGCATCCAGCGGTTATCACGTGGAGGGTGAGAGTAGGAGTTGGTAAGCCTAATCTAAGTGAAAACGCTTGTGTTTTCATATTTGTATGTAATCGCATGCACTACTGACCGCCTTTTGTTTAGTTTAGGTGTTAGTTTTTTTTTTTTTTTTTTTTTGGCTGAGTGGGCGCCCAGCGCCTCTCCCCGCCAGATAGCCTGCTCGTTCATTCCCCTCAAAGCCTTCGTGTCCAGGAATCCATGCTACGGTAACCTGATTTGTGGATGCGAGGTTATCAAGCAGGTAAGCATTCCCACACGAGCTTTGACCCTACCGTATATGAATTAAGGGCCCTTAGTGCTTCCTGGCTGTTCCCCGTGCAGGGACGGGTTAAGAATATCACTGCAGCGCCCCCCCCAAGAACCAGCGCTTGTCGTAAAAGGCGACTAAGGGGGACAAATCATATCTAGGCAATATAACACCCAAGTGAGCCTAGCGACACATATACTACCTTAAAAACCCTCCCACAAGTGTGCATGCGAGTCCGTGGGTTGACACGACTGGAGATCACCGGTGTCATAAAAGAAAGATCAAACAATACTAAAACAGGAGCATGCACGTGTCAAACAACAAACACCATCGCAATATGGTGCAAAAAATTGTATTGCAAAACTGTATCATTATGGTAATACTTGCAAAAAGGAAAGGCACTACCCCGCCAGGCACTACCACTGCTGTGCATGGTACTGATCCTGGACCGAGCAGAAATGTTCGGGTCAGAGCTATACGGATTCCGGGGGCTAGCAAAATAATGAAACAGTTTGGACGCAATTTGAGGGTCGCGAGTTGGAACGTTGGAAGCATGACCGGTCGAAGTTACGAGCTGGAAGAGATTATGAATAGAAGGCGCGTGGACATCTTGTGTGTCCAAGAGACGAAATGGAAAAACACCGGGAATCGGGCGCGTTTCTTGGACGTTAGGACAAAAGATTACAAGATGTTCTACTACGGAAAGGAAAAGTCTAAGAACGGAATCGGTATCATCCTTGCGGCAGAGCTACTTGGGAACGTCTTGAGCATTTCGAAGTCCAGCGACCGTTTGTTGTCACTCAAACTAGTAATACAAGGAGAGGTGTGGAATATTGTCAGTGCATATGCTCCCCACGATGGGTACAATCAGGGAGATAAAGATGCATTTTGGCTAGATTTCCACAATCTCCTTAAGAACATCCCAAAGGAAGAATTTCTGTTTGTTGGAGGAGATTTGAATGGACATGTCGGGAAATCAAACGAAGACTATGAAGACTGCCATGGAGGACTAGGATATGGCACCAGGAACCTTCCTGGTGAAGACATCCTAAGCATGTGCAAATCACACGGTCTTATCGTGTTAAATACCATGTTCATCAAACAAAGCCGACACCTGATCACTTACAGCAGTGGTGGAGATGAAACTCAGATTGACTACCATTTGGTAGGCAGTTTCATGAAGCCTCGGGTAAAAGATTGCAAAGTGATCCTGGGAGAGGCAATCGCTCGACAACACCGTCTCCTGCTAACAGAAATTTTTATGAAAACACCAAAGAAAAGCAAACAAACAAGGGTCTCTGAGAAAATCAAGTGGTACAATCTGGACAAAGAAAAAGGCGAGGCTTTTGTTTTCGTAATGAAGAATTACCTCTCTCACACCATCAACGGAGCTGAGGATGAAGAGTGCAGAGCACAAAATATGTGGGATTCCCTACAGCGAACTTGCTTAAAGAAGGCCAAATCACTGCTAGGAGCTTCAAAAGGCCACCATCAACACGCCAAAGAAACATGGTGGTGGAGTGATGAAGCTAAGAAAGTGATAAATGAGAAGAAAGCGGCTTTCAAAGCTTGGTCAAAGTGCCCCTCTAATAATAGTGACGAAAAAGCTCGCCTCGAAATGGAATACAGATGCTGCAAGAAAAAAGTGAAGAAGAAGTGCGCCCAGCTTCAAGCAGAGAGTACGGAGGGCCTGTATCGGGAGCTGGAGAAAATATTTTCCCCGGTTGCTGATGCAAACCAGGCTATCCAGGAGCTGCGAAGACACAATATGAACAAGAGTGCCACTATCTTCAAAATAGCCGCCCAAAGAAGGAACAATGCTCAGGAGATTCGTTCGCCAAAGTTCATTACCAATGCTCATGGCCAGCTTCTTGTGGATGACGACAAAATTCTGCAGAGGTGGCGGCAGTATTGTGAAGAGCTTTTAAATGAACAGTTTCCCCGGCTATACTTTCCAAGAGCCACCCCTAACTGTGAAGAAATACACGACATTACAGTCGAAGAAGTTAGTGAGGCGGTCAAATACTCAAAAAAACGAAAAGCGGTTGGGCCAGACGAAATACCCTCTGAGTTCTGGAAAAAGATGGGAGACATCGGGTTCAGATGGCTCAGAATTCTTATCTCGAAATTCGTGAGAGGTGATCCAATGCCGAATCAATGGAGGGAAAGTTACCTCCTCCCTGTATACAAAGGGAAGGGTGATACGCGAAACTGTGATAACTACCGTTCGATCAAGCTGATGTCACACACCATGAAGATCGTTGAGCGGGTATTAGGTGGCCGACTGCGAAAAATAATACGGCTATCTGATGATCAGTGCGGGTTTGTCTCGGGTAAATTAACCACAGATGCAATCCAAAGTATAAGGATCATAATGGAAAAACATCGTGATTCCTTAAGGGATTTGCATATTGTATTGGTTGACTTTGAAAAGGCATTCGACAGACAACCACGAGATCTGATATGGGTGGCGCTAAGACATCGAGGGGTTCCAGAAACCTATGTACAGATGATCATGGACATGTACGAAAGAGCAAAGACAAGAGTAAGATGTCCCGCTGGAGCAACCGAAGAGTTCCCAATCAAAGTCGGGGTGCACCAGGGAAGCGTTTTAAGTCCTTTGCTCTTTATTACAGTCCTTGATTATCTGCTTGAAGGTAAAGTGATGGACCCCAAGGTACATCAGTTATTCTTTGCTGACGATGGAGCCATCATAAGTGTGGATCCTACATCCCTGCAACGAGCACTTGATGTGTGGGTGGACGTTTTGGAGGGAAATGGGTATCGCATTAGTTCAAAAAAGACAGAGTACTTATGCTGCCCGTTCTCTGATCCACTCAGGCCTATTCCAGACATTTATTTGAATGGAACAGTGCTTCCCAAGTGCGAAAAGTTCAAATATCTGGGATCTATGATCAATAGCAAAGCAACTTGTGATGACGACATCAATCATCGTGTAAGCGTAGGGTGGATGAAGTGGCGAGAAAATTCCGCTATCTTCTGTGACAGAAAAATGCCCCCTAAGTTGAAAGAAAGGCTCTACACCGCAGTTGTACGTCCAGCGCTCACATACGGTTCACAATGTTGGACGATGTACAAAAAGTATGAGAGTAAATTAACGGCAGCTGAGATGAAGATGCTTCGCATGACAGCAGGAGTGACCAAGCTTGATCGAATAAGAAGTTCGAAGATCCGTGGAAGCTTTCACATCAAGGAAACCATCGTACACAAATTAGAGCGCGACCGGCTCAGCTGGTATTGCCACGTTCAAAGAAGAGATCATTTGAACCCTGTTAAAAAGGCAATATCTATGCACGTTCCAAAGGCATCGCGATGTAGGAAAGGCAGGCCTATAAACGCCTGGATCAGACAAATGCGACGACATCGGCATTTCATTGGCCTCAGTAACCGAGTGATCCAAAATCGGCAGGCCTGCCGATATTTTCTTAGGTCAAATAGGCGAACCCCACAGGCGGATCAGTAGAAATGCAGTGAAGTGGGAGGGCTGTGATCCCTTGTTTTCGGATCATAGCCTCGCTGATAAAAGGAAGAAGAAGAAGTGCTGCCTGGCTGTCTGAATAGATGAAGATGCGGGTTTTGGTAATGTTTCTCCGCAGAGATTCCCGAATACATAGTTGTATTGCAGGGACTTCTGCTTAGAAGGTGGTAGGTAATTGACCAAGCGCTGCCGAACGCTGAAAGTTGGGACCATAGACCCCAACTCCGCTACTGCCATTTGTGGAGCCAGATTTGTGCGTTGGGTGGTGTCTTGAAACCTTTGTTTCCCCATTCTTGACGGTCACTAATGACCACTTCGAATTTCCTGGAGAACCGAAATCTCTTGAGCATAGTATCTGGAATCTTGAAGATTGGGTTGTTTTGGACGGTTTTAAGAAAGCTCAGATGGTTTGTGAAATCGTCGGGCTTCAGTTTTTCTATCTGAGGTATTCTAAGAGCACTTAGCATAACCGTTTCTGCATTGTGATATGCAGCGGCGTGAGATTAAGTATTATACCTAATGCTGCCGTCGGGAACGTTTTCATTGCCCCGGTAATGCCGACACAGGCTAATCGGTGCAATTGATTTTGCTCTTTCATAGCGTTGATCTGCTGTGTTTTAGGCCACCATACTAGAGGAGCATAGGAGATCATTGGTCAGACAATTGTGCTGTACATCCAGTAAATCATATTGGGCTTCAGACTTCATTTTTTACCATAAGGCGTTGGCACATGAACATTGCCCTGGTCGCCTTGTTGGTAACACTGTTTAGGTGAGAGTTCCATTTAAGCTTTTTGTCCAGGATTATCTCAAGATATTGTAATATTCTTGCTGGGGTTCGTTTAAATAAAACCGTCTTTTGTGTATTTTAATTGTTTATTTATTATCAAACACCAACTTTACTTCAACACAATATTCAATCACTTTATTCTTTATTTATTTCAAATTAAACTGTGGCTACACTGATCTAGTCTCCCTCTTGTAATCGCTGTATGCACTTATAAACAACTGTGTCCACGGTGGTTGTGGTATGGGTATTTATATGAAATTGCAAGAGGTTCTAGAACATGCTAGATGCTTCTCCGGGTGAATCGAGTATCCTGGAATATTGGGATATTGTGTGGAACAATTGTGGAACGTAAGCACATCAGGTTGGAATATTTACTGCTAACAGGTTTTGCAATAAATGTCGTTGCTACAGTTTGAGATACAGTGTTTTAGTTTTTGGTACACAAACCATCCTGTAGTCAATGCTACAATATTTTGCTTCCCCTATAGGCCTGATGGTGGTGTTTTCCAGCGAGATTGGCTTCAGTTCGAGCTTCCTCTTCTTAGAAAAGGGTACAAGGATAGTTTTTCCATGGTTGATGGTTAGGCCCTTGGTTCTACACCATTTTGAGATCAGGTTGAAGGCAACTTGCATCATTTCCGACATGATGTTTTCGAATTTACCCACAACGCTGATGACGACATCATCTGAGTATCCTTGTAGGTACTCTGTAATCAGATTTGGTTAGTAGCTCTAGCTAAGGTCCAGGGCAAGGCTGTCCCCCTGCGGACAACCTCTGGTGGCTATAATAGTTTTCAGCCATCCTCCGAACTCTAGCTTTATTTTTCTGCTTGTAGCATGGATAGGATCCAGTTTATGATCAGGGATGCAATACCTTTCTTAGTCATAGCCTTGTTTATTGCTTCATAAGAAGTGTTGTCAAAGGCTTCCTGTATGTCAATAAAGGCAGAAAGGGCCGGTTTTTTGTAGCCAGAATTTTGTTAATTTGTGAAAGCTTCAAACAAAAATATCCACAAAATGTAGACCCAGAAACAAAAATGCAGAAACTACCAACAACAAGCTACTACATACCATACATACGTACGTCCATGTACACCTTCCAAGTCCACGGCTGCCGCAATGACACATCTTACCGTATTTAGGCCGGTAATTATCAAGCGCGCTTAAATCGATTTTAATTTTATGAAGCTCTTAGTTTTAAATTTTTGCTGCGTATTCACCAAGCACTAATAGGTTTGTGTCAATGCTAATTCGAATACCCGAAAAATTAATTTTCGGATTTCCAAACGTGTTCTAAAATGAGTTACCGATCTCTCTTTCGAACTGGGAGAAATACCAATGAAAAAGAAAACATTGTATTTTCCTGATTTTAGTCGGAATTAATCACGGCACATTTTATTTTTTATTTGGTTGGCAGTTCTTTTGACGGAAATGCTGAAGGCATTAAATTCGTCGGCATTTCTTCTTTTGCATTTCGCCAATGCAGCTTATCCTTTGTTTGGTCTGAGCGACAGTTCACAGCTGATTTCGAAAATTTTCGAAATTCCTAAGTTATGAGCACTCATAAGTCTTATGAGCGCTAATAAATCTGCACTATTATTGGTTGGTGAATAGGTTTATGAAGCTCTTAGTTTAAGATTGGTCGGTGAATACCGGCCTTAAGGTCCATTCACAGCTCAGCGACCAGCGAATGCCGAAGCTGCGAACAAACCATTTTTAGCACATTTATAAGCACGCCATTGGCAATTTTACTATTCCAAAAGAACGGAGCTTAATTTATCTATCGATTAATATGAAAAAAGTTGAATTGTAATTAGTTTCTGCGAAGAATTTAACAATTCGCCGATTTTCCCGCGAATAAGCGAATGGTTTTTGCGAACTGTCAACTTTTATTCACATTCCACACATGTAGGACGCAATCCACATTCCCGCGACCAAAACATTCGCGAGAGTTTAACCTCACACTTCTTTTGTTTTGTTCTTGGTGGGTAAGATCGTGGTTGAATTTATCGAAAGAAGGTAAGATATAACCTTCTCAATGAAAGTCACGTTGTGTATTTATGCATTTTTCACGTCTAGGCAATTAGTTACAAAAAGAATGACAACTGAAATTCGCGGATTGCAGCGACTAGATAAAAAAGTAGCTGTGAAAGGAATGTCAAAATTTGCGAATATTCGCTTATTCGCATTCGCAGGTCGCTGAGCTGTGAATCGACCTTAAGAGTGACTTTGCTGAGTTTGCTTGCTGTTCAGGGGTTGGTGTGCTTACTTTAAATTTCGACGTACTTTTTCGTATTAAGTAAGAACTATATTCGACTTTGAGTTCGACATTTAGGTTAGAGGCCTCTTAAACTTATGAACTGTAGTGTACCTCAGTTTGAGAGGGAGTGAGCTTATCGACGAATTGTGATGACATAGTTACAGGCGGCAAGCAGTATGCAATGAGAATTTCATTTTTTACTTATAGTGGTAATTGGCCAAATTAGTGACAGATTCTCAGGAGTGAGGTGAAATGGTACTTACAGTTTATTTTAGGTGGTTCTTATATTCGAACATCTACAGGGTGTTTGAAGGAATACGAGCCAAGATTGTAGCGTGATCGTCTTAAATATTCCTCAAAGTTTTCCAGAGACGTAAATGGAAGAGAAAATAAATTCATTTAGAATTTCTTTTTCAAATGACCTCTACTTTTACTTGATGGCTTTTACTCTATAGCGCAGTTGCCAACATGAAGAAGATTTTAAGACAAATACAATGTAAAAAAAAGATGGTGAAAATGCTTTCGGGACAAAGACTTTACTTTTCAGCTAAAATTAAACATATTATACATTTAGGTAGGTAGGTAAAGTGGCGGTCCAAAAGAACCCAATTAGCGCTTAAGGTGCGCAGTTTTGTTACCACGGACTCGTGTATACCTATTGTAGTGGTTAGTTAAAAAGGGATGTTAAGTTTAAACCCAGCCCGTGGAGTTCAGGGGCCTCACTCTGTATTGCTACTCGAAAGTCAAATTTTTGCGAAAGTGCTTTGCGATTCTAATCTTAGCCGGCACTCTGTAAGAAAACAGAATCGAATGGAAGTATTGCCAACTGGGGCTATGAAATGTGCGAATCTAGTTTCGAGTATCGAACGCTGAAATGTCACTTTGGAGCAAAATTTGTTCCAAAGAATTTTGTGTTTTATTTATATTTGAGAAAGAAAGTTAAATATATGTTATAGAAATGGAACTGGATGCTGTCGAATTGTAGTTCCATCAAGGTAACATACAGGGAGAAAGAATAACGCAGGCGAATTAGAAATAGGTCGAAAATAATGGAGCTAAGTGATAAAAAGTAGAAGAAAAATATAGCAGTGGTTGGTTCAACCCGAAACTGAGAGTATTAGGTGGGAAATACACGATACAACCGTCGTACCGGCATCGGCATACTGTTGTATGCAGCACACACATACAATTTGCATACGACTTACGTACAACCAGACATTTTATTCAGCCATTTTACACAAACACACCATATAATTTCCATACAGTTTGTGTATGTTACAGCGGTTGTACAGTAAAGACCATGCAACCATACGATATCGGCACAACGGTCGGTTGTGTGAATACACACGACACAATTATCGAATACAACACCAAAGCTGTGAAACCGTTCGTAGAACAGTTGTATCGTGTATTTCCCACTTTACTCATTCTATCCACTGCTACCTTCAAGAGAAGTTAAGGTGGAGCATTTACATTTGATTTTTGGTGGACTGCCCTCGTGTTCTAAAACACGTTTTAATCAGATAATTTCACAAAACTATTTTATGTATATCACTTTCATTGTATTTCAAGTTAAAAATAACATTAGATGCCATAAAATACTTACATTTTAAAAGAAACGCAATTGCTTATCTCAACATCCGCAAACCAAATAGCAATAGAACAAAATTATGCGAATTCGAGTTACTTTGACATTTCGTTTAGCAATACAGAGTGCCAGATTTGCGATAAGAAATTGACATTGAAGTTGGCAACAAAAGTTTGTTCGATTGTCATAAATTTGGATTTGCGATTCGAATTACAGAGTGCCAATTCTGCGAATTCGAATGATTTGACTTTAGAGTAGCAATACAGAGTGAGGGCCCAGGAAGAGGATTAGTTCTCCAATCCTCTTGTACGCTATCTCTCTCAGATCCTCAAAGAAGGGTTTGCCAAGAGTTTGTTGTCTGATCCTTGCCAGGGCCGGACATCTGCAAGGGAAATGACATAGAGATTCTTTCTCATTAATATCCTTGCAGCTCCTACAAAAGGTGTTGTGGGGGATACCAAGCTTGGCCGCATGGTCTCCAACTGGCCAGCGACCTGTGATAATAGCTACGATTTTCGCAATAACTGGTCTTGGTTTGCCTAGTAACTCTTTTGACCTGGGTTTGTTGAAACTCGGCCACGTCTTCCTAGATATGACACAGCTTGTGAGGCTGTCCCACCCGCGATTGGCTAGCTGGAGGAAGTGAAGGTGAATATAGCCCTTAACGGCACCAAGCGGAATGTCGACTCTTGCTGCTGGAGAGCCGTTAAGGACCGACCCTCGCCTGGCCAGCTCATCAGCAGGCTCATTACCCTCATGGTTGCTGTGCCCTGGGACCCAGATGAGAGTGATTCTCGAGTGAGTGCTTTGTTGATTCAATTCAAACCGGCATTGCTCTACCAGTTTTGAAGAGATGCAGACCGCATCAATGGCGTTGATGGTAGCCTGGCTATCCGAAAAAATAGCGATATTGTGAGTAGATGTTGGAAGGCGGCAGGCTTCTCGAATCGCAAGAAGCTCCGCTTGGAGAACGCTAGGTATCTTGGTTTTAGTGGTAAACAGCATCATTTCAGTCTTCTCCGCCACAGCTCGTAGCCCATGAGTGTACCTTATCCAGAGCCCTCTCCATGAGTTGACTTATCGTGGAGAGGAACTTTCCTGATACTAGTATAACCATATCATCCGCGTACGCAACCACCTTAAAACCCTCCCTATCAAGTCGCATATTATTAATCGCCATTAACCAGAGCAGGGGGGAGATGACTCCGCCTTGTGGAGTTCCTCTGTTCACCGTCTTAGTTGTACTACTGTTGCCTAGTGTTGTATGGGTTATACGAGTACTGAGCATAGAAACTATCCATTGGCTAATAAAGCCTTCTACACCTAACTCGGTGAGAGATTCCTGAATAGATTCAGTGAAAATGTTGTTGAAGGCTCCTTCTATATCAAAAAATGTGGCGAGAGTATATTCTTTGTAGTGAAGAGTTTTTATCACTGTACGCACGACCTCATGAAGAGCAGTTTCTGTGGACCGCCCTTTGAGATACGCATGCTGGGATTTACATTTATACATTTATAGTGTTCTGTTTGTAAACGCAAATAGAAACAAAAAAAAAAGTTATATAACCAATTTACGAGTACCTACGCTTTGATATTTGTCACGATAATCCACGTAAACGCGCTATTTTTTTAAGCTTGGTAGCAAAAACGAATTCATTAAGATCATTTATCACACGATAGTAAACAATATACATATATTCTTAAATCCAAATAATATCAAAGGACTTGCTTCTAAAAATTGTGCTTGAGCGTTTGTAATCAGAGGCGCTTGTTTCGGTTTATTTAAGGAGATCACATGTATCTCCAACAGCCCTAAGGAATTCCTCCGAAGCCGTAATTATAGCTTTTATAAGGAGAGTAGAAGTACTGCTGTCTTAAAAGTTAGCCCCTGGCACATCTTTCTGGTGGCATTACCTTCATGGCATATGGGCGTGGCCACAAACTTGTAAGAAAAAAAATAAATCTCATCAATAAACTAAGAAATAAATACAGACAAACGAAAAAAACATTCCTATAGACCAACAATTGGTTCAGAATCTTTCCCGATGATATCCAACATGATATCATCGCAACTACTGAGCTGACTCTGTTTCCTCCCAGTAGCTTCAGTTTCCTTCTTTTTTTTTAATTTCCTATTTTACCCTACGAAATTGAATTTATGAATGGAATACATATGGTATAGTTTGCCGAGTACAGAAACTCTTATCAAAGCACATTTCTGGCAATTTTGCCAATAACTTGTTTCCAGTACTATATTTAAACTTTGTGCAATTTTTTAACCCTTTAACTGCCAAGCCCGAGTATTCTCGGGTTTGAAGTTTAGCCTTTAATGCCAGACCCGAGAATTCTCGGGGTAAAATTTTTCTGTCTCAATGCCAAACAGGAGAATTCTCGGGGTGGATTTTTTGTATGGTGGCATTTTAAAGCAAAGTACACTTTCGACCATGGCAGCTAAAGGGTTAAATGATCGTCATTTCATTTCATTTTCAATTTGGTTTTCTTTTGTTAGATTACTAGCCAAAGCACCGAAAAGAATATTTTCATTGTCACAAATTTTAAACGGGAAGCGACGGTTAATTTACTTATTTTCTTCCATATTATGCAGGTTTTTATTATACAGGTGTAGTTGTGCCACAACCATTGTTAAAGTGACACAACTCTTTGCGGTGCGAAAATTTTCTTAGAAAATCGGTCCATACGTCGCGTCGCCAAAAAAATATGAACAATTTCTCGTACTCCAACTACAAAGTTAAAGAACAAACTCCGAAAAGAACAGTTTGGCTATACGAGAAAGTCAATTGGAAAGAATTTTTCTTTTTCTTTATCTTTTCGCATGAATTTTTAAATTATACAAAAATATATACAATATTATTTCTGAAATTGAATTATTAATAATGTAGAACTGATTGTCATCCCACATCAGATTTTTAAGTTTGTATAAAATATGAATTTTTGTTTCATTCCGCACTAACTTTTTAAGTTACAGAATGATCACTATTATTTAATTCCGCCATTGTTAAGCATTTTTTGTTAATTATCTTTAAGTTTGGAAGTAAATAAATAAATGAAATGAATGAAAATGAATGAATTAGATAAGTCCTTTAGGATTTTTAACTGGTCGCTATGCTTCCTCGATAGTGATGTGGATGTAGCGGCTGAT
The DNA here is from genome assembly GCA_945910035.1 of Brachypalpus laphriformis. Classification (NCBI taxonomy): domain Eukaryota; kingdom Metazoa; phylum Arthropoda; class Insecta; order Diptera; family Syrphidae; genus Brachypalpus; species Brachypalpus laphriformis. Next base: position 162,267,709 of record OX246754.1, on the reverse strand, counting down.
ATGGTCACTTATAATAGCTATCAGACATAAGGAAAACGCGTGGTATGACTTGACGTGTAAGGAAGCTATTAGGGTAAAGGAATCAAACTTTCGGTCTTACAAGGCCAACTCAACTGAGGAAAACCGAAAAAAGTTTAAACGAGCCAGAAATGATTGCAATGCCCACATTAACCGTGTTAAATTCTCCCATGACCAAAAGTTGAGACAAAAAATACTGCATTGTCCCAAGGATAGTAAAAACTTTTGGTCGTTTGTAAAAAAAACATTAAGAATTCGGCCTTATTATCTATTCCGACGCTCATTTATAATGAAGTACCAACTATCAGCTCCTTAGACAAAGCTAATCTGTTCGCTGCTCACCTTGCTGCAAACTCCAGATAGTACTTTGTCTCCACCTTTACTTGAGAGCGTAAAATTTTCCATGGGACAAGTTCACTTTCGCGCTCGTATAGCTGCAAGAGTACTTAAAGGTCTTAACTTACACAAATCCTCTGTTCCAGATGGTATACCTCCTATAGTTCTGAAGAGGTATTCTTCTTCGCTGGCAAAACCACTGCGTAAGCTTTTTCACCGATCCTATTCTTCATGTCTCTTCCCGAGTAGATGGAAAACAGCATTTGTCCAGCCCATACCCAAAAAGGCGATTCTTCTTCTCACTCCAACTACCGACCAATTGCACTTACGTCCCCTCTTTCCAAGGTCATGGAAACGCTGATAAACCGTCAGCTAATGAAATATCTTGAATCGCGAAAGCTCCTCAATGACCGATAGTATGGCTTTCGTGGCAATAGGTCCACTGGTGATTTGATGTCATATCTCACTGATAACTGGAACCAATCTCTGCACCACTCTGGTGAAAACAAGGTTATTGCGCTTGATATTTCAAAAGTATTTGACAGAGTTTGGCATCAAGCTCTTTTGCCGAAAATGCGTGCATTTGGGTTCGATGATACTCTTCTTCTATGGATTAGAAATTACCTTTCGGGCAGTTCAATTCAAGTTGTTTTGGACGGGTCCAAGTCTGCATCTCACCAAATAAATGCTGGTGTCCCCCAAGGCTCTGTTTTGTCTCCGACTCTCTTTCCTATTTTCGTAAATGACCTTCTGTCTGCAATTTATTCCTTCGCTGACGACAACACCCTTATTTTTTCATATTCGTCTTCAATTTATAAGGCGTACATTCGCCCTGAGTTAGAGTATAACGCTCACATCTGGTCAGGTGCACCAAAAACCATATTTCACTTGATTGATACGATACAAAATTAAAGATTATAGGAGACACGAGTATTCCGAGCAATTCTGCTTCGCTCGAACACCGCCGTAATGTCTCCTGCCTATCTCTGTTTAATCGATAATGCTCAAATGAAATAGCCAATAGCATTCCTCCCCTTCTTCGTTTTAACCGTAATACTCGCCATGCCTCGAATGCTCATCAGTTTACACTTAAGCCTATCTTCGGACGTACCGTGAGATATAGAGATTCTTTTATTAGCCGCACAACACGTTTGTGGAATGCTCTGCCCAAGTCTACATTTCCTCTCCATGATAACCTGCAGACATTTAAGACCAATGTGCATCGGTGCCTCCTTTCTTCCTAACCCCTCTTCCTTAATGCTCACGCTATATATCGAAATACATTAAAAGGGTAGTCAAAAACCCCTTTAGCGCAAGTAAATTGTAAAAAAAAAAACATTAAATTTTTTAAAAAGTACTTATATTTATTTGCATAGATAATAAACTAATAAAAAAAAATGTATGTTCATTTTTTTAAATCTATTTTCTTTAATATACTATCAGTCAGTGGGTTCAATTATGAACCTGTGCACCGCAAGGGTCCGCTTATTTTGTTGTGGTAGTCTTGGATGCATGATTTATTTTTCTCCAAACATAGTAGAACTTTTCAAATGGAACAAACCCAATTTGCCTTTTCTTCTTGCTGAAGATGGAACATTTTCGACGGGTACTGAGTATCGGCTAATGAACGGCAAATATTGTGAGCATTTCTAAGGGAATGAAGGGCGTACAAGCTGTTTTGGCAATAGTAACGAGCGATAGTCTTCCAATGGGCGTTTCTTTTCAACTACATGTTTCGCCTTACTTACTTATGTCCTGTATCCCCTTGTGGGTCCTAGGGCCTCTACTACGCCTACGCGCCATCGTGTACGGTTTCTGGCAATGTGTCTGAGTTCTCCCCAACTTTTCCCTAACTGCCGTGCCTCCTTCTCGACTGTTCTGCGCCATGTTTTCCGCGGACCGCCAGGTCTTCTGCCATCCTGAGTTAGAGGGTTCCATTGCATAGCATGGTTCGCTATGGAGCTGTCACCCTTTCGGAACGTGTGACCAATCCACTGCCACTTCCGCCGTTGGATAGTTGTGCCTATTGGTTCCTGACCCGTTCTCTCGTAAAGGTGTTCGTTAGAGATACGATTGGGCCAGAAAATCCTTAAGATATTGCGCAGACACCTATTAACGAACGTTTGCAGCTTTCTGGTGATAGTAGTGGTCACTCTCCACGTGCTGCAACCATATAGCAGCACGGATTCAACGTTGGAGCGGAACAGTCGTATTTTGGTGCTCAAACTGATTGCATTGCTTCGCCATATTTTGGACAACATCCCGAACGCGGACTTTGCTTTGGCGATCCTGTTGGCTATATCCAGTTCGGTTCCACCATCGGTCGAGACAATACTCCCAAGATACTGGAAATCCTCTACTCTCTCTACCGGTTGTCCAGCAATGCATATTTGAGCCGATGAGTTAGTTCCAATGCTGATGATTTTAGTTTTTGTCGTATTAATTTTCAGCCCGACGACACCTGCTTCCCTCTCCACATCTGCTGTCATTTGGTGGAGGTCCATAATTCTGTGGGAGAGTAAGCATACATCGTCTGCGTAGTCAAGATGTTTCAGTTGAGATGTAAGAGTCCATCGAATTCCTCCATTTCCCGTCGACAAAGCTGCATGAAGCACATCGCTAATCACCAATAGGAATAATATTGGTGAAAGGATACAGCCTTGTCTTACCCCACTTTGGATCTCAAATTCCTCAGACAACCTTCCCCTGTGCAGAACGTGACATTTGGAGCCTTCATGTGTAGCTTTGATAATAGCAATTAGTTTATCGGGAATGCCTCTCCTGCGTAAGGCACGCCAAATAAACTCCCTGTTGACACTATCGAACGCCTTCTCAAAATCGATGAACAGCAGGTTCAGTGGCGATCGATATTCAACACACTGTTCGATGATAATACGCAGGGTGTTGATGTGGTCGGCACAGGAGGATCCAGAGCGGAAACCTGCTTGTTCGGCATCGAGTGTGTCTTCGAGATGTTGTTTGATTCGCTCAAGGATGATTTTAGCTATTATCTTAGCTACAGCAGGCAGCACGCAGATACCCCTCCAGTTACCGCACTCCATTAAATTTCCTTTCTTAGGAAGCTTGACGATCATTCCCTTTTTCCACTCGTTAGGAAAGCTCTCAGCTTCCCAAGCTCTATCTATAAGTGGAAGCAGAAGCTCAGCCGATGTTGTTGGCGTTGCTCGTAAGAGCTCTGCTGGAATACCGTCAAGTCCTACCGCCTTGTTGGTTTTGAGTGCCTTGATCGCGGTAATGATCTCATCTTTACTGGGAGTCGTGGTGCGTATTCGGGAACTTCTCACCTCGGGCATCTCAGTCTGATTTGGGAGCATATCGCTAGCGAATACACGGTTCAAAACCGTAGCAAAATGCTCCTTCCATCTCTTGAGCTGGTCCTCATCCGAAATGAGCAAGGAGCCGTCTAGGCTTTTCACTAGGTATTGGCTGGAGCTGCGACCACCTGTCAGCTCTTTCGTGATTCTGTAAACAGTCCTGCTGTCGCAGCTCCGTGCAGCTTCTTCTGCTTCTGTAGCCAGCGCGTTGATGTAGTTGCGCTTGTCACGTCGCACGCTACGCTGAACTTCTCTCATCTTCATGCGATATAGGGACTCTAGCTCGCTTCTCCCTGCTGCTGGGGTAGCTGCAACGCGAGCTTTTAGCTGTTTTCGTTCGTCAATCCGTCTCCAGGTATCCTCGGAAAGCCACGCCCTATGTCTTCCCTGCGATCGACCGACAATTCTTTCAGCACCAGATGTAAAAACATTTTTCACAGCACACCAATGGTCTTGGATGGTTGCGGGCATTGAGCTGCTGATTGCTTCCACACCTTGCGAAAAGTGCTCCCTTAATTGTTGGCGCGCTGAGGGATCACTAAGTCTATCGATGTTGTACCTGGGCATTCTTGTGTTGTCGTGGGATCTTCGAACTGCAGCAGTGCGTAGTTGGAGAGTAGCTATCATAAGATGGTGATCACGTACTATCCCCACATCTGCCCCTCGTCTGTTTCGGACGTCCAGGAGACTGCTTCTAAAGCGGCGGCTGATAGCAAAATGGTCAATTTGGTTGGAGGTTGCTTGCCTGTCATTGGAAACCCAGCTGACTTTGTGGCAGGTCTTGTGCTCAAACATGGTGCCACCTATCACAAGGCGGTTGGCATTGCAGAAATCCACAAACCTTTCGCCGTTGTCATTGCGGTTGCCTAGTCCATGCTTCCCGATTACATGCTTGAGCCCTTCGTTGTCGCTGCCTACCTTGGCATTCAAATCCCCCATCACTATGACAATGTCTCCATTTGGTGTTGTGTTGAAGACGGCGCTTAAGAGATTGTAGAAGCTCTCCTTTTCGTCCTCAGACGAACTATTCGTTGGGGCGTAACACTGTATGATGGTGACGCATCGTACTCTAGTCCGGAATCTGGCCGTCAAAATCCTATCACCATGAGGCTGCCAGGAAATCAGGCCCTTGCGTGCTGTTGTTGTTAGCAGTAGTCCGACTCCATATTCCCGCGGACTTCCGGATGGTCTTCCAGAATAGAGTAGTACAGTGTTACGCGTTGGAGACTGGTACTCGCCCGCTTCTAACCATCTTACTTCACTTACCCCCAAAATGTCCAGTTTATATCGCATGAATTCTTTTTCCAGTTGGAGGAATCTGGCATTGTAAGGACCTTCTCTTCCCGAGTCGAGGAGCGTCTTTACATTCCAGAAACCTATCTTTGTCCGGGTACAATAGCCAAAAGTCGTCAACATGTGATCATTCCTTATCCGAGGTAATAGTGTCGGTTTCTGTAGCGGCCAATATTCGGTACCACAGGTTGCTGGCCCACGTTATCTAGCCTATAATCAAGGCCCTAGACAACCCGCACTTACAATTTTAGCCTATACGTATAAGGGTTTATACGTATAGTTGCCCGGGGACCACCACTAGGAGGTAAAGTAAGCACTTCATCACGAACTTGATTGTTGCGCTACTGGCCCAAGCCAAGTTTTGGGCAGTCAGTAGTTTCCCGATCAATCGCAATGCAGGTTCCCATGTTTCGCCTTGGGAGTTATTGCTATATTTCCGAAAAAGTAATATCGTCATCCGAATCAAAAGATAATATCAATTGAAGTTTCCGATATAGAAAGAAGATGAAGTTTCCTTGGGCTGTAAATCAAAACCTGGTCCAGATGAAGTCACTGAAGAAACATCAGAATCAGGCCCTGAAGGAAGTGAGACGGCATCATCTGTTCCCAGTTCTCCCAAAAATGCATTAAAACACATGCCAACCAAATTAAAATCTGGTTTATTATAATCCAACATGTGTAAAAGTGCTAACGAAAAAACCTTCAATCGCAGTGGGTCGAAAAATATACCACCAGTTTTTCTGCTAAATTTACGGATTTTCCAAAAAAATATTTCATTAATAATAATAAAATATAAAAACACGAATTTATAGTAGCACGAAGCTTAAGAAATTATATTCTAGCGTCAGCTTTACAAGAGCCCAAGCTCACTTGACCATATAAAATAAGTTGAAGCAAAAAATTCCCCGCTCTTTCTTGCAATTTATACTAAATGTTTTGTTCTATGCGGTACAAATTTAAAATTTGTCAAGCTTAGCCACAACGGCTAGAAATATAAAAATAAAAATGTAGGTGCCTGGGCCTAGGCCTAGCTTCTCGCAACTAATGATGGGCGCATTCGAATAATATAATCGAGAATGGAGATGATAGATAGATAGATATTTATTTTCTTTTTATAGTTAAACATTTACATTCATTTTTGATGATTTAGCACAGCTTGCACAGAGATATGGTTATTGATACCTTACTACTGAAAGATACAATTAATTTTTGAATGCTTTTAGTATTAACAAATATGTTGAGAGGAAAAACTACAGAAAAAACCTCCATATAAATGAACAATATAAGTTATATTATTTAAATATTAAAAGCTAGATTATCACATCAAACGCAGGAAAAAAACAAAACACGATAAAAGCCTTAAGAGTAGATGGATATATAAGTACTTAGAGTAATAAATAGTTAAATCAATAAATAACTACGTAACTAGTTATACACTTAAATAAATAAATAAATAAATAAATGAAAAAGCGTAAACAAATTATTAAATACGAATATGACAAGAAAACTTCAGTTAAATAAATAAATAAATAAGTACGAGATTTGATGCACAAATAAATAAATAATATAATAAATAAATTAATAAATTAACAAGTAAATAAATAAATGAACATGTAAATTGAGTAAATAAATAATTAGGAAAAAGAGAACATTAATAAATAAGTGAAAACAAAAAATTCAAATATATTAAACAAAAGGCAAAAGTTATAAAAGTTCTAGCTCGTTGACTAGGTTGTTTTCTACATTTAAACATTTAGAAACAGAATTTTCGTTGAGAATCTCAATTCTTCTTGCAATCTGGATAGCACCGGCTCTTTCATGTAGAACAGTTGTTGAAAAGTCCCACGGTAGACCCAACATCATTTTTAAGATCTTGTTTTGAGCAACCTGCAGTTTCTTAATATGAGTTTTAGCACAGTTCCCCCAAACGGGACAGCCATATGTCATCAATGCTTGAAAAACAACTTTAAAGATGATCATTTTATTTTGTTTACTCAACAGTGACATGCGATTTATCAAGGGATATAGCAATGTCAACCTTTTTTAGAATATGTTTTGTGTGGATAGCGAAGGTTAATTTCTGGTCTAAGTACACCCCGAGGTACTTAACAGAACCAACCCACGGTATATCACAATGGTCCAAGTTAAGAGTGCCATTTGGAAAAAAGCAACTTAGTCTTTTTCTCGTGAAAAAGATAGCTTGGCTCTTTTCGGCATATATTTTGATTTTCCAATGCTTATAACACTCGAAAATTATATTTAGACCAATTTGTAAGTTGCTTTCTATAACCGAACCAAACTCGTGTGATGAGTAAATAGCAGAATCATCGGCATAAAGCGCTATATCACAGTTTGGTATACTGGGTAGATCAGCTATAAAAATGTTAAATAATGTCGGAGCCAGGACTGATCCTTGGGGAACACCAGCTGGTACAATTTTTGCAGAAGAATAACTTCCTTTTAATGAAACTATGAATGTCCGATTATGTAAAAAACTTTGTATAATTTTAATTAAGTATATCGGACAATGAAATTTGACCAGCTTGTAAATTAGTCCGTTGTGCCAAACTGAATCAAAAGCTTTTTGGATGTCAAGTAAAACTAAACAAGTCGACTTTTTTTGATTTAACTGTCGCTTGACTTCCTTACAAATCCTTAAAAATTTAGTGAGAAGTGCTGTGATGTTTTCTAAAACCGAATTGTTCTAGAGGCAATATATTTCTTAACCCCGTGAAAGCATCAAGCTTCATTTTGATGACTTTCTCAAGAATCTTGCTACAACTATTTAAAAGGCTAATGGGTCTGTAGCTGGTTGGATTAGATGGATTCTTTCCGCGTTTTAATAGAGGAATAACCTTTGCATTTTTCCATTTCATGGGGAAGTATTGGATTTTCAAGCACGCATTTATAATAAACGTAAGATAGATTAGAGCACTAGTAGGAACATTTTTGATAACTCGATTATTAATGTTATCGAAACCTGGTGATGTTTGCTTTTTAAGATCCGAAACTATAAATTCGATATCATCAACGGACACGAATTCATTAGTTGGAATTTGAGTATCAGTTTCATTAAAAACAGAGAGCTCGCTTACGACAGTTGTGTCCAGAGTTGATAGGGCGTTATTTCCTGCGACATTATGGTTATGTAAAAAAGTATCTGCTAGTAATTCAATTACGCGGTGACAGCCGGGTGCCCAGTACCTTAATCCAAGAAATGGGTAACCAACCCCGTTTGGCGGATTCTTGGTGGCAGCAGATGAGAGAGGGGGGGGGAAGAGTGTTCTCTCACTAGAGCGCTTCTTCCTGTTCCAGGCGGCAGCGGACGAATTCCCTAGACGGAGTCAACGGTGGCGTCTATAGTTCCAGTTAGGTTGAACTTAGTGAACACCTTGCGCGAGCTGCTTCGACGTATTCGGATCACAGGTCGGTAAGGAATTTCCAATGTTGGTCAGGACATTGGAATAGAGATGGTGGCGGAGGAGCCCTTAATGGGCCAACGGCAGCGCTCATACTCCCGTAGTGGACCACTGGCACCGGTGTACCCGGCCCCTCGTCCTAGGGGAATAATTAAGGAACTGGCCCTCCAGGTTGGGGGTTGTGCTGTCGGGGTAACTTCCCTACCACGTAAAAACCGCATGGTTCCGAAACAACCAAAAGCCTCGGATAAGGATGACTCAACTAATGACGACCCCAGCAAACGAAATAAGGACAACGACCTTCGGATCTGTACGTGGAATGTTCTGTCCCTTTACAGACCACGTGCAGCCGAACAACTAGCAGAGGCCCTAGACTGCTATAAAGCAGATATTACCGCCATCCAGGAAGTGCGATGGGATGGGCCAGGCAAAAAGAGGATGAAAAACTGTGACATCTACTACGGTGATTGCTACAGAGGCAACAGGCAACGCTTATTCGGATGCGGATTTGTCATACGCGGCAGACTTAGGCAAGAAGTCTTAAGCTTCCGACACGTGAGCGAGCGTATTATGACGATCCGGATCAAGGCTAAATTCGCTAACATAAGCCTAATATGTGTTCATGCCCCCACAGAAGAAAAGGACCCTGCCACCAAAGAGTGTTTCTACGAGCTCCTCGACAAGACATACGAGCAATGTCCTAAATACGACGTTAAAATCGTATTGGGCGATTTTAACGCCAAAATAGGAAAGGAGGACGTCTTTGGTAGGGCAGTCGGTAAGCATAGCCTACACGACACCACATCTGATAACGGACTAAGGCTAATTGATTTCGCTGTGGAGCGAAATGTCACCATAGCAAGCACATGGTTTCCTCATCTCGATATTCATAAGCAGACATGGCGGTCCAATGATCATGTCACGATCAACCAAATTGATCATATTGCGATCGACGCAAGGCATGCCTCCAGTATTCTGGATGTCCGGACCTTCCGAGCGGCCAACATAGACTCGGATCATTACCTTGTTGTAGCCAAGGTACGAATGCGGATATCCCAATCTGAGCAACAAAGAAGAATTACTGTGAGAAAATTTAACGTCGAAAAGCTACAATCGCAAGAGACCGCCAGACTCTTCGCTGAACGCGTCCCGAAATCTCTCAATCACCCCTTTGCCGCCAGCATCAAGTACCGAAGACCAGTGGCAACGCTGCCAACATGCCATCAGAAACGGGGCGACTGATGTGTTGGGTCTCGCTCGACCACCACCGCGAAACCCCTGGTTTGACGAAGAATGCCGGCGAGTGCATGCAGCAAAACAAGAGGCATACAAAGCGGCGCTGCAAAGGAAGACGAGAGCTGCTCGTGAGCTCTACGAGCAAAAGAGACGGGAAGAACATCGGCTTCTCCAAAAGAAGAAGAAAGAGCATGAGAAGCGCGCGTTTGAGAATATCGAGGGTCTATACTCCAGGAACAATGTACGGAAGTTTTACCAAAAGGTAAAAAGAACGTGCCAGAGAAGTAATACCCGTACAGAAACCTGTAGAGATGAAAATGGAAACCTCGTAGTAGAATCACAGTCGATGCTGAGAATATGGAAAAACTACTTCTGCAGACTGTATAACGGCGACGAAGACCAACATCCCGCTGTCAGGCAGAATGAACCATTCAACATAGACGATGATAGTCAAAATTTCCGTCCACCTGACCAAAACGAAGTGAGGATAGCAATATCCAAGCTAAAATCGAACAAGGCTGCTGGACCTGACGGTTTACCGGCCGAACTTTTCAAGGCAGCTGGGGATGAATTGGTAGAGTGCATACACCAACTCATTTCTAATATTTGGTCAGACGAGTGTATGCCTGATGAATGGAATCTCAGCATCGTTTGCCCGATCCACAAGAAAGGAGACCCCCTCAACTGCGCCAATTATAGTGGCATTAGTCTCCTCAACATCGTATACAAGATCTTTTCTGCGATATTGTGTGAACGCCTGAAACCCTTTATCAACAGCCTGATTGGACCCTATCAGTGCGGTTTCAGGCCAGGAAATTCCACCATCGATCAAATCTTCACACTTCGGCAGATCCTGGAGAAAACCCAAGAATTCCAAATCGATACTCACCACCTCTTTATCGATTTCAAGGCCGCCTATGACAGCATCTATAGAGAAGAGCTTTATAGAGCCATGTCTAGTTTTGACATCCCTGCCAAACTTGTCCGTCTGTGCAGGCTGACGATGGAGAACGCTCGCTGCTCCATCAAGTTCGGTAATGACCTCACCGAGACCTTTGATGTCAAAAAAGGCTTTAGACAAGGTGACGCGCTGTCATGTGACTTCTTCAATATTGTACTTGAACGGGTTGTGCGGAACTCACAAGCCAACACCGGAGGCACAATCTATTACAAGTCTATACAACTGCTTGCATACGCCGACGATATAGACATTATCGGAAGATCTCAGCGGGCTGTCACCGGTGCTTTTGCAAGCATTGAGGCGGAAGTGGCCAAAATGGGTTTGGCGATAAACGAGGGCAAAACCAAGTATATGCTGTCAACTAGAAGGGAAAACCAACACCGACGAATTGGACAAAACGTCACCGTGGGCAGCTATAACTTCGAGGTAGTAAGGGACTTTGTCTACCTTGGCTCTGCTATAAATTCTTCTAACAAAATCAGCGTAGAAATCAATCGAAGAATAACTCTTGCCAATCGCTGTTTTTTTTGGGCTTATAAGGCAATTCAACAGTAAAGCCCTATCTCGAACAACTAAGGAGACACTATATAAGACCTTGATCATCCCAGTCCTGCTTTACGGCGCTGAAACATGGACTTTATTAAAAGAGGATGAAGATATCCTTGGTCGCTTCGAGAGAAAAATTCTTCGTAAGATTTTCGGTCCCGTTTGTGTTGACGGGTTTTGGAGGAGAAGATTCAATCACGAACTATACGAGCTGTACAGCGACATCGACCTAGTCAAAAAACTGCGTATTGGACGTCTGAGATGGCTAGGACATGTAGAGCGAATGGACACCAACGCTTCGGCCCGCAGAGTCTTCGAATCTAACCCGGAGGGACGACGCAGCAGAGGGAATCATCGCCGTAGGTGGTGCGCACAAGTTCAAGGGGACCTCGACCAACTTGGAGTGCGCAACTGGAGGCAATTAGCTAAAGACCGAGCTAAATGGAGAGGCTTGTTGGTTGAGGCCCAGGTTCACCCCGAACTGTAGCGCCACCTAAGTAAGTAAGTAAGTAAGTAATTCAGCTTTATTTTCATTAGATGTTATTAACGAGCCGTTCACTTCGAAGCTTGGCATATGATTATTTTCTTTTTCAAAATTTTAGCAACATTCCAGAAAGGTCTAGAATTGGGATCAAGCGAACTTAATTTTTTGTTCCATGAGGAATTTTTGTATTCTAAAATTTTATCTTTGATTAAGCGAGTTAACAAATTCATTTCTTGGAAGTCATTAGCTAATCTATCCCTCTGCCAACGCCTTCTATAGCAGTTTCTAATTTTAATCAAGTTTAATATTTGCCGAGGAAGTACGATTGCTCTTTTAGGATATGTTTTTAAAGGGACTGTTGCACGAACACTTTCAGTTACTTTATTTACAAAAGTTTCAATATAATTATCAACCTGTTGACAGTTAGTTACACATTCTAAGTTTTTAGGACAATTACGAATATTATAATTAAGATGGTGTCTAAACACATCCCAGTTTGCGTTTCTATAATCTAGGTATTGCACATTATTTAACAAAGGACTTAACAAGATATCACAGCTGACAGGAAGATGGTCTGAACTCAATGCATTATTGACGATAGGGTTGGTTAGTGAAGTGAGATGATGTGTTCACTTTTTTTTAAGACTGATACAGGCGTTCCTCAAGGATGCGTTCTCAGTCCTATATTGTTCGCACTTTTTATTGATGATGTGGCTAATTATTTGCCTGGTGGGGTCAATTTCGGAGGTGTAGATGTTAAAGTTTTGCTTTACGCAAACGATCTCGTAGTTCTAGCCGAAAGTCCACCTACTTTGTAGCTACAAATTAATAAGTTAAAGTGCTACTGTGATACCTGGGGTTTTAAAATCAACGCTGCCAAATCAAAAATCATGGTCTTTTTCTCGTAGAAGGGTGTCACGGGAAAAGTGGTATCTGGGGAATGAGCCTATTGAAGTAGTCAAACAATTCAAATATCTAGGATTCCTTATCACCCACAATCTAGACTTGCGTCCTCACGTAAAAGAGAAAACGGTAGCAGCTAAAATGGCTATCAATATTATGTGGAGGAGGTTTTTTTGTAACCAGCGCGTAGATATAAGTTCAAAATTCAGAGTATTTGATGCTACCATTAACTCTTGTCTTTGCTACGGCAACCAGGCCTTCGGATACCAACATATTGAAGAGTTTGAATACATTCAACGCACTTTTTTCAAACGCATCTTTAAGCTTCCCGTGTCAACGCCCACTTACGCAATACATGTTGAATCTGGGCTCCCACAAATCTACTTAAAAAATCTCAGGGCAAATGCTGATTATATCATCAAGGTTATACGCAGGAGGGATAACAATCTCCAAAAAAGGCTTATGCCATTTGCGCTTCAATGCCGCTCAACACCCTTTAAAGAATGGTTTGATATAGCAAACGAACACGGTGTTGGCTTCGACTTGGATGAGTTAAACCTTAACCATTGGCAAGATATATTTTATCTCAGCATAGCAAAGGTAAACGAGTATTTATACCAACAATGTCTGAGCAGAGCCCGGGAGTCATCAAGTAGGCTTATTTATAGGGAACTTTGCCATTCTTTAGGTACAAGCAACTATTTTTGCAGCTAACTAACAGCCAGTCAGATAAGCTCAGTGTTTGAAATAAGAACGGAGGTCTTAGCTCTCAATTACATCCCGCGTAGGCAAAATCTTCGAACAACAACATTCATAACAGGCGCACCTCAACCCGAATATGAAAGAAATGCTTAAAATTCTTACATGGAACGCCAACGGGCTCATACGAAGACTCGACGAGCTAGAAATATTTATACAAGAAAAAGATATTGATATATGCTTGGTCTGTGAAACTCATCTGACAAAACAAACGAATGTTAAGATAAGAGGATATAGCGTGTATCACGCCTTCACCCATCGGAAAGAGCCAGAGGCGGATCATCCTTGTTTATAGAAGTATGTATCGAACACTCAGCGGAAGTTAAGATTGAATTAGAAACAATGCAAGTAAGCATGGTACGTGTTAGAAATAGACATTTTGCCTTCAACATTTCGTCTATATATTGTCCATTGCGATGTAAACTTGAAGAAAGTGATTTCACAAACATCTTCAACTTCCTTAAACCAAATTTTATTATTGGCGGCGACTTCAACGCGAAACACTCCTTCTGGGGTTCAAGGTACGCCTCTCAGAAAGGTAGAAAGCTTTATAATGCGGGCATGCAATTCAGGTGTGATTTTCACTCGACGGTTAAACCAACATATTGACCGACTGATAGAAATAAGATACCAGATCTGATCGATTTCTTTGTTGTTAAAGGAATATCTGGCAACTATATACATGTTGAAGAAAGCTTTGATCTCTCCTCTGATCATTCTCCAATCATTATGACGATAAGCGATGCTCTGATTAAAAAAGAAGGACAGGTCAGATTAACCAGCGCGAAAACTAATTGGGATGGCTTTAAAAAAGATATTGAAGCAATTACTGAGCTGAGCATGTCACTTAAAACGCCATATGAACTTGAAGTTGAAGTTGATCGCTTCGTCGAAATCCTACAGAATGCCGCGTGGAAGAATACTCCCAAACCAAAGAAAACGCCGGCAAGCTACATTCAAACTTATCCGCAGGAAATAAAAGAGATGATTAAGGAGAAGAGAAAAGCACGCAAAAAATGGCAATAAACTCGGGCTCTGCAACATAAAGCACATCTTAACCGTTTGTGCAACTCACTAAAAAGATCCATTAAAAACCTTAAGAATAATGAAATGCAAACTTACCTAGAAAGCTTAACGGCAGAAAAAGATTCTAATTACTCCCTTTGGAAGGGTATGAAAGGTATTAAAAAAAACCTCAAAGTCAAGCCGCCCCAATTAGGAAAAATCAAAACGAATGGGCCAGGCATGATAAAGAGAAAGCGCAAGTTTTTGCCACCCACCTGGAAGAAACTTTCAAACCGTTGGGTGGACAAGCTCTTATTCAAAATATAAATACGTCATATATAGCCAATAGCGTAATAAGAAATGCAACACTTACCGAAATTAAGGAAGAAATAAAGAAACTTAAACCAAAGAAGGCTCCTGGATACGACCTAATTACGGGAGAGGTTCTTAAAGCACTACCAAGAAAAGCTCTAATTAAGCTTCTGTTCATTATAAACGCCGCACTTAGACTAGAATATGTTCCCAGTCAATGGAAAGTCGCCGAAGTTATAATGGTCCTTAACCCTAGAAAGATAATCATATTTTTTATGACGTAAAAGATAATCATACGTCTCAGAGACGTATGGCACTTTTTTAATGTATTAATGGAAACCCATGAGCTTTTTATAAAATATTAATGTTTTATTTATTAATGAAATTCATATTAAGAGAAATGAAGTTATGGTTCAGTAAAAATAAAAATTAATTTAAACAATAAAAACAAGAAACTTAAACTCCATTGCCAAAGGATATTACATTTTTTTGCGCGCTATACGTCTGGCAGACGTAGATTATCTTTCTAGGGTTAAGCCCGGGAAACCTCCGAATGAAAAAACGTCTTATAGACCGATTTCGCTTCTTCCAATTATATCCAAAGTGTTCGAGAGAATATTGATTAGGCGAATACAGCCGGTAATATAAGAAGGGCATATATTCCGGATCATCAATTCGGATTCAGAAGTAAGCATTCTACAGCTGAACAAGTACATCGAATAACACATGTAATCGAAAAGTCACTTGAAGAAAAAAAGATTTGTTCAAGTGTATTCCTTGACGTCTCTCAAGCCTTTGACAAGGTCTGGCACGAAGGCTTAAAGTTTAAATTACGACAAGTTCTGCCAGGGCACCTATATAATATTTTGAAAAACTACCTTACGAATAGACTATTCCGCGTCAAATGTGGAAACGAATATTCAGATTTTAACGAAATAATGGCTAGGGTGCCGCAAGGAAGCGTTCTTGGTCCAGTTTTATATCTATTATACACCCGTGATATACCGCAAGTAGAAGGCACTGAGCTACCTACATTTGCCAACGACACTGCTATCTTGGCAGTAAGTAAAACGGTCGAAGATACTACAGAAAAACCGCAAGAAGCTTTGGATAGAGTTCAAATTCCGTTTGCAAACGAGGCTAAGTATTTCGGAATGATACTTGATGCAAAGCTGAAATGGAAAACGCACGTTAAGAAAAAACGCAAAGAACTAGATAATAAATATAGAGAAATGTATTGGTTACTTGGAAAATATTCCAAGCTTAATATAGAGAACAAACTGTTTTTATATAAGCAAGTGCTAAAGCCTGTATGGACATATGGTATACAGCTCTGGGGTTGTACCAAAATAAGTAATATTAAAATTTTACAAACTTTTGAAAACAAAGTGCTAAGAGGTATTGTTAATGCGCCATGGTATATCAGAAATAGCGATATCCATAGAGATCTTGGCATTAAAACTATAGAAGACGAAATTCAAACCTACGCGAGAAAGCATAGAAGTCGACTAGAAAGCCACGTAAATATTGCAGTCCTCCAAGTTTTGGAAGAAAGAAATTTACTACGCCGTCTACAAAGAACCAAATCTTTAGACTTAGCGCGATAAGTAACCGCGTCTAAACTGCGGAGCCGGCAGGAACTTCTAATGGGAAGGTACCTGCAAAACGTCCTTATTTCGTGAAATGAAAACTACTTGATAAGTCCAATACTTAGTTGTAGTAAAAACAAAAACAAGTCTGTTTTGAAGGGAGGTTTTTTAGTGGGTAAGAATCCCTCACAACTATGAGCACACGCTGTCGATCCTCATAGTATCTTGTTGAAGATTTTCACCTACCTTCGGAAAAATAAAATAAAATATGAAAATGAAGATATTTACCACTGCAGTATGACCCATACTCCAGGGGATACGTCGCTTATATTTCTTCAGGAATTGTCTCATACTTGAAGAAGCAAAGTAAGCTATAAACGGTTCATACTGTTGGAAACGACTCTCATCTTACTGTAGTCATGCCTATAACTATCGTTTCATAAGTTTCATAATTTATAAATGCTAGTAACTATATTTACTTATGAAATATCGTAATTAACCAAACTTGTAACTTTTATTATTTATATATTATATCCACTATTTATTTGTTTTTGAATTATTATCAGGAAGACAATTCTCGGCAGACGGCAATTTATACCATGCTTACAAATTCTTTTGTTAATCAAAATGTAATATATTAATGAATTGCAATAAAGCATATTAATAATAGTAAAATTAATAATAATATAATCGATTCATCCAATATCTCGATATATCTCGAAACATCGTCTAAAATCATTCGAATTATTTACTATGTATACCTACCTATGTGTACTTCTGTCGAAGCAGCGAGAACCGAGAACGAACACAAAGTGTAAAAACAAAACAAAGCTCGTGTCTTATCTCTCATGTCTTATGTCTCAGTTCTCGATTTCTTGTAACTACAGGGTAGCATTATATGTACATATAATCGAATGATCATTCGAGATATGAGTGCTATATGCATATGAGAACACACTCGCCAAGAATCCAAATATGAGTTATGTATCCAAGTAAAATAGTACTCAATTCATTTGAAAGGCGGGTTGTAGCAAAGCGAAATAAAACCAAAAACCGTTTTTCTTTGCAAATAGACCCGATTCAATTATTACCCCGTCTATATGCAGAGTCGGAACTGGTTCCAAACCGGTTCCAAATACATATAAATGCTTTTCGAGTCCAAATGGGTTCGAGTCGACTCTACTCAGCTAACAGAGCTGGGTCGAGTCCGAAAAATGCATGTATACCTGGGTCGAGTGGTTGAACTGACATGTTGTCTCTGTGTGTGTGAGATCTCTTTCCTGTTTTTTTTTTTTTGTTCGGGGTAGGAAATCGCTTTGTTTTGATTGAGTTCATGGTTAGCTGCGGGTAGGGTTGTCTGTTCAGTTATTTCATATTTATTAAATCCAAAAAATAGAACTAAACAGAACACTAACACAATCAAAACCAGTGTGTCTGCTATACTCATCTGTCAGATCGACCACATTTGGACTTTTGGACCATTCGACTCGGTGTCTAGAAATACTCAGATCGAAATCTGTACTCGAACATGACTCGACTACTCGACTCTGCATATAAACGGGGTATATGTTTCTGTTCTTTGCTATTATCTGGCTTTACAATGAATCGAGTACTATTTTACTCGGATACACATCTCATATTTCGAATCGTGATATGAGTGGAATCGAGAACTTTGTTTGTGTATTCAACCACTTGAGCAGCGTTGCCGCTATGCGACTTTAGTCGCAATTTGACCCTTTTTTGATGCAAAGAGACTATGATCCGACTTTTTCAAAAACACCTCTTTTTGACCCTTTTTTTATTTTTTGCGACTTTTTGAGACTTTTTCGCATAAAAAATATTTTTTCTAACAAAAAGTTTATTTATTTGCTCATTATCATCACAATCGTTTACAATAAAATTGTACTGATTTAATTTAATTTATTTTTCTTGTATAATCTATTCAATGCGTTTTTTTTTTTGAATTATTTATTTATGTTATGTTTTTATGTTAGTTTCTAAGTTTTTCATTTCAATTAATATGGAGTTCTAACCAGAACTGCAGCAAGCAGCTCGTTTTATGAGCCACTCGAAACATTCACTTCCTTCACACATATTCACATTCATTCCAAGAAATGATAAGCTATCCTCACACTTTTACACTTGTTCAATATGAGCTACTTGAAACCATTCGAAGGCTCGTGAATCACTTATACCTTTGTGAATACTTTGAGTGCGAGCCTACTACGCATTCAAATATTAATGAGTGTTGATTCATAGTTGCTTGTTTTCTTTGTGCTTGAGAATGTGAACGGCTCGCGTTTTTCACAACTGCAAATGCGTGGATTCATACATTTCTCTGGTTCTGACGTCATTATAATTTTTACATTATTTGTTTTGTTGCGACTTTTTTTTTGCTCCGTGACCCCTTTTTTGCGACTTTTTCAAATCTTTCAGCGGCAACCCTGCACTTGAGGAGTGTGTTCTCATCTGCATATAGCACTCATATCTCGAATGATCATCCAATTAGACAGATCACTCGAGTACTAATGTCTCGATTCTTTAAATCATTCTATTATGCCCATCACTACTCGCAACCACTCGTGTTACTAACTCCAACAAAATTTCGAGTTGTCAATGCAGCTGATAACGAACATTATCTATTCAATGCTTTATCAAATCGAACTAACCTCTGCATCACAACAGACTCAAAAAGTACTAAAGAAAGAGCCAGAACGACTTACACTGCTTCTGCGCTTCTCTTTCCAAGAATTTCCTTTTCAGCAGAGCACAGACGCAGTGGTCATTAAAAGAACATTCTCACCATCTCGCTTCGACCACTAAAACAATGCGAACAGGTCATCCTTTTTCCACCCCCAACATGATACCAGCGGGCGACAAAAAGAACAAAACACATCTACGCTGTTCTATTGCATCGCGGGGTGGAACATTTTCCAATTGTCCGTGATTCTGTTTGCGTCGTTCGTCTAGGGGAAAATTTTCAAAAAATTCTTAGATTTTCATAGAACGATGAAATTTGCTAACAAGAATATTGTTTTGATTAAAAAAATATATTCCCGTGAAGTTGAATAGAGAAATTCGCCTGGGATTTGTGTAACTTAATCGTTTCTGCCTGTTGTCTGGGTAAGAAAAAAAAAAAAAAACAAAGAGTTGTGTGTATGTGATAAAAAAAAAAAAAAAAAACTCGCAGGGGGTGTTTTCAACCTTTTTTTTCGGATTTTTCTTTGGCCATCTGAGGCTGGATTTGTTTAAATTAAACAGCGGCATTCTTAATTGTTGGTGAATGTTTGGTTTTTGATTCTAGAAGTGTTCTCTGCTCCATCGGGAAGAATTTACAAGTCGGAACCCCACCCACCTTTATAGTAGGTACTATCGGAATTTTAGTTCGTAGAAGGAGTAACCACTTCTTTTAGATAATTCTTTATCAGTAACGACTCAGGAGATATGCCGCTAAGCCTTTGATACATCTCTGGGGTTCGTTACTGTCCGGAACAGACCAATATCCAGCTTTGATATTGTATTTGAATTAAGACACTTCTGTGGCTTCATTTTTACCATCGATGGTGTGGAAATTCATGTTAAAGCCACCGAAAGCTTTGTCAGCTCCATTTGTATGCTCTCTGTACTCCTCTTTCAAATAGGATTCATATCACAATGTACCTGCTGACATCAATATAGTAGGTACTGAAAAAATTAGTTATAATGGGCAATTATTTGTCGCCTACGCAAGGCGAACACTCCAATAGGATGTGAAGCAGCTTTTAATTCTCAGAATTTGGGTACATTTCAGTTGTTTTTCACTAAAATATTCCTGTTCTGTATACCTGCCTACACCTTTGTAGGATTCTTGAGTGGAATTAAGTTGATTTTGAAAACAAAAAGTGCGTCATTGCTTGAACTAATTGGCCAATTAAAGTCAGTTCTTTATATTCGGTTTCAGTCTTCTGTAGCGTAAACGATTTGCAAATTCAAATCCACTGTATACAGACTCGCAATCGTATTCTTCATGGACATGGTAATGAGAAGAATCCATCATTTAAGAGAACTATCTCAAAGGTTTAGCAGTTAATGGGTTGACAAAAATAATCTCGAAAGCGCAAAGTAAAAGTGATTGTTATGTCCTAGTTGCGATAATGAAGCCAGCAGAACAGCGGGAAGTCTGCACAGAAAACAAGAAGAAGCCTTACCATGAAACTCTCATAAAAACAAGCGGATAAGCTTATCACAAAAGTATAGGCGGTGGCTCAATTCTTAGAATTGTACAAAGATAAATGTGTACATATATTTATATGTATGTACATTTATGGACAAACCAATAAGACCGTTGATCTGTTTTTTCAGTTATTTTTTGTAATTGTATTTTTTATTTTTTTTGGGTGGGTAGAAGAAAATCTTCATGAGACTACGAGACACCGTGTTCCCATTGTAGTGTCAGATTTCTACTGACTAAAAACACCCTTCCCTTCGCCTTGTTTACTACAACTAAGTTAAGTACCTTATCAAGTAGTTTAGGCTTCAAAAAAAATATTCGCGTGAGGCCGATAGATATCCAGCAAAAGCACCTGCTGATACCGTCATTGCATGCGGCTACTTCTTATTGCGCTAAATCGAGGGGTTTGGTTCTTTGGAGTCGCCGCGTAATGTTTGTCACTTCCAAAGTTTGGAGTATGATACGGTGGCAATGACCATGAAGCCGAGTACGGAGTTCGTTGTTCTTGTTGTAGCAGAAGTGTAGCTGAAGTTGACGATCCTTGGTCGAGGTATTGTCCTCGAGTTGCTCCGGGACGTACATACGTACGTAGAACTGATCGTCGTGAGAGCTCGTTGGTGCAGTGGTTGGAAAAACTTCGATTGTATTTTTTCCATTTTATACTCGGGTGGCTGGTGATTGCTGTTCCCCGCTGGGGCTTGAACTTGCACTCATCGGCTAACAAGCAAACACTATCCACTGCATCAATGCCACCCAGCGCTAGGTTTGGTACAACCCCAGAGTTATATTCCGTGTATCCAAACAGGTTTAAGCACTTGTTTATATAAAAACAGTTTACCTTGCTTGGAATATCTTTCAATTAGCCAATACATTTCTCCAATTCGATTTTCGAACTCGTCGCGTTCTTTTTAACGTGCGGCTTCCACTAAGCCATGAGGAAAATTCTCAAGTGCGCAAGACTAACCCACATAAAGGATATGCTGGAAAGGCTTAAATGGCTATAAGGCAGCAAATCAACCTAAACGTGTTACTTTACTTTACTAGGCCCTTGTACGCACTGCGACCTGTAAGATCTATTGTGCCAGCCCGGTGTTTAGCTGAGAACTTGGTTAAGACTCTTGATAAACCTCAACAAAGCTTCAGGCTCAATATTCCAGAAGTCAGAGGGACTCAATACATCCCTTCCGATATGGAGAAGTCTTTTTCTTGCGGCCATGGGGCATTCACAAAGAATATGTTCTGCCGTCTCTTTTTGCTCACGACATAGCCGGCATTGGTCTGTATCTGCTACTCCTATCTTGTGCAGATGGTACCTGAGTGGGCAATGACCAGTCAAGTAGCCTATTAAGGTTCTTAGGTCTGCTTTCCTAAGCTCGAGTAGCTTTTTAGCCTTGAAGCGGTTGAGATTAATGAACTTCTTTGCCTGTCTTTGGCCCTTGAGTTTGGCCCAGTACTCTGCATGATGATCATCTTCCCATTTCTTTATTTTTATGTTAACGCTACTCCGTGCGACTCCAAAATAGGGTTCAGGACCAACTAGTGGGCGACTAGCGCCTCTTCTCGCTAAGCAGTCCGCCCGTTCGTTGCCCTCGAAGCCTTCGTGTCCTGGTATCCAGGCCACAGTGACTATGTTTTTCGATGCGAGATCTTCGAGTAGGTTTAGACAGTCCCATACAAGTTTTGATCGATCCTACCGTGTACGATTTCAGAGCCATAAGTGCTGCCTGGCTGTCTGAGAGGATATAGATACGAGTACCCTCGACAATTCTACGCAGACATTCTCGTACACAGAGCTCGATCGCATGGACTTCCGCCTGAAATATTGTTGGTGATTTCCCAAGCGCAGCCGCACGTTGGAACCTGGGTCCATAAACCCCTGCGCCAGTGCTACCATTTTCCAATTTGGAACCATCTGTGTACCAAGTTTGAGAGTTTGGTAAGACTACAAGTCCTTCATTCCTCCATGTGTGGCGGTCACCTATGACCACATTGAATTTCCTGGAGAACCCGTATTTCTTGATCATAGTATATGGGATTTTGAGAATAGGGTCATTTTGAATATAGCTTAGAATCTTCAAATGGCCTGTAAAGTTGCCAATTTTAAGGTCCGAGATCTTGGGTAGCCTGAAAGCACTCAGCATAGCTTCTTTTTGTGCTGCAAGGTGCAACGGTGTGAGGCTAAGCATTGCTCCCATTGCTGCCGTGGGGCACGTTCTCATTGCTCCTGTGATACTCAGACAGGCTAGACGATGTATTTTATTCAACTGTTCCTGAGTCTTGGCCTGTAAGGTTTTTGGCCACCAAGCAAACGATGCATAGGTGACCATGGGTTTGATAATGGCGCTGTACGTCCAATATATTATATCTTGGGTTTTAGCCCCCAAGTTTTACCATGTAGGCGCTGGCACATAAACATTGCTCTTGTTCAGGTGTGAATTCCAGGTGAGCGTCTTGTCAAGTATAACACCTAGGTACTTCGCTTCCTTGGATATGTCGATTGGGACGTTTTCCAGTCTAATTTCTTTGAGAGTGTGGTTTCTTTTCCTGGAAAAGGGTACAAGTATAGTTTTTCCGGGGTACCATCAACATCAAGTCCCTTTGTCCTGCACCAATCAGAAGTTAAATTGAGGGCACCTTGCATTAGTTGAGAAATTATGTCCTCAAATTTGCCTCTGACGCTGATGACAATGTCGTCTGCGTATCCTTGTACTTTGTAACCCGATTTTTCAAGTAGCTCTAGAAGTTCGTCAATAACTAAGGTCCAGAGCAGGGGAGAGAGGACTCCTCCCTGCGAGCAACCTCTGGTAGCTGTTATAGTTTTATGCGAGCCTCCGCACTCGATTCTTATCTTCCTGCTGCATAGCATGGTTAGGATCCAGTTTATGATCAGAGGAGCGATATTTTTCCTGATCATAGCCTTTTTGATAGCCTCATAGGAAGTGTTGTCGAATGTTCCCTGTATATCTATGAAGGCACATAGGGCTGTTTCTTTGGCAGCTAATGATTTTTCAATCAATAATGTTAAGCTATGAATGGCTGTTTCCGTAGATTTCCCAGGTTGATAAGCAAATTGGTTTGCATGCAGAGGGTCATGTATAATGAACTTTTCCCTTATATGATGATCGACAATTTTCTCCATCGTTTTTAGGAGAAAGGAACTGAGACTAATGGGTCGAAAGGATTTAGGCGATTGCTCCGCCTGCTTTGCCGCCTTTGGAATGAAGACCACCTTAACCTCCTTCCAACTTTTTGGTATGTAGCCTAGTGTAAGGCTGGATCTGAAAATTCTTATAAGGGTAGGAATTAACATGTTTGCTCCTTGTTGTAGTAGGCAGGGAAATATGCCATCTATACCTGGTGATTTAAATGGGCTAAAGGTAGATAGAGCCCATCTAATATGGTTGGCAGTAAAGATTTTGCCAGATAGGCTATAGTCTCGTGTAGAAGCAATGAGAACGTCGTTCCTCAGGTGTTCTGGGGAGACAGCACAAACGGATATACAGCCTGGAAAGTGGGTATCAAGTAAGGCTTGACAGGTTTCCTCCGGACTGCTGGTGAATTCCCCATCTGGTTTCTTTAGGGAGCCAAGATGCTTGGAGTGACTCTTGGCTAGGGCCTTTTGAAGGCGAGCCGCAGTGGGGAAGCTTTCGATACGTTCGCAGTGAGTTCTCCAAGATTCGCGTTTAGATTTTCTAAGTTCTTTGTTATAACTTGTTAGAGTTTCTTTGTAAAGGCACCAATCGCCATTGATTTTAGCTCTATTGAATAGCTTCCTAGTTTCACGCCTAAGTGACTCAAGACGCTTATTCCACCAGGGGGCGTCGCGGTTGGTCCTTTTCTGTGTTTCGGCACAACTGCCTTCATAAGCGACGGAAATGGTTTTTCGAAGGTGTTCTGCCTCGAATTCCAACTCTGAAATGGTATGTATAGGATTCGAAGCACGATTTAGTTCTGCCTCGAGGATAAACCGATAGGAATCCCAATTAGTGTGTCTAGGGTTCCTGTAATTTAGCATGTCACTCATGAAGATCCCTATATCGAATCTGATGTGGTTATGGTCCGACATAGAGACTTCATCAGACACGTGCCAGTTTGTGATGAAATTGTGTATAAAAGGGCTTGCCAAAGTGAGATCTAGTACCTCTTGGCGGATTATGTTAGTAAAAGTAGGAACGTTTCCCCTATTTACCACCACCATGTTGTTAGTACATACAAATTCGAAAAGCGATTCACCTCTTTTGTTGATGTCCGAACTGCCCCAGGCGGTGTGATGGGCGTTAGCGTCACAGCTGATAATCCAGGGTAGCTTTTTGGCACGGCAGTAAGCCATCAAGTACCCTATCTCGTTCGGCGGTGTTTCGGCTGTGTCCCCGGAAAAGTAAGCGGAGGCGAAGACAACCTTCGTGGTTCCACTTGTTAGCGGCACTTCTGCCACTATCGCCACCAGGTCCCTAGTAATGAACTCTGTAATGGGAAATATATTATGAGTATTTTTAATTAAAATTGCTGCCCTAGGATTACTCCACGAGTCAGAATAAATTTACTTACAGTTCTTCGTTGGGGGCCCTTTAATGGCTCCCTCGAGCACTAATGGCTCTTGCATCAGTGCTAAGTCAACATCTTCCTTGATGAACCGTTTATTCAGCACGGAAGATGCTGCCCTAGCATGGTGCAAGTTTATTTGAAGGCACCTGAAATGCCTTCTGATGAGTGGTGGAGGACTCATCTACCGTTTACGCCCCCTGTCCCGGTGGGCCGTTTTTCTGACCCTGCCGCTATTTAGTAGCGCAGCTTCCTCGGGGTTTCTTCTCTCCCACTTCCTTAACCTTCCAGAGGGAGGGATGTAGCGTCTTTCGCTATACCTAGGGGTGTAGTCTTCCTCTCGACGTGGTGTGTGTCTGGGTCTGAGGGGGGAGGGTGGACGTGGATGAGGGTTGCGCGGATGAGGGTTGCGCGGAAGCTTCGGTATCGCGCTTGAAGCTCTAGCTGATGTTCTTTCTGGCGGCCGTTTGTTTGCGGATACCGCCTCAGCGCTGGTGCTGGTGCCCTGTGTAGCCTCTGCCCTGGTGTTGGAGACCCGTATGGCCTCAGCGCTGGTGCTGGGGCCCTGTATGGCCTCAGTGCCGCTGGTATTAGCTCTGCGCGTACAAGAGCTGGCAGGATTTTCTTTGACTAACGTACCTGTCTGGTTTACGGTGGGTCTTGGGTGCTCTTTATGTTTACGGCGAAGTTGTACGGACCCGAAGCCGTAACTAAGTTCGCCTCCGATTTTCGAGAGGTGTGAGGCTGATGCCGGATCCAGAGCCACGGTGATCTCCACGACGGCTGCTCGTTCGACTCTATTGAGCACTCTCCAGTCGTCCACTCTTAGCCCTTCGTTTTGGCCTGTTATTAGGCCCAACAAACGCTCGTTCGAGTCTTTGCCAGGAAAGTACCCGACAAAAATTTCTGGACGCGGAACTTCTCCCTCGTCCACAGCTTTCAGCTGTGCATCTTTCCAGGGCTTCATTTTGGGTACTGTTGTCTTGAGCCAGTCCGCTGTTGCTCTATTTTTGCAGCTGAAAAGAAGCCAGCCGGGTTTGAAAGTACAACCGAGGAACTGCGGTTTAGAAGAACTTTCCCTCTGCTGCAGGATGATGTCCAGTACCTTGTCCTGTACCCGTCTGAGCTGGTCTGTAGTCCAGATGGTGCCCGGGAAGTCTGGTGGTAAGACACCAATCTTGACGATGTCAACGGCGGCGTCCCTGTAGGTTTTTACAGGGCTTGATGGTCTGAGCCTAACTTTTGACGTGGTGGCTATCCTCTTCGCTGCGTTGTCTGGTGGTGTAGCGCTGTCACCTCTTGGACGTTTTGAGGGGGCTTCTTGCCTGTTTATTGGAGTCTGCGCTAGCTCACGAGCTTTCTCCAGGCTGTGTCCTTTCCTCAGAAACTCTTTTAGTCTTTTGCGTCCAGCTCCAGATAGCTTGACCCTTTCTGAAAAGAGACTTTTGACGCCTTCAATATGAGCATCAATCACCGTTGCAGGAGAGCCAGGTGATGCTAGGAGAGTCTCTTCATCCTCCGTATTTATGGTGTCAGTTGTGTCGATGGTACTTGAAGCCAAGTCCTCTGCTATGACATCCATAAGTTCAGACTCCACAGTAGGACCAAGTGCCCTCTCTGTAGAGTCTGGGAGGCCTAAAGCGGCCCCGGTTTGCACGTTAAGAGGAGTGCATTCCTCATCGTTATTTTTAAAATGTTTATCCATGGAATTTTTTAATAAGGGGAAGGGTAGTTCACCCGCGGTAGAGCCCCATGCCACGGGAGGGCTAATTTAAACCGGATGTCACCTGGTTTCCGGAGTCCACCGTTATAAGACACACTTACGGAGTGCCATTCATCCCTTAGGCACGATCGTTACACACCTGGGATTACGGGTTTTTTCAAGTTTTCCTCTTTAGATCCGCCATATTTCGTATTCAGCAGGGACACCTCGTGCAGGATGTGGTTCTTCACCACGTATGGACGGTCTTAGGAGATAGATTCATTTGGATGCCTCTATTCCTCTGGCTAAACGTGTTAGTGTTCGTCTTAAAAATGAAAAACCGAATGCTCCCCAACTATCTTTTTAACAATCTAAGGTACATAAGTGAAAGTCAGCCTTATAACCTTAGGGGTAGTCAACATTTTCGATTAGAAGTGGAATCATCCGCGCGTGCTCAGAATACTTTAATGTTCAAAGGTTTGAAACAGTTTAATCGTCTCCCGAATGAAATAAAGAACATAAACAATTTGAAGAAATTGTGAAATTTTTAAAATCGGACAATTGAATTATGATACATATAAAATGATAAACGAGAAGCTAAATGGCATATATTGCCAAATTTATGAACCGATATCTTGCTAACGCGGGCGTAAGTGTGTCCCCTCGCGCCGTTTGGAAGGGAAGATGGCGGGGTTCGAAATAAGTTTCGCGTCCAGTGTCATTCCCAGATATTTAGCTTCGTTTACATGCAGTATCTGCACTGAGTTAACGAAAACAAGTACCTAGGTGGATTATTTTTTTGTAACTGAAGTTAGAATGCGTCAATTTGGTCTCGTTAAGAACAATGCGTCAAGCTTTTGTCCACTCGCAGATTTTATTCAAAGCTCATTGGAGTTTTGTAGTTGCTGACTCGATTGAATTTTCCGTTGCCAGAATAGCCGTATCGTCCGCGAACGTAGCTAAAATTCTTCTTCTTTTTTTTTTCAGCGAGGTTATGATCCGAAAATAAAGGATCACAACCCTCCCACTTCACCGCATTTCTACTGATCCGCCTGTGGGGTTCGCCTATTTGACCTCAGAAAATATCGGCAGGCCTGCCGATTTCGGATCATTCGGTTACTGAGGCCAATGAAATGCCGATGTCGTCGCATTTGTGTGATCCAGGCGTTTATAGGCCTGCCTTTCCTATGCACTGTTCATAGTTTTAATCGAGTGTACCAAAAAACATTGCTAACAATCGTCCATTGATTTGATGTGATAAAATGAAAATTAATGAAGAAAGTCAATTTGCACAATTTAGAGGAAGAAATCGTACACGTATTTTGAAAAAAGAAAAAAGGAAATAAAATAAAAATTATTTATTTTTAAAAAGCATAGCTTCTTTTATCAAACATTTTTGAAATGCAGTTACTTTTTTTTATTAGCACCCTTCTGCATCGATACCACAGACTCCAATTGCCATAATTGACCATTACACCATTCATTAGTAAATGAGTGTACTCGGTGTATTCAGTGTACTCGGTGTACTCAGTAGAGTTGGGCTAAGTCGTGAATTTATGTTCACAGCTATAACTGTGAATGTGATTTCTTATTCACTGTGAATGCGAATCTATGGGAGTACACTCCGTCTCACTTGATTACGAACAGGCAGTATTTTGTTTTAATTTTACGATATTTTTCAAATCCTTCGCTAATCTGGGTGAAACCAATTGCACAAGGAATGAAGGATATATTATGTTTATATTGTAAAAACAAAAAAAAAGGGATTAAGTTGATAAATGCAACTTTTGTGACGCTTTTCCCAAAAAGGTCATCAAATTTACCTGTTTTTTTTGTCTCACTTGATTACGAACAGTAGCTAAATCTACCTGTTACCATGTTTTAAATCAAATAAAAGAGGCGCCACTGTTGTACACAGCTTTATTGAGGACCCGGAGGAGTATGGAAAAAACCGCAAAGGAAGAGTCAGCAAAGCAACAACATGTCAGGAAAGGCGGGCGATACTGAGAGCATCAATGCATCTTCAAAGGCGACACAGCAAAGGAGGTGGTATAATAGTATGGGGAGCAATAAGCTATTACGGAACTGTGCAGCTGGATTTCCAAAGCTCCAAAATGACTGCAATCACTTACAAATCGATATTGCAAAGAGCTTTTCCGCAATTTTCGCAGATGTTTGGTGGACAGCGTTGGACTTTCCAACAAGCTAATGCACCGATACACACCGCACGGACAACAAAAGCCTGGATTCAGAACCAAAATGTAAACATACTTGCATGGCCGCCATATTCACCCGACCTGAACATTATTGAAAACGTGTGGGTTTGGCTTTCAAGAAAAGTCTACGAAGGAGGAAGGCAATATGATGAAACGGAAGAGATTATAGAAGCCATAAAACGAGCCTGGTCCGAAATTTCGCTATGAATCTCTACAAAGCAGGCTACTTGAAGTGATTCAGCGATCAGGAGGTAGTACCCATTTCTAAAAACTATTGCTACTCTTTGAA
Source organism: Brachypalpus laphriformis (assembly GCA_945910035.1). Classification (NCBI taxonomy): domain Eukaryota; kingdom Metazoa; phylum Arthropoda; class Insecta; order Diptera; family Syrphidae; genus Brachypalpus; species Brachypalpus laphriformis. The sequence goes on along the minus strand of OX246754.1, from coordinate 162,238,554 downwards.
TAAAACCAACATTTATTTATACAAACAAATTTTGTATTTTTTTTTTACCTTTTAAGCTTCTAACAGGTAGATTTAGCTACTGTTCGTAATCAAGTGAGACAAAAAACAGGTAAATTTGATGACCATTTTGGGAAAAGCTTCATAAAAGTTGCATTTATCAACTTAATCCCATTTTTTTTGTTTTTACAATATAAACATAATATATCCTTCATTCCTTGTGCAATTGGATTTTTCCAGATTAGCGAAGGGTTTGAAAAATATCGTAAAACTAAAACAAAAAACTACCTGTTCGTAATCAGTAAGCACAAAAATATAAGAAACTATAGCAAATCAAAGGTTACAATACGGAGTAATTTAAAGCGAGTGTAACAGGAATGTAATTTAAAATAGAGAAAAGACAGTTATCAAAATTAACGTTTTGCAAATAATGTGCTATACGTTTGTTTGACGATTGTGTCACATAGTTATGGGCGCTGTGGCGTAAGTGGTTAGTGTGTCGGATCACTACGCATGAGGTTCCAAGTTCGAGTCCCAGAAAACACCAAAAAGTTTTTTCACAGTCCCACCTCTCGCGAGCGTCTGACAAACATCCGAGAGTATTGTTGTCTCGAAAAAGCTTCTCAAATCGCCGTTCGGATTTGGCACTAAACTGTAGGTCCGTTCCAATTGTGTGAAAAATATAACGCACACATCATGAGTGGTTGCTCTCAGTATCGCCCGCCTTTCCTGACATGTTGTTGCTTTGCTGACTCTTCCTTTGCGGTTTTTTCCATACTCCTCCGGGTCCTCAATAAAGCTGTGTACAACAGTGGCGCCTCTTTTATTTGATTTAAAACATGGTAACAGGTGGATTTAGCTACTGTTCGTAATCAAGTGAGACAAAAAACAGGTAAATTTGATGACCATTTTGGGAAAAGCTTCATAAAAGTTGCATTTATCAACTTAATCCCATTTTTTTTGTTTTTACAATATAAACATAATATATCCTTCATTCCTTGTGCAATTGGATTTTTCCAGATTAGCGAAGGGTTTGAAAAATATCGTAAAACTAAAACAAAAAACTACCTGTTCGTAATCAGTAAGCACAAAAATATAAGAAACTATAGCAAATCAAAGGTTACAATACGGAGTAATTTAAAGCGAGTGTAACAGGAATGTAATTTAAAATAGAGAAAAGACAGTTATCAAAATTAACGTTTTGCAAATAATGTGCTATACGTTTGTTTGACGATTGTGTCACATAGTTATGGGCGCTGTGGCGTAAGTGGTTAGTGTGTCGGATCACTACGCATGAGGTTCCAAGTTCGAGTCCCAGAAAACACCAAAAAGTTTTTTCACAGTCCCACCTCTCGCGAGCGTCTGACAAACATCCGAGAGTATTGTTGTCTCGAAAAAGCTTCTCAAATCGCCGTTCGGATTTGGCACTAAACTGTAGGTCCGTTCCATTTGTGTGAAAAATATAACGCACACATCATGAGTGGTTGCGAGAAGCTAGGTCCGGACACTTAAAGAGCTGTTGCGCCAAATATTTTTTTTTTTTTTAGTACTGAACAGTTGCGTATACAAAAATGTGATGTGAAAAAAATTCCTTTTTCACGTTTTAATTATTCACAATTTATTTTTAATTCATTTACATGCTGCGAATGTGAATTTTCATTCGCAGTGAATAATTCACAGGAAGTGATTTTTTGCCCATCTCTAGTACTCAGTGCACTGCACCCATAGTTCTCTACACTAAATGTTTTATTAGGAATGGGTGAACTACTCATTTGATAATCAAACATCATGTTATCTATTCGTTTTACTTTTCAAGCTATGAGTTAAATAGTGGAGATGTTTGATATGAGACTTTGATATGAATGACTTGAAGCTGGTTTCAAAGCAATCATTGCAGATATCTTTTACACACCATATGGCTTTCATGCAATCTGTGCATGAGACAGCGGCTGTACAGTCAAGACCATGCAACCATACGATATCAGTACAACGGTCGATTGTGTAGACACACACAATACAATTTTCGTATACAACGTCAAACCGTTGGTAAAATGGTCGATTGTGTCAATACACACGATACAATTATCATATACCTATACAACACCAAAGCTCTCAAACCATTGGCACAACAGTTGTATTGTGTATTTCCCACTTATAATAAGCTTTTATTATACAAGCAATCATTGAAGTAAAAATGGATATATGGTTTTTAGCTATGGGGCTGTACCAAAAAGAGCAACGCAGTCATCTTCTTCTTATGAAGCCTCTCCTCTTAGGTGGTTGAATATCATCCGTTAAGTGTTTTCACTTACTGAATATTTCTATTGGATTCAGTCTACACCAAGAACTAAGATATTGCCCATCCATGTCATCGGCTCTCCACCAACTGCTCTTCCGCTTCGATTCTTCCTTGTAGGATGACTTGTAGTAGTTCGTATTTCTGGTTTGTAAGGATGTGTCCAAGATATTCCAATTTTCGTACTTTAATAATGTTCCAAAGTTCTCTTAGTTTTGCCAGGATCTCTGCATTTGATATTTTGTCGGTCGATGAAATTTTTAGCATTCTCCGGTACAGCCACATCTTAAAAGCTTCCAGTCTTCTTTGCAATGCTTTGCGAACCGTTTTTAAGAACCTTATTTTAAAGTCCAACTGGAGGTCGTCGCCGCATATAATTTTTTTTTTAGCTTGGGAAAGGCTGCTCGAGCCTGTTCTATTCTACATTTCACTTCTTGAGACGAATAGGCTTTGCAGTCAAACTGTGCGCCTAGGTATCTCATTTTGTACACACGATTGATCTCGGTGTTGTCGACTTTGAGCTATACATCCGGTATGTGCTTTTTGGACACTACCATGAATTTTGTTTTTAGTATATTAATCCTGAGTCCGTACTCTGCTTGTTATGTTTATTTTATTCATCATTACATTCATCTCTCTAGCAGTTTTTGCAATGATAATAAAATTGTCCGCATTCCTCAGATTTGTGATTTTAGTTCCATTAACCGCAATTCCATATTCATTATCATTTAACGCTCCGTTGAAAATCCATTCTGAGTAGATATTGAACAAGAGGTTCTCAAAATTCGATGGCATCCGATTCCTCACCATCTTCTCGTTAATCAGCAAACTTATCGCATTTGGGCAAGTCAGCAACCCGAAGCCATTCACGAAATGCAATTACACCCAAAAAAAGTGACTGTTTGGTGCGGGTTTTATGCTGGAGGGGTCATTCGCCCATACTACTTCTTCAAAATGCTGGCAACGCAGTCAGTCAATGGAGATAACCATGTTCACTGGCTAGTCTTGGGATAAATTAAAAGATAACGACTTTAAGCAACAACAAGACTGCGCCAAATGCCACACAATCCAACTATTGAAGTCGAAGTTTGGTGACCATGTTATCTTCAAAAATGTGCCAGTCAATTGGCCACCTCGTTAGTGTGATTGACGCCTCTGATTTATTTTATTTTTTTAAGCTGTGTCAAGTCCATGGTCTATGCCAATAACCCAGAGACTTAAGACAACCTCAGGCCCGACATCGAACCCGAAATTGCTGGCATATCGCCCGATTTGTGCGAATAAGTCTCCACAACTTTTGGGCTCAACGCATTTACTCTTGCAGCCATTTCGGTGGAGGACATTTGAATGATGTTTTGTTCCATAATTAAAAGCATCGATGGTACTTTTCGGTGGAGGACATTTGAATGATGTTTTGTTCCATAATTAAAAGCATCGATGGTACTTTAACCCGAAATATTTTTTTTTTCTGGAGACAATTAGCTAAAGACCGAGCTAAATAGAGAGGCTTGTTGGTTGACGCCCAGGTTCACCCTGAACAGTAGCGTCACTTAAGTAAGTATGTAAGTAAGATGTTTCGAGAGTTTTCTCTGGCCCCGATCCTCTAGTTTTCCAACCAGTAATTGCCCCATGTTTCTTCTGTTAGCCAACATTGACACAGTAATCATATATGTCGCTACCCTTACTTCTTCCAGCCAACTATCTTTTTCATGTGATATCTGTAGTTACCATGAGCTAAGAGCACGTAGTCTTACTCTACTCTGTAACTTATCGCTTTCCAGAATATGGGGCTTTCTCCTGCTTTTGGTATTGGCAGTATAATCTTCTGGGATATTTCGTTTATGTAATACTTTTGTGAGGTGTATCCGACTTTCCTTTTTTGTATTTTAAATTTTACAGATTTTTAAATATAGGAGAGTATTACTAATTTTTCTTGGTTTGTACTTTTTTTTCTTACAGTTAAGCGGAAAATGAAAAACTGAACTACTGAGGACACTGCATCGCTTTATAACAAAAAAAAAAAACATAATTTTTACACCGCATATTTATCGCCAACTTACCGCATAGAACAGATTTAGCAACAATACTGTTAACTTTTTGTCTGTAAAATTGCGACCGCCTACGCAAATACCCTAGTTACATTTGGAAGAAAAAGTATGAACTTGTGTTCATCGCTCGGAACAAGCACAAGCAGTGGTGGTGGCGGAGCAGCGGGCGTCTTAGGAATCTGTAGTGGTGGTCACGGAAGTACTAGTAATTGTAACGAAATGCCTCCAGAAACGCGCCCAAAAGTAGTCACAGTAAAGCATCCGGAATCAAATAAACCAAAACCAACCACAAAAAGGGGTAAACCCATTCCAGCCGATCAGGACGTTATCAAGGCACTGCAGCGATGTCGTGATGAGGGTATCAAACGGCTGGACCTAAGTAAATCCTCAATAGCAGTGATTCCGTCAACAGTCAAGGAATGCACTCACTTGACTGAGTTTTATTTGTACAGTAACAGAATTGCAACGTTACCGCCAGAGCTTGGTACTCTGGTTAATTTGAAAACTCTTGCACTGAATGAAAACTCACTCACCACTCTGCCAGATTCATTACAAAATCTAGCGCAGTTGAAAGTGCTCGATTTGCGACATAATAAATTGGCCGAGATTCCGGATGTCATTTATAAACTAAAGTCGTTGACTACGTTGTATTTACGATTTAATCGTATTCCATGCGTTGGACCCGAAGTCAAGCACTTGACTAATCTAACTATGTTGAGTCTGAGGGAGAATAAGATCCGTGAACTGAGTTCATCCATTGGATATTTGATAAATTTAACAACGCTCGATGTATCGCACAATCATTTGGAGCATTTGCCGGACGAGATTGGGAACTGTGTGAACCTAAATGCACTAGACTTGCAGCATAATGAGCTTTTGGATATACCGGAAAGCATTGGGAACTTAAAGAACCTAGTTCGTCTGGGTTTGCGGTAAGAATATAAACTACTTTCATTGCAAGTATATTATAATTTTGAATAATATACTAGTATCATACATATCTACCATCATTGACTGTTTTTGAAAGTTTACCAGATACTGCTTGGAATAGTTGTCTCCGAACACAGTGGGTTATAGGTTCAGACATTTGTTGCTAGAACTGCCAACAACACAATACAAATTACATGACCAGTCATCCGTTCACTGATGCGGGGACTCGACGCCTGGTATTTCTTGCTAGTTTCAAGGACTGGCTTTAGTTTCGTTGCTGAGCCAAATGTTTGGAAAGTTGTTGTTCTGATTAAAAAGTTGTTGAAAGATTGATTAGACTAATTGTTAAGGTTTTGTTTGACGCATCAAATATTCCAGGCCCATCCGACATCTAATTCATGATTCCAATTGAAGTAGTGTACTCTGGAAGCATACTTAGTAACTTACTTACTTAGGTGGCGCTACAGTACGGGGTGGACCTGGGCCTCAACCAACAATCCTCTCCAGCCAGCACGGTTATGAGCCAGCTGCCTCCAGTTGCGCACGCCAAGTTGGTTGAGGTCCCCCTCCACTTGTTTGCGCCACCTACCGCGAGGTCGCCTTCCACTGCGCCGTCCATCCGGGGTAGATTCGAAGACTTTCTTGGCGGGAACGTTGGGCTGGCTGGAGGAAAAATTCCGAGGTAAAATTTATTCACGATAACCCTGAATGTATGCTTTGTACGTCCGATTTAGTAATTCTATAGTCCCGCCCTATTTGCATCCTGCAAGTCTCTTTAGTATGTTCGGTTTTTGTTGGATCTTGGTTCCTGTTTTTTCAATCTGTTCATTTAGGTTTAGTTTCGAGTCGAGGGAGATCCCGAAATAGGTGGTGGAATACTTTCGTTCTATTGTTTTGTTGTCGATTTTGATTTCGATGTCGTCCAATTTATGTTTTAATGTGAAGAGTTGGTAAGATGTTTTGTCAGTGTTGATTGACATGTTGTTCTCTTTGGACCACGTTGTTAGTTTTTCTGTAGCTTTTAGTAATTGCGTTTTTAATTTTTGAATGGTGTCCTTCTTGTTTTTCGCATCCGTCTAAATAACCACGTCATTTGCGTATATAGCCATGTTGTTGCCAGTGTCTTTTATTTGTTTAATTAGGTCATTTATATATGTATTACAGAGGATGGGGCTGGAGACATAACCTTGTGGAACACCTACACTGATTTGTTTCCAATTCTAAAGTATGCAATACCATAACGGTACTGTATACTTTAGAATCGCTTTAGCTGAAAACAAAAGAGGATACCTTTCCTGCGCACGGCGGGCAGACTACATATGTCGCCTAAATTGTTCAATACCGTAGTGAAATGTTCCTTCCATTTTCAGCTTCCCCAACATGTACGCTGCTGATGGTTTTGGCTAGTTTAGAAGATTATCCCTAAATTGTTGGCCCATTACAGGACCTCGAAGCGTCTTGCGAAACTTGTTGGTACGCACATTTCGGGCGGATGTGGTACAAAGAGGACTTGAGCTATCGTAGGGAGATGATAACGTATCATTTTTCTGTAGGCCCAGCTACTCATTGTGTTGAAATATTCGCTGACTATTTTTCCAACCACTGCATCCGAAAATGTTCCTGCCTGGTAGTACAATAGACCGAAGTCTAAGTGCTCTGGGATTTGGGTTTCCTTTTTAACAAAAAAAAAAAATACAAGATGATTAGTTGCATGTTTTCGATTGTAGGCAGCGTTTTAAGTGAGTGTGTCCTTTTCAGCTTGATTGCTAATTTTTGTTACTCTATTTTGAAATCTGTTGGTTGTCCAAAGTAGAATAGAATACACATTGGTAACGTACAAGCAAATGCTTAAGTATTGTGTAGTTACTTGATTGCAAAGGGGCCGTTTATCTCTGGTATAAATCCAAGAGAGAAAGAGAGAAAGGTTTGAAGCTCAGTTGCTTAGGCTTCAGGAAAAGTCCTGGGGTCACGTCCAGATAGCTGGCGTGGTTTTTGTTATTTTTTGTCTTTTCTTTTGATTCACTGTATTTTTCGTGACCACCAATGTCATAGACATGTCAATTTGTTCCTAACTTTGTAGTAATTTTCTGTCACAGATCTTGGTTTTCAGCTTTATAATTGAAATTAATTTATTTTTCGTTTAGGTACAATCGCTTGTCAAATATTCCATCCTCGTTAAAGAACTGCAAATTTATGGACGAGTTCAATGTGGAAGGCAACAGTATTTCAAATTTGCCAGACGGACTACTTGCCAGTTTAAACGCTCTGACAACAATAACTTTATCACGCAATTCATTCCACAGCTATCCATCAGGTGGTCCAGCACAATTCACCAACGTCACATGCATCAATCTAGAGCACAATCAAATCGATAAAATACCATATGGCATATTCTCACGCGCCAAAGGACTAACCAAACTCAACATGAAAGAGAATGTGCTCACATCATTGCCACTAGATGTTGGCACTTGGGTTAACATGGTTGAACTAAACTTGGCTACAAACTCTCTCTCAAAATTGCCAGACGACATTATGAATCTACAAAATTTGGAAATCCTCATTCTATCCAATAATATGCTCAAGAAAATCCCAAACACAATTGGAAACTTACGCAAACTACGAATTCTCGATCTAGAGGAAAACCGCATTGAGGTTCTTCCAAATGAGATTGGTCTGCTTCACGAATTACAAAAGCTTGTTTTGCAAACAAATCAAATAACTGTTGTGCCAAGAACAATTGGTCATTTAACAAAACTCTGTCATCTCTCAATTAGTGAGAATAACCTACAGTTTGTACCAGAGGAGATTGGATCACTTGAGAATCTCGAAAATTTGTATGTCAATCAGAATCCTTGCTTGGATAAGCTTCCCTACGAGCTGGCATTATGCCAAAATCTTAAATACTTGAACATTGACAAATGCCCATTGAGTACAATACCGCAAGAGATTCAGGCCGGTGGACCGTCTTTGGTCTTGCAGTGGCTTAAAATGCATTCGCCATACAGGTCAATGTGATTCTATTATTCATATTAAACAGAGAACACAATTGAATCGAGATTACAAAACAAAAGTTCTTTAATTGCTCCAAATAAGAGTTTCGCTTGAAGCGACGCTAAAAGAAAAACAAATTATAAACAAATAAATATTTGTATGTTTTCTTCATAAAGAAAGAAAAATATACTAAGTGTGTGTGATTAAACAATATAGCTTTAATGTGCTTCAAAAATATTATTAAAAAGAAATAAGCTACACTACAAGGGTACATAATATATGTATAAAAGAAAGAACTGTTACTCGAAATCAAATCTTAGACGGAAAGAGGAGAAGAATGTTAGTAGACAATTTCTTTGTGTTGATATATTTGAATGATTCGTTCATTTCTCTTTGACTGCTAATCACACGACGTTCTATTAACAATTAAAAGCCATTTGAAGGAACATCACTAAGAAGAAGGCGGAAGTGATAAAGCTTATCAAGAAAAGTTTATTAGTTTTCTTATATATTTTATTTTCGACGGAAACAGCGGTAGAAATATTAAACGTTTGTTGGCATCGACTATGGACTGTGAATTTATTACTAAGGTAAGTGACTATGTAATTTAAGTTATGATAAAAACAAAAATGGTCTTACATATACAGTGGACTCCCCCTAAGTCCAATTTTCACGGGATACCATGATTTGTTCGAGTTAGAGGGAGTTTCGACTTAGAGGATGCTTTTGTATGGAAAATTGAGGGGAATGCTAAAATATAGCGAAAAAAATCGAGTTAGAGAGAAATTCGACTTAGGGAGAGTTCGACTTAGGGAGAGTCCACTGTAAATAGAATCAAACATTATTATTCGTTCGGGGTGAACCTGGGCCTCAACCAACAAGCCTCTACATTCAGCTCTGTCTTTAGCTGATTGCCTCCAGTTTTTTTTTTTTTTTTTCAAAACCGGGTTAGGCCAGTTGAAAGAAACCATCACCGTGGTAAAATGGACGCTCGCTTATAGACTTTTTACGAAAAAAAATCACTTTAATTTATAAATGATGGTAGTGTACCATAGAAGGTTAAGAAGAACTTCTTTAATTTTTATTGCTCTCTCTGTTTAATTCGTCTCGAATTTTAATCTATTCAACTTTTGCACATATTTTAGTTCTTCATTTAAAAAAAGTTGAGAAATGAGATCAGTCCAACAACAATTGTATTGTTGTTTGCACACAACATAACGAGAGATTAAGCCCTCGTTAACACGACGCCTTTTTCCATTCGATTTTTCACATGTACATCTTGACTCAACAAGACCGGCTGACAACTACCAAAGTACCGATTACTTAACGAATTCGAGAGAAAACTTTAATCGTGTGAACGACACAATTTAAACATAAGCGCGTCACGTATTATAATAGATCATTTTTTTTTTTTTTTTCGAGGGTAGGTGAAAATCTGCCTCCCTCTCCACATCTGCTGTCATTTGGTGGAGGTCCGTAATTCTGTGGGAGAGTAAGCATACATCGTCAGCGTAGTCAAGATGTTTCAGTTGAGATGTAGGAGTCCATCGAATTCATCCGTTTCCCGTCGACAAAGCTGCATGAAGCACATCGCTAATCACCAATAGGAATAATATTGGTGAAAGGATACATCCTTGTCTTACCTCGCTTTGGATCTCAAATTCCTCAAACAATCTACCCCTGTGCAGAACGTGACATTTGGAGCCTTCATATGTAGCTTTGATAATAGTAATTAGTTTATCGGGAATACCTCTCCTGCGTAAAGCACGCCAAATAAACTCTGTTGACACTATCGAACGCCTTCTCAAAATCGATGAACACCAGGTGCAGTGGCGATCGATATTCAACACAGTGTTCGCTGATAATCCGCAGGGTGTTGATGTGGTCGGCACAGGAGGATCCAGAGCGGAAACCTGCTTGTTCGGCATCGAGTGTGTCTTCGAGATGTTGTTTGATTCTACTTACTTACTTAGGTGGCGCTGTAGTTCGGGGTGTTAGCTAATTGCCTCCAGTTGCGCACTCCAAGTTGGTCGAGGTGCCATTGAACTTGTGCGCGCCACCTACGGCGATGATTCGCTCTACTGCGTCGTCCCTCGGGATGATCAGGTTCTTATAGAGAGTCTCCTTAGTAGTTCGAGATAGGGCTTTACTGTTGAATTGTCTTATAAGCCCAAAAAAACAGTGATTGGCAAGAGTTATTCTTCGCTTGATTTCTGCGCTGATGTTGTTCTCAGCGTTTATAGCAGAAACAAGGTAGACAAAGTCCCTTACTACATTTTGTCCAATTCGTCGGTGTTGGCTTTCCCTTCTTGTTGACAGCATATATGTACTTGGTTTTGCCCTCGTTTATCGCTAAACCCATGTTGTTTGATTCGCTCCAGGATAATTTTAGCTATTGTTTTAGCTACAGCAGGCAGCACGCAGATACCCCTCCAGTTTCCGCACTCCATTAAATTTCCTTTCTTAGGAAGCTTGACGATCATTCCCTTTTTCCACTCGTTAGGAAAGCTCTCAGCTTCCCAAGCTCTCTCTATAAGTGGAAGCAGAAGCTCAGCCGATGTTGTTGGTGCTGCTCGTAAGACCTCTGCTGGAATACCGTCAAGTCCTAACGCCTTGTTGGTTTTGAGTGCCTTGATCGCGGTAATGATCTCATCTTTACTGGGAGTTGTGATGCGTATTCTGGAACTTCTCACCTCGGGCATCTCAGTTTGATTTGGGAGCATATCGCTAGCGAATACACGGTTTAAAACCGTAGCAAAATGCTCTTTCCATCTTTTGAGCTGGTCCTCATCCGAAATGAGCAAGGAACCGTCTAGGCTTTTCACTGGGTGTTGGCTGGAGCTGCGACCACCTGTCAGCTCTTTGGTGATTCTGTAGACAGTCCTGCTGTCGCACCTCCGTGCTGCTTCTTCTGCTTCTGTAGCCAGCGCGTTGATGTAGTTGCGCTTGTAACGTCGCTTCTCGCTAGCTTGCTTCTCCCTGCTGCTGGGGTAGCTGCAACGCGAGCTTTCAGCTGTTTTCGTTCGCCAATCCGTCTCCAGGTATACTCGCAAAGCCACGCCCTATGTCTTCCATGCGATCGACCGACGATTCTTTCAACACCAGATGTAAAAACATTTTTTCACAGCACACCAATGGTCTTGGATGGTTTCGGGCATTGAGCTGCTGATTGTTTCCACACCTTGTGTTCGCGCACTGAGGGATCACTAAGTCTATCGATGTTGAACCTGGGCATTCTTGTGTTGTCGTGGGATCTTCGAGCTGCAGCAGTGCGTAGTTGAAGAGTAGCTATCATAAGATGGTGATCACGTACTATCCCCACATTTGCCCCTCGCCTGTTTCGGACGTCCAGGAGACTACTTCTAAAGCGGCGGCTGATGGCATAATGGTCAATTTGGTTGGAGGATGCTTGCCTGTCGTTGGAAACCCAACTGACTTTGTGCCAGGTCTTGTGCTCAAACATGGTGCCGCCTATCACGTGGCAGAAATCCACAAACCTTTCGCCGTTGTCACTGCGGTTGCCTGGTCCATGCTTCCCGATTACATGTTTGAGCCCTTCGTTCTCGTTGCCTACCTTGGCATTCAAATCCAGTAGTTTCCCGATCAATCGCAATGCAGGTCCCCAACTGGAGGCATGCCTTGCGTCGATCGCAATATGATCAATTTGGTTGATCGTTACATGATCATTGGACCGCCATGTCTGCTTATGAATATCGAGATGAGGAAACCATATGCTTGCTATGGTGACATTTCGCTCCACAGTGAAATCAATTAGCCTTAGTCCATTATCAGACGTGGTGTCGTGTAGGCTATGCTTACCGACTGCCCTACCAAAGACGTCCTCCTTTCCTATTTTGGCATTCAAATCGCCCAATGCGATTTTAACGTCGTATTTAGGATATTACTCATATGTCTTGTCGAGGAGCTCGTAGAAACACTCTTTAGTGGCAGGGTCCTTTTCTTCCGTGACTTTTGGCTGTTTTCGAAAATAAAAAAAGATTTGAGGGGAAAAATCTTCACATCTAATGAGGAGATTTTTAATGCAGTCAATGTCGAAATCGAAAAGCTCCAAAAAGAGGATTTTGAAATCTGTTTTGAAAGATGGATCTATCGGCTGAAGAAATGTATTGAAATAAATGGGAATTATGTGGAGAAATTAAAAAAGATGAAGATTAAATATCTAAAGTTAAAATTAACTTTGTGTTTTATTATTCAATCAACTGAGCGAACTTTTGTTAGTCCCTACGTATATGCTTAATTTCGAATCCAGGGTGTTAATTTTGTTTTTAGGTTAAATGCGATGTCCTTTTTATTGCCTACACATGCCCATATGACCACGTCGTCAAAGTAAATAGCAATGTTGGCGGCTGTTTCCTTAAAATCTTTTATTTTATTTTTATTTTTTGAATACTAGCCTACAATGAACATTATAAGATAGAATGAAGCAGTAGCAACTAAGGCCTTCAGCTTATTTAATGTAGTGAGTGATTAGAGTGGTTGAGAAATTTGGTAATAGTGTTGATGTTCTTGATGTTCGGTTCACAGAGTAGATTCGTAGGGTTTACGTCGCGGAAAAGTTGTTTTCTTATAGTTTGAAAGTGGGGGCAGTTGTTAAGGATGTGAGGAATGCTAATAGTTACTTGATTACAATAAGGGCACTGGGAAGAATTGTTTTTATTGAGATAGTGTTCGTGTGAGAGTTTAGTGTGCCCAAGCCGGAGGCGGATGATCTTGGATTGTTTTGTTATCCGAACTAATTTTGTTGATATTTAAGTAGTCCTTTATGTGAATTTTGTGTTTATTTGATTCCTTGTAACACTCTGATGATTTGGTCCATTGGTCTTAAAAAAAAATAAATATTTGGCGCAACAGCTCTTTAAAGTGCCAGGGCCTAGCTTCTCGCAACCACTCATGTTGTGTGCGCCGAATCCGAACGGCGATTTGAGAAGCTTTTTCGTGACAACAATACTCTCGAATGTTTGTCAGACGCTCGCTCCATTGGTATTGCTGCTTGATGTCCTGGTGGTTGTTGTTGGGTGTAAAAATTAAGGGCGATTTGGAAGCGTCCTTAGCCACAAGATCGGCGAAGTCGTTTCCAGGAATTTGCACATGTCCTGGGGTCCAGATTAATTTTATGTTTGGAGAACGGTCAGATAGAACGTTCCTTATGAGCTTGGGGTAGTAGTCGGAGTTGGAGCAGTTGGCTATGGCATCTATGAAGTATAAGGAGTCAGTACAGATTGCGTATTTTTTATTGAGGTTCTTCGTATGGCCGAGAGCAGCTGTTATTGCAATTATTTCTGCTGAGAAAACGGTACTATATATTGGGAGAAGTGAAGTTTGGATGATTGAATTGGAACATGGGACACTGAAACTGATATTACTGTTGGTTTTCGATCCATCAGTGTAGATGAATATATGTATGGTCTTTGAATTTATCTTTTATCTCGAAAAACTTAGCGCGGAAAACCTCCGGAGAGGTAGATGATTTGGGACTTTTTCGGATTGAGGTGTTTATACTTGTTGGGTTAAAACTCCAGGGTGGGGATCTTTGAGGCATGAGTGGGACTGGTTTGTATGGTATATTGAGAGATTCGCACGCCGTGGTGGTACGGTCAATAGCTGAAAGAGTTTTTTTTATTCGTTTTCTTTTTGCTGTGTGTTTTATTAGATTGGAAATTGGAGTATCTGCACTGACTAGGAGGGATTTAAATAGCTTCGCTTTTTAATGTCATTTAGACTCTAAAATGTTTCGGCCTTAAATGTGGTTTTATAAAAACTTCTTTATTTTCAGATTCAAAAAAAAATATTCATAATTCAACATCGCACTGCAAGTCTGCTATTCGTCATCATCTAGTCATTTAAGAAGAGATTATTTTTTTATACAACTTTTAAACAGTGCACAGATTTTATATATTTTTTTTTTTTTTTGTAGAAACTATTTTTGTATTATTTTCATAAAGCTGTTGTATATTTGAGCACACGTTTTTCGTTACAACACAGTTTATATTGTTATTTTTTTACATTTAAAATTGAATGTTTTTTTTTAAATATAAACAAAAATAAGTGCAAACGGAATTGTTTATAGTAAAAAATAAAATAAAATATATACATATGCTATTAAAAATGATATGCATTTAATGTTAAATGTTAAATCTATATACATACATATATTAAAACTAACCATAAATATTTGATGATGTGAAACTATGTATCTGTATTATAAAAGAAAAAATACAAACAAAAGAAAACTTAAAACTTTGTCTATCGAAATAATTTTGCTGGATTTTCACTTGTACATCTTTTTAAAGCTTTTCACTATTTTTCCACAATGAAAAACCAGCAAAATAAAGTATTCATCGAATTTAGTTGTTAAAACAAGAATTATTTGTAAGAAATTTAAATGAGAATGCTTACATCAAAGACCTTTTTTTTAAATTTTAATCTAACCTATTGCATTTGTGCAATCAAAATGTTCTATTTTTTTTTTGTTATAAGATTTAAGAGAGAAAAAAAAATTAGTAATTATAAAGAACATTTTAAACTTGTATTGCTTAATCTATAAGCTTAAAGTACTGACTTTTTAAGTTTTGTATTTCTTTTGTTTTGTACTGAATATTTGAACGCAATGCATTCAAATAAACCACCACATACACTCCATGCATACATAACATAACATACGAGTAGACTCGACAATCTTAAAAGAGAATATGTAAAAATTCGCGCACACAATTTATTAAATAAAATTTTAATTAAGTATTAATTTATCACATGGGAAAATTCTCTGGAAGGAAAGTTTACTATCGCGCCTAGCAAAACACCAAAAGAAAAATGGAATGCGAATTATAATTCGAAATTTTCTATATTGTGATAGCCTCATATTGAAATGGTTTTCATTATAAAAAAAAAAAAAAAACAAACAAAAAACGAATTACAAAATGTATATTTAAATAATATTTGTGTAAAATAAATTAAATATTATGTAAACTTAACTTAAAATGAAAACTTACACGTGGAAAAAAATTCATATGTGAGATATTTCTCGTTCTAATCAAAAATTTAGTTACAATGCAGGACTATTCTCCCTATCGACTTTTGTTCATTTTATACGAGAGCACAATACTATATCAAAGATAAGAGTGTACGTATATTAAATTTAAATATAAGGAAATTTAATTTATCTCAAAAAGTTATAGTAAATGAAAGAAAGCCCTTAAGAATTGGGTTTTTTTCAATGTTATTACGTGGGTCGTAGTTATTTAAAATTTCACATAATTCAAAATTGTTATTTTTGTAGTTTTTTTTTTTTTTTTTTTGACTGGCCGATTTAAAATTGGAATTATTCAAAAAAAACAAACACAAATCTTTGGGTTTTGTTATGAATGTATTATGCATTCAATGCCATTAATGATGACAAATAATATCGGGCAAATGGACACCTCTAGCACTGGCACAAACGCGTGTCCTTTCAATCACATTTTTCATCACATGCTGCAGCATGTCATACGAAATATCTGCAATTGTGTTGCGCATATTGTCTTTGAATTGCTGCAATTTTGTTGGCTTGGTAGCGTTTATCCAGTCCTTCAAGTAACGCCAGAGAAAGCAGTCGGGGGCTGTTCAATCTGGTGAGCCAATTGATATCCCCAAATTTCGACAATACCCTGCCTGGAAATGCCTGTTTCACAATTTCCATTGTCAATCTAGGTGTATGGCATGTGGCACCGTTTTGTGGAAACCACACGTTTCGGAAACGAAGCCAAGCAAAAAAAAATATTGTAACATCGCACGTAACAGAACAGTTTCCTCATCGTTATTTTGAAAAAAAAAACAAAAGATACAACTGTACCCCCAGCCCGAATCGCACACCAAACAGTCACTCTACGAGTATGAATAGTTCGTTCATGAATTGCTCGTGGGTTGTCCGCTTCCCATATCTGGTTATTCTGTTCCACTCAAGTCAAAATGCGCCTCGTCATTTATAATCGATTTTTGAAAAAATTCAGTGCCATCTATATTCAATTGGTAAATGTTTGCACTCCAGTCGCGTCGTCGATGATGGCCATTTTCTTGAAGTTCTTGAGTCACTTGAATCTTCTACGGAAAGAAATGCATGGCGCGATCACATAGGAGTTGGAGAAATCCCAAGTTGTTGAGCACGACGCCGAATCGAAGTTTCCGGACATTCACTCACATTGTACCTCATTGCATCAACGTTTTGTTGTGTACGCGCTGAACGACGTGATCCAGGTTTTGGTAAATTACTTACTGTGTAAAGGTTCTCGAAATTGTGGATAATTTTTTTTTAATAATGCTCTTTACAGGAACTCCACGTCGACTGAAAAAATCACGTAATTTACGCGGGGTTGCAATAATTGGTGAACCATTTTGATAAAATACAAACTCTCTATGATGAAATGCAATTGACAGCTAAACACTATTAGCAGCTTTCACATATGTCGTTTTCCATTGGGCCAAAAGGAGTACTCTTTTTGTGTTCCGCACAGAAAAAGCACTCCCAATCATGTTCCATTGGCTGTTTGGAGTGCTGTTCCGGAAGTGTTTTTCTGTTCCGGATTTCATTTGGGAGTGCTTTCAAAATGCACTCACACATATAAACCCTTACATCGGACTACTTGTCAAAGTCATATGGTACAAGACGCATTCCTTTGTTTATTTTATTTTTTCAGTTGGAGCAAGTTAGTAGAAACAAATTTTACATATATATAATTAACAAATTGATAATATGTTAATAAAAACATGATGGAATTGCTAATGTCCTTTTCCATTGGGCAAAAAGAAGCCATATTTTGCTTTGTTTATCTGTAAAAAATGTGAATAAAAAATCAGACATTCACCAGCACACGCAGAAGTAAGCAAAAACATGTTCCATTGGAATCAAAAAGGAGTGAAATCGGGAGTGAAACCAAAGGAAAACGACAATAATAAAACCATCTCTGTGAGAAATGGCGCCAATTTCAAATCGGCCGCCCTCCCAAAAAATTTTTCAAAATACAATATTTACTTGGGTATTGTCCTGCATTAGAAGAGAAATTAACTTGGCTACGTTTTTTTTATTAATGCTGATATCGGCAATATTCTGGCAGTTTTGTATGCATTTTGCTTTTGTTTTCCCACTACCAAATAAATGCAAGCTTGAGATTTAAATTTTCTGTTTAAGTTTTGCTAGAGATTTGAAGAATCGTTTCGTTCGTATCGGTCGCGTACACAATCTAAAGCGCTTAAGGTGCTCTAAATGTATTCGGGTATTGAGCGAACATGACAGATAAAGAGAAAAATTGAGAAGTAACGAGTAGCGACTGTGATCACATCCAAAAAACTCACACTCACGACTGAAAAAAAAGAGAATCACCCTTATTCTGAGAGACGTTTTACTTGCACGACTTATTTACTTAGGTGGCGCTACAGTTCGAGGTGAACCCGGGCCTCAACCAACAAGCCTCTCCATTTAGCTCGGTCTTTAGCTAATTGCCTCCAGTTGCGCACTCCAAGTTGGTCGAGGTCCCCTTGAACTTGTACGCGTCACCTACGACGAGGAGGTTCACTATTGCGTCGTCCCTCCGGGTTAGATTCGAAGACTCTGTGGGCCGGAGCGTTGGTGTCCATTCACTCTACATGTCCTAGCCATCTCAGACGTCCAATACACAGTTTTTTAGACTAGGTCGATTTCACTCTACAGCTCGTATAGTTCGTTATTGAATCTGCTCCTCCAAAACCTGTCAACGCAAACGGGACCGAATATCTCAGGAAGAATTTTTCTCTCGAAGCGACCAAGTATATCTTCATCCTCTTTTAATAAAGTCCATGTTTCAGCGCCGTAAAGCAGGGGCCTTATTTTGTATTGCGTTTCTTTAGCAAATGTATACAAACTCAATTTCCAAGTAATTTAAGTGACGTTTGATAGATGTTTTGACAATCTAACTTTCGGAAATTTTTGATTTCGAGTTGGAAGCACTTACACCCAATCCGAGAACCATACAAAATACCAATTCATTTTAGAATCGGATTACATTTCCGAATGGCAATCCGAATCCGAAAGCAGTACAAAATAAGGCCCCTGGACTGGGATGATCTGAGTCTTATACAGAGTCTCCTTAGTTGTTCGAGATAGGGCCTTACTGTTGAATTGCTTTATAAGCAAAAAAAAAAAACAGCGATTGGCAAGAGTTATTCCTCGCTTACTTGCACGCCACACCGCCTGCCGTTATTTGTGGCGTTTCGTTTTACTGTACTTATTCGGTAACTTTGACCACATGGTATAACGTCATCAGTAAGTAGTTTGCATTCCACATGCTATGCCATTCACCGTACCACGCTGAGAGTATCGGTTCTCGTCCGATCACCGAAATCAAGCAGCATTGGGCATGGGTAGTATTTAGATGGAGCACTGCTTAGGAACACCGCATGTTGTTGGCATTAGCCAGCACATGGACTCCACCAAAGACTTAAATTGCTTTTGGTGCGCTTTTTTGACCCCAGACATTTGAATCAATTAAAAATTTAAGAAAACATACATTTTCAGATGTTTTCCACTACTTGGCGATCACTTATTTACTAACGACAAATACCGTCGTTCTACGTACGTCCCGGAGCGACTCGAGTACAATACATCGACCAAGGATCGTCAACCTCAGCTACACAGCTGCTACAACAACAACAACCGTCGGTTTTACTGTCCTTTTGTGGCGTTCAACGCCGTAAGGAATAGCAGTGAGATTTCTCATGATATTTGTCATACACTAATAGGTTCCACAAGGTCTTTGACGACAAATGGCGTTTAATTACACAAAAACGCTACTAGTAATTGTAAATTGAAATTGTCTTTGCTTAAATCGAAGTAAACGCAACCCGAAATAAGGGTGAATAAATTTCTTCAATTGTGTACACACATATGCAGAACAAAAAAAAAACACCCTCACGCTTGCGAAATCGGTACCATGATATCGTCATCCTTCTCAAACTCCGCCACAATTCATCAGAAGGATTTCCCAGACGAGTACATGGCTTAGATGGGCTATAGCTTTACTAAGCAACAGTCGTTTTCGTCAGACTACATCGTTTGTAGTGGTGGTTTCAGAAATAAATATACTTATGTATAGGACACAAACATTTACGTAGAGAGAATTGTTTATTGGATTTCTCTTAAGATATTTGTGTATGAAAATTGCTTGGATTCTTACGCAGGAGTGGAATCCTCTAAGGTGATAGTTGATAGTCACACTTTTGACAGTCAAAATTGATGATCACACTTTGTTAGCTCTACGTAAAACGATCGCAAACCCACCCAAAAACGATCGCAAAAAGGTGATGATCACGCTGATGGTCACCTTAGAGAGAGCAAAAGGGATGATTGTGATCGTCAACAATCAACTATCACCTTAGAGGATTCCACTCCAGACTTCTTTTAAATGAATACATTTCTGTCAGTCTATTAAAAAAAAAATTGTAAATGAAAAGAACGAAATTGAAAAACAAAAAAACATTAAAATTATTTATTTGTGATATTTATTTTTAAGAACAACATACACATGTGAGTGACTTTTTATTTGCAATCCAAATAACTACCATAAGTTTTTTCGTTGAATTTACATTTTATAAAAGAGAAAACATATTATGTACGTATAATCTTTAAATCAGAAACAAAAACTGAACGCAAATTGTTATAAACAAAAATGTTTCCTTAACAACTTAATATATTATATTCCTTGTATTATATCCCTTAGAGGAATAAAATTTTTTTTTGTTTTTTTTATTTAATTTAAAATATTTTTCTACAAAAAAGACGAAAATATTTTTGGAAAATTACTCAGAAGTAAATCTAAATTAAAAACAAATGGAAACATGTCTTAACTGTACTACGTATATTTTTTCTACTGCAAATTTCTCTATTCAACACTGATAAATGATAATAAAATAAAATTTATATAAAAAAAATAAAATTTTAAAAAAGATAACCTACAAGTTCTGAAAGAAGAAGGTATAAAAATGCTCTTGTTATATTTTTATATTTGTGCAAGTAACTAAAATAAAAATTTACATAAATCAAAAAAATAATAAAAATAAAAATCAACGAAAATTCAAAATGAAAATAATTTCATATTTTTGTGTGAAAATTATAAAATTAAAAAAAAATACCTATATACATAAATCTAATAAAAAAAATTCATGTAATGTGGTACCTAAAGTGTGCATCAATTAAAATGCAAAAATAAAAAATAAATAAAACAAATACAAATCTAACAAAATACTTAATTTAAAAGTATTCAATAAAAATATATATTATACAAAACTAAATATGAATATAAAACATAAATAAACTAATATTGTTGATGTGGATGAGTGTATACACTTATTATGTTCATGTTTGTAGCATTGTGAAAAGAAGTGGAAATAAAATTATATTATGGATGGATGGAAGAGGAAGAAAGATAAAGATAATAAATTATAAATGTCTATATGTAACCAAGCGTTTTATTTCGTAACCAACAATCTGGAGCATTACTCTGGAGTGGAATCCTCTAAACTGATAGTTGATTCTTGACGATCACAATCATCCCTTTTGCTCTCTCTAAGGTGGCCATCAGCGTGATCATCACGTTTTTGTGGGACAGCTATTTAGGTGTCACTTCCATGTAGTCATTCTGCTTTTTTTACGATTATTAGTGAAGAAGTGCTACGAAAATGTTTACCTCTCTTAAATTATTTTATAACGCAAATGTTGGAGTAGAATCGTCTAAGGTGATAGTTGATTGTTGACGATCACAATCATCCCTTTTTCTCTCTCTAAGGTGACCATCAGCGTGATCATCACATTTTTGCGATCGTTTTTGTGGGACAGCTATTTAGGTGTCACTTCCATGTAGTCATTCTGTTTTTTTTACGATTTTTAGTGCAGAAGTCCTACGAAAATGTTTACCTCTCTTAAATTATTTTATAACGCAAGTGCTAGAGTGGAATCCTCTAAACTGATAGTCGATTCTTGACGATCACAATTATCCCTTTTGCTCTCTCTAAGGTGACCATCAGCGTGATCATCACATTTTTGCGATCGTTTTTCTGTGACAGCTGTATAGGTGTCACTTCCATGTAGAGCCATTCTATTTTTTACGATTATTAGTAAAGAAATGCTATTTGCGAAGTGATACGAAAATGTTTACCCCTCTGCAACTATTTTATAAAGCAAGTGCCGATGAACACAATTAATGTACGACTGTTTTGATCTAATTTGAGAAATAACTCAAATATTTTGGAACTTCCAAATTCAATGGAAAAAAAATCCTATTTTTTGTGTCGTCAAATTTAATTGAATTTAATTTTTTCAATTTAGATTTTTATGTATATCTTGGGGTTGTTGGACGTACCAAGTGGAAGGCATAGTATAAATGCTATGCTGTGCTATATTTCACATATACCAAATGTAATAAAACAATTACGTGAAACAAATAAATAATTACAGCTGCGACCGGCGCGCGATATCACTGGCAAGAAAATGACACTTCGAAAAGCTGTGATGCCAAGATTTAAATAATTCTTTGCGATCGTTCTACGGAGAGCTAACAAAAAGCCGCGTTTTGTTTTCCCGTGAACTGGTTCAGTTCATATTTTAACACAGGATGCAATAACAACAATTGAACCAGCACTTGAGCTAGTTCAGTTTTCATGAACCAGAATTTCTATCCCATACCTCAGCACTAGAAGGCGTTTCAAAAAAAAAAAATATATGTAAAGCTTGGTAGCTCTGCTGAATGGCAGAAGTAAATCATAGTTATTTGTTGTATCATCACTTTCTGACATAAGTATCTAAAAACAATTATTAAACAAATATAAAAATATGAGGCACTTTTCTCACTTCTAGTGCTATTTTTCCGACATTTTTAATCCATATTAAACGTCAGTGTTTGATGGTATCAAGGCTAAATTTGGCAACATTAGCCTAATATGCGTCCACACCCCTCATGAGGAGAAGGACGACGCGACAAAGGATGACTTCTACCAGCTCTTGGACAAGACGTATGAGCAATGTCCCAGCCACAACGTTAAAATTATCCTAGGTGATTACAACGCAAAGCTAGGAAGAGGGGACGACTTTAGTAGCGTGGTCGGAAAGCACAGCCTGCACGACATCACACTGACAACGGACTCAGGCTAATCGACTTTGTAGCGTCCCACTTCTCGACATTCACAAAGGAACATGGTTCTCCTTTGATCGAAAAACTGTCAACCAAATCGATCACATTGCGATCGACGTAAGGCACTCTATTGCACTTTATTGCAGGAATAATGTTCGAAAACTTGACTGAAGAGTAAAAATAACATACCAGGGTTTCAAAGCCAGAACAGAAGCCTGCAGGGACGAAAATGGCAACATAGTAGTAGAATCGCAGTCGGTGCTGAGGATATGGAAGGAACACTTCTGCAGACTGTTAAACGGCGATGATGATCAATATTCCACTGTCAGGCAGAATGAGCCATTCAACAGTGACCACGGAAGTCAAGATTCCCGTCAACCCGATCAGAATGAAGTGAGGATAGCGATATCTAAACTCAAATCCAACAAAGCTGCTGGAGCCGACGGCCTTGCCGCTGAACTTTTCAAGGCAGGAGGAGATGAGTTGGTAAGGAGCATGCACCAGCTCATCTGTAAAATCTGATCGGACGAAAGTATGCCCGATGAATGGAACCTCAGTATCATTTGCCCGATCCTGAAGAAAGCAGACCCTCTGAACTGCGCCAATTACAGAGATATAAGTCTCCTTCTTCTTCTTCCTTTTATCAGCGAAGTTATGATCCGAAAACAAGGGATCACAACCCTCCCACTTCACCGCATTTCTACTGATCCGCCTGTGGGGTTCGCCTATTTGACCTCAGAAAATAACGGCAGGCCTGCCGATTTTGGATCACTCGGTTACTGACGCCAATGAAATGCCGACGTCGCATTTGTCTGATCCAGGCGTTTATAGGCCTGCCTTTCCTACATCGCGATGTCTTTGGAACGTGCATTGATATTGCCCTTTTAACAGGGTTCAAATGATCCCTTCTTTGAACGTGGCAATACCGACTGAGCCGGTTGCGCTCTATTTTTTGTACGATGGTTTCCTTGATGTGAAAGCTTCCACGGATCTTCGAACTTCTTATTCGATTAAGCTTTGTCACTCCTGCTGTCATGCGAAGAATCTTCATCTCAGTTGCCGTTAATTTACTCTCATACTTTTTGTACATCGTCCAACATTGTGAACCGTATGTGAGCGCTGGACGTACAACTGCGGTGTAGAGCCTTCCTTTCAACTTAGGGGACATTTTTCTGTCACAGAACATAGCGGAATTTTCTCGCCACTTCATCCACCCTACGCTTACACGATGATTGATGTCGTCATCACAAGTTGCTTTGCTATTGATCATTGATCCCAGATATTTGAACTTTTCGCACTTGGGAAGCACTGCTCCATTCAAATAAATGTCTGGAATAGGCCTGAGTGGATCAGAGAACGGGCAGCACAAGTACTCTGTCTTTTTTGAACTAATGCGATACCCATTTCCCTCCAAAACGTCCACCCACAAATCAAGTGCTCGTTGCAGGGATGTAGGATCCTCACTTATGATGGCTCCATCGTGAGCAAAGAATAACTGATGTACCTTGGGGTTCATCACTTTACCTTCAAGCAGATAATCAAGGACTGTAATAAAGAGCAAAGGACTTAAAACGCTTCCCTGGTGCACCCCGACTTTGATTGGGAACTCTTCGGTTACTCCAGCAGGGCATCTTACTCTTGTCTTTGCTCCTTCGTACATGTCCATGATCATCTGAACATAGGTTTCTGGAACCCCATCCATGTCTTAGCGCCACCCATATCAGATCTCGTGGTTGTCTGTCGAATGCCTTTTTAAAGTCAACCAATACCATATGCAAATCCCTTAAGGAATCACGATGTTTTTCCATTATGATCCTTATACTTTGGATTGCATCTGTGGTTGATTTACCCGAGACAAACCCGCACTGATCATCAGATAGCCGTATTATTTTTCGCAGTCGGCCACCTAATTCCCGCTCAACGATCTTCATGGTGTGTGACATCAGCTTGATCGAACGGTAGTTATCACAGTTTCGTGTATCACCCTTCCCTTTGTATACAGGGAGAAGGTAACTTTCCCTCCATTGGTTAGGCATTGGATCACCTTTCACGAATTTGGAGATGAGAATTCTGAGCCATCTGAACCCGATGTCTCCCATCTTTTTCCAGAACTCAGAGGGTATCTCTTCTGGCCCAACCGCTTTTCGTTTTTTTGAGTATTTGACCGCCTCACTAACTTCTTCGACTGTAATGTCGGGTATTTCTTCACAGTTAGGGGTGGCTCTTGGAAAGTATAGCCGGGGAAACTGCTCATTTAAAAGCTCTTCACAATACTGTCGCCACCTCTGCAGAATTTTGTCGTCATCCACAAGAAGCTGGCCATGAGCATTGCTAATGAACTTTGGCGAACGAATCTCCTGAGCATTCTTCCTTCTTTGGGCGGCTATTTTGAAGATAGTGGCGCTCTTGTTCATATTGTGTCTTCGCAGCTTCTGGATAGCCTGGTTTGCATCAGCAACCAGGGAAAATATTTTCTCCGGCTCCCGATACAGGCCCTCCGTACTCTCTGCTTGAAGCTGGGCGCACTTCTTCTTCACTTTTTTCTTGCAGCATCTGTATTCCATTTCGAGGCGAGCTTTTTCGTCACTATTATTAGAGGGGCACTTTGACCAAGCTTTGAAAGCCGCTTTCTTCTCATTTATCACTTTCTTAGCTTCATCACTCCACCACCATGTTTCTTTGGCGTGTTGATGGTGGCCTTTTGAAGCTCCTAGCAGTGATTTGGCCTTCTTTAAGCAAGTTCGTTGTAGGGAATCCCACATATTTTGTGCTCTGCACTCTTCATCCTCAGCTCCGTTGATGGTGTGAGAGAGGTAATTTTTCATTACGAAAACAAAAGCCTCGCCTTTTGTTTGTCCAGATTGTACCACTTGATTTTCTCAGAGACCCTTGTTTGTTTGCTTTTCTTCGGTGTTTTCATAAAAATTTTTGTTAGCAGGAGACGGTGTTGCCAGGATCACTTTGCAATCTTTTACCCGAGGCTTCATGAAACTGGCTACCAAATGGTAGTCAATCTGAGTTTCATCTCCACCACTGCTGTAAGTGATCAGGTGTCGGCTTTGTTTGATGAACATGGTATTTAACACGATAAGACCGTGTGATTTGCACATGCTTAGGATGTCTTCACCAGGAAGGTTCCTGGTGCCATATCCTAGTCCTCCATGGCAGTCTTCATAGTCTTCGTTTGATTTCCCGTCATGTCCATTCAAATCTCCTCCAACAAACAGAAGTTCTTCCTTTGGGATGTTCCAAAATGCATCTTTATCTCTCTGATTGCACCCATTGTGGGGAGCATATGCACTGACAATATTCCACACCTCTCCTTGTATTACTAGTTTAAGAGACATCAAACGGTCGCTGGACTTCGAAATGCTCAAGACGTTACCAAGTAGCTCTGCCGCAAGGATGATACCGATTCCGTTCTTAGTCTTTCCGTTCCGTAGTAGAACATCTTGTAATCTTTTGTCCTAACGTCCAAGAAACGCGCCCGATTTTCGGTGTTTTTCCATTTCCTCTCTTGGACACAGAAGATATCCACCCGCCTTCTATTCATCATCTCTTTCAGCTCGTAACTTCGACCGGTCATGCTTCCAACGTTCCAACTCGCGACCCTCAAATTCCTTCCAAACTGTTTCATTATTTTGCTAGCCCTCGGAATCCGTATAGCTCTGACCCGAACATTTCTGTTCGGTCCAGGATCAGTACCATGCACAGCAGTGGTAGTGCCTGGCGGGGTAGTGCCTTTCCGTTTTGCAAGTATTACCATAATGATACAGTTTTGCAATACAATTTTTTGCACCATATTGCGATGGTGTTTGTTGTTTGACACGTGCATGCTCCTGTTTTAGTATTGTTTGATCTTTCTTTTATGACACCGGTGATCTCCAGTCGTGTCAACCCACGGACTCGCATGCACATTTGTGGGAGGGTTTTTAAGGTAGTATATGTGTCGCTAGGCTCACTTGGATGTTATATTGCCTAGATATGATTTGTCCCCCTTAGTCGCCTTTTACGACAAGCGCTGGTTCTTGGGGGGGTCGCTGCAGTGATATTCTTAACCCGTCCCGGGTAAGATATAAGTCTCCTCAACATCGCATATAAGATACTGTCTGCCGTATTATGTGAACGCCTAAAACCGATCGTCAACAACCTGATAGGTCCTTATCAGTGCGGTTTCAGGCCGGGAAAGTCCACCATTGACCAAATATTTACACTACGGCAGATCTTGGAAAAGACCCATGAATATAAAATCGATACGCACCACCTCTTCATCGATTTAAAAAGTTGCCTATGATAGCGTGTATAGAGACGAGTTATACAGAGCCATGTCTAGTCTTGGCATCCCTGCCAAGCTCGTCCGTTTGAGCAGAATGACGATGGAGAACTCTCGCTGCTCCATCAAAGTCGGTAAGAACATCACCGAACCATTCGATGTCAGGAAAGTCTTAGGCAAGGTGACGCGCTATCATGCGATCTCTTTAACATAGTACTTGAGAGAATTGTACGAAACTCACAAGCCAACACCGGAGGTACAATCTTTTACAAGTCTGTACAACTACTCTCTTATGCCGATGACATTGACATAATCGGAAGAACTAAGCGGGCAGTAGTGGACGACCTCGCGGTAGGTGGCGCAAACAAGTGGAGGTGGACCTCAACCAACTTGGCGTGCGCAACTGGACGGCAGCTGGCTCGTAATCGTGCTATCTGGAGAGGTTTGTTGGTTGAGGCCCAGGTCCAACTCGGACCGTAGCGCCATCTAAGTAAGTAAGTAAACGTCAGTGTGTAGCTGCTGCTACCAACTTGTGAAAATTAAATTTCTAGGTGAACCAAGAGCGTTTTTTTTATTTTGAGATGAACTAGTGCAACAAATTCATCAAATTTAACTATCAAAAGTGTGACTATCAACTATCACCTTAGAGGATTCCACTCCTGATGAAGATGAGAAATAACTCAAATATTTTGGAACTTCCATATCCAATATATGCATATTATTTTGTTATTTTTTTTTTTCAATTATTGGGCATATCAATTAATGCACGGGCTTCACATATACGAGTACCACCAATTCTTCAACTGGCTGCAAAATAAAATTTACTTGGTGGTGGAGGTTACCAAAGGCAAGTTGGTGTTGATAAGGCTGCACCAATGGCTCAAAGTGCTGTCGCAAGAGTCTCCTATTCTTCTATTAATGTTAAGAGTATTGGACAATAGTAGGTGGTTTCGAATGGTTTTATATAAAATTAGATAGAATCTTGTCATTTATAGTGACAAGACAATGATTTATATGGTTCTTTAAATTTGTCTAAATATATCAATTAATTATTTTACATACATGTTTTAAACTAGATCTATTTTGTTTACATTTTTTTTGTGTGCACAAATCAGAACAAATTGGGTCAAAAAGCAGAGACCGGCGATAGCACTGACAAGAAAATGCCATTTTAAAAACCTGTGCTACAAAGTTTGAAACAATTCTTTGCGATAGCTTTATGGAGATTTTTTAAAGAAGGAGGGGTTTTAAAGAAAACCAAATCTGAATTCATTTTTATGGTAATAAAGCAAATAGGCGTAGTCTCGCAGTACGAAAATGCTCCCCATCTTCCGCCCCCAAAATTGCATTGCGACCGTACCACATTATGCTCACTTAAATTATGGCAATAACATCCGTAACAGTCTGGCCTAGCCCTTCCAAATTGAATTGTTGTTCGTAAAAAAAAATAAAATAAATAAATTTCGGCATTTATGGTTACATACGGGCAGACTCCATTCTTTCGCTTTTGTGGCACTTTATCAAACGCGGTTTTCTTTAAAGTTTCGTCCATTTAATGTTGCCTAGATGATAGCGATTTTTAGTTGCTTCTTCACGAATTTTCCATTTTTGGGGCTTTGTTTGTTTCGTATTTCCTTTGGTTGGGGTTTTATCGCCGTATTTTTGGCCTTTTTTTAAGCAATTCTTAATCAAGCTTTCGCTTTTACCAATTCCTTTTGCAATAGTGGTAGTGCTCCTCTTTCAAAATTGTGTAATTTTTTCTTCCCCGTAGTCAGTCAACTTACCAAGGGCTACGAAATCTTTCAATAATAAAAAAAACCTTGACGCGTATTTGAAAATATCTGCTCAGTTTACCTTCGAATAACTTAAATAAATCTTCTATATTTCTTATAATTATTTACAGAAAATCTTAATTTATA
Source organism: Brachypalpus laphriformis (assembly GCA_945910035.1). Lineage (NCBI taxonomy): Eukaryota > Metazoa > Arthropoda > Insecta > Diptera > Syrphidae > Brachypalpus > Brachypalpus laphriformis. Next base: position 162,209,950 of record OX246754.1, on the reverse strand, counting down.
TATTTACAGTTAAAACGCAGATGCGTATTAACGAATGTCTCAGTAGAATTTGACATAATAAACTAAAGTCGTTGGACGGTACAACGCAGAAAGTCCCATTACAAAAAAAAAAAAAACTTCAGTTCAATAAAACGTTTTATTTCAACGGATAAACACACACACGGATAAAACGTAGAAAAAGCACGCAGCTAATGCTTCTATTAAGTTTACATGACCGGATTGACACAGTTTCGATTCTTGTTTTCGTTTAGAATCGAAACGAAAGAGGATTGAGTTTGATACTTTTCCCCGTGTACGTAAAGTTCGTTTTCTTTCCCTAAGCCTTTTTTTTTTCTCTATCTGTCAAACTCGATCTTTCGATCCGCGCTTATATACAAAATCTCAACACGATCCCACAAAGCTTTGTGATGGGATCGAATCGATCCTATGGTACTCGAACCGAATTGAATCCAGATTCCACCCGATATGTAAACGTAGTAACCGACACCGACCTAAACTCGTAGTTGACTTATGGACATGCGCTACTCATCCATCTTTCTCTTATACATCTACTCATCGCTCTCTCTCTATGCAAACACACATTCAAACGTACACACTGGATCTGGTCATTCACTTTCCAGATGATGGCCCAGATGACTACCTTGTGGTATGCCAGAAGTTACTTTTATTACGCGAGATGATTTACATCTTTTCGACCTTTACCAATTGCCTTCTATCACTTATGTTATTGGAAAACCACCTTAGTATTGAAGAGTGAAAACCCAATGATTTAAGCTTGCAATTAGCTTAAAGTAAAGTACTTTAGTACTTACTTACTTAAAGTACTGTCAAAAGCGTTCGTATCTCTGTATAGAGAATGTACATGAACTTATAAAACGAAAAAATAAAATGCCAACAAAACGCGATGTTGTCAAGCGGTTCTCTGTCTAAGTACTAACCGCGCTCGACGCTACTTGATTTCTGTTATCGGACGAGAGGTTGATCATTTCATGTTCAGTTTTTGTGTCGAGGTCATTCCGACTCACTAGTCTCGCTAAAGAAGTTTGAATTCAAAAATGTTTGTCGCTACACATTACTCATACTGCTGGTAGTAAAGTATGAATGTTGTACATACATATTTTAACGCTATCAGTACGGCTTAAGGGCAAGCATTTTGTGACGAATATTACTTTGAACTGAAAGAGAAACACTTAAATCAGCTACTAAGTAATATCCAGCTTGCCACAGTCGTCATTTAGCGTGGTGTTAGTTGTTAGTATTATGAATATATAATATATAAAATATTGTGAATATGTACATACATTTTCAATGACCCGCTAATCCTTCATGAGGGTCAAGGGGTAGGATGCTCAGGTGGACCCTCCATCCTACTCGATCCTCCGCCATTTACTCCAACTCATCAGGAAAAATCCCTAGACGGCTCCCGGGGAGATGTCGGAATTGATCCAACCATCTATTTCTAGGTCTACCGGGGAGTCGATATCTGATGGCACGGCAATCATGGCACGTCTTGGAAGCCGGTCTGGGGGCATACGCACTACGTGACTAAACCATCGAAGCATAAATCGTTCCGTTCGGAGAAGTAGCTGCTCAACATTGAACGCCTCGCGTACTCTGGTGTTGCACACTCGATCCATACGAGTTATTCCAGCAACACTGCGAAGGAACCTCATTTCGATAGCTTGCATCCGTGATCTTATTCTTTCGGTCCCTACCCAAATTTCATTACCATAGGTGAGAGTTGGAACATGTACCGAGTTAAAAGCTGATAATTTAGCTTGAACACTAAGTTCGGCCTTCCTTATAACAGATTGACCAAGCCCTTTCAAAATTTATCCAGCCTGACCAATTCTAAAGGATAACTCGGTATTGCTCTTATCATCACTGGTGAATAAGACACCGAGGTACTTAAACTTATCCCCCTGTTTCAGTGGTACTTCACTAACATGCAAAGTGCAGTGAATGTGTATTTTTGAAACGACTATTACTTCCGATTTGCTCACGTTGATCTTCATTCCAGTATGATCACAAACGGCTATAGACCTTTCGAGTGCGCGCTGAATTTCGGTTTTGGGAGGACCCAAAGATGACCAAATTATCCGCAAAAAGCAGATGACTAATCCTTAAATCCCCCACTTTGAAACATTCTCCGCCAAGGCTACCGTGCAACATCCAGTCCATATATACAATGAAGAGGAGAGGTGACGTCCACCGTGAAAAGTATTGATTTAACGCCGTTTAACAAACATAGCTATATAGTTTATACAGTTTGTATATAAACAACAATCAACCCCATACTCCTGCAGAACACTCCAGAGTTTGCCTCGAGGAACCCTATCATATGCTTTTTCTTAATCCACAAGTGTAACAAATGTAGAAGATAATTTTCTTTTTTCAAATAATCCCGTTCTACACAATTTATTAAAAAAAATTAAATGTGTATAAACGAATGTCTATTACTGTAGTACTTAAATATTAGAGGGGAAAAAAGGATTTATATCGGAAAAATACTACGGCAATACTGATGTGTAGGCAGTATATTTCAGACTCAATGCTTGTATACATTTTGAATCTTGCAGCCATATTATCAACTGCTTACACGCGTTGGTGTATATGTATATATTTAAGTAAATAAATACATATGATAGGTATATAAGCGTTGATCAGCTGTAGAGCAAGATTCTCGTTTGGCTGGCAGGTTGAACTTTGTTTATAGTCTAGTGTGTTGTGGGAGATCATTATTCAAATTGTTTTCTTCCGTGCCACTACTAGCGCAGCGCCTTATTGTGTTATCATTTGAATTTGTCTGTTTGTTGCAAAGTGTTTCGATTTGTTTTTATTTTATATCTTTGCAGTTTAAGGTGAGTGGCGTTTGCTTTTATTTCTTTGTTTGGTGTTATTTCGAATATTTACTCACCATCATCAAGTGTTATTAGGTGCCTAGCATTAGAAGCCTAAATCTTTGTTATCTGCGTACGTGCTGAACTAACTTATTTTGTTATGTCTATGTTTGAAGAAAATATCGAGATTAATTATAGAAACGAAGTTCAACTGTTTTCGCGTGTGAATCAGATGATAAAGACTTTTATTTTGCGACGCATATCGTGGGTCAACAGGAGATAGGCCGGCAAGTCTTTGTTTGGTTGCTGAACAAAGAGGTGCAGTTTAATAATAAACCTTTGTCATTGGGATCTGCAAAGACTTATGCATATATATATATATATATATATATATATACTTACATACATATGTATATTGTGGACCCGGTATGAATGTAACTGATTTTTCAAACCTAGGGGATTCCAATATAAGGGATGATTTTTATTCATGCAATATGTATGTACGATGTGCCAAAACCATTTAGCACCATACATACCTACACACATACAGTGATTCACACATTTGATCAAGTGTCATGTGATCAGATCTGGAAGTTCAATATACTCAATTTGTATTCCTATTGGTAAAATGAATATTTGTAGAATTAAAGTCAAAATAATGAATTTTACTGTTTAGAAATCAATTAGCTAAAATTGTAAGAATTTATTTTTTATTCTGAAGAACGTATTGATTTCCATGATGAGACCCATGTCCGGAAATATGCTAAAGGAAAATTCCTAAATTGTTGCTGCAAGGGACAAGTAAACATCGCAAAATGTTTACTATGGTCATTTGAAAAGTTTACCGCCTTAAGAGGACTAGGTATAGACACTAAAACAAGGTCCGCGTACCATGTTGAGTGTGGCACGATTACGATATCCGTGACGCCACGATGTTTTGATGTTTTCTAGTAGATCTCGACGCACTGGTCAAAAAATAATAAGTAAAATTTGTTGATACCTGGCTTAGTTTTCGAGATATCGAGCTTTGAAAATTGACTTTTGGCAACCAATATTTCAATAGAAACTAACTTCGGTGTTGCCAACAGCGGGTAAGTGGCGCGCTTCGCTCGATTCATTTATTTAAACTCCGTTTTCCGGAGGGGTTTAGCCGCTCACGCGACTTCGTCGCTCCGCTAAGGGTATGTAAACAACTGTCAGGCAGGCGCCTGGGGCTAACGCTATGTCCAGCGTAAGCACGGGCAATGCGTTTAATGCGGGCAGATTTCAAATTCAAACTTATGTTGGGATATGTAGATGTCCAACGTAAACACGATATTGCGGGCAACACGTGCGTTGCGTCCTCCCCGCATCGCACGCATTGTTTGAAAATCGAACTGGTTTGATTTTGCCCGCTGTAACGTGCGTGAAAAGCAATAGAAATTGTGGTACTTACATACATCGGAAGTTCAAAAAAGAAATGTGCTACGGAATAAAATAACTTCGCCGTGATGTAAGGATAACAAGTATCATGTACGCTTTTTAAAATATAGTCAAAGGCTTTTTTCGTCATTCTTGTATACTGAATGCAGTTCGCTTATCCGCTCGCGATTGCGGATTTTTTTGATATATGGTATTGCATGAGTTTTTGCTCTATTTCGTTTCTTTTTACAATTTCTTAATATTTTTAGTTTTAAGAAACTGTCTTCCATTAGTAAAATCTTCCGCGCCGAAACCAAATCCATTTCACACTGAATTTGAACAGCAGCTGTCAACGCAAGCCGCAGAACGCACGTATCGTGTTGTATTTGGACACCTCCGCTTTCCCCGCAAACTAATGCGGTGCGTGCGGACACCGCATCGCACGCATAGGCTGTGCCCGTATTTACGCTGGACACAGCGTAAGTCTAAGTGTGTTATATTCCCTTTTTGTAACAGAGATCTATAAGAAATATCGTCAATAGCTGGCAATACTGAAATTAGTTTTTTTTATGCACTTCATACTCGAAATACACCGCAGCTATTGAAATACAGTAATACCTCGATTTACAACGTTTAGATTTACGTCATTTCAACTTACGTCGTTAAAAAAGTAAAGGAAGTGCCTCCATGTACAAACACACGTTTCCAAATTCACATCAGAAAGTGCATTGTGTACTCCCAAATTTGAATGAAATTTTTCTTTAAATTGTAACAATTAATTTTATTTCTTGTCAATAACTTTGAATTAATTCTTAATTATAAAAAAGAAAAGAAAAATGTAACTACACTCTACATTGTCTTACTGTTTCGACTTACGTCATTTTCGATTTACGTCAGAACTTCTGGAACGAATTAGTGACGTAACTCGAGGTATTCCTGTATCGGTTGTCAAAAGTTAATTTTCAAAGTTTAATATCTCGAAAACTAAGCGAGGTATCAAACAATGTTACTTATTATATTTTGTTCAGTGCGTCGAAATCTATTAGAAAACATCGAAACGTCGTAGCGCCACGGATATCGTAATATCCCCTTGAGTGTTTAGTGTACACCCACTCAGACCAGGTTGATCAACCACAGTGTGTATCGAGAATTCAAGTGTTGAACAATACAATGTCCCACGATTACCTTTATTTTTTCTCCCGGCCGACAGTGGGACGTTTATGCAATCTAGTTGATCAAAATTAACTAAAGATTGATAATAATTTTTTATGTCAACACAGGTATATTTTTCTGTTGGGCAATTTCAATACAACAAATTTTTTAAACAAAAATAAATAAAAATAAAAAATAAATTGAACTCAAAGTAAAACAGAACTCAAAACAAATCAGCTATGCTGATTCTGAACTGTCATCGAATTCATCCTTATAATCGCTTTCAATTTCACTTGCATTATCAGGGGTAATTAAAAGTTCCAAAACATCTTCTTCGTATTCTAAATAACTCTTCGATTGAGGCAAATGTCGATAAGTGGAAATTAGCGGATCTGAACTAGCCAATAAATTGTGCACAATATCCATATTTGTATTGGTTCTTGCAGATTTCCTTGAAAAAATCGCACGCATTTTGTTATATTCTTTATGCCTAATTTTTTGAACAACGTCAGACAGTTGTCAAATTGGAATAAGAAAATGTTTAATTATAAGCGATCCGTGTATAAGGAGTTTGTGAACGGTCGCCGGCATTGGATACCAATTATACAGGTCCACAAATAGTTCTGCAGTTTTTGAAATGAAGACTTCAAAAGCGGCTACGTTTATATCTATTCCAGAGGCGAATGCTTGCAATATTACACTAAATTTGTCAATTAAATTTTCGTCGATTCGAGTGATAGTTGAAGAAATCTGAGGATCTCCGAAAAATCTGCTCGCACTATTTCTATCACTTGTGTTTTCTTCACCTTGCTTGGGGGTATCAAGTAGAAGTCCAGTCTCACATCTAAATCTGTCTTTAATAATAATTTTTAATTTTTTACTTTTTGTTCTTTACACTTTCTCTTCTGGAGTCCGTCCCTGCGATTTTTTAAAGTCCAATATGTTGGCTATATGGAGCAAGCATTCCATAAACGGTATATATGCATGCAGGGAAGACAACCCCCATTCAACGCAATCTTGTTTGCATGCTTGTTGTTTGGGTTTGTTAAAGTTATTCATGTCTGGAGTTAGTCCGCATATGAAGCATTTTTGAGTTTAGAAATTCGAAGCTAAGGCACTGCATATTTTACCATCCACCATTGTTAGTTAAAACTCCGATTCAATTTTTATAGTTTTTCCAGTCACTTCTACTTCCGTAGACTGTATTCTTTCGATTTAGTGTTTTAAGTATGAGACTTCATTTACTATTTCGTTTTCTGTTTCTTTAATGAATTTGAATGGTAGAGGGCGACAGAATCTTGTTGAAGATGATCGTGGATTCTGCCACAATATACATTTTTGGTCACATTTTTTAACTCCATAGTTTTGCTCCATAGCAATACAGTGTTCATTCAAAGAGCGCTCTTCCACCAGATTTTTAAGTTTTCGTTTTCTAGCTAGAGGGCCACCAAGGGTAAAATCTTTCTTAGGGCGACCACGATTTTTCGAACTGGTACTAGGCATACACTACAATCTATTATTCTTACTTCTTAGTTCATTTAGTCGGCATGTTTTGAATTGAATAATTCCAATCTTCTGTTACACTGAGTCCAGTAAAGCTTCAGCATCACCATAAATATAATTAAGCAGCCCAAAATTGTCTTTGTCTCCGCTTCTGTTGGCTCCAAAATGTAAAATGTTATATTTCTCCTTTACATATTCAAGACGAATACTTCTTCCAATAGCAAAACCGGGGAGGGATTAGCTACTCCCCTGCCGCCACTGGAACAATTGACTCCGTTTAACAATAGTTTTTTTTTGTTTTTTTAAACAAAATATTTATTTTTCTTTTAATCGCAATTAATCGCAGATGAAAATAGTTCTGATTGAAACTACAATAATGGTGGGGTGCAGTTATATGCATCTTATGTAGTTGCTTTTAGTTACTAAAAAACTGGAGCGGTTGCAAATTGAACGCAACGCGAATTTGATGATTTTAATTTCCTCAGATTTCTCAAGTCTTTATTTCCGTAAATGAGAATACAAACCTGCTTTCAAAGAATCCATATTTGGACCCCGTTGGTAAATTTTTAGAAAACAAGTAAAACCACTTGCTTATTGAATGCTAATTAAACAGAAACTGCTTCATGTTAAGAGGTGTCATAATCTCTTTTTCATCAACTGTTTATTCGTTTGATGGAATCTCTCCGTTTACTAACGGTTTGCTTGCTCTACAAAATTTGCCGATGATCCTGTCCTGTCTTTCGAAGATCAGTGAGCTCATTGATCATAATTAGAAGTAGTTAAAATTTATCATTTTTTGAATTATGATCAGCTAGATTGTTCTAAACGGCCCATTGTGCGGCCCTTGAAAATGTCTGCTTTGGCCTCGCGTAAAATTCGCACTCGAATGATGTTCCACTAAAATGTTGATCAACTTTTGTACACACTCAGAAGATCGTCGACTTACCGTTCAGGAGGTATTAGCAGGGGGCACAATAGACCACTAGGTCGCAGTGCAAAATAACCCTACACAAATAATAATAATAATAATAATAATAATAATACTGTTCAGGAGATTGCTAAGGCTTGTGGGGCACAAGATTTTAGACGAAGATTTGCGTAAGAGGAAATTATCCGCGCGCTGGGTACCGCGTTTGTTGACAATTGACCAAAAACGCGTTTTTCAGGTGTAAACAAAGAATTTTTTTATTGACGGCTTGAAGGGTTGGGAGAAACGTTTGATCAAATGTATCGAGTTACGAGGAGATTGCGTTGAGAAATATTTTTTTTTGCCTTGAAATACAGTGATCTGAAACAGGTCTAATTCTTAGGAAATTATCAGATAAAAATTATTTCTTCAAAACGTTTGCGATTTTAATATAGTGTTTAATACAATAACAAAAAAAAATTAAATTATACATTCCATTATTGCAGAAAAGAGAATCAAACAAAATTAAACCTGTATTTAATGCTGAGAAAAAGTTTTTGAAATTCATTCTTATCGTGATTTAAAATAGAAGTTAAATATTCAACATAGGTGCATTTTGGTGAGACGTGGCTTCTCAGTGAAGTAAGATTTAGCATGGAGTACAACAACAAAAAGTGACTGGGAACCACTTTAGCTTCTTTTCCCAGTCAAAACTGAGTTGGGATGTTTAGTTTGCGCTACTCAATTTCAGAGGGCACTGAAAAGTGATTTTTCATTCAAGTTGAATGATTTAGTAGTATTTTACAAATTTAAGCACAACTCTTTCATACTTCTTAATTCAATTTCAATTCAACCAGAAATCTTCAAACAATAAAAAAAGTTTTAAACCAGATTGACTGGGGATCGTTTTGTGGAGAAGCTTTCACTTGGCTTTGCATAATTCTCACCAAAACGAACCTTTTTTTAATGCACTCCTCAACTCGTCAGTGAAAATAAGGTTCTAGATCAAATTTCTTTTTGTCGTATATTTCGCGAAACATTTTTATAAAGGTTTCTTTGGGAGTATCACTTTTAGGAAGTATATTAAGAGATGTGTTTATTTATTGCATTCCTAGCAACCATGGGGGATAACACGCGGATTTACCTTGTTGGATAAGTATGGTATACCCACGCTTTTGACAACTTAGGTTAGGTTAGGTTGGCTGTCCACACGAGAGTGCAGACAGACTTAGACCAGTGAAGGTCCTTTGTGATACCATGGATCAAACCATTAGGTCACTCAGGGACTAACAAAACCAACCGGAGCTTTTGACAAAGCGATGGATGCTCATGACGTCCAGGGACGCCAGATCGCAGAGGTCGTCAAGGAAGGGGGACCCTAGATGGAGCATTCTTTTATGCGACAGGGCCGGACATGTGCATAGGAGGTGAAGGATGGTTTCCTCCTCCTCCTCGTCCTTACAGCTCCTGCAGAAGTCGTTGCAGAAGTCTTCTGGCGTGTTGGCCTATAAGACAGTGTCCAGTGAGAACACCGACAACGCAGCTGATTTTTTTTTCTCTTGACATTTGATAGCTGGGACTTAATGTTTACTTTAGAAGCAAATCATGTGTAATTTTGTTTACAGCTGCAAGTTCAGTGTTTATTTTACCACGGAGTGCAAAAAACGTATGTACATTTTCGGCATATTTTGCTCTTTTGAGGCTCACAAAGAGATATGGAAAGTTTATGGCCATGATTGCTTAACAGAACAAACTTGTCATAATTGGTTAAAAAAATTCTTTTTCACTCAAAGATGATCAACGTTCTGGTCGACCAACTGAATTGGATGTAGACCAAATCAAAGCCATAATTGAATCGGATCGTCATATGACTGTTCGCACACAAGGGTTAAAAACCACTTCAAACTTCTTGGACACGTGAAAAAGCTCGATATTTGGATGCCACATGAATTAAAAGAGATTCACTTAACACAACGAATCAATGTTGGCGATATGCATCACAAACGCTATGAAATCGATCATTTTTTAAAACGAATCATAACGGGTGATGACAAATGGATTGTATATGATAACGTTATTCGAAAACGATCATGGTCCAAGCGTGATGAACCAGCCCAAACCGCATCGAAAGCTGAAGTGCATCAAAAAAAGATCGTGTTGTGAATTTGGTGGGATTGTAAAGGTGTTGTGTATTATGAGCTGCTTCCAAGAAACCAAACGATAAATTCAGATGTTTACTGCCAACAACTAGTGAAACTGGAGGAAGCAATAAAAGAAAAACTGCCAGAATTGGCGAATCGTAAGGGTATCGTGTTCCACCATGACAAAGCTCAACCTCACACATCTTTGACGACTCGCGAACAATTATTGCAGTAAAGTTGGAAAGTGATGTTACATCCACTATATAGCCCAGATCTTGCACCATCAGATTACCATTTATTTCGAAGTTTGAAAAACTTTTTGAATGGCAAACATTTCCTTAACCCTTTCACTACCGACGAAAGTAAAAATCATTCGATTTAGTTGAAATTTGGTAGGCTAGACACTTTTAAGTAGAAAAATAGGAAAGAATAGGAAAGAATAAGGAATTTTTAATGTGAGTAACCAACACAATTGATGCATTTGGAACTTTAAAATTAAGAAATTGCAGAGAGAACTGAAAAATAAAAAATAAAAAAAGACACTCATTTACCCGCACAAATGTGTAAGTGGGTACTGAAAGGGTTAACGTTGATGATCTAAAGTCGAACTTGATTCAGTTTTTTAACCTTAAAGGACCAGAAGTTCTACGAGCACGGAATTATGAAGTTGCCAGAAAGATGGCAACAGGTCACCAACCAAAATGGAAATTACATAATTGATTAAAGTTAGTTTTTTTGTGTAAGAAAAATACAAATTTATTATACACAAAAAAAAACAGAAATTGCTTAATAGATTGTTGACGGGTGTTTTCCTCCGAGCAAGCATTTTTTTTCGCATCACACGTTATTTGCGTACTTTAGGGTGTATTCAATTTAATTGAGACCAGTGAAGTGGTGTAATTAATTCTATCCTACATGGAAAGAAGACATGATTCAGTCAGGAGATTTTTGATGGGGGTTGATTTAAATTCCTTAAGGATAGTTGTATTGACGATTTTGCACACTTTTCATATATACATACCTAGGTTAGGTTAGGTATGTGGGCTGGCAGGGAGCGACGCTCTCTGCCACACTCAGGTCAGCGTTGACCCATTGTGGTACCCATGGGGGAAAAAGTAATCCCTTACCCTACTCAGTCACTTACTTCATTTCTGCATACAAACCACCCTGATGATTTGATGAAGTTCAACATCTTTTCCGTTGAAACGCCGGAGAGTTCCTCGAGATCCTGGAAGAAAAATTTACCAGGGAACTTTTTCCTGGAGTGTTGAAGACTCGGGCAGTGGCACAGGAAGTGGGTTGTGTCCTCAAAAACTTCCTCGTCACCACAGCCTCTGCAGAGTTCCTCCTCTGTCAGGCGTAGTTTCTTCAAGTGGTACCGCAGAGTGTTGTGCCCCGTGATGATGCCCACGAGGGTGGAAAGGGATTTCCTATCTTTACGGATGATTCTCTCGGTCCTTGCTTTGTCGAAAGATGGCCATAGCTTCCTAGTGATGGCGCAAGTTTCCATGGAGTTCCATCTTGTGTTCGCCTCCTCAGTGGCTTTGTTTCCTGCAGCGAGCTTGAGTGTGCAAGGCGGGATACGCACAGGGGGGTCAACTAGTTAGGTGGGGGTTGCTGAGCCGATTCTCGCCAGCTCGTCGGCTTTCTCATAGCCTGGGATACCCTCGTGTCCAGGGACCCAAGAGAGCGATACCTTGTGCTGTGTTCCAAGAACCCTGAGCTCTTCTCGACAACACTTCACAAGCTTCGATTTAATTTCTATAGCAGTAATCGCTTTTATAGCTGCCTGGCTGTCGATAAAGCTGGTGATACCTTCTGGCGGTATTGCCTTTATCGCAGACTCACGGGCAGCTGTTGCCACTGCTAAGACCTCTGCTTGGAAAACACTGCTGTGGTCTGGAAGTCGTATGGATTTTGATACACCTAGAGGGTCGGAGAAGATACCTGATCCTACACCAGTGCTCATTTTTGAACCATCCGTGTAGATGGCTATAGATTCGGCATTAGGTATATGACCGCTTTTCCAATCTTCCCTGCTAGGGTAGGCGGTAGAGAAATGCCTTGTAAAGTCTAAATATGGCGTCATGTAATCCGTTACGGGCATGAGGCCTAAGTAATCGAGTAGGATCATCGAGTGACCTGTTCTGCTTGGTTTCCAGTTTGCTGACTGACTTATTCTCATAGCATTAATGGCTGCTGATGTTCGTATAAAGATGTCTAGCGGTAGCAGGTTGAGGATAGCCTCGAGTCCTGCGGTTGGGGTTGTCCTCATTGCACTGGTGATGCCAATGCACGCTAGTCTTTGAACTTTGAATATACATACCTAATCCATAGTCCATTTTTGCAATGATGATGGATTTTATAATGCTGATCAATGTGTTCAGAAAGCAAAAACTATTCTTAGAACCCAAGTACTTTACAATATTTACCCTCGGAGGTAGGTTTTTCTTTAACTGAATACAATGTTCATTGAAATTAAACTTACTATAAAAAATTACCCCTTCTCCTTATATTTTCAGCTTTCTTTAATTTTTTCCGTATTCAAATCACTATCTATTTACTATTGACATGCAACTTATTTAAAAAATAAATTCAAATTAATGCAATCACAACTCTTACACGGAGTATACTAATGTAAATGAGTGTACATAACAAATGGCTTTTCTTCGATATTGAATTAAATTCAATATGATAAACATACTGTTCGTGTGTATATACGTATAAACATTTAAATCCATTTATTGATAAGCAACTAGAAATTTTATTCTATGTTTTTGTGAATTTTCTAGTTCTAATGAACCAATAGACGGGTCAGCACTTTTATTTGTGTACAATAGTTTCCCAAGCATTATTGCGTGAAGTCAAAGGTTAACAACTTTGCAATTTTAATACAAGCTGTTTGCTTAAATAGTTTGTGTCAGCGTCTCATGATTTGCTAGGGATGAATAAGCAATCTCTTACAAAAGTTAGCATATTTGAGTGCCTGATCAGATCACATTTATTACCATATTGAAGCTGTTTATATCTACTTGAGAGAAATGTGGTGTCCTTATTTTATGGAACTTCGTAGACAAGTGCTCGTGCAGCTACTTCAAAAAACAGATGAAGAGAGCTATTAAATTGCATATCGCAAAACTGCAGATAACCAAGCGCCATCAATGCACTGAGCTCAGACGAGATCAGATCCAGACTGGTCAGTGAGTGCCTCACCAGATCAACAGACTGGGACAGGCTAATAGAGGAACTCTCTTCTGGGTATTAAGACATGTAGGAGTGGGGAGAGGGGAACGAAGCAGCTGATGCACTAGAAAGATACGGCTCAGACAACCCGTTTTTTGGACCGTAACCTTTTTGTTGGATAGGACCACACAAAATACGGGAAGAACTGAGAAAATAGGAAAAGAGCATATGGATCAAGTATTAGGATGATACCCCCCCAAACTAAGACGAGCAATAATAAATAAATAAATGCTGCTGACATAAAGTTTTGAACCATCTTGACCGTCTTCCCGGTGTACCCTTGTACATATACAGTGCCGTTCGAAAAATGTTGGTCAAACATTTTATTACCCTTTTCGGGCGCAGTTCTTGGAATTTATGAGATCTTCTGGGTTTTTTTTGCACTAGGTAGCAAAATGTCGTTCAAATAGTGCATAAAAGTCGATGTTATTATGAATAAGAGGTGCATTTAGCTCGTCCGAAACGAACCGAAGTAATTTAGTTCGGAGTGCAAAGCTAATATTTTGTGTCTGTCACGTCTCAATTTGGGCACGAGTACGATAACTTCGGCGCCAAAAATTGATAACGGTGTTTTGTAGAGGGGTAAAAAAAAAGCATTTTTTACTATGGGAGGGGGTCTATCTCGCACCGTTTAAGAGGGAGGGGCAATTTTAGAAAAAAATGACTTAAAATGAAAAAAAAAATATTAAAAAACAACGGCAACACTTACAATGAAGTACTATACTGGTTTTGAAAGCCAAAAACCTGTTCTTTAATCTTAAATTTAATTTAAATTATTTATGTCAATAGTTTTTGAAAAATTCGCATGCAAACTCATAATTTTTATAAAAAACAAAAAAAAAAAAAGTTTAGACCAATTTTTTTCAAAATTGTGAAATGAAGTGGTAAATTGGCTTTTTGTGGTCAATGCTTATATCAATTCTGAATCGAACACAAAAAACCAAATGGTTTTATGTCTTCTAGTTTTTGAGAAAATTGAAAATTACTATTTTTGTTTTGTTTTTTGGCATTTACGTGGTCGTCCTTTGAGGTAAGTGAATGAATAATAGATTAAACGTCTGGCAGGCGCCTATATCAACAGTTTTCTTAATTAACAGTACCAGGGTGGCACGCTTTGCGGGATTACGGGATTTAAACTCTCTTTCCGAATGCGGCAGGTCCCGCTCACGCAACTTCGTTGCTCCGCTAGGGGTAGGTGCTTTTCGTCAGGCAGAAAACGTTCTGAACGAAGAAAAACTTTCAAGTGCTATACTATAGCTGGAACCAAATCACCTGAACGTTTTTCTGCGCAGGTACCTTTTATTTGTACGAGTTTTACTCATTTTCATTTCAGAAAAACGTTCAACTGATTTGATTCAAGCTATACTTACTTACTAAGGTGGCGCTAGAATTCGAGGTGAACCCGGGCCCCAACCAACAAGCCTCTCCATTTAGCTCGGTCTTTAGCTAATTGCCTCCAGTTGCGCACTCCAAGTTGGTCGTGGTCCCCTTGAACATGTGCGCGCCACCTACGGCGATGATTCCCTCTACTGCGTCGTCCCTCGGGATTAGATTCGAAGACTCTGCGGGCCGAAGCGTTGGTGTCCATTCGCTCTACATGTCCTAGCCATCTCAGACTTCCAATACGCAGTTTTCTGACTAGGTCGATGTCGCTGTACAGCTCGTATAGTTCGTGATTGAATCTTCTCCTCCAAAACCCGTCAACGCAAACGGAACCGAAAATCTTGATCTTGATTCACGATTCACTTGACTATCTCACGGCCCTCCTCATCCCGAAAATCATAACATCCCGAGAATCCCCCATAATACTGGACGCCAAAAGAGCACTATCTTGGAAGAAAATACCCCATCGGTCATCAGCAATTTACACCGCATTGCATTCCCAGCTATGGTCTGATATGTCAATCAATATTCAAATACATAGAGCATCTAAACACCCTCAATGGTTATTCGATGAATCCTCTATTATATCCAGCCTACAGAGCTTTCATAGAACTACTACAAACCACCAGATATATAAAGCTATGTTTAAAGACGTTACGCAAAAATTTATTGATACAAATTGGACCCTACTCTTCACCGATGCATCGAAGACAGAAGACTGTACCGCTTTCGCGGTTGTCGATGGTATCAGCAATGTCCTCATTAAATGTATATTGCCTCAATTTCCTTCTATATTTACTGCTGAAGCCCTTGCAGTATTTCATGCTACAAAACTATTCCCGAACAAAAAATACTTATTTGTAGCGACAGCCTATTTACCATCTCCGCCATCCAAAACATCAACAACACGACACGGATAATAGAAGGAATCAGGGACAACTTAATCGCAAACGGAAGCAGGCTTAAAATTATGTGGGTTCCTGGTCATGTTGGAATCATGGGTAATGAAATGTTGCCGCAAAGCTGCAACAACAGAACTACTCATCACGTTCTACTCACACAACAAAAAGGACGTTCAGAAAAAATTAAAAACTGTGTGGAACAACAAAAGACGGGATATGTGGTAAGAGTACGTCCACCATTACGCATCTATCAACCCCCTCGCAGAAATGGCCTTATACCCTCCAAACTGCTCACAAAACATGATAAAATGCTTTCTACGACTTCGCATGGGTCACACAAACCTTACACACAGTCATCTACTATCCAGAAGTGATCCACCTACTTGCCAGTTTTGCCACAATAATACCGTCCTATCCCCTAAACATCTACTTGAATGCCAGAACATCAGCGATACAGTAAAGTACTTCTCCAACATTCCACTTGCTGAACTTTTGAAAATACCGACAGAAACCAATATAAAAAATGTATATAAGATATTAGTAAATTTAAAAATTAATAAATGTATTTAAAATGATTCTTATACCTTTAAAACTAGCCGATAGCCCTGGTAGCTAGTGCTATATACCTATGTATTATTTTTGTAATTTTATTACTTAATCATAAAGAAATAATAATAATAATAATTAACTATTTATCTAAATAAAATGTATTTTAATTTCAGATGGGGATGAGTGAAAAATCACGTTTTCTTGCTACATTGCTGGTAGTATTCTTCGCAGTACGTTTCACCGAAGCTGGCTATTCAGCTAGTGAAGATGCCCGTATTATCGCTGCCTTTCGACAACGTTTTATGCGACCACATAATCATGCAAAAGTAGTTAGGCAACTAGTGCATGCAACAAACTGGGCATCTGTTGGAAGCATTTCAACAGACAAGAAGCTTAAAGACTTTCCAATGGTTAATGTAGTATCGATATCCGATAGCGCTGAAGATGCTCCTTCTACTGGAAGGATATACTTCCTTTTAACCGACCTAGATTTTACTGGAAAAGACTGGAGAAAAGATAATAAAGTGACTTTCTTGTTTACCAGCGAACAACGCGGTAATTGCTCCAAAATCGATGTAGATCCCATGGAACCTATATGCGCGAGAGCTATTATTAGTGGAGAAATTACTCAAGTATGTTAAGTTGAAATGTTAATATAGTTACACATTTTTTACTTTTCGTTTTCAAATTGCAGATTAATAAAGGCAACAGGGAATATGAGTTCGGATGGAACTCCTTCGTTAGTCGTCATCCAGCAACGCACAGTTGGATTGAAAGTAGGTTACAGTGTTAAGCTTTGATATATACGATCATTCTGAAACTCGATTCGATTTGAAATGCACTCGAATTCATATAATCAACATTTTTTTGAAACAAATTTTCATCTACAATTCTTAGTCGATAATTAGACGATACACAGTTTACAAACATGAATTTATGTATACCATCAAATTGTGGGTGGCATATAGTCTGCAAACCAGTCGCTTGGAAACATTCGAATAACTTTCGAATTGAATTGAGTTTCGGAATAAAGCCCAATATATTATTAATTGTGGATACACATATTTCTAGGGCATAACTTCTATCTATGCGTTCTGGATATTAAACATATCTATGCTTTGGACTGGTATGGTGGCGCAAAGGATGTCTCCGTTAAAGACTATTATAACGTTAAATTAGAAGTTGATAGTGACCAGGAATAATAAAATGTTTACATATAGATAAACTTGATCCGTAATAATCTATATAACAATAAAGTCTGACTATTTTATGTTCATTTTTATTGCATCGTTTTATATATCGAAATTGAAGAGTATGGGTCTCTGAAGAGAGCGGTGTCTTGCCGTAAAATAAAAAAGTATTGTAGATCTACCTTTGTTTTCGAAAACTTTTAACAGGGCTTGGAATATTTATACATTTGGACCTCGCACAGTAGAGGTTATTTTAAGGTATTAGTAAACACCGCTCCTATTTTCCTCCATTACGGAGTTATACTGGTTTGCCACTATTAACAACCGCTTCACCACATTTCTTCTTTCTCTTGGGGGCGTGCTTATGCTACCAGCTGGTCAGCAGGTGTCGGATAGCTGAATGCCCTTCAGATATGTACGTTAGCTGTGAATCTATCTATCTTGTCTTTTTCTTTTTTGTAAGCGGAGGAACATTTCATAGGCACCGCGTTCCAAGTTACACGGTAGTGTCAGATTCTTACTGACTAAACCTTACCTACGCTAACTCAGACCTCGCCCGGCGGGACCATCATCAGGTATTACTTCTCCGCGTTACTGGCGTCAGTGTTTGTGTTTGCAGCACTCTTCTCTGGCTTTCCGCCGGTCTGAGCTCGATTTAAATTTGTGTTATTAATGTGCAGACTACCTTCCAATTACCCATAGATTTTAGCATCTCCACTATTGTATTTGTCTGGTATTTAATTCATTGTTTAGTCTCCATTTTTTGTCGTGGAACCTTGGGTAGTCAAAAGCAACATGTTGCCGGTCTTCGACGCATCCAGGACATACTGAGCATTCTGGCGAGTCGTCGAGTCTTACACGGTGAAGGTATCGGCGATACCAGCCATGGCCTGATAGAAATTGCGTCAGTTGGTAGTTTCACCATGGCTTCTATTTACCCATGATTCTATTCTCGGAATAAGTCTGTATATCCACTTTCATGTGAGGCGTCCTATCTTTGTTGCCACATCATTATTGATGTTGCGCTTTCTTATCTTCTTAATTCAGTAGAGTTCGGGTTTCCAAGAATTCCATCCCGAATTCTCCTTGCTTCATCCGCCAGGATATCTATGGGGATCATATATCTATCCATCTATATATCATACATACAAAAAAATGATAACTAGGGCCATCTGTGGGCCGGTATCATGCAGACAGTACTGTACAGATTTTAAAAAAACTGGCGTTCTATTCCTTAGAAGCTTGGTCTTTTCTCCAGTTAGACTTATCACGATATTCTTCAGGGGATTGAGATATTATTATTATTATTATGACTTTATTAACTCATAAAGTAAATTACAAAGTTAATATATAACTAGCACTAACCCGAGGGTTTACGGCTGTTTGTGTAATGCAAAATGAAAAATAAAAAAAAATAATAAATAAGTATAAGTAAATAGTGGAATGTGAGCTAAATTTAAATTAAATTTCATTTTCTAACTTTAAAAAAGACAATAGCTTAAAGGTATTTTTTATATTTAGATCTGAAGGATTGTTGAGTAGATCAGCAAATGTAGCGCTGGGAAAAAGCTGTTTTGTTGTTGTCTGGATCTTGGTGCATTCGTAAACTAGGTGCTGAATTGTTAGCGTTTCATTGGTTGGGCATAGATGACAAATAGGTGGAGTGTTTTTGGAGAAGAGATGACTGTGTGTGAGTGATGTATGTCCTAGACGAAGACGGATATAGGCCCTGATTGTGTTCCTTGAATAGTTATTTGGGTAAGTGGCTACGCGTGCCTCCGGGTTGATTGTAGCGTAATGGTGGATGTAATGTTTCAATTTTTCCCTTTTATGGACTTCCCAAAAACGCAATAATTCTTTTTTTAGGTCGCTTTTGTTGTGGATGCGATGATTAATTAGAGGTTCCCTGAGAGCAGCTTTGAGATATTACAATAAGTCAACGCAGAGATTAAAAAAGCAAGAAAAACCAGGCATTATAAACTATACATTCGAAAAGTTTGAGAAGTACTGATTTATTATTTTTGTACTTTTGGGCGCAGTATAAATTAGATAAATACATGAATTCTTTGCTGACCTATACGCGCAAATTTATAGCTACAATAGATGTGTATTTTGATGCAGGCGATAACGATGGCGTTTGATGTATTTCTTCTATTAGCTAAATACATAATTTTTTTATTTTTTTTGGTTGCGCCTGGAGGTGCAGGAATCTTCAAAAGATACCAATGGTCCGTACCATTGGTTATGCCCGATTCATATATCTGACAATGTCATCAGTGCTAGTCAGTATATGCCTACGCTAATAATACCGCCAATACATGCGTTCTTCTTTGTAGTCGACGCTCAAGGTTTGTCACGTCCATAGTACGGATTATTTCATTATTGCAGTGAACATGAAGACGGGTACGAAGTTTGCGAGCAAAATTTGTTACTTCGTCCCTTACGGTAGCAATTCCTAGATCTCTGTGAATATCACTATTCCTTATATACCAAGGAGCATTCACGGTTGCTCTTAGTATTTCGTTTTGAAATGCTTGCAGTAGAGCCATATTGCTTGGTTTGGTACAACCCCAAAGTTGTATACCATATGTCCAACACGGTTTTAGGACTTGCTTATACAGAAGCAGTTTGTTGTATACGCTTAACTTCGAGTATCTTCCGAGTAGCCAATACATTTCTCTAAATCTGATTTCGAGCTCTTCGCGCTTCTTTTTAACGTGTGGTTTCCACTTAAGTTTTGCGTCTAGGGTCATTCCTAAATATTTTGCCTCGTTTGCGTACGGTATTTGCACCGAGTTAATGGATATAGGTAAGTTGTTTATCTTTCTTAACGTAAAATTGACATGCATTGATTTTGTCTCATTGAGGGCTATTCGCCAGGTTTTTGTCCATTCGCATACTTTGTTCAAGGCTCGTTTGAGTTTTCCCGTTGATGATTCGACTGACTCATCCGTTACGAGGATAGCCGTGTCGTCTGCGAACGTTGCTACAACGGTCCCTTAATCTTGTGGTATATTTCTTGTGTAGAGCAGGAACAAGATTGGACCGAGAACACTTCCTTGTGGAACACCGGCGTAGATTTCTTTGAGATCCGAATATTCGCTCCCGTGTCTAACACTAACAGTCTGTTTTCAAGATAAGATTCCAATATTCTGTACAACTTTTCCGGTAAGATTACCCTTAGCTTATACCTTAGGCCTTCGTGCCATACCTTATCGAAGGCTTGCGATACGTCGAGAAAAGCGCTAGAGCATATTTTTTCCCTTCTAAATACATACATATGTACATATCTATGGTGCGTTTTGGTGAAAGTTCGCTTCTCAGTGAAGTAAAATTTAATACGGAGTACAACAACACAGTGACTTGGAACCACTTTAGCTTTTTTTCTCAGTCGAAACTGAGTTGGGATATTTACTTCGCGCTACTAAAGAGCTTTTTTGCTGAGAAGAGCTTTCTTATTCAAGTTGAATGATTCAGTAGTACTTCACAAATTTAAGCACAACTTTTTCATACTTTTTAATTCAATTTCAATTCTATCCTCAATCAAATAAAAAAGTTTTAAACCAGATCGACTTGGAATCGTTTTGTGGAGAAGCTTTCACTTTGCTTTGCATAATTCTCACCAAAACACACCATAGTTAACATTATTGGGGACCACGCAGAAAAGGTCGCGGGTATCTGCTAATAACCAATAAGGAATCGGCGACCACAAGCATCTTGCATACGACGACGATACTGACGAAGAATTCAGCGGGATATCACCGGTACAAGCATTGAAATAGAATCGGCCAAAATGGGTTAAGTGATACACAAGAGCAAAACCAAGTACATACATATATGCTGTCAACAAGAAGGGACAGGTAACATCAACGAATTGGACAGAGCGCCACAATGGGCAGCTACAACTTCGAGGTAGTAGGGACTTTATCTACCTTGGGTATGCTGAAAATGACATCAGTGCAGAAATTAAGCGAAGAATAAACTTTTGCCACGATTCTACAATACACTCAGCGGAGATACAAATAGGCGAACTGGAAGGAACACTGATACCAGGAAATCTAGTGGCGTACATGCTAGAGTCAAGGATAAAATGGAATGCAGTGTGCATTTGCGCCAAAAACATATACGTAGAGTTAAGAAACGGAACGCCAGCATATTATGTCAATCTATGGAAGAAATAAATATACTTACACAGTAACGCTGACTAACGAGCACATTCAGATGCGAATTGAGCTTTGTAATAATAAGGATTCCACACTCCACAACAGTAAACAATTACAGAGCGGGTATAAGGATTCTGAAAGTCTTTGGAATGGCGAGATACAAAATCCATAATGGAGTTAGCTTTAGAAAACATGTAAACATTTAACTGACTAAAAAAAATTACTCCTACTCCTACATCAACTCACATAAGTTTTTCGAAGTTGATGGTAATATTGGCTGGGACTCAGTTAACGACGCTGTGGCAACCATCATAACTAGCTGCGCCAATAGAGATAATCACACTGGAGCGCACTGACATAACTGCTTGGATTGGTTCTTTAAATTTTTTTTAGATTTTCCATCTCCTATCCGGAAAACACTCACGCACCCCTTTTTTGAAACTGCGAGTTTGTGTTCTTTCTATGGGCCAATATTCCGTACATTGGCATTCTGTCCAAAAATGATGCATGTATCGTATATGGCTTAGGAGATAGATGATGCTAGCAGATGCAGGCAGACGGACAGATGAATTAGGAAGAGCAGTAGGGCTTAAGCTTTTTTTTTTAGTAGGCCTTAAGAGTAGTAGTTATACAGTTGCATGCAAACAACTACAGCGACAAATTTAGCAACAGCAACAGTTATGTACACCTACAGCTGCAGCTACAACTAATGCTAGAACCTCAACTACAATTACAAATTCAACTACAATTACAAATTCAGTTACAACTAACACTACAACTATAAATATAACTACTCGTACAACTACAGCGCAAAGTGCATCGTGTGAGAACCGGAAAGTGATAAAATATTTGAGGAAGGAAGAAACATACTCGTATTTGTAACCCCAATATGACGTTGTAGTCAGCAGATGGAAAGATGAAAGCGATAGCGAGCGAATTAAGCACCATGTAAACGCAGATTTACACACTTCTGTAGACTGTTAAATGGCGATGATGACCAATATTTCGCTGTCAGGCAGAATGAGCCATTCAACAGTGGCGATGACAGTCAAGATTCCCGTCAACCCGATCAGAATGAAGTGAGGATAGCGATATCTAAACTCAAATCCAACAAAGCTGCTGGAGCCGACGGCCTTGCCGCTGAACTTTTCAAGGCAGGAGGAGATGAGTTGGTAAGGAGCATGCACCAGCTCATCTGTAAAATCTGGTCGGACAAAAGTATGCCCGATGAATGGAACCTCAGCATCGTTTGCCCGATCCTGAAGAAAGGAGACCCTCTGAACTGCGCCAACTACAGAGGTATAAGTCTCCTCAATATCGCATATAAGATCCAGCCGTATTATGTGAACGACTAAAACCGATCGTCAACAACTTGATAGGTCCTTTTCAGTGCGGTTTCAGGCCTGGAAAGTCCACCATTGACCAAATATTCACACTACGGCAGATATTGGAAAAAAACCCATGAATATAAAATCGATACGCACCACCTCTTCATCGATTTGCTATGTCTAGTCTTGGCATCCCTGCCAAGCTCGTCCGTTTGTGCAGAATGGCAATGGAGAACTCTCGCTGCTCCATCAAAGTCAGTAAGAACATCACCGAACCATTCGATGTCAGGAACGGTCTTAGACAAGGTGACGCGCTATCATGCGATCTCTCTAACATAGTACTTCAAAGAATTGTACAAAACTCACAAGCCAACACCGGAGGTACAATCTTTTACAAATCTGTACAACTACTCTCTTATGCCGATGAAATTGACATAATCGGAAGAACTTAGCGGGCAGTCAATGGGGCATTTACGAGTATTGAGATCGAGCCAGCAGAGATGGGTCTAGCGGTCAATGAAAGCAAAACAAAATATATGCTGTCTACAAAAAAGGGCACCCAACATCGGCGTCTTGGACAGAACGCCACAATAGACAGATATAATTTTGAGGTAGTAAACGATTTTGTCTACCTAGGCTCTATGGTGAACTCCGCAAATGACATCTATAGGGAGATCACACGAAGAATTACTCTTGCCAATCGTTGTTTCTATGGGCTAAAACGGCAATTGAGTAGGAAAGCCCTATCTCGAACTACTAAGCTAACTCTCTATAAAACACTTATTATCCCAGTCCTGCTGTATGGCGCAGAGGCATGGGCTTTGACAAAATCGGATGACGATGCCCTAGGTAATTTCGAGAGAAAAGTTCTTCGAGCGATCTTTGGTCCCGTCTGCATAGACGGTTAGTGGAGGAGAAGGTACAATGCCGAGCTATACGGCCTGTACAAGGACATCCACTTAGCCAGAAGAGTTCACATACAGCGACTAAGATGACTGGGTCAATTAGAGCGGATGGAGCCCATCGTTCCCGCCAAGAAAGTCTTCGAATCCACCCCGGATGGACGACCTCGCGGTAGGTGGCGCAAACAAGTCGAGGGGGACCTCAACCAACTTGGCGTGCGCAACTGGAGGCAGCTGGCTCATAACCGCGGTGGCTGGAGAGGTTTGTTGGTTGAGGCCCAAGTCCACCCCGGACTGTAGCGCCATCTAAGTAAGTAAGTAAGTAAACGCAGATTGGATTGAAACGTGATAAACTTAGTCCAATCAGAAAATTGTCTGTAATCGAGTTAAGATTTTGCATGTACACACGGAAGAGAGAGAAATGAAATAAATTTGTGGTTTTTTTTTTTATAATTTGCGGGTGCCAAAGGGATTATTATACCCTTATACTGGTTCTCAGGGCGCGGGCGGATGGGAAAAGGGGGGAAAGAGAGAGAGAAGAGATGCCGGTTTGCGTTGGCTTTAAATGTTTGAAGGTTGTAATGACTAGGAAATACAGAGGCTGGTAGATCGTTCCACAAACGTGTTATTCTGCTTATAAACGAATTTGACAGTACATACGTCCGAAGTTGGGCTTGAGGGTGAACTGTTGTGCATGTGAAGCATGATGCGCATTTCGGATGAAGTTTTGAAGGAGAGAAATGCAACTGGCTAGCAACTGTACAGCGACATCGACCTAGTCAAAAAACTGTGTAGTGGACGTCTGAGATGGCTAGGACATGTAGAGTGGATGGACACCAACGCTCCGGCCGGCAAAGTCTTCGAATCTAATCCCGAGGGACGACGCACTAGAGGGAATCATCGCCGTAGGTGGCGCGCATAAGTTCAAGGGGACCTCCACCAACTTAGAGTGCGCAACTGGAGGCAATTAGCTAAAGACCGAGCTAAATGAAGAGGCTTGTTGGTTGAGGCCCAGGTTCACCCCGAACTGTAGCGCCATCTAAGTAAGTAAGTAAGTAAGTAGGAAAGAACCCAGAAGAGTAGGACAGACAAAAAAGCTTACGCAGAGGTTTTGCCACCGTGGAAGAACACCTCTTTAGAACTATGGGGGAGATACCATCTGGACCAGCACATTTGTGTTTGTTAAGACCTTTGAGTACTCCTGCAACTGTACGAGTGCAAAAGTGGACTTGTCCGATGGAAAATTCGACGCTTTCAAGTACAGACGGAGACAAAGCACCATCTGGCAGGGTGGAGTTCGTTGCAAAGTGAGCGGCAAGCAGTTTGGCTTTGTCTAAGGAGCTCACAGATGGAATGTCATATTAAATGAGCGTTGGTATGGCAGGCGAGGCGGAATTTTTAAATTTTTTTGACGAATGACCAAAAATGGACATTGTAGAATCTTTTTCCTCAATTTTTGATCATGTAAGAATTTTACACGTCGAGTGTGAACATTGCAGTCATTTCTAGTTTGTTTAAGCTTCTTTCGGCTTTCCTCAGACTTGTTGGCTTTATAAAAACGAAAACTTACCTCTTTCAACCTGATAGCCTCTTTGCGGCTTTGGTCAAACCACGAGGTCTTAGGTTTAATGCTTGTTATTCTGTTAGGAATAAAGTCATTCATACATAAGAGGGTGCGGTCATACAGCAGTAAAAAAGGGTTATTTATTCTCTACGAAGAGTAGGTACAATTCTGGAAGGGATTTCCCATGCTAATAACTTTACCATTTGCAGGCATTGCATTTTGGTATTACTGTGGCGTCATGAAAAGGAAATGGTGAATAAGAGTAACTAGTTTGGCATACCTAAATTCACGCACAGAGGAAGAAGTGTAAAACTTAATTCTCTCAATTTTATTCCAGCCCAATTCCTCAACTTGGGTTCAGCAAAAATGCCTGTTAAGACTTAAGCCTGCTTCAACTCAATTTTTGAAACGGTGTAATTGAACAAATTTAATTTGAGGGGGTTTTAATGAAATGGAAGTTTAACACACTGAAATTCATTCTAAAAGTCTTTATATTATATACTTTTTTCATGTGCGTATTTAACATTTGATTTTGTTGTTTTACTTCAGCTCATTTAACGTTAAAGGAAACTGAAATCCGAGAGCACTCAGACTCTCCGGTCCATTGTACTACCAGGCAGGAACCTTTCTTTGTCATAGTGTAGTAAGAGTCATAAGTGAGTAATAAAAACTAATAGATTAGGAAATTAATTTAAATTTGAAAATTTAAAATAATGTGTATGCCACTCGACCGGCTTGCAAGACGAGCCATCAGGTAAGCGAGCCCTAGGTACGGTGGTGGATCAAGTCCGACATCTTTCCTGGAGACGTCTACGGATTCCTCCTGATGAGTTGGAGTCAATGGCGGAGGATCGAGAAGGATGGAGAGTCCACCTGAGCTTCCTACTTCTGCGACTCTCATAAAGGATTAGCGGACTATTGAAAATGTATGTATGTACGAGTGAAAAGTTCTCGGCCTGACGCAGAGATAGCGTTCCAATCAGCAAAAGTTTATGTTTCCTGCCTGGGTGCACTTCTCATTAGTTCTTATGACAAGTTTCAACTTATTCTCTCAAGTAGTTTGTTTAGAATAACTTTTGCAGTAGACGTCTTGCGGGTTTTTCGTTAAAATGGATAAACTTGAATATCGTGCGGTCAAAAATTCTTCGTTTTGGATGTGTTAACCCCTAATTCATCCAAAGTTGACAAAAGTTTACGGTGACACTGCTAATTCCATGTCAACCGTTAAAAAGTGGGCAGCTAAATTTTAACGTGGTCGCATGTCCCTCGAAGACGACCCACGTGAAGGACAGCCAAAAACCGCAACCACACCCGAAACAATCGAAAAAGTGCATGATATCGTGTTGGCCGATAGGCGAGTGAAGGTGAGTGAGATAGCTGAGGCTGTGTGTATATCGGAAGAAAGGGTGCGAAACATCTTGCACAAAAACTTAGGGATGCGAAAGCTCTGCGCAAGATGGGTGCAGCATTTGCTGAATGCCGATCAAAAGCAGATGCGCAAATGATTTTCGCGGCAATCTTTGGACCGATTCAATAGGGATCCGACCGATTTTGTGCGGTGGAAGCCGGTGGTTCAGCGCCAAAGAAAGCGAAGTCGCTCGCATCTGCCGGAAAGGTCATGGCCAGTGTGTTTTGGGATGCAAAAGGGATTCTGTTAATTGATTACCTTGAGAAAGGCAGAACAATTACAGGCGAATATTACTCCTTGATCACCATCTTATGATAGCTACCCTCCACTGCTGCAGTTCGAAGACCCCAGCACAACACAAGAATGCCCAGGTTCAACGTCGATAGACTTACTGATCCCTCAGGGCGCCAACAATTGAGGGAGCACTTTTCGCAAGGTGTGGAAGCAATCAGCAGCTCTATGCCCGCAACCATCCAAGACCATTGGTGTGCTGTGAAAAATGTTTTTACATCTGGTACTGAAAGATTTGTCGGTCGATTGCAGGGAAGACATAGGGCGTGGCTTTCCGAGGATACCTGGAGACAGATTGACGAACGAAAACAGCTGACAGCTCGCGTTGCAGCTACCCCAGCAGCAGGGAGAAGCGAGCTAGAGTCCCTATATCGCACGAAGATGAGAGAAGTTCAGCGTAGCGTGCGACGTGACAAGCGCAACTACATCAACGCGCTGGCTACAGAAGCAGAAGAAGCAGCACCGAGGTGCGACAGCAGGACTATCTACAGAATCACTAAAGAGCTGACAGGTGGTCGCAGCTCCAGCCAACACCCAGTGAAAAGCCTAGACGGTTCCTTGCTTATTTCGGATGAGGACCAGTTCAAGAGATGGAAAGAGCATTTTGCTGCGGTTTTAAACCGTGTATTCGCTAGCGATATGCTCCCAAATCAAACTGAGATGCCCGAGGTAAGAAGTTCCGCGAATACGCACCACGACTCACAGTAAAGATGAGATCATTACCGCGATCAAGGCACTAAAAACCAACAAGGCGGTAGGACTTGACGGTATTCCAGCAGAGCTCTTACGAGCAGCACCAGCAACATCGGCTGAGCTTCTGCCTCCACTTATAGAGAGAGCTTGGGAAGCTGAGAGCTTGGGAAGCTGAGAGCTTTCCTAACGAGTGGAAAAAGGGAATGATCGTCAAGCTAGCTAAGAAAGGAAATTTAATGGAGTGCGAAAACTGGAGGTGTATCTGTGTGCTGCCTGCTGTAGCTAAGATAATAGCTAAAATCATCCTGGAGCGAATCAAACAACATCTCGAAGACACACTCGATGCCGAACAAGCAGGTTTCCGCTCTGGATCATCCTGTGCCGACCACATCAACACCTTGCGGATTATCATCGAACAGTGTGTTGAATATCGATCGCCACTGCACCTGCTGTTCATCGATTTTGAGAAGGCGTTCGATAGTGTCAACACTGATAATTGCTATTATCAAAGCTACATATGAAGGCTCCAAATGTTACGTTCTGCACAGGGGAAGGTTGTATGAGGAATTTGAGATCCAAAGTCGGATAAGACAATGCTGTATCCTTTCACTAATATTATTCCAATTGGTGATTAGCGATGTGCTTCATGAAGCTTTGTCGACGGGAAACGGAGGAATTCGATGGACTCTTACATCTCAACTGAAACATCTTGACCACGCTGACAATGTATGCTTACTCTCCCACAGAATTATGAACCTGCACCAAATGACAGCAGATGTGGAGAGGAAGGCAGGTGTCATCGGGCTGAAAATTAATATAGCAAAAACTAAAATTATCAGCCGGCTCAAATATTCATTGCTGGACAACCGGTAGAGAGAGTAGAGGATTTCCAGTATCTTAGGAATATTGTCTCGGCCGATGGTGGAACCGAACTGGATATAGCGAACAGGATCGCCAAAGCAAAGTCCGCGTTCGGTATGTTGTCCAAAATATGGCGAAGCAATGCAATCAGTTCGAGCACCAAGATAAGACTGTTCCGCTCCAACGTTGAATCCGTGCTGTTATATGGTTGCAGCACGTGGAGAGTGACCACTACTATCACCAGAAAGCTGCAAACGTTTGTTAATAGGTGCCTGCGTAATATCTTAAGGATTTTCTGGCCCAATAGTGTCTCTAACGAACACCTTTACGAGAGAACGGGTCAGGAACCAATAGGCACAACCATCCAACGGCGGAAGTGGCAGTGGATTGGTCACACGTTCCATAAGGGTGACAGTTGCATAGCGAACCATGCTATACAATGGGACCCTCTAACTCAGGATGGCAGAAAACCTGGCGGTCCGAGGAGAACATGGCGCAGAACAGTCGAGAAGGAGGCACGGCAGTTAGGGAAAAGTTGGGAAGAACTCAGACACATTACCAGAAATCGAACACGATGGCGCATAGACGTAGTAGAAGCCCTAGGACCCACAAGGGGATACAGGACATAGGAAGAAGAAGAAGAAGAAGTATATTACTCCAACCTTCTTGACCAACTGGATGCCAAAATTCGCAAGAGGCCTAGCTTGAAGAAGAAAAAATTATTTTTCACCAGGACAATGCACCTGTACACAAGTGTGCGTTGGCGAAGGGAAAACTGCGGGATTTGGGGTACGATTTGCTCGGCCATCCCCCCTATTCACCCGATTTGGCACCCTCAGACTTCCATCTGTTTCCAAACTTGAAGAAATTTGTTTCTTGCAAGCGCTTCGCATCCAATGCAGAAGTTGAGTGGGCCGTAGATGAATATTTTCACAGCCTTCCAGACTCTCACTTCCGAGAATGAATACTGATGTTGGAGAAACGCTTGACAAAGTGTGTTGAAGTCAAGGGAGATTATGTAGAAAAATAAAATCATTTTTGAACTGAAAATCGGAGTCTTTCATCGTCAGGCCGAGAACTTTTCACCTTGCCCTCGTATACATTTGAAATTGAGTTGAAATTCAACACTTATATAAAGGTCTATTTGTACAATATTACAGTTCCTTCGCAGATTTCCCAGGAGAAAAAAGAAAGACGCGAAATTTCATCTGCACACGATTACCTTCGAAACTTGCTATAAAATCGGGATCGGTAAATCGCTCTCATATGGAATAAATAGTCGAATGGGATGTCAGCTCAGACAAATGCGCTTGCTGGCTTTAAAATTTGCAAGTGTTAAGATTTGAGCGCGAGTGTGCACGCCGCATTAGAGTAATTGTGCGAAGACTCTTTTATGTGTTTGTACAAACAAACCTACCATGGACATTTACCATCTTCAACGAGAGCCAGAGGGGGCATTAATCTATTTTTTGACATTCACTGAAAGTTACATTTTGCGTTTGCTTGTTTTTCGCATTAAATTCATTCTGGTTGTTTTCGTTTACATGTGAAATTTTTCTTTAAAATCGCGCAGCAAAACAAAAATTATTGAATTAATTAGAATTGGAATTCTCTCTTTAAGTACAAGTTAATAGTTGCCGCGATCTATATACAAAGATCTCACGACGGAGATAAAACAGTCTAGAGCAACGAAAAGTATTCGTTTTGTGCTGAAGGTTTGCATATTTACCTCCTTTCAAAAAATGGTTTATTGTGTGCTGAAATTGTGCTTGTTTCTTGCTAAATGCATCCAGAAAAACGTTCGTTTCTTTTGGCGTCCAACTTATTATTGTTTTCATTCATTATACTTTTGGTTTTTCGCATTGTTTGACCTTGAAATTGCACAGCTGAGTACCTATCAGTGATGTCGTTTTTCAATTTTAAAGAGGAGCCCATTTGAAGACTGGGGAGCCATTCTTGTGAAAGAGTAGCCACCGAAAAAGTATCAAAAGGATGTGCAATTATGTAGTATGCAACGAATATTCGCTATGAAGTTGTAATAGAATGCAAATATTGGTTAGGCAAATGTACCTAATTATTTTTGTTCTTTGTAAATTTAACTTTATAATTTGGGGAGCCTTTTTGATTTATGGGTATTCAGTGTTCAGCAAAGGAGCCCTTCCGACAACGTTGGTACCTACCTGAGGCTTAACGCGGAGTTACCTTGCGGTGATTTTTGGTTTATTAAATTCAAAGACTATCCGCTCGTTATTTTTTTTTTTTGTAAAGAAGGAAATCATTAGACCTAATTCGTTAACCTTAATGAGGTTTAAGGTACTTTGTGCTCTAAAGTGCTCGAAGTCTATTCGAGTATTTAGCGAACCTAACATGACAAAGAGAAAAATTGAAAAGTAGCGAGGAGCGAATATTTCTCCCCCTGTGCTCGAATGTGCTTGAAGAATTTGCCTAAGGATATACAAGAGTAATGGGAAAACAAATTATAGAGTGGCTGATGAAACGTGCTACCAAAAGAAAACATGATAACTTTCATTCTGTGCAGTTATTCGGTTCCATTTTTTATTTATTATTATTATTTTTTTTTTTTTCGTTTTGCAGATTAGCATTTATTAAAAATGAACGATTGGGAGATGAAACTTAGATTTCGATAGTGTGTCGCTATCATGCTTTGGTGTCTGTGATTTCCGTCTAAAGAGAGTTTAGGCGGATGTTTGGCGGTATTCCTTCGAGCAGATGGACTGTAATAAGGCTAGCTTACTATTTGCCGAGCATGGGACAGTCACAAGAAGGCCTTGCCACCGAGATCCTTCAGTTAGGACACAGGATACGATTACTGCTGTAGCTGCTGCCATACAAACCAATCCTAGCGTTTCGACCCGAAACTTATTGGCTTAAATGGGAATAAGCAGACACTCAATGCAGACAATTCTGCACAAAGATTTGAGCTTATTTCCCTATAAAGTTCAAATAATAAGCAAATTGAACCCAGCAGACGATGATTTGCTTGGAATCATGCCAGAAGATCATTCAAATGGTGGAAGAGGACAACAACCATTTAAATTTCAGTTTTATGTCTGACGAGGCCCATTTGGATTTAAACGGCAATGTTAATAAGCAAAATTGTCAAATATAGGGTCAATCTAACCCGGAGATACTCCATGAGACAGAACTGCATCCAACTCGAGTCACAGTGTGGTATGTAGTTTCATCAAGTTCATTTTCATTGTCAAGCCATACTTTTTTGAAGAAAACGATCGCACTGTAGCGGCCAATGGAGAGAGATATTTAAAGATGTTGAAGGAGTTTTTCTTCCCATAACTACTCCGAAAGAGAATCCCTTTCAACTCTGTGTGGTTTCAGCAAGTTGCACAACTTCACATATCCAGGCCTGTTATGAGAGAATTGCAGGGAAAATTCCCAAATTAGCTGATTTAGAGGAACTCCACATTCCGTTGGCCGCCAAGGTCTCCTATGTATGTGTATAGATAAAGAATGAGTTAACAAATTTGCTATTGAAGTGAAAAAAGTAATTTTATTAATTTTAAATATCATCAGTACATATAATAAAATTAAACATTTTGTCTTTTTATCTGTTTATTGCAACGCGCATCACGTTAAGACTTAGCCCAATCCGTTTTTTTCAGGAAAAAGAAAGTCCAACTTTTTTTATTACAATCGGCCTACTCATTCAGGAGATATGCGAAAAATATTAGAAAAGAGTTGAATTTTATATCACTAAAAGATAATCAGGCGGATTCTAAATATATATAGTTATATTTTCCCGAGAATAGAATTCTCTTATTCCGAATTCCGCGGGACACAATTGTTCCCTTCGAATTTGGGAATAGGAATTATGAATTTTCGAATCTTCATTTGACGTTTAAATGAATTTGCAAAAATTAATTCTTTTATTTTTATCAATTGTCGGAATCTTCCATACTTAAGAGATTTTTGTTATTTTTCGTGGTAAAATTAAGCGTTGTGTTTTAAGTGTTGTACGTGGTGGGCACTATTTTCCACGGTTTTTATTCTGGTATAAAGAGATATCCAGTTTTTCAAGACGAAATAGTTTTACAACAGTTTTGCAATGCACAGCATTGCATTCAGGATGCTGAAGAGAACCGACAAGGATATATATATATATATATTTGGCGCAACAGCTCTTTTAAGTGCCAGGGCCTAGCTTCTCACAACCACTCATGTTGTGTGCGTTATATTTTTCACACGAATGGAAGGGACCTACAGTTTAGTGCCGAGTCCGAACGGCGATTTGAGAAACTTTTTCGTGACAATAATACTCTCGGATGTTTGTCAGACGCTCGCAAGAGGTGGGACCGTGAAAAAACTTTTTGGTGTTTTCTGGGATTCGAACTTGGAACCTCATGCGTAGTGATCCGACACACTAACCACTTACGCCACGGCGCCCACCGACAAGGATAGCCAAGAGCTATTAGAAGGTGTTTGCGGGATAGTACAAATCCTCTGGAGTTGCCTGAATCATTGTAAATATGTACAAACAAATTTAATATCATTTACATTTATACATTTTTGTTCCTTAGGTTTCAAAAGTATTATAGGATCAATAAGGTGGGATTCCAATATTTGCTAGAAAGCGCTTTGCAATATCCCCGATTGTGAAACTGAGCGAATGCTTGCGCTTCTTTGTCGAAGGAGGATACCAAACGGGGGTTGGAATAGACCATAATATTGGTCTGGCCCAATCTAGCTTCAACAAAGTGCTCGCAGAAGTACTAGATATCTTGGAATAAAGTAAAGATAAGTGGATAAATGTATGCAAAACAGTCGAAGACAGAAAAAAAGAGGCATAAATCACAAAAGTGTGCTATGCATTGCATAATAGATTTTTAGATTTAGATTTAGATTTGATTTTATTTAGGTATGTCGCTTATAAAAATTACAATCTTGTATTTAAGATACAATCAATAAATGCATGGCATTGCCGTCTGCCTGATTGACAATTAAAATTTACAAATTATTAAATACGATTTTTTTTTATCTTTAAAAATGTTCATTCAATATTCTTTCTCGATAAGCAAGTGCTAATTTACAATATTGGAATAGTTTCTCAACGTTTAATTCATTAAGTAAGTCTATTACTGCTTCTTCCGCTAGAAAATCACTTCCAAGGTTGTTTCTTCTAATCTCTCGGAGAATTGGACATTTGCCAACAAAATGGAGCACGTCTTCTCTTTCGGCTAGATTGCAAATACTGCAGAGTAATGGTAAATCCTCCCTATGTGGGATGTAGTTCAATTTCAAGAGTTCTGCTCTTAGCTTTAGCATCATCGATATCTTCTGTACTTCATAAGCATCTTTAAAATAATTTCTCTCATTTAGGTGATGGTTCAGTTGGCTGTAGATGGATCGATGGACCGAACTCGTAGCTTCTCCTGTATACATAACCACAAATTTAGCATCAACTTTCGCAATGAGATCATAGAGTATCGGCTTCCAGTTCGTAGAGTTATCCACATCTAGATTTATTTCCATACCACAGCTATCTGCTAGATCCAACCATTCTGCATACCAGCTCCGCTTGGTATGTATTGCTCTTAGAGCCGCTTTTCGGCAGGCGGGAGTTGGGCATGTTCATAACTTTTATTACATAATTTATCTGCAATTTCAGGGTCTTTATGAAGAGTGGGGACAGTCCTGTTTCCAGCATAAGGATGTAATTAGGCGTGTTAGGTGAAGACGAAATGCACGCTTAATATAGTACCTTAGTAGCTTTTCAACGGTATCGAAATACTTGCACCCCCAAGCTTGGGCCGCATAAAATAAAATAGATTCGGAGACTGCCTCAAATATTTTATACTTACTGCTCTGAGCTACGAATTTATTACCAAGACATCTACTCCATGCTGTATTTATGGCAGTTTTCGCCTGAGTTAACTTTACCTTAAGATGGTTATCCATACTAAGGTTTTTTGTCAGTAACACCCCCAGGTATTTGTATTCAGTCACCACCTCCACTTCTGCACCATTAAATTTCCATTTTTCGTTCAACCGCATTCTGCCTCCACCCTTCTTGAAAATCATAATTTTCGATTTATCCAAGTTAACTACAAGGCTCCATAAACAACAGTATTCATATAAACGATTAATCATAAGCTGGAGAGATTCTGGTGAATTTGCAAGCAGAACTATGTCGTCAGCAAACATCAGGGCCTTTATGCATGATCCAGAAAAGTGTACACCTCCTGGCAAGCAATCGGTAAGATCGTCAATAAATAGCGCAAATAGGCAAGGGCTGAGCGCACATCCTTGTCTGACTCCTGATTTTGCTTGGAACCACTCGGAATTCGCTTCTCCATCCCATACCGCTACCCGAGTATCTGCGTAAAGCTTTTCCAAAACTCTTCCAAATTTTCGCGACATTCCCATGTTATAAAGCTTGTAGAACAAAGCATTTCTATCCACGGTGTCAAAAGCTGCCTTGAAGTCTACGAAAAACGTATAGAGTTTTTTGCCCTGCAAGATGTACGATTCTGCTATACTTCTCATGACGAATATATGGTCGATGGTAGAATACCCAGGCCTGAATCCGGCCTGGTACTCCTTTAGAAGGTTGTTGGTGTCAATCCATGCCGTCAGCCGTCTTTGAAGGACTGCAGTAAATGTTTTATAAGAGCCATTCAAAAAGGAGATGCCTCGATAGTTTGCCGGGTCAGCTGGGCAGCCTTTTTTGTACAAAGGGTATATTAGAGCTTCTTTAAATTGTTGCGGGATCATTTCTTGCTCAAACACATTATTAAATAACATAACGAGCTTATCTATAAATAAATTGGTCCCATACTTATAGAATTCAACTGGTACCTTATCAGAACCTGGGGCCTTGCCGTCCTTCAGGTTATTGAGTCCTTTAATTACTTCTTCTCGGGTGATAGGTGTATCAAGTATATCGTTATCCAAACCAGGAGCGGCATACTGAAATGATACCCTTATTATATTAGGATTCAGTAGGTTTCTAAAGTATGTAAGAAGCATGTTCGGGCTCAAGTTTCTGCTGATAACTCATTTTCTTCCATTGATTTGCCGTGCTAGGGCCCAACACTGGACTGCGTTGCGGCACTGGGCCAGTCTTCGTGCTTCTGCTTCATAATACAGCTTCTTTTTTGTTCTGCATATAACCTTATACATGCTATTACTATTTATATATTTGTCTTTAAAGAAATCACCACTGAACTGTCGGAATAACTTAAGCCATAGAAAGGACTGATGCCTCGCTCTTCTACAGTCATTGTCAAACCAAGGTTGGATTGAAAGCGTCTTGTTACTCCTGCTAATCATGTAGCCTGGATAAGAGTTCTTTATAATTTCTTCCATACCATTAAAGTCTAACGCCGGTCGCGATTGTAAATGCCTATCCAGCTGCATTCTGTACACAGAGGCCTTAGAAGCGCTCCATACCATCTTGGGTAGCGGCATTAGTGCTCGTGTTCCTTCCGAATGCATATCTTTAAAGCCAAATGTTACAATGAGAGGAAGGTGATCAGAATAAGGTACTTGGCCCACTTCCAAGTGGGCATTGCATAATATATGCATTCATTTTAAGGCACACTTCGCCAACGATCGTCCCATGATTTCAGATAATTCTGAAAATATCGAGACTAACGATAGTGGAATCACTTCGTTAGAAAGTTCTGAATATTTGATAGCAACGCGTAGAATTCAGACTCTTTAAGTTTTAATGCAAATGCAATTGTATGTACCATATATCTAGTAATAGAGAATTTTTTTTTTTATAAAAACAGAAAATACTATTTATTTATCCATTTCGTGGTGATTAAGAAAAACATAAGGGAAACAAAACTGCGTGGGAGAATTTAAGAGCTTCCTGCAACCTGACTTCTTAATTCTTCGATTTCTAGAAGTCGAGGATTTTTTTCAATTTTATCTTTGACTTCCCACTTTCGCAAGCTTTCCATAACCCAATTGTGCCGTTTCGTTTTTTCCAGATTCTGATTTTGAATTTTCTTCATTTCTTTAATTTCTTGATGTCTTTTCCTGTATTTCGTAGAGTTTGTCGAGAGAGCGATATATTTTTCCCGTGTTTAGATGCTGTTCTTTTAAACTTCCGACTACTTTCTTGACAGTCTCACATAACTCCTTTTGGACTACCAGCTCCTTTTCCAAAACTTCCGAGGCAATAATTTTATGTGCATTAGCACCTCCTTGCGGACGGGAGTTGGGCCATTGGGAAATTTTCTTTGGCGTCACTACTTCATCGTAAAATTCTATACCAAGTAGTTCTAGCTCCACTTCAGAAAGGGAATCCACTTTTTCTATTGGCGAAGAAATCAGTATCTTTTCAGGTGGCTCTTCATTTTCGTTTCCTGGTTTTCCTTTTTTATTCGAAGCATTCAGACTAAATGATTCTGCCGCAACGGCTTCCACGGACTCTTTCATTCCAACTAGATTATATATCGCTTGTTCTATATCAGAGAATTTATGCTCTTTATTGGGTCGTCCCACAGTGTCATTTCTAGTTTTAGATTTGATTCCGCTTTTGCCCGTACATATTTTTTTTATCACTCCAGACCTAAAATTTAAGTTTTAATTAAGCTTTTGTTCTTAGCCATTCATACAAATACCTCTTTCCATTCAGCAATTCGTTTAAATAGTGGTCCTACTGAATTTAATTCAGCTTCAGCCTTTTGACTAAGCAGGGCCACTTCTTCTTTACTTGCCTTGTGGAACCCACACGCAATATCGCGGTGCTCTTCCATTAAGTTTAACAGTTTTTGTAGCTGAAGCTTATTTGTTGTTTTAGACCTACATACATATAAAATCATTTACATACATACATACATACATTTTCAATGGCCCGCTAATCCTTCATGAGGGTCGCGGGGGTAGGATGCTCAGGTGGACTCTCCATCCTCCGTTATTGACTCCAATTCATCAGGAGGAATTCCTAGACGGTTCCAGGAGAGATGTCGGACTTGGTCCAACCATCTATTTCTAGGTCTACCGGGGAGCCGCCTACCCGATGGCACGTCTTGGAAGCCGGTCTGGGGGCATACGCACTACGTGACCAAACTATCGAAGCACAGATCGATCCGTTCGGAGAAGTAGCTGCTCAACATTGAGCGCCTCGCGTACTCTGGTGTTGCGCACTCGATCCCTACGAGTTATTCCAGCAACACCACGAAGGAGCTTCATTTCGCCAGCTTGTATCCGCGATCTTATTCTTTCGGTCACTACCCAAATTTCATGACCATAGGATATTGATTTAACACCGTTTATCCGAACACAGCTTCCACAGTTTGTATATAAAGACTGAATCGCCCTTAACAGGGAACCATCAATCCCATACTCCTGCAGAACACTCCAGAGTTTGCCTCGAGGAACCGTATCATATGCTTTTTCCAAATCCACAAATAAGTGTAGACAGGTTTAGCATACTCCCAGGACTTCTCAAGAACCATTCTGAGAGTGAAATACTGGTCGGTTGTGCTTCTACCGGGACGAAAACCGCACTGCTCATCCCCCAAACTGTCCTCAACCACAGCTCTGGAAAGCGTTTCTATCACCTTAGCGAAAACTTTTCCAGGGAGAGTTAAAAGGATATACCCCTATAGTTGGCGCAATCTCTTTTGTCCCCTTTTTTAAAAAGAGGAACTATCACCCCCATTTGCCAATCACCAGGTGTTTCACCGCATTCCCAGGCCACTTTAATGACACGCGAGAGCCATTGCACTCCCTCTTTACCTAAATCCTTGAGCATTTTTGGCCGAATTTCAGCCACTCCAGCAGATTTGCCAACTTTTAGCACTTTGATCGCCAAAGCTACTTCCTCTACCGTAGGACTACTTTAAAATTAAAATTGCAAAAGTAATAACATATTTTCACGAAACTCCCTAGCAAACGGATCGGGAATATAATCGCGGGAAATCAAAGTAAATTCTCCTCTTTCTTGACATTTGTGATGCCTCCGGGAGTATAAAATAGTAGAAAAGGGCAACGAAAAAATTCCCGGGGAATTTTTATTTAGAATCGGCCTGAATTACTTAGCCCTAAGTCAATAATGGCTTACCGGATTAAAAAACAAAAATAGGTGGATTTAGTAAATTTCCCTTTTCATTTAAGATATAAAACATCCTCCTGCGTTGTCCTGAAGATGAGCAATGTTCAAAACAATTATTCAAATTATCGTCAATATATCAAATTATTATAATTTTCCTTCAGTGCAGGGTCCGTCAAATGAAGTGTTACCAATTCAGAATACTCTAGTTTCTTTATTTCAAATTTGTGATTCGTGACCATTCCATTCTCGACGAAGCGCTGACTTTAATGTTTCCACACTTTGATATTTTTTTGTCGGCACTTAAGCCTCCAAAATGGACCATATGGAGAAGTCCTTAGGATTCAAGTCTGGAGAGTATGGAGGCCACTGCTGAGAAGAAATAAACTGCGGAACATGACGATGTAAAAAATTTTGTGTTAGACGTGCTTTATGAGATGGTGCTGAGTCCTGTTGGAATGCTCAGCGATTGGCATCGAATTGTTTGCGTGCCAAGCGATCAATGCATCAACTAAAACCTTTTGTTGGTACACTTCCTGATTCACTTAACCGCTCTGGTCAATAAATCCAGCGGAGAGTGCCCGTTTGCAGTTACAGCAGCCCAAACCATCACAGAAGCAGGCCCTTGTTTACGAACAGCAATTTGGTTTCGCAAATTATCCTTAGATTTGTTCTGCAACCACACACGATCATTTTGCTTGTCAGCAATACGTGCTGAACAGTAAACAATTTTTCATCAGAAAATACCAAATTCTGTAGATTACCGGCTGCGTGCAAGGCTTTCAGTGCTTTTAATCTTTTAATGCGAACTTTCGGTTGCGCCGGTGCTAAATCCTGTACTTTTTGTATCTTGTAGGGCTTCAATTTAAGTTAATTTGTTAGTACGCGCAGTATGCTTGATTTGCTGCACTCTTACGTGGATTTCTTTGAATTCGTGCCTTTACCTTTCGGACCATTTCTGATGATGTTGCTGTTTTTCCAGGAGCACCTCGAAAGCGTTTAGCAATGCTACCAATATCATTGTAACGCTTAATGGTCCGATACACAAACATTTTATTTACACGCAGGTGCTGCAACTCGAATGAACAAAGGCTGCCTGTAATTTTCCTGCCAAGGCAATCACACTATTTCTCTTGAATTCCATTTCGAATATTTTGCTTTAAGTACGGCGTAGAATGATAAGCAACCGTGTGCCTGTTAACAACTGGATATTCTGTCAATATATGTCAATATGAATCAGCTGCTATCGCTGTCATCAGTACTGCCAATGTAAAGTTGGTAACACTTCATTTGGCGGACCTTGTAGAGACCACTGCCAGGAGTTGGTATCATTGCAATAGTGTATGTGTGAGCATATTGTAACGAAGTGACATAATCCACCACCAGAAGCGATCATCCACACTCCACGCACACCTCACTAACCACCTAATGCGGAGGCCGCCATCTGTTGGCAGGTAGCGATACCGAATCTCATGTCAAACAAGAGGAGAAAATGTAAATACAAAGGTCGCAGACGAGAATGTGGAGGAAATTTTGCATTGGCTCAAAATTCACATTCTCGTCTTGCAGGACTTTCCATAAAGGAGTGTAGATGGGAGTCAGTGGGGAGAGTCTGCTCAAGCGGTGTGGTACCAATCTCGTGTACTCTTGACAGCCTCTCGGAATTGGTCTTACGACTTTCCACAAGTTTTCTGCCTTCACCTCGGTGATAAGGCAATAATCCACGGGTCTGCTACTAGCCATAGCCGGCCCGTCCGATAGGTTTCTCCCCTTCTGAGGGAAACAAATTAAGTAAATTACAGCGGATTTGCCGCCCTTTGTCGAGCTACAGCACGCCTGCCCTAAGTGCGGACGGCTACATTCCAAGCCTGCCCTAAGTGCGGACTGGATCCTTCCCAAGCCTGCCCTAAGTGCGGACTGGGTCACAGCACGCCTGCCCTAAGTGCGGACGGCTACATTCCAAGCCTGCCCTAAGTGCGGACTGGATCCTTTCCAAGCCTGCCCTAAGTGCGGACTGGGTCACAGCACGCCTGCCCTAAGTGCGGACGGCTACATTCTAAGCCTGCCCTAAGTGCGGACTGGATCCTTCCCAAGCCTGCCCTAAGTGCGGACTGGGTCACAGCACGCCTGCCCTAAGTGCGGACGGCTACATTCTAAGCCTGCCCTAAGTGCGGACTGGATCCTTCCCAAGCCTGCCCTAAGTGCGGACTGGGTCACAGCACGCCTGCCCTAAGTGCGGACGGCTACATTCCAAGCCTGCCCTAAGTGCGGACTGGATCCTTCCCAAGCCTGCCCTAAGTGCGGACTGGGTCACAGCACGCCTGCCCTAAGTGCGGACGGCTACATTCCAAGCCTGCCCTAAGTGCGGACTGGATCCTTTCCAAGCCTGCCCTAAGTGCGGACTGGGTCACAGCACGCCTGCCCTAAGTGCGGACGGCTACATTCTAAGCCTGCCCTAAGTGCGGACTGGATCCTTCCCAAGCCTGCCCTAAGTGCGGACTGGGTCACAGCACGCCTGCCCTAAGTGCGGACGGCTACATTCTAAGCCTGCCCTAAGTGCGGACTGGATCCTTCCCAAGCCTGCCCTAAGTGCGGACTGGGTCACAGCACGCCTGCCCTAAGTGCGGACGGCTACATTCCAAGCCTGCCCTAAGTGCGGACTGGATCCTTCCCAAGCCTGCCCTAAGTGCGGACTGGGTCACAGCACGCCTGCCCTAAGTGCGGACTGGATCCTTTCCAAGCCTGCCCTAAGTGCGGACTGGGTCACAGCACGCCTGCCCTAAGTGCGGACGGCTACATTCCAAGCCTGCCCTAAGTGCGGACTGGATCCTTCCCAAGCCTGCCCTAAGTGCGGACTGGGTCACAGCACGCCTGCCCTAAGTGCGGACGGCTACCTTCCAAGCCTGCCCTAAGTGCGGACTGGATCCTTCCCAAGCCTGCCCTAAGTGCGGACTGGGTCACAGCACGCCTGCCCTCAGTGCGGACGGCTACCTTCCAAGCCTGCCCTAAGTGCGGACTGGATCTTTCCCAAGCCTGCCCTAAGTGTGGACTGGGTCATCGCACGCCTGCCCTAAGTGCGGACTGCGCCCTTCGAAGCCTGCCCTAAGTGCAGACTGAAGCTCCTGCCCGCCGACGTACCGAACCGAGCCAGACAACCAGACGCATAACCCCGGCCCGTACCAGAACCAGCCGCAGGACGACCAACATTAGCGTTAAGTTATCCAAATATTGTTAGGCATAAGTATTGTTAGCTCAGAACATTTTGCATTGTTAACGCAACCATATTGTATAAAACCAATCCAATTATAAATAAAGTACCTCTTTCCCAAAGTCTAGGGTGTTCCTTTGGGTTAACCCTGGGGCCGGCGAGCCCACCTCAGCCTTTGAAGAAAGATACCCTCACAATATGTGCGCGCTCTAACGTGATCATAATGCCTGAAACACAATCAGGGCTATCGTGAATAAAATTCCCCCGAGAAGTTTCCCTATTTTTCGAAAAATAGGTATCGGCAAGGAATTTCGAAGGAGGGAAAAAGTTTCCCCGGAAAAAATTGGTATCGTGAACAAAATTTCGCCACGAATTTTCCCTCATCAATTTGCTGGAGGAATCCAAAACAAAAGCAGCAATTCATGGATAGCGTTACCTTTTTATGCCAATTTTGTTTTTTTTTAATGGAAAAGTGAAAATACAGACATCACGGGTTTGATGTGCGCCAACCGCAAAGGACGGGTCATTTTAAAAGTAAAACGTTTGATTGCTTTTATTCAAAAACTAGCTGACCCACCCGGCTTCGCTCGTGGCCATAAACTATTTTAATTACAAAGTCTTAGATATGTACATTTCATTTTTTTAAATATTTGAATCGTACGTACCATTAATTTATTTTATTGAATCTCTACAATACGTTTTCGGAGAATTCCAACTAAGGGAATAAAAATTCGAAAAAAAAATTTGTTTAAAAAACATTTTTTTGTATACTCCTGAATCTGTAACAAATGAAGGCTTCTACAATAATTTTTCCAGAAAACTTGTCAGTTCCTTGTAAGTTAATTAAAAAATCAGTCGATATCTCATTCGTAGATTCTTAAACGTTGTATCTGCTGGTTAAAGCTCTTGCCTCGTTTGTCCCTTGTAGTTGACAGGTGTTTCAGCTGATACGGGCTGATAAGGGCTCAACTCGTTTTTTTTTTGTGTATATTCGGCCAAACTAAAATTTTTTTAAACTGTGTAACTATTTACTTTGAAGACGTACTAATGAAGCAGACAATTTTAGTGTTAACCAGAATGCACCACGAGGAGGTAAGGTCTGCGTGGCATTCCGCACCCTTGGCAAATATTTTTCTAAGCCCCGGTATTTATATGAATATTAATGGAGCTGTCGAATTAATCCAAGGTGTTTTATAAATCTTAGAACTGCCGTTGGTTGGTTGACTTTGAAAAGGCATTCGACAGACAACCACGAGATCTGATATGGGTGGCGCTAAGACATCGAGGGGTTCCAGAAACCTATGTACAGATGATCATGGACATGTACGAAGGAGCAAAGACACGAGTAAGATGCCCCGCTGGAGTAACCGAAGAGTTCCCAACCAAATTCGGGGTGCACCAGGGAAGCGTCTTAAGCCCTTTGCTCTTATTTTTTATTTTAACAGTCCTTGATTATCTGCTTGAAGGTAAAGTGATGAACCCCAAGGTACATCATGTATTCTTTGCTGACGATGGAGCCATCGTAAGTGGGGATCCTATATCCAAAACGGATAATCAGATGGAATAAGCG
Organism: Brachypalpus laphriformis; assembly: GCA_945910035.1. Taxonomy (NCBI): domain Eukaryota; kingdom Metazoa; phylum Arthropoda; class Insecta; order Diptera; family Syrphidae; genus Brachypalpus; species Brachypalpus laphriformis. Next base: position 162,166,706 of record OX246754.1, on the reverse strand, counting down.
AGATGCGTGGAATGCACACAGTTTCTCCTTGGCCGCATCCAGTAAGAAATCCGCTATCAAATTCTTTTGGAGAACTTTTATCTGCAATCTAGTACCGCTGCACATTTTACAAAACAAGCAAAACAAATATTTGGCGCAACAGCTCTTGAAAGTGCCAGGGCCTACCACATTTGTTGCACATTTTGGGAGGGTTTAAATTCCTTAAAAGCATAACAGGTGCGCCGACTTTTAATGTTAGCTTATGTGAAGGAATGCCTAGAGGATTGAGAGTGTGTAGGAATTCCAGCGGGTAATGCACTACTTCTTCTATATGTACTACTGAATCTATAGATTTTTATTCCATGTCAAGAGCATTAAACTTAAGTAAAAGGCAAGCATTGATTTCATTAGCTGCATTATTTTTTGGTGTTAACATAGCTCGCTCCTTTAAACCTTATTCAAATCGGGATAACAATTTTCAGTAAGTGCCTTTATGTCGCTTACGATGCGGCACAAACTATTGTGAATTTCCATACTTCCATCCTTCTCTTCTATACTTCCCTCGCCTATCTTTAGAAGTAGTTGCGCAAACTCTTCTCCACACAAGTCGTGTCCCAAATGTACTCTCATAGCTTTTTTTTTGAGGTGTCTCTGCTTCGTTTTTGGCCACAAGTAGGATGATTTTAAGCAGGCCCTTATCTCGTCAGCACGAGTTCCCCTTGGAACAACCGGCAGCGTTTGCCTAATTTCACCGACAGTACAGTACAGTGACTGCACCCATCAGCATAGTATTACTTCGCAAATCCTTTAGCGTTCTATCTAATGCTTCGATGGCTCCCTTGTGTGACATAGTGCACTCATCCCAAACTATGAGCTTACATTCTCGAAGCACCTGAGCCATATTACTTTGCTTGAATATATTACAAAGAGGAGTTTCGAAAGTGTTTAAATTAAGAGGTAAGTTGAATGCTGAATGCGCAGTCCTGCCTCCCTCCAACATTGTTGCAGCTATTCCAGAAGAAGCGACAGCAATGGCGATTTTTCGATACTCTCTAACCTTAGCAAGTAACTGGTTAATGAGAAAAGCTTTTCCCGTCCCACCTGGAGCATCTAAAAAGAAAAAGTTACCATTTGCTGTTTTAAAGCTTTCAATGATTTCATAATAAATTTGCTTCTGCTCGCAATGAGTAGTGGCTGGTTTTCCAAAATCCTCTTGGATAGATCATCGATATCATATGACACTTCTCTTAAGTAATCACGGTTGTCAAAAGTTTCAGCTGATACTAAGGGCTGTGGTTAACCATAGTGCTAAAGACGTTGGCCTCCCATCCCAATCTCCTCCTAACAACCTTTATCAGCAAAAGTAGGAAAAATTAAAAAGGAGGGGCCCCCCCCCCCCTAAGCTTGCCTACATGGTACCTGAACATCCCTTTTATCTAAATAAAATGTATTTTAATTTCAGATGGGGTTGAGTGAAAAATCACTTACTTTTGCTATATTGGTGGTAGTATTATTTGCAGTACGTTTTACCGAAGCTTTTTATTCACCACATTCTCCACATTCACCACATTCACCATATTCATATAATTATGCGGAAATAGTTAGGCGACTGGTGCATGAAACAAATCGGGCAACTGTTCAAAGCCGTCCAATGGGCAAAAACCTTAAAGACTACCCAATGCCTAAAACACTGGCGATATCCGATAGCGCTGAAGGTGATCCTTCTACTGGAAGAATATATTTCCTTTTAACCGACTTGAATTTGCCTGGAATGGACTGGAGAAGTGACAATAAATTGACTTTATTGTTCAGTAACGAACATCAACCCAATTGCTCGGAAGTCGATGAAGATCCTATGGCACATATATGCGTGAGAGCTCTTATTAGTGGATACATTAAGGAGGTATGATAAGTTGAAATATTAATATGGTACTGCCATTTTACTTTTTTCTTAATTGCAGGTTTATCCAGACAGCAAGGAATTTAATTTTGCAAGCAACGCCTTTGTTAGTCGTCACCCAGAAACGAGCAGGTGGATCGATAGTAGGTTACAATGTTAAGCTTTGAAATATGCGATCACTTTTAGTCTGAAACTCGATTCAAAACGAAATGTATTCGAATTCAGAGCATTTCTTTGAGATAAATTTCCATCCACAATTCCGAGTCTATATTTAGGCGACATTAAGTTTACAAATATAAATTTATACCATCGAATTGTGGGTGTCATATAGTCTGCAAAGCACATACCATATATTAGGTCCATTCGCGTACACAATCTAAAGCGCTTTAAGGTGCTCGAAGTGTATTCGCGTACTGAGCGAATATGACAATTAAAGAGAGAAATTGATAAGTAACGAGTAACGAGTATTTCCCCTCTGTGCTTGAAGAATTTCTGCCGGCACGAACGCAAAAACTGCCAAATAATTGTCAAATGAGTCAAAAAGTCAATAGACATAAAAAATAGATGCAAAGTGTCTTGAAGAAAATGCTGTGATGTGTGAATGTTCTCCCAAAACATTTCTTTTTAACTTAATCTAATTTTTTTAGTTTTCACACGAGTTTAATTTGTTCATTATATATTTTTTAATGACAGTTGGCTCGACTTGGCTCGAAATGGCTCGCTTTTCATTCGCGTACTTTTGCTTAGATTCTCCGCTCTCTGAGAGTTTTTAGCCTCATCATGTCATATTTGACAATTTATTAGTTTTTGGCTCGGAAAGTACGCGAGCGGACTTATTGAATATATTCGAATAACTATCGATTCGAATTGGGTTTCAAAATAAAGCCCAATATATTATTAATTGTCGATGCACATATTTCTAGACAATGGCTTCTACCTATGCCGTCTGTATATTGCACACATCTACGCTTTTATCAGGTACAGTGGCGTAGAGGATGTCTGCGTTATAAAATATTTTAAGGTTAATAAGGAGTAGTAATAATAAAAATTGTATATGTAAATAAACTTGATAACTAATAATCTACAAAATATTACAATAAAAATTAAATATTAAAGCTTATTAGCACTTCTATTTACATGCTATCTAATCTTTCTTTATCCTGTCCTGTGTAAATACCTAATGCAAATGCATGATTTTGATACATGACATTGAATTCTACGTATACTTGTAACTTACGTTAAGCTCATATTTATGTAATAAACATTATTTAAACAAATCCTAGTCATCCGATTGTTGTAGTATTCTATCAGTCATTCAATAAAGTTGATTTTATAACGTGCGTTGAGGTCAACTTTTTTTATAACGAACATTTTTCACAGTTGGTACCAAAACGCGGGATTTCTTCGCAGAAATCGATCTTATCAGCTTTTGATTCTCCTTCTTCCTATTTCGGCGAGGTTATGCAGTGTTTTGCATCGCAATACCTTGTTTTCAGATCATAACCTTGCCGGATCTAGGAAGAAGAAGACGAATTAGTTTTATCGTATAATGCTGGTGAAGGCTAGTGAAGTACGTGCTCCAGACGTGTTTGGGAATGTGCGATGAAATAATAGTTTTTGTGGTTTTTTATTAGAATATACTAAACTGCGGCGGGCACGTTTTCTACAATTCATAACTTATTGCATATAATTATATTCAGTCTAATTTTGAATGAAACAAAAGTTATAAGAAAAAATATCGTCTGGTAATGCGAGTTAACCATTAGGAATTCAAGACAAAAATGGAATATTAGCGAGTTGGAAGCTATGGATGAGGATCTATTCAATGAATTGTTGGTCGAAATTCCATGCGACTGCGAGTACGTTTCGAGGTAGTAAGGGACTTTGTCGCAGAAATCAAATGAAGAAAGTAGTTTGCCAATCGCCGCTTTTTTTGGGCTAATAATAGTACAACAGTACAACCCTATCTTGAACAACTAAGGAGACTCAATATAAGACCCTGGTCATCTCAGTCCGGCTTTGCGGCACTAAAACATGGACTTTGGACTTATTGAAAGTGGACGAAGATATCCTTGGTCGCTTCGAGAGTTTGTATTGACGGGTTTCGGAGTAGAAGATTCAATGACGAACTATACGAACTGTACAGCGGCATCGACCTAGTCATAAAACTGCGTACTGAACATTTGAGATGGCTAGGACTTGTAGAGCTAATGGACACAAACGCTCCGGCCCGCAGTGTCTTCGAATATAAGCCAGAGGGACGACGCGTTAGAAGGTCCCCTCGCTGTAGGTGGGGCACACAAGTTCAAGTGAACCTCAACCAACTTGGATTGGGCAATTAGTTAAAAACCGAACTAAATGGAGAGGCTTGTTGATTGAGGTCCATGTTCAGGGGTGGCAATGGTGTAGTGCTAACGTCGTCAATTGCCACGGTAATGGTTCATGGTTCAAATCCTGATGTCAGCAAGCATTTATTTATTTCTCATGAAATATGTATATAAAGTCAGTCCGATCATTTGCAAAAAAGCTTCTGTGAACACTACTGCGAAGACATAACACTGGCAGTAGCCTCTCCATGTGACTGGAAAAATTGTTCGCTCTGTTGATGATGGTTTGCCCTTGACATCGGTTATCGGGAAAAAAAAACTACTGTGAATTATAAGCAAAGACAATAATAACAAAAATCTCCCCAGTTATATGGACGCCACCCCCGGAGAATAGCTGAAGCATAAACAACTGACCTTCAAGAACCCCTACACCAAAATCTTTCTCTCTCTCTCTCTATCTCTATCCATCCTTTCTAACGCCCGCGCTGTATGTAAACATGTTAAAGGTATTCATAGCCCTTTGAGTGCGTGCAAATTATAAAAAAAAAAGCTTCAACTCGATCTGTAACGCCACCTAAGTAAGTAAACGAGTCCGTTTCTGAGTATGGCAATGCTGATGATGTGGTGGAACTATTTATTGAGGGAAATGTTCTTGAAGTGATGTTTCAGTGAGTACCGATTTGGAAGGGATGCTTTTTTGGGAAAGTGTAGATGCAGTTGTTTTATCCATTTAACAATGGAAGCTACGGAAAAATAGTCACCCCTACCATTATTCTGAGGGAACTTTTTGTTCCCCCAAACTTTTCCCTTCCATCGGAATTTTGTTCCCCTGGACTGAGTTTGAAATCATGTTTGAAAAATTTAACAACTATCGTTGATGTCCTTTGGCAGATCTCAGTTTGTTTATTTGTGAAAAAAGACAAATAAAAATAATTATGTTTAGAACTGGTGTTATGGTACTATTTATGGAGGAATAAGAAAGACAAAATAGTGAGATAGGCGTAATACGAAGAAATTTAAGAGATAAATCGAGTCCTTTGGAATTGCCATCACTCATGTAAGCTTATTCGTGTTTGAAAATGTTTTTACAACCATTATGACTTATTTGAATAGATTTCCGTAGTACTTTAGAGTTAACAAAATCGTTATTAAATATCTATCGGATGTTTTAATAGAATCCTTGCAACCAAAACAAAAAATCTTTCGCAATCCCTCCTAAAGTAAAGCTGAGGCTACCAAAAAGGAGTCTTTTATTTGATGCATTCGACATATAAATGTAATTACATGCACTTTGCACTTTTTAAATTTTACGACAAATATGCAAACTTGTCTTTGTTTAATTTTTCCTGGAAAAACGACAAAAATGCGCACCTGCCTAAAACATCCATTAGATCCAGGGATAATCATGTCTTGCAGGACAACAGGGACATTAAAAAAAAAACACTTGCAATAAAAAGTACTGCTTAATTACTTTTTTTTTAAGATGACTTTTATTCGCATTCACATATACATATATCCAGAACTTAAAGGGTTAAGTATTACCATTAGCATCCTCGTACCTAGTTCTTCGAAATCCCTCGTTTATTTCTTACGAGTACAATACGCGCGCATTTTTCTATTTTAGCCAGGAAAGCTGAGTGACCCATTGTTTGTGCGTATCTCTTAAGTCAGCGTCCGTATGTTAAAAAAATTCTTCGTTAATAAGTTGAAAATACGTTTGATAGGAAAGGTTAATTTAAATATAATTATTTTGGGTCAGACTATTCAAGGAGCCTGTTCGACGGCTGGTGAACTTTACTGCCTAAGAATGCGACATCTTTCTGTAGTGATAAATGATGAATATGATGAATCATCCTTTTCACTCAGGTCACATGCTGGCACATCTTTCTTAGTACCACAAGTATTGGAAATTTGTGGCATTTTGAAGGCATAGGGATTCAACTGAGCAAAGCAAAAAAAGACAGAATATACTGACACTTTGCAAGGTAATTTTATCTGAAACTTCCAGATACGAAGCTGCTTTTACGTGGAAAGAAACTGGAGCTGAACTCGCAGATAATAAGATATGACTATTGATGACTGCTGCGTATCGACGAAGAGCACTTCAGCAGGAACTCGCGCCAGAGAACCATCAAAGCTATTCGAATACGATTATACAGACAAACAGATAAGCAGGTAAAGGCATACGAACGGACGTTAGCAAGAGCAATAAGGATTCCTAAATATATGTGCAGAACCGTTAAAATGTGTGTAAAATTGAAAAAAAAGCGAATGTCAAACGAAAATTTCACTTGATTTCGTTGTTCCACAAATCAAAAATTAAGATTTTTGGAGAACAGGCTATTTCAAGTTGGAAATTGTAAATCCAGAAATTACTCATTAATTATTATACATCCAACTAAAGGCTGAAAACAACTTGACTGTGACGCAAAACCTTTTAACATGCAGTATGTCCGCAAGAAGCAACATACTAATAGCCAACGCCTCTGGCGTTGACTCCGAAGTAGCAGGGGATGGTTGCTTCCGAAGACCCCTGCAAATCTCTCTCTAACACGCTCGGTAGATTGGGCTGGAATGATGGAGAAAATGGAGGAAAGGTTTCGGCTGGAAAATTCAATGTCCGAATTACAGGAAACATCAACAAGTTTTTTCAAGGACCCACCTCTCGCGAACGTCTGCAAAACATCCGACAGTATTTTTGGCATCAAAAACCTTCTCAAAAGACAAAAAATAAATAAAAAACGGTCCTTTGGATATGGCACCAAATTGTAGGTCCCTTCCATTCGTGCGAAAAATAAAGCTCACACAACACGAGTGCACCCAGTTATGACCTTATTACGGCAGGTGTTCCACAGTGAAGTTCTCTGGGTCCCTTCTCATACATTCTTCTTACAAGTAATTTACAACTTCCCTCTTCCTGCAACTTAGGAACATTTGCTGACGATAAGCGACTCTTGCAGTTAAAAAATCCGAAGAAGTATCCATGTAAAATTTACAAAAGTCAATAGATAAAATAATCAGATGGACCAAAAAATGGTAAATAAAATCGAGTATTCTCCCATCACAATTCTCGTATTCGAACTCAGTAAAATACTTAGGCATGACCTTGGATGCAAAACGTCGCTGGAAAGAACGCGTTAAGAAAAAAAGAGTTCAATTAAACTCAAAGATATGAATTGAGTCTTTGGTAGAAAATCAATACTATCCACTCCAAACAATCTCCTTCTCTAAAAGCAAGTATTAAAACTAATATGTACATTTGAAATCCAATTATGGGGTTGTACTAAACCTAGTAGTTAGTGTGTCGGATCACTACGCATGAGGTTCCAAGTTTAAATCCCAGAAACACCGAAAAGTTTTTTCACGGTCCCACCTCTCGCGAGCGTCTGACAAACATCCGAGAGTACTGTTGTCACGAAAAAGCTTCTCAATTCGCCGTTCGGATACGGCAATAAACTGTAGGTCCCTTCCATTCGTGTGAAAAATATAACGCACACAACATGAGTGGTTTTGAGAAGCTAGGCCCTGGCACTTAAAAGAGCTGTTGCGCCAAATATTTATTTTATTTATTAAACCTAGTACTTTTAACATAATACAAAGTTTTCAAAACAAAGTATTAAGATGCATTGCCGATGCACCCTGTTGTGTGAGAAACTGGGGACTCCATCGAGACACGGGGCTCGAAACCATTTCAAGTACAATAGCAAAGTATGCAGTGGCTCATGAGAGGAGACCGAGGGAGCACACCAACGGTGATACATCGAGGCTCATCATTCAAACTGGGATAACCCGAAGACTCAAGCGCACCAAACCGCATGAATTTGTAGTCGTCAACGTTTATTAGGATGCCTATTGAGCTGTACGTAAATTCTTAAATTTTATATGTGAACGTTCATTGAAACTATATTACAAATTTAAACTGCTTGTTAGTTTTCTAAAACTAGTTCTAGTAGGGGTATTCACGCTTCGGTGTATCTGGTCTTGTGTCGTTGTTAAAGTGAAAGGTGTATCGTTTCCTAACAATACAACAACAAAATACACTGGCTGTCATTTTGTTGCACTTTTACACTCTAGCAATAAAAAAAAAAAAGAAGAAAGTATTTGGCGCAACAGCTCTTTAAGTGCCAGGGACTAGGTTCTCGCAACCACTCATGTTGTGTGCGTTATATTTATCACAGGAATGGGAGGGACCTACAGTTTTTTAGTATTCGAAGGGTAATTTGTTTTGAGAAGCTTTCTCGTGACAAGAATGCTTTCGGATGCTTGTCAGATGTTCGCGAGAGGTGGGACCGTGAAAGAAACTTTTTCGTGTTTTCTGGGACTTAAACTTGGAGCATCACGCGCAGTGGGTCGACACACTAACCACTTGCGCCACGGTGCCCACTAAAACGCACAGTGAAATGACAATAAATTTTAGGAAATTCAAATGAAGATGCTGCCCATGCAATATTGCTTTGTGATCAAACTTTCGCCAAAATCAATGAAATCGAAAATGTTTTGCCTGTTCCACCGGGCACAAAACATTTTAATTTTATATTTTTGCAACACCTTGGCCATTCTTGATTTTTTTTTTACTTGCATAATAACCGTGTAAAATGAGACAAGGATTATATGGAAAAATTGGCATTGGTTCCACTGAATGTAAAGCCGAAGCTCTAGTGTTGTCGATTCGATCGACAGATGAGTTGCGTTAAAATAAAGAGTATTAACTTCTTTTTGATTAATAGGTTAATACTTTTATTTTCCTATGGAAGGAATATAGGAGTTACAAATATTATAAATATAAGAAAATAAAATCTACTTCGTAGCAGCTACAGCTCGGCGTCCTTTTGTTTGTCTACTTGAAGGCAACTCTCGGCGTCGTTTGTTTGTCTGCTTCGTGACAGCTTTCGTCATCCTTTTTTCTGTCTAGTGGCGAAAAAGTACCGTTGTTCCCTTTTTGAATCTGACAGTAGGATCCCAAGGGATAAATTACATCGGTCGGCCAATCTTTGGTGCTGCCAAGTTTGGCAACATCTAGTATATTCAAAAAGTATTCAAAGACGTAGCATTTTTATGTTTTCAACTCATTTATATATTTAGAAGAAGGAGAAACACTAAAAGTAGACAACTTTTCTTTTACAAAAACAGAAATAACGTAAAAATAAAAAAATAATAAGTCTTCAATCTTCGTTAGAACACTCAAAAGCTGTGGCTCGTTTTTTCTTTGCATGTGGAACAATATCACTATCCTTATTCACTAACATTATTTTTGGAGAGGACGAGTTGAGCTGCTGGCTGTATTTTCACCTTCGGTCATGATGACAGATTTACAAATGCATAATCGAAGTAAACACACAAATTTTCAATATTTTTTTTTAATTTGAAAACCGTGTAATTCATGGGACAGGTGTATCTGTTTTCGGAGGGTATGCGAACAGATCTATTGTCTACTGAAGAGTCTTTGGGATTTTAGTACAAACAAACCTACAACAGAAATTTTCCAGAGGGGGCATTAATCTATTTTTTGACATTCACTTCAGTGACAGTGACATTTTGCGGTTAATCTTTTCGCTTCAAGTTTGCTCCGATTTCTTCGGGTACATGTGGAGTTTTGCATTAAATTCGCGCAACTAATGTCAATATTAATAAAATTATTAAGTTAATTAGAAGTGCAATTCGCTCTACAAGTCGTACTGAATAATATCAATCTCAGTCATGTCCGGGGTAAAGTGTAAGAATTGCGGGTCGACAGACATTGAAGTCGATAATGCTCGTGGAGATGCCGTGTGTACGAATTGCGGTTCCGTGCTCGAGGATAATCTGATTGTGTCCGAGGTGCAGTTCGAGGAAGCTGGCCATGGTTCCGCCGCAATGGTTGGTCAGTTTGTTTCTGCCGATTCAACTGGCGGTGCTACAAACTACGGGTACGGTAAATTCCAAGTCGGGTCGGGCAACGAATCGCGTGAGGTTACAATCAAAAAGGCCAAAAAAGAGATCACCCATCTGTGCCATCAGCTTCAGCTGAATCAGCATTACATTGATACATCGCTGAATTTCTTTCGAATGGCTCTGATGCGGCATCTGACTCGTGGTCGGAAGAGTACCCATATCTATGCAGCATGCGTCTACATCACTTGCCGTACAGAGGGGACTTCACGTGAGTTACCAGTGCTAAGTTGGTAGTATCTTTGATTAATTGAATTTCTTTAGATCTACTTGTGGACATCAGTGATGTACAACAGATTTGCTCATATGAGTTGGGCAGAACCTACCTAAAGCTGTCGAATGCGCTGTGCATAAACATTCCTTCAGTGGGTGAGTGATTAAAATATATTCATATGCGTTGAATCTATTTTTAGTTTGTTTTTTAAATCTTCCGTTTTTTTTTTTTTTTTTTCTCACAAGTCATTAATGATTGGCTTTAAACCCAATGGCGGCGCCACTGTAATGGTGACAGTGTAGAGTGTTTTGCTATCGACAAGGGATGGCTGCGTTCAAATCCCTCTTCTCTTGCGTACTACTTTTTTTTTTAATTTTATTTCGAGTTTTTGTGATTAAGAGAACAGGACTTTAGTATAATGTCATATATTTGTGTATTCAAGAGATGGATTTTTGTTTGCGAGTGATTAGAAATTAGTGCTATTGATTTATTATGGGTAATTTCTAATGTCAAATAGGCGGATCAGTAGAAATGCAGTGAAGTGGGAGGGTTGTGATCCCTTATTTTCAAATCATAACCTCGCTGATAAAAAGGAAGAAGATTTATTATAGGTAATTCCCCATTTCGACATATCGAGCCCTTACCGCAATTTTATCATAAGCGACAAAAAGTAAATTTTACAGGAGACATCTTTTTTAGTTTTCTTCTATACTTATTCTTCTTCCCATTTCAACGAGGTTATGATCTGAAAACATAAGATCATAACCCTCCCACTTCACTGCATTTCTACTGATCCGCCTGTTTGACTTCAAAAAATATTGGCAAGCAGGCAGACAGATCAAATGCTTGTGTCGTTGCATTTCTGTGATCCAGGAGTTCGTAGGCCTGCCTTTCTTTTGCGATGTCTTTGGATGGTTCATTGATATTACCTTTTTAACATGGTTCAATAAATCATATAAATCCGCGGGTCTAGACGGCATAATACCTGCCGAGATGCAGAAGAAGTCATCGGACATAATCTTGCCCGCGCTATTATTCCAGCAACACCGCATGAGCTACTTAAACTTATCCACCATTCAGTGAGACTCCACTTATATGCAGAGTGTACGGAATTGGTATTTTGGCAACGACCATTACTTCCGATTTGTTCACGTTGATCTTCATTCCATCATCATCACAAACGGCTACAAACCTTTCGAGTGCGCGCTGAAGTTTGGTTTCTCCCACTTTGAATCATTGCCATTTGAGAGAGCAGTGGCCAGTAAGGCCGCTGATCTTGGCATTATGCTTGCTGATTGCTAGAATTTCTTTAGTTCTTTAAGAAATTATTTATTATACTTACGTGGGACCCAAGTGAGCGTGATTTTGTTGTGTGTAACAAGCTGCAGGAGAGTTTGCATACAGTTCCAGATTAGCTTAGACTCAAAGTTGTTGTTGTTGTAGCAACTATGTTGATTCGTATGGTTCAAACGTTAAGGCGGTGCAGGTGGGTTGTCATCAGTGAGGTAGAGGCTCAGGAAAGCGGCAGCTTCAACTGGGTGAGTCCATAAGGATCTTGGTGTAAGTGTTGTGGGATGCGACGGACAACTGAACAAATGGGCGGTGTTATGTGGTGACGAGCCACAGTCTGGGCATTGATCAGTGATACTGTCGCATAAGCGGTGCATATAATTAGTCAGCATGGAGCTCCAGCCGGATCGCAGTTGGGCAAGTGTGGATCTAGTGCGTCTAGGAAGAAGATCTTCACTATGATGTATGGGTGGAGGACGGCCGCCTAGCGCAATGTTGGTCTGGCGGTTATCCAGCGCAGTTTGGACAGCGTGTTGGTGAATAGAGTTCAAAGCCAGCTTGTGAAACGCTGGGACAAGTGGTGTATGAGTTATAAACCTATTAACCTCTTCACGGTATGAACGGATGTCAGATCGAATATGCCTCGGAGGTGTAGGGAGGCTGAGTATATCTCGGTTCGGGTGATCGGGACGATTGCAAGCCAGTAAGAACTGTTTCGATAGAAGTTCGTTATGCTCTTTGACTTTGAGCAACTTTGTTTCCTGATGTAGGTGATCTTCATGGGACATGCGGTGACAGCCTGTGATAATGCGTAGAGCAGCATTCTGGCTTGTTTGGAGCTTATGCCATTGAGTATCACTGAGGCGTGGGGTCCAGATTGGTGCCGCATAGTTGAGAACCAATCTTCCGATTGCTTGATATGTGGTGAGGAGAGTTTCTTTGTCTTTCCCCCATGTGCTACCGCCCAGAGATTTTAAGACCTTATTCCTGGACATGACTCGTTCACTGACATTTCTAGAATGACTAGAGAAAGTCAGTAGGTTGTCAAATGTGACTCCCAGAATCTTTGGGTGGTTTGTTGTCGACTCAAAGTTGTAGGGCATGCCAGCTTTAAGGGGCCTCTGAAAGTATGTTAATGTGAGATCTCGGCGTCCCAGTGGTTTAGACAGTTTGAAACTTGGGCAGAAAACTCCAGTGCCCACCCTGTTTTTCATTTTTCAACCCTCGGTATACCAGTTGTTTTGATGGTCGGATTGACAGATTTGATAATTATCGCAGAAGATCCCTTCGGGGATAACCACTTCATGAGTGCGACTCAGATGAATCTTTTCGGGCATAAAGTCAGTCATGCATAGTGCTGGTGAGAAGAGCAGCTACAATTTTTCAACTATCTTCATAATGCTCAACTAGATTCGATGTTTTAATATTGTATAGACGATTGATCCTTAAGGCGCTGGCAGCCGCAGTCTTTATAATTCTTAAATGCAGAGGTGGAGGTCTAGGCGAACTTGCAGCGGTTAGACAGGTGCGCATCGCTCCCGTAATGCTTTGCATTTTTTGTAGGTCGGTACGGGCATAGATTTGTTTTGATTTTTCCCACCTAATTAGTGATGATTGGTGTGGTAAGCCCAGTAAATGGTTTTAGGCTTCAGATCCCTTTTTTTTTACCAAAAAGTGTGGAACAGGTCTGGAAGTCTTTGGTTGCCTTATGGATGGTTCTGTCTAGGTGAGGTTTCCAGTTCAATTTTCGGTCTTCACTTATTTTTTTTCCTTTGAGAACTTAAGTTAAATGCCATTAAGAAATAACGTTTAAAGATTTAGTTTAGTTCTCGTAGTGAATGGAATGATGACTGTTTAGGTGCGATGGACTATTTACGCTTCTGACTGGCACCATTTATTTATTTTATTAACAGTATTTTGCATTTGTCCAGCTACTCTGGACTCTAGAATGCCTTTTATCATTTTGACTAAGTCATCGGCGTACCCTTGTATTAGAAATTCATGATTATTTAGGCCGTTAAGGTGTTGGTCTAATACAATAGACCATAGTAGGGGGGGCAGAACTAAGCTTTCAGAACAACCTTTGATGGTATTAATGGAGATCGAGATTTGTCCAAACTTGACAAAGATGATTCTGCTACTTAGAATGAAGCATATCCGTCTGATGGTATTTAAATAAATACCTTTAGCTTGGGCGGGTTTTTTTATCGATTGAAAGAGGTGTCAAAGGCTCTGTAGATGTCTAAGAAGGCTTACAGGGTAATTTCTTTTTTTTACAACGCATTTTGAATAATTGTATCGACAAGTTGCTGCAAGGCTGTTTGATTGATATACAAATTGGTAGTTGTTGAGGGGGTATTCAATTAGGGCTGTATTGCGGATAGGCAGACCGACATTTTTTTTCCATTACCTTTAAAAATACAGAGATGCGACTGATCGGCCTAAAAGCCATTGGGTCTGAGGGAGATCTGTGTCGATTACAGTACCAGTTCCGTGCTGTATGGGGGCTGGGAAGATCCCATTCCCTCCAGGTGCTTTGTAGGGCTTTTGAGTCATATGGTCCATGTGATGGAGTCAGAGGAAATGATTCTCCATGATAAAATCCTAGTGTACCTGTTTGGTAGATGTTGTTCAATTTCAGTTAAAGGAGGAATGGATGGACCAGTTAGCTGAGAGTTAGGAAAGTAAGGGTGGACCTGGGCCTCAACGAACAAACCTCTCCAGCCAGCACGGTTACGAGCCAGCTGCCTCCAGTTGCGCACGCCAAGTTGGTTGAGGTTCCCCTGCACCTACCGCGAGGTCGTCCTCTACTGCGTCGTCCATCCGGGGTGGATTCGAAGACTTTCTTAGCGGGAACGTTGGGCTCCATCCGCTCTAAATGACCCAGCCATCTTAGTCGCTGTATGTGAACTATTCTGGCTAAGTCAATGTCCTTGTACAGGCCGTATAGTTCGGCATTGTACCTTCTCCTCCACTCACCGTCTATGCAGATGGAACCAAAGATCGCTCAAAGAACTTTTCTCTCGAAATAACCAAGGGCATCCTCATCCGGTTTTGTCAAAGCCCATGCCTCTGCGCCATACAGCAGGACTAGGATGATTAGTGTCTTATAAAGAGTTACATTAGTAGTTCGAGACAGGGCTTTGCTACTCAATTGCCGTTTTAGCCCATAGAAACAACTATTGGCAAGAGTAATTCTTCGTGTGATCTCCCTACTGATGTTATTTGCGGAGTTCACCATAGAGCCTAGGTAGACAAAATCCTTTACTACCTCAAAATTATATCTGTCTATTGTGGCGTACTGTCCAAGACGCCGATGTTGGCTGTCCTTTTTTGTAGACAGCATATATTTTGTTTTGCTTTCATTGACCGCTAGACCCATCTTTGCTGCCTCGATCTCAATACTCGTAAATGCCCCATTGACGGCCCGCTGAGTTCTTCCGATTATGTCAATGTCATCGGCATAACCGAGTAGTTGTACAGACTTGTAAAAGATTGTACCTCCGGTGTTGGCTTGTGAGTTTCGTACAATTCTCTCAAGTGCTATGTTAAAGAAATCGCATGATAGCGCGTCACCTTGTCTAAGATCTTTCCTGACATCGAACGGTTCGGTGATGTTCTTACCGACTTTAATGGAGCAGCGAGAGTTCTCCATCGTCATTCTGCACAAACGGACGAGCTTGGCAGGGACGCCAAGACTACACATGGCTCTGTATACACACTATCATAGGCAACTTTGAAATCGATGTAGAGGTGGTGCGTGTCGATTTTATATTCATGTGTCTTTTCTAAGATCTGCCGTAGTGTGAATATTTGGTCAATTGTGGACTTTCCAGGCCTCAAACCGCATTGATAAGTACCTATCAGGTTGTTACAATCGGTTTTAGGCGTTCACATAGTACAGCAGACATTATCTTATATGCGATGTTGATAAGACTTATACCTCTGTAATTGGCGCAGTCTCCTTTCTTCAGGATCGGACAAACGATGCTGAGATTCCATTCATCGGGCATACTTTCGTCCGACCAGATTTTACAGATGAGCTGGTGCATGCTTCTTACCAACTCATCTTCTGCCTTGAAAAGTTCAGCGTCAAGGCCGTCGGCTCCAGGAGCTTTGTTGGATTCGAGTTTAGATATCGCTATTCTCACTTCATTCTGATCGGGTTGACGGGAATCTTGAATGTCATCGTCATTGTTGAATGGTTCATTTTGCCTAACAGCGGAACATTGGTCGTCATCGCCGTTTAACAGTCTGCAGAAGTGTTCCTTCCATATCCTCAGCACCGACTGCGATTCTACTACTTTGTTGCCATTTTCGTCCCTGTAGGCTTCTGTTCTGGCTTTGAAACCCTGGCATGTTCTTTTTACCTTTTGGTAAAATTTTCGAACATTATTCCTGCAATAAAGTCTCTCAATCTCCTCGATCGAGCGCTCCTCATGCTCCGTTTTCTTCTTTCTGAGAAGTCGATGTTCCTCTTTTCACCTGCGCACGTAGAGCTGGTACGCATCTCTAGTCCTATGCAGCGCCGCTTTGTACGCCTCTTGTCTAGCTGCATGTGCTTGCCGGCATTCCTCATCAAACCAGGGGTTTCGTTGTGGTGCCCGAGAAAAACCCAGTACATCAGAGGCGACATATCTGATGGCTTTTTGGCAACGCTGCCACTGGTCTTCCGCATTTGCTGCTGGCGTAGCACTTAGATTGAGATTAGAAGAAACACGATCGGCAAAGATTCTGGCGGTCTCTTGCGATTGTAGCCGCCCGACGTCAAATTTCCTCACAGTACTTCGTTGATTTCGCTCCGTTCTGGATATCCGCATCCGTACCTTGGCTACAACTAGGTTGTTATCCGAGTCCACGTTGGCTCCCCGGAAAGTCCGGACACCCAGAATACTGGAAGAGTGCTTTGCGTCGATCGCAATGTGATCGATTTGGTTGACGATTTTTCGATCAAAGGAGACCATGTTCCTTTGTGAATGTCGAGATGCGGGAACCGCGTACTAGCTACGACAAAGTTTCACCCCGCCGCAAAGTCGATTAGCCTGAGTCCGTTGTCGGATGTGATGTCGTGCAGGCTGTGCTTTCCGACAACGCTACTAAAGATGTCCTCTCTTCCTAGCTTTGCGTTAAAATCACATAGGATACTTTTAACATCCTGGCTAGGGTATTGCTCATACGTCTTGCCCAAGAGCTGGTAGAAGTCATCCTTTGTCTCGTCGTCCTTCTCCTCGTGAGAGGCGTGAACGCATATTAGGCTAATGTTGCCAAATTTAGCCTTGATACGGATAGTCATAAGGCGCTCTTTCACATGCCGGAAACTCAAGACTTCTTGCCTAAGTCTGCCTCCAATGATAAATCCGCACCCGAATAGACGCTGTCCTTTTTGTCTGTAGCAATCGCCGTAGTAGATGTCGCAGTTTTTCATACTCCCTTTGCCCGGCCCATCCTATCGCACTTCTTGGATGGCTGTAATGTCTGCTTTGAGACACTCTAGGGCCTCCGCAAGTTGTTCGGCTGCACGTGGTTTGTAGAGGGGCCTAACGTTCCATGTTCAGATACGAAGATCGTTGTCCTTTTTACGTTTGCTTGGGTTGTTAACAGTAAAATCATCCGTATCCGAGGCTGTCGGTTGCTTCGTAACCGAAGGTTTTTATGGGGTAGTGAAGTTAACCCGACGGCACAACCCCCAACCTGGTGGGCCAGATCCTTTTTTTTACCCCTAGGATGTGTACCGATGTGAGTAACCCATTTCGGGGATATGAGCGCTGCCGTTGGCCCATTAAGGGGTTTTTGGTTTGTTTTGTAAGCATTTTTTTGGTTGCTACTTAACTTTTGTTGTTACCTCGCTTTAGGGGGTTTACACTTGTATCGATTCATCCGCCACCATCTCTTTTTCAATACCCTGACGTAGTCGAAGTAGCTCAAGTAAAGTATCCGCTGGCCTGTAGACGTCACCGTTGATTCCATCGAGAGAATTCATCCGCCGCACGTCCTCCTTCTGAGGAGCTGTTGCTAGACTTCTGAGACGCATATTTCAGCCAATCAGGTCAACAAGAGATGCCTCATCTGGTTAAACATATGCGCGCTGAAGTTCACCCAGATGTGGTTACGCAGGTCTGAGTGTTCAGCTATACATATATCATCAAACTCAGCATACGCTTACCGTTAGTTCACTATCAGGTAGCTATCCAGCGGGCACCGCGAGGAGGTGATGATGCGATTTTGCCACAATAAGTTCCAATTATTGGATCATAATGCACTGCGCTTACGATTTCTAAATTGGTTTTTTTTTTTTTTAGGTAGTTTAAGAAATAAAACACATTTGTTTTAACTAGATAAATGTTTTAATGTTTAATGAATATTATAAAAGTAAAATGCTTAAACTGAACTAAAAATAGCGCGTCCCCTTTTGCCCAAAATTTTCTTGACTGTTTATTTACTTTTTAATATGGTCCTTGCCTTTTCTAAATGATTAAAATAGATCGTTTACTTTTCCTTCAGTAACCAAAAGTCAATATAAAAATGCAAAACTCATGGTAAATTAATTACGTATAATAAAGTTGTAATATTGTGATTATGAGCCTACAAATATTGTGCAACTGATTAAGTTACTGTATATATGGCATATTTTGTCTGGGCGATTCGTGAAATCATTTTTTTTTTTTTGGTGCACATTGCACTATTCAGCCAATCAAAACTACCCAAACAGTACGTAAGATTGAAAATTCTACAAATTTTCTGATTAATTATGGAACTTGTTGTTCTTCTTTTTCATATAAGATCTGGGTATACCTTTAGCAATTTCTTTTTTTTTTTCTTTTAAATATCCGCAAATTTTTTCGTTTTTGCTTCTTAACTTTTTGGTTTTGAGTAAATATTTTTTTTTTATATTTAACTTACAAACTAGTGTTGAAAAATTGTAATTGAAATATTTTGAAGATTTTTTTTTAACACGTATTGTATTTAATTGTAGATAAATGTGTAGTTTGTCTTCTAATTATCCTGCTTACTGCGTTTTAGTATTTTTTTTTTTAATTTATTGAATTTTCTTTTGATTGCCTTTATGATTTTTTTTTTTGTTTTTACTTTCGAACAATAAAAATAATAAATCTGAACTCCACACATTACAAAGAACTACAACTGCGGCAAATGAATAATCAAGCATGCGTGAGAGTAAATTTTCTGTTGCTCGCGGTCGCTTCTTCTTTGTATGGTGGTCAAAAATTCAAATTGAAAAAGCTTGCAACCAAAAATATTTCTTTAGAATTTTATTCCTTAAAAATATTTGTTATAGAAAGAGAACATCTTTTTATAAAAAAAAAAGAAAAAAATATTGTGAGTTGCCTGTACTTATCCTTACATAGCTCTTTTACAATTTACCTTTCAGGCAGAAAAATTCACACAAGTATAAAATATGTATACGTATTATGTGTTTAAAAAAAAAAGAAAACCAAATTATTCGAGTCTTTTTGTTCATTTATAGTAAAATACCAAAATGTCTTCGTCTTTTTTAAATCAAAAATCCGCTTTCCTTTAATTCGCAGCCAGTGCAGCTTCATCACAATTGCCCAATGGTGTTGTGCAATGCGAATTATTTGGACTATTCAAAGGTGAATTGGTTGTTGGTCCATAGAATATCAATTCAGGTATTTGTCCACCTTGTACTCCAGTACCATTTGTACTTTCCGATGAGCATTGAAACTGAAATGTAACATTGCCCATGCACACTTCAGACATACCCTCCTGTCCAAAGAAACTCAACTCGTTGCCATCTAGAATCACAGAGGCTGTATAATAGCATTCCGGTTCGATTTGAATGGGATTCTCGAAGAATACATGGAAAGTATTGCTCGATCCATCGGAGAAGAATTTTGTATCATTTTCGGCTAGTGTTCTTCCTAGACGTTTGAGTTCAATTTTGACACTATAATTTGCTGCACCAGTCGATGATCCATACAATCCAAAGCCGACAATAAAAATTCTTCGATCAACCGAGAATTGAATTGAATCACAGCGCCCACGGTAGCGCCATTGATTAGAACGATAAGCACACGATTGGAAACGATGGCAAACTTGTGTCTTCAGTCCAGCACGGCTTTTTATCGGATAATTTAGAGTCGGTTTAGTCTTTGCGGTAAAGTGTAAAAATATATCGATCGTCTCTTGGGATGTGAGAATACCGGTCTGTGCTACACCATTTGCAAATTCTTCCAGTGTCATTGTGGGTATGCGAAGTAAATGCAAAGCTGGTCCTAGGACATTTCTTTTATTCTGGGCAGCCGTGTCGATTTCCATCTTTTGACAGGCATTCAATGCCCAGTTGAGGGCGGCCTCGAAGAGATGAATCTCTTTGCAGTTCAGAGTCTCTCGCGATAGAATTGATTCGAAAGTTTTCAAATCGATATCTACGAAGCCTTCGGATTTAATAGCCATTTCCGCCTAAAGAAAATATATATGCTTCATGGTATGATGTGAAAAAAAAAATTATGTCTTTATATTACCTGTGCGTCTATAACTTCCCAGCATCTCTGCATCAGTTCTGGCTCCTCGAATAGACGGGATTGACTGAGAAGTAGACAGGCGTTTTTTGCCGTTAAACTGACTTCCAAATAATTAACACATGCTCGTGCTAAATGTGGCACAATGTATTTCTTGGCCGCGTATAACGTTGCCAGAATATTATCAGGTTCCAATTGAATTTCATCACAATACAAATATCTGGGAAAATAAAAATATATTTTTATAGTTCAAATCAATTAACTTTCTTAAGGTTCAATCCCGCACCAGGGAAAATGTTTTTTTTTTATTTTTTTATTATTCACCCTTATTCTGAGGGGTTTTATTGGATCATTGCAAAAGTTCGTGCCCGATTTCATAATGAAACACAAGCGATTACACTTTAAAGAAAATAATTTTATTAATCGATTTAGTCCCCGTTATTGTCTACAATTGTCTCCCAACGTTTTACAAGCTTGCTGATTCCGTTTTCATAAAAATTGCGTGGTTTTCCTTCAAAAAATGTAAGGTAGTTTTCGACAGCTTTGGGGGAACCAAATTTCTTTCCATTCAAACCGTTCTGAAGGGACCGAATCAGATGAAAATCTGAAGGAGCAAGGTCTGGGGAATACGGTGGGTGCTGAAGGATTTCCAATTTTAACTCACAAACTAGTGGGCGACATGTGGCCTGGCGTTATCATGATGGAAGATGACGCCATTTCGATTTGCCAAAACCGGACGATTTTCTTCAACTTTCTCATTAAGCTTAGAGAGTTGCACCCAGTACTTATTCGCCGTGATTGTTTCGTCAGGTGAAAGAAGCTCGAAAAAAAATTATACCCCTGGAATCCCACCAAACAGATAACAGTACCTTCATTGGATGTAAGCCAGCTTTTCCCACGGGTTCTGCACCTTCACTTGCTTGTTTCCAGTTTCCTTTTCGCTGCACGTTGTTGTACAGAATCCACTTTTCGTCACCTGTTACGACTCGATCCAAGAAAGGTTCGTTTTCATGGCGTCTAAGCAGTTATATGGCCACGGAGACGCGGTCCAGCTTATTTTTTTCCGTCAAACAATGCGGCACCCACGTATCGAGCTTGGAAGTGAATCCAAGCTTCTTTAAATGACGAAATGCTGACGAATAATCAATCTCATCAATCTACTCAGTTGGAATCTTCGGGTTATTTTTTTTTTTACTAAGGTTCGCAAAATGTCGTCATCAATTTCGGAGGGCCGTCCAGAACGGGGTTGATCGTCCAAGGTCATATCACCGTTACGAAATCTACCTAACCACTTTTTAACGGTCCTAAGAGCAGGAGCACGATCCGAATAAACGCTCTGAATGTTTTTTTGTTGCAGTTCCAACACTCACTGCTTTTCGAAACTCGTACAGCATTACATGGCGAAGGTGTAGCTTTTCGCTTGTCCATTTTAGAAATTTTTTTTCACACAATTTGACTTAACTCAACGGGGTCTAGCGATAAAATGACTTCTGATGCCACGACCTATCCATTGGTATACAACAAGTCCATAAAACAAACAAACTTTCCGCCACGTATGAAGATCGGGCACGAACTTTTGCAATGATCCAATACTTTCACGACGTTTGTCGTCGTTTGAGGCCTTTCGTTTTACAGAAGTTATTCCGTAACTTTGACGACATGGTATGATATTGTCGGTAAGTGCATGCTATGCCAATGACCATACCTGAGAGTATCGGTTCTCGTCCGACCACCGAAAACAAGAAGCGTCCGGCACGGTTAGGTACTTAGATGGGGCGTCGCTTGGCCAATCCGCGTGTGGTTGACACTAGCTAACTCATCAACACCAACAAAGTCTTAATTTCCTGATGACATGCTATTTTCACTCCAGAAAGTAAGATAACTCAATTTAGTTAAAAATTTAAGAAAATATACATTTTCATTTTTTGCGATCACTAATTTGCTAACGACAAATCCCGTCGTTCTTTCTGTCGTTTTGTGGCGTTCAATGCCTAAATGAATAGCAGTGAGATATCTCACATGATATTTGTCGTACACTAATGGGTTCCACAAGGTCTTTAACGACAATGGCGTTCAACGACACAAAAAACACCTCTGTAATTGTAAATTGAAATTGCCGAACAACAATCAATTCGAACAACTTGATTTCAGACAAATTGGGTTTTGATACAGAGTGACCCATCGTGAAATTGTGAAAGATGGTAACTAGTGGAAGTATTTAGATTTATTTATTTATTGGATGCTATGCTGTATGTTGTCCAGGAGAAGGATACAATTATGAGATGAATATGATCTTCTATCTCTATTTTGTTGTCATATTTTTATTTGCTATTCACGCTGTAGCTGATTGATTAAACTTTTTTTTTAAATCTACGAAACCACATCTTCTTCAGTGGTGTCAAAAGTAATTTAAGAGTACGATGATGTTAGCTGAATGGAACAGCTCAGTTGTATTTTTTGTCATATCTTTAATGACATGAGGAATGAATGGCACTCATGAGATAATTGTATCGATCTACGAACAGATATATTTTAGGTTCTGAGCTCTACTGGCAGCAGCTTACAAGATTAAATGAAACGGGTCAGGAAAAGCGGCCGAAGTTGTTCAACAGAAAGGGCATTATCTTCCACCACGAAGATATGTTTTCTTTTGTTTTATGTTTTCTTTGGTCAAAAACAGAGAATTTAGCTGGGAAGTTTTGATGTATCCACCGTATAGTGCAGATCTTGCACCGTCGGATTACCATGTGTTTCGGTATTCAGAATTACCTTAATGGATTTTTGCCTGACAGGCAAGCCCTGGGTATGCCCTTCGCTACATGTACATAAGTATCTACTAAAGCTGAACGCTATTAGCACGACCAACCTCAGACGGGTAAACGGCTCAACGTGGCACATTTCGGGACAGATCTGGCCTAAGCTGGATCAAAAACGTAGTGCCGATCTGATCAAGTTAAAGCGTACACAAATCAGCTGCGTTGCCGGTGCTCTCACTGGAAACTGTCTTATAGGCCAACACGCCAAAAGACTTGGAGGAGGAAACCATCCTTCACCTCCTATGCACATGTCCAGCCCTGTTGTATAAAAGAATGCTCCATCTAGGGTCCCCCTTCCTTAACGACCTCGGCGATCTGGCGTCCTTGGACGTCATGAGCATCCATCGCTTTGTCAAAAGCTCCGGTTGGTTTTGTTAGTCCCTGAGTGGCCTAATGGTTTGACCAATGGTATTACAAAGGACCTTTACTGGTCTAAGTGTGTCCGCACTCTCGTGTAGACAGCCAACCTAACCTAACCTAACCTACCTTAATGGTGTAAGGTTGAATACCATAAGGCACTGCGAAAATCACTTGCCAGAGTTTTTCGCCAAAAAATCCCAGAAGTCCTATGAGGATGCAATTTTGCTTTTACCTGAAACAATGGCAAAAGAGCATTGATCAAAATGGATATTCTTCTTTTTCCTATTTCGGCGACGTTATTATCTGAAAACGAGGGATCATAACCGTCTCACTTCACTGCAATTTCTACTGATTCGCGTGTGGGGTTCGCCTGTTTGACATCAGAAAATATCGGCAGTACTCCTGATTTTGGATCACTTCGTTACTGAGGCAAACTAAATGCTGGTGTCGTTGCATTTGTGTGATCCAGGAGTTTATAGGCCTGTCTTTCTTTCACAATGTCCAAATGGACAGTATGTGTTTTAATTAAAACCTTTTAAGATATAAGAAAAAAATTATTTGAACTTTCACTACAAAAGGCTCAACACATTCCTTCCGACCCAATAGTTGAGGATAATTCCCGAACTATAGCGCAAAGTAATTTGGCATGCACTACATATTATAGGCATCCCATATTTTTGTATCGTTCAACCCAATATCAAAGTGAGCAGTAATCGGTTTAGCTTGAATCAGCCATAAAACTTGGTGGTTCTCTTTAGATGTAAAGATTGTTTGACTATCATAACGGGTGAGAGCTCCTATAGGAAAACTAATAATTATGTGGCGATCAACATTAGCTTTTCTTGGAAACATAAGTAACTACTATTAGCTGGTATTACTTTTACTGTACTTAGATTGCACTTTTCTTCCTTTCAAAGGTCATACAGGCCCCGCCTGCACCTCCGAAACACGAATTCCGAAGTAGCAATTGGCTGAAGTCCAGAGTATAGTCACTATACTGTCAATGTTGCCCGCATATACCAGCAGTTGTGTTAATTTTATTGCAGAATAAATCCACCCCATTCATAGTTGTATTTGAAATTCATGAAAAGTGGTGCCACACCTTCTTTCTTCACTCACCTTAGCAATGTAAGAAATGCTGATGGTTCAACATCGGGCACTTTAATTTCCTGTTTATTTTCTGCCAATCCTCCATAAAACATTGCATAGAACACAGAGCTCCCTGTTGCGAGGATATATTTATGCGCGGGAATCGTTTGAATGTTTTCTAAAACAAACAAAAAATAAATGTAATACAAATTGAGTTGAAATCAAATTTTGAATAAAACTCACCATCGGATCCCACAACAAATTTAATATCAGACATTAACTCATTATTGAACATAGCAGCGTTACGCTCCAAAACCGTAGCTTTGGTAGCCTGCCAATTTGGATCAGCAGTGTCGACTGCATTAGATGATCCACCACTTGATGGAAGGCAGAATGATGGTGAACTGCTTATGGCACCGGGCGATGCCATTGGTGATGATGGAGCACTAATTGGTTGGGTAATTTGAATATTATCCCGCTGATGATGCTGTTGTGGTGGTTGTTGCTGTTGTTGGTGTGTTGCGGAATTGTGTGGAGGCGACAAAAGTATCCCTCCATTGTTTATTGTTTCCACTGAAAAGGGTGAAAATAAATATGTAGTACAGTAGGCGGTAAAATTATTAAATCACTAATCCAATAAAAGAAAATGAACTCTGGTACAAGGCGTCTGTTGGGGAACTTATAACTGTTTCTTTAGAAATATTCAACACAAGTACTATTAAATGATTTTATTTTATTCTTTTCTTGTACTCCCCCGTTTTCTTCCACTTCCTACTAGAAAGCTTGAAAGTGAATTATCCTGATGAGAGTAGTTTATAAAAATACAATCTATCCCAATTATCTCAGCATTCAGCAAAGCGATGGATACAAAGTCAAGCCTCTTCAGTTTCCAATCCAGTTACCAAAGGAGAGGCACTCCCTTTGTGTTAAGTTTAAAATGAGGCACATGTACACCTATTGATAACAAATGACTAGTATTACTAGGAAAAATATAAAAACCATTCGCTAAGGCTACATGCGTTTGGGAGAAAATAGTTCTGACGGATTCATTGTTACTCGGATTGCTTTTCGATTACAATGGACCTTATCTGCGTGGGTTTTCTGTAACGCTGAAACCCGTACTCTTGAATCACGCTGTATGTCTAGATACTGTATATACATATGTATGTACATATGTACATATATCTAACTCAGACTTATAAGTGAATAACTTACTTTTTTCATTTGGTTCTCCGATTTTCTCCGAATTCTTTCTTACAATCTTTTTATTACGGTAGCTTTTGATGTTTGAGGTCCAAAAGCGCATTTTGTACTCACGCATTTTTCAGAACGTTAGTAAATCCGAGCACGATTCTAACATAACTAAGTGTAACTGTTCTACTTGTACTTTACGTGCCTGTGAACTCCCTTCGACTAATATCTGCAAACGCTATTGCTGTGGGAACATAAATTAGCACAACAATCAATCAATTTATGATTTTAGATTACGATTTATTGGTTTGTTTTGTAAGCATTTTTTGGTTGCTACTTAACTTTTTGTACCTCGCTTTAGGGGGTTCACACTTGTATCGAGCAAGCACATATGGTATACGAGAGTAGTTTTACGTTTGAAGCCCCAGGGGGAACTCTAAAAGCCCCGTTTTCGCCCTGTACTTTGATAACTTCAGTTTCTTGTTTAACAGTTCCGTGACTTATATGTCAGAGAAATGACTAAGAGAGTGAACAATTCTTTGCCTCCGCAATAGATTACGTATCAGAACTCGTCTGAAGGTGGTCTAAGTTATAACTAGCTCATTACATGGTCTGAATTCAGTTATCCAACTGTAATTGCTGAATCGGTTGCATTGTAATCTGCATATAAATAGAACATTGTAAAGTTGCGTCATATGTTTCACAAATACAAATGAAATGAACTGAGTATGGAATCCCTTCAGTTTAGAACACAGATGATTCAACAATACTACGTTCATGTTGCATATGTCTATCGACCCGTCATAGTTTGGGGTGAGACAGTAAAAATGTAAAGCCTTTTACGTTAGGTTAGGTGGACGCACTTAGATCAATGTTGGGCCCATTGTGATACGACATGTTTAAGAGCCGGAGGTTACCGGGCATCTAGGATAACCTTAAAATATTGTGTGTACCTGATGTGGCTGAGCAGCGGGACTGATTCAATTGAACACTTGTCTATATGGACCGTACAACGGTGCGTAAGAGTATTAGGGGTGACTGATGCAATCGAACCCTTAGTACTATTATACAACTCTAACTAAGAGATATCAATGCCTTTTAAGGGGACACGCAAATCATAGCTCTTACTATGTTATGTAATATTAAAAAAAATACAAGAACAGTAAGCACTCCTTTGCGTGCAGGTTCGAGCCCAAGCGGGGAAGAGTGAACAGAAGCAAGCCGATCATAAATGCAAGACGAGTAACATAGAAGTTTTCCCAACCACTGTGTAAATAAAATGTTCCTGACTATTAGTATAACGGACCACATCGAGTTCCCTTAAAAAAAAAAAAAAAAACCTTTCAATGTCACTGTTATTTGACCTTTGAGTCATAATGTACTCTTTTTGCTCCTTTTAAGCGAAATTTCTGAAAACAAGCATTATGATTGGAGAGCGTGTCTTCAGTGTCTAACTAACTCTCTAACTCCATAGGAATCTTTATCTATAATTAAAGTGAGTCGTGCTATCTTCTGTGACAGAAAAATGCCACCTAAGTTGAAAGGAAGGCTCTACACCGCAGTTTGCGTCCAGCGCTCACATACGGTTCACAATGTTGGACGATGTACAAAAAGTATGAGAATAAATTAACGGCAGCTGAGATGAAGATGCTTCGCTTGACAGCAGGAGTGACAAAGCTTGATCGAATGAGAAGTTCGAAGATCCGTAGAAGCGTTCACGTCAAGGAAACCATCGTACAAAAGATAGCGCGCGAGCGGCTCAGCTGGTATTGCTACGTTCAAAAAAGAGATCATTTGAACCCCACAGGCGGATCAGTAGAAATGCGGTGAAGTAGTAGGTAACACAGACATTCCGTACTAATGCTGAGGGATGTTTCATTTCGTTGAAGACAAAATCTGGGAGTAAACCTGCTGCATAATTTGGTCCCTTTTCAGCCTTTGTTCTATATTTAGGTCAGTGCGAATCAATGAGTATGCGATGTTTGTCTTGGATCCATTCATGTACCAGGAAAACTACGCTACCATGGATGTGGTTCGAACTTCTAATCATCCGAAGAAGGAATGGTTATTGAAGTTTTTTTTTTTTTTTTTTTTGAGACACTCCTTAATTGGGGCCATAACTTTTTACGGCTGAATCTAGTTTAAGAATGAAAGTGTCTCATATTGGCTTTTATTTTTTCATTCTTATGTAGCTAACCGTTGCGCACTTCAAGTTGGTTGAGGTCCCCTTGAACTTGGGCGCGCCACCTATGACGAGGAGACCCTTTCCTCACTCTGGGTTAGATTCGCAGACTCTGCCAATTGGAGCGTTGGTGTCCATTCGTTCTATAGGCCATCTCAAACGTTCAATACGCAGTTTCATAATTGGGTCAACCCAACAACCGCACAGCTCGTAATTTAATCTTCGCCTCCAAAACCTCTCAAAGGAAACGGGACTGATATCTTACGAAGAATTTTTCTCTCGAGCCACCAAGGACATCCTCACCCGCTTTCAATAAAGTAAATTTTTCATCACCTTAAAGCAGGACTGGGATGATCAAGGCATTTTTTTTGTTATAATTTGCGCGTACTCGAAGTGTTATGAATACCTTTAACATGTTTTACACACAGTGCGGGTGTTGGAAAGGATGGATAGAGAGAGAGAGAGAGAGAGAGAACGATTTTTGGTGTAGTGGTTCTTGAAGCTCAGTTGTTTATGCTTCAGAGATTCTCTGGGGGTGGCGTCCAGATAACTGGGAAGATTTTTTTTATTTTTTGTTTTTGCTTCTGATTCACAGTACTTTTTTCCCGATAACCGATGTCAAGGGCAAATCATCATCAACAGAGCGAACAATTTTTCCAGCCACATGACCAAGCTACTGCCAGTGTTATGCCTTCGCAGTAGTGTTCACACAAGCAAATGATCGGACTGACTTTATATATTTCATGAGAAATAAATAAATGCTTGCTGACATCAGGATTTGAACCATGAACCATTAGCGTGACGTCGTTAACACTACACCATTGCTTTGCTGCTGAATTGCCTTATTAGTCAAAAAAAAAAAAAAAAACAGCGATTGGCAAAAGTTACTCTTTTGCTTAATTTCTATGCTGATGTTGTTTTCAGAATTAATAGCAGAGACGAGATAGACAAAGTCCTTTACTAGAATTACGACCCAACGCAAAACAACAGAACGTAGGTATTCATAAGAACAAAATGTGACAGCCTGACTGTACATGAACTTGGAACCATTTTGCTTAAGCTATCCTTACTTACTTAGTTCGGTGGCGCTACAGTCCTTGGTGGACCTGGGCCTCAAGCGAATCAACATTTAATTGATTAATCATAACAATACCTAATCACTTTGTCCTCTCCACTTCAAGACTCGAGCATAGATAAGCCCAATGTCTGCAGATTGCAACATCGCTCACCATTTTCTGCATATTGATTGACGCACCTTTAAGAGGTACATACTCGTAGAGTGTACAATTTTATGACTTTGAGACCATTCTTCACCAAAGACCTTCCCAACTACACAATTTCCCAAGACTCTGATTGCAATCTACGAACGCCGAACGCATGGTGCTACTTTTGAACGAAACTGTTTCTCAATCAGACAGTGCCTGCCTGCAAATTAAATAATTAGACAGAAACACGTCTATTGCTGTTGCAGTGTGTATCTATTATTTCCCCCCACCTGATAAGAGTGAGAGGTAGGTGGTAAAGTGCCTTGGCATGCCTCAAGGTTATCATTTGTTTGTTTATTATCTAGTAACTACAGATACCTATGTCGCAGACGACACTCAACAAACGATCGCGTACTGAGCTTGAGAGAATAATTGATTACGTTGGCGGTGTCGTCGGCTTCCTATGTTATCTTCTGGGAGAAATCGATAGTTTGCACTTCTACATGCACTTTGCTCTTAAGAAAGTGCATTTTCTGGTCATGCTATTTGGACACAAAGTCCTAGTTCTAATGCACATTTTACAATCTCGATTCTTTGTACTCACCATTCATCCAGGCCTGGATTTGTGAATGCGACATGCTCTCCTGGTTTCGCTTGACGGATTTTAATGGAAGTCTTGCACTAGAATTTGGTGTTGCCATTCTAATTTGCCATCAAATACTAACCAATCGATACTCCTCACATATTAATTTCTTAGTTTTCACAGCGAAAAGTAAAAATTGAAAAATGCTCTCTCTAATTGGAATCTGACCGGACGGCAAAAGTAGCCATTTTGCAGAAAACTTGTAAAGGAATGAAAATATTTTGACAATAAAAAAAAATTAACACCCCCACTTTGGTGACGCTGGGGTGCATTAATGTTTTCATCTGTCAGCTGTCAGATGAAAACAAACGTGAGGCGTTGTTCTTATGTGAGCAAAAGGTAAACAAATTGCGAAATTGTACTAGAATTGTACCACAGGTGAATTGGTTTGTGTATGAATTTAGTGGTGAGAAAAATTATAAGTGCGTTTTGTGAAAGCAATTAGATAGATACACTCCTCGACAAATGGTTGAGACACCCTCTGATTTCGGCTTTTTTGGATAAACTTCATCCGTATGTGCTGCAAAAATGATTGTTAAGTAATCATTACCCACTTTTAAGAAAATTCGAATCACCATAAATTCTCTTTTTCCTTTAAATTTCTTGGAATTTGAAATTCGTTCCTAAATGGCCGCGACAAGTGGTTGAGACAGAGTATAAATACTTTGTAATTTCAGTTGCGGATTCCATTCGCATTGTGAGTTGTTAGTCAGTTTTAGTGATTTGATTTAAAAGAAAGTATTTAGACACGTCTTAGAAGTAAAAAAGTTAAAAATGGGGTCTGGACAGATGTTAAACCAAACGGAGATCCAAACCATTAAAAAATTGCGCCAAGAGGCATATTCTGTTAACAAAATTGCAAAACTTTTGAGACGCAATCGTACAGTGTTTTCCAACTATTTAAATAATCCAGAAAACTACGGGAAAAGATACGTATCTGGACGAAAATACAACTTGACACCAGCAGATCGGCGGTCCCCAGTAAGAGAACCGTCAAATTCTACAGCAACAATAATGCAAATCGTGGTATCAGAAGGGATTTCGAATGTGGACAGAAAATTAAGGAATTGCCAGCGTGTGTTAACTAAAGAGGAACATCTTCAAAGAAAGCCTTTGTAAAGAAAATACGCTCTGCTACAACGTCATCGAAACGCCAGTTTGACCTTTGCCAGAAATCATTTAAGATGGAAGAAGCGTTAGAGAACTGTCATCTTCATCGATGAGAAACGCTTTTGCCTTGATGGACCTGAAGGATTTCGTCATTATTTTCATGATTTGAGGAAGGACGAGCTGTTTTTAAGAGGAGTCATTATTTGGGCAGGAATATCATACCAAAATAAGACTAATATCCGCTTTGTAAACGGCAGAATGAAAACTGATGACTACCTTAAGATGTTTGACGAAGAGATCGTGCATCATAACCAAGAAAAACCTGGGAAAATTTCATTCTACAACAAGATAATGCAGCAATCCACACAGCCCGAAGGTAAAAGAGTACTACGAGCGTAACAACGTTTCTGTTCTTGACTAGCCAACATTGTCTCCAGACCTCAACATAATTGGAAATGTATGGGGACATACATACATATGTTACATCCATTTGCAAATTGCAAATTCCAAGAAAATTAAAAAAAAAAAAGGTTTATGGTGATTAGAATTTTCTTAAAAATTGGTAATGATTACCTAACAGCAATATTTATAGCACATACGGAACAAAACTATCGAGAAATGCCGAAATCAGGGAGTGTCTCAATCAGTTGTCGAGGAGTGTAGATATTTATTTTGCATAAGAAACTTGTACGAAGAATTGTTGCCACACATTTTGCATTACAGAGATATGATATTATAAATATCTTTCTACTGAAACATTATTTTATTTTAATTTAACTGTTGATTACATTAGGAAACATGGAAACATTAGGTAGTTTGGAGAAAAATGCGACAAAAACATTTAATGGATAAAAAACAGCAAAAAGCATATATGTACATCTTGGTGTTTTATTGAAAGATTTAGGCTAGGTTAGGGTTATTAGGTTGTCATAGCAACACTAGGTACTATAGTCGCCCCATTGTGATTCCTAGGGATCCTTCACGGCATAAAACCTAAACCAATTCTTCCATACAATTCATTTCCCTACAAAATTTAAATACATCATTGTTATGGTTCAATGACCTTACCTCTTCTGAGTTATTGAAGACGAGGTCTTCTAAGGTCCTGGCAATGCCTTGACATTTACACAGTATAGTGACATATGACGACATTGTCCTGCTTGCAAATTCACCAGAATCTCTCCAGCTTATGATCAATCGTTTATATGAATAATGTTGCTTATGGAGCCTTGTAGTTAACTTGGATAAATCGAAAATTATGATTTTCAAGAAGGGTGGAGGCAGAATGCGGTCGAACTGAAAATGGAAATTGAATGGTGCAGAAGTAGGGGTGGTGACTGAGTACAAATACCTGGGGGTGCTATTGACAAAAAACCTTAGTATGGATAACCATCTTAAATTAAAATTAATTCAGGTAAAAACTGCCATAAATACAACATGGTGTAGATGTCTTGGTAATAAATTCGTAGCTCAGAGCAGTAAGTATAAAGTATTTGAGGCAGTCTCCGAATCTATTTTATTCTATGCGGACCAAGCTTGGGGGTGCAAGTATTTCGATACTGTTGAAAAGCTACTAAGGTACTATATTAAACGTGCATTTCGTCTTCCACCTAACACGCCTAATTACATCCTTATGCTGGAAACAGGACTGTCTCCACTCTTCATAAAGACACTGAAACTGTAAATTGATTATATAATTAAAGTTATGAACATGCCCAACTCCCGCCTGCCAAAAATAGCGGCTCTAAGAGCAATACATACTAAACGGAGCTGGTATGCATAATGGTTGAATCTAGCAGATAGCTGTGGTATGGAAATAAATCTAGATGTCGATACCTTTGCGAACTGGAAGCAGATACTTTATGATCTCATCGCGAAAGTTGATAAAAAATTTGTGGTTATGTATACAGGAGAAGCTACGAGTTCGGTTCATCGATCTATCTACAGCCGACTGAACCATCACCTAAATGAGAGAAATTATTTTAAAGATGCTTATGAAGTAGAGAAGATATCGATGATGCTAAAGCTAAGAGCAGAACTCTTGAAATTGAACTACATTCCTCATAGGGAAGATTTACCATTACTCTGCAGTATTTGCAATCTAGCCGAAAGAGAAGACGTGCTACATTTTGTTGGCAAATGTCCAATTCTCCGAGAGATTCGAAGGCATAACCTTGGAAGCGATTTTCTGAAAGAAGACGCAGTTATAGACTTACTTAATGAATTAAGCGTAGAGAAACTATTCCATTCTAGAGTAAAAAAAAAAAAAAACTTTTATTTAATAATTTGTAAATTTTAATTGTCAATCAGGCAGACGGCAATGCCATGCATTTATTGATTGTATCTTAAATACACGATTGTAATTCTTATGAGCGACATAAATAAATCAAATCTAAATCTAAATCTAGTGACATATAGGTCATTGCAGTAGATCCGTATTTGATGATCCTAATCTCATAGTATGCTTCTTCAGAAGACAATGCCCAGGGAGTATCCCTATCGCCGTTCTTAACCGTGATCTGATCCTCCTAGTTTTTTTTAATCTCCCCAGATTTCGTGAGATCTAACACAGGCCTTGAACACCCTATGCCCCTCTAAGGGTGACCATCTTAGGCTAAACATGATGATTCTATCATGAATAATTACCTTAACTTCGCACATTGGTGGCTTAATGCTTCCAATTATGTTACTAAGTGGAAGCTCTGCTCCTCTTTAGGCCAGTGCGTCGGTTCTCTCGTTACCACCTATATTGCAGTGCTCAGGTACTCAACATAATCTGACACGGTTCTGCGTACATAATAGGTCCCTTCACGTACTTTTCGAGCCAAAAACTAATGAGTTGTCAAATATGACATGTTGAGAGTAAAAGCTCTCAGAGAGCAGAAAATCTAAGTAAAAGTCTCGAATAAAAAGCGAGCCATGTTGAGCCATATATAGCCATGTCGAGCCAACTGTCATTAAAAAAAAAAATTGTAATGAACAATTAAACTCGTATAAAAACAAGAGATTCATTTTTTTTTTGTTAAAAACAATTGCAATTACAATAAATCATTTTTTATGTCTATTGAATATTTGAAATGGAATCAAAAACTCTTTGACTGTATTAGCAATCAGCTGTTTCCACCGACCGTCTATTCCACAGACCTAACGCCATGAGCATTGTGTGGCAATTCCTCACGATTTCAGATTTTGTGACGTAAGGCTACCCTCTTTGGCGCAGCCTGACTCTCAATATTGCGGCGATATTCTTATCGCATATTGATCCCATCTCAAGTAATCCCAGAGCTTTAAGTACAGCTAGAACCTCTGGTTGGAACACACTGCATGTGTCCGGAAGTCTCAGAGCCACCTGTAGGTAAATATCTCTTGAGTATGTAACTGACCCATTTCTCTATCTGGTCTTGGAACCACCAG
The DNA here is from genome assembly GCA_945910035.1 of Brachypalpus laphriformis. Lineage (NCBI taxonomy): Eukaryota > Metazoa > Arthropoda > Insecta > Diptera > Syrphidae > Brachypalpus > Brachypalpus laphriformis. The sequence goes on along the minus strand of OX246754.1, from coordinate 162,132,560 downwards.
TACCTACATATTGTAATTTTGTTGTGGACAGAGACTGCCCTCCTCTGCCGATCTTCCCTAACAGGGTGCATTACTTCATATGGCATGTCGAAGTATAAGACACCAAGGATATCGTCCGATTTATCAAGGATATTGAGAAATGATTCCCTAAGAATGGAGCTAAGCCCCACATTACTGGTTTTAAAGAGACCACGTTAGTGAGCCGAAGCACACTATTGCTCGCTGGTGACTTGATTTGAAGGTCTATTGGTAAAAGATACAGAAAGATCTCGAGAGTGCGTAGAGTACCGGTGAGGGCAATGCAGATTGTTCTTTGTACCATGGTCAACAAATCCCATGTGTTTTTCGTATTCTTTGCCTTCCACCACACAAGGGTCCTATACGTAAGATTGGGTCTGACTTTCATGGTGTGTATCCAGCGTATCATTGCAGGTTTCAAGCCCCATTTTTTCCCCGCAGTCCTTTTACAGATGAAGAGAGCATTGTAAGCCTTACGAACTGGAAGTTTCCATTTTAGTTATCTGTCTAGCATATTACTTAGATATCTAGCGCGATCCGAAAGGAAAAGCTTCACTCTTGCTAGCTTTGGCAGTTTGAAGGGTAGTATCCTGAATTTCCTACTGAAGAGTACTAACTCTGTTTTGTCCGTGTTGACATGAAGTCCACAATATCTAGCCCTTTTTCCGAGTCTACTAAGAGCTGATTCGATTATTTCACTTAATGCGTTTAGGAATTTACCCTGGACTAAGATCACCACGTCGTCCGCGTAAGCAGTGACGCTTATATCTGCATTACTTAGTTCTTTAACTATACCATCGATGACTAGAACCCAGACGAGGGGTGATATAACGCCTTCCTGGGGAGTCCTCCGGGTAACGGATTTTCTTGTTGAACTACTTCCGATCTTCTTCTTCCTTTTATCAGCGAGGCTATGATCCGAAAACAAGGGATCACAGCCCTCCCACTTCACTGCATTTCTACTGATCCGCCTGTGGGGTTCGCCTATTTGACCTCAGAAAATATCGGCAGGCCTGCCGATTTTGGATCACTCGGTTACTGAGGCCAATGAAATGCCGATGTCGTCGCATTTGTCTGATCCAGGCGTTTATAGGCCTGCCTTTCCTACATCGCGATGTCTTTGGAACGTGCATAGATATTGCCTTTTTAACAGGGTTCAAATGATATCTTCTTTGAACGTGCCAATACCAGCTGAGCCGGTCGCGCTCTAATTTTTGTACGATGGTTTCCTTGATGTAAAAGCTTCCACGGATCTTCGAACTTCTTATTCGATCAAGCTTGGTCACTCCTTCTGTCATGCGAAGCATCTTCATCTCAGCTGCCGTTAATTTACTCTCATACTTTTTGTACATCGTCCAACATTGTGAACCGTGTGTGAGCGCTGGACTTACAACTGCGGTGTAGAGCCTTCCTTTCAACTTAGGGGGCATTTTTCTGTCACAGAAGATAGCGGAATTTTCTCGCCACTTCATCCACCCTACGCTTACACGATGATTGATGACGTCATCACAAGTTGCTTTGCTATTGATCATAGATCCCAGATATTTGAACTTTTCGCACTTGGGAAGCACTGTTCCATTCAAATAAATGTCTGAACTACTTCCGATAGTGGAATTAATGTTTCTTGTGACGAGCATATTGCAGAGCCAATTGGTAATGCTATGCTCAAGATTTATACTTTCCGGGCCCCATTTGATGACCCTCGCTTCTACATTATTAAAAGCACCTCCTATGTTTAGGAAGGCTGCAAGTGTAAATTCCATATAGTGAAAACTCGTTTCTAATTTACTTAATATGTCGTGTAAAGCTGTTTCCACTGATTTCACCTTTAAATACGCATGATGAGATTTGCATAAAGTGCCGTTGCAATACTTTATTCTAATGCAACTTACTTATTTAGGTGGAGCTATAGTCCGGGGTGGACTTGGGCCTCAACCAGCAAACCTCTCCAACCAGCCCGGTTAAGAGTCGGCTGCCTCCAGTTGCGCACGCCAAGTTGGTTCGTCCTCTACTGCGCCGTCCATCCCGGGTGGATTCGAAGACTTTCCGGGGTGGATCGTTGGGCTCCATCCGCTCCACATATATGACTTAGCCATCTTAGTCGCTGTATGTGAACTCTTCTGGCTAAGTCGATGTCGTTGTATAGGTCGTATAGTTTAACATAGTATTATACATTCTCCTTCTCCTCCACTAGCCGTCTATGCAGACGAGACTAAAGATCACTCGAAGAAATTTTCTGTTAAAGTAACCAAGGGCGTCCTAATCCGACTTTGACAAAGTTCATGCCTCTGTGTCATACAGCGGGACTGCTATAATAAGTGTTTTATACAGAGTTACTTTAGTAGTTGGAGGTATGGCTTTGTTACTCAATTGCCTTCTTAACCCATAAAAGCAACGATTGGCAAGAGTAATTCTTCGTTTGATCCCTCTGGTGTCATTTGCGGAGTTCACTACAGAAAATAGGTAAAGTCTTTTACTACCTCAAAATTATATCTATGTATTGAGGCCTTCTGTCTAAGGCGCCGATGTTGGGTTCCCTTTTTTGTAGACAGCATATATTTTGTTTTTTGATGGAGCAGCGCGAGCTCTCAATTGTCATTAAAAAGCTGATCTGCTCGCTAGAACAGGAGCCGCATCAAGCTTTATGATACCAAGACCATTTCTGTGAATTACCAGTCAGTACCATAAAAAGCTGTATAAAGAAATTGGCTAAAAGAAAAGACGGATCATCACTAGACGGGAACTGAAGGTAAAAGACATGATAAACTCTTCCTGCCAAACACCTCCCACCAAAGAATGAAACAACTCCTAGAGCTAGCTAGGAGTCAGATTCGAATAACCACAGAATTCCTTACAGGTCGTCGGGTTAAAAAAACAACTCATGGCTATGGAGATAGCACTAGATAACATAATGTAGAATGTGCCAAGAAGACGAAAAATCAGCAGAACATATCTTATGTCACTGGAACTGACTAACCAGAACACGTTACTGTTACTTAGGTAAATTCTACCTTCATCACCAACTCTGGCATCTTGAATGATCTTTAAGATTATAGAAGAACACAACAGACTCACTAGTGGCCGCAGTGATAAGGCGACTTAATCCCACCTCAACCTACAATCCACAATCCTCAAGATGTATCATTTCTGGCCAAATAATTCAATTATCTACATCAATGAATTCATTTCAGATGGCTTTAAAAGTTCAATATGACTCTCAATAGTAATAAAACCACAATATGTATTGCAAAAGAAAACAACCAAACCGCCAACAGCTGTTTCAACCGTTACCTTCCTTTCATAATAATGCGGATATATTTACAAATTAATTAACTACTTCCATTGAATAGTTTATTTGTCGCTATAAACCTTTCGTTAACTAATTTTTTTTTTTATTTATTCCGCCTTCAATGGAAAGAGTGTTGCCAAACGAATTGTGATTGAGCTATAAAAGCCTACAAAGCCCACATGCCGTGTGTTTACAGTCTGAATCGATAATTGTATTTGCAAGTATGGTTGTCAATTAGTGCCTCATAACTATGATGAACTTGACCTTTTTTCCGCTTTACAGATTTTGGTAATCGCTTTTACCAAAAAAAGAATAAGAAAAAAAAAAGAACATTAATAATGTCAATAACACGAAAATGTATCTAAAAATATTTCGGTTTGTTAAACAAAGTTATTATCGTTCATTCTGTTTTAATTATTACTCTCTTTAGCTGAATGATCAATCTTAATGGAATATTTTTAGAGCTTTGTTCGGCTGAAAGGGTTAAAGACGATTCATTGCACGTACTTATTTTATTTAATGTATATTTCAAGCACACATTTAGAATGCCTAATAGGTGAATGCAACGTCATCCTCTCATGACTATAGCTAGTAGGATAATAAAATCTAAAGAATCAATTCCGCGTTTAACCTTATTGGGTGGTCACACTTTTCAACGTCGCGGTCTGAGTTTTGACTTATTTGATGAGTAATGTCATAACCATACCAAGTTTGGAGCGGTGCTTTGGAAAATCCATGAGAGAAATTTGACATCATCTTTTTGAATTAAAGCAAAAATGGTTAAAATATTCTGAGCAAGTGGAAGATGCCTATGGTTTCATTTATGGATCAACCACATATTTAATGGCTGCACATCAATATCACGCCCACAAATTGTTTTGCTGTCAGCAGCACTTATAAAACGCTTGTGTTGAGTCCTTTCTTATAATCAGGGAAATGATCTTGTTTACCCAAAAACTTAATGAAAGGAAAAATAAGACGAAAAAAAGAGAATTTTACACAAAATAAAAACCTTCATATGCCTTAATCACATGTTTTAACCACCGTTTAACATTTTCTGGCATATATATATGTACTCGTAGAGGGTAATTTTTTCTTCAAAATCGCTTGAAATCCAAAACCAGATTTTTTTTCAATTTTGTTAAGTATCATCTGAAACAAATTCCAAACCATTTTCAAAAGGTGCCATATTGTTTTTTGAATTGTAATTCGACTATAAATGTTGAAATGTCTGTACAATTTCATTGGCATCCACAGAAAGTACTGAACTGTTTTACCAACGAGCGTGGTGTGGCAGCACTAATGCCATCTCTCAAAACTGCCATCGTGCACAGCAGTTTGTTCCACATTTCACATGTTACCCATCTAGCATGTTCGACAATGTTCTAGAGGCTCTTGTGTTTGGTTTAAATACACCAACCACCAGCAAAGAAGGCACAGTCGATAGAGGTAAAAATAGCGATGAACAAGTGCGATTACTGTGAGAGTTAATTGCTTGAAAATTGGTACTGAGAATAAACGATATGAATATGATTAAGAATATTAAGGGTACTGCCAAGTCTGGCCAGCTCGTCAGCCTTGTAGTTACTTGGAATGTCTCTGTGACCTGACACGCAGAATAGGTGAATATTGAACTGCTCTGTCATCTCCGTGAAAGATGAGCGGCAGTCTAGAGCGACCTTTGAAGTGAAAGAGAACGTCGTTGGCTGTTCGTAGAAAAACGAAAATATATCTGACAGATAGTATATTATATTTCCGCCTGATAAACGTTAAAGTGATCTGGGAGGCGGAAGGAGATTCTCAGGTTGAGCATTTGGAGAAGACACTATCATCCACCCTCCTTCCAGTTTTGTATCCGTCTGCATAGAAGTGAATCGAACTCCTTTCTATCCTGGCAACGTTTTTCCACTCAGACCGGGCAGAGATAGTTGCACGGAAGTTCTTAGCAAACCTGAGTTTCGGTGGGGTGTAGTTGGTGTTTTCAGATGTAAAGTTCAGTAGATCTTAGATCGAGGAGTGGTCAGTTAGAAGGCTAGATCACTGGGAGGAGGCTTTCAGACAAGCGGCCGCACTAGCAGCCACCTGTTTGCCAAAAATATCCAGGGACAATAGGTGCAGCATTATGTCTAGTGCTGGGGAGGGTGTGGTTTTAAGCGCAGCACTGATACACATGCAAGTACATCTTTGTACTTTTCCTAGGAGGTTGAGGCTTACAGAAAGAGCCGGCCACCAAACGATCACGCCATACATTAGTATGTGCCGGATTACGCATAACACTTGTCTTATATGTATGTCTGTGGGTCACTGGTGTTTTTAAAAAGAAGTAATAAATAATTTTATTGCAGATCATTGCAATAAACAAAAGGCTAACAACCAATCTACGTTTCGTACTTCTTAATTATTCTTAAAAATTGCAAAACGTATAAAACCATGATTTTTAGAGTTTTTTGTATTTAATCTTTGACACCTGCGATAGCTTTTAAAACTGTTTTTCACAGCACATCTGGGAGTGATATTTTGTATGTTACTCTTTTAATGTTTATGTCATTGCATATCTAGTAGGTTAGTTTATATTGAAGTGGCTGCCAGCTGAGAATCGCCAGCACAAAAAAAAAAAAATCGCCAGCACACTTAGACAAATAATAGGTCTATTGTGATGCCACGTGGATCATGGGAGAAAGTTTCTCTTTACCTAATCATTAAACCATTTTGAGCTTCTTATGAAGCTTAAGAAGCACTTAATATCTATGTCTATCAGGTCGCCTATATCGTTGTAATAGGAGGCTTCTAGGTGAAGCTTCCTTCTACGGGAGACAGCTGTGCAGAAACAAAGAAGGTGAAGAATAGTTTCTACCTCTTCTTTATCCATGCAGCTTCTACAAAAGTCGTTCGAAAAAGGCCTAGGCTTGTAGCTTGCTTGCTTATTAGACAGTGCACACTGATGACACCTATCATAGCGGTAATGTGCAATCTGTTGAGAGAAATAACTTTTTGGATCCAGCTTTGGCCAAATTTGTTTTGTCACTAGACATGCAGGTCCACTTGTCCACCTAAGATTTGTACTCTCGATAGCATCCAGCTTAAGTTTGAGTTTGCAAGTAGTGATTGGTATACCTAAGGAGCCTTTGTCCAGCAGGATGGGTATAGTTGTCCATGGGCCTTACAATTCCCTGGGATGTCCCTATGCCCCGGCACACAACACAGTTGAATATTGAACTGCTCAGCCATCTCCGCGAGAGATGGCAGTCGGCAGTCTAGAGCTACTAATACATTTGTAGAGGTCGATTCCACCTATTTGATTGCTGCTTGGCTCTCTGAAAAGATGCGGATATCTCTTGCAGAAAAAAAAAGAATAAAATTCCAGAGGAAGCGAATTCAACTCCGTAAGATGATTACTTACTTACTTAGGTGGCACTACAGTCCGGGGTGGACCTGGGCCTCAACCAACAAACCTCTCCAGTCAGCCCGATTAGGAGCCAGCTGCCTCTAGTTACGCATGCCAAGTTGGTTAAGGTCTCCCTCTACTTGTTTGCACCACTTACCGCAAAGTCGTCTTATACAGGGCCGTCCATCTGAGGTGGATTCCAAAACTTTCCGGACTGGAACGTTGGGCTCCATCCGCTCTACGTCACCTAGCCAACTTAGTCGCTCTATGTGAACACTTCTGGCTAAGTCAATGTCCTTGTATATGCCGTATAGTTCGGCATTGTACCTTCTCCTCCACTCGCCGTCTATGCAGACGGGACCAAAGATCACTCGAATGACTTTTCTCTCAAAGTAACCACGGGCGTCGTAATCCGATTTTGAAAAAGCTCATGCCCGTGTGCCATACAGTAGGGCGGGGATGATTAGTGTCTTATAAAGAGTTACTTTAGTAGTTCGAAATAGGGCTTTGTTACTCAATTGCTTTCTAAGTCCATAAAAACACCGATTGGAAAGAGTAATTCTTTGTTTGATCTTCCCACTGGTGTCATTTCCGTAAGATGCTTAGGAAGAGTGAATCACTTCGGGCGCTCAGGGAGGAACTGCAACACACCCCATGGGGAATACAAAGTAGTCATGAATAAATTATAAAGCGCCACGGCAGCTCCACCGTTATACCCACGCATCATAACCTGAATTGTCAGCAGCTTATTCGCGAGGAAAGATGGATTCACACTACCACGAGACATAGCAGATGAAACGGAGACTATACCGCCAGTCACAACCGAGGAAGTCGTAGAAGCTGCGGCAGCTATCATAAGAAACAAGACGCCAGTGATGGACAGGACCCCGAACTTCCTTTTAAAGGAGACGATCGAAACCAAACCAGAGGTCTTGACACACCTCTACACAGCATGCCCAATAGAAGGAAAATTCCCGTCTCAGTGGAAACGGCAACGACTAGTCCTCGTACCAAAGAGCGACAAACTACCAGAGCAATCATCGCCGTACAGGTTTTTGCGCATGCCAGATACGCTAGCGAAGGTCCTCGAGAAAATTATACGGACAAGACAAGAGCAATATATGGAAAGGCTACTAGGGGCTTTGTAACCGACAGTTCGGATTTAAAAAGAAACGAAGCACACAATACAAGCTGTGTGCGACATAGCACGCGAAGCAATTGCGGGAGAAAGATGAAGCAATTCAATAATAGAGCACATTTTTGCCCGTTACTCATTCACGATTCAATCTAATCTGCGTTATCGAAATATGAACCTGTTTAATGTTAAGTGGCTTCAAAACACCCCACAAAAGGGAATACTTCACGCAAAATATGCGTTTTCGAACGAGACCTTTGCTTAACCAGTTTTATTAATTGGTAATCTAGAACCCGAAATAAAATCTTTTAAAACATTCCAAACTTATCGTTTCACTTAAGTCCGAAACATTAAGTACAATAATTGGTAAAATTGAATATCAGAAAATCTGTTCCATAGGTAATGCTATGATGGACTTGATGGGATTACACCGATCATGCTGCAAAAAACTGCACCAATCATTATCTCGGTTCTCATAAAGCTATTTGCCAGTAGTCTTAAACAATGTCACATACCAAGAACATGGAGGGAGGTAAAGGCGGTTTTTATACCCAAGGCGGGCAAGGCTAGTTACACCACCGCGAAGGACTTCAGACCAATAAGCCTTACCTCTTTCGTCCTGAAAACTTTTGAAAGATTGCTCGACATCTACATACGTAGTAGAATTCGCCCGGGGACTTATCCCCAGCACAACACGCATACACGAAGGGTAAATGTGTGGAAACAACATCATGTTGTCGGCTCTATGGAAAAATCACTTAAGGATAAAGAGTTCACACTAGCTGCTTTCTTGAACATTGAAGGAGCCTCATGCCCGTAACGGATTACATGACGCCATATTGAGACTTTACAAGGCCTTTCTCTACCGCCTACCCTAGCAGGGAAGATTGGAAAAGCGGTCATATACCTAATGCCGAATCTATAGCCATATACACAGATGGTTCAAAAATGAGCACTGGTGTAGGATCAGATATCTTCTCTGACCCTCTAGGTGTATCAAAATCCATACGACTTCCAGACCACAGCAGTGTTTTCCAAGCAGATGTTTTAGCAGTGGCAACAGCCGCCCGTGAGTCTGCGGTAAGGGCAATACCGCCAGAAGGTTACACCATCTTTATCGACAGGCAGGCAGCTATAAAAGCGATTACTGCCATAGAAATTAAATCGAAGCTTGTGAAGTGTTGTCGAGAAGAGCTCAGGGTTCTTGGAACACAGCACAAGGTATCGCTCTGTAGGGTCCCTGGACACGAGGGTATCCCAGGCAATGAGAAAGCCGACGAGCTGGCGAGAATCGGCTCAGCAGCCCCAACAGAACAAGTTGACCCCCCTGTGTGTATCCCGCCTTGCACACTCAAGCTCGCTGCAGGGAATAAAGCCACTGAGGAGACGAACACAAGATGGAACTCCATGGAAACTTGCGCCATCACTAGGAAGATATGGCCATCTTTCGACAAAGCAAAGACCGAGAGAATCATCCGTAAAGATAGGAAATCCCTTTCCACCCTCGTGGGCATCATCACGGGGCACAACACTCTGCGGTACCACTTGAAGAAACTACGCCTGACGGAGGAGGAACTCTGCTGAGGCTGTGGTGACGAGGAAGTTTTTGAGGACACAAACCACTTCCTGTGCCACTGTCCGAGTCTTCAACACTCCAGGAAAAAGTTCGTTGGTAAATATTTCTTCCAGGATCTCGAGGAACTCTCCGGCGTTTCAACAGAAAAGATGTTGAACTTCATCAAATCATCAGGATGGTTTGTATGCAGAAATGAAGTAAGTGACTGAGTTAGTAGTTTTTTTTCATTGGGTAAGGGATTACTCTTTCCCCCATGGGTACCACAATGGGTCAACGCTGACCTGAGTGTGGCAGAGAGCGTCCCTCTCTGCCAGCCCACATACCTAACCTAACCTAACCTAAGGCTAGGTTAAAACTTGCCAAACACTGGGCCAACCAAAGTGGCGTAAAACAAGCAAAAAAGTTCATAAACTTCAATCAAAACAGAGCAAGCAAAAGTACTTGAACTCGGCAAAGAGGATTTGCGAACTCTAACGGGCTACCTAATCGAACATTGTCCACTTAGCAACCATATGAATAAAATGAAAACAGATACATATACATACAAAAAAAGAAACAACAGAACGCATTCTTTGTGAATGCCCAGGGGCCACAAAGAAACGGTTACTCTATCCAACGTGGGTCTCGAAGGTCCCAGCGGAATCCTGAAACCTAGGTTTATCAAAAGTTTTAATTTTGTTTCTGGTTAACCATTTGGCCAGTGGGCGCCGTGGCGCAAGTGGTTAGTGTGTCGGATCACTACGCATGAGCTTCCAAGTTCGAATCCCAGAAAACACCAAAAAGTTTTTTTCACGGCCCCACATCTCGCGAACGTCTGACAAAAATCCGAGAGTATTGTTGTCACGAAAAAGCTTCTCAAATTGCCGTTCGGACTCGGCATTAAACTGTAGGTCCCTTCCATTCGTGTGAAAAATATAGCGCACACAACATGAGTGGTTGCGAGAAACTAGGCCCTGGCACTTTAAAGAGCTGTTGCGCCAAATATTTGTATTTTATTTGTATTTGGCCAGCATAATAGATGTTACAGGTCGCAGTACACTTCGGCCCCAAACATCGTATCGCATCAGAGGTTAGGTTCGACTGGTAGTCCACATTACATGCAGGCACACTTGAACCAGTGTAGGTCCACTGTGAAACTACAAGGATCTGGGAATTTTCCAGATCTACCCGCAGAGCTAATCGGAGCCTGTAATAAAGCGCTGGAGGCGTCTGATGTTTATGTTTGCATGTTTGACGGGGTCATCAAAGAAGTTGGCTCGACGAAGAGGAGAAAATGATACTCCTCTTCGTCGAGGCAGCTTCTGCAGAAGTCATTTGAGAGGATGCCTACCCTAGTGGCGTGCCGGCCGATGATGCAGTGACCTGTAATAACACCTACTACTATATAGTGCTGATGAGCGTAATTTTCTGTGTAATTAGTGTAATTAAACAGTTGGAGCGTTTGTAATCCAACTTAGGTCAGATCTGTCTGGTGATATGACACGTGGTGTCATCTACCCATCTACAATTGGCATAATCAATCGCATTTAGTTCGTCGAATAGCTTGCATGTAGCTAAAGGCATGTCGAGATTTCCCTTTTCCGGTAGAATCGGTAGAGTTGTACCATGCCTGAAATCTGTTCCATACTGATCTAAGTACATTTTTGCCGATTCTTGAATAAACAAAAAAAAAAAAAAAGCTGGCATCTTGAGTAGTGGTAGCCTAACTATAAAATACTACGATTTGGATGATGCGGCTAATTCTTTAGGACAGGGTATACTCATATACTACATAATATTTCGTGTGAAGATCAGTTAATTAATTTGCATCTAATAGCGCGTTTCTGTTATGTTCACAACTTTTACTCCTTCAACCGATTGGCTGATCTTACAAAAAAAAATCAATTTTCACTCTTTCGTAACAAAGCTATCTCTTGGAGAGATATTTACTCTTTAAGTGGTTTCATGAGTCAGACAAAAGCCATCTTCCACTACACGTGAAGCAAGCAAAATGATATCCCGAGAAATATAGTGTCGTCTGGAATACTAATTCTGACTTTTGATTGACCGAAAGAAGCCTCACGTATATGGGTTCGTCATATCTAAATCCACAATCAAAAGATTTTTGTAAATACTTAAATTCTAAAAAGTCGACAAAAAAAAAAAAAATTATAGGAACGCACGTCAAGTTGCGTGCAAACATTTTATTTGTATTTTCACAACAACGACGTGCTTGTTTTGTATTTAAAAAAAAAATCGAAATGATGATTGATCGATGACCACCAGGCGACATACTTAGAATTAGATTTACTTTGGCTATGATTAAGTGATGTCTAACGATAGATAGATAATTAATATTTCAGTGTGCTTGGAGGCGTCCGGAAGACACTCGTTAATTTGGAAATACTTACCTTGAGAATAAGATTATCGTTATTCTTTGGTTTACTTCCTACTCCCGGCCCAATGAAATCTAAAAATTAATTGTTGCATATTTTGTTTGTATTTGCAATCGAAAATCGAATAAATTTTGTTATTTCCTCATGAAAAGTTGGGGTTAACAAACCAGTTGGGTGTGCATACAGGTCTTTTGTTTAAATTAAACTTGAACCTATAGAAATTAATTCAATCTATGAAAGAGAAAGAAACAAGACACCATCGTCGGCGTATTTAAATATGAAACATAAACAAATTTGAAAGGTTACGCCATTCTTGAGGCTTGGGCAGCGCAGTGCTTGAATTGAAATCATAAAATAAGTTCACACATATCCAATGTCGGGTGCGGTCTGTCACCGATGTGCTATTTTGATTTGTGGCTTGCAATCGTTTTTGTGGAACCATCCAGTACGAATTTGAGTCAGCACTAAAGGCTTATTGATTGCTATTTAGATGAGAGCTATTCGAATACGACCTACTTAGCGGCACCGGCAAAGTTGTGCTCTGGCAATTTGCTATGATTAAATACTCGTAGCATTAGTTTACACTACATCTTAGCTTCGGACGAACGGTGAAATATAGAGATTCTTTTATGAGCCGCACAAAATGTTTGTGGAATACTCTTCCTGACTGTATTTACCCTCGATTATAATTTACAGACATTTAAGACCAATGTGCATCAGTCCCTCATTCCCTCCTTTCCTTATCTCATGCTATGTTTTGAAATAATACATGAAAAGGGTAGTCATAACCCTTTTGGCGTGAGTCGATTATACACGGTAGGATCCAAACTTGTATGTGACTACCTCAATGTACTCGAATACCTTGCGTCAAAAAACACCGTCATTGTGGCCTTCATACTTTGGCTTTGAAGGCAACGAACAGGCGGACTTTTTTTTTTTTTATAATTTGCGCGCACTCAAAGGTTTATGAATACCTTTAACATATGTACACACAGTGCGGGCGTTGGAAAGGATGGATAGAGAGGGAGAGACAAAGATTTTTGGTGTAGTGGTTCTTGAAGCTCAGTTGTTTATGCTTCAGAGATTCTCCCGGGGTGGCGTCCAGATAATTGGGGAGATTTTTGTTATTTTTTGTCTTTTGCTTCTGATTCACACTACTTTTTTCCCTATAACCGATGTCAAGGGCAAATCATCATCAACAGAGCGAATAATTTTTCCAGCCACAGACTGCCTGACGAGAAGAGGCGCCAGTCGCCCAATATTCGGTCCTAAATCCTATTTTCGGGTAACACGCAATAGTACAAACCTCAAAATAAAACAATGGGCGGCTGATGACCTCGCTAATTACTGGGCCAAATCCACCGCGCTAAGGCAGCCAAGAAAGGTCATTAACGTCAACATACGAGTATGTAATGCTAAGAAGCTACTTGAGCTCAGCAAAGAAGACTGACTGACTGACCATCTGCACAAAATAGGAGTAGTACGAGTAGATACAGATGCATGTCGGCTTTGTGCAGACCAAAATGAGACGGCAGGACATATTCTTTGTGAATGCCCCGTGGCAAGAAAAGAACTTCTCGATCTTAGGCGGGCTTTACTGAGCCCCGCAGACATTAGGAACATTGGGGGTGGCAATGGTGTAGTGGTAACGTTGTCAATTGCCACGCTAATGGTTCATGGTTCAAATCCTGATGTCAGCAACCATTTATTTATTTCTCATGAAATATATAAAGTCAGTCCGATCATTTGCAAAAGGTTCTGTGAACACTACTGCGAAGGCATAACACTGGCAGTAGCTTGGTCATGTGGCTGGAAAAATTGTTCGCTCTGTTGATGATGATTTGCCCTTGACATCGGTTATCGGGAAAAAAGTACTGTGATGCAGAAGCAAAGACAAAAAATAACAAAAAATCTCCCCAGTTATCTGGACGCCACCCCCGGCGAATAGCTGAAGCATAAACAACTGAGCTTCAAGAACCACTACACCAAAGTCTTTCTCTCTCTCTCTATCCATCCTTTCCAACGCCCGCACTGTGTGCAAACATGTTAATGGTATTCATAACCCAAAAAATTAAAAAAAAAATTGAACCTAGAGCTATGTTAAGGTTTATTAAGAGCCTTAACCTAGTTATCCGCTAAATAGCAGACTGGCATAATAAATCTTATAGGTTGCAGTGCGTACAAAGTCCCAGTATAGTATAGGTATAGTAATTCCCCTTCCTCTCGTACGAGTATTGCGTCTTGTTCCAAATATTTCCAGAGCTGCGACTCGATGTTGACTTTAACTTCTAAATGAAAACTTATCGTTTTCAATTTTTTTTTTTTGATGCATTTGTTATACGTCAAAATTGTCGAATTTGGGGTTCAGAAAATCCATGAGTGATTGTTGATCCACAACGTATACCTTTTTGGTGCGGGCTGGAGGCATCATCGGACCATTCTCCTTTGAAAATGCGGCCGGCAATAATATGGTCAGGCAATAATAGGTAATGGTGGTCGCTATTGCGACATGATAATCCAGTTTGTTGTGCCTAAATTGCAAGATATGGATGTGGACGACATGTTGTTTTAACAAAACAGTGCCCTATGCCATACAGCCCGAGAAACAATTCAATTACTACATGAGTCATTTCCTAGTCGTGTAATTTCCCGTTTTGGTGATCAGTATTGGCCGCACAGATCATGGGACTTAACGCCGTTGGAATTTTTTCTTTGGAGTTCTTTGCAGTCTAGGGTCCATGCCAATAAGCCGACCACCCACGCCTTGAAGGAGCAAATTGTGCGCTGTATCAACGAAATTCAACCACATTTATGCAAAACAGCCATGGAAAATGTTGACAAAAGAGTGCGTATGTGCCAGCAAAGCCTTGGAGGCCATTTACCCGATATGCTATTCCATACACAACCCTATACTGTATACTTAATGCTGACATCTATCCTTTTTTTCGCGGGATACTCCTTTTTTCAGCTCTCAAAAACCTATCCTTTTTTCATACAAAATTCCTAACGTATATAGTATTTTGAATTTGATTTGTGGCGAACATTAGACTGTTAGACTGAACGATAACAGCAGGCGAATATTGTATACACGTTTACAGCGAACGAGTAAGTCATACACATTTTTTTTTTCCTCTTGGACAACCCATGCCCGCGTGGCAACGACACTGCTACCTGAAAGATCTATTGTATCGGAGGTTTGGAGTTGATCTAACAGACGTACTACCTCCCTTATGAAAGTGAGTATGTCCTTAGTAGCGCGGTGCATTTCAGTTCCACTGAAGTAAGTATCTCCTTGTGGAGAATACGTTTCCTTAACCAGTGTAGTGCCGGGCATTCATAAAGAATGTGTTTATACACATTACTACTAGGTACATGTACACGTAGCTGTCATTCACGTGCGCGTCCAGTGTTGCCAAGTCATTCTGGCGTTTGAGCACCGTTTTTAAAATGTTCAGCGTTAATTTTGACTTTTTGGGCCCCAAACTGACATTTTCTCAAAAACATCTTCAAAGTACGAGTATAAAAAATTTAGGGTTTTCCAATAAAAGGTTCCATTTGGAATAGTGTGTTATTCTGCTACCTGCCAGATAAGAAGTAAAAACTACGCCATTAATAAACATGGAACGATACACAATTCAACGACGCATTAAAGTTCTTAAAATTCGCTACAGAAATGGCGAACATCGAAAGAGAATGTCGAAACCGAAAGGAAAATGCATCTTCAACGCAAATGTTCCCGAAAGCCGATACATTAGGCGTTTTTGTTTTTTAGGTCAGAGCAGAGCCTGAGTTTTCAAAAAAAAACGTTGTGTTTCTTTTTTAGCTCAGACACATTAGAGCTCTGAATTTGTTTTCCTTTTTTCGTTCAGAGCGTTCAGAGCAAAATCCTGAGCACATCCATTTTTCATATTTGGCAGGAGAAGACAGGGAAAAAAAATTGCAAAACAATTGAAATGGCGGACGAAATTTGGGGTTCTGGTACAGAAAGTAAATATAACATAAAAAATAACTATCAATAGATATTCTATTAATATTTTGACAGCTCAACCTATAATTGCTAATCAAATGACATCAGAGTGCTCAAGTGTGTTTCATAAATAAATCAGAGCGCTCTGAGCACGCTCGGTTCAGAGCACGCTCGATGTGCACCTATTGAAAGCGATTCTCACGCTGAAATGCAATTTGACATATTCATGCGTAGAGTTCTATCACTTTTTGAAAACGAAGCCAGATTTACTCCGCCAAATTGCTAAAAAGGAGAAATATCCCACGAAAAGTGATGCCAATGCGAGTGAATCGGACTGTAACAATGTTGGTTGATTAGTTGGTGTAAGCCTATAAGTATTTTTGACGAATAAAATATGAATTTGCGGCAGACATTTTTTTATATTTCATATCCTTTTATTATCGTTTTTTTTCATTTCGATATCCCGTGAAATTGCCGAATTCAGTGGATTTTTCCTTTGTTTCAGCCAAAAAAAGATGCTATGATTATGTATACTTCATGAATCAATAAAACGTTTACAATTTTTAATTTAAAACCTCTGTTTTCGATCAAAATTTCTTCTTGCGTGCATTTTGGGACACCCTCTACACCTACCGGGCTTTTGATAATTTATTTTTAAGATCTAATTTCATTTTTATTTGATATCTAACTTCATGCACTCTCGACAAACTCGTGTCGTGATCAATTTGAATTGCTGGACTTTTGGATAGTATTTTAAATAGTCAACAACCGGCTGACCTTCCCTGACATAATAAAAAAAATTTGTATTTGAACGTGAAATAGAAATTTTCATGCGTCATTAGCTTGTATGGGTGTTACATTTTTAGCATTAGCGTTAGCATTTTTGACGAAATGCATACATTGGTCTTACGATAGACAGCTTTCCTGCTCAGGCAAAGAGCGGCTTTAGAATAAAGGATATGTTCGTTCACCGTGATAATTAATTCTGGATAACCGCCACCTTGCATAATAAATTCTCATAAAGGAGCAAAATTAAATAACCTTTATGCTCTGTTTCACAGTGAGAGCTTAAGCTACGGTTTAACTCATCTCGGTGTTTCACAGTGCCGGCTTAAGAGCTAAACTCCACTTAAGTGTTGATATAACTTAAGCCGCCGATTTTACTTACTTACTTACTTACTTACTTACTTAGGTGGCGCTACAGTTCGGGGTGAACCTGGCCCTCAACCAACAAGCCTCTCCATTTAGCTCGGTCTTTAGCTAATTGCCTCCAGTTGCGCACTCCAAGTTGGTCGAGGTCCCTTGAACTTGTGCGCGCCACCTACGGCGATGATTCCCTCTACTGCGTCGTCCCTCGGGATTAGATTCGAAGACTCTGCGGGCCGGAGCGTTGGTGTCCATTCGCTCTACATGTCCTAGCCATCTCAGACGTCCAATACGCAGTTTTTTGACTAGGTCGATGTCGCTGTACAGCTTATATAGTTCGTGATTGAATCTTTTCCTCCAAAACCCGTCAACGCAAACGGGACCGAAAATCTTACGAAGAATTTTTCTCTCGAAACGACCAAGGATATCTTCATCCTCTTTTAATAAAGTCCATGTTTCAGCGCCGTAAAGCAGGACCGGGACGATCAGGGATGTCAAAACTAGACATGGCTCTATAAAGCTCTTCTCTATAGATGCTGTCATAGGCGGCCTTAAAATTGAAAAAGAGGTGGTGAGTATCGATTTGGAATTCTTGGGTTTTCTCCAGGATCTGCCGAAGTGTGAAGATTTGATCGATGGTGGACTTTCCTGGCCTGAAACCGCACTGATAGGGTCCAATCAGGCTGTTGATAAAAGGTTTCAGGCGTCCACACAATATCGCAGAAAAGATCTTGTATGCGATGTTGAGGAGACTGATGCCTCTATAATCGGCGCAGTTGAGGGGGTCTCCTTTCTTGTGGATCGGGCAAACGATGCTGAGGTTCCATTCATCAGGCATACACTCGTCTGACCAAATCTTAGAGATGAGTTGGTGTATGCACTCTACCAATTCATCCCCAGCTACCTTAAAAAGTTCGGCCGGTAAGCCGTCAGGTCCAGCAGCCTTGTTGGATTTTAGCTTGGATATTGCTATCCTCACTTCGTTTTGGTCAGGTGGACGGAAATTTTGACTATCATCGTCTATGTTGAATGGGTTATTCTGCCTGACAGCGGGATCTTGGTCTTCGTCGCCGTTATACAGTCTGCAGAAGTAGTTTTTCCATATTCTGAGCACCGACTGTGATTCTACTACGAGGTTTCCATTTTCACGGGTATTGCTCCTCTGACACGTTCTTTTTGGTAAAACTTCCGTACATTGTTCCTGGAGTATAAACTCTCGATATTCTCAAACGCGCGCTTCTCATGCCCTTTCTTCTTCTTTTGGAGAAGCCGATGTTCTTCCCGTCTCTTTTGCTCGTAGAGCTCACGAGCAGCTCTCGTCTTCCGTTGCAGCGCCGCTTTGTATGCCTCTTGTTTTGCTGCATGCACTCGCCGGCATTATTCGTCAAACAAGGAGTTTCGCGGTGGTGGGCGAGCGAGACCCAGCACATCAGTCGCGACGTTTCTGATGGCATGTTGGAAGCGTTGCCACTGGTCTTCGGCACTTGATGCTGGCGGCATAGGGTGATTGAGAGATTTTGGGATACGCGTTCAGCGAAAAGTCTGGCGGTCTCTTGCGATTGTAGCTTTTCGACGTTAAATTTTCTCACAGTGATTCTTCTTTGTTGCTCAGATTGGGATATCCGCATTCGTACCTTGGCTACAACAAGGTAATGATCCGAGTCTATGTTGGCCGCTCGGAAGGTCCGGACATCCAGAATACTGGAGGCATGCCTTGCGTCGATCGCAATAGGATCAATTTGGTTGATCGTTACATGATCATTGGACCGCCATGTCTGCTTATGAATATCGAGATGAGGAAACCATATGCTTGCTATGGTGACATTTCGCTCCACGCCGATTTTGGTGGCTTAATTATTGGCTTAACTACTGTCAGAGCAAAATTCATCATTCGATGTTACCAGCATTATTACATTACCTTTGTTTAATATAACTACTTTATTTATGGACATGAACCTAACCCTGCAAAATAATTTCTTTTGTTGTTCTATTTGTGGCAATATTGCTTTACTCAATAAATATCTACTCTTACAACGGAGGCAAATATGCAAGGTATACCTGAGTGGAATTCACTTATTAATCTCGATAAAGGGGCACAGGTCCGCTTGTGTTTTATGGTTATACGTATGTACATATATAGATAAGTAAAAATGTTCCCTGGCAATACCTATTGCTTAAATGTCAACGATATTCTCTTTTTTTATTCATGATTCGGGTGATATTTTTTTCTATTAATTATATTTCAATATGGAAATACATTCAAACCAAGAAGATATTAATTATTCTTTATATGATAATTTTGTGGTTCACGTTAGAAGGGAAAAAAATATTCAACATCGTGTTAACCACTTTCATATGTGGGATGAAGTTGATTTCTTCACAAGTTTCAGATGTCGAAGCATTCCGCGTTATGTGTCCTTCTTCTTCTTCCTTTTATCAGCGAGGCTATGATCCGAAAACAAGGGATCACAACCCTCCCGCTTCCCCATATTTCTACTGATCCGCCTGTGGGGTTCGCCTCGCGTTATGTGTCCTGGAGCAAATTCTATTTTTATGAATAAGCACCAAGCTCATTAATCTTTCGTTTTCAGCTGGGTTGAAATTTGCACTTCTTTTTTGTCGTCACACATGACATGTACCACTCTTCTTTTATTGAAAAGAAAAACAAATTATTTGCATCAATAACAAGACATTTTTCTATTTCACATCTCCGATCCATTCACAGTAGATAATTACCCACAAACTTTTTAAATGACTGTGAAACCCGAAAAACTTAAACCAACACTTAAGCTCTGCGTTTTACTTTACTAAGCTGCGACTTAAGCTCCCACTGTGAAACCGGGCATTAAGGTTTACATGTTCTACTCGATGACTTTCGAGAAAGAAATAGATTCGAATAGATTAGGTTCAACTGTAGTGAGGTGCAAGTGCACTGCGACCTATATAGATAGATCTATTGTGCCCCGATATTAGGGCTCTAGTCGATGATATACGCAGTTTAGAGCACTTCTTCCAGTCCAGCGCATTCCATAAGAATGTGCGTAGGTGTTTCTGCGAATTCCCTGCATTTTCCGTCTTCCTCTATTTCCAGCTTCCTTAGGTGCTCCTTGAGTCTGCAGTGACCCGTTAGCCTGCCCGTCAAGATGCGAAGCCGATTCTTGCTAACTTTTAGGCAGGTTCTGCTGCTTTTCTGGTTGTATTTCCCCAGAAGTTTTTTTTTGCTTATCTTAGTTGGGGGATATCGTCCCAATGTTTGACCCAAATGATCTCTTCCTCTTTCCTTAAGTCTTCCCGTATTTTGTGAGATCCTATCCCACAAAAGGGTTCTGGTCCAAGGAACGGCGTGTCTGATCCGTTTCTTGCTAGTTCATCAGCTGCTTCGTTCCCCTCTACTCCTACATGTCCTGGTACCCAGTAGAGAGTTACTTTGTTTGTTTCTCCCAGTTTGTTGATCCTGGTGTGACATTCCCATACCAGTTTGGGTCTTATCTCGTGCGACGTCAGTACTTTAATAGCGGCTTGGCTGTCTGATAGTATTGTGATGTCTTGGCCGCGATATTTCCTGTCTAGGTTGAATTGCGCGCATCTTTCAAAGGGCGTGCACTTCTACTTGAAATGTACTGAAATATTCCCGGAATCACTATTCTGAGTATCTAGTCCTGGGCCCTTATACTCCTACCCCAGTCCCGGTAAATGTTTTCGATTGCTCTGTGTACCATTTAATTGTGTGTTGTTTGAACTGGTACTTAAGGGATTCACTGCTCCAATCCTTTTTATTGCTCAGCTTTGAGTCAAGTTTTCTCTTCACCATATCGTCTCTGGGCCAGTCCAGAAGCGACACCGATTTGGATAGAGTTTCTCGCTCTTTGCTTGCGATGCATTTTCCTTTCCCAACGCACCCTCTTTGATTTTTTTTTTAAATACGCGAACCCCACAGGCGGATCAGTAGAAATGCGGTGAAGTGGGAGGGTTGTGATCCCTTATTTTCGGATCATAACCTCGCGGCAAAAAGGAAGAAGAATGGTTTGCTTGGCGACTCTTTGTAGCACTACGAGTATGTGTAGCGGAGGTATACCTACAATCACCTCCAGTACTGCTGTGGGACAAGTTCTCATGGCTCCTGCTATACAGATACAGGCTAGTCTTTGCACCTTGAGAAGGGATGTCCTTGTCGTGTTTAGTCTTGTTGTGCTGATCCATGCCACTGCACCATACGTAATGATGGGTCTAACTAACATAGTGTAAAACCAGCTCAGTGATGCTGGGCTGCACCCCCAAATTTTACTTGAGATGTTCCTGCACACTATAAGTGTCCTAGTGGCAGTAGTTACCACAGCTTCTAAAGGTTCTTTCCAAAGGAGTTTGCTGTTAAACCTAGATACTTGACCTGTTTCTGTGGGTCGAACCTGCTCCCTTTTAGTAGGATGGGTTGCATACGCTTTAGCAGATGTATATAACCTTTTTGTTCAGTATACTTTGGCAAACTATCCTGGAAAGACTCTCGCCTTAACAACGCTTACATGTCTGGGGAATTTATTTTTAAAATTCGTGTTCTCTTCGCCAAACTTATAGAGTGCTTCGTCCATCTGATCAAGCTATTCGTCGAACTATCGATAAATTAATATCCACGTTTTATCATCTATCCAGTACGAACTCGTACTATGCGCATCGAAGAAGATATAGTGTGACCGAAGACCCGAATTTGACAATCCGGGGCCAGGCCTTGGGTTACGGTCAATGAAGATCATTACCGGACCATGCTCAACGAAAACTTCTTTTAAAATACGGATGACGTTGATCTGGGTGAGATGTAGTTTTAGAAAGGCGCTACGTGGCATACGGCGACTGACACGAAATCACAATTTTACGAGAAGGTGATTTCACGAAATTAACCTGTCAATTGACCTACGAGATCATGCGATTTGACACCAATCGACTATTTTCTTTATGACAACCTGCAGGCATTGGATATTCTGATTGCTATTCACAGGGCAATTTATTATTATTATTATTATCCAAAAAGTGCACACCCTTTACCATGTGTGAGAATGCCCAATTTTTGGCCGAGAATGTACGACGAATACAGAGGGCACCACTAAATATGTTTAGCATCGTAATGAGACCTCTATGTCAAGACCAGTGGTAGATATTATGCGAATGGCGAAGATGGTGAATGTTATATCTTGTCTAGCTTTCACTATAGTACAAAACGTACAGACGTTTATAAAGACTTTACACATGATCAATGAAAGACATTGGAGCAATTACGAATGGAAACAAATTTTTTACAAAGTTATTCTTCTTCCTATTTCTGCGAAGTTATGATAAGAAAATACGGGATCATAACCCTACCACTTCACTGCATTTCTACTGATTTGCCTGTGGGGTTCGCCTGTTTGATTTCAGAAAATATCGAAAGGCCTTCCGATTTTGGATCACTTCCTTCTTCTTCACTTTGTTATTGAGGCAAACCAAATGCTGGTGTCGTTGCATTTATGTGATCCAGAAGTTTATAGGCCTGCCTTTCTTTCGCGATGTCTTTGGAGCGTTCATTGATATTGCCTTTTTAACAGGGTTCAAATGACCTCTTTTTTGAACTTGGCAATAACAGCTGAGCCGGTCGCGCTCCATTTTCGTGAGATGGTTTCCTTGACGTGAATGTTTCCACTGATCTTCGAACTTCTTATTCGATCGAGCTTTGTCACTCCTGCTATCATGCGATGCATCTTCATCTCAGCTGCCGTTAATTTATCCTCATACGTTTTATACATTGTCAAAAGTTGTAAACCATGAGTGCTGAACGCACAACTGTGGAGTTCTCCAGCCACTTCATCCACCCTACCCTTATGCGATGATTCATGTCGTTATTGCACGTTGCTTTGCTATTGATCATAGATTCCAGATATTTTAACTTTTCGTACTTCGGAGCATTGTTCGATTCAAACAAATGTCTAGAATAGGCCTGAGTGGATCAGAGAACGGGCGAGAACACAAGTACTCTGTCTTTTTTGCACTAATGCAATACCCATTTCACTTCAAAATGGCCACCATACGTAAGCTATTACGTGTTAAAAATGATAAACCTTGCAATTTCGTTAACTGTAAACTTTATACCCAAGTTAGATAGAAATCACAAACCACAAAATCTAGGCCACCAGAAGCCCATTCATGCGAGTACATTTACGAACAGCTTGAAGACGCTGAGTTTCTATGAATGGAACTCTTAAATGATTGAGTATTATTTTCATAATGTACAATCATTTTCCCAACTCGACGAGAACTCTTTTACAGGACTTCAAAGCTCCCAATGACATATCTTTTTAATAAATGGGAATGCATTAGTTACAGCTATTGTTGCATCCCAACAAAATAAAAACAAACTGGAAAGAAGGAAGTGTGTGTTTGCAGGAAGCTAGGTACTCAAATGTAGCTAAAACCAAGCACACCAAGTGCTTAACATTAAGAGTAACTAGCTCTAATGCACACAACACAAATAAATAAACAAATTTAAAACCCAATAAATAATACCCGAAAACACCACCCACGACACACCGCAACGAGGAAAAACCGACAACTGTCAAAACATCGGGCGAATTGGTCCACAGGCCGATAGAGAAAGGAGCTTCTATCCTGCTACAACTCATGGCACCACCATTTGTACAATGTAGGCATAACCTCTGACCAAATGCTGTGAAAATCCAAGATGGCCAAATTGGGTGTGAGTGAGATGCATCCTACAAACAATGCACTCTAACACACACTCCGAAAATGGGGGCATTGTTGAGGATCAACTGAACTACTCACACGAAATACACTACGACCACACTACCACAGATCATACAGCTTTTTCGCAGTAAATAGGCCAGGGTGATTGACCTTAAGAAGAAGCAGCTGATTAAATAAGCCATCAGCAGCTTCAAGGAGAGATGAAATGGTTATGGTAAACTACTCGTCAGTTAGCAGCCAACATATAAAGTTCATTTTTTAAATAGATCATTTTCGAGTTTCCTTTCCCCTCTTACTGTTTCTCCAAATACTCAGTTCAACTAACTGCAGTATTTTCAACTTACCGCTTGTCAATCGTCTATTGCAAGCCCAACTTTTAAATTCCCACTTCCCTCAGTGCGGAACAGCTATACTTCTCACCATTACTGGGAATACCAGGCCTAAGATGGGCTAAAAGATCTGATCTACTACTCGAAGGTAAAACTCTCTAGTAGAAGGCTAGGGAAATGAAGGTAAAGTTAAGTAAACTGGTTGTCGTATATTAAGACAGTGTGTGGCTCTGTGCTGATTTAGATGGCAAGTCTATTAAAGTTCCATCACTAATGTGTCAAAATGCATCGACGGAAGGTATCTTCACTTTTTTTCAAGAACAAATGAGCAGCTTTTTCAATAATCTGAAATAATAGCTTAAATGGTCTCCTAAATTCAACTATCTCATCACCAATGAGTGTAATCAAACATATATAAAAAAAAAAAAAAAAAATTGGCGTGTGCCTCACTATGTGTGTGAAGTTCATGGTTGAAGTAAAACTTCACTTCAGTGAAACGTGTTATTTAAACGCATAAACCGTACACACACACGGGGCACACAACAGCTGACGCATCTACTACGTTTACAAGACCGGATTGAGAGATCGGATTGCCACATGATGGAGTTTTGATTCGCGTTTTTGCTGTGACTGAATTGAGGAAACGAGTTAGAATCGAAACCAAAGAGGATTGAGTTTGACACATCTTCGTCTGTGCGTGAAATTCTTTTTCATTCCCTTCCCTCTCTTCTGTCTCTATCTGTCGAACTCGATCTTTCGATCGGCGTTTATATGTAAATCTCAATCTCAAATCTCAATTCCATCCCAGAAAACTTTGTTATCAGATCAAGTCGATCCTATTTTAATCCAATCTGCGTTTATATGGTACTCGAACAGAATTGAATCCGGCATGTAAACGTAGTACTCGCCACCAACTTAAACCTAGGTTAGGTAGGGTTATGAGGTTATCATATAACACTAGGCACAAAAGTGGGCCCAGGATGGGTCTGACTGCCATGATATATAGCCAGTGCATCATTGCGGGCTTCAGGCCCCATTTTTTCCCCGCGGTCCGCTTACAGATGAAGAGAGCATTATATGCTTTGCGGACTCGTTCCTGTATGTTAAGTTTCCAATTCAGTTTCCTATCCAGCATTATACCAAGATATCTAGCGCGATCCGAAAGGGAAAGCTCCACCCCTGCTAGTATAGGCAGTTTGAAGGGTGTTATCTTGTATTTTCTACTGAAGAATACCAATTCAGTTTCATCCGGGTTGACGTGTAGTCCACACCCTCTAGCCCATTTTTTGAGACTATTAAGAGCTGATTCCATCATTTCACTTAATGTATCAAGGAACCTACCCCGAACTAAAATCACCACGTCATCCGCGTAAGCAGTGACGCTTATGCCTGTATTGCTTAGTTCTTTAAGTATCCCATCGATGACTAGAACCCAGAGGAGGGGTGAGATAACGCCTCCCTGGGGAGTCCCCCTGGTAACGGATTTTCTTATTGAACTGTTTCCGATAGTGGAGTTAATGTTTCTAGAGCCGAGCATATTGCAGAGCCAATTAGTAATGCTATGCTCGACATTCATAGATTCTACGGCCTGTTTGATGGCCCTTCCTTCTACATTATTGAAAGCACCTTCTATGTCTAGGAAGGCTGCTAGTGCGAATTCCTTATAGCGAAGGCTAGCTTCTATCTTCCCTACTACGTCGTGTAAAGCTGTTTCCACCGATTTCCCCTTCAAATATGCATGTTGAGCTTTGCATAGAATGTCGTTGCAACACTTACTTCTGATGTGAATATCAAGAAGTCTTTCAAGTGTCTTGAGGAGGAATGACGAGAGACTTATGGGTCTGTAGTCTTTCGCTGAAGTGTGGCTTGGTTTACCTGTCTTAGGTATGAATATAACCCGCACTTCCCTTCATGCCACTGGTACGTAGCATGACCTTAAACAATGTTTAAAAATTTCCCTAAGCCTGTTTCTGACCTTGGCTGGAGCTTTTTGCAGCATAGCTGGCAAAATTCCATCAGGGCCTGGTGCTTTAAATGGGCATAATAGCCCATCGCAGATTTTTCCATGTAATGAGATTTTCTACGTCGTCCCCTATTGACCTACTATTATACGAGTAGCTATGAGTAGTAGAATCCATTGGCAATCTGCTTCCTGGGAAGTGAGCTTCAATTAACGTTTCTAAAACTTCTTCGCTACTTTCTGCCCACGAGCCGTCAGATTTTTTGATGAAATGGGCATGCGCTGCTCCTCTATCTTTCTCTTATATTGTACATCTACTCATCGCTTTCTCACGAAAATGCAAACACACATTCAAACTCTCCAGATCCAGATTACTACCTTGTTGGACGCCAGAAGTTATTTTTACTACGCGACATGTAATACTTTCGATTATTACCAATTGCCTTCTATCACTCAAAACCCCCTTAGCACTGAAGAGTGAGAGCCCAATGATGTAAGCTTAGTTAAAAGTAAAGCGTGATGTACTCTATCAAAAGCTTTTGTAAAATCTATGTAGAGTACTTCAGTTTATAAAACGACTAAAATGCCAACAACACGTGATGTTCCCAAGCGGTCCTCCATCTAAGTACTAACCGCGCCCGACGCTGCTTGATTTCGGTGATCAGACGAGGGTGGTTGATCGTTTCATGTTTGATTTTTGTGTCGAGGTCATTCCGATTTCACTTCGAAAAAGTAGTTCTCTCTAAAATGCGCTATTCAAATCTACGTCTGTACTTATCGATGCAAACGACAGTCATTGTAGAATAGCTTAGTGTTAACTCAAACAAATATCTCATCACCATTGTTGACTTCCCTGCTACTGACGTCTGTATTTTTCAAGGCTAAATCTATTATTGCATTTCCATAGACCTTATGAAATAAGCTTATATATTAACTAAAATGAATTGGCAATTTGTACTTACTATTATTGTAACTGTTTTGTATGCTTCTGGCGTCGTTGCTGTTTCTATTACTTCCACCACTATTACTATTCCTTTGCCCACTGGTATTATTTGTATTGTTAGCACGTATCATTTGTAGATTTTCATTATTCCCATCACCATTCGGTTCATTTGATACATAATTGTGGGCATAGGCACTGCCCCAGTGCACATTGAAATCCTCCTCCTCCAGTGTTAAGAAGTGATCCAATACTTGAACTCCTCGTTCAAGTGGTCCATGGAATTTGTTAATCAAATCAGCGCACTGACGGCCAAACTGTGAGATATCCGTTTGACCGGTGGCCCAGTAGAATAAGTGACGTCCCAAGTGACTGCCCAAGTGATTTGCGAATGCTTCGATCATTTTGTAGGGTCCACCATCATCGTTAAAAGCGAGTGTTGTCCTCTCCTTTTCCTAAATAGTGATCGGTTTAGTAGACAGAATGTGGTGTGCGCGGACTATTGTTTGACAAAACAAAAACAAAAACAAACAAATTATAATTTGAGATTAACAATCAACAAGTGGCGACTTTCACTTTAATTTTAAGATTAAAACCAAAAAAAAAATAATAAAAATAAAAATAAATAAGGAAACAAAAGATAAGGAAAAGAAAACCATCAAACGATACAAGCACACCACCGATACTACGGTTCCCGTGTAAGAGCTCTGAGAGCGCCTTCTGTAAGAGTTATGCAAGCAAGACTCGAATAGCGCACTTGGCTTGGCTTGGAGGCGATGTGCTCCCACAGTCACTTTTTTGTACACTATTTTCTCACTTTTCCGCTCTCGGTTGCGGTTTGATATTGTTTTCTTCTGGAGCTTCTTGTAAAAAAAATGTATTACTGTCCATTATTATAAATTGGACAAAAATTAGTCTCGGTCACGTATTCTGTTCCGTTGCGTTGCGTAATTTTTCCTTTTTTTTGTTTCAGTAAAAGTGTAAAATTAGCAAATGTACTGTAATGAAGTTTCATTGTTCGGAATAAGTTTTTCTCTGTCTATTGTTTGTCAATTAGTAGATTTTGATTTTATTTTGACAATTTCGTAATGTAATTAGTATCTGCATATGATGCCGTTGTTATTTGAGAAATGGGGGTTCCCATGGATAGGAAGGTGAAATTTCCTACACCCTAAATAGTGTATCAGTTTGCAACATACTCGTACATACAGTGACGAGCAAAAGTGGACAAATGTTTTAATGTATTTGAAAAAAGTTGTCTAAAATGTACGATTTTAAGGAGAAAGCAATTCGGCTATATTTTCAATTTATCTATTACTAATCGATAAATATTTTCTGCAATAAAAGAAAAAAATATCTACTGCAAAATGACAGAAAGTAATAAACCTGCACATGTTTGTACTTGTCCAATTTTGCACGTTTTAGTTTTAGATGGAGCAGATGGAGCGAGCACTTTTCAGAATTGCTCAATCCCGAACAGGGCACCGAAGATGACAGACCTATGGTCGAGAGTTGGGCGGAAAGTAGTCCTACGGTAGAGGAAGTAACTTTGGCGATCAAAGCGCTAAAAGTTGGCAAATCTGCTGGTGTGGATGAAATTCGGCCAGAAATGCTCAATGCTTTAGGTAAAGAGGGAGTTCAATGGCTCTCGCGTGCCATTAAAGTGGCCTGGGAATGCGGTGAAACACCTAGTGATTGGCAAATGGGGGTGATAGCTCCTCTTTTTAAAAAAAGGCGACAAAAGAGATTGCGCCAACTATAGGGGTATATAGATTTTAAGTCTCCCTGGAAAAGTTTTCGCTAAGGTGCTAGAAAAGCGTTCCAGAGCTGTGGTTGAGGACAGTTTGGGGGATGAGCAGTGCGGTTTTCGTCCCGGTAGAAGTACAACCGACCAATTGTTCACTCTAAGAATGGTTCTTGAGAAGGCTTGGGAATATGCCAAACCTGTCTACACTTGTTTTGTGGATTTGGAAAAAAGCATATGATAGGGTTCCTCGAGGCAAACTCTGGAGTGTTCTGCAGGAGTATGGGATTGCTGGTTCCCTGTTAAGGGCGATTCAGTCTTTATATACAAACTGTAGAAGCTGTGTTCGGATAAACGGTGTTAAATCAATACCCTTCACTGTGTGCGTTGGACTCCGCCAGGGGTGCGTTTTGTCACCTCTCCTCTTCATTGTATATATGAATTGGATGTTACAGCGCAGCCGTGGCGGGGAATGTTTCAAAGTGGGAGACCTAAGGATTAGTCATCTGCGCTTTGCGGATGATTTGGTCATCCTTGGGCCCTCTCAAACCGAACTTCAGCGCGCACTCGAAAGGTTTGTAGCCGTTTGTGATGATGCTGGAATGAAGATCAACGTGAACAAATCGGAAGTAATGGTCGTTTCCAAAAAAACCATTCAGTGCACTCTGCATGTTAGTGGAGTCCCACTGAAGAAGGTGGAGAAGTTTAAGTACCTCGGGGTTTTATTCACGAGTGATGGGAGGAGCAATGCCGAGTTATCCTGTAGAATTGGTCAGGCTGGATCAATTTTGAGAGAGCTTGTTTAATCTGTTATAAGGAAGGCCGAACTTAGTGTTCAAGCTAAGCTATCGGTTTTTAACTCTGTGTATGTTCCAACTCTCACCTATGGTCATGAAATTTGGGTAGTGACCGAAAGAATAAGATCGCGGATACAAGCTGCCGAAATGAGGTTCCTTCGCGGTGTTGTTGGAATAACTCGTAGGGATCGAGTGCGCAACACCAGAGTACGCGAGGCGCTCAACGTTGAGCAGCTACTTCTCCGAACGGAACGATCTATGCTTCGATGGTTTGGTCACGTAGTGCGTATGCCCCAGACCGGCTTCCAAGACGCGCCATGGTTGCCGTGCCATCAGGTAGGCGACTTCGTGGAAGGCCTAGAAATAGATGGTTGGATCAAGTCCGACATCTCTCCTGGAGCCGCTTAGGGATTCCCCCTGATGAATTTGAGTCAATGGCGGAGGATCGAGAAGGATGGAGAGTCCACCTGGGGCCTTATTTTGTATTGCGTTTCTATAGCAGATGTATATAAACTCAATTTCCAAGTAATTTAAGTGGCGTTTGATAGATGTTTTGACAATCTAACTTTCCGAAATGTTTGATTTCGAGTTGGAAGCACTTACACCCAATCCGAGAACCATACAAAATACCCATTCATTTTAAAATCGGATTACATTTTCGAATGGCAATCCAAATCCGAAAGCAGTACAAAATAAGGCCCCTGAGCATCCTACCCCCGCGACCCTCATGAAGGATTAGCGGGCCATTGAAAATGAATGAATGAATGAATAGTTTTAGCGAGTATAAAAACCGTTTGTTCAAAAAGAGCGGCTGTTTCCATTCTAAGAAATTTTCTTATCTGTAGATGCACAAGTAACAGTTAACATCATTACATTTGTAGATCACTTTCTGTAGAGAACTGTTTGTTTTAAGAGCTCTTTAAGTTGATCATCATCAAAATGAAGAAAATTTGTAAAAAAGTTGAGGAAAGAGTAATTTTTTTTATTAAAAAATGGTGAGTCATCGCGAGAAATATTAAAAATTTTAAATATTTCAAAAACTTCAGTGCTTAATATTAAGCAACGTAAAAAAATCGAAGTTCCCATGTTAAAAAAAGGACAGAAGCGATTACTTTCTGACCTGGATGCAAGAAGGATGGAAAGAGAATTGAGAAGTTGCGGGTTCAAAACACCAAAACAATCAGCACAAAACATAGACAAGCCAGTTAGTGAATGGACTGCACGCAGGGCTCTCAAAAAAATTGGATTAATCGCGGAAGAGAAACCCAAGAAACCTCTACTTTCAGCGAAAAATTTTAAAGCCAGGTTAACTTTTGCCAAAAGTCACAAAAGGTGACGAGACAAAGGTCAATCGAGTAGGAATAGATGGCAGATCGTATTATTGGTCACGTACTGGAGAACCACTTCAGCAGCATCAAGTTCATAGGACGGTGAAACATGGTGGAGGTTCGGTGTTCGCTTGTGGGTGTTTTTCGTGGAATTCTGTCGGACCTTTAGTAAACATCGAAGGAATAATGAACAAAGAAAAATATCTTGACATATTACGTAATAATTTACCAACAGTTTTGGCAACAACTGGCTACGGGGAGTCTGAAATCACTTTTCAACAAGATGGGGACCCCAAACATACTTCTAAAATTGACAGGAAATGGCTTGGATGATATGGCCAGCACAAAGCCCTGACCTCAATCCAATTGAGAATCTCTGGTCAATTGTGAAGCGATGGTTAGGACAATATGATAGTCATCCATCCAACACTGATGAGCGTTGGGATCGAATTAAGCTGGAATGGAGCCGAATTCCCGAGCAATTTCTTCACAATTTGGTAGAGAGTATGCCAGGACATTGTTTGCAAGTAATAAAAAGAGAAGGCTTATGAACTAAATATTGAAAAAAAACTTTATCCCGAAACGGGCAGAATTCGCTAAGTCGAAAAATTCATTTATCTTCTTTTGTTTTTGTATAATGTAATATTTTTTTAAATTTAATTGAAGAAAACAAATGTTCGTTCATTACACAAAATAAAAAAAATTAAAATGATTATGTCTCTGTTTACAACCTTTTCAAATAAGTGAAAACATTTGTCCACTTTTGCTCGTCACTGTACATAGGTTTTGCGCAATTTTTTGGGGAACTATTTTCAAATTGCCATTACATGCGCAAAACCAATTTAATGCTAAAACCGTTATTGAAATTAGTATTTGGGATATATTGCTCATTTAGTCTGTGAATTTCGTTGCGTTAACATCATCCTAAGCATTTTTAACTGAATTTTGAAATAGGTGTATCAGAAGAGCATATTCGGCGTATTTTATTTTTTTGTTGTTTCCGAAAATCAGAACGGAAGTGAAGCCATTGGTGAAATCCAAAATGTATATGGAGAGGGTGTTCTCAGCGAGTCCAAGTGCCGGCGTTGGTTTGCAAAGTTTAGACACGACTAATTTGACCTAAAGGATCGACTTCATTCAAATTGCTAGAAGAGCTAGACGATGAGCTCCTGAAGTCCACCGACCTAAGAAATCCCATAGTTACGGTAAGAGAACTCACAAGAGAACTTAATGTAAGTCATATGACCGACCACCGACACTTAACAATGATGGGAAAAGTCATAATGATGTGAAAATGGGTACTACACCACTTACTGTAAAGAATTCAATCCTTACACTGGGCTACTGTCACGTCACCATCGATAGCCGTTTTTGATGCTGATCGTTATCGGAGTTGAGAAATGGGTTCTTTATAATACTATTAAAGGTCGCTACGCCACCACGAAACCAAAGACAGATCAGCACAAACTCCAGAGATAGACTTCACCCGCTTAAGGTGTTACTGTGTATATAGTGGGATGGCTAAGATGATGCCTTATAATCAGACTATCACCGCAGATGTCTTCTGTCAAAAGTCTAGATGATAAACGGCCAGGTATGGTTAGTCGATGGGGTTTTCTATTGCATCAGGATAACGTTTGCCCCCATACAGCTGAGACCACCTGCACACGGTTACAGAAGTTCGGTTGGGGAAAAAATATTGCATCCACCTTATTCCAGCAGGCTTTCGCGCTGGATCCTCCTGCATCGACCACATAAACACCTTACGGATCATAATCGAGCAATGCGTTGAGTATAGGTCTCCGCTACATTTACTGTTTATCGACTTCGAGAAAGCTTTTGACAGCTTAAATCGAGATGCTATCTGGTTGGCCTTGCGCAGGAGAGGCATTGCAGAAAAACTTATAGCTATCATCAAGGGCGGTAAGTGTCACGTCGTGCACAATGGTAAGGTGTCGGAGGACTTTGAAGTCCAAAGTGGAGTACGTCAAGGGTGCATACTGTCCCCACTATTGTTTTTGGTGGTTATCAGCGATGTACACCGTGCAGCATTGACGGAAGCTAATTATGGAATTCGTTGGACGATGACATCTTACCTTAAACACCTAGATTACGCTGACGATGTTTGTCTACTTTCACATCGGATAATGGATCTTCATTTGATGGCCCAAAATCTAGAAGCTGAGGCATACAAAGTGGGGCTAAAAATAAACACAGCCAAAACAAAAGCCCTGAGCACTTCTAAGACCCGCGCTCAACTTAACATTGCAAGACAGGAAGTCGAGAAAGTTGATAACTTTCTATATTTAGGAAATGTCGTCTCGGCTAATCGCGGTGGCCCTGAACTGGATGTGTGCAGCAGAATCGGGAAGGCTAAAGCTGCGTTAGGAATGCTATCTAAAATCTGTAGAAGTAATGTTATCAGCTTAAGAACCAAGCTGCGACTGTTCCGCTCCAACGTATAATCAGTGCTGCTTTATGGGTGCAGTACTTGGAAGGTGGACACCATTAACACACGCAAGCTGCAAGTCTTCGTAAACCAATGCTTAAGAATCAGCTTGAGGATTTTTTGGCCGAACCGCATCTTCAACGAACAACTTTATCTGAGAACGGGCCAAGAACTTAGAAGCATTACTATACGTAGAAGAAAGTGGCAATGGATTGGACACTACCTACAGCGCGAAGACAACTCCATTGCGAAGTACGCCATGCAGTGGAATCCGCTCACCAAGGCAGGCAGGATAGCGGGACGCCCTAGGCAAACGTGGCGCAGAACAGTTGAGGAGGAATCGAGCTCTTTAGGAATGAGTTGGAGGCAGCTCAAACGCGTTGCAGAACTTCGAACGCGATGGCGCGCAGGCGTGGTTGACGCCCTATGCCCCCCGAGGGGTTAAAGGATCCAAGTAGTAGAAGTTCACGCGATCGAAAGATGCGCGCAATTCAACTTAGACAGGAAATATCGCGGGCAAGACATCGCGATACTATCAGACAGGCAAGCCGCTATTAAAGTACTGACCTCGCATGAGATCAGATTCAAACTGGTATGGGAGTGTCTAACCAGGATCAACAAACTGGGAGAAACAAACAAAGTAACTCTCTACTGGGTACCAGGACATGTAGGAGTAGAGGGGAACGAAGCAGCTGATGAACTAGCTAGAAACGGATTAGACACGCCGTTTCTTGGACCAGAACCCTTTTGTGGGATAGGACCCCACAAAATACGGGAAGATGTAAGGAAAGAGGAAGAGAACAAACGAGCCAAACATTGGGACGATATCCCCCAAATTACCAAAAAAGAAGCAAAGCCTGCCTAGAAATTAGTAAGAATCGACTTCGCACCTTGGCGGGCATGTTAACGGGTCACCGCAGACTCAAGAAGCAACTTATGAAACTGGGAATAGACGAAGACGGACACTGCAGATTTTGCAGGGACTTGGCAGAAACACCAGCGCACCTTCTTATGGAATGCGAAGCACTGATCCACAAAAGAAGAAATTGCCTAGGTGCCTATCTCTTATCAGAAATGGATTTACCTTCCCTGGATCCACTGAAGATACTCCGGTTTGCTGTAGCAGCTGGACTGGAACAAGTGCTCTAGACCGAGTATATCATCGGCTAGAGCCGTAGTATGGGGGGCACAATAGATCTTTTAAAGGTCGCAGTGCAGTTGCACCTCACTATTAGTACATCTATCTTTCTAACGATTGCGGAGGATAGCCACATAACCTAACCTTCCCGAAAGGAGTTTATAAAAAAAACCTCAACTTCAAACTATAATAACAAAAACGATTACAAAAAAAAATAAAAAATATGTGTGCATAGTGTATGAATATTATATTCTCAACGGTCGTAAAATATTCCATTAGCCACTCTGGTCACACTGATCTTAAGTGGTGTCGAATATTCACCCTCAAAGGTTGACTCTTTTACAAAAGTACATACATACGAGTAGATGTCCCACAAACATCAACAGCGTAATTTCAAAATTAAGTCAGCAGACTAAAATGTGATTTTGAGAATTGGCCTTTTATTTATACAAATATCGAATGACATTAAGTCATTTGTTTACATAGTCACAGTCCGATTTGTATTCGTACAACGTTCGCTGTCTGCTTGATTGTAGTATTCAGTATTTATGAGCAGCCGGTCTCTTACACACGGGTCGATCTCGGAACCTACATATATTTGAATTCACTTTGTGTTGCACAATTTTCTTCGAAACGTAATATATTTTTAACTTTCGATTTATTAGCAATAAATGCTTACAAACTGAACATTTTAAAGTAATTATCATCAATTATATTAATTATCAAATATATTGATTTTTCGTGGAATGAAATAACAAAAAAAAAAAACTAAAACCTATAACCGTGTTAAGTTCATGAATAACAACTGCTTCAAAATCGATACGAATTCAGATACATTCTTACGTTAGTCACATGTAAACAATTTTGATGACCGGTTTTCTGTTTGTCTACAAAAAAGAGCAAAACAAATCAGAGCTAGAATAACTCTTTCACTAGCCGATTATATAAGCCTAAATCTAATGCACACGCGGACTGTTAGCTTTCACTTTCATGTATACGCGGCTTTTGATGGAGCAGGTAACTTTGAACTTCAACGCTCGATCGGAAGCGGATAAAGTTGCGCTGACGAGGCAACATTTTTTTTTTTTTACCTTTTCGAAGCTGTCACAATCACACTAAGGGATTCAATGACCATTGGGAAATCCGAGTTCAAAATTTCAGTTGATGGCACGCAACCGAATCGAACGAGTAATAAACGTCGAAACGAGACACAGAACTGAGGTGTTTACACGCCAGACGACAATTTGGTAATGAGCCACATCGCGCTTGTAGCGCAGCGATTTTTCTCCATCCCCATACAATGGAAACCAGTGTGGTGTGTGGCGGTCTTACCTGATGTTTTGGCGGCTGCGGTGGTAGGTATCGTAGCGAATAATGGGAATATACCTGTTGCGGCGCGCCGCTTACGGTGACATCCTACCAATCGTATCGAAACGAAACACCGATAGTAAGCGCTTTTCGTCGATTGTTTTGTTATTTGCTGTGGGTATGTTAATGTTGATACTCTCGGAGGGTTTTATTTGTAAGAAAACGCAAAACGTGTGCATGTTTAAATATTTTTCTGCTTTAGTCAACAGAATTCTGAGAGACTTAGATCAATGACAGTGCGGTGAACTGACATTGAGATACTTTTTTTTTAATGTTAAAAGGGGAAAAACGAAGATGTACAAACAAATAAGTGGCTAAGTGAGTTCGTTGTTTAATTGAAGTACGAATTGAGCACAGAGGACACAGGGGAGGCGAACCCCACAGGCGGATCAGTAGAAATGCGGTGAAGTGGGAGGGTTGTGATCCCTTGTTTTCGGATCATAACCTCGCTGATAAAAGGAAGAAGAAGAAGAATTGAGCACAGAGGAGTGTTTGATCAGAAGCTGGTAGATGTTCTATATTTAGAAATCTACTGAGCCAGATTTCAGATGTTAATTCTTAGTAAATGAATATTAAATATGAAGCCAAGTAAAAATATTTATGTACGTGCACATACAGTGCTGTGCAAATTAATTGGGACAGACAAATTCTTGATGATATTTTGATTTATTTGCAAAATATTATAATTTTTTTTTGTATTAATAATTTATATGACCGCCTTCAGCACCAATAAGATCGTTTATTCTATTTGGCATAGAAAGAATAAAGGATTCATATATTTTTTTAATTTTTTCATCGTGAAACCACACTTCAATAATAGCTGAAGTTAGCTTGTTATTTGTGGTACAATCCCGTTTCCTGAGCCTCGCTTTTATAATGGCCCAACGATTTTCGGTTGGATTGATTGTTTCATTTTTTTCGATGTGTGGCATGGAGCAAGATCCTGTTGGAAAATTGCCTTTCCAGTCGGGGATTGCCTTTGCATGGTAGGCAAGAGCATATGGTTCAAGACGTCTGCGTATTTGATGATGTTCATCATTCCTTCGATTGGCTTCAAGTTTTCAGGACCCGCGGAGGTGAAACAACCCAAAAAACATTACTTTCGGTGGGTGTTTAGGGGTTTGGATAATGTGACCAGGTCGAAGCTTTTCGTTGTCACCTCTTTTCACAACACTTACCCGGTGGCCCTGAACTTCAAAGTGGCTCTCATCTGAAAAGATTACCTTTTCTCAGTCTTCTGCTGGCCAGTCTTTATGTTTTTTGGCCCATTGCAGACTTTTCTTTACCATAGCATCGGTAAGAAGTTGTTTTTTAGGTCTTCTGGCCCTGCGGCCCACTTCCAGAAGACGCCTTCGAACATTTGATGAATCCAACACCACACCAGCTGATGCCAAGTCCCTTTGAAGCTCACCGCTTGTTTTCCAAGAATGAATAACGCTATTTCGGATCAAAACTTTATCGTCATGATCCGTGGTTTTGCGTTTTCGTCCGCAGTGTCCTGCCCGACCCGTTGCAGTTGACCCTGAAGCTTTGTGCAGCGCTATGATCCTTGCAACTCTCGATTTTGAGTCTGCAATATCTCCAGAAATCTCCCTTATGCTCTTGCCAGTATGCTCATGCAAAGCAATAATCTTAGCCCTCTTTTCCATAGAGATATTCATTTTTAAATTTACACGATCTAAATTGAACAAATCTAATAAAACATTAGATAAAAGCTCTATGAAGCCTAACTTTAATAAAATGAATCAAAAATTCAACCTACCTTCGTAAAAGCCAACAGAAAATATGAGCCATAATTAATTTATAAAGTTCTAGTCCAACTTTTAAAGAAGTAACAAAAAAACACGGCCTACCTATGATTATGTTTGAAAAAAGTGACTGTCCCAATTAATTTGCACAGCACTGTAACTTGGAATATTTAATTGAAGAAAACTTATTCATCCTTCTTCTTCCTATTTTAGCGAGATTATGGTCTGAACTCAAGGGATCATAACCTTCACACTTCACTGCATTTCTACTGATCCGCCTGTGGGGTTCGCCTGTTTGACCACAGATAATAGCTTTGTGACTCCTGCTGTCATGCGAAGCATATTTATTTCAGCTGCCGATAATTTACCCTTATTACATTGTCCAAAACTGTAAACCGTATGTGAGTGCTTGACGCACAACTGCGGTGCTTAGCCTTACTTTCAACTTAGGGGGCATTTTTCCCGCCACTTCATCTATCCTACACTCACGCGATGATTGATGTCGTCATCATGATTTCTTCGCTATTGATCATAGATCCCAGATATTGTAACTTTTCGCAGTTGGGAAGCACTATTTCATTCAAATAAATGTCTGGAATAGGCCTGAGTGGTTCAGAGAACAGTCAACACAAGTACTCGGTCTTTTTTGGGCTAATGCGGTACCTATTTCCCTCCAAAATGTCTACCCATACGATAAGATAAGATTGCAGTGACGTAAGATCCTCATTTATGATGGCTCCATCTGCGCAAAGAACAACTGATGTTCTTTGGGGTCAATTACTTTACCTTCAAGCAGATAGTCAAGGATTGCAATAAAGACCAAACGACTTGTATACCCCGACTTTGATTGGGAAGTCTTCGGTTACTCCCGCGGGGCATCTTACTATTGTCTTTGCTCTTTCGTATATGTCCATGAATGTCTGTCGAATGCCTTTTCAAAGTCAACCAATGCAACATTCAACTCCTTTAAGGAATCACGGGGTTTTTCCTTATTCTCGCTGTCTAAATCTGGTCTATATTCCCAAACTTTGGACCGAGGTTCAAGTCATATTCATACCTAAGGCAGGAAACAGCTCGCACGTGGAACCAAAGGATTTCGACTTATCAGTCTATCGTCCTTTCTGCTTAAAACTTTAGAAAGGTTAATTGATATCCATCTTCGGCAAAGTATTAGCCCAGCTTTGCTCTCGCCGTCCCAACATGCGTACTGCAAAGGCAAATCGTTTGAAACAGCCTTACATTCCCTTGTGCGCACCATCGAAAAATCCTTGAGCATCAAAGAATACATCATGGTGGCTTTCCTTGACATTGAGGGAGCTTTTAACAATGTCAAACCAAAGGCGATTACCGACGCACTTGTAAATCTGAAAGTGGATACTTCGCTCGGAGTGTTGATCAATCAATTGCTTACATGCAGGATTATTAACACACAGCTGTGCGGAGCATCGGCCAGAAGAATTGCTCGCTGCGGTACACCTCAAGGTGGAGTCTTGTCACCTCAGCCAATCTACTAGAGCGCGTCAAGAAAGCTAATGTAGCTCTCTATTCCCGTAAAAAGGCTATAGGTAGGAGCTGGGGTATTAAACCTCAAATCACTCATTGGCTATACGTGTCCGTTATCAGGCCTATACTACTATATGGCGTGATCGTATGGTGGCCTGCTCTTGACAGGACGGTCCACCTCACTCAACAAGCTAAGGTGTAAAGATCTGCATGCATCTGCATCAGTGGTGCACTGAGAACTACTCCCTCCGCGGCACTGGACATCTTGTTCAACCTGCTACCTTTAGATATATTCGGCAAACAGATGGCTGCCTGTGCGGCCATCCGCCTGAAAGCCTCCTCTCAGTGGTCTAGCTATCGCTTTGGCCACTCCTCCATCTTTGATCTTCTCAACTTCAAACACGAAAACACGGACTACACCCCGCCGAAACTGAGATTTGACCGTAACTTCCGTACGAGCATCCCTAACCGGGATGTATGGGACACTTCCCCCACTGTCGATAGTAGTTCGGTTTACTTCTTTACAGATGGATCTAAGACGGAGGGTGGGGCAGGTTGTGGTGTTTTCTCCGAACAGCTCAATCTGAGGATCTCTTTCCGCCTCCCTGATCATTGTAGCGTTTTCCAGGCGGAAATCATGGCGATTAAGGAAGCCCTGTCCTGGCTGAAATGTAATGTATTATCTGTCAAGGATATTAGCATTTTCACTGACAGCCAACCGGCAATCAAGTCCCTGGAATCGTTCTCCTTCACTTCAAAGGCCGCCTTAAACTGTCGTCTATCTCTTATGGAGATGACAGAGCAGTTCAACATTCACCTATGCTGGGTGCCGGGCCACAGGGACATTCCAGGTAACTGCAGGGCTGACGACCTCGCCAGACAGGGTACCACTCTAAGGATTTTGCCTGAAAGGCAAACCCTGGGTGGGCCCCTCGCTGCATGTAAGTATCTACTAAAGCTGAACGCTATTAGCACGACCAACCTCAGATGGGTAAACGGCTCAACGTGTCACATTTCGAGACAGATCTGGCCTAAGCTGGATCAAAAACGTAGTGCCGATCTGATCAAGTTAAAGCGTACACAAATCAGCTGCGTTGTCGGTGTTCTCACTGGACACTGTCTTATAGGCCAACACGCCAAAAGACTTGGTTTCTTCTCCAACGACTTCTGCAAAAGCTGTAGGGACGAGGAGGAGAAGGAAACCATCCTTCACCTCCTATGCACATGTCCAGCCCTGTCGAAAAGAGGGTCAGACCCTGTCTAGGGTCTCCCTTCCTTGACGACCTCTGTGATCTGGCGTCCTTGGACGTCATGAGCATCCATCGCTTTGTCAAAAGCTCCGGTTGGTTTAGTTAGTCCCTGTGTGGCCTAATGGTTTGATCCATGGTATCACAAAGGACCTTCACTGGTCTAAGTGTGTCTGCACTCTCGTGTGGACAGCCAACCTAACCTAACCTTTTCCTTATTCTCGCCATGTCTGCTGAATTTTGTCATCATCCACAAGAAGCTGGCCATGAGCACTGTTAATGAACTTTTGCGAACGGATCTTTTGAGCATTCCTCCTTCTTTTCAGCTATTTTGGAGATGTTTGCGCCCTTGTTCATATTGTGTCGTCGCAGCTCCTAGATAGTCTGGCTTACATCAGCAACTGGGAAGATATTTTCTCCGGCTCCTGATACAGGCCCTCCATACACTCTACTTGAAGCTGGACTTCAATTCTTCGATTGTCTCTTGCAACGTCTGTATTCCACTTCGAGGCGGGCTTTTTCGTCTCTGTTATTAGAGGGCACTTTGACCAAGCTTTGAAATCACAATGTTTCTTTGGCATGTTGGTGATGACCTTTTGAAGCTCCTAGCTCTGATTTGGCCTTCTTTGAGCAAGTACGCTGTAGAGAATCCCACATATTTTATGCTCTGCACTCTTCATCGTCAGCTCAGGCGAAAACCATGAACTGCCTATAGACTCAGCGCTCTAAGAACAATTTGTGCCTATAGAACAGTGTCAGAAGAAGCGGTATAAGTCGTAGTTGGGAGGGTACCCGTCGATGTCCTGGCCGACGAATTAAAACGAGTGTGCAACAGGAAACTCGCGAATACGAGTATGGAGAAGCCATTAAAGCAGAAGGAAGGGCGGTATCGATGGCAAAATAACAAAATGGCAAAATCGGTGGAATGACGCCACAAGTTTTTTCATGGTCCCACCTCTCGCGAGCGTCTGACAAACATCCGAGAGTATTGTTGTCACGAAAAAGCTTCTCAAATCGCCGTTAGGATTCGGCATTAAACTGTAGGTCCCTTTCATTCGTGTGAAAAAATATAACGCACACAACATGAGTGGTTGCGAGAAGCTAGGCCCTGGCACTTTAAAGAGCTGTTGCGCCAAATATTTGTATTTTTTTGACGCCACAAGAAGATGGACACACAAACTCATCCCCAACATAGAAATTTGGGTGAAAAGGAAAGTTGGAGAGGTGAATTAATTATAACATCACACTTTTCCTAACTGGTCATGGAGGATACAGAAAGTATCTGCACCGATTCAGGCATGACAGCTTACCATTTGGTCCGTGCTGCGATAACCAGGAAGAAGACGCAGAACACGTGATGTTGCACTGTTTGCGCTTCATACCAAGGGACTCCAACTTTCCGGACCCCTGACAGATCATTGTAGATATGATACAGTCGGAAGCGATCTGGCACGAAGTAAATGGATACGTGATCAGCGTTTAAGTGGAACTCAGGAGAACCGAGCGCCTAAGAATAGAAAACGGCGAAGATGAGAGCAGAATCTTACAACTTAACGAGCCCCGCGAAGCAATTCTTAACGGTAGTCCCGCTGGGAGAGTGGTAGAAGTATGTAGGGTGTGGATTAGTAGTTATTCAGGTTGGCGAATCGTGCATGCTGGTAACCCGGGCAACTAATGTCTTTCGAACATTACCCTTGGCGCAAATGCAAATACATGTTTCAAGCAATAAGGCAGCCAGATTGGCCCTATCCGTCTCTAGTTTAACTTACTAAGCTAGTTGTGCGCTCGACTCATGGATAAATTCAAAACCTCTGAGAGAAGCGTTGATGTCTATTACTCGTAAGATCCATTAGAGATAAAAAACAACATTTTTATTGAAATTTACGTATCGTATACGTTACGTATAGTTTGAATTTCTGTTTTGTCACTGGTCCTTGAACTTCTTCATTGGACGAAAATCACCTGCTTGAGCACTCTCGCCAGGTTCGGAAACAGAAAGTAGTCACTGAGCGCTAGATCTGGAGAATAGAGTACGTGTGTAAGTAGGTGGTCCTTAAGTGTTTTCATTGCAAAATGCGACTCATGAATCTGTGCGTTGTCATGCAAAACGATCACATCACACCGGTTGAGTTATCATCTTTTCTGGATGATTGTGTCGCCCACGCTATGGTAAACGTCCGTGATCGTGCAAATAATAATTAATAACTAATATTCACTTATTCCAGAAAACGGTGACCATGATCCTGCTGGCACTGGGTTAAGCCTTAGACTTGATGAGAACACGGTTTCCGCGTCGCTGCCACTTTATGCTTTATTGTCTTGGGCTCATAGTGGTAGATTCAAGTCTTTTGGATACCCATTTGTCCATTATCATAAATCTTCAACGTTTTTTTAACGATGTCATCAGTAATCGCCCCTTACATCCATCTACTGCGAGGATCGTCGTCCAATGACTCTACCGAACTCGAATTGACGTGCCCAGAATTTCGAAGTTGAAAACGAACGAGCATTAGCCCCATAAACTGCCTGCAAGTGTCCATTGACCTTGGTTGGAGGTTTCCTTT
This sequence comes from Brachypalpus laphriformis, assembly GCA_945910035.1. Taxonomy (NCBI): domain Eukaryota; kingdom Metazoa; phylum Arthropoda; class Insecta; order Diptera; family Syrphidae; genus Brachypalpus; species Brachypalpus laphriformis. The sequence goes on along the minus strand of OX246754.1, from coordinate 162,089,828 downwards.
CTTTCGTCAAGCATTTTGCACGATATTCAAATTTATCTTAAGGCGAACCCCACAGGCGGATCAGTAGAAATGCGGTGAAGTGGGAAGGTTGTGATCCCTTGTTTTCGGATTATAACCTCGCTGATAAAAGGAAGAAGAAGATTCAAATTTATCTTAAAAAAAAAATGCTTTACTCACTGGCCATGTTACCTTGTTCTATTTGGTAGATAGAAAGAAAAATATAAAAGATATTTCCCCATTCGAACAATACAACAACTTTTCGATCGGAGCGCCCTCTCTGTGTTAGGTCGATAACTTTTCTCCCTCCCTACGTATCGTCTTCTCCATATAGAATGGGGTTTTACATAAAGATGAGGCTCTTAAAGTCAAGGCGCGGTTTCATTGCAATTAATTCGGCATCTGGTAAAATGAAGAGACCGCCAGAGCCTTTACCGATCGAGTCTCTTTAAATCTCAATCTGTCATACTATGCCGCCAGCATACCGGGTCATGTAGGCGTTGACGGCAACGAAACTGCAGACCTGCTAGCTAGGAAAGGCTCCTCTGAGTTGTTCATTGAACCTGAACCCTTCAACGGAATATCCGTTTCCGCCTTTAAACTGACCCTAAACATTTGGGAACGCTAAAAGAGCTGTCCAACCCTTCCAAAGAAAGGCAGTTGTTATCCTAAAACACGGCAGAAATAACATAAGAAGGCTTGTGAGCTTCCTTACCGGTCACTGTCAATTTCTTTACCACCTTAACAAAATGATAAATTCGGAGGATATCAACTGCCGCCTCTGCCTAGACGAAACCGCAGAACACGTACTATGTGAGTGTATAGCTCTGGGTAGTACTAGGAGAAGCTTGTTCCTTAAAGAGATCATATCTCCAATAGGAACTCCTCCGCAGCCGTAATTATAACTTTCATAAGGAGAGTAGAAGTACTGCTGCCCTAAAAGTGGCTTATGGCAGTGACATCTCCGATGGCAACAAGCCATCCGAGATGTCACCTTTGATGTACTGGGCTTCTTCCGGCCACCACAACGAAACCCCTGGTTTGATGGGGAATGCCAGCAAATCAGACACAACAAAACTAGAGGCGTACAAAGCGGCGAAGGACTATAGCTGCTCGCGAGCTCTACGATCGGGGAAGAAAAGATGAACATCGACATCGAACAAGGAGCATGAGAAACGCTCGAGATTGAGAGACTTTTTTTGGAGGAGAATGATGTTCGAAAATGTTACCAAAAGGTAAAAAGAACATACCAGGGTTCCAATCCAGAACAGAAGCCTGCGAGGACGAATATGGTAATATAGTAGTATAATCGCAGTCGGTGCTGAGGATATGAAATGAATACTTCTGCAAAGTTTTAAACGGCGATGATGCCCAGTATTCCGTTGTCAGGTAGAACGAGCCATTCAACAGTGACGATAATAGTTAAGATTCCCCTCTACCCGATCAGAATGAAGTGAGGAGAGCGATAGCTCAACTCAGATCCAACAAAGTTGCTGAAGCCGACGCCCTTGGCGCCGAACTTTTCAAGGCAGCTGCTAAGGAGCATGCACCAACTCATCTGTAAAATCTGGTCGGACGAAAGTATGTCCGATGAATGGAACCTCAGCATTGTTTGCCCGATCCTGAAGAAATGAGCCCCTCTGAACTGCACCAACTACAAATCTATACGTCTTCTCAACATCGCATATAAGATCTTGTCTGCGGTATTATGTGAACGCCAAAAATCGATCGTCAACAATCTGATAGGTTCTTATCAGTAAGGTTTCAGGCAAGGAAAGTTCACCATTGACCAAATATTCACACTACGGCAGATTTTGGAACAAACCCACGAATATAAAGTCGATACGAATATCCGTCGTTGCCTATGATAGAGCCTAGAGAGTCGAGTTATACAGATCCATATCTAGTCTCGGCATCCTTGCCAAGCTCGTCCATCTGTACAGGATGAAGATGGAAAACTCTCGTTGCTCCATCAAAGTCGGAAAGAACACCATCGAACCGTTCGATCATCATGCGATCTCTTTAACAAAATACTTTAAATAATTGTATGAAACTCACAAGCCTACACCGGCGGTACAGTAGTCGGAAGAACTCAACGGGCAGTCAGTGGTGCATTTGCGAGTATTGAGATCGAGGAAGCAACGATGAGTTTAGCGGTCAATGGAAGCAAAACAAAATATATGCTGTCTACAAGAAAGGACATCCAACATCGGCGCCTTGGGCAGAAGGCCTCAATAACAGATATAATTTTGAGGCAGTAAAGGACTTAAAACCTAGGTAGAGGCTTTATAGTGAACTTCGCAAATGACACCAGCGGGGACATCAAACGAAGAATTACTCATACCAATCGTTGTTTTTATGGGCTAAGAAGGCAATTGAGTAACAAAGACCTATCTCGAACTACTAAGGTAACTCTTTATAAAACACTAATCATCCCAGTCCTGCTGTATGGTGCATGGGAATGGACTTTGTAAAAATCGGAGGAGGATGCCCTTGGTTACTTCGAGCGATCTTTGATCCCGTCTGTATAGACGGCACACGAAGAAGGTACTCGTACAATGTCGAACTAAACAACCTATACAGTGACCTCGACTTAGCCAGAAGAGTTCACGTACAGCCACTAATATGGCTAGGTCATGTAGAGCGGATGGAGCCCAACGTCCCTGCCCGGGAAATCTTCGAATTCACCCCGGATGGGCGGCGAAGTAAAGGATTACTTTGCGGCAGATGTTTTTTTTTCTCGGAGGGAGGTGAAGAATCTTTAAAAGACGAAAGATGCGCACTCCAAGTTGGTCGAGGTCCCCTTGAACTTGTGCGCGCCACCTACGGCGAGGAGGTCCATTACTGCGTCGTCCCTCGGTGTTAGATTTGAAGACTCTGCGGGCCGGAGCGTTGGTGTCCATTCGCTCTACATGTCCTATCCATCTCAGACGTCCAATACGCAGTTTTTTTGACTAGGTCGATGTCGCTGTACAGCTCGTATAGTTCGTGATTGAATCTTCTCCTCCAAAACCCGTCAACACAAACGGGACCGAAAATCTTACGAAGAATTTTTCTCTCGAAGCGACCAAGGATATCTTCATCCTCTTTCAATAAAGTCCATGTTTCAGCGCCGTAAAGCAGGACTAGGATGATCAGGGTCTTATACAGAGTCTCCTTAGTTGTTCGAGATGGGGCTTTACTGCTGAATTGCCTTATAAGCCCAAAAAGACAGCGATTGGCAAGAGTTATTCTTCGATTGATTTCTGCGCTAATCTTGTTTGTAGAATTTTTAGCAGAGCCAAGGTAGACAAAGTCCCTTACTACCTCGAAGTTATAGCTGCCGACTGTGACGTTTTGTCCAATTCGTCGGTGTTGGCTTTCCCTTCTTGTTGACAGCATATACTTGGTTTTGCCCTCGTTTATCGTTAAACCCATTTTGGCCGCTTCTGCCTCAATGCTTGCAAACGCACCGGTGACAGCCCGCTGAGCTCTTCCGATAATGTCTATACCGTCGGCGTATGCAAGCAGTTGTACAGACTTGTAATAGATTGTGCCTCCGGTGTTGGCTTGTGAGTTCCGCACAATCCGTTCAAGTATAATACATATGTGTGGGATTTCCATCCACCAAAAACACACCTCCCTTCATTGCCCTGTTTCCCACGGTACCGCCGTCTTGGCATTACATCATGTGTGGCAAACAGCATTACTTCCTCAAAATCTTATTGGTGAATCATCACTCTGTGCCCATTGAGGTTTTGTTCCAGTGATCTTGGACTGGAGTTTGTTGCTATCTACACTTGTGATTAGAGAGTGAAACATCAGATAGCTCTTCAATGTCTTGGAAGTAGTGTCTTCCTATAATTCTGTTTCTTAGGTGACAGAGGCTCGGGCAGTGACGGAAAGTGGGAAGTATACGTATCTTCATTAACTTCTTTATTGCTGCACTCTCTGTGCAAATTGTCATCGGTTAGTTTGACTTCTTAGTAGATTGTGGCCAGTGAGTACGTTTATTAGTAAGAAGAGGGATCCCCTCTCTCTTTGCAGTCTTTATCTTTATTGATTCTGCTTTTATTGTATTATACTTTGGCCACAGTCTACGAGATATTTGTCAGGTAGAAAGCAGTACTCATTTGGTGTTTGTTGCCTTTAGAATCTGTCGGTCTACTATTCGCCTGAGGTTACAAAGTGGAGTCCTGACTGATTTGTCAGCTCGTTTAGGCTTCATCGCAGAGCCCTTTCTCGCCAAATGCTCCGCTTTTTTGTTACCCGCGACACCCTTATGGCTGGGGACCCAGCAGAATTTTACGTTGTTCTACGAGCCAAGAACCATGAGCTCTTCAGTATATGCCTACGGGCTAAACCTCACCCCTCAGAGAGGCACTATGAGAACCGGCTGCGCGTACTCATCTTAGTAGGAAATACGTCCCTCTCATTTTTTCATTTTTGTGATGACTACGACTAAGTTGCCTTAACAAGTAGTTTACGCTTCTGTAGTGTTAATCGCGTTAGGTAGGTAGCTTTGCAGTGAAGGCAGCTGCTAATACCGTCATTACATGCGGTTTTTCCTTACGGCGCTAGGTCGAAAGGTCTTGTTCTTTGTAGTCGGCGCTCAAGGTTTGTCACGTCCATACTACGGATTATTTCATTATTGCAGTGAACATGCAGACGGGTACGAAGTTTGCGAGCAAAGTTTGTTATTTCGTCCCTCACAGTAGCAATTCCTAGATCTCTGTGAATATCACTATTTCTTATATACCAAGGAGCATTCACGATTGATTATAATGATGAGCTCTTCGCGACAGCTCTTAGCAAGTTTCGATTTTATTTCTATATCAGACTATAACCGCCTGGCTATCAATGAAATTGGTGATATCCTCTCGTGATATTGGCATCACTGAAACTAGATTGGCAGTTGTCGTCACTGCTAGAACATCCGCTTCGAAAACACTGCTGTGGTCGGGGAGTTTGATCGAGCTTCGAATATTGAGCGTTTCCGAGAAGACCCCTGTGTCTATGCCTATTCCTATGCCTATTTCTCTGCTTGGAAAGATACAGGTGAAATGTTTACTGAAGTCAATGCAAGGCATCAGATAGTCGCTACTGATATTCATTGCTGCGAATTTACTTAGGATCTGAGCATGTCCGGTTGGACTTGACTTCCAGCCGTTGCACTGACTTAGCACACTTTTTGCCGCACAATCTTGCATATAGAAGTCTATCGGCAGTAGTCCAAGGATTGTTTCCAATCCCGCTGTTGGGTTTGTTCTCATTGTGCCAGTTGTACTGATGCATGAAAGTCCTTGTATTTTTGTCATTAAATTGAGATTGGTTGCTTTACTGGCGGCACCAGACTGAGTTGTGATCGCTGTACATCCAAAGGATGGTTTTTGGGTTTGGACCCCAATTTCTGCCGAAGATTCGGTTGCACATGTAGAAAACAATCGAAGCCTTTTTTACTCTTTCCTCAATGCTAAGCTTCCAATTCAATTGCTTATCCAGGATTAACCCTAGATATTTTGTCTTGTGTGAGATCTTGAAGGATGTTCCCTCAATGGAAGATAGTCTATTTTTTTTTTCTTGTACATCCCATGTCCACGTGGCAATGACACTGCGACCTGAAAGATCTATTGTATCGGAGGGTTGGAGTTAACCTAACAGACGTACTACTTCCCTTATGAAAGTGAGTATGTCTTTAGTAGTGGAGCATTTCAGTTCCACTGAAGTGAATATCTCCTTGTGGAAAATACGTTTCCTTAACCAGTGTAGTGCCGGGCATTCACAAAGAATGTGTTCGGATGTTTCATCCTCCTCTAGGCATAGCCGACAGTCCTTCTCTTGGCACAGGTTGAACTTGTTAAGGTGGTATCTTAGGCCGCAATGGCCAGTCAGAAAGCTCACTAGCTTCCTAATGCTTTCCCTATCTAAGTTAAGGATTTCCTTATAGGAGTAATGCTTGATTAAACGTTTGGATTGTCTTAAACCTGGCCCATTAGTCCAGTGATCTAGACGAAGTTTGTTCTCCCATTCGTTAATCAACGCTGTAGCTGTTGTCCAGTTTACACTACAATAAGGTTCGGGACCTATAAACGCAGATTCTGAGCCGGCCCTAGCAAGCTCATCTGCAGATTCGTTGCCCACAATTCCCTGGTGACCAGGGACCCAACCGAGCATTACTCTGTTGTGTTTGGCAAGATCTTGTAAAGCATCGTAGCAGCATTTTACAGTTATGGAGTCCATTTGGTTGGACGATAATGCCCTAAGTGCTGCCTGGCTATCTGAAAATATATGAATCCTAGCGCCCTTGATTCCCTTACGGAGATTGTGTCTGGCGCAGATCTCAATGGCATGGATTTCAGCCTGAAACACAGGAAGTCCGAAAATTTTGTGTTGGGTCCAAAGACCCCGGCTCCAACTCCAGAATCCATATTCGATCCGTCGGTGAACCAGGCGAGACTTTTGGGGTCCAGTGTTGGAACACCATTGGACCAATTTCCACGGTCCAATATTTTTATCTCGAATAACCTTCCGAAGCAATGTTGCCTGACCATAATATCCGGTATAGTACAAAACATGTCTCTTTTAGGGATCGAGTTGATTATTTTTAGATGCCCCACTCGGTCACCTAGGTTAGGTTAGGTTAGGATCGGCCCTCGATGAGGATGTACTTAGACCAAGAAGTAGGTCCATTGTACTGCCGATGTGTAAGGCGGGTGGATCACCCTCTTACTCTTGGAACCATTTGTTTCGTTGAATGAAGTCGAGAATTTTAGCCGTGCAGGCGTTGCCGAGATCATTAAGATCATTGTAGAAGTATTCACCCAGAGTGGCCTTCCTGATGTTGGCGAGCGCAGGACAGGCGCACAGGAGATGACTGATGGTCTCGTCTTCCTCTTCATCTCTGCAGCTTCTGCAGAAGTCGTTGTGAGGGATACCTAATCTCTGGGCATGTCTTCCTATGACGCAGTGTCCGGTGAGGACATTTGTTATTTTTGAGAGGGTTCCTCTCTTGTGCTTCAAGAGTCCGATGGACCTGGATTTATTGAGTATCGGCCAGAGCTGTCTGGCGGTATGACATTGGTCTAGATGTTGCCATCGATGATTGGCTACTTTCTCGGCATCAATTTGAATAAGGTACTTAACATAAGACGCTGGCGCTTCGATGTCGGTGATGCTTATGCTATCTGTACCAGAGGAGCCTTGTCGTGCTAGTTCGTCGGCTGCACAATTCCCCGGTATGTCACAGTGACCTGGTACCCAGCAAAGGGTGAGGTTGTACTGACCAGCTATCTCGTTAAGAGATATGCGACAGTCTTTCACTGCCTTAGATCTCGTAGTGCTGGATGCGAGGGATTTGATGGCTGCCTGACTGTCGACATAAATAACAATATCAGGTGTTGATAGTGTGCTAGCCGCCAGCCAGTCAGCAGCTTTGCGAACTGCGGTGATTTCGGCTTGAAAAACGCTGCAGTAGTCTGGAAGGTTAAAGGAGAGGTGTATGTCCAGATCTTCTGAGAAAATTCCGGCACCGACTCCGTCCTTGGTTTTGGACCCGTCCGTGAAGATTGACAGCGATTCGTTGTAAAGGACATTGCGTTGCGTCCACTCACTTCTGTCCGGTATCGAGTGCGTGTAGCCCTTGTCAAAATCGTATTCAGTGGGCAGATGGTCAGTGGAATTGGGAAGATGACGGTGCATCGAAAGTATATTGGCATGTCCCGTGTGTTGCTCCTTCCACTGCCTGGAGCCTCTCAGTCTTATTGCCGAGCTGACAGCCAATTGCTTACTGACGATGTCAATCGGAAGCAGATGGAGCATGGTTTGGAGCGCCGCTGTGGGAGAAGTTCTCAGTGCACCGGTAATACTGAGACATGCAACTCGCTGAGTTTTTTCCATTATGGATAGGTTGGATTTCTTCTCCAAGGCGGGCCACCATACCAATACTCCATACATGAGAATCGGTTTAATGACCGACGTGTATAGCCAGTGCATGATGCTTGGTTTAAGGCCCCAGGTGGAGCCTACTGCTTTCTTGCAGATGTATAGAGCGGCCAGCGATTTCCTGGCCCGTTCGACGACATTCTCCTTCCAAATTAGCTTGCGGTCAAGCTTTAGGCCTAAATAGCTAGCACTATTTGAAAGCTTGCGGGTGGATCCCCTTATCTTGGGCGGAGTGAAGTCAGGTAGCTTGTGTTTTCTTGTGAATAGAACTAGCTCGGTCTTCGTCGAGTTAACGGAGAGGCCGCATTTATCGGTCCATCTGAGCAGTTCATTGAGAGCAGGCTGCATGACATCGGCCAGCGTCTGCGGGTATTTGCCTGTTGTTAGAATGGCGACATCATCTGCATAGGCAAAAACATTGCATCCAGTTTTTTCGATCTTTAGAAGGGCCTCGTTGAGCACCAAATTCCACAATAGTGGAGACAGTACACCCCCTTGAGGGGTGCCTCGATGTACATGTCGCTTGACAGTACTACTTCCGAAGGATGCTGTTATCACCCTGTTCTTTAGAATGTGTTCTACGAAACAACAGATGGGTTCGCAGATGTTGAGCCTATGTAAGGCACGGGTAATCGAATTTGTTTCAACGTTGTTGAAGGCTCCCTCTATGTCTAGAAATGACACTAGGGTGAACTCTTTGGTTAAGAGTGATTTTTCAATAGGGTGGATGATGGAGTGCAAAGCCGTTTCCACAGACTTACCTTTTTGGTAGGCGTGCTGTGACATGGATAGTAGGGTGCTATCAATAGTGGCCTTGATGTGTAGGTCCAGGATTCTTTTCAGAATCTTGAGAAGGAAGGACGTTAGACTAATAGGTCTTAGGTCCTTTGGGAGGGTGTGCGATGTCTTGCCTGCTTTGGGTATAAAGACCACTCTTACCTCGGTCCAGGCAGTTGGTGTTGTTCCGAGCTCAAGACAAGCCTTCAGAATGCAGGAAAGATACTGCCATACTATATTGAAGGCCGTCTGAATCTGGGCCGGAAAAACACCATCCGGTCCCGGGGATTTGAATGGTTCGAAACTGTTTACTGCCCATTTCAGCTTATCTTCGCTGATAAGATGAGGAGGTGCCTGTGGGCGTGCAGCAATTACCAGGGCGCGATCATCGTTGGGGGTAGGCGTGCAGCCGGGGAAGTGAGTGTCCATGAGCAGGTTGAGCGATGCTTCGTCCGATTCAGCCCAGGATCCATTGGGATTCATAAGGACACTAGGTATAGTTGGTGTTTTGGAGAGGAGTTTTCGCAGTCTAGAGGATTGAGACGTGTTGTCAATACTCTGACAAAAACCGCGCCAGGATCTGCGTCTAGCTTTCCGAACCTCTATTTTGAAGTTCTTCAGACTTTCTTTGTAGATCTCCCAGTCCAGTGGTAGCCTTGTTCGTTTGGCTTTATTGAATTGCTTCCTGCTTGTGCAGCGAAGGCTGTTGAGTTCTGCATTCCACCATGGGGGACGATTGCCCACCTTTCTTCTTGTGGTCGGACAGGATTCGATGAACGCTGTATTAAGTGCAGAAGTTAGAACGGTGTTTAGCTTGTCTAATTCCAGTTGTGTAGTTGGTGTAGTGTACACTTGATTGGATAGTTTAGCAGAGAGGGATTTATTGTGTAAGCACCAGTCGGTTTTCCGTCGATTGCGGAAGACCAAGGGTGCGGTACTGTGACAGATTTCCAGTTTGTACTCCAGATAGCGGTGATCGGAAAACGAATGTCTGTCAGATACAGTCCAGTTGGAAATTGCAGGATAGATATTTTGGGAAGCAAAGGTGACGTCAAGCACCTCTTGCCGGGTCTTGGTAATAAAAGTAGGACTATTTCCTCTGTTACAAACTACTAGGTCGGTGCCTACTAAATACTCGAAAATAGACCTACCTCGAGGGTTAGTGTCGGTACTTCCCCATAGATCATGGTGCGCGTTGGTGTCGCACCCCAATAAGATGGCTTCTCTTCTCCTCCTTGCTTCATCTACCACTTCTTCCACTTCCTTGGATGGAGCAGACTCGGGGTCTTCATAGGGTAGGTATCCTGACGCCAGCCAAATGGTGGTGCTTTTTGATTTAAGCAGCGTTACTGCTAGGTCTCTTGTGCTATGGTGGGGAAGAAAAGTTAGGTTTAAGGAGGTTTTAGCAAGAATGCAAGCTCGGGTTCTACCTACATTCTTCGCGTGGTATAGCGTATATCCTGGGGCCGCCGTGAAAAGCCTTACATCAATTACCTTCAGACCACAACGGATTTTAAACTCCTTCGCGCGGAGTAGAGGTATTGATTCGGCAGTTAGAGAGATGACTAGCGAGCAGCCAGATCTCTTGGTGTCGTTATCCGTTTTTTTAGAGCTCGGTGGCTCCTCAAATGCCTTCCAGTCTTTGACTGGTAGGTCCGGATTTTGGTAGGCAATCAGGCTAAGAACTTTTGCTGGCTCGGGCGGTTCGAGTGGAACCCAGATCCTCGCTTTCGGCCTGTGGGGGATTTGGCTCCGTTCCACTGCCTTGAGCTTGGCTCCTGGCCAGATTTCACCTATGCTGCTAATGGCAGCGGCGATGAAGTCGACCGAATTCTAATCGTCGCATGCGATCAGCTTAACAAAGCCTTGATGCCAGCCAGCGTCTTGAAAGGTGGGTGGAGAGTTGGGATGAGTTATTATACGCTCGTAAAGGCAGTTCATCACTCTGCCTTCAATGAGCCTCCACTTATCGTAGGAGATCCTCCCCTCTTCGTCAGACAGGTCCACTATCGCGACGACGAGGCTGTCCTTGACCTCACTGAGCTCTTTGTCTTCTTCGAGGCGTTGGACTCCTCGTCTACGGACCTGCGTCTCTTGGGCGCAGAGTCTATCGCGACTACGGACTGGCCCCCAGCTTGGTTTGGTAAACCAGATCGACTCGGTGTGTCGTTAGCGTGGGAGCGATACTTTCGAGGAGAGGGATTCACTCTCTGATTCGTGGGTTGGCGAGTGCCCCGGGTGGAGGACTGGCGTGAGCCATGGGTGGAAGGGTGGCGTGCGCCACGGGTGGTTGGGTGGCGTTGCCCACGGGTAGCGAAGTGCCGCAGAGGCTTTAGCTTCATTAGCTAGCTGAACTGTCGGGCAATGTCAGTTGCCCAAACTTGGGATTCCCGCTCCTGCTGACTCCACTCCTTTTCCGTCTTTTTGCCTAGTCGGTCAAGGATGCGGAAAGCCGCTTTAGTCTCACGACTTAGCGATTTCCTTTCTTGGTCAGTGAGCTTGGGAAGAGATGGAGGAGCTGAACTGCACGTGGGTGTAGCGCTATTCAGCTCGTCCGACAGCACGGAGCACTCGCTGACGGAATCGTCAATACAGAGATTCTGCAGATGCTCTTCCACACGTGTAGTGCTTTGAGAGCTACCGACGATGTCGGCTGTTTCCGGGTTTTTTTGTTGAGGTCCGGCCTCAAGGTCTGGTTTTTTGTATATGTTAGAAATTTTGGTCCCACGAGTAGCTAGGGAAAGGGTGGTCAGTCTGCACAGAGCCCCGCATTATGCAGATAAGGCAGTTGATACCAGAGCGTGCCCGCTGTCTCTGGATACACCGTTTGCGACTGAGCTATTTTTGGTTGTCCTGGGCCCTCATCCAGGCTGATCCTCGGCACGGTACGGTTGACACCTTGATCCAGCCCAGGGGGAAGAGTTGGGGGAGGGGTGGGGAAGAAGGATAGGAGAGACTAGGTAGGATGATTATCTTTTAGTTTTACTTCGAGCCTCTTCAAGTGAATCGCTCATCGTTGCGGCGATACCGCTTGGGACGTGATACGTCCCCGATGTCGATTCCAAGCGTCTTGAGCTCTAGTATAAGCCATCACACCGCGACAAGGTAGATAATCAAGTGATGGACTCGGTCACCTGGTTTATACTCATAATCTAGCTGCAGCTTGATGTCATATCTAGCAGCCATCTTTCTAATGAAGATTGGTAAGGGTGTTAGCCCGACAATAGCTTCAAGAGCTGTCGTGGGGCAGGTGCGCATCGCACCTGTAATGCCGAGACAGGCAATTCTTTGCAACTTCTGCAACTTGTTTGCCGTTGTCTGCTGGAGGGTTTTTGGCCACCAGACGATAGCCGCATATGTGATAATGGATCTTACCATCATTATGTACAACCAATGTATCATTTTAGGAGAGAGATCCCAAGTTCTGCCGAATAGGCGTTTACTGGCCCACAGTGCTCTCGTAGCACGTTCTGTGGCGGACTTGGTATGTGAATTCTAGTTAAGTCGTTTGTCAAGAATTACACCAAGATATTTGACCTCGCTGGAATAAACTATTGTGGTGCCTTTGATTGTGATGGGTTCAAGGTGTTTTCCTTGTAAACGGCACCAGAACGGTTTTACTAGGATTGATGGATGAATTGATAGGTCCTTCTTTGTTACACCATTCTACATTTTGTAAGAGTGAACTTTGCATGACGTTAGAGATTGTCGTGCCGTGTTTACCACTAATACAAACCGCCAAGTCATCAGCATAACCGACGGTGGTGTAGCCTGATCTGTGAAGATCTGCTAATAGGTTGTCGATGAATATTGATCATAACAGGGGGGAAAGAACTCCTCCTTGAGGACAGCCTTTCGCTGCCGTTACAGACACCGACACTCCCCCGGAGGAGGAGGTAATAAATCGGCTTACCAGCATGGCCCTAATCCATTGGTTGGTCGATTCTTCGATACCTCTGCTACTAATCGCCCTTGTGATCGAGTCGTAACCAGTGTTATCGAATGCGCCCTCGATATCAAGAAATCCACACAAGGCTATTTCCTTAGAACTAAGTGTACCCTCTATCTTTTTGACGAGATAATGACGGGCACCTACTGGGGATTTGCCTTTTCTGTATGCGTACTGATTCGAGTGCAGAGGGTTAGACACATCTAACCTGTCTCTGATGTGAATATCAATTAGTCGCTCCATTGTCTTGAGGACAAATGAAGTTAGACTTATAGGTCTATAGGATTTAGGCAGCTCGCTAGGCCTATTGCCTGGTTTGGGAATGAATACCACATTAACCTGTCTCCAGGTGGGTGGTATGCATCCCCAATTGTAGCTAGCTCTAAATAAAGCTAACAAACCCGGCAGGATGAGGTCGATTGACTTTTGTAGAAGTGCTGGAAAGAGACCATCACCGCCGGGAGCTTTAAAAGGTTTGAAGGTGCCCACTGCCCATTCCATACGCTTGCTTGCCATACGCTTTGTATAATCACTCACAGTACTCCATATCTCCTGCGATGGGAACATAACATGGACTATGTTCTTGGGAGTTGGTATTTCTCCAAATTTATTTCTTAGCGTTTGTCTCTTGGGTTCAATTTGCGGACAGTAAAAGAATACTCGTACATGTTCCGCATCTTCCTCAGCCTGGATGCAATTCACCTCGCGGCAGGTGGCGCAAACAAGTAGAATGGGAGCTCAACCAACTTGGCATGTGCAACTGGAGGTGGCTGGATAGGTTCGTTGGTTGTCGCCCAGGTCCACCTGGACTATAGCGCCACCTAAGCAAGCAAGTGTACATGCATAGTATACGGTTATACTACGGGTATTTGATTTAATCGTTGATGAAATTATAATTTAAAGACCCATTTAAAATTTTTATCTGGAATATTCTACAGTTAGTATATCAGATTATCTAATTATTAAGTGATTCTGTAATTGCTTTTAGAAAGTGATCTATAGTCTATAATTTTTCGAAAGCATCAATTAGTCGAATGGATCTCCCAAACGTGACCAAGACTTAGCTATAAGATTAAACAAATAAAAATTAATTTTGATAATTCAAAACCGGAAAGTCGTAATTTAGTTTTAATGCTTTTCAACATCAGAGTATAATTAGGCTTGTAATGACATGGATGATACTTTTCTAAACCTCCGGGTGAACTCACCTCTAATCCAACCGACACTTTCTATTCAAGTCAAAGTTTGAATGTATTTCATAAAATGCTGAGTAATTTTGTATACTGTCGGCACCTATAATACTACATTTAGGTACAACCTACACGCAACCTCAATTAGATGATTTTTGGTAAACGTAATGAATTTTCTGTCACTTCAACTCTGACATCGTGATGCAAACGACTTCTTGACCAATTTGATGATATAACTTTTAATTTGGAATGCTGTGTGTGGGGAAACTACTCGTATATGCTTCCAATGTGTCATGCTAAGATTTACTGTGTTCATTCGTTCGAGTTTTGATTGTGGTTACAAGCCATGGCTGGTTGGATCGAATTGAGTGCGACTAAAAAGATGAAAGGTGGACGGCAAGTTGATCTCATTTCGCCACTTAAATCCATCGTGTACTTAAGGTATATTTCATCACGAGAAGGGAATAGCCACTGACTGCGTTTCTTAATTTGCAGTCATCTCCAGCTGAGGCAACTTTGTCTGGTGATCGCAGGCGTAAGATTGAAGTCATATTTCACAATCATTTTGAAAAGCGATCATGGTTAGGTAAGGTATGGTAGAATGACTGCTATAGCTATGACTCACTTAGACCAATAAGTAGGTCCATTGAGGTACCATTATAAGTATTCCCGAGCCTCAGATACTCATACCCAACTAAAATAATCCTTATGGGATTGTATACTAAGTATACTTTTCCTGTTTGTCTGTTTGACTTTACGTGTGTGATACAATCTTTAAGTGAATCAATTTGACCTGGAGACAAGATTCTAAGACCCGAGACGTCATCTAAGACGTTATAGAAGTACTCTCCTAAGGTTTTCCTTTCAAGTATGGACATCACAGGACAATTGCACAAAAAAATAGGTAATCGACTCTTTCTTTTCCTCGTCTCTACAGGTTCTATAGATATCGTTGAAGGGAACACCCAGTCTTCTTACATGTCTGCCTATCAAAAAATGTCCCGTGATGACGCCGATTGTAGAGCTTATGTTTTTCTTACCTATTGAAATGTCTTCCTATGATTTAGGTATGGTCCAATTTGCCTAGCTATACTCGTAAGACAGGTGCTTATAACCCTTCGCCTGACATTAGCAGGTTTTATCGCTTCAGTGTTCGGTTGAAATTTTATAACATCAATAGGGGCTTATGGTAGGTAGGTAGCTAAAGTGGCGGTCCAAAAAGAACCCAATTAGCGCTTAAGGTGCGCCGTTTTGTTACCACGGACTCGTGTCTACTTGTTGTAGTGGTTAGTTAAAATAAAAAAAAGGGATGTTAAGTTTAAACCCAGCCCGTGGAGTTCAGGAAGAGGATTAGTTCTCCAATCCTCTTGTCCGCTATCTCTCTCAGATCCTCGAAGAAGGGTTTGCCAAGAGTTTGTTGTCTGATCCTCGCCAGGGCCGGACATCTGCAAAGGAAATGACATAGAGATTCTTTCTCATTAATATCCTTGCAGCTCCTACAAAAGGTGTTGTGGGGGATACCAAGCTTGGCCGCATGGTCTCCAACTGGCCAGTGACCTGTGTTAATAGCTACGACTTTGGCAATAACTGGTCTTGGTTTGCCTAGTAACTCTTTTGACCTGGGTTTGTTGAAACTGGGCCACGTCTTCCTAGATATGACACAGCTTGTGAGGTTGTTCCACCCGCGATTGGCTAGCTGGAGGAAGTGAAGGTGAATATAGCCCTTAACGGCACCAAGCGGAATGTCGACTCTTTCTGCTAGAGAGCCGTTAAGGGCCGACCCTCGCCTGGCCAGCTCATCAGCACGCTCATTACCCTCATGGTTGCTGTGCCCTGGGACCCAGATGAGAGTGATTCTCGAGTGAGTGCTTTGTTGATTCAATTCAAACCGGCATTGCTCTACCAGTTTTGAAGAGATGAAGACCGCATCAATGGCCTTGATGGCAGCCTGGCTATCCGAAAAAATAGCGATATTGTGATTAGATGTTGGCAGATTGTTTAGCAGGCGGCAGGCTTCTCGAATCGCAAGAAGCTCCGCTTGGAAAACACTAGCAGAGTCTGGGAGACGGAAGGACCTTGATATATTCAGCTGGTCAGAGAAGATGCCTGCGCCGACTCCGCAGTCCATCTTCGAAACGTCCGTGTATATCCCTATATCATAGTTGCAGGTAACGCTTCCGTTCTTCCATTCTTTTCTCATCAGGGGCTGATGGAGCTTCACCATTTCCAGCGAAGTCTCGACTGACAGCCTCTTTCGCTAGCTCATCCGCTTTATAGTTGCCTGGAATATGCCTATGACTTGGGATCCAGCATGGAGCAGTTCTATATGCGATCTCATTAAGAGACTTGCAGCATTGCTTAACAAACTTGGATCTTATCTTTGGCGATTCTAAGGCTCTGATTGCTGCCTGACTGTCTATGTAAATTATTATAGCAAGATTATCTATTGTACTCACAGAAAGCCAGGCTGCTGCATACCGAATCGCCGTGATTGCCGCTTGAAATATGGAAAAGTGATCAGGAAGTGTAGTAGCAATTTTATATCAGGTGAACTGGAAAAGACTCCTATTTCTGCTCTTGTGCCACATCTATGTATATCTCTATTGCAGACGAATTTAGAATTCTGTTAGATTTCCACTCTGATCATTGTGCTAGGCATAGCATACATAGTTGACCAGAGTTCTCTCTTTTGCGACTCCTTTAGTCTTAGCGCTGCTTTTGCAGCTAAAATTTTCTCAAATATACCAACAGGAAGAAGGTGAAGCATTAGGGTTGTTGTAATTGCACCAGTTAAACTGATACAAGCCACCCTTTGTACTCGTTCTAGAAGGGAACGTAGCATTGTACATTAGAATAGGTCAGACAATAGCCGTATATAGCCAGTGGACTACTCGAGGCTGAATGCTCCATTTCGAGCCAAGAGCATTTCTACAGGGATATAGGACGACTGATGTCTTGTAGCGCGCTCTTGCGAGCAAACTATGGTTCCTTTTGATGTAATACTAAACAGTCTAAGGTTTATTGATAGATCAAAATAAAATGTACACCTATCTTAGCTCAGGTGTGACGGGCTTAGGGCGTTATGCACTCAGTCATCTTAAACTAAGAGCATGTAGCTCGAGTGAATCTATTCACCAACGAACGAGGTAACCCGTTAGGCCGGTTTCACACATACATATACCCCATTGGATACACGGATTTTTTTTTGTTTTCACACATATCCGATGCCGTTTACACGGTGCCATGTATCTGGTTCAAAGTGTACAGAACTCAATGAGAGCGTTCGCACTTATTCCGCACCGGATAAACAGCTTTGGCCACATTTGTTTTGTCGCTAGATATGTTGGTCCACTTGCCCACCAACCGGATTTTAGAGTTCGCAAATCTTCTTTGCTGAGTTTAAGTAACTTGCTTGTTGTATTTTTCTTGGGATTCATGAACATTTACGCTTGTGTTCGGCGAGTCCTTCAGCTTTCCAGTATGTAATTGTTGAGTGGATACCACTGAGTGGTACCCCGAAGTAGGATTCAGGGCCGACGAGTGGGCGTTCAGCGCCTCTCTTCGCTAGACAATCTGCTCATTCGTTCCTCACAAAGCCATCGTATGCATAGTTCTATCGCATGTACCTCTGCTTGGAAGATGATAACTGATTTACCAAGCGCTACCGAACGCTGAAAGTTGGGACCATAGACCCCAGTTCTGGTATTGCCATTTCCCAATTTGGAGCTATCTGTGTACTAGATTTGTGCGGTGGGTGGTGTGTTGAGACCTTTGCTTCTCCATTTTTGACGGTCACTAATGACCGTCATAATAATTTGGAGCTATCTGTGTACTAGATTTGTGCGGTGGGTGGTGTGTTGAGACCTTTGCTTCTCCATTTTTGACGGTCACTAATGACCACCTCGAATTTCCTAGAGAAAAATTTCCTTGAGCATCGTATCTGGAATCTTGAAGATAGGGTTGTTTTGGATGTTTTCAAGACTGCTCAAATGGCCTGTAAAGTCACCGGGTTTCAGTTCTTGTATCTGAGGCAGCCAAAGGGCACTCAGCGGAGCTTCGTTCTGCACTGTGAGGTGTAGCGGAGTGAGATTAAGCATTCTCCCTAATGCTGCTGTCGGACACGTTTTCATTGGAGCGATGATGCCCACACAGACTTGTCGGTGCAGTCGATTTAACTGCTCCTTAGCTTTGACCTGCTGTGTTTCTGACCAGAGAGAGGCGTAGGTGGTAATTGGTCTGACGATTGTGCTGTACATCCAGTAGATCACTTTGGGTTTCAGACCCCACTTTTTACCGTACAGGCGTTGGCACATTAACATTGTTCTAGACGCGTTTTTGATAACATTGTTTAGGTCAGATTTCCAGTTAAGCTTTTTGTCCATGCCACTGTCGAGTCAAAAACATCCCATGGGGCTAGCACAAGTATCATATGCAGAATATGCAACGAAGACGAAGAATCAGCAGAACATATCCTATGTCACAGTGACTGTCTAACCAGAACACGTCATCATTACTTAGATAAATTCTACCTTGAAGCAGAAGACATATCGGCTAGCTCACTCAAAAATATAGGTATAGTCGAATTCATCATCAACTCTGGCATTTTGAATGAGCTTCAAGATTAGGGAAAATCGCAGTAGGCCCAGTTGTGACCGCAGTGATAAGGCAACCTGATCCCACCTCAACTTACAATCTGTTATCTAGTTACTCGAAGCAAACTGTGAAAAGTCTTTAACATAAAATAAAAATAGGTATTTCAAATTGTATTGTATTTCAATTATTTTGCCTAAATTTGAAGTCTGTTGTAAACCCGACCTCTTCGTGTACTTTATTTGTTAAGTCCATGAACTCGCATTAAGCCGTCTTAATTCATTCAGCCCCATTATGTTCACTTCATCAGTCCTTACCTAAAGTATGCCAAAGCACATTTGGTGTTGTGGCCCCTTTTCGTCACTACTCTTTTTTTTTTTTTGATGCGCGGGTAGGGGTAATAATTCTTTATGGATACTTATAGCCCGTGCTACGAGTTATGCCCGACTCCATACTCTTGCATGGTTACGTGCTAAAAAACCGCTCCTGTTTATCTGTTATGTTGCTCCCCTGCAGCACCGCCAGTCAAGGCATTCCTTCGCAGGGGCAGGTTTGACATTTATTACTTACTTACTTATGTGGCGCTACAGTTTGGGGTGAACCTGGGCCTCAACCAACAAGCCTCTCCATTTAGCTCGGTCTTTAGCTAATTGCCTCCAGTTGCGCACTCGACAGCCCGCTGAGTTCTTCCGATAATGTCTATATCGTCGGCGCGGCGTATGCAAGGAGTTGTACAGACTTGTGATAGATTGTGCCTACGGCGTTGGCGTGTGAGTTCCGCATAATCGGGCGAATTTCATTGATGCCCGAGAGCGCAAGAAAGTTGTTGCTTTTTTCAGCAGTGTGCGCAGGCGCATTGTCGCGGTGCAAAAAGTAGCGGCGCAGCTCCACTATTTGTGGGTGTCCTAGTAAATTTTGGAAAATTTGTAGTAAGCAAGTTTCAGTATACCAATTAGCAGTGACTGTCTGACCAGTTTTAACCGGGATGACGGCGACCATTTTCGCCCTGGTGAAGTACATCGACATCATAACTTTTGTCGCTGATTTTTGTTGTTTGGCCTTTATTGGAGGATTTGCACCTTCTGGGCTCCATACCAGGGACTGCTGTTTGGTTTCCGGGTCGTACTTGCAAAACCAAGATTCATCACCTGTAATAATCTTATTGAAGCAGCTTGACTCTCCATTTTCAAACTTATGCAAGAAATATTGAGCAAAAGGCTCCTGTTCGGCCTGGAGAGCCTCTTTTTGCTCTCCATTCAACATTTTTGGCACCCATCGAGTTGACTTCTTCGAATATTTCAGGTGATAATTTAAAATTCGTGGCACAGCCATGGCATTCAAGCCCAGTTCATCCGCTATCATCTCCTGTGTCATCCTGGCATCTTCGTCAATTTTAGCCTTCACCAGGGCCACGTTTTTATCGTTGGTCGAGGATTTGGGCCGACCTTCACGAGATTCGTCCTCCACAGAAAAATGGCCAGTCTGGAATCTTTAAAATCACTTTGAAATAGTAACAAGTGATGGTGCATTTATTCCGTATGCATTTTGGCATTCGTGCAGAGTTTTCACTGGCGTGAGTTGACGTCGAAATCCAAAGAGAATGGCAAAACGAATCTCTTCCTGCGTTGGCGGTGAAACTTCAACCGAGCTTACGTCACTCATTTTTCTCTTTCTCGTCTTCATTTTTACCTATTGTTCTGAAATTTGGAAATAAATATTGCTAGATTATAAGCTACAGAAATACATCTTTTTTTTTTTTTTTTTTCAAAAACTACTAAATTGACACCAACTAAGCGAACTTTTGTTAGTCCCTCCGTACATGCTCCGCGCTCTGCTCATCCACGTGCTTGTACTTGTAGAGATATTCCCGGAAGCATCCGTGCCCCTGTAGAAATTGGGGTTGGTAGTAGTTTACCTCCTCGTGCTTTCTGCTAATCCATTCATCAACTTTGGGGATTTGGTTGTGATGTTCCACCTATGTTGCCATTCTGCTTTTATAGCCTCTACCATTGTTGTTCTGCCATCGTGCTCGTTTTCACGTAGTGCCGCGGTCTTCTTCGCGTCTAAATCGATAGGCATTCGGCCTGATAATACACTTATCGCATCCGCTGACACAGTTCTAAAGGCAGTTCGTCCCTAGTCTCGTATTAGGCATTTGCAATTCTGTTTGGAAGCTTCATTGTATTTGTCTGTACCCACTTTCCTATGCCTAATTGTAGCTTTAGCGACTAGTCATATTTGTACTATCGTGGGCTTCCAGCTCGAGGCGAAATCTCTAGCCTCGATATTAACGGTTTTTCACAAAGGTCGTGAGCTCAGATACTCAGTTGCCCTTACATTCAAACTATTTATATACTTTAAGTATTGTTTCTTGTTCCGCAATTATTATTAAATCAATATTTCACTTTGTTCATAAACCCACAAAAATGTTCAATGCACTTACGCTCCCTAGTGCATTAACAAATATTTCGTAATCATTTAAAATTGTCTGTGGTTAACACACGAAGACCATGGGATTATTACCTACTTAACTTGAAGTTCTTAACACCAAACATCTCACCATGTTGATGTTACCAATTAGAATATTATCTGTTGAGTCATATTACTCAAGTAAACGTGCACTAAATTCGTGCATTTATTAAATAAATAAATAAAACGCAGAAAGTTTTATATCTGTTTTTTTTTTTTTTTGTTTAACCCTTTTGTAGATTTAGTAATTAGCAGTCTAGCATGCACTAACCTCTGCTTGAATTATGTAAATTGAAATCCAGCACATTTTTCAGAGCGACTAATTAACTTGAACTTTACCAGAAATGGCTAGGAAACTAAGTTTCTTCTTCTATTCCTCTGCCTTCTTCGAGTTGGTATCCTTCTTATTTACTTACTTAAAAAGCTCCCGGATGCCTGAAGATGTGGAGCTGCAAGTATGGTTATCTAATGCATTCCCGTAGTTCAGGGCAAGTTCCCTGAATCAGCCCTTAATAGTCTCGAAAAATGGGCTAGAGGGTGTGGACTGCACGTCAACCCGGATAAAACTGAATTGGTACTCTTCAGTAGAAAATACAAGATACCACCCTTCAAACTGCCTAAGCTAGCAGGGTGGAGCTTTCCCTTTCGGATCGCGCTAAATATCTTGGTATAATGCTGGATTCTTATCCAAACTTAACATACAGGAACGAGTCCGCAAAGCTTATAATGCTCTCTTCATCTGTAAGCGGACCGCGGGGTAAAAAATGGGGGCTGAAGCCCGCAATGATGCACTGGCTATACATCATGATAGTCAGACCCATCCTTACGTATGGGGCTCTTGTGTGGTGGAAGGCAACGAATACGAAAAACACACGGGATATGTTGGCCATGGTACAAAGAGCAGCTTGCATTGCCATCACAGGTGCTCTACACACAACACCTACGGCTGCACTCGAGATCTTTCTGTATCTTTTATCATTAGACCTACAAATTAAATTTCAAGTGGGCAACAGTGCGCTTCGGCTCACTAACGTTGGTCTCTTCAAGACTAATATCATAGGACATAGCTCCATTCTCAAGGAATCTTTTCCCGGAATCCCTGACAAATCGGACGAAATCCTTGGCACATTAGACTTCGACACACCATACGAAGTATTGTATCCTATTAGAGAGGACTGGCGAAGGAAGACAGTCTCTGTCCATAACGAGATTGCAATATACACAGATGGTTCTAAGACCAGTGAGGGCACGGGGTCAGGTATTTATTCGAGAAACACGAACCTACAGGTGGCCCGGAAACTTCCGGACACATGCAGTGTGTTCCAAGCAGAGGTTCTAGCTGTACTTAAAGCTGGCAAATTACTTGAGATCAATAACCGATAAGAATATCGCCATCTACATTGACAGTCAGGTTGCGCTGAAGGCACTAGAGTCTTACGTCACCAAATCTGAGATAATCAGGAATTGCCGCACAATGCTTAGGGCATTATGTACGCAGAACCGAGTCAGATTATGTTGGGTACCTGGACACTGCGATATCGAAGGCAACGAGCAAGGCGACGTGCTTGCTAAAAGAGGAGCGGTGCTCCCACGTAGCGACCTGTGTTAGACCGCAGAAAATCTGGGGAGATGATTAAATTAGATAGATCAAGGCTAAGAACAGCGATAGGAATACTCTCTGGCCACTGTCTCCTAAGGAGGCATGCCATGTCTCATAGGGTTTGTAGTGCGATGACCTACATGCCTCAGAGGACATAACTCATATACTCTGTGAGTGCCAAGGAATTGCCAGGAGAAGGCTTGGTAGATACTTTTTCGATAACCTGGACGAGGTGAGGTCCTTGAACCATAACAAGGATCTCTTCAAATTTTGTAGGGAGATTAATTGCTTGGGGGAATGGGTTTAGGTCTTCTGCCGTGAAGGTTTCTAGGGATCGCGATCTGCCCACTTTTGCGCCTAGTGTTTTAGGATAACCTCATAACCCTACCTAACCTAACCTAACCTAATGCATTCCCGTACAGATGGAATTGCATGTTGTATACGTAACAACTCTCTGCTTGAGACACGTCTGCCTTCCACCCTCTGCGGTCCCGGGCACGCTGCTTCCAGTTGGAAAACCAAGCTTGCTGGCATCCGCAACAGCTATACCTGAGTCGGTCTTTTTCACCGTCTCGAACCTGGGGCTGAGATTCAAAGATTCTCTTGGCTAGAGCGTTGTTGTCCATTCGTTCGATATGTCCGAGTCAATGTAGTTGACGCGTCTTGGACTACATCCACATCCTGGTGCAACTCATAGAGTTCGCGGTTGTACCTTCTCCTCCATTCACCCTCCTCGCATATGGGACCTAATATCCCACGAAGTATTTTTCGCTCAAAGGTACCCAATATTTGCTCTGCTTTGTTACTTATCGTCCAGCACTTGGCGCCATGGGTAAGATTAGCTTTCTATAGAGAATTCATTTGGTCCGTCGAGTTAGGAGTTTTGAAACCAATTGTTCTGCTAATCCGAAGTGATAGCGGTTTACTAGGGTTATTCTTTGGCGGATCTCCACGAAAGTGTTCATATTTGTTCCGAGGTAGGTAAACTCCTTAACTACCTCGAAGTTGTAGCCATCAACAGTGACGTCCTGTCCAAGGTTTTGAGCATATAATTTCTTGACATGTACTTTGTCTTGTCCTCACTTACTTCACGACTTACTCGTTTCACCTGTTCTTCATGGCGCATCTCCTTTCCGAAATCCGGTGCATGTTTGGAAGAGTTCGGAAGAGCTGTTTCCAAGCTTCACAGAGCATCGCATGTTTTCCAGCGTTACGCGACACATCTGGATAAGATTTGACGGTATCCTGAATTGGGCCATCGCTTGGTATAAAAAAGGTGGTGAATTTCGACTTGATATTCGTTGGTCTTTCCTAGGATTTGGTCTATTGTAGATCTGCCGGGCCGGAAGCCACACTTACTTACTTACTTAGGTGGCGCTACAGTTCGTGGTGCACCTGGGTCTCAACCCACAAGCTTCTCCATTTAGCTCGGTCTTTAGTTTAATCCAGTTGCGCACTCCAAGTTGGTCGAGGTCCCCTGCGCGAGCAGGTCCTTTACTGCGCCGTCCCTCCGGGTTAGATTCAAAGACTCTGCGGCCCGGGGCGCTGGTGTCCATTCGCTCTACATGTCCTAGCCATCTCAGACTATACAGAGAGCTATACAGCTCGTATAGTTCGTGAACCTTCTAATCCAAAACCCGTCAACGCAAACGGGACCGAATATCTTATGAAGAATTTTTCTCCCGAAGCGATCAAGGATATCTTCATTCTCTTTTAATAAAGTCCATGATTCAGCGCCGTAAAGCAGGCTGGGATGATCAGGGTCTTATACAGAGTCTCCTTAGTTGTTCGAGATAGGGCTTTACTGTTAGGCGAACCCCACATGCGGATCAGTAGAAATGCGGTGAAGTGGGAGGGTTGTGATCCCTTGTTTTCGGATCATGGCCTCGCTGATAAAAGGAAGAAGAAGAAGAAGAGGGCTTTACTGTTGAATTGCCTTATAAGCCCCAAAAAAACAGCGATTGGCAAGAGTTATTCTTCGCTTAATTTCTGCGCTGATCTTATTTTTCGCGTTTTTAGCAGAGCCAAGGTAGACAAAGTCCATTAGTACCTCGAAGTTATAGCTGTCTACTGTGACGTTCTGTCCAATTCGTCGGTGTAGGCTGTCCCTTCTTGTTGACAGCATATACTTGGTTTTGCCCTCGTTTATCGCTAAACCCATTTTGGCCGCTTCCGCCTCAATGCTGGCAAACGCACCGGTGACAGCCCACTGAGTTCTTCCAATAATGTCAATATCGTCGGCATATGCAAGCAGTTGTACAGACTTGTAATAGATTGTGCCTCCGGTGTTGGCTTGTGAGTTCCGCACAATCCGTTCAAGTACAATATTAAAGAAGTCACATGACAGCGCGTCACCTTGTCTAAAACCTTTTTTGACATCAAATGTCTCGGTGAGGTTATTACCAACCTTGATGGAGCAGCGAGCATTCTCCATCGTCATCCTGCAAAGACGAACAAGTTTGGCAGGGATGTCAAAACAAGACATGGCTCTATAAAGCTCTTCTCTATAGATGCTGTCATAGGCGGCCTTGATATCGGTAAAGAGATGATGAGTATAGTTTTGGACTCCTTGGGTTTTCTCCAGGATCTATCCAAGTGTGAAGATATGATCGATGGTGGACTTTCCTGGCCTGAAACCGCACTGATAGGCTGTTGATAAAAGGTTTCAGGCGTTCACACAATATCGCAGAAAAGATCTTGTATGCGATGTTGAGGAGACTGATGCCTCTATAATTGGCGCAGTTGAGCGGGTCCCCTTTCTTGTGGTTCGGAAGCTACACTGGTACTTGCCATTTAGTGTGTTACTGAAAGCTTTTAGACGTTCACACAATGCGTTGGATAGGATCTTATATGCAACATTTAGCAGGGATACGCCTTGATAGTTCCTACAAGACATAGAATTGCCTTTTTGAAGATGTGGCCTATAGATACTTGGCTGATAACTTGGTGCATGCGCCTTGCCAAGACATCAGCCAAGTATTTGAAAAGCTCAGTTGGAGGCGTCAGGGTTCAGCGGCTTTGTTTTTCAGTTTTCTGATGGCTGCGCTAACTTCTTTTATACTGGGTGGTGGTATTGGCTCGTCATTGACTCTTTTCTTTTTACGCCGAATTTTCTTCTCTTCCCTACTTTTGATCCTGTACTCCTCTCTCTCTGCGATGCTCCTCTGAGTTGCTCACGAATTTCAGTTTGTGTTGGGCTTCCTGTACAGTGTCTCTCGCCGTATAATGACATCATCGACATAAGTTTTCTCTTTGATGATGGTTGTGGCTAGTGCGAGCTTCTGTGGCATCCTAGAGGTCAGAAATGGTACTGATGCTGTTCTAAAGGTTACGGCTTCCAGACATTC
The DNA here is from genome assembly GCA_945910035.1 of Brachypalpus laphriformis. Classification (NCBI taxonomy): domain Eukaryota; kingdom Metazoa; phylum Arthropoda; class Insecta; order Diptera; family Syrphidae; genus Brachypalpus; species Brachypalpus laphriformis. The sequence continues at coordinate 162,063,989 of OX246754.1, read as the reverse complement.
GATCTTTAACTACTGGCTGGGATGGTCTCTCAAGAAGATCAGCTGATAGTTTGCATAAGGAATGTCGGCTCGGATTTGACGGTGCATCTTTTCCACATCACCAGTAAAGGTAAACTTGTATTTCAGGGTGGGCCAACTACAAGTTTCTTTTTAAAAATGCAATAAAATGAACAAAATGAAAATTTTTCCATATATTATGGCTTTATTAGTAAGAACAAACATTCCTATTAATTATGGAACACAACGTCGTTCAAGTGGCTGCCTCGGCTGGCTTCGCAGTAGCGCATTCTATCACTCCAATTTTCCAAGACCTTGTTGATGGTTTCGGGTTGTAGCTCACGGATTGCTTGGATGATATTGGCCTTAAGTGCTTGAATCGTTTCCGGATTGTTGGCATAACATCGGTCCTTCACGGTTCCCCACAAAAAAAGTCCAAAGGGGTCAAATCGCAGCTCCGAGGCGGCCAAATGACATCGCCAAGACGGCTGATAACACGATTTGGGAATTTGATGCGCAAAAGACCGATTGTGGCATGGGCTGTGTGGCATGGCACGCCATCCTGCATGAACCAGAGGTCGTCCAAATCCATGTTTTCAATTTCAGTAAAAAAAAAGTCCTTAACATGGCTCTGTAACGCCCACCGTTGACCGAAATGTTGTTCCCAGCCTCATTTTCGAAGAAAAATGGTCCAATGATGCTACCACTCCACAATCCGCACCAAACTGTCACTCTCTGTGGATGCATTGGCTTCTCGACAATAACGTGCGGGTTTTCCGAGCCCCAGATGCGGCAATTTTGTTTGTTAGCGTAGCCGCCGAGATGAAAATGTGCCTCGTCAGAAAAGATGATTTTTCGCCCAAAATCGTTGTCCAATTCAAGCTGCTCTAAGGCCCAAATTGCGAAGCGATAACGAAGCGGATGGTGGTGCGCTTTCAATTGCTGAATCAATTGGACCTTGTAAGCGAATAATCCCAGATCTTTGTGCAGAATTCTTCTCAGGCTAGTGCGTGAAATGTTGAGCTGTTGAGATCGATGACGAGTTGATGTTCGTGAATTGAGTCTCTCGGCTACAGCAGCCACATTCTCGTCTGTGCTCCACTGTTGTCCACTAGCATACCAGTCTCACGAACTTTTTGCACAAACTCGCGTACAGCAGGCGCGGTGGGTGCTTCATTTCGGCCAAAACTTCTTTTCAAAAAAAGCACTGTTTGAGCTACACAGCACTCACTTTGGAAATAAGTTTTCAATATTTCCCAATGCTGTTCAAGCGTAAAGCGACTCATTTCGTTCCGCGGAGGTATGATACTGACTTTATGTCAAGATTTCGAGCGGGAAACAGCTGTCAGTGTCAAAATAACCTATGATTTAAAAAGAAATCACTAGATGGCCCACCCGTTACATACATATTTGGCGCAACAACTCATGAAGGGTCTAGGCCTAGCTTCTCGCAACAACTCGTGTTGTGTGCGTTATATTTTTCGCACGAATGAAATGGACCTACAGTTTTGTGCCTTATCCGAAGTGGCGCCGTGGCGTAAGTGGTTAGTGTGTCGGATAATGAGGTTTCAAGTTCGAATCCCAGAAAACACCAAAAAGTTTTTTCACGGTCCCACCTCTCGCGAGCGTCTGACAAACATCCGAGAGTATTGTTGTCACGAAAAAGCTTCTCAAATCGCCGTTCGGATTCGGCATTAAACTGTAGGTCCGTTCCATTTTGTGTGAAAAATATAACGCACACAACATGAGTGGTTGCGAGAAGCTAGGCCCTGGCACTTTAAAGAGCTGTTGCGCCAAATATTTGTTTGTTTGAAGGGCAATTTCTATTATATTTTGTTTTTGAGAAACTTTCTCATGATATTAATACTCTCAGATGTTGGTTAGACGTTCGCGAGTGGTGGGACCGTGAAAAAAATTTGTTCATGTTTTCTGGGATTCGAACATGGAACTTTACGCGCAGTGGTGTGACACACTAACCACTGCGCCACGGCGCCCATTTGTACTTCCGCCATTTTAATACCATGTCGATTACGTTAGTTTGTGCTTTAGGACTCACCATCACGTTGCGTCGAAAACGACTCACAGGTTCGTGGTTGTACTGGATTCCTTGATGACGGCGTGATGGGGTATACAAAAAATGGTATGGAGTTCGAAGGATAAATATGACTCCTCCGTTTCAGTCATATGTCCTGGTTGGAGATACTCTTACATGCGTTTCGAGTACTTCTGCCAAATAGAACCATTTTCTTAAAAAGTCGGATCATAATTTCTTGCCATTAAAAAAGTGCCAGATTACGCACAACAGTAACTCAATGCATACCTAATTCATAGACCATTCACTATGACAAAGTATCTCTACTTGCCAAAAAAAAACTTTAATTTTAAGCCGTACTTGTCTACTCAACCAAACCGGGTATCTTATGCATGTATAACGACACGCGACGGATTCTATAGCAAAACTTGTATATAAATCGCCATTTAAATTTTAAATACTAGATTTTTCTTTATTCGTATTAATAGATAATTTGCAGACACGTTTTTAACCAACAACCAGTATCTGCAAAATTCTCAACCAACCTCTTTACCAACTACACACGTACCCTGAAGCCAGTCCTTCTTAGGTTCTGTGAGTGTGCCTCCAATACCCACCAATTGATCTTTCTGTGCCCAGAAAATCTATGTCAAGTGCTACATGTACACCTATTCAATTCGGATTCTCTCGGTAATTATTATGTCACGCTTACTACGAGAAGCCAATAGACTTCTGCGTCGCAGCATCATCTCAATGTCATAGACTTAAAAAATGTTCAAGCCGGTTAGCATTATCGCTGGCTCAAGTCATGTATACCCAGGTATGCATGTAGACGATAGTCGGACCGCTGCTGCTGGGAAAGACATCCAAGGTTATTCATCTTCTGTGTTTGTTTGTGAAGCTTTTTCTGAGTTAATTCCAATCTCTCACAACCAACCAACAGGTGGTGGGCATTTGTGCTAACGTGTCTATGGAATTGACTTTGGTCCATTAACCAAGTTGCTGTTTCGCCTAGTTCAATATCGCCGGTACCATAATTATTTATGGTAGATACTTTAGCACTCAACTTTTTAGTGGCGCTTATTTGCTGTTAGATATTGAACTCATTACCTGTCCCTAGTATCAAGTTATGCATGTCGTTGGAATTGTAACGCAAATTAGGTAGCCAGAAATGATGAGAAACTAGTTACACTGGAACTTAACTTGATTGCCCTTCGGGATGCATTGGCTGAGGTCAATGTCATCTTCAAGGGTAAATCTGTTTTTAATTGGGCTTTGTTGGTTTCCGGTTTGAGTTCCTTTTAGCACACGTGAGTAACTTTTCCTTAAGTATGATAGGTCGTGGTTTTATCCACAGTGATGGTGATTTTCCATGAATAATTCATGATTCATTTGTATGATGTGTTATGATTGATATGTTTAAGACTCGTGCAGGTATTGGCATAACGCAGCTTAAATTTACTTGTGTTTAATTAACTAGTGAGTTATGTACAAGAGAATTGTAACCTTTTGTCTTGTGCAAGTAAAGCACGGAATACGGATAAATTTCAAACAAGATTTTTGTAAATTTCCAAATCTTTAACTAATAATATCAACAATGTTTTTCAAAACGGATAAACTTTCACCGCATCATCGTCCTTTTTTTTTTTTTTTTTTGTCGGGATAGGAAACGCTCAACTGGAGCACTCAGGCGCAACTGGTCCATTGTACTACCAGAGAGCAAACCCTGATTTACCCATTTTATTGGAATTTCCTTGTATTTCTAAGAAAGCCAAGCAAGCACTTCAGTGATGAGGAGCTTACAGTACCAGCACTCACCACATCCGCACCGAGGATCTGCCACCTGACACGAACAAAGGCCGGACACTCACAGAGATAATGTTCCGCGGTGTCGTCGCTCTCTCCACAAGCGTCGCAGATTGTAGTGTCACTTAAGCCCAACACGTTAAGGTGCTTGGCAAAAGCAAAGTGGCCTGTCAAGACGCCAATAAGTTGTCTACAGTCTTTTCTGCTGAGAGACAGCAAGAATGCCGCTGATTTCTTACAGACGTCCGGGAGCATACGTTTAGTCAACCTGCATCCCGGAGAGTCATGCCACACACAATTGTGCTCGTGAGAGACCCAATCGTCAATGGAAGCCCTAACCGAGGACGCAGGGAGACCCAACGCGGGTTCGGGACCTGAGAAAGTCTCCTCTGAGCCTTGTCTAGCAATCTCATCGGAGATCTCGTTCCCCAAGATCCCAGTGTGACCTGGGACCCAGATAAGAGACAGAGAATTCAGCCTTGCGACCGAGTTCAAAGAGTTTTTGGTTTCATGAACTATTTTGGAAGCGGTTAAAGGGTTAAGCAAGGCCTTAAGCGCAGCCTGACTGTCACTACAGACACAAATGCTACGTCCCTTCCACCTGTTCTTCACAACATAGTTCATGCTTGAAATACCTATTAGATAAAGTCAAATCAATTACCTCCTGCCTCCTTGCCGTAACAAAAGTTGGCTGGCAGCCAACATTGTCAATTACCATGCCAGACGATAGTATAAAGTCTAGGAGATGGTTTCCTCGTATGTTACATTTACTGCAGCCCCATTCTGAGCATTCGCGTCGCAACACATGACTAGTCCCATCTCCCGAGTGTTACAGTACTTTATGAGTTCGGCAACCGCCTTCGGTGGTGGAGGCATTACCGAATCATAAGGGAAGTAAGCCGACGCAACGACGAAGGTTTTCCAACTTCCTGTCGTTTCGTAGCTTACAGCTGCAGTAACCAGGTCCTGTCCACAGAATTGTCCAAGCTTGGTTACTGAGAGGAAATTCGGCACAATTAGACAAGCTCCCGGTGTTTCAGATCGCTCGTCACATAGCACCGTTACTCCACGAACCACAAAACCACATATGCGCTTGTTCCGCACGTATGGCTCCTGGATAGATGTTGTGTGGGGTTTTGTACGCACCACGGAAAGTCTGCTAGTTAAGAGAGCGGTAGCACCCTTAGAGTGGTGGACGTTTATCTGCGAAAATATCAAAGATATAGTAAGAGTTTTATTAGCGGAAGGCGCGCACCAGGTGCGCACATGCTTCCGGCGAGACGAGCACCCCTACCCGTGGCTTTGCCTGCGTCAGCCATTTTCTGTCCGCTAGTGCTGGGACCTTTAGGGGTAACAGCACCAGTATCCACCAGATTTTGTGCGCAGATAACGCCAGCGGTAAGAGTGTGCCCGGCAGAAGAGCGCGCATCAGATGCGCATACGCTTCCACCAAGAAGAGCAGGCGAAACTTGCTCCGTCACATTGGACCTGTTCGAGCCGACCGAAAAGGAGCCAGCGTTAGGTCTGAGGGATTGATCGGCACTAGTTGGAGTACTTTCTGCCGACCTAGGCTTCTTTCCTGTCGCTACTGAAGGATGACTGCTTTCGGCGCTTGCGCCTTCAGATGACTCTGCATCCTCTTTGCACCGCGCTATCGCCGCCTTCCTTCTTCTCCTTTTCAGTTGACTCTTAGTCAGGAGCCCATCGGAGTGCGCCGCTTCAGGAGCTCGTTCAGCCTTATTGGTTTCCCGAGTCAAACCGTCTCCGACACAACATCGACCAGCTACACTTCTATTGAGACAGAGATTAGACGTTCCAGCCAAACCCTTTACGGCACTTTCTTTGCCATTCCAGCCCAGTCTACCAAACGAGTCGGAGACAGAGCTGCAGGAGTCTTCTGAAACAAGCGTCGCTACTACTTCTGATTCAACGCCTGAGGCGGGGGGTAAAAGTATGGGTCCTTTCAGACCCTTAGGGTCATTGACTCTTAGGCCGTTCCGCCACGTCAAGGCAGCTGAAGAATGGGAACGGCCTTAGCATCATCGTCATACTTCACTACATTAGGACTAGATATTACTATGACCACGGAGTATAAAACCATTTTCGGTTAGAAGTTTCCTTCGCATGGTAGGGAGGGTATATGGGTCAAGACGTCATATTTGGTGCTTTCCATCATGCCTTCGATCGGCTTCAGACTTCCAGGACCCCTGCAAGTGAAACAACCTCAAAACATAATTTGAGGTGGATGTTTAGTACCTTGGAGAATATGACAGGATCGAAGTTTTTCATTGTCACTTCTTCTCACGACACCAACCCGGTATCCGTAGACCTCGAAGTGTCTCTCTACGTTCAGAACAGTGAAAAGAAACATTTGTTACAATTAAATCGTAAAGCAATCACGTTACTTGCTAAAAGGGCTCCCGACCCTTGAAGAGTCTCTGCCAGAGACACGGCTGCCTTCCATCCTTTGGGGTCCCGGGCACGCTGCTTCCAGTTGTGAAGACTAAGTTTTCTGTCATCTGCGACAGTTTGGTCTTTATACCGGAGGCTCGGTCTTTTTTGCCGTCTTGAACCTGGGGGCTGAGTTTCAAAGATTCTCTTGGCTGGAGCGTTGTTGTCCATTCGTTCGATGTGACCAAGACATCATCCACATCCTGGTACAACTCAAAGAGTTCGTGGTTGTATCTTCTTGGCGGAATCGGGTGCATGTTTGGAAGAGTTTGGAAGAGCTGTTTCCAAGTTGTACAGAGCTTCGCGTATTTTCCAGCGTTATGCGACACATCTGGATAAGTTTTAACGTTATTCTGAATTACGCCATCGTTTGGTATATTTCAAGACGATGAATGCTGTCATAAGCGGCTTTAAAGTCGATGAAAATGTGGTGAGTTTCGACTTGATACTCGTATTCATTGGTCTTTCCCAGGATTTGCTTTAGTGTGGAAATTTGGTCTATTGTAGATCTGCCGCGCCTGAAGTCACACTGGTACGTGCCGATAAGTGTCTTGCTGAAAGATTTTAGACGTTCACACAATACGTTGGATAGGATCTTATATGCGACATTTGGCAGTGATATGCCTCGATAGTTCTTAAAAGACATAGGATCGCCTTTTTTGAAGATGGGGCATATAAAGCTGATACTACAGTCGTCGGGCATGCTTTTCTCCACCCATACTTGGCTGATGACTTGGTGCATGTGTCCTATTAAGACATCACCTCCGTATTTTAAAGTTTCAGCTGGGAGGACATCAGAGGCTTTATTGTTTTTTAGTTTTTTGATGGCTGCGTTAACTTCTTCAATACTGGGTGGTGGTATTGGTTCGTCATTGACTGGAAGCGGGTTCTCTCCTTGCCCTATCACTCTCTCTGTTTGCTGCTCGTTAAGCAACTGCTGGAAGTGTTACTTAAGCACATCAATAATTTTCTGCGTTTCGGTGACTAGGTTGCCTTCGCCTTTACGAAGAGCCTGTGTTCCGGGTTTAAAGCCAGCTGCTGGCTGCTTGGCTTTTCGATAAAAATTCCGGATGTTGTTGCACTCGCGAGGCTCTTCAATATCTTTGAGCTGGGAAGCTGCGTGGTTTTTTTATTTTTACGCAAAATTTTCTTCTCTTCCCCTTTTCTGATCCTGTACTCCTCTCTCGCTGATCTTGTCTTACGCTGCAGCGCTTTCTTATCTGAATCTCTGTCTCCTTCTTTCGTTGAACGCCCTCACCATCATACTAAAAGCTCCTTTTTGGTGCTGTCTGGTAGCCAAGGGTGATCACAGCCAGCCCCTTGGTAATGGTATTCGCTCCACTGATTGTTTGCGTTAGTGGTTGGTGAATGCGCCGCAGAGAATTTCGCGGACAGGTTCTCTTTGAAGGCTCTGGCTTCTTCTGGTGTGCTAAGGCGTCCAACGTTAAGCTTTTTCTTCCGGGCGGCTCTTCTTCTTGTTGGGCAGCCTTCTAAATTAAGCCATAACAGGAGTCGAGGTTGGCCCTCAGAAAGTGCCTACATCCAACAAGTTGGGCGCGTGCCTTGCGTCGATTAGCCTACGTGATCGATTTGGTTGCATTTTCTACCATCAAATGAAAGCCAAGTTGCTGTGTGGATTCTTAGTCTAGGAAACCTAGTGCTAAATTAATTAGTCGGAAACCGTTGTCTTTTGTCGTGTCGTGGATATTGTGTTTACCGACTAGTCCACCAAAGATAGTTTCCTTACTGATTTTCGCATTGAAGTCCCTGAGCATTCCTCCTTGAGAGGGTCTTCAGCGTTTTGGATATGGGCGTGCGCACATATCAGGCTGATATTGCAGAATGTTCCTCTGATACGGATTATAGCCAGGCGATCATTAATAAGCTTGAAGTCGATAACTCTTGTTCGCAGCCGATTTCTCACAATAAATCCGCATCCCAGCCTGTGCAGTCTTTTGCTACAGCTTAATATATGTCGCAACTGGGTCTTTTTTGCATTCCTGATCCTATCCATCGTATCTCTTGAATCGCAGTTAGTTACTTACATACTTCGGTTGCGCAATCCGGGGTGGACCTGGGCCTCAACCAACAAACCTCTCCAGCCAGCCCAGTTACGAGCCAGCTGCCTCCAGTTGCGCACGTCAAGTTGGTTGAGGTCCCCCTCCAATTGTTTGCGCCACCTACCGCGAGGTCGTTCTCTACTGCGTCGTCCATCCGGGGTGAATTCGAAAACTTTCTTAGCGGGAACGTTGGGCTCCATCCGCTCTAAATGACACAGCCATCTTAGTCGCTGTATGTGAACTCTTCTAGCTAAGTCGATGTCCTTGTACAGGCCGTATAGCTCCGCATTGTACCTTCTCCTCCACTCACCGTCTATGCAGACGGGACCACAGATCGCTCGAAGAACTTTTCTCTCGAAATAATCAAGGGCATCCTCATCCGGTTTTGTTAAAGCCCACGCCTCTGCGCCATACAGCAGGACTGGGATGATAAGTGTCTTATAGAGAGTTACCTTAGTAGTTCGAGATAGAGCTTTGCTACTCAATTGCCGTTTTAGCCCATAGAAACAACGATTGGCAAGAGTAATTCTTCGTGTGATCTCCCTACTGATGTCATTTGCGAAGTTCACCATAGAGCCTAGGTAGACAAAATCCTTTACTACCTCAAAATTATATCTGTCTATTGTGGCGTTCTGTCGCAAGACGCCGATGTTGGGTTGTTGTAGACAGCATATATTTTGTTTTGCTTTCATTGACCGCTAGACCCATCTTTGCTGCCTCGTTCTCAATACTCGTAAATGTCCCATTGACTGCCCGCTGAGTTCTTCCGATAATGTCAATGTCATCGGCATAAGCGAGTAGTTGTATAGACTTGAAGAAGATTGTACCTCCGGTGTTGGCTTGTGAGTTTCGTACAATTCTCTCAAGTACTATGTTAAAGAGATCGCATGATATCGCGTCACCTTGTCTAAGACCTTTCCTGACATCGAACGGTTCGGTGATGTTCTTACCGACATTGATGGAGCAGCGAGAGTTCTCTATCGTCATTCTGCACAAACGGACGAGCTTGGCATGGATGCCAAGACTAGACATTGCTCTGTATAACTCGTCTCTATACACGCTATCATAGGCAACTTTGAAATCAATGAAGAGGCGGTGCTATCGATTTTATATTCATGGGTTTTCTCCAAGATCTGCCGTAGTGTGAATATTTGGTCAATGGTGGACTTTCCCCGCCTGAAACCGCACTGATAAGGATCTATCAGGTTGTTGACGATCGGTTTTAGGCGTTCACATAATACGGCAGACAGGATCTTATATGTGATGTTGAGGAGACTTATACCTCTGTAATTGGCGCAGTTCAGAGAGTCTCCTTTCTTCGGGATTGGGCAAATGATACTGAGGTTCCATTCATCGGGCATACTTTCGTCCGACCAGATTTTACAGATGATCTGGTGCATGCTCCTTACCAACTCATCTCCTCCTGGCTTGAAAAGTTCAGCGGCAAGGCCATCGGCTTCAGCAGCTTTGTTGGATTTGAGTTTAGATATCACTGTCCTCACTTCATTCTAATCGGGTTGACGGGAATCTGCCATCTCATTCTGCCTGACAGCGGAATGTTGGTCATCATCGCCGTTTAACAGTCTGCAGAAGTGTTCCTTCCATATCCTCAGCACCGACTGCGATTCTACTACTATGTTACCATTTTCGTCCCTGCAGGCTTCAGTTCTGGCTTTGAAACCCTGGCATGTTCTTTTTACCTTTTGGTAAAATTTTCGAACATTATTCCTGCAATAAAGTCTCTCAATCTCCTCGATCGAGCGCTTCTCATGCTCCTTTTTCTTCTTTCTGAGAAGTCGATGTTCCTCTTTTCTCCTGCGCACGTAGAGCTCGTAAGCAGCTCTAGTCCTTCTATGCAGCGCCGCTTTGTACGCCTCTTGTTTCGCTGCATGTGCTTGCCGGCATTCCTTCATTTGCTGCTGGCGGCATAGGACTTAGATTAAGATTAGAAGAAACTCGATTGGCAAAGATTCTGGCGGTCTCTTGCGATTGTAGCCGCCCGACGTCAAATTTCCTCACAGTATTTCGATGATTTCGCTCCGTTGTGGATATCCGCATCCGTACCTTGGCTACAACTAGGTAATGATCCGAGTCCACGTTGGCTCCTCGGAAAGTCCGGACACCCAGAATACTGGAAGAGTGCCTTGCGTCGATCGCAATGTGATCGATTTGGTTGAGAGTTTTTCGATCAAAGGAGAGCCATGTTCCTTTGTAAATGTCGAGACGTGGGAACCGCGTACTAGCTACGACAAAGTTTCGCCCCGCCGCAATGTCGACTAGCCTGAGTCCGTTGTCGGATGTGATGTCGTGCAGGCTGTGCTTTCCGACCACGCTACTAAAGACGTCCTCTCTTCCTAGCTTTGCGTTGAAATCACCTAGGATAATTTTAACGTCATGGCTAGGGCATTGCTCAAACTCAAGACTTCTTGCCTAAGTCTGCCTCCAATGACAAATCCGCACCCGAATAGACGCTGTCCTTGTTGTCTGTAGCAGTCGCCGTAGTAGATGTCGCAGTTTTCCATCCTCCTTTTGCCCCGCCCATCCCATCGCACTTCTTGGATGGCGGTAATGTCTGCTTTGAGACACTCTAGGGCCTCCGCAAGTTATTCGGCTGCACGTGGTTTTTAGAGGGACCTAACATTCCACGTGCAGACACGAAGATCGTTGTCCTTTTTTCGTTTGCTTGGGTCGTCAACAGTAAATTCATCCGTATCCGAGGCTGTTGGTTGCTTCGTAACCGAAGGTTTTTTACGTTGTAGGGAAGTTAACCCGACGGCACAACCCCCAACCTGGAGCACCAGATCCTTTTTTAGCAACCCCTAGGACGAGGGGCCGGATACACCGATGTCAGTAACCCACTTCGGGGATATGAGCGCTGCCGTTGGCCCATTAAGGGTTCATCCGCCACCATCTCTTTTTCAATACCCTGTCGTATTGAAAATCCTTACAGACCTCAGCTTCAAATATGTCGAAGAAGCTCCGGTAAGGTATCCGCTGGTATGTAGACGTCACCGTTGATTCCATCGGGAGAATTCATCCGCCGCACGTCCTCCTTCTGATGACCTCTTGCTCGACTTCTGAGACGCGTATTTCATATTTCCGGTTAAACATATGCGCGCTGAAGTTCACCCAGATGTGCTTACGCAGGTCCGAGTGTTCAGCTACACATACATATATCGTCAGAGTCAGCATACGCTCATCGTTAGTTCATTATCAGATAGCTATCCAGCGGGCACCACGGGGAGGTGATGATGCGATTTTGCCAACCACAAACTCGTGTATACCAGAGTGTTATTAGTTGTGAAAGGATGATGAGCTTAAAACTAGCCAGTGGAGTTCAGATAAAGGATTAGTTCTCCAATCCCGCTTGTCAGTTATCTCATTCAGATCCTCGAAGAAGGGTTTACCTAGATTGTGCTCTCTGGCACTCGCTAGCGCCGGACATCTGCAAAGGAAGTAGCATAGAGATTCTTTCTCATACATGTCCTTGCAGCTTCTACAAAAGGTATTGTGCGGGATATCAAGCTTGGCCGCATGGTCCCCAACTGGCCAGTGGCCTGTAATATTAACTACAACTCTGACAATATCTGGTCTTGATTTGCTTAGTAACTCGTTTGACTTTTGCTTGTTGAAACTGGGCCATGTCTTTCTTGATATGGCACAGCTAGTAGGAATGTTCCACCCGCGATTGGCTAGCTGGAGAAAGTGAAGATGAATATTGCCTTTAACGGTACCCAGCGGAATATCGACTCTTTCTGCTAAAGAGCCATTAAGGTCTGACCCTTGCCTGGCTAGCTCGTCAGCAGGCTCATTACCCCCATAATTACTGTGCCATGGGACCCAGATAAGAGTGATACTTGAGTGGATACTATGTTGATTAATATCAAACCGGCCTTGCTGTACCAGTTTCGAGGATGTTGTAACCGCATCAATGGCCTTGATAGCAGCTTGGCTATCCGAAAAAATGGCGATACTGTGGTAATTTGGAAGTCATTCAGCAAGCTAAAGGCTTCCAACTCGCGACAAGCTCCGTCTGGAAACCGATAGCAGACTCTGGGAGACGAAAAGACTTCCATATATTTATTAGTTGGTCAGAGAAGATGCCTGCGCCGACTTCGCATCGAACCGTCCGTGTAAATATCAATATCATAGCCAATGATAACGTTTCCGTTTTTCCATTCTTCTATGGTAGGGAATTTCGTTAAGAATAATTTGCTGAAGCTGAAGTTGGGTATCATGTAGTCGGTCGAAGATGCAACCAGTTCACTTGGTTTCGTCTCCGGGACTTTGCGGATCAGCACCTAGATTCCTTTAGCCGGACTGCGCTGCATATAGCTGTGTCTTTAACATAAAGTTCGAGGAGGATCAGGTGCAGGATCACACTTAAAGCACCTATTACACAAGACCTCAATGGCCGTGTGATCCCCACACATTTCGATTTCTGTACTTTTTTGATTTTGGCGATATTGTAGTTTTTGCTCAGGGTAGACCGCCAAACGATAGCGTGGTAGGTAAAAAATGAACGCACAACGCAGGGTCATCCTTAGAAAGCATAGAAGCTACTCTCTGTGAAAGGTTTGTAGATGCATTTGACTATCCTAGCGTATGTTCCAGTGTGTCCTATGTGATTATTGTGAGGAAGTGTGTGTATGATCTTTAGATTAAGTTCTAAATTGCACGTACAAAATACAAGTCATCCAAATGCAGTCATTCAGTGTTAATAACATTTTCTTGTAGACGCGTGTAACCTAGAATAAACCTCGATTTCTAAGACTCTTTTTGCTCATTCTTTGCATCAATTTGTGATGGCTATGAAGGCAATATTAAGGTGATTTTCATTCAGAATTTAAGTTCTTAAAATATTATTAATACATTTTGTATTCCTTTATTACAGATCCTTGCATATACATCATGAGATTTGCAAATAGGTTACAATTTGGCAATAAAACTCACGAAGTTTCAAATACAGCACTTCGAATAGTACAAAGAATGAAGAAAGACTCAATACATTCAGGTCGAAGACCCACAGGTCTCTGTGGCGCAGGTAATAGTATAAAATGCATGTAACGTTCTTCATTAAACATATGGTATTCCCACTTATAGCACTTCTAATTGCGGCACGAATGCACGAATTTAGTCGAACTATAAACGACATTGTCCGAATAGTGAAAATTCACGAATCCACACTCCGTAAAAGACTGGTCGAGTTCGCAGACACCCCAAGTTCTGCCTTAACACTGGATGAATTTATGTCTGTAGATCTGGAAGCTGAGCAGGATCCACCAGCATTCAAGGCTGCCCGTAAAAAGGATCGTGAACGAATAAAGGATGTAGGTATCATGTCTCGTAGAAAGATTCCTTTTAATGTTTGTATTTCCTCAGATTGGAGAAAATGAGCTAACCCATCTGCAAAGGGAAATCGATATGCAGCTCGAGAAGGATATGAAAAAAATCGCCAAAGGACGAATGAAAAATATATGTGGCGATGAATTCGAAGAGATGGACGCAACAAAGTTCATTAGCGAAGCAAATATGCAAGTTCTTAGCGAATGCCTAGCCGATGATCCAGAAGTTGTAGACGATACGAGTACAACGACAGCAAACAAAACGATTGTGATAGAGGGCCTTAAACCGGATATTGTGTCAATGTGTACACCCTCAACAAGTGAACTGCTTGAGAAAGAACCGGAAGTCAACCCTGATGAAAACGGTGAACTTGATCTCGAAGGACTAGATGATGATGAAATCAACAAATACATTTTGACTCACGAAGAGGCAAAGTATAAGAATGATATGTGGATCAAATTAAATGCCGAGTATTTGGAAGAAATGAAGGTAAAGGAGGAGAGGCTGGCAAAAGAACGTGAGGAAGGTAAGCCCGAGAAGAAAAAGCGTCCTCCTCGCAAGAAGCATATCGGACCATCCAGCACGCCAGGAGAGGCTATCAAAAAAATGCTGCAGGAGAAAAAGATTTCCACCAAAATCAATTATGATATTCTAAGAACTTTAACGGCTGGTACAAAGGGCGAGGAAGAAGTTCTTGAAAATGTGACGCCAGAGGTAGAAGCTCCTACAATAGCACCTGCAGCGCAGGCAGTTAGGTAAATATTAATTGTTTCCCCTTGTGGATTTTATCTGGTTCGATTCCACGCATCCAAGAGAATACTTTGTAAACTTTTAACTCCTCTACACAGGTCGGAAACTAGACCTATCGTAAGTTGCCTACGGTTGTTGTTGTTGTTGTAGCAACTATGCTGATTCGAATGGTTAAAACGTAAGGGTGGTGTAGGCGGGTTGTCATCGGTAAGGTCGAGGCCCAAAAATACGCCAACTTCGACTGGATGAGTCCATAAGGATCTTGGTGTTAGTGTTGTGGGGTGCGATTGACAGTTGAACAAATGGGCGGTGTTATATGGCTACGAGCCGCCGTCCAAGCATTAAGCAACGTCGCGTATGTGGTGCATATTATTTTTTAGCATAGAGCTCCAGCCAGATCGCAGTTGGGCAAGAGTGGATCTGGTACGGGAGATGTTCTTCACTATGATGTATCGGTGGAAGACGGCCGCCTAACACGATGTTAGTCTGGCGGCTATCAAGCGCGGTTCGGACTACATGTTGGTGGATAGATTTCAAAGCCAATATGTGACACGGTGGGACGAGTGGTGTATGGGTTATAAACCTATTAACCTCTTCACGGTATGAACGGATGTCAAATCGAATATGCCTCGGAGGTGTAAGGAGGCTGAAGTGTTTCGATAGAAGTTCGTTATGCTTTTTGACTTTGAGCAACTTTGTTTCCTGATGGCAATATATGGCAACAGCCTGTGATAACGCGTAGAGCAGCATTCTGGCTTGTTTGGAGCTTCTGCCATTGAGTATCACTAAGACGTGTGGTCCAGATTGGTGCCGCATAGTTGAAAATCGATCTTGATATGTTGTGAGGAGAGTTTCTTTATCTTTCCCCCATGTGCTACCGGCCACGGATTTTAGGACCTTATTCCTGGACATGACTTGTTCGCTGACATTTCTTGAATGATTAGAAAATGTCAGCAGATTGTCAAATGTGACTCCTAGAATCTTTGGGTGGTTGGTTGTCGGGATCGCCCTGCCATGTATCTCAATGTCGAGTTGTAGGTTTACTGCTTTGTTCCAGGTTGTGAATAGGGTGGATGAGGATTTTCTGGGGGCAATTTGAGATTGCGACTGGCGAAAAAGTCTTCCAATTCATTGAGGTAGGCATTGATGTTATTGCAGATTGAGCGGATGTCCTTTCCCGACGCGAGAATGGTGCAGTCGTTGGCATACGATACCAATTTGACTTTGGGTGGTGGTGTGAGGAGTTTCGCCAAATAGTGGTTAAAAAGGATCGGAGAAAGGACTCCTTCTTGAGGTACCCCTTGCTTGACTTTCCTAAATTGCGATTTACAGTTACGGAATTCAACGTTAGTTGACAAGCCATCGTTTAGTGAAGTTTGATAGTTGTGAGTCTAGGATGTTTTGAAGTAAGATTCCTAGGTCAACAGTATCAAATGCCTTTGACAAATCTTTGACAAATGTTGGTTAAGCCCTTGTGTGATGTGTGTCGTGATCTCGGGCTGTTATTGTACTTCGCAGTTTGCCGAAGCCGTGTTGGTGTTTGCCTAGCTGAAGCTAGCTTGGGTAGTATCAAAGCTTCGAGTATTTTCCTTTGAGTATTTACCTTGCTCTGCTGGTTTGCCTGGTGTGAATCGGTATTATTCTGTCCACTTTCCAGGGGTCAGGAATATCCAATGATTGAAGGGAAAGATTAAGCACCTATAACATTCGTTGCCTTAGGTTAAGTTAGACTATGGAAGGGTGTGTGATGGATAATGACTTATATGGCAACATCCCAAAAGACTTGGTCTCTTCTCTAACGACTTCTGTTGGAGCTGTATGGACGAGGAGGGGGGAAAACCCATCATTCACCTCCTATGCATATGTCCATCCCTATCACGTGAAAGAATGCTACATCTAGGGGCCCATTCCTTGATGATCTCGGCAATTTGACGTCCTTAGGCGTCATGAGCATCCATCGCTTTATCCAAAGCTCCTGTTGGTTTTAATTGGCATATCCATGGCATCACAATGGACCTTTACTGTCTAAGTGTGCCAACCTAACCTAACCTAACCTAAGGACTCATCACGTTTACCCGGAGACCTATTGGTCCACTGAGGATCCCATTTTTTGGTATGTAGAGAAAAGAATAAAATAAAAAGAATCGAACATATCCTGTTAATGGTCGACTTGAAAAGCAGTTGGTATATACTTTCTGAAGTAGCTCCTGTTACCCCTGCGATGCTTTCGAAGAACCTGAAGCGTAAGGTACCTAGACGTCATTCTTGCAGGGTGTGGTAATGGCATAGCAGATGTTGGATTGACCCCACTTCTTCCTCATCTCCGCAGCTTCTGCATAAATTCTTGCGGAGCATGACTACAATTGCGAAGTATCCTGTGATTACTCCAGTTAAGGTGCGGATAGAAGATCGGCCTAGTGCCAAAAGGATTTTTGTTTTCGTTTTGTTTCATTCCGGCATAACGTACGCGGTACAGACCTTCCTGGATAGCCAGGACAAGTTGGCCTCATTTTCTATTATACCGTCTATTATACCTACTATACAGTTCACCAATCGGTGGCAGTATGGATGATTTCGCTTCAGTGATGTTTATTGCCAAAGCATCTGTCTTTTTGTTCCCTACTATATCGCTATATCCGAGGGTCGGCCATTCAACTGGCGTTGGTTATTCAACTGGGGTTGGCAATCTAACTAGGGTTGGCCCTTCAACTGTGGTTGGTTTTAAGGTGCTTGATATTAACCTCATAGTGGTATTCAGTAGGGGGTCGATCTTGTGTGGTGTGGCAACTGTTTAGCCAAACCAGTGAGAGAGTAGAGGTGTGTAGACAGTTTGCAGATGTACACTAGAATGTGCGTGCTAGTTTTTTGATCACGTTGATCCTTGTCTTTATTTTTTGCGAGGCTTTGGTTAGGTGTGGCTTATATGTCAGAGTTTGGTCTAAGCCTAAGGTGACACCTAGATATTTTGTAGTAAATTTGTGTCTTAGGTATACATAATCAAATAACACTAGCAGTTCTCTTCGGGCCTCTCTATGATTTTGGTGGAAACAACAGATCTCAGTTTTGGATGCGCTCAGTTGTAGGCGCCAATTCTTGCTGGTTCAGGTCTGATATCGCTACCTGTTCCAGGGTTCCAAAGGTCTTGTGTTGGAACGCAAATGCTGTGTCGTCGTCGTAGTTAAATTTTCAGTAGGACGTGTCTGGTAGGTCGCAGGTGTATATGTTGAAGAGGTAGGGCGAACACCGACCCTTGGGGAAGGTTGTTGAACTTCCTAGTTTTGCTATACTTGTCATTGAGCTAGACATTGAATAGCCTGTCACTGAGCATCACGTATATTAGGTTCCAGAATTTTATGCAGTTGATGATGTGGAGAAGTTAGTACAGGAGGCCCCTTTCTACACAGTATCGTAAGATGCTGTTATGTTCACGAAACATGCACTGATTTTCATTTTCTGTTGGAAACAGTTTTCGATTAAATTAGTTTAGAGCCAAGACTTGGTCGGTGCAGCTTCTGGATTTCCTGAAGTCTGCTTGCTCGTCCGGGATAGCTTTTCCAATGTCAGCGCCTATTCGATTCAGGACCATGTGTTCCAGAAGTTTTAGGCCGAGTGGTAGGAGAGCAATTGGGCGGTAGCTTGGTGGGGCATCTAGGGGTTTATTAATTCCGAATAGATTTCGTGCCCCGGCTGCAGTTCTAGATTTAATGGAGGAGAGGGCCGTTTTAACTTCGGCTGTAGAAAATGGAGCTAAAGACGTGACATGTGGTGTTGCGTTTGTTTGTACTCCTGGTTGATGTGTCTTATGAATATTTTATCTGGTTCTGCTTTCAATAGTTTGACTATATGAGTAGCTACACTATTGGGATCGATGGTTGGCTTTTTGGAGTTGATGTACCTAATTTTCGAACTAAGCTCCAACCCTTCCGGTTTGAGCGTTTAAAATCGGCTCTGTTGATCGTGTCCATCCATTTCTGTTTCCTGTTTTCATCTGTGCTTCTTCGTATTCGGCCGTCTGCAAGGCGCTTCAACTTTCTCCAACTCATTCACAAAGCTCTAGATTCCTTTCCAACTGTTTTGCGTAGAACCTAGGGTGACCCCCAGTTCTGACAGATTGAGCAAGGGGGATTCCATTGCTTGGCATGTTTGGCAATGGAATTTTCTTTGCACCGCAAGGTGTGACCAATCCATTGCCATTTCCTTCACCGAATGGCTATGTCAATAGGTTCCTGACCTGTTCTTCAGTGGAGGTGTTCGTTCGAGGTGCGAGATGTAATTGGGTGAAGAAGGTATGTCGATATACTTGGCGCTGCTTAGAAAAGTTCTACAGGAATGCCACCAAGTTCCATCGCTTTATTTTTCTTGAGTGCTTTGCTCGCCGAGCTACTGGGAGAACTGATTCGTATTCGGGTATTTGTTGCCACGGATAGCTCATCTGAGAACGAACGACGACGCGACGCTATCGTCTAAATGACTCACCCTCTTTAGCCACTTCAGGAACAGCTATCAATACCCTCCTGAGAAAGGTTAAGGTTCCCTCGGTAACCGGTGATTCCTCCGGTCCCTACTTTACGTGGTATCACAATGGACCCAAGTGGTCTAAGTGTGTCCCGACCCTGTCAGGACAGCTACCTTACCTAACCTAACCTAACCTAACCTAAGACTGTTGCGAAATGCTTCTTTCATCTTCTGAGCTGATCCTCATCCGAGGTCAGCAAGGAATCATCCAGACTCTTGACAGGGTGTTGTTTGATACTCTGCCCACCGACCAGTTCCTTCGTGATCCTATAAACGGTTCTGCTGTCGTATGAATTTGCTACTTCCTCAGCATTTGAGGCAATCGGCATCGGGAAAAAAGTACTGTGAATCAGAAGCAAAGACAATAATAACGAAAATCTCCCCAGTTATCTGGACACCACCCCCGGAGAATGGCTGAAGCATAAACAACTGAGCTTCAAGAACCACTACATCAAAATCTTTCTCTCTCTCTCTATCCATCCTTTCCAACGCCCGCCCTGTGTGTAAACATATTAAAAAGGTATTCATAACCCTTTGAGTGTGCGCAAATTATAAAAAAAGGGCGTTTACGGGATTCCGCCTGTGTCGCTTCACACTACGCTATACTTCCTTCCTCTTCATGTGGTACTGGGACTCTAACTCAACTTTTTGTGCTGCTGAGACAGCAGCAATTTGAGCCTTGAGTGAAATACGTTCTTCGATCTGTTTCCAGGTCTCTGCGGATAGCCATGTGCTGTGGTGTTTTTGCTTTATACCAACAATCGTTTTTCACACCACTCCATTGCTCATCTATGTTCGTGTGAGCTTCGCTGCTGATTGTTTTTGCTCCTTCGGCGAGATGGTCCCTAAATTGGAAATGCGAAACATATTGGTGTGGTTGTTTCGAACTGATGTAGTACGAAGGCGAATGTGAGCTCTCATAAGTTGAAGATCACGCACTATTCCAATATTAGTCCCAGATTTATTCCAAACATCTTCAATACAATTTCTAAAACGCTTACTGATCGCCAAGTGATCAATCCGGTTGGATGTGCGCAGCCTGTCAGTAGACTTTCTACTTTTAGAGTAGAGTAAGACAGTGTTTTTTTTTGTCGAGGATTAGTACTCAGTTGCATCTAACTACATTATTTCGCTCAATCCGAAGATGTCAATTTTGCACCGCATGAATTCCTGTTTAAATTGTAGGAATCTGGAGTTTTGGGAACCTTCCTTCCTCTCATCGAGGAGAGTTTTCACGTTTCAGAATTCTATCGTGGTTCTAGTTCGATAGCCAAACGTCGTCAATAAAACCCAGAAAAAATCATGAAAAATCCTCGAGTTTGACGAGTTTGTATCTACAAATGGACAGACACATGACGTTGAATTTATAATAGCAAACTACAGGACTATTAACTCACCTAAAGTGTTTTTGTTTTTTTCTTTTTAGGAGGAGTAAGCCAGCTTACACAGTCGGCCCACAGTTAAATAAGAAGCCAAAACTAGAAATGGGCTTACCAGTTGCAACTGAAACTAAACCCAAGGAAGAGCCTGTTGTTGTTGAAAATGGTATACACATTTGCATTTTAACAAACATACGAGTATATAAACATAAAACAATTTCTTTTAACAGATGATTTAGATGACGAAGAGGATATTGAGGCTGAGCCCGAACCAGAACCCGAGAAGGAGTACTCATCATTAAAGGATATGCTCAACAATGGCGAGGACGATGACTACTATGGATATGATGATGATAATTACTAAAATCAAACATATTTTTAATTTATAAGTATTTTTTACTTACGCATAATTGTTTATCATTCATATAACTTATGAGTTATGCATTTGAACTCATCCTTACCACTTTGAGATAATTCCTTGTATTAGATTTTTACTCGTAAATGAATTATTTTATAGTATTCTACTGTATATCTATGAAGAACAGTACATGATACTGTTTGTGTGATTCTTGAATAAATAATGAAAAGTTGATTTATTTATATAACAGCCAGAGAAAGAATTACAATAAACTATACGCCAGTTGTTGAATTAGTGAAGTGGAAGTTATTAGAGACATATGCACACATAGATACGAGTAGATATGTGTTGATATCTGAATAGTGAAATTAAAACCGTATTACTTAATTTAAACCATTGACTGTCAATACTCAAAGCTGTTATTTCCATTTTTTTCGCATATTAACCCCAAAGATCTCAGGCCCATAAGGCTGTCATAATTTTTTCTGAAGATGCGTATATGGTATGCTTATAGCAAAGGGAAATCGGTAGAAAGGGCCTTGTTGTTGTTGCAGCAGCTGTGTAGCTGAGGTTGACGATCCTTGGTCGAGGTATTGTCCTCGAGTCGCTCCGGGACGTACGTACGTACGTAGAACAGATCGTCGTGAGAGCTCGTTGGTGCAGTGGTTGGAAAAACTTCGATGGTATTTTTTTTTCCATTTTATACTCGAGTGGCTGGTGATTGCTGTTCCCGCTGTGGCTTGAACTTGCACTCATCGGCTAACAAGCAAACACCCTATCCACTGCTCCATTGCCACCTCGCTGGTCGCACTTGCCTTGCACTCGCTGGTGCGCACCATTGAAAAATCTGTAGATTGCAAAGAATAGCATTTCTTGATATCGAGGGAGCTCTTAATAATGTTGAACCTGAGGCAATTATGTGGCACTCACAAACCTTGGAATTGCGGCGACGATTGGCGGCTTGGTTAACCAGTTGTTAACAAACAGGATTATCAACTCTAAACTGGACGACGCCGTATCTCTAAAGTTTGTGAGTAGGGGAACTCCGCAAGGCGGGGTGCTTTCTACCCTTCTTTGGAACCTATCGGTGAAATCCCCAGTGCTTCTACACAGATGAATCCAAAATGGAATTGTCAGTAGGCGAGGGCATCTTTTTAAACATGAGTTTCTCTTTCCGCTTTCCTAATCACTGCATCGTGTTTCAGGCGGATATTATGGCTATAAAGGAAGCCTTATCGTGGCTAAGGTACAATGTGATGTCTAATCGAAACATAACTATTTTTACGGACAGTCAAGCTGTGATCAAATCTCTGGAATCTGTCACCTTCAATTCAAAAACTGCGCGAAATTGTTGCCGCTTCTTACCAAGGTGGCTGCAGGGGCTATCTGTTCCAGAGGGAGAATCGAGTGAGCAATTAGCTCCTTCCAGCCTTTCAAGTCACCGGGTGCGGATGGTATTATACCAGCCTTATTGCAAAGGGGGCAAGAAAAACTACTACCACACCTGGTCAGAATAACAAAAAGCAGACTTGCACTGCGATATATTCCAAACCAATGGAGACAGGCGAGAGTTGTGTTTATACCAAAAATGGGGAAGAAGGACCCAACACAGCCTAAGTCATACAGACCGATCAGCCTAACATCGTTTCTTCTTAAAACAATGGAGAAAGCTGTGGACAACCATTTAAGGGAGGATGTACTTAATACATCCCCACTGCATTATCGTCAGCATGCATACAGGGCGGGCAGGTCCACCGAGACTGCTCTTTATCAGCTGACGGAAACAATCCAAAGTGCTCTTGAAACAAAAGAGATAGTAATCTGCGCCTTCCTAGACATTGAAGGGGCATTTGATAACACTTCACATGAAGCTATTAAACGAGCCCTTGACAGAAAGGGAGTTAGCAGAACAGTATCTAAGTGGATGTATGAATTGCTGAGAACAAGATCAGCAGAAGCTCAAACTTCACATGGAATTATCAGGATCAACACAACAAGAGGATGCCCACAAGGAGGAGTGTTATCTCCCCTTATGTGGAGTCTTGTTGTGGATTAGCTTCTTGAAAAATTAACAAGCCTTGGAATTAACTGTCAAGCCTACGCTGATGACATTGTACTGGTTGCCAGGGGGTAATTCGAGGAAACCCTATGTGATATTATACAAAGGGGCCTAACAGTAACTCAAGAATGGTGCAGCACGGCTGGGCTTAATATAAACCCGGCCAAAACCACAATAGTACCGTACACGAGGAAGAGAAAACTTTAACTGAAGCCAATCCGACTGTCGGGCACGATATTGGCACCGGTAAAGGAAGTGAAATATCTAGGACTACATCTAGATAGCAAACTCTTGTAGAAGACACACATAGAGGAGATATCCAAAAAAGCTACCCGTGCTCTAATGATATGCAGGAGCCTAGCGGGTAAGTCTTGTGAGACCAATTATCACTTATGGAGCAATAGCATGGACAAAGCGAACTAGTCTAGTCACTACGAGGGAGACACTCACTAAAGTGCAAAGACTTGCGTGCCTCTGCATCACTGGGGCCATGCGAACGTGTCCAACTGCAGCCATGGAAGTATTCTTGGAGCAAACACCGCTCCATCTTGTAGTGGAGCAAAATGCACAGCGGATGATCCTAAGGATGGCAAAAGAAGGTATCGGAGGGGAGAAGTGTGTTGGTTCGAGAGAATACGATGCACTTCTCAAAAAACTTCTCCTTCTGGCCGTCCCCAGGGACGACAGTATCAGGAAATTTAACTTTGGGAAAAACTTTAGTACAAAGTTAAGTAACAAGAAAGAGTGGAGCAACGAATTCACGACGTACGGACTGGGCAGCCACACGATAAAGTGGTATACAGACGGTTCGAGAACTGGAGAGGGAACAGGGGCGGGCGTATTTGGGCCAAGGACCAAGCACTCAGAATCTAGTGCACTTACCAGCATCTTTCAAGCTGAAATATGTGCTATAAACGGATGCATCCAACTCAATCTCGAAAAGGGATACAGCAACTGCGACATAGCAATACTGTCACACAGCCAAGCAGCTATCAAAGCACTTGACTCCTATGTCATTAAGTCAAAACTTGTGTGGGAATGCCTATGCAAGGTTAATGAACTGGGCAGAAACAATAAAGTTACACTTTACTGGATACCCTGTCACGTCGGGATAAAAGGTAACGAAGCAGCAGACGCCTTGGCAAGACAAGGGGCTGCAGAACCCTTCATTGGACCTGAACCATTCTGTGGAATGGGGGAACACACCATACGCGAGAAATTCAGGAAAATGGAGAGAGAAGACAGGGCAAGAACCTGGAACAACACCACAGGCCTGAGGCAAGCTACGAAACTACTGGGATGTTACAACAGGAAAAGATTCGAAGCCTGCATCTGCCTTAGCAAGAATAACCTACGGATCCTAACAGGCTTCCTAACGGGGCACTGCAAACTCAGGGAGTGTACGGAAACTGGGTATTACAAATGAAGGCCTTTGCAGATTCTGCAACGAGTCATGTGAGACTCCGGAACACCTTCTGGAGTCCTGTGGGGCACTGACCCACAAAAGATTGAAATACTTGGGCAAATACCAAGTATCAGGGGCCTCACTCTGTATTGCTACTCGAAAGTCAAATTTTTGCGAAAGTGCTTTGCGATTCTAATCTTAGCCGGCACTCTGTAAGAAAACAGAATCGAATGGAAGTATTGCCAACTGAGGCTATGAAATGTGCGAATCTAGTTTCGAGTATCGAACGCTGAAATGTCACTTTGGAGCAAAATTTGTTCCAAAGAATTTTGTGTTTTATTTATATTTGAGAAAGAAAGTTAAATATATGTTATAGAAATGGAACTGGATGCTGTCGAATTGTGGTTCCATCAAGATAACATACAGGGAGAAAGAATAACTCAGGCGAATTAGAAATAGGTCGAAAATAATGGAGTTAAGTGATAAAAAGTAGAAGAAAAATATAGCAGTGGTTGGTTCAACCCGAAACTGAGAGTATTAGGTGGGAAATACACGATACAACCGTCGTACCGGCATCGGCATACTGTTGTATGCAGCACACACATACAATTTGCATACGACTTACGTACAACCAGACATTTTATTCAGCCATTTTACACAAACACACCATATAATTTCCATACAGTTTGTGTATGTTATAGCGGTTGTACAGTCAAGACCATGCAACCATATGATATCGGCACAACGGTCGGTTGTGTGAATACACACGACACAATTATCGAATACAACACCAAAGCTGTGAAACCGTTCGCAGAACAGTTGTATCGTGTATTTCCCACTTTACTCATTCTATCCACTGCTACCTTCAAGAGAAGTTAAGGTGGAGCATTTACATTTGATTTTTGGTGGACTGCCCTCATGTTCTAAAACACGTTTTAATCAAATAATTTCACAAAACTATTTTATGTATATCACTTTCATTGTATTTCAAGTTAAAAATAACATTAGATGCCATAAAATACTTACATTTTAAAAGAAACGCAATTGCTTATCTCAACATCCGCAAACCAAATAGCAATAGAACAAAATTATGCGAATTCGAGTTACTTTGACATTTCGTTTAGCAATACAGAGTGCCAGATTTGCGATAAGAAATTGACATTGAAGTTGGCAACAAAAGTTTGTTCGATTGTCATAAATTTGGATTTGCGATTCGAATTACAGAGTGCCAATTCTGCGAATTCGAATGATTTGATTTTAGAGTAGCAATACAGAGTGAGGGCCCAGAAGAGGATATGCCAACCATGGACCCACTTCTCATTCTCAGATTCTTAAAAGAAACTGGTCTGGAGAAACAGCTCTAAGGTGAACTATTCTCGCCAAGGCAAAGAAAGAGCATGTGACCTTCAAACACAATTCCTCAGGAATTGCAACTGCGAAGGGGACTCTAACGAGGGAACAAACCTTCCCAAGGTATTAGCAGGGGGCACAATAGACCATTAGGTCGCAGTGCAAAATAACCCTACACAAATAATAATAATACCAAGGTGGCTAGATAATTCAATATTCACCTCATTTGAGTTCCGGGACACAGAGACATTCCAGGGATTTGCATGGCCGACGAACTCGCCAGGCAGGGCACTATCCTGTCGATTTCACCGAACAAGGGGAATATCGGTATGCCTCTCGCTAGTGAAACTACTGCTCAAGCTCAACACTATCAACGTAACCAACTGCAGATGGGCAGGCACTGCGTGCCTTATCACTAGACAGATCTGGCCTAAGCTGGATCAAAACCGCTCGAATTGACTTATTAGACAGAAGAGAGCGCTCATTACAACTATAGTAGGTGTCATTACAGGGCACTGCATCATTGGAAGGAATGTGATCAGGCTAGGCCTCCTCTCAAATGACTTCTGTAGAAGCTGTATGGACGAGGAAGAAGGGAAAAACATACTACACCTCCTTTGTACATAGGAGTCACTTCGAAAGTTTAGGCGAATTGGATAACGCCAACATCAGCAGCCTCCAAGTCAAGCCGACAAGTTGGTTAAGATCCCTTTCCAACAGCTCGTTTCACATAAGGCGAGGTCTTCCTCTATCGCGTTTTCCCCCTGGTAATGCGATCAGACTAGGCCTCCTTTCAAACGAGTTCTGTAGAAGCTGTATGGACGAGGAAGAAGGGAAAAACATACTACACCTCCTTTGTACGTAGAAGCCACTTCGAAAGTTGAGGCGAATTGGATAACACCAACATCAGCAGCCTCCAAGTCTAGCCGACAAGTTGGTTAAAATCCTTTTCCAACAGCTCGTTTCATATAAGGCGATGTCTTCCTCTACCGCGTTTTCCCTTTTGGGATTGATTGGAAAAATATTCTGAATGGTGGGCATGTATACCTATACGTTGTCGTGACGCCATAGCGTGCGCCCAATTCACTGCCACTTTCTCTTTCGCACAGTAATACCCGTTCTCAGATAAAGTTGTTCGCTTTAGATACGATTGGGCCAAAAGATCCTCAAGACGATTCTTAGATATCTCTTAACGAAGGTTCGCAGTTTCCGTGTGATAGTAGTATCCACCGTCCATACAGAGCCCATACAGCAGTACTGATTCTACGTTGGATCGGAACAGTCGCGGCTTGGTTCTTAAGATGAGAACATTGCTTCTCCAGGCGCCGAATAGTTGGCGCACTTGAGGATCCCTGAGCCTGTGAGTATTGAACCTGGTAATGTTGAGCAAGTTTGAGCGATTGCTCTTAACGGATGTAGTACGAAGGCGTATAATGATGGTGATCGCATTCTTGTCCGATGTCGGCTCCACGTCTGTTTCGGACGGCTAGGAAACAATTTCTGAAGCGGAAGCTGATCGCAATGTGATCAATCTGGTTGGATATTTGCTGCCTGCCAATTGAGACCCAACTCATTTTGTGGTGGCAGATGTTATCTATAAATAACGTACTTCTAATGACTAGGCGGTTGGTATTGCAGAAGTCCACATACCGTTCTACGTTGTCATTCCAGTGACCAAGACCGTAAACTCTCATCACGTGCTTAAGCATATTATTGTCGCTTGCTACCTTGGCGTTGAAATCCCTATCACCATTACGATGTCACCATTAGGCGTTTGGTTGTACGTGGAGCCTAAATGGCTATAGAATTTTTTTTTTTTTTTTTTATAATTTGCGCGTGCCAAAGGGATTATTAATACCCTTATACTGGTTCTCAGGACACGGGCGGATAGGAAGAGGGGGGAAGGAGACAGAGGAGATGCCGGTTTGTGTTGGCTTTAAATGTTTGAAGGTTGTAATGATTAGGAAATACAGAGGCTGGTAATTCGTTCCATAAACGTGTTGTTCGGCTTATAAACGAATCCCTATATTTGACAGTACGTCCGAAGATGGGCTTGAGGGTGAACTGATGTGCATTCGAAGCGTGACGCGTATTGCGGGTGAAGTTTTGAAGGGGAGGAATGCAGCTGGCTATTTCGCTAGAGCATTTTTTATAAAAAAAGGCGATAAAAAAGAGAAAGACACGAGACATTTCTACGATGTTCAAGTGAGACTATGGAGCTCACGATGTCTCTATCACCTATCAGTTTTAACGCGCGATTCTGTACCCTATCTAGAATGTGCAGAACGGTCTTGGGTGCACCAGACCAGATGTGGGCGTTATATTGCAGCTTTGGGCGGATGAATGCCTTATAGATGGAGGCCAGATCAGACGGGGTAAAATATTTCTTGCACCGCTTAAGGAATCCTAGACATTTTGCAGCATTTTTGGCGACTTCCTCAGTCGCGTCTTTGATCGGAGCATAACACTGTATGATGGTAATTTTTCTTACTTTAGCCGTCAATATCCGGTCACTGTGAGATTTCCAGGATATGAAACTACTCCGTGCTGCTGGAGCTAGCATCAGTTCAACTCCGGACGCTCCCAGCTAGTCTACCAGAGTAGAGCATGACGGTAATTTTTTGGGGGGGAGTGGTATTCCCCTTTCAGCCCCAAAGTGTCTATATTATATCGCATGAACTCACGCTCTAACTGAGAGAATCTGGCGTTTTGAGACCCTTCCTAGAGTCGAGGAGGGTCTTAACGTTCAAGAAACCGAGAGTTGTCCGTGTACGATAGCAAAGTATTCGTCCGTATCCGAGGCATTGTAGTTCGTTTCGGAGCAATTGGTTTTTTTTTTACTCTTGATGTCGATAGCAGCATCGGGAAAGCTAAAGCTGCGTTCGGTATGCTATCGAAAATCTGGAAGAGTGATGCTTATAGCACCAAGACCAAGCTGCGAATGTTCCACTCCAATGTCGAGTCAATATTACTATATGGATGTAGTACTTGGGGAATCAACGTCATTGATATTCGTAAGCTGCAGACTTTTGTAAATACGCATCATCCTTAGAATTTTCTGTCCTAATCACATCTCGAACAAACACTTATCCACCCGTAATTCGAAAAAGGATATGGCAATGAATTGATCACACCTTGTGGCGCGAAAAAACTGCCGTTACCAAACACACAACGCAATGTAATCTCCTTGCTCAATCTGGTAGAACTGGGGTTCGCCCTAGGCATACGTGGCACAAAACAGTTGAAACGGAATATAGAGCTTTGTGAATGAGTTGGAGAAAGTTGAAGCGCGTTGCAGACGTCCGAACACGAAGGCGCGCAGGCGTTGTTGACGCCTTATGCCCTCCGAGGGGTCGCAGGACTTAAGTAGTAGTAAGTATAGGCCGTCTACAAGATTGACAATAATAACTTAATTTCTTATTTAATAAGAGCTAGTTATTGATACAGCAGAATTTTTACAAAATAAACTTATTTTCCCTAAAAGTCTCCTCAATAATTTGTTTTCTGGAACATAGTTCATTTGAAGTATATTTATACAGTACATCCTAGCCTTGATCTCCATTTAGGGTGCTCATAGTTTGCTCTGACTCCAAAATATGCGAGCCAAATAAATTGATGTGAATACATCCTCTCTCACTTTCAAGCTACAGAGA
Source organism: Brachypalpus laphriformis (assembly GCA_945910035.1). NCBI lineage: Eukaryota > Metazoa > Arthropoda > Insecta > Diptera > Syrphidae > Brachypalpus > Brachypalpus laphriformis. The sequence continues at coordinate 162,034,828 of OX246754.1, read as the reverse complement.
TCACACAAGATCGAAAGTTCCGGACGATCTGGCACGTACAAGTAGTACAAGTTTATCAATTCTCCTTTTATTTGAAAATAGAGCTTACCATTTCCGTTGTATTGCAATTAAAGAAATAAGTCTTATCTTGCAGGTTGTACCTCATTCTGCTATAATAGCATTGCAGTGACTGCTGCGGTTCTTTTTTTTTTTTTTTTTTGCTTAGAGTATGTATCTCAATTTCACCGAAAGAGTATTGAATTGATTCCTTAAAGATGTATGATGTTCATCCGGTGCTAATCGTAAACCAAGGTTGCAATCGGAGGGTAGTTTTTCGCACTTTTTTAGGAGGGCGTTATGCATTTGTTTTTAATTCACCGATCCCAAGCAGAACAAATTCCACGTCTAGCCTTGGGTAATTTATTTCCTAGATGTTTGTTCATGTTGAGGTTTGCCAAGATATTTATAATCACGAACAAATAGGCCATAGCTTCCTCGTAAAGATACAAGTATCTAGAGAGGACCATCTGCTGTTTGCCTCTGTTAGGGCTTTGTTCCCTGCCTCAAGTTTGAGTGTGCAAGGCGGAATGTGCATTGAGGGGTCAGATTGGTCCGAGTTTAGTGCTGAACCTCCTTTAGCTAGTTCGTCAGCTTTCTCATTCCCAGAGCTCTACCTTGTGCTGTGTTCCAAGAACCTTGAGCTCTTCTCTACAACACTTCACAAGCTTCGATTTTACTTCTGTAGCAGATATTGCTTTTATCGCAGTCTTACGGGCCGCAATTGCCACTGCTAGGACCTCCGCCTGGAAAACGATGCTGTAGTTCGGAAACCTGACTGACAACGAGATACCAAGCGTTTCAGAGAAGATGCCTGCGCCGACACCCGTTTCCATTTTGGATCAATCGGTGTACACTGCTATGGTTCTTTGGTTGGGCGTTCTGCCAGTTTTCCATTCTTCTCTGCTCGGGTAGGTGCTTGAAAATTGTCGCTTGAAGTCCAGGTGTGGCGTTGTGTAGTCTGTACTAGATGCATTGCCCAGGTATCTGTGTAGGATCATAATATGACCCATTGAAATTGGTCTCCAGCTATCTGTTTGGCTTGTATAAAGATGTCCAGTAGAACCAGGTTGAAGATGGCTTCGAGTCCTGCTGTAGATGTGGTTCTCATTGCGCCAATGCACGCTAGCCTTTGTACTTTTGTGATGGCAGTAAGGTTTTTAGTTTTGCAGGCGGCTTGCCACCAAACAAGGCTGCCATAAGTTAGTATAGGCCTTGCTATAGCTGTATACATCTATAGGATGATTTTGAGGTTCAGTCCCCAGGTTTTTTCGAATATTCTGTTATACGAGTAGAAAGCTATCGTGACTTTGACTATATCGTTAATAGTCATTCTCGAATTCAGTTTTCTATCAAGCACCAAGCCGAGGTATCTTGCACTGCTTGAGATACTTAGGGGATACTCCTTACAGAAGGTGTTACGAACTGAGGAATTATTCTGTTGTTAGTGAATAGTACTAATTCCGTTTCTGGGGATTGACCGCTAGTCCACAATTCTGCGTCAGGAGTCAATGGATCTTAGTGCCCCTTCGATTTGCTCGCTCAGCGTCGGGAAAAATTTTCCTGTTGCCAGCAGCACGACGTCGTCCGCGTAAGCTATGGTTTTGACGCCGCTGTTCCTGAGTTTTAGAAGAACTTCGTTTAGGACAATTACCCACAGTAGTGGGGATATAACCCGTCATTGAGAAGTACCTCTTGAGGCGTAGGCTTCCAACTTTGTTCCTCCGACCTCTACTTTAATATGTCTTTTCTCTAGGGAAGTGGGTATCGCATTAGTTCAAAACCGACAGAGTACTTGTGCTGCCCGTTCTCTGATCCACTCCAGACATTTATTTGAATGGAACAGTGCTTCCCAAGTACGAAAAGTTGAAAGTAAGGCTCTAGATAGGTAGGTTGAAGTGGTTGTGTCAGCAAACCAAGTCGACACTTAATTAGCGCAGAAGCGCCGTTTTAATACCACAAGTAAGGCTCTACACCGCAGTTGTGCGTCCAGCGCTCATATACGGCTCACAATGTTGGACAATGTACGAAAAGTATGAAAGTAAACTAACGACAGCTAAGATTAAGATGCGTGGGCGCCGTGTCGTAAGTGGTTAGTGCGTCGGATCACTGCGCATGATGTTCCAAGTTCGAAACCCAGAAAACACCAAAAAGCTTTTTCACGGTCCCACCTCTCGCGAGCGTCTGACAAACATCCGAGAGTATTGTTGTCACGAAAAAGCTTCTCAAATCACCGTTCGGATACGGCACTAAACTGTAGGTCCCTTCCGTTTGTGTGAAAAATATAACGCATACAACATGAGTGGTTGCGAGAAGCTAGGCCCTGGCACTTAAAGAGCTGTTGCGCCAAATATATTGTACATAAAAAAAAAAAAAAAAGATGAAGATGCATGACGGCAGTAGTTACAAAGCTTGATCGAATAAAAAGTTCGAAGATCCGTGGAAGCCTTCACGTCAAAGAAACCATCTCGCGAAAAATAGAGCACGGCCGGCTTGGCTGGTATTGTCATGTTCAATGTAGAAATGCAGGGAAGTGGTAGGGTTATGATCGCTTGTTTTCAGATCATAACCTCGCCGAAATAGGAAGAAGAGCTGCAGAGATGCTAATGACAGGGAATCTCTTTTTCACTTTCTTTGCAGATGCTCGGCCTTAGCGAGAACCAGACAACGTACCCTAGGTAAACTCTTTTTCGACAACCTTGGAAAATTATCTGAGAACGGATTGGAGCCCTCATTCTTTACCTAAACTCGACAGGTTGGGTCTAGCACATCTATCTTCTTCAACGGAATACTATATCATACAACCAGGTGTACATGAGTTTTGTGGCATTAAAGTGGCACAATAGCGCTAATTGGGTTGTTTAATGACCCGTCACCTCAACCAATCAACCAAGAAAAAGAAGAAGAAGAAGAAGACCGATGAGCGTAGGTAGACGAACTCCTTCTGTACCTCCGACTTTAATGAAGCAGCGAGCATTGGAGGTATCAATCTCATACTCTTGCAGGACACCCTAGGGTTTGCCTCGTTTCAAATGTACAAAACAGGTGTAGGTAGGTTTGGCATACTCCAAGCCCTTCTCATGAACGATTCTCATAGTGAATAACTCGTCGGCCGTGCTGCTACCAGGACGAAAACTGTATGGCTCATCTCGCAAATTATCCTCAACCACAACTCTGGGACCACAGCTATAACGCTTTAGCAAAGGACTTTTTCCAAGAAGACTTAAAAGAGATGTACCCCTGTAGTTGATCCAGTCTCTTTTGTCCCCTGTTTTAAAAAGAGAAACAATCACCAGGTCCTTCACCGCATTCCCAGGTCACTTTGATGACACGCGAGAGCCATTTCACTCCCTCTTAATCTAAAGGCTTAAGCATTTTTGGCCGGACTTCATCCACAATTTCTCGCCAAATTCATTCCAAGACTGTTCTTTCGCTGCTTACACAGCTAATTTGTAAATCTTTCGCGCCTCGGTGTACCAATTTCGAGAATGAAAGTTTCCTAAGTGAATCTCGCCTTACAGGCTCGTTTCTTTTCTCTGATAGTTTCTCGAACTCTCTCCGGGCATTTTAAACCAAACAGTTCTTTTTTCACCACCAGCCGCAACACCAAGCCGCTTCACTCCACAAACATATTTCGCAGAGGCAATGACCGCTTTAGAGCAGTTGTCATTCTTCTCCTTTGGACTTCATTGAGAAATGTTTCAACTTAACGACTTCAACTTAAAAAAATAAATAAAATAATAAATCACCGTTCATTTTGAAGTCATGACTGGAGCAATCATTTTCAGCAATCAGAAGCTTGAAGCTGAAAGAAAGGAATCTTTTTTATAGCTCCGCATTCAATCAAGTCACTTTGAAGTCACTTACTCTCACTGAATGCATTCAGTCGACTAAAGTCTTTCAGCTCTGAATTCCTAGAAAAGACTTTAATGACTTCTAATCGACTGAATGTATTCAATGACGTTATCCGTGTGGTAGCAGATTTTATTATTGTAATAAAGGAGTAAATTCTTAATTTGAAGCTAGCATTGATTAGTACACTCGAATTGGAGATTCCTAACATTGCCATCTGTTGTCGGGGTAGCGTTGGTTGTAGTTGGTTCTGCAACTTGATGCGTTTATTGTATACAACCACCACTGAGTTTGGTTAAACCAGTATAATTCTTGTTCAAGTCTAGAGTAGAAAATATTTGCGCCTAACAGTATGCTGTAGCGTTATAATAATTGGCAGTACATGTCAAACTTTTGATTGCACACACCTAACGAGAAATTTAAATATTTTTGAATGAAATGATAATTCCAGATTCCCTCACATTTTTCTTCAAGGGAGGACACGAATTAATATTCCTGATAAGCATTATGAACGAAAAGTAAAAATAACTACCCGACTGTGTACTGCCTTTAGAATCATATTTGTATACCGGATGTCTCCTTATTAAGGAGAAACGGATGGTAATACTAGACATGATTTGGGCTGTAGCCCAAACAGATCAGCGCCGAAGTAAAGTACACTTGTGTTCGAAGGACAAAAAGGAAACTCATTTGTAACGAAAAGAACGTTTCTGAGAGTTTCCTAACGCGCTGATGATAGATACTAACGAGTACAGATAAGGTGTATTTTATTAGAATGTATTTACTATGAAGTCTAGTGCTTCGACTAAAGATGATGTTACAGTTTAGGTGGTCCTGTGTGGCATCGGTTAATCCATCTAATTAAGCAACAAGTTGTCAAAATTGGGAGTTGCACCGCCGAGGTAAGTCCAGGAGCTTCAGAAGACCATTACCAACACGCCAACGAAACGTGCTGGTGGAGTGATAAAGCTTAGGATGTGATAAATGAGAGGAAAGCAGCTTGGTCAAAGTGTCTCTAATAATAGAAACGAAAAAGCCCGCCTCGAAGTGGAATACAGACGTTCAAGAGACAGGGGAAGAAGAAGTGAGCCCAGCTCCAAGCAGAGAGTACGGAGGCCCTTTATCGGGAGCTGGAGGAACTGTATTCCCCAGTTGCTGATGCAAACCAGACTATCCAGGAGCTGCGACGACACAATATGAAGACATTTTTTTTTTCCGAGGGTAGGTGAAAATCTTCAAAAAGACACTATGAGGATCAACAGCGCATGCTCATAGTAGTGTGGGATTCTTACCCACTGAAAAACTTCCCTTCAAAACAGACTTGTTTTCATTTTTTACTACAACTAAGTATTCGACTTATCAAGTAGTTTTCATTTCACGAAATAAGGACGTTTTGCAGGGACCTTCCCATTAGAAGTTCCTGCCAGCTCCGCAGTTTAGACGCGGTTACTTATCGCGCTAAGTCTAAAGGTTTGGTTCTTTGTAGACGGCGCAGTAAATTTCTTTCATCCAAAACTTGGAGGACTGTAATATTTACGTGACTTTCTAGTCGACTTCTATGCTTTCTCGCGTAGATTTGAATTTCGTCTTCTATAGTTTTAATGCCAAGATCTCTATGGATATTGCTATTTCTGAGATACCATGGCGCATTAACAATACCTCTTAGCACTTTGTTTTCAAAAGTTTGTAAAATTTTAATGTTACTTATTTTGGTACAACCGCAGAGTTGTATACCATATGTCCATACAGGCTTTAGCACTTGCTTATATAAAAGCAGTTTGTTCTCTATATTAATCTTGGAATATTTTCCAAGTAACCAATACATTTCTCTATATTTATTATCTAGTTCTTTGCGTTTTTCCTTTACATGCGCTTTCCATTTCAGCTTTGCATCAAGTGTCATTCCAAGATACTTAGCCTCGTTTGCAAACGGGATTTGAACTGAGTTTGAAAAGATCGGCAAATTATTCATTTTCCTATAAGTAAAATTTACATGAACAGATTTGGTCTCGTTGAGTGCGATTCGCCAAACCTTTGTCCATTCATTTACTCTATCCAAAGCTTCTTGCAGTTTTTCTGTAGTATCTTCGACCGTTTTACCTACTGCCAAGATAGCAGTGTCGCCGGCAATTGTAGCTAGCGCTGTGCCTTCTACTTGCGGTATATCACGAGTGTATAATAGTGTAATATTCTTGCTGGGGTTCGTTTAAATAAAACCTTTGTGTATTTTAATCGTTTATTTATTATCAAACACTAACTTTACTTCAACTCAGTATTCAATCACTTTACTCTTTATTTATTTTGATTGTCGCTACAGATTTACTTTCAATACATCGCTTGTTTTCACCACTGGTCGAATCTCCCTCTTGTAATCGCTGTATGCACTTATAACCAACTGTATCCACGGTGGTTGTGGTATGGGTATTTATAGGAAATTGTAAGGGGTTCTAGAACATGCTAGATGTTTCTCCGGGTGAATCGAGGATCCTGGAATATTGGGATATTGTGTGGAACAATTGTGGAACGTAAGCATACCAGGTTGGAACGTAAGCACATCAGGTTGGAATATTTACTACTAGTAGGCAATAGATGTCGTTGCACAAAGTACCTGACGATGTACTTGATACTACACTGCCCCCCTCTTAAACTTGTTCGTCCCGAACAAGATCATCTGGATTACTGCCATGGTAACGATGAAGACGATCCAGGTGGACAATTTTCATCTTGCCTCTTACTCCACGCTGGATCCGGAAGACGACGTCATTGATGCGTGTGACCACTTTATAAGGGCCCTCCCAGTCTTGCTGCAGCTTAGGTGACCTCCCCTTTTGCCGGTGTGGGTTGTACAACCATACTAGGTCTCCCTCGTGGAAGCTGGACGTTGTTGCCTTTGTGTCGTACCTGGTTTTCATGCGGTCACTCGCTATCCTTATCCTCGTCCTGGTCCTCTGATGTATGTCTCGGATCCTTTCCCTGAGGTCTGCCACATAGTCCTCTTCACATTTGGCCTCATCGTTAGGGGATCCAAACTTCACCTCACTGGGTAGCCGAACTGCTCGACCAAACAAGACTTCGGATGGAGTATGTCCAGTCGTACTGTGCACAGCATTTCGGTAGGCCATCAAGAAGAGAGGAATTTGTCGATCCCAATCGCGCTGGTGGTCTTCTACGACCTTGGAGAGATGTTCGTTTAAGGTTCTGTTGAAGCGCTCTACCATCCTGTCGGATTGTGGATGAAGTGGGGTCGTCCTCGTCTTTTTGATTCCTAGTTGTTGACAAACCTCTTGGAATATCTTCGATTCAAAGTTTCGTCCCTGGTCGGAATGCAGTTCCATGGGCACGCCAAATCTGCTCACCCAGTTGTTGACGATCTGTTCCACGATGGTCTTCGCTTCCTGGTTAGGGATGGCGAACGCTTCCGGCCATTTGCTGAAGTAGTCCATGACGACTAGGATGTAACGGTTACCTTTGTCGGTTTCTGGAAATGGACCAGCGATGTCAGCGGCAATCCGTTCAAAGGGTGCGCCCACGTTGTACTGGTGCATCTTGCCTCGCGTTTTCGTTCTGGGTCCCTTGCAGGCGGCACACACGATGCATTTTCGGCACCAACTTTCTACGTCGTCCCTTGCGCTGAGCCAATAGAAACGTTCTCGCACTTTCTCCAGCGTCTTGTTTGCACCCAAATGACCTCCGGATGCTCCATCATGCATCTCCCGCAGCACCTCGTGAACTTTTGATCGCGGCAAGACAAGCTGCATTATGAAATCTTTCCCGTCCGGCCTCTCCCATTTCCTTTTCAGCACACCATCTTGCACATGAAGTGAGTCCCACTGAGCCCAGTATGCCTTGAGAGTGGGGCTCCTGTCCGAGGTATCTTGTCCGTTTGGCTTTTCCATAAACTCCTTCCACGCTAATACCGGCTCGATGTCTGGGTCTTCTTTTTGAGCGTTGCGGATTTCCTCTGCACTCAAGCCGGCGATAGGCTCAGCTCTTACCCTTTGGATGGAAAGAAGGTTCTTCTCTTCCTGACGCACACAATGCTTGCAGTCGTTCTTACATGGTCGCCGGGACAAGGCATCCGCATTAGAATGAAGTTTCCCTTTACGATGCTGTATTTCATAATCGTACATCTGCAGCCGTTCAATCCATCTTGCGACCTGGCCCTCCGGATTCTTGAACTGCAGCAGCCATTTTAAAGCCGCGTGGTCTGTGCGCAAAAGGAACTTTTGGCCGTAGAGGTATTTATGGAAGTGTTTTGTCGCCAGAAGCAGCGCCAGACGTTCTCGCCTGGTCACGCAGTAGTTCCTTTCGGGCTTGGAGAGCACTTTGCTGAAGTATGCGACTACCTTCTCTTGGCCGTTGTGTACCTGCGAAAGAACCGCTCCGACACCAACGTTACTTGCATCTGCATCTACGATGAACATTTCTCCGGGAATGGGATATGCTAGTGTTGGTGCTTCACATAGTTGTTGCTTAAGGTTCTTGAAGCTTTTGTCGCACTCACCTGACCACTTGAATTGCCTTCCTTTTTCTGTCAGTTGGTGCAGGCTCTCCGCGGTTCCGGCAAAGTCCTTTACGAATCGTCGGTAGTACGTGGCGAGACCCAAAAAGCTCCTGAGTTGGTGTTTGTCTTTTGGAACCGGCCAGTTTTTCACAGCTTCCACCTTGTCTGGATCTGTTCGCACTCCTTCTGATGAGATAACGTGGCCCAGGTACTTGACTTCGGATCTGAAGAGGTCACATTTCTTTGGGTTCAGCTTCAGGTGAGCGCTTCGAAGCCGTTCTAGCACATTCTTCAGGTTGTCGCGATGTTCCTCGAATGTTTTTCCTATCACGATCACATCGTCCAGATACACCAAGCAAGTTTTCCAGGTCAATCCACGCAGGACATGTTCCATTAGGCGCTCAAAAGTTGCCGGAGCGTTGCACAATCCAAATGGCATTACTGTAAACTGCCACAGCCCATTTCCTGCAGTGAACGCAGTTTTCTCGCGGTCCTTTGGATCGATCTGCACCTGCCAGTAACCGCTCTTTAAATCAAGGGTGGAAAACCATCGAGCTCCTGAGAGTGTGTCTAATGTGTCATCGATCCGTGGCAGAGGGTAGCTATCCTTTTTGGTGACGTCATTAAGTCTCCGATAGTCCACACAGAATCGAGTGCTGCCGTCTTTCTTCTTGACCAGTACAACAGGTGAGGCCCAAGGACTCTTAGAACTTTCGATGAGCCCTTCCTTCTCCATCGTTGACACCATATCCGCAACCTCCGTCTGCTTTGCCAATGGTAGTCGTCTGGCAGGCTGACGAATTGGTCTGGCATCCCCAGTGTCTATGCGATGCTGCACCAGATGTGTTCGGCCATACTCTTCATCCTGTGAGGCAAATGTATCAGCGTACTCACCGATTAGATTTTCTGCCATGGCACGCTGATCCCGATCCAGTTCGCAGTGCTTGAGGATCATGTCCCTTACTTCCGCCAACCTGGCTGATGAAACGGGCCCCGCAGATTCCTTTCCAGTTATTGTCGAGATTAAACATATCGGAACACATTCACCAATAACCTCCCCTTGTTTCAGTTTGACGCTGTGGCTCTTTAAGTTCATGAGCCTTACTGGGACCAGGCTATTCTTTGGCTCCACTAAAACTTTTCCCACGATGTAGTTTGGGGATATCCTTCCTGAATCCGGCTCCAATAGATAGAATCGGTGGCTCCCAGGATCACCCTCTAGTTTTGTCCAAATAATAGTCTCGGAAGATGGTGGTAAGACTTCGTCCTTGCTGAGTATTGTCCTTAAATGTGCTGCATTCTCGTTCCTGTACACCATTGGAATCTCTACGTTCCTGTACCGCAGAACTTGCATCCCGATGTCGATGATTACGTCATGTTGTTTCATAAAGTCCACCCCGATGATGCATTCATCATATATGTCGGCCACCAGGAACGCATGAGAAAAGGCCAATCCTGCTAGTTGTAACGTGAGGCGAACTTCTCCGTATACTTTCGCCGATTCCCCTGTCGCAGTTCTAAGACAGTAGCAGCTGGTGTTGTGCAGCCACGACTTCTGGACGAGATTTCTTCTTACAATGGAAGCCGTGGCGCCGGTATCGATAGTAGCCACGCACTTGTTTTTGCCGATGAATGCTTCCACTGTTAGACTCTTGTTGCATCGTTTGGTTTGGGAGACCTGGATGGTGGTCTTGGGGGCGTCGATTCCATTAGCCAACTTCTGCCCCGCGAAGCTGACTCTTAGGCGTTTCTCGACTCCTGGTTTCGAGAAGCCTGGCCAACAGGATGGATGTTGTCCCTGTAGGATGGTTCTTCGTTGCGTCGCCTATTCGCACAATGTGGACAGTTTCCGCGTCTGGGTGGATTTCTGCATTGCCGTTGTAGGTGTCCCATTTTGTTGCAGTTCCAGCAACGAATTTGTCCTCCACGAGCGTTGTTTCGGTCTTCGACATCCATCCTCTGGCAAGAGCATTCGATGGCGGCTACTTCCCTCACACGGTGGATTCCCTGACAGGCCTGGTCTGCGGCCTCCATTGTCAGAGCAAACGCCAAAGCTTCGGCGAGCGTTTTCTTTCCAGCCATTCTTACCGCCATTTGTAGTTTCGCATCAGCTATGGCATGGGTGAACGCTTCGGTTGCCATCTCGTTAATGATCTCCTCACCGGCGTTTGGATAGGACAAATGTGCCAGCCGCTCGATGTCTGCTTGTAACTGCTGGAGTGTCTCACCCTTCATCTGGGACCTTCTGCGCAACTGGACCCTATATACTTGCTGCATGTGGTCGTCCCCAAATCGCATCTCAATGGCTTTCACCAGACTGTCGTAGTTGCGTTGTTTGTCCTCGGGAATAGTTTGTAGTAACTCTGCAGCTGATCCTCTAAGCGCAAGCGTGAGGGCAATGGACCTCTCTTCATCGTCCCAGTTGTTCGTCATTGCCGCAGCTTCGAACTGCCTCTTATATATTGGCCATGATGTCTGTCCATCGAAGACGGGAGGCTGCATCTCTTTCCTTCTCGGGCAGTCGGTTGAGTACTCCCGAACTTTCTGTTTCTTCACGCATTCGAGTTCCTTTGCCAAATTCTCGAATCTTCCTTCAACAGCCTCGAACTTCGTTTCAACACTCTCGAATCTTCCTTCAATGGCTGTTTCAAATGTCTCAATTTTTGCCTCTACGTTTTCAAACTTCTCATCAATTGTTCCAAATCTTGTTTCCAAACTTTTATTTTGTTCATCGAATTTGCTTTCGAGAACACTCCTTTGATCGAATAGCTGATGTTCCAGAGAGTTCTTTTGTTCGTCGAGCTTAGCATCTAGAGAATTCTTCTGCTCAGCCAAAGAATTTTCTAGCATCTCGAACTTCTTGTTTTGCACATCCAGCTTAGCGTCTAGAGAATTCTTTTGCTCATCGAGCTTGGCGTCTAGAGAATTCTTTTGTTCAGTCAAGGAATTTTCTAGCTTCTCGAATTTTTCATTTTGAGAATTCTTTTGCTCATCGAAAGAATTACCTATCTTCTCGAATTTTTCAGATAACAATTTCATTAAAGCCGACATGTCACTCGTCGTACTTACTTGTTCTTCTTCGACGTCAAACAAAGCTGTTTCAGGATCTGTACCCTCGTCCGTCATTATTTTCCGCAACTTAATGATCAATTCTCTGTTCGTACCAGCCGTAGGCTGATCCCGCTGGCTCAGTGCTTCCTTTAGTTGCACCAATGACAAATCTTCTAGCAATTTCCGAACCATTTTCTTTTCACTTACACAATAAGCAATACACAAAATTTGTTTTATTCCACTTTTCTGACACCAATGTAATATTCTTGCTGGGGTTCGTTTAAATAAAACCTTTGTGTATTTTAATCGTTTATTTATTATCAAACACTAACTTTACTTCAACTTAGTATTCAATCACTTTACTCTTTATTTATTTTGATTGTCGCTACAGATTTACTTTCAATACATCGCTTGTTTTCACCACTGGTCGAATCTCCCTCTTGTAATCGCTGTATGCACTTATAACCAACTGTATCCACGGTGGTTGTGGTATGGGTATTTATAGGAAATTGTAAGGGGTTCTAGAACATGCTAGATGTTTCTCCGGGTGAATCGAGGATCCTGGAATATTGGGATATTGTGTGGAACAATTGTGGAACGTAAGCACACCAGGTTGGAACGTTATCACATCAGGTTGGAATATTTACTACTAGTAGGCAATAGATGTCGTTGCACAAAGTACCTGACGATGTACTTGATACTACAATAGGTATAAAACCGGACCAAGAACGCTTCCTTGCGGCACCCCAGCCATTATTTCCTTAAAATCCGAATATTCGTTTCCACATTTAACGCGGAATGGTCTATTCGTTAGGCAGTTCTTCAAAATATTATGTAGGTGCTCTGTCGTAATTTAAACTTTCACCCTTCATGCCAGACCTTGTCAAAGGCTTGAGAGACGTCAAGGAATATGCTTGATCAAATCTTTTTTTCTTCAAGTCATTTTTCGATTACATGTGTTATTCGATGTACTTGTTCAACTGTAGAATGCTTACTTCTGAATCCGAATTGATGATCCGGGATGAGATGCCCTTCTTCTATTACCGGCTGTATTCGCCTAATCAATATTCTCTCGAACACTTTAGATATCATTGGAAGGAGCGAAATCGGTCTATAAGACGTTTTTTCATTCGGCGGTTTTCCGGGCTTAAGGACCATTATGACTTCGGCGACTTTCCATTGACTGGGAACATATTCTAGTCTAAGCGCGGCGTTTATAATGAACAGAAGCTTAATTAGAGCTTTTCTTGGTAGTGCTTTAAGAACCTCTCCCGTAATTAGGTCATATCCAGGAGCCTTCTTAGGTTTAAGTTTCTTTATTTCTTCCTTAATTTCGGTAAGTGTTGCATTTCTTATTACGCTATTGAATAAGAGCTTGTCCACCTAACGGTTTGAAAGTTTCTTGCAGGTGGGTGGCAAAAATTTGCGGTTTCTCTTTATCATGCCTGGCCCATTCGTCTTGATTTTTCCTAATTGGGGCGGCTTGAATTTGAGGAATTAGAATCTTTTTCTGCCGTTAAGCTTTCTAGGTATGTTTGCATTTAATTATTCTTAAGGTTTTTAATAGATCTTTTTAGTGAGTTGCACAAACGGTTAAGATGTGTTTATGTTGCGGAGCCCGAGTTTGTTGCCATTTTTTGCGTGCTTTTCTCTTCTCCTTAATCATCTCTTTTATTTCCTGCGGATAAGTTTGAATGTAGCTTGCCGGCGTTTTCCTTGGTTTGGGAGTATTCTTCCACGCGGCATTCTGTAGGATTTTGACGAAGCGATCAACTTCATCTTCAAGTTCATATGGCGTTTTAAGTGATACGCTCAGCTCAGTATTCATTTTTTTTCATTCATTTTCAATGGCCCGCTAATCCTTCATGAGGGTCGCGGGGGTAGGATGCGGGGGTAGGATGCTCAGGTGGACTCTCCATCCTTCTCGATCCTCCGCCATTGACTCCAATTCATCAGGGAGAATCCCTAAGCGGCTCCAAGAGAGATGTCGGGCTTGATCCAACCATCTATTTCTGGGCCTTCCGCGAAGTCGTCTACCTGATGGTACGGCAACCATGGCGCGTCTTGGAAGCCGGTCTGGGGGCATACGCACTACGTGACCAAACCATCGAAGCATAGATCGTTCCGTTCAGCTCAGCTCAGTATTTGCTTCAATATCTTTTTTAAAGCCATCCCAATTAGTTTTCGTGCTGGTTAATCTGACCGGTCCTACTTTTTTAATCAGAGCATCGCTTATAGTCATAATGTTTGGAGAATGATCAGAGGAGAGATCAAAGCTTTCTTCAACTTGTATTCAGTTGCCAGATATTCCTTTAACAACAAAGACATCGATCAGATCTGGTATCTTATTTCTATCAGTCGGCCAATATGTTGGTTTATCCGTCGAGTGAAAATCACAACTGAATTGCATGCCCGCATTATAAAGCTTTTTACCTTTCTGAGAGGCGTACCTTGAGCCCCAGAAGGGGTGTTTCGCGTTGAAGTCGCCACCAATAATAAAATTTGGCTTAAGGAAGTTGAAGAAGTTTGTGAAATCACTTTCTTCAAGTTTACATCGCAGTGGACAATATATAGACGAAACGTTGAAAGCAAAATGTCTATTTCTAACGCGTACCGTGCTTACTTGCATTTCTTCTAATTCAATCTTAACTTCCGCTGAGTGTTCGATACATTCTATAATAAACAAGGATGATCCGCCTCTTGCTCTTTCCGATGGGTGGAAGGCGTGATACACGCTATAGCCTCTTATCTTAACATTCGATTGCTTTGTCAGATGAGTTTCACAGACCAAGCATATATCAATATCTTTTTCTTGTATGAATATTTCTAAGTCGTCGAGTCTTCGTATGAGCCCATTGGCGTTCCATGTAAGAATTTTAAGCATTTCTTTCATATTCGGGTTGAAGTGCGTTATGAATGTTGTTTTCTAGTGCAACTAGTCTCTCGAAAATAAGTTTGTTTGTTTTGCATTGCTCTTTAAGTTTCGCAAGAATTAGGGAGAAAACGTTGGATACAGGATTTTGTGAGCTACCTCTATCACCGTTTTCCAAAGTCGCAACTTGAGCAGGAGTCTTTACGTTAGAGCTTGGACGGTGAACAATGCCGCAACCATCTTCAAAATAGCCACCCAAAGGAGGAGGAATGCTCTGGAAATGCGATCGCCAAAGTTCAAAGCTTCTTGTGGTTGGCAAAGAAATTCAGCATAGGTGGTGACAGTACATATTGTGAAGGGTTTTTGAATGAACAGTTTCCTTGGCTATACTTCCCAAGTACGAAAAGTTCAAGTATCTGAGATCTATGATCAATACCAAAGCAACCTGTGATGACGACATCAATCATCGCATAAGTGTACTATGGATGAAGTGGCGAGAAAGCTACGCTATCTTCTGTGACCGAAAAATGAGCCTTAGTTGGAACGAGCTCACCAGTGCTCGCCTTGCTTCGCCCGCATTTTAGTTGACGGTTATTTACATATTGAAATATAATTGCCAACTGAATGCAATACCGAAAATATGTCAACTCGATTATAACTTCCCCCATGGGAGTCCCCACCAGAGCATACACAAACCCGCTCAGCCACTGCAGCATGACTGCTGGTAGTGCTCTCCACTGAAGGAAAACTGTGGGTGTTGATTTGATTGATTGTTTTAAGCATTGCTCAGCTTCAGGATAACGCAGAAGGATGATTTATATTTTAAATGAATCAGCAGCGAATTTACTAAATTCTCCTATTGTTTGTTTTTTTTTAATCCGGAGATCCAGTACTGAGCTACGGCTATCAATATTTACAGATGGAAAATTAATTCGATCTCAACCCCCTTTATGCCAGCTAGACCCTGAATTTCGGAAAATCCCTTCTTATCTCGCATCTAGGCAAAAGAAGGAATAACTGTGCAAAATTTCAAGTACCTACGTCTAGTAGTTTTCGAGAAATGGTGGTCACACTTACTACTTAAGATGAAGGCTATATGTTACACCGTAGTTGTGCGTCCGAGCTTGACGTGGTTCACAATGTTGGACAATGTACACAAAGTAAGGGCGTAAATTAACGACAGCCGAGATGAATATGCTTTGCATGACAGCAGGAGTGACAGAGCTTGATCGAATATGAAGAAGTATGAAGATCCGTGGAAGCCTTTTTGTCAAAAAAACCATCTCATGAAAAATATAGCGCAGCTGGCTCAGTTGGTATTGCCATGCTCAAAGAAGAGATCATTTGAACCTTGTTAAAAAGGCAATATCAATGAAAGATCCAAAGACATTGCGAAAGAAAGTCAGGCCTAAAAACTAGTGGATCACACAAATAAAACGACACCAGCATTTGGTTCGCCTCAGTAACGAAGTTTCTCGAAATCGGGAAGCCTCCCGATATTTTCTGAGGTCTAACGACCTAATCCCACAGGCAGATCCGTACAAATGCAGGCAGGCAGGCGCCTGGCGCCTGGAGCAACAACTGTCAGGCAGGCGCCTGGGGCTAATTCTATTAGAGAACAGTTTTGTGCCGGCCAACAGTGGGTAAGTGGTCCAACCTTAAATGTATATATCGACAATTTGATAGTACTAAAGTACTATAATACTAAAGTACTATAATACTAAGGTAGTGGAAAAATTGATGGACCGATGGTACCCGGCGTGTTTTGCTGCGACTAACAAAAGGGATTTTTTTTGTACTAAAGTACTATAGTACTAAGGTAGTTGACCGATTTTGACCAAACTTCACAGGAACACTCTCGGAGCAATACCGAAGGTGGCTGAAAATATGAGCTCAATTAGTTGCGTGTTTTCGGAATTCATAGCATACAAACATAGGTACACACAATTTTTCCCATAGAAAAAAAGTACTTTCAGTTTCTCCCGAATTTTTCAATTTTCCGGCAACTTTTCCAATTTTTTTGGCGCAAGTGGTTAGTGTGTTGGACCACTGAGTTTGAGGTTCCAAGCTCGAATCCCAGAAAACACCAACAAATTCTTTTAAGGATCCCACTTCTGGCAAATGTCTGACAAAGATCTGAAGACAAATTGCCCTTCGGATACGAAACTTAACTGTAGGTCCCTTCTATTCGTGTGAAAAATATATCGCACACAACACGAGTGGTGGTGAGAAGCTAGGTCCAGGCACTTAAATAGCTGTTGTGCCAAATATGTATTTTTTAATACTCTATTGTGTCCCTTACTAATGCCTTGTAGGGTTCTGTCCCCATATTAGAGTTTCCTTCGCATCACAATTCCTTCCAGAATTAGATTTTAGAGCTTAGTACTCTTACTTGTTTTCGGCGAGAATAGACCACCGTTAGGGCATCCTCTCCAGTCTAGCTCCTTGGAGGAATTTTAAAATGAGAAGATGGTATATGGTTGGTGTATCTTCATCTGATATTTGTTACTTGAGTATATATTTCATTCTTCTTTGGATAGTTTCCCACAAGGCGCCGTGGCGTAAGTGGTTAGTGTGTCGGATCACTACGTATGAGGTTCCAAGTTCGAATCCCAGAAAGCACCAACAAGTTTTTTCACGGTCCCACCTCTCGCGAGCGTCTGACAAACATCCGAGAGTATTGTTGTCACGAAAAAGTTTCTCAAATCGCTGTTCGGATTCGGCATTAAACTGTAGGTCCCTTCCATTCGTGTGAAAAATATAACGCACACAACATGAGTGGTTGCGAGAAGCTAGGCCCTGGCACTTAAAGAGCTGTTGCAGATTCGCAGGTTGCAGAATCTGCAGATTTCTTTTTCTGCTATACCTAGTTTCTTTAGGTGTTCCCTAAGTCTACAGTGTCCCGTTTCGAAACCTGTTAGGATGCTTACGGACTTTGGTTATATCCTTTAACCCCTCGGGGGGCATAGGGCGTCAACCACGCCTGCGCGCCATCGTGTTCGAAGTTCTGCAACGCGTTTGAGCTGCCTCCAACTCATTCCTAAAGAGCTCGATTCCTTCTCAACTGTTCTGCGCCACGTTTGCCTAGGGCGTCCCGCTATTCTGCCTGCCTGGGTGAGCGGATTCCACTGCATGGCGTATTTCGCAATGGAGTCTTCTTCGCGCCGTAGGGTGTGTCCAATCCATTGCCACTTTCTTCTTCGTATAGTAATGCTTATAGGTTCTTGGCCCGTTCTCAGATAAAGTTGTTCGTTGGAGATGCGGTTAGGATGCTTAGGTTATTGAAGATTGATACAAGCTTGGAAACATTTTCGGTTATAGCTTCCTAGTAGTTTCTTAGCTTGAGTCATACCTCGACTGTTAATCCAGGTGCTTGCATTGCTTGCTCGTTCTAGTTTCCTGAATACTTTTCGTAGGGTATGGTTCCCTATTCCTATAAAGGATTCTGCTGCTCCCTGCTGTACTAACCAGACATGGACCAGTATACAATAGGAGGGTTACTTTATTTCTTCTGGCCAATTCGTTAAGCTTGTGTAGATATTCCCAAACAAGCTTAGACTTCCTGATATTATTGATGGAAAGAAATTCTTGTACTTTCATTCAGGATTGAATTGAGGCCAGGCGCCAGGCGCCTGCCTACCTGTATTTTTACGGATCTGCCTGTGGGGTTCGGTTGTTTGACCCCAGAAAATATCGCACCGCAACGGCACAGCAGCAACTGCAGTTGCGGTGCGGCTGCGGTGTCGCTGGGGTGTCGTTACGGGGTGGCTGCGGTGCTTTGCGGTGTCGTTGCGATCCAGTTGCGGTGCGATATTTTCTGAGGTCAAACAACGGAACCGAACCGCGTGGCTGCGGTGTCGCTGCGATGCCGTTACGATGCAGCTGCGGTGTAGCTGCGGTGTAGCTGCGGTGTAGCTGCGGTGTCGCTAGGGTGCCGTTGCGGTGATGCTGTTAGATATAGGTCCACACTTGAATGGAACTTGATAAATGTGAAAGATAAGAAAACAGCTGGTTGCTTCATAGAACTGGAAAACAGTGTGGAAGTAGTTAACATCTCTATTATACAAGTTATTGAAGTAGTTGTCCCATTAGCTGTATGAAAGTTCTAAAAGAAACCCCGCAGTGGAACGGAACACAGGTCGAATTAAGATCAAAAGTAAAAGCTAACCTACACCGTAGAACTAACCAGATACATCGTGGAAATCAGAAATGCTAAAAGCAACAGCTTCAGAGAATTGTGTGAGAAAATAGCGTCTACCCCTGCAGCGGCCAGACTTCAAGGTGGGTTCAGGATACACGGGAGAGCATGGAGACAGGCAGTTTGCGCCTTTGGACATTGAAGAAGTGTTCGACAGCACCTCCCATGAAGCAATTAGGAGGAGTCTCAAGAGGAGTAAACTACACTACAAGTAATTGGATGCGTGAGATGTTGAGATCTGGGACTGCTAAGACAGAGGTGGGACAAAAAACCATCATAGCAAGCACCACCAGAGGCTGACCACAAGGAGCGATATTACCACCATTGATGTGAAATCTAGTAGTATATATATAATACTACTACAAAAACTCACAGATGCTGGTATTAAATGCCAAGGATATGCTAACGATATCGTCATTATTGCAAGAGGAAAATTCGAAGAAACCGTCTGTGAGATTATTTAAAGGCTTTAGCTATAAGTTTTTCTGAGATGCGTCATCTGCGCAAGACCAACTAGATAGCATCTCGATTCAACCTTTTGAATTTCTTCTTGAACTCGATAACCAATAGATGTAGAGGAGATCTGTACTCTACGCTGTTCTATGATGATCCTCAAGGTAATTGTGTGGTTTGTGCAGGAGGATGCGGCGCCGAAGCCTACCGGTTCGACATGGACTTTATTCGGTCTTAAGCTATCCCAGCTATTATTTTGGCTGTGGGTGGAAGACCGCATATACCTCTCTAGTTCCCACATTCCATCAGATTACTCTCTTTGGGAGCTTGATGATTGACCCTCTCTTTCACACGATAAAGTGGTATAGAGACTGTTCGAGACGGGTCGAGGGCCGAAGACGAAGCACCCGGAAGGACGACGCAGTAAAGGGCCTCCTCGCCATAGGTGCCGCACAAGTTCAAAGGGACCTCGACCAACTTGGAGTGCGCAACTGGAGGCAATTCGCTAAAGACCGTGCGTACTAAGAGTGCTATTGGTTGAGACCCAAGTTCACTACGAACTGTAGCACAAATAGTCAAATTTTGCAATCGGCCTCTTTCATTGTTTTTTTTCTTGTTAATCAATCAATGTAATAGTGGGCGACGTGGCGTAAATGGTTAGTGTGTCGATCATTGCGCGTGAGGTTCTAAGTTCGAATCCCAGAAAAAACCAAAAGGTTTCTTTTACGGTCCCACCTCACGCGAACGTCTGACAAACATCCGAGAGTATTGTTGTCTCGAGAAAGCTTCTCAAAACAAATTGCCCTTCGGATACGGCACTAAACTGTAGGCCCGTTCCATTCGTGTGAAAAAATATAACGCACACAGGTTAGGCTAGGTAGATGGGTGCCTTGTGACAAAGAGTCACTGCTCACTCAGACCAACAGTACGGGTCCATTGTGCACAATCATTTAACCCTAGAAACGCTGTAAAGAAAGTCCGCTGTCAGAACCACCCAGAAAGTGATATGAATCTCAGGAGGTCCATTAGCTCAACATTACCCAAGTCCTCCAGCTCCAAGAGCAAGTAACTATCAAGAGTCCTCATTCTTCTGATGGATAGGGCAGGACAGTCACACAACAGGTGACGAACAGATTCAATTTCTTCTTCATCCCTGAAACTTTTGCAATAGTCGTTATTTAGCACACCGTCGCTCCGCGTGAACGCCAATTTCACAATGTCCAGTAATTATGCTAGAAATGACCCGTGCGTTATAACGACTAAGTTTTACGAGAGAGGTTGTTCTCTTCTTGTTGTAGGCTGGCCATAGCGCCCTGGCCGCGGCGCATGTTTCCAGATGAACCCTGTGTTTGTTTGCTCAACCGGTGGCTTCATCCTCTATTTTCTTCCGTAAGGAACTGATTGGGGTTGCTACAGAGGGGAGGGCCCGCGATAAGGGCAGCGCCGAACTAGCAAGCTCGTTAGACCTTTCGTTACCTTCGATATCCATATGCCCTGGTACCCAGCAGAGGGTCACCGCATTGGCTCTAGATATCTCGTGATTTGCAGCTTCTCATAAGCCTCGACCTAATTACAGCAGAGTCCTAAGCCTTAACGGCTGCCTGTCTGTATATATAGACAGTGATCGTTTTACCAACGATATTACTCTCGCGTATAATTTCAGCAGCCTGTATGATGGCTGTGACCTTGCCTTGAAAGACGCTGCAGTCGGCGTTTATTCTAAAGTAGTGGTTTATTCCTAGGGCATCACAATAAACGCCGGCTTCCGTGCCAACGTCCATCTTAGAACCGTCGGTATCCAAAAGCCAACCCATTTTTCTTCATGGTTCTTCGATTCTTCCAGTATATTCTGTCAGGAATTCTTGTAGTGAATCTCCTTTCAAATGCTAGCATCGGGTTCATGTGATCAGTTTCCGCCAATCCACTGGTAGTTCCCCATCGGGTCAGAATGGAGGCATGGCCGTAAAGGCTCGATGACCGCAATCGGCCTTCTCTCAGTCTTACAGCGGTTTTAGCCGCCAGACTGCTGCAGTGTACATATGTTAAGCGGAATGAAACTAACCATGGTTTCCATTGCCGCTGTTGGTGTTGGTCTCATTCATCCCATGACTCCGATGCACGCCGCCCTCTGGATTTTGGTGAGGTTTGAAAGCTGGTATTGCTTCTCAAGTACCGTCCACCATACTAGTGAACCATACGTGAGAATGGGTCTTACAACCGCCGTGTATATCCAGTACACCACATCTGGTTTGAAGCCCCACGTATTACTGAAAGCCTTTTTGCAGGAGTACTACGCTTGCATTTCCCACGCGGCAATATTTTCCTTCCAGTTTAGTTTTGAATCTAGAATTACGCCCAGATATCGAGCTGAACTTGAGATACCTAGTTCAATGCCACCGATATTTGGGGGTCTGAAGTTAGGAACTGATCTCTTCTTAGTGCAGAGAACTACCTCCGTCTTTGAAGGGTACACCCCCAGCCCTTTGGTTGGTTGGTTGGTTAGGATCGGCCCTCGATGAGGATGTACATAGACCAGAAAGTAGGTCCATTGTACTACCGATGTGTAAGGCGGGTGGGTCACTCTCTTACCCTTGGAACCATTTGCTTCGTTTAATGAAGGCATGAATTTTAGCCGTATAGGCGTTGCCGAGATCATTAAGATCATTGTAGAAGTATTTACCCAGAGTGGCCTTCCTGATGTTGGCGAGCGCAGGACAGGCGCACAGGAGATGACTGATGGTCTCTTCTTCCTCTTCATCTCTGCATCTTCTGCAGAAGTCATTATGAGAGATACCTAATCTTTGGGCAAGTCTTCCTGTGACGCAGTGTCCAGTGAGGACATTTGTTATTTTTGTGAGGGTTCCTCTCTTGTGCTTCAAGAGTCCTATGGACCTGGATTTATTGAGTATCGGCCAGAGCTGTCTGGTGGTATGACATTGGTCTAGATGTTGCCATCGATGATTGGCTACTTTCTCGGCATCAATTTGAATAAGGTACTTAACACAAGACGCTGGCGCTTCGATGTCGGTGATGCTTATGCTATCTGTACCAGAGGAGCCTTGTCGTGCTAGTTCGTCGGCTGCACAATTCCCCGGTATGTCACAGTGACCTGGTACCCAGCAAAGGGTGAGGTTGTACTGACCAGCTATCTCGTTAAGAGATATGCGACAGTCTTTCACTGCCTTAGATCTCGTAGTGCTGGATGCGAGGGATTTGATGGCTGCCTGACTGTCGACATAAATAACAATATCAGGTGTTGATAGTGTGCTAGCCGCCAGCCAGTCAGCGGCTTCGCGAACTGCGGTGATTTCGGCTTGAAAAACGCTGCAGTAGTCTGGAAGGTTAAATGAGAGGTGTATGTCCAGATCTTCTGAGAAAATTCCGGCACCGACTCCGTCCTTGGTTTTGGACCCGTCCGTGAAGATTGGCAGCGATTCGTTGTAAAGGACATTGCGTTGCGTCCACTCACTTCTGTCCGGTATCGAGTGCGTGTAGCCCTTGTCAAAATCATATTCAGTGGGCAGATGGTCAGTGGAATTGGGAAGATGACGGTGCATCGAAAGTATATTGGCATGTCCCGTGTGTTGCTCCTTCCACTGCTTGGAGCCTCTCAGTCTTATTGCCGAGCTGACAGCCATTTGTTTACTGCCGATGTCAATCGGAAGCAGATGGAGCATGGTTTGGAGCGCTGCTGTGGGAGAAGTTCTCAGTGCACCGGTAATGCTGAGACATGCAAGTTTTTTCCATTATGGATAGGTTGGAATTCTCCTCTAAGGCGGGCCACCATACCAATATTCCATACATGAGAATCGGTTTAATGACCGACGTGTATAGCCAGTGCATGATGCTTGGCTTAAGGCCCCAGGTGGACCCTACTGCTTTCATGCAGATGTATAGGGCGGCCAGCGATTTCCTGGCCCGTTCGACGACATTCTCTTTCCAAATAAGCCTGCGGTCAAGCTTTAGGCGTAAATAGCTAGCACTATTTGAAAGCTTGAAGGCGGATCTCCTTATCTTTGACGGAGTGAAGTCAGGGACCTTGTGTTTTCTTGTGAATGGAACTAGCTCGTTTTTCGTCGGGTTAACGGAGAGGCCGCGTTTATCGGCCCATTTGAGCAGTTCATTAAGAGCAGACTGCATGACATCGGGCAGCGTCTGCGGGTATTTGCCTGTTATTAGAATGGCGACATCGTCTGCATAGGCAATAACATTGCATCCAGTTTTTTCGATCTCAAGAAGGGCCTCGTTGAGCACCAAATTCCACAATAGTGGAGACAGTACACCTCGTGCCAGTGCCTCGATGTGCATGTCGCTTGACAGTGCTACTTCCGAAGGATGCTATTATTACCCTGTTCTTTAGAATGTGTTCTATGAAACAACAGATGGGTTCGCAGATGTTGAGCCTGCGTAAGGCACTGGTAATCGAATTTGTTTCAACGTTGTTGAAGGCTCCCTCTATGTCTAGAAATTAACTCTTTGATTGAGAGTGATTTTTCGATAGGGTGGATGATGGAGTGCAAAGCCGTTTGGTAGGCGTGCTGTGACGTGGATAGTAGGGTGCTATCAATAGTGGCCTTGATGTGTAGGTCCAGGATTCTTTCCAGAATCTTGCGAAGGAAGGACGTTAGACTAATAGGTCTAAGGTCCTTTGGGAGGGTGTGCGATGTCTTGCCTGCTTTGGGTATAAAGACCACTCTTACCTCGGTCTAGGCAGTTGGTGTTGTTCCGAGCTCAAGACAAGCCTTCAGAATGGATGAAAGATACTGCCACACTATGTTGAAAGCCGTCTGAATCTGGGCCGGAAAAATACCGTCTGGTCCCGGGGATTTAAATGGTTCGAAACTGTTGACTGCCCATTTCAGCTTATCTTCGCTGATAAGATGATGAGGTGCCTGTGGGCGTGCAGCATTTACCAGGGCGCGATCATCGTTGGGGGTAGGCGTGCAGCTGGGGAAGTGAGTGTCCATGAGCAGGATGAGCGATGCTTCATCCGATTCCGCCTAGGATCCATTGGGATTCATGAGGTATAGTTGGTGTTTTGGAGAGGAGTTTTCGCAGTCTAGAGGATTGAGACGTGTTGTCAATACTCTGTTAAAAACCGCGCCAGGATCTGCGTCTAGCTTTCCGAATCTCTATTTTGAAGTTCTTCAGACTTTCTTTGTAGATCTCCCAGTCCAGTAGTAGCCTCGTTCGTTTGGCTTTATTGAATTGTTTCCTGCTTGTGCAGCGAAGACTGTTAAGTTCTGCATTCCACCATGGGGGACGATTGCCCACCTTTCTTCTTGTGATCGGACAGGATTCGATGAAAGCTGTATTAAGTGCAGAAGTTAGAACGGTGTTTAGCTTGTCAAATTTGAATTGTGTAGTTGGAGTAGTGTACACTTGATTGGATAGTTTAGCAGAGAGGGATTAAGTGTGTGTAAGCACCAGTCGGTTTTCCGTCGATTGCGGAAGACCGAGGGTGCGGTACTTTGACAAATTTCAAGTTTGTACTCCAGATAGCGGTGATCGGAAAACGAATGACTGTCAGATACAGTCCAGTTGAAAATTGCAGGATAGATACTTTGGGAATCAAAAGTGACGTTAAGCACCTCTTGCCGGGTCTTAGTAATAAAAGTAGGACTATTTCCTCTGTTACACACTACTAGGTCGGTGCCTACTAAATACTCGAAAATAGACCTACCTCGAGGGTTAGTGTCGGTACTTCCATATAGATCATGGTGCGCGTTGGTGTCGCACCCCAATATGATGGCTTCTCTTCTCCTCCTAGCTTCATATACCACTTCTTCCACTTCCTTGGATGGAGCAGACTCGGGGTCTTCATAGGGTAGGTATCCTGACGCCAGCCAGATGGTGGTGTTTTTTGATTTCAGCAGTGTTACTGCTAGGTCTCTTGTGCTATGGTGGGAAGAAAAGTTAAGTTTAAGGAGGTTTTAGCAAGAATGCGAGCTCGGGTTCTACCTACATCCTTCGCGTGGTATATCGTATATCCTGGGGCCCTCAATCCTATGACGGTGTCATCTCTTATCCAAGGTTCTTGGATCAGGGCAATGTCAAAGCCTCGTTCACTGAGGCGAAGTAGCATGTTAGCGGATGCTGGAGATTAATCTGTATCAGTTTTAGCATCATTATGAGCTGATACGGACCTCTCCACGACGGTAGCATTTAGGTCATCGGGGGATGATGGTTCACCTTCAGGGATTACAATGCGGGGGAGGGCGGGAGTCGCCAAGTTAGGGGGACCTGCGATGCTATTTCGGTCCGCCGTGAAAAGCCTTACATCAATCACCTTCAGACCACAACGGATCTTAAACTCCTTCGCGCGGAGTAGAGGTAGTGATTCGGCGGTTAGAGAGATGACTAGCGAGCGACCAGATCTCTTGGTGTCATTTTCCGTCTTTTTAGAGCTCGGTAGCTCCTCAAATGCCTTCCAGTCTCTGACTCCGGATTCTGATAGACCAGAAGGCTAAGGACTTTTGCTGGCTCGGGCGGTTCGAGTGGCTCCCGCTCTTGCTGACTCCACTTTTGCCTAGTCGGTCAAGGATGCGGAAAGCCGCTTTAGTCTCACGACTTAGCGACTTCTTCTCTTGGTCAGTGAGCTTGGGAAGAGATGGAGGAGCTGAACTGCACGTGGATGTAAGGATAGGAGAGACTAGGTAGGATGATTATCTTTTAGTTTTACATCGAGCCTCTTCAAGTGAATCGCTCGTCGTTGCGGCGATACCGCTTGGGACGTGACACGTCCCCGATGTCGATTCCAAGCGTCTTGAGCTCTAGTACAAGCCATCACACCACGAAAAGGTAGATAATCAAGTGATGGCCCCCAGCCCTTTGCTGCTGACCCATTTATTCACTAGTCGTAGTGCGAAGTTGAGCATTTCACTTAGGACTGGAGAAAATTTCCCCTAAACCAGGATAAAGACATCGTCTGCATAGGCCGTCACGTTGAAGCGGCTTTCCTTCAGTATTACAAAGATCTTATCACCTCAAGCAGCCATATAAGCGGACAGAACTCCGCCTTGGGGTGTTCCTCTGTAGATCTTTTCCCGGATGGTTACATCTCCTTGCGTTGCAATAAAGCACACAGCATGAGTGGTTGCGAGAAGCTAGGCCATGGCACTTAAAGAGCTGTTTCGCCAAGTAATTGTTTTTTTAATCAAGTGTTCTTAATTATTATACATGTGTAATATATTAAAAAAATGTTGATACTTTAATGTAATGTAAATTAACCCAGAAAAGATCGTAGCTTTATTACTAAACCAACTCCTTATAACAAAACTCGAAAGATCATCTAAATAAACAAAATACCTTTATTTTAATGTATAGTATATAGTAGCTATACTGAAAAGTGACTTTTTCAAATACATACGCGCCGAGTGGGCGACAATTTTACGATACGATCTCCAAGCCATCAGATTGGTAATGTGGTTGTTAAACCTCTACCTACCGCGTTGATGTCCATTCCCAGCAAACGCATGCGTCCACCACAATCCAATCCAATTTGAGTGAATTGAAAATTCCTTGCGGCAATAAGCAATTCACACTACATGAATTTCAAAGTACTCGTATTTATTAAAGGTGATTTACGTCCTGCTTATGGCTTCTTAATTAAGCAACACATCCTCATTCTGGAATATTAATATGTATGTGGCCACATGCTACTGAATACATGAGTTATGAGTCCATTGATCGTGTAATTCGTATGCAACCTTTGGGCCAAGTGTGTAAAAGTACCTATAAATCGAATAAATTTTAGGATTTTTTTTCCAATGCCCTATAGCGATGGCGTGGGTGTCTCGGGATTTTGGGTACCTTCGTTATGAACCTTATTTAGTTTTACTGGTGATGGTTTCCCAAATTATTTTTTCATTTTGTTTTAATTTGATTTTACATTAGAATTCCTTGAGTGTCTCCTATTAGCTACTGGTTTTCATTTGTCGGGGGAGTTATTAGACGTAAAGTAATTATTTTTAAACTTATTGTAGAATCACATTGCATAATATTTTGATTTAAAATGACGACCATTCGATACAAACGTTGTAGTACCAGTGTGTGCTGTATTTCGCTGTTCTATCGCATTGGTGCAA
This sequence comes from Brachypalpus laphriformis, assembly GCA_945910035.1. Classification (NCBI taxonomy): domain Eukaryota; kingdom Metazoa; phylum Arthropoda; class Insecta; order Diptera; family Syrphidae; genus Brachypalpus; species Brachypalpus laphriformis. Next base: position 162,007,775 of record OX246754.1, on the reverse strand, counting down.
GGACTTATGTTTAAATGATTCAGCAAACTGGGTTGACTTAGTGTTACGTAGAAGTAAACTACTCTATCGCTAGCCAGTGTCATACCTAGGGTCATAAGCGCACAGGGCTAGATTCGGATTCTGTGCTCTAGAAGATCTTTCAGAGCTGGCAGAAGTCACAGGTAGCGTTAATTCTAGGCTAGAAATGGCTATCCTTATATTGGGATAACTGGTCACTAAACCATATCGTTCATGGCAATTCAGAAGAGCAATGTAATCTGCATTTACTCGTAAATCAGGCAATAATGTACTTGGCGTGGCAAAATGACATCATAATCTTCTGGTGGTGTCCGTTGGATAGCTATCGAAAAGTAAACTAACGATGAGCGTATGCTGAATCTGAGGATGTATGTGTTGCTGAACACTCAGGCCTGCGCACATCTGGGTGAAGTTCAGCACACATATGTTTAACCGGACGAGGCATCTCTTTTTGACCAGATTGGCTGCGTCTCAGAAGTCTAGCAAGAACTCCTCAGAAGGAGGATGTGCGGCTGATGAATTCTCCTGATGCAATCAACGGTCTACAGGCCACCGGATCGACAAATGGTATTTGGAGTTGAAGTCTGTAAGGATTTTTAATACTACGTCAGGGTACTGAAAAAGAGATGGTGGCGGATGAACCCTTAATGGGCCAACGGCATCGGTGTATCCGGCCTCTTGTCCTAGGGAAATAATTAAGGAACTGGCCCTCCGGTTTGGGGGTTGTGCCGTCGGGGTAACTTTCCTACCACGTAAAAAACCTATGGTTCCGAAACAACCAAAAGCCTTGGATAAGGATGACTCAACTAATGACGACCCCAGCAAACGAAATAAGGACAATGACCTTCGGACCTGTACGTGGAATGTTCTGTCCCTTTACAGACCAGACCGAACAACTAGCAGAGGCCCTAGACTGCCATAAAGCAGATATTACCGCCATCCAGGAAATGCGATGGGATGGGCCGGGCAAAAAGAGGATGAAAAACTGTGACATCTACTACGGTGATTGCTACAGAGGCAACAGGCAACGCTTATTCGGATGCGGATTTGTCATACGCGGCAGACTTAGGCAAGAAGTCTTAAGCGAGCGTTTTATGACTATCCGGATCAAGGCTAAATTCGGTAACATAAGCCTAATATGTGTTCATGCCCCCACGGAATAAAAGGACCCTGCCACCAAAGAGTGTTTCTACGAGCTCCTCGACAAAACATACTAGCAATGTCCTAAATACGACGTTTAAATCGTATTGGGTTATTTTAACGCCGTCGTTTAAGGACGTCTTTGGTAGGGCAGTCGGTAAGAACAGCCTACACGACACCACGTCTGATAACGGACTAAGGCTAATTGATTTCGCTGTGGAGCGAAATGTCACCATAGCAAGCACATGGTTTCCTCATCTCGATATTCATAAGCAGAAATGGCGGTCCAATGATCATGTAACGATAAACCAAATTGATCATATTGCGATCGACGCAAGGCATGCCTCCAGTATTCTGGATGTCCGGACCTTCCGAGCGGCCAACATAGACTCGGATCATTACCTTGTTGTAGCCAAGGTACGAATGCGGATATCCCAATCTGAGCAACAAAGAAGAATCACTGTGAGAAAATTTAACGTCGAAAAGCTACAATCGCAAGAGACCGCCAGACTCTTCGCTGAACGCATATCCCGAAATCACTCAATCACCCCTATGCCGCCAGCATCAAGTACCGAAGACCAGTGGCAACGCTGCCGACATGCCATCAGAAACGCCGCGACTGATGTGCTGGGTCTCGCCCGCCCACCACCGCGAAACCCCTGGTTTGACGAAGAATGCCGGCGAGTGCATGCAGCAAAACAAGAGGCATACAAAGCGGCGCTGCAGCGGAAGACGAGAGCTGCTCGTGAGCTCTACGAGCAAAGGAGACGGGAAGAACATCGGCTTCTCCAAAATAAGAAGAAAGAGTATAAGAAGCGCGCGTTTGAGAATATCGAGAGTTTATACTCCAGGAACAATGTACGGAAGTTTTACCAAAAGGTAAAAAGAACGTGTCAGAGAAGTAATACCCGTACAGAAACCTGTAGAGATGAAAATGGAAACCTCGTAGTAGAATCACAGTCGGTGCTGAGAATATGGAAAAACTACTTCTGCAGACTGTATAACGGCGAAGAAGTCCAACATCCCGCTGTCAGGCAGAATGAACCAATCAACATACTTACTTACTTACTTATGTCCTGTATCCCCTTGTGGGTCCTAGAGCCTCTACTACGCCTACGCGCCATCGTGTACGGTTTCTGGCAATGTGTCTGAGTTCTCCCCAACTTTTCCCTAACTGCCGTGCCTCCTTCTCAAAATTATCTGTGATAGAAATATATATCCGGATGAACAATTTGGTTTTAGGCGCCACCATAGCACCTCGCACCAAGTACTCAGGTTCTGCAATAACATTAAAGCCAACCGGGAATTAGGAAAATCCACCGGAATGCTATTACTAGATATAGAAAAAGCTTTTGACTTCGTTTGGCACAATGGCCTTCTGCACAAACTGGTTAACTATAATTTCCCCCCATATCTATGTAAAATAATTCAAAGTTTCTTGTCAAACCGTTGTTTTAGTGTCTACGTTAATAATACCGCGTCCGACTTAGTGTATTTTCAAGCAGGTGTGCCACAGGGGTCCGTTCTTGGACCCATACTATACAGTTTTATACAGCTGATTTTCCACATTTACCTGATTGTGAAGTAGCCATTTATGCCATTCATCACATGAATTTAGTCTCAACATCGAGACGAATTTAAAGAATGCGATGGAAATATTGGAAAGGTATTACACGAAGTGGAAAATTAAATTGAATGCGGCCAAGATGCAAGCTATCTATTTCACAAGAAAAAGAAAGGTTTGCAATCTGCCTAGCAATGTAATAAGATTTAACGGAGCTGATATAGTATGGGCACCTTTTGTTAAATACTTGGGTATACATCTGGACACCAAGTTAACCTTCCAAGTACATACCAAACAAACCCTGAAGAAAATCAATATTGCTATAAAAATGTTATACCCGTTTATTAACAAAAAATCTTCTTTGTCTAATGATAATAAGTAATAATTCATAAGGTCATTTTTCAAGCCATTCTTCTATATGGTTGCCAAGTTTGGGGCACTTGTGCAAAATGTCACATTAGCAAGCTTTAAATATGTCAAAATAAATTGCTAAAAATGATGCTAAATCTTCCTTGGCATTACTCCACTTCAGATTTACACAATAGAGCGAAAGTTGAAATGATTGCAGACAGAATCCAAGAGCTTTCAAACACATTTTTAATTAATTGTAATCTTTCAGATAATCCTCTTGTTAATCAATTAAATGTTTAGATTCTTCACTTTAAGTCTATTACCTTGTTTCGTTACTTTTTTAATTTTTCAGTAAATTATTCCTTTATTTATTTAACATTTGTATCTATGTATTTATAACTATGTTTCCTGGTATCTATCTAGTATTTATTTATTTATATGAAATTCCTCATTTGTTTTGTATATTTATTTACTCTATGTTTATTTATTTATTTGTATGCATATTTATTTATTATTTATTTAATTATCTATTTATATAATTATTTATTTATTTCATTTATTTATTTATATACATATTTATTTATTCATATATATTTATGTACTTGTTTCTATTATATTATTATTTACTTATTTATTTATTTATTTATTCATTTATTTATTTATTTATTTACTGATTAATTTATTTATTTATTATTCATCTACTAACTGTTTTGGATCTATTTATTTATTATTTTATTATTATAACTTCTTTTTTTTTTCTGTGATAATATTACGTTTTATATTGAAAACAAATATCTCTTTGGTATTACATTATTATAACTACTTCTTTTTTTTTTTTTTCTCTCTCTTAAATTGGAGGTTTTTTTTGCATTTACCTTCAAAAATTGTATATTTATAAATGACTTTTAAAATTGTTTAAATAATGTTTCAGTAGAAAGATAAAATGTATCATATCTCTGAATAATTGTAAAATGTGCGGTAGCAAATGTAAATTATATTGCGAAATAAAGTATATCTATCTATCTAATTGATCATATTGCGATCGACGCAAGGCACGCCTCCAGTATTCTGGATGTCCGGACCTTCCGAGCGGCCAACATAGACTTGGATCATTACCTTGTTGTAGCCAAGGTACGAATGCGGATATCCCAATCTGAGCAACAAAGAAGAATCACTGTGAGAAAATTTAACGTCGAAAAGCTACAATCGCAAGAGACCGCCAGACTCTTCGCTGAACGCGTATCCCGAAATCTCTCAATCACCCCTATGCCGCCAGCGTCAAGTGTCGAAGATCAGTGGCAACGCTGCCAACATGCCATCAGAAACGCCGCGACTGATGTGCTGGGTCTCGCTCGCCCACCACCGCGAAACCCCTGGTTTGACGAAGAATGCCTGCGAGTGCATGCAGCAAAACAAGAGGCATACAAAGCAGCGCTGCAGCGGAAGACGAGAGCTGCTCGTGAGCTCTACGAGCGAAAGAGACGGAAAGAACATTGGCTTCTCCAAAAGAGAAAGAAAGAGCATGAGAAGCGCGCGTTCGAGAATATCGAGAGCTTATACTTCAGGAACAATGTACGGAAGTTTTACCAAAAGGTAAAAAGAACGTGTCAGAAAAGCAATACCCGTACAGAAACCTGTAGAGATGAAAATGGAAACTTCGTAGTAGAATCACAGTCGGTGAATCGGTGTATAACGGCGACGAAGACCAACATCCCGCTGTCAGGCGGAATGAACCATTCAACATGGACGATAATAGTCAAAATTTCCGTCCACCTGACCAACACGAAGTGAGGATAGCAGTATCCAAGCAAAAATCCAACAAGGCTGCTGGACCTGACGGCTTACCGGCCGAACTTTTCAAGGCAGCTGGGGATGAATTGGTAGAGTGCATACACCAACTCATCTCTAAGATTTGGTCAGACGAGTGTATGCCTGATGAATGGAATCTCAGCATCGTTTGCCCGATCCACAAGAAAGGAGACCCCCTCAACTGCGCCAATTATAGAGGCATCAGTCTCCTCAACATCGCATACAAGATTTTTTCTGCGATATTGTGTGAACGCTTGAAACCTTTTATCAACAGCCTGATTGGACCCTATCAGGTCAGGAAATTCCACCATCGATCAAATCTTCACACTTCAGCAGATCCTGGAAAAAACCCCCAGAATTCCAAATCGATACTCACCACCTCTTTATCGATTTCAAGGCCGCCTATGACAGCATCTATTGTCCGTCTGTGCAGGCTGACGATGGAGAACGCTCGCTGCTCCATCAAGGTCTGTAATGACCTCACCGAGACCTTTCTTTAATATTGTACTTGAACGGATTGTGCGGAACTCACAAACCAACACCGGAGGCACAATCTATTACAAGTTTGTAAAACTGCTTGCATACGCCGACGATATAGACATTATCGGAAGAACTCAGCGGGCTGTCACCGGTGCGTTTGCATGCATTGAGGCGGATGCGGCCAAAATGGGTTTAGCGATAAACGAGGGCAAAACCAAGTATATGCTATCAACAAGAAGGGAAAACCAACACCGACGAATTGGACAGAACGTCACAGTGGGCAGCTATAACTTCGAGGTAGTAAGGGACTTTGTCTACCTTGGCTCTGCTATAAACTCTAGAAACAAGATCAGCGCAGAAATCAAGCGAAGAATAACTATTGCCAATCGCTGTTTTTTTGGGCTTATAAGGCAATTCAACAGTAAAGCCCTATCTCGAACAACTAAGGAGACTCTATATAAGACCTTGATCATCCCAGTCCTGCTTTACGACGCTGAAACATGGACTTTATTAAAAGAGGATGAAGATATCCTTGGTCGCTTCGAGAGAAAAATTATTCGTAAAATTGTTGGTCCCGTTTGCGTTGACGGGTTTTGGAGGAGAAGATTCAATCACGAACTATACGAGCTGTACAGCGACATCGACCTAGTCAAACAACTGCGTATTGGACGTCTGAGATGGCTAGGACATGTATAGCGAATGGACACCAACGCTCCGGCCCACAGAGTCTTCGAATCTAACCCGGAGGGATGACGCAGTAGAGGGAATCGTCGCCGTGCGTGGCGCGCACAAGTTCAAGGGGACCTCAACCAAATTGGAGTGCGCAACTGGAGGCAATTAGCTAAAAACCGAGCTAAATGGAGAGGCTTGTTGGTTGAGACCCAGGTTCATCCCGAACTGTAGCGTCACCTAAGTAAGTAAGTACCTTGGTTCATAAGGAACACTGACCTTTATCGAGACTTGAAGATAGAAAGTGTAAGTTCGGATATCCTTAAACATGCAAAAAAACACAAAGGAAAGCTAGAAGAGCATATAAACTTAGATGCCAGAAAACATTTGAATAATGAAAATCAATTACGAAGGCTCAAAAGAATAAAACCTCTCGATTTAACTTAACTTAGAAGTATAAGAAAAAAGAAAGAAGTATACCATATATAGATGCATAACATAGCACATTCAAAAAAAAAAACAAAAGATACACCAGATGGTGAATCTCATTCAAAGACGTAGATGTCAGGAAAAAATTGCTTATTAGTCCAAGTGACTAGATCGCAACTAGGCTGGCTCCTCCCTGTCTTGCGATGAAAAGCCAAGACGGCGTTACCGCAGGGAAAACGGGAAGAAGGGAGATGGGGTTAGTGGGTAAAAATCCCACACTTTTACTGGGTGCGGGCTCAGTTTCGTCTTTTGAAGATTACCACCTCCCAGCGTAAAAAAAAAAATAAAAATAAGCGGCAACTTTCTGAAAATAGGTTTAATGCAAAAAAAAAAAAAAAATTTTCAAAATGATATATGAAATATTGGGTAAAGATTCTAGTGATAGTGGTATTAAATTTTTAAAACTTGCTGATAGTTACACTACGTCCGATGAATTAGGGATCAGTAACGGTCTTAATGCTTTTTTAAAAAATATAGCTAAAAAATCAAAACAAATTCCAACAGGCTTCGTAGATGAATCTCTGTTGGACACTCAAATAGTATCATCCTTTTTCTTTGGTAGAGTAGATGAAGCTGAGGTGGCAAATGTTATATCTCATCTAAAACCAAAGCATTCATGTGGGTCTGATGGAATAAGCAGTTTGGTTGTAAAAAGAATTTGTAGTTTAATAATTAGCCCATTAACCCATCTTATTAATAGAAGTTTTGAAGTCGGAATTTTTCCTGAGTGTCTTAAAACGTCTGTCATTGTACCCATATACAAAAAAGGCGATAGAACTGATCCTAATAACTACAGGCCCATATCCTTGCTTTCGGTTTTCTGAAAAAAATTCGAAAAAATAATTACCAACAGAATGCTTAAGTTTATTGAAAAATACAAGTTACTCAGCACATCTCAATTTGGTTTCCGGAAAGGTAAATCAACAGAAGATGCAATGTCCTTTCTAATCAAATTTTTTTGAGGTAGTTGATAAAAATAACAAGGTAGCTGGTATGTTCTTGGACTTAACTAAAGCATTTGACTTGGTTAATCATAAGATTCTATTAAAAGTACTACAGAGGTCTGGATTTAGAAGTAACATATTAAGTTGGTTTTCATCATATCTTTGTAACATAGAGCAGTATGTTCGTGTTAATGGAAAAATCCTTTACCCTGCATAGAGCTGGTGTCCCACAGGGATCTGCACTTGGCACTTGCCCCTAAATGTTAAATTGTTCCTTTTGCTGATGACTTGGCTCTTTCTTAAGCTGCTCCCAGTGCAAATGACTTAAAGCAACAGATGAATATGGACTTATCCTTGATGAATAACTGGTTTAGGTATCATCAAATGGTCCTTAGCACTAAGTCAAAGATGTCATTTTCTCTGTCTAACCAGTTTCTAATTAATGGAGTTGTACTCCACGATTCTAATTGCAAGACCTCAAACTGCAATAACAGCTGCATATTTTTAGAATCGGTTACAGAATTTAAGTACTTAGGTGTAAATCTGGATAGCAAATCAAGCTGGAAGCCACACGTAGCAATAGTGAAAAAAACTGTAGGTATACATAGGTTTAAATAAAATTTAATACCTACATAAACTTGTACCGTCAACTCTGTTGGTCGCGATATATTATGCATTAGTCAATTCTCGTTTGGAGCATGGTATTTCCTTTTGGGGTATTGCATTTATAAGTAACCTACAACCGCTCATAACAGCTCAAAAGAAGACAATGAGTATAATGCCGTTCAAATCAAGATGGGAGCCCTCGCTTCCCCTATTTCAATCTACCAATATATTGCCGCTTCAATATCTCTATGTATTCAAAGTATGTATTAAGATTATTCTATGTTCGAGGTGGTTATACTCATACAATTAGTAATGAAGTGTATTCACTCCGTTCTTCAACTGACGTCGTAGTTCCTAGTGTTAGGACGGAACATTGCAGACGGTTTGCCGCCGACATAGCTCCCTTTATTTACAACAGGCTGCCTGCTGATATTCGCAATCTAATAGAATGCAAATCCAAATTTCTAAGTTCCTTGAGAAAATGGTTACTCTCCAGATCTGATGTAGGGGTATTAACTCAAGTAGTATTATAGTGCTTATTCATTACTATCTCACTTTTTTCATATCTACCGACTTCTTCTCTCAAAAATGCGTCTCTCCTCTTAGTGCGGCTCCCTATATTTAAAAAAACATAACTCATGGTTTAAAACCGCATATAAATAATAAATAAAATAACCGCGTGGCAAAATCGCATCATCACCTCCCCGTGGTGCCCACTGGATAGCTATCTGATAGTGAACTAACGATGAGCGTTTGCTAAGTCTGACGATATATGTGTAGCTGAACACTCAGGCCTGCGTAAGCACATCTGGCTGAACTTCAGCGCGCATATGGTATGTTTAATCGGTCGAGGCATCTCTTGTTGACCTGATCGGCTGAAATATGCGTCTTAGAAGTCTAGCTAGAACTCCTCAGAAGGAGGACGTGCGGCGGATAAATTCTCTCGATGGAATCAACGGTGACGTCCAAAGACCAGCGGATACCTTACCGGAGCTACTTCGACATATTTGGAGCTGAGGTCTGTAAGGATTTTCAATACTACGTCAGGATATTGAAAAAGAGATGGTGGCGGATGAACCCTTAATGGGCCAACGGCAGCGCTCATATCCCCGAAGTGGGTTACTGACATCGGTGTATCCGGCCCCTCGTCCTAAGGGTTGCAAAAAAAGGATCTGGTCCTCCAGGTTGGGGGTTGTGCCGTCGGTTTAACTTCCCTACCACGTAAAAAACTTTCGGTTACGAAAAAACCAACAGCCTCGGATACGGATGATTTTACTGCTGACGACCCAAGCAAACGTAAAAAGGACAACGATCTTCGTGTCTGCACATAGAATGTTAGGTCCCTCTACAAACCACGTGCAGCCGAATAACTTGCGGAGGCCCTAGAGTGTCTCAAAGCAGACATTACCGCCATCCAAGAAGTGCTCTGGGATGGGCCGGCAAAAGGAGCATGAAAAACTGCGACATCTACTACGGCGATTGCTACAGACAACAAGGACAGCGTCTATTCGGGTGCGGATTTGTCATTGGAGGCAGCCTAGGCAAGAAGTCTTGAGTTTCCGGCATGTGAACGAGCGCCTTATGACTATCCGTATCAAGGCTAAATTTGCCAACATTAGCCTTATATGCGTTCACGCCCCTCACGAGGACAAGGACGACGCGACAAAGGATGACTTCTATCAGCTCTTGGACAAGACGTATGAGCAATGCCCTAGCCACGACGTTAAAATTATCCTAGGTGATTTCAACGCAAAGCTAGGAAGAGAAGACGTCTTTAGTAGCGTGGTCGGAGAGCACAGCCTGCACGACATCACATCCGGCAACGGATTCAGGCTAATCGTCTTTGCGGCGGGGCGAAACTTTGTCATAGCTAGTACGCGGTTCCCACGTCTCGACATTCACAAAGGAACATGGCTCTCCTTTGATCGAAAAACTGTCAACCAAATCGATCACATTGCGATGGACGCAAGTTACTCTTCCAGTATTCTGGCTGTCCGGCCTTTCCGAGGTTCCAACGTGGACTCGGATCACTACCTAGTTGTAGCCAGGGTACTGATGCGGATATCCAGAACGGAGCGAAATCAACGAAATACTGTGAGGAAATTTGACGTCGGGCGGCTACAATCGCAAGAGACCGCCAGAGCCTTTGCCGATCGAGTTTCTCTTAATCTTAATCTAAGTCCTATGCCGCCAGCAGCAAATGCGGAAGACCAGTGGCAGCGTTGCCAACAAGCCATCAGAGATTTTTTTTTGCCGAGAGCAGGTGAAAAGTCTTCTAAAGACACCATAAGGCCCGACCGCGCGTGCTTATGGTAGTGTGAGATTTTTACTCACTAAAAAAACACCTCTCTTCAAAATTAATACTACAACTAAGCCAGTGCTTATCCAGCAGTTTTATTTTCGCTTACGAGAATCGTGATTATAGAAAAAGATGTTCGTATGTGATTGAAAATAAATGTAGCACTTTAGACAGGTTAAATTCCAATGAAAGTTCCTGCCTTTTTCACGACCTTCATATGCTATGACGCGATGTCAAAAGGTTTTGTCCTTTGAAGACGACGAATTGAATTGTTCGCGTTAAGTATTTGAATGACGGTACGGTTACAATGGCCGTGAACACGATCTTTGTGTTTACGCGCAAATTTTATTATCTCTTCGACGACGCTGGGAATTCCCAGATCCCGATGAATATCTTCGTAACGTACATACCACGGTGCGTTAACGACCGTTCTAAGAACTTTATTTTCAAAAGTTTGTATGATGTTTCTATTGCTTTTCTTGGTTCAACCCCATAGTTGTATACCACACGTCCACACTGGCTGTAGCACTGGCTTATAGATAAGCAGTTTCTTATGTAGGCTCAACTGCGAATGTTTCCCGAGTAGCCAGTACATTTGTCGGTATTTGTTTTGAAGCTCGGCGCGTTTCTTTTTCACGTGCGATTTCCATTTGAGCTTGACATCTAGAGTCATTCCTAGATATTTTGCTTCGTTTGCGTACGGTATTTGAGCCGAGTTTAGATATACAGGCAATCTATCCACTTTTTTGTACGTAAAGTTGACGTGAGTAGATTTGCTTTCGTTCAGCACAATACGCCAAGAATTCGTCCAAGCGTGGACTTTATTAATAGCATGTTGAAGCTTTCCGGTTGCTGCTTCAATGGTATCGCTCGTTGTCAATATCGCCGTATCGTCCGCAAACGTGGCGACGACACAGCTTCTTTCTTGCGGGATGTCACGCGTTTAGAGTACATATAGAAGTGGGCCAAGGACACTTCCTTGCGGGACTCCGGCTGCAATCTCCTTGAAGTCAGAGTAATTGTTTCCGTGCTTAACATGAAAGAGTCTCTCGGTGAGGTAGGATCGTAAGATTAAAAAGAGTTGCCGTGGCAGTAGTCGTTGCAATTTATATTCCAAGCCTTCGTGCCAAACCTTATCGAGAGCTTTCTCAATCACGTCAGTTATTTTGTGGACTTGGTCAATTGTAGAATATTTCATTCTAAATCCAAACTAATAGTCAGGAATGAGACGTCTGTCGTCGATTACGGGCTGTAAACGTTTGGAAAGTAGTTTTTCAAAATATTTTTGAGATAACCGGCAATAGGGAAATAGGCCGATATGATTTCTTCTCATTTAGTGGTTTGCCTGGTTTCGGGACCATTATAATCTCGGCGACTTTCCATTGTGTCGGAACATAGAGCAATCTGAATGAAGCGTTGATCAAATAGAGCAGTTTGATAATAGCTTTATTCGGCAATTCCTTAACTACCTGCGCCGTTATCAAGTCGTAACCCGGAGCTTTTTTCGTCTTTAAATTTTTAATCACTTCCCTCAGTTCAATCAATGCAACTTTTTTTAGTTTAAAGTTGTCAGATGTCGTGACTGGGGAGTGCGGCGTTAACGAAGGGCCGTCGAACGGCTTAAACGTTTCTTCTAAGTGCAAAGCAAAAAGTTCTGCCTTTTCTTTGTCACTCTTGACCCAGTCAGAGCTGTAAAAGAATGCAATCATTTCGTCATTTAACTCATTTGACTTCACGTGGATTTGTTTCAATTAAATGACTTCAATAATGACTTTAACTTATAAAAAATAAATCACCATTCATTTTGAAGTCATGATTTAGCAATCATTTTTTGCAATCATAATTTTGAAGTCAAAATGAATGCAATCATTTTGAATGCTCTGCACTCATTGAAGTCACCTTGAAGTCACTAGCATTCATTGCATTCACTTGAAGTCATTGAAGTCTTGAAGTCTTTGAAGTCATTTGAAGTCATTGAAGTCTTTTAATTCGTTGAAGTCATCTGAAGTCGTTGAAGTCTTTTAATTCGTTGAAGTCATTCCAGTTATTGAATCTGTTTTTTGGTGTCGTCTATCAGAAGAATAAATAACTTTATTATTGGTTTTACACGAAAATGTAGAGACATTATGTTATAATTTTTAATGTTATTTATTTTCTTTTTAATTTATGTATTAGTACTGATTTAGTAATTTTTTTATTTTTATTAATTTATTCTTCCGGTAGACGACACTAAAAAACAGATTCAATAACTGGAATGACTTCAACGAATTAAAAGACTTCAACGACTTCAGATGACTTCAACGAATTAAAAGACTTCAATGACTTCACATGACTTCAAAGATTTCAAGACTTCAATGACTTGAAGTGAATGCAATGAATGCTAGTGACTTCAATAAGTTGGGGAGAACTCAGACACATTGCCAGAAACCGTACACGATGGCGCGTAGGCGTAGTAGAGGCCCTAGGACCCACAAGGGGATACAGGACATAAGTAAAGTAAGTAGTGACTTCAATGAGTGCAGAGCATTCAAAATGATTGCATTCATTTTGACTTCAAAATTATGATTGCAAAAGGGGATAGCTAAATCATGACTTCCAAATGAATGGTGATTTATTTTTTCTAAGTTGAAGTCATTGAATTGAAACAAATCCACGTGAATTCTTAGTATGACTTCAGTGAATGCATTCCGCAATGATTGCATTCTTTTACAGCCCTGGACCCAGTTTCCGAATTGGTGGCGCTTGAGTTTTCCGGATGCCTTTTAGCGCTTTCCAAAGCGAATAATTTGATTCTCTTTCACCGGAAAGATTTTCAAGATAGGTCGCTATCTTTTTGCTTTTAAATTCTCGAATACTCTCTAAGGCGATTGCATAGTCGGTTAAGGACCGTTTTATGCTGCGGTGCACGAGTGATTTGCCATTTCTTTCGTGCTTTTCGTTTCTCCCTCACCTGTTCAATGATTTCTCTGGGATACTTTTCGTTGCGGTTGATCTTATAGCTTTTAGAAGGAGTGTTTTTCCACGCCGCTATTTGGATTGTTTCCACGAAACGATCAACTTCGTCCTTTAGTTCACAAGGTGTTTTAAGTGATATATTTAAGGCGATATTTGTTTCGCAATCATTTCTAAAGCCCTCCCAGTTTGTTCTATTGCTAGTAAGAGATGCCGCCCCTGATGTACTGTGTTTCTCTCGGCCACCACAACGAAACCCCTGGTTTGATGAGGAATGCCGGCAAGCACATGCAGCTAAACAAGAGGCGTACAAAGTGGCGCTGCATAGAAGGACTAGAGCTGCTTACGAGCTCTACGTGCGCAGGAGAAAAGAGGAACATCGACTTCTCAGAAAGAAGAAAAAAGAGGATGAGAAGCGCTCGATCGAGGAAATTGAGAGACTTTATAGCAGGAATGATGTTCGAAAATTTTACCAAAAGGTAAAAAGAACATGCCAGGGTTTCAAAGCCAGAACGGAAGCCTGCAGGGACGAAAATGGCTACTTAGTAGTAGAATCGCAGTCGGTGCTGAGAATTGTTAAGCGGCGAAGATGACCTATCAGGCAGAACCAGCCATTCAACAGTGACGATGGCAGTCAAGATTCCCGTCAACCCGATCAGAATGAAGTGGGGATAGCGATATCTAAACTCAAATCCAACAAAGCTGCTGGAACCGACGGCCTTGCTGCTGAACTTTTCAAGGCAGAAGGAGATGAGTTGGTAAGGAGCATGCACCAGCTCATCTGTAAAATCTGGTCGGACGAAAGTATGCCCGAAGAATGGAACCTCAGCATCGTTTGCCCGATCCTGAGGAAAAGAGACCCTCTACACTGCGCCAATGACAGAGGTATAAGTATCCTCAACATCGCATATAAGATCCTGTCTGCCGTATTATGTGCACGCCTAAAATCGATCGTCAACAACTTGATATGTCCTTATCAGTGCGGTTTCAGGCCGGGAAAGTCCACCATTAACCAAATATTCACACTACGGCAGATCTTGGAAAATACCAATGAATATAAAATTGATACGTACCACCTCTTCATCGATTTCAAAGTTGCCTATGATAGCGTGTATAGAGACGAGTTATACAGAGCCATGTCTAGTCTTGGCATCCGTGCCAAGCTCGTCCGTTTGTGCAGAATGAACTCTCGCTGCTCCATCAAAGTTGGTAAGAACATCACCGAACCATTCGATGTCAGGAAAGGTCTTAGACAAGGTGACGCGCTATCATGCGATCTCTTTAACATAGTACTTGGAAGAATTGTACGAAACTCACAAGCCAAAACCCGAGGGAAAATCTTTTACAAGTCTGTACAACTACACGCTTATGCCGATGACATTGACATAATCGGAAGAACTCAGCGGGCAGCCAATGGGGCATTTACGAGTATTGAGATCGAAGCAGCAAAGATAGGTCTAGCGGTCAATGAAAGCAAAACAAAATATATGCTGTCTACAAAAAGGGGCACTTAACATCAGCATCTTGGACAGAACGCCACAATAGACAGATATAATTTAAAGGTAGTAAAGGATTTTGTGTACCTAGGCTCTATGGTGACCTCCGCAAATGACATCAGTAGGGTAACTCTTTATAAGACATTAATCATCCCACTCCTGCTGTATGGCGCAGAGGCATGAGCTTTAACAAAACTGGATGAGGATGCCCTTGGTTATTTCGAGAGAAAAGTTCTTCGAGCGAGCTTTGGTCCCGTCTGCATAGACGGTGAGTGGAGAAGAAGGTACAATGCCGAACTGTACGGCCTGTACAAGGACATCGACTTAGCCAGAAGAGTTCACATACAGCGACTAAGATGGCTGGGTCATTTGGAGCGGATGACGCCCAACCTTCCCACAAAGAAAGTCTGCGAATCCATCCCGAATGGACGACGCAGTAGAGGACGACCTCGCGGTAGGTGGCGCAAACAAGTGGAGGGGGACCTCGACCAACTTGGCGTGCGCAACTAGAGGCAGCTGGCTCGTTACCGCGCTGGCTGGAGAGGATTGTTGGTTGAGGCCCAGGTCCACCCCGGACAGTAGCGCCATCTAAGTAAGTAAGTATAAATAATAAAAAGAATATTGTAAATTAAAAACTGAAAACCTGTTAACCTGTTAACCTGTATATCACTTATTAATTTTTTATTTTTTTTTTTATAATTTGCGCGCACTCAAAGGGTTATGAATACCTTTAACATGTTTACACACAGTGCGGGCGATGGAAAGGATGGATAGAGAGAGAGAAAGAAAGATTTTGGTGTAGTGGTTATTGAAGCTCAGTTGTTTATGCTTCAGCTATTCTCCGGGGGTGGCGTCCAGATAACTGGGGAGATTTTTGTTATTATTGTCATTGCTTCTGATTCACAGTACTTTTTTCACGATAATCGATGTCAAGGGCAAATCATCATCAACAGAGCGAACAATTTTTCCAGCCACATGAACAAGCTACTGCCAGTGTTATGCTTTCGCAGTAGTGTTCACAGAAGCTTTTGCAAATGATCGGACTGACTTTATACATATATTTCATGAGAAATAAATAAATGCTTGCTGACATCAGGATTTGAACCATGAACCATTAGCGTGGCAATTGACGATGTTACCACTACACCATTGCCACCCCCAATAATAATAAATATTAATAAAATTATACGTATACTTATACTTATACTTATGTTGTGTTTCGGTAAATATATCGGTCAATACATCTAAAAAGGCTTCCTTCGGAATCCGGAAGTTCTGCAAAAAACTGAAACTGAACTACGTTAGTGCAAATGAGTAAAAAGATTACGAGTATGTACATACTTACATACACATGTTCTTTCAAATCCAATGGGTTTGAAGCATCCCCTAGTTTTTTCCGTATACTGGCATGCTCCAAAATATCTTCCTCCTTAAAATCACTTTCAAAAAACAGTTCTATTGTGGACACTTCGTTTTTAAAATGCTTCTTTTCAAACGAAAACAACGAATAAGATTATTTGTCAACGAGAAATTTGTGATTGACTGAAAATTTTATAGCTATCAACATTTTTGACAACGATAATACCAAGTTTATCGATAGAACTATTTACAATGGATCTAAAATTCACTACAAATTCACAGCTGATCAAAAATATTGATAGTTGATCACGATAATGCCGATTTAACAATTTATTTGATAGTTGTAAATTATCGTGTTGATAGTAAGGGTGGTAGTACGAAAGTGACATTTCATTAGCAGTCCACATATATTACGTCAATGAATGTAATAATGGGTCTGTTCGCGTACCCTCCGAAAATAGCGAATTTTTACGAAAAGTCACAAATTTTTACGAAAACCTGTTCGAGTACGGAGAATTTTCGTAGTTTTTGACAGAAGAGAGCGCTCTCGAGAGAGTAAGAAATTCCCCCATGCTGCGAATTTTAGTGCAAGAAATTTCTGTGGGCTAGTTTGTGAAACTATCAAATCTGTCAAATCGGACAGATGTTGGATTGTTTCTTCTCTTTCTTTCTTTTGCGAACAATTGAGTTTAAGGTTTGACGTTTAAAAAGTGGGCAACTTTTGTGGTTCAACGCGTTTGTTTACTTTTTCGTAATTTTACTTCTCTCTGAGAGAATTTTACCCCCACTCGTGGAAATTTGACAAACTGCGAATTTTGGTGCAGAAAGTACGCGAACCTAACCTAATGTGAATATGCTATCATTTTTGCAAATGGCGTCAAATGCCATTATGATTTGACATTTATATTGCAGACAGATAGGGAATTAGTTGACAACAAACAATGAAGCGATACACACCTAAAGAAAGTGTAATTATTGTTACTGCCTATTTGAACAATTTCCGGTTTGTTGTTTTAATGCAGCGTGAATTTCGTCGTCGTTTTCTTCGTCGCCCTGCACCACGTGCGCGAACAATTAAGCGTCTGGCTGAGCGTTTCGTACAACTTTGGTCCACTAGAGATGTCACAAGAAGTGGCCGGCCCCGTATTACTCGTTCGGTCGAGAATATCACTGCTGTGGCCGAGGCAGTGTTGCCAGATTTTTTCAGCTGAAATTCCCCATTTTTGGGGGAAAAATAAATTTTTTCCCCATTTTGTGTTTTGATTCTCCCCATTTTTTTCCCATTCTTTATTCGTAAGAAATCAAAGTAATTCAGCCAATTTTTTTTTAATATCTTAATATGTATAAATGAGCTAATTATTACAAGAATTCATATTCTCAATTCATTTGGCTGGCAGAGAATAAATTTAAATTATTTTTCACTTTTCAATTTAAGTTATATTATAGATTCCTTTTTTCTTTTTTTTTTTAACTTGCTATTTTGTTTTATTTTCTTTTTTTTAAATATATACTTTTTACTGTCTTTCATTTTGAAATAATCACATTTATAAAATATGAAATTATCATTATCTTCTATAAATGTTGTTGAATTTATTAATAAATTTGAAATATTAAATTCACTTCCCTTTGTTTCTAATTTAGGTAGAATAGTATTTTTAAGCATATAATTCATTCCTTTTTACGTTTATAGTTTATGTAACATTGGAACGAATATTATAAGTACACAAACGAAAAATACTATAATAATTCATTGATTGTAGGTATATATTAATTAGACACTAAAGCTTTCATATGCAATCTTCTTCAATATCCATGGATGAACAACATTTTTGTTTCAACATAGATTTTGTTTGTAGAATTCCGCAGAATTCCGGGTTTTTCTAATCTATTTCTTATTTTGGTTTTATTTAAATTTACTGCAGAGAAACCTCTTTCGGAACTTGCACCACTATGTGGGAGGCAAAAACTGAATAAAACCAGCCCTTTTAATTTTGGAAACATTTCAGATGAATTCGCGTATTTCATAAACGCAATAGCGTTACAGAAGCTCTGAATATTATGGGATTTTATATCAGAAAAGTTTATGTTCCTCGAGATCATTGTACTCCGATTCATTAAAGATATGGGGAAAGAGTTTACAGAGCGGTATTAATGATGAAAGTGTTAAATTTTTAAAATCTGTAGGATTTATAAGCCGAAATAATTGAAATACTTTTCCATCATCTTAAAAATCAAATCGAACTATAATCTGCTGACAAGCTGTTGCAAAAAGCTCTCTACAATTCGTCTTAAATACATTGATCTCTGTTATCTCCATTCCAGAAATATTTAAACTAAATTTCTCAGACAAAGAAGGTCCTAAATAGATTTCACCTACTGGTAAATAGTTCGCAGCGTTCTCTAGATTAATTTCAAAAATATTTTCGACAGTCTCCAAGTACGTTTTACTTAAAAAGCAATCAGCTATCGTTTTTAAAGTCAGCTCAATCTTTTCAAACAAAACATGAATTTTCACGTCGGCTGACTGCATTTCTAAGTTCAATTTTGTAAAAAGTGTTTAAAAAAAAAATTCAAAAACTCCAAATAAAGTAATGTCATAGGTTTCTCTAATATGCGATATATTGTTTCACATTGCTTTGTAATGACACTTATTTTTCGGTATTTGTGGATTTTTTTTCTTATTATTTTTTTGCATGAAATGTGGAGGAATTATATTTAGTGTATAGAATTGATAAAAAATTCAAAAGTGGAATTTCAGTTTTTCCCCATTTCAAGTCAGTTTTTCCCCACCGCACTTGACACGAAATTCCCCAAAATGGGGAAAAATCCCCACATATGGCAACGCTGGGCCGAGGACATCCGAGAGAGTCCACAAACATCGACGAGACAACGATGCACACAATTTGAAATTTGAAGACGTTCGTTGAGTCAAATTTTGGTGAAAGACCTGAAGATGTTCCCTTATAAAGAGCAACTGCTCACACATCTCGGAAAACGATGGAGATTTTGAATAGCCAGATATGGGCGATCCTTCCTTTGGGGCTTTTTAAAATCTCAACAAACCACAAACCTTGCAAGTCTTGAAAGCCAACATTGAAGAATAAATCACCAATTTGGGGCCAGATGTTTTGCGAGCAACAATTCACAATGCTGTAAAACGAGCACAAATGTGCATCTCCTCAGAGGTGGTCATTTGACCGATATTATTTTTTCAACTTAATGTCATCAATTTTATACCTTCAAATAAACATTTCGTGAAACACAGGCCAATTTTTTTCATTTATATACGAGTATATAGTTAAAATAACCGAGAATTTATTTTATGTCAATCTGGTAGACGGCATTACACCCACTAGTGCATAATATGCAATATTTCCTGTTTCATAAGGAGTGCACTATTGTTGACTTTCTGGATATAGAAAGCGCTTTCAACAATGTCAATACATCGACATTGCTCGACAGCTCACTTTGCGAATTGATTAATCTACTTCTCAATGGTCGTATTATCAACTCTAAGCTGCGTAGGCGTCTACTAGAAGATCGGTCAGAAGAAGCACTCTGCAAGAAGGTGGTCTATCCCTTCTTCTTTGAAATTTTGGGGTAAATGAATTATTGATAATTATGGAAAGCGAGGGATGCACAGCGATCGCTTGTGCAGATTATGATGCTTTGGCTGTCTCCGAAAAGTACATACATAAGTACTCTAAAAGAACTGCTACAAAACGCTTTAAACAAGTTAACCGTATGGGCGGTTCGGTGTGGTTTGGGTGTAAGGCTCCATAAAATAGAACTGGTACTCTTCTCAAGGAAATATAAAATTCCATTTGTCAATCCTCCTTCTCTTAATGGTATCAGCTTAACTTTATCCGACAAAGTAAAATATTTGGGTCTTATCCTTGGGGGCTAATTATGCACTTCGCCGAGAATCGCATAATTTGCGATTCATTCCATTCGCCTCGCGGCGATGATGGCAACTATCCACAACATTCGCTTGGAATATCGACTTTCCAAAAGATTTCCATATTTCCCGTCATATTTCCACAAATATTTCCATTCATCTGTCAAAGTGTTTCCATGACACTTTGTTTGAAAAAATTGCTAAGACACCAGTGGATAATTAGAACAATGTTTTCATAAGTACTTACTTAAACAAATATTTGTTTTTCTGGACTAAATACAATAAAAGTATCAGAAACCCCTCTTTTTCGCTGTTTTTCATTTACATATGTATTTAGATTTTCAGTTGAAAATCCACCGCCAACAACCCTTGCGCCATCAAAATGTCTATCGCATTTGAAGTCGATCGAATGGCGTTCGCATTTTCATACATAGTTGCACGAATGTAGTAGAGCGAAGTGCGATAGGGTTCGCCAGCGAATTGCGTAGTGCCAAATGCGATTCGCGGCGAAGTGAATAGTTAGCCCCCTGGATAGGAAATTAACCTGAAAACCTAACATTCAAGAAGGAGTCAAGAAAGATGCAGTACCACTTTTTTCTTCCAATAAATCGGGAATAAATGGGATTTGAAACCTCGAATCACTTACTGGCGCTACATCTCGGTCATTAGACTGATACTCAGATACGGGTTGTTTGTTTTGTGGACAGCCTTAGGAAAGGCTATAAAACGCGATTATCTGAGCAAGATCCAGCGTACAACTTGTCTGTGCATAGGCGGAGCACTACGTACCCCTCTACGGCACTGGACATCATGTTTCATCTGTTACCCTTCGGTATACGTATTTAGCAAGAAAATGACAGCGAATGCAGCCGCGTGTTCCGGGAGGAAATAATGGCGATTATAGAAGTCTTATCTTGACTTAAGAAAAATGGTATATGGTATCCGTTAGGGATATCCGCATCTTTTCAGACAGCTAAGTAGCAATCAAATCCTTGGAATCGATCTGTATAGATTGAGCAGCACCCCTAGACTGCCATTCGTCTCTTAAGGAGATGTTGGAGCAGTTTAATATTCACCTCTGTTGGGTGCCGGGGCATAGGTATATTACGGGAAATTGTAAGGCTGATGAACTCGCCAGAATAGGAACAAATGTACCTATCGTACCGGACGAAGGCTCCTTGGGTATACCAATCGCTGCTTGAAAACTCATCAAATTGAAGCTGGATGCGATCTAGAGTATAAATCTTAGATGGACAAGTGGACCAACATGTCTAGCGACTAAACAGATTTGGCCAAAGATAGATCGAAAATGGTCTAAGAATTTTATTTCTCTTAACAGACTGCATATCGGCGCTATAATAGGTGTCATCACTGGGCGCTGTCTAATAGGCAAACATGCTACAAGCCTGGCCTTTTTGCTAACGACTTTTGTAGAAGCTGCATGGATGAAGAAGAGCAAGAAAGTATTCCTCACCTTCTTCGTTTCTGCCTCCCGTAGAAAGAAGCTTCACGTAGGAGTCTTCTATTTCAACGATATGTGCGATCTGATAGACATAGATATTAGGAGCCTCCGACGCTTAATAAGAAGCTCCAAGACGTTTAACGAGTAGGTAGAGAGAAACTTTCTTCATGATCCACGTGGTATCACGATTGATATATTGCTGGTCTTAGTGTGTTGGCGAGTCTTAGCTGGCAGCCATTTCAACCTTACCTAACATAACAACACTCTTTTTTATGAAAAAATAATCAATGAACTAACTAACTATAGACTTCTAAAGGATTGCACCTTGAGTGTTGGCTTGTGAGTCTCGTACAATTCTTTCAAGTATTATGTTAAAGAGATCGCTTGATAGCGCGTCATCGTGTCTAAGATCTTTCCCGACATTGAACGATGCGGTGGTGTTCTTACCGACTTTGAATTTTCTTCTTTGACTTGTATGTTATGTAAATATAAATACCTAACATTTGTTGCATATATCAGTGTTGGAATTAGGCCAATTTCGGCCAATTTCAATAAGCGAGTACAAGTCATAAAAAAATGCAGGTAACCCACTTGATTCCGCTTCGGTCCAAGAAAATAAGTTAAAAATAAACGCACGACCTCAGACAAGATAGCCTGCCTACGTTGAAACAAGTTTCCGCCCTAGGAATTCCCCTCCAACTGTTATCGTAGGTAATTTAGCAGCTTTTAAAGACAAAGACCATTACTATGACAAGTATAAAAAGTGACATCGCACATGCCAAGAAATTAATGTTCCTACTTTTTTTGGGACGGCGTTCTCGGGTCAAACGATGCGGTCCAAGAGTATACGCGCGCGCGCGCGCGTTCCTCAAATTCAAAGTCTCAAAAGTGCCGCAAATTTACGACTTTACCTCAATTTGGACATGGCTCAACGGGCAGATGACACAAGGACCGGCATTAAATTTTAATTATTTGTGTTGTTCGCTTTTGCCAGAAATGTGTGTTCTACATCTAGAGAGCTTTTCTTCTTCTCGTTTTGACTTCTTTTTTTATGTTTAATTCTCTTTCCTTTCCTTTGTTTTTGGCTTTTCGTTTTATTTGAATACGGTGCCGAGTAGTAATTTTAAAATAAATTCTTTACGTGCACCGAATATGAAATGGAGCTGTGGTTACCGTGCGATGGTTTTCGGCCCATAAACATTTACTGTCGCGGATTTGTTGCGGGATGAGACACTGCTGCGCGGCCGAGGATTATCCAGATGTGCCGCAGTGATCTTAAGGGGAAGTGAACTGGCATTAGTGATCGCGTTGTGTACGTTTCGACGAAAACATGTTTATTTTGTTTCTTTTTGTTCGTCTTTGTTTGTTGTAATGTTCAACTAGCATTATGACTTGTGGACATCTGAGATTTGTATCGCGGAATGTTTATGTCAAATTGGATTTTTTGTCAAAAATAGTCTCGTACCTACGTACACTTTCGATATGAGCAAGTTTGTGATTGATATTGGTATTCCCTGGTCTATGTATCCAAGAAATTGTTATCATCCTGTGAATTGCATTCAAATGCATAACAAATTGCTACGAGTGAGGAAAATCATTAAATCAATGTCCTGTCCTATTCTATTTGGAAGCCACCCAGGAGCACTACTTGTTATGTCCATCGAGTTATATGACTTTCCTATGCATTCCTGTACCTGCGCAAGTGACAGCAAGCATGTTAACACTAATAAATCCACTTGGATTGAGTAATGTGTTCGATCACATGGCAGTTTTGTGGCTGCTGCCTTATTATTTATTCCACTCAAATGACGTCTTCCTGGAACAGTGCTTAACCTGCGTTTGCTTGGACGAAGGGGGTTCGTTAGCGACATTTGATTTGTTACATTAAAATATATATTTTTTTTTATAAAAAAAAACCTTGAATATTTTGGAAATTACCTCCTAATGCTAACAATTTTTTAATTTTATTTTGATAAAAAATAGTTACTCGTAGTTGAATAATATTGTCCTGCCCTAACCATAGTTGCCGTTTTAACGATTTTGTCGCTAAATCTCGAGAATTTCTAAGATCCGTAGCGACATTAATTATAATTTTGCCGCTAAAATAAAATTAATCGATTTTTAGCTCCTGTACAATACATTGCAGTACAAAACGTTGCCCAGAAAGTCATACAGATGTATTTGTAGGTATTTACCAGTGAAGGTGTTTTTCCAACATACATCTTCTTCTTCCTTTTATAAGCGAGGTTATGATCTGAAAATAAGGGATCACAACCCTCCCACTTCACCGGGTCCCAGTTCAGCGGGTCGATCAAGCTTTGTGACTCCTGCTGTCATGCGAAGCATCTTCATCTCAGTTGCCGTTAATTTACTCTCATACGTTTTGTACGTCGTCCAACACTGTGAACCGTATCTGAGCACTGGACGCACAACTGCGGTGTAGAGCCTTCCCTTCAACTTAGGTGGAATTTTCCGATGATTGATGTCGTCATCACAAGTTGCTTTGCTATTGATCATAGATCTCAGATATTTGAACTTTTCGCAATTGGGAAGCACTGTTCCATTCAAAAAAAATGTCTGGAATAGGCCTGAGTGGATCAGAGAACGGGCAGCACAAGTACTCTGTCTTTTTTGAACTAATGTGATACCCATTTCCCTCCAGAACGTCCACCCACATATCAAGTGCTCGTTGCAGTGATGTAGGATCCTCACTTATGATGGCTCCATCGTCAGCAAAGAATAACTGATGTACCTTGGGGCCCATCACTTTACCTTCAAGCAGGTAATCAAGGACTGTAATAAAGAGCAAAGGACTTAAAAAACTTCTCTGGTGCACCCCGAATTTGATTGGGAACTCTTCGGTTACTCCAGCGGGGCATCTTACTCTTGTCTTTGCTCCTTCGTACATGTCCATGATTATCTGTATATACGTTTCTGGAACCCCTCGATGTCTTAGCGCCACCCATATCAGATCTCGTGGTTGTCTATCGAATGCCTTTTCAAAGTCAACCAATACAATATGCAAATCCCTTAAGGAATCACGATGTTTCTCCATTATTATCCTCATACTTTGGATTGCATCTGTGGTTGATTTACCCGAGACAAACCCGCACTGATCATCAGATAGCCGTATTATTTTTCGCAGCCAGCCACCTTATACCCGCTCAACGATCTTCATGGTGTGTGACATCAGCTGATCGAACGGTAGTTATCACAGTTTCGCGCCTTCCCTTTGTATACAGGGAGAAGGTAACTTTCCCTCCATTCATTCGGCATTGGATCACCTCTCACGAATTTGGAGATGAGAATTTTGAGCCATCTGAACCCGATGTCTCCCATCTTTTTCCAGAACTCAGAGGGCATCTCATCTGGCCCAATCGCTTTTCGTTTTTTGGAGTATTTGACCGCCTCACTAACTTCTTCGACTGTAATGTCGGGTATTTCTTCACAGTTAGGCATGGCTCTTGGAAAGTATAGCCGGGGAAACTGTTCATTTAAAAGTTCTTCATAATACTGGCCATGAGCATTGCTAATGAACTTTGGCGAACGAATCTCCTGAGCATTCCTCCTTTTTTAGGGCGGCTATTTTGAAGATATTTGCGCTCTTGTTCATATTGTGTCTTCGCAGCTCCTGGATAGCCTGGTTTGCATCAGCAACCGGGGAAAATATTTTCTCCAGCTCCCGATACAGACCGCTCTTCTTCTTTGCTTTTTTCTTGCAACATCTGTATTCCATTTCGAAGTGAACTTTTTCGTCACTATTATTAGAGGGGCACTTTGACCAAGCTTTGAAAGCCGCTTTCTTCTCATTTATCACCTTCTTAGCTTCATCACTCCACTACCATGTTTCTTTGGCATGTTGGTGATTACCTTTAAAAGCTCCTAGCAATGATCTGCCTTCTTTGAGCAAGTTCGTTGTAGGGAATCCCACATATTTTCTTCTCTGCACTCTTCATCCTCAGCTCCGTTGATGGTGTGAGAGAGGTAATTTCTCATTGCGAAAACTAAAGCCTCGCCCTTTTCTTTGTCCAGACTGTACCACTTGATTTTCTCAGAGACCCTTGCTTGTTTGCATTTCTTCTGTGTCTTTATAAAAATTTCTGTTAGCAGAAGACGGTGTTGCCGAGCAATTGCCTCTCTCATGAGGCAGCATATACTTAGTTTTGCCCTCGTTTATTGCTAAACCCATTTTGGATGCTTTTGCTTTAATGCTTGCAAGCGCATCGCTGACATCCCGCAGAGTTCTTCCAATTATGTCAATATCATCGACGTATGCAAGCAGTAGTACAAACTTTTAGTAGATTGTACTAGTGTTGGCTTATGAGTTCTACACAATCCATTCAAGTACAATATTAAAAAAGGGGCATGACAGAGCGTCACCTTGTCTAAAACCTATTTTGACAACAAAGGTTTTGGTGAGGTCATTACCGACCTTGATGAAGCAGCGAGCGTTGTCTATCGTCATCCTGCACAGACAAATAAGTTTGGCAGGGATGTCAAAACGAGAAGCTCGGCTCTACATAGCTTTTCTCTATAGATGCTGTCATAGTCGGTCTTGAAATCGATAAAGAGGTGGTGAGTATCGATTTGGACTTCTTGGTTTCTCTCCAGGATTTTTCCGAAGTGTGAAGATATGATCGACGGTGGACTTTCCTGGCCTGAAACCGCACTGTTAGGGGTCAATCAGGCTGTTGGTGAAAGGTTTCAGGCATTCAGATAATATTACAGAAAAGATCTTGTATGCGATGCTGAGGAGACTGATGCCTCTACAGCTGGCGCAGTTGAGGAAGTCTCCTTTCTTGTGGAACGGGCGAACGATGCTGAGATCCGATTCATCAGGAATATACTCGTCTGACCAAATCTTAGAGATGAGTTGGTGTATGCTCTCAACCAGTTCATCACCAGCTGTCTTGAAAAGTTCGGTCAGTAAGCCGTCAGGTCTAGCAGCCTTGTTGGATTTCAGCTATGACATTGCTATCCTTACTTCGTTTTGCTCAGGTGGGCGGAAATTTTGACTATCATCATCTATCTTGAATGGTTCAATCTGCTTGACAGCGGGACGATGGTCTTCGTCGCCGTTATACAGTCTGCAGAAGTAGTTTTTTTATATTCTCAGCATCCACTGCGATTCTACTACGAAGTTTCCATTTTCATCTCTACAGGTTTCTATACGGGTTTTGCTTCTCTGAGACGTTCTTTTTACCTTTGGTAAAACTTCCTGGAGTATAAGCTCTCAATGTTCTCGATCACGGGCTCCTCATGCTCTTACTTCTTCTTTTGAAGCAGCCGGTGTTCTTCCCGTCTCTTTTGCTCGAAGAGCTCATGAGCAGCTCTCGTCTTTCTTTGCAGCGCCACTTTATATGCCCCTTGTTTTGCTGCATGCACTCGCCGGCATTCTTCGTCAAACAAGGGGTTTCCCGGTGGTGGACGAGCGAAACTTAGCATCAGTTGCGGCGTTTCTGATGGCATGTTGGCATGTTGGTAGCGTTGCCAATGGTCTTTGGCACTTGATACTGGCGGCATAGAGGTGATTGAGAGATTTCGGGATACGCGTTCGGCGAAGACAATTGCGATTGTAGCTTTTCGACTTGTAATTTTCTCACAGTGATTCCTCCTTGTTGCTCAGTTTGGGATATCCGCATACGCATCCGTACCTTGGCTACAATAAGGCAATAATCCGAGTCTATGTTGGCCGCTCGGAAGGTTCGGACATCCAGAATACTGGAGGCATGTCTTGCGTCGATCGCAATTTGGTGGATCGTTGCATGTTCATTGGACCGCCATGTCTGTTTATGAATATTAAGATGAGGAAACCATGTACTTGCTATGGTGACATTTCGCTCCACAGTGAAATCAATTAGGCTTAGTCCGTTATCAGACGTGGTGTCGGGTGGACCGTGCTTACCGACTGCGCTACCAAAGACGCCCTCCTTTCCTATTTTGGCGTTAAAATCGCCCAATACGATTTTAACATCACATTAAGGACATTGCTCGTATGTTTTGTGGAGGAGCTCGTAGGGTCCTATTCTTCCGTGGGGGCATGAACACATATTAGGCTTATGTTAGCGAATTAAGCCTTGATCCGGATAGTCATAATACGCTCGCTTACGACACGTAGAAGCTTAAGACTTCTTGCCTAAGTCTGCCGCGTATAACAAATCCGCATCCGAATAAGCGCTGCCTGTTGCCTCTGTAGCAATCACCGCAGTAAATGTCACAGTTTTGCATCCTCTTTTTGCCCGGCCCATCCCATCGCACTGCCTAAATGGCGGTTATACCTGCTTTATAGCAGTCTAGGGCCTCTGCTAGTTGTTCGGCTGCACGTGGTCTGTAAAGGGACAGAACATTCCACGTACAGGTCCGAAGGTCGTTGTCCTTATTGCGTTTGCTGGGGTCCTCATCATTTGAGTTGTTCTTATCCGAGGCTTTTGGTTGTTTCGCTTTCGGTTTTTTACGTGGTAGCGAAATTACCCTGACGACACAACCCCCAACCTGGAAGGCCAGTTCCTTTAGTTATACGCCTAGGACGATGGGCCAGTTACACCGGTGCCAGTAGTCCAATACGGGAGTATGAGCGCTGCCGTTGGCCCATTAAGCGGTCCTCCGCCACCATCTCTATTCCAACGTCCTGACCAACATTGGTTCATATAATCGCATGCACTACGATTTGATAACGCATCCTTACAATTTGGAATTTTCCCTCATAATTGGAAGGAGTCAACTGTTATACCAGTTGAGAAAGTAGTTAACACAGCCAATTGTGAAGAGTTTCGTCCTGTTAATATGCTACCAACCTGCAAAAAATCATGTAACGAGTAGTGGCTAACCAATTGCAGGTCTATTTGGAGATGAATGAATTGTTTATTAAAGAACAGTCTGGATTCAGAGGAGGACACTCATGTGAGACAGCTTTAAATTGGCTGTTATTTTAGTGGAAGAAAGAATTAGATGATGGTAATTCAGTGATAGCTGTCTTCTTGGACTTCAAAAGAGGCTTTGAAACGACTGATAGAGACATATTAGCACGAAGACTAGAGCTGCATAGTGCTAAAGGTACTGAACTCAAGTGGTTTAGATCATACTTATCGGGAAGATCACAGAGGAAGGTGAGTGATGTGTTGTCGGACCCAGTGGATGTTGGCTTGGGCGTGCCTCAAGGATCGGTGTTGGAAGTAATTCTTTTCTTGTTGTACATGAATAACATTAAGCAATACGTGCAGTATTGTAAAATCATGTTATTCGCGGACGATACTATAATTTATGTAAGCGGAAAGAATGTGGAGTGTATATGTCAGAGATTGAATGTGGACTTAGAGAATGTGAATATGTGGCTTAAAATGAACAAATAAAAATTAAATGTGAAAAAATCTAAGTGTCTGAAATTTAACTTGGTTGATCCTATTATAGTGCGAATGGATGGGGACATTATTGAATGTGTGGATTATATTAAATCCTTAGGTGTAGTGTTGGATTCTAAACTGAATATAAAAAATCACATAGACTATATATGTGGGAAAATAGCAAAGAAAATTGCTTTCTTGAGAAGGATAACAAGAGTATTAACATTCGAAAGTGCAATTTTAATTAACATTTTGCCACATTTTAATAGCTGTTCCACTCTGTTATATGCTAGTCAACAACGAACAAAAGATAAGCTTCAATTCTTGCAAAACAAGGCTATGTGTGTAATCTCCAATTCGAATAATGCTCGATACTCTCAAATGGATGAATATTCAGCAGAGGCTATTACTCAGTGCTATGATGTTCATCTATAAAATGAGAAATAATATGCTGCCCGAATATTTGGAATCAAATCTCGTAAGCGTCGGTGATGTTCAGCCGTACAACTTGAGGAATTTGCACAACCTTAGGCCGAACAGATGTAACAGCAGCAGCGCACAGTATTCATTGATATATGTATAAGGGATTAATCGTATTTAACAGCTTACCAAATGAAGTAAAGACTGAGACAAGAATTTTAGTATTTAAACAGAAACTTATTTTATTTATTAAAAACAATTATTAGAGTGCCGAGTGTTAGTAGTTGGTGTTTAATTGGTTATATGCTGTAGTAAACCTAGATATATATGTATATCGAAGTAATTTTTTAATTGTATCTTTCAATTATTTATGTTTATCCGTTTTTTTTTACCATTTGTATTTATATTATCAAAACTGTTATTTGTAAAGTTCGCAGAACTAATAAAATTATTCATATGAGCTATAGAACCGGAACTATGCTCCATCAGAGCCTAATCCGCTGGTGGAGAAATTCGCCTTGGATAGGTTAATCTCAGCTATCTGCCGAGGTGTGAATAACTCTACTATCATCGTCTATGTTGAATGTCATAATACGCTCGCTAACGTGTCGGAAGCTTAAGGCTTCTTGCCTAAGTCTGCCGCGTGTAACAAATCCGCATCCGAGTAAACGCTGCTTGTTGCTTCTCTAGCAATCACCGTAATATTGTAGATGTCACAATTTTTCATCTTCTGTTTGCCCGGCCCATTCCATCGCACTTCCTGAATCTCGGTTGTATCTGCTTTATGGCACTCTAGAGCCTCTGTGATTCGAATACGTAGAAGCAGCTAGCACAAGGTATTTAATAAGTTCAAACCTAACTGGAACTCTTGACGCCACTGTTGACACCGTTTAGGGAATTCGTCCGCGGCCTCCTGGAGCAAAAAGAAGTGCTCTACTGAGAAAGCAGTCTTCCCCCCTCTCTCATCTATTGCCGCCAAAAATCCTCCAAACGGGGTTGGTTTCCCATTTCTTGGGTCAAGGTACTAGGCACCCAGCTGTTACCATCTGGAGGCTGAGAGTAGGAGTTGGTAGGCCTCAGCTAAGTGAAAACGCTTGTATTTTCTTATAATCGCACGCACTACCGTTTGCTGCAGGTTATAATTTTCTGGAAATATTTCGTCTGGGAGTGTGTTCCAAAGATGCTTGTCTTGTAACCTGTTCTTGTGGTTGTCAGGTGAATATGAACGTTGTATGCACTAGTGGCCTGCCTACTAGGACGTTGAAAGGTCGAGTTTCTAGGGATCATTCTGTTGAGATGTCCGAACATCTGCCATGGTTGTATCTGTAGAATAAGCATAATCTGACATCTGTCACTTGCCTTCGATAAGCCAACGGTTGAAGGTTGGACGTAAGTGCTGGATCATTTGTTAAGCGAACTGCTCACCTCTCGATGCTGTCAAATAGATTTAGATAGTGATTTAGGGCCAAGCTCCAAACATGAGAGCAGTACTTAAGTTGATGCAGTGCAAAGTACTTTTCTGCTCTGAAAATATAACTCAACTTCGTGGAAGCTGATTTTGCGATGTTGGACATGTGGTCATGCCATGTTACTTCAGAGCTTACTATGACATCCAGTAAATGGATGGTCTCCTTGTAATCGATTATTTTGTTATCCATTTGAAGCTGGGAAATAGTAGATGCATTTTTTCTGGAAAAGCTGGTGGATTGTGTTTTCTTCGCGTTGAACTCCACAAGGTTTGCTTTTCCTCATTACAAAATTTTCTGCAGATCTTCGTTAATTGTGAGAATTTGTTCGCATTTCTGACTATGTGACGTATTGGCAATCATGGGCATAATATTTGTGCAAGATGGTACTATAGATCGCTGCCATCGACGAAACTTATTATTTGTTGATCCTAATAGATCATTAATATTGAGTAAAAATAATGTTGGAGAAAGAATGGATCCTTGAGGTACTTACTTACTTATGTCCTTTAACCCCTCGGGGGGCATAGGGCGTCAACCACGCCTGCGCGCCATCGTGTTCGGAGTTCTGCAACGCGTTTGAGCTGCCTCCAACTCATTCCTAAAGAGCTCGATTCCTCCTCAACTGTTCTGCGCCACGTTTGCCTAGGGCGTCCCGCTATTCTGCCTGCCTGGGTGAGCGGATTCCATTGCATAGCGTATTTCGCAATGGAGTTGTCTTCGCGCCGTAGGGTGTGTCCAATCCATTGCCACTTTCTTCTTCGTATAGTAATGCTTATAGGTTCTTGGCCCGTTCTCAGATAAAGTTGTTCGTTGGAGATGCGGTTCGGCCAAAAAATCCTCAAGATGATTCTTAAGCATTTGTTTACGAAGACTTGCAGCTTGCGTGTGTTAATGGTGTCCACCTTCCAGGTACTGCACCCATAAAGCAGCACTGATTCTACGTTGGAGCGGAACAGTCGTAGCTTGGTTCTTAAGCTAATAACATTGCTTCTCCAGATTTTGGACAGCATTCCGAACGCAGCTTTAGCCTTCCCGATTCTGCTGCACACATCCAGTTCGGTGCCACCGCGATTAGCCGAGACGACACTTCCTAAATATAGAAAGTTATCAACTTTCTCGACTTGCTTTCCGGCAATGTTAAGTTGAGCGCGGGTATTGGAAGTACTCAGGGCTTTTGTTTTGGCTGTGTTTATTTTTAGCCCCACTTTGTTTGCCTCAGCTTCTAGATTTTGGGCCATCAAATGAAAATCCATTATCCGATGTGAAAGTAGACAAACATCGTCAGCGTAATCTAGGTGTTTAAGGTAAGATGTCATAGTCCAACGAATTCCAGAATTAGCTTCCGTCAATGCTGCACGGAGTACATCGCTGATAACCACCAAGAACAATAGTGGGGACAGTATGCACCCTTGACGTACTCCACTTTGGACTTCAAAGTCCTCCGACACCTTACCATTGTGCACGACGTGACACTTGCTGCCCTCATATGTAGCCTTGATAATAGCTATAAGCTTTTCTGGAATGCCTCTCCTGCGCAAGGCCAGCCAGATAGCATCTCGATTCAAGCTGTCGAAAGCCTTCTCGAAGTCGATAAACAGTAAATGTAGCGGAGACCTATACTCAACGCATTGTTCGATTATGATCCGTAAGGTGTTTATGTGGTCGATGCAGGAGGATCCAGCGCGAAAGCCTGCCTGTTCGACATCGAGAGTTGAATCTAAATGATCTTTAATTCGTTCTAGAATTATTCTAGCTATTATTTTGGCTACAGCTGGAAGAACACATATACCTCTCCAGTTACCGCACTCCATCAAGTTACCCTTCTTTGGAAGCTTAATGATCATCCCCCTTTTCCACTCCTGTGGAAATTGTTCACTATCCCAAGCTCTCCGTATTAGCGGATGCAGCAAATCTGCCGATGTATTTGGCGCCGCTTGAAATAGCTCGGCAGGGATGCCATCAATACCCACCGCTTTGTTTTTCTTGAGGGACTTGATTGCTGTTATTATTTCAGCTTTACTGGGAGGTACGGTGCGAATTCGGGAATTTGTTGCTTCGAACTGCTCATTCGAATTCAAGATCATACCGCCGTCGTCTAAGTGATTTAGCACTGCAGCAAAATGTTCTCTCCATCTAGTGAGCTGATCCTCATCCGAAATCAGAAGGTCACCGTCTAGACTCTTCACTGGATGTTGTTTGGAGTTTCGACCACCAATGAGCTCCTTAGTGATGTTGTAAACAGTCCTACTGTCGCACCTACTCGCTGCTTCTTCAGCCCTTGAGGCCAGTGAGTTGACATGTTGACGCTTGTCACGTCTCACACTACGCTGCACTTCTTTCTTCTTCGCACGGTATTGGGCTTCAAGCTCGGTTCTCTCTACTGCTGAGGCCGCTGCAATCCGAGCCTTGATTGCTGTACGCTCATCGATCCGTCTCCAGGTGTCTGTAGAAAGTCATGTGCGGTGGTGTTTCTGCTTTTTACCGACATAAGTGCGTTCCCCAGTCGCAAAAGCATTTTTCACAGCACTCCAGTGGTCATCCATGTTCTCTATGCTGCTGATTGCTTCTGCTTCTAAGGCAAGATGGTCCCTGAACTGTTGGCGCACTTGGGGAACCTTGAGCCTGTCGATATTAAACCTGGTGATGTTAAGCAGGTTTGAGCGGTTGCTGTTGACTGATGCAGTACGAAGGCGTAAATGAGCTACTATAAGATGGTGATCTCGTTCTTGTCCGACGTCAGCTCCACGTCTGTTTCGGACGTCCAGGAGACAATTTCTAAAGCGGCGACTGATCGCAATGTGGTCGATCTGGTTGGATGTTCGTTGCCTATCACTAGAGACACAACTGATCTTATGGCAGGTGTTATGCTTAAATAGCGTACCTCCGATGACTAGGCGGTTGGTATTGCAGAAGTCCACAAACCGCTCACTATTGTCATTACGGTCTCCCACGCCGTGAACTCCCATCACGTGCTTAAGCATGGTGTTGTCGCTACCCACCTTGGCATTGAGATCTCCCATTACCATTACGATGTCCCCATTAGGCGTTTGGTTGTAGGCGGCACCTAATTGGCTATAAAAATTATCCTTTTCATCCTCAGTCGCGTCTAGAGTCGGAGCATAACACTGTATGATGGTAATTTTGCAAACTCTACTCTGGAACCTAGCCGTCAATATCCGGTCACTATGGGGTTTCCAGGATATGAGGCTACTACGTGCTGCTGGAGTTAGCATGAGTCCTACGCCAGAACTCCGTGCACTTCCAGCTGGTTTACCAGAGTAGAGCACGACAGTGCTTTTTGTTGGGGAGATGTATTCCCCAGCATCGTACCATCTTATCTCGCTCAGCCCTAAGATGTCGATTTTATACCGTGCGAATTCGCGCTCCAATTGGAGGAATCTGGCGTTATAAGGCCCTTCCTTGAGTGAGTCCAGGAGGGTCTTAACGTTCCAGAATCCGATCGTTGTCCGTGTCCGATAGCCAAAGGTCGTCAACAAATGATCAGTCCGTATCCGAGGCGTATGTTTCCGTTTCGGAGCAATAGTTTGTTTTACGGTTGCGGCTCGCTGGGCCACAGACCAACCGACACTTATCCTGTTTTTTGGCGCAGGAAGCTCGCCATTCGTCCTCTCCCGTTAGCAATTTCCGAAGAAATTCCCAGATGGCACCACGAGGAGGTGGGAGTAGGGCTTACTAACAGAGCTGCTAGGTTTTCGGCTGCAGTGGCTCCTACTCGTTACTTAGCGGACCAGCACCTATCGGGAGATGCTGCCCCTACGAGGCCTTTGTTAGTCGTTTGCCATCCAAATCCTTGAAGTGCACCAGCATTAATAGTAAATGTGTCGGAAGACATACCGTCTGCAGAATTGTTGTGGTATTCCATAGGAAGCTATTTTGCTTAGTAAAGTGCTATAACTCGACTCTATCAAACGCTTTTGAGATGTCTAGTACAGCTCCATGTTGTTGAATTGCTGAGGTTCGTAGATGGGCTACGTAACTCAGCAAGTCTCATGTTTAACTGCATCTACGAAAACCATACTGCCGGTAACTTAGTAGCACATGAGCCTCTACACATTTGATGATATGGGCGCTTATGGTATTTTCCATGAATTTAGAAAGCATAGATAGCAGGGCGGTCAGTTCGTGGTAGGCGCCTTTTTCGTTGTTTGGGAACCGGTTGGGTGCGGGCGGTTTTTCAGCACAATGAAAACGTTCTCTGTAAGCAAGATAAAGAGAAAAGTTTGCAAAGAATCGGTGCTAGTACCTGTGTACAGTTTTTGAGAACTATGGCTGGTATTCCATAGTCCAGGTTTTTAAGGATGCACCGAATCACATGAGCCCTGAACTGCACCTCGGGCATCGATGCCGGTACAAGCCCGTAGAACTGGTTGACTTACTTGCACTGGGTCTAGTGTTGAATTGTCTGAAAAAATATTTGCGAAAGTATTATCTTTTTCTTTGGGTGCTGTGCCTAGTAATCCGTCCTCTTTTAATAATGGATTCACTTCGATAGTTATGCAAATTTCATACCTAAAACTTAGCCTGTAAGTGGAAAAGTGGTAAATCAAACATGAACACTCTGAATGGTTATGGCACACATGTAGATATCCCAAGATGCGCTGACTCTATAACTAAAAATGTCAATATATGCCAATTATTTATCCGATCTAATCCTTCCGGAAAATAAATACCAATTGACGACTTAATATTACAATATGGGCAGCCAATACTCATAATTTGTTTGTTACACTTGTTAAAAATAATAAATGCGAATACAAATCAAAATCAGTGCGAGGAATATGGCACGGTGTGGATATCAGCACATCGTATTGGAAGCACAATTATACGGCCAAACGCTGAGCTGTCTAATTTGTTGTCTTAAATAAGTTTAACAGCGATGCAACATAAGCCCAAACACGATAGCCTGCCTACCTATTGAACGACACGATTGTAATGGCAATGGCGATGGCGATGATGTGGCCGCACTCTTCTTCTGCCACCGCCGCCGACGAAGAAGACGACGACGACGACAACGATTACCACGATGACGACGAGGATGAGGATGATGACGATGATGTTCTCTACTGTTCCCGATCTGGATCTGAATCTCGAACGTTGCGTGTGCACTTGGTGCAACCGTTTATATAAAATGAATTCAAAAATCATAAATTAACCCTTCTCCGTTGTCGTTTTATCTGTTCCATATCTCCAGGTGAGATCTCTTCCAGTGCTGTATCACCACCACCTCGCTGCTGGCTGTAGAACTACTACTAACAACAACAACAACAGCAACAACAACAGAACTAACAGCAGCAGAGGCCAAAACAAAACGAATGACGACTCTTCTTAAGGAGAAAAACATTTGATCCAACTGCTGTCATCACTTCTGTTGGTCAATGTTGAACAAGGTTTTGAACAGAAGATTTTCTGTGGAAAATCGCCCCGATGCTGCACACACACACGCATACAGTGCTGTGTATCTGAGTGATATAGGTAGGTTAGGTAAGCAGGTGAGGATGGAGCCCATCAAGCCCCTCAATCCGTGGGTATTTAAGAGGAACTTGATTACAAGCATACACCCTGGTCCGTGAGATAGGAACGCAGTTGTATGTACACTGGCTACTTAAAAATAAATAACTAAATGCAATCACAGGAATTGGTGGTGTAGTGTTTCTTCCGATTTTCTTGCAAATCAAAGAAGGGACTGGTGCTGCTGCGGCTGCGGCTGCTGTTGGTCACCACAGTGTCCCATGCGCTGAATCGTGATTCCACGAGTTTCCATCCTATCCAGGAGGGACTGCTGCTGCCGCTGCCAACAAGTGGGTACCCTCACATTTGTAAGTCGACATTCACATAATTCAAATGGTGAGGGCGCATACAAATTAGTCGTATGCAAAAATATTTTATTATTTGTTCCGCAGGTTAAGTTTAGGTTTTATGCCTTCGGGTATACGTGTGCAGTGTAACTGGAAACGTCTTGCTCTTTGTTGCCGATGTTTCTGTTTTTGGTTTTTATGAATTCCGCCCTTTTTTGTCGTTCGAAACACACACATAAAGTCAGATTGTCGGCGTTTTGGCTTTTTAAGGCTTCAAACGAGTCTGCCGCCAAATCCATTGCTGAATACTAAAGGCCAAGTAATTTCTGTGAATTTGGTCGTTTAATTTTTGGCAAAGTGCAAATTGTTGCTTGTGATTCAGTTTGGGTTTAGAATTGACAATTAGGCGGTTAGTTGAAGGGCATTTGGTTTATTTTACTTCAAGTCAAGTTCTAATGGCTGGTAATGAAAATGAATTTGTTCCAGAAGACAACTAGTGGGGAGAGTTCGAATTCAAGGAGGCATTCATTCACATCATGCATACACAATGGAAACTACTTATACTAACCTTTCAGGAGTAGCATCTCTCGTTAGATGTATTTTTTTTTTGTATTTGTATTTGTATTTATTAAAAACATGATGACAACATACTACAAGATTAAAGCATCTTTTCGAAGTATTAATATCTTAAATTACATAATTAAAAATTTCACCTAATAAATCTTAAATACTAATAGCTGGTTGTACCCGCTTCGTTGGGTCTTTAAATATGCGATTTAAAGTACACTTCTTTAGAGAACTCTCCGTTTTGTCATTGAAATAGTTTACGCGGTAATCCTTTATGAGGGTCGCGGTGGTAGGATGATTAGGTGCACTCTTCATCATTCTTGATCGTCCGCCGTCGACTTCAAATCATTAGGAGGAATCCCTAGACGGCTCCAGGAGAGATGTCGGACTTGATCCAACCATACATTCCTAGGCCTACCGAGGGGTCGCTAACTTGATGGCTCGGCAATCATGACACGTCTTGGAAGCCGGTCTGGGGACATACGCACTACGTGACCAAACTATCAAAGCATAAATCCTTCCGTTTGAAGAAGTAGCTGCTTAACATTGAGCGCCTCGCGTACTCTGGTGATACGCATTCGATCCCTATGAGTGATTCCAGCAACACCGCGAAGGAACTTTTTTCAGCAGCTTGTATCCGCGACTATAGGTGAGAGTTGGAACATATACCGAGTTAAAAACCGATGATTTTCAGTTCAGCATTCCTTATAAAAAAAAAAAATTTCTACAAAATAACTCGACATTGCTCTTTCCATCATTGGTGAATAAGACTCGGAGATACTTAAACTTATCAACCTGCTTCAGTGGGACTCAACAAACATGCAGAGTGTACTGAATAGGCGTTCTGGAAACAAGCGATACTTCCGATTTTTTCACGTTTACTTCCATTTCAGCATCATCACAAACGGCTACAAACCTTTCGAGTGAGCGCTGAAGTTCGGTTTGAGAGGACCCAACGATGACCAAATCATCCGCGAAGAGTGGATGACCAATGCTTAGGTTCCCCACTTTGCAACATTCTCTGCTTCGGCTGCGCTGCAGCATCCAGTCCATATGTGCAATGAAGAGGCGAGGTGACGAAAGGCACCCTTGGCAGAGTCCAACCCCCACAGTGAAGGGTTTTGATTTACTACCATTTACCCGAACACAGCTTCTATAGTTTTTATATAAATACTGCATCGCCCCTAATAAGGAATTCCAGAGTTTGCCTCGAGGAGCCCTAACACATGCTTTCGCCAAATACACAAGCAGGTGTATACAGATTCAGCATACTCCCAGGACTTCTCAGGAACCATTCTGAGAGTGAATAACTGGTCGATTGTGCTTCTACCGGGCCGAAAACCGAAACCATTGCTCATCCGCCAAACTATCCTCAACCAGAGCTCTGGAACGCATTTCTAGCACCTTAGCAAAGACGTTTCCACGGGGACTTAAAAGAGATATCCCCTCTAGTTGAATCAATCTCTTTTGTCCCCCTTTTGTTCGTTCAATCATCGCCGTGTTCGGACGTTCTTTTACTTGTGCTCCGCGTTCAAGTTTATTGTCTACCTTTCCCCTCCATATATATTCCGCGGCAATAACCCAAGTGCATTAACTCTAGCGCTAAATTGTACTTTCGCAATTCATCGCTTTATCGGTTTCGTAAATACATAATAGTGTCGATCTGCTGACCCGCAATTTTATTTATTTTTTCTGTGCGTGACTTTTCACCTACTTGCTTTTTTGCGCTTCGCTCAATTGACCTACTGCCTGAATTAACCGTGGCTCTCTGTGGCAACCCCGACTGCTCCGTCATCAATAATTTCACTGGTTAATGGATCTCTTGCAGAGGTATATGTGGGAAGGTGTTTCACCCTATTTGCACTGGACTCACCAGAAGCGCCATCAACAACCATCTACAAGAATTCACTAGTATATTTTGATACTTCTGCGACGAATGCAAAACCATTTCCCTTTCACATATACTGCTGGCTATTAAATGTAATAACCAGCAGGTTTGTGATCTGTCGGACTTGGTTATCGGTTTCAACAAAATGATCCGCATCAACAACTTGAAGACTAGTCAGCTTCTGGCGTCGAACTGGGACTCCATCAATAGCTCACTGGATAAGTTTCACAACGGGCACAAATCTCTCTTGAAAAACGTTGAGGTCCAGCTGAGGGAGATCAACAGCTCCATTTTACGCAACTCAATGATCTGCGACACCTTAAACTCGTCCATAATCACTTTAACCGCCGACTTGGAAAAATACATTGTCTGTAAATCCAGAGGGGACCTTAATTCTTCGTCTGCTACTCCAAAGTTTACTGCCGACGCATACGAAATACACAACGTAATGACAAATGTAACCGGGGCACTGTCAGTGCAATCTGGAGCACTTGCCTCTGTTGCTGGTAATTTGGCAGACCATGCTAAACGGATTGAAGAATTTCAGGCCACCATGGACTCCCTACATCACGAATCGTCGTTGACCAAGACATCGATGCAAGTAATTGCGGAAGAACTCAAGTCAGTTTCAAGTAAACTTGATCTTCTACCGTGCGAGGGCCATTCTTCAAATAATAAATCTCTTTTCGATGAGTTTCGCACGGATTACGCCTCCCCTGAGATCGATGTTGCTACCGTTTTGGATAAATCGACCAACACTGCTAGCTCTGCCCATGTGTCTACCGACATTATCGACTTTGAAATAGAGCCTAACACCCCCAACGTGATCGTCCTTCCTCTTACCAAGAAGACCAAGATGCGAAAGGAACCCCGACCGACAAAGTCTCTCAAACCGCTAACTTCTCAAAACTCACCAAGCAAATCTTCTGATACCTGGAGACAACAATGGACCTTGAAGAAAAAATGTATTCCTCCGCAAGAATATGATTCTGTCACCTACCTCTTAAAGGGTCTTCCTCTCTGTATCGACGAACAATGGATGTACAACTGGTTCTACTCGAAGTACAGGATTTCGGAAGCATACTTCGTGAAGGTTTCGCGCTCCACTATGTGTAAGTTGTCTCACTCCTCATTCATTGCTTATATGCCTAGGAAATACGATTGGCTTTTCTTCACACCCAACACCGACGTTTTTTCACGTGATGGCATCGAGTTTCGTCGCTGGAAGGACCCTTCATCTTTAAATCTACAAAAACCTTATCGCACCAGTCTTTTTAATACTAGCAATGTTTTTTCGCCTCAGATTGTAGGTTTACAAATCCTCCTTCCCTTCTAAAATAGCTACTACTTGCCCAATAACCCCCCGATGCAATCGCGTGTCCTTCAGTCAAACTCCAATCTCCGGTCCTGGCCTCCCCGCATCTTATAATAATAATTTCAATCGCTCCCACCTTCTTGATCCGGTTCCCACTTCATCTTCTGACTCTATCGGCGCTAATACTCCTACCACTTCTGTGACCTCTGCTCACACGCGTGCTGATTTCAATAAGTTTTTTTTTCCAAATGCCTGTCCCTTTACTACCAAAATGTCAGAGGACTGCGCTCTAAAACATCGGACGTATACTTAAACTCTCAGAAGCTCCCCTACGATGCTTTTGCCTTAACGGAAACAAATCTATTACCTAATCATAAGGACACCGAACTTTTTACCTCTGCTTCAATGTATTCCGTAAGGACGTCCTAGTCGCTAATGAAGCTCCATCCGGCAATGCTCTCTCCTGCGACGATCTCCCCAGTATTACCCATGGATGTGGTGTTCTTCTAGCCCTTCATACTTGTTATGACGCGTCAGCTTTTTCAATCCCATCTGCATCTAACCTAGAATTGATTTGTGTTAAAATCAATCTTGCAAAACGTTCTCTTTACATCGTTTGCTGCTATATCCATCCTGCACAACCTATCTTCCTCATGGAATCTATTACCCCAGAAGATGATGTTATCCTTGTTGGTGATTTTAATCTACCTCGGTTGTGCTGTGCTTAATCAGACGATGACATTCACTTCGTTTCTATTAATGCCTCTTCCGACAAGGAAGTCTTATTCACCGACCGACTTCTGGCTTCTGCTCTGCACCAGATGAGTAGTATTAAAAACAATCTGGGAAGACAGCTAGGTTTAGTTTTTTCATCTGACCCCGATAACTGTGTAGTTACCATAAGTAACCACCTCCTCTCTAAACTGGACGCCTATCACCTTCCCATATTTTTAACATTTTCATATGCCAATGAAAACATTAATGTTCTCACCTCACCGAATTCGTTTCTTCCACATTATGTGCAATTGAAACAGGTAAAGAAGTAGGCGTCGTGGCTACTGACTTCAGTAAAGCGTTTGACAAAATCTCTCACAAAATCATATTCCTCAAACTTTCAGCTGTTGGTTTTCCGCCGTCATTTATTTCATGGGTGGAATCCTACTTAGAAGATCGCCAATACAGGGTCCTTTTTAGATCTTCCGTTTCTAATCCAATCATTGCGACCTCAGGTGTTCCTCAGGGCAGCCATTTAGGACATCTTTTATTTGTATTGACCATAAACGATGTCGAACTTATCATTAAAGGATCTGACCTGGCAATCTACGCAGACGATATGAGGATTTCAAAA
The DNA here is from genome assembly GCA_945910035.1 of Brachypalpus laphriformis. NCBI lineage: Eukaryota > Metazoa > Arthropoda > Insecta > Diptera > Syrphidae > Brachypalpus > Brachypalpus laphriformis. Next base: position 161,966,076 of record OX246754.1, on the reverse strand, counting down.
CAAATTTCCTGCATTACTGATTCTCACTCGCTGCAGGCTGATTTAAACCTCTTCCTCACCTGGTGCCGAGAAAATCTTTTAGAACTCAACGTCGCAAAATGCCAATCAATTACTTACTTTCGTAGACGCCCTCCCTTGCCTCCAAGAACTTATTTTTTCAACAATGAACCTGTTCCCATTGTTAGCTTAACCCGTGATCTTGGCATCATTTGCGACACTGAACTTAACTTTCGTTCCCACATTGATAACGTAATCAACAGAGCCAACTCAACACTAGGTTTTATAAAACGATGGTCAAGGGAATTTTCTAACCCCTATGTAACCAAATCTCTTTACATGACCTTCGTCGGACCGCTTCTTGAGTATGCCAGCCAGGCTTGGGCACATTACCAACAAGTCCACATTCATAGAATTGAAGCTGTTCAGCGCAGATTCATCCGTTTCGCCTTGCGAGGTCTACGCTGGAATGACCCGTACATCTTACCTCCCTATGAGAACCGACTAAAATTGTTACACTTGCAAGCCTTAGAAACACGTCGCGTTCACGCTGATATACTTTTTCTGCACCAATTATTAGCGGGAACTATTGACTGCCCCCATCTGCTGCAACTGATCTCGTTTAATACTAACCCTCGACGTTTAAGATCAGCACCCCTATTCCGCCTTCCCTATCACCGTACTGTATACGGCCAGTATGAACCTCTGACCAGAATGCTACGTAATGCAAATGAGTTCCCTGATGTCTTTGACGTGCACCACAGTAGCAAATCTAGCCTTCGCAACTCCCTACGTACCTTACCTGCCCACTCCTAGTTGTTGTTTTGTTAGTTTTAAAAATAAAAAATAATAATCAAAAATAAGAAATAAAAAAATTAGTGTTAAGTAATTGATTATTTGTTAGGTAATTAGCCTTAAGTTTGTACTGCTTGTATTAAGCTAACTAAATAAATAAATAAATGTTTTACAAAGACGGACAATCACCAGGTGTTTCACCGCATACCCATGCCAGTTTAATCACTCGTGAGGGCCATTGCACTCACTATTTACCAAAAGCATTTGGCATTTCTGGCCCGATTTCATTAACATCGGTAGAATTGCTAACTTTTAGCGATTTGATCGCCAAAGTCTCGAGCATAGGTCTGTCATCTTCCTGGTGACATGGCTTGTTCGGGTTTGAGCAATTCTGAAAAGTGCTAGCTCCATCTCCATCGCTCATTGGAAAGCAGTGTACCGTCTTTGGTTTTGACTCTTCACGACATTCAACTTTTTTTTTCTGATTCGGCGGACGGCCTGCCAGAATAATTTATTTACAGATATGCAGTCACGTTTCAATGAAATAGTTTAGTACATTTGAAAAACACATATAATTACCTGAAGTATTTCTCGAAAAACACCTTCTAAAAGGTCGGAAAATAAACCTGAAGTATGAGTATTCAACTTGTAATATACTGCCTACGCCACCCTGTTAATAATTTATTCTAAATCTACTAAAACATTCTAAAATGTGGACAAATCCAACGATCAACAACATCTCATCTAATAAAATGCAAAAAAAAATGCAATTTTTCTATCTGTACATGCATATTATTATTATTATTATTATTCTTCTTCCTCTTTTTCGTTTTATCGGCGAGGCTATGACCCGAAAACAAGGGATCACAATCCTCCACTTCACCGCATTGCTACTGATCCGCCTGTGAGGTTGGCGTATTTGACCTCTGAAAATATCGGCAGGCCTGCCGATTTTGGATCACTCGGTTACTGAGGCCAATGAAATGCCGATGTCGTCGCATTTGTCTGATCCAGGCGTTTATAGGCCCGCCTTTCCTACATCGCAATGTCTTTGGAACGTGCATTGATATTGCCTTTTTAACAGGGTTCAAATGATCTCTTCTTTGAACGTGGCAACACCAGCTGAGCCGGTCGCGCTCTATTTTTTGTACGATGGTTTCCTTGATATGAAAGCTTCCACGGATCTTCGAACTTCTTATTCGATCAAGCTTTGTCACTCCTGCTGTCATGCGAAGCATCTTCATCTCAGCTGCCGTTAATTTACTCTCATACCTTTTGTACATCGTCCAACATTGTGAACCGTATGTGAGCGCTAGACGCACAACTGCGGTGTGGAGCCTTCCCTTCAACTTAGGTGGCATTTTTCTGTCACAGAAGATAGCGGAATTTTCTCGCCACTTTATCCACCCTACGCTAACGCGATGATTGATGTCGTCATCACAAGTTGCTTTGCTATTGATCATAAAATCCTAGATATTTGAACTTTTCGTACTTGGTAAGCACTTACTTACTTAGGTGGCGCTACAGTTCGGGGTGAACCTGGGCCTCAACCAACAAGCCTCTCCATTTAGCTCGGTCTTTAGCTAATTGCCTCCAGTTGCGCACTCCAAGTTGGTCGAGGTCCCCTTGAACTTGTGCGCGCCACCTACGGCGATAATTCCCTCTATTGCGTCGTCCCTCGGGGTTAGATTCGAAGACTCTGCGGGCCGGAGCGTTGGTGTCCATTCGCTCTACATGTCCTAGCCACCTCAGACGTCCAATACGCAGTTTTTTGACTAGGTCGATGTCGCTGTACAGCTCGTATAGTTCGTGATTGAATCTTCTCCTCCAAAACCCGTCAACGCAAACGGGACCGAAAATCTTACGAAGAATTTTTCTCTCGAAGCGACCAATGATATCTTCATCCTCTTTTAATAAAGTCCATGTTTCAGCGCCGTAAAGCAGGACTGGGATGATCAAGGTCTTATATAGAGTCTCCTTAGTTGTTCGAGAGAGGGCTTTACTGTTGAATTGCCTTATAAGCCCAAAAAAACAGCGATTGGCAAGAGTTATTCTTCGATTGATTTCTGCGCTGATTTTGTTTGCTGAATTTATAGCAGAGCCAAGGTAGACAAAGTCCCTTACTACCTCGAAGTTATAGCTGCCCACGGTGACGTTTTGTCCAATTCGTCGATGTTGGTTTTCCCTTCTAGTTGACAGCATATACTTGGTTTTGCCCTCGTTTATCGCCAAACCCATTTTGGCCGCTTCCGCCTCAATGCTTGCAAAAGCACCGGTGACAGCCCGCTGAGATCTTCCGATAATGTCTATATCGTCGGCGTATGCAAGCAGCTGTACAGACTTGTAATAGATTGTGCCTCCGGTGTTGGCTTGTGAGTTCCGCACAATCCGTTCAAGTACAATATTGAAGAAGTCACATGACAGCGCGTCACCTTGTCTAAAGCCTTTTTTGACATCAAAGGTCTCGGTGAGGTCATTACCGACCTTGATGGAGCAGCGAGCGTTCTCCATCGTCAGCCTGCACAGGCGGACAAGTTTGGCAGGGATGTCAAAACTAGACATGGCTCTATAAAGCTCTTCTCTATAGATGCTGTCATAGGCGGCCTTGAAATCGATAAAGAGGTGGTGAGTATCGATTTGGAATTCTTGGGTTTTATCCAGGATCTGCCGAAGTGTGAAGATTTGATCGATGGTGGACTTTCCTGGCCTGAAACCGCACTGATAGGGTCCAATCAGGCTGTTAATAAAGGGTTTCAGGCGTTCATACAATATCGCAGAAAAGATCTTGTACGCGATGTTGAGGAGACTCTGTTGAGATGCCTCTATAATTGGCGCAGTTGAGGGGGTCTCCTTTCTTGTGGATCGGGCAAACGATGCTGAGATTCCATTCATCAGGCATACACTCCTCTGACCAAATATTAGAAATGAGTTGGTGTATGCACTCTACCAATTCATCCCCAGCTGCCTTGAAAAGTTCGGCCGGTAAACCGTCAGGTCCAGCAGCCTTGTTCGATTTTAGCTTGGATATTGCTATCCTCACTTCGTTTTGGTCAGGTGGACGGAAATTTTGACTATCATCGTCCATGTTGAATGGTTCATTCTGCCTGACAGCGGGATGTTGGTCTTCGTCGCCGTTATACAGTCTGCAGAAGTAGTTTTTCCATATTCTCAGCACCGACTGTGATTCTACTACGAGGTTTCCATTCTCATCTCTACAGGTTTCTGTACGGGTATTACTTCTCTGACACGTTCTTTTTACCTTTTGGTAAAACTTCCGTACATTGTTCCTGGAGTATAGACTCTCGATATTCTTAAACGCGCGCTTCTCATGCTCTTTCTTCTTCTTTTGGAGAAGCCGATGTTCTTCCCGTCTCTTTTGCTCGTAGAGCTCACGAGCAGTTCTCGTCTTCCTTTGCAGCGCCGCTTTGTATGCCTCTTGTTTTGCTGCATGCACTCGCCGGCATTCTTCGTCAAACCAGGGGTTTCGCGGTGGTGGGCGAGCGATACCCAGCACATCAGTCGCGGCGTTTCTGATGGCATGTTGGCAGCGTTGCCACTGGTCTTCGGCACTTGATGCTGGCGGTATAGGGGTGATTGAGAGATTTCGGGATACGCGTTCAGCGAAGAGTCTGGCGGTCTCTTGCGATTGTAACTTTTCGACGTTAAATTTTCTCACAGTAATTCTTCTTTGTTGCTCAGATTGGGATATCCGCATTCGTACCTTGGCTACAACAAGGTAATGATCCGAGTCTATGTTGGCCGCTCGGAAGGTCCGGACATCCAGAATACTGGAGGTATGCCTTGCGTCGATCGCAATATGATCAATTTGGTTGATCGTGACATGATCATTGGACCGCCATGTCTGCTTATGAATATCGAGATGAGGAAACCATGTGCTTGCTATGGTGACATTTCGCTCCACAGCGAAATCAATTAGCCTTAGTCCGTTATCAGACGTGGTGTCGTGTAGGCTATGCTTACCGACTGCTCTACCGAAGACGTCCTCCTTTCCTATTTTGGCGTTAAAATCGCCCAATACGATCTTAACGTCGTATTTAGGACATGGTAAGCACTGTTCCATTCAAATAAATGTCTGGAATAGGCCTGTGTGGATCAGAGAACGGGCAGCACAAGTACTCTGTCTTTTTTGAACTAATGCGATACCCATTTCCCTCCAGAACGTCCACCCACACATCAAGTGCTCGTTGCAGGGATGTAGGGTCCTCACTTATGATGGCTCCATCGTCAGCAAAGAATAACTGATGTACTCTGGGGTCCATCACTTTACCTTCAAGCAGATAATCAAGGACTGTAATAAAGAGCAAATGACTTAAAACGCTTCCCTGGTGGACCCCGACTTTGATTGATAACTCTTCGGTTACTCCAGCGGGGCATCTTACTCTTGTCTTTGCTCCTTCGTACATGTCCATGATCATCTGTACATAGGTTTCTGGACCCTCGATGTCTTAGCGCCACCCATATCAGATCTCGTGGTTGTCTGTCGAATGCCTTTTGAAAGTCAACCAATGCAAATCCCTTAAGGAATCACGAGGTTTTTCCATTATGATCCTTATACTTTGGATTGCATCTGTGGTTGATTTACCCGAGACAAACCCGCACTGATCATCAGATAGCCGTATTATTTTTCGCAGTCGGCCACCTAATACCCGCTCAACGATCTTCATGGTGTGTGACTTCAGCTTGATCGAACGGTAGTTATCACAGTTTCGCGTATCACCCTTCCCTCCATTGATTCGGCATTGGATCACCTCTCATAAATTTGCCATCTGAACCCGACGTCTGCCATCTTTTTCCAGAACTCAGAGGGTATCTCGTCTGGCCCAACCGCTTTTCGTTTTTTGGTGTATTTGACCGCCTCACTAACTTATTCGACTGTAATGTCGGGTATTTCTTCACAGTTAGGGGTGGCTCTTGCAAAGTATAGCCGGGGAACTGTTCATTTGAAGTTCTTCACAATACTGCCGCCACCTCTGCAGAATTTTCTCGTCATTCACAAGAATGCCATGAGCATTGTTAATGAACTTTGGCGAACGAATCTCCTAAGCATTCCTCCTTCTTTGGGTGGCTATTTTGAAGATGGTTGCGCTCTTGTTCATATTGTGCCTTCGCAGCTCCTGGATAGCTTGATTTGCATCAACAACCGGGGAAGATATTTTCTCCAGCTCCCGGTACAGGCCCTCCGTATTCTCTGCTTGCAGCTGGGCGCACTTCTTCTTCGCTTTTTTCTTGCAACATCTGTATTCCATTTCGAGGCGAGCTTTTTCGTCATTATTATTAGAGGGGCACTTTGACCAAGCTTTGAAAGCCGCTTTCTTCTCATTTATCACCTTCTTAGCTTCATCACTCCACCACCATGTTTCTTTGGCGTGTTGATGGTTGCCATTTGAAGCTCCTAGCAGTGATTCGGCCTTCTTTAAGCAAGTTCGCTGTAGGGAAACCCACATATTTTGTGCTCTGCACTCTTTATTGGTGCGATTTTTCATTACGAAAACAAAAGCCTCGCCTTTTTCTTTGTCCAGATTGTACCTTGATTTTCTCAGAGACCCTTGTTTGTTTGCTTTTCTTTGGTGTTTTCATAAAAATTTCTGTTAGAAGGAGACGGTGTTGCCGAGCGATTGCCTCTCCCAGGATCACTTTGCAATCTTTTACCCGAGGCTTCATGAAACTGGCTACCAAATGGCAGTCAATCTGAGTTTCATCTCCACCACTGCTGTAAGTGATCAGGTGTCGGCTTTGTTTGATGAGCATGGTATTTAACACGATAAGACCGTATGATTTGCACATGCTTAGGATGTCTTCACCAGGAAGGTTCCTGGTGCTGTATACTAGTCCTCCATGGCAGTCTTCATAGTCTTCCTTGGGCTTGCCGATATGTCCATTCAAATCTCCTCCAACAAACAGAAACTCTTCCTTTGGGATGTTCTTAAGGAGATTGTGGAAATTTACCCAAAATGCATCTTTATCTCTCTGATTGCACCCATTTTGGGGAGCATATGCACTGACAATATTCCACACCTCTCCTTGTATTACTAGTTTGAGAGACATCAAACGGTCGCTGGACTTCGAAATGCTTAGGACGTTACCAAGTAGCTCTGCCGCAAGGATGATGCCGATTCCGTTCTTAACCTTTTCCGTTCCGTAGTAGAACATCTTGTGATCTTTTGTCATAACGTCCAAGAAACGCGCCCGATTTCCGGTGTTTTTCGATTTTTTCTCTTGGACACACAAGATATCCACCCGACTTCTATTCATCATCTCTTCCAGTTCGTAATTTCGACCGGTCATGCTTCCAACGTTCCAACTCGCGACCCTCAAATTTCGCCCAATCTGTTTCATTATTTTGCTAGCCCCCGGACTCCGTATAGCTCTGAACCGAACGTTTTTGCTTGGTCCAGGCTCAGTACCATGCGCAGCAGTGGTAGTGCCTGGCGGGGTAGTGTCTTTCGTTTTTGCAAGTATTACCATAATGATACAGTTTTGCAATATTACCATATCGCGATGGTGTTTGTTGTTTGACACGTGCATGCTCCTGTTTTAGTATTGTTTGATCTTTCTTCTATAACACCGGTGATCTCCAGTCGTGTCAACCCACGGACTCGCATATACACTTGTGGGACGGTTTTTAAGGTAGTATATGTGTCGCTAGGCTCACTTGGGTGTTATATTGCCTAAATCTGCTTTGTCCCCTTAGTCGCCTTTTACGACAAGCGCTAGTTGTTGGGGGGCGCTGCAGTGATATTCTGAACCCGTCCCTGGAAATATACAGCAGGATCGGTAAGGCAAAAGGTGCGTTCGGTATGCTATCGAAAGTCTGGAGAAGCCATGTTTTCAGCTTAAGAACCAAGCTGCGACTGTTCCGCTTCAACATAGAATCAGTACTACTTGATACCACACGCAAGCTGCAAACCTTCATAAACAGATGTCTAAGAACCATCTTGAGGATACCTTAGCGCAACCATATCTCCAACAAACAACTTCATCTGAGAACTAGCCAAGAACCTATAGACATTACTGTGCGAAGAAAAAGTGGCAGTGGATTGGACACACCCTACGGAAGGACGGCAACTCATGCAGTGGAATCTGCTTAGCCAGGCAGGTAGAACAGCGGAACGCCCTAGGCAAATGTGGCACGGAGCAGCAGAAAATAGTTATAAAATTCAAGTAAAAATGACGGACAACCAAAAAGCTCGGCAACAATTCCTAAAAAAAACAAAAAAATGATTTAATTTATTATACTAGTACAATACATATTTTCGACTCGATTCGCCACTGAAAGTGTAGCAGGAAAAACCCGTGCATAAATTCCCAGAAATATTTGAATCCAAAAAATCCCCACAAATCACCTCCTAACCTGAGAGATACTAAAAAGACACCGAATGAATTCAGTTCTTGAATTCTTATCACTAAATACGCTTGCATTTTGAAAATACTATAAATACTGAACTCACAGTGGAATCATTATCACAATTCTATAGCATCCGTGCTGATTAATACTGAATTACAGATTAAAACATAAACACCTCAAACATGAATTTTAAAGTTTTTCTCTTTCTCATCTTCACTTTGATTGCTACAACAACAACTGCTGTTCAAGCGACTTTCCGTCCATCAGGACGTGGCAACTTCCCAAGACCAGGATCCAGCACAGGACCTTACAATCCAAATCCCAGAAGGGGTCGTTTTTAAAATACTTTCGTTATAAAAAAAAAAAAACTGATTTGAACAAAAATAAAGTATTTCATGAAAAATTTGCATTCTCGATGTGTTTTTCTTTCACCATCCTCACACTGAGAGCATAACATCATCATAACTTACCTTTGTAAAGTACTCCCACTATCGCTTCGACTTTGACCTTATTTAATGTGCTCTCGATAGTATAGGTAGAGTCAATTTCTTGTGTTCTATATTCATGCTTGGTTATGTGCTAAACAAAAACTGCTCCTATTGCTTTGTGCTCTTGTTCCCCTGCGGCACCGCATTAAGGCATTCCTTCGCAGGGGCAGGTTTGGCCCTTCGTCACTTCTTTTTGAGCTGCCAGAGCTGGCAGAATTTTCGTTTCTTGCGTTTCTCGTTGCTCGTTCCTCTATACGTAGTTGCTGCATCATACTCGTGATTACTTCGTTTGAAGTCTCCCAGCCTTCGCTCGTCGTCAAGATTTGTCCAGCAACAAAGAAGTCGGGTATCAAGCATTTATGCTGTGTATCCAATGCCCGATATTTGTGAAATGGGCATACCGTTGAATGGAAAGCGTAATTGGCTTTCTAAGCATTTTAGTTTTACAAATTTCTTTTTCACCATTCCAAAAAAATGTACGCACCTAATTTTTTTTTATTAAATTGCACTTTTCTTATTATAGCGTTAAATGGAGGGTGATTTTTTCGGAAATATACTTCTTCTGATAAAGCCGCTGATTTCAGTGGACCTATTATTATTATTATTTGTGTAGGGTTATTGTGGTCGAAGCTAATGGTCTATTGTGCCCCCTGCTAATACCTTGGGGAGGTTTGTTCGCTCGTTAGAGTCCCCTTCGCAATTGCAATTCCTGAGGAATTCTGTTTGAAGGTCATATGCTCTTACTTTGCCTTGGCGAGAATAGTTCACCTTAGAGCTCTTTCTCCAGACCAGTTTCTTTTAAGAATCTGAGAATGAGAAGTGGGTCCATGGTTGGCATATCCTCTTCTGATACTTGGTATTTGCCCAAGAATTTCAATCTTTTGTGGGTCAGTGCCCCACAGGACTCCAGAAGGTGTTCCGGAGTCTGACATGACTCGTTGCAGAATCTGCAAAGGCCTTCATTTGTTATACCTAGTTTCCGTAGATGCTCCCTGAGTTTGCAGTGCCCCGTTAGGAAGCCTGTTAGGATCCGTAGGTTATTCTTGCTAAGGCAGATGCAGGCCTTGAATCTTTTCCGGTTGTAACATCCCAGTAGTTTCTTAGCTTGCCTCAGGCCTGTGGTGTTGTTCCAGGCTCTTGCTCTGTCTTCTCTCTCCATTTTCCTGAATTTCTCGCGTATGGTGTGTTCCCCCATTCCACAGAATGGTTCAGGTCCAATGAAGGGTTCTGCAGCCCCTTGTCTTGCCAAGGCGTCCGCTGCTTCGTTACCTTTTATCCCGACGTGACCGGGTATCCAGTAAAGTGTAACTTTATTATTTCTGCCCAGTTCATTAAGCTTGCATAGGCATTCCCACACAAGTTTTGACTTAATGACAACGGAGCAAGTGCTTTGATAGCTGCTTGGCTGTCTGACAGTATTGCTATGTCGCAGTTGCTGTATCCCTTTTCGAGATTGAGATGGATGCATCTGTTTATAGCACATATTTCAGCTTGAAAGATGCTGGTGTACTTGCCCATAGGTTCTGAGTGCTTGATTCTTGGCCCAAATACGCCCGCCCCTGTTCCCTCTCCAGTTCTCGAACCGTCTGTATACCACTTTATCGTGTGGCTGCCCAGTCCGTACATCGTGGATTCGTTGCTCCACTCTTTCTTGTTACTTAACTTTGTACTAAAGTTTTTCCCAAAGTTAAATTTCCTGATACTGTCGTCCCTGGGGACGGCCAGAAGGGGAAGTTTTTTGAGAAGTGCATCGTATTCTCTCGTACCAACGCATTTCTCCCTTCAATGCTTTCTTTTGCAATTGTTAGGATCGTCCGCTTTGCATTTTGCCCTACTACGAGATGGAGCGGTGTTAGCTCCAGGAGTACTTCCATGGCTGCAGTTGGACACGTTCGCATGGCCCCAGTGATGCAGAGGCACGCAAGTCTTTGCACTTTAGTGAGTGTCTCCCTCGTAGTGACTAGACTAGTTCGCTTTGTCCATGCTATTGCTCCATAAGTGATCTTTGGTCTCACAATGGCAATGTACATCCATCTTAGAATATTTGGACTAAATCCCCAAGACTTACCCGCTAGGTTCCTGCATATCATTAGAGCACGGGTAGCTTTTTTGGATATCTCCTCTGTGTGTTTCGCCCACAAGAGTTTGCTATCTAGGTGTAATCCTAGATATTTCACTTCCTTTACCGGTGTCAGTATCGTGCCCGACAGTCGGATTGGCTTCAGTGCAAGTTTTCTCTTCCTCGTGAACGGTACTATTGTGGTTTTGGCCGGGTTTATATTAAGCCCAGCCGTGCTGCACCATTCTTGAGTTACTGTTAGGCCCCTTTGTATAATATCACATAGAGTTTCCTCGAATTTCCCCTTGGCAAACAGTACAATGTCATCAGCGTAGGCTTGACAGTTAATTCCAAGGTTTGTTAATTTTTCAAGAAGCTCATCCACAACAAGACTCCACATTAGGGGAGATAACACTCCTCCTTGTGGGCATCCTCTTGTTGTGTTGACCCTGATAATTCCATGTGAAGTTTGAGTTTCTGCTGATCTTGTTCTCAGCAATTCATACATCCACTTAGATACTGTTCTGCTAACTTCCTTTCTGTCAAGGGCTCGTTTAATAGCTTCATGTGAAGTGTTATCAAATGCCCCTTCAATGTCTAGGAAGGCGCAGATTACTATCTCTTTTGTTTCAAGAGCACTCTGGATTGTCTCCGTCAGCTGATAAAGAGCAGTCTCGGTGGATCTGCCCGCTCTGTATGCATGCCGAAGTACATCCTCCCTTAAATGGTTGTCCACAGCTTTCTCCATTGTTTTAAGAAGAAACGATGTTAGGCTGATCGGTCTGTATGACTTAGGCTGTGTTGGGTCCTTCTTCCCCATTTTTGGTATAAACACAACTCTCGCCCGTCTCCATTGGTTTGGAATATATCCCAGAGCAGTCTTTTTGTTATTCTGACCAGGTGTGGTAGTAGTTTTTCTTGCCCCCTTTGCAATAGGGCTGGTATAATACCATATGCACCCGGTGACTTGAAAGGCTGGAAGGAGCTAATTGCCCACTCGATTCTCCCTCTGGAACAGATAGCCCCTGCAATCTCCCAATCTTGCTTCCGAGGTCTGGTCGTGTTGGTCATGCTCCCGTCACAGGTGTTCTGCGAACTTCCGGGGAAGTGAGTTTCTAAGAGCAGTGATGCTCTTTGTTCTTCATCTTTAGTAAAGCTGCCGTCAGGTTTTTTAAGGGATGTTGGCATTCCCCCTGATTTTTCAAGGGCTTTATGTAACCTGGCTGCAGCAGGAGTGCTGTTTATTGTCTCACAGAACTTCCTGAAGCTTTCTTTTTTCGCCCTTCTTAACTCCTTGTTGTAGTTTGTGAGTGCCGCCCTGTAGCTTTGCCAATCCCCATTACGCTTTGCTCTGTTAAACAGCTTGCGTGTATCAGAGCGTAATTTTGTTAGGTTACTGCTCCACCATGGCACATCTTTCCCACGCTTTCTGTTGCTTATGGGGCAACTCGATTCGAACGCGTTTGTAATCGCGGTGCTAATGCCCTCTACCACGTTTTCTAACTCTAGATAGTGTGCTGGAGCCCTCCTCAGATCAATATGTTCAGATTACTGTCTAGGGTTTCTTTAAAAACCTCCCAATTTGTTTTTTTTTGGGTTCCTGACTGGATTTCTTGTGGTACATGCACTATCTAACTCAAACACAATGATTCTATGGTCAGATAATGACGGCTCATCTGATACTTTCCAGTTCCTGACTAACCTACTGATGCTCGGACTACCCAGCGTGAGGTCAAGAACTTCCTGTCTAACTCTAGTACAAAGGTTGGGGTATTCCCTACATTATATATATCAAGCGATGAACAGAGAATGAATTCTAGTAAAGACTCACCCCTGGTATTGGTGTCGGTGCTCCCCCATATAATATTGTGAGCATTGGCATCACATCCAATCAGCAGCGGCATTTGGAGCTTGTTACAGTGCTCCACTAAGCGCTGCAGTTATGTTGGGACAGCTGGTTCGTCCCCAGCACAATATGCAGAGGCGATGATGATGGTGCGGTATACCCCGTCGATGTTCAGGGAAACCTGTAATGGCACCAAGTCTCGCGTCGCAAATTCTGAAAGTAGGAGAAAGTTAATTTTGTTATTGATAAGGATACATGCTCTTGGATTGGTCATCCTTATATCCCAAATTACCTTTGCATCCTTGCATGACAGTCCTTTGACTCCTCCTTTCAAGATCCATGGCTCTTGCGGCTGATGCCGCTATGGCGTGGTGGATGTTTACCTGGGCGACCTTTATTTAACTGGTGGAGGTCATCGAGCTAGTGCTCGTCGGGGGCTGTTGCCCCACCCTCCGCCAGCAGAATCTCTTCTTCCTGAGGCTGGTTTCGAGCTGGTACTATGCCCTGCGCTCTCCTCCAGCTTCCTGATTCCACCCACCGTCACTCTGCCAAACCGGTAGCTCAGAGTGCAGTTTTGAGCCTTAATGGCTTCAAAAGATTCTTGGTTGATTCCGAGAGCCAGTATCTGCCCAGTCCCCTCGTTGCGACCATACAAAACCTTCCATGCCTTGATGTTCTGGCCATCATTCTGCGCTTCTAGGAGTGCCAAAGAGGTTTGGTAATCCTGATCCACGGTGCGTGGTAGGAAGACGGTGATGGAATGGGCACGTGGTATTTCGGCACTACCGCATGCAGTAAGGCCCACCCCTTTCCAACCCTTCAGTTTGGAAGCTGCGGTCTTTAGCCATTTCACCGTTTGTGGAGTCTCGCAGTCAACCAGTAGCATGCCATTCTTGAAATGAACGCCCTGGAACTTGAGCTTATGCTCCCATCCCAAGATCATTTCCGCCACGATGGCGTTCTCGAGTGCTTTGAGGTCCTCAGCATCGAGCATTTCCTGTGGGTAATTCACAAGAAGTACTGCAACCTGCTCAGCCTTTGCGGCCTCAGCATGTCTTCCACCAGCCGGAGCTGCGCCAGCAGCCACAGCATAGCTTCTGCCTGCTGAGACAGTGCTAGCATTCACAGGCTCTGCCTGGGGCCTCTTAGCGCTCTCCTCGGTCCTCAGCCTTTTCTGCACATTACATGCAGGAGGTGTTATGGCATTACTGCCCCTCTTGACTGATGGCACAGCGGTGGAGTCGGGCTTTGCTCTATGCTCCTCCGCCTTTTTCCTGGCATCCTTAGGTGCAAGGCCCTTTTCGAGGTAGTGCAGGTACCATCGAGATCCCGCACCGCTCAGACCCATTCTCAGGGGGTCATCTTTGACTCCCGGTTGCCCAGGTGGCGGCATCGGCGGGAAAGCTCGCTTCCTCTTGATCGGTGCGGCATTGGATTGAGGAACTGTAGGTGTCCGAGCTATGCCCGAACTCCTTGCCTCATTATCCTTTACCACTTGCCCAAGGGTCGGGGGGCTAGAGCATGGCTCCCACCCACCTTTCTGGCACGTTCCAAGCGTGCTGCTGTTTTTGACGGCTCAGGGATTTTCCTTGACAGGACATAGCGGCTGTTTGGCTGGTGCTTGGTTGCACTCGCCTAAAGCCTCCCTCACGGCTTGTTCCTGGCCGACTTCCACCCACTAGGTCGTCTACACAGAGTCTTTGCTCCATCCGACCCGCTAGCATAGAAGCGGTTCTATCGCATTCTATCTAGGTTGTTTTTTATTTTTATTTTTTGTTTTCCTTTTTTGTTTTGATACATGTTCCCACGAGTAGCGCGGGAAAGAAAGGTCAGCTGCGCCAGAGCCCCGCATTAGCGCAGTAAGATCGTGGTTACTCCCTGAGGCGATCCTGTTTCAGAGAGGCTCCGTTATAATACAGCCGGTATACCCCCTGGCTGCAAACCATCCAATAGGCACGGGTCGCGTAACATCTTGGATTAGGGGGGGCAGATCTTGGTTCGTTACTCATCAGTCAGCTCATCCGAGAGCTAGGCTCCCAAGGCTGAGTGAGTCCTTGCAACTTAAGCTCTCGCACCACGTCAAGGTGTCTGCCAAGCGAGAGTTCAGTGGACCTAATACATCCCCTAATACTACTTGTGATGCTGGCAAGGGAAGAACGAACAAAGAGGAAGTAAACTAGGGACAAAAATCTCTGCAGTGTCCTCTTCTTCTGCTGCTAAGAAGCAAAAGGTCGGTGGATCTGGGAATTATTTTTCTATACTCGGGCTTTGTAATCGACAGTTCGGATTTAGAATGAAACGAAATACCATCCATGAAATACAAGCTGTGTGCGACATATTACGTGAAGCAATTGCGGGAGGAAGATGGCTCGAAAAGACAAAGCAGTACTGTGCTGTCGTAACATTCGACGTCAATAAGGCGTTCAATTCAGCCGACTGGAACTGTAAACTAAAAGCACTGAGCGACCTGCTATTTAGTACAAAACTACCTACTGCGAATAATTGTCAAGTACTTCGAAAATTTAATCCTCTACTATGACATGGAAGAGGGACCAAAGAGGTACAAGACCATAGTAGGAGTTCCGCAATAGTCGGTCCACGATGGCATACTAAGAACGCAAAGGCCGAATGGAGTAGACATCACCGGTAATGCCGACGATATTGCAGTTGTAGGAGTGACCAAAACATTAGAGGAAAAGATGCAGAACTGAAATTATCGAGTCGAAACCGTGCATCAAGTACCTGGGAGTACTGCTGGACCACAGACTCAGCTTCATGGATCACATTACGTACTCAGGTGATCTGCTCCTTTTTAGCGGGAGTGGCACTTTGCACACTAAACCCAAATATTGTGGGGCTAAGACAGCCAACCAGAAACTTCTAACGACCGTGGGTAAGTCAATACTCTTGCACGGGCCCCTAATACGGGCATCAGCGGTGAATAGAATCACGTCCTTAAAGGTATGCTACCTCTTCAGAACAGTGTCAGCGGCACTACGTGAAAACGAGCACGATGACAGAAGAACAGCTATAAAAGCACAATGGTTACATAGGTGGAACATCATAGCCCAAGGACAATGTTCATAAAAAATTGATCCCCGAAGTTGATGAATGGATCAGCAGAAAGCAAGGAAAAATAAACTACTGAACTACATAACGCAATTCCTTTCTTGCCATGGATGCTTCCGGGAGTACCTCTACAAGTACAAGCGCATGGTTGACCCATTCTTTCACCACTGTGAAGGAAAAAGTAAGACCGCCAAAATTACACAAGAGCTAGGAACATCTTAGAAAGAGCAATTGGCAGCCAAGTGACCCCAAGAAGCCCGATTTCATTTATGTTAGCGAGGAACGAAGGCTGGGAGACTGCGAATGAAGTAATCACGAGTATGATGCAGCAACTGCGTATAGAGGAACGAGCAACGAGAAACGCAAGAAACGAAGATTCTGCCGACTCTTACTTGCTTACTTACTTAAAGGGCTACTGACCCTTGTTCCAGTTAAAAACCATGTTTTCTGTCATCCGTGACAGCTTGGTCTTTTTGCCGTCTCGAACATGGGGATTGAAGATTCAACAAGAGATGCCTCATCCGGTCTCACAAGTGTGCTAAACTTCACCCGGCCATGGTCGCGTATCTCCGAGTATTCAGCTAAAATGTATAAACGGATTTGACATGCTCTCATCGTTAGTCCACTACTAGGTAGTTATCCAGGGGGCACCGTGTGGAGGTGATGATGTAACATTTTGCCCGCCTTGACAGCCAACTCTGGCAGCTCCAAAAGAAGTGAGGAAATGCCAAACTGCCCCTGCGAAGGAATACCTTGACTGGCGGCGCCGCAGGGGAACAAGAGGACAGTGCAATAGGCGAGTTTTTTAGCACGTAACCATGCATCAATCTAGAATACAAGAAATTTACTCTACCTATAGTATCGAGAGCACATTAAATACGGTCAAAGTCGGAGCGATAGTGGGAGGGCAAAATGGGTGAAGAAGTACTCGTATGTAGATGATGTTATGATATCAGTGTTAGGATGGTGAAACAAAAAGAAATCAAAAATGTAAATTTCTCAATGAAATAGTTTATTTTTGCTCAAACACATTTTTTTTATAACGAAAGTATTTTAAAAACGACCTCTTCTGGGATTTGGATTGTAAGGTCCTGTGCTGGATCCTGGTCTTGGGAAGTTGCCATGTCGTGATGGACGGTAAGTCGCTTGAACAGCAGTTGTTGTTGCAGCAATCAATGCGAAGATGAGTAAGAGAAAAACTTAAAAATTCATGTTTGAAGTGTTTATGATTTAATCTGTAATTCAGTACTTATCAGCACGGATGCTATACAATTGTGATAATGATTCCACTGTGAGTTCAGTATTTATACTTGTTGCATAAGAAAACTACAACCGCTTAGTTCAATGGTTTCAGAGCAACTGACTATTTTATTATAAGTAATTCAATGTATTGACAATGTTTAGAAAATACTGTAATTCTGTATGGGAGTGTTTAATAGTATGAATGCATGTATACGTTAGTGTAGCAGGTAATGTTACAGTAAAGAATTATCCAACAGGGTGTTTCATTATTATTTTAAAACATAAAATAAACTAAATTCCCAACAATACTATTTTCAAAGTGCAAGCGTTTAGTTGTGGGAATAAACAATAAAATTCGTTTGTTGTCTTTTTAGTATCTCCCAGGTAAGGAGGTGATTTGTGGGGTTTTTTGGATTTAATTTATTTTTTTTTTTGGATTCAAATATCATTGGGGGATGCAAAGATAGATCGCCTCCAAGTGGTGCATCCTGGGTAACGCTAAATGATCTATCAATGCCAAACTATCAAGAAAAACCTGCGATCACTAAAAAGAGAATCGCTGGAACTGGCAGAATTTTCAAGATCCATTAGCGTCGAGGAAGTCGATGCTGCGTTTCTCAAGGTAAAGGCAGGCAAAGCAGCAGGACCAGATGGCATATTCCCAGAGTTCCTTTTACATAGCGGCAAGAACTTCAAGAATTGGCTTGCAAGGTTTTACTCAAACATACTCGAAACGGGACACTTCCCTACCGAACTTAAGAAATCTAAAGTTGTGGCTCTGCTCAAACCTGGGAAGCCAAACGATAAGCCCGAAAGCTATCGCCCTATTGCTCTGCTTAGCGTTCTATACAAACTGTTTGAGAGAATCATATATAACAGAATTGAGCCAGCTATCAACGCTATTGTCCCTACCGAACAAGCAGGCTTCAGACCTGGCCAAAGCTGTACAGATCAAGTACTAGCACTAACAACTCATATCGAGGCCGGCTTCCAGACCAAACTTAAAACGTCAGTTGCATTTATAGATTTAACCGCTGCATATGATACAGTATGGAAAGATGGATTGTTACTCAAGTTCCTCCAAGTAATACCATGCTCCAAAACAGCCACAGTAATTAACAATATGCTGAGCGACAGACCATTTCGAGGTTTTCTAAACAATACGCATAGCAAGCCAAAAAAGCTGAACAATGGGCTACCCCAAGGTTCAGTCCTAGCCCCGCTACTTTTAAATCTTTATACACATGACATACCAATAAGTCAATCCAGGAAATTTTCGTACGCTGATGACATCGCCATAGCTACGCAACATCAAAGCATGGCCCACACGGAAGCAATACCAAGGACCTTGATATACTAAGCTCATATTTTAAAAAGTGGAGACTCTGCCCTAGCATGAGCAAAAGCGAAGTAACGTGTTTCCACCTAAACAATAAACTCGCCCAAACAAAGCTCTCTGTTCATTTCAACAATATCCAGTTAAATCACAACCCCGCACCAAAATATCTCGGCGTCACACTGGATAGAACTTTAACATTCAAACAACACCTTATCAGCACGGCAGCTAAACTTCAGACCCGAAACAACATAATCCAGAAGCTGGTCTCAACATCATGGGGAGCCCCTGCCAAAACACTCCGCTCTGCCACACTGGGACTAGTGTTCTCTACTGCCGAATATTGCGCTCCCGTTTGGTTAAACAGCGTCCATACAAGCAAGGTGGACTGCCAGCTCAACACATCGATGCGTATAATCTCAGGTACTATCAGTTCCACACCAACGAGATTTCTTCCGGTACTGAGTAACATCCATCCTCCCAAACTCCGACGCCAAAACGCATTAATGCGCGAATACGCCAAAATCAGTTCGAACCAACATCTGCCAATCCACAATGACATCCAGAATAGTGCACTTAGTCGGCTTAAATCAAGTCATCCTCCACTAAAACTTGCACAAAGTCTTGCAGGCAACAACTTCAATCCAACTGATTTATGGAGATATTCCTCCATAAACGATATGTGCCGGATAGAGGACCCAACAAACATGCCTGCTGGCCATGACCTACCCAAAAAAGTATGGGTCAGTCTCAGTCGACTGAGGACAAATCACGGCAGATGTTCCGCGACACTTTTCAAATTGGGAGCAGTACTGCGATTGTGGAGAAGCAGTCCAAACCATTAGACACGTCATTTCCGAATGTGTACTCAGGAGGTACCATGGCGACTTGCACGACTTCAATACCGCCCACCCTGCCGCTGACCAATGGCTACTCAACTTAGACATCCAGTTTTAAGAATTCTTGTGCAATAAATATATGCATATTATGTAAATGTACTAGTATTATCTTATATTATAGTACGAGTATTTCCGTCTGAATTTTGCGAGCGTTTTAGGAAAGAAAGTAGTCTTTAGTACATTTCAGAAACTAAGCACCTAAAATTCTCGTGAATTTTTTACTATTAATTTCTATAATTCTCTATAGTTAAATTCGCGCAAATTTTGAACTATTATTTTCTAAAATTCGTTATGGTAAAAGATGTCGGCTGTTCCATTAACAACTATTATTTTCTAAAGTTGTTTATAGTAAAAGCTTACGGCTGTTCCATTTAGAATGCTAAGCTTTTACTATAAAGAATTTAAAATGAAGTTTTCTCAACTCTTTTCTGACACACAAACATTATAAAATGTACATAAGTACAGCCTAAACAAGTGCGTTGTCCGGCCCTTCCTTTACAAGTGTCCGGCTCTAGGCAGGGCCAGACAGCGCACACTAGGTAACCCCTTTTTTGATAACCTAACAGAGATAGCGGAGATAAGCATTTGGGACATATTCACCCTGATTACCGTTGGCGTTTTACGCTTTTCGACGATTGTCGTTTTATTCCTCAGATGTACCACGAATTCATTTTCATAACTTTTCAATATACAAGGGTTGTAATAGTATTCCTCATGACAAAACCAATGCTTAGTGACGTTTAACGGTCAGCCGGTCGTAGCTATGAATAAAACGACAATCATCGAAAAGCGTAAAACGTCAACGGTAATCGGGGTGATTAGTTTCCTTAACGTAATGGAATGGATTGTAATAATGCTCACTCCTTTTCCCTATCCCTATTAGTTAACGCCCGTTCTTACATCCGACAGGCAACTCGAGCTGTGGTATCAAAACAGCGCTTTTGCGATAATTATGTTTCAGCACTTCTACCTACCTACTTATATAAACAAGAACACACTTAGAACAAATTTCAGCATTTGTCTTTATTTCATTGACTTGAAGCGAAATTAAGCAAATTTTATCAATTGAAAGCGCAATAAGACCAATTTGGAGTTATTCCACTTTATTAAAGTGAAATAAGACCAACTGTTGAAAATTGGCTTCGTCCCGTGGTCGTTGTTGTCGTGGTCTCGAAAAAGCTTCTCAAAACAAAGTGTCCTCCGGTATCGGGCTCGAAAAAGCTCCTCAAAGAAATTGCCCTTCGGCTACGGCATAAAACTGTAGCTCACTTCCCTTCGTGTGAAAAATATAACGCACACAACATGAGTGGTTGCGAGAAGCCAGGCCCTGGCACTTAAAGAGCTGTTGCGCCAAATATTTATTAATTTTTTTTAGCTCAGGCGATATGTGGGATGTAGGCGCCGTGGCACAGTGGTTAGTGTGTTGGACCACTGCGCCTGTGGTGGAATTCCAGAAAACACCAACAAGTTTTTCCACGATCCCATCTCTCGCGAACGCTTGACAAACATCTGAGAGTATTGTTATCACGAAAAAAACTTCTCAAAACAAAATAAAAATTACCTACCCTTCAGATACAAAACTGTAGGTCCCTCCTATTCGTGTGAAAAATATAGGGCACACGACACGAGTGGTTGCGAGAAGCTAGGCATAGGCCCTTCATGGGCTATTGCGCCAAAAATTTGCATACCATATGTATGTATATCACAATTTCAATAGCCATTTAGGCTCCATCTACAACCAAACGCCTTATAGCGACATCGTAATGGCGATGGAAGATTTCAACGCCACAGTATGAAGCGACGATATTGTACTTAAGCACGTGAAGGAAGCTCACGGTCTTGTAGACTGGAATGACAACTGAGAGTGGTATACGGACCTCTGCAATACCAACCGCTTAATCATTAGAGGTACGCTGTTTAAGCATAGCGCCTGCCACAAAATCATTTGAGTCTCAACTGACAGGCAGCGAACTTTAATCAAATCGATCACATTACGATCAACTGCCGCTTCAGAAATTGTCTCCTACACGTCCGAAACAGACGTGGAGCCGACATCGAACAAGAATGCGATCACCATTTTATGTTAGCTATTATACGCCTTCGCACAGCATCCGTCAGCAGCAATCGCTCAAACTTGCTCAGCACTACCAGGTTAAATACTGACAGGCTTAAGGATCCCCAAGTGTGCCAACAATTCAGAAACCATCTTGCCTTAGAAGCAGAAACAATCAGCAGCACTATGCAGGAAAACGTGGATGACCACTGGAATGCTGTGAAAAATGTTTTCGCAACTGGGGTACGCACCTACGTTGGTAAAAGGTAGAATAGCCATCGCACATGGCTATCAGTGTTTTCGCAGTCGGCTACTTAATAATCGCTCAACGATCTTCATGATGTGTTACATTAGCTTGATCGATTGGTAGTTATCACAGTTTCGCGTATCACCCTTCCATTTGTTCACAGGGAGAAGGTAACTTTCACTCCATTGATTGGGGATCTCCTCTCATAAATTTGGAGATGAGAATTCTGAGCCATCTGAACCCGATGTCTCCCACCGTTTTCCAGAACTCAGAGGGCATCTCGTCTGGCTCAACCGCTTTTCGTTTTTTTTTTTTGAGTATTTGACCGTCTCACTAACTTTTTCGACGGTAATGTCGGGTATTTCTTTACAGTTAGGGGTGGCTCTTAGAAAGTACTCGTATAGCCGGGGAAACTGTTCATTCAAAAGTCGTTCACAATACTTTGTTGTCATACACGAGGAGCTGGCCAAGAGCATTGTTAATGAACTTTGGCGAACGAATCTCCTTAGCACTCCTCTTTCTTTGTGCGGCTATTTTGAAAATGGTTAGGAGGCTTGTTCATATTGTGGTTTCGCAGCTCCTGGATAGTCTGGTTTGCATCAGCAACCGCTTTTTTCTTGCAACATCTGTATTCTCCTTCGAGGCGAGATTTTTCGTCCCTATTATTAGAGGGGCACTTGGACCAAACTTTGAAAGTCGCTTTCTTCTAGTTTATCACTTATTTAGCTTTATCACTTCACCACCATGTTTCTTTGGCATGTTGGTGATGACCTTTAAAAGCTCCTAGCAGTGATTTGCCTTCTTTAAGCAACTTCGCTGTAGGGAATCCCAGATATTTTGTTCTCTGCACTCTTCATCCTCAGCTTCGCTGATGGTGTGAGAGAGGTTATTTTTCATTACGAAAGCAAAAGCTTCACCTTTTTCCTTGTCCAAATTGTAAGACTTGATTTTCTCATGGACCCTTGTTTGTTTGGGATCACTTTACAATCTTTTACCGGAGGCTTCATGAAACTGGCTACTAAATGGTACTCAATCTGGGTTTCATTTCCGCTAGTGCCGAAAATGATCTGGTGCCGACTTTGTTTGATGAACATGATACTTAACATGATAAGACCATGTGATTTGCACATGTTTAGGATGTCTTCACCCGGAAGGTTCCGGGTGCCGTATCCCAGTCCTCCATGGCAATCTTAATAGTCTTCGTGTCCCGAACTTCCCTACATGCCCATTTAAATCTCCTCCAACAAACAGAAACTCTTCCTTTGGGATGTTCTTAAGGAGATTGTGAAGATCTAGCCAAAATGCATCTTTATCACTCTGATCGCACCCAATTTAGGGACCATATGTACTGACAATATTCCACACATCTCCTTGTATTACGATATATTAAACGATCGCTGGACTTCGAAATGGACAATATGTTACCAAGTAGCCCTGCCGCAAGGATGTTACCGATTCCGTTCTTTGCCTGTTCCGTTCCGTGGTAGATCACCTTGTAAGCTTTTGTCCTAAGCGCCCGATTTCCGGTGTTTTGCCCCTGCGTTTCTTAGACACATAAGTTGTCCACCCGCCTTCTATGCATCATCTCTTCCAGCTCGTAACTTCGACCGGTCATACTTCCAACGTTCCAACTCGGGTCCCTCAAATTTCGTCCAAACTGTTTCATTACTTTGGCGGGGTAGGCTTTTCCTTAAACCGTACACGATGGCGCGTAAGCGTAGTAGAGGCCCTAGGACCCACAAAGGAATACAGAACATAAGTAAATAAGTAAGTAAGTAAAGTGAAGCGGGGTGTGGGCGCCGTGGCGTAAGTGGTTAGTGTGTCGGATCACTACGCATTAGGTTCCAAGTTCGAATCCCAGAAAACACCAACAAGTTTTTTCACCGTCCCACCTCTCGCGAGCGTCTGACAAACATCCGAGAGTATTGTTGTCACGAAAAAGCTTCTCAAATCACCGTTCGGATTCGGCACTAAATTGTAGGTCCCTTCTATTCGTGTGAAAAATAAGTAACGCACACAACATGAGTGGTTGCGAGAAGCTAGGCCCTGGCATATAAAGAGCTGTTGCGCCAAATAGTTATTTATTTTTTTTTAAGTAAAGTGAAGTATGTGGCGTGAGCCGTAGCTATTAAAACTTGCGAGTTACCTCGGACTGAAATGCAACTTAAGGGAGATCACCAGCTTAACTTTAATTTTGCAGAAAAGGTGCGTCCGTTCAAATGGCGATTGTCAATAACCGATGTCTTTTAACCATTTCGCTGGATGCTTGGTCGACCTTCGTCATAAGATTCTTGTTGAACGGGACACCCGGTCGTTGGGCTTTGCCTTTAAATGGAAACCATTTGTCCCAGTTTGACATAATTCGTCAGAGCTCATTACTAACGAAGACAGACAGATTGTAATTGCTATGAAATCAAAGTCACCAGTTCACACAAGTCTACGAATAAATTATAATTCAACTGAAT
This sequence comes from Brachypalpus laphriformis, assembly GCA_945910035.1. NCBI lineage: Eukaryota > Metazoa > Arthropoda > Insecta > Diptera > Syrphidae > Brachypalpus > Brachypalpus laphriformis. Next base: position 161,942,214 of record OX246754.1, on the reverse strand, counting down.
TCTAATTTCAGTGAAACATTTGGAATATTCGTGTCTCTTTCGAGTACATATCTTGCCTGTGCATAAGCCATCCCCTTAAATTAATCTCCCAAAACCAACTCCATCCTATAAATCTACGGTTTCAAGGCACAAAACTCTTGTTATCGTTTTGTTATACAAAATATATTCTGCAACCGATATTCGTCGTACTCGTCGTTTAATCGCCAGATGGCTCAAAAGACAGAGTGAACAGAAAATGAAGCGATTTAGATCGTACGACTTGAAATACTCGTAATGCAGGACAAGACGACAAGATGCAAGCAGAAAAAAAAAAAAAAGAAACATCACCATCGAATCCACTCCGTTGTTAACTGAAAACCAAAAATACCACCAAAAATTCCTCACCAATGTCATCAATTAAATGCGAAATAAAATGTTCACACCTGAGATCTTTATTAGTGGCAACAGACTGTAGAAGTCGATTCGTAACACTCGCGCGTCCAGCCCCCGACCATGTTGAGCAACAGCCACAATCTATGCTCCGACCATTGGTATCCGTGAATTGAGGAGGTACGCAACAAGATTGAGTTTCGGCTCTGATGTGAAACAGTGTACGAGGTGCGAGAAATCAATAGCGGACCAAACTAATAAAACAAAATAAAACGAACGGGCATACTGCAACAAGATCAGTCCAGAAGCATCATCACTTGCAACTTGCAGCACACCAGCATGGATGGTGTCTTGCGTTCGCGCACATACGAGTACGATGCCGGGAAACTTTGGGCGATACCTGTTACCTGGGAATTAGCTTAGTCTAGAAAGCATCGATTGAATCGCGCCATCGATTGAATCGCGCGAAAGGCAAAAATCTCTTCCTGGCCATTATGTGTTGCCACATATTTCGTTAGCATGCAATTCAACGGAATCCTCCTCATCGAGTCCTTCTGAGCTGCGATCGACAGATAATTTAAGATCTCTGGACGAGTATAGCATCTCTCTAAGTTTCGGTTCCGATAAATCACGTGCTCCACAAGTCGATGTGCGATCAACGAACGTGCTATTTGCCCATTTTGCCAGCAACTCGGGTACGGTGGTGCACCAATCCGGCTAACATATCGATGTTTGTTATAAATGTTCAATGTACCCTTTAAGCGCATTCATTTGCATTTGGCGACAAAACGGTGTGGTGGACTGCAGGATACCCCTTGTCTTCGTCTGTCGTTCTCTCTATGTGTTCGTGAAAGAGTATGGTCAATCGATAGGGTCTATATCCACGCATCCTCGTGTCTTGACGTTGGCTTCTTGGTCGATTTTAATTTTAATTCCAAAGTCTTTTAGAGCCAATTAACTGGACACCATTTAAACATCTTTTAAGAGGAATTGGGTATCTCTTTGTTGTTCTTCTATTGAAGTCGTTTTTGTTTAAAATGGTTATTGTTAAGATACATTCACTCTGGAGGTGAAGTAACCATCAGTTTGAAGGCAAGATTCCACTAAAAGAAAAAGAGGAACCCTTCTATGGTCTACGGTAGTAGACGAACTCATTAACGACCTAAACAACCATGAATTACTAGCACAAGACTACGCCGATGACTTAGTTATAATGATAAAAAGCACTCAAGGGTCCACCATTAGTGAACAAATGGAAAATGCCCTCAACAAAATAATTGAATGTTGTCAGTCAGAAGGGTTAAAAGTCAACCCCACCAAAACCGTCATCATTCTATTCACTAAGAAAACTAAACTTAATTTCCGAATGCTATTCCTTAATGGGGTTCAGCTTCATCTCTCAAAGAAAAAAGAATATCTGGGTGTAACTCTAGATGAAAAACTAAACTGGAAACGTCATCTAGATAGAACCTTTTAGGCCTTTTCGAGATTTTTTGGTAAAAAATGGAGTCTGAGACATGCAAATTTATTTTCACGGAGGCTTTGAGGGCCACGAACGGGCAGACTGAATTAAATTCGTCCAGACCTGACCTACAATATAAGAAACGGTGTTGTTGATGGATACGAAGATCTGGGATCAGAAAGCATTTGTATGCTACCAAAATATGTGTTTTTACGGTCAATGGATTATATGATAGTTGGAAAAGCATTCTTAATTATTTTGTTTCAGAAAATGGTATAAAAGCTGAAAGTTCGCGCTATTGCTTGTGACCAAGGCCAGTCATACATTTTATACATACACAGATACATTTTCAAAGGCACTAATCCTTCATGAGGATCGCGGGGGTAGGATGCTCAGTTAGACTCTCCATCCTTCTCGATTCTCCGCCATTCACTCCAACTCAACCGGGGGAATCCCTAGACAACTCCAGGAGAGATGTCGGACTTGATTCAACCATCTATTTCTAGGTCTTATCTGGCGTCTGGCGAGGATTTGGCGACAAGTAAAACGAGTTATACAGAGTAAACTTTGCATGTTAGCGGTGCATTGAAGCAGGTAACGAAGTCCCTTGTGGTTTTGTTTCCGGTTTATGGAGAGAGTTATCCTGAGTTGTGCAGTAAGATTGGTCGATATGTTGTCAGGAAGGCCGCACTTGTTTTACTTACTTTACTTATGTCCTGTATCACCTTGTCGGTCCTAAGGCCTCTACTACGCCTACGCGCCATCGTGTACGGTTTCTGGCAATGTGTCTGAGTACTCCCCAACTTTTCCCTAACTGCCGTGCCTCTTTCTCGACTGTTCTGCGCCATGTTCTCCTCGGACCGCCAGGTCTTCTGCCATCCTATGGAACTGTCCCCCTTACGGAACGTATGGCCAATCCACTGCCACTTCCGCTGTTCTCTCGTAAAGGTGTTCGTTAGAGATACGATTGGGCCAGAAAATCCTTAAGATATTGCGCAGGCACCTATTAATAAACGTTTGCAGCTTTCTGGTGATAGTAGTGGTCACTCTCCACGTGCTGCAACCATATAACAGCACGGATTCAACGTTGGAGCGGAACAGTCTTATCTTGGTGCTCAAACTGATTGCATTGCTTCGCCATATTTTCGACAACATCCCGAACGCGGACTTTGCTTTGACGATCCTGTTGGTTATATCCAGTCACGATGGCTTCCTGTGCTGAGCAATGTTCCTCCACCCCCCTTGCGCCGCCTAAACACTTCTAAGGGAGCGCAACAAAATACAGACTAACGCCGAACTTCCCATTCACGAAGATATTGCTAACCTCTGCTCACATCAGCAAAGACTTAAATCTGGTCACCCAAACATAAAGCTCGCTGATGAACTGGCAAATAGTGCCTTTAACCCGAACTCTGCCTGGATATCAGAATGGGCACCGCCTACGCAAACTGACACCATTACCGTCTCGAACCCATCATGCCAACTCTTTGGGTTTGACCTACCTCGCAACCTCTGGTCGACTCTTAACAGAATCCGAACAAATCACGGAAAATGTGCAGACTCTTTGTTCCGCTGGGGAAGCGTCAGTTCTTCAGCTTCCGATTGCTGGGCCCAACGACAAACCATCCACCATATTGTTGCGGATTGTAACAATCGTTCCTACCCTGGTGACATCCAAGATTTTGCTGATACTAACAACAACATATCTGTGATAGACTGGTTACGAAACCTAGATGTTGTGATATAGCCTAGCTGTTTTTGAAATTACCTTATGTACAAATATATTAGAAATTTTTCTTAAAGAATGTTTATGTTAGTATAAGTCCTATAAGTTATAACTTTATATGTGCAATAACAAAATAATGTAATAATGTAATATGTAATTCCATACGCTAAATAAAATAAATAAGTTCGGTTTCACCATCGGTCGAGACAATACTCCCAAGATACTGGAAATCCTTTACTCTCTCTACCGGTTGTCCAGCAATGCATATTTGAGCCGAAGAGTTTGTTCCAAGGCTGATAATTTTAGTTTTTGCCGTATTAATTTTCAGCCCGACGACGCCTGCCTCCCTCTCCACATCTGCTGTCATTTGGTGAAGGACCATAATTCTGTGGGAGAGTAAGCATACATCGTCAGCATAGTCAAGATGTTTAAGTTGAGATGTAAGAGTCCATCGAATTCCTCCGTTTCCCATCGACAAAGCTGCATGAAGCACATCGCTAATCACCAATAGGAATAAAATTGGTGAAAGGATACAGCCTTGTCTTACCCCGCTTTGGATCTCAAATTCCTCAGACAACCTTCCCCTGTGCAGAACGTGACATTTAGAGAATTCATATGTAGCTTCTATAATAGCACTTAGTTTATCGGGAATACCTCTCCTGCGTAAGGCACGCCAAATAAACTCCCTGTTGACACTATCGATCGCTTTCTCAAAATCTATGAACAGCAGGTGCAGTGGCGATCGATATTCAACGCGCTGTTCGATGATAATCCGCAGGGTGTTGATGTGGTCGGCACAGGAGGATCCAGAGCGGAAACCTGCTTGTTCGGCATCGAGTGTGTCTTCGAGATGTTGTTTGATTCGCTCAAGGAGCTACTTGTGTTAAAGCGTCAAAAGTCATCGGTATTTAACTTGGTATATGTTCCATCTTCGGCCATATAATCAGGGTAGTGACCGAAAGAATAAGATCGCGAATACAAGCTGCCTTGAGATTTTTCTGAAGATTTTTCACTACTCATTCGATATCCAGCTTTCAATCGCGACAGTCGAACTTTTGTTTAGCTAATTATGAGCTCTAATTGCACCAAGTGTAAAAACCCGGCTACCGTGGATAGTATATTGTGTGGTGTCTGTGGATTATTATGCCATACTCTTCTTCTTCTTCTTCTTCCTTTTATCAGCGAGGTTATGATCCGAAAACAAGGGATCACAACCCTCCCACTTCACCGCATTTCTATTGATCCGCCTGTGGGGTTCGCCTTTTATTATTATTATGCCATACTCTATGCGCAAAAATTAGAAAAAAACAGATTTTAATATCATTCAGTTAAACAATAACATTTTTTTAAAATGTGAAGAGTGTAACACTAAATCTGTATCCAATCAGTTTATATATCTAGCTATCCTTCCAATGGGTGAACTGCCTTATGTATGTGAAGTTTTTGATAAAGACGTATCTGTGGGCGCCGTGGCGTAAGTGGTTAGTGTTTCGGATCACTACGCATGAGGTTCCAAGTTCGAATCCCAGAAAACACCAACAAGTTTTTTCACGGTCCCATCTCTCGCGAGCATCTGACAAACATCCGAGAGTATTGTTGTCTCGAAAAAGCTTCTCAAATCGCCGTTTGGATTCGGCATTAAACTGTAGGTCCCTCCCATTCGTGTGAAAAATATAACGCACACAACATGAGTGGTTACGAGAAGCTAGGCCCTGGCACTTTAAAGAGCTGTTGCGCCAAATATTTGTTTGTTTGAAGTTAAAGAGGCCCTACTTAAAATTGATTCAAGCAAGAATGAAGGTTCCGATGGGTTACCTTAATATTAAAGAGGTGTGCGTTGGCGTTAGCCAGACCACTTACTTATTTACTTAATATACCGCTTGCTAGTGGTGATTTTTTGAAAGAATGGAAGATTTCATTTATTTCCCCAGTTCTTAAATCTGGATCTAAACAGGATAAAATAAACTATAGGCCTATTTGCAAATTGACTCCTATCCCTAAATTATTCGAAAAAGTCGTTTATAATAAACTATTCTTTCTTGTTAAAGAACACATATCTGTCTTTCAACATGAATTTTTGTCAGGTAGGTCTACCACAACAAACCTGTCTATTCTAACTAATTACATAATTAGGAATTTTGAAAAAAAGTGTCAGACATAATTTTCACAGATTTTGCCAAAGCGTTCGATAGGGTAAGTCACACGATTCTGTTATATAAGCTTTCTTGTTTAGGATTTCATTCCAGTCTTCTTAGATGGATTGAATCGTATTTAACGGGTCGAATGCAAATAGTTAAAATAGACAATATTTCACCTGACCATATTCAAGTCGCATCTGGTATCCCTCAGCGTAGTCATTTGGGGCCCTTACTTTTCCTTTTATTTGTCAATGACATCTCTTCAGTTTTTGAATATTCCTACTGCTTACTTTACGCTGATGACCTGAAGATTTCATCTGAGTTGGACTGCATTCTTCTTCAGGAAGATCTTAAAAAATTAGTTCAATGGTGCGAGCTAAATCGTCTGCACCTGAATGTCGCAAAATGTCAGGCCTTCTCTTGTTTCAGAAATTACCAACCAATTACTTTCAAATACAATATTGATAATATTTGCTTAGAAAGGGTTAGTCGTAAAAAGGATCTAGGAGTTATTCTAGACAACAAACTTACATTTTTGCCTCACATAGATTATATAATCAACAAAGCCAATTCTATGGTATGTTTGGATTTGTGAAATGTGTAGTAAAGAATTTATCGATCCTTACGCTCTTAAATCTTTATATATATCATTGGTACGGTCTATTTTGGAATATTGTAGTAAAGTTTGGAATCTATATTACATAAATTCATCTGAAAGAATTGAGAGAGTCCAAAGAAAATTTACTATATACGTTATATTCAAGTTAAATTGGAACGTCGAGATGCCTTCTTACCATATGAAACCAGATGTTTGCTTATTGGATTACAGTCGCTCTCGAAACGACGGGAATATTTTTCCATCATTTTTGTTAGGGACATATTAACATATCATATCATATCAAAGTGGCCTGTCAAGACGCCAATAAGTTGTCTACAGTCTTTTCTGCTGAGAGACAGCAAGAATGCCACTGATTTCTTACAGACGTCCGGGAGTATACGTTTAGTCAACCTGCATCCTGGAGAGTCATGCCACACACAATTGTGCTCGTGAGAGACCCAATCGTCAATGGAAGCCCTAACCGAGGACGCAGGTAGACCCAACGCGGGTTCGGGACCTGAGAAAGCCTCCTCTGAGCCTTGTCTAGCAATCTCATCGGAGATCTCGTTCCCCAAGATCCCAGTGTGACCTGGGACTCAGATAAGAGACAGAGAATTCAGTCTTGCGACCGAGTTAAAAAAGTTTTTGGTTTCACGAACTATTTTGGAAGTGGTTAAGGGGCTAAGCAACTGGAGGCAGCTGGCTCGTAACCGTGCTAGCTGGAGAGGTTTGTTGGTTGAGGCAAAGGTCCACCTCGGACCTTAGCGCCATCTAAGTAAGTAAAGGGTTAAGCAAGGCCTTAAGCGCAGCCTGACTGTCACTAAAGACACAAATGCTACGTCCCTTCGACCTGTTTTTTACAACACAGTTTATGGCCATTAGGATTGCATAAGTTTCCACTTGGAAAACAGACGCATATTTGCCTAACGAAAAGTGAAGTCTAATGTTGTCGACTTCCACGAAGACACCAGCGCCAGACCCTTGACTGGTTTTGAAACCATCCGTGAAAATACGACTACATTCCTTTCCCGGCTCAGACTCTGGCCGAAGCCAGTCCTGAACACAAGAAAAGTCGACTCTGAATTTGGGCATCAGCTGAAGTTCTGGTGTCATTGCATCAGGTGGCATATCCATAAGATAGGAGTCGTAAGATAGGTGTCGCACTAGTTCACCAAAATTCCAGTGTGGAGTGTACCAAAAACCGCCTCGCCTAAGACGATGGATGGCTTTGATAGTGCAACCCATGATATAAGTATCGAGGGGAGGTAAGTTCAGCAAAGCGTCTAGAGCAGAGCCAGGCGTACTCGGGAAAGCTCCCGTGCAGCCGAGACAAGCCGTTCTTTGGAGTTTCGCGCAAAAGGCAACCGCATATGCGAGGAATGGTCTTATCATAGCCGTGTAGATCCAGAGAACCTCATTTGGTGACAAGCCCCACGTCTTGCCAAAAGCACCCTTACACTGCCAGAAGACTGGGAGCGCCTTGGATGTTTTCGGCTCGACGTGTTTAGACCATTGAAGTTTCCTTTCTAGAATCACTTCCAGATATTTGGCTTCATTGGAAATGCGAATGGCGACGCCTTTTAGCACTGGCTGAGTCAGACCGGTCAAAATCCTCCTTCTCGTAAAAAGAACAACCTCAGTCTTAAGAGGATTCACCGAAGCCCACTCCTAGTACACCATTCATCGATCATGTCCAGCGCCGCCTGCGCGTTAGCACAGAACGTCGCTAGGCATGGCCCGAAAGAAAGTACGGCGACATCATCCGCATATGCCTGAGCGTAGACGTTAGAACTATTTAGAGTGTTCAACAGAGAGTTGACCACCATGCATCATAACAATGGAGAGAGAACGCCACCTTGCGGACAGCCCCTGTTTACCCCTGTCATAACATACCATATCGGCCACAATCCGCATCCACTACCAACGTTCAATTCGTTAGCATTGCTTTAATCCAGAACACTAATGTTTCATCTACCCCGTGTTATCTGGCAGAAGCGCACATGCAGTCAAAAATCGCATTGTCAAAAGCACCTTCAATGTCGATGAAGATACCGATCGCGAATTCTTTCCTATCAAGCGCGCATTTAATTCTGGCCACTAAATTTCGAAGTGCGGTCTTGCAGGATTTCCCACGCTGATAGACATGCTGCATCTCCGATAGTAGATACAGTTTCAAAGCAACTTTGCGCACGTGGAATTTTACCAGTCTCTGCATATTTTTCAGTAAGAAGGATGTCAAACTCATAGGTCTGAAACTCTTGGGGAGCGAATAGTCTTCCTTACCAATTTTCGGTATGAAAGCTACTCTGACTGTCCGCCAAGGTGTACCTAACGGTAGTCCCGCGGGGAGAGTGGTTGAAGTGTGCAGGGTGTGGCTTAGTACGTAGGCGTATTCCTGGCATCGAGTATTCAGGTTTGCGAATCGTGCATGCCAGTAGCTCGGGCTACTGGTATCTTTAGAAGATTACACACCCTTTGGCGCAACCAAAAAAAAAAAGGTGTAGGAATATATGCCAGCGCCAAGTCAGCGGTGAAAATTCTTTTCAGAGTTGGCAATAGCTAATCTATACCCCTGCGGCAAGGTCTCCAGGCAAAGGGGCCAGAGGGTTAGGAATAAGCTGTTTCTCTTCCCTAAGACCGTCCATACGTGGTGAAGAGCCACGCCCTACACGAGGTGCCGCTGTTGTTAACGGAATATGGCGGATCTAAAGAGGAAAACTTGAAAAAACCCGGAATCCCAGGTGTAAACTACCGTGCCTATGGGATGAATGGCACCACGTTACGGTGTCTTCTAACGGTGAACTCTGGATACCTTGGGGTCCTCCAGTTTCAATTAATTCCCCTTACCTGTATACAGGGGGTGAGTACAGGTGGACATCTTCTTCCCCCTTACTCGTGGGACCCTTATGTCAATTCAAAAAAACAATATAACTCAAAAAGCGAAGAGTGTAAACCGGTCGGGCACTCCTAGCTCTATAAAAACCGACCGGTCGATAGGAGATACGGAGGAAGCTCTGCTTCGTACTTCGGATGAAGAAAGCGTTGGAGCAATCGACCTGAACCTGGAAAGGCTCTTTCTAGATGACGCTTGCTCCATCGCTAGCTCATCCCTCTCTAATGCGTCAACTAGCTCCCGACGAGCAAAAAAACTGCAAGTTGACGGTCAAGAGACTAGGGACTAAGAGGTGGGAAGAGCTCTCAGAGCCAGATAGGAAGAGACTCCACAACGCACGGGCCTACCTGCAGGAGTTGACCTTATCAGAGCGCTCGTCAGTGACGGGCTCACCGATGGGGAAGACCCCTGCAGCTATCCTGAGCGTGAGAGAACCGATGGGACCGCCAAAGTCTACGATAAGCCGTAGCCAGTCTAGACCTGAGGCGATCACATTGGCAGTCTCGGAGCAGCCTCCCATCGCAGCAGAGCCACAGAAACCATCCGAGGGCAGCAATTCAGATGTCGGGGTGGCGAAGACGGACGATCCGAACGGGGCAAGCCGCAGCCAGCCTCGTGAGGAAAATCGGTCAGCGCCCATGCCGGATGGTGAATGTGGCCCTGCTGACAATGGAAACTCTACTACCTGTAGCTTCACGACAGTAGTCAGCGCGGGTGGACTTGGCCTGGGACTAGCCCGACCATCATCCACGGCCGAAAAGACTAGGGAAGTTAGGGCACAGAAGAGGACAACAACGCTCAGAAATAGGAAGCGTAATGCCATTAGGCTAATTCGGCGGCTTAAAAAGCGTGATCCGAAGTCCTTCACGGACAAGGAAAGGGAAGCTCTGGACAGGGCCAACAACACGCTCAAGCTCGCAGGGTCGACTAGGTGCACTGATCAGCAGGACCGGAAGGTAAGAAGATCGCCTACGGTGGGAGCGGTAAGCCGTCAGCTCCCCATCTCGATCGTAGCTGGTCTTCGGTCAGCAACCGACCCTAAGCCATCTGTGGCAGGGCCGGCTGCAGACTGCTCCAAGAAGGCAACCTGCAGAAAGGACGACGACACAGCACTACGAACGGGCAAGGGTCAGATTGCGTTAAGGGGGGAATGCCGTTTGCCACCCTCCTCTGCTGCAAACAAACCTACGCCGCTCTCGACTGTTCGGGGTAAAGGGATACAACCCGTCCCCATCGTGAGAAGTTCTAGGGCTTACGCAGACGCTAGAGAACGCAGCGCAGGGCAGACTAGGGGAACCGCCGGAGGCCTACTCGCGAGAGGGAAGGTAAGCCTCTTGCCAACCTCCCCGATCACGGGCAGGCTGAGGCCCTTGTCAACCGAGCCGGAGTCAGTCGTTAAGACCTCATCCGAGCCGATTGCGAGCAGTTCCAAACGAGGTAGACATGATGACACGATCTCGCCGCCTACGAACAGTACCAGCAAGAAGGCCAGGCTGGCCGCATCTGCTAGTGCTGGTCTACAGGTGGCGATTGTAGACCATAACTGCCCAGAGAAAAGACTCAGCAAAGACCAGTGGAGGCTCATCGAGCTGCGCATACTCGAAGCCATCAATTCCACCATTGTCGAGAAGGAGGGACAATCCCCTTTCTTTGAGCAACTGACCACCTTCAGAGGTTTTAAGCTCCTTTCATGCGACAACGAGTTCACGCTTAAGTGGCTCCAAACTTTCGTGGCTAGCACGCAGGCTCCATGGGCTAATGCCGACATTCGACTCGTCGAAAAGAAGGACCTGCTAGAATTTACTAGGCCAAAAGGGCGTATCCTGATACCTGGCCCTCATATTCCCAAGGAGCGTATTGAAAGGAACCTACGGCACCTTAACCCGGAGCTCCTTAGCGACGACTGGGAGGTGCTTGAAATGGGCGAGCACTCAGAAAAGGGCACAGAGATCGTGGTCCTGCTCAACCATAGATCAATGCCTATGCTAAGAAGGTTCAATAATAAAGTTCGCACTGGTATCACCCGGTGTAAAGTCCGACCCTTTACGGATAGGACAGAGAGGAAGCAAAGGGGGGCGGGTGACAAGGTAAGAAGAACATGAAATTCATTCAGATAAACCTGCACCACAGCATATCTGCTAGCGCCAATCTTATATATCTTCTAGGCGAAAGGAACATAGACATAGCTCTCGTACAAGAGCCATGGATCTCCCGTGGCAAAATTAGTGGGCTAAATCATAAAGATTTAGCACTGTACAGCAGCGAACCGCTAAACGCGGACCGTAAGAACAGAACTTGTATCGTAGCTAGGAAACACATTAACTTATTTCTTCTATCTACCTACAGCAATTCAGACCAGACGGTAGTAAGGCTTGACCGGAGGGGGCTCCCCCCACTGATTATCTCAGCCGTGTACATGCCTTACGACGGAAATGATGGACCGCCATCCGAACTCACCCGCGCCTTAACCAGGAAAGCGGAAATCGAGAGATGGGACCTACTACTAGGCTGCGATGCGAACGCACACCACGCGCAATGGGGCAGTGGTGATACAAACCCACGCGGTGAGTTGATTTTCGAATTTATTATCGAACATAATCTTTTAGTAGCCAATAGGGGTTCTGAACCCACTTTCGTAGTTAGAAACAGGCAGGAGGTTATTGACATTACACTAGCGAGTAACTCAAATACCCTCTCTATAGACAATTGGAATACTTTGGAGATAGAATCCTATTCCGATCACAGATTTATTGAATTTAATCTCATTGAAAGATGCGACTTTCCCAAACCCCATAGAAACCCAAGGAAGACCGACTGGACTACCTTCAGTTACGAGGTGCGGAGGAAGGCGAATCTACCACAAGAATGTGACCTACATGAGCCAGCGGACATTGACCGAAAAGCCGAGGAAATCACTGCCGTCTTCAAAGAGGCTTTCCAGAAGGCATGTCCCGTATCTAGACCTAAGACAAAAGTCTCCCCCCCATGGTGGACCAAAGAACTAGCCAGAATAAGGAGAGAAACAAGGAAACTCTTGAACCTGGCGAAATCAACGGGAGCTGACTCTGACTGGGAGCTATACAAAGCCAGTCAGAGGAACTTCAAGAGCGCAACGCAAAAAGCCAGAAGACAGTCGTGGCAACGCTTCTGCGACGAGATCAAGGGTACAACAGAAACGGCCAGATTGAGGAAAATCCTCTCCAGAGAATCGAAGACTCTAGGTTCCCTAAAGAACACTGAAGGAAACTGGACCGAGTCCTGTTCGGAATCCCTTGAATTGCTTATTAAAACGCACTTCCCGGGGTGTACTACCGTACCATGCAGTAGTACTAATAACAATCACAGCGAATCGGAACCCCCTGCGGATCTGGTAACAGAGGACAGAATAGAGTGGGCAATAAGATCGTTCTCCCCTTTTAAATCCCCAGGACCTGATGGGATTATACCGATCATGCTGCAAAAAACTGCACCAATCATTACCCCAATTCTCAAAAAGCTATTTGCCAGTAGTCTTAAACAATGTTACATACCAAGAACATGGAGGGAGGTAAAGGTGGTTTTTATACCCAAGGCGGGCAAGGCTAGTCACACCACCGCGAAGGACTTTAGACCAATTAGCCTTACCTCTTTCATCCTGAAAACTTTTGAAAGATTGCTCGACATCTACATACGTAGCAGAATACGCCCGGGGGACTTATCCCCAGCCCAACACGCATACACGAAGGGTAAATGTGTGGAAACTGCCCTACACCATGTTGTCGGCTCTATAGAAAAATCACTTAAGGATAAAGAGTTCACACTAGCTGCTTTTTTGGACATTGAAGGAGCCTTCAATAATGTAAATACCGAAGCGGTTAAAAGAACCCTAAGAAACCTAGACATCGACATTAGTCTAATAAACTGGATTGTTAGCATGCTCGAGGAACGACATATAACCACCGAACTTAAGGGTTCAAAGCTCGAAGCATACGCCTCGAGGGGCACCCCTCAAGGCGGGGTAATCTCCCCACTGCTCTGGGTCATTGTTCTTAATGAGGTACTACAACAACTAAGGTACAGCGGGGTCAGAGCTACAGCGTACGCGGATGACGTCGTGCTGCTTGCTACAGGTAAATTCCTGCCTACCCTCAGCGAACAACTCGACGGAGCCCTTAATACTCTTAGCATATGGGCCAGGAGCTGCGGTTTAAAGGTTAATCCCCAAAAAACCGAACTCGTACTTTTTACGAACAAGAGGAAAATACCGGAGTTCAATACACCTTCTGTTGATGGTATCCCACTCAGATTATCCGATAGCGCAAAATACCTGGGCCTTGTACTTGACAAAAAGCTCAACTGGAGATTAAATATAGAGGAAAGAATCAAGAAAGCAACAATAGCCTTTTACTCATGTAGTAGAATTTTTGGTAGAACCTGGGAACCCTCCCCCAAAATCATACTATGGATGTATACGGCTATAGTTAGACCCATACTGACTTACGGCAATCTAGTATGGTGGCCAGCTGTCAACAAATGCACCAACTTAAAGGCAATCACCAAAGTCCAAAGACTAGCGTGCATTGGCATCACCAGTGCAATGAGGACAACCCCAACCGCAGGACTCGAGGCTATCCTCAACCTGCTGCCGCTAGACATCTTTACACGAACATCAGCAGCCATTAATGCTATGAGAATAAGTCAGTCAGCGAACTGGAAACCAAGCAGAACAGGTCACTCGAAGATCCTACTCGATTACTTTGGCCTCATGCCCGTAACGGATTACATGACGCCATATTTAGACTTTACAAGGCCTTTCTCTACCGCCTACCCTAGCAGGGAAGATTGGAAAAGCGGTCATATACCTAATGCCGAATCTATAGCCATCTACACGGATGGTTCAAAAATGAGCACTGGTGTAGGATCAGGTATCTTCTCCGACCCTCTAGGTGTATCAATATCCATACGACTTCCAGACCACAGCAGTGTTTTCCAAGCAGAGGTCTTAGCAGTGGCAACAGCCGCCCGTGAGTCTGCGATAAGGGCAATACCGCCAGAAGGTATCACCATCTTTATCGACAGCCAGGCAGCTATAAAAGCGATTACTGCCATAGAAATTAAATCGAAGCTTGTGAAGTGTTGTCGAGAAGAGCTCAGGGTTCTTGGAGCACAGCACAAGGTATCGCTCTGTTGGGTCCCTGGACACGAGGGTATCCCAGGCTATGAGAAAGCCGACGAGCTGGCGAGAATCGGCTCAGCAGCCCCAACAGAACAAGTTGACCCCCCTGTGTGTATCCCGCCTTGCACACTCAAGCTCGCTGCAGGGAATAAAGCCACTGAGGAGGCGAACACAAGATGGAACTCCATGGAAACTTGCGCCATCACTAGGAAGCTATGGCCATCTTTCGACAAAGCAAAGACCGAGAGAATCATCCGTAAAGACAGGAAATCCCTTTCCACCCTCGTGGGCATCATCACGGGACACAACACTCTGCGGTACCACTTGAAGAAACTACGCCTGACGGAGGAGGAACTCTGCAGAGGCTGTGGTGACGAGGAAGTTTTTGAGGACACAACCCACTTCCTGTGCCACTGCCCGAGTCTTCAGCATTCCAGGAAAAAGTTCCTTGGTAAATTCTTCTTCCAGGATCTCGAGGAACTCTCCGGCGTTTCAACGGAAAAGATGTTGAACTTCATCAAATCATCGGGGTGGTTTGTATGCAGAAATGAAGTAAGTGACTGAGTAGTTTTTAGTTTCATTGGGTAAGGGATCACTTTTTCCCCCATGGGTACCACAATGGGTCATCGCTGACCTGAGTGTGGCAGAGAGCGTCGCTCCCTGCCAGCCCACATACCTAACCTAACCTATACCCTGTTGCAGCATAGCTGGATATATTCCATCGGTGCCGGGCGATTTGAAACCATCAAAAGATGCCACAGCATATTTGATGGCCTCGTCTGTTACCACGGCTGATGCAATACACCAGCTGCGCCGTGGCGTAAGTGGTTAGAGTGTCGGATCACTAGGCATGAGGTTCCAAGTTCGAATCCCAGAAAATACGAAAAAGTTTTTTCACGGTCCCACCTCTCGCGAGCGTCTGACAAACATCCGAGAGTATTGTTGTCACGAAAAAGCTTCTCGAATCGCCGTTCGGATTCGGCATTAAACTGTAGGTCCCTCCCATTCGTGTGAAAAATATAACGCACACAACATGAGTGGTTGCGAGAAGCTAGGCCCTGGCACTTTAAAGAGCTGTTGCGCCAAATATTTGTATTTGTTTTTTAGCTGCGCCGAGCTTTCTGACTTAGATCAAGCTCAGCCTGGGTAAGCGGACCAAGCTGCGACCTAGTGGTTATCTGATTGCCAGGAAAGTGAGTCTCCAGCAGAAGACTAAAAGTTTCCGCTTTCATCTCAGTGAACTTGCCATCAGACTTTCTCAGTGATTCCGGTTTGGTCGGCTTGCCCCTTTTGAGGACCTTAACCAACCTGCTGGTTTCACCGAGTGTCTCGATCTTTTCACAAAAAATTCTAAAAGAAGCACTTTTCGACAACCGAATTAACTTCTTATAGTCTTTTTGCTTCGATCTAAAAAGATCCCAGTCACCTTCTAAATTTGTCTTAAGTGACATATTCAGAAGTTTTCTGGATTCTTTCCTAAGTCGCTGCAGTTCTCGGCTTCACCAGGGAACCGGAGTTCTGCAGGGGGTTTTTGTCAATGGGCACGTCAGTTCAAAACAGCTGGTAAGGACGCTAGTCGGGTTTTGAACAGCATCCTCAACCTTTCGTTTCGTTCTGAGTTTAGTTGGAGTTTTGACAGATCTGTCTAGCTCTTCCCTAAACCGCACCCAGTTGGTTTTCCTCGGAGTGCGCATACGTGTCCCAAAATTGGCTTCCAAGACAAGTTATAATTGCCATGTCATCAGGTAAGCCTAGTAATAGATGGAATCGTTGGTGGCCGCTTATGAGAGATGTCCGTTCAGGAAGTTTTCAAGAAGTTAATGTTTTGGAGTCGAAACTAAATGCATTCGAACAAAGAGAAAAACAGTGTGCCGTTGACATTGTTGGTATTCCAGACTTGAATAATGCCAATGCACGTGAGAAAGTTATCCAACTTATAACCAACGGTGTGGGAGAGCAAATAGATTGTAACGACATAGATTCCTGTTACATTAAACCCATTAAGAGTAAGAGCAATGTCTCCACAAGTAATGATGCTGGGTCGAACATCGTGTGCGTCAAGTTTACTTCTCTCGCATGTAAAGAGCGAATAATGAATATGTTGCGGGCGAATAAAGTCAAATTGTTTGCTAATATATTTGGTGAGCATCATAAAAACAAAGGCAAAATATTTATCAACGATAGTTTTACTGCACATACACGATCTCTTCTGCTGAAGGCTAAACAGCTGCAACAAAACAATAAATGCAAATACGTCTGGATTAGAAACTCATCAGTACTGCTCAGAAGAAAGGAATGTGACAGGGTGATAAAAATTAATAGCTATGAGGATTTTTCTAAATTTAATTTTTTGATATCATCTACATAATTTTTCATTTCTCTATGGTTGAAAATAATGTAAATAATTGTACCTTAGAAGATCTTTTTAACATTATGAGTAGTAATATTAGCATTTAATGTTCAAATTCTGATGGCGTAAAATGTATTTGTATTGACCATCCTAACGTAGAGTCATTTTCTAGTTTTTCTATAATTCATCAAAACATTCGCAGCATTAGAAAGAATTTTGATATTTTCTTGGCTCACGTGGCATCTTTTTTTCATTCATTTTCAATGGCCCGCTAATCCTTCATGCGGGTCGCGGAGGTAGGATGCTCAGGTGGACTCTTCATCCTTCTCGATCCTCCGCCATTGACTCCAATTCATCAGGAGGAATCCCTAAGCGGCTCCAGGAGAGATGTCGGACTTGATCCAACCATCTATTTCTAGGCCTTCCGCGAAGTCGCCTACCTGATGGCACGGCAACCATGGCGCGTCTTGGAAGTCGGTCTGGGGGCATACGCACTACGTGACCAAACCATCGAAGCATAGATCATTCGGTTCGGAGAAGTAGCTGCTCAACATTGAGCGCCTCGCGTACTCTGGTGTTGCGCACTCGATCCCAACGAGTTATTCCAACAACACCGCGAAGGAACCTCATTTCGGCAGCTTGTATCCGCGATCTTATTCTTTCGGTCACTACCCAAATTTCATGACCATAGGTGAGAGTTGGAACATACACAGAGTTAAAAACCGATAGCTTAGCTTGAACACTAAGTTCGGCCTTCCTTATAACAGATTGACCAAGCTCTCTCAAAATTGATCCAGCCTGACGAATTCTACAGGATAACTCGGCATTGCTCCTCCCATCACTCGTGAATAAAACCCCGAGGTACTTAAACTTCTCCACCTGCTTCAGTGGGACTCCACTAACACGCAGAGTGCACTGAATGGGTTTTTTGGAAACGACCATTACTTCCGATTTGTTCACGTTGATCTTCATTCATCACAAACGGCTACAAACCTTTAGAGTGCGCGCTGAAGTTCGGTTTGAGAGGACCCAGGGATGACCAAATCATCCGCAAAGAGCAGATGACTAATCCTTAGGTCTCCCACCTTGAAACATTCCCCGCCACGGCTGCACTGTAACATCCAATCCATATATACAATGAAGAGGAGAGGTGACAAAACGCACCCCTGGTGGAGTCCAACGCCCACAGTGAAAGGTATTGATTTAACACCGTTTATCCGAACATAGCTTCTACAGTTTGTATATAAAGACTGAATCGCCCTTTACAGGGAACCAGCAATCCCATACTCCTGCAGAACACTTTTTCCAAATCCACAAAACAAGTGTAGACAGGTTTGGCATATTCCCAGGCCTTCTCAAGAACCATTCTGAGAGTGAACAACTGGTCGGTTGTGCTTCCACCGGGACGAAAACCGCACTGCTCATCCCCCAAATTGTCCTCAACCACAGCTCTGGAACGCTTTTCTAGCACCTTAGCGAAGACTTTTCCAGGGAGACTTAAAAGAGATATACCCCTATAGTTGGCGCAATCTCTTTTGGGCCCTTTTTTAAAAAGAGGAACTATCACCCCCATTTGCCAATCACCAGGTGTTTCACCGCATTCCCAGGCCACTTTAATGACACGCGAGAGCCATTGAACTCCCTCTTTACCTAAAGCCTTGAGCATTTCTGGCCGAATTTCATCCACACCAGCAGATTTGCCAACTTTTAGCGCTTTGATCGCCAAAGTTACTTCCTCTACCGTAGGACTACTTTCCGCCCTACTCTCGACCATAGGTTTGTCATCTTCGGTGCCCTGTTCGGCATTGAGCAATTCTGAAAAGTGCTCGCTCCATCTGCGTAAGACGTCCTCCTCATTGGAAAGAAGTCTACCGTCTCTGGATTTGACTCCTTCAACGATATTCAACTTTTTTCCTCTGAGTTGGCGGACGGTCTGCCAGAACATCTTATTTGCAGATCTGTGGTCACGTTCCAATTTCTCGCCAAACTCCTTCCAAGACAGTTCTTTCGCTGTTTTCACAGCTAATTTGCAAGTTCTTCGCGCCTCAGTGTACCGATTTCGAGAGTCGGAGTTCCCCAAGTGAATCCACACCTTAAAGGCTCTTCTCTTCTCTCTGATGGCTTCTTGAACTCCGGGCGTTTTAAACCAAGCAGTTCTTTTCTCACCACCAGCCGCCACACCAAGCCGCTTCACTCCACAAACATCTCCGGCAAAGGCAATAATCGCTGTTGAAAACAGTTGCCATTCTTCCTCTACATTTGATGGAACAGTTGGAATTCGTTCAAACCTCTCAGATATTTGCCGCGCAAATGTCTCCCGTATCTCATCGTCCTGTAACCTCTCCCATCGTATGCGTGTAACCATCCTTGGTTTACGATTTGATAGGGGAGGCACTTTCTCGCTAAGATACAATTTGCACAGCACTAAGTGATGATCAGTTGACAGTTCGGCCCCTCTTAATAAGCGAACATCACAAACCATTCTCTTCAGACACGATGGTACCACAAAGAAATCGATCAGCGACTTCTGCTGAAGACTCTGACGGTACCACGTGTATTTGTGAATGTCTTTGTGCGGAAAGATAGTATTCATGATGGATAAGCCATTTTCACAACAAAAATCCCACAACCTCTCTCCGTTCGCGTTTTGATCAGGATCACCGTTCCTCCCAATCACACTCCCCCATGTCATAACATCTACACCCACATGAGCATTGAAGTCACCAATCAGGACAAAAGAATCCATATCTGCAACCTTTTCAAAGGCAACATCAACTTCATCTAAGAAAGCTGCGTACTCTGACTGAAGGTTCGGTGCATACACCTGCACCAATGCCAGAGTTGATCTTTCAAGCTTGAGCTTTAAGATCGCAACTCACCCTCCTAATGGTATCCACTCCAATACTCTGTCTGTCAACCTGGGACTTGTGAGTATCCCCACTCCCGCCCGAGCAGACATTGAGGGTGCGACTCCTGACAGGAAGAGCTTCCACCCACCCGAAAGGTCCACAGTTTTAGAACCTCTCTGCTTTGTTGAAGAGACGCCAACTATATCTAGTCGACTTTTAACAGCCTCCCCAACAAGCTCAAGATCCTTCCCCGTGAGCGATGAGACGTTCCATGTGCCTATCCTAAGTCGATGCCGTTGTCGAATCTCATAGAGTCCATCTGTGCCCCTATCGGTGCACAGCGCGCTCACCCCTTGACCCCCGTAATGGTTCGCGAGACCATTGACAGGAAGCTCGTAGCCATTTCGGGTTTGACCCGGCCGGCATCCGAGCGGGACAGGCCGACCACCAGACGCTCGCATACTGGACCATCTTTGGACCATTTACCTGATCTAATATTTCTTTCCGAAATATGGATTTTTGATTATGAAGCCTTTAATTTTAAAATCCCTAATTTTACTTTTGCAGCATGTTGTAATAATTCGTATGCATCTGGTGGGGTGGCGGTATTTAACAGGAGTGACATGGTGTGTGAAATTGTTTGCCCTAAACTTAAAACTGCTGATTTGATCGTTGTAAATTGTGAGATATCTGGTGCCCGATTCTGTTTTATTGCTGTTTACAGATTGCATTTGTGCACGGTTAAGGCATTTGTGGATGAGTTTTCGGTTGTTTTGGAAAATCAAAAATACAAGAACCAAGTTCTTTTAGGGGATTTTAATGTTGACATTTTGTCCAATTCATCAGATGCTGATATTTTTCTTGCTGTTTTATCCCGCTTTGGCTTTGTCTCTTTGATTAACAAACCAACCAGAGGACCTTATTATGTTTGGACCATAATTTTCTAAAATTACATAGAAATAATAGTTTGAACTATAAAGCTGATGTATTTAATCTTAAAATAACAGATCATAGTTTTACAAGTCTACAATTTGACTCTTTTGTTTCTAGATCAAAACAGTACTATTCGAAAAAAAATCATAAAGTCAATTACCCTGCACTAAAATCTTCTTTAATGTTTGAGTTTTGGGATGATGTTTTTAGTGCTGAAGATCCATCAGTTGCTTTCGATCTATTTCTGAGCAAACTTCATTTGCTAATTTCGAACAATAGTCAACTTTCAAGTACAAGGGATAAACACCTAACATGTCTAAAACCGTGGATGAATTTCTCGCTTCTAAGGAAAATAAAAAAAAAAGAAAAAACTTTTTGCATGTGTTAAAAACATCCAAGTAATACAAGGCTTATAGGATCATTTCAAAAATTTGTCATGAACTCAAAACTGATATTCCTCTCTGTCGGGACACTTATTTCAAAAATAAACTCTCTGAAAATTTGGGAAACTCGAAAAAAGAATAAGAAGTTGTCAATGAAATTTTAAATAAGACTAAAACTAAGGAAAATATCGGTATTAAAACTGATAGCACGATCGTATCTGAGTCCTCTAAAGTTGCAAATCTGTTTAATGATTATTTCTCAAGCATAGGTAAGTCAAAATTTGATTGATTTTACATCTTTTTTTTTTGAAAATTTTACTCCATTCGAAATTCATAAACTTATAATGTTTTTGAGAGAGGCATGAAAACGAGAATGATTAACTTTTTAAATAAATCCAACTTTTTCAGTGATGACCAATATGGTTTTAGGAGTGGTAGATCCACGGAGGATGCGGTTTTAAAAGTTTGTGGTGAAATTTATAAAAGCTTGAATGATTCGGAGGTACGTGCCTCTCTGTTCATTGATATAACAAAGGCTTTTGGTATGGTGGATCATGCTTTGCTGCTCGATAAGTTGTTTACAGCTGGTTTCAGAGGTAAAGTCCATGATTGGTTTGTGTCTTATTTAAAAAACAGAAGACAAAAGGTTTTAATTCAGGATGTATTAAGTCCTTTACTTACTTACTTAGGTGGCGCTACAGTTCGGGGTGAACCTGGGTCTCAACCAACAAGCCTCTCCATTTAGCTCGGTCTTTAGCTAATTGCCTCCAGTTGCGCACTCCAAGTTGGTCGAGGTCCACTTGAACTTGTGCGCGCCACCTACGGCGATGATTCCCTCTACTGCGTCGTCCCTCGGGATTAGATTCGAAGACTCTACGGGCCGGAGCGTTGGTGTCCATTCGCTCTACATGTCCTAGCCATCGCAGACGTCCAATATGCAGTTTTTTGACTAGGTCGATATCGCTGTACAGCTCGTATAGTTCGTGATTGAATCTTCTCCTCCAAAACGAAAATCTTACGAAGAATTTTTCTCTCGAAGCGACAAAGAATATCTTCATCCCCTTTTAATAAAGTCCATGTTTCAGCGCCATAAAGCAGGACTGGGATGATCAGGGTCTTATACAGAGTCTCCACAGTAGTTCGAGATATGGCTTTACTGTTGAATTGTCTTATAAGCCCAAAAAACAGTGATTGGCAAGAGTTATTCTTCGATTGATTTCTGCGCTGATCTTGTTTGTAGAATTTATAGCAGAGCCAAGGTAGACAAAGTCCCTTACTACCTCGAAGTTAAAGCTGCCCGCTGTGACGTTCTGTAAAATTCGACGATGTTGGTTGTCCCTTCCTGTTGATAGCATATACTTGGTTTTGCCCTCGTTTATCGCTAAACCCATTTTGGCCGCTTCCGCCTCAATGCTTGCAAACGCACCGGTGACGGCCCGCTGAGTTCTTCCGATAATGTCTATATCATCGGCGTATGCAAGCTGGTGTACAGACTTGTAATAGATTGTGCCTCCGGTGTTGGCTTGTGAGTTCCGTACAATCCGTTCAAGTACAATAATAAAGAAGTCACATGACAGCGCGTCACCTTGACATCAAAGGTCTCGGTGAGGTCATTACCGACCTTGATGGAGCAGCGAGCATTCTCCATCGTCAGCCTGCACAGACGGACAGGTTTGGCAAGGATGTCAAAACTAGACATGGCTCTATAAAGCTCTTCTCTATAGATGCTGTCATAGGCGGTCTTGAAATCGATAAAGAGATGGTGAGTATCGATTTGGAATTCTTGGGTTTTCTCCAGTATCTGCCGAAGTGTAAAGATTTGATCGATGGTGGACTTTCCTGGCCTGAAACCGCACTGATAGGATCCAATCAGGCTGTTCATAAAATTTTTCAGGCGTTCACACAATATCGCAGAAAAGATCTTGTATGCGATGTTGAGGAGACTGATGCCTCTATAATCGGCGCAGTTAAGGGGGTCTCCTTTCTGGTGGATCGGGCAAACGATGCTGAGGTTCCATTCATCAGGCATACACTCGTCTGACCAAATCTTAGAGATGAGTTGGTGTATGCACCCTACCAATTCATCCCCAGCTGCCTTGAAAAGTTCGGCCGGTAAGCCGTCAGGTCCAGCAGCCTTGTTCGATTTTAGCTTGGATATTGCTATCCTCACTTCGTTTTGGTCAGGTGGATGGAAATTTTGACTATCATCGTCCATGTTGAATGGTTTGTTCTGCCTGACAGCGGGATGTTGGTCTTCGTCGCCGTTATACAGTCTGCAGAAGTAGTTTTTCTATATTCTCAGCACCGACTGTGATTCTACTACGAGGTTTCCATTTTCATCTCTACAGGTTTCTGTACGGGTATTGCTCGTCTGACACGTTTTTTTATCTTTTCGTAAAACTTCCGTACATTGTTCTTGGAGTATAAACTCTCGATATTCTCAAACGCCCGCTTCTCATGCTCTTTCTTCTTCTTTTGGAGAAGCCGATGTTCTTCCCGTCTCCTTTGCTCGTAGAGCTTACGAGCAGCTCTCGTCTTCCTTTGCAGCGCTGCTTTATATGCATCTTGTTTTGCTGCATGCACTCGCCGGCATTCTTCGTCAAACCAGGGGTTTCGCGGTGGTGGGCGAGCGAGACACAGCACAGCAGTCGCGGCGTTTCTGATGGCATGATGGCAGTGTTGCCACTGGTTTTCGGCACTTGATGCTGGCGGCATAGGGGTGATTGAGAGATTTCGGGATACGCGTTCAGCGAAGAGTCTGGCGGTCTCTTGCGATTGTAGCTTTTCGACGTTAAATTTTCTCACAGTAATTCTTCTTTGTTGCTCAGTTTGGGATATCCGCATTCGTACCTTGGCTACAACAAGGTAATGATCCGAGTCTATGTTGGCCGCTCGGAAGGTCCGGACATCTAGAATACTGGAGGCATGCCTTTCGTCGATCGCAATATGATCAATTTGGTTGATTGTTACATGATCATTGGACCGCCATGTCTGCTTATGAATATCGAGATGAGGAAACCATGTGCTTGCTATGGTGACATTTCGCTCCACAGCGAAATCAATTAGCCTTAGTCCGTTATCAGACGTGGTGTCGTGTAGGCTATGCTTACCCACTGCCTTACCAAAGACGTCCTCCTTTCCTATTTTGGCGTTAAAATCCCCAATACGATTTTTAACGTCGTATTTAGGACATTGCTCGCAATCTAGTATGGTGGCCAGCTGTCAACAAATGCACCAACTTAAAGGCAATCACCAAAGTTCAAAGACTAGCGTGCATTGGCATCACCAGTGCAATGAGGACAACCCCAACCGCAGGACTCGAGGCTATCCTCAACCTGCTGCCGCTAGACATCTTTACACGAACATCAGCAGCCATTAATGCTATGAGAATAAGTCAGTCAGCGAACTGGAAACCAAGCAGAACAGGTCACTCGAAGATCCTACTCGATTACTTTGGCCTCATGCCCGTAACGGATTACATGACGCCATATTTAGACTTTACAAGGCCTTTCTCTACCGCCTACCCTAGCAGGGAAGATTGGAAAAGCGGTCATATACCTAATGCCGAATCTATAGCCATCTACACGGATGGTTCAAAAATGAGCACTGGTGTAGGATCAGGTATCTTCTCCGACCCTCTAGGTGTATCAATATCCATACGACTTCCAGACCACAGCAGTGTTTTCCAAGCAGAGGTCTTAGCAGTGGCAACAGCCGCCCGTGAGTCTGCGATAAGGGCAATACCGCCAGAAGGTATCACCATCTTTATCGACAGCCAGGCAGCTATAAAAGCGATTACTGCCATAGAAATTAAATCGAAGCTTGTGAAGTGTTGTCGAGCACAGCACAAGGTATCGCTCTGTTGGGTCCCTGGACACGAGGGTATCCCAGGCAATGAGAAAGCCGACGAGCTGGCGAGAATCGGCTCAGCAGCCCCAACAGAACAAGTTGACCCCCCTGTGTGTATCCCGCCTTGCACACTCAAGCTCGCTGCAGGGAATAAAGCCACTGAGGAGGCGAACACAAGATGGAACTCCATGGAAACTTGCGCCATCACTAGGAAGCTATGGCCATCTTTCGAC
Source organism: Brachypalpus laphriformis (assembly GCA_945910035.1). NCBI lineage: Eukaryota > Metazoa > Arthropoda > Insecta > Diptera > Syrphidae > Brachypalpus > Brachypalpus laphriformis. The sequence goes on along the minus strand of OX246754.1, from coordinate 161,917,276 downwards.
AAAGCAAAGACCGAGAGAATCATCCGTAAAGACAGGAAATCCCTTTCCACCCTCGTGGGCATCATCACGGGACACAACACTCTGCGGTACCACTTGAAGAAACTACGCCTGATGGAGGAGGAACTCTGCAGAGGCTGTGGTGACGAGGAAGTTTTTGAGGACACAACCCACTTCCTGTGCCACTGCCCGAGTCTTCAGCATTCCAGGAAAAAGTTCCTTGGTAAATTCTTCTTCCAGGATCTCGAGGAACTCTCCGGCGTTTCAACGGAAAAGATGTTGAACTTCATCAAATCATCGGGGTGGTTTGTATGCAGAAATGAAGTAAGTGACTGAGTAGTTTTTTAGTTTCATTGGGTAAGGGATCACTTTTTCCCCCATGGGTACCACAATGGGTCATCGCTGACCTGAGTGTGGCAGAGAGCGTCGCTCCCTGCCAGCCCACATACCTAACCTAACCTAACCTAGGACATTGCTCGTATGTTTTGTCGAGGAGCTCGTAGAAACACTCTTTGGTGGCAGGGTCCTTTTCTTCCGTGGGGGCATGAACACATATTAGGCTTATGTTAGCGAATTTAGCCTTGATCCGGATAGTCATAATACGCTCGCTCACGTGTCGAAAGCTTAAGACTTCTTGCCTAAGTCTGCCGCGTATGACAAATCCGCATCCGAGTAAGCGATGCCCGTTGCCTCTGTAGCAATCACCTTAGTAGATGTCACAGTTTTTCATCCTCTTTCTGCCAGGCCCATCCCATCGCACTTCCTGGATGGCGGTAATATCTGCTTTATAGCAGTCTAGGGCCTCTGCTAGTTGTTTAGCGTGGTCTGTAAAGGGACAGAACATTCCACGTACAGATCCGAAGGTCGTTGTCCTTATTTCGTTTGCTGGTGTCGTCATTAGTTGAGTCATCCTTATCCGAGGCTTTTGGCTGTTTCGGAACCATAGATTGTTTACGTGGTAGAGAAGTTACCCCGACGGCACAACCACCAACCTGGAGGGTCAGTTCCTTAATTATTCCCCTAGCCAATTATTCCAGTGCCAGTAGTCCACTACGAGAGTATGAGCGCTGCCGTTGGCCCATTAAGTGCTCCGCCGCCACCATCTCTATTCCAATGTCCTGACCAACATTGAAAATTCCTTACCGACCTGTGATCCGAATACGTGGAAGCAGCTCGCGCAAGGTATTCACTAAGTTCAACCTAACTGGAACTATGGGCGCCACCGTTGACTTCGTCTAGGGAATTCGTCCGCAGCTGCCTGGTACAGGAAGAAGTGCACTAGTGAGAGAACACTCTTCCCCCCCTCTCTCATCTGCTGCCACCAAGAATCCGTTTGACCAGCCTGTATTAAGTTCAGAAAGGTGTATAAATATAGGTGTCCCACAAGGCTCCGTTTTGGGCCCTATCTTATTCCTGGTTTTTGTAAACTCGCTTTTTAACCAGCCCTTTAAGGGCAAAATAACTGCCTTTGCTGATGACACTGCTCTAACATATTCTTGAAAAAATAATTTCCTTTTATTTTCTGATGTAAATTATGATTTAGATATACTGCGAAAATGGTTTTATGTTCATAGATTCATTATAAGTGACAAGACGAAATTTACGGTTTTTAATATTATGGGTTCCATCTCTGAAGATGCTATACTATCTCATCATTCACCCAACTGTCTAAGATATCGTTTATATAATTTTTGTCTTCATGGTAATGATAACACTACAAGTTATAACGACAACGAAAATTGCGCAGATAGTTGCTTTGAAATTGAGCGAGTTGAAAGATTCAAGTATCTATTTATTGTGCTGGACTACAGGATGAGCTAGAAGGATCATACTTCGGACCTTAAGGAATACCTTAATAAGCTTATAAGGCAAATCTACCATCTCAGTTTTTACTGTAGTCAAGATATTTTAAAGTTAGTTTACAACGGTTTATTCAAATCTAGACTGCAGTATGGTCTGCCATGTTGGGGTTGTACTCATAACAATAAAATTGAACCTTTGCTTATCAAGCAAAAACATGTAATTAGGATTCTTTGTAGAGTTAGTCGTAGAACTGCCAGCATTGATCTAAAAAAAAAAAAAAAAACTTAAATATTCTTCCACTAAAGCACATAATATAAATTATTATAAAGTATTACAAATATTTTTTTAAAATTCGGGATACTCAACTGGAAAAATTATATGGATCTTATAATTTACGCATCAACAGTAGGAATCTAATAGTTTTTTTTTTTTTTTTTGTCAGAGGGTAGGTGAAAATCTTCAACAATACACTATGAGGATCGACAGCGCGTGCTCATAGTAGTGTGGGATTCTTACCCACTAAAAAACCTCCCTTCAAAACAAACCTGTTTATATTTTTTTTACTACAACTAAGTATTCGATTTATCAAGTAGTTCTTGTTTCACGAAATAAGGACGTTTTGCAGGTACCTTCCCATTAGAAGTTTATGCCAGCTCCGCAGTTTAGACGCGGTTACTTATCGCGCTAAGTCTAAAGGTTTTGTTCTTTGTAGACGGCGTAGGAGGACTGTAATATTAACTTGACTTTCTAGTCGACTTTTATGTTTTCTCGCTTAGTTTGTGATTTCGTCTTCGATTGTTTTAATGCAAGATCTCTGTGGATATCGCTATTTCTAATATACCATGGCGCATTTACAATACCTCTTAGCACTTTGTTTTCAAAAGTTTGTAAAATTTTAATATTACTTATTTTGGTACAACCCCAGAGTTGTATACCATATGTCCATACAGGCTTTAGCACTTGCTTATATAAAAGCAGTTTGTTCTCTATATTAAGCTTGGAATATTTTCCAAGTAACCAATTCATTTCTCGATATTTATTATCTAATTCTTTGCGTTTTTTCTTTACATGCGCTTTCTATTTCAGCTTTGCATCAAGTGTCATTCCAAGTTACTTAGCCTCGTTTGCAAACGGGATTTGAACCGAGTTTGAAAAGATCGGCAAATTATTCATTTTCCTATAAGTAAAATTTACATGAACAGATTTGGTCTCGTTGAAGCCCGTGCAGGGACGGGTTAAGAATATCACTACAGCGCCCCCCAACAACTAGCGCTTGTCGTAAAAGGCGACTAAGGGGACAAATCAGATCTAGGCAATATAACACCCAAGTGAGCCTAGCGACACATATACTACCATAAAAACCCTCCCACAAGTGTGCATGCGAGTCCGTGGGTTGACACGACTGGAGATCACCGGTGTCATAAAAGAAAGATCAAACAATACTAAAACAGGAGCATGCACGTGTCAAACAACAAACACCATCGCAATATGGTGCAAAAATTGTATTGCAAAACTGTATCATTATGATAATACTTGCAAAAAGGAAAGGCACGACCCCGCCAGGCACTACCACTGCTGTGCATGGTACTGATCCTGGACCGAGCAGAAATGTTCGGGTCAGAGCTATACGGATTCCGGGGGCTAGCAACATAATGAAACAGTTTGGACGCAATTTAAGGGTCGCGAGTTGGAACGTTGGAAGCATGACCGGTCGAAGTTACGAGCTGGAAGAGATGATGAATAGAAGGCGGGTGGACATCTTGTGTGTCCAAGAGACGAAATGGAAAAACACCGGGAATCGGGCGCGTTTCTTGGACGTTAGGACAAAAGATTACAAGATGTTCTACTACGGAACGGAAAAGGCTAGGAACGGAATCGGTATCATCCTTGCGGCAGAGCTACTTGGAAACGTCTTGAGCATTTCGAAGTCCAGCGACCGTTTGATGTCTCTCAAACTAGTAATACAAGGAGAGGTGTGGAATATTGTCAGTGCATATGCTCCCCACAATGGGTGCAATCAGATAGATAAGGATGCATTTTGGCTAGATTTCCACAACCTCCTTAAGAACATCCCAAAGGAAGAATTTCTGTTTGTGGGAGGAGATTTGAATGGACATGTCGGGAAATCAAACGAAGACTATGAAGACTGCCATGGAGGACTAGGATATGGCACCAGGAACCTTCCTGGTGAAGACATCCTAAGCATGTGCAAATCACACGGTCTTATCGTGTTAAATACCATGTTCATCAAACAAAGCCGACACCTGATCACTTACAGCAGTGGTGGAGATGAAACTCAGATTGACTACCATTTGGTAGCCAGTTTCATGAAGCCTCGGGTAAAAGATTGCAAAGTGATCCTGGGAGAGGCAATCGCTCGTCAACACCGTCTCGTGCTAACATAAATTTTTATGAAAACACCAAAGAAAAGCAAACAAACAGGGGTCTCTGAGAAAATCAAGTGGTACAATCTGGACAAAGAAAAGGCGATGCTTTTTTTTTCGTAATGAAAAATTACCTCTCTCACACCATCAACGGAGCTGAGGATGAAGAGTGCAGAGCACAAAATATGTGGGATTCCCTACAGCGAACTTGCTTAAAGAAGGACAAATCACTGCTAGGAGCTTCAAAAGGCCACCATCAACACGCCAAAGAAACATGGTGGTGGAGTGATGAAGCTAAGAAAGTGATAAATGAGAAGAAAGCGGCTTTCAAAGCTTGGTCAAAGTGCCCCTCTAATAATAGTGACGAAAAAGCTCGCCTCGAAATGGAATACAGATGCTGCAAGAAAAAAGCGAAGAAGAAGTGCGCTCAGCTTCAAGCAGAGAGTACGGAGGGCCTGTATCGGGAGCTGGAGAAAATATTTTCCCCGGTTGCTGATGCAAACCAGGCTATCCAGGAGCTGCGAAGACACAATATGAACAAGAGTGCCACTATCTTCAAAATAGCCGCCCAAAGAAGGAAGAATGCTCAGGAGATTCGTTCGCCAAAGTTCATTGGCAATGCTCATGGCCAGCTTCTTGTGGATGACGACAAAATTCTGCAGAGGTGGCGGCAGTATTGTGAAGAGCTTTTGAATGAACAGTTTCCCCGGCTATACTTTCCAAGAGCCACCCCTAACTGTGAAGAAATACCCGACATTACAGTCGAAGAAGTTAGTGAGGCGGTCAAATACTCCAAAAAACGAAAAGCGATTGGGCCAGACGAAATACCCTCTGAGTTCTGGAAAAAGATGGGAGATATCGGGTTCAGATGGCTCAGAATTCTCATCTCCAAATTCGTGAGAGGTGATCCAATGCCGAATGAATGGAGGGAAAGTTACCTTCTCCCTGTATACAAAGGGAAGGGTGATACGCGAAACTGTGATAACTACCGTTCGATCAAGCTGATGTCACACACCATGAAGATCGTTGAGCGGGTATTAGGTGGCCGACTGCGAAAAATAATACGGCTATCTGATGATCAGTGCGGGTTTGTCTCGGGTAAATCAACCACAGATGCAATCCAAAGTATAAGGATCATAATGGAAAAACATCGTGATTCCTTAAGGGATTTGCATATTGTATTGGTTGACTTTGAAAAGGCATTCGACAGACAACCACGAGATCTGATATGGGTGGCGCTAAGACATCGAGGGGTTCCAGAAACCTATGTACAGATGATTATGGACATGTACGAAGGAGCAAAGACAAAAGTAAGATGCCCCGCTGGAGTAACCGAAGAGTTCCCAATCAAAGTCGGGGTACACCAGGGAAGCGTTTTAAGTCCTTTGCTCTTTATTACAGTCCTTGATTATCTGCTTGAAGGTAAAGTGATGGACCCCAAGGTACATCAGTTATTCTTTGCTGACGATGGAGCCATCATAAGTGAGGATCCTACATCCCTGCAACGAGCACTTGATATGTGGGTGGACGTTTTGGAGGGAAATGGGTATCGCATTAGTTCAAAAAAGACAGAGTACTTATGCTGCCCGTTCTCTGATCCACTCAGGCCTATTCCAGACATTTATTTGAATGGAACAGTGCTTCCCAAGTGCGAAAAGTTAAAATATCTGGGATCTATGATCAATAGCAAAGCAACTTGTGATGACGACATCAATCATCGTGTAAGCGTAGGGTGGATGAAGTGGCGAGAAAATTCCGCTATCTTCTGTGACAGAAAAATGCCACCTAAGTTGAAGGGAAGGCTCCACACCGCAGTTGTGCGTCTAGCGCTCACATACGGTTCACAATGTTGGACGATGTACAAAAAGTATGAGAGTAAATTAACGGCAGCTGAGATGAAGATGCTTCGCATGACAGCAGGAGTGACAAAGCTTGATCGAATAAGAAGTTCGAAGATCCGTGGAAGCTTTCACATCAAGGAAACCATCGTACAAAAAATAGAGCGTGACCGGCTCAGTTGGTATTGCCACGTTCAAAGAAGAGATCATTTGAACCCTGTCAAAAAGGCAATATCAATGCACGTTCCAAAGACATCGCGATGTAGGAAAGGCAGGCCTATAAACGCCTGGATCAGACAAATGCGACGACATCGGCATTTCATTGGCCTCAGTAACCGAGTGATCCAAAATCGGCAGGCCTGCCGATATTTTCTGAGGTCAAATAGGCGAACCCCACATGCGGATCAGTAGAAATGCGGTGAAGTGGGAGGGTTGTGATCCCTTGTTTTCGGATCATAGCCTCGCTGATAAGAGGAAGAAGAAGGAGAAGAAGATTTGGTCTCGTTGAGTGCGATTCGCCAAACCTTTGTCCATTCATTTACTCTATCCAAAGCTTCTTGCAGTTTTGCTGTAGTATCTTCGACCGTTTTACCTACTGCCAAGATAGCAGTGTCGTCGGCAAATGTAGCTAGCTCAGTGCCGTCTAATTGCGGTATATCACGCGTGTATAATAGATATAAAACCGGACCAAGAACGCTTCCTTGCGGCACCCCAGCCACTATTTCCTTAAAATCAGAATATTCGTTTCCACATTTGACGCGGAATAGTCTATTCGTAAGGTAGTTCTTCAAAATATTATATAGGTGCTCTGGCAGAACTTGTCGTAATTTAAACTTTAAGCCTTCGTGCCAGACCTTGTCAAAGGCTTGAGAAACGTCAAGGAATACACTTGAACAAATCTTTTTTTCTTCAAGTAATTTTTCGATTACATGTGTTATTCGATGTACTTGTTCAACTGTAGAATGTTTACTTCTGAATCCGAATTAATGACCCGGGATGAGATGCCCTTCTTCTATTACCGGCTGTATTCCACTAATCAATATTCTCTCGAACACTTTGGATATAATTGGAAGAAGCGAAATCGGTCTATAAGACGTTTTTTCATTCGGCGGTTTTCCGGGCTTAAGGATCATTATGACTTCGGCGACTTTCCATTGACTGGGAACATATTCTAGTCTAATCGCCGCGTTTATAATGAACAGAAGCTTAATTAGAGCTTTTCTTGGTAGTGCTTTAAGAACCTCTCCCGTAATTAGGTCGTATCCAGGCGCTTTCTTAGGTTTAAGTTTCTTTATTTCTTCCTTAAGTTCGGTAAGTGTTGCATTTCTTATTACGCTATTGTCTATATACGACGTATTTATATTTTCAATAAGAGCTTGTCTAAAACGGTTTGAAAGTTTCTTCCAGGTGGGTGGCAAAAACTTGCGCTTTCTCTTTATCATGCCTGGCCCATTCGTCTTGATTTTTCCTAATTGGGGCGGCTTGAACTCGAGGTTTTTTAATACCTTTTATAGCCTTCCAAAGCGAATAGTTAGAATGTTTTTCTGCCGTTAAGCTTTCTAGGTAAGTTTGTATTTCATTATTCTTAAGGTCTTTTAATAGATCTTTTTAGTGAGTTGCACAAACGGTTAAGATGTGCTTTATGTTGCGGAGCCCGAGTTTGATGCCATCTTTTACGCGCTTTTCTCTTCTCCTTAATCATCTCTTTTATTTCCTGCTGATAAGTTTGAATGTAACTGGGCGGGGTTCTCTTTGGTTTGGGAGTATTCTTCCACGCGGCATCCTGTAAGATTTCGACGAAGCGATCTACTTCAACTTCAAGTTCATAGGGCGTTTTAAGTGATACGCTCAGCTCAATATTTACTTCAATATCTTTTTTAAAGTCATCCCAATAAGTTTTCCCGCCGGTTAATCTGGCCGGTCCTACTTTTTTAATCAGAGCTTCGCTTATCGTCATAGTGATTGGAGAATGATCAGAGGAGAGATCAAAGCTTTCTTCAACTTCTATACAGTTGCCAGACCTCTAACAATAATGAAATCGATCAGATCTGGTATCTTATTTCTATCAGTCGGCCAATATGTTGGTTTACCCGTCGAGTAAAAATCACAACTGAATTGCATACCCGCACTATAAAGCTTTCTACCTTTCTGAGAGGCGTACCTTAAACTCCAGAAGGGGTGTTTCGCGTTGAAGTCACCACCAATAATAAAATTTGGTTTAAGGAAGTCGAAGATGTTTGTGAAATCACGTTCTTCAAGATTACATCGCAGTGGACAATATATAGATGAAATGTTGAAAGCAAAATATCTATTTCTTACGCGTACCGTGCTTACTTGCATTGCTTCTAATTCAACCTTTACTTCCGCTGAGTGTTCGATACATTCTTTTATAAAAGGGATGATCCGCCCCTGGCTCTTTCGGATGGGTGGAAGGCGTGATACACGCTATATCCCCTTATCTTAACATTCGATTGCTTTGTCAGATGAGTTTCACAGACCAAGCATATATCAATGTCTTTTTCTCGTATAAAGATTTGTAACTCGTATAAGCCCATTGGCGTTCCAAGTAAGAATTTTAAGCGTTATTTTCATATTCTGGTTAAAGTGCACGTGTTATGAATGTTGTTTTCTAATGCAACTAGTCTCTCGAAAATAAGTTTGTTTGTTTTGGATTGCTCTTCAAGTTTCGCAAGAATTAGGGAAAAAACATGGGATACATGATCTTGTGAGCTACCTCTATCACCGTTTTCCAATGTCGCAGCTTGAGCAGGAGTCTTTACGTTAAAGTTTGGATGATTTCTTGCTTTGATCTCCCGTGAGCTGTCGGTCTTGTACTTGCCGTTAGCTGTCATCGCCGCTTGAGCATAAGACTGCACGCCAATATTCGAGGATTTAGCTCCTGTCACCTTTTCTCTACTACGTTTAGGTTTTTCTTCATTACCCGATCTTAAGAGAATATTGACGGATTTTTTATCTTTCGCTGCTTTTTCCGTAGCTATTTTGGGTCTATTCTTAATTGGTTTTGGATTCGTGCCCATGGAATTTTTAAGCGTATCGCGCCTTTTTTGGAGCTCTTTCACCACTTCGCTACCTCGATAGTTCGCAGGGTGTTTTCCTTTACAAGTGGCTGGGGTTTGCTTATTTAGCTGACACTTATCTGAGAGACGTTCACCTGCGCATTTGACGCATCGCGATTCTTTCTGGCAGTAAGTCTGCGTGTGATTGAAACCTTGACAGCGCTTACATTGTGGGATCGATCTGGAGCTCTTAGGCATAGGTTCGATTTTGACCACGATGTTTAAAATAGTCTTAATACCATAAAACATCTTTATTTTCGTCTTTATCGAAGCTTAGCATGAATAGTGGAAGTCCACACCTTACCAATTTTTCCGGATCTCCCTACGACTGTTGTTTCTCCTTCTTGATAATATTGACAGCATCAAGAATTTTAAAGCCTTTGTCTTGAAGGTCGTTTATAACATCTTCTTATAGTTGTACCCAGCATAAAAAAATCGCACTTTTCTCACTCTTATATTGTTACTGCACCTCGTTTATTTAATAGTCTGCCAGAATGTCTAAGGTACGAAAGAGTCAAAACAGTTTTCTTAAGAAAGTTAAAGCTTTTGCTCTTTTCATTTAACTATGAAGAAATAAATATTTTGTTGAAAGTTATTGTTTGAGATAATTGCTTAAAAATTAATTATATTAATCATCTTTATACCGTTGTAATTCCTTCATTTTTTGCTTCCACTTAAATACTCATTTTCCTTTTGTATTAATAATAAATGATCCCCATCAATAGTAATTAATATCGGTGCCGTGAACTAAGGCCATAATGGCGTTAATTCACTTTCAAATACGAATTATCGCCATAATCCACTTATGTATACATACATACTTGTATCATAAACGTTCCAAGGAAATTAAACAAATTTGATAAAAGTTTTCAGCGCTGTTTTGCAATATAATAAATTCGACTCTGATCGTTATATATCAACGTACAGCAAAGGTGTGTATCTGGAACGATCGGGTGAAGCAGTAAAAGGCATTCAATATTAACAGAAAGCAACTATACATGATTATTATGTCCGCGACATGACTTCAAGACTGATAATTTGTTAATTTAGGTCAATTCTCATAAGAGTTTGTGTCCCCCAATCCAATCCCCATAGAGCAAAATAGACGAATCTACTCAATGTGAACTAACGCCATATGGTCTTAATTCACATTCAAATATGAACTAATGCCATAAAATGTTTTTGAGCTCTGAAGTACAGCCAGTGCAATGTAACAGTTTTGATAAAACTTTATCAGTCCAATGTCACACCACGATCGGCTCACGTTTAGTCCACAATGGACTTTTGACCCACCTGGGCCAACAGTCCACAACATTTAGGGCCATAGTTCCACAATCTTAAAGAAGAAGTGGGCCATAAGTTCGAAACTATTCTTTTGACTCATATGGCGCAGGGACATAAGTCACAGGGACGTAAGACCCAAATTTTTCTTTTGGGACTTATGTCCCACCCCTATCGAGACATTAAGTCCAACATTTTTTTGACGAAAATGGGACATAAGTCCCAAATTTTCGGAGAGTTAATATCTATTCAAAAAACTGTGGATTTCCATTAGGCGTCGTATTTTAATGAATATAATATGAGTGCCGGGATATATGTCAAGATTTTTTTTTTGTCGAAGATGACGCATACATAAGTCCATAATGCAAAAACAGTGCAATGTGAACTTCGTACACACTCGAAAATATGAAGAGGGAAGTAACCTACAATAACTATTAATATATGTTTCTTAATACATATGTATATCGCCATAGATGCATACATAGGTATATACATTTTACGGTGTATAAGCTCTTAAATAAGTGTCCTATCCCGAAGGCAAGGTGTTACGCGACCCGTGCTGAGGCCTGAATGGTGCTGGGGATGTAAAATCAATACAGCATCTCTAACGGAGCCCTCCAGATACCTGGTGACCTCTGGTTGAAATAAAGCCTTACCACGCTACAGGGGGCTATGGCGTGGTCGATATCAATTCCCCCTTACTCGTGGGATTCAAAATGAACAAACTTAAACAAACCAAAATAAATCAAATAAAAATAACAAAAGAAACGGAAAAAAACCAAAAAAATGGGGAGCCAAAAACCCCAACCATAGAAGACCCATTTCGAAGGGGAGCACTATTGGCTCGATCGCCAGTTGATACTCCGCTTGAAAAGGAACAGGCGGCGATAATATCGCCCCAAATCGTACGCGTGGACACTGCTACCATAGCTTTAGCTGAGGTTCAAAACAACCCACGCTCCAATGAAGAGATAGGCAAGTGTGATACGATGACTGTACTGGGCAAAAAAATAGCCGAACTTGCTGAATTCATCAAGGATAAGAACAACGTGCATCACGAGATTCGTAAACTGGTGAGTTCTATTCGTACCACGTATGAAAAGGCATTGGACCCTGAAAACGAACGACAAGAACATTTACACGTTGAAAGGCAGGATAAGACTACACAAACCATACAGTCAAAACCGCTAAACTATCGAGCAGCAGTCCTGAAGACCACTGAGGCGCCAAAGCCTGCGGTAGATAGCTGTGAGATACGACCACAAACGCCCAAACGCAGGCGGGAAAGCAAAATTACGAGCCAGCAGCTCCCAGCCGCGAAGAAGAAAAAGACCGTGGTCCCGATAGGAAAAGAAAAACCCGTCCAGGTGGAAACCCATAACGCGAAAGCCGAAAAGTGGGAAAAGCCAAGAGGAAGTACCAAAAAAAGGCTGAAAGCGCGCCCAGATGCTTTAGTGATTAAAGCTAAGGATGGCCTCTCTTATGCAGAAATGCTGCACAAGGTAAAGGACAACCCTGAATTGAGAGAGCTCGGCCAAAAGGTCAACCAAATCAGGAGGACGGCCAAAGGAGACCTACTCTTAAAACTAAGGAGCCTCCCAACAACGGAAACGACCAAGCTTCATGCATCCGTGGAAAAGGCCTTGGGAACAGAAGCGGAAGTGAAAACCCTAACGCACGAGGTACTCATAGAAGTCAAAGATCTGGACGGAATCACAACGAAGGAGGAGATCTGCGAAGCCCTAACCAAGCAATTAGAAGGATCCAAAGAGTACCATGTCGGAACAAGTGCCATAAAGTCTCTGCGAAAAGCTTACTTAGGGACACAGATAGCGACAGTGAGCCTACCAGCGGAAGTCGCCGAGAGGCTGATGACTGCCAGCAAAGTGCGCATTGGCTGGGTGGTCTGCCGAATACGGGAAAAAATCACTCCAACAAAATGCTACAAATGTATGGACTTCGGACATACTGCCAGAGCATGCAAAAGTGCGGTGGATTACTCTGACCGGTGTATTAGATGTGGTGCGAGTGGACACACCGCAAAATCTTGTGCCCTAGAGCCAAAATGCCTGCTGTGTTGTGACAAAAAGGACACAAATAGCAACCATGTCACAGGAAGCGGCAAATGCCCAGCCTTCCAAAAAGCCTTGAGAGACCTAAAACACCTTATATGAAGATAAAACAGCTCAACCTCAATCACTGCGAAGCTGCGAACGATCTCCTCATACAATCTGTGCGCGAACAAAAAGTAGACGTCGTAATCCTTAGTGAGCCCTACAAAGAATTCGATGCAAACGCGTGGATAACGGACACTACGGGAAAAGCGGCCATATGGACCTGTGGGAAAACCGCCTTCCAAGAGAGAATGCCAACATCAGGAGATGGTTTTATATGGGCAAAAATCGACGGAATATATATTTATAGCTGCTATGCACCACCAAGCCTCTCGATAGCAGAGTTCGAAGAGCTGCTGGACAAACTCGTAAACGATGCTTTAGATCGAAAACCGGCGATCATTGCTGGCGACTTTAATGCATGGGCCGCTGAATGGGGATGCAAAGAAACGAACAGACGCGGAAGATCCCTACTGGAGGCTTTTACAGCCCTAGACGTGGTACTAGTAAACAGCGGAAATAAACCCACGTTTTGCAGAGGAAGCGGCGCTTCTATTATAGACATCACATACGTAAGTAGCTCCTTGATAGGAAGAACAAAGTGGGAAGTCAGTGACCTCTATACTCATAGCGACCACCAGGCGATAATATGTGAAGTACTGCCGGAAGCAAGAAGACAAACACAGCTAGCCAGGCTACCCCAGAAAAAAGGCTGGAAATCAGACTCTTTCGACGTGCATTCACATGTATCTTCAACAGAAACGCAGTACTGACGGGTCGTGCGGGCAGTAAAGCAATGCAGGCCATAAATGAGGTTACACGGGCATGTGACGCCACAATGAGGAGAAGAAAGGCTATGGAACATCGTCCCCCAGTTTACTGGTGGAATGAAGAAATCGCGCATCTACGTACCAAGTGTCATCGAGCGAGAAGGGCGTATACGCGATCTAGAGTGAGGGCCGTCTCCAGTGAACTGCAAGAAGACTACAGGGTGGCCCGAAAGGAACTAAAAACAGCTATACTAAAGAGCAAACGGAAGTGTTTCGCCGAGCTGTGTGATGAAGCTGACGAAAATCCTTGGGGCAAAGCCTACCAAATCGTCATGAAAAAATTGAAAAGGTGCCAGCCACAGATTTCCACCTGCCCAGAGTTCTTACACAACATCGTGGTCGGACTATTTCCTCAGCAACAAGAGAACGCATTCTCGGATGATCCAATAGTAGAGGCATCAACAATCCGAGAGGTAACCAAAGAAGAAATAATCGAGATTTGCAATAAAATTGGAGACAAAAAAGCACCTGGACCAGATGGTATCCCAAATATAGCACTCAAGACAGCTATAAAAGTAAGCCCAGAAATGTTTATTAACATTTACAACTCGTGCCTGAAGGAAGGAGTCTTCCCGGATCAGTGGAATCGGCTAAACCTAGTACTTCTTCCCAAAGGTAAGAAACCACCAAATGAACCATCATCATACCGCCCGCTCTGTATGTTAGATACGGCTGGCAAAATATTGGAGCGAATCATCTGTAACAGGGTAGAGGCAGCAATTCAAGAACCTGGAGGTCTTTCAGAACACCAATACGGTTTTCGAAAAGCGCGCTCAACAACAGATGCAATCAATGTGGTAGTTAAAACGGCGCAAGAGGCTATACAGGGAAGAAGATGGAGAGGCGGTTCCAAAAAGTACTGCTTGGTTATAACGCTTGACATAAAAAACGCCTTCAATACGGCAAATTGGAGTCACATTTTACAAGCGCTCAGAAGGATGAGAGTTCCACAATACCTCATAGACGTTATTGTTGACTACTTCAGGTGCAGGATAATGCAAACATGCACTAGTCGAATACATCAGACTAAAACCCCCCCCGCGATGAAATGCTTGACGGCATTACCGCGGGGAATGGGGCGGTCGTGGGAGGGGGGTTTAGTGGGTAAGAGTCCCACACTGTTACTCAGGACGTACTGAGTTTCGTCTTTTGAAGATTACCCCTCCCAATCAAAAAAAAAAAAAAAAAAAAAGCAGTCAGGTAGATATGTATATGTACATTCCCCCTGCCTGGGGTCACTGTTGGATTTGAGGTGGGTGCGAGGATGGGTGTATGTAAAGTTCCTTTATATCCATGTTTCTCACCCAGCCTCGCACCCACCTCAAATCCAACAGCGACCCCAGGCAAGGTGGTTGCAGGGGGGCTGCATGCCCCCCATACTTACCTCACTGCTTATACGCCGTAAAATGTATATACCTATGTATGCATCTATAGCGATATACATATGTCTTAAGAAACATACATTATTAGTTATTGTAGGTTACTTCCCTCTTCATGTTTTCGAGTGTGTACCAAGTTCCCATAAGAAAGTGAAGTTCTTCCCCACCTTTATAGGTGAGAAATAACTTCATATGAATTTATTTCACATTCAAATGAGAACTTAGACCACTTTCTAAAACGAACTAACACCATATGACTTTAGTTCTCATTTGAAAGTGAAATTAGTCCATAAGTGGATTATGGCATTAATTTGCATTGTAAAATGAATTAGCACCATTATGGCGTTAGTTCATATGGCCTTAGTTCACGGCACCTTAATATCTGTATGTAATTTCTGAATGGTGCATTCCACTCTTGTCCTGTGGACAATCGCATGTTCCTAACTATTTCTTTGAAAGCTTATTGTATTTTTTTAGAACCTATCTCATGAATTTCAATAACGATGTTAGCTTATAAGTTTTACAAATGAAATAAAGTATAATAATAATTATAATAATAAGTTTTTCTACATTTTGACTGGATAGTCATCGGTAGGCATAACATTAGTAGATTAGCCCCCTTACGAACTACGGGCTTAAGATTGATTCCATTCGATTAAAAGCCAAAAGAACGCTCGATTCTCCCTGAAATGTGCATTTCTTAATTGCGTCCATTCTCGCATACTGAACGCATACGCACTATATCACTAATTTTCCTTAGAACTACGAATACATCCCTAATTACATCTAATGTAATTAAATTACACGAAGCAATACTTTTTACTTTTTCATTGCAATTAAATTAGCAAAAAAACAATTAAAAAACCCCACATATGTACATTCGTCGGATAAAATGTATCGAATTATCCATAAGCGAAGTACTGCATGCACATCGCGTATCTCTAGAATTATCACTTTCAACTGATTCCTTGACTGTCAAGATTACTTATCACTTTGATTGACGACTCACCACAACTGAAGTACTGCTGCCAAGGCGAGGTAGTCGTCAGGCAGCATAGCCCCACAAAGTACGAATTCCTCGGCCCATTAATGGAGGACTACATTACAATTTCCCCGGACGACGACGACGACTACCGACGACGATGTTTCCGCACCCGTGGGTATCCCACAGTTTTGATTTATTCATAGAGCACGCACATATCCCCCATCAACAGAAGCCAATAAGTAGGTGTTTTGCGTGTTCGACTTCTGCAGCCCCGTATTGCGTGAGAACCATGTGCGGATGTGGATGGGCACCAGAACAACCCTGAGTTGAGCTGAGCGCCCATCGCCCAGGTAGCGCGCACAGCAAGAAGGATCCCCCGACAGTGAAGTAATAAAATGCAATTTCCTTCAAATTTATATAAATTGACAACAATGAATGGACGCGACGGACGGTTACCTACTGGTCCACAATTTAAATACAGAAAATTGGATAATTTCCCGTGACAATCAGAATTCTCGTTCCCTTTGGATTGACTACGATTGATATATGTTTACGCGGGTTGCGCTGGACTGCCGGCCACCGCGTTGCCGGTGAGTCCTGCTCTGATCATTTCGAGTGAAAATCGTGTGTAGTGCGCTGTATCTGCAGCAGCTTACATCCATCGCCATACACTCACTTCATCCACACAGTGGATCTGGTCGATACAAAGTGGATACAAAAAACTGTTTCACTTCTGAGCTGTTGGCTCGACTGGTCCTCCGGCATGTTTTACATATGTCTGCACCTTTGGGCCAAGAGGACAATAACTTAAATAATTCCAACAGCATATCTGCTTGTCTCCTCTCGGTCGTCGTCGTGTAGAGCCTCCGGCGGCTGCTGCTGTTGCCTCTTCTGCTATGACCAAGGATTCGATGATCGCCATGATCGCCGAAAACGTGATAGGACCACACTGGTTCAATTACGAAAACAAAAGAAGTGTCGCCCTGATCGCTGTCAGCTTTTGTCTTTTGTTCGCGATCGAAAAACTATTCGAGATTCGTATTATTATTGTCATTTGCATACTCTCGGACTCGCGGGATTTGTTTTGGTCTTTGCCTTTGGTTTCATCTGCTGGGGGCACATTACACAAAATTGGGTCCTCGTGGAGGATTTTCGCAGCATTTCGTACTGACTTTGCATTTATAGAGCCGTGTGGTGATTGTGCCGCGTACCTAGTAGTTAAACGCAGAAAAAACCCACCACTGAGGGTTCCCTTAAAGTTTTGTGAAAATTTCTGGGCGCCTACTTCGCCGATTACTTCCCGACCACTAAGAGTTGAACAATCATTTCGAGAGTGCAGCCAACAAATGAGGCGAACGAAGGTTCCTTAGTTAGAGGTTCGTGATTCCTGGTAATCGTATACTGGAGGGAAAAAAGGTTCCCTTAATTGATTGGGATTGGGACCGCTACCTCGAACGAACATTGGATTTTGATTTGCATAAATTTTGTTTGTTCAAATTTTAATTAGTTTGAGTTTATTTTTTTGTAGGTTTTGGCTTTGGAGAACAATGAACCGAATCATAGTGGGTTCTTAATGGTTTTCACGGTTTATATGCAGTTATGCTTAAGGAAGTAATTTTACATTTACTAGTCCGAAAGCTGTGGAGAAACACTGGATTTGGAGACCAATTCCTAGACATATTGCAGACTGTCTACGATTAGGCTTCTACGAATGTGTAGGGAAACTGTCGTGTGTCGCAAGCCACACTTCAGAAAAAATACTGAGGGGGCTCCCAGTTACCAAGTTATAATATTTATTATATAAAAGCCAGCATGGATTTGTTAGAAACAGGTCGAATCTAGATTCTTGCATAAAGATAGATAGACAGGTTTCTGTGGGGGCTGTATACTATCCTACTTTATATAGCCTGCACTCAGGTCTCTGTTGGAACCATTGTGGTCCACAGCTGTTGGATGTCAGCCCTGAAAACAAGAAAGGGGTAACTATTGGGTTGTTTAATAAGTTCTATAGTTGTTTGGGGCTACAGTTAAATATACATGTTTTGTATAAAAGCTAGCTAGCTATTTTTAATTTTTAATTTAATTTTATTATCAACAAACTACAAGACTTTCTCGCAGCAAGCAGTTTCCATTATACACCATTGCACAACGGTAACATCTCGGCATAAAAACATTATTACTCGTGTTTCAATCTACATGGAAGAGACAAACTATATGGAAGTAGTAAACCTATTAAATCTACTGAACACTCAAAAGGCACCTGGGGCTGATGGCGTTAGAGCAATCGATTTAAAGACGCATATTGATATCTTTGCTCCCATTATTAAGAATCTGATTAATATGAGTCTCAACTCGTCGACAGTCCCTGGGAAGCTCAAGCAAGCAATTGTCAGGCCTATTTACAAGGGTGGCTCTAAGAATGAGACTAAAAATTATCGACTGATAGCAATACTACCTGCGATAGAGAAAATCATGGAGCAAATTGTGGTAGACAGAATATGCAAATTCATTGAAAAGCACAAATTAATAAGCAAAAACCAATATGGGTTCCAGAAAGGAAAAAGTACAAATCAACTTCTGGGCGATTTTGTCAATATAATTAACACTAGCCTTAACAAAAGCCACCACGTCTTTGTGCTTTTTTTGGATTTCAGCAAAGCATTTGATACCCTTAATCACAATAAACTCGTCGATGCAATGGAACGGGTGGGAATAAGAGGAAAATTAGCAGAGTGGTTGAGAAGCTACCTAAGAGAGAAAAGCTTTTGCGTTAGAATCAAAGATTGCTGCAGCGCCGAAAAACCAGTGCAGTATGGAGTTCCGCAAGGCTCTAAACTCGGTCCACTACTCTTCATAATATACACCAATGAACTGCTAAAATGCCTTAAAAACAGTTTTCCTTTTGCCTATGCAGACGATACGGCGATCCTGGTGTGTCATTGATCAATAGAAGAAGCTGAACAAATTATGCAGACAGAATTTGATGAAGCAGCGAAGTGGTGCCATGATAATGGCCTTGTTATAAATCGGTCAAAAACAAAACTCATGCACATTCGAAGCCCGCAGTTTCCAGCATCGCAAATTACAATCAACGCTTTCAACTGCGCAGACCCAGGTAATTGCGAGGTTATTGAAGTGGTGGTTACTTACAAATATCTAGGTATAACCATAGACAACCATTTTCTCTGGGATGTTCATGTTAACAATTTGAGGAAAACGTTGAAAGGATCTTTGTTCGCATTGGATTGCCTCAAATTTAAATCTACACCAAGTGTGCAAAAACAAGCGTACCACGCTCTAATAGAGTCGCGATTGAGGTACGGTATACTGGCGTGGGGAGGGGCAGCTCAAACGCATATTGACAAAATACAAAATATACAAAATCGAGCAATAAAACTACTGTCGACAAGAAATCCAGCAGAAAGCAGAGTGAGGGTCTTAAATGTGAGACAAATATACGAGATGACTGCGGCGTTGGAGTACTATAACGACCAGCGGTTCCGGATGCCAATCAGCCACAACATCAACACCAGAAGACGAGCGTACGGGATGTTCCAACTGCCAGCTTTCAGCAATGTCTACGGTAAAAGATAATTGATGTACACTATGCCGAACACTTTTAACAATCTCCCAAACGATTTAAGAAACATTGTCCAAGTTAACTTGAGAAAAAAAAGACTAAAAGAACATTTTTTTAGAATCCATTACATAAAGCATAAAGTAACTTAATGAACTTAAAATGGTAAACAATTAAAACTCTCATTTCCTCAACTTTAATTTTATTAATATATTCTTAATTTTGAAGTTATTTTATATGATAAAAAGGATTATAACCTGAACTCAATCATATTGTAAACTTTGATGATACCATATTTTAAGTAACACAATTTGGATAATAATTTCCTGCAGATAAGCCACAAGGCTTCGCAGGTCAAATATGTAATTGCTTAAATTCATGGAATTAATAAAAATTGAAAAATTCAAAAAAAAAAAAAATAGAACTACGATGAGGTTAAAAAGAACAATTGAAACAGTAAATTTAACAATAAAACAACAAAACAGGTAGAACATAAAAAAATTAAATAAAAAATCAAGATAAAAATCATGACCAGATAAGAGCATTCATAACTTCTTCTTCCTTTTATCAGCGAGGCTATGATCCGAAAACAAGGGATCACGGCCCTCCCACTTCACTGCATTTCTACTGATCCGCCTGTGGGGTTCGCCTATTTGACCTCAGAAAATATCGGCAGGCCTGCCGATTTTGGATCACTCGGTTACTGAGGCCAATGAAATGCCGATGTCGTCGCATTTGTCTGATCCAGGCGTTTATAGGCCTGCCTTTCCTACATCGCGATGTCTTTGGAACGTGCATAGATATTGCCTTTTTAACAGGGTTCAAATGATCTCTTCTTTGAACGTGGCAATACCAGCTGAGCCGGTCGCGCTCTAATTTGTGTACGATGGTTTCCTTGATGTGAAAGCTTCCACGGATCTTCGAACTTCTTATTCGATCAAGCTTGGTCACTCCTGCTGTCATGCGAAGCATCTTCATCTCAGCTGCCGTTAATTTACTCTCATACTTTTTGTACATCGTCCAACATTGTGAACCGTATGTGAGCGCTGGACGTACAACTGCGGTGTAGAGCCTGCCTTTCAACTTAGGGGGCATTTTTCTGTCACAGAAGATAGCGGAATTTTCCCGCCACTTCATCCACCCTACGCTTACACGATGATTGATCTCGTCATCACAAGTTGCCTTGCTATTGATCATAGATCCCAGATATTTGAACTTTTCGCACTTGGGAAGCACTGTTCCATTCAAATAAATGTCTGGAATAGGCCTGAGTGGATCAGAGAACGGGCAGCACAAGTACTCTGTCTTTTTTGAACTAATGCGATACCCATTTCCCTCCAGAGCGTCCACCCACACATCAAGTGCTCGTTGCAGGGATGTAGGATCCTCACTTATGATGGCTCCATCGTCAGCAAAGAATAACTGATGTACCTTGGGGTCCATCACTTTACCTTCAAGCAGATAATCAAGGACTGTAATAAAGAGCAAAGGACTTAAAACGCTTCCCTGGTGCACCCCGACTTTGATTGGGAACTCTTCGGTTACTCCAGCGGGACATCTTACTCTTGTCTTTGCTCTTTCGTACATGTCCATGATCATCTGTACATAGGTTTCTGGAACCCCTCGATGTCTTAGCGCCACTCATATCAGATCTCGCGGTTGTCTGTCGAATGCCTTTTCAAAGTCAACCAATACAATATGCAAATCCCTTAAGGAATCACGATGTTTTTCCATTATGATCCTTATACTTTGGATTGCATCTGTGGTTGATTTACCCGAGACAAACCCGCACTGATCATCAGATAGCCGTATTATTTTTCGCAGTCGGCCACCTAATACCCGCTCAACGATCTTCATGGTGTGTGACATCAGCTTGATCGAACGGTAGTTATCACAGTTTCGCATTCATAACGTTTCTTTTTATAATATCGACCGAAAATTTAAAGTCAAAGAAATGAGCATTTGCATTATACAACTTCATAAACCCATTTATCGATGAAAAATGGCTGTAATTAGTTCGCGAGTGAGTTATGCTAAAAAATCGTTGATTTCTTAGGCCAGCAGCTGGAATATTTATATTTGAAAGCCTTAAGATCACAAGAGAATCAATCTCACCAATAAGTAGCTTATGAAGACAAATGGTTCTAGTTTGTAAACTGTAACAGATGGACGGAAGATTTTTCGAATCTGTATGATTTTTTACTGGAATTTGGAGAAGAAGATATAATGGTAGTTGGGGACTGCAACGCCAGAATAGGGAATACGCAACTTTTAGAATTCGAGCCGGATAATTTAAATAGCTCAATATACGAACGCAGAAGTGCAGATGATACGGTACTTGATGGCAATGGAAAAAAATTCGTCGAAATGCGTGAATCGATTGGACTCACAGTAGTAAACGGGAGATCTAAAAGTGATGAGCAAGGTCGCTTTACCTTTTTCAGAGGCACTGCTTGTTCAACGAACGACTACTGTTTGGTGCGAGGAAAGTGGCTGCATTACCACCTTGATCAAAAAGTTCCCGGAATTTATTCAGAAAATTAAAAATACAAGTTTATTCATCTAAATCTATATTGTCCCCTTCAAAGTGATCCCCATCGACTGCAACACACTTATGCCAGCGCTTGATCCAATCTTCGAAACATTTTTTATATTCGGTTTTCGGTATGTCCATCAGTGCTTCCTGCGATTTTTCCATTACTTCCTCTCGGCTGCTGAAACGCGTTCCCCGTAATGGTTTTTTAACTCGATTGAACAGAAAGAAGTCACAGGGAGCCAAATCAGGTGAATTCGGTGGCTGTTGGATGGTATTTGTTGCATTTCTCGTAAAAAAATTACGAATAATGATGGCACTGTGCGACGGTGGGTTATCATGGAGTAAAATCCACGAGTTTTCTGCCCACCATTCTGGTCTCTTTCGGCGAAGTGCTTCACGCAAACGTCTCATAACGCCCAAATAATACTCTTTGTTTACTGTCTGGCCTTCTGGCAAAAATTCATGATGCACTACACCATGAGCATTGCCTTCTTTTTTGACTGAAAACGACGTGGTTTTTTTGGTCTCGACTCATTTGGTGAACGCCATTCACTTGCCTGATGTCTGGATTGCGTGTCGTACTCATAAACCCACGTCTCGTCTCCAGTAATGATCCTTTTGATGAATGTGGGATCGGATTCAGCCTCGTAAATCATGTCTTTTGCGACGTCAACACGGTCTCTTTTTTGCATGAAATTGAGGTCTTTTGGCACCAACTTTACTGCTACACGACGGAAACCCAAATCATTAACCAAAATGTCTTGGACGGATCCATAGGTAATGTTCAAGTCCTCCGCTATCTCTCTAATTTGCGGTTATTGACCAACATTTCTTTTACTTTATCGATGTTTTCGTCGGTTTTCGATGTCGATGGTCTGCCACTGCGTTCATCATCTTCGATTGACTCACGACCACTTTTGAACCGCTCGTGCCACTGGTAAACGACCGTTTTCTTTCCAGAATCGTTGCCGAAACACTTTTCCAACATTTCCAACGTTCGCGCACCATTAAATCCGTTTTTTACGCAAAATTTAATACAAGTTCGTTGTTGCAAATTTAAATCCATTTCTAAAATTGTAAAAAATCGCCAACACACACAGAGATAGATGTACTCTTGGCTACGTAACTTTTGCAAATGTCAAGCTATGACGCTAAGATTTAGAGAGAATATCAACAATAGATGTACCAACTTAACAAAGAAAACATAACTCAAATCGAAACGATGGGAGCGCCACACGGTTTTTATTCCGGGAACTTTTTGATCAAGGTGATACACAACCGACCTAAAAGTAAAAGAGCTAATCTTTTCCGATCACATGCTTTAACCATTACTGTAAACTTTGTAGCATCTCCACGAACAACCGACCCTCCAATGGGGTTACTACCAAAAATTCAATGGAAGGAAAGTTTTGCTAATCGTTACAAAATATACCTAGATCAGAAGATAAGCGCGGTAAACGAAACCGAGTTTCAGTCCATTCACGGCCCTGATGTACTTACTTCCTGTATCTTAGAGGTTGCGAAACCTTCTCAGTGCACACAAAGGTGTAAGCAGAAACAAGAATGGTTTGACTGGGATTGTATGGCAGCTAGGAGAAAATCGTCCGCTCTCTTTCACTTAATAAGAAAAACAGGCAGTAATATCGTCAAAATTATGTATCAGCAGGCCAATAAAGCATACAAAACGCTATGTAAAGAAAAACAGAAAAGGTACATTGAACATCTGACTGTGGAGATAGAAGGGATTCGAAACAGTCGCTCTTTCTGGAAACTCGCAAGGAAGCTCAACGGCACAGCTTTTGCACGGAGTTTACAACTTGAAGCACCCGTGCTAGCTGAGCACTTTAAAAAACTACTGAACCCGCCTTGCAGCACAAGCCAGCTGCAATATGCTCTACCGTTTCAGAGGATCGAAGAGGTGGAGTGGTGGAGTCATACACCGATGTAACCTTAACAAAGCTCCAGGGGAAGACCGCATCCCATATGAATTTTTCAAGTACGCGTCCAACGAGTTTCTGGAGAAACTGTCAATGGCGTTCAACTATATTTTCAACACGGGCAAAGTGCCATCCAGCTTCAGGAGGAATATCCTTTTCCCTTTATTTAAAAAAGGTAATTCCAGCGATCCTTGTAACTACAGAGGCCTATCCTTCCTAAACTGCGTGATGAAAATATTTACGGGTATAATCCTGGAACGGTTGACAGAAAGGGTTCATTCAAATGGCCTGCTTGGTGAGTTCCAAGCCGGGTTTAGGAAAGGCTACTCGACAATACACAATATTTTCACGTTAACAAGCTTAACTAGGTCTTACCTGAATAATGGAAAAAAATTGTACGCGTTCTTTGCGGACTTCCAAGCGGCATTTGATTCTGTTGATAGAAAAATGCTTTTCTATAAGTTAAGCAATCTTTGAGTGTCAACAAAAGTGCTCAAAAGTATCGAAAGTCTCTATAAGGAGAATATTATTGCGGTATGGGACGGAAACAATGTTTCAAATTGTTTTGTGTCTCATATGGGTGTTAAGCAGGGTTGTCTCATGAGTCCTCTTCTTTTCGCACTATTTATGGACGATTTGCCAACACCTCTACCTGGAGGAATCGAGTTCGCTGGAATGAAAATAAGGGTCCTCTTATATGCTGATGACATCGTCATCCTGTCCGAAACTCCATCCATGATGCAAATGATGATCAACAAGCTAGAGAAATATTGTAACCTTTGGAACCTAAAATTGAATATAAGCAAGTCCAAAATATTGGTATTTCGAAACGGAACCGTTCGCTTCGCTAGGGACGAAAAATGGTTTTACCAAAACGAAGAAATTGACAACGTAAACTAATATAAGTACCTTGTAGTCATTTTAAAAACTCAAAGAAGGAAAAAAGGCAATAAACTGTAATTGGAAGGGCATATTTTCTAAAAATAACGTTCCGCTTAGTACAAAGTATAAAGTCTATGAGGCAGTGGTTAGGTCCATCATGTGCTATGACGTCCAAGTATGGGGTATCTTTCAGTTGAAAAATTTGAAAAGCTGCTAAGATACTTTATCAAAAAAATCTTGAGGCTACCGGAAAACACGCCAACGTATATGCTTCACTTGGAAACAGGACTGTCCCCTTTGTACATCTTCACAGTAAAGCTGCACTTTCATTACATTTTAAAAGCAATGTCACCCCCGAGTCAAAGGCTTCCGAATTTGGTTGCAATGCACATAATACACCATAGGCAACAATTTTTCCTTGAATGGTCCAGGCTCTGCGGCATTCATGATATCCAACTAGTGGATTACAATCCTACATCTTGGAGAGAGGCACTACAGGAACTGTTGATTAAGATCGACCTATCTACCCGTGATGCATTTAAAGTAAAAGCCCAAGAGAGTCAAACCAGACTTATATAACGAACTCTTCTACATGACTTGGGGGAATTCAACTACTTCCAAGACCAAAATAGTGTGGAAGTTATTCAACATTATTTAAGGCTAGAGGAGAGCTCTTCCGTTTGAATTACATGCCATATAGAACCGAACGAAATTCTGAATGCTCACTATGCAACCTACATGTCGTAGAAGACGTCTTTCATCGCATCGGAGTATGCCCAATATTAAAGGCGGTAAGGCGAACCCATTGGGATAAACATGTGCTATCGGAAGCTGAAGTCAGGGCAATACTAAACGGTCAAAATTTGAGGGTTCTGTTTAGCTACTTAAAGTCCGCTTTAAAATACAGGCAACAAATATTACATGAAGCTTCTTAGAAAAATTAGTGAATATAACTAAAACGAATTTACACAGATAAAGTAATTGAGATCTTTTGAATTCTATTTTAAAATTTTGTGATTATTTAATTATGTATTAGTAACAATTTTCTAATGTTCAATAAAAATCACTTCTACTACTACTACTACTAGTTGTTCTAGTCACCACTCTTCTAATTTTAAGTAGTTCTAACCTAATCAGCTTAAGTCTCGATAGGTAGGAGGGTAACATGTTAGGGTCAACCCAGGGACGTCATCTAAGGACAAATCTGAGAAATCTTTTTTGGATGGCTTTCATTTTTAAGATATGTAGATTATAATACGGATACCAAACAATTGACGTATATTCCCAAATGGACCTAACAAATAATACTTATAACATTTTAATAACGTACGGGTTGGTAAATTCACCAGCATAGCGTCTTATCATTCCCCAAGCTCTATTAGCCTTATTTGTGATAAATTCAATATGATTGGTGTAGGTATGTTTAGAGTCCAGCAAAACGCCCAAATCCTTAATTTGATGGACTCGAGAAATTTCTTTATTGTCAGTGTGTAATTAAATAAAAGAGGCGATTTACGGTGTGTGGAGAATATAACTGAACACTTACTAACATTTAGGGACAAAAAGTTTTAAGAGCACCATAGAGAAAGTTTCTGTATGATAGTATTCAGTATTTGAAAGCTGTGCGTGTTTTATCCGGATGAAAACCATTTAAAGTCATCCGCAAACATTCAAATATCACATACATACATACATACATTTTCAATGGCCCGCTAATCCTTCATGAGGGTCGCGGGAGTAGGATGCTCAGGTGGACCCTCCATCCTACTCGATCCTCCGCCATTGACTCCAGCTCATCAGGAGGAATCCCTAGACGGCTCCAGGAAAGCTATCGGACTTGGTCCAACCATCTATTTCTATGCCTACCTGGTGGCACGGCAACCATGGCACGTCTTGGAAGTCGGTCTGGGGGCATACGCACTACGTGACCAAACCATCGAAGCATACATCGTTCCGTTCGGAGAAGTAGCTGCTCAACATTGAGCGCCTCGCGTACTCTGATGTTGCGCACTCGATCCATACGAGTTCTTCCAGCAACACTGCGGAGGAACCTCATTTTGGCAGCTTGTATTCGCGGTCTTATTCTCTCGGTCATTACCCAAATTTCATTACCACATGTGAGAGCATCAAGTGCCAAAGACCAGTGGCAACGCTGCCATCATGCCATCAAAAACAACCGTGCTGGGTCTCGCTCACCCACCACCGCGAAACCCCTGGTTTGACGAAGAATACCGGCGAGTGCATGTAGCAAAAAACAAGATGCATACAAAGCGGCGCTGCAAAGGAAGACGAGAGGTGCTCGTGAACTCTACGAGCAAAAGAGACGGGAAGAACATCGGCTTCTCCAAAAGAAAAAGAAAGAGCATGAGATGCGGGCGTTTGAGAATATCGAGAGTTTATACTCAGGAACAATGTACGGAAGTTTTACCAAAAGGTAAAAAGAACGTGTCAGAGAAGCAATACCCGTACAGAAATCTGTAGAGATGTAAATGGAAACCTCGTAATAGAATCACAGTCGGTACTGAGAATATGGAAAAACTACTTCTGCAGACTGTATAACGGCGACGAAGACCAACATCCCGCTGTCAGGCAGAATGAACCATTGAACATAGACGATGATAGTCAAAATGTCCGTCCACCTGACCAAAACAAAGTGAGGATAGGAATATCCAAGCTAAAATCCAACAAGACTGCTGGACCTGACGGCTTACCGGCCGAACTTTTCAAGGCAGCTGGGGATGAATTGGTAGAGTGCATACACCAACTCATCTCTAAGATTTGGTCAGACGAGTGTATGCCTGATGAATGGAACCTCGGCATCGTTTGCCCGATCCACAAGAAAGGAGACCCCTCAACTGCGCCAATTACAGAGGCATCAGTC
The DNA here is from genome assembly GCA_945910035.1 of Brachypalpus laphriformis. Classification (NCBI taxonomy): domain Eukaryota; kingdom Metazoa; phylum Arthropoda; class Insecta; order Diptera; family Syrphidae; genus Brachypalpus; species Brachypalpus laphriformis. Next base: position 161,889,775 of record OX246754.1, on the reverse strand, counting down.
TCCTCAGTATCGCATACAAGATCTCTTCTGCGATATTGTGTGAACGCCTCAAACCTTTTATCAACAGCCTGATTGGACCCTATTAGTGCGGTTTCAGGCCAGGAAAGTGCACCATCGATCAAATCTTCACACTTCGGCAGACCCTGGAGAAAACCCAAGAATTCCAATTCGATACTCACCACCTCTTCATCGATTTCAAGACCGCGTATGACAGTATCTATAGAGAAGAGCTTTATAGAGCCATGTCTAGTTTTGACATCCCTGCCAAACTTGTCCGTCTGTGCAGGCTGACGATGGAGAACGCTCGCTGGTCTATCAAGGTCGGTAATAACCTCACCGAGACCTTTGATGTCAAAAAAGGTTTTAGACAAGGTGACGCGCTGTCATGTGACTTCTTTATTATTGTACTTGAACGGATTGTACGGAACTCACAAGCCAACACCGGAGGCACAATCAATCACAAGTCTGTACAACAGCTTGCATACGCCGATGATATAGACATTATCGGAAGAACTCAGCGGGCTGTCACTGGTGCGTTTGCAAGCATTGAGGCGGAAGCGGCTAAAATGGGTTTAGCGATAAACGAGGGCAAAACCAAGTATATGCTGTCAACAAGAAGGGAAAGCCAACACCGACGAATTGGACAAAATGTTACAGTCGGCAGCTATAACTTTGAGGTAGAAGTGGACTTTGTCTACCTTGGCTCTGCTATAAACTCGAAAAACAACATCAGCGCAGAAATCAAGCGAAGAATAACTCTTGCCAATCGGGGTTTTTTTTTTTCTGTGTTTGCTTATAAGGCATTTCAACAGCAAAGCTCTATCTCGAACAACTAAGGAGACTCTGTATAAGACCCTGATCATCCCAGTCTTGCTTTACGGTGCTGAAACATGGACTTTATTAAAAGAGGATGAATATTGGAGGAGAAGATTCAATCACGAACTATACGAGCTGACAGCGATATCGACCAGCTAGCGAACTGCATATTGGACGCTTGAGATGGCTAGGACATGTAGAGCGAATGGACACCAACGCTCCAGTCCGCAGAGTCTTTGAATCTATCCCGGAGGGAGGACTCAGTAAAGGACCTCCTCGCCGTCGGTGGCGCGCACAAGTTCAAAGGGACCTTGACCAACTTGGAGTGCGCAACTGGAGACAATTAGTTAAAGACCGAGCTAATGGAGAGGCTTGTTGGTTGAGGCCCAGGTTTACCCCGAACTGTATCGCCACCTAAGTAAGTAAGTAAGAGTTGGAACATACACCGAGTTAAAAACCGATAGCTTAGCTTAAGCACTAAGTTCGGTCTTCCTTATAACAGATTGACCAAGCTCTCTTAAAATTGATCCAGCCTAACCAATTCTACTGAATAACTCGGCATTGCTCTTTCCATCACTCGTGAATAGGACCCCGCGTTACTTAAATTTATCTAGCTGCTTCAGTGGGACTCCACTTATATGCAGAGTGCACTGATGGGTATTTCCAGCATCATCACAAACGAATACAAACCTTTCGAGTGCGCGCTGAAATTCGGTTTGAGAGGACCCAAGGATGTCTCCCACTTCTCCGCTGTAACATCCAGTCCAAATATACAATGAAGAGGAGAGGTGAAAAAATGCATCCTTTTCGAAGTGCAACGACCACAGTAAAAGGTATTAATTTAGCGCCGTTTATCCGAACACAGCTTCTATAGTTTGTATATTTTTGCTTTTTTTTTTTTTGGTTGCGCCTGGAGGTGCAGGAATCTTCAAAAGATACCAATGGTCCGTACCATTGGTTATGCCCGATTCATATATCTGACAATGCCATCAGTGCAGTGTCAGTATATGCCTACGGGCTAAACCTCACCCCCTCAGAGAGGCACTATGAGAACCGGCTGCGCGTACTCATAGTAGTAGGAAATTCGTTCCTCTCATTTTTTCATTTTTGTGATGACTACGACTAAGTTGCCTTAACAAGTAGTTTACGGTTCTGCAGTGTTAATCGCGTTAGGTTGGTAGCTTTCCAATGAAGGCACCTACTAATACCGTCATTACATGCAGTTTTTCCTTACGGCGCTAGGTCGAAAGGTCTTGTTCTTTGCAGTCGGCGCTCAAGGTTTGTCACGTCCTTAGTACGGATTATTTTATTATTGCAGTGAACATGAAGACGGGTACGAAGTTTGCGAGCAAAGTTTGTTACTTCGTCCCTCACGGTAGCAATTCCTAGATCTCTGTAAATATCACTATTTCTTATATACCAAGGAGCATTCACGATTGCTTTTAGTATTTTGTTTTGAAATGCTTGCAGTAGAGCCATATTGCTTGGTTTGGTACAACCCCAAAGTTGTATACCATATGTGCAAGACGGTTTTAGGACTTGCTTATACAGAAGCAGTTTGTTGTATACGTTTAACTTCGAGTATCTTCCGAGTAGCCAATACATTTCTCTAAATCTGATTTCGAGCTCTTTGCGTTTCTTTTTAACGTGTGGTTTTCACTTAAATTTTGCGTCTAGGGTCATTCGTAGATATTTTGCCTCGTTTGCGTACGGTATTTGCACCGGGTTAATGGATGTAGGTAAGTTGTTTATCTTTCTTAACGTAAAATTAACATGCGTTGATTTTGTCTCATTGAAGACTATTCGCCAGGTTTTTGTCCATTCGCATACTTTGTTCAAAGCTCGTTGGAGTTTTCCCGTTGATGATTCGACTGACTCATCCGTTACGAGGATAGCCGTGTCGTCTGCGAACGTTGCTACAACGGTCCCTTCATCTTGTGGTATATCTCTTGTGTAGAGCAGGAACAGGATTGGACCGAGAACACTTCCTTGTGAAACACCGGCGTAGATTTCTTTGAAATCCTAATATTCACTCCCGTGTCTAACACGGAAAAGTGTGTTTGCAAGATAAGATTCCAATATTCTGTTCAACTTTCTTAGATATTATTGGCAGAAGTGAAATGGGTCTATATGATTTCTTGTCATTTGCACATTTCCCCGGTTTCGGAACCATAATAACTTCGGCGACTTTCCATTGTCTTGGAACATATAATAGTCTCAAAGAAGCATTTATAATGAAGAGCAACTTAACTAGCACCTTTTTCGGTAGCTCTTTCAAAATTTCGCCAGTGATTAAATCATATCCCGGAGCCTTGTTATTTTTCAATTTCTTTTATTGTCATTCGAAGTTCGGACAGGGATACGGTTATTACTTTAAAGTTGTCGGGTGCCGTATTATCATTCGGATCTTCGATCAACGGTTGTCCATCGAACGGCTTGAACGTTTCCTCTAAGTGATCGGCAAATAATTCTGCTTTACCTTTGACTTCTTTTGCCCATTCCCCGTTGCTTAGTTACATAGATGGCGCTACAGTCCGGGGTGGACCTGGGCCTCAACCAACAAACCTCTAGAGCCAGCACGGTTACGAGCCAGCTGCCTCCAGTTGCGCACGCCAAGTTGGTTGAGGTCCCCCTCCGCTTATTTGCGCCACCTACCACGAGGTCGTCCTCTACTGCGCCGTCCGTCCGGGGTGGATTCGAAGACTTTCTTAGCGGGAAGGTTGGGCTCCATCCGCTCTAAATGACCCAGCCATCTTAATCGCTGTATGTGAACTCTTCTGGCTAAGTCGATGTCCTTGTATAGGCCGTATAGTTCGGCATTGTACCTTCTCCTCCACTCACCGTCTATGTAGACGGGACCAAAGATCGCTCTAAGAAATTTTCTCTCAAAATAACCAAAGGCATCCTCATCCGGTTTTGTCAAAGCCCATGCCTCTGGACCCATTCCCCGTTAGCTTTTCTTATTGGTGGCGAGTGCATTACAGGTTTCCTTATGGACTTCAAGGCTTTCCATAGAGAGTACTTTGAATACTTATCAGCGGTCAGACCCTCGAGGTAAGTGGAAGTCTCGTGATTTTTTAGGTCCTGCAGCACATTTTTTAGCTTGTTACAAAGGTGGTTCAGATAAGTTTTATCCGGTGGCGCGCGGGATTGTTGTCATCCCTGCGCGCTTTCCTCTTTTCTCGTATGAGGTCTTCGATTTCAGGCTGGTATTTGACTTTATTGTTCCGTGCTTCTGTCATCCGCAAAGCAGTGCTTTTCCACGCTGAGCTCTGAATGGCTTCGACGAGTTTGTCGATTTCTTCTTCTATTTCGAACGGTGTCTTTAGCGGTACATTTAAAGCAACATTTTCCTTGCAGTCTCTTCTGAAAGCATTCCAGTTAGTTTTGTTACTAGTTAACCTAGGCGGTCCTTCTTTTTTAACTAGACTTCCACCTATTTTCAGAGTGACTGTTGAGTGATCTGAGCATAGATCATAGCATTCTTCGACTTCCGTCAAATTTTTTGTTAACCCTTTTGCGATAAAGAAGTCGACGAGGTCAGGGATTTTATTTTTGTCAGTTGGCTTTCCTGACGAAAAAAAGTTCACCCCACGTTTTATGCTGGCTTTGTACAATAATCTGGCTTTTGTCGAATTGCATCTTGATCCCCAGAAAGTGTGTTTCGCGTTAAAATCGCCACCTAAGACAAAATTAGGTCCGAGTGAGTCAAAGAGACGAACGAGGTCGTCTTCTACTAGCTTATATCCCGGAGGGAAGTAACTAGATCCCATGTTGTAGTCTAAGTGGTTTATTTTTACGGAGACTGAGCTTATTTGCATAGAATCAAATTCTATTTCTATGTTTTCAGAGTGCTTAAGATAGTCTTTGATGTAAAGAGAGGACCCGCCTCTCGCATTTTCCGAAGGATGATTCGCATGGTAATCGCTGTAACCTTTTATTTTGGGTCTAAGTCCCCTTGTTAAGTGCGTTTCCGATACCAAACATATATCAATATTATTTTTCCGTAGAAACACTTCTAACTCGTGGTTTTTTTTCAGAACGCCGTTTGCGTTCCACGTTAGTATCTTAAGTAGCTGTTTCATATTCATGTTTTTTTGATTGGCTTGCGAGGTTTGAACTCGAGCTTGCTCAATTTGTCAAGCATAATTTTATTAACCTTGGTTTGCTCCTCACATTTTTCCAATATAATGGTAAATATTTGGCTTACCGGATTTGTTGTGGCTGGCCTTAATTTGTTTTCGTTTGACGCGACTTGCGCGTACGATCTTGCGTCAACCTGTGGTGGTTTTTCCGCTGCACTTGGACCAGCGACGTTTTCTTACGCAATTTTTTTTATTTTCCTTTATCGGTCTCATCGTTTTGACTGGCTTAGCGGTCTTAGGCTTATCGGTTTTACGATGTCTTAAGCTTGGGTTCGGGTGTATCGAACGAAGCTCCTTTGCTACTTCACAACCTCGATAGTTTACTGGGTGCTTGCCTTTGCAGTTTATGCAGGTCGCCGGAGCCTGCTTATTTAAGTCACACCTTTCTGATAAGTGGTTCCCGGCACATTTTACACATTTCGGTTCTTTTTGGCAATACGACTGGGTGTGATTGAAACCTTGACAGCGTTTGCACTGACGTATCGATCGTGTATTCGTACGCATAGGCTCGATTTTAACGATTTTACTTTTTACGTTATAAATATCGTCTATATTTTCGCTTCTATCGAAGGTTAGCGTAAAGAGTGAAAGTCCATGCTTTACCAAGATTTCATTGCCTTGTTCCGTTTTCTGCTTTATCTTCTTTAAGATATTAATTGCGTCAATAATTTTCAAGCCTTTTCGTTTAAGGTCATTTATAATGTCATCTTTAGTGCTACACAATTAATCAGGAAAAAATGATTTTGAAAATGGAAAAGGTCTGGCTGGGCCTATTAATTGACATAGCGGTTAAAGAATTTTTAGGGCACACGATCTTCCCCATGCCCTTTGTTGGAATCGCATCGATGTATAGTTTTACTCAATCCTTCAATCGAAACTGTATGGTCTAGGATAAGATTTTTCCAGAAGAGATAGGGCGTATAGAACTCGAAATTTGATTATCCATCATCCCTCTTCGTTTAACTTTTTTAAAATGTATTCACTAAGACGTTCTAGTAATAAAATATTCTGTAACGATATATGGTTTGCTTCTTATTAGGTGCCAGAGCAATTTACGAAGAATCGCAAGAACAAAAAATTGAATCGTTTTTTTAAAGATTAATCTGAAACGATAATAGTTCCTACCTTCTATATGAGCCCTTTAATACCCATCTACCCTCGCTTATATTTGAACCATCCCATTGCCAATGTCCATTGTTGCATCGATATTTGCCTTTAAGTAAATTTGCTCGCACATTACCAGGATCCCTGCCCAAAAAACCTTTTTTTTTTATCTGGATGCAGATTTAATCAGATATACGCTAAAAAATTAGCCGTGAGTATGTTGCAATCGATGTGGCGCAGCGCCTGCTAAACTCAGCCACGCACCGAAAATCGCTTCCGGAGATCACAGTTTTCCGTTCAATTTTGTTCACTGTTTTAATTGTATCGATAAGAAAAATCGCTGATCTTACCGATCGCCTCAAAGTTCTCGTCTTCGCGTGCAGGAGGCATTGAATAGCCCGTTGGTAGTATGTTAACGATCGCCTGGATGTGAGCGCACAATTCACAGGAAGAAAATTAACAAAACTTAACGGCTGATCGCCCAAAAATTTAATCAGTCTGACCTCAGGGAATATTGCTCCAAATTCATGTGGTTTCGCTTCGGTAATGAATCGTCGAGGCAATAATTAACTTTAATGGTGGGCAGTTTTCACGAGGTGAGCAATTGGAATTTCATGCTAAATTATTTTACTGATCATAATAATTAAGTCCTTGGACACAATGTTGTGGCTTGTTTTATTTGTTATTGTATCTTAAGCTTGTATGTAATTAGTTAGAGATACATTTATGCACCTCTCTAGCCAGACCGGATCACTTGCAGACCTATAATGTTAAAATTTCTTCTTAAAAAGGTTTATCGAAATGTGGGGCAATAGTCAATTAACTTACTTACTTAATTAGGTGGCGCTACAGCTAAATCTAAGTGATTTAGTCCAAACATTCTAAGATGGATGTATTTTGCGATTGTGAGACCAATGATCACTTATGGAACGATAGTATGGACAAAGTGAACTAGTCTAGTCACAACGAGGGAGACACTCACTGAAGTGTAAAGACTTGCGTGCCTCTGCATCACTGGCGCCATGAGAACATGTCCAACTGCAGCCACGGAAGTACTCCTAGAGCCAGCACCGCTCCATCTCGTAGTGGGGCAAAATGCAAAGCGGACGATCCTAAGAATTGCAAAAGAAGGCATTGAAGGGAGAAATGCGTTGGTTTAAGGGAATACGATGCACTTCTCAAACTTCCCCTTCTGGCAGTCCCTAGGGACGATAGCATCAGAAAATTTAACTTTGGGAAACACTTTTGTACAAAGTTAAGCAACAAGAAAGAGGGGAGCAACGAATCTTCGACATACGGACTGAGCAGCCACACGATAAAGTGGTATACAGACGGTTCGAGAACTGAGGAAGGAACAGGGGCATGCGTGTTTGGCCAAGGACGAAGAATTCAGAACCCATGGGCAAGAGTACCAGCAAGCTGAAATATGTGCTATGCAAGATGGAAGCGAGAATCCGGAGCACCTTCTGGAATCTTGTGGGGCACTGACGCACAAAAGACTGAAATATTGTACTTGGGCAAGTACCAAATATCAGATGAGAATATGCCAGCAATGGGCCCATTTCTCATTCTCAGATTCCTGAAAGAAACTGGTTTGGAGAGAGAGCTCTACGGTGAACTATTCTCGCCAAGGCAAAGTAAGAGTGTATGATATTCAAACACAATCCCGAAGGAATTGTATTGCGACGGGAGTTCTAACGAGGGTATAAATCTCTTCAAGGTACCAGCAGGTGGCACAATGTAGCACTAGGTCGCAGTGCAAAAATATCCGTAATCCTATTCAAATAATAATAATAGGTGGCAATACAGTTCGGGGTGAACCTGGGCCTCAACCAACAAGCCTCTCCATTTAGCTCGGTCTTTAGCTAATTGCCTCCAGTTGCGCACTCCAAGTTGGTCGAGGTCCCTTTGAACTTTTGCGCGCCACCTACGGCGATGATTCCCTCTGCTGCGTCGTCCCTCGAGGTTAGATTCGAAGACTCTGCGGGCCGGAGCGTTGGTGTTCATTCGCTCTACATGTCCTAGCCATCTCAGACGTCAAATACACAGTTTTTTGACTAGGTCGATGTCGCTGTCAGCTCGTATAGTTCGTGATTGAATATTCTCCTCCAAAACCCGTCAACGCAAACGGGACTGAAAATCTTACGAAGAATTTTTTGCTCGAAGCGACCAAGGATATCTTCATCCTCTTTTAATAAAGTCCATGTTTCCGCGCCGTAAAGCAGGACTAGGATGATCAATGTCTTATATAGAGTCTCCTTAGTTGTTCGAGATAGGGCTTTATTGTTGAATTGCCTTTTAAGCCCAAAAAAACAGCTATTGGCAAGAGTTATTCTTCGCTTGATTTCTGCACTGATCTTGTTTGTAGAATTTATAGCAGAGCCAAGGTAGACAAAGTCCCTTACTACCTCGAAGTTATAGTTGCCGACTGTAACATTTTGTCCAATTCGTCGGTGTTGGCTTTCCCTTCTTATTGACAGCATATACTTGGTTTTGCCCTCCTTTATCGCTAAACCCATTTTGGCCGCTTCCGCCTCAATGCTTGCAAACGCACCGGTGACAGCCCGCTGATTTCTTCCGATAATGTCAATATCGCCGGCGTATGCAAGCAGTTGTACGGACTTGTAATGGATTGTGCCTCCGGTGTTGGCTTGTGAGTTCCGCACAATCCGTTCAAGTACAATGTTAAAGAAGTCACATGACAGCGCGTCACCTTCTCTAAAACCTTTTTTGACATCAAAGGTCTCGGTGAGGTCATTACCGACATTGATGAGCGAGCGTTCTCCAACGTCAGCCTGCACAGACGGACAAGTTTGGCAGGGATGTCAAAACTGGACATGGCTCTATAAAGCTCTTTTCTATAGATGCTGTCATAGGCGGCCTTGAAATCGATAAAGAAATGATGAGTATCGATTTGGAATTCTTGGGTTTTCTCCAGGATCTGCCGAAGTGTGAAGATTTGATCGATGGTGAACTTTCCTAGCCTGAAACCGCACTGATAGCATCCAAATAGGCTGTTCATAAAAGGTTTCAGGTGTTCACACAATATCGCAGAAAAGATCTTGTATGCGATGTTGAGGAGACTGATGCCTCTATAATTGGCGCAGTTAAGGGGGTCTCCTTTCTTGTGGATCAGGCAAACGATGCTGAGGTTCCATTCATCAGGCATACACTCGTCTGATCAAATCTTAGAGATGAGTTGATGTATGCACTCTACCAATTCATCCCCAGCTGCCTTGAAAAGTTCGGCCGGTAAGCCGTCAGGTCCAGCAGCCTTGTTGGATATTGCTATGCTCACTTCGTGCCTGACAGCAGGATGTTGGTCTTCGTCGCCGTTATACAGTGTGCAGAAGTAGTTTTTCCATATTCTCAGCAGCGACTGTGATTCTACTACGAGGTTTCCATTTTCATCTCTACAGGTTTCTGTACGGGTGTTGCTCCTCTGACACATTTTTTTGTTTTAGCTGTGTTTATTTTTAGCCCCACTTTATTTGCCTCAGCTTCTAGATTTTGGGCCATCAAATGAAAATCCATTATCCGATGTGAAAGTAGACAAACATCCTCGGCATAATCTAGATGTTTAAGGTAAGATATCATAGTCCAACGAATTACATAATTACCTTCCGTCAATGTTTCACGGAGTACATCGCTCCAAGAAGAATAGTGGCGACAGTCCTGACGTACTCCACTTTGGACTTCAAAATCCTCCGACACCTTATCATTGCATAAGACGTGACACTTATTTCCCTCGTGTGTAGTCTTTAAACTAGCTACGAGTTTCTCTGGGATGCCTCTCCTGCGTAAGGCCAACAAGACAACATCTCGATTCAAGCTGTCGAAAGCTGTTGAAACAAGTGAAGCGGAGACCTATACTCAACGCATTGCTCTGTTATGATCCGTAGTGTGTTTATGTGGTCGATGCAGGAGTATCAAGCACGAGAGCCTGTCTGTTCAACGTCGAGAGTTCAATCTAACCGCGCCTTAATGCGTTCTAATATGATTCTAACTATTATCTTGGTTACGACCGGTAGGACGCATATACCTCTCCAGTTTCCACAAGCCATCATATTGCCTTTTTTCCGGAAGCTTCACGATCATCCCTCTTTTCCACTCCTGGGCAGATTGTTCATTTTCCTAGGCTCTCCATATGAGCGGGTGTAGCCGTTCTGCCGATATGTTTGGCGCTGCTTGAAATAGTTCTGCAGGGATGCCATCAATACCCGCCGCTTTGTTATTCTTGAGGGACTTGATTGATGATATTATTTCGGTTTTCTAGGAGGTCCGGTGCGGACTCGGGAATTTATTGCTTCAGAGTGTTCATTCGAATTCGGGATCATATCACCACCGTCTAAGTGGTTTAGCACTGTAGCAAAATGTTCTCTCCATCTAATGAGCTGGTTCTCATCCAAAGTCAGAATGTTACCGTCTAGACTCTTCACTGGGTGTTGTTTGGAGTTCCGACCACCAATTATATCCTTAGTAATGTTATAAACAGTCCTACTGTCGCACCTACTCGCTATCTCTTCAGCTCTTGAAGCCAGTGCGTTGATGTGCTAACGTTTGTCACGTCTCACACTACGCTGCACTTCTTTCTTCTTCGCACGGTATTGGGCTTGTAGCTCGTTCCTCTCTACTGCTGGGGCTACTGCAATCCGAGCCTTGATTATTGTACGCTCATCGATCTGTCTTCAGGTGTCTGCAGATAGCCATGTGCGATGATTTTTCTGCTTTTTACCATCATAGGTGCATGCCCCAGCCATAAAAGCATTTTTCACAGCATTCCAGTGGTCATCCATGCTCTCCTGCATTTTGCTGCTGATTGCTTCTGCTGCTAAGGCAAGATGGTCCCTGAACTGTTGGTGCACTTGGGGAACCTTGAGCCTGTCGATATTAAATCTGGTGATGTTAAGTAAGTCTGAGCGGTTGCTATTGACGGATGCAGTACGAAGGCGTATATGAGCTAATATGAGATGGTGATCTCGTTCTAGTCCGATGTCAGCTCCACGTCTGTTTCGGACGTCCAAGTGACAATTTTTAAAGCGACGGCTGATCGCAATATGGTCAATCTGGTTGAATGTTCGCTACCTGTCAGTAGAGACCCAACTGATCTTGTGGCAGGTGTTATACTTAAACAACGTACCTCCAATGACTAAGCGGTTGATATTGCAGAAGTCCGCAAACCGCTCATCGTTGTCATTACAGTCTCCCACTCCGTGAACTCCCATCACGTGTTTAATCATATTGTTATCGCTATCTACCTTAGCATTGAGATCCCCCATCACCATGACGATGTCCTCATTAGGCATTTGGTTGTAGACAGCGCCTAACTGTCTGTAAAAATTGTCCTTTTCATCCTCAGTTGCGTCTTGAGTCGGAGCATAGCACTGTATGATGGTAATTTTTCTTACTCAACTGTGGAATCTCCCCGTCAATATCCGGTCACTGTGAGGTATCCAAGATATGAGGCTTCCTCGTGCTGCTCGAGTTAGCACCAGTCCTACTCCGGACGCCCGTGCACTTCCAGCTGGTTTACCAGAGTAGAGCATGACAGTGCTTTTTGTTGGGGAGATGTATTCCCCAGCATCGAACCATCTTATCTCGCTCAGCCCTAAGATGTCTACTTTATAGCGTGCGAATTCGCGATCCATTTGGAGGAATCGTTATATGACCCTTCCTGAAGTGAGTCCAAGAGAGTCTTAACGTTCCAGAATGCGATTGTCGTCCATGCTCGATAGCCAAAGGTCGTCATCGAATTGTCCGACCGTATCCGCGTCGTTGGCTTTTGTTTCGGAGTAATTGCTTCTTTTATGGTTGCGGCTGGATGGGCCACAGAACAACCGACACTTATCCTGTTTTGAGGCGCAGGGGGCTCGCCAATCGTCCGCTTCCGTTCGCAATTTCCAGAGAAATTGCCAGATGGCACAACGAGGAGGTGGAAGTAGGACTGACTAACAGAGCTGCAAGTTGTTCGGCTGCAGTGGCTCTTTCTCGTTATGTAGCGGACCTACACCTATCGGGAGATGCTGTTCGTACGAGGACTTAGTTAGTCGTTTACCATCCCGGCAGGATATCTTAGAATAAACCATTTAAGTAAAACAAAAGTAAAGAAAAAAGTCCAAAATCGATTTTAATGCTGGAAACCTCAGCGCCGTGGCGTAAGTGGTTAGTGTGTCGGATCACTACGCATGAGGTTCCAAGTTCGAATCTCAGAAAATACGAAAAACGGTCCCACCTCTCGCGAGCGCCTGACAAACATCCGAGAGTATTGTTGTCACGAAAAAGCTTCCCAAATCGCCGTTTGGATACGGCACTAAACTGTAGGTCCCTTCCATTCGTGTGAAAAATATAACGCACACAACATGAGTGGTTGCGAGAAGCTAGGCCCTGGCACTTTAAAGAGCTGTGCGCCAAATATTTATTTAAACCTCAGTACAAATTAATCTTGCAAACCAGGGAAAACCCGTGCATAAATCTTCAGAAATATTTGAATCCAAAAAAACCCCACAAATCAGGCCCTAACCTAAGAGATACTAAAAAGCCACCGAACGAATTCTTATCGCAAGCGCATTTAGCACTTTGAAAATAGTATAAATACTGAATTCACAGTGGATTCATTATCACAATTGTATAGCATCTGTGCTGATTAATACTGAATTACAGATTAAACATGAATCTTAAAGTTTTTCTCTTACTCATCTTCGCTTTGATTGCTGCAACAACAACCGCTGTTCAAGCGACTTACCGTCCATCACGACATGGCAACTTCCCAAGACCAGGATCCAGCACAGGACCTTACAATCCAAATCCCAGAAGAGGTCGTTTTTAAAATACTTTCGTTATAAAAAAAAAAAATTGATTTGAACAAAAATAAACTATTTCATTGACAAATTTACATTTTTGATTTCTTTTTGTTTCACCATCCTCACACTGATATCATAATATCATCTACATCTACTTCTTGGCCCATTTTGTCCTCGTAAAGTACTCCCACTATCACTTCAACTTTGACCTTATACTAAATTGTTATGCCCTAGATTCCTGCATGGTAACGTGCTAAAAAAAACCTCTCCTATTGCTCTCTCCTCTTGTTCTCCTGCGACACGGCCACCTAAAGGCATTCCTTCGCAGGTGCAGGTTTGATATTTCGTCACTTCTTTTTTAGCTCCCAGAGTCGATAGTATCTTCGTTTTTCGCGTTTTTCGTTGCTCGTTCCTTTATACGCAGTTGCTGCATCATACTTGCGATTACTCCGTTTGCAGTGTCGTAGCCTTAGCTCTTCGCCAATATAAATGAGATCCGGCTTCTTCGGGTGACTTGGCCGCTAATTGCTCTTTCTAAGATGTTCCTGCCCTTGTGTAATTTTGGCATTCCGAGACGTTGGCAACGTCGAGAGTTGAATCTAACCGCGCCTTAATGCGTTCTAATATGATTCTAAATATTATCTTGGTTACGACCGGTAGGACGCATATACTTCTCCAGTTTCCACAATCCATCAGATTGCCTTTTTTTCGGAAGCTTCACGATCATCCCTCTTTTCCACTTCTGGGCAAATTGTTAATTTTCCCAGGCTCTCTATATGAGCGGGTGTAGCCGTTCTGCCGATATGTTTGGTGCTGCTTGAAATAGTTCTGCAGGGATGCCATCAATACCCGCCGCCGTGTTCATTTTGAGGGACTTGATTGATGAAATTATTTCGGTTTTTCTAGGAGGTCTGGTGCGGATTCGGGAATTTATTGTTTCAGAGTGCTCATTCGAATTCGGGATCATATCACCATCGTTTAAGTAGTTTAGCACTGTATCAAAATGTTCTCTCCATCTAATGAGCTGGTTCTCATCCGAAGTCAGAATGTTACCGTCTAGACTCTTCACTGGGTGTTGTTTGGAGTTCCGACCACCAATTATATCCTTAGTGATGTTATAAACAATCCTACTGTCGCACCTACTCGCTATCTCTTCAGCTCTTGAAGCCAGTGAGTTGATGTGCTGACGTTTGTCACGTCTCACACTACGCTGCACTTCTTTCTTCTTCGCACGATACTGGGCTTCTAGCTCGTTTCTCTCTACTGCTGAGGCTGCTGCAATCCGAGCCTTGATTATTGTACGCTCATCGATCTGTCTCCAGGTGTCTGCAGATAGCAATGTGCGATGATTTTGCTGCTTCTTCCCATCATAGGTGCATGCCCCAGCCGTAAAAGCATTTTTCGCAGCATTCCAGTTGTCATCCATGCTCTCCTGCATTGCGCTGCTGATTGCTTCTGCTTCTAAGGCAATTTGGTCCTTGAACTGTTGGCGCACTTGGGGAACCTTGAGCCTTTCGATATTAAACCTGGGGATGTTAAGTATGTTTGAGCGGTTGCTATTGACGGATGCAGTACGAAGGCGTATATGAGCTAATATGATATGGTGATCTTGTTCTAGTCCGATGTCAGCTCCTCGTCTGTTTCGGACGTCCAGGAGACAATTTTTAAAGCGGCGGCTGATCGCAATGTGGTCAATCTGGTTGGATGTTCGCTACCTGTCAGTAGAGACCCAACTGATCTTATGGCAGGTGTTATGCTTAAACAACGTACCTCCAATGACTAACCGGTTGATATTGCGGAAGTCCACAAACCGCTCACGCTTATCACTACGGTCTCCCACTCCGTGAACGCCCATCACGTGTTTAATCATATTGTTGTCACTATCTACCTTGGCATCATCACCATGACGATGTCCGCATTAGGCATTTGGTGGTAGACGTTATAGAGGAATCGTTATATGACCCTTCCTGAAGTGAGTCCAAGAGAGTCTTAACGTTCCAGAATGCGATCGTCGTCCATGCTCGATAGCCAAAGGTCGTCATCGAATTGTCCGACCGTATCCGCGTCGTTGGCTTTTGTTTCGGAGTAATTGCTTCTTTTATGGTTGCGGCTGGATGGGCCACAGAACAACCGACACTTATCCTGTTTTGAGGCGCAGGGTGCTCGCCAATTGTCCTCTTCCGTTCGCCATTTCCAGAGAAATTCCCAGATGGCACAACGAGGAGGTGGAAGTAGGACTGACTAACAGAGCTGCAAGTTGTTCGGCTGCAGTGGCTCTTTCTCGTTATGTAGCGGACCTACATCTATCGGGAGATGCTGTTCGTACGAGGACTTAGTTAGTCGTTTACCATCCCGGCAGGATATCTTAGAATAAACCATTTAAGTAAAACAAAAGTAAAGAAAAAAGTGCAAAATCGATTTTAATGTTGGAAACCTCAGCGCCGTGGCGTAAGTGGTTAGTGTGTCGGATCACTACGCATGAGGTTCCAAGTTCGAATCCCAGAAAATACGAAAAACGGTCCCACCTCTCGCGAGCGCCTGACAAACATCCGAGAGTATTGTTGTCACGAAAAAGCTTCCCAAATCGCCGTTTGGATACGGCACTAAACTGTAGGTCCCTTCCATTCGTGTGAAAAATATAACGCACACAACATGAGTGGTTGCGAGAAGCTAGGCCCTGGCACTTTAAAGAGCTGTGCGCCAAATATTTATTTAAACCTCAGTACAAATTAATCTTGCAAACCAGGGAAAACCCGTGCATAAATCTTCAGAAATATTTGAATCCAAAAAAACCCCACAAATCAGGCCCTAACCTAAGAGATACTAAAAAGCCACCGAACGAATTCTTATCGCAAGCGCATTTAGCACTTTGAAAATAGTATAAATACTGAATTCACAGTGGATTCATTATCACAATTGTATAGCATCTGTGCTGATTAATACTGAATTACAGATTAAACATGAATCTTAAAGTTTTTCTCTTACTCATCTTCGCTTTGATTGCTGCAACAACAACCGCTGTTCAAGCGACTTACCGTCCATCACGACATGGCAACTTCCCAAGACCAGGATCCAGCACAGGACCTTACAATCCAAATCCCAGAAGAGGTCGTTTTTAAAATACTTTCGTTATAAAAAAAAAAAATTGATTTGAACAAAAATAAACTATTTCATTGACAAATTTACATTTTTGATTTCTTTTTGTTTCACCATCCTCACACTGATATCATAATATCATCTACATCTACTTCTTGGCCCATTTTGTCCTCGTAAAGTACTCCCACTATCACTTCAACTTTGACCTTATACTAAATTGTTATGCCCTAGATTCCTGCATGGTAACGTGCTATACGCAGTTGCTGCATCATACTTGCGATTACTCCGTTTGCAGTGTCGTAGCCTTAGCTCTTCGCCAATATAAATGAGATCCGGCTTCTTCGGGTGACTTGGCCGCTAATTGCTCTTTCTAAGATGTTCCTGCCCTTGTGTAATTTTGGCATTCCATCAGTAACATGCTCTACGTTTTGCATGTTTCCTTCACAGTGCTGATAGAATGAGTAATCCGCGAGCTTGTACTTGTAGAGGTACTCACGGAAGCATCTCTCTCCGTGCTTTCTGCTAATCCATTCATCAATTTCGGGGATGAACTTTGTATGTCCATCGTCCTTTGGTTGCGACGTTGCACGTACGTTGGCATTTTGCTTTTATACCTGTTCTTCTATCATCGTGCTCGTTTTCACGTAGTGCCGCTGGTACTGTTCTAAAGAGGCAGCATACCCTTAAGGATGCGATTCTATGCACCGAGTTCATCTTTCTAACGTACGACTTATGGTGCGTCGCTGATGTCCATATTAGGGTACCGTACAAGAGTATTGACTTAGTCGTTAGAAGTTTCTGATTGGCTGTCTTGGCTCCCAATATTTGGCATAAGTCTGCATAGTGCTGCTCCTGCTAAAAAGGAGCGGATCAGCTGAGTATGTTAGGTGATCCGTGAAGCTGAGTCTATGATCCAGCAACACTCCCAGGTACTTGATGTACGGCTTCGACTCGAGGATTTCAGTTTTGCATCTTTTCTTCTAATGCTTTGGTCACTACTACAACTGCAATATTCGTCGGTATAACTGATAATGACTACTCCATTCGTCCTTTCTGTTCTCAGTTTGTTCCATAGAATCCGTCCCAGAATCGCCCCTTGCGGAACTCCTCCCATGATCTTGTACTTCTTCGGTCCCTCTTCCGTGTCATAGTAGATGATTATGTCTTCGAAGCAATTCACAATTATTTGCAGTAGGTAGGTAGTTTGGTACCTGGATGTCACTCAATGCTTTAAGTATACAGCTCCAGTCGGCTGAATTGAACGCGTTCTGGACGTCAAGTATCACAACAGCACAGTACTGTTTTGTCCCTCCGAGCCATCTTTCTCCCGCAATTGCTTCACGTAATATGTCGCACACAGCGTGTATTGCATGATTGGGGATTCGTTACTTTCCAAATCCGAACTGTCGGTTAAAAAGCCCCGAATCCTCTTCCGTATATTGCTGTAGGCTTGTCCATATATGTAATTTTCTGGAGCACTTTTTGTTATAGGAGATTAGACCGCATGCACTCGGTATTCTGAAAGATTCACATTCTCGAAGTGTTCCCCTACTCCTCTACCATAACTGTGCCTAAATTAATATTTGAGATATCCATGGTGTCCAAAGGTAGTGTGCTTCCACAGGGTAAAGTCTCACAGTCTAACAGTTCCCTTTGATAATCTTTTGTGAACAGGCATAGAAAAAGAGTTTCCAGATCCAGCGGGCTTTTGCTTCTTAACTGCAGAAATGTTTACTTCTAGTGTACTTCCTCTTTACTCGTTCTTCCGTTGAAGAATTAGAACGTATTAGAAGAATTTCTAAGATTGGTTGCAGTGGGGCAACAAATGAGTGGTTTAGCAGACGTGGTCAAGAATCAGAGGCGGATCATCCTTGTTTATTAAAGACTGCATCGAACAATCCGAAGACCTAAAGGTAGAGCTTGAAACTTTGCAACTGTGCACGAGTCGAGTTAAAAATAGTCAGCGTACTCTTAAAATCTCATCTCTCTACTGTCCACCGCGTTCCGCGCTTGAAAAATCTGATTTTATTAACTTGCTTGAATCGCTGAAACCTAATTTTATCATCGGCGGCGACTTTAATGCGAATCTACGTTCTGGGGATCAAGATACAGCTCGAAAAAAAGTAGAATGCTTTATGGGGCAGGTATGGAGTACAGTTGTGATTTCCATTCGACGGGTAAGCCGAATTACTGGCCAACTGGTACTTCGAAAATACCTGACCTGATCGATTTTTTCGTTGTGAAAAGAATATCTACCAACCACATAAATGTCGAAGACAGCTTTGATCTGTCGTCTGATCATTCCCCGGTTATTTTAACAATCAGCGAAAAACTAGTCTATAACCTAGAGCCAGCGAGATTAACTGGTAGAACAACTAACTGTGAAGGCTTTAGGAACGAAATTGAAGATAATGTTGAACTGAGCGTTCCACTTACGACACCCCATGAACTTGAAGTTGAAGTTGATCGCTTCGTCGAGATCGTACAGCTCGCTTCGTGGAATAATACGCCCAATCCAAGGAAAACGCCGGACAGATACGGTTTACGATATCCTCCGGAAATTAAAGAATTGGTCAAGGAAAAAAGAAAATCTCGTAAAAAATGGCAACAGAGTCGTGCTCCGCAGCATAAAGCACACTTGAATCGTCTCTGCAATTTGTTGGAGAAGACTATTAAGGATTTTAAAAATCGTGCAATAGTTTCTTACCTTGAAAGTTTAACAGCGAAAAAAGATTCGAATTATTCACTTTGGAAAGCTGTAAAAGGCACCAAAAGGCCAAGATTTGCTCAAGCGTATTTCTTGACGTCTCGCAAGACTTTGATAAGGTGTGGCATGATGGCTTGAAACGCAAACTACGACAAGTTCTCCCTGTATGCTTATACGATATTCTAGAATCATATCTCGGGAATAGACTCTTTCGTGTTAGACATGGAGTCGAATACTCCGAGCTCAAGGAAATTTCGGCCGGCGTACCGCAAGGAAGCGTTCTTAGGCCGCTTCTCTATTTGCTATATAATAGTGATATACCGAACGAAGATGGCACTATGCTTGCTACGTTTGCCGATGACACCGCTATCCTAGCAGTAGGTAAAATAATCGAAGAAACGACTGCAAAACTGCAAAACGTACTGAATAAAGTAAATGAATGGACGCGGGACTGGCGGATCGCCCTCAACGAATCTAAATCTGTTCACGTGAATTTCACTTACAAGAAAACTAATGACTTGCCAATTTTCCTAAACTCGGCCCGAATACCTTTTGCAAACGAGGCCAAATACCTGGGAATGACACTCGACGCAAGACTGAAATGGAATTCGCACGTGAAAATGAAACGAAAAGAACTGGAAATCAAATATAGAGAAATGTACTGGTTACTCGGAAAACATTTCCAGCTCAGTACTGAGAACAAACTGCTTTTATACAAGCAAGTGCTAAAGCCGGTGTGGACCTACGGTATACAACTTTGGGGTTGTACCAAGAAAACAAATGCAAATATTTTACAAGCTTTTCAAAATAAAGTGCTAAGAGAAATTGTCCAAGCACCGTGGTATAGTAGAAACGACGATATCCACTGGGACCTCGGAATTCCGACAATCGAAGCTGAAACTAGAAGTTTCGCGAGAAAGCATAGAAACCGACTAATCGGAAATGTCAACAATACAGTCCTACAAATTTTGGATGAGAGCAATTTATAGCGCCGACTACAAAGGACGAAACCTTTCGACTTGGCGAGATAATGATTAACCGCGTCTAGATTGCGGAATATGCAGGATCCTTCAGTGGAAAGTAACTTGGCAAACGTTTTTATTTCGTGATAGAAAAATTGCTTGATAAGTTTATACTAAGTGGCGATATCTAACAAATTTATATCGAAGGGTGGTGTTTTTTTAGTCAGAAAGACTTGCGGATATGTAACGAAGATATTGATGTTTGCCTGATTTCTGAAACTCATTTCAAACAGGAAACTAAGATTAAAATTCCTGGGTATCTTTGTTTTCACTCTCCTCATCCAGCTGGCCAGGGGAGGAAGTGCTGTGATTGTGAAAAGTACCTTGGATCATTACGAATTGCCAATAATAGCAAAACAAACAATGCAAGTAGCGACAATAAACATAGAAACTAAAGGCAAGGAGTTTAAAATAGCTGCGATATACGGCCCACCCAAGCACTCGCCTACAGAGGAAGACCTAATTGATCTCTTCCAAATTTTAGGTAACAACTTCATCATCGGTGGTGATTTTAATGCAAAACATACATATTGGGGGTCAAGACTAATAACAACAAAAGGCAGGAAGCTCTACAAATCAGGGCGAAATTTTAACTGTGAATTTATTTCGACTGGATCACCAACTAATTGGCCATCTGACCCAGCGAAAATACCAGACGTTATCGACTTCTTCATAACGAAAGGTATTAATAGAAAAGAAGTTAAAGTTAAAATCAGTGATGATCTGTCATCGGATCATACACCTGTAATTCTAACAGTCAATGGTTTACCGATAGAACAGATAAAAAACCCACGACTAACAAATAAAAGAACGAACTGGTGTAAATTCAGAGAACTTCTGGAAGGTTTCATTAACCTTAGGTCCCCACTAGTCACAACAAAACATATTGACATTGAAACAGAACAATTCATTGCCGATGTGCAACAGGCAGCAGAAGGTAGTACACCGACTTATCTACAAAAAAAAACAGGCTTCGGTGAAATACCCCACAGAAATCAAGCAACTTATACTTGAAAAGAGAAGAGCTCGTAGAAAATGGCAAGCGACAAGATATCCTGGCGATAAACCCATTTTTAATAGACTCAATAGGCTTAAAACAAACTATTACTGAATTCAAAAATGATTCTCTAGCTAAATACTTTTGTAATTTAATGGCTGATAAAGTCACAGACTACTCCCTTTGGAAGGCTGCTAAACGTTTAAAGAGACCTCAAGCGCAATATCCCCCGTTGAAAACATCTGATGGGAAACGGATCGGCGATCCAAAGGGAAAGGTTAAACTCTTTTGTCAGCACCTTTCAAATGTTTTCAAACCGTTTCCACCTAGGGTAGCAAATGAAGATCTTGATTTCTATAACAGAGTAGACGAAAAGGAAATTCCTTATGTTTCGTTAAGAGAGATCCAGACATGTATTCATAAACTAAATAATAGAAAGTCACCAGGTTATGATCTTATACCTGCTCAAATCTTGAACGAACTTCCTCCAACTGCATTGTTGAAACTCAGGCTTATAATTAATGCTTGCTTTAAACAAAAGTATTTCCCACATCACTGAAATATAGCAGAAATTATTGTTATTCCTAAACAAGGTAGGCCTTTATCAGCGGTTACCTCATATAGGCCAATCTCACTTTTACCGTTGTTTTCAAAACTTTTCGAGAAACTCCTTCTTAAAATGTTAGACCCAATTATAAAGCATAGAAAACTTATACCTGCCCATCAATTCGGGTTTAGGAATAAATACTCGACGATAGACCAGGTGCATCGTATAACTAACGTTATAGAAAAGGCACTGGAAGAAAAACAAATTTGTTCTGCAATATTCTTAGACGTTGCACAGTTGATAAAGTTTGGCATAAGGGTTTAGAGTATAAACTTCATAGGGATCTACCCAGACAGTACTATGGGATCCTTAATCTTATATACGTAATAGATTCTTTAGAGTTCGTTATGGCTCAGCATATTCTGAACTTAAAGAAATACAACAGGTGTTCCACAGGGAAGTGTTCTAGGACCCATCCTGTATTTATTATATACGAGTGATATACCGCATGCGAGTGATACCATGAAAGCCACATTTGCAGACGACACTGCTCTTCTATCAACAGATGGATGTGTGGCTAAAGCTACAGAAAAGCTACAAAATTCAATCACCGAGATATGTGATTTTTTTCAGATGCATACCAATCCTGAGATAGACGATGTCTTAAATGTACGAAATAATATTCGTCCCATGAACTTTTTTGATAATTACGAGAGTCCGTATTTAAATTATAATACCTTCTCAAACCCGACATAACGTTGAAAATAAAATCTTTGTGATTGGTCACGATCAAGGAGGTGTTTTTAGTGCGGTTAGAGTCCCACACTACTTTGGGTAGTGACACTACTGTGTCTTTCAAGATTTTCACCTTCATAAAAAAAAAAAAAGTAAGAATCTAAAACTACTATGAGCACGCGCTTGCTATTCTCATAGTGTCTATGGAAGATTTTTCACCTCGGAAAAAAAAAAAAAAATACCGCTTTCTCTACCTCTTAATTTTCTCACACTACAATAAATTGATAGGAGCTTCCTATGATAATGAGCTTCCTCTTACCTCACTCGAGAGTTGGTCAAGTTTGCAAATGTATTCAATGTCGATCGACTTAATAATAAAGCCGAACAGATTGTAGGTCTTTCAAATACCACGATGGCTCGCTGGATAATGTTCTATATGGGATGCTCAACGCATTATCTTCGGAGCTGGGATTATGTTCATACATATGTCTTCCGATTCAAAGCTTCATGTGGCTTAGTAACATAAGTGGCGCTATAGTTCGGGGTGAACCTGAGCCTGAACCAACAAGGCTCTCCATTTGGCTCGTATTGGATTTCTTGAGTTTTCTCCAGGGTCTGCCGAAGTGTGAAGATTTTATCAATGGTGGAGCTTCCTGGCATTTCCGTACATTATTTCTGGAGTATAATATTCAATATTCTCGATCGCGATTTATAGTATTATTAACTTCCTCTAAAACCCTTTTTTTTAATAATTTTTAGATATGTTTAAAATTAAAAAAAAAATGCTAAAAATGCAGCTAAGAATGCCATATGCATGTTCCATCTCCGCAGGGATAACTCCATCTGGTCCTGCCGATTTGTATGGGAGGAAACTTTTGATCTTATCTTATTATTAGTCCAGTTATCATGTTCGGGTCACCGGACAAGTCGTGTGACATATGGACTGATGCAATTATTAACGGGATACTAGATTCCATTCTATGAGCGAAAAATAAATAAATGTATTCAATGAATAGCATGCCCCCTGGCACCTGACCTCCTCGTGGTGGGGCGGGCAACGTGACTGGAATGTGCAGATGGGGTAACTTAAATAGTTATTCCCATCGATACAATCCAGTGTAGTGTATCCACTGACTGACGCCACTGCCCAAAACATAAACAATAACAAAGTGACGAAGCATGTGAAGTGCAATCGAGTTCATTCCTCTTGTGTCACACATTCTTGGTGTGGCATGCACTCAATTGCACTGAACGTCACTCAATAGTAATAAGATCCTATCGAATAGTGTACAGCCAATAAGAATCTAGAATAAGATATCCATAATCGCTAATGTAAGTAGAAGTAAGATAGAAGATAAGTATAACAGTTATGTTAATAGTATTTAAGGTATGAAATGTCAAGAATAAAATTAGATCTATCTTGGAATTCAAGTTGGCAGTAATGCCTTGTTTCTATTGAGGTCTCAAAGTTGCGGCGAGAAATCGCCTATCAATATAGCGTGGTACGCTTAAATACCAAACCCCTCCGCTCATAGTATAGGTAGAACCACTACACCAGTCACGGCTAGAGAAGCGCACACCCCAATATGACAAGACGAGGTAAACCGGCTTCAGATATTGACAAACTTGGTAAACCAGGGCATATTTCGGAGCCAGGTCTAAAGGGTGTCAGTATGCAAGTGCCTCGTGGTCGGCCTGTCCCGCTTGGCAGCCAACTGGGTATAAATCGAAATGGCTACGAGCTCTCTGTCAATGGTCTCGCGAACCATTATGGGGGTCAAGGGGTGAGTGCGCTATGCACCGATAGGGGCACAGATGGGTTCTCTGAATTTCGATAACGACATCGACTTAGAATAGGCACATGGAACGTCTCATCGCTCACAGGGAACGACCTTGAGCTACTTGCGGAAGCTGTTAAAAGGCGACTAGATATAGATGGCGTCTCATCAACAAAGCAGAGAGGTTCTAAAACTGTGGACCTTACGGATGGGTGGAACCTCTTTCTGTCAGGACTCGCACCCTCAATATCTGCTCAGGCGGGAATGGGGATAGGCATACGTCCCAGGTTGACAGACAGAGTATATGAGTGGATATCATTAGGAGGAAGAGTTGCGATCTTAAAGCTGAAGCTTTCCTAGATGAAGTTGATGTTGCCCTTGAAAAGGTTGCGGATATGAATTCTTTTGTCCTGATGGGTAACTTCAATGCTCACGGGTGTAGATGTTATGACATGGGGGAGTGTGATTGAGAGGAAAGGTAATCCTGACCAAAACGCGAATGGATGGAAGTTGTTGGATTTTTGCTGTGAAAACAGGTTATCCATCATGAAAATTATCTTTCCGCACAAATACATTCACAAATACACATGGTACCGAGTGCTGCTAGCATGCACGATTCGCAAACCTGAGTAATCGATTCCAGGAATACGCCTACGTACTAAACACATCCCCTACACACTTTAACCACTCTTAAGTATTTCTTCGCGGGGCTGGTTAGCAATTATGCTCTAGTCTCCGAGGCCGCCTCTTGGGCTCTTCTTAGCGCTTCTGCTCTTCGCAGCGCGTTCTGCGCACATACTATGAATGAGCAGATCTCCATCCACTCGCCCTCTGATCGTGTCATGTGACTTACAAGATTTTCTGGACTTGGCAGGTTTGCTCTATCTTCTGCAAAGCGCCTGCAGTAGAACACTGTATGCTCCGCGTCCTCCTCTTCGTTTGGACATTCTGGACACAGGGGCGAACTATTGTGTCCAAGTCTATGGAGGTATTTCCGGTAGCCGCCGTGTCCGGACAGGAACTGTGTGAGGTGGTAGTTACAGTTCCCCCTCGCTCTCTCTGTCCATGATTTTATAGCGGGAATGAGCTTGTGGGTCCACCTGCCTTTTGTAGAGCTATCCCACCTGGATTGCCACAGCGTTGGCGATGCTGCCCTTTGCTCCTCCTTAATCCTTTTTGCCTCCTGCCGGTTCGAGGGACGTCTAAGGTATACCCTCTGCATCTCATCCGCGAGGCTGTCGATTGGGACCATCCCAGCTAAAACGCAGGCTGTATCGTCGGAGATAGTTCGGAAGCCGCTGATCACTCTGATTGCGCAGAACTGGTACCATCGTGTCTGAAGGGAATTGTTTGTGACGTTCGCGTATTGAGAGGGGCCAAACTGTCAACTGATACACTTACACACTACACTACACTTACTACTATGCAAATTGTATCTCAGCTATCTAGTGGCTCCCCTACCAAAGCAGAAACAAAGGATGGTTAGGGAAGGTTACTGAACGATTAAATACGGGAAACATCTGCGCGGCAAATAACTGAAAGGTTGGAACGAATTCCAACTGCTCCATCAAAGAGGAAGAATGGCAACTGTTTTCAACAGCGGTTATTGCCTCTGGGGGAGATGTTTGTGGAGTAAAGCGGCTTAGTGTGGCGGCTGTTGGCGGCTTAGTTTAAAACGCCCGGAGCTCAAGAACCCATCAGAGAGAAGAGAAGAGCCATTAAGGCGTGGATTCACTTGGAGAACTCCGATTCTTGAAATCGATACACTGAAGCGCGTAGTACTTGCAAAGTAGCTGTGAAAATAGCGAATGAACAATCTTAGAAGGAGTTTGGCGGGAAATTGGAAAGTGATCACAGATCTACAAATAAGATGTTCTGGCAGACAGCCCACCTATTCAGAAGAAAGAAGTTGAATATCATGAAAGAAGTGAGGTCCAAAGACGGTACACTTCTTTCCAATGAGGAGGATATCTTACGCAGATGGAGCGAGCACTTTTCAGAATTGCTCAATCCCGAACAGGGCACCGAAGATGACAGACCTACGGTCGAGAGTAGGGCGCAGAATAGTCCTATGGTAGAGGAAGTACCTTTGGCGATAAAATCGCGAAAAGTTGGCAAATCTGCTGGTGTGGATGAAATCCGGCCCGAAATGCTGGTTCTAGGCAAAGAGGGAGTGCAATGGCTCTCGCGTGTCATTAAAGTGGTCTGGGAATGTGGTAAAACACCTGGTGATTGGCAAATGGGGGTGATAGTTCCTTTTTTTAAAAAGGGGAACAAAAGAAATTGCACCAACCACAGGTGAATATTTTTTAGAAGTCTCCCTGAAAAAGTCTTTGCTAAGGTGTTAGAAACGCGTTTAAGAGCTGTGGTTGAGGACAGCTTGGGGGATGATTGTCCCTCTTTTAAAAAAACGGGAGAAAAGAAATTGCGGCCTGGGAGTATGTAAACCTCTCTACACTTGTTTTGTGGATTTGGAAAAAGCATATGATGGGGTTTCTTGAGATAAACTCTGGATTAATCTGCAGCAGTGTGGGATTGATGGTTCCCTGTTAAGGGCGATTCAGTCTTTGTATACAAATTGTAGAAGCTATGTTCGGAAAAACGGCGTTAATTCAATACATTTTACACTGGGCTTTGGACTTCGCCAAGAGTGCGTTTTGTCACTTTTTCTCTTCATTGTATATCGTATATGGACTGGATGTTACAGCGCAGCCGTGGTGGACAATTTTTCTAAGTGGGACACTTAGGGATTAGGCATTTGCTCTTTGCGGATGATTTGGTCATCCATGGGTCCTCTCAAACCGAACTTCAGCGCGCATTTGAAAGATTTGTAGCCATTTGTGATGATGCTGGAATGAAGGTAAGCTTGAACAAATCGGAAGTAATGGTCGTTTCCAGAACGCCTATTCAGCGCACTCTGCATATTAGTGGAGTTCCACTGAAGCAGGTGGATTAGTTTAAGTACCTCGGAGTCGTATTCATGAGTGATGGAAAGAGCAATGCCGAGTTATACTGTAGAATTGGTCAGGCTGGATCAATTTTAAGAGAGCTTTGGCAATCTGTTATAAGGAAGGCCGAATTTAGTGTTCAAGCTAAGCTATCGGTTTTTAACTCCCACCTATGGTAATGAAATTTTGGTAGTGACCGAAAGAATAAGATCGCGGAGTCAAGCTGTCGAAATGAGGTTCATTCGCGGTTTTGCTGGAATAAATCGTAGGGGTCGAGTGCGCAACACCAGAGTACCCGAGGCGCTGAATATTGAGCAGCTACTTTTCCGAACGGAACGATCTATGCTTCGATGGTTTGACAGATGGTGCGCATGCCCCAAGACCGGGTTTTGCAGTCGCACCACTGCTGAAAACAACACGCCTAATTTCCTGGCAGCATCATGGTGATAGGATTTTGTCGGCCAGATTCTGGCCTAGAGTACGACGCGTCACCATCATACAGTGCTACACCCCAACGAATAGTTCGTGTGAGGACGAAAAGAGAGTTTCTACAATCTCTTAAGCGCCGTCTTCAACACAACACCAAATGGAGACATTGTCATAGTGATGGGGGATTTGAATGCCAAGGTAGGCAGCGACAACGAAGGGCTCAAGCATGTAATCGGGAAGCATGGACTAGGCAACCGCAATGACAACGGCGAAAGGTTTGTGGATTTCTGCAATGCCAACCGCCTTGTGATAGGTGGCACCATGTTTGAGCACTAGACCTGCCACAAAGTCAGCTGGGTTTCCAATGACAGGCAAGCAACCTCCAACCAAATTGACCATTTTGCTATAAGCCGCCGCTTTAGAAGTAGTCTCCTGGACGTCCGAAACAGGTGGGGGGCAGATGTGGGGATAGTACGTGTTCACCATCTTACTAAAGCTACTCTCCAACTACGCACTGCTGCAGTTCGAAGATCCCAGGACAACACAAGAATGCCCAGATTCGACATCAATAGACTTAGTGATCCCTCAGTGCGCCAACAATTGCCAATTAGGGGTGGCAATGGTGTAGTGGTAACATCGTCAATTGCCACGCTAATGGTTCATGGTTCAAATCCTGATGTCAGCAAGCATTTATTTATTTCTCATGAAATATACAAAGTCAGTTCGATCATTTGCGAAAGCTTGTGTGAACACTACTGCGAAGGCATAACACTGGCAGTAGCTTGTTCATGTGGCTGGAAAAATTGTTCGTTCTGTTGTTGATGATTTGCCCTTGACATCAATTATCGGGAAAAAGTACTGTGAATCAGAAGCAATGACAATAATAACAAAAATCTCCCCAGTTATCTGGGCGCCACCCCCGGAGAATAGCTGAAGCATAAACAACTGAGCTTCAATAACCAAAAACCACTACACCAAAATCTTTCTCTCTTTCTCTCTATCCATCCTTTCCAACGCAAGCACTGTGTGCAAATTATAAAAAAAAAAAAAATTAAGGGAGCACTTTTCGCAAGGTGTGGAACCAATCAGCAGCTCTATGCCCGCAACCATCCAAGACCATTGGTGTGCTGTGAAAAATGTTTTTACATCTGGTGCTGAAAGAATTGTCGGCCGATCGCAGGGAAGACATAGGGCATGACTTTCCGAGGATACCTGGAGACGGATTGATGAACGAAAACAGCTGAAAGCTCGCGTTGCAGCTACCCCAGCAGCAGGGAGAAGCGAGCTAGAGTCCCTATATCGCGTAAAGATGAGAGAAGTTCAGCGTAGCGTGCGACGTGACAAGCGCAACTAATGGAAAGAGCATTTTGCTATGGTTTTAAATCGTGTATTCGCTAGCGATATGCACTCAAATCAAACTGAAATGCCCGAGGTGAGAAGCTCCCGAATACGCACCACGACTCCCAGTAAAGATAAGATCATTACCGCGATCAAGGCACTCAAAACCAACAAGGCTTCTACCGCTTGACGGTATTCCAGCAGAGCTCTTACGAGCAGCACCCACAACATCGGCTGAGCTTCTGCTTCCACTTATAGAGAGCTCGGGAACTGAGAGCTTTCCTAACGAGTGGAAAAGGGGAATGATCGTCAAGCTTCCTAAGAAAGGAAATTTAATGGAGTGCGGAAACTGGAGGGGTATCTGCGTGCTGCCTGCTGTAGCTAAGATAATAGCTAAAATCATCCTGGAGCGAATTAAACAACATCTCGAAGACACACTCGATGCCGAACAAGCAGCTTTCCGCTCTGGATCCTCCTGTGCCGACCACATCAACACCCTGCGGTTTATCATCGAACAGTGTGTTGAATATCGCTCGCCACTGCACCTGCTGTTCATCGATTTTGAGAAGTCGTTCGATAGTGTCCACAGGGAGTTTATTTGGCGTGCCTTACGCAGGAGAGCTATTCCCGATAAACGAATTGCTATTATTAAAGCTACTTATGAAGGCTCCAAATGTCACGTTCTGCACAGGGGGAGGTTGTCTGAGGAATTCGAGATCCAAAGTGGGGTAAGACAAGGCTGTATCCTTTCACCAATATTATTCCTATTGGTGATTAGCGATGTGCTTCATGCAGCTTTGTCGACGGGAAACGGAGGAATTCGATGGACTCTTACATCTCAACTGAAACATCTTGACTACGCAGACGATGTATGCTTACTCTCCCACAGAATTATGGACCTCCACCAAATGACAGCAGATGTGGAGAGGGAGGCAGGCGTCGTCGGGCTGAAAATTAATACGGCAAAAACTAAAATTATCAGCCTTGGAACTAACTCATCGGCTCAAATATGCATTGCTGGACAACCGGTAGAGAGAGTAGAGGATTTCCAGTATCTTGGGAATATTGTCTCGACCGATGGTGGAACCGAACTGGATATAGCCAACAGGATCTTCAAGGCAAAGTCCGCGTTCGGGATGTTGTCCAAAATATGGCGAAGCAATGCAATCAGTTTGAGCACCAAAATAAGACTGTTCCGCTCCAACGTTGAATCCGTGCTGCTATATGGTTGCAGCACGTGGAGAGTGACTACTACTATCTCCAGAAAGCTACAAACGTTTGCTAATAGGTGCCCGCGCAATATCTTAAGGATTTTCTGCCCCAATCGTATCTCTAACGAACACCTTTACGAGAGAACGGGTCAGGAACCAATAGGCACAGTGGATTGGTCACACGTTCCAAAAGGGTGACAGTTCCATAGCGAACCGTGCTATGCAATGGAACCCTCTAACTCAGAAGACCTGGCGGTCCGAGGAGAGCATGGTGCAGAACAATCGAGAAGAAGGCACGGCAGTTAGGGAAAAGTTTGGGAGAACTCAGGCACATTGCCAGAAACCGTACACGATGGCGCGTAGGCGTAGTAGAGGCCCTAGTACCCACAAGGGGATACAAGACATAAGTAAGACCGGCCTTCAAGACGTGCCGTGGCTGCCGTGCCAACGGGTATGCGACACTTCGATAGGTCTAGAAGTACAATAGATGGATTGATTAAGTCCGACATCTCTCCTGGAGCCGTCTAGGGATCCCTCTGATGAGTAAGAGTCAATGGCGGAAGATCGAGAAGGATGGAAAGTCCAACTGAGCATCCCACCCCTGCGACTCTCATGAATGATTAGCGGCATTGAAAATGTACTTATGTATGTATGAAAGTAACCGCACTACCTTATCCCAAGCATTTTATCCAAGAGCGATCCGAACACCTAACAAGTCTCATCAACTGCATGCCTGCCTAATTTATATCATACATCAAAACCTACTTATGTTGCATGACAGCAAATCTTTCAAATCAACTTTTGCAAAAGATGCTCTCTCTTGCACTCAAAAACAAAAAGTGTTAAATAAATAAACAATTTCACACACCAGCAGTCGCATCCGCATCTTATCTTAATTCGCCAACAATAGCTCAGCGATTCAGATAGTTAAACATGGGAGTGATGCACGTGTAATAAAATTAATACTCATAACTCGCATGCAACAAGATCCCACTGAGCCGAAGCGGTGGAACGGCTTCACCACCTATACCATACCAGTGTGTAGGTGTGCACCGGCTATCAACATCGAAGGTTGCCAGCGCCCTGATTGGTCAAGGCGGAGCATCTCACTGTATTTCATCTCAGAAATAAATTATAATTTCTACCTGTCTGGTATTGGCTTGGCGCGAATGCGACCGCGAAATGCAACGTAGTCTTTGTTGATTTCTTCCATCCGCTCACGCTGATCCATGGTGTATCGAGTCGGGCACAGAGAGATGCTGCGAGTGCCTCTCGCAGTGATAGAGGCAGTGCTACAGCACACACACTCACGATGGCCCCCATAGAATCGTTCGGCTCGCACACATATCACAATCAGAAACAAAATGAGGCATTTCTTCCGCCTATGCCATCCCAGCTGCTGCGCTGCATCCACCAGCGCGGCGCGTCGTTCTCCCCGCATCCACCAGCACCAACAGGAATCGAGATGTAAGGGTGTTCGGTGATCCTAAAGCAGCAAGAAGATTCCAAAGTTCATGTCGCTTGCATTGTAAAGTGGTGGTTACGATTGGCCCCCCTTTTCCTTTGGCATAGCAATTGCAAGGAAGGCGTGTAAAGAAGTTGTGCGCCAGGTTGAATTCCTTCGCTGTCGTCGTAGCCGTCTCCTCAGCCTGTGATATCTGCTCGACTGGGCAACATTTCGCCTCTCTCGAGTAAGATGTGGAAAATGGAATTATGTGATTTCGAGTCCCGATACGAGGAGGGTCCATATGCAGGCTGGGGCAATAGTTATACTCTTGTTCACATGGCTGCTCGAGATATTATAATGTAACTGTGTACCAAGTTGCATGTGGAGGCCAGAGTCAGAGAGCTTTTCCACATCACAGATGCAATTGCCAATAACCACATAGTACCAATAACAGCTGCATCGTTGTTGTTGTTGGTGTTGCTGCTGTTGGCCTGCATAGCTGTTGATGATGGCAATGACTACAATGACGATGATGAAGTTTTGCTGCAAAACAAGAGGGAACATCGCGTACGACCGACGACGACGACGACCGATCGCAATTTTACAAGTACAGTCCTTGTCAGGCATAGATGAAGCTGAGGAGATCACAATAATTTCTCTGGAAATCAAAGATCGTGCACAATTACTCCGTGGTCTTTGGGGCCGTAATAAAATGCCATCATATAATGTGGAATTGCCTGAGATGCTGGGACAGAGTGAAAAGGCGGTTTTTTCGTCAGTTTGTCCAAAGGACATATTTATTGGTCGCCCGGGAAATAAACACATCAGAAATTCAATTAAAATTGACAGTTGGTCAAGATTGATGTTTTCTGGTATTTGAATAAATTGCCGACGACATTTGCTAATGCATCGCGAGCGGATCAATATTGGCTCTGTATGGCATGTGTATGCATTCATCTATTATTTGAGATTCTCGCTGTAGTGCGTATGCTATGGGTAATGAATGAAGCTTTGTCTCTATGGAAGAGATATTCTTCTTCTGATGTTCAACTTTATAATGTGCATCCATCTCGTAAACATACACATCAATATACGAGTAAGTGGGTATGCAAACGATAGCGAAGTTACTTATTGGATTCCTCGCCCGTGAGATACTGCAGCCTCAAAGCCTCGACAATCCTGGGACGCTGTTCAATTCAATTGGCTATCCCTTATCACTTGACCTTTATAGCAGAAGCACTGTCTATCCTGCTCTTTCAAGTTCGGACACTCTTGGCTTAGCCAGTGTGACGATTGGGTTTAACATGTGCTTTGGATAACGCCCATACTTGCCAAGCTGGTCAGTTTGTGCAGAATGACAATGGAAAACTCACGCTGCTCCATCAAAGTCGGTAAAAACATTACCAAACCGTTCGATGTCAGGAAAGATCTTAGACAACGTGACGCGCTATCATGCGATCTCTTTAACATAGTACTTGAGACAATTGTACGAAACTCACAAGCCAATACCGGAGGTACAATCTTTTATAAGTTTGTACAACTTCTCGGTTACGCCGACGACATTGACATAGTCGGAAGAACTCAGCGGGCCGTCAAAGGGGCATTTGCGTGTATTGAGATTGAGGCAGCAAAGATGGGTTTAGCGGTCAAAATATGTGATGTATACAAAAAGGACAAGAAGTAGTAAAGGACTTTGTGTACCTAGGCTTTATAATGAGCTCCGCAAATGACATCAGTGGGTAGATCAAACGAAGAACTACTCTTGCCAGTCGCTGTTTCTATAGGCTAAGAACTCAATTAAGACTAAGATGGCTGGGTCATTTATAGCGGATGGAGCTCAACGTTGCAGCCCGGAAAGTCTCGACCTCGCGGTAGGTGGCACAAACAAGTGAAGAGGGACCTCAACCAACTTGGCGTGCGCAACTGGAGACAGTTGGCTCGTAGAAGGGCTGACTGTAGAGGTTTGTTGGTTGAGGTCCACGTCAACCCCGTCCAGTAGCCTTGTTGGATTTGGTCAGGTGGACGGAAATTTTGACTATCATCGTCTATGTTGAATGGTTCAGTCTGACTGACCGCGGGATTTTGGTCTTCGTGGCCGTTATACAGTCTGCAGAAGTAGTTTTCCATATTCCACCGACTGTGATTCTACCACGAGGTTTCCATTTTCATCTCTACAGGTTTCCGTATGGGCATTGCTCCTCTGACACGTTCTTTTTACCTTTTGGTAAAGCTTCCGTACATTGTTTCTGGAGTATAAACTCTCGATATTCTCAAACGCGCGATTCTCATGCTCTTTCTCCTTCTTTTGGAAAAGCCGATGTTCTTCTCGTCTCTTTTGCTCGTAGGGCTCACGAGCAGCTCTCGTCTTCCTTTGCAGCGCCGCTTTGTATGCCTCTTGTTTTGCTGCATGCACTCGCCGGTATTCTTCATCAAACCAGGGGTTTCGCGATGGTGCACCAGCGAGACCCAGAACATCAGTCGCGGAGTTTCTGATGGCATGTTGGCATCATGTTGGCATAAAACCCACTCGAATTTCCTATGCAATAAGCTTAAAAAAGCGATGCAAGACCTAAAAAACCGAGAGACTTCAGCTTATCTTGAAGGTTTAACCGACGAAAAAACCACTAATTACTCGCTCTGGAAAGCTGTCAAAAGAATTAAAAAACCCCAAATACATTTGCCACCGATAAGAAAAAACTACGACGAATGGGCAAAAGGTGACAAAGGAAAAGCGGATCTATTTGCCGAGCACTTAGAAGAGACTTTTAAGCCATTTGATGGAGAAACATTGGTAGACAATTTTACCGGTACGACTACGACATCTGACAACCTTAGAATAAAAAGTGTATTAGTAGTACTTATAGAACTTTGCCAGGCAATAAAAAGCCTGAAAAATAATAAAGCTCCTGGCTATGATTTAATAACCGGACAAATTCTCAAGGAATTACCAATAAAGGCACTATTAAAATTGCTTTATTTAATAAATGCTTCTATTAGATTATTATACGTTCCAAATCAATGGAAAGTCGCAGAAGTCATAATGGTTCCGAAACCGGGGAAATCTCCAAATGACAAAAAATCGTACAGACCGATATCGCTACTACCAATAATATCGAAGGTATTTGAAAAACTCCTTCTGAAACGGATTCTTCCGGTCATTGAAGAGAGACGCCTAATACCTGACCACCAATTCGGGTTCAGAATCAAGCATTCAACAATTGACCAGGTTTATAGAATAACCGACGAAATTGAAAAAAGCCCTTGAGGAGAAAAAGATTTGTTCTAGCGCTTTTCTTGACGTATCTCAAGCCTTCGACAGGGTTTGGCACGATGGATTGAATTATAAGCTAAGACGAATCCTTCCGGAGCAACTTCATAAGATCTTAGAATCATACCTTAAAAACAGACTTTTTCGTGTCAAGCACGGAACTGAATATTCTGATTTTAAAGAAATCGCCGCCGGAGTTCCGCAAGGAAGTGTCCTTGGGCCTATCTTATTCTTGCTGTACACTCGGGACATACCACAAACTGAAGGCACTATTGTAGCTACGTTCGCGGACGATACGGCTGTTCTGGCAACGGAAAGTTCAATCGAGTCAGCAACCATTAAACTCCAACGAGCCTTGGATAAAATCTGTGAGTGGACAAAAACTTGGCGCATTGTTCTTAACGAGACCAAATCGACGCATGTTACATAACTTCACTTACAAGAAAATAATCAACCTTCCCGTTTTCATTAACTCGGTACAAATACCGCATGCAAACGAAGCTAAATATCTGGGAATGACACTAGACGCGAAACTTAAATGGAAACCTCACGTTAAAAAGAACGTGACGAAGTCGAAAATCGACTTAGAGAAATGTATTGGCTAATTGGAAGATATTCCAAACTAAGCGTATATAACAAACTGCTTCTGTATAAGCAAGTGCTTAAACCCGTGTGGACGTACGGTATACAACTCTGGGGTTGTACCAAACCAAGCAATAGAAATCTCATACAATCACTCCAAAATAAAATTATAAGAATAATCGTGAACGCTCCCTGGTATATCAGAAACAATGACATCCACAGAGACTTAGGGATAGCTACCGTGGAGGACGAAATAAAAAACTTCGCTCGCAAGCTTCGTATTCGTCTTCATGACCATTGCAACTGTGCCATACTCCAAACTTTGGATGTGACAAATCTTACGCGCCGACTTCAAAGAACGAAACCGTTCGAATTAGCGCAATAAGACGAAAAGCCGCATGTCATGACGGTTTCAGCAGGTGCTTTTATTGAAAATCTACCTGCCTCACGCGAATATAAATCTGAAGCTTAAACTACTTGATAAGGTCTAACTTAGTCGTAGTAAACAAAACGAAGGGAAGGGTGTTTTTAGTCAGTAGAAATCTGACACTACTATGAGTACACGGTCTCATACCTGCCCACAAAAAAAAAAAAAAAAAAAAATTGGCATCGTTGTCACTGGTCTTCGGCACTTGATGCTGGCGGCATAGGGGTGATTGAGAGATTTCGGGATACGCGTTCAGCGAAGAGTCTGGCGGTCTCTTGCGATTGTAGCTTTTCGACGTTAAATTTTCTCACAGTAATTCTGCTTTGTTGCTCAGTTTGGGATATCCGCATTCGTACCTTGGCTACAACAAGGTAATGATCCGAGTCTACGTTGGCCGCTCGGAAGGTCCGCACATCCAGAATACTGGGGGCATGCCTTGCGTCGATCACAATTTGATCAATTTGGTTGATCGTTACATGATCATTGGACCGCCATGTCTGCTTATGAATATCGAGATGAGGAAACCATGTGCTTGCTATGGTGACATTTCGCTCCACAGCGAAATCAATTAGCCTTAGTCCGTTATCAGACGTGGTGTCGTGTAGGCTATGCTTACCGACTGCCCTACCAAAGACGTCCTCCTTTCTTATTTTGGCGTTAAAATCGCCCAATACGATTTTAACGTCGTATTAAGGACATTGCTCGTATTTTTTGTCGAGGAGCTCGTAGAAACAATCTTTGGTGGCAGGGTCTTTTTCTTTCGTGGGGGCATGAACACATATTAGGCTTATGTTAGCGAATTTAGCCTTGATCCGGACAGTCATAATACGTTCGCTCACGCGTCGAAAGCTTAAGACTTCTTGCCCAAGTCTGCCGCGTATAACAAATCCGCATCCGAATAAGCGCTGCCTGTTGCCTCTTTAGCAATCACCGTAGTAGATGTCACAGTTTTTCATCCTCTTTTTGCCCGGCTTATCCCATCGCATTTCGTGGATGGCGGTAATATCTGCTTTATAGCAGTCTAGGGCTTCTGCTAGTGTTTCGGCTGCACGTGGTCTGTAAAGGGACAGAACATTCCACGTACAGATCCGAAGGTCTTTGTCCTTATGTCGTTTGCTGGCGTCGTCATCAGTTGAGTCGTCCTTATCCGAGGCTTTTGGTTGTTTCGGAAACATTTGGTTTTTACGTGGTAGGAACGTTACCCCGACGGCACAAACCCCCACCTAGAGGGCCAGTTCCTTTAGTTATTCCCCTAAGACGAGGGGCCGGGTACTAATACTACTGTACTAGTAAAACGTTATAACGAAATTTAACCCTTAAATGCATGATGTATCATATATGATACATATCAGTTTTTTTTATGAATATATTTAATATTCTCGCGCTATTGCCATCGGATTACATATCTCTAAAAAAAACAATCATATTCACCTACTTGTTTATTTTTTAAAAATATTTTCGAAATTTCTCCATATTATGGAAAGTGGAGGTATGTTTAGTGATTCATTTTCCTCATTGTGATTGATTATTTTGTACTCCAACACCACAATGTACACCAATATTTCAAGAAATTATTTCGTAAATTTGATAGGTATTTAGTTATGACTTATGAGAAGGGTTAGGATTTTCTTAACATAAAAAAGGCAAAAAAAAAAAACACTTAAAAAGGCAAAAAAAAGGCATTTATTCAAAAATAAGAAAAGGAACGTAAATGCACATTTAGTTATAGTAGCATTGAACTACCAAGATCTTTTTGAAATTTTCTGATAATAATCTTCTCCGGTTGACCTTTCTACTTCAGCTAAAATGAGTGGAGCCCATTTAAAGCTTTCAACATCAATATTTTCTGGAAGTTTGGAATCCAAGTCGCCGTTCACTACAGAATTTATCTGCTCAATATTTCTCAGTCCCGTATTTGCATTGAAAACAGCAATAAAATTCTTCAGGACTTCCTTTGCAATCGGCCCTTTTGCTTTTTTCAAGTTTTTCTGAATGTTCTTTAATACCGGCAACATTTCGCCAATTGACGTTCCTTGATGAGAATAATGCTAGTTAAAATTATAAGTACAGACTCTCAAAAATAGCTGTTTTTTTGTAAGTCTTCGAAAATTCGTTTTTTTGGTCGACTAAAAACCCAAAATTGACTTTGGTGTACGCCAGCTGCGCTTATAGTCCAAGAGCTGGTGAAGGTTTTTGAAACGTTATAAATTAATATATTTTTTTGTTTAGCTTGAGCTTATATTATTTTTTTTTTTATATTTGGCGCAACAGCTCTTTAAAGTGCCAGGGCCTAGCTTCTCGCAACCACTCATGTTGTGTGCGTTATATTTTTTACACGAATGGAAGGGACCTACAGTTTTAATGCCGACTCCGAACGGCGATTTGAGAAGCTTTTTCGTGACAACAATACTCTCGGATGTTTGTCAGACGCTCGCGAGAGGTGGGACCGTGAAAAAACTTTTTGGTGTTTTCTGGGATTCGAACTGGGAACCTCATGCGTAGTGATCCGACACACTAACCACTTACGCCACGGCGCCCACTTGAGCTTGAGCTAATGATCACAAATATCAACGTCTGGCAGCTGTCTGTTGGTGCGTTTGGGGCGCGCTGGGTCCCAAAGACGTCGAAAAAAGGGATGCGGTCAGGTCATTTCAGCAAAGCTGATTTTTTCTATATGAGTAGTTTACTTTTTTAAATAATATATTTAACCACTGCCAGACATTTTAGCTGGATCCAAAAGGGTGCCAGACAGGCTGAAACCTGCATAAAAATGAGGGTCGGTAACGTCATAATGGCAAGGCTCTTTTTTTTTAATCGTTAACTGAGATCACCGTGAGTAATTATTCACAACTGCCAGACGAAAATCCCGGGTCATCCCACATCCTGCCAGACGCAAGCGGAGTTGAATGTCGCTACTAAAACGATGGGCGACAAATGTATTGTATCTAATAGCCGATTTTCATCAAACCTATGGAAGCATTTGAAAACTTACCTAGTTGTGTCTTATAGGAAATTTAATTTTAAATAAAATAGTAACTATACAAAATGTTCATATATCCAGTAGTACAGAAAATATTTGAATAAGAGCCAGTAGCCGCGATACGAAACCATTTGTTCCGTATTAAGATATCATTTTCCTACAAAATGCATCGTGTTTCTTTGAGGTTGGATTACAACGTCTTTCACTAAAGCAGGTAATTGATCACCGTTGAACCAAAGAAACTCATATGCAGCATTAGATTCCAACCATCCAATTTAAATCGGGGATAAATTAGTTGGATTTCTTAAAGCCGCATTTCTCCAAATATTTGAAATATAATGAGTCCGTAAAAAATGTTGACGCAGCTCTGATTTACACGGTGGGAAATTTCCAGCTTCAATATTTTTAAATTTTATATGGAAATCGTCATTCATCTTCATTGCGTTTTATGTTTTTGTAAATATCTCATCTGGATTTATTGACATCATTTATATTACGGATATTATATAAAGGACAAACTCCTTTAAGACTTCAACATCTTTTTCCCTCGAGCCTTGTACATACATCCAAAGTACCAAGATCAGTAAATGCTTTTTCATATTTGTGGGACTCATTCAATTGCTTAAAATGTCTTCGTTTTCCTTTTCTGTAAAATGTACCATTATAATCGCAACTAGTTGCTGCATGAAATCCTGGTAAAGAATTACATACATATTTAAATCTACAAATCGTTGTGAATTTCCAACGCCAACCTCCATCCAAATGTTCAGAGACCTCTTTAAATGTTCCATGTTACCTAATATGATCACAATAACCTCTGTATCTGAGCATTTTATTAAAACATTCGCATCTTGATCGATGTTGCAA
The DNA here is from genome assembly GCA_945910035.1 of Brachypalpus laphriformis. NCBI lineage: Eukaryota > Metazoa > Arthropoda > Insecta > Diptera > Syrphidae > Brachypalpus > Brachypalpus laphriformis. The sequence goes on along the minus strand of OX246754.1, from coordinate 161,850,531 downwards.
TTTGGTGTCAGCTTCTTCATGTTTTTACAAGATAAATTGTCTTCCACAGTTTTTTTCACTTCTCCATTATCAGTTTTAAAACAGTAACAAAAGTCATAATTTATGTATTCAGTCATTTTTCCGATAAATGGTGCCATGTCAACACTAGCCCAATGGTTTGCTAAGAAATTAGCCATCGCTTAAATTTGATATTTTTTAGTTCTTTACAAAATTTGTTGGACATACTTGATTAGGCCCAGAAATAACGAAGTTGTGGTTGTCCAAGCTATCTCTTGGAAGATGTTTGCTATCTTTGATAGATGGTGAAAAATAACGATCGAAAATGATATCGATTCTGGGTGCAGAATACCTAGCAGCCATTTGCAAAATTTTGTCCGATATGTTGCCGAATGTTCTTGGAACTTTCTTTAAGAGATGCAGTATGAAAAAGCCATCGATAATTACAACATCAATATGGTATTCCGTACTGCCTGAGTATCAACTTTTGCTTCCAACAATTATATGAAAACAGATTTATCGGTTTTACAAATTGTTCCATCTAAATGGCATATTGATAAAGGAACAGGCGTCAAAGGATACAATAAAACTTTTGTAATATCTATATTTTGTTACATTGAAATACACAAAAGTTGTCCGAATAGATCCCGTCGCATACGAATTTCTTGTATTTTGCCAGCAACTTTGACCTTCTTCCTTTTCCCTGCAGTTGAAAAGGTTATGACTTCATTTTTTGATTGTTTTTTCAAAACGGTCAGGGTTTTCAGCACATTCAGAAATGAATTTCTCACGTATGTTATTTCTTTTTCTTTCGATGTTCAATAAGAAATCAGCTAAGAAGTTTGGTGCTGCTCGTCCTGTTGTAATGTTATATAAGAAATCGTTATTCAATTCTGGTGCAAAGGATTTATATTTTGTTGAATGTAATGCATTAAATTCTGAAGCTGCGCGCAACTTTTTTCCATTCTACTTCTTTCCAAGTCTGCTGTAACATCTAGACATTTATGCAATCCACATTCCTCAAATACGTGCGAAATTATCGTTGATCTTATGCTGTGATTTTAATACCAGCGTCGACGAGCAGATATCGAATTGCTGAAATGTATAACTCCTGTGAACCATTTTGCAGCATATGCATTTATTGTCTGTTCCAACGTTAAATCTATTGGTTGTCTAGAGAATGCTTTTTCGGTTCTTTTCACACCGAATGACCATTTCTCAAAGAGTTCTCTTAATCCTAGGTGAGTTTCGTAGATTTTTAATAAATTATCGTCGTACTTGACCAATCACCGTGTGTAGTTGGGTTGGTTGAATATAAAAAATAAATTTGCGATCTTGGGCAATATGTATTCGAATTCAGCAGCACGAATGCTTCGTGTCAAAATTAAATAATAATGGTGTTTGCCAAATTCTGCATTAATCGTTGCTTCTTGATATTCATTATATTTTCTAAACAATTGTTTAAGATAAGGATGGTCAATAGTGGGGCTTGATGTCTGTGTAGATTGAAAGTCATTGATATAATTGATTATATCATCGCCAATTTCTGTTTGTTCTTCCTTCATAAAAGTTTCAAAATGTAAGATCTGAAAGTCCAAAGTCATTAAATGATGCAGATTTTTCCAGCTGCTAAAATGCTTTCTAGCTATAAATCCAGCTACTGAACCATTGCTAAAAGTTCGCTATCCACCATAACATAAGCCAATCCAGAATCATCTATAAACCTTTCGATGGCTTTGAAATAAGCCATCATGATGTGGAAGCTGCCTAGATGAATAAAAAGGTAATCGAATCTTGGCTTTGCATTTGCTTGAATTTGAATAGCGACTTTTGCAATGGCCAAATCGTAAGTTATTTGCATGTACCTTTGCTTACATTCCATTGCAATTTTGTGACTTTGAATCATGGTTTCAGCCTGTCTGTCACACCTTTGGACCCAGCCAAAATGTCTGGCAGTGGTAAAAAAGTAAACTACTCAAATAGAAAAAATCTGCTTTGCTGAAATGACGTGACCGCATCCCTTTTTTCGACGTCTTTGGGACCCAGCGCGCCCCAAACGCACCAACAGCTGCCAGACGTTGATATTTGTGATCATTAGCTCAAGTTTAACAAAAAAATATATTAATTTCGTGTGCTAAAATCACGTTTCAAAAATGTTCACCAGCTCTCCGACTATTATACTGCTTTATCTTCAATCAATTCCTTTGCAAACACAACACAGCTTGCATCGTATTCAAGAACGTTGACGATTTTTTTGATCCGAGCAAAATAATCCGCATAATATGTTGCTGCCTCTATCCAAGTACCGCAGTGAGTTAATACCTGGGTAAAAAAAAAAAAAAATACCTGGGTAATGTAAATTTAAAAATATAATTCAAATTTAATTTTAAGCAAACTTACGGGTTGAGGCGGTAGCGGCTATTCAGGTTCCATCTCCTTAAAAACAGCAATCTTTCCCATGGCTTTGTTTGTTTGTATACAAACAAGAAATATGTAATAGAGTTATACACACAGTAACGTCTACGATCACATACAAGTGCAAACCGTCTGTTGTCATGTTTCCATGTTGACTCTACCCACAGACTAGACGTTTTAAATTTGAATGCGTCTATTAATTTAGGTATGCCTATTACGTAGTGTGAGTAAGAAACATGTTTGCACAGATATATGTATGTACATACATGCAAAGGCGCATTTTTCTACAATTTTTTTAGCGAAAAAACGTTGTGAAAAAATCAAAATAGGCAAAAAAGGCAGAAAAAGGCAATAATGGTATAAAAAGGCAAAAAAAGGCAAAATAAAATACATATATAGTGGACTCCCCCTAAGTCGAATTTTCACGGGATACCATGATTTGTTCGAGTTAGAGGGAGTTTCGACTTAGAGGGAGTTTGACTTAGAGTATGCTTTTGTATGGAAAATTGAGGGGAATGCTAAAATATGGCGAAAAAATCCGAGTTAGAGAGAATTTCGACTTAGGGAGAGTTCGACTTAGGGAGAGTCCACTGTATTTGGAACAGGAGGACATGAAACGTGTTTGCGTAAACTCGATACTATCTTCCGATTAAGCAAAAAAAAAAGAGTCAAGGTTAGCAAAATCCTATCCCCGCTTATGAGGTTTCCTAATTGTACTTACCCGACAACCGTTTCGCAAATTTTGCGTACAAGCGTAATTTTTTACTTTGATTTCAATAGATATCGTAATTTTAACTGTTTGAAAATCCTCTAAGGAATGAACGAATCACTACTTTCATATAAAATTATGGAGAAGAAAAAATATTTTTTCGAAAAGTAAGCGCAGAAGTGGTAGCGTTTTTGTCCATCCAGAACATTACTTCATAAAAATAAAAAAAAAACTCAAATAAACTGCAGTTCAAGAACTATTAACGTACTCAAAATATAAAAATAAGAAATTCAAGATCAATTCAATCTTAGCAAAATAAAGTCCTTAAGTAGCTAAAAACTGCAGGGCTAAAAAAAAGGGTTGAAGCGGTGATTTGGACGTTACTCGCATAGTTTTCAATAATTATCTAGACAGTAGAAAAAATATCAAAGAGCAGAGATAGATGGTAACTATGCTGTAGAAAGTACTGAATTGCTCAAAATTGTTCGATCTAAAGATTTTCGATTCTGTATGGTGTTCATGAAAAAAGTATTAGAAACTGTTCAGCCTGCTGATAAATTACTTCAGGCAGACGAAGCGTGTTTGAAAGACTCTGTGGTTGTCATAACCTCGGTTGTGGATTTCCTTACCTTCCTTATTTCCTACAGAAGCGACATTGTTTACAAAGAAATTAATGACAAAATAAACACAGATTATAATGTTTCTGAAGATGGCATTCCCAGAAAAAGACAAAGAAAGACAAACACATTGCTTAAGTAATATCTAGTATACGATAAAACTGGTGAAAGATCAGAAGATGTGGACCAAAATAAAAAAACATTTCCGAGCAATATTTTATGAAGCACTGCATTTCATCTTGAGCGAAATGAAAATAATATCCGTAGAAAACGATAAGCTCCTAATTGCAGTTTCCAGTGCCAAAGAAGAAAACATTATTTAAAGAAAGTCACATTTTTGCAAACTTTGGGCATAAAACTTCCATCACCAGAAGAGATTACAGTGACCAACAGATTTATACGAGAAATATAAGAAATATTGCTTTGAAGGAAACTTTGACTTAAAGCTGGGCAACAAAAGAGATTGGAGCAGTGAGTCCGATAAGTACCAGTTGAAACAACATACAATTAAATGGTACACAAACGGATCGAGAACATCTACTGACACTGGTGCAGGAGTGATACTCAGAATCACTGGGAATATTCTCCAGTACATTTTAAGCAGAAGCTCACGCGATCCATAGATAGACAGGAAATATAGCGACAGGACATCGCAATACTGTCAGACAGCCAAGCCGCTATCAAAGCAGTGACCTCGCACAAGGTCAGATCCAAAGTGGTATGGGATCAATAAACTGGGAGAGGTAAATAAAGTAACTCTCTACTGGGTACCAGGACATGTGGAGTGGAGGGGGACAAAGCAGCTGATGAACTAGTAAGAAACGGATCAGACACGGTTCCTTGGACCAGAACCCTTTTATGGGATAGGACCACTCAAAATACGAGAAGACTTAAGAAAAGAGGAATAGAACAAATGAGTCAAGTATTGAGACGATATCCCCCAATTAAGACAGGCAAAACAACTTTCAGAGAAATACAACCAGAAAAGAAACAGAACCTGCCTAAGAGTTAGCAAGAATCGACTTTGCATTTTGACGGGTATGCTAACGGGTCGCTGCAGACTCAAGTAGCACTGAGAATAGAGGGATATGGACACTGCAGATTCAGCAGGGACTTCGCAAAAACACCTTCGCACCGTCTTATGGAATGCGAAGTACTGTTCCACAAAAAAAAAAAAAAATCACCTAGGTGCCTATCTCCTATCAGAAGCGGTTCTACTTTCGCTGGATCCACTTAAGATATTCCGATTCATAGTAGCAGCTGGACTGGAAGACGTGGTCTAGACCGAGTAAACCATCGACTAAAGCCTTAGTTTGGGGGGCACAATAGATCTGCCAAAGGCGGCAGTGCACTTGGACATCATTACAAGTAAATATATCGTCGGCTTAGTGCAAAAAGTCATTAAGTACATTGCTCAATATTTGGTTATTCAAAATTCAAATTGGCAGTGTAGTAAAAAAATATTTATTAAAACATTTTCAAAGATTTTTTTTTTTTGTTTTCAAATGTTTATTATCTCATCTGATGCACTTAAAGAGTTTTTGCATGGGTGAATAACATTAAAACAAGCACTTAGGTACTTTAAACTGAAAAATAGCAAAAATGTATTTAGTGAGTCTTTGCACTGAGCCGACGATATATCTATCTGTCATAAGATGGTGATCTCGTACTATCCCAAATCTGCTCTTTGCCCGCATTCGGGCGTCTAGGAAACTACTCCTAAAGCTGCGGCTGATGACACAGAGGTCAATTTGATTGGAGGTTGCTTGTCTGTCGTTGGAAACCGAACTGACTTTGTGGCAGGTGGTGTCACTTATCACAAGGCGATTTGCATTGTAGAAATCCACAAATCTTTCACTGTTTTCATTGCGGTTGCCTAGTTTATGCTTCCCGATGACATGTGACACCCTTCGTTGTCGTTACCCACCTTGGCCTTAGCTTGAGTTATATGATATTATGACAGGGGTGATATATTTCAGCGTGTAAAATTATTGGGTGACCAAAAAGTAGAGTAAACCTCGAGTACTTTTCCAAATTTTATATTTTACTGATTTTACGCACATCGGTTCAATGGTACTACTCAAAAGTTTTTCCTCAAATTCTTGATATGCAGTGCAGCTTCTATTAAACGGGCACCTGCGGGACTCAAAGAATGCATCCATTTTAAGGGAATTAACTTTACGCCCAAAGCTGGATCGTTTGTTATGGGTAAATTGTTCAATCAAAAGAGGAGTCGGTTTACGGAAGGTGGCCGTTAAGGGAGTGTCCACTAGACGTGCATTCCCAGATATTTTTGTTTTGTCTCACTCCAAGCTAAATCGCCTCTGAAATTTTACACTGCAGATTTTGGGACATGCTGCGTAGATCTACTGCCCACTGAAAATTTTAATCTTAAAACACGTATAACCAGACACATGAGCGATGAAACACAGGATTGTCGTTCAAAATGATTTACCTTCTTTTTTGGACGGAAAACAAACAAGGACAGTGAAGGATTGCCGGATGGTAAGGTAGCTTAACGTCGTTTTCTAAGGGAAATCTGGTCATTATGACATTCAGAGAAACTGTTCAGTTGATCAGTAAGCTCGGCGAATTTCACTCTGTATAAACAGTCAGCGTCAGCTCGTTAATAATACAGTAGACGCTCGATATAGTGAACTAATAAAAACCGGGCCTGTTCACTGTAACGAGCGTGGACTCCTCGAACCAAATTTCATCAAAATGTGTATGCTTTCACATGCAATACATCGAAAATAGAATATAATTACATTTTTTTGCAATTACTAAAAAAAAAAGCCAATATTTATTGAACAGAATAATTTATTTTTAACAAAAACAAGCAGAAGGCAGTTTGCATTTGCACTACAAGCAACCCCAAACTGCGTAGCATTATAATCGTGCAAGATGGTCGCATAACACGATGAGTAGAACAAACGGTAAATTTAGACGATTGTATATAGGTATGCAGAGTAGCTTTCATACCGAAAATTGGTAAGGAGGACTATTCGCTCCCCAAGAGTTTTAGACCTATAAGTTGACATCCTTCTTACTAAAAAGTATGGAGAGACTGGTAGAATTTCACGTGCACAAAGTTGCTTTGAAACTGCATCCACTATCGGAGATACAGCATGCCTGTCAGCGTAGAAAATCCTGTGAGACCGCATTTCAAAATCTAGTGGCCAGAATTGAATGCGCGCTTGATAGAAAAGAATACGCGATGGGCATCTTCATTGACATTGAGGGTGCTTTTGACAATGCGACTTTTGACTGCATGTGCAACTCTGCCAGACAACACGGCGCAGATGAAACATTAGTGTTGTGGATTAAAGCAATGCTAATGAATAGAACTTTGGTATTGGACGCGGATTGTGGCCAATATGTTATCTTCTTCTCCCTTTTATCAGCGAGGGTATGATCCGAAAACAAGGGATCACAGCCCTCTCACTTCACCGCATTTCTACTGATCCGCCTGTGGGGTTCGCCTATTTGACCTCAGAAAATATCGGCAGGCCTGCCGATTTTGGATCACTCGGTTACTGAGGCCAATGAAATGCCGATGTCGTCGCATTTGTCTGATCCAGGCGTTTATAGGCCTGCCTTTCCTACATCGCAATGTCTTTGGAACGTGCATAGATATTGCCTTTTTAAAAGGGTTCAAATGATCTCTTCTTTGAACGTGGCAATACCAGCTGAGCCGGTCGCGCTCTAATTTTTGTACGATGGTTTCCTTGATGTGAAAGCTTCCACGGATCTTCGAACTTCTTATTCGATCAAGCTTGGTCACTCCTGCTGTCATGCGAAGCATCTTCATCTCAGCTGCCGTTAATTTACTCTCATACGTTTTGTACATCGTCCAACATTGTGAACCGTATGTGAGCGCTGGACGTACAACTGCGGTGTAGAGCCTTCCTTTCAACTTAGGGGGCATTTTTCTGTCACAGAAGATAGCGGAATTTTCTCGCCACTTCATCCACCCTACGCTTACACGATGATTGATGTCGTCATCACAAGTTGCTTTGCTATTGATCATAGATCCCAGATATTTGAACTTTTCGCACTTGGGAAGCACTGTTCCATTCAAATAAATGTCTGGAATAGGCCTGAGTGGATCAAAGAACGGGCAGCACAAGTACTCTGTCTTTTTTGAACTAATGCGCTACCCATTTCCCTCCAAAACGTCCACCCACATATCAAGTGCTCGTTGCAGGGATGTAAGATCCTCACTTATGATGGCTCCATCGTCAGCAAAGAATAACTGATGTACCTTGGGGTCCATCACTTTACCTTCAAGCAGATAATCAAGGACTGTAATAAAGAGCAAAGGACTTAAAACGCTTCCCTGGTGCACCCCGACTTTGATTGGGAACTCTTCGGTTACTCCAGCGGGACATCTCATTCTTGTCTTTGCTCCTTCGTACATGTCCATGATCATCTGTACATAGGTTTCTGGAACCCCTCGATGTCTTAGCGCCACCCATATCAGATCTCGTGGTTGTCTGTCGAATGCCTTTTCAAAGTCAACCAATACTATATGCAAATCCCTTAAGGAATCACGATGTTTTTCCATTATGATCCTTATACTTTGGATTGCATCTGTGGTTGATTTACCCGAGACAAACCCGCACTGATCATCAGATAGCCGTATTATTTTTCGCAGTCGGCCACCTAATACCCGCTCAACGATCTTCATGGTGTGTGACATCAGCTTGATCGAATGGTAGTTATCACAGTTTCGCGTATCACCCTTCCCTTTGTATACAGGGAAGAGGTAACTTTCCCTCCATTGATTCGGCATTTGATCACCTCTCACGAATTTGGAGATGAGAATTCTGAGCCATCTGAACCCGATGTCTACCATCTTTTTCCAGAACTCAGAGGGTATTTCGTCTGGCCCAACCGCTTTTCGTTTTTTAGAGTATTTGACCGCCTCACTAACTTCTTCGACTGTAATGTTGGCTATTTTTTCACAGTTAGGGGTGGCTCTTGGAAAGTATAGCCGGGGAAACTGTTCATTTAAAAGCTCTTCACAATACTGCCGCCACCTCTGCAGAATTTTGTCGTCATCCACAAGAAGCTGGCCATGAGCATTGCTAATGAACTTTGGCGAACGAACCTCCTGAGCATTCGTCCTTCTTTGGGCGGCTATTTTGAAGATAGTGGCGCTCTTGTTCATATTGTGTCTTCGCAGCTCCTGGATAGTCTGGTTTGTGTCAGCAACCGGGGAAAATAGTTTCTCCAGCTCTCGATACAGGCCCTCCGTACTCTCCGCTTGAACCTGGGCGTACTTCTTCTTCGCTTTTTTCTTGCAGCATCTGTATTCCATTTCGAGGCGAGATTTTTCGTCATTATTATTAGAGGGGCACTTTGACCAAGCTTTGAAAGCCGCTTTCTTCTCATTTATCACTTTCTTAGCGTCATCACTCCACCACCATGTTTCTTTGGCGTGTTGATGGTGGCCTTTTGAAGCTCCTAGCAGTGATTTGGCCTTCTTTAAGCAACTTCGCTGTAGGGAATCCCACATATTTTGTGCTCTGCACTCTTCATCCTCAGCTCCGTTGATGGTATGAGAGAGGTAATTTTTCATTACGAAAACATGCCTCGCCTTTTTCTTTGTCCAGATTGTACCACTTGATTTTCTCGGAGACCCTTGTTTGTTTTCTTTTCTTTGGTGTTTTCATACAAATTTCTGTTAGCAGGAGACGGTGTTGCCGAGCGATTGCCTCTCCCAGGATCACTTTGCAATCTTGGCCAATATGTTATGAAAGGGGTAAACAGAGGTTGTCCGCAAATTGGCGTTCTATCTCCATTGTTATGATGCATGGTGGTTGACTCTCTGTTGAAGACTCTAAATAGTTCTAACGTCTACGGTCAGACATATGCGGATGATGTCGCTGTACTTTCTGTCGGGCCGTGCCTTGCGACGGCCTGTGCTAACGCGCAGGCAGTGCTGGACTTGATCGATGAATGGTGTACTAGGAGTGGGCTTTCGGTGAATCGTCTTAAAACTGAGGTTGTTCTTTTTACGAGAAGGAGAATTTTGACCGGTCTGACTCAGCCAGTGCTAAAAGGCGTCACCATTCACATTTCCAATGAAGCCAAATATCTGGAAGTGATTTTAGATACGAAACTTCATTGGTCTAAACACGTCGAGTCGAAAACATCCAAGGCGCTCTCAGTCTTCTGGCAGTGTAAGGGTGCTTTTGGCAAGACATGGGGCTTGTCATCGAATAAGGTTCTCTGGATCTACGCGGCTATGACAAGACCATTCCTCGCATATGCGTCGGTTGTTTGGTGGAAGGGGCTCTCGCGTAAATATGTGGTTGCCTTTTGCGCGAAACTCCAAAGAACGGCTTGTCTCGGCTGCACGGGAGTGCAGTTCCGAGTACGCCTGGCTCTGCTCTAGATGCTTTGCTGAACTTACCTCACCTCGATGCTTATATCATGGGTTGCACTATCAAAGCCATCCATCGTCTTAGGCGTGGCGGTTTTTGATATACAAAAAAAAATACAAATATTTGGCGCAACAGCTCTTTAAAGCGCCAGGGCCTAGCTTCTCGCAACCACTCATGTTGTGTGCGTTATATTTTTCACACAAATGGAAGGGACCTACAGTTTAATGCCGAGTCCGAACGGCTATTTGAGAAGCTTATTGTTGACAACAATACTCTCGGATGTTTGTCAGACGCTCGCGAGAGGTGGGACCGTGAAAAAACTTTTTCGTGTTTTCTGGGATTCGAACTTGGAATCTCATGCGTAGTGATCCGACACACTAACCACTTACGCCACGGCGCCCACGTTTTTGATATACTACACACTGGAATTTTGATGAACTTGCGCGACACTTATCTTACGACTCCTGTCTTATGGATATGCCGTTTGATGCAATGACACCAGAACTCCAGCTGATTCGCAAATTCAGAGTCGACTTTCCTTGTGTTCAGGACTGGTTTCGGCCAGAGTCTGAGCCGGGAATGGAATGTAGTCGTATTTTCACGGATGGTTCCAAAACCAGTCAAGGGTCTGGCGCTGGCGTCTTCGTGGAAGTCGACAACATTAGACTTCACTTCTCGTTAGGCAAATATGCGTCTGTTTTCCAAGCGGAAACTTATGCAATCCTAATGGCCATGAACTATGTTGTGAAGAACAGGTGGAAGGGACGTAGCATTTGTGTCTGTAGTGACAGTCACGCTGCGCTTAAGGCCTTGCTTATCCCTTTAACCACTTCCGAAATAGTTCGTGAAACCAAAATCTCTTTAAACTCGGTTGCAAGGCTGAATTCTCTGTCTCTTATCTGGGTCCCAGGTCACACTGGGATCTTGGGGAACGAGATCTCGGATGAGATTGCTAGACAAGGCTCAGAGGAGGGTTTCTCAGTTCCCGAACCCTCGTTGGGTCTACCTGCGTCCTCGGTTAGGGTTTCCATTGACGATTGGGTCTCTCATGAGCACAATTGTGTGTGACATGACTCTCCAGGATGCAGGTTAACTAAACGCATGCTCCCGGACGTCTGTAAGAAATCAGCGGCATTCTTGCTGTCTGGGCTTTGCTCGTATAAGGTGGCAAATCCTCGGTGCGGATGTGGTGAGTGTTGGTACCGTAAGCTTCTCATCACTGAAGTGCTTGCTTGGCTTTCTTAGAAAGACTATGAAATTTCAATAAATTGGGTAAATCAGGGTTTGCTCTCTGGAAGTACAAGGGACCAGTTGCGTCTGCGTGCTCCAGTCTAGCGTTTCCTATCCCGCCAAAAAAAAATAAAAAAAATATGGGTCCGTATATCTATGAACGTATGTACTTCCCAGCGGACCTAACTGGCAACTGCATGGCACTGTTTTAACTGTTTTTTGCCTGCTGTAAGGTTCTAAGAAAATAAAAAAAACATAAGTTCACTATTTAGAGTAGCCTGTGTGTTCACTATATTGGATTGCTCACTGTATCGATGTTCACTATATCGAGCGTCCACTGTATTTGTCAAGTACCCGACTTATACTGATGCTAACTTTAGATTAACACATTCAAGCCATTCATACAATGGTATGCTTCTTAGCTGGTCTAATGTCAGACATCTTTCAATTTAATTTGTTTAATGTTATTTAAGTAACATGTGTCGGCGTGAGCCGTTGCGCAGTGGTTAGCGTGTCGGATCACTGGGCACGAGGTTCCATGTTGGAATCCCAAAAAAACATAAAACGTGTTTCCACGATCCCACCTCTCGCGAACGTTTGACAAACATCCGATAGAAAGGGTGACAATGGTGCAGTGGATAGTGTTTTTGCTCCTTAACCAATGTATGCTGTGCAGGTTCGATCCCCAGCGGGCAACAGCAATCGCCAGCCACCTGAGTATAAAGGAAAACGAATTACATCTATATTTTTCCAAATACCGCACCAAAGAAAGTCCTGGTAGCACAATGGACCGAAGAATCTGAGTGCTCTGGGATTTGGGTTTGCTTTAAAAAAATACGCGGAACCTTGCGGAACCATTTACTGCACTGATCTTTCGGCGCTGCAGCAGTCTTTGATTTCTGCGTGAAAATTTCTCTCTTTTAGATAATTTCTCAACCACTCTGTTTATTTTCCTCTTATTCTCACTCTTTCCATTGCTTCGACGAACTAATTGGGATCGAGGGTGTCAAATGCTTTGCTGAAGACCAACAAAAATACTGAGACCTGGTGGCTTTTGTTAAGGCTGGTGTTGATTATATTGGCAAAATCGCCGAGAAGTTGACTTGTAGTTTTTTCTTTCTGGAACCCGTATTGGCTTTCGCTTGTCAATTTGTGATTTGCATATTTTTTCTACGACAATTTGCTCCATGATTTTCGCCATCGCATGTAGTATTGCTATCAGTTGATAATTTGTAGATTCATTCCTAGAACCACCCTTGTAAATAGGATGGACAATTGCTTGTCTGAGCTTTGGGACTGTCGACGTGTTAAGACTGATATTAAATAATGGGAGCAGAAATATCAATATGGGTCTTTAACCCGTCTGTCAATGAATGTTTTAAAACCTTCCCATCAATGAAATAGGCCTGGCTGGACCTTCATTTTTGTATGAAAATTGATGGAACTCAATGAAATAATTGAAATTTGGACATGTTATTATTTTTATTTTTAATTCAAAGTTTTTTTTTTACATAACATTAATATTACGAATTATTTTCTTGATTTACACATTTATGGTATTTATGTAACGGAATACTGTGTTGTATTTGGTGACAGATACACGGGCAATGAAACCGAAAAACAACATCGCAAACGTCATCGTCCGGCTCCAAAACAAAAGCGATGTGGGGCGCATTCTGGATGCGACATCGAAACTTCGCGGCACGGGGGTTTCTATACACAAAGACTATACGGAAGCATCACGGGAAAGAAGGAGGAACCTGTTAAAACTAAAAGACGAAATTACACAGAAAAGCAAAGATATGAGGGTGGAGGTGCGAGGACAGAAACTATTCTTAGGAAATAAGGTCTTCTACTACGAAAACAACAATTTGCGATGTGAAGGTGAGACCGAATGCGGAATGACAGTTCTACAACAAATGATCAGTGACAGCTCACTAGTGACAGCATCAACGTCAAAGACAGGTGGTGGAGTAAGAATCCATTATGGTGGAAACACAAATGGAGGTTACAATGGTTCTCAAACTTCTTCGCCAGTTTTAGCTGTGCCAAAACAGTTGTAATGCCGTCTGCCATAGTAACGATAGTATTAAGATTTATAATATTAGTTGTGTTAAAATTTTATCATATAATGTGTCTGGATTAAGCAATAAGTCTTTATGTAATGAATTTTATAATTTCGTCAATCAATTTGAATTTATTTTTTTGTATGAAACATTTGTTATGGAAAAAAATTATTGCCAGTTCGAAAGAAAATGTTTAAACTACTCGTTCAAGTGGAATCCAGCAATAAGGGTACACGAGAAGGGACGAGCAAGCGGAGGATGCTACTTTGGATACAAACGCGACCTTAAGGACATCATCTGCGAATTCAAAAATTTCGAAGGGAGCACGTACTTAAGTCTAGTATTTGATAAGAAGACCTTTTGTATTATTCCTTCATATATAAACTGCAATCACTGGGAAAGAGATTTTGAAAAACTTCAGGAGGTAGTACTGAGCTGTGATAACCCGAATATGATGGTTATCGGCGAAGTAAATGCGAGGACAGGGAAAGAAGAGGGGACAGTAAATAGAGAAGCTGGAATAAGGAGGCAGTCAAAGGATACTACATTTAATGCAAGAGGTAAACAATTTTTGGAATTTTGCGATTCTTTTGGGCTGAGAATACTAAATGGAACGAGCGACAGTGACAGAAATGGCGAGCTCACATTTGTTGGAGAACAAGGAGTGTCCGTTATTGACTACTGCTTAATAGGAGGGGATTGGAACGCTTACGTGACGAATATGGAGGTTAAGCAACTACCATATTCTGACCACTTACCGATTGTAGCTAGCTTTGGTCATCAAATAACGGAAAACGATAGAAGGGATATGAATATTCTGCCTAAACTGATTTGGAATAAACATAAAGCACATTTGTATGGAAGCCTACTGGCAGAGCAACAAATGCAATAGGATACAGACCTTAGAAAGATCGAAACAATTATAAAAGATGTATATCTGCGTATAACACCAAGCACTATCAGAAAGAAGGAGTATAAAGAACCGTGGTTTGACAAAGAGTGCTATAAAGCAAGGCAATTATCGTTTGCCTGGCTCAGGATGTTTCGGCAACACAACGAAGGTGCGATGAAGTGGATCTACTTAAAAGCAAATAGAGAGTTCAAGGCCCTATTGAGGCAAAAGCGAACACGTCACTATGAATCCCTTGCTCGAAGCTTGGCATGTGGTAATAATTCGGCGGATTTTTGGAAAGCGGCTAGAAAACTTAATGGTGGTAACTTCGTCATAAATACGAATTTAAGCCCCAGTGTCCTCCTAGTACATTTTAATGCACTACTGAACCCACCCCCTAGTGAATTAGTCTTCAACTATGCCGTTCCGGGATTTCAAAATCATACCTTAGACAGATCGATTAGCTATGAGGAAGTTATCGGAGCTCTAAGTGCATTAAAAGATGGTAAAGCTGCAGGATCGGATGGGATACCTTCCGAGTTCTATAAATATGGTACTAATGAGTTGCACAACAAGCTTACTACGATGTTTGATAATATCTTGAATAGTGGAGTAGTTCCAAACCGTTTTAGAGAAGCCTTAATTTTCCCCATACATAAAAAAGGCAGTACACCAGCGAATTATAGAGGCATTTCTTTTTTAAATGCCTCATATAAGATATTCACAGCAATCTTGCAGGACCGACTATCTACATGGATAAAGGAAAATAATCTACTTAAAGAACATCAAGCGGGTTTCAGGCCAGGATACTCTACTATCGACCACGTGTTTGTTTTGAGGAGCATTGTGGAGTCTTACATTGGAAGGGGTAAAAAACTGTATGCGTTTTTTGTAGACTTTAAGTCGGCATTTGACACGGTAGACCGAAATGCTCTATTTTATAAGCTTTACTGCATGGGCATGTCGAGGAAGTTCGGACGCGTCATCCAAAATTTGTATGCAAATACCAAATCAGCAGTGTGGAGTGGTGAGGAGTTGTCGGGATGGTTCCAGTCATTGTCCGGAGTAAGACAAGGTTGTTCGCTGAGTCCAAGCTTATTTGCGCTATACATCGAGGACATCGTAGATATTCTGCCTGGAGGTGTTGAGTACGCAGGACTATTGGTCAAAGCACTTCTGTTCGCTGATGATATAGTACTAATGGCGCAATCACCTGAATACTTACAACTAATGATCAACAGGCTGTATGACTACTGTAAGCTATGGAACTTAATCGTAAATCTTAGCAAGTCAAAGGTTATAAAATTTAAGAGAGGGGGCGGAAAGGACTGCAGAAACGAGAAATGGTACTACAACGGAGAAAGTATTGAAGTCGTTAAGGAATATAAGTATCTTGGGGTCTACTTTACAAAAAGTTTAGATATGGAGAGACATCTAAATGAAAAACTAGCAAAGTCTAAAATGGCCATCAATGTTGTATGGAAGAAATGTCTCAGTAATAGATTCATTGCCCACAGCAGTAAATATAAGGTTTTTGTAGCGGTGTCAGAGTCCATCATGTTCTATGCTGCGCAAGTATGGGGAGTAAGGAAGTATGAGGCTGTGGAGAAATTACTGCGGTACTAGGTTAAGAGAGCATTTCACCTTCCACCCAACACTCCCAATTATATGCTAATGCTGGAAACAGGCTTGCCCCCATTGTACATCAAAACTTTTAAATTGCATGTGGACTACATTCTAAAGGTTTTGAATATGCCGGATACCAGACTGCCGAAAAAAGCTCCTCTGCAAGCAATACAATCCAGGACAGGATGGTACAGGGAGTGGTTGGAACTTGCTGAGGACTGTGGGATACATTTGGATCTGGGTAATAGCGGAGACTGGAAACCCCAACTTTATCAACTCATCGCAAGTATGGACGAAAAGGCTTGGTTCAGGCATTTAGAGCAAGCTTCGGGATCACTGCATAGAATGATCTACAGCCGCTTAAGTCATAACCTGCAGGGAAATAACTACTTCCGCGATGAATACAGTATACCGGAAATAGCGACTGTGTTTAAATTACGGGGAGAGCTTCTAAAGCTTAATTATATTCCACACAGAGCAGACCTACCAGTGCTATGCAACTTGTGCAACTTGGCAGAAAGAGAAGATGTCATACATTTTGTTGGGAAGTGTCCAGTTTTAAGCGAAATTAGGAGACATATCTTTGGAAGTAATGTTCTGTCGGTGGATCAAGTTTCTATGCTTCTGAACGAACCAAACGTATTTAAGCTAACCCAGTACTGCAAAATTGCTTTAAATTATCGTGAAAGGATCATTAATGAAGATTTCTAAAATCGCTTAAAATAAAAGAAATACACAAATATACATACATATTTTAGTCAATTTTTAATTTTGAATTTATTTAATGTTGTCAATCAGGCAGACGGCAACGCCATGTTTATTGATTTTTTGTTAAAACTTTGTATTAATAGTGAAGTACATAAATAAAATCTATCTATCTATCTATCTGTGTTGTAAGCAGACCTTCGCAGGCAGTGCATGCAAATCTGGTTTTCCTTTGTACTTTATCGTTTATTCTGCAAATTCTACACGACTTTTTCTGGCCTGTTGATGTCTGGCTACTGCTGGGCTGTGGAATCCTATTTTGCAATTGTGCCATTTCGAACGGGAAACACTCCTATTATACTTGAATCGTTCATCCTTGCTTCGATCTGAGGGGTCACTAACTGCTCAATCAAAGAATGCAAAAATTATCGACGTGCATTGGCTTTGTTCATTGCACTCATATCATTTACTTTTTTGTAAATTATGAAAGATGCTAATGCTGCGACATCCAACATGTTGTAGAAAAAAGCCAATGGCCATCGCTTCGTCTGTCATTTACATGTATATTCCCCCAACATTTGATCCATGTCGTCGACTCGAACTTTATATTTGTTGTAAAACAGAATTGCTTCACTCATATATACCCACAAACTGAACAAAAATAACTAACTGTAAAATTTATTATTGATCTAATTATCTGGAAGTCGTAGGCAATTAACGATTTACAATCAAGTTCAAGTAACCCAATGGCCTGCATCCGTCATAAACATAAGTAATAAGTGGAAAACTCCAGGTACCTAATTGCATATTTTTGCAAAATACCGTAATAAATTATTTTGTTTATCTATAATGCACTAAACAAAACTAATAATTACTTGACGGACTTAGGTAAACAGAGTTTTTTTTCGGATGAAATGTTAAATAAATACGTTTCTCCATACAATATGTAGCGAGGTCTGGCCAGACCTATTCCATTGATTCTAGGGGTTGTTGTAGAAAAACTTTTTTTTTTTTCTCACCCACTTAGATTTACAATTTATTGTCCACACTAAAGCATTAAAAATATGTACGCTGACAAAGTCAGGAAATTTGGTAAAGATAGCTACACAATCAATTAGGAAAAAAATGTTTCGAAAATGGAAAAGGTCTGGCCAGACCTACTCATTGACAGAAGGGTTAAATCGATTACTCTAACGCCGTCAGCTCCAGGTGCCTTTGGAATGTTCAATAGATATTATACAATAGAAAAAAACATCTCCAAATTCACAAACATCATCATCGGACATAAGCAAGCAACGACTTCTGCAGAAGCTGCAGACACAAGGAGACTGCAGTTCACTTCCTCTGCGCATGTTATTCCTTTGCTTATGCTGGAACTTCTACTTTTGGAAAATACTTTTTTAGTGATCTGAACGATTTCGAGGCTGTCAATGAACTTTTCTGTCTGGTTTAGTCTGCTCTAGATACAATCTTTAAGTCTGATTTCAATCACAGGCATAACCAAACAATGTGAAACCGATCCAAAACGTTCTGACATCACCCCTGCTCATTCAGTTGTTCGAAACCGATTAAATAGAATCCAATTATATCTACAGGAACAGATTCATTTCAAATTGAAATATAATAAAAGCAATTACATTAATCGCATACGCGTAAAATGACTCGACCTGGGTAGCGGTAGGCAGCTCGCGCAAATGTTGCATTAAATACGCTTTTACTCATTCGGCTACCCGTCCTAAATACATAATTACCCCCGAAATAAAAAAAATAAAAAAAAAAATACTTTCCGCTTTAAAAACTGGAATCACATTACCTACCCATTCCCCGGAGCAAATTTAACGGTTGAGGCTATCCGCTTAGTAGAACAAATAGACACATATTTATCTACAGCGGCAGCACAACTACAAAACTATTATGCAATAAAAGAAACACAACAATAGAGATGAATGCCCCCGAAATTAGCTCCAAAGCTTACTCAAGTGTACCTCTGCTGCAGAACCTGGGTACCTTGCCTACTTTGCATACCGTCATAATTCAAAAGTCAGAACGGTCCACACTTCCCCTTCAGCCGCAGCTCTTCAGAAAGAATATCGGCATCGGTATATATAGTATATTCGTTTCGTCTGTATTTTTGAGTAATTACGTTTGATAATTTTGCGCAATGATCTTCTTGTGTCTATAAATAGTTGGCCATGTCTTGTGATGAACCTCTCCTGCCAAATAAAAAAAAAAAAAAATAACAACAACGGCAACAGCACCAACAAAAGGGCACAAGCGGAGGCACAAAATGATTATTAACGAAGCGGACAAAATACCAGAGATAAGAATCGTAGTTTTGTAGCATATTCATAAAATTAACATTATTTAGTCCCACGGGGCAAGACGCCCTGGTTCCATATACTCGTAGATACGCAGGAAAGCACAGTTCCGCAGATTGAGAACGATAAGGTGGGCAATCCCGATTTAAGAACATTTTTGGAAGGAACATTGAAAACTATTTACTGTGCACTGGATTAGTCTCTATGACGACCATTAGTGAGGGTGTAAGTAGCTGAACTCAACTATGCATTTGGTTGAGGTATTTAAAAATCAATGGACGACCTAATTGCTAGAACTATTAGCTTCGTCACTTGCAAGAGGCAGTACACAGAATTATTTTAGTTTAGTTTGGTTGGGTAAGTGGGTTGGTGTAGGGGGTAGAAATCCTCTACACCACACTCAGGTCAATATAGACCCATTGTGATACCCATTAGGGAAAAGAAGGTAGAATGAATACCTTCATCGTGAAAAAAGGAAATTAATGTCTTTTGTACATAGCTTAGTAAAAAGCATTTAATCCTTACTGTTCCTGAGATACAAAGCATCCAGAGAATTTAGTAAAGTTTGCGATGTCGTTTATAGGTCTTTTGGATAATTTTTCTAAATCCTTAAAGAAGTTTTGTGCAAGGAACCTTTTTTCTTAGATGATAGAGATCTGGGCAGTGGCAAAGAAAGCAGGTAGTGTCCTCTTGAAGCTCCTCGTCATCACAGCCCCTACAATGGGCTTTATTTGTCACACGTAACTTTTTCATTTGGTATCGTATAATGTTATGCTCCGTAATGACTCCTGTAAGAGTAGAGAAGGATTTTCTATGCCTCTGCATAAGTCTATTGGTTCTTGTTCTGTCGAATGTAGGCCACAGCTTTCTCGTGGTGATACAAGTATCTAGAGAGGTCCACCTGTTATTTGCCTTCGCTAGAGCTTTGTTCCCTGCTTCGAGCTTGAGAGTACAAACACTTGTCGGATTGGTCCGAGTTTAGTGCTGAGCCTCCTCTAGCCAGTTCGTCGGCTTTCTTATTCCCTGGTATGCCTTCATGTCCAGGGACCCAGCAGAGCTTCACCTTGTGCTGTGTTCCAAGAACCTTGAGCTCTTCTCTGCAACATTCACAAGCTTCGATTTTATTTCTGTAGCAGATATTGCTTTTATCGCTGCCTGATGGTCAATGAAAAAGGTGATAACCTCCCGTGGTATTCCCTCATCGCAGTCTTACGGGCTGCTATTGTCACGGCTAGGGCCACTGCCTGGAAAACGCTGCTGTAGTTCGGAAGCCGAGCTGAGAACGAGAAACCAAGTGGTTCAGAGAAGATGTCTGCCTCCACACCTATTTGGATTCATCGGTGTATACAGCTATGGGTCGCTAATTAGGGGTTCTTTCGTTTTTCCATTCTTTCCTGCTCGGATAGGTGCTTAGAAATGGTCTTGTGATGTCTAGGTAAAGGTAGCTCTAAACGACGAAAATGCTCGCCGAACTTGTTCGTGTTCGCTATATTTTTCTCGTGTAGGGGCTGGTTCGCGAGCCGTTCGCTGTTGGCGAAAAATTTAGATTTTTTCGCAAACAAACAAGTTCGGCGAGCATGTTCGTCGTTTAGGGCTACCATAAGGCGTTGTGTTGTCTGTATTATAATAGATATATTGCCTAGATATCTCTGTAGTATGACCCATTGCATTTGGTTTCTAGCTTAATCTTACGGCACTAATAGACGCCGATGCTTGTATAAAGATGCCTAGCGGGAGCAGGTTGAGAATGGCTTCGGGTTCTGCTGTAGGTGTCGTTCTCATTGCACTAGTGGTGCAAATGCACGCTAGGCTTTGTAGTTTAGTGATGGTAGTTAGGATGTTAGTTTTTCTGGCCGTCTGCCATACATTAGTATGGGCCTTACTATAGCCGTATACATACATTGGATGATTTTCGATCCCCAAGTTTGCCCGCATATTCTGTAACACGAATAGAAAGCTATTGTGACTTTTCGACTCTATCGTTTCAGTTTCCTTTCGAGCAGAAGGCCGATGTATCTCGCACTGCTTGAGGGGGATACTACACCTTACAGAAGGTGACACGAATTGTGGAATTTTCCATTTGTTACTAAATAGTACTAACTCCATTCTTGGCAGGGGTGTCAAGACTAGATGTGGCTCTGTAATACTCGTCGTTATATACGCTATCATAAGCAACTTGAAATCGATGAAGAGGTGGTGCGTATCGATTTTATATTCATTGGTTTTTTCCAAGATCTGCCGTAGTGTGAATATTTGGTCAATGGTGAACTTTCTCGGCCTGAAACCGCACTGATAAGGACCTATCAGGTGATTGACGATCGGTTTTAGGTGTTCACATAATACAGCAGACAGGATCTTATATGCGATGCTGAGGAAACTTACACCTCTGTACTTGGCACAGCTTAGAGGGTCTCCTTACTTTAGGATCGGGCAAACGATGCTGAGGTTCCATTCATTGGGCGTAATTTCGTCCGAGATTTTACAGATGAGCTGGTGCATGCTCATCTCCTCCTGCCTTGAAAAGTTCAGCGGTAAAGCCGACGATTCGAGCAGCTTTGGATTTAGGTTTAGATATCGCTATCCTCACTACAATCTGATCGAGTTGACGGGAATCTTGGCTGTCATCGTCACTGTTGATTGGTTTAACCTGCCTGACAGCGGAATATTGCTCATCATTGCCGTTTAACAGTCTGCATAAGTGTTCCTTCCATATGCACAACACCCACTACGTTTCTACTACTATATTGCCATTTTCGTCTCTGCAGGCTTCTGTTCCGGCTTTGAAACCTTCTTTTTACCTTTTGGTAAAATTTTCAAACATCATTTCTGCAAAAAAGTCTACCAATCACCTCTTTCGAGCGCTTCTCATGCTCCTTTCTCTTCTTTCTGAGAACTCGATGTTTCTCTTTTCTCAGCAGCTCTAGTTATTCTAGGCAGCGCCACTCTGTACGCCTATTGTTTTGCTGCATGTGCTTGCCGGCATTGCTCATCAAACCAGGGGTTTCGTTGTGGTGGTCGAGAAAAACCCAGTACATCAGAAGCGGCATCTCTGATGGCTTGATGACAACGCTGCCACTGGTCTTCCGCATTTGCTACTGGCGGCATATGAATACTGGAAGAGTGCCTTGCGTCGATCGCAATGTGATTGATTTGGTTGACAGTTTTTCGATCAAAAGAGACCCATGTTCCCTTGTGAATATCGAGACGTGAGAACCGCGTACTAGCTACGACAACGTTTCGTCCGGCCGCAAAGCTGACTAGCCTGAATCCGTTGTCGGATGTGATGTCGTGCAGGCTGTGCTTTCCGACCACGCTACTGCAGACGTCCTCTCTTCCTAGCTTTGCGTTAAAAGCGTCATTCATAAACAGAAACATAAAGCTCCTTTTTGATATATACATTCCAATCAGAACAGAAATTGTAAGAGCCAGAACAAAAGCATGGTTAACGAACGTAGTTCGAGAGCTGATGTTGCAGCGTGATCAGGCGTATCGACAGTGGAAGCGTTTTCGGGTGGAACAGCTTCATCAAATCTATAAAAACTTGCGAAATAGCGTTGTTCATGAAATAAGAACTGCTAAGATGCGATTTTATTCCAACCGCTTCAGTTCTACATCCGATGGTCGTAAAATATGGAACAATATTCGTGAACTGGGAGTCGGTAAGCAAAAGTTTACTTGTTCTGCCAATATCGATCGCAACGACCTAAATCGCAAGTTTTTATCAAATCCAAGTTCAAGTGCCTTAGTTGCTAATTGTGTGTTTGATGATACTGTTTTACCACATCCAAAGCCTTTTGCTTTTAAAAGGGTGGATGATACGGACATAGTAGAAAGTTTCCTGTCTGTTAGGTCCAATGCTACAGGAGTTGATGATATTCATCCAATTTTTGTCAAAGCAATTTTACCATCATTGCTTCCATTTATAACGCACGTTATTAATACAATTTTTATGACTGGCATTTTTCCTTACCAATGGAAATTGGCAAAAATAATTCCAATCCCTAAAAACTCTATAGGTGATGAAGTCAGGCCTATATCAATCCTGCCTTTTCTCTCAAAGATATGTGAAAGGATTATGCATAAACAACTAAATGAATTTCTTACTATCAATAATTTGCTGCTTCCGGTTCAGTCAGGATTCCGTGCGAAACATAGTTGTACTACAGCTTTGCTGAATGTAGTTGAAGACATAAGAGATAGATTGGATAATAACAATGTTACTTTTTAGTGCTATTGGACTTCTCTAAGGCTTTTGATATGGTAGAGCACTCTATTTTGATCAGTAAATTACGGCACTACTTTTCCATTTCTTCTTCTTCAATTAAATCAATCTCGTCATACCTAAGTGAAAGAAAACAGTCTGTGTGCATAGGGGGTGTCCTATCCGATTTTCTTCCCTTAACTAAAGGCGTTCCCCAAGGATCGATCTTAGGGCCTCTCTTATTTTCAGTCTATATCAATGATATAGCTTCTGTAATATTGAACTCATCGAAACACATTTACGCTGATGACATTCAAATTTATAAAAGTTGTCCCTTAGGTCTCATTGAGAATTGCACTAGTGATTTAAATGAAGTGCTTCAACGAATTTCAAATTGGTCGTCAAAAAGTAATTTAGTACTCAATCCGGGAAAATGTAAATGTTTAGTTATTTCTAAAACTACTCTAGATATTTCCTATTTCCCACATTTAATGCTAAACGGCTCAAAAATCGAATTCGTTGACTCTTCGAAAAATCTAGGTGTAGTCTTCAATCGAACACTAACGTGGAACACCCATATAAATTTCATAGTGGGAAAAACATATGGCGTTCTTCGAACACTATGGACTGCCCAAAAGTGCACACCAACTAAAACAAGACTGGTACTTGCCAAAGCCTTAGTTATTCCCCAGCTAATCTACGTATGCGAAATTTTTTATGAGTGTGACGCTGAGAGCAAAAGAAAACTACTAGTTGCATTTAACACCACCATTCGATATGTTTATCATCTCAAAAGATATGACCACGTCTCACACTTAGCTAAAAACTTAGTAAACATGTCATTTCAAAATTATATTAAATTTCGCACGCTTCTACTTCTCTTCAGCATTATTAAGAGTAGGCAACCGACATATCTGTATGAAAAAATCCAGTTTCCGGTGTCTAGCAGATCTGCCGGTTTATTGCTTCCGAGATATTCATGTTTAACAGCTGAGAGACAATTTTATATTGCTGCTATACGTCCCTGGAATACACTCCCACGTAACATACGAGAGCTAGATGACGCACGACGATTTAGAAACGAACTTCAACATTTCCTTAAAAATCAGGGCAACTATGTTTACCCAATCCATTACCCCTCTTAGGCAATTTCAATTAATATCTAATTATTCAATTCAAAGACAAAATCTAAAACTAATAGTCGTTTTGGTATTAAATTTAACTTACTTTCACTTTAAATAAATAATTTCTCTAAGATTAAAATATAAATTCAAAATTAAAGCTTAAGCGCAATATTGTTTATCTTTCACAGATTTATAAGTGAATTCTTACTGTGTTAGCATGTATAAAATAAAATAAAATAAAAAAAAAAATAAATAAAATAAAAATCGTCTAGGATAATTTTAACATCGTGGCTATGGCATTGCTCATACGTCTTGTCTAAGAGCTGGTAAAGTCATCTTTTGTCGCGTCGCCCATCTTCTCATAAGGGACGTGAGCGCATATTAGTCTAATGTTGGCAAATTTAGCCTTGATACGGATAGTCATGAGGCGCTCGTTCACATGCCGGAAACTCAAGACTTCTTGCCTAAGTCTGCCTTCAATGAGAAATCCGCACCCGAATAGATGCTGTCCTTGTTGTACTGTAGCAATCGTCATAGTAGATGTCGCAGTTTTCTATCCTCCTTGTTATGTCACTCAAGCCCAGTACGGTAAGGTGCTTGGTAAAAGCGAAGTGGTCTGTCAAGACGCCAATAAGTTGTCTACAGTCTTTTCTGCTGAGAGACAACAAGAATGCCGCTGATTTCTTACAGACGTCCGGGAGCATACGTTTAGTCAACCTACATCCTGGAGAGTCATGCTACACACAATTGTGTTCGTGAGAAACCCAATCGTCAATGGAAGCCCTAACCGAGGACGCAGGTAGACTCAACGCGGGTTCGGGACCTGAGAAAGCCTCCTCTGAGCCTTGTCTAGCAATCTCATCGGAGATCTCCTTCTCCAAGATCGCAGTGTGATCTGGGCCCCAGATAAGAGACAGAGAATTCAGCCTAGCGACCGAGTTCAAAGAGTTTTCGGCTTCACGAACTATTTTGGAAGTGGTTAAAGGGTTAAGCAAGGTCTTAAGCGCAGCCTGACTGTCACTACAGTGTGGATATTACCCGTATAAAAATCGCATGCAGCATATGCAACGAAATGTTTGATTTCATTTGTGATTACAGATATCACTCACTGTCAACTCAAGTATTTATTGAGTAGTTTTCAACGATTTTAAGAAGTGCGCGTGAAGGAAATCTCATTCTCTGCTAGATTAAAATTCTGTTGTAGAGTCGTATAATGTTCTTCTTTCAGAACGTGGGTTGGAATCTTTCGTCAAGACCAATAACAGGGACTTATCTGGGCAACGAATTTGGACGTTTCTTAACAATGTTTTGTCTTTGATATCCAAATTACTGATCATTGTATGACTGGAATTGTGTTCAGTAGCTTAAAATGTAAAGATCAAAACAGAACTGTAAATTGACCTCAACAAATTAAACAATGACTTACTTTCTGCTGATTCGGAGCCGGTGTAGGCCAAAGAATATCCTTCAGGGGCAAATCGTCGTTCGTAAATGTAAGATTAGTTGAAGCCAATGCAGACAATAACATCTTTTTAGTCACCATCGGAGTGTTTTTTTAAGGTTGCGGCACGGATGTGTAATCTTCATAGATACTAATAGCCCCAGGTGCTACTAGCAGGCACGATTCGCAAACCACTCTCCCCGCGGGACTGCCGCTGGGTATTTCTTTGCGAAGCTGGTTAGCAATAATGCTCTAGTCTCTGAGGCCGCCCCTTCTTAGGGGTTTTGCTGTTCGCAGCGCGTTCTGCGCACACACTATGAATGAGCAGATCTCCATCTACTCGCCTTCTGATCGCGTCATGTGACTTACAAGATTTTCTGGACTTGGCAGGTTTGCTCTATCTTCTGCAAAGCGTCTGCAGTACAACACTGCGTGCTCCGCGTCCTCCTCCTCGTTTGGACATTTTGGACACAGGGGCGAACTATCGTGTCCAAATCTATGGAGGTATTTTCGGTAGCCACCGTGTCCGGACAGGAACTGTGTGAGATGGTAGTTACAGTTCCCCCTCGCTCTCTCTGTCCATGATTTTATAGTGGGAATGAGCTTGTGGGTCCACCTGCCTTTTGTAGAGCTGTCCCAGCTGGTTTGCAACAGCGTTGCCGATGCTGCCCTTTCCTCTTTCTTAATCCTTTTTGCCTCTTGCCGGTTGGACGGACGTCTAAGGTACACTCTCTGCATCTCATCAGCGAGGATGTCGATTGGGACCATCTCAGCTAAAATACAGGCTGCACCGTCGGAGATAGTGCGGAAGCCGCTGATCACTCTGATTGCGCAGAGCCTGTGAGCTGATGATAGCTTCTTCCTACACCCCTTTGTCGCCAGTGCACCCGCCCATATCGGGGCAGCATATAGAAGTACCGAGCTGATCACTCTGGACAACAGGATCCTGCGGGCGTATCTAGTCCCGCCGATGTTCGGCCTGCATCACCGATGCCTTCTTAGTAGAATACTCAACGTGGGCTTTGAAGCACAGCCTATTGTCGAGCATGACTCCAAGATACTTCAAAGATTCGTTGGACCTGGTTGTTTGGTTTCCGAACCTGAAGATCAGATATTCCACCTTCTTGCGGCTGGTTATTACGACAGCTTCAGTCTTGTAGGCAACTAGTTCCAGACCGGTATACTCCAGCTATCCCTTTATTCCTTTACCTGCCTCACCCGTGGCAGACTCCACCCCGTGTCGTCAGTGAAGCCAATCACTTTGACTCCCTCGGGCAGTGTTAGTCGCTGAACTCCGTCGTACATAATGTTCCATAGGAGAGGCCCAAGGACCGTCCCTTGCGGAACTCCCACGGAAACGCTGTAGTGTTTAACGCCATCGTCAGTATGGTATCTTAGCTTTCTGTTGCTGAAGTAGTCCGTGACTATCCTCAGCAGGTAGTATGGTGTATCCATCCTGGTCAGGGATCTCCTAATGAATGACCAGCTTGCCGAGTTCAACGCGAGCGTTACTACTGCACAGTATCTTTTCGTCCCCCATCTCCACCTTTCCCCTGTCTTGCTTCAGTTGCTGTATCTACTACTGCTTTTATGGTATCAACGGTAGAACGTGATTTTCTAAAGCGGTACTGACAGTCTGACAGTCTGTCATAAATGATGCGTATCAAGTTGGCATATTGGGCGATATGATGATGTTTGTCCGGGCGGCTTATTGCCCTTTGGAAGCAACACTAAATGTTGTTATTTCCATGGTGTATGGAAAACCCCCTCCTCTATGCACCTTTGCATCGTTTTAAAGATGTCCGGTCTCGTCTTAACAGCCGCCTTGATTGCCCTATTTGGGATGCCATCCGGTCCAGCTGCTTTGTTGTCTCCGATTTTTTTGCATGCCCCAAAGGGGTCTTCCGACTTGATTGCCGGGATGTGCTTCACGCTCATCTCCCTCGTGATGGAGACCAGTAGTTGATCTATGGGGGAATAGGTGCTCTACTATGGTCCTTAGCATTGCCGGGCCGGTTAGTTGTGGAGACCTGTTGCTTTTAATCTTCTTCATCACCAGCCTATACGCTATGCCCCAGGGGTCTAATTCAGCCTCGTCACAGAGCTGTCTAAAGCTCCTTGACTTACTCTCCTTAATGGCCCTTTCTAGTTCCCGCCTCGCCAATTTAAATGAGGTTATACGCTCTTGGAAATCTTGTCTCACTCTGGACCTCTGGGATCTGCGTCGTGCTTGTAGGCACTTCGCTCTGAGCCGTTTAATCCCGTCGGTCCACCAGTAGCAGGGCTCGTCTCTTTTACTGACAGACCTTCTGGGCATTGCTGCGATGTGATGACCTGGATCAGCTGATGCGAAAGGGCCTCAGCCGATCCGTTGTTCGTTGTGCCGCTGGTGCTTAACATTTCCTCGAACATATCTTTGTCGAAGAGTGTGTCCTTCCACTTTAGTCCTGTTAGGGTGGGACGCAGTCTGCGTATCTCTTCGCCGACGGTAAATACAATAAAATTGTCTGGTGGGCACTGTGGGTATAGTCTTCGCTGACCCGCCATTTGGTTTTCGCAGGAGTGAGTTGCTCATGAATGTGATGTCAATGATTGCCTGCCTTTCAAAACGTTTCCGCTGTACCGTTGTTGGCCAGACTAATGTCCAGTACTGCGAAGCATTCGAGGAGAGCTCTTCCCCTTGCGTCTGTGGTTCTACTACCCCAATCAGTAGCCCAAGCGTTGAAATCTCCAGCAATAATCGCTGGGTGTTTCCTTCGCGCGTCGGCTACGATGTCGTCAAGCAGCTTCAGATAGTCCGCCAGTTGGACGGAGACTTATTATATGTTTCTTATTTTTGATGCCAAGGACAGGGACACATTCCATTCTGGAAGATGGCAAAGAGGTTACAACCCCGGCCTGTGTTTCGTAACCAGAAACCCTGAGCTAAAACCTATAGAAACAACAAGAAAAGATTTAACAAACTTCCCACATATCCAACACCTACCAGTACCAGTCATCATCGAAACAGGCATTGAAGTTCCACTTATCAACTCCATTCCTCGCCCCAGATGGAACTTTTCAAAAGCAAATTGGACAAATTTCGCTAGCGACCTAAACGCCAACTTCCGATGGATTCCACCGATACCAGCGAACTATCCAAGATTTGTCTGTTTTGTTATTTCTACGGCTAAAAAGCACATTCCAAGGAGGAATGAGCGGAGCGGAAAATTATAAATTCCATGGTAAATAGAAAAGCTAGAGATCATTCTAATGTGATCTCTATAGGTGGTGAGAATGCATAGGGTGCGCCATCTTTAATGTCGGTATGTGAATATTGAATAACTTGAAAAGAAAAACAACCGATTTCGATATATGAAAAATTTTTATTTAACTTGGTCCTTTACAATTTATTTGGACTAGTTCTTGCATACAACATCAACCAAGTGACCTTGACCAAAACAAAATGTGCCCTTGCTGCGTTTTCCATCACTTTTTAGAGCATCTCGGGTGGTATAGCTACGATTTCGGCACGAATGTTTGCCGTGAGTTCCTCAATGGTTTGAGGCTTGCTGGCGTACACTTTGCTTTTCAAATAATCTCATAAAAAGAAGTCCGGAGGGGTCAAATCTGGAGATCTGGGTGGCCAGTTAATGCAGCCATTTTTTGACAGCACATGTCCAGAGAATGTTCGTTGCAGACACTGCATTGTTTGATTTGTAGTGTGGCATGGCGCACCGTCTTGTTGAAACTAGTAACCGTCCAGACCTTTTTCACACATTTGTGGGCAGACATATTGAGCCAACATTCGCCGATATCGATTCCCATTGACTGCTTCGCCTTCTCTGAAGAAAAATGGTCCAATGATGGTTTTGGCGCAAACGCCGGCTCAAATAGGCACTTTTTGGTCATGCACCAAACACCATTTCATGGATCTTGTGTGGATTCTCTCTTTCCCAAATGCGGCAATTTTCGTTGTAAACGGCGCCAGAGAGTGTCAAATCTGCCTCGTCGGTCATCAGAATTTGCTTCCAAAAATCAGGTCCAGTGTCAATTATTCGAGCGTATTCCAAGCGACGTGGACGGTCGTCGGCAATATTCTTTGAGTCAATTGCACTTTATACGGAAACAAATGCAAATCATCCTTCAAAATGCGCCGCAAGGTGGATCCACTGGCGCCAAAATGCTGAGCGCGGGGACGATACGACACATGTGGATTCTCGGCAACACTCTCTCTTACCACTTTAACCAGTTCATTGGAACACCTTGGGCGTTGATGAACGGCATGTCGACGATCTCCCGACCAATAGTGTTGTCAGATGGTGCTTGTTGGCCACGATAATTTCGACGATATGCAAGTTGAGCTAATGAAGGGTGGGCCAACTACAAGTTTCTTTTTAAAAATGCAATAAAATAAACAAAATGAAATTTTTTCCATGTATTATAGCTTTATTAGTAAGAGCAAACATTCCCATTAATTATGGAATACAACGTTGTTCAAGTGGCTGCCTCGGCTGGCCTCGCAGTAGCGCTTTCTATCACTCCAATTTTCCAAGCCCTTTTTGATGGTTTCGGGCTGTAGCTCACGGATTGCTTGGATGATATTGGCCTTAGGTGCTTGAATCGTTTCCGGATTGTTGGCATAATATAGATGCTTCATGGTTCCCCACAAAAAACAATCCAAAGGGGTCAAATCGCAGCTCCGAGGCGGCCAATTGACATCGCCAAGACGGCTGATAACACGATTTGGGAATTTGGTGCGCAAAAGACCGATTGTGGCATGGGCTGTGTAGCATGGCGCGCCATCCTGCATGAACCAGAGGTCGTCCAAATCCATGTCTTCACTTTCAGTAAAAAAAAGTTGTTAACATGGCTCTGTAACGCCCACCGTTGACCGAAACGTTGTTCCCAGCCTCATTTTCGAAGAAAAATGGTCCAATGATGCCACCACTCCACAATCCGCACCAAACTGTCACTCTCTGTGGATGCATTGGCTTCTCGACAATAACGTGCGGGTTTTCCGAGCCCCAGATGCGACAATTTTGTTTGCTAACGTAGCCGCCGAGATGAAAATGTGCCTCGTCAGAAAAGATGATTTTTCGCCCAAAATCGTTGTCCAATTCAAGCTGCTCTAAGGCCCAAACTGCGAAGCGATAACGAAGCGGATGGTCGTGCGCTTTCAATTGCTGAATCAATTGGACGTTGCAAGCGAATAATCCCAGATCTTTGTGCAGAATTCTCCTCAGGCTAGTGCGTGAAATGTTGAGCTGTTGAGATCGATGACGAGTTGATGTTCGTGAATTGAGTCTCACACTCTCGGCTACAGCAGCCACATTCTCGTCTGTGCGCACCGTATGATGACGGGGGCCATGAGTGTTGTCCACTAGCATACCAGTCTCATGAACTTTTTGCACAAACTTGCGTACAGCAGGCGCGGTGGGTGCTTCATTTCGGCCAAAACTTCTTTTCAAAAAACGCACTATTTGGGCTACATAACGCTCACTTTGGAAATAAGTTTTCAATATTTCCCAACGTTGTTCAAGCGTAAGGCGACTCATTTCTTTCCGCGGCGGTATGATGATGACTTTCTGTCAAGATTTCGAGCGGGAAACAGCTGTCAGTGTCAAAATAACCTATGATTTAAAAAGAAATCACTAGATGGCCCACCCGTTACAACTGAACGACTATTTTCAATGTACGGCGTCACTATTACGGCGCGTTGTTTCGGTGTAAAGCGAAAATTATACTAAATTGACGTTTCAAAAACATGTCTACTCAAGTCAATCGGTTGATAAATGTCAAAGTTATTCAATGTTTACATACCGACATAAAAGATGGCGCATCCGGTAGATATCGTCGATCCAAATGCAAACTATGGAATGATAAAATGCAAATGCAAACTATCGAATGATAAAATCCCTGGTTTTTAGGAAAGGCATATCTTGCATATCTGTACATGAAATAAATAAAACAATCAATGCTTTTTTGTACGTCATTGTATGTACGTTACAGGCTAATTGTTGTGTTTTTCTAAATATTTATTATTAACTAATTATTTAAACGCTTTCGATACATTTTTCATTTTTCGATACTTTGCATTTGGATCGACGATATCTCAGATCCTGCCGTAATAGGAAATGAGTTTAATAATTACTTTGTTTCGGTTGGTCGTAGTTCTTTTCCACCAGAAAAGGTGGAAAAAACTGGGCCTCAACCAGCAAGCCTCTGCATTTAGCTCGGTATTAAGCTAATTCCTTCCAGTTGCACACTCCAAGTTGCTTGAACATGTGTGCGCCAATTACGGCGAGAAGGCCGGAGCGAGCCGAAGAGTTGGTGTCCATTCGTTTTACATGTCTTAGCCATTTCAAACGTCCAACACGCAGTTTTTTTTACTAGGTCGATGTCGCTGTACAGCTCGCATAGTTCGATGTTGAATCTTCTCCTTCAAATCCTGTCAACGCAAACGGGATCGAATATCTTACGAAGAATTTTTCACTCCAAATGACCAAGAAATGACCACCTTCAACAAGTCCATGTTTCAGTACGGTAGAAGAGGACTGGGATGATCAGAGTCTTATACAGAGTCTCCTTCATTGCTCAAGATAGGGCTTTACTGTTGAATTGCCTTATAAGCTCAAAATAACAGCGATTGGCAAGAGTTATTTGTCGCTTTAGTTCTGCGCTGATGTCGTTTTCAGAAACAATAGCAGAGCCAAGGTGACAAATTCCCTTACTACCCCGAAGTTATAGCTAATCACTGTGACGTTCTGTCCAATTCTTTGGTATTGAATCTCCCCTTTTGTTGACTAGATAAGAACGATAGGAAAAAAATGAAATAAAACAACAACGGTGTGAGATATAAAATTGATTGTGGCTTTATTTTGAAGCTACACTCATGCCATTATGCGTGGATTAGCACATCATTTAAATGGCCGCCTCGGCTTCGCTGGCAGTGTTTCAAGCGGTCGGTCCAATATGTACGGCGTTATTCTGGCAATAGCGTCTCGAATGTTGGCCTCGAGCTCGTGTTTGGCTTGTTAGCGTAGACTTATGACTTGACGTAGCCGGAGAGAAAATAATGGAGTGGTGACAAGTCGCATGATCGCGGCGGCCAATTGACGAATGCTTGCCGTGAGATGACCCAGTCGCTAAATTTCTTCTTCATAACTTTGAGCATTTCGTCGTTTGCATGGCATGGAGCGGCGTCTTGTTGGAACTGCAGCTCGGATATCTCGAGCTCCGGCCACGGAAAGTCGGTTAACATCGCTCTATACCTGTGACCATTGACTGTAACAGTGTCTCCTTCCTCATTTCGAAAGAAATAAGGTCCGATGATGCCGCCATGCCATAAACCGCACCAAACAGTCAGTCTTTGTGGATGCATTGATGCTTGGTCGATAACTGTGGATTGTGTTCGTTCCAATAATGGCAATTTTGCCTGTTGACATAGCCGCTGAACCAAAAATGGGCATCGTCCGAGAAGATAATTTTTTGGCCAAAATCCGGATCTCCGGCCACCATTTTCAGCGCCCAATTAGCGAACTCACGGCGTTGTCTATGGTCGTTCGACTTCAATTCTTGCGTCAGCACAATCTTGTATGCATGTGGGCTCAAATCGAACCACAAAATAAGCCGGATTGGCGATGTCCAATTCAGCTGATCGGCGCCGAATCGACATTCCTGGGTCTTCTTCCATACTGACCGCTACGGAGCCTATGTTTTCTTCATTTCGCACCAATCACTGTCTGGTTGGTGGATTAAGGTCCAAAAGAGTGTACTCACGCTTAAACTTTTCCACGGTGCGACGAATTGTCTGCACCCTGAAGCCATGATGACAACCGACCTCACGACGAAATTTACGTTGCGTATTTACAACTGAGTCGGAATTTCGATAATATTTTTTAATAATTTCCATACATTCGGTAAGCGTGAAACGATGTATAATGAAATGGCAAACCTTACTGAATATTTTGACAGCTAGATGTCATTGGTAACTTGAACAGCTGCTGAAACATAACAATTGGAAAAAGTATTATTGCTATCTGGTCACTCTTTACTTAGTTTTGCCCTTGTTTATCGCTAAACCGATTTTGGCCGCTTCTTGCCTCAATGCTTGCAAGCGCACCGGTGACATCCCGCTGAGTTATTCCAATTGCGTCAATATCGTCAGCGTATGCAAGTAGTTATACAGGCTGTTGATAGATTATACCTCCGATGTTGGCTTATGAGTTTCACACAATCCATTCAACTACAAACGTATTAACCTTTTTTGATATCAAAGTTGTCGGTGAGATCATTATCGACCTTGATGTAGCAGCGAGTGTTCTTCATCATCATCCTGCACAGATGGACTAGTTTGGCAGGGATATCAAAACTAGGCATAGCTCTATAGCGCTCTAAGATGCTGCCATAGGCGGCCTTGGAATCGATAAAGAGATGATGAGTATCGATCGGCAAAACTCCGCAATCTTCTGTGACCGAAAAACGCCCTCTAAGCTGAACGGTAGACTCTACACCACAGTTGACCATCCAGCACTTGCAAACGTTTCACATTGTTGGACAATGTAGTAGAAAACGGATGAGGGTAATCTACCGGCAGCCGAGATGAAAGTGTTTCGTATGACAGCAGCAGTGCCAAGGCTTGATCGAATAAGAAGGTCGAGGATCCGTGAAATGCTTCACGTCAAGGAAACCATCTCAGGAAAAAGCGACCGGCTCAGTTGGTATTGCCACGTCCAAAGAAGATCATTTACTTACTTACTTAGGTGGCGCTACAGTTCGGGGTGAACCTGGGCCTCAACCAACAAGCCTCTCCATTTAGCTCGGTCTTTTGCTAATTGCCTCCAGTTGCGCACTCCAAGTTGGTCGAGGTCCCCTTGAACTTGTGCGCGCCACCTACGGCGATGATTCCCTCTACTGCGTCGTCCCTCGGGATTAGATTCGAAGACTTTGCGGGCCGGAGCGTTGGTGTCCATTCGCTCTACATGTCCTAGCCATCTCAGACGTCCAATACGCAGTTTTTTGACTAGGTCGGTGTCGCTGTACAGCTCGTATAGTTCGTGATTGAATCTTCTCCTCCAAAACCCGTCAACGCAAACGGGACCGAAAATCTTACGAATAATTTTTCTCTCGAAGCGACCAAGGATATCTTCATCCTCTTTTAATAGAGTCCATGTTTCAGCGCCGTAAAGCAGGACTCGGATGATCAGGGTCTTATATAGAGTCTCCTTAATTGTTCGAGATAGGGCTTTACTGTTGAACTGCCTTATAAGCCCAAAAAAACAGC
Source organism: Brachypalpus laphriformis (assembly GCA_945910035.1). Taxonomy (NCBI): domain Eukaryota; kingdom Metazoa; phylum Arthropoda; class Insecta; order Diptera; family Syrphidae; genus Brachypalpus; species Brachypalpus laphriformis. The sequence continues at coordinate 161,815,533 of OX246754.1, read as the reverse complement.
GTTTGGCAAGAGTTATTCTTCACTTGATTTCTGCGCTGATGTTGTTCTCAGAGTTTATAGCAGAGCCAAGGTAGACAAAGTCCCTTACTACCTCGAAGTTATAGCTGCCCACTGTGACGTTTTGTCCAATTCGTCGGTGTTGGCTTTCCCTTCTTGTTGACAGCATATACTTGGTTTTGCCCTCGTTTATCGCTAAACCGATTTTGGCCGCTTCCGCCTCAATGCTTGCAAACGCACCGGTGACAGCCCGCTGAGTTCTTCCGATAATGTCTATACCGTCGGCGTATGCAAGTAGTTGTACAGACTTGTAATAGATTGTGCCTCCTGTGTTGGCTTGTGAGTTCCGCACAATCCGTTCAAGTACAATATTAGAGAAGTCACATGACAGCGCGTCACCTTGTCTAAAACCTTTTTTGACTTCAAAGGTCTCGGTGAGGTCATTATCGACCTTGATGGAGCAGCGAGCGTTCTCCATCGTCATCCTGCACAGACGGACAAGTTTGGCAGGGATGTCAAAACTAGACATGGCTCTATAAAGCTCTTCTCTATAGATGCTGTCATAGGCGGCCTTGAAATCGATAAAGAGATGATGAGTATCGATTTAGAATTCTTTGGTTTTCTCCAGGATCTGCCGAAGTGTGAAAATTTTATCGATAGTGGACTTTCCTGGCCTGAAACCGCACTGATAGGGTCCAATCAGGCTGTTGATAGAAGGTTTCAGGCGTTCACACAATATCGCAGAAAAGAACTTGTATGCGATGTTGAGGAGACTGATGCCTCTATAATTGGCGCAGTTGAGGGGGTCTCCTTTCTTGTGGAAGATGATTTGAACCCTGTTAAAAAGGCAATATCAATGAACGTTCCAAAGATATCGCGAGGTAGGGGAGGTAGGCCTTTAAACGCCAGGATCACACAAATTCAACGACATCAGTATTTGATTGGCCTCAGTAACCCAGTGATCCAAAATCGGGATATTTTCTGACATAAAATAGGCGAACCCCACAGGCGGTGCAGTCTCTGATCGCTTGAGTTCAGATTGTAACCTTGCCGAAATAGGAAGAAGAAGGTCGTCCAACGATGAATAACAATAAACAAAAATGATTCCATTATGCCGATAATCTCTAGATTTTGACCTGATAATCGAGCAACGATATATCGTTAGGGACGAAATTCTTAGCATGGAATTTGTGAGATCCTATGTGCATGTCCCTCTATTGTCTTTCGCTAGCATTTGTCACCATAATTTCTGCTAAAATTGACACTTATACGTGCATTTACAGTACTTGCAATGTTCATGTGGCTGCAATTAGCGCTGAGAGATTTCTTTGTCCAAAGACCAACGACAGATAATTGCATCTCTCTGTCCAAAACAGAAAAAAAAAAAAAAAAACAGATTCTAATTGTACCCACTACCGAGGTTCATATGCGCCTATTCTGTGTACATAATTACACATATTATATTCTGCGACATAATTGATGAATACGAGGAGAAGCTGTAATTTCGTGAGTTTTTGTTGCCACTCACTTATTGTTCAACTAGCGAAAGTCCCTTCAACCCCAACGAAACTACACTCGCATTCGCCGCAGTTAAGGGCGACGAATGTGACGCATTTTTTAGGAAATTTCTACCTTTAGTGCGCTACACACAAATGACAACAAAACGAACAACCACACGTCGACACAACTTGGCCGCATTTTGTCCACCTTGGAGAGAGACGACGACGACCGACGGCTCAGCAATTAAAACACCGCGAGTAGCCAAGTATAAAGATTTAGATAAGCCTCCCGATAGAATGTTGTTGTCTGTCTCTGGTTGTCGTTGCATGTGTTAAATACAGACATTTTCAAAAATTCGAACACTGCAAAGGGCGCAAATAAATAATAAGTTGTGTACCCTGTAGTGGTCGTGGACATGCTACGTGCTCCGAGAAACTCTGGGCTGTGGGGATTGAGTGCATTCAGCTGGCAATCGAATTATTGTGAGGAGTATACGAGTACATGCAACGATACTACGTTTAACTGTCTTTTAATTTTTGTTTTGTTTTTAGAAATAAATGCAATTCTGTCACTTCCTGTCCCTGCAGTTCTTCCCAACCAATTATTGGACAATATTGCGTTTGGATGCGAGAATTGTCATTCTTTTCAAGGAAAAAACACAAAAATAGTCTACATGCTGGAAATAATTGTTCAGACAATTTATCATGATTGAAATAGGTAAATTGATTTGAATGACTTAGGCTGATGTTTTTAAGACAGGCTTGCTAATTACTCACAGCCCTGGTGGTTGAGAATACAGCATTTATCAATTTCTAATCTTAATGCCAGAAAAAGAGGGAGTCAGCGGCGGGATCTAAATCTAAACTTGATGTGGGTGAGATGAGTTTGGCGCGGTCCTTTGGCAAAGCAAGGTATTGAGTTCATCTGAAGTACTTCGCAAATTCAACAGAGTCTCGAACATGACTACGTTTTTAGTGGTCGAATCAACGACACCCTGAAACTCGAAATCTTGATCGAAGCCGAAGTTATTGGTTTTCTAGAAAGAAGTTGAAGATATCTTCCAAATAGTTGACTCACGTCAACATTTCATCAAAACCGTGCATCTAGGAGTGATATTTGACACCAGAATCAACTTTTAGGAACATCTAAATCAAGGATTATGATAAACATAAGAGGGCTCAAATCCAGATCCTTTTTGATGCGCGGGTAGGGGTAAAAATCCTTTATGGATACTTGTAGCCCGTGCTTCGAGTTATGCCCGACTCCATGCTCCTGCATGGTTACGTGCAAAAAAACCGCTCCGGTTTCTCTGTCCTGTTGTTCCCCTGCGACACCGCCAGTCAAGGTATTCCTTCGCATGGGCAGGTTTGACATTTCGTCATTTCTTTTTAGCTGCCAGAGCTGGCAGGATCTTCGTTTTTCGCATTTCTAGTTGCTCGTTCCTGTATACGCAGTTGCTGCATCATACTTGTGATTACTTCATTTGCAGTCTTCCAGTCTTCGCTGCTTGCCAACATAAATGAGGTCAGGCTTCTTGGGGTCACTTGCCCGCCCATTTCGCTTTCTAGGATGTTCCTGGCCCCGATGTAATTTTGGCATTCCATTAGTACATGCTCTACATTCTGCACTTTTCCGTCACACTGTTGGCAAAATGGGTCGTCCGCGTGCTTGTACTTATAGAGATACTCCCGGAAGCATCCATGCCCCCATAGAAATTGTGTTAGGTAGAAGTTTACCTCCCCGTGCTTTCTGCTTGTCCATTCATCAACTTCGGGGATCAATTTGTATGTCCATCGCTCTTTGGTTGTCATGTTCCACCTATGTTGGCATTCTGCTTTTATAGCTTCTATAGCTTTTGTTCCGTCATCGTGCTCGTTTTCGCGTAGGGCCGCAATCTTCTTCGCGTCTAGATTAGGCTCTTGGCCTGATATTACGGTAATCGCATCCGCTGATACAGTTCTAAAGGCGTAGCATACCCTTAGAGATGCGATTCTATGCGCCGTGTTCATCGTTCTAATGTATGACTTACGATGCGTCGCTGATGTCCATATTGCGGCCGCATACAGGAATATTGACCTACTCACGGTTGTTAAGAGATTTCTCATTGGCTGCCTTACTTACTTACTTAGGTGGCGCTACAGTCCGTGGTGGACCTCGGCCTCAACTAACAAACCTCTCCAGCCAGCACGGTTGCGATCCAGCTGCCGCCAGTTGCGCACGCCAAGTTGGTTGAGATCCTCCTCCACTTGTTTGCGCCACCTACCACGAGGTCGTCCTCTACTGCGTCGTTCATCCGGGGTGGATTCGAAAACTTCCTTAGCGGGAACGTTGGGCTCCATCCGCTCTAAATGACCCAGCCATCTTAGTCGCTGTATGTGAACTCTTCTGGCTAAGTCGATGTCCTTGTACCCTCTACTCACCGTCTATGCAGACGGGACCAAAGATCGCTCGAAGAACTTTTCTCTCGAAATAACCAAGGGCTTCCTCATCCGGTTTTGTCAAAGCCCATGCCTCTGCGCCATACAGCACGACTGGGATGATTAGTGTCTTATAAAGAGTTACCTTAGTAGTTCGAGATAGGGCTTTGCTACTCAATTGCTGACTTAGCCCATAGAAACAACGATTGGCAAGAGTAATTCTTCGTGTGATGTCCCTACTGATGTCATTTGCGGAGTTCACCATAGAGCCTAGGTAGACAAAATCCTTTACTACCTCAAAATTATATCTGTCTATTGTGGCGTTCTGTCCAAGATGCCGATGCTGGGTGTCCTTTTTTGTAGACAGCATATATTTTGTTTTGTTTTTTTTTGACCGCTAAACCCATCTTTGGTGCCTCGATCTCAATACTAGCAAAAGCTAGGCCAGCTGAGTTCTTCCGATTATGTCAATGTCATCGGTGTAAGCGAGTAGTTGAACAAACTTATAAAAGATTGTACCTCCGGTGTTGGCTTGTGAGTTTCGTACAATTCTCTCAAGTGCTATGTAAGAGAGATCGCATGATAGCGCGTCACCTTGTCTAAGACCTTTCCTGACATAGAATGGTTCGGTGATGTTCTTACCGACTTTGATGGAGCAGCGAGAGTTCTCCATCGTCGTTCTGCACAAACGGACCAGCTTGGCAGGGATGCCAAGAGTAGACATGGCTCTGTATAACTCGTCTCTATACACGCTATCATAGGCAACTTTGAAATCGATGAAGAGGTGATGCGTATCGATTTTATATTCATGGGTTATTTTTAAGATCTACGGCAGTGTGAATATTTGGTCAATGGTGGACTTCCCGGCCTAAAACCGTACTGATAAGGACCTATCAGATGGTTGACGATCGGTCTTAGGCGTTCACATAATACGGCAGACATGATCTTGTATGTGATGTTGAGGAAACTTATACCTCTGTAATTGGCGCAGTTCAGAGGGTCTCCTTTCTTCAGGATCGGGAAAACGATGCTGAGGTTCCATTCATCGGGCATACTTTCGTCCGACCAGATTTTACAGATGAGCTGGTGCATGCTCCTTACCGACACATCTCCTCCTGCCTTGAAAAGTTCAGCGGCAAGTCCGTCGGCTCCAGCAGCTTTGTTGAATTTGAGTTTAGATATCGCTATCCTCACTTCATTCTGATCGGGTTGACGGGAATCTTGACCTTCATCATCACTGTTGAATGCATTCTGCCTGACAGCGGAATACTGGTCATTATCGCCGTTTAACAGTCTGCAGAAGTGTTCCTTCCATATTCTCAGCACCGACTGCGATTCTACTACTATGTTACCATTTTCGTCCCTGCAGGCTTCTGTTCTGGCTTTGAACCCCATGTTCTTTTTACCCTTTGGTAAAATTTTCGAACATCATTCCTGCAATAAAGTCTCTCAATCTCCTCGATCGAGCGCCTCTCGTACTCCTTTTTTTCTGAGAATTCGATGTTCCTCTTTTCTCCTGCTCACGTAGAGCTCGTAAGCAGCTCTAGTCCTTCTATGCAGCGCCGCTTTGTACGCCTCTTGTTTTGCTGCATGTGCTTGCCGGCATTCCTCATCGAACCAGGGGTTTCGATGTGGTGGCCGAGAGAAACCCAGTACATCAGTGGCGGCATCTCTGATGGCTTGTTGGCAACGCTGCCACTGGTCTTCCGCATTTGCTGCTGGCGGCATAGGACTTAGGTTAAGATTAAGAGAAACTCGATCGGAAAATTCGTTGGCGGTCTCTTGCGATTGTAGCCGCCCGACATCAAATTTCCTCACAGTATTTCGTTGATTTCGCACCGTTCGCAACTAGGTAGTGATCCGAGTCCACGTTGGCTCCTCAGAAAGTCCGGACAGCCAGAATACTGGAAGAGTGCCTTATGTCGATCGCAATCTGATCGATTTGGTTGACAGTTTTTCGATCAAAGGAGAGCCATGTTCCTTTGTGAATATCGAGACGTGGGAACCATGTACTCGCTACGACAAAGTTTCGCCCCACCGCAAAGTCGACTAGCCTGAGTCCATTATCGCATGTGACGTCGCGCAGGCTGTGCTTTCCGACCACGCTACTAAAGACGTTCTCTCTTCCTAGCTTTGCGTTAAAATCACCTAGGATAATTTTAACACCGTGGCTATGGCATTGCTCATACTGGCTGCCTTGGTCCCCCAATATTTGGCATTAGTCTGCATAGTGTCGCTACTGCCCGGGAGGCTTTCTCGCCTGCGTACATTTGGTGGTCCCTGAAGCTGAGTCTGTGGTCCAGCAACACTACCAGGTACTTGATGCACGGCTTCGATTCGAAGATTCGCTCACCGACCTGTATGGTGAGGTGCTCCACTTTTTTACGGCCGCTTATGAGAACGGCTTCGGTTTTTTGGTCCGCTAGCTCCAAACCTGATGTCTGTAGCCATAGCTTCACGTTTGCGATTGTTTGATTGCAGTTTTGCACAACTTCCTCTAATTTTTTGGCCACTACTACAATTGCGATATCGTCGGCGTAACCGATGATGTCTACGCCGTTTGGCCTTTGTGTTCCTAGAATGCCATCGTACATTATGTTCCATAGAACTGGTCCGAGGACCGATCCTTGTGGAACTCCTCCCGTGATTTGTACCTCTTTGATCCATCTTCTGTGTCATAGTAAAGCGTTTTGTCTTCGAAATAGCTCACAATTATCCGCAGTAGGTAGTTTGGTACCTGCAGGTCACTCAGTGATTTTAGTATACAGCTCCAGTCGGCTGACTTGAACGCATTCTTGACATCAAGTGTTACCACAGCACAGTACTGTTTTGTTCCTCCGAGCCATTTTACTCCCGCAATTGCCTCACGTGCTATATCGCACACAACTTGTATTGCATGGTTGGTGCTTCGTTTCGTTCGGAATCCAAACTGTTGGTTACAAGGCCCCGAGTCCCCATCCGTGTACAGATCCTCTTATCGAAACTGGCGCAATGTTTTCTTCTGTACCGTGCTCTAATATGGACAATAGCTCTATAAGCCAGAGCGCTTCCTGTTGATATTTTTCGATTTTTTTATTTCTATTTTTCTTTAAAGAAAATGTAACTCAAATTTCAGAGCACTCAGAACTCGTTTTGGTCCATTGTACTACCAGGCAGGTATCTTACTTTGGTGCAGTGGTTACAAAAGATTTTCTTTTTCCTTTTATACTCTGGAGGCTCATGATATCTGTTCTCTGGGGCATGAAGCTTAAAAAAAATAGTGAGAGGCTTAATAATGCCAAAGGACAGGAAAGATATAGTCTTGGCCCATGAACGCTGGGTTGTGGACAGCGTGATACGTGGACTCAAGACTCCATATAACTACACCCTGCACGTGCCTGACGAGATTAAACCCAGATCGTGTATACTCGTATACTGGTGAAAAGTAACCTTAAAGTAGCCTTACTCCTTACTTACAGCCATCGAGATACAACCACAGCAAAAATAAAAACACCCGACGGTTCTTACTACAAGTATTTGGTGTTGGCGTATCTCGCCCATGATAACATGGAATCTCTTTTTTTGGGATAACCTGGAAAGACTGATCGCAGATGCGGGGAGGCAAAAAACTGGTCTAATTATAGGCTGTGATGCTAACGCTCACCATAGTGTATGGGGCAGTCCTGATATCAACACAAGATTTCATTCTACGTACAAACCTTATTCTGTGCAACATTGGTAACGAGCCTACTTTTGTCATCAGAAATAGGTAAGAAGTACTGGGCATCACCCATGCCTCCGACAATAACGTTCAACGCATCAGGAATTGGAAGGTATCAAGCGAACCCTCTTTCTCGGATTATAGGTATCTCTAATTCTCTTTATATGTGGATTCTAATACTTCCCCCAATTTTTAAGAATTACCGTAAATCTTATTGGTTCAGTAAGTAAGTAATTTAGTTACCTCAGATCACCTTAATCCCCCTGCAACCCCCAAAAATTTGATCGCATGGTTGAAGATTTAACCTCATCCCTAAATAAAACGAAGGCCTCTTCCTGCTCTATAATTCATCCCCGGGGAAAGAAAAAGATGAATTGGTGGACTGAAGGTCTAGGCCATTTAGGAAATAACTGTAGAAAACTATTCAATAATGCCAAAAGTACGAGAGACGCACATAACACATACACATACAAAAAAGAATTAGGGAAAGCCAAACGTAATTCTTGGAGACTCTTCTGTGGTAAAAAAGAAGAAGCGTCTGAGGGATCTAGGCTAAGGAAAATTCTCTCTTCAAATCCAATACTAAATAGCTACCTTAAGAAATCGGATGGGTTTTGGACGACTTGCATCGAAGATTCGTTAAATTTGCTGGTTGGCACTCATTTCCTATGTATCTTCCAAGTTGTCAGCAACATCGTTTTCAACCGACTAACTACGCGTATAACCAACTCTTCGAATTTGATTACAGAGAAGAAACTCCATTGGGCACTAGCTTCAAACCATATACATCCGCGAAACCAAACCTTAGAGCTCTTTCTCCAGACCAGTTTCTTTTAAGAATCTGAGAATGAGAAGTGGGTCCATGATTGGCATATCCTCTTCTGATACTTGATATTTGCCCAAGTACTTTCATCTTTTGTCCGTCAGTGCCCCACAAGACTCCAGAATGTGTTCCGGAGTCTCACATGACTCGTTGCAGAATTTGCAAAGGCCTTCATTTGTTATACCTAGTTTCCAAGTTTGCAGTGCCCCGTTAGGAAGCCTGTTAGGATCCGTAGGTTATTCTTGCTAAGGCAGATGCAGGCTTCGAATCTTTTCCTGTTGTAACATCCCAGTAGTTTCTTAGCTTGCCTCAGGCCTGTGGTGTTGTTCCAGGTTCTTGCCCTGTCTTCTCCCTCCATTTTCCTGAATTTCTCGCGTATGGTGTGTTCCCCCATTCCACAGAATGGTTCAGGTCCAATGAAGGGTTCTGCAGCCCCTTGTCTTGCAAAGGCGTCTGCTGCTTCGTTACCTTTTATCCTGACGTGACAGGGTATCCAGTAAAGTGTAACTTATTGTTTCTGCCCAGTTCATTAACCTTGCATAGGCATTCCCACACAAGTTTTGACTTAATGACATAGGAGTCAAGTGCTTTGATAGCTGCTTGGCTGTCTGACAGTATTGCTATGTCGCAGTTGCCGTATCCCTTTTCGAGATTGAGTTGGATGCATCTGTCCATAGCGCATATTTCAGCGTGAAAGATGCTGGTGCACTTGCCCATAGGTTCTGAGTGCTTGCTCCTTGGCCCAAATACGCCCGCCCCTGTTCCCTCTCCAGTTCTTGAACCGTCTGTGTACCACTTTACCGTGTGGCTGCCCAGTGCGTATATCGTGAATTCGTTGCTCCACTCTTTCTTGTTACTTAACTTAGTACTAAAGTTTTTTCCAAAGTTAAATTTCCTGATACTGTCGTCCCTGGGGACTCTGCTGTAATAAGGTCGAGGCTTGTGAGAACCTGGAAATCAGCCTTAAACGAGATATCTAGGGCCAATGCGGTGACCCTCTGCTGGGTACCATGGCATATGGATATCGAAGGAAACGAAGGGGCTGACGAGCTTGCTAGGAAAGCGTCGGCGTTGAACTTATCGCGGGCCCTCCCTTTTGTAGTAACCCTAATCAGTTCCTTTTGGACGAAGATAGAAGATGAAGCCACCGGTCGAGCAAACAAACGCTGGGTTCATCTGAAAACATGCGCAACGGGCAGGGTGCTATGGCCGGCCTTCACCAAGAAGAGACCAGCATCTTTGGTAAAATTTAGGCGTCACCGGTCGTTTCCGAAAAAAAATTACTGGTTATTGTGCCATTGGCGTTCACGCGGAGCAACTCGGTGTGCAGCATAACGACTATTGTAGAAGTTGCAGGGACGAAGAAGAAATTGAATCTATCCGTCATCTGCTGTGTGATTGTCCTGCCCTATCCGTCAGAAGAATGAGGACTCTTGGTAGTTACTTCTTCTCGGAGCTGGATGACTTGGGTAATTTAGAGCTGATGGAGCTCCTGAGATTTATATAGCTATCTGGGTGGTTCTAACAGCGGACTATCTTTACAGCGTTTCCATGGTTAAATCATTTTGGCACAATGGAGCCGAACTGTTAGTGAGCAGTGACTCCTTTGTGACAAGGCACCCGTCTACCTAACCTAACCGAGGGCCTATAAGTGTCTATAAATCGCGATTATTTAAGCAAGGTCGGGCGTATAACTTGCCTGTGCATAAGCGAAGCACTACGTAAAACTCTTTCTGCGGCACTGGACATCATGTTTCATCTGATACCATTTGAGATATTTAAAAAGAAAATGGTAGCGAGTGCAGCCGTTCGCCTTGAAGCTACCTTACAGTGGTCAAGAAAAGAATTTGGTCACGCTTCTATTCTAAATATATTCAAATTCTTTCCTGAAAACACGGACTACACTATCCCACGTCTAAATTTTGACAAGAACTTCCTCGTCACCTTCCCTTCCAGATCGTTCTGTAATGAAGATGCATTTTCAGAAGGTGACTCGATTCACTTCTATATTGATGACTCAAAAACCAAGGACGGAGTTGGTAGAGGTGTTTTCTCTGACATGCCTAATCTTAAGCTCTCCTTCCGTCCACGAAATTATTGTAGCGTGTTCCAGGCGGAAATAATGACGATTAAAAAAGCCTTATCTTGGCTTAAGAGAAACGTACGTTGTATCCGTTAGAGATGTTCCCATCTTTTTAACAGCCAAGCAGTAATCAAATCATTTGAATCGACTTCTCTATAAATTCTTTAGTAGCTCTAGACTCCCGATCGTCTCTTACGAAGATGGCGGAGCAGTTCAATATTCAACTGTCTTGGGTGCCGGGCGAGCGACTTTTGTAGAAGCTGCATGGATGAAGAAGAGGCAGAAAGTATTCCTCACCGTTTTTGTTTCTGTCCAGTTCTCTCCAGCAGAAGGAAGCTTCACTTAGGAGTCCTCTATTACAAGCATATAGGCGATCTGATAAACATAGATATTCAGAGCCTCCTATGCTTTATAAGAAGCTCAAAATTGTTTACGAGTAGGCAGAGAGTAACTTTCTCTATTGCCTATTGTTGGTCTAAGTGTGTTGACCTCCAGGTCATTGTTCACCTGCATACATCCGTATTTGATAATCTCAATCTCATATCGTATTTCCTCAGAAGGCATTGACCAGAAAGTATACGTATCGCCATTCTTAGCTATGATCTGTCGAGTCTTATTATGTCCCCGAATTTTTCACGATAAAACGCTGGGCACAACGCCTAAGGCACCCTATGCCCTACTATGTAAGACCATGTCGATAGTCCTATCGATAATAGTTCTCTTAGCTACGCATATTGGTGATTTTATACCTCTAGTTATGCTACTTTGTGGGAGCTCTGCTCCTCTTTTAGCCAGCGCATTGGCACTTCGTTGCCTTCTATATCTCAGTGTCCAAGTGCCCAACATTGTCTAGGTTCTAGGTACACAATGCCCTGAGCACTGTGCGGCAATTCCTGGTGTGGATATGTCGCTCGCTACGTGCAAACTTTTACTTGAGCAGGACGCAATCAGCAAGACAAATCGCTAATAGGAGGTTGGCACGAAGTGCCATATATACCTATACATATAGATCTAGCCTCTGCTAGATAAGAAACGCTCAAATTGTTAAGTCCAGCTAAAGCGCTCAGATATCATCTCCGTTATCAACATCTTCACAGGACATTGTCCGATAGCCCTACACTCTAAAAGGACATGCCTGTTTCAAACGATTTCTGTAGGAGCTGCAGGAATGAAGAAGGGGAAGAAATCTTCCTCCATTTCCTCTGCACCTGTGCTTTTGCTCCTTCCGCTTGTACTGGAGGCGCCTCCAATACAAATATAGTGTTTGTTTGAAAATGGATCCAGCTATACGAGTATGTAAAGGCTATATGCCTCATCTTCAAAAAAGACGATCCTATGTCATGTAAGATCTATCGAGGCATATCCTTGCTAAATGGCGCATATAAGATCCTATCCAACGTATTGTGTGAACGTCTAAAACCTTTCTGCAACAAATTAATCGGCACGTACTAGTGTGGCTTCCGGCCCGGCTGATCGACAATAGACCAAATTTTCAGACTAAAGCAAATCCTTGAAAAGACCAACGATACCTTCTCATCGACGCAGATTATGACAGCATTCATCGTCTTGAGCTCTACCAAGAGATGGCCCAATCAAAACTTTTCTAGATGTGTCAAGTAACGCTGGAAAACACGCGATGCTCTGTCCAACTAAGAAACAACTCTTCCAAACATGCACCGGATTCCGCTGACATGTGACTTCTTTAATATTGTGCTGGAGTAGATAGTGCGTAGGACAGGCGTCAGCGCGGACAATACTGACATCATCGGCAAGCAGTTGTAGAGGCATTTCCGGCAATTGAAGAACTAGCGAAACGAATAGGTCTTGAAGTAAATGAGGACAAGACTAAGTACATGTTGTTGCCCTCTGTGCATTCCTTGACATAGAAGGTGCTTTTGATAACACTGGCTATGAATCCATCACTAGTGCTATGAGACGCAGGGGAATAGACGAACCTTCTACCAGATGGGTTAGGAACATGCTCGATAGCTGCATAATAACATCTTCATCTGGAGAGGGGTCTGTGACGGTCTCCACGGTCAAAGGCTGCCTCCAAGGCGGCGTCCTCTCGCCTCTCTTATGGTCACTCGTGGTGGACGACTTATTAAACACACTTAATAGTACGGGTTTCATAACCATAGGCTATGCAGATGATCTTGTGATCATCATTAAAGGCAAACATGAAGACAATGTGTGTCAACTCATACATAATGCACTCCTTGTAGTCTCGGACTGGTGTGCTGGGGAGGGCCTATCGATTAACCCCAGCAAGGCAATTGTTGTACTGTTTACAAGAAGAAGAACGCTGAATATTGGCTCAGTGACTCTAAACGGCACAACCATCTATTTTTCCGATGAGGTCAAATATCTAGGAATTGTCCTGGATAAGATCTTAACTGGAACTCCCATATTAAGCATAAAATTGCCAATGCGACTACTGCCTTGTGGGCCTGTCGCCGTATGTCCTGGGGCCCGTCTCCAAAGGTCATTTTCTGGTTATACACCACGGTTGTAAGACCCATTCCGACATACGTGTCCGTAGTCTGGTGGACGAAAACCAAAGAGGTCACAACCATTAATAAACTCACAAAACTTCAAAGACTAGCTTGCCTCGGCATCACAGGTACTATGCATACTTGTCCCACAGCACTTGTCCCACTTACTCCGTTACATATGTTTATAAAAAAAAGTGTCAATCCGCAGTGCAGTTAGTCTTAGAAAATCAGATGCTAATAGTACACGGGATCACGTGGATCTCATGGATCTATTGTCCGACTTCTCAGAGCTAGACATGCTCAGCACGGTCTCCGACTTTACGCCTAAATCACTTTACTTTGGTAGAAGGTTTGAGATTGTGATCCCAAGCCGTGATATATGGAATAATGGCGGACCGTCGCTTGATCCAAAAGGTATAGTGTGGTACACCGATGGATCAAAAATGGATTCAGGAGTCGGCGCCGGTGTGTATGGAGCCAATCATAAAATTTCGAAATCACTCGGAAAGAGGCCTAGTGTTTTCCAGGTCGAGCTTTACGCCATTGAAACTTGTGCTAACAATAACCTGCACTCAGGCATTAAAGGTGCCTCTATACACATACTAACCGATAGCCAAGCGGCGCTCAAAGCACTGATCTCCTATTTGATCATTTCAAAATCAGTTCTAAGCTGCTTCCACAGTTTACAAAAGTTGGCCCGATACAATAAAGTAAAATTGTGGTGGGTACCGGGTCATGTAGGCGTTGACGGCAACGAAACTGCAGACCTGCTAGCTAGGAAAGGCTCCTCTGAGTTGTTCACTGGACCTGAACCCTGCGGAATATCTGATGCCGCCTTTGAACTGACCCTAAACATTTGGGAATGCTACATGTGCATCTCCCACTGGAATAACTCCCAAGGTCTCAGGCGGGCTAAAAGAGCTATCCAACCCTTCCAAAGACAGGCAGTTGATATCCTAAAATACGGCAGAAATGATATAAGAAGGCTTGTGAGCTTCCTTACCGGTCACTGTCAACTTCTCTACCACCTTAACAAAATGAGAATTTCGGAGGATATCACCTGCCGCCTCTGCTTAGAAGAGGACGAAACCGCAGAACACAAGCTATGTGAGTGTGTAGCTCTGCGTAGCACTAGGAGAAGCTTTTTCCTTAAAGAGATCATATCTCCAATAGATCTAAGGAACTCCTCCGCAGCCGTAATTATGGCTTTCATAGGGAGAGTAGAAGTACTGCTGCCCTAAAAGTGGCCTATGACACAATAGATCTTCTTGGTCGCAGTGCTTACACACCATTTGGGAGTGGCCACACACCTGTTAAAAAAAAAGAAAGTAAATGTTGTCAACAAACAAGGCATTATCTGCTCAAAGCCTTGAACAGAATGTCAATGTTGATGACTACAACTTCGTGGTAGTTAAGGAGTTTACCTACCTCAGAAAAAAACGTAAACCACACAAATGACACCTTCGTGGAGATCCGACGAAGAATAACCTTAGCAAACCGCTGCTACTTCGGTTTGGCAAAACAACTGGGTTCAAAACTCCTAACTCGGCGGACCAAATTAATGCTCTATAGAAGGCTTATCTTACTAGTTTTGCTTTGTGGCGCCGTGCCGAGTGCTGGACGATAAGTAAGAATGCAGAGCAAGTGGATATGAGGAGGGCGAATGGAGGGGAAGATATAACCGCGAACTCTATGAGTTGCACTAGAATGTGGATGTAGTCCAAAAAGCCAAGACACGTCGAATACATTGGCCCGGCCACATTAAGCGAATGGACACACAACGCTCCAGCAAAGAGAATCTTTAAATCTCAGCCCCAGGTTCGAGACGGCAAAAACTACCGAACCTCCGGTATAAAAACCAAGCTGTCACGGATGTCAGAAAACTTGGTCCTCACAACTGGAAGCAGCGTGCTCGGGACCGCAGAGCGTGGAAGGCAGTCGTGTGTTAGGCAGAGACTCGTCAAGGGTCGGGAGCCCTTCAAGTATATACGGATATCTAGAGGCGAAAATTCTGTGTAAAAAAAAATAATGCATCGTAAATAGTTTAGGCTGGCGTAGGCAAACAGATGAACAGACGACATAGCGAGAGCAATATAGTTTCCATTTGTGCTTTTGATACCCGAATTTTCCGTGTATTACTTGGGTACAAAAATATCGATTTGTTTGGCTAGAGCTGTTGCTAGAAAAAAAGACTTTCCGGCACTAGCTTGCAAGACATAGAATTTTACACTCTTTCGCCTCTTCCATTTTATAACTGCTTTCTTCTACTTTGATGAGAGAGATTTAACCTATGCTAAAATTCAGTCGATCTAAAAATCTGGTCATGCTTAAAACGTAGCTTATCGGCACTGTAATAGGTGTTCTTACCGATCACTGTACCATTGGCTTTCATGTCAGAATGATAGGTCTTCTTCTTTTGTAGGAGTTGCATGATAGAAAAGGGGGAAGAAACAATCCTTCACTTCCTCTGTAGCTGTCCAGCCCTAAACCAAAGAACAAAGATATTTGTTGAGGCCCAACAGTTCGATAATTTGGACGAATTGTCATATAGTGATGTTAGAAATGTACTTAACTTTACCAAGAGCTCCAAATGTCTCGAGTAAATTTGAATGAGACTTCTCGGGTATCACAAAGGACATACATTGACCTACGTGTTTTCTGTACTTTGCATTGGCAGTCACTCTACCTACCTACTTACCTTTCTAATTACCAGAGAGTTGCAATAAAACAGTTAACACAAATGAGAAACTCTTCCTGCGGCAGGTACCTTCGTTCAGGGTCTACCTAATGTCGTAGTTGACCACCGTCTCCACTTTGCGTAATGCGGTGCAGAAAAGATCTCAACTGGATTGACTGCGAATTCTGAAGGAATACAGCACTTGTCTAGTCTCAGCTCTCTGGAATATCACTGAAAGTTAAGGAAAGCTCGAGAACTTGTTGGGAAACCACTCTGAGTGGACGATTAAATTACATACTTTCCCCTTGTCTGCAGTACTAATACATGTACATACATATATACTTAGCTCCAGTAGTAAAACTCTTTAGACCGACCTATAACTATCCAGGATGTCAGCAGAGTTATAAATAGATGCTGCTCAAATAAGGCTCCAGGGGAAGTTCGTATTTCCTACGATTTTTTTTAAAAATGCGACTGATGCCTTCCTGCAGAAGCTCACGGAAACTTATGATGTTATTTTCAGTACTGGCGAGGTGCCATCATCCTTCAAGAAAGATATAATATTTCCGATATTCAAGAAAGGAGACCCAAATGAGCCAAGCAACTATAGAGGGGTATCTTTCCTAATGCGACTTCTAAAATGTTTACAGGAATTATCTTGGAACGGCTAACAAAATGGATACGTGAAAATGACCTACTTAGCGAGTTCCGAGCTGGTTTCCGCAAAGATTATTCTGCCGTGGACAACATCTTCTCTCTAACAAGAACCGCCCGGACTTTTTTCGAAAAGCGTAAAAAACGGTACGTTTTCTTCATGGATTTCAAGGCGGCCTTTGATTGTATCGACAGAAGAGCCCTTTTCTACAAACTGAGTAACCTAGGAGTCTCGACAAAGGTACTACTAAAAGTGCTACAAATGTACGAAGAGGACACCACAGCGGAGTGTGGGATGGAAACATCTTGTCTAACTGCTTTCAGTCGAAATCTGGTGTCAAGCAAAGATGTCTGCTGGGCCCTATCTTGTTTTCGAGCTACCTGGACGATCTCATTGTATACCTCCCAGGAGGGATATCTCTCGATGGATTACGTGTTAACCTCTCTACTAAAAGAATCAAAAATGGCAATCAATTGTAGGTAACTGGAGAGGGATTTTGGGAAAATTGAAAATCGCGCCGAGTGTAAAATATAAAGTCTTTTCGGGACAAGTGTGGGGGATCTGGTAGTTTGAGGAAAAACTTTTGAGATACTTCCTAAAGAAAATATTCAAACTGCCAGAAAGTACGCCAAACTACATGTTGTACCTGAAAACGGGGCTGCCACCGCTGTATGTGTTTACGCTTAGACTTCACTTTCTATACGTCTTGAAAATGCTATCACAACCAAGTCATCGTCTTCCACATAAAATTGCTATGCACCTCAAAAATAGGAACCTTCATTTCTTCAGGCTGGACTGTGACCATAATGTACACCTACATGAAGCACACGCAGACGAAATAAACCTAGGAAAGGCACTGGAGGAACCTTTAATTAAGATCGAAGGGTCCACACGGCAGTCTTTTTGAAGGCAAAGCGAACAAAGTCAAGTAAGGAGTATTTATAAAGTTTTAAAGCATGATCTTGGGGAGCTGAACTATTTTCATGATTGTAACAATTTAGATCTGATGTCAACAGTATTCAAAGCCAGGGGCGAACTATTGCAATTAAACTACATGCCACATATAACAGATGGAAGTGATGAATGTACACTGTGGAACCATAGAACAAGAGAAGACGCCCTACATCTCATTGGAACCCGCCCTATTCTGAGCGCAATCAGGAGATCTTTTTATGGAAAGAAACACTCTCTTTTCCGATGAAGTCGTTCGCTTAAATGAAGAAAACTGGACTATACTATTAGAATCTGCTCTAAAATACCGGCTACAAATTATAAACCAAGTTTTCTAAAAAAAAATAAAAATGCTTATATATATGAATTAATTCTGTAATTTAAAAACTCTCTTTTCTCGGCTGACGGCAAAAGCCAATGCTTACTATGTACAATTGTAACAACTGAATTTTTTCCTGCATTAATAAAGTTACACTACTACTACTCAGCTCCAAAAATGTTCTTGACCTAACTCGGTATTCAAGACCAAGTATTTCGTAATTTTGGATACCTACTCATTACCCGAAATATTCGTGTATCCATTACCTTAATCTATCGGGTACCAGAGAACATGAAGTTCCCATATTTCGCCAGTATCCAGGTACCGCGGTATGTGTCGAAGCGGGTATTACCCATAATAAATTAATACCACTACTTTCCATAGTACAGGGTCGCCCAACAAGAGGTGCCATTTTAAATTTCACGCCATTGTTGAACTGTCAACAATCAACTATCACTGCGATGACTTTTGATACCTAAAAACTAGGAGGATCGATCCACACTCCCGCAACGTGTGAAAATTCACTACAAAAGCGGTAAAAATATCGCGGCAACATTTCGTAAAGTTCGTACTGCTTTTGGTCATCTTTAAGCGCCTTCTCACACAGCTATAGTGAATTTGGTTGATAAATTTGAACGTCTCGGACAGGTCAGTGATGTAATGACTCCAACTCGTTTTCGTCCGGCAAGGTCAGCTGAAAATATCGCCACCGTAGCTGAGAATGTGACTGAAAACCCAGGTGTGTTCATTTCGAGACCATGACAGGAATCGAGCATATCCGCAACCACTATGCGCCGCATTTTGCATAAAGATCTTGGTCTACATGCTTATAAGGTCTAGTTGACAAGAGAATTGAAGCCATCAGACCACGCACAATGCCGTACTTTCGCTGATTGGGTGCTGGAAATGAATCAACAAGATCCTGATTTTTTACACAAAATTATTCTGAGTGATGAGGCTCATTTCCATTTGTCTGGATTTGTAAACAAATAAAACTATTGCATCTGGGGCTACAAAATCCCATGAGAAATAGTGGAATAACCTCTCCATCCACAACGAGTGACAGTTTGACGCTGTTTTTAGGCTCGCGGCGGTGCCAATGGGTCATATTTTTTCGAGAATGATCCTGGTTCGACCGTTTCAGTGAGTAGATTGCGTTACCACGCGATGTTTGGCATTGGGGAAGGAGTGTACGGGCCGGACATCGCAATACTGTCAGACAGCCGAGTCGCTATTAAAGCAGTGACTCGACTGGGAGAAACAAAGTAACTCAGTACTGGGTACCAGGACATGTAGGAGTGGAGGGGAACGAGGCAGCTGATGAACTTCAAGAATCAACTTCGCATCTTGGCGGGCCAAGTTAACGGGTCACTGCAGACTCAAGGAGCACCTTAGGAAACTGGGAATAGAGGGAGACGGACACTGCAGATTCTGCAGGGAATACGCAGAAACACCAGCTCACCTTCTTATAGAATGCGAAGCATTGATCCACAAAAGAAGAAATCACCTAGGTGCCTACTTCCTATCAGAAATGGATTTACCTTCGCTGGATCCACTGAAGACATTCCGGTTTGTTGTGGCAGCTGGACTGGAGGAAGTGCTCTAGACCGAGTATATCATCGGCTAGAGCCGTAGTATCGGCGGCACACTAGATGTTTTAAAGGTCGCAGTGCACTTGCACCTCACTTGCTGTGCGGCTGCGGTGCGGCTGCGGTGTCCCTGCGGTAAGGCTGCGGTGCAGCTGCGGTGCGCCTGCGGTGCGGCTGCGGTGTCCCTGCGGTGCGGCTGCAGTGCGGCTGGGGTGTCCCTGCGGTGCGGTGCGGCTGCGGTGTCCCTGCGGTGCGGTGCGGTGCGGCTGCGGTGTGCCTGCGGTGCGGCTGCGGTGTGAATGCGGTGCGCCTGCGGTTCGGCTGCGGTGCGGCTGCGGTGCTCCTGCGGTGCGGCTGCGGTGCGGCTGCGGTGCGGCTGCGGTGTCCCTGCGGTGTCCCTGCGGTGCGGTTGCGGTGCGGCTGCGGTGCGGCTGCGGTGCGGCTGCGGTGTCCCTGCGGTGCGGCTGCTGTGCGGCTGCGGTGCGGCTGCGGTGCGCCTGCGGTGCGGCTGCGGTGCGGCTGCGGTGCGGCTGCGGTGCTCCTGCGGTGCCGCTGCGGTGCGGCTGCGGTGTCCCTGCGGTGTCCCTGCGGTGTCCCTGCGGTGTCCCTGCGGTGTCCCTGCGGTGCGGCTGCGGTATTCCTGCGGTGCGGCTGCGGTGCGGCTGCGGTGCGGCTGCGGTGTCCCTGCGGTGCGGCTGCGGTGTGCCTGCGGTGCGGCTGCGGTGCGGCTGCGGTGCGGCTGCGGTGCGGCTGCGGTGCGGCTGCGGTGCGGCTGCGGTGCGGCTGCGGTGCGGCTGCGGTGCGCCTGCGGTGCGGCTGCGGTGTCCCTGCGGTGCGGCTGCGGTATTCCTGCGGTGCGGCTGCGGTGTCCCTGCGGTGCGGCTGAGGTGCGGCTGCGGTGTGCCTGCGGTGCGGCTGCGGTGTGCCTGCGGTGCGGCTGCGGTATTCCTGCGGGGCGGCTGCGGTGCGGTTGCGGTGCGGCTGCGGTGCGGCTGCGGTGTCCCTGCGGTGTCCCTGCGGTGCGGCTGCAGTATTCCTGCGGTGCGGCTACGGTGCGGTTGCGGTGCGGCTGCGGTGCGGCTGCGGTGCGGCTGCGGTGTGCCTGAGGTGCGGCTGCGGTGTGCCTGCGGTGCGGCTGCGGTGCGGCTGCGGTGTCCCTGCGGTGCGGCTGCGGTATCCCTGCGGTGCGGCTGCGGTGTCCCTGTGGTGCGGCTGCGGTGCGGCTGGGGTGTCCCTGCGGTGCGGTGCGGCTGCGGTGTCCCTGCGGTGCGGCTGCGGTGCATCTGCGGTGTCCCTGCGGTGCGTCTGCGGTGTCCATGCGGTGCGGCTGCGGTGCGGCTGCGGTGCGGCTGCGGTGTGCCTGCGGTGTGGCTGCGGTGTGCCTGCGGTGTGGCTGCGGTGTCCCTGCGGTGCGGCTCCTGCGGTGCGGCTGCAGTGTCCCTGCGGTGCGGGTGCGGTGTCCCTGCGGTGCGGCTGCGGTGTCCCTGCGGTGCGGCTGTGGTGCGGCTGCGGTGCGGCTGGGGTGTCCCTGCGGTGCGGCGCGGCTGCGGTGTCCCTGCGGTGTCCCTGCGGTGTCCCTGCGGCGTCCCTGCGGTGTCCCTGCGGTGTCCCTGCGGTATTCCTGCGGTGCGGCTGCGGTGCGGCTGCGGTGCGGCTGCGGTGCGGCTGCGGTGTCCCTGCGGTGCGGCTGCGGTGCGGCTGTGGTGCGGCTGCGGTGCGGCTGCGGTGCGGCTGCGGTGTCCCTGCCGTGTCCCTGCGGTGCGGTTGCGGTGTCCCTGCGGTGCGGGTGCGGTGTCCCTGCGGTGCGGCTGCGGTGTTCCTGCGGTGCGGCTGCGGTGTCCCTGCGGTGCGGCTGTGGTGCGGCTGCGGCGCGGCTGGGGTGTCCCTGCGGTGCGGCGCGGCTGCTGTGTCCCTGCGGTGTCCCTGCGGTGTCCCTGCGGTGTCCCTGCGGTGCGGCTGCGGTGCGGCTCGGGTGTACCTGCGGTGCGGTGCGGCTGCGGTGCGTCTGCGGTGTCCCTGCGGTGCGGCTGCGGTGCGGCTGCGGTGCGACTGCGGTGTGCCTGCGGTGCGGCTGCGGTGCGGCTGCGGTGCGGCTGCGGTGCATCTGCGGTGTCCCTGCGGTGTGGCTGCGGTGTCCCTGCGGTGCGGCTCCTGCGGTGCGGCTGCGGTGTCCCTGCGGTGCGGGTGCGGTGTCCCTGCGGTGCGGCTGCGGTGCGGCTGCGATGTCTCTGCGGTGCGGCTGCGGTGTGCCTGCGGTGCGGCTGTGGTGCGGCTGCGGTGCGGCTGCGGTGCGCCTGCGGTGTCCCTGCGGTGTCCCTGCGGTGTCCCTGCGGCGTCCCTGCGGTGTCCCTGCGGTGTCCCTGCGGTATTCCTGCGGTGCGCCTGCGGTGCGGCTGCGGTAATCCTGCGGTGCGGCTGCGGTGCGGCTGCGGTTTCCCTGCGGTGTGCCTGCGGTGCGGCTGTGGTGTGCCTGCGGTGCGGCTGCGGTGCGGCTGCGGTGCGCCTGCGGTGCGGCTGCGGTGCGGCCGCGGTGTCCCTGCGGTGCGGCTGCGGTATCCCTGCGATGCGGCTGCGGTGCGGCTGCGGTGCGTCTGCGGTGTCCCTGCGGTGCGGCTGCGGTGCGGCTGGGGTGTCCCTGCGGTGCGGTTCCTGCGGTGCATCTGCGGTGTTCCTGCGGTGCGGCTGCGGTGCGGCTGCGGGGCATCTGCGGTGTCCCTGCGGTGTGGCTGCGGTGTCCCTGCGGTGCGGCTGCGGTGTCCCTGCGGTGCGGCTGTGGTGCGGCTGCGGTGCGGCTGGGGTGTCCCTGCGGTGCGGTGCAGCTGCGGTGTCCCTGCGGTGTCCCTGCGGTGTCCCTGCGGTGTCCCTGCGGTGTCCCTGCGGTGTCCCTGCGGTGTCCCTGCGGTATTCCTGCGGTGCGGCTGCGGTGCGGCTGCGGTGAGGCTGCGGTGTACCTGCGGTGCGGCTGCGGTGTACCTGCGGTGCGGCTGCGGTTTCCCTGCGGTGTCCCTGCGGTGCGGTTGCGGTGCGGCTGCGGTGCGGCTGCGGTGCGGCTGCGGTGCGGCTACGGTGTCCCTGCGGTGCGGTTGCGGTGCTGCTGCGGTGCGGCTGCAGTGCGGCTGCGATGTCCCTGCGGTGCGGCTGTGGTGCGGCTGCGGTATGCCTGCGGTGCGGCTGCGGTGCGGCTGCGGTGCGGCTGCGGTGCGGCTGCGGTGCTCCTGCGGTGCGGCTGCGGTGCGGCTGCGGTGCGGCTGCGGTGTCCCTGCGGTGCGGCTGTGGTGCGGCTGCGGTGCGGCTGCGGTGCTCCTGCGGTGCGGCTGCGGTGCGGCTGCGGTGCGGCTGCGGTGTCCCTGCGGTGCGGTTGCGGTGCGGCTGCGGTGCGGCTGCGGTGTCCCTGCGGTGCGGTTGCGGTGCGGCTGCGGTGCGGCTGCGGTGCGGCTGTGGTGCGGCTGGGGTGTCCCTGCGGTGCGGTGCAGCTGCGGTGTCCCTGCGGTGTGCCTGCGGTGTCCCTGCGGTGTCCCTGCGGTGTCTCTGCGGTATTCCTGCGGTGCGGCTGCGGTGCGGCTGCGGTGAGGCTGCGGTGTACCTGCGGTGCGGCTGCGGTGTACCTGCGGTGCGGCTGCGGTGCGGCTGCGGTGCGGCTGCGGTGCGGCTGCGGTGCCGCTGCGGTTTCCCTGCGGTGTCCCTGCGGTGCGGTTGCGGTGCGGCTGCGGTGTCCCTGCGGTGCGGCTGCAGTGTCCCTGCGGTGCGGCTGCGGTGCGGCTGTGGTGCGGCTGCGGTGTCCTTGCGGTGCGGCTGCGGTGCGTCTGCGGTGCGGCTGCGGTGTCCCTGCGGTGCGGTTACAGTGTCCCTGCGGTGCGGCTGCGGTGTGCCTGCGGTGCGGCTGCGGTGTGTCTGCGGTGCGGCTGCGGTGCGGCTGCGGTGCGGCTGCAGTGCATCTGCGGTGCGGCTGCGGTGTCCCTGCGGTGCGGCTGCGGTGCGGCTGCGGTGTCCCTGCGGTGCGGCTGCGGTGCGGATGCGGTGCGGCTGCGGTGTCCCTGCGGTGTCCCTGCGGTGTCCCTGCGGTGTCCCTGCGGTGCGGCTGCGGTATTCCTGCGGTGCGGTTCCGGTGCGGTTGCGGTATTCCTGCGGTGCGGTTGCGGTGCGGCTGCGGTGTCCTTGCGGTGCGGCTGCGGTGCGGCTGCGGTGTCCCTGCGGTGCGGTTGCAGTGTGTCCCTGCGGTGCGGTGCGGTGCGGCTGCGGTGCGGCTGCGGTGCGCCTGCGGTGCGCCTGCGGTGCGCCTGCGGTGCGGCTGCGGTGTCCCTGCGGTGCGGTTGCGGTGCGGCTGCGGTGTCCCTGCGGTGCGGGTGCGGTATCCCTGCGGTGCGGCTGCGGTGTCCTTGTGGTGCGGCTGCGGTGCGTCTGCGGTGTCCCTGCGGTGCGGCTGCGGTGTCCCTGCGGTGCGGCTGCGGTGCGGCTGCGGTGTCCCTGCGGTGCGGCTGCGGTGCGGATGCGGTGCGGCTGCGGTGTCCCTGCGGTGTCCCTGCGGTGTCCCTGCGGTGTCCCTGCGGTGTCCCTGCAGTGTCCCTGCGGTGTCCCTGCGGTGCGGCTGCGGTATTCCTGCGGTGCGGTTCCGGTGCGGTTGCGGTATTCCTGCGGTGCGGTTGCGGTGCGGCTGCGGTGTCCTTGCGGTGCGGCTGCGGTGCGGCTGCGGTGCGGCTGCGGTGTCCCTGCGGTGCGGTTGCAGTGTGTCCCTGCGGTGCGGTGCGGTGCGGTGCGGCTGCGGTGCGGCTGCGGTGCGCCTGCGGTGCGCCTGCGGTGCGCCTGCGGTGCGCCTGCGGTGCGCCTGCGGTGCGGCTGCGGTGTCCCTGCGGTGCGGTTGCGGTGCGGCTGCGGTGTCCCTGCGGTGCGGGTGCGGTATCCCTGCGGTGCGGCTGCGGTGTCCTTGTGGTGCGGCTGCGGTGCGTCTGCGGTGTCCCTGCGGTGCGGCTGCGGTATTCCTGCGGTGCGGTTGCGGTGCGGATGCGGTGTCCCTGCGGTGCGGTGCGGTGTGCCTG
Organism: Brachypalpus laphriformis; assembly: GCA_945910035.1. Taxonomy (NCBI): domain Eukaryota; kingdom Metazoa; phylum Arthropoda; class Insecta; order Diptera; family Syrphidae; genus Brachypalpus; species Brachypalpus laphriformis. The sequence goes on along the minus strand of OX246754.1, from coordinate 161,791,294 downwards.
CGGTGCGGCTGCGGTGTGCCTGCGGTGCGGCTGCGGTGCGGCTGCGGTGTCTGGGGCGTCCAGTGTGTCCCTGCGGTGCGGTGCGGTGCGGTGCGGCTGCGGTGCGGCTGCGGTGCGCCTGCGGTGCGCCTGCGGTGCGCCTGCGGTGCGGCTGCGGTGCGGCTGCGGTGCGGCTGTCCTTGTGGTGCGGCTGCGGTGCGTCTGCGGTGTCCCTGCGGTGCGGCTGCGGTATTCCTGCGGTGCGGTTGCGGTGCGGATGCGGTGTCCCTGCGGTGCGGTGCGGTGTGCCTGCGGTGCGGCTGCGGTGTGCCTGCGGTGCGGCTGCGGTGCGGCTGCGGTGCGGCTGCGGTGCGGCTGCGGTGCGGCTGCGGTGTCTGGAGCGTCCCTGCGGTGCGGTGCGGCTGCGGTGTCCCTGCGGTGCGGCTGCGGTGCATCTGCGGTGTCCCTGCGGTGCGGCTGCGGTGCGGCTGCGGTGCGGCTGCGGTGCGGCAGCGGTGCAGCTGCGGTATCCCTGCGATGCGGCTGCGGCGCGGCTGCGGTGCGGCTGCGGTGCGTCTGCGGTGTCCCTGCGGTGCGGCTGCGGTGCGGCTGGGGTGTCCCTACGGTGCGGCTGCAGTGTGTCCCTGCGGTGCGGTTGCGGTGCGGCTGCGGTGCGGCTGCGGTGTCCCTGCGGTGCATCTGCGGTGTCCCTGCGGTGCGGCTGCGGTGTGTCTGCGGTGCGGCTGCGGTGCGGCTGCGGTGTCCCTGCGGTGCGGCTGCAGTGTGTCCCTGCGGTGCGGCTGCGGTGTGCCTGCGGTGCGGCTGCGGTGTGTCTGCGGTGCGGCTGCGGTGCGGCTGCGGTGCGGCTGCAGTGCATCTGCGGTGCGGCTGCGGTGTCCCTGCTGTGCGGCTGCGGTGTCCCTGCGGTGCGGCTGCGGTGCGGCTGGGGTGCCCCTGCGGTGCGGCTGCAGTGTCCCTGCGGTGCGGCTGCGGTGTCCCTGCGGTGCGGCTGCGGTGCGCCTGCGGTGCGGCTGCGGTGTCCCTGCGGTGCGGCTGCAGTGTGTCCCTGCGGTGCGGCTGCGGTGTGCCTGCGGTGCGGCTGCGGTGTGTCTGCGGTGCGGCTGCGGTGCGGCTGCAGTGCATCTGCGGTGCGGCTGCGGTGTCCCTGCGGTGCGGCTGCGGTGTCCCTGCGGTGCGGCTGCGGTGCGGCTGCGGTGCGGCTGCGGTGTCCCTGCGGTGCGGTTGCGGTGCGGCTGCGGTGTCCCTGCGGTGCGGCTGCGGTGTCCCTGCAGTGCGGCTGCGGTGCGGCTGCGGTGCTCCTGCGGTGCGGCTGCGGTGCGGCTGCGGTGTTCCTGCGGTGCGGCTGCAGTGTCCCTGCGGTGCGGCTGCGGTGCGGCTGCGGTGCGGCTGCGGTGTCCCTGCGGTGCGGCTGCGGTGCGCCTGCGGTGCGGCTACGGTGTCCCTGCGGTGCGGCTGCAGTGTGTCCCTGCGGTGCGGCTGCGGTGCGGCTGCGGTGCGGCTGCGGTGCGGCTGCGGTGTCCCTGCGGTGCGGCTGTGGTGCGCCTGCGGTGCGGCTGCGGTGTCCCTGCGGTGCGGTTGCGGTGCGGCTGCGGTGTCCCTGCGGTGCGGCTGCGGTATTCCTGCAGTGCGGCTGCTTTGCGGCTGCGGTGTCCCTGCGGTGCGGCTGCGGTGCGGCTGCGGTGCGGCTGCGGTGTGCCTGCGGTGCGGCTGCGGTGTGCGGCTGTGGTGCGGCTGCGGTGCGGCTGCGGTGCGCCTTCGGTGCGGCTGCGGTGCGGCTGCGGTGCGGCTGCGGTGTCCCTGCGGTGCGGCTGCGGTGTCCCTGCAGTGCGGCTGCGGTGCGGCTGCGGTGCTCCTTCGGTGAACCTGCGGTGCGGCTGCGGTGTCCCTGCGGTGCGGCTGCAGTGTCCCTGCGGTGCGGCTGCGGTGCGGCTGCGGTGCGGCTGCGGTGCGGCTGCGGTGTCCCTGCGGTGCGGCTGCGGTGCGCCTGCGGTGCGGCTGCGGTGCGGCTGCAGTGTGTCCCTGCGGTGCGGCTGCGGTGTGCCTGCGGTGCGGCTGCGGTGTGTCTGCGGTGCGGCTGCGGTGCGGCTGCGGTGCGGCTGCAGTGCATCTGCGGTGCGGCTGCGGTGTCCCTGCGGTGCGGCTGCGGTGCCCCTGCGGTGCGGTTGCGGTGCGGCTGCGGTGCTCCTGCGGTGCGGCTGCGGTGTCCCTGCGGTGCGGCTGTGGTGCGGCTGCGGTGTGCCTGCGGTGCGGCTGCGGTACGGCTGCGGTGCTCCGGTGTGTCTGCGGTGCGGCTGCGGTGCGGCTGCGGTGCGGCTGCGGTGCGGCTGCGGTGCGGCTGCGGTGCGGCTGCGGTGCGGCTGCGGTGCGGCTGCGGTGCTCCTGCGGTGCGGCTGCGGTGCGGCTGCGGTGCGGCTGCGGTGCGGCTGCGGTGTCCCTGCGGTGTCCCTGCGGTGCGGTTGCGGTGCGGCTGCGGTGCGGCTGCGGTGTCCCTGCGGTGCGGCTGCGGTGCGGCTGCGGTGTCCCTGCGGTGCGGCTGCGGTGCGGCTGCAGTGCATCTGCGGTGCGGCTGCGGTGTCCCTGCGGTGCGGCTGCGGTGTCCCTGCGGTGTGGCTGCGGTGCGGCTGGGGTGCCTCTGCGGTGCGGCTGCAGTGTCCCTGCGGTGCGGCTGCGGTGTCCCTGCAGTGCGGCTGCGGTGCGGCTGCGGTGCTCCTGCGGTGCGGCTGCGGTGCGGCTGCGGTGTCCCTGCGGTGCGGCTGCAGTGTCCCTGCGGTGCGGCTGCGGTGCGGCTGCGGTGTCCCTGCGGTGCGGCTGCGGTGCGCCTGCGGTGCGGCTGCGGTGTCCCTGCGGTGCGGCTGCGGTGTGTCTGGGGTGCGGCTGCGGTGCGGCTGCGGTGCGGCTGCGGTGCGGCTGCAGTGTGTCTGCGGTGCGGCTGCGGTGCGGCTGCGGTGTCCCTGCGGTGCGGCTGCAGTGTGTCCCTGCGGTGCGGCTGCGGTGTGCCTGCGGTGCGGCTGCGGTGTGTCTGGGGTGCGGCTGCGGTGCGGCTGCGGTGCGGCTGCAGTGCATCTGCGGTGCGGCTGCGGTGTCCCTGCGGTGCGGCTGCGGTGTCCCTGCGGTGCGGCTGCGGTGCGGCTGGGGTGCCCCTGCGGTGCGGCTGCAGCGTCCCTGCGGTGCGGCTGCGGTGTCCCTGCGGTGCGGCTGCGGTGCGCCTGCGGTGCGGCTGCGGTGTCCCTGCGGTGCGGCTGCAGTGTGTCCCTGCGGTGCGGCTGCGGTGTGCCTGCGGTGCGGCTGCGGTGTGTCTGCGGTGCGGCTGCGGTGCGGCTGCGGTGCGGCTGCAGTGCATCTGCGGTGCGGCTGCGGTGTCCCTGCGGTGTGGCTGCGGTGCGGCTGGGGTGCCCCTGCGGTGCGGCTGCGGTGCGGCTGCGGTGCGGCTGCGGTGTCCCTGCGGTGCGGCTGCGGTGTCCCTGCGGTGCGGCTGCGGTGTCCCTGCAGTGCGGCTGCGGTGCGGCTGCGGTGCTCCTGCGGTGCGGCTGCGGTGTCCCTGCGGTGCGGCTGCAGTGTCCCTGCGGTGCGGCTGCGGTGCGGCTGCGGTGTCCCTGCGGTGCGGCTGCGGTGCGCCTGCGGTGCGGCTGCGGTGTTCCTGCGGTGCGGCTGCAGTGTGTCCCTGCGGTGCGGCTGCGGTGTGCCTGCGGTGCGGCTGCAGTGTCCCTGCGGTGCGGGTGCGGTGTCCCTGCGGTGTCCCTGCGGTACGGGTGCGGTATCCCTGCGGTGCGGTTGCGGTGCGGCTGCGGTGTCACTGCGGTGCGGCTGCGGTATTCCTGCGGTGCGGCTGCTTTGCGGCTGCGGTGTCCCTGCGGTGCGGCTGCGGTGTGCCTGCGGTGCGGCTGCGGTGTGCCTGCGGTGCGGCTGTGGTGTGCCTGCGGTGCGGCTGCGGTGTGGCTGCGGTGCGGCTGCGGTGCGGCTGCGGTGTTCCTGCGGTGCGGCTGCGGTGCGGCTGCGGTGCGGCTGCGATGCGGCTGCGGTGTCCCTGCGGTGCGGTTGCGGTGCGGCTGCGGTGCGGCTGCGGTGCGGCTGCAGTGTCCCGCGGTGCGGGTGCGGTGTCCCTGCGGTGCGGGTGCGGTATTCCTGCGGTGCGGTTGCGGTGCGGCTGCGGTGTCCCTGCGGTGTCCCTGCGGTGCGGCTGCGGTATTCCTGCGGTGCGGCTGCTTTGCGGCTGCGGTGTCCCTGCGGTGCGGCTGCGGTGCGGCTGCGGTGTCCCTGCGGTGCGGCTGCGGTGTGCCTGCGGTGCGGCTGCGGTGTGCCTGCGGTGCGGCTGCGGTGTGGCTGCGGTGCGGCTGCGGTGCGGCTGCGGTGTCCCTGCGGTGCGGTTGCGGTGCGGCTGCGGTGCGGCTGCGGTGCGGCTGCGGTGTCCCTGCGGTGCGGCTGCGGTGCGGCTGCGGTGCAGCTGCGGTGCGCCTGCGGTGCAGCTGCGGTGCGGCTGCAGTGTGTCCCTGCGGTGCGGCTGCGGTGTGCCTGCGGTGCGGCTGCGTGTCCCTGCGGTGCGGCTGCGGTGTCCCTGCGGTGGGGGTGCGGTGTCCCTGCGCTGCGGCTGCGCTGTCCCTGCGGCTGCGGTGTGCCTGCGCTGCGGTGTGCCTACGGTGTCCCTGCGGTGCGGCTGCGGTGCGGCTGCGGTGCGGCTGCGGTGCATCTGCGGTGTCCCTGCGGTGCGGCTGCGGTGCATCTGCGGTATCCCTGCGGTGCGGGTGCGGTGTCCCTGCGGTGCGGCTGCGGTGTCCCTGCGGTGGGGGTGCGGTGTCCCTGCGCTGCGGCTGCGGTGTCCCTGCGGTGCGGGTGCTTTGTGCCTGCCGTGCGGCTGCGGTGCGGCTGCGGTGCGGCTGCGGTGTCCCTGCGGTGCAGCTGCGGTGCGGCTGCGGTGTGCCTGCGGTGCGGCTGCGGTGCGGCTGCGGTGTCCCTGCGGTGCGGCTGTGGTGCGGCTGCGGTCTCCCTGCGGTGGGGGTGCGGTGTCCCTGCGGTGCGGCTGCGGTGTCCCTGCGGTGCATCTGCGGTGTCCCTGCGGTGTGCCTGCGGTGCGGCTGCGGTGCGGCTGCGGTGCAGCCGCAGTCGCGGTATGGTAGCGGTGCAGTTGCTGTGCAGTTGCAGTGCACTTGCGGTGCAGTTGCTGTGCAGTTGCGGTGTTGGTGCGGTGCAGTTGTGGTGCAGATGCCGTCCAGTTGCGGTGCAGTGTCGGTCCAGTTGCGGTGCGGTTGCGGTGGAGAAGATCTCGCCCTAACCCAGGAACGGTAGATTCATAAAAATCGCATGATGGGATTAGGGCCAACAAACTATAATGTGTATTATAGAAGCGGGGCTTTCAAGGTTAGGACGTATATCTTGGCTAAAAATAGTCTGAAAATACTAATGTTATCTCATTTCAGCTCCAGCGACTTGACAGTGCCGGCCTACAGCAAGAAGAGATCAATCGTTCTGGTAAAACTTTGTCGCTATAATGCACGAGCCATTTCTGGCATAATTGTTCCACATTGGCAGACTCGGTGTGACTGACTAACGACTATTGCAGAACTTGCGGGGACGAAGAAGAAATTGAATCTGTTTATCATCTGTTGTGTGACGGTCCTGCCCTATTCGTCAGAACAATGATTACTCTTGGTAGTTACTTCTTCTCGGAGCTGGAGGGCTTATGTTATGTGAAGCAGATGGACCTCCTGAGATTCATTTCACTTTTCCGGTGGTTCTAACGGCGGACTTTCTTTACAGCGTTTCCAATGTTAAATGATTGGACACAATAGACCCGTACTGTTGGTTTGAGTGGCAGTGACTCTTTGCCACAAAGCACCCATCTACCTAGCCTAACCTAATGTGAACGGTACCCTTGTTTGTCTCTTTTTTCACTTCCAAAGGATAGATGGAATTATTTATTCATGAAGAAACAAAGTAAAGGGGAAATTCCTCAGCCAATATATAATTTTTAATCAGAAGCCTAATAACCGAAACCTATCAAGAAAAAAAAAGTTGTGTCTTTTTGTGATGCCCCATCTGTGGTGATGCCCAAGGCCGGCGCCTAGTGTGTCTTACTATAAATCCATCACTGGGCACACCACAAGTGCTCTGGTGACTTGGTTGCTACAGGTTCTACATGTTCTTTACAAAGGAGTTGCTGTTTAGTGTTAAACCTTGGTCGCTTCCAACTGAATATTTTTTTTTAAACAGATGTGTTGCCACGCCCAAATGTCGTGTAGGTACTGTGATCAAGAAGATCTATTGTGGCAGAGGTCACTTTTCAGGGCAGCAGTACTTTCACTCTCCTTATGAAAGCTATAATTACGGCTGCGGAGGAGTTCCTAAAACCTAATGGAGATATGATCTTTTTAAGGAAAAAGTTTCTCCTAGTTCGACACAGAGCTACACACTCACATAGTTTGTGTTCTGCGGTCTCGTACTCTTCTAGTCAGGCGGTAGGTGATATCCTCCGTAATTCTTATTTTGTTAAGGTGGTAAAGTAGTTGACAGTGACCGGTAAGGAAGCTCACAAGCCTTCTTATGTCGTTTCTGCCGTATTTTACGATATCAACTTTGGAAGGGTTGGACAGCTCTTTTAGCTTATCTGAGACCTTGGGAGTTATTCCAGTGGGAGATCCACATATTGCGTTACCAAATGTTTAGTGTCAGTTTCGTTGCCGTCAACGCCTATATGACCCATTACCCACCACAATTTTACTTGATAGTGTCGGGACAAGTTTTGTAAACTGACGAAGCAGATTAGAACTGATTTTGAACTGATCAACTGGGAGATCAGTGCTTTAAGCGCCGCTTGGCTATCGGTGAGTATGTGGATAAAGGCACCTTTGATGCCTGAGTGCAGGTTAATGTTAGGACAAGTCTCAATAGCGCAAAGCTCGGCCTGAAAAACACTAGGACTCTTTCCAAGTGATTTCAAAAATTTATGATTGTGCCCATACACACCGGCGCCATCTCCTGAATCTATTTTTGATCCATCGGTATACCACACTATTCCTTTTGGATCAAGCGACGGTCCGCCAATATTCCATATATCACGGCTTGGGGTCACAATTTCAAACCTTCTACCAAAGTAGAGTGATTTGGGCGATATATCTATCTATCTACCGCACGATGTTGACTGACTTTTTTTGCCTGAAATTTATGCTATTGACGTGGATGACGTTCATTTTTAGTAGAACTGTGCCACATGCTACACTGCTAGTGAAACAATGGCTATATTGCGTGACAAATTTCTTGGACGTGTAACTTCTCGAAATGGAGACTTCGATTGGTCGCCGAGTTCGAGCGATGTAACACCATTAGACTTTTTCCTTTGCGGCTATTTTTTGGCGCAACAGCTCTTTAAGTACCAGGGCCTAGCTTCTTGCAATCACTCGTGTTGTGTGCGTTATATTTTTCACACGAATGGAAGGGATCTACAGTTTAGTGCCGTATCCGAAAGGCAATTTGGTTTGAGGAGCTTTTTCGAGACAACAATACTGTCGGATGTTTGTCAGACGTGAGAGGTGGGACCGTGAAAAATTTGTTGGTGTTTTCTGGGATCCGAACTTGGAACCTGACGCGCAGTGGTCCGACACACTAACCACTTACTCCACGGAGCCCACTTACGCCCTTTGCGGCTATGTTAAAGATAAAGTCTACGCCAGTGCTCCAGATATTGTATTCCATTACTAACCTCAGAGTTTGTACTTTAGATTAAAATAAAAATATCACCACTTTTCATGAAAACGTTGCGTTTTTCTATTGATTTAAAATGATAACTCTTGTTGGATGACCCTTTACTCTGATGAAGTCCAAAATCTGACAGACGGTAGTATTTATCGTTTGAAGCGCCGGCTATTACAGCCTTGGCGAATGTATAAATCAGTTTAGTATCCATACCTTATGTTCACAACTCCTGCATATATACAAATCTAATTTGCATATAGGGCCTGTTAGTGAGTCATGTAAACATTTTTGAAAAATTCATATTAAATTGCATATCTGGCATTTACCGTAGAAATATTTGTTTTCGATTACGAAAACGTTAAAACTAATTAAAACACCATTAGACATTATAATCAGATAAAACCGTTGCCTTTTGTACATACCTACGTATGTATATCATTGCATATATTAATCAGACAGCCTTCGAACTGGAATTTCCACTAAAAGAACAAATTCCCCTCGGTCCAATTTGGAAGAAAATTTCAATGATAATACATAATAATAATGTGGGAGACATGTGAGGGCAGGTGCGAATGGTTCCACGGAGCGACTAAAACACAGAATATCAGCCAAACACTGTTATACTGACCACCAATGGTTTGTGGGTCCTTCGACCTCAATAAACATGTGAACCACTCGACTTAAGGTCTCGCAAACACACACAACAGTGACTACTGCCGCGCAGCATATACATATTTTTTTTGGGGGTGTACTGGACTACATTTACATTTTACAATTTCGTTTTATGTTGCATAGCTACTGTGTTGCTGGCCAACCACTGTCACTGGTGTAGTGTAAGAACCGCGACTTAGTGGTCAGTCCAAATGTAGGCTAAGGCAAGTTAAATGCTCTCAAGTTACACACAATGTTGTACCTTCAAATGGTAATTTGGTCATTCAGTGAAAGCAGATGTGCGTTTGTTTTGACTGAGGCTTGCATGCATTCTTTGTTTCCACTCGCAAGATATCCTTACTTTAGATAATTTATTCTTAAGACAATAAAATTGCGCATTTGTATTTTATATCCCCACTTGCCCTCCGAGACTAGGTGAGCGAATGGTGGGCATGCTGTTTTCAGCAAATAAAGTCATGACTTCTAAATATTAATTGGCCATATTGAGAGCGTTGCGCGTACTAAATATCTGAGCTTGTGGCTTTCTAAGATTTTTTCGTGCATTTCTCGGCACTTTTAAAAACTCAAGGAAACGCCTCTGACGAAAGTTTTGCTATCTACTGACGGAGATTTTACTACACACAACTTATTGAAAACCTACTTGATTGGACATTTTAAGAGCTTTGTCTTCTTCTTCCTATTTCGAAAGATCTGGAAACAAGCGGTCATAACCCTCCCACTTCATTGCATTTCTACTGATCCGCCTAGGGGTTCGCCCAAACGAGTGAAGGAGCTTTGCATTCCAATTCATATTAAAACTAAAAATGGAAATCGAGTTCTCGAAATTTTTGGAAGTACTCTAACTACTCAGAAGAGAAAAATTAATGTGTATCCAACAACTACAAGCTATCAAAATTAATCCTGTCATGACCCTAAAAAAGACTTTAATATATTTGCTAATTATTTGCCAACAGCATTTGATGAAACCACGTCTTCGCCTTTCTCATTGACGAAAGTTCTATTCTTGAAAGTAAGGTTTGGGCCAGGTGTGCGTTTCCGTTTGAAGTGCGCATTATTTCGACTTGCTTGCTTAAGCGGATCTACAATTCGAAGTAAACCTGGGCCTTAACCAACAAGCCTATACATTGAGTTTGGTCTTTAGCTAATTGCCTTCAACTTCGCACTCCAAGTTGGACTATTGGTTCCCATCCGCTCTACATGTCCTAGCCATTTCATCCAATACGCAGCTTTTGACCAGGTCGATGTCACTGTACAGTTTGTAAATTTCGTCATTGAATCTTCCAAAACCCGTCAACCCAAACGGGACCGAATATCTTACGAAGAATTTTTCACTCGAAGGGACCAAGGATATCTTCACCCGCTTTCAACAAAGACCATGTCTCGGCGCCGTAAAGCAGAACTGGGATGATCAGGGGCTTATAAAAAGTCTCCTCCGTTGTTCGAGATAGGGCTTTACTGTTGAATTGCCTTAGTAGCCCAAAAACCCGAGATTGGCAAGACTCATTCTTCGCTTAATTTCTGCACTGGTGTCGTTTTTAGAATGACAGGGATGTCAAGATGTCAAAAATAGACATGGCTCCATACAATTGCTCTCTATAGACGCTCTCATGCGCGGCCTTGAAATCGATAAAACAATGATGAGCATCGATTTGAACTTCTAGGGTTTTCTCCAGGATCTGCTGAAGTGTAAATATTTGATTGATGATGGACTCTTCTGAGTTTAAGCGGCGCTGGAGTGTCCAATAAGGTTGCTGATGAACGGTTTCAGACGTTCACACAATGTCGTAAAGATCTTGTGTGCAATGTTGAAGAGGCTGATGCCTCTATAATTGACGCAGTTGAGGGGGTCTCCTTTCTTGTGGATCGGGCAACGATACTGAGATTCCATTCATCAGGCATACTTTCATTTGACCAAATCTTATAGATGATTTTGTGTATGGTGATTGGTGATTTTACTAAAGATTTCGTGCAAACACGAAGATCGTTGTCCTTTTGTAATTTGTAGGGCTGGTTCGTAATTAAAGTTTGTTACATAGTACGAAGGTTACCCCGGTACAACATCCAACCTTGAGGACCAGATGCTTTTACGCAACCGGCAGGAAGAAGGGTCAGTAACACCGATGCTAGTAATACACTGAGCTAGTAATACATGAGTTCTGCCGTTGGCCCAATAAGGACTCATCCGCCAGCAAATCTGTTTCAACATCTCAGTATTTATAATCCTTATTGACCTTAGCTCCGAAGTGATATGATCTTCAACTTGAAATTTTCGCTTTTACTTAAGAAAGCTTCTAAATTTCAATTTCAACAAGAACTTCCTCGTCACCATCCCCTCCAGATCACTCTGTAATGATGATACATTCTTAGAAGATGGGTCAATCCACTTCTACACTTACGGCTCAAAATCCAAGGATGGAGTTGGTGGAGATGTTTTCTCTGACAGGATTAATCTTAAGCACTCCTTCCGTCTTCCAAATCATTGTAGCGTGTTCCAGGTGGAAATTTTGGCGATCAAAGAAGTCTTATCTTGGCTTAAGAAAATCGTGATATCTGCTAAAAATATCCGCATCTTTTCAGACAGCCAAGCAGCAATCAAATCCTTGGAATCGACCTCTATAAATTCCTTAGTAGCTCTAGACTGCCGCTCGTCTCTCGTGGAGATGGCTGAGCAGTTCAATATTCAACTGTGTTGGGTGCCGGGGCATAGGGACATTCCAGGGAATTGTGAGGCCGATGAACTCACCAGAATAGGAACAACTATACCCATCCTGCCGGACAAAGGCTCCTTATGTATACCAATCGCTACTTGCAAACTTAAATTTATGGTGGATGCTATCGAGAGTACGATCCTTAGGTGGACGAGTGGATCCACATGTCTAGCGAAAAAACAAATTTGGCCGAACCTAGATCTTAAACGTTCTAAGTTTTTGACTTTTCTCAACAGATTGTATATCGGCGCTATAATAGGTGTCATCACTGGACACTGTCTAATAGGCAAGCATGCCACAAGGCTAGGCGTTTTTGCGAACGACTTTTGTAGAAGCTGCATGGATGAAGAAGAGAAGGAAACTATTCCTCACCTTCTTTGTTCCTGCCAAGCTCTCTGCCATAGAAGGAATCTTCACCTAGGAGCCCCGTTTTACAACGACATAGGCGACATAAAATATATTGATATCAAAAGCCTCCCACGCTTTATAAGAAGCTCAAAATGGTTTAACGAGTACGTAGGAGGAAATTTCTCCCATGATCCATGTGGTATCACAATGGACCTATTATTGGTCTAAGTGTGTTGGCGTTTCTCAGCTGGCAGCCACTTCAACCTAACCTTCTGAGAAGGACCTGTGGAAAAACCTACGCAAACTAGGAATAGGTAAACAGCACCCTATACCTGCCGTTGATATAAACTGCGATCTGCTTAACTCTAGCTTTATAGCAACCTCGAACTCCAACACCGGAGCCATAGACTCCTATTTGGATTTTGAAAACGATAATTTTAATGAATGAACTCCATTTTAGTAAATTTTAAAATGTGAATGCTGTAGAAGCGATCGCCAGCGGGCCTGATGAAATTCATACGAAGTTTGTAGAAATGGTCCTTCCTGTAATACTTTCTTACATTACAAACATATTCCATGTGATCCTTACAACTTCTACCTTTCCAAGTCAATGGAAGAAAGTGAACACCATTTCCCATTCCGAAGAAGCAAACAGGCAACACAACAGAATACAGTCCAATCACAATCCACCCATTTTTATTTAGAGTTTTTGAGAGAGCTTTATTAGTGCAAATTAAAAAATACCCAACAATAAGCTAAACAACCTATTAAATACTAAGCAGTCAGGCTCTCGCTCTAACCGTAGTTGTAAAATAGCATTATTATCTGCAGCAGATGAAATAAGAAAGTCTATAGATAAAAACATGTAACATTCTTACATAACTCTGCTGGACTTCTACAAAGCCTTTGGCATCGTCAATCACTCCATTCTATTAAAAAACTAATATTGGAGTTCAAGTTTTCTGTGAAATCAACGAATCTTATTTATTCCTACTTGACGGAAAGGTCCCAGTCTCTTGTCGTAAAGAGTCGACCATCTTGCTTTCTTCCTGTGGTTGATGGTGTTCCACAGGGCTCCATCCTCAGTCCTAATCTGGTAAGACACTGTTTAGTGCACATAGGTGCTGACGACCCGACGTTCAGTTATTTACTAGTTGCCCTCTCCACTCTGCTGCTCATGGCATAGCGAATATGAATCAGGACCTTGAATCCATTTTGATATGGTCACAAGAAGGAACAATCTTGTTTAAGCCCCGCAAAATGAGGTTAATAATACAAGAGAAATCCATAAATCCATCCATAATCCAGGAGAACCCAGAACGTTAACCTGCTTGCTCATTTCCAGAGTTCTATCAAGATGTTCCTTGATGCAGTGATGAGTGCAATTATCTCTGCAGTTTTAACATTCCGTTAGGTTGCCTTTCTTTGAGACCTTGATGATCATTCTCTTATTTAGAGAAAGTCTCGATGTTTCAACGCTATACCATTAATGGCAACAGAAGGTCTGCTGATATTGCTAGCGAAGCTTTGTAGAATTCAGCAATTTATCATGGCAATAATTTTATTCTTATTATCTTCTCCGGTTGCTAATGCAAATCATGGCTAGCTCCTTGTGAATGACGACAAAATTCTGCAGAGGTGGCGGCAGTATTGTGAACGACTTTTGAAGAACAGTTTCCCGGCTATACTTTCCAAGAGCCACCCCGAACTGTGAAGAAATACCCGACATTACAGTCGAATGCTACAAAAAATGCAAGGTAGCAATCCCATGTCTCGTACCGATTTTCAGGAGCTGCATCTTAAATAACCACGTGCGCCACTCATGGAGACGAGTGAGCGTGGTCTTCATTTCGATGGTGGGGAGGCGCGGCCATGAGAACGCGAAATATTTCAGACCAATTAGTCTCCTCCTCTCTATTGAAGAGCCTCGAGGGCGTTCTAGACAACCATCTGCAAGATACAATCGAGTCATCCCTCTCCAAATCCCAGCACGCATACATCAATGGAAGATCTACGGAAACAGCTCTTCATGAAGTAGTGCGAACAATAGAAAATTCCATACACTATAAGAAATACACTTTAGCTACCTTTCTAGACATAGAACGAGCTTTTAACAATGTACATACTGAAGTAATTTTGGAGTTCCTCAAGGAGTCAATGGATAGTCTTTATGCTCAGCAGTAGAATTATTCAGGCATCTCTAGGAAACAGCACGATAACCAAATTTGCCAGTAGAGGAACGCCCCAAGGCCGGGTCATCTCACCTCTACTATGGCTAATAGTCATGAATAAAATTCTTTTATGTTTAGACAGAGAACGAATTAAAGTAGTTGGGCATGCGGATGACTTGGTGATCTTAGTGTAGGGACTGTTTCCCTCCAGATCATGAAATGGCTCTAGGTAAAGTCACCGCATGGGCAAAAAAGTGTGGACTTGGAGTCAACCCGAATAAAACTGAACTGATGCAACTAACACTTCTACCTACCTACCCTACAGTCGACGAAGTTAGTGAGGCGGTCAAATACTCCAAAAAATGAAAAGCGGTTGGGCCAGACGAAATGCCCTCTGAGTTCTGGAAAACGATGGGAGACATCTGGTTCAGATGGCTCAGAATTCTCATCTCCAAATTAATGAGAAGTGATCCAATGCCCAATCAATGGATAGAAAGCTACCTTCTCACTGTGTACAAAGGGAAGGGTGATGAAGCTGATGCCGCACACCATGAAGATCGTTGAGTGGGTATTAGGTAGCCGACTGCGGAAAATAATACGGCTATCTGATGATCAGTGCGGGTTTGTCGTGGGTAAATCAATCACAGATGTAATCCAAAGTATAAGGATCTTAATTGAGAAACATCGTGATTCCTTAAGGGATTTGCATATTGTATTGGCTGACTTTGAAAAGGCATTCGACAGACAAACACGAGATCTGATATGGATGGCGCTAAGATATCGAGGGGTTCCAGAAACCTATGCACAGATAATCATGGATATGTGCGAAAGAGCAAAGACAAAAGTAAGATGCCCCGCTTGAGTAACCGAAGAGTTTCCAATCAAAGTTGGGGAGTACCAAGGAAGCGTCTTAAATCCTTTGCTCTTTATTGCATTTTATTGATCCAAAATCGGGAGGCCTCCCGATATTTTCTGAGGTCAAATAGACGAACCCTACAGGCGGATCAGTAGAAATGCAATGAAGTGGGAAGGTTATGATCTATTGTTTTCGGATCATAACTTGGGTATCGGATACCTCGTATTGACCGAACCTCCATCTACTTAGCTGATTCTAAGGGGAAACTATAAGAGACCCGTCCAAAATCTTCACCAGATGTCGACGAAAGCTGTGACCACCTATCCGTGTTAGCTCCTTGACGAATCTGCATAAGGTCCTACTATAGCATCTCATTGCTCTTGCTTTGGATTTTGATACCGTGGACTTCGCTAATCTTCGTACGGTACAGGGTCTTAAATTCGCTTCTACCTTTTGCGTGTTAAGTGTCCTTATTCACGGGCATGTTGTTCCAGTAAAGTGCAATTACTGTCATCGCCAGAGCTAAAAGCTTACTGCTTGTTACCCGTGGCAGGCTACTTAAGGGTTCCAATAAGGCAGCCGAAAATAAGCGAATTTTAAAGGTTTTTGTGTCGAAAATACATAATTTAAATTTTAGGTACATAGTCTTACATCTGCTGCATTGATTTGAAGCATAAGATCCAAAACAAATTGGATTTATAAGCCCACATGCTCTAGGTGAACCTAAAAAATGTTACTACAAGTATATACCTAACGTACTCGTATTTATAATATTAGGTCATTACATATGAAATTATCAATTTTTATGTGGAAAGTTAAACAACACTATTTCAAAAATTAACAAAGTATATTCCAAAAAATAACCTCCATTAACATCTATCGTATTTTTCCAACGTTCCACTAAAGCTAATATGCCTCTTTTGAAAAAGTCCTTATCCTTTTGGTCCAAGAAGTTCTCAAAGTCGTGTTTTATGGAGTCTGAGCTTATGAACTGTCTTTTTTGGAGGTGATTGCCCAAACTTTAGAAAATGTGATAATCGGTCGGGAATAAGTCTGGTGAGTAAGGTGGATGAGAGAAAACTTCATATCCCAACTCCACCAGCTTTAGGAACGTTGACTGTCTTCATGTAACCTATTTTACCTATTGTGTATGCAAACCCTTCATAAGTATTTAAACAGACTCGTTCTCGATCAGCAAGAGGTCCCCGGACTGGTTCTGCGTTGCCTGCTACCGTGAAAGAGTCACGAATTGTGCATGGAGTTAGTAGTTCCGAGGGACTTATGGCCACAGTCGTGTTTAAAAAGCCCGCTGAAACCGCCGACAAGGAAACTATCGGAATGGAGGCATTTGCCAAGGCTTTTCCTTCTCACTGCTATCGCTGACAATGCTGGCTACGATTCTGCTCAGTTGATCGCGCAGTTGCACACTCAAGGAAAAACCACGGCCGGGTTAGACATCGATAAAAGAAAGATCGGTGATATGAAGGAGTTGGGCATCACAGGCCATAAAAGACTCTGCCAGGCTGAGTGAAATTCTGTCTAAGGAACATTCTAGCCCGTCCTTTATTACACGGCCGGATGGGACTTGGACGGACTCCTCTAGTGAGTCACTGGAACTTTTAATGCAAACACACTTTCCAGGATGTAGTAATGAGATTGCCCTCCCACCAGTAGCTCAGGTCGCGCAATCTTCTTCCTGGAATGGCATTAAGACAACAATTACAGTAGTTAATACCTCCTGGGCTATTAACAGTTTCTCTCCCTATAAATCGGTCGGCCTTGACCGCATTGTCGGGATTATGCTGCAAAAAACATTGGACCAGGTGGTCCCATGGCTAGTACCGATCTACAGAAGCTGTATTCTCCTAAACCACGTTCCCCTGAGCTGGAGACGTGTTCGTGTTGTGTTTATCCCGAAAGCTGGGAAGCGGAGTCATGGATCCTCAAAGGATTTTAGACCCATCAGCTTATCCTCTTTTCTTTCAAAGACGTTGGAGCGCATCTTAGATACACACATTCGAAATACCCTAGACAAATCCCTTCTATCCAAATCTCAACATGCGTACACTAAAGGGCGATCGACGGAGACGGCGCTCCACGAAGTTGTGCGAACGATAGAAAAGACAATCCACTTCAAACAATATACCCTAGCTACCCACTTAGACATTGAAGGCGCCTTCAATAACGTCAGTACGGAATCGATTCAGGAAGGTGTTGGAAGGTTTATTAGCAAATGGATATTGACAATGCTAAAAACTAGAATCATTCAATCTACTCTCGTCAACAGCAGCTCCACCATATCTGATGTTAGAGGAACTCCTCAAGGTGGGGTCTTATCTCCTTTTCTATGGCTTATGGTCATCAACAAAATTTTGTATAGACTTGATAGGGATGGAGTTAAGGTCGTCGCGTATGCGGATGACGTGGTAATACTGGTGTCGAAGATGTTTCCATCCGAAATCAGTTTTTTTTTTTTTTTTTTCCGGAGTTGGTGAAAAATCTTCCATAGACACTATGAGAATAGCAAGCGCGTTCTCATAGTAAAGTCAGATTTTTACTAACCAAAAAACACCACCCTTCGATATAAATTTGTGAGATATGGTAACTAAGTAATAACTTATCAAGCAATGTTTCTATCACAAAATAAAAGCGTTTGGCAGGCTACTTCCCACTGAAAGATACTGCATGTTCCGCAATCTAAACGCGGTTTATCATTATCTCGCAAAGTCGAAGGGTTTCGTCCTTTGTAGTCGGCGCAATAAATTGCTCTCATCCAATATTTGTAGGACTGTATTGTTGACATGTCCGATTAGTCGGTTTCTATGCTTTCTCGCGAAGCTTCTAGTTTCAGCTTCGATTGTCGGAATTCCGAGATCCCTGTGGATATCGTCGTTTCTAATATACCACGGTGCTTGGACAATCTCTCACTTTATTTTGAAAAGTTTGTAAAATATTGGCATTTGTTTTCTTGGTACAACCCCAAAGTTGTATACCGTAGCTTTAGTACTTGCTTGTATAAAAGCAGTTTGTTCTCAGTACTGAGCTGGGAATGCTTTCCGAGTAACCAGTACATTTCGCTATATTTGATTTCGAGTTCTTTACGTTTCATTTTCACGTGCGAATTCCATTTCAGTCTTGCGTCGAGTGTCATTCCCAGGTATTTGGCCTCGTTTGCAAAAGGTATTCGGGCCGAGTTTAGGAAAATTGGCAAGTTATTAGTTTTCTTGTAAGTGAAATTCACGTGAACAGATTTAGATTCGTTGAGGGCAATCCGCCAGTCCCTCGTCCATTCATTTACTTTATTTAGCGCGTTTTGCAGTTTTCAGTCGTTTCTTCGATTGTTTTACCTACTGCTAGGATAGCGGTGTCATCGGCAAACGTAGCTAGGATAGTGCCATCTTCTTTCGGTATATCTCGAGTATATAACAGATAGACAAGCGGCCCAAGAACGCTTCCTTGTGGTACGCCGGCCGAAATTTCTTTGAGCTGCGAGTATTCGTTTCCATATCTAACACGGAAGAGTCTATTCCCCAGATATGATACTAGAATATCGTATAAGCACACAGGGAGAACTTGTCGTAGTTTGGATCAAGAAATACACTTGAGCAAATCTTTTTTTCTTCAAGTGCTTTCCCGATTACGTCAGCAATTCTATGCACCTGGTCAATCGTCGAATGCTTACTTCTGAACCCAAACTGGTGGTCAGGGATAAGATTATTTTCGACTATAACCGGTTGGAGACGCCTTAGTAATATCCTCTCGAAAATTTTGGATATGATTGGAAGAAGCGAAATTGGTCTATACGATTTTACCTCATTTGGCGGTTTTCCTGGTTTTAAGACCATTATTACTTCCGCAACTTTCCATTGGCTCGGAACGTGTTTTAATCTGAGCGCAGCATTTACAATATAGAGCAGCTTAATCAAAGCTTTTCTAGGTAAAACTTTGAGAATTTCTCCGGTGATTAAATCATAACCAGGACATTTCTTAGGTTTTAGAATCTCGATCTCAATCTTGAGTTCCCTAAGCGTTGCACTTATGAGTGTTAAATTGCCAGATGGTTAATCCGGCCTATTGACGTTATCGTAAACCACTTGACTATTGTATGGTTTAAAGGTTTCTTCCAGGTGGGCCGCAAAGACGTCCGCTTTTTCTTTATCTTCCCTCGCCCATTCATTTTGATTCAATTTAATTGGCGGCGCGGGGACTTTGGGCCTTTTGGTGCCTTTTATGGCTCTCCAAAGTGAATAATTGGAATCTTTTTTAGCTGTTAGACTTTCACGGTAAGAGCCTATTGCACGATTCTTAAAATCCTTAATGGTTTTCTTCAACGATTTGCACAGACGATTCAAGTGTGTTTTATGCTGCGGAGCACGACTCCGTTGCCATTTTTTACGCGCTTTTCGTTTTTCCTTGACCAATTCCTTTATTTCCGGAGGATATCGTGAGCCGTATTTGTCCGGCGTTTTCCTTGGAATGGGAGTATTATTCCAAGAGGCGAGCTGTACGATCTCGACGAAGCGATCAACTTCAACCTCAAGTTCATAGGGTGTCGTAAGTGGAACGCTCAGTTCAACATTGTCTTCAATTTCGTTCCTAAAACCTTCCCAGTTAGTTGTTCTACCAGTTAATCTCGCTGGCTCTAGGTTATAGACTAGTTTTTCGCTCAATGTCAAAATAATTGGGGAATGATCAGACGACAGATCAAAACTCTCTTTGACTTTTCTATGGTTGGTAGACATTCCTTTCACAACGAAAAAATCTATCAGATCAGGTATTTTTGAAGTATCAGTTGGCCAGTAAGTCGGTTTACCCGTCGAATGGAAATCGCAATTGTACTCCATACCTGCCCGATAGAGCATTCTACCTTTTTTCGAACTGTATCTTGAGCCCCAGAACGTGTGTTTCGCATTAAAATCGCCGCCAATAATGAAATTAGGTTTAAGCGATTCAAACATGTTAGTAAAATCACTTTTTTCAAGCGCGGAACGCGGTGGACAGTAGATAGACGAAGTTTTAAGAGTACGCTGACTATTTTTAACTCGAATCGTGCACAGTTGCAAAGTTTCAAGCTCTATCTTTAGGTCTTCCGATTGCTCGATACAGTCTTTAATAAGCAAGGAAGATCCGCCTCTCGCTTTTCCCGAAGGGTGACAAGCGTGGTAATCATTATATCATTTTATTTTTAAATGCGATTCCTTTTTGATGTGGGTTTCAGAAATCAAGCAAATATCAATATCTTTTTGGCGCATAAATATTTCTAATTCGTCAAGTTTTTGCAAAAGTCCGTTTGCATTCCAAGTACATATTTTCAACATTCGTTTGTCGTTCATGTTCTAGTTGAAGTGCGCGTTTTCTGTGAATTATTTTCAAGCTTAACCAGCCTATCGAGAATAATTTTATTTATTTTGCCTTGTTCTTCAAGTTTCGCGAGAATAACTGAGAAAACATGAGAAAAGGGGTCGGTCGAAATTTCAAGGTTTTTTGGTTTTTCGGAAGCCACGGCCTGAGCATAAGACTGCATTGCTGCTGTCCGAGGGTCATTACCCGGTGGCTTTTCTAATCTTAGCTTTTCAGTACCGTTTCTTTTAAGAGCAGAGGTCGAGGGCTTTTCTGTTGTCAATCTTTCCCTCACCTTTTTGTGCTCTGAACCCGGTAGTTTTAATTTGCCTACTTTCTCCGGCGCGATCTTACGCTTTGGTTTAGTTTGCAATTTTGATTTTATATTTAGTGGCTTAAGGAACGCATCTCTCCGTAATCAGTGAGATTATGGAAGGTGTCTTGGGCAAGATTAGCTCATGGGCCACTGCTCTTTACCACTAAAACCAAAAAGAAGTAAGAAGTTGGGAGGTAGGAAGTGGGGACTTCGCCCGAAGATGGTCTTATGGATGTACACTGACGTGGTGCGTCCTATTCTTTCCTATGCATCGCTAGTCTGGTGGCCTGCGTTAAGGAAAGCTTATAACATCAAACTTATCAATAGGGTACCAAGAACTGAGGCTATAGGCCCAACGGGTGCCATGAGGACATGTCCAACCGAAGCCTTGAACGTTGTTCTCCACGTTTTACCACTCGATTTTCACATTATGCATCTATCAACATGTAGTGCGGTCAGGCTAAGGGAAACAGGATGCTGGCGCACCAACCCGTATGATCACAACAGTATCCAGAGTCTGCTACCACAGGATCTGGTAGCTAATCTGACTAATATATAACTCCCACAGTGAACTTCAGAAATGACGTCACGGTCAAATTCCCTAACAGCGCGGAATGGGAAACTGGCGAACTGACCAATGAGTTCGAAACAACACTCTTCACCGACGGTTCAAAATGGACTGCGGGGTAGGGGCGGGGATATTCTCTGATTCCCTCAATATTTCCAGGTCTTACTGGCTTCCTGATTCGTGCAGTGTCTTCCAGGCGGAAGTTTTTGCTGCAAGTGAGGCCTGCCGCCTACTTAAGCAAACCTCTACACCCCTAAATATCATTGTCATCCTCATTGACAGCTAGGCGGCTATATTATCTGCCACTTCATCCTCAAGGATAGTAGAACAGTGCAAAAAAGAACTCGCCTCGCTTGGTCATCGGTTAAGGATCTGTCTCCTTTGGGTTCCGGGTCATAGCAACATTGAGGGGAATGAGCGAGCTGATGAACTCACGAGGCAAGGATCTGCCCTTGATGCTTCCCTAGCAATGGAGGTGAACGTCCCGTTGGGGGTCCTTCAGGGACGCATCTTCACACACTATCTGCTAAAGGCTGATAGCAGATGGCAGCGGATGCGGAACTGTGTCATCTCCGGGCAGATGTGGCCCAAATACTCCCAGAAAAGAACGCAAGATCTACTAAACAGAAACCGCACAGATATCGCAAGAGTTCTGGCAGTTAGTACTGGCCACTGGCCGGCCCATCGCTGTTCATGCGGCCAGAATAGGCATTACATTTAATGCACACTGTCGTAGCTGCAATTCTGCTGACGAGATAGAAACAATCTTACACTTCCTCTGCAAGTGTCCGGCTTTAGTCAAGGTTAGACAGCATACCTTAGGTAAACCCTTTTTCGACAACCTAATAGAGTTAGCGGAGATTAGCATTGGGGATATTATCAGTTTCCTCAATGTATCGGGGTGGATTTGAATAATCCTCACTCCTTTTTCTTTTCCCTTTTCCCTAGCAGTTAACGTCCTTTTTACATCCGATAGGTCACTTACGTTGTGGTATTAAAACGGCGCTTCTGCGCTCATTAAGTGTCGGCATGGTTTTGCTGACACAACGATTTCTACCTACCTACCTACCTGGGCATCACAGAGTCCTTTGCCGTCAAACGGCAAGTATTGCTGTCGGCATCGGAGACTGCAAAAATGATCCTAAGAGTGGATAACATCATCCGATATGCATGACGAAGGCGAGTTCGCACGAACTCCTATTCGCCTACATATCGAGAAGCATTTTGGGCGACAGGCTATTATTTGAGCTAGGAGAGCAAAAACTGGTGGAAGCCGACGAAATGGGATGGCGGCGAAGCGAGGCCCTGGCAAACATCGAGCAGACCCAAGCCTACTAAAAGACAAGGTTTGACTCCAGACGACAACGCAGTACCAGTCCGGGGACCTCGTGCTGATTGAAAACGAGCCCGCTGCAAGGAAGCTGGAACCGGAGGATGTTCTCAGTATACAGCAAAACCAGCGAAAGCTTAATGTCTTAGCATCCGACAAGATAAACGTTGATGCGAACTTCCGGAAGAGGACTTCTTGAAAGATATGAGCGGCAGAGTTCGGATCGTGAGGACATAATAATTTAAGGATGGCCGAGTTGTAAGATCAACAGTACATGCAGACCCTTCAAAAGTATTTCAACAGACACTGTAGCTGCTTTTAGGGTCAAACACCGACAGTCGACACTGATAACAACTGATCATCGAATAGTACTCAGTGAATAAAGCACATTGAATAATACGTGCATCCGCATTTACCCTTTTTGAGTTTGTTCTTGGTTTGTTCCCCTCTCTTTCTTTTCACTATAGTAACATAAATACGAGTATGTAAGATATGTTCTGATTTGTAACCACGAAATACGAAACTATCTTCGACAACCTAGCCTCCTCATCTACTTCTTGAATAGCTGCACATGCACACATCTCCTCTTAATCTAAATACGCATCGACTCAATTGGTTTTTGACTCTGGCAGTTGATTTTCTGTTTCTTTAATATTTGTTCAATATAATCCGAAGGTAACCAGATTAGCCGGATTAATGAATTGCATTTCGATCTAAGCCTGACCGTGATATATTGGCAAACCGCCACACATTCAATGCGGCGACGATTGCGGTCGCTTGAATTATTGCCTTTTGTTGTGGCATTTGTGCGATTGCTTCATGTCGGATTCATCCCTGCTAGCGGAAGTATCCATTCTACCTGAATAATCTTTCGTTCGTTTCGTTTGTATTTTATTCGCATTTAATTTTTTTTTCCCCTCTACAATATTTATTCTTTCTCGATTTCAATTCAAAAGTGACATTGCGCTTCATTGCGCTGAGCTGTGGCGGTATTTGCTTTCTAACTTTGCAATTCGATGTCAAGGACTTTCTTGATGGAAATTGTAGATGTTTATAATAACAATGCATTTTCAATAAAGCAGAATGGTAAATAAAATTTCAGTATGTATGTATGTAGTACATATCTCTATAACAGAGAACAACTTAGTAATGTAGAAATCCACATACCATATATTGCGTGACTGATTTAGTATGGAAATCGATTAAGGAGCTGGATACATTTTTGAACTGATATCAAGCCCATAAAGGTTGCAAAGGTAATCAAGGTTGCAATTAAATTACTCGTACTCCAATACTTTGATTGATGAGAATAGTCAGTCTGCCACGGACTTCTTATTTTACGTTTCTGTTTTTCAAAAATAATGCATACACTATAGAGCTCTCAATCATTGAAGGTATTGTTAATTGCAGTGTAGGTGTTGCCTGAACATTTAGTACTCCATCCACTCGTCTTGGTGGTCAAACGGTAGTGCATGCGATTATATGCAAACACAAGCGCTTTTACTTACATAGCTTAGGTCTACCAGCTCCTGCTCTTAACCCTCACGTGGTGTGAGGTGGTGGTGGTGTCCGCTGAGTGCTTAGTAGATGACAACGGACGTATTCCTTAGGTGGAGTTAACGGTGGCGTCTAAGGTTCCAGTAAGACTGAACTTAGTGAACACGTTACGTGAGCTGCTTCGACATATTTGGATCTCAAATCAGTAAGGAATTTCCAAGGTTAGTCAGGATCTTGGAATATAGATGGTGGCGGAGGAGTCCTTATTGGGCTAACGGCAGCGCTCAGACTCCCGTAGTGGACTAATGGCATCGGTGTACTTCCCGGCCCCACGTCCTAGTGGTATAGGTTAGGTAAGATTTGCTATCTGCACCACGATGCAGACACACTTAGACCAGTAAAGGTCCATTGTGATGCCAAGGATCTACCATTAGACCACTCAGGGACTAATAATACCAACTGGAGCTTTTGATGAAGCGATGGATGTTCAAGATGCCTAAGGACGCCAAATCGCTGAGGTCGTCAAGGAAGGGAGCTCCTATATGGAGCATTCTTTTGCGTGATAGAGCAGGACATGTGCATAGGAAGTGAAGAACGGTTTCCTTCTCCTCCTCGTCCCTACAGCTCCTGCAGAAGTCATTGGAAAAGAGGCCAAGTCTTTTGGCATGTTGGCCGATTAGACAGTGTCCGGTGATGACACCGATAAGGCAGCTGATCTGTAATCGCTTTAGTTTAACCAACTCGGCACTACTTTTCTGGTCCAATTTAGGCCAGATATGCCTCGAAATGTGACACGTTGAGCCAATATCTCACCTTAGGTTGGTCTTGCTATTGGCGTACAGCTTCAGTAGATGCTTACCTGTAGCGAGGGGCATACCAAGGGCTTGCCTATTTGGCAGAATCCATAGAGAAGTACCCTGTCTAGCGAGTTCGTCCGCCCTACAGTTTCCTGGAATGTCTCTGTGACCTGGCACCCAGCATAGGTGAATGTTGAACTGCTCTGTCATCTCTGTAAGAGACAAAGGGCAGTCTAAAATGGTCTTTGAAGTAAAAGAGCACTATTCCCGGGGCTTGATAGCCGTTTGACTGCCAGTGAACATGCTAATATCGCTGACAGACAATACATTACATTTCAGCCAAGACAGGGTTTCCTTAATCGCCATGATTTCCGCCTGAAAAACGCTACAATGATCAGGGAGGCGGAAATGAGATGCTCAGATTGAGCTTATCGGAGAAAACACCACAGCCCACCCCACCTTTGGTCTAAGAGCCATCTGTGTAGAAGTGCACCGAATTTCCATCATCAGGGGGAGAGCCATCCCACGCATCCCGTTCACGGATACTCGTACGAAAGTGTCGGTCAAATCTCAGTTTCGGTGGGGTGTAGTCCGTCTTTTCATGTGTGAAGTTGAGAAGATGAAGGATCGAGGAGTGGCCAATGTGATAACTAGACCACTGAGAGGAGGCTTTAAGACGAATAGCCGCACTGGCAGCAGTCTGTCTGCCGAAGATATCCCGGGGTAACAGGTTGAACATAATGTTCAGTGCCGCAGAGGGGGTAGTTCTTAGTGCACCACTGATGCACATGCAAGCGGTTCTTTGCACTTTAGAGAGGTGAACAGCCCTGTCAAGAGCAGGCCACCAAACGATCACGCCATAGAGTAGTATGGGCCTGACAACAGACACGTAAAGCCAGCGAGTGATTTCAGGTTTCATACCCCAGCTCCTACCTATAGCCTTTTTACAGGAATAGAGAGCTACATTGGCTTTCCTTACGCGTTCTAGTAGATTGACTTTCCAGTTCAGTTTTCTGTCCAGAATAAGACCCAGGTATTTTGCATTAACAGTGAAGGTGAGACTGGTGCCATTAATCATAGGAGGGTCTACGTGGGGAACTTTATATATCCTTGTGAAGAGAACAAGTTCTGTTTTATGAGGGTTAACCCCCAATCCACAATTGGAGGCCCACCTAGTGAGCCGAGAGAGAGCATATTGGAGGATTTCCTTGAGAGTGTCTGGGTGCTTGCCAGACGCAGCAATGGTAATGTCATCAGCATAGGCAATCACTCTACAGCCTGACCTGTCCAGGTCGACTAGTAGCTCATTCACTACAAGATTCCACAGGAGGAGGGGACAAAATTCTACCTTGGGGTGTTCCGCAACAGGCAAGTCTTCTGGCCGATGCTCCACTCAGCTGTGTGTTGATAATCCTGCGTGTTAGCAATTGATTGATCAACACTCCGAGCGAAGTATCGACTTTCAGATTTGCAAGTGCGTCTGTGATTGCCTTTGGTGTGACATTGTTAAAAGCTCCCTCAACGTCAAGGAAGGCCACCATGGTATATTCTTTAATGCTCAGAGATTTTTCATTGATGCGCACATAGTGGTATAACATAAGGGCTGGCTCTCTATGTTGGAGATTATGCCGTCGGGTTAACTTCCCTACCATATAAAAAAAAAAAAACCATTAATAAGCAACCAACAGCCTCGGATGACCCTAGCAAATGTAAAAGACAACGATCTTCATATCTGCACGTGGAATGTTAGGTACCTTTACAAACCACGAGCAGTTGAACTACTTGCGGAGGCCCTGGACTGCTGCAAAACAGACATTACCGGCATCTAGGTGTGATAGGATGGGCCGGGTAAGAGGAGGATGGAAAACTGCGACATCTACTACAACAATTGCTACAGACAACAATGACAGCGTCTATTCGGGTGTGGATTTGTCATTAGAGGCAGACTTGGGCAAAAAGTCTTGAGTTTCTGGCACGTGAACGAGCGCCTTATGACTATCCGTATCAAGACTAAATTCACCAACATTAGCCTAATATTCGTTCACGCCCCTCATGAGAAGATGTACGACGAGACGAAGGATGACTTCTACCAGCTGTTGAACAACACGTGTGAGCAATGCCCTAGCCACAACGTTAAAATTGTCCTGGGTGATTTTAACGCAAAGCTCGGAAAGGAGTACGTCTTTAGTAGTGTGTTCGGAAATCAAAGCCTGCACGACATCACATCCGACAACGGATTCAGGGTAGTCGACTTTGCGGCGGGACAAAACGTTGTCGCAGCTAGTACGTGGTTTCCGCGTCTCGATATTCACAAGGGGATATGGCTTTCTTTTGATCGAAGAACCGTCAACCAAATCGATCACATTGAGATCGACGCAAGAGACTCTTCCAGTATTCTGGGTGTCTGGACTCTCCGAGGAACCAACGTGGACTCGGATCACTACTTAGTTATAGCCAAGGTATGGATGAGGATATCCAGAACGGAGCGAGGTCAACGAAATACTGTGAGGAAGTTTGACGTCAGATGGCTACAATCGCAAGAGATCGCCAGAGCCTTTGGCAATCGAGTTTGTTTTAATCTCCTATGCCGCCATTAGCAAATGTGGACGACCAGTAGGTGCGTTGCCAATAAGCCATCAGAGATGCCGCCTCCGATGTACTGGGCTTCTCACGGCCACCACAACGAAACCCCTAGTTTGTTGAAGTATACCGGCAAGCACACGCAGCAAAAAAAGAGGCGTACAAAGCGGCACTACATAGAATAGACTAGAGCTGCTCGCGAGCTCTACAAGTGGAGGAGAAAAGATCGACTTCGACTTCTCAGAAATAAGCAAAATGAGCATGAGAAGCGCTCGACTTTATTGCGGAAATGTTACCAAAAGTTAAAAAGAACATGCCAGGGTTCTAAAGCCAGAACAGAAGCCTACAGGGACGAATATGGCATGGTAATATAGTAGTAGAATCGCAGTCGGTGCTGAGAATATGGAAGTAGCACTTCTGTAGACTGTCAAACAGCGATGATGACCAAGAATCCGCTGTCAGACAGAACGAGACATTCAATAGTGACGATGATAGTCAAGATTCGCATCAACCCGATCAGAATGAAGTGAATGTAGCGATATCTAAACTTGAATCCGTCAATACTGGATCCGACAAACTTGCCGACGAGCTTTTCAAGGCAGGAGGAGATGAGTTGGTAAGAAGCATCCACCAGCTCATCTGTAAAATCTCGTTGCATGAAAGTTTGCCCGATGAATAGAACCTCAGGGTTGTTTGACCGATCCTGAAGAAAGGAGACCCTCTGAAGTGCGCCAACTACAGAGATATAAGTCTGCTCAGCATCGCACATAAGACCCTGTCTACTGTATTATCATATGTGAACGCATAAAACCGGTTGTCAACAACCTGATAGGTCCTTATTATTGCGGTTTCAGGCCGGAAAACTCTACCATTGACCAAATATTTACACTACGACAGATCTTGGTAAAAAATTCAGAAATATAAAATCGATACACACCACTTCTTCATCGATTCAAACTTTCCTATAATAGCGTGTAAAGAGATGAGTTATACAGAGCCATGTCTAGTCTCGCCATCACTGCCAAGATCGTCCATCTGTGCAGGATGACGATGGGAACCCTCGCTGCTCCATCAAAGTCGGAAAGAACAGCACCAAACAGTTCGATGTCAGGAAAGGTCTTAGACATGGTGACGCTCTATTTATTTGTTTAATCAGAGGCATAGATTTTGTCAAAATCGAATGAGGATACCCTTGGTTACTTCGAGAGAAAAGTCCTTCGAGTGATCCTTCATCAACATAGACAGCGAGTGGAGGAGAATGCACAATGGCGAAGTATACGACCTATGCAAGGACATCGACTTAGCCAGAAGAGTTCACATACAGCCACTAAAATGGCTGGGTCATGTAGAGTGAATGGGGCCGAACGATTCAGCCCAGAATATCTTCTAATCCACCCCGGATGGACGGCGTAGTAGAGGACGTCAAGTGCAGAGGGACATCAATATCTTGCCATGTGCATCTGGAGGAAATTAGCTAAGGACAGAGCTAAATGGAGAGGCTTATTGTTTGAGGCCCAAGCTCGCCCCGGACTGAAGCGTCACCTAACGAACGAACGAAAGCAGGACTGGGATGATCGGGTTCTTATATAGGGTCTCCTTAGTTATTTGAGATAGGGCCTTATTTTTTCCCTAATTTCTGCATTGATATCGTTTTCAGAATTAACAGCAGAGTCAAGGTAAACAAAGTGCCTTACTTCATCAAAGTTGTAGCTGCTCACTGTGATACATATTCTGTCCAATTCGTCGGTGTTGAATGTCGCTTTTTCTTGACAACATGTACTTCGTTTTGTCTCGTTTACCGCTAAATCCATTTCGACCGCTTCTCAGATTGTGCCTCTGACGTTGGCTCGTGAGCTTCGAGGTGTTGGTCAGACGCATAAGTTGTGGCATTGCCACTAGTCTTCATCACTTGATGCTGGCGGCATATGGGTATTTGAGAGATTTTGGCGAGGAGCTCGTAGAAACATTCTTTGGTGGCAGAGTCCTTTTGTTTACTTACTTACTTGGGTGGCGCTGCAGTTCCGGGTGAACCTGGTCTTCAATCAACAAGCCTCTCCATTTAGCTCGGTCTTTAGCTAATTGCCTACAGTTGCACACTCCAAGTTGGTCGAGGTAGCTTTGAACTTGTGCGCCCCACCTACGGCGATGAGGTCCTCTACTGCATCGTTCCTCCGGGCTAGATTCGAAGACTCTGCAGGTCGAAGCGTTGGTGTCCTAGCCATCTCAGACGTCCAATACGCAGTTTTTGACTAGGTCGATTATTAGCCCTTGATGCAGCAGCAAGCGTTCTCCATCGTCATCATGCACAGACGAACAAGTTTGGCAGGGATGTCAAAACTAAACATGGCTCTATAAAGCTCTTCTCTACAGATGCTGTCATAAGCGGCCTTGGAATCGATAAAGAGATGATGAGTATCGATTTGGACTTCTTGGGTTTTCTCCAGGATCTGCTGAAGTGTGGAAATTTGATCGATGGTGGACTTTCCTGGCCTGAAACCGCAGTGAAAGGGTCCAATCAGGCTGTTGATAAAAGGTTTCAGGCGTTCACAAAATGTTGCAGAAAAGAGTTTGTATGCGATGTTAAGGAGACTGATGCCTCTATAACTGGCGCAGTTGAGGGGGTCTCCTTTCATGTGGATCGGGCAAACGATGCTGAGATTCCATTCATCAGGCATACACTCTGACCAAATCTTAGAAATGAGTTGATGCATGCTCTCTACCAATTCATCACCACCTGCCTTGAAAAGTTTGGCCGGTAAGCCGCCAGGTACAGCAGCGTTGTTGGATTTCAGCTGGAATATTGCTATCCTCACTTCGTTTTGGTCAGGTGTTCGGAAATTTTGACTATCATCGTCTATGTTGAATGGTTCATTCTACCTGACATCTGAATGTTGGTCTTCGTCGCAGTAATACAGTCTGCAGAAGTGTTCCGTTGCTACATGAGCACATATTAGACTTATTTTATCGAATTTAGCTGTTACCACTAGACCTACACATTAAATTTCAAGCGGGCGACAGTGCGCTTCGGCTCCTTAACGTTGGTCTCTTCAAGACAAATCGGACGATATACTTGGCACCTTAGACTTCGACACACCATATGAAGTACTGTATCCTATAAGAGAGGACTGGCGAAAGAAGACATTCTCTGCCCATAACGAGATTGCAATGTACACAGATGGTTCTAAGACCAGTGAGGGCACGGGGTCAGGTATTTACTCGAGAAATACGAACCTACAGGTGGCCCTGAGACTTCCGGACACATGCAGTGTGTTCCAAGCATAGGTCAAAGATGCGGAATTACTTGAGATGGGATCAATATCCGATAAGAATATCGCCATCTACATTGACAGTCAGGCTGCGCTAAAGGCGCTAGACTCTAACGTCACCAAATCTGAGATAATCAGGAATTGCCGCACAATGCTTAGGGCATTATGTACGCAGAACCGAGCCAGATTATGTTGGGTACCTGGACACTGCGATATCGAAGGCAACGAGCAAGCCGACGCGCTGGCTAGAAGAGGAGCGGGGCTCCCACGTAGTGACATAATTGGTAGTATTAAACCACCATGGTGCGTGGCTAAGGGAATTATTCGGGATAAAATCATTGACACGGCTAATCTAAGATGGTCAAACTTAGATGGTCAAAGGGTGTCTAAGGCCCTGTGGCCTGTGTTAAATCGCAGAAAACCTGGGGAGATAATTAAATTAGATAGATCAAGGCTAAGAACAGCCATAGGAATACTCTCTGGCCACTGTCTCCTAAGGAAGCATGCCATGAGACTAGGGTTAACTGACACGAATGTTTGTAAGTACTGCGATGACCTACATGTCTCAGAGGACATAACTCATATACTCTGTGAGTGTCAAGGAATTGCCAGGACAAGGATAAAGTACCTTTTTGTTTTTAACAGGTGTGTGGCCCAAATGCCGTGTAGGCACTGCGACCAAGGGGATCTATTGTGCCATAGGCCACTTTTAACGCGGCAGTACTTCTACTCTCCTTATGAAAGCTATAATTACAGCTGCGGAGGAGTTCCTTAAATCTATTGGAGATATGATCTCTTTAAGGAAAAAGCTTCTCCTAGTACCACACAGAGCTACACACTCACATAGTATGTGTTTTGCGGTTTCGCCCTCTTCTAGGCAGAGGCGCAGGTGATATTCTCCGAAATTCTCATTTTGTTAAGGTGGCAAAGAACTTGACAGTGGCCGGTAAGGAAGCTCACAAGCCTTCTTATGTCATTTCTGCCTTATTTTAGGATATTAAATGCCTGCCTTTGGAAGGGTTGGACAGCTCTTTTAGCCTGCCTGAGACCTTGGGAGTTATTCCAGTGGGAGATGCACATGTAGCATTCCCAAATGTTTAGGGTCAGTTCAAAGGCGGCATCAGATATTCCGCAGGGTTCAGGTCCAGTGAACAACTCAGAGGAGCCCTTCCTAGCTAGCAGGTCTGCAGTTTCATTGCCGTCAACGCCTACATGACCCGGTACCCACCACAGTTTTACTTTATTGTGTCGGCACAGATTTTCTAAGCTGTCGAAGCAGCTTAGAACTGATTTTGAACTGATCAAATGGGAGATCAGTGCTTTGATCGCCGCTTGGCTATCGGTGAGTATATGGATAGAGGCACCTAATGCCTCTTGTTAGCAGAGGTTTCAATGGCGTAAAGCTCGGCCTGGAAAACATTAGGACTCTTTCCGAATGATTTCGAAATTTTATGGTTGGCTCCATACACACCGGCGCCAACTCCTGAATCCATTTTTGATCCATCGGTGTACCACACTATACCTTTTGGATCTAGCGACGGTCCGCCATTATTCCATATATCACGCCTTGGGATCACAATCTCAAACCTTCTACCAAAGTAAAGTGATTTAGGCGTAAAGTCGGAGACCATGCTGAGCATGTCTAGCTCGGGGAAGTCGGATATATATAGCTCCATGAAATCCACGTGATCCCGTGTATATAGCTCCATGAAATCCACGTGATCCCGTGTACTATTAGCACCTGATATTCTAAGACTAACTGCACTGCGAATTGCCACTTTTTTTTATAAATATATGTAATGGAGTAAGTCCGACTATGGCTTCAATGGCTGTTGTGGGACAAGTGTGCATAGTACCTGCAATACCGATGCAAGCCAGTCTTGAAGTTTTGTGAGTTTATTGGTGGTTGTGACCTCTTTGGTTTTCGTCCACCAGACTACGGACGCGTATATCAGAATGGGTCTTACAACCGTGTTATATAACCAGAAAATGACCTTTGGAGACAGGCCCCAGGTCTTGCCGTACATACGGCGACAGGCGCAAAAGGCAGTAGTCGCCTTGGCAATTTTATGCTTAATATGGGAGTTCCAGTTAAGCTTCTTATCCAGGACAATTCCTAGATATTTGACCTCATCGGAGAAATTGATGGTTGTGCCGTTTAGAGTCACTGAGCCAACATTCAGCGTTCTTCTTCTTGTAAACGGTACAACGACTGCCTTGCTGGGGTTAATCGATAGGCCCCCCAGCACACCAGTCCGAGACTACAAGGAGTGCATTATGCATGAGTTGACACACATTGTCTTCATGTTTGCCTTTAATGATGATCACCAGATTATCTGCATAGCCTATGGTTGTGAAACTATTAAGTGTGTTCAATAAGTCATCCACCACGAGTGACCATAAGAGAGGCGAGAGGACGCCGCCTTGGGGGCAGCCTTTGGCCGCGGAGACCGTCACAGAGCCTCTCCAGACGAAGATGTTATTATGCGGCTATCGAGCATGTTACTAACCCATCTGGTAGTAGGTTCGTCTATTCCCCTGCGTCTCATAGCACTAGTGATGGATTCTGTGACGAGATAGTGAAGGGCGCCTTCCGTATATCGCCCTTTCCTGTATGCAAATTGACTAGAGTGCAGAGGTATAGTCTTTTCAAGAATGCCTCTAATGTGTAAGTCTAGCAGTCTTTCCATGGTTTTCAAGAAAAACGATGTCAAGCTGATTGGACGGTAGGATTTGGGTAGCTCGTTGGGTTTGTAACCTAGCTTAGGGATAAACACCACATTTACCTCCCGCCAAGTTAGTGGAATGTATCCCAGGTTGAGGCTTGTTCTAAATAGAGCTACCAAGGCAGGCAAGATGTAATCCAGAAAGCACCTTGGTAGATACTTCTTCGATAACCGGGAAGAGGTGAGGTCCTTGAACCATTACAAGGATCTCTTCAAATTCTGTAGGGAGATTAATTCCTTGGGAGAATGGGTTTAGGTCTTCTGCCGTGAAAGTTCCCTAGGGATCGCGATGGGCCTCTTTCGTGCGTAATGTTTTATGATAACCGCATAAACCTACATAACCTAACCTAACCTAGCCTTGCCTTGATACGGATTGTCATACTACGCTCGCTCACATGTCGGACACATATGACTTCTTGTCTAAGTCTGCGCGTATTGCAAATCCGCATCCGGATAAGCGCTGCTTTTTATCCCTGTAACAATCACCATAGTTTTTCGTCCTCTTGTTGCCAGGCCCACCCCAACGTACTTACTGCATGGCGGTTATATCTGCTTTATAGCAATCTTGAGTATCTGCTAATTGCTTATCTGCCCGTGGTCTGCTAAGAGTCCGAGCTTTCTACGTACAGATCCAAAGATAGTTGCCTTTATTTCGTTTGCTGGGGTCGTAAACAGTTTCACATATTATATCCATAGGTCGAAATGCTGGGTACATCGATGACAGTAGCCCACGGGAGCGCTGCCTTTGGCACCTTTCCCCCTTATCTCGTCTGCTGCCCCAAGACCCTCCAAATGGGTTGGTTACCCAATCCTAAGTCAAGATACTGGGCACTGAGCAGTGTCCACATGGAGGTGGAGAGTAGGAGTTTGTAGGCCTAGGCTAAGTGAAAACGCTTGTGTTTTAGTTAAATCGTATCCACTACCCTTTGACCAGGATTTTGCTTACCTAGGCCGCGCTAGAGACTCGAACGCACTAACAACTTAGAGATCAAGGTTTCTTTTTTATGTTTCTTTGGTTTTGTCAATTGGATAGATTTTGATAGAAAATAATGAATGAATGAACAATTCGAACGATCTTTAGAGTTCAGTCACCAGCCCGAAAACTATCCGTATCTTCTCTGGAGGGAGGGCTTGGTAGAAGAAAATTTCATCTTAGATAGCGCGCACAAGTGAAAAGGACTTCAACCAACTACGTTTATTGGGCTGCCTGGATGGGGACTTTTTTCATGAGTCTCAGGTCCGCTCCGAACTGTAGCGCCTACTATGAAAGTGTTATATGTATCTATATAAAGAGTAAGCAAGAGTGCCAGATTTCAGTTTCTGTAATAAAAAAATACTACTTTCGGTTAGCCTTCGATGTAAAGAAGTTAAAGAAATGAGAACGGAGCTTAAGCGGAAAGGTTTCATTTCTTGTTAAAATGGACCGAAAACTGGTATCGTAAATCTTGAAGATATATATATTTTAGTCCCACAATGTAACAATGTACATTTGCTAAATTAGATGTCAGTCATTCAATACTTCACTGCAAAGCGATTAACGCCTCGAAAATACAGGAAATCATAGAATGGAATTCTTCTCAAAAGTCATCCATTCATCATATATTGATTCAAACTATACTTACTCGTACGCATTTAAAATGCCATTACTGCACACCTGCGAATTCAACGGATATTTTTCCAATCCAAACCGAGAAGGTAACAATTTACAATGGAAAACCTTAATCCAGCACAAGGAGAACTACCATCCTTGAGCGATCAGCGTACAAGTTCCTTTTTCTTTCAATAAGGTATTTCTGACCTCGCACCTTGCATTAGGTGCCGCCGATGGCAATCATGGCGCACGGTCATCGACAGGTGGAACTCCGGTGGCACCCCACAACGTGTCAGTTACAAATATTACGTGGAGTTCTCCATAAACAAAAACAATCGAATGCACTTGGAAAAGAAGTGAAATTAGGCAGACGAATCGAACGTCATAATAAAAACCATCATTATCCTCTTACAGGGATGCACCTTTGCCGACGTGTCACGGGGGTAAGTTATCCCACATCATTCCACTGACACGAGTATCCCTAGACCGCCGATTGAGAAAAACTCGATTCAATTTGATGAGTGGCACACAATCACCACACCACTATCTGTCCAATGTTATGCCACACACTCGAGTAGGCACATCTGGAGCTTGTAAACGCCTTTACTTATCCTCCGGGGGTACGAATTCAATTAAGGAAGCAGTTTTATAAATTTCTCTTCAATGGACTGGGGGTAGATTTATTGGAAACCCTTCATCTTCATGGGATATCTTTGGACGTAAAAAGTGGACATTCCAGTTTATAAATCTCCTTAATCCAGTTCAATAAAATATTATCCACCTTCGACTTGGCCAGCAAAGCAATTGGCCATAAACTCGGTCTTCTGGCAAATTCAACCCTTCTTTTGGCTTGATTTGAGGATAAATCGACTGCAACTAGCACGTGGAGATAGTGCGAAGTTTAGAGTGACAATTCGTCCGGTTGAACTGGTTCTTCCTCTGTATTGGGGGTAGTTTTGCTTCGTTTTTTACTGTGACTCCTGCTGTATCTGACAATAAAGATTTGCTTACGAACTTGAAGGAATGAAATAAAAAGGCATCTCTACTGGATAAGGTGGGTGGATGTCTTTGATCGTAATTGCCAAATCTAGTGTGAAATAAGTGGACTCACGAAATCCTACGGATTTGTGATTTTAAAAGCGAAATAAAAATAAATCGAACGCATTAATGTTGGATAGGATATAAACACACGCATGCCAAAGGGTTGAGATCACTGGACAGTGGACACATTTAATGGACTTAGAAGGTGACCAATTTGGACATTACGTCGTGAAATTGAATTGGCTGCAGAGCGATAATTCAATAATAAAGTGGAAGGCTAAGTAACCTTATCTTTGAGAAACATACAATTTTGCGATACATCGTGCTCCACTTGACTTGATTTGATTCAGTTGGTCGATGGAGTTGGATGTATAGCGATTTGAAATTTTTGTCTATGTAGCTTTACTTGGAAGTTGGTCGTTATACTTCCTGAGTGCTGGATTTCTTTGCATGAAATATTAAGGACAGCTAAGTCGAGTCTATAAGCAATGAGAAGGGAACTTTATCATTGAACAAATAGAAGCTGCTGTCAATAGTAGGAGTGGCTCTGATCTTCTAGAACTGGCCACTCTCTGTTGTCGGGAAAAGAATTACTTAGACTCAAAGACTAAGGTTTTCTTTAGTACCATGTTAAAGACGAAACTAAAAAAGTAAGCAGACGTTGAACATACAAACTCTTTACTGCTCTTAAGCTGTGTCAAAAGATCCTTCTTTTCTTTCTAAGAAAAATATATATTCTCCGACTAGAGCTATTTATGGCAAAGAAAATGACGTTCTTCTGAGGCTCACTGCAAGACCAAGACCGATGCAAACCAAGGCCGGTCGCTGCCGCTACTGCAGAGCTAGGTGAAAAGGAAAAGGGAGACGAAAGCAATGGGCAACGTTCGATGCCTCTAAGGCAGGTTCTAGTGGCGTACAGCCGGAAAGCTCTAAGAAAGCAGCAGCACGGGAACCCAAGATGACCGAGGCCAAGAGGGAAGAATTTACAGTTAAAGAAGTATGTAGATCCTCAATGGATGAAACGAACCTATCAAAAAGATCAAAGACAGAAACAAATTTGTAGTACAGTATGGGGAGCCGATTAAGGAGTCCCTGTCCTGGGTAAAATGAAATGTACTATCTGTCAGGGATATTAGCATTTCACTGACAGTCAAGCGGCCGATCAAGTCCCTGGAATTGTGCTCCCTCACTTTAAATGCAGCCTTAAATTGTCTCTTACGGAGATGATAGAGCAGTTCAACATTCACCTATGCCGGGTGCCAGGATACAGGGACATTCCGGGAACCTTCAGGGCTGGGTATGCCCTCGCTGCAAGCAAGCATCTACTAAAGCTGAACGCATTTAGCAAAACTAACCACAGATAGGAAAACGGCTCAACGTGTCATATTTCGAGACAGATCTGGCCTAAGCTGGACCAGATACGTAGCGTCGAGTTGGTTAACTCAATGCGATCATAGATCAGCAGCGTTATCGGTTTCCTCACTGAATACTGTCTTATAGGCCAACATGAGTTGGCTTTTTCTCCAACGACTTCAGCAGAAGTAGGGACGAGGAGAAGGAAGAAATCATCTTTCACCTCCTATGCATGTGCCCAGCTCTATTGTGTAAGAGAATGCTCCATCTAGGGGCTCCATCCCGGGTGAATTCGGAGATTTGCCGTCCTTAGGCATCATGAGCGTCTCTCTGTGGTCTAATGGTAGATCCATGGTATCACAATGGACCTTCACTGGGCTAAGTCTGTCTGCATTTTCGCCAACCAACCTAAGCTAACCATGGCGGTCCGAAGCTTACTACATTTAAAAGTAGTAGACTCCAGGAAGCCGATCGGCCAGTAGTTCACTGAGCATAGACAAATGGTTGAGAAGGCTTTAAACTGATATGAAGAACTGGGAGATAGTCGGGGAGAAGGACCATAAGAAAGTTCACCATTCTAATGACTAAGCCGCCGAGACCATTGTTGAGAGATTAAGTTAGATTGAGGGTTTGCTGAAACAATTGTGATTTCATCTCGGGTATGCATACGGGGGCCCTTAGCGTTACCTTAATTTATTCTTTTATTTTGAAAAGAAAAATATAGGCGTAAGTGTGGTTAGAGTGGGGGAGGGGGGATCAGAACTCCACTACTAGTCTTGAATACGAACCTTTCCCATCCTAACTTGACACAGAATTTAAGGATGTATGTAATAGGTATATCTGGCAAATTAAGCAATTAAACATTACGGGGAGTAAGGGATGCTGTAATGGTAGGTACGCTGTGGTATGGGGTGATCAGCTCCAAAAAAAAACTTCTTTGGTATTTGGGTCGATTATGTACCAAATCTGGTGCGTGTGTACTCTAGCGAAGCTAGCATTGGGAGAAAACATGTGGGTGGCGGGGAGAAACCAGATTAAGGGACACATGCACCATAAAGGCAAGTGCAGACCCCAACAAGAAAAATGTAGGTTAGGTAATTGCTCGATTTTATTATTTTTTTTTTTTTTTTAAGAACGGCCAGTTTAGCCGGGGAAGATAGCCAAAAGCCGCAGTGCGGAATCTGACCATTACACCACAGGTTAGGTGTAGCTCTTGTGAGCGAAATCCTAATCTGAAAAAAAGAAACACAGTGGTTCTTCAACGGCGAATATCCTTCGCATGATAGGTACCCAAGGGTTTGCCTGTCAGGTCTTCCAGCATGTAATACGCTGATCCTATCTTTTCCTTAATGCGGGCTTTTATGAAGACCGGGGCCAGCTTAGCGTTAAATCCCTTCTCAAAATTACTTTGAGCGAAATTTCGACGATACACCTCGTCACCTACCTTGAAATCTATGGCCTTTGACCTTGTATTATATTTTGCGGCGTTTCGGGCAAAACTCGCTTGGATGTTACGCTTTACCTCCTCACGAACTGCGATCACCTTATCCTCCCGATCTATTAAGACGCCACCGCCATTCAACATGTTCAGCTGCCTTAAAAGTTTGTAGTCAGACCCATGCTGGATCATGTTTTGACCAAATAGCACGAAATAGGGGCTGCACCCAATTGAACTATGGAGGGATGATCTTAATGAACAGGCTATACTACTGAGATGGCTATCCCATTCGTTTTGATTTTTGAGGATAAACGCCCGGATAGCGGCTATGATGGAGCGATTGACTCGTTCTGACGAATTGGCTTGTGGAGAATATATGGCAGTAAACATGTGTCCAACCCCGTGTTTTGTCAAGAGCCTTTCGAATTCACCTGACTTGAACTGGGACCCGTTATCACTAATAATCGTTTCTGGAACACCATACGTATGAAATATATCTTTTTCTAAGAAATCTATTAGCGGCTTGGTGGTAAACTTTTTCAGTGCTTTTAGAAAGACATATTTCGATAGGTGATCCAAGACGATAAATATTCCGACGTGTCCGGATTTAGATCGAGGATAGGGCCCCAGCAAATCGACGAAGAGCTTCTGAAAAGGTCTTAAAGTTGTGACTGGTTGACCCATTGGAGGTCTCAGAACGACATTGGTGCTTTTCGTCGTCTTACATATCTCGCATGCTAAAACATAGTCTCTCACATCTTTAACCAGTGTAGGCCAGAACAGATAACGCCGCAGTTTTTCGAGCGTCTTGCCAATTCCACAGTGCGCTGACTCTGGCGGATTATGGGAATTGAATAGGACATCTTGAACTAAACGTTTTGGTACCCATAACTTCCAGGATTCGTTTTCTTGGACTGGTGAACCAGAGGAGTGAGCTGTGCGCTTGTAAATAAATCCATCTACAATCTTCACATCCGGTAGCCGTGATTGATTCATAGTTATGGTATTTTTCAGGGTGTTATATTCTTCTGAGAGAAAGTGCGGTGATTCGAGATCTACAACAGGGGCTACATCTGCGAACGCGCTTAAAGCAACGGTGTCCCGCCGGGAAAGGCAGTCTGGTACCACGTTATTCTTACCCTTGCGGTGTTTTATGGTAAAGTCAAATCCCTGAAGCTTTAATGCCCATCTTGCTAACCTGCCGGAGAGATCCTTCTGCTTCATCAACCACTGGAGGCTAGCGTGATCTGTAATTACAGTGAACTCGTGACCTTCAATATAGGGACGAAACTTTTTAATTGCCAACACCGCGTCCAAACACTCCTGCTCGGTAACGGAGTAGTTTCGTTGCGCCTTGTTTAACTTCTGGCTCATGTACGCAATGGGTTGTTCAACTCCCTCGTCATCGACCTGTGCCAGAACGCTTCCAACGCCATATTGACTGGCGTCGCATTGTAAAATAAAGGGGCGATTGAACTCAGGTGTTCTCAATACCGGCGCAGAAGTGAGTTTGGCTTTAAGTGCGTCGAAGGCTTCTTGTGCTTCAGAGTTCCAATCAAAGGATCTGCTCTTTTTAAGAAGGTTAGTAAGGGGTGTGGTGAGGGATGCAAAGTTGAGAATGAACTTGCGGTACCAGCCCGCCATACCCAGGAAACGCCTAAGCTGTCGCACGGATTTTGGTGGAGGAAAATCGACGATCGCACTGATTTTCTCAGGATCGGTTTGAACCGAGCCGTACCCTACGATGTATCCCAGATATTTAACGGCCTTCAGACAAAACTTGCTCTTCTCAACATTGATAGTCAGACCTGCCTTTCTGATATGCATTGCCACCTCCTGCAAAACACACATATGAGAATCGAAATCTTTTGATATCACTAACAGGTCGTCGAGATAGACAAACACTTGTTCACGAAGGTGGTGAGGGATGACCTTATCCATCAACCTGCACATTGTTTGCGGAGCATTACACAGTCCGAACGGCATCATTTTGTACTGGTACAGCGGGCGATTCGGAACCGTGAAGGCAGTTTTTTCGCGGGAATTCATTTCCAACGGAATTTGCCAAAAGGCGTCCTTTAAATCTATGCTCGAAATGAATTCTGCTCGCGGCAAACGACTTAAAATGCCGTCAATGTGCGGTAGCGGATAGGCATCCTTCACCGTTAGTGCATTTAGCTTCCGAAAGTCAATGCAAAATCGTACCTTCCCTGGTTTCCGGATAAGCACGACTGGGGAACTCCAAGAACTGTTCGATTCCTCAATGACTCCCAACGCCCGCATTCGGTCTATCTCGGCGAACATTAACGACTCAACTGCAGGTGATACAGGATAGTGTCGTTGCTTAACAGGTGAGGCAGTTCCGACATCAATACTGTGTTGGAGCAAATTTGTCTTCCCTAACCCTTCTTTCTCAAACGAAGGGAACAGGTGTTTGAGGCTCGAAAGTCGTTGCTGTTGATGGAGGGTGAGCGAATGTACAGGTGGTTCGGATGAAGGTGCAATATTAATCTCTCCAATTATATCTGGAGCAAGGTTAAAACACCTCCAAAAGTCAATTCCAAGGTAAAGGTTTTGGGTAAGTGAAGGGACGATGTAAATGGTTAAAGGCTTGGTCTT
This sequence comes from Brachypalpus laphriformis, assembly GCA_945910035.1. Taxonomy (NCBI): domain Eukaryota; kingdom Metazoa; phylum Arthropoda; class Insecta; order Diptera; family Syrphidae; genus Brachypalpus; species Brachypalpus laphriformis. The sequence goes on along the minus strand of OX246754.1, from coordinate 161,750,394 downwards.
ATTACGGAAAGTGATATCTACCGTAGTACTACCACGAACGGTTTGCAGACCACCCTCCGCCGTTTTTATAAAAGCATGGTATTTGTGCAGTTTTGCCCCCGATGACAGAATCTCTGTGGCCGCATTGGCTCCGAAGCAGCTAACGGTGGCCCCAGAATCTAGCAACCCATTAAACGATTTCCCAAGGATTTCCACTGTAGCATATGGTCTTATGTCTGCGCTATCTTTTCTGAGAACAGCTGATAACACCAGTTTTCGAGTTGTTCGCACGTTTCTCCAAAAATTACGCAAACGCATCGTTGATCTTTTGGGTTTAAGTGTAACAACCGTGCTACTATGAACCGCAAAGATCTTCGAACGAATATGGTTGTATTCACGCAATCTTTGGTGAAAGGGCTTTGACGGATTAATGCCAGCAGGTTTTTTCGTAGGCTGTTCATCTAAAGTATAAGGCGAGAGAAGGTTGGAAGTCTGTACCCCCTTTTCGCGAGTACCTATTTGAGGTTGGGATGTGACCGGGTGTTGGTGGCCACATCCACTTTCGAGTTTACCGAATTTGAACATTTGGGGCACTGGGGCTTGTAAAGGTTTTGGGCACCACAGCCGTAACAGAACACTTTCCTTGGCTTTAAGCAATCGAGGTATGAATGCCCTAATGCTGCACAATTCCAACATTCCAGAACTTTCTTCGGCCGGACTAATTCTGATACCTCTTCTTCTACAGCCAGTTCGGAGACAACTTCCGATACAAACTTTCGCGGCGGAACGTTTCGACTAAAATTTCCTCGGTGCAACTCCTGCATCAGGTTTTCATGTCTATGACATGCCTTCCGCAACTCTGCTATAGAAGGGATTTTTAGATGAAGTAATTCATGTCGAAGGTCTGGCTTAAGATTTCGCATTAGAAGTTCCAAGAATTGCCTGTCAGATAAGGGTTCAGCCAACCGATCAGTTATAGAGGAAACTGCATCAAGGTAATCATCGAAAGTCTCCCGTTCTCTCTGCCTTCTATTTCGTATCAGCTCGATGATATCGAAATCTGTGCGGGGATCAGCGTACTGAATCCGCAAAGCATCACACAAGGTGTCCCACTCGATGGACGGTTCACGCCTGTGATATCGCCAGTACCAGTCCTTCGCTTTTCCCGTAAAGAGAATGTGGAGATTCCTACAGAGTGACTGAAAATCTCCATTTAGGGTATGGTTGGTCAACGCTTGAATCCTGTAAATGAATTCTTCGACAGTGATACTGTCGCTAGACCCATCAAATCTAACATTCCAGTTCAGGATAACACTGGATATCTTATGGGGATTAAAAGCGATACCTTCGTAACCCGGATTGTTAAGGGCTCTAATCGGATTCGGCCTTGAAATTTGAGGTGGTGGTTGCATATGCTGCGAACTTAGGTGGTCTATCATAGGATTGGGACGAACAAATTGAGGTGGAGGTGGAAAATTGGGTTGGGACCAACTAGCACCGTCTGTCATGGGTGTGTTTGGAGGCGCTATATTTGCTGACTGAATATTCAGATATTTGTGGAACATGTTTTCTATAGACTCCTTAATGGAGCCCATATTTCGTCGCCTATCCTCCTCTATTTCTTCCCTGATAACTTTACGAATATCATCAGGAAGCTGAGAAGAGTGATCGAGTGGAAGAGACAAATTAGATCGAATCTGATATTGGTTTGGAAGAAAAGAAACATCCGGTTGCTTCATATGACTTCTATTTGCCTTGCTGTTGATGATGCTTGCATGGTGAAAGCTCCAATCACCAGCGTTAGATTGCGTAGTTGATCGGGTACCCGGACGACGACCTTTAGGAACTGCCCCTCTGCTACGATGACTGCTTCGAGGCGGTGGATCAGTAGTAAAGTCCTGTAAGTCAGGATCTACAGTATTTATGGCCTTGCGGCATACCGGGCAAGAGTTATGATCCTTGAGCCAGGTAATAAGACATGGCTTATGAAAACCATGGCCACAAGGTGTCTTCCCTATTGCACAACCGGGAACAAATATACTTTGACATATAGCACAGACTACTTCAACTTGCTCATTCGGGAGCTCCGTTAAGTTTTCGTTGCTATGCCGTACCGACATTGTAAGACAACTTAATTATCCAAGATAAGGTATATCAGATGTAGGTAAGATAAGATATAATATTATAATGTAAGATAAAATTTTTATTAAAATAAGGCTTTATTAGGATTTTTACTAAAGTTGTAATTCATACATAAGATAAGGTAAGGTAATAAAAGATAAAAAGATATAATATGATATAATAGATAAGATAATAAGGTAGGATATGATACGTAGTATTATACAATAGTATTATTTTCGTTGGATTTTATAATAGACAAAGTTGATACATAATGTGAGGTCTCATTTCGTAGGCTAGGTTTTATGTGGTCCGTACAGTTTTGGAGTAGTGTTAGGTCATGTAAACAAATCTGAAACTATATCTCTAATTGTGGATTGAATAAATTGATTTATTGTCCTTTGCTGTCGAGGTCGCTACACCAAGCATTGAGTTCCCAGTGTAACGCGTTTCCAAGACGGACTGACAAATAAACTATGGAATAATGTGGAAATGCAGCCCGAAGTATAAGATCAATGACCCTGGTCGTTCTAAACCATCGTAATGTTAGATTTACAAAACGCTATTCCAAAGGTTTGACCAAATTATCGAACTTGCATGTGGATGAATATGAACGGAAACTATTAAAGTTTTGGACAGATATTGAATAATAAACAAAACTGGATGACGATTTAATGAAATATTAATAATTTTTTTTTTTTTTATTTAATTTTTATTATTTTGACCCGCGAAACTTGCGGGCCCCACGTTGGGCGCCATTTATGTAATGGTAGGTACGCTGTGGTATGGGGTGATCAGCTCCAAAAAAAAACTTCTTTGGTATTTGGGTCGATTATGTACCAAATCTGGTGCGTGTGTACTCTAGCGAAGCTAGCAATGGGAGAAAACATGTGGGTGGCGGGGAGAAACCAGATTAAGGGACACATGCACCATAAAGGCAAGTGCAGACCCCAACAAGAAAAATGTAGGTTAGGTAATTGCTCGATTTTATTATTTTTTTTTTTTTTTTTAAGAACGGCCAGTTTAGCCGGGGAAGATAGCCAAAAGCCGCAGTGCGGAATCTGACCATTACAATGCTTCCAAAGAAACTCCAGCGACATCTGTTTAGGCTAGGACATAAGAAACCAAAGTGTCTTTCTCCACCTCGGAGTCTTCACAGCCTCTGCCGATAATGAACTTTTTGTTCTCCAAGTTTAAATGTGTTCCCATAGTGCTTTATTTTGCTACAGTCAGGATCTTTCTCGCTACATTAGTTTTTATATATGCTGGTAATTGAAAAGACCAAATGTACAACTAGCACAATTTTATTTCCATTCTGTTTCTAGATTCAAATGTTTTTTCGATTAAAATATTTTGAAGAACTAGGTGAACTTGAGTACAAACATGATTTGTTTGGCAAAGTGGCAAACAGTAGAGTGATTAGATTTGGCCATTAAGTTAGTAGGAAATGTTCACTTGCAATAGAGGACATCCTATGTGCGTCGCCCAACATATACGACATTGGTGCATGCGCTCTTTTACCTTCTCTCGGTGACCTACGGCCATTCTGGCCAATTTTTATGTTTTTCCGTTACCGATGAAGTTACCTTGGCCTGACACCCAAATAATTTGCACAGAGACCTCAGTTCTGCTCGACAGAGTTAAACTATTTTCGGTTTTAAAGTTATCATTACCAATGTTTTAATGGCTACTTGACTATCGACGTAAGTGTAGATATATTGTACTTTCTAGATATGAATGTCCAATACCTTCGCCCTTTGGCAGCTTCCAGGACAGCTAAGATCAATGTTTGGAAACGCTACACGAATTAATTGATCTCTGCGTAGACATCCGCTCCAGCGCACTTTTCCATCCTTGATTCATCCGTGTAAATTGCGATTTTCGAGATTGAGGCGACGATACTTGACACCTATTCTTTCGTTTTGGAGATTCGGATTCAATATTCCCAATTGAGTTCTAAGTATAGGTTCATTTAGTCAGTTTGCAGTCTGCTGTCTTCATCTTCTTCATTATGCCCGTATGGGTTTCTGGATTGTCTGGAGACACGGAAGCCAAAATAAATTCTTGAATCTGAGAGACGTAGAAGGTGCTTTGACAATACTAAGTTTGTTTCCATGTCTAACTCTTTGGGAAGGTATAGATCAAATGAAATCATCCTGAGATGAATCTATTTCATACTGTACCGGTAAAAATTCAACAGTTGAGGTTGAGAGAAGGTGCCCTGAAGGTAGAATTATTTTGCCTTGATTTTGGTGCTCTGTTGTCTATGTCTATTCGCTTGCAAAATTTTAGATTTTACTTCCAAATGTATGTTGACAATATATCTATATGGTATGGTATCTTTGAGCGCCAACTGCAATCAAATGTAGAATGCCTTTGATAAACCAGACGATTGCGTGTACGAGGTAAAGGCTATCCGTCAATTCGAATAAAACGCTGCAACTTGGAGTGCGCAACTGGAGGCGATTAGCTAAAAATCCAGCTAAATGGTCGTTAGTTGATACCAGGTCTACCCTCAACTTTAGCGCCACCTAAGTAAGTAAGTAAGTAATCTTAGATAGAGGACTGAAGTGGCATGAGCATGTTGAGCTGAAATCGACTCAAACTCAAACAGTTTCGCGCAAGACGTCAATCACTTATTCTAGGCATCAATCCATTGAGAGCAAAGTTAGAAGATATAACGAATTTCATGAACTTGCTTTCGTCTAATACAGGCTTTACGATATGACTCAACGGTACGTTGTGGGACCATAGCTTTTGAAACCTAGCCAGAGAGATAATAAACGGCGTTTTTTTTACCGTTAGGATAGGAAACGCTTGACTAAAGCACACAGACCCAACTGGTTCTTTGTACTTCTCCTTCTTCTTTTTCTTCTTCTTCTTCCTTTTATCAGCAAGGTTATGATCCGAAAATAAGGGATCATAGCCCTCCCACTTCACCGCATTTCTACTGATCCGCCTATTTGACCAAGGAAAATATCGGCAGGACTGCCGATTTTGGATCACTCGGTTACTGAGGCCAATGAAATGTCGATGTCGTCGCATTTGTCTGATCCAGGCGTTTATAGGCATGTCTTTGCTATATCGCCGTCGCGATGTCCTTGGAACGTTCAATGTTATTACCTTTTTAACAGGGTTCAAATGATCTCTTCTTTGAACGCTGCAATACCAGCTGAGCCGGTCGCGCTCTATTTTTTGTACGATGGTTTCCTTGATGTTTTGTTTTTTTTTTCTTTCTTTCCATAGAAACTATGAGAATAGCAAGCGCGTGCTCATAGTAGTGTCAGATTCTTACTGACTAAAAAAACACCACCCTTCGATATAAATTTGTTAGATATCGCAACTAAGTATTAACTTATCAAGCAATTTTTCTTTCACGAAATAAAAACGTTTGGCAGGTTACTTTCCACTGAAAGTCGAAGGGTTTCGTCCTTTGTAGTCGGCGCAATTAATTGCTCTCATCCAATATTTGTAGGACTGTATTGTTCACATGTCCGATTAGTCGGTTTCTATGCTTTCTCGCGAAGCTTCTAGTTTCAGCTTCGATTGCCGGAATTCCGAGATCCCTGTGGATATGGTCGTTTCTAATATACCACGGTGCTTAGACAATCTCTCTTAGCACTTTATTTTGAAAAGTTTGTAAAATATTGGCATTTGTTTTCTTGGTACAACCCCAAAGTTGTATACCGTAGGTCCACACCGGCTTTAGCACTTGCTTGTATAAAAGCAGTTTGTTCTCAGTACTGAGCTGGGAATGTTTTCCGAGTAACCAGTACATTTCGCTATATTTGATTTCGAGTTCTTTACGTTTCATTTTCACGTGCGAATTCCATTTCAGTCTTGCGTCGAGTGTCATTCCCAGGTATTTGGCCTCGTTTGCAAAAGGTATTCGGGCCGAGTTTAGGAAAATTGGCAAGTTATTAGTTTTCTTGTAAGTGAAATTCACGTGAACAGATTTAGATTCGTTGAGGGCAATCCGCCAGTCCCTCGTCCATTCATTTACTTTATTTAGCGCGTTTTTTAGTTTTTCAGTCGTTTCTTCGATTGCTAGGATAGCGGTGTCATCGGCAAACGTAGCTAGGATAGTGCCATCTTCTTTCGGTATATCTCGAGTATACAACAGATAGAGAAGCGGCCCAAGAACACTTCTTTGTGGTACGCCGGCCGAAATTTCTTTGAGCTGCGAGTATTCGTTTCCATGTCTAACACGGAAGAGTCTATTCCCCAGATATGATTCTAGAATATTGTATAAGCACACAGGGAGAACTTGTCGTAGTTTGGATTTCAAGCCATCATGCCACACCTTATGAAAGGCCTGCGAGACGTCAAGAAATACACTTGAGCAAATCTTTTTTTCTTCAAGTGCTTTCTCGATTACGTCAGTAATTCTATGCACCTGGTCAATAGTCGAATGCTTACTTCTGAGCCCAAACTTGTGGTCAGGGATAAGATTATTTTCGTCTATAACCGGTTGGAGACGCCTTAGCAATATCCTCTCGAAAATGTTCGATATGACTGGAAGAAGCGAAATTGGTCTATACGATTTTACCTCATTTGGCGGTTTCCTGGTTTTAAAACCATTATGACTTCCGCAACTTTCCATTGGCTCGGCACGTGTTTTAATCTGAGTGTAGCATTTACAATATAGAGAAGCTTAATCAAAGCTTTTCTAGGTGAAACTTTGAGAATTTCTCCGGTGAGAATTTCTCCGGTGAGAATTTCTCCGGTGACTTTCAAGGTAAGAGCCTATTGCACGATTCTTAAAATCCTTAATAGTTTTCTTCAACGAATTGCACAGACGATTCAAGTGTGCTTTATGCTGCGGAGCACGACTCTGTTGCCATTTTTTACGCGCTTTTCGTTTTTCCTTGACCAATTCCTTTATTTCCAGAGGATATCGTAAGCCGTATTTGTCCGGTGTTTTCCTTGGAATGGACGTATTATTCCAAGAGGCGAGCTGTACGATCTCGACGAAGCGATCAACTTCAACCTCAAGTTCATAGGGTGTCGTAAGTGGAACGCTCAGTTCAACATTGTCTTCAATTTCGTTCCTAAAACCTTCCCAGTTAGTTGTTCTACCAGTTAATCTCGCTGGCTCTAGGATTTTTTTTAGGAAATCGCAATTGTACTCCATACCTGCCCCATAGAGCATTCTACCTTTTTTCGAACTGTATCTTGAGCCCCAGAACGTGTGTTTCGCATTAAAATCGCCGCCAATAATGAAATTAGGTTTAAGCGATTCAAACATGTTAGTAAAATCACTTTTTTCAAGCGCGGAACGCGGTGGACAGTAGATAGACGAAATTTTAAGAGTACGCTGACTATTTTTAACTCGAATCGTGCACAGTTGCAAAGTTTCAAGCTCTATCTTTAGGTCTTCCGATTGCTCGATACAGTCTTTAATAAGCAAGGAAGATCCGCCTCTCGCTTTTCCCGAAGGGTGACAAGCGTGGTAATCATTATATCATTTTATTTCTAAATGCGATTCCTTTTTGATGTGGGTTTCAGAAATCAAGCAAATATCAATATCTTTTTGGCGCATAAATATTTCTAATTCGTCAAGTTTTTGCAAAAGTCCGTTTGCATTCCAAGTACATATTTGCAACATTCGTTTGTCGTTCATGTTCTAGTTGAAGTGCGCGTTCTCTGTGAATTATTTTCAAGCTTAACCAGCCTATCGAGAATAATTTTATTTATTTTGCCTTGTTCTTCAAGTTTCGCGAGAATAACTGAGAAAACATGAGAAAAGGGGTCGGTCGAAATTTCAAGGTTTTTTGGTTTTTCGGAAGCCACGGCCTGAGCATAAGACTGCATTGCTGCTGTCCGAGGGTCATTACCCGGTGGCTTTTCTAATCTTAGCTTAAGAGCAGAGGTCGAGGGCTTTTCCGTTGTCAATCTTTCCCTCACCTTTTTGTGCTATGAACCCGGTAGTTTTAATTTGCCTACTTTCTCCGGCGCGATCTTACGCTTTGGTTTAGTTTGCAATTTTGATTTTATATTTAGTGGCTTAAGGAACGCATCTCTCCGTTTTTGCAACTCCTTAGCTACTTCACAGCCTCTATAATTTGCCGGGTGCTTTCCCTTACAATTAACACATGTTGCAGAGGTTTGTTTGTTTACTCCACAAACTTGGGAGAGGTGATTTCCGGCGCATTTTAAACATCGTGGTTCTTTTCGACAATACGTTTGCGTATGATTGAATCCTTGGCAACGTTTGCACTGAGGTATCAATCTTGTATTCTTGCGCATGGGTTCGATTTTGACTACGACATTCAGAATTGTTCTTATTTCGTAAATCTTATCCAAACTCTCAGCGAGAGGAAGCCCGCGCTTTACCGTCGTTTCCTCGCCTTCCAATTTTTGTTTTTCCCGTTTAATTAAATTTACTGCATCGACGATTTTAAAGTTTTTGTTTTTCAAATCGTGAACAACATCTTCCTTTAAACATGAGGCATGAAGTCCTCTAGCTACGACTCGTATCGGTCTTTCAGATTTATTTTCGTAAGTATATCACTGAATCTTTTCAGTATTCAGTTTATTAGATACTAAGCGGTAACTGTCTGAGTCCTTTACGTTTACTTTCCATTTGTTGTTGTTGAGCGATGTTACTTCAAAATCGGATAGCAACAGAGGGTTAAGAATAGAATGCAGTTTATTATAGTCTGCAATTCCGATTGCGTTTATTGGCGGCGGTGATCGTACCTTAGTTCGTGGATTTTCTTCGACACATGTGTTTATTTTGTCACGCTGTTCGTTATCTTTTCGCTCATTTTGCATGTTTTCTTGCCTCATTACCATTTCGGGTGAAGAACCAGCTTTTCGTTTCTTAACTGGTCGTTTTTTTAGAATCCAGTTAGTTTCCCGAGCTAGTTCTTCTTCATCCGTTTGATAATCAGTGTTATCGGGGACGTTTGAACGGCCTCAAAGCTAAAGCGCTAAATCTTACGCGCCAACTTCAAAGAACGAAACCTTTCGAATTAGCGCAATAAGACAAAAAGCCGCAGGTCATGACGGTTTCAGCAGGTGCTTTTATTGAAAATCTACCTGCCTCACGCGAATATTCTCTTTTGAAGCTTAAACTACTACCCACAAAAAAAAAAAAAAAAAATCTCTGAGAGTGCATCTAGATGGATGCAGCATCAAGGCAACGCACGTAAAATTCCACCTGTCTCTCCATATATTTCAGTAACGCAATTCTTTTCAGAGTAGGTAGCAGCTGCTCTATACCCTGATGCAACAGACGACTTGAAACCATCAAAAGATGAATTTGATAGCCTCATCTGTTACCACGGCTGATGCAATATACCAGTTACGTCGATTTTTTTTGACTTAGATCAAGCTCAACATCGGTTAGCGGGCCAAGCTTTGACCTAGTGGTTATCTGATTGCATGGAAAGTGAGTCTCCAGCAGAAGGCTGAAAGTTTTCGCTTTTGTCTCAGTTATCTTGCTTCAGACTTTCTGAGTGAATCTGGTTTAGTCGGCTTTCCTCTTTTGAAAACTTCTACCATATTGGCCTTGCAGAGTGTTTTGATTGTTTTTAACTCTTTTCTTTTTTTTTTCATTAACTTATAAAAACAAATCAACATAACATGGCCTTGCCGTCTGCCGATTCCCAACTAGATATTAGCAGTATATATTTAGATACTAGTTTAATAAAAATAGAGACCAGAACGAAATAAACCAATATACCAATACACTCTTTTTCTTCAAAAATCTTCTTGGATTATTCTCGCACGATAGGCCAAATTGATATTGCAGTATTCGAATAATTGAGGAACGTTCAACTCATTAAGTATATCGATAACTTGTTCGTTTGATAGATAATTGGTACCGAAGACACGCCGAGTTTCCCTTAGAGTTGAGCACTTTCCAACAAAATGTATCGTATCCCCCCGTTCACCTAGATTACATATGCCACATATGGTAGAAAGGTCTTCTCTATGAGGTTTATAGTTTAAATTTAGCAATTCGCCTCTCAATTTGATAATCATCGATATTTCCTACACTTTGTGCTCGTCCCGGAAATAATTAAGATGCCCTAGATTCTGACTTAAGCGCGTAGGCTGTTCTATGTAGCGAATTTGATGCCTCCTCTAAGAATTTCTCACTATACTTTAAATCTACTTTCGCAATTAGTTCGTACTTCCAGGTCGTATAATCCGCTGCTTGCAATTTTAATTCCATCCCACATTCTTGGCCTAGGTCAAGCCAATCGTACCATACCAGCCGTTCCTGTTGGATATAATAAGGTCTTCGCCATTGACAGGGCTGCACAGACTATACATAGCAAAAAACTAAATGCTTCCAAGATAACCATTTTCGTGGATAGTCAAGCGGCAATCAAAGCACTAGACAGCGAGGAAGTTAGATCACTAACTGTTTCCAGATGCCGTAAAACCACCGCCTCCGTCACATGGGCAACAGGTTTTTTGGCGAACTGGGGGATCTCATACAAGTCCCACTAAGGAACATGATAGGCTTCATAAAGAGCACATGCTGGTTCACAACAGAACCGACCGCAAGATAATAGTTTAAGTATAGGTTCCACAATGGGAAACACAATGGACCGAATGCCCCCTGTGATAATGACTTAAGTGCACTTCCCTCCAACCTAACCTTTGAAATATCCGTACTAAATTGCTGCGTTAAGGTCTCGACTAATGATAAATGGTCTTGCGTTAAGTTTCTTAATAGCCTTCCAAAAATCGGTCGAATTGGTAGAACTTGACAACCCTACCGCCTTCATTCATAATAGGTACTCCTTTTTCTTCTACACAGCGCTTTATACTCCTTGTTTGCTTGCAGATACTGCTTTTTGAAGTGTTATTGACTGCGATCGCGAAACAAGTTCAGCCAGGCAAATGAAACTTGCCTCACTCGTCTACATTCACTGTCGAACCAGGGTTCAAACTTCTGTTAAGTTAATGATGAAAAAAATGAAAAAATAAAAATTAATAAAATCCAAAAAAAAAAAATCTCTATTGCACTTGCAACAATCGAATTGACCTCTTATAGTCTTTTTGCATCGATCTAAAAAGATCCCAGCCCCCTCTAAATTTATCTTGAGTGACTTATTTAGAAATAGCAAATGACTTACATCGCAAGATTAAAGTGTAGGTTACCAATCCATGACGTAAGTGGTGTATGGTGGTGCTGGAAAGCACCACCTCCAACCGACGAATTTAAGCACTAAAGTTGCTTCAAGCTCTCAGACTCACTCATACAAACATGTCAGCTTAGCTTTCAGTATTAAGGATGTTGCGGCCGACGGTGGAACCGAATGTGTGTAGCAATAACTAAGCTGCGATTGTTCCACTCCAATGTACAGTCAGTACTACCCTACAGATTTAGTACTCGGAAGTTGACCACAATTGCCTTTGAAAGTCACAAACTTTCGTCAGCAGATGTCATCTAAAGTATTTTTTGGCCTGTGTATATCTTGAATGAAAAACATGGACCACGAAGGAGTCAAGCATATATAGGCATCCCAATTCGTTAAAGAAAGTGGCAATAAATTGGTCACACGTTAGGGCGAGATGATAAATCCAGTGCAATGGAATGCATTCACACAATCTGGTAGAAGAGCGGGTCGTCCTAGGTCTTTGGGAAAGTCTTGGAGAGAGTTTAAAACGCATTACAGAAACCAGAAGACGATGGAGCGCCATCGTTTTTGACGCTACATTCACACTGCAAGTGTATAACTGCCTGCAAAGCTCTCCACATGGTAAGTTTGACGTAGCACTTAAATTTGCGTAGCCATATAATCAAACATTCATCCAGACCTTAGCCATCAAAAATGTTTGCTCAGAGCTTCAGGTTGTAAACAGGCACAACAATGGTCGAAAAGGCGCTCATTTGATGGAGCTTTGCACTGGTGCCCATAGATTACCTCAACAAATTCTCTATAGCCCAAATAGAGCCATAACTCCAATTTAAAAATGCTTTTAAGGCAACGTTGACGAAATGTCATGTGTACTGCCCATTGCTATTCAAAACGCAAATTCGAAAGTACACTCCATCTTGCCGTCCATAAATCCCAAGTTCATACCTATTACCCCGCTCACATCAATCTTAATTCGACCATGGAATGATGCCTGTCCCCAGGTATTCCCCATACCCAAAGAGGCAGAAAACAATAAATTCTCACACCTTGACTGGAAAAAGAGTTATGTACATCCATCTGTCTATAGATACGTATACAAGAAACAAACAGTAATATGCCGCGTGCGAAAAGTCGCAAAACAAAGAACCTTCCCGACCTGCTAACCCGGTGTCCTGAATAGGAACTCTATGAGTTATGCCAGCCCTTAGCTCAATAAATTTTCACTCTTTCAAACTTGTTTACAAGTCGCGAGCGAAAAAATCTCAAAACATGTGCCCGGAACGCGATAAACTTCAAGTGCCATTCCATTCCTTAATATCTCTCGGTCGGCGCGAGAGGCCACGTTTCCAATAAAGTTTGCATACATGTACATCTCGCCGAGTCGCACTGCGGGATTATGAATCTATCCAACACACCAGCGAAGGAGGTAACGCGACGACTGCACCAGCCAGTCAGAGCACCCAAAGGAGACGCGAACCGCAGCAGACTGCTTGGGGTCCATCGAGCACTTAAATCCCAGGAATTGCAAAAGGACCACGACAACCAGAAAAAAAAGAAGAAAAGTTCACAAAAATTTCACAAGAAAACGAAGAAAACGCCAGGAGAAATCAACAAGCTATCACAGATTAGCTGGCGAGATTCTCGCAGTCCATATGCAAGTCCTATTATGCCAACGATCTCACCAAATAGTCATTCTGCAGCAATCGATGGGTGCTGTGCAGATAAACGGCTCTCCCGATGGTAGCACACCGATCCGCACGTGCAAGAGTAGACCTAAGAGTATTCTGCTATTCTATTTCGGGTGAGACTGTGTACCACCATCAGCACCAGCACCAGCATCAGGATCGCGACCAAGAACTCCACACAGCCTCATGCAGCAATTCATTTGAAATTCGCGATTAACACGACAGATAGTGTTCAACAGTCATTTGTTCTTTGTCGAGCATTATGTGTGCTGTGCTGGGCTGGAATCTCGTGCTATGAGAGTTTTATGACAACTCTGCAGCAGTGGTAGAGGCGCGCAGCTAACAATGGTCCACGATGTACCCTCGTCGCTGTAGTGAGGAATCTGAATTCGGAATTGTCACAGGACAACCTGTGTTCCTGTTCACTCTGCTCAGGCATAAAGAATGAAAATCATTAAAATTCTATTAATCGGAATTGCAGGGCCTCGCTGCGGTCCTAAATTGGGGAACCACAACACATTATGAGCACACCGCGCACATACCTTTGAAAAGTCGTGACTGCAGCTAAGAACCGACCTAAAAGTGTTTTTCCCTGCGACAGGGTGTGTTGCATGGACCCACCAGTGCTAAAGACAGCTGTTGGGTGTCTGGCAACGCAACACCCTGTGGCGAGTAGCGCGCGAGGGAGTTACCCATAAAGTTCGCGCGCTCAGAGGCGATTCACAGGAATCGCCGGAACGCATGTGAAAAAATGAAATATGACAAAGACAAAAGCTAAAAAACCGAATTATTGACTTTGCGTGGTCATTGGACAGGCGTTACAGCGAACACGGACCATGCAATGGGATGCCTATGCCATATTTTGAGCAGCTCCGTTCTGTGTGTATCTGCAGAAAGGAATTCCACCAGACGAGAGGACCTTGCGCGCGTATCCTCCTCGTCTTCATATTCGTGTGTAGATCGTATGCGTTCTCGTTACCCCGATGGAGCAAGGAACATGGGCGGTGGTGGTAGTGGAGTTTCGTAGCAGTTCCCTAAGCCAGATGGACATTGCATCCACACCAGGTATGCGCAGAACGCCAACTTGTGTGCGCGAAGTTTTGTTTTTTTCGTTATTTTCTGCAGTCTCCTCGATGTCTTGCAAAATTTCCTGCGATCTTTAGAGGCAAAGAAGATTTTTTTTCTCTTCGAATATCACTCTGTGCATTTTGTCATTTACTGAGTTAACTACGGGAGAAGAAAAGATGAAAAAAAAAATAGAAGTATGAACCAAGTGCATGAACACCTTCCTACACTTTATCTGCGAGGTTTCAGACGAACAGCATTTAGGATTTGGATGTATATGTGCTGTTGAGACTTTGTAAGATAATTGTTGACACAAGGGCTTTGAAGCAGCCATATGGCTTATAATACGACCTCACTTGGAGCCCTTAACCAATCAATTGTTACTTCAGTTTCCTTTGAAGCTTTCGAAAAGTATTGACCCTTGAATGCACGTGATGGGCACCGTAGCTCAGTGGTTAGTGTTTTGAAGTACTGAGCGGGAGTCTCGAATTAAGGGGAAACTTCTAAAGCCTGCGTAGATAAAATACACTCGAGAGCAACAAAAATGCGAACGGAAGCCTTAGCATAGACACATGGTTGAGTGCAGAAAAAATGGGAATGCAGGTGCATAGCATAGACACTTTTTAACTGGTTCTTGTCACGGAAAACACGTTCGCTGACATCAATAAAAGCGCTCATTACCGTGCGCTTACATACATAAATCCATACATTTTCAATACTTCGCTAATGCTTCATGAGAGTCGAGGGGGTAGGATGCTCAGTTGGACTTCTCAATCCTCCGCCAATGACCCCAACTCATCAGACGGAATCCCTAGACAGATCCAAGAGAGATGTCGGACTTCATCCATCCACCTATTCTAGGCCTACCGAGGGGTCGACTATCTGATGGCATGGCAATCATGGCACATCTTGGAAGCCAGTCTGGGGGCATACGCACTGCGTGACGAAACCATCGAAGCATAGATCGTTCCGTTCGGAGAAGTAACTGCTTAACATTGAGCGCCTCGCGTACTTTGGTGTTGCGCACTCGATCCCTACGAGTTATTCCAGCAACACTTCGAATGAATCTCATTTCGGGAGCTTGTATCCGCAATCTTATTCTTTAGGTCATTACCCAAATTTCATGACCATATGTGAGAGTTGGAACATACCTTTACACCGAGTTAAAAACCGTTAACTTACCTTGAACACTATGTGCGGTCTTCCATGTAACAGATTGAGCAAGCTCTCTTAAAATTGATCCAGCCTGACCAATTCTACTGAATAACTCGGCATTGCTCCTTCCATCTATTGTGAATAAGACTCTGAGGTACTTAAACTTATCTACCTCCTCCAGTGGAACTCCAATTACATGCAGATTGCACTGGTGGGTATTTTGGAAACGACCATTACTCCGATTGATTCACGTTGATCTTCATTCCAGCATAATCACAAACGGCTACAAACTTTTCGAGTGCCAGTTTGATTTGAGAGGTCCCAAGGATGACCAAATCATCGGCAAAGAGCAAGTGATTAATCCTTAAGTCTCCCACTTTGAAACATTCTCTACCACGGCTGCGCTGCAACATCCGGTCCATTATGTACCTTTACAATGAAGAGGAGAGGTGGCAAAACACACCCTTTGCGGAGTCCAACGTCCACAGTGAAAGGTATTGATTTAACACCGTTTATCCGAACAGGGAACCATCAATCCTATAGTCCTGCAGAAAACTCCAGAGTTCGCCACGGGGGACCCTATTATATGCTTTATCCAAATCCGCAAAACGGGTGTAGGCAGATTTAGCCTACTCTCACGCCTTTTCAATAACCATTCTGAGAGGTTGTGCTTCTACTTACTTGCTTAGATCCTTTAACCCCTCGGGGGGCATAGGGCGTCAACCACGCCTGCGCGCCGCTATTCTGCCTGCCTGGGTGAGCGGATTCCACTGCATGGCGTATTTCGCAATGGAGTTGTCTTCGCGCCGTAGGCTGTGTCCAATCCATTGCCACTTTCTTCTTCGTATAGTAATGCTTATAGGTTCTTGGCCCGTTCTCAGATAAAGTTGTTCGTTAGAGATGCGGTTCGGCCAGAAAATCCTCAAGATGATTCTTAAGCATTTGTTTACAAAGACTTGCAGCTTTCGTGTGTTAATGGTGTCCACCTTCCAAGTACTGCACCCATAAAGCAGCACTGATTCTACGTTCGAGCGGAACAGTCGCAGCTTGGTTCTTAAGCTGATAACATTACTTCTCCAGATTTTAGATAGCATTCCGAACGCAGCTTTAGCCTTCCCGATTCTGCTGCACACATCCAGTTCGGTGCCACCGCGATTAGCCGAGACCACACTTCCTAAATAAAGAAAGTTATCAACTTTCTCGACTTCCTGTCCGGCAATGTAAAGTTGAGCGCGGTTGTTAAAAGAAGTGCTCAAGGCTTTTGTTTTGGCTGTGTTTATTTTTAGCCCCACTTTTTTTGCCTCAGCTTCTAGATTTTGGGCCATCAGATGAAGATCCATTATCCGATGTGAAAGTAGACAAACATCGTCAACGAATTCCATAGTTGCCTTCCGTCAATGCTGCATGGAGTACATCGGAGTACAATAGTGGGGACAGTATGCACCCTTGACGTACTCCACTTTGGACTTCAAAATCCTCCGACACCTTACCATTGTGCACGACGTGACACTTACCGCCCTCGTATCTAGCCTTGATAATAGCTATAAGTTTTTCTGGAATGCCTCTCCTGCGCAAGGCCAACCAGATAGCATCTCGATTCAATCTGTCGAAAGCTTTCTCGAAGTCGATAAACATTAAATGTAGGGGGGACCTATACTCAACGCATTGCTCGATAATGATCCGTAAGGTGTTTATGTGGTCGATGCAGGAGGATCCAGCGCGAAAGCTTGCCTGTTCGACATCGAGAGTTGAATCTAAATGTTCTTTAATTCGTTCTAGAATTATTTTAGATACTATTTTAGCCACGGCTGGAAGAACGCATATACCTCTCCAGTTACCGCAATCCATCAAGTTTACCTTCTTTGGAAGTTTAATGATCATCCCCCTTTTCCACTCCTGTGGAAATTGTTCGCTATCCCAAGCTCTCCGTATTAGTGGATGCAGCAAATCAGCCGATGTATTTGGCGCCGTTTGAAATAGCTTGGCAGGGATGCCATCGATACCCACCGTCTTGTTCTTCTTGAGGGATTTGATTGCTATCTCGGTTTTACTGGGAGGTGTGGTGCGAATTCGGGAATTTGTTGCTTCGAACTGCTCATTCGAATTCGAGATCATACCGCCATCGTCTATGTGATTTAGCACTGTAGCAAAATGTTCTCTCCATCTAGTGAGCTGATCCTCATCCGAAATCAGAACCGTCTAGACTCTTCACTGGATGTTGTTTGGAGTTTCGACCACCGATGAGCTCCTTAGTGATGCTATAAGCAGTCTAACTGACGCACGTACTCGCTGCTTCTTCAGCCCTTGAGGCCAGTGAGTTGATATATTGACGTTTGTCACGTCTCACACTACGCTGCACTTCTTTCTTCTTCCCACGGTATTGGGTTTCAAGCTCGGTTCTCTCTACTGCTGAGGCCGCTGCAATCCGAGCCTTGATTGCTGTACGCTCATCGATCCGTCTCCAGGTGTCTGTAGAAAGCCACGTGCGGTGGTGTTTCTGCTTTTTACCGACATACGTGCGTGCCCCAGTCGCAAAAGTATTTTTCACAGCACTCCAGTGGTCATACATGTTCTCTATGTTGCTGATTGCTTCTGCTTCTAAGCAAGGGTTGTGCTTCTGCCGGGACGAAAACCGCATTGCTGATCCCCCAAACTGTCCTCAACGACAGCTCTGGAACGCGTTTCTAACACCTTAGCAAAGACTTTTTGAAACAAAACTCTTTAGCGACACCGTGGGGTAAAATTACTCGAGTGCACGAAAGTGCAATCAGAAATGCGTATAAAGAAAGTACGAGTACGTACAGGAAATGTGTACTGAAAATGTGTACTGAAAATGTAAAAAGCCTATTTTTCTCAACAACTGTTTCAAATAGTTTCCATGTTGGCTTGAATAACTTAACTTACTTAAGTGGCTCTGCAAAGAAACCATCTCATAAAAAATAGGTCACAACCGGCTCTGGTGGTACTGTCCTGTTCAAAGAAGAGATCATTTGAACCCCATTAAGAGGAGTATATCAATGGACGTTCCAAGATATCCCATCTTCTACTGCGCTGTCTATCCTGGATGGATTCGAAGATATTTCGGGCTAAAGCTGAGCTTCATTCGCTCTACATAACCTAGCTATATTAGCGGCGATATGTGAACTCTTCTAGCTGTAACGAAGTGACATAATCCAAAGTCGTTCGGGAGAGTCTGCTCAAGCATGGTAGTACCAATCAAGAGTACTCTTGACACCCTCTCCAGGAATTAGTCTTAGGACTTTCCACCGATCTTTTTTCTGCCTTCAACCCGGTGATTGGGCAATAACCCACGGGTCTGCTACTAGCTATAGCCGGCCGGTCCGATAGGTTTCTCCCCGTCTGAGAGAAACAAATCGATTTAACCATAGCGGATTTGCCGCCTCTTTGTTAAGCTACCTTCCAAGCCTGCCCTAAGTGCGGACGGTTACCTTCCAAGCCTGCCCTAAGTGCGGACGGCTACCTTCCAAGCCTGACCTAAGTGCGGACTGGATCACAGCAAGCCTGCCTTAAGTGCGGACTGCTACCTTCCAAGCCTGTCCTAAGTGCGGACTGGATCCCTCGTAAGCCTACCCTAAGTACGGACTGGGTCCTAGCTAGCCTGCCCTAGGTGTGGACTGCTACCTTCCAAGCCTGCCCTAAGTGCGGACTGGATCCCTCCCAAGCCTGCCCTAAGTGCGGACTGGATCCCTCCCAAGCCTGCCCTAAGTGCAGACTGCGACCTTCTAAGCCTGCCCTACGTGCGGACTGAAACTCCTTCGAGACGACGCACCGAACCGAGATAGACAACAAGACGCATAACCCCGGCCCGTACCAGAACTAGCCGCAGGACGACGATAGTAGTAAGCTTATCTTTGCTATTGTTAGGTATAAAAATTGTTAAGAAATTATAAAAACCCTTCTAGAATTGTTCCAAGCAACAATTGTTAAACCAATCCGAGAAATAAAGTTCCCAAAGCCTACGGTGTTCCTTTGGGTTAACCCTGCGGCCGGCGAACCCACCTCAGCCTTTGAAGAAAGATACCCTCACATAGCTAAGTCGATGTCATTGTACAGGCCGTATAGTTCGGCATTGTACCTTCTCCTCCATTCACTGTCTATGTAGATGGAACCAACGATCATTCGAACTACTTACTTACTTACTTAGATGGCGCTACGGTCCGGGGTGGACCTGGGCCTCAACCAACAAATCTCTCCAGCCAGCACGGTAACGAGCCAGCTGCCTCCAGTTGCGCACGCCAAGTTGGTTGAGGTCCCCCTCCACTTGTTTGCGCCACCTACCGCGAGGTCGTCCTCTACTGCGCCGTCCATCCGGGGTGAATTCGAAAACTTTCTTAGCGGGAACGTTGGGCTCCATCCACTCTAAATGAGCCAGCCATTTTAGTCGCTGTATGTGAACTCTTCTGGCTAAGTCGATGTCCTTGTACAGGCCGTATAGTTCGGCATTGTACCTTCTCCTCCATTCACCGTCTATGTAGATGGAACCAACGATCATTCGAACTACTTACTTACTTACTTAGATGGCGCTACGGTCCGGGGTGGACCTGGGCCTCAACCAACAAACCTCTCCAGCTAGCACGGTAACGAGCCAGCTGCCTCCAGTTGCGCACGCCAAGTTGGTTGAGGTCCCCCTCCACTTGTTTGCGCCACCTACCACGAGGTCGTCCTCTACTGCGTCGTCCATCCGGGGTAGATTCGAAGACTTTCTTAGCGGGAACGTTGGGTTCCATCCACTCCAAATGATCCAGCCATCTTAGTCACTGTATGTGAACTCTTCTGGCTAAGTCGATGTCCTTGTACAGGTTCGGCATACAGTTCGGCATTGTACCTTCTCCTCCACTCACCGTCTATGCAGACGGGACCAAAGATCGCTCGAAGAACTTTTCTCTCGAAATAACCAAGGGCATCCTCATCCGGTTTTGTCAAAGCCCATGCCTCTGCGCCGTACAGCAGAGCTGGGGTGATTAGTGTCCTATGCAGAGTTACCTTAGTAGTTTGAAATAGGGGTTTGGTACTTGATCGCGTACTTAGCCGATAAAAACAGCGATTGGTAACAGTAATTCATCGTTTAATCTCCCCGCTGATGTCATTTGCGGAGTCCACCATAGAGCCTAGGTAGACAACGTTATTTAGGTTATGTTAAGTATATTGGTTTCTTGTCTCCATGGAAACTTGTGCCATCACCAGGAAGCTATGGGCATCCTTCGACAAAGCAAGGACAGAGAGAATTACTCGGAAAGATAGGAAATCCCTTTCCGCCCTCGTGGGCATCATCACGGGGCACAACACGCGGTACCACACCACATGAAGAAACTACGTCTGACGGAGGAGGAACTCTGTAGAGGCTGTAGTGACGAGGAAGTTTTTAAGGACACTACCCACTTCCTGTGCCACTATCCGAGTCTTCAACACTCCAGGAAAAAGTTCCTTGGTAAATTTTTCTTCCAGGATCTGGAGGAGCTCTCCGGCGTTTCAGGAGGTCGTTCAACTGAATGTGACGTAGATCCTCCAACTCAGTGAAGAAGTAACTGCAGAGAGTTCTCATTCTTTTGTCGGCAAGGGCAGGGTACTCACAAAGCAGGTGTTGGACATATTTAACTTCTTCCTCGTTCCTGTTGCTCCTGCAGAGGTCGTTGTGAGGTACGCCTATACGCTCCGCATGAACCCCAATGGCACAATGTCTCGTGATTATGCCAGAGATGATCTGCGTACTATTATGACGAAGCCAAACTAGAGTACGTAATCTCTTCGTATCATAAGCCGTCGACAGCGTTCTGGCATTGACGCACCTATGTAGATGGACCTATGCACCCATCGTCTGTTGGCGTCGCCAGTACGTCTCTGACGAGTTTATTTTTAGGAACCCTCACGTAGCGGAGGGCCACTAAATCCTTCTTTGCTGCCTCTGTCTCAATACTCGTAAACACTCCACTAATAAACCATTGAACTCTTCCGTCTATTTAAGTGTCATCGGCGTAAGCGAGTAGTTGTACAGACTTGTAAAAGATTGTACTTTCGGTGTTGGCTTGTCAGTTTCGTACAATTCTTTCAAGTATTGTATTAAAGATATCGCATGATAGCGCGTCACCATATCTAAGACCTTTGCTGGCATCGAACGGTTCGGTGGTGTCCTTTCCGACTTTGATAGAGCAGCGACGGTCCTCAATCGTCATCGTGCACAGACGGACACGCTATCATAGGCAACTTTGAAATCGATGAAGAGGTCATGCGTATCTAGTATAATGTATGTATGCATGAACTCGTATGATTTATAAATGAATGTAAATCGTGGGCTTTTACCAAGATTAAAATGGCAGTTACCTTCGAACTGACAATAGCTAACACGTTTTTTGCTATGCTATGAGCACCTTACTGCATATAAAAGTGGAGGACAATCCACACAAATGAACCATAACCGATTGTAAGGTGATACCTGGTGAACCGGTGGCAGCACAGCTGATTTAAAAATAAGTATTGATCCTAAATAGAGCCATCGGAGGATTAAACGGTACAACTTTCGAAAGCCCACTGGAAAGCCTTTTTTAAGCAAGTTTGTGCAATACTTTCATGCTAACAGTGCGCTAAAAATCAGTGCCAATGAAATGTGAAACTCTTTTCAAAAACATGCATTGTTAACGCAAACCGGGTACTAAAGTAAACTTAAGCGATAAGAAGGAGACATGGTGGTCGCAGCCAGAAGTGCAAACCTATATAACAGCTAAGAAAAGAGCGTTTAAATTATGGCACGATTTTTATCTACTAAGAAACAAAAAATATAGTCGAAAATAAAGAAAGCAGTCGCAAAGGCGGGATGCGAAGCATACAGAAAGCCTTATTAGAGCCTAGAAACGAGTGAGGGAGAAAACAAAGGACGTATTACATAGCAAGTATGTGAAGAGCGAAATTACTAACTTCAACTGACAACACAAATGCAAGATGGAAGGACTATTTTAAAACTCTGCTTAATGAAGAGTTCCTCAAAGAGCCAATAGAAATGCCAAAACCCATCCCAAGAACAGTCTGTTGTATTTCAACCGGGGAGATCAAAGAAGCTGTGAATAAAATGGCAACAGGAAAAGCGGTGGGACCTGATGCGATACCAAGCGATATTTTGAATTACTGTGGACAGACAGCGAGGATATTAGCAGAAAAATACAGAGGTAAGGAATAAGATCTATACACGGCTTTCGTTCATCCGGAGGAGTTAATTTGGAAAGAGCTGAGAGTTGAAAATGTTCTAGAAAAATATGTCACACTACAAGAAGACATGTACTATGAATGTACCACCGCGGTTAGAATAGGGGATACAGAAACAGCTAATTTCCCCGTATTCTCGTAGAGGTTCATTAGGGGTCTACTCTCAACCCCCTGCTTTTAAGTATAGTGACGGCAGACATACAAAAAGAACTGCCATGGCATATTCTGCGTCTTGATGACCTGATTCTTATTGCCACTGATCCAAAAGTACTTCAATCCGACTTAAATAAGTGGAATGCAGGTTTTGAACAGGGTGGTTTACGTACAAATGTTCAAAAGACCGAATACCTCTATTGTCCTTCATAAACGACAAACCTAAAAAAAAAAAACGACCCAAAATTTCAAGTATGTAGGATCTATTCTAACAAGTGATAGCAAAATTGATGGGGACGTAGGCAAGTAGGTAAGTAGGTGTGCTGGTTCTCGAAGGAAAGAAAAGGACCCAATTAGCACTAGGTGCCGTTTTGATACCACAAAACTCATGTATCTGGATATAAAAGGTTTGTTGGTGTGGAGTCTCTAGATCCACCCTGTGAAGTTTGAAAAGATTATTAAATCTTTAATGTTTCTCTCTGAGACTTCCTCATGGGAATCGAAAAAGGGTTTTCCTAAAGCTTGTTGTCTGGCCCTAACCGGACAGGCGCATAAAAGGTGGATAAGGGTTTCAGTAGCGACGTTACAACTGCGACAATGTGTGTTGTGTGGGATACCTAGTTTGACTGCATGGTCTCCTATAGGCCAGTGACCCGTGGTGGTTACTGCTATCGTGGCGATGTCCCTACGCGTTTTGTTTAAAAAGTCAGTTGTTTTTGATTTGTTGTAGTTTGGCCACATCTTTCTAGATATGACAGTTTGTTAGCCTAGTCGATCTGAGGTTGGATTGTGCAAGGAATTTTGAGGATATTTCTGCTTTGACTGCTCCAAACGCAATCTGAATTGATTCCACAAGAGAACTGTGGAGGGCTGAGTCTTGCCTAGCCAGTTCATCCGCAAGTTCGTTTCCATAAAAGTCACTGTGCCCTCGAACCCAAATCAGGATTACTTTGAGATGACCATCTAGCGAAGCCTGCTCAAGCACTAGCTTGGCTTTGATGACTGCTTGGCTATCAATAAAAATAGCGATCTTTTGCCTCGGCGTTATATTGGTGTGTGTTTTGATCTGACGACAAGTTTCCCGGATAGCGAGCAATTCTGCCTGGAACACACTGGCAGAATCCGGGAGCCTATATGATTTAGATATGTTTGAAGGATTCGGAAAACACTCCCGCACCGACTCCATAGTCCATCTTTGCACCGTCTGTGTAGACTGTTACGTCGAAATCATTAATCACCTGTCCATCCTGCCATTCTGATCTAGTTGGGAATTGAACGTCGAAGCGCTTTGTGAAATTCAATTTAGGTATAATGTAATCTATTTGGAAGGCAAACGACTAACAAAGGCCTCGAAGGGGCAGCATCTCCCGGTAGGTGCTGGTCCGCTAAGTAACGAGAAAGAGCCACTGCAGCCGAAAACCTAGCAGCTCTGTTAGTAAGCCCTACTCCCACCTCCTCGGGGGGTAATCTGGGAAATTGCTAACGGGAGAGAACGAATGGCGAGCTTCTTGGGCCAAACAACAGGATAAGTGTCGTTTGGTCTGTGGCCCAGCGAGCCGCAACCGTAAAACAAATTATTGCTCCGAAACGGAAACTAACGCCTCGGATACGGACGGATAATTTGTTGATGACCTTTGGCTATCCAACACGGACAACGATCGGATTCTGGAACGTTAAGACCCTCCTGGACTCACTCAAGAAAGGGCCTTATAACGCCAGATTATAAAAATCGATATCTTATAAAATCGGTATAGAATCGACATCTTAGGGCTGAGCGAGGTAAGATGGTACGATTCTGGGGAATACATCTCCGCAACAAAAAGCACTGTCATGCTCTACTCTGGTAAACCAGCTGGAAGTGCACGGAGATCCGGCGTAGGACTCATGCTAACTCCAGCAGTACGTAGTAGCCTCATATCATGGAAACCCCCTAGTGACCGGATATTGACAGCTAGGTTCCAGAGTAGAGTTAGAAAAATTACCATCATACAGTGTCATGCTCCGACTCTAGACGCGACTGAGGATGAAAAGGATGATTTTTATAGCCACGTAGGCGCCGCCTAGAACCAAACGAATAATGGGGACACCGTAATGGTGATGGGAGATCTCAGTGCCAAGGTGGGTAGTGACAACACCATGCTTAAGCGCGTGATGGGCTTTCACGGTGTTGGAGACCGTAATGATAACGGTGAGCGGTTTGTGGACTTCTGCAATACAAACCGCTTAGTCATTGGAGGTACGCTGTTTTAGCATAACTCCTGCCATAAGATAGGCAACGAATATCCAACCAGATCGACCACATTGCGATCAGTCGCCGCTTTAGAAATTGTCTCCTGGACGTCCGAAACAGACGTGGAGCACTCATCGGACAAGAACGAGACCACCATCTTATGGTAGGTCATTTACTCCTTCGTACTGCATCCGTCAACAGCAACCGCTCAAACTTACTTAACATCACCAGGTTTAATATCGACAGGCTCAAGTTTCCCCAAGTGTGCCAACAGTTCAGGGACCACCTTGCCTTAGAAGCAGAAACAATCAGCAGCACAATACATGAGAGCAAGGATGACCATTGGAATGCTGTGAAAAATGCTTTTGCGACTGGGGCACGCACATATGTCGGTAAAAGGCAGAAATACCGCCGCAAATGACTCTGCAGACACCTCGAGTCTTGAGTGGTGAGCGTATAGCAATCAAGGCTCAGATTGCAGCGGCCACAGCAGTAGAGAGAACAGAGCTAAAAGCCCAGTACCGTGCGAAGAAGAAGAAAGTGCAGCGTAGTGTGAGATACGACTTACGTCAGCATATTAATTCACTAGCTTCAAGGGCTGAAGAAGTAGCCGGTAGGTATAACAGTAGGACTATTTATAGCATCACTAAGGAGCTCATTGGTAGTCGGAACTCCAAACAGCACCTAGTGGCGAGTCTAGATGGTAATCTTCTGATTTCGGATGGGGACCAGCTCATTACATGGAGAGAACATTTTGCTACAGTGCTAAGCCACTTAGATGATGGCGGTATGATCCCGAATTCGAATGAACACTCCGAAGACACAAATTCGAATTCGTACCGCACCTCCCAGCAAAACCGAAATAATAACAGCAAACAAGTCCCTCAAGAAGAACAAGGCGGTTGGTATTGATGCCATCCCTGCCGAACTATTTCAAGCGGCGCCAAATACAATACATCGGCAGATCTGCTGCACCCTCAAATACGGAGAGCTTGGTATAGGGAACAATTTCCGCAGGAATGCAAAATGAGGATGATCATTAAGCTGTCGAAAAAAGGGAAACTTGACAGAATGCGGAAACTGTAGAAGTGGCCTTCTTCCAGCCGTAGCCAAAATAACAGCTAGAATCATTCTGGAACGAATCAAAGAGCATTTATATTGAACTCGTCGAACAGGCAGGCTTTCGCCCTGGATCTTTCTGCATCGACCACATAAACACTTTACGGATCATAATCGAGCAATGCGTTGAGTACAGGTCTCTGGCACATTTACTGTTTATCGACTTCGAGAAGGCTTTCGACAGCTTGAATCGAGATGCTATCTGGTTGGCCATGCGCAGGAGAATACGCACCACGAGATAGGACTTGACGATATTCCAGCCGAGGTCTAACGAGCAGCGCCCACAACATCGGCTGAGCTTCTGCTTCCACTTATAGAGGGAGCTTGGGAAGCTGAGAGCTTTCCTAACGAGTGGAAAAAGGGAATGATCGTCAAGCTTGCTAAGAAAGGAAATTTAATGTAGTGCGGAAACTGGAGGGGTATCTGCGTGCTGCCTGCTGTAGCTAAGATAATAGCTAAAATCACCCTGGAGCGAATTAAACGACATCTCAAAGACACACTCGATGCCGAACAAGCACGTTTCCGCTCTGGATCCTCTTGTGCCGACTACATCAACACCCTGCTTATTATCATCGAACAGTGTGTTGAATATGGATCGCCACTGCACCTGCTGTTCATCGATTTTGAGAAGGCGTTCGATAGTGTCAACAGGGAGCTTATTTGGCATGCCTTACGCGGGAGAGGTATTCCCGATAAACTAATTGCTATTATCAAAGCTACATATGAAGGCTCCAAATGTCACGTTCTGCACAGGGGAAGGTTGCCTGAGGAATTTCAGATCCAAAATGGGGTAGGACAAGGCTGTATCCTTTCACCAATATTATCCCTATTGGTGATTAGCGATGTGCTTCATGCAGCTTTGTCGACGGGAAATGGAGGAATTCGATGGACTCTTACATCTCAACTGAAACATCTTGACTACGCTGACGATGTATGCTTACTCTCCCACAGAATTATGGACCTCCACCAAATGACAGCAGATGTGGAGAAGGAGGCAGGTGTCGTCGGGCTGAAAACAAATACGGCAAAAACTAAAATTATCAGCCTTGGAACAAACTCATCGACTCAAATACGCATTGCTGGACAACCGGTAGAGAGAGTAGAGAATTTCCAGTATCTTAAGAGTATTGTCTCGACCGATGGTGGAAGCGAACTGGATATAGCCAACAGGATCACTAAAGCAAAGTCCGCATTTGGGATGTTGTCGAAAATATGGACAAGCAATGCTATTAGTTTGAACACCAAGCTAAGACTGTTCCGTTTCAATGTTAAATCCGTGCTGTTATATGGATGCAGCAAATGGAGAGTGACCACCACTATCACAAGAAAGCTGCAAACGTTTGTTAATAGGTGCCTGCGCAATATCTTAAGGATTTTCTGGCCCAATCGTATCTCTAACGAACACCTTTACGAGAGAACGGGTCAGGACCCAATAGGCACAACCATCCAATGGCGGAAGTGGCAGTGGATTGGTCACACGTTCAGTAAGGGTGACAGTTCCATAGCGAACCATGCTATGCAATGGAACCCTCTAACTCAGAATGGCAGAAGACCTGGCGGTCCGAGGAGAACGTGGCGCAGAACAGTCGAGAAGGAGGAATGGCAGTTAGGGAAAAGTTTGGGAGAACTCAGACACATTTCCAGAAACCGTACACGATGGCGCGTAGGCGTAGTAGAGGCCCTAGGACCCACAAGGGGATACAGGACATAGGTAAGTAAGTGAGTATGGGAAGGAGAGGCGTCGCAGAAAACTTATAGCTATTATCAAAGTTCGTGTGAAATTGTTAAAAGACAGGTTTACAAATCCATCCACAAAATCCAAAAAAATCAAGACTACATACGAGGGCGGTAAGTGTCATATCGTACACAATGGTAAGGTGTCGGAGGATTTTGAGGTCCAAAGTTGGGTACGTCAAGGGTGCATAATGTCACCACTACAGTTCTTGGTGTTTATCAGCGATGTACTCCGTGCAGCATTGACGGAAGGCAACAATGAAATTCGATCTACTATGACAACTTCTCTTAAACACCTCGACTACGCTGACGATTTTTGCTTGCTTTCACATCGGATAATGGACCTTCATTTGATGACCCACAATCTAGAGCACAGACAAACAAAGTGGGGCTAAAAATAAACACAGCCAAAGCAAAAGCCCTGAGTACTTCTAACATCTGCGTTCAACTTAACATTGCTAGATAGGAAGTCGAGAAAATTGACAATTTTCTATTTCTAGGAAGTGTGGTCTTGGCTAATCACGGTGGCACCGAACTAGATGTGTGCATCAGAATCGGAAAGGGTAAAGTTGCGTTCGGAATGCTATCCAAAATCTGGAGAAGCAATGTTATCAGTTTAAGAACCAAGCTGCGACTGTTCCGCTTCAACGTAGAATCGGTGCTGCTTTATGTTTACAGTACCTGGAAGGTGGATACCATTATCACGCACAAGCTGCAAGTCTTCGTAGACAAATGTTAAATGATCATCTTGAGCATTTTTTGGCCGAACTGCATCTCCAACGAACAACTTTATATGAGAACGGGCCAAGAACCCATAAACATTACTATACGAAGGAGAAATTGGCAGTGAATTGGAACACCCTACGGCGCGAAGATGCGAAATACGCCATGCAGTGGAATTCACTCACCCAGGCAGGCAGGATAGCAGGGACGCCCTAGGCAAACGTGGCGCAGAACAGTTGAGGAGGAATCGAGCTCTTTAGGAATGAGTTGGAGGCAGCTTAAACGCGTTGCAAAACTCCAAACATGATGGCGCGCAGGCGTGGTTGATACCCTATGGCCCCCGAGGGGTTAAATGATCTAAGCAAATAAAGTAAATACCATCAGCATTTATATAGACACATATACCGCACATGAAAGTTTAAGTATCTTGGTCAAGAGGATTAAGTCTATATCCCTGCCCTAGCTGCTTTCGTCTCCACCCAGACTCTGTTCACTTACTCCTCCGAGAAAAAAAAAAACTGTAAGGTAAAATTGTCACGTAAAATAAACCCACACATTAACATACGAAGAACATTCATTTGCATCTCAATGGGAATAATGTACGTAAATGCGCAAATTGCACACGAGAGTAACAATATTAGTTAAGGAAACGAAACCATGACAGATCGATCGGTAAATTAGATATGCTAAGAAATATTAGACGAATATCATTATTCCGTAAATGTGCATGGCTGCTTGAGCCGATCGCTTCCTCTTTTCAATTTAAATGAGCCTCATTTGTATATATACGCAGTGGTGAACAGCTCTGGCTGATGCTATGCAGCATGCATGCAAGCGATCGAGGGGGCTATGGATAAATATGGACATCCTTATGCTTTTCAAAAAATATTGATTGCACCTTTTAATTTGCTATTTTCCAGATATGTGTGTCGTATACATGCGTCCATGATTTGAGCATTGTTCTGACAAGAGGTATGAAAGGGATGATTTTCATCGATAAGAAGGCAGGTACGAGTATGTTCTGTAATAGGTTGCTGATGTTAGAATCCAATTGTTCATTGAATTATCGAGGAGCATTTATTTCGCTTTTATTCGAGTCACTATACACATGCGAAGGTGTATCGTATTAGGCACAAGACATCCAGTTTATGAATATTCATACATCGTAGTGCTTATTACATTTGTGGACTACATTTCGTACAGTGTATTCGAATGAATAAAGATGTGTAGTATAGGAAGTATTAAGATCACATCTGGGAGCAGTTAAGCATCTATTATCTGTGAGAATGAGCTATGTATGTACATATTTAACTCCGGAGATGACATACATTTCTTTCCACTTAAACAAAATTTAGTGAAGAAAGTACATAGGTAGAGCCTAGCTGCAAAGGTAAGGTTATGTTAAGGTTAGGTTAGGTTAGGTTAAAGTGGCTGCCAGCTAAGAATCGCCAACACATTTAGACCAATAATAGGTCCATTGTGATACCACGTGGATCATGAGAGAAAACCTCTCTACCTACTCGCTAAAACCATTTTGAGTTTCTTAGGTAGGTGGCGTAGGTGGTTCTCAATATCAATATCCATCAGGTCGCCTAAATCGTTGTAATAGGGGGCTCCTAAGTGAAGCTTCTTTCTACGGGACAGAGCTGGGCAGAAACGAAGAAGGTGAGAAATAATTTCTTCCTCTTCTTCATCGATGCAGCTTTTACAAAAGTCGTCCGCAAAGAGGCCTAGACTTGTAGCATGCTTGCCTATTAGATGGCGCCGATATGCAATCTGTTGAGAGAAATCAAATTCTTGGAATGCTTTAGCTTTGGCCAAATCTGTCTTGTCGCTACACAGGTTGATCCATTTTACGAGCTTTTTTTTTTTTTGCGGTAGATGGGGAGGAAAGCAGCGATTGACTCCTGGAGCAGTGCGACCTAAAAAGATCTTTTGTGCTATCCCTTGGCATCGCAAACTTCATCAAATCCTCTGGATGGTTTGTATCTAGGACACAGTGAGTACTTAGTTCTTTCTTTAGGATATTTACAAAGACGGTATTTTTTCACGAGGTAGGGATTTCCTTTTCTATCTCTTTTCCCCCCATGGGTATCACAATGGGTCTATACTGACCTGAGTGTGGTGTGGAGGTTTTCTATCCCCCTACACCTGCCCACTTACCTAACCTAACCTATAGTCAAAGGACGTGAGCGCCTTGAGTGCTGCTTGGCTATCTGACATTATAGTAATATGTGATCTTCGGAGGTTTCGTCTAATGCATTCTCTGGCACAGAGCTCGATGGCATAGACCTCTGCTTGGAAGATAGTAGTAGATTGACCTAATGGTGTAAAGTGTTTGTAGTTGGGTCCAAAGATACCAGCTCCAACCCCATTTGTCATATTTGAACCATCAGTGTACCAATTTGAGATCTTGATTGGAGGATTTGAGAATAGTCCCAGTAGCTGCGGTCAGGTATGTTTACTGTGAAGGGGTGATTGAGGTGGATTCTGTTGGGCATGAAGTCTGAGATGCATACTGCTGGACAAGTAAGTAGCGGAATTTTCTCAAGGATCTTCATGTGGCCAACTAATTCGGAATTTGTATTGTTGCATAAAAAGGTGAAGCTTTAGAGCACTGGCAGCCACAGTCTTCATAATATTTATGTGTAGGGGTGGAAGGTTTAAGAGAACTTCCAGCGCAGCTGTTGGGCAGGTGCGCATTGCGCCCGTAATACCTACACATGCTAGGCTTTAGTCGCCTTCTCAGTGGTTCTGTTTATATGAGGTTTCCAATTTATAGATATTTTGTTTCTTTTGAGAGCTCAATTTGAGTATTGTTTAGTGATAGTGCTTGAAGGCTTAAGGTTCTCCTCCTGGTGAAAGGAATGATTACGGTTTTATCAGGGTTAACCGTCAGACCTTCTGACTGGCACCAGTTATTTACTTTATTTAGGGCATGTTGCATTTGTTCAGAAATGCTGGATTCATCCTTGCTCTTAGCTATAATGACTACGTCGTCAGCGTAGCCCTGGGTGAGAGATCCAGAAGTATTGAGGTCATTTATGATACTGTCCACTACAATGGACCATAAAAGAGGAGATAGGACACCCCTTTGGGGACAACCCTTAGTAGTTCTAACGGAGATTGAGATTTGTCCAAGCTTGGCAGTGATAAGTCTGCTTCTGAGCATGGAGCATATCCATTTGGTAGTTTGCGGGTAAATGCCTTTGACATCAGCAGCAGACTTAATTGATTGAAACGATGTGTTATCGAAGGCGCTAGAGATGTCCAGGAAGGAGCATAAGGCTATTTTCTTCTTTCGCAAAGCTTCTTCAATAATACTGACTAGATGGTGAAGGGCTGTGACCGTAGATTTACCAGATTAATATGCAAATTGAAGATTATTTAGGGGGTGTTCTATAAGGGGGGAATTTCTGATGTGAAGATCAAAGATTTTTTCCATTACCTTAAGAAACACAGAGGTGAGACTGATTGGCCTAAAGGCCTTTGGGTCTGATTGTGATCTGGCGCCGGCTTTGGGAATGAACACTACATTAACTTTTCTCCATATTGATGGGATGTAGCTGAGTTCATAGCTGGATCTGAAGATGGGCACTAAGGATTCAATGAGAGTGTCGATTCCATGATGTCAGATGGCGGGGAAAATTCCATCTCCACCGGGAGCTTTATAAGATTTTTGCGTGGAGATGGTCCATCTTATGGAATCGAGGGTGAAGATTTTCTTGGCTAGAGTCCTAGTGTGTCGATTAGGAGGGAGTGGCATGTCTTCATGCAGAAGAGACGTGTGAGGGTCAATAATTAGTGAGTCAGGGAAGTGGATCTGCAGAAGAAGACCTAATGTTTCGTAGTATCCCTGTGTAAAACTGCTGTCAGGTTTTTGTAGGACACCAATACCGTTGCTGTGGTTCTTAGATAGGGTTTTCTGGGCCCTAACAGCTGAAGGGAGATCATTTATTCTTTCACAGAAAGATCTCCGTGTGTGTCTTTTTGATCTCCTAATAGCAGAGTTGTAAGTTGTGAGGGCTATCTTGTATTTGCTTCATGAGTTGGTGGCTTTGGCTTTATTAAATAGCCTTTTAACCTCTTTTTGAAGGTGTCGAGCTCATTGTTCCACCATGGTACATCGCGGAAGTTAGTTCTGCTTTTGGGATAGCAGCTGGCTTCATATGCGGAGGTGATCTGAGAGCTAAGTTTTGAGGCTTCTTCTTCAAGAGAATGAGAAGAGTCTGTATTTGAAAAGGGAGGAATAAATTCGCCCCTAAGGATTTCTGCATAGAGATTCCAATTGGTGCGTTTGGGAGACCTGCTAGGGTTGATTGGGTCACGAGTAGTTTCGATGTCAAACCTAATGTGCATATGGTCAGACAACGAGAGCTCCTTAGAGACATGCCAATTGGTAATGAGATCGGACATAGAAGAACTGGATAGGGTAAGATCCAGAACCTCTTGTCTGATGGAGTTGACAAAAGTAGGTTCATTTCCTCTATTTAAAATATCAATATTTAAGCCAATAAGGAAACTAAGAACCTCTTTTGTTGATATTGGAACTGCCACGATCTGCTGTCCAGCCTTCTTACCGTAACTAAACAGTTTGGCGACTTCGTCAGGTGGAGCTGGAGTTTGGTCGTCAGCAAAGTATCCTGAGGCGATGATGATGGATTGCCGTTCTCTGCTGGTAGTTATATCCATTGAAATGGCTACAAGGTCTTTGCTAATAAACTGTGGGATAGGAAGAAAGTTGATTCTGTTACTTATTAGAATGGCAGCCCTGGGAAGGGGTCGCCTGTTGTCATATATTAGCTTACATGAATTAGTGGGAAGGCCACATATTCTGCCATCTCGGACCCATGGCTCCTGAATTGGGATAAGGTCCAAGTTGTTTTTTGTAAACTTGCGGCAGGCGGCCGCAGAGGCCGCTTTTGCATGGTGCAGGTTTATTTGCAAAATTTTAAAGGTGCTGGTCATTGGGACTTCGGGGAAGAGGTGAAGCCTGGGGGAGCTCTTATGAGTTTTTGCCGGGCTTTGCCGTTGACTCCCCGGTCCTTATGTTGTGTAGCTCTAGCTGCTGCTACAGAGCCGCTGGAGGAGCTAGTGGAGATTGGACCAATAGTTGGTCGGGCCTTATTGGGTAGTCGAGCAGCCTCAGACGTCGAACGTGGAGTCCCCGAGTGAGGAGACTGGACAGGCCTTGGAACGTTGCATTTGAGAGAGATGAGGGATGTTTCTGTTGCGGCGGGCTTATGAGCTCAATTTAAGTTTGCGTATTGCGATTGGTATACCTAAGGTGCCTTTATCCGGCAGGATGAGTATAGTTGATCCTATTCTGGTGAGTTCATCAGCCTTGCAATTCCTTGGAATGTCCTTATGCCCCTGCATCCAGCATAGATGAATTTTGAATTGCTCAGCCATCCCCGCAAGAGACGATCGGCAGTCTAGAGCTACTAAGGCATTTATAGAGGTCAATTCCAGGGATTTGATTGCTGCTTGGCTGGCTGAAAAGATGCGGATATATCTAACAGATATAACGTTTTTCTGAAGCCAAGATAGGACTTCTTTAATCGTCATTATTTCCGCCTGGAACACGCTACAATGATTTGGAAGACGAAAGGAGAGCTTAAGATTAAGCCTGTCAGAAAAAACACCTGCACCAACTCCGTCTTCGGTTTTTGACCCATCAGTGTAGAACTGAATTGACTCATTTTTCAAAAATGCATCAGCCTTTTTTGGTATACTCCACACTGGAATTTTGATGAACTTGCGCGACACTTATCTTACGACTCCGGTCTTATGGATATGCCGTCTGATGCAATGACACCAGAACTTCGGCTGATGCGCGTTCCAAAACCAGTCAAGGGTCTGGCGCTGGGGTCTTCGTGGAAGTCGATAACGTTAGACTTCACTTTTTGTTAGACAAATATGCGTCTGTTTTCCAAGCGGGAACCTATGCAATCCTAATGGCCATGAACTGTGTTGTGAAGAACAGGCGGAAGGGCCGTATCATTTGTGTCTGTAGTGACAATCAGGCTGCGCTTAAGGCCTTGCTAAACCCTTTAACAACTTCGAAAATAGTTCGTCAAACCAAAAACTCTTTGAACTCGGTCGCAAGGCTGAATTCTCTGTCTCTTATCTGGGTCCCAGGTCACACTGGGATCTTGGGGAATGAGATCTCCGATGAGATTGCTAGACAAGGCTCAGAGGAGGCTTTCTCAGGTCCCGAACCCGCGTTGGGTCTCTCTGCGTCCTCGGTTAGGGCTTCCATTGATGATTGGGTCTCTCACGAACACAATTGTGTGTGGTATGAGACTCCAGGATGCAAGTTTACTAAACGCATGCTACCCGACGTCTGTAAGAAATCAGCGGCATTCTTGCTGTCTCTCAGTAGAAAATATTGGCGTCTTGACAGGCCACTTCGCTTTTGCCAAGCATCTTAACTTGTTGGGCTTAAGTGACACTACAATCTGCGACGCTTTTGGAGAGAGCAACGACACCGCGGAACATTATCTCTATGAGTGTCCGGCCTTTGCTCGTATCAGGTGGCAAATCATCGGTGCTGGTACTGTAAGCTCCTCATCACTGAAGTGCTTGCTTGGCTTTCTTAGAAAGACAAGGAAATTTTAATAAAATGGATAAATCAGAGTTTGCTCTCTGGTAGTACAATGGACCAGTTGCGTCTGACTGCTCCAGTCGAGCGTTTCCTCTCCCGACAAAAAAAAAGTTTTTATTTGGCGCAGGGTGCTCAGCACTCATTCTCTCCTGCTCGCAATCTTCTTCTTCTTCCTATTTCGGCGAGGTTA
Source organism: Brachypalpus laphriformis (assembly GCA_945910035.1). NCBI lineage: Eukaryota > Metazoa > Arthropoda > Insecta > Diptera > Syrphidae > Brachypalpus > Brachypalpus laphriformis. Next base: position 161,715,317 of record OX246754.1, on the reverse strand, counting down.
TGAGCCGAAAGCAAGGGATCATAACCCACCCATTTGACCACATTTCTACTGATCCGCCTGTGGGGTTCACCTTTTTGACCTCAGAAAATATCGGCAGGCGTCCCGATTTTGGATCACTCGGTTACTGAGTCCAATAAAATGCCGACTTCGTCGTATTTGTGTGATCCAGGCGTTCATAGGCCTGCCTCTCCTGCCTCGCAATGTCTTCGGAACGTTCATTGATATTGCCTTTTTAACAGTGTTCAAAGGATCTCTTCTTTGAACGTGACAATACCAGCTGAGCCGGTCGCTCTCTATCTTTCGTAAGATGGTTTCCTTAACGTGAAGGCTTCCACAGATCTTCGAACGCTCTCTCTCCTGCTCGCAATGTTCACAGTTCAGCTGCAGTGACATTTCTCGAGGGACGCTGGTCTTTATTGCTCATTTACCATCCAAATTCTAGCGAAATGATTAAAGCTAATTCAACTTGCATGTGCATAGCCTCGGCACACAGCTTCATAACCAACAGAATTCCTCAAATATGAAATAAGGTCAATCATAAAGATTTTGAAATTTCTGCCTTGTCCTCCACAAAATTCCACATAACACTGGTTAAGGAGGGTCGCACTGTGTTTTGTTTAATTTCAGTCAAATGGCGTTGATATTGAGTCAACTTACAAGCCAGAGAACAACTGTTTCTTTACACCTTTTGTATTCGTCTAAACACCTAATGGGCCCACTAAGGGGCTCCGAAAATGGAACAATGCAGCACATTTCTGTCAAATCACGCTCCGTCAATTAATCATCAAATTGGACTCTTTTTTTTTAAATACTCGTACTCTTTACCCAAAAGGCAATCGTCTCCCGAGCCACTAAACACTTTTTTTTTTCCTTCTCCATTTCATGAACCATGTCGATTCTTCGAAATCCATCCAAATCCGAATCCATTGTGAGACCCTCGAGGCAATACTTGCCTTGTTATGAATGCGACGACTATGACGATGACGATGAAGGCGGCTGCGGCGCGCGGCGGTACTCTATTGTAAGTGCGCAGCATCTCCTGGAAGTGGCCCAATAGAACTTTCTGCTGCCATTTCAATCACTTCGATTAATAGAAAATGAATTAGCTGAGAGTGGCTGAGGCAGGCAGTCAGTCAGTCAGGCAGCTCGCCAAGCTATTTAGTTTTTTTTTTTTTTTTACCGATTCTGTTGTAGGTGGAGATGTCGAGAGTTGGATTGTTCTTCAACCTTCCTTACCCACCTGAGCCTGGGTTTTGGATTTGGTAATTCAATTTTCGAAATGTAATCTAGTTCTATGACAGAGACAAAAAAAAAACACACAAAATGTAAACATAGTGTCGCAATTAATTTGTTCATAATGCATAGCTTGTTTGATACCAATCGTTAATTAGATTAGCATAATTCGATTAAATAAATCGCCCCATCATCCAACGCAAACTAATTTACAGTCACAGTGAGGCCCCCAAATTCAGGGGGGTGTCGGCGTCGTCGTCGTGTATATCCGTAACACAATGTATCCAAGGATTGTTGTCGATGGAATATACATGTGTCGTTAATAATCCACGTCTCCCTGTGCTAAGGATAAAATATTATTTTCAATTAAAGCAGTAGCCAATGCGATGGAAAGATAAAGCGCCACATCAATATTTGATTTAATTAATGCAATTTATGGAACTTACGGTTGATCGAATGAGAAATTAATATTGATGGACTTTTTCCTTGCAGTACCCTACACTCCTTCGTCGTCATCATCGTAGTCGTCGTGGTCTGGTGACAAAGGTCAGCGGGGCAATGGACATCAGTGTAGAATTTCAGGTAGCCGGGACACAACTTGTAAATTAAGGTCGAAACAAAAATGATAGTTTATGCGTGAGGACCGATAGAATCTTCTCCCCGTCATCTGATAGGGAATGTTTCTTCCTAATTAGTTAATGTTGAATGCCAGATGTATCTCTGGCGATGTAAAAGGAATTTCCACTGATTTTGAATGGGGGCCATACAGGAGGAATGGGTTTTCATTGGAATTTAATGGTAATGGTATACTGATTATGAGTACGGATGGAAATTTCCAAAAACTAATCTATGTAATATTTTTCCATGATAATGTAATTTATTAAAAGAAATGAACCCTTTTGAGAAAAAGGAATCTTATATCGTGGAGACGCACAGGAATGTCAACGAGCTGTTATTTATATTTATACAACAATTTCTTATTGTTCGAGCGTTAAAAAATTCCAAAACTTAGGTTATTAGTGGAAGGAGAGTTATGGGTTCTAGGGAATGGGTACGAATATTAGACCAACCGCCACCTGAAAAGTAAGATATCGCAAAAGCACTCTGAATCAGTTGCAGGGCTTGGTCCTTAGAAGTACACTGAACGAGAAAAAAGGAAATGGAGACTTGCACAGAGCAACCACCCCACCGCTGGTGAACTTCGGGTGCGTAGTACCACGACTGGAAGGTCATTGAAGGTGGGATGGTGTTTGCTTTTAAAGTACATACTTTCCTTTGTCTAGATGGAGGACGAATCGCCTATATCTGATCAACAGGGCTGTTAATAGTTTCAGTCCAAGCGAAGTTAGTGTGCACCTTGGCCATGATACTTGTAGCTTTCGTTCGTCATTGAGTGAATTGTGATGAGGTTATGTCCACTGTGACTAAAAAGATTTACTGTGCTCCCCCCTGGTGTTAGTTGATGCTATTCTCTAGCTAAGGCACCTTATTCAAAAAATTTCAAGAGGCTCATTGGATCTGAAGATACTTACTTACTAGAGTGGCGCTACAGTTCGTAGCGGCCCACTATGATGGTCTATGCAATTCGTCGGTGCTGATTGTTCCTTCTTGGTGACAGCATACGTGTTTACAATACTTAGTTTTGCCCGCGTTTGTCGCTAAACCCATTTTGGCCGCTTCTGCCTCAATGCTTGCAAACGCATCGGTGCAACCCGCTGAGTTATTCCAATTATATCAATATTGTCAGCGTATGCAAGCAGTTGTACAGGCTTTTGATAGATTGTGCCTCTGGTGTTGGTTTGTGAGTTCCGCACAATCCATGCAAGTACAATATTAAAGAAGTCACACGACAGCGCGTCACCTTGTCTAAAACCTTTTTTGACATCAAAGGTCATTACCGACCTTGATGGAGCAGAGAGCGTTCTCCATCGTCACCCTGCACAAACGGACAAGTTTGGAAGGGGTATTAAAACTAGATATTGCTCTATGCAGATGTTATTTATAGAAGTTGTCACAGGCGGCGTTGAAACCGATAAAGAGATGATGAGTGTCGATTTGGACTTCTTGGGTTTTCTCCAGGATCTGCCGAAGTGTGAAGATTTGATCGATGGTGGACTTTTCTGGCCTGACCCCGCACTGATAGGTGCCTATCAGGAAGTTGATGAAAGGTTTTCGGCATTCACACAACATCGCAGAAAAGATCTTGTATGCAATGTTGAGGAGACTGATGCCTCCATAATTGGCACAGTTGAGAGGGTCTTCTTTCGCGCAAACGTGCTGAGATTCCATTCATCAGGCATATGGTATACTCGTTTGACCAAATCTAAGAGATGAGTTGGTGAATGCTCTCTACCAATTCATCGCCAGCTGCATTGATAACTTCAGCCAGTAAGCTCCCGGGTTCAGCAGCCTTATTTGACTTCAGCTTGAATATTGCTATCATAATTGGATACCAGGCCACGTAGGCATTGACGGCAATGGAATTGCAGATCTGCTAGCCAGAAAAGGCTCGACTGAGTTGTTCGTTGGACCAGGATCTTTTTTTGTGGAATATCTGATCTGCTCTTTAATATACACTAAACAGTTGGGATCTCGCAGGATATCACCTGCCGCCTCTGACTAGAAGAGGACGAAAACGCGAACACGGACTATGTGATTATGCAGCTCTGTATAGTATTGGAAGCTTTTTTCTTAAAGAGATCATACTCCAATAGACGTTTAGAACTCCTCTGCAGGCGTAGTTATTGCTTTTATAAGGAGAGTAGAATTATTGTTGTCCTAAAAGATGCCCCCTGGCACAACGGATCTTTATTGGTCACAGTGCTTGTACGCCTGGCGTCAAAAAAAAAAAAACTAAGCCAATCTAGTGGCTGGAGATCTAGCTTGGCAGGGTGTTAGCGAGGTGAAACAAAAGTTAAGTAGCAACCCAAAAATGCTTACAAAACAAACCCACATTCATAAAGTCCAGACACATGGACACAGATGTTAGCATAGACTATACGCCACCCTGCTTAGATTTCCACAGGCCGTTTTCCAGTTTATTCCTATTTCCAAGTAGAGAAGAATGTGAAATTAATCTGACACATCTCCGTCTATATTGATGGATCAATGGATAGAGAAGTAGGTGCAGGGATATTTTCTGAAATACTCAAATCGTATAAATCTATCGAAGATCCAGACTACATCAGTATTTTCAAGGCGGCTGTACTGACAGTGACAATAGCCGCCCAGAAAGCTAACGTTGCTTTCAGTAAGCAGCACAATGTGAAGGAGACTTATAAGCTGACGAGTGAAGGTTTACCACTAGACTCTGAATCGGCTGACTTATAAATGAAGATCTCGCTTTGCAAACTCAAACTTGAATTTAGGCTATGATGTTTGACCACTGCTAAACGTTTGACAATTTTGGCTTGCAATTAGGGCCATATTTTTGAAGTATGGTAGTGTTGGACATAGCTAAGATCGAAATAAAATTTGGCACTTGGTGAAACGACTTAATTGAACTCCGCTTTCCAGCGAGCATGATCAAATGTTTGACACGTTGTGAGATGGTGTAGTTAGTAAGTAGTAGCCTTAGAAATAAAGTAAGTATTACGGTGAACAGTAGATGAAGGGAACTGGAATAATATACAATTACGAGGAAACTTAGCTAGTCTATGATGAGAACCGTACGGAGACAATCCTGCATCTGAGCAAATAGTCGCTATCTGCCTCAGAAGGGATACTAACTGAATACAATAAAGTACGATGTTATTTAACGATAATAATAAATGTATGTACGTAGAGGCTGCGGTGATGAGGATTTACACGAAGAAACACATTTATTTTTATTTTTATTTTTATAAATGGAACGCTTTCACATTAAGAACAAATTCTGATAAGATTGTGAAGCCTACTTTCTATGCCATTGGCCTAGTTTGAGAACCCATACATTTTAGGTATAATCTTTATGGGCATCAAAATGGATCTAAATTAATCTCAGTCTGATGTAGAGGAACTCTACCCTAAGTCTACCTAGAAACAAAGTGTAGAGCTAATGTACATATATGCGCTACTTCGACGAATCCGGAGCTCAATTTAATTTAATTTAATTAGCTTAATGCAAGCTGTAAGGGACTTACATCTAATTTACAATGTGTACTTAAAAGCTAGTTGAAATTTACAAATATCAAGACCTGAGTGAGGAAGGAGAGTAAACGGGGTTTCTAAGGTAAGGGTGTTTTTGCTGCACTGGAAATCAAAAAGCTTCTGGTAGTCATTAGCAAAACGAGACATAGGCTCATTACACCCGTAGTTTGTACAGTGAAGCTTGAGTCAGAAGAGAGGTACTGATCTCAGAAAACGCGGGTTGGTGCCGAGTGAAATGGTTTGGAGCAGCATAGGACAATCAATGTTGCCTGCTAATAGTTGATGTACAAATAGTATATCGGCAACTTTTCAACGTTTTTCAAGCGACTGCATTTTCAACAAGTCCAACCGATGCTCATAAGGAGATAGGTTGAATCTGTCAGGCCACGGGAGTCCGCGTAGAGCAAAACGGATGAACCTCCGTTGGACACACTCAATTCGATGTGAATTTTTATCGTGATAGGGAGATCAGACTTGGGTGGCATATTCAAGAATTTGTCTTACAAATGTGAAGTACAGAGATTTCGTGACGTAATGATTTGAGAATTCCTTGGACCAACGTTTCACATAGCCTAGCGCAGAATTAGCCCTGCTAATAATATTGTCAATATGCCTACGAAGTTTAAGCTGACTGTCGCATATGACGCCCAAATCACGGAGAAAAGTGACAGTGGGAACAGGCTCGTCGTAAATCACATACGTTCAAGGGTCTGTCGGAAGATGCTTCCGGGAATAAGTAATAGCTTGGCTTGGCATTTGTTGACATTCAACTCAAGAAAGTTTTTATTACACCTAGTAAAAAAGCTATTCAAGTCAGTTTGAAGAGCACGGGAGTCAGTGGGTGGGGAGATGTAAAAATGTCCATGCCGTCCGCGTAAACTGATAGGAGAGAATATTTAATTATGCCATCAACATCATTAATTGACAAAATGAAAATCAGTGGACCAAGATGGCTACCTTGAGGGAGTAAGGTTTCCAGGACTGAACCATAGTCTTGGAAATTAAATGGCGGCAGATAAACCTTAAATGATTTAACGACAGCGTTCACATCCCGAAAGTCCGTTATAGGCATCGGTTTAATAGATCTTTTGTCTAAAGAATTTTAATAATGAAACTGATCCTCGATGCAGGGGATTATGCCGTGCGCCGGTCGGGGCTAGTTACCTGCCAAGTAAAAATCAAAAAATCCACACCAGCTCCATACACGAGTACTAATGGGTCTCTTCGGACTATCCTTAGAGTATGCACCTATGATCTATGCACACTATTTATACAATCTGGGTGCTGCTCAAGACTTAACATGCGCCCGTAATATAAATTTTTAAGTAATTTTGTCCAGAATGACATGTTGATAATATACCCTACTGAATCTAAAACTGCAACGGTAGAGTGAAATTCCAGGCATAACATGCCAAAGTGCATGCACTGCATCCGCACTGTAATCCCACGGCATCCACACTGCATCCGCACTGCATCAGCACTGCACTGGCACTGCAATGGCACTGGCACTGCAGCGGCACTATATCTACACTGCACCCGTACTGCATCGGCACTTCATCGGTACTGCATCCGTACTGCACCGCAACTGCATCGCACCCGTACTGCATCGGCATTGCATTTACCCAGCACCCGCACTGCATTGGCACTGCAGCCGCACCGCACCCGCACTGCATCCGCAACCTATTGGAGAAGTGTTGTCAACAAAGTTTGCGCCTCTGTGGTAGACACGAAACAGAAATCCTACATTGAAGAGTTTATAAAATCAATCTCAGCTGCACGGGAGCTTGTCTAAGTGCGCCTAGCTCTGTTTCAGATACTTTGTTGAACTTACATAGTTCCTCTTGATACTTATATGAGTATCATGGGCTGCACAAGGTGGCCCAAATGTATCACCCTATCAGAAGATGCTATAACTTTTGCAAATGGCGGCAACTATCAATTCTGTTTTGATATTTGTAAAGTTAACAGATGCAGAATATACGTCGATAAGCCACGGAATGCTATACTCCTCAAGATCGCGAAATATACTCGTGACAAATTTTTTTACGCAATAATTCGTCAGTGATTTGGCGCAGATTTGCCAGTGCACACACAGCTGGCCACAAACTCTGGAAGCTCTTAAAGAGAATATCAGATAAGTGTGCTAGAACTTATCGCCCGAAGTTCTCGCCAAAACGATTGAAAATGCGGTAAAAAGATCCCAAATGGTCATCAACAATGGTGGCGCTCACTTGACCGATATCATCTTCAAAAAGTAATGAAAAAAAAAAAAAACTAGAAAGGTCCAAATAAACATTTAAAAAAAAACTATGAAATTGTATCGTTCCATTTTAAAGATATGGTAAAATAGCATCGGGTGAGTGCTTTTGGGCCACCCTGTCCTATTTCGCGATATGCCGTCTGACGCAAGGACACCAGAACTTTGGCTGTTGCGTAAATTCAAAGTCGAGTTTCTTTGTGTTCAGCTCTGGCTTCGGCCAGAGTCTGAGCCAGTAATGAAATGTAGCCGAATTTGCATGGATGGCTTCAAAACTAGTCAAGAGTCTGGTGTTGGTGTCTCTGTGTAGAAGATAACAACATTAGGCTTCACTTCTCGTTAGGCAAATGTGCGTCTATTTTCCAAGCGTAGGCTAATGCACTCCTTATGGCCATAGACTATGTTGTACAGAACAGGTGGATGGGTTGAAGTATTTGCTTCTGTAGTGTCAGTCAAGCTGCGCTTAAAGCCTTGGTCACAATCCACTGTCCAGAATAGTTCGTGAATGTAAAAACTCTTTGAACTCGATCGCAATGCTGAATTCTCTGACTCTTATCTGGGTCCCACTTCACACAAGGCAAGGCTCAGAAGAGGTTTTTCAGAACAAGAATCCGCGTTGGGTTTCCCTGCGCCTCGATTCTGGTTTGACTCTCCAGAACGCAGGCTGACTGAACAAATATTCCTGGACGCCTGTAAGATATCAAAGGCATTCTTGCTCCCTCTCAGCAGAAAAGATAGCAGACAACGTATTGGTGTCCTGTCCTGACAGGCTATTTCGCTTTCGCCAAGCATCTTAGTGTGCTGGGCTTAAGTGACACTAAAGTCTGCGAGTGTCCTACTTTTGTTCGTATCGGATGGCATATTTTCGGTGCTGATGTAGTGAATGCTGTCACTGTAAGCTCCTTCTAAAATGCTTACTTGGATTTATATGAAGGACAAGAAAATGGTAGATAGATAGATTCAACTGTAGTGAGGTGCAAGTGCACAGTGACCTATACCTAATAGATCTATTGTGCCCCCCATACAAGGGCTCTAACCGATGATATACTCGGTCTAGAGCACTTCCTCCAGTCCAACTGCTACAACAAGCCGGAGTATCTTCAGTGGATCTAGCGAAGGTAAATCCATTTCTGATAGCAGGTAGGCACCTGTCGTTTATCTCTTATGGAGATGACAGAGCAGCTCAACATTCACCTATGCTGGGTTCCAGGCCACAGCGACATTCCAGGAAACTGCAGGGCTGACGAGCTTGCCAGACAGGGTACCACTCTAAGGATTCTGCCAGCCTTGGGTACGCCCCTCGCTACATGTAAACATCTACTAAAGCTGAACGCTATTAGCATGACCAACCTCAGATGGGAAAAGGGCTCAACGTGTCACGTTTCGAGACAGATCTGGCCTAAGCTGGACCAAAAACGTAGTGCCGATCGGGTCAAGCTAAAGCGAACACAGATCCGCTGCGTTGTCGGTGTTCTCATTGGACACTGTCTTATGGGCCAAAAGACTTAGCCTCTTTTCCAATGACTTCTGCAGAAGCTGTAGGGACGAGGAGGAGGAGGAAACCATCCTTCACCTATTATGCACTTGTCCACCCCTGTCGCATAAAAGAATGCTCCTTCTATCTTCCCCCTTCCTTGACGACCTCGGCGATCTGGCGTCCTTAGACGTCATGTGCATCCATCGCTTTATCAAAAGCTCCGGTTGGTTTTGTTAGTCCTTGAAAGGCCTAATGGTTGATCCATGGTATGACAAAAGACCTTCACTGGTCTTAGTGTGTCTGCACTCTCATGTGGACAGCCAACCTAACCTAACCTAACCTAACTTAACCTAGGCGCCTAGGTGATTTCCTCTTTTGTGGATCAGTGCTTTAGATTGCATAAGAAGGTGCGCTGGTGTTTCTGCGAAATCCCTGCAGAATCTGCAGCGTCCATCTCCCTCTATTTTCAGTTACCTAAGACGCTGCTTGAGTCTGCAATGACCCGTTAGCATGTCCGTCAAGATGTGAAGTCGATTTTTGCTAACTTTTAGGCAGGTTCTGCTACTTTTCTGGTTGTATTTCCCCGGAAGTTCTTTTGCCTGCCTTAGTTGGGGGATATCGTCCAAATGTTTGACCCAATTACTCTCTTCTTCTTTCCTAGAGTATTCTCGTATTTCGTGGGTTTGGATTGCAATAAAATTGGTAAATCAGGGTTTTGGTCTCTGCTGGTACAATGGAGCAGTTGCGTCTTAGTGCTCCAGTGAAGCGTTTTCTATCCGGACAAAAAAAAAAAAAAACAAACGAATCTCATTCCTAATCAGGTACGTATATTCTTTCATTCTATTGCTACAGAAGATTTTTATTTTATTTTATTTTTCCCGAGGGTAGGTGAAAATCTTCAACAAGACACTATGAGGATCACCAGCGCGTGTTCATAGTAGTGTGGGACTCTTGCCCATTAAAAAACTTCCCTTCAAAACAGACTTGTTTTTATTTTTACTACAACTAAGTATTCGACTTATCAAGTAGTTTTCATTTCACGATATAATGACGTTTCCTGCTAGCTCCTCAGTTTAGACGCGGTTACTTATCGCGCTAAGTCTAAGAGTTTGGTTCTTTGTAGATGGCGTAGTAAATTCATTGCATCCAAAACTTGGAGGACTGTAATATTTACGTGACTTTCTAGTCAATTTTTATGCTTTCTCGTGTAGTTTTTAATTTCGTCTTCGATTGTTTTAATGCCAAGATCTCTGTGGATATCGCTATTTCTGATGTACCATGGCGCATTAACAATACCTCTTAACACTTTGTTTTCAAAAGTTTGTTAAATATTAATGTTACTTATATTGGTACAACCCCAGTGTTGTATACCATATGTTCACACTGGCTTTAGAACTTGCTTATATTAAAGCACTTTGTTCTCTATTTTAAGCTTGGAATATTTTCAAAGTAACCAATACATTTCTCTATATTTATCATCTAGTTCTCTGCGTTTTTTCTTTACATGCGTGTTCAGCTTTGCATCAAGTTTCATACCAAGATACTTAGTCTCGTTTGCGAACGGAATTTGAACAGAGTTTGAAAAGAACATGAACATGAACAGATTTGGTATCGTTGATTGCGATTCGCCAAACCTTTGACCATCCATTCACTCTATCCAAAGCTTCTTGCAGATTTTCTGTAGTATCTTCGACCGTTTTACCTACTGTCAAGATAGCAGTGTCGTCGGCAAATGTAGCTAGCTCAGTGCCTTCTACTTGCGGTATATTACGAGTGTATAATAGATATAAACCTGGACTAAGAACGCTACCTTGCGGCACTTTAGCCATTATTTCGTTGAAATCTGAATATTCGTTCCACATTTGACGCGGAATAATCTATTCGTAAGGTAGTTCTTCAAAATAATTTATCGGTGCTCTGGCAGAACTTGTCGTAATTTAAGCTTTAAGTCGTTATGCCAGACCTTGTCAAAGGCTTGAGAGACGACAAGGAATACGCTTGAACAAATCTTTCTTTCTTCAAGAGATTTTTCGATTACATGTGTTATTCTATACACTTGTTCAACTGTAGAATGCTGACTTCTGAATACAAATTGATGACTCGGAATGAGATGCCTTTCCTCTATTCCAGCTGTATTCACCTAATCCATATTTTCTCGAACTCTTTGGATATAATTGGAAGAAGCGAAATTAGTCTATAAGATGTTTTTTCATTCGGCTGTTTTCCGGGCTTAAGAACCATTATGACTTCGGCGCCTTTCCACTGATTCTAGTCTAAGCGCGGCGTTTATAATGAACAGAAGCTTAATTAGAGCTTTTCTTGGTAGTGCCTTAAGAACCTCTCCCGTGATTAGGTCGTATCCAGGAGCCTTCTTAAGTTTAAGTTTTTTTATTTCTTCCTTAAACTCGGTTAGTCTTGCATTTCTTATTGGACTATTGTCTATATACGACGTATTTATATTTTGAATAAGAGCTTGTCCATCAAACGGTTTAAAAGTTTCTCCCAGATGGGTGGCAAAAACTTGCGCTTTCTCTTTATCATACCTGGCACCTGGCGTCTTGATTTTTTAATACTTTTTATAGCCTTCCAAAGCGAGTAATTAGAATCTTTTTCTACCGTTAACCCTTTAATGCATGATTTTTTCAATTTTAACGAATTAAATATATGTTGTGTAAAAAAATAATCTAAACTCGAAAAAATACATACAAAAAAAATCTGCCCATTAGTTTTTCCAGAAAATCGGTTTTTCACTATGATGCAGATATGCAACGCTATGCATTTACGGTATATAAACAAGTATAAATTTATTAAAATGAAAATTAATATATTTTTCAACGAACGAACGGTTTTTCTTATCATTTTATTGGGCAAATTGATTTATACAATAAAATAAGCGTTATAAGCAAATTAGAAAAGCATTAACATAAATAATAATTCATTTTCATAAAAAAATAACATTCGCATATATATCAGCCTTTAAAACGAGTACAAAATCACAAAAGAAAAGCACATAATATGAGTTTTCGTTTATAATTATTTCAAGTTGTACTTTCAAAACAAACATAGGTACTGTAATTTAATAATAATAATTGATTTTTATTTCAGTAACCATTAACAAATTCACAGTTGATTTAAAACGAAATCATATAGCATGGCATTGCCGTCTGCCAGGTTAACAACTAAATAACATTTTTCAGTTTCATAAATATAAAAAAAGGGAAAACAAAAACAAAAGATAAAAAAAAATCGAGTTAAAAGTTTTCGTTTCTTATTCTTTCACGATATGCTAGGGCTACCTTACAAAAACGAAATAGCTTGATACGTTCAATTCATTGAGCAGGGCTAAGATTTCGTGGTCTGTTAGGATGTCCTTACCGAGAAAGTGCCTTCTTGTTTCGTTCAAAATTGGGCAACTGCCAACAAAATGCAGAACGTTCTCTCTTTCCCCAAGGTTGCATAAGTTGTATAATATAGGGAGATCCTCACGATGTGGTATGTAGTTCAGGCGTAGAAGCTCCGCTCGTAGTTTAAGCATCATAGAAATCTCGTCCACGCTGTTTTCATCCCGAAAATAGTTTTTCAGCCGAAGATTGTGACATAAACGGCTGTAGATCATCCTATGCAGGGAACTCATAGCCTCCTCTAAGAACCGCTCTCTGTACTTTATGTCCACCGCTGAGATTAATTTATATAGTACCGCTTTCCAGGTGCCAAAATCTGAGCTATTTATATTTAAATCCATACCACAAAAGTTCGCTAGTTCCAACCACACTGCGTACCAGCTGTCCCTATTATGAATTGTTTAGAGGGCCACTTTCTTGGGCAACCGGTCGTTGTTCATATTGAGGACTTTCAAGATGTAATCAACTTGTAACTTAAGTGTTTTGATAAACAGCGGAGACAATCCCGTTTCCAACATAATCATGTAGTTGAGGCTGCTAATTGGTAGGCGAAATACTCTTTTAACGTAGTAGCTCAGCAACTTTTCGACTGTTTCATAGTGTCTGCAACTCCATACCTGCGCCCCATAAAACAAAATGGCCTCAAAAATATTGTACTTGCTACTGTGCGCAATGTTTTTATTGGAAAAACATCATTTCCATGTGGCGCTGATAGCGCATTTAGCCTTGAGAAGTTTCTCCGTCAAATGTCTTTCCATGCTTAAACTTTTCGTAAAGTAAACGCCAAGGTATTTATACTCATTGACTAGTTCGATGCTCTCACCATTAAAATTCCACCTTTCATTTAAGCAATTTCGTCCTCCACCTCTTTTAAGAATCAGTACTTTGGGTTTCTCCAAATTTACCGACAGATGTCACAACGAGCAATATTGATGCAGGCGATTGATCATCAATTGAAGAGACTCGGGCGTATATGCAAGTAGAACTATGTCGCCCGCAAAAAGCAAGGCCTTAATTTGTTGTCCGACATACTCAATACCACCGGGCAAGGAATGAATTACGTCGTCGATAAACAGCGAAAATAAAGACGTACGTAGTTAATTAAATTATTTTTTTGTTCTTTTTCAAAACACAGGAAGTGAGAAAAGCGCACATTGCAACCTAAGAACGAAAATTCTTGTACAATTATTGTTTTTGTTAAAGCATAGGGCTGTGTCACACTTTTCACATTTCACATATGTGTAGCCATTACAATTTGGTAGCTTGCATCTTAGTCTTTTTTCCAAATTGACTGGCCAATGTGATATTTCGTCCTTTCTTACATCAGCCGATGGAACATGGGACTTTGGAAGCTTCCTCTTGCGTTCTTGAAGAAGAGTTGATGGTGAGCCGAATGGCCTTCCTCTTATTTTTTGAAGCGAAGTTCCACTTCGACAAAGAGATTCACCCAAATCTATCCGAAATTCGGATAAACTGATTGGGAGTTCATTGCGAATGTCACAGTTTTGTTTATATAATATCCATGCGTTTACGACAGTGATATCGACCAAATGGTAAAAGATCCGCATGTACCATTTTCGGGATTTTATTTTGATTCTGCCTCGTCCAATTAAACTGTCAGTTAGATCAACGCCACCCATATGTTTATTGTTTTGCTTTACAATGTTTGGACAATCTATGTCAAGGCACTGTGATTTGGCCCTATCGTATCGTCTAACCGTTCCAATAGGCAGTGCGCCGACGAATGTAGACAACAAGTTTACAGGCTTATTGTCTTTCCAGCAAGAGTACAAATGTCAATGTTGTCGATATTTACGAAAAATTCAAAAGATTTTCCTCGAAGTTCCTTGGAAATTTGTTTATCATCCGGAAGTTGCAATTCGTCAGTCTGTTGCGTCGAATAGTTCCAACAGTGTATACACCTTCTTTGTTTATTCGTCAACCAAAGGAACTGTAGTGTAGTAGTTGTCGAAATAAAGCTTATGGCCAACATTTACTGGTATACTTCGAGCCAACCTTATAATAACATTAGCACATGCACCTAAGTTTGACTCCGTTGCTAAAATTGCATCAACATGTTCCTTTCCGGTATAAACTTCAAAATTATATGTAACTCCCGACACACGACTTAAAACAAATAATTTATACCCCCACTTATGCGGCTTGGCTGGCATATACTGCTACATGTAGCTATTTGCCTTTGTTGCATATAATCTGCTCATCGCGAGGGATAGATACAAAATGTTTGGTAAGATAAGTAACTAGAGGTCGTATCTTGTGAAGACTGTCGTGATCTGGGCTATCTTTAGGCAACATGTCGCTATTCTTATTGAAATGCAAGTACCTGCGAATCCTTTCGAATTCATTGATTGTCATGGTACCCATTATTGTGTCATTACCAGTAATTGGAGGCCAATATCGCCGGATATTTGAAATTTGAATAACGGACATAAGGATGCATATTCCCAGATACTTTCTTATGTGGGTGCTTGCTAATCATGCAGGACGTTCTGGAGTGATCTCAGTAGAATACAGATTTGATTCCGCAACTATATGATCAATCAATTCGCCAGAAAAAAAGTAATCAAAATAGCTCAATGAATGAAGCCTTTCCTTTAAACGAGTATAGTTCTACATCAAACTAAAAATTCGTATGCTTCCATATAATTCGTTTATATTTTTCCTTTAGTTTGATAATTTCGCTTTTAAAGTTTCGTTGGCATGTGGATGAAGATTGCTCTTGTTTATCCTGCAAAATATGAAGAGGTAAACTTCCAAAGTCTAGCAATTCATTATCTCCGTCTTCGTCTATAGCGTCCCGCCCTGTGTTTGTAACAAAATCTTCTGCATCTAACATATGTACAAGAGGTCCGTTACTCTCAACATCGTCCTCGCTTTCCACCCATTGATCCAAAATTTGTTCTAGTTCCCTATCGGACAAAATTTTCGTTATACTGAAAAACGAAAAAAGCCTCTAGATAAAGTATGTAGTTCTCATGTCCAAAGACCATGTTTCACATACCGTAAATGCGTGATGTTGCAGATATGCATCATACATAAAACACAAAAAAAAAAACTAGTAAACTAAAACGCTTAATTGTTGCCTTTTTAAATAAACAAAACTAACAATGTGTGTTTACTTCTATTGCACTCGGCTTTTTGACTTTGTTTTTTTGCGCCAAAACTTACACACAAACCATTTCCAGGAATTGAAAATGATCGTTAAAACAGTCACGGAGGGAATAAGACAAAACTAAAATAGATAACGGTTTATATTCTCTTACGAGAGCACATATAAGAGTATGATGCAGATATGCAACAGTATGCATTAAAGGGTTAAACTTTTTAGGTAAGTTTGTATTTCATTATTATTAAGGTCTTTAATAGATCTTTTCAGTGAGTTGCAAAAACTGTTAAGATGTGCTTTATGTTGCCATTTTTTACGCGCTTTTCTCTTCTCCTTAATCATCTCTTTTATTTCCTGTGGATATGTTTGAAAGTTATCGGACGGCGTTTTCTTTGGCTTGGGAGTATTCTTCCACGAGGCATCCTGTAAGATTTTGACGAAGGGATCAACTTCAACTTCAAGTTCATAAGGCGTTTTAAGTATACGTTCAGCTCAATATTTGCTTCAATATCTTTTTTGAAGCCACCCCAATTAGTTTTCGCTCTGATTAATCTGGCTGGTCCTACTTTTTTAATCAGAGCTTCGCTTATCGTCATAATGATTAAAGAATGATCGGAGGAGAGATCAAAGCTTTCTTCAACTTTTATACAGTTGCCAGATATTCCTTTAGCAACAAAAATATCTCATTTCTATCTGTCGGACAATATGTTGGTTTACCCGTCGAGTGAAAATTACAACTGTATTGCATACCCGCATTATAAAGCTTTCTACCTTTCTGAGAGGCGTACTTTGAACCCCAAAAGGGGTGTTTCGCATTGAAGTCACCACACTGCAGAAGACTCGCATCCTGTTGGATCACAGTATGTACAACTAGCCGACTTAACAGCATCACACGTGTGTGAATATTTTCTCAAACCGGATCAAGATCATTGCACTATTTACAGAGCTGACAATGTCATTCATTAAGCAGTCTGGCGCACGTGTGCTCTACTCCTATTGTTTCATTCTCAAACACGTGCCCGCAGAATAATCAACAACAGTTATATGAAATTTAATATTTTAAAATATTCCTTCAAAAATTGCTACCACAATTTGTCATCACCTGTCGCCCGGGATCTTACTCATCTGTCAAGAACGCTAGAAGGCCTAATTTCCTTTGCATAAATACCCTTAAAGAAATTCACGGTGATTCATCACGCTTGAGTGCAATATGCAAAGTGTTGACAACAAAACGAATGGGGATACCAGTTTATAATATATGTATTCCGTCATCGCCGCCACATATAGTTAGTTGGATATAAACTAATAATAAATTAATTTATCTTGTTGCGTAACAATTTGCAGATATTTGCCAGGCGATAGTCGATCTTATCGACAAAGATTGAATATTTTAAAAAAAATAATTTGTTTCATTTGTTGATTTCATTAATTAAGATTCAATCCGAAATGTATTCATGTGTCCTGTTGATTAATCGCTTGTACTTTCTGGCATCGTTTCTATTTTATGAGACTAAGCAGATCAAAGTGACTTTTAATATATTTTATAGTAGGCACCATATATTTTTTTCAGATCTACATACATATGTATATAGACGACACAAAATGCTGGGGGTCTACACCATAAGCTAGGGTGACAGGTGACTTTCGTGCAGCTAATTGATGAATTCATTATTAAAAGCATTTGAAAAGCAAACACTAATTCCAGCTTCCCCTCACCTTCTCTGTGGCAGTGTTTGTGTTCGGAAAATTATAGGGTAACCATTTGTGGGAAGCTCTATGGCATTTATATACCTACAACCGAGTTATGGTCCACCTTCCAGAACTGATGGATGCCAATTAATCGGAGTTTACATGCAGTATAAACGTTTAACGGAAACGGATATGAGTTTTTGTTTATACCATTCTATTATATTTAACTAAAACAAAAGCAAAAATGACAAACTTTTTTAATTCTGTCGTTCTTCTAATTAGTCAATAGATATTAATTACAAAGAGCACGCTCACAAACTTAATTAGCCGTAAAAAAAGATGAAAGGGCAGCTGCAAGTAACACATCAGCCTTTGGATAAATGTAGTCGTAACGCTTTGACATTAATTTTGGATAAAAAAAAAAATAATAAATCCTCGTCCCATAAAATTCGATGTCACTTGTGCACGCATCGGGTGTACTTGCATGCTAACTAAAAGTTAGTTACTGTGTTGCAAAAGCAGCTATCTACATGATATTCCAAATCACTCTCCAAATGCGCGACATCAGCGCCGAAATCAAGCGAAAAATAACTCTTGCCAATCGCTGTTTTTTTTTTGGCTAATAAGGTAATTCAATAATAAAGCCCCTATATTACATTCTGCCTGCCTTGGTAGCTCTATTTAAAACAAGCTTCAACTTGGGATGCATTCCACTAACTTGGCGGGAGGTAAATGTGGTGTTTATCCCTAAGCTAGGTTACAAACCCAGCGAGCTACCCAAATCCTACCGTCCAATCAGCTAGACATCGTTTTTCTTGAAAACCATGGAAATACTGCTAGACTTACACATTAGAGGCATTCTTGAAAAGACTATACCTCTGCACTCTAGTCAATATGCATACAGGAAAGGTCGATCTATGGAAGGTGCCTTTCATCATCTCGTCACAGAGATCAAATCTGCCTACCGCTCCAAAGAAATTGCCCTTGTGCATTTCTTGACATAGAAGGTGCTTTTGATAACACTGATTGTAAATTCATCACTAGTGCTATAAGACGCAGGGGAAAAGATGAACCTACCATCAGATGGGTTAGGAACATGCTCGATTGTCGCATAATAACATCTTCGTCTGGAGAGTTCTCTGTGACGGTCTCCGATGCCAAAGGCTGCCCCCAAGGCAGCGTCCTCTCGCCTCTCTTATGGTCACTCTTGGTGGATGACTTATTGAATAGACTTAATAGTTCAGATTTAATAACTATAGGCTATGCAGATGATCTTGAGATCATCAACAAAGGCAAACACGAAGACAATGTGTGTCAACTCATGCAAAATGCACTCCTTGTAGTCTCGGACTGGTGTGCTGGGAAGGGCCTATCGATTAATCCCAGCAAGGCAGCCGTTGTACCGTTTACAAGAAGCAGAATATTGGCTCAGTGACTCTAAACGGCACAACCATCTATTTTTCCGATGAGGTCAAATATCTAGGAATTGTCCTGGATAAGAAGCTTAACTGGAACTTCCATATTAAGCATAAAATTGCCAAGGCGACTACTGCCTTGTGGGCCTGTCGCCGTATGTACGGCATTTTCTGGTTATATACCACGGTTGTAAGACCCATTCTGACATACGCATCGGTTGTTTGGTGGACGAAAACCAAAGAGGTCACAACCATTAATAAACTCACAAAACTTCAAAGACTAGCTTGCCTCGGTATCACAGGTACTATGAATACTTGTCCCACAGCAACCATTGAAGCCATAATCGGACTCACTCCGTTATATACATTTATAAAAAAAAGTGGCAATTCGCAGTGCAGTTAGTCTTCGAAAGTCAGGTGCTAATAGTACACGGGATCACGTGGATCTCATGGATCTATTACCCGACTTCCCAGAGCTAGACATGCTCAGCACGGTCTCCGAGTTTACGCCCAAACCACTCTACTTTGGTAGAAGGCTTGAGATTATGATCCCAAGCTGTGATATATGGAATAATGGCGGACCGTTTCTTAATCCAAAAGGTATAGTGTGGTACACCAATGGATCAAAAATGGATTTGGGAGTTGCCGCCGGTGTGTATGGACCCAACCATAAAATTTCGAAATCACTCGAAAAGAGTCCTATTGTTTTCCACACCGAGCTTTACGCCATTGAAACTTGTGCTAACATTAACCTGCACTCAGGCATTAAAGGTGCCTCTGTCCACATACACATCGATAGCCAAGCGGCGCTCAAAGCACTGATCTCCCATTTGATCGGTTCAAAATCAGTTCTTAGCTGCTTCGACAGTTTACAAAACTTGGCCCGACGCAATAAAGTTGACGTCGAGGGCAGCGAAACTGCAGACCTGCTAGCTAGGAAAGGCTCCTCTGAGTTGTTCACTGGACCTGAACCCTTCTGCGGAATATCTGATGCCGCCTTTAAACTGACCCTAAACATTTGGGAATGCAACATGTGCATCTCCCACTGGAATAACTCCCAAAGTCTCAGACAGGCTAAAAGAGCTGTCCAACCCTTCCAAAGACAGGCAGTTGATATCCAAAAATATGGCAGAAATGACATAAGAAGGCTTGCGAGCTTCTTTACCGGTAACTGTCAACTTCTTTACTACCTTAACAAAATGAGAATTTCGGAGGATATCACCTGCCGCCTCTGCCTAGAAGAGGACGAAACCTCAGAACATATACTATGTGAGTGTGCAGCTCTGTGTAGGACTAGGAGAAGCTTTTTTCTTAAAGAGATCATAACTCCAATAGATTTAAGGAACTCCTCCGCAGCCGTAATTATAGCTTCCATAAGGAGAGTGCATTTTTTTACATTTTTATCGTTTAAAGTACTTAAAGGTTCTTTGAGTGATGTTAGTGTGGTCCATTCTAAGTCTCATAAAAGTTTTTAGCATTCTAATAGAAACATTCTCTGGATAAATGACTTTCTCAACGCTGGGGTTGTATTCCTTGTATAAGTGTTGGTAATCAGCCCAGCAGATTTTCCTCCTATATTCTCAGTTTGAGATGACATACCATATTTTTCTTACGTATTTTTTGTTGTAGATGTAGAAAGTGGTTAGGTGCGCCATTAATGCTGATTTGGCAGCTGAATCGGCGTACAAGTTGCCTTTAATCTCAGCGTGCCCGGAAAGCCATGCAAGTTTAAATTTGCCTCTCTGCGATCTCCTTGGTCGCAGTGCCTACACGCCATTTGTGCGTGGGCACACACCTGTTAAAAAAAAGCCCCATCTCGAATAACTAAGGAGACAAACGGTTGAAGTTATCCTTGGTCGTTTCGTGAGAAAAGTTTTTCGTAAGAAATTCGGGGCCGTTAGGTTAGGTTAGGTATGTGGGCTAGTACGGAGAGACACTCTCTGCCACGCTCAGGTCAGCGTTGACTGATTGTGATACCCATAGGGAAAAAAGTAATTCCTTGCCCATTGAGGCCTAGTCAAAATCGACAAAAAACTATACAAACTCAATCACTTACTTCGTTTCTGCATACAAATCACCCTGATGATTTGATGAAGTTCAGCATCTTTCCTGTCGAACCGCCGGAGAGCTACTCGAGGTCCTGGAAGAAATATTTCCCAAGGAACTTTTTCCTTGAGTGTTGAAGACCCGGACAGTGGCACAGGAAGTGGGTAGTGTCCTCAAAAACTGCCTCGTCGCCACAGCCTCTACAGAGTTCCTCCTCCGTCAGGCGTAGTTTCTTCAAGTGGTACTGCAGAGTATTGTGCCCCGTGATGATACCCACGAGGGTGGAAAGGGATTTCCTATCTTTTCGAGTATTTCTCTCGGTCCTTGCTTTGTCGAAGGATGCCCATAGCTTCCTGGTGGTGGCACAAGTTTCCATGGAGGTCCATCTTGTGTTCGCCTCTCTAATGGCTTTATTCCCTGCAACGAGCTTGAGTGCGCAATGCGGGATACACACAGGGGGGTCAACCTGTTCTGTTGGGGCTGCTGAGTCAATTCTTGCAAGCTCGTCGGCTTTCTCATTGCCTGGGATAGCCTCGTGTCCAGGGACCCAGCACAGCGATATCTTGTGCTGTGTTCCAAGAACCCTGAGCTCTTCTCGACAACACTTCGCAAGGTTCGATTTAATTTCTATGGCAAGAATCGCTTTTATAGCTGCCTGACTGTCAATAAAGATGGTGATAACTTCTTGCAGTATTGCCCTTACCGTAGACTCACGGGCGGCTGTTGCCACTGCAAAGACCTCTGCTTGGAAGACGCTGCTTTGTACTGGAAGTGGTATGGATTTCAATATACCTAATGGGTGGGAGAAGATGCCTGATGCTACGCCAGTGTTCATTCCATCTGTATGGATAGCCATAGACTCGGCGTTAGGTATATGACCGCTTTTCCACTTCTCTCTGCTAGGGTAGGCGGTAGAAAAAGTCTTTAAAAATTCTAAATAACACGTCATGTGGTCTGATATGGGTACGAGGCCAAAGTTATCAAGTAGGATCATCGAGTGACCTGTTCTATTTGGTTTCCAGTTTGCTAAATGGCTAATTCTCATAGCATTAATGGCTGCTGACGTGCGTATTATGATGCCTAGCGGTAGCAAGTTGAGAATATCCTCGAGTCTTGCGGTTGAGGTCGTCCTCATTGCACTGGACTTTGGTGATTGCCCTTAAGTTGGTGGCTTTGTTGACAGCTGGCCACCATACTAGATTGCCGTAAGTCAGTATGGGTCTAACTATAGCCGTATACACCCATAGTATGATTTTGGGGGAGGGTCCCCAGGTTCTTCCAAAAATTCTACTACATGAACAAAATGCTATTGTTGCTTTCTTAATTCTTTCCTCTTTATTTAATCTCCAATTGAGCTTTTTTTCCAGTATGAAGCCCAGGTATTTTGCGCTATCAGGCAATCTGAGTGGGATACCATCAACAGAAGCTGTTCCAAACTCTGATATTTTCTTTTTGTTCTTAAGAAGTACTAGTTCGGTTTTTTGGGGATTAACCTTTAGACCCCAGTTCCTGGCCCATATGTCAAGAGTATTTAGGGCTCCGTCAAGTTGTTCGCTAAGGGTAGGCAGGAATTTACCTGTTGCAAGCAACACAACGTCATCCGCGTAAGCTATAGTACTGACGCCACTGTACCTTAGTTGCTGTAATACCTCATTAAGAACAATGAACACAGCAGTGGGGAGATTACCCTGCCTTGAAGAGTAACTCTAGAAGCGTATGCTTCAAGCTTTGAACCTTTAAGTTCGGTGGTTATGTGTCTTTCCTCGAGCATGCTAACAATCCAGTTAATTAGACTGATGTCGATGTCTAGGTTCCTTAGAGTTATTTTAACCGCTTCGGTATTTACATTATTGAAGGCTCCTTCAATGTCCAAAAATGCAGCTCGGGTGAACTCTTTATCTTTAAGTGATTTTTCTATGGAGCCGACAACATGATGTAGAGCAGTTTCCACACTTTTACCCCTTGTGTATGCGTGTTGGGCTGGGGATAAGTCCCCTGGACGTATTCTACTGCGCATGTAAATGTCGAGCAATTAAGTGTTTTCATGATGAAAGAGGTAAGGCTTATTGGCCCGAAGTCCTTCGCGGTGGTGTGACTAGCCTTGCCCGCCTTGGGTATAAAAACCACCTTTACCTCCCTCCATGTTCTTGGTATGTGGCATTGTTTAAGACTACCATCAATAGTTCTTTGAGCACTTTGACAATTATCGGTGCAGTTTTTTGCAGCATGATCGGTATAATCCCATCAAGTCCTGAAGATTTAAAGGGGGAGAACGATCTAATTGCCCACTCTATTCTATCCTCTGTTACCAAATCCGCAGGAGAACCCGATTCAATGTGATTGTTGCTATTAGTACTGCTGCGTGGTATAGTCGTACTTACTTACTTACTTAGGTGGCGCTACAGTTCGGGGTGAACCTGGGCCTCAACCAACAAGCCTCTCCATTTAGCTCGGTCTTTAGCTAATTGCCTCCAGTTGCGCACTCCAAGTTGGTCGAGGTCCACTTGAACTTGTGCGCGCCACCTACGGCGATGATTCCCTCTACTGCGTCGTCCCTCCGGGTTAGATTCGAAGACTCTGCGGGCCGGAGCGTTGGTGTCCATTCGCTCTACATGTCCTAGCCATCTCAGACGTCCAATACGCAGTTTTTTGACTAGGTCGATGTCGCTGTACAGCTCGTATAGTTCGTGATTGAATCTTCTCCTCCAAAACCCGTCAACACAAACGGGACCGAAAATCTTACGAAGAATTTTTCTCTCGAAGCGACCAAGGATATCTTCATCCTCTTTTAATAAAGTCCATGTTTCAGCGCCGTAAAGCAGGACTGGGATGATCAAGGTCTTACATAGAGTCTCCTTAGTTGTTCGAGAGAGGGCTTTACTGTTGAATTGCCTTATAAGCCCAAAAAAACAGCGATTGGCAAGAGTTATTCTTCGATTGATTTCTACGCTGATTTTGTTAGAAGAATTTATAGCAGAGCCAAGGTAGACAAAGTCCCTTACTACCTCGAAGTTATAGCTGCCCACGGTGACGTTTTGTCCAATTCGTCGGTGTTGGTTTTCCCTTCTAGTTGACAGCATATACTTGGTTTTGCCCTCGTTTATCGCCAAACCCATTTTGCTCGCTTCCGCCTCAATGCTTGCAAAAGCACCGGTGACAGCCCGCTGAGTTCTTCCGATAATGTCTATATCGTCGGCGTATGCAAGCAGTTGTACAGACTTGTAATAGATTGTGCCTCCGGTGTTGGCTTGTGAGTTCCGCACAATCCGTTCAAGTACAATATTGAAGAAGTCACATGACAGCGCGTCACCTTGTCTAAAGCCTTTTTTGACATCAAAGGTCTCGGTGAGGTCATTACCGACCTTGATGGAGCAGCGAGCGTTCTCCATCGTCAGCCTGCACAGACGGACAAGTTTGGCAGGGATGTCAAAACTAGACATGGCTCTATAAAGCTCTTCTCTATAGATGCTGTCATAGGCGGCCTTGAAATCGATAAAGAGGTGGTGAGTATCGATTTGGAATTCTTAGGTTTTCTCCAGGATCTGCCGAAGTGTGAAGATTTGATCGATGGTGGACTTTCCTGGCCTGAAACCGCACTGATAGGGTCCAATCAGGCTATTGATAAAAGGTTTCAGGCGTTCACACAATATCGCAGAAAAGATCTTATATGCGATGTTGAGGAGACTAATGCCTCTATAATTGGCGCAGTTGAGGGGGTCTCCTTTCTTGTGGATCGGGCAAACGATGCTGAGATTCCATTCATCAGGCATGCACTCGTCTGACCAAATATTAGAAATGAGTTGGTGTATGCACTCTACCAATTCATCCCCAGCTGCCTTGAAAAGTTCGGCCGGTAAGCCGTCAGGTCCAGCAGCCTTGTTGGATTTTAGCTTGGATATTGCTATCCTCACTTTGTTTTGGTCAGGTGGACGGAAATTTTGACTATCATCATCTATGTTGAATGGTTCATTCTGCCTGACAGCGGGATGTTGGTCTTCGTCGCCGTTATACAGTCTGCAGAAGTAGTTTTTCCATATTCTCAGCACCGACTGTGATTCTACTACGAGGTTTCCATTTTCATCTCTACAGGTTTCTGTACGGGTATTACTTCTCTGACACGTTCTTTTTACCTTTTGGTAAAACTTCCGTACATTGTTCCTGGAGTATAGACTCTCGATATTCTCAAACGCGCGCTTCTCATGCTCTTTCTTCTTCTTTTGGAGAAGCCAATGTTCTTCCCGTCTCTTTTGCTCGTAGAGCTCACGAGCAGCTCTCGTCTTCCTTTGCAGCGCCGCTTTGTATGCCTCTTGTTTTGCTGCATGCACTCGCCGGCATTCTTCGTCAAACCAGGGGTTTCGCGGTGGTGGTCGAGCGAGACCCAACACATCAGTCGCGGCGTTTCTGATGGCATGTTGGCAGCGTTGCCACTGGTCTTCGGTACTTGATGCTGGCGGCAAAGGGGTGATTGAGAGATTTCGGGATACGCGTTCAGCGAAGAGTCTGGCGGGGTCTTGCGATTGTAGCTTTTCGACGTTAAATTTTCTCACAGTAATTCTTCTTTGTTGCTCAGATTGGGATATCCGCATTCGTACCTTGGCTACAACAAGGTAATGATCCGAGTCTAT
Organism: Brachypalpus laphriformis; assembly: GCA_945910035.1. Classification (NCBI taxonomy): domain Eukaryota; kingdom Metazoa; phylum Arthropoda; class Insecta; order Diptera; family Syrphidae; genus Brachypalpus; species Brachypalpus laphriformis. Next base: position 161,689,919 of record OX246754.1, on the reverse strand, counting down.
GTTGGCCGCTCGGAAGGTCCGGACATCCAGAATACTGGAGGCATGCCTTGCGTCGATCGCAATATGATCAATTTGGTTGATCGTTACATGATCATTGGACCGCCATGTCTGCTTATGAATATCGAGATGAAGAAACCATGTGCTTGTTATGGTGACATTTCGCTGCACAGCGAAATCAATTAGCCTTAGTCCGTTATCAGACGTGGTGTCGTGTAGGCTATGCTTACCGACTGCCCTAGCAAAGACGTCCTCCTTTCCTATTTTGGCGTTAAAATCGCCCAATACGATTTAAACGTCGTATTTAGGACATTGCTCGTATGTTTTGTCGAGGAGCTCGTAGAAACACTCTTTGGTGGCAGGGTCCTTTTCTTCTGTGGGGGCATGAACACATATTAGACTTATGTTTGCGAATTTAGCCTTGATCCGGATAGTCATAATACGCTCGCTCACGTGTCGAAAGCTTAAGACTTCTTGCCTAAGTCTGCCGCGTATGACAAATCCGCATCCGAATAAGCGTTGCCTGTTGCCTCTGTAGCAATCACCGTAGTAGATGTCACAGTTTTTCATCCTCTTTTTGCCCGGCCCATCCCATCGCACTTCCTGGATGGCGGTAATATCTGCTTTATAGCAGTCTAGGGCCTCTGCTAGTTGTTCGGCTGCACGTGGTCTGTAAAGGGACAGAATATTCCACGTACAGATCCGAAGGTCGTTGTCCTTATTTCGTTTGCTGGGGTCGTCATTAGTTGAGTCATCCTTATCCGAGGCTTTTGGTTGTTTCGGAACCATGCGGTTTTTACGTGGTAGGGAAGTTACCCCGACGGCACAACCCCCAACCTGGAGGGCCAGTTCCTTAATTATTCCCCTAGGACGAGGGGCCGGGTACACCGGTGCCAGTAGCCCACTACGGGAGTATGAGCGCTGCCGTTGGCCCATTAAGGGCTCCTCCGCCACCATCTCTATTCCAATGTCCTGACCAACATTGGAAATTCCTGACCGACCTGTGATCCGAATACGTCAAAGCAGCTCGCGCAAGGTGTTCACTAAGTTCAACCTAACTGGAACTATAGACGCCACCGTTGACTCCGTCTAGGGAATTCGTCCGCTGCCGCCTGGAACAGGAAGAAGCGCTCTAGTGAGAAAAGCACTCTTCCCCCCCTCTCTCATCTGCTGCCACCAAGAATCCGCCGCATGCACTGCCGTTTGACCAGCCGCGTGGTATAGTCGTACACCCCGGAAAGTGCGTTTTAATCAGCAATTCTAGGGATTCCGAACAAGACTCGGTCCAATTTCCTTCGGGGTCCTTTAAGGAACCCAAAGTTTTAAATTCTCTGGAGAGGATTTTCCTCAATCTATCAGATTCTTTTGTACCCTTTATCTCGTCAAAAAAGCGTTGTCTCTTGACTTTTTGTGTTGCGTTCTTGAAGTACCTCTGACTGTATAGTTTCCAGCTGGAGTCAGCTCTCGTTGATTTTGGCAGACTCAGGAGTTTCCTTGTTTCTCTTCTTATGTTGGCTATTTCTTTGGTCCACCACGGGGTTGAGACTTTTGTCTTAGATTTAGATACGGGGCATGGCTTCTCGAAGCCTCTTTGGAAACAGCAGTCATTTCCTCGTCTTTCCGGTCGACGTGCGCGGGCCTATTCAAATAGCAATCTTGCAGTAGATTCTTTATCTTCCGCACCTCGTAACTGAAGGTAGTCCTGTCTGTCTTTCTATGAGGTCATAGGACATGTACAGCGAATGGACACCAACGTTTCGGCCCACATGGTCTTCGAATCTAATTCGGAGGGACGACGCAGTAGAGGGAGTTCTCTCCGTAGTATAAGTTCAAGGGGACCTCGATCAACTTGGAGGCAATTAGATAAAGACCGAGTTGAATCATCCCAAACTGTAGCGCCACCTTAGTAAGAAAGCAATTCTTTGAAGAACTCATTGCCAAGAGTCCCCATTCTTCTGTTGACGAAGGTAAGACATTTACACAGCAAATGACGGTCATAGTTAATTTTTTTACCGTTCCTGCAATTTTTGCAGTAGAGCTCCGGAAAAATATCAATGGCACGGTGTACAAGTAGTGATGCCGGAGACAAACTGTGCGTCACTCCGACTAAGCTTAGCCAGAGAAGGGGATCACTTCTTATCATAGACCGGTCATTAGGTTCTAGTATACGAGTGGCTCATCATCTATGGACATATTTACCGACCTAATATGGAGTATGACAGACACAGGAGAGAGCTTGAGAAGTAAGCAACGCCGACTGCTTACTTACAAGTTCGTAGATTTGTTTCATTGCCTAAGATATCCGTATGGCCCGGTATCGGTACCCTTGATGAGCCCAGCGCATTGATTTTTGATATCTCACTTATATGCTGCTTGCAGGCTCTTACATGACTTGTACAAGATTTTTTTGGCTATCTGAATCTCAATATACACTGTAACTGGCTTTCTGACCATATTGTCTTCAATGATGCTTTTGCAGACTGTGCAAAGGCCTGCTCAAACCAACGTGAAATGCGAAAGCGGAAACAGGAGAGAATTTCGCACCGGAAATGAATACATGGCGGGATATAGCACCATGTACCTACACAGCTGCTTCAACTAAGAGAGACGATAGCGAGAATGCAGCTTTTTATTTTGGTTCGCTGCATGCATAATATGTTCGCTGTCCCGTATGTGTCTGAAGTCGAAATATCATATAAGTACGGAGTTGATAGAAATCGGCCTTTATAGAGAAAAGGTTAGCTCCCGCTTGACTTTTGGGTGTGAATGGATGGCAGTTTCCCGCTTTCGCATCTTTTTCGCTTTAAATTCGCTTCGCTGCCGCTCCTGCGTTTAGCGTTCTTTTGAGCGGACCTTAATCCATCTAAAAGCTACCTCTGTCCTTGTTATTTCTAAAGGAACAATTGAATTCCAGGTACTAACAGTAAGTCTCAGCTTCTGTGCCCATACCATTCTGGAACATTTTCAGTATAGAAGGTCAATTCCCATTCTAGTCATTTCTGCCATGAATTCTGATAGCAAAACTCCAGCATTGGGGTTTTATAATCGGTTCCTGTCTGCCTAATATCAGAGTCTTCTCAGTCAATCCCGCCTTAATGTGATCATTAATGTCCTCTTCTCAATTTAGTTTCAAATCTTAGACTGCACCCGGGTTTCATACTAACTTTGATACGTTTAGGTTTTAACCCTTCTGTCAATGGATGTTTTAAAACCTTCCTTCTTCAATGGAATAGGTCTGGCTGGACCTTCATACATTTTGTATGAAAATTGATGGAACTCAATGAAATAATTGAAGTTTTTTTTGTTATTTTGGACATGTTATTATTTTTATTTTTAATTTAAAGTTTTTTTTTACATAACATTAATATTACGAAGTACTTTCTTGATTTACACATTTATGGCATTTATGTAACTGAATACTGTGTTATAAACAGACAGGCTCTTCGCAGGCAGTGCATGCAAATCTGGTTTTCCTTTGTATTTTATCGTTTATTCTGCAAATTCTACACGACTTTTTCTGGCCCGTTGATGTCTGGCTACTGCTGGGCTGTGGAATCCTACTTTGAAATGGTGCTCCGAAGAAAGATTCGATGCCATTTCGAACAGAAAACACTCCTATTATCCTTGGATCGTTCATCCTTGCTTCGATTTAAGGGGTCACTAACTGCTCAATCAAAGAATGCAAAAATTGTCGACGTGCATTGGTTTTGTTCATTGCACTCATATCATTTATTTTTTTGTAAATTATGAAAGATGCTAATGCTGTGACATCTAACATGTTGTAGAAAAAAGTCAAGGGCCATCGCCCTCGTCTGTCGTTTACATGTATATTCTCCCAACATTTGATCCATGTCGTCGACGCCAACTTTATATTTGTTGTAAAACAGAATTGCTTCACTCATATATACCCACAAATTGAACAAAAATAACTAACTGTAAAATTCACTTATGATCTAATTATCTGGAAGTCGTAGGCAATAAACGATTTACAATCAAATACGGATGGTTCAAGTGACCCAATGGCCTGCATACGTCATAAACATAAGTAATTAGTGGAAAACTCCAGGCAGTTGCATATTTTTGCAAAATACCGTAATAAATTATTTTGTTTATATATAATGCACTAAACAAAACTAATAATTACTTGACGGACTTAAGTAAACAGAGTTTTTTTTCGGATGAAATGTTAAATAAATACGTTTCTCCATACAATATGTAGCGAGGTCTGGCCAGACCTATTCCATTGATTCTAGGGGTTGTTGTAGAAAAACTTTATTTTTTTCTCACCCACTTAGATTTACAATTTATTGTCCACACTAAAGCATTAAAAATATATACGCTGACAAAGTCAGGAAATTTGATAAAGATAGCTACACAATCAATTAGGAAAAAATGGTTTCGAAAATGGAAAAGGTCTGGCCAGACCTACTCATTGACAGATGGGTTAAGCAAACAGAATTTCATTCATTGCTATTCTACTCCATTACTTCCAAAATCTCGTCCACTACATATGAGGGGTATTTGAACGCCGCCAAGGGGTGCTCCTCTGCTGCTTACGTCGCCCCAGATTCAGTTTATTATGACTAGTACAGCATCTCTCAAATCCAATCGCAAATCCCTGTACAAAGTTGAGCTCTGTTCAAGAAGCTTAATATCGTGTTGGAACTTGCGTACGCTGTTAAAGGCGTTCTCAATCTAGGGGTACGCCCCGGAGTAAATTCATTGTGATAAACAGACTTTCCTACTCTATGAACCACCGAATTCAGCGATTCCTAGTGGACTTTTGTGGCTTAGAGATTTTTTATTTTTTTTATAATTTGCGCGCACTCAAAGGATTATGAAGACCTTCAACATGTTTACACACAGTGCGGGCGTTGGAAAGGATGGATAGAGAGAGAGAGAGAGAGAACGATTTTTGGTGTAGTGGTTTTTGAAGCTCAGTTGTTTATGTTTTAGCTATTCTCCGGGGGTGGCGTCCAGATAACTGGGGAGATTTTTGTTACTATTGTCATTGCTTCTGATTCACAGTACTTTTTTCCCTATAATCGATGTCAAGGGCAAATCATCATCAATAGAGAGAACAATTTTCCCAGCCACATGACCAAGTTACTGCCAGTGTTATGCCTTCGCAGTAGTGTTCACACAAGCTTTCGCAAATGATCGAACTGACTTTGTATATTTCATGAGAAATAAATAAATGCTTGCTGACATCAGGATTTGAACCATGAACCATTAGCGTGGCAATTGACGACGTTACCACTACACCATTGCCACAGTCTAATGCCACGTTTGCGCCACGGAATAATAGTTTACTTTTGCAGCATCACTGGTTATACATTTCTGGTGCTTTATGATGAGCATAAGACGGCCCAAGCTATCTTCCATTCGTCAACTATTCTGTGGGTTACATCCATTTACAGACGCACATAGTTTTCAGAATAGATGGATCACCTCCTGAAACATATGTATATGCACGAAGGGGAAATATGTGTTCATTGGGATATCCAGAGCCTTCTCATGCGAGTAAGTACAGAGACCATCGCTTCTCTTGATAGAACACACTAGAGTTGGCGTCATGGCCAGGGATTCGATAAACTCGCAACAATTCTTCGCGAAACGAATCCCGTTCTTGAGGAGCTTTATTATCTTATTACTATACGATAACCCCCTCCTGAGGTTCCATCTTAATGGTGAGTTGTGAAAAAACTCGGCCATTTTCGCGTTCCACTACGGCGGTCGATTCCTTCTGGTGTTACCACTTACTGAGCAGGATCTCTCAAGAGATTGGGTTAGAGTACTGGCAATCTATAAAAAAAAGATGATGATTATTAACACGTTGTACTGATATTTGCTTGCTTTTCTACTCTAGACAATCTGGCATAATGAACGCAGATGGCATAGTTCCTAGTACTGTGGCGTTTGCGAAATCGCATTATTTCTTCAGAGAAAAAAAAAACATGTTTCCATCAGAAAAGTACTAAGAACTTGAAAACCGTATAAAACAGCCAAATTCGACGGTATGTTGTATTTTATTTTCCCAGAAAATTTCACTTATATTCGCCATTGAAGTGATCACTTACCTCTCATTGGGATAGGTTAGTGATTCTCTACACATCTATCTCAACGCATAAGATCGCTTTAGTTAGAATTTCAACAATTTTTTCTTTTATATTCGCTTCACACCTAGAAGTCTCACGATTTTCTACAAATGCCTTCGAAATTATGATTCATAAATGAATTGCCAAAGAAAAGAAAAAAAAAAAATTATAATTTGTCTAATATTTCTCCCTCCCTCGAGACCTCATGGGGTTAACAATCACTCTGAAAAGAATTCTCAATGCGAGGTGGAAAATTTGACCAAAACAATGCCGAAGCCCAAACACAAGCGTTATTCAGCAAAAATTACCTTTTTCCATACACATTCCGACAACAATAGAGGCTCGAATACAGAATGACATTTGAATTTGAAGTGCTTTGCCTTTTATTAGCCGAAGTGAAAATATGTCAAAACAAATGATCATTCACGAAGATGTCAGCTGTTGCCACGACCCAAGCCAACATCTTATTTATGGAATTAGATTCTTTTTTTCTTTTATAGACTGTTGCCAATCAAATTGAAATCACCTCTGGTAGAGTTGTTGCCTTTAGGCTACTTGAATATAAAAGCCTACACCATTTCTCTGGAGAGCAACACTTTATATTTTTTTCTGTACAAAAGACAAGTTTTAACCTCAACAAGTTAGGAAACTTTTGTTTAAAATTATAGAAGGAAATGTTGAACTTGCTTCGTTTGTGGCTTTTGGTAGCCCAAACAGCTTTCGTCTGCCTTTGACTAAGGCCGTTCACGATTTGTGATTGTAGTAATGGACGGTTTAATTAACTGAACTTAACTGTTGTGTAATTACTGACACCAGCGAACATAGTACTATTCACTAAGAAAAGGATAAATCCACAATTGGTAACACCTTCTGCAAGGGGTATCCCGTTAAGTATCTCAAGCAGTGCGAGGTACCTCGGCCTGGTACTCGATAGGAAACTGAACTGGACACTGAACATTAACGATGGAGTCAAAAAAGTCACGATACCTTTCTACTCGTGTTACAGAATATTTGGGAAAATCTGCGGACCGATCCCCGAAATCATCCTATGGATCTATACAACTATAGTAAGGCCCATACTAACTTTTGGTAGCCTTGCACGGTGGTAATACGCCAGCAAAATTAGTAATCCCGCTGCTATCACAAAAATACAAAGACTAGCGTGCACTGGCGCAACTAGTGCAATGTGAACGACATCTACAGCAGTAATCAAACCCTTTCTAGACCTGCTTAGGCTAGACATCTTTTCACAAGCATCGGCGGCTATATGTGGCGTAAGATCAAGCCAAACAGACAGCTAGAGACCAAATACAATGGGTCATACTACGATCCTACAGAGATATCTCGGCAATGTATGTGATACAGACTACACTGCGCCATACCTAAACTTCACGAGACCATTTCTAAACACCTATCCGAGCAGTGAAAAATAGAAAAACGACAGAACACCTAACGATCGATCCACATCAGTGTACCGATGGAAATAGGTGTACCAAAATGGAAATAGGTGTAGACGCAGGCATCTTCTCTGAAACGCTTGGTATCTCCTTGTCAGTTCGGCTTCCGAACTACAGCAGCGTTTTCCAGGCAGAGGTCGTAGCAGTGACAGTAGCTACTCGTGAGACTTATGATGGTAAAAGCAATATCTGCTACAGAAATAAAATCAAAGCTTCTGAAGTGTTGTAGAGAACATCTCAAGGTTCTTGGAACACAGCACTAGGTAAAGTTCTGCTGGGTCCCTGGACATGAAGGCATATCAGGGAATGAGAAAGCCGATGAACTGGGAGAGAAAAGAAGGCTCAGCACTAAACTCGGATCGATCCGACCCCTCAGTGTACATCACGCCTTGCGGACTCAAACTCGAAGCAGGTGGACCTCTCTACTTGTATAACCACGTGGAAGCTATGGCCTACATTCGACGGAACAAGAACCAATAGACTTATGCAGAGGGATATAATTGTATTAAGGCGATTAACATGATGGTGCATGCGATTATAAGAAACCACAAGCCTAGGTCTACCAAACCCTACTCTCAACCTTCACGTGGTGACCGCTGGGTGCCTAGTACCTTGGTCGGAGATTGGGTAACCAAACCATTTGGAAGATTTTTAGCAGCAGCAGGTGATAGAGGAAGGCATAAAGATCTCTCACTAAAGCATTTCGTTTTGTTTCAGACGGCAGCCGATGAATTGCGTAGATGGAGTCAATGGTGGGGTCCACAGTTCTAGTTAAGTTGAACACCTTAGTGAACACCTTGCGTAAGCTGCTTCGACATATTCGGATCACAGGTCGGTAACGAATTTCCAACGTTAGTCAGGACCTTGGAATAGAGATGGTAGCAGAGGAGCTCTTAATGGGTTAACGGCAGCGCTCACACTCCCGTAGTGGGTTACTGGCACCGCATCCTATGGATATAACAAAAGGAACTGGCCCTCCAGGTTAGCAGTTGTGCCGTCGGGGTAACTTCCCTAAAAGGTGAAAAAACTAATGGTTCCGAAACAACTTAACGCCTCGGACAGGAACGATTCAACTGATGATGGCCCCAGCAAACAAAATAAGGATAAAGACCTTCGGATCTGTACGTGGAATGTTCGGACCTTCCGAGCAGCCAACTTGTCTTGTTAAAGCCAAGTTACAAATGTGGATATCCCAAACTGAGCAACAAAGAAGAATCACTGTGAAAAAATTTAGCATTGAAAAGCCACAATCTTAAGAGACCGCCAAAGTCTTTGCTGAACGCTTATCCCGAAATCTCTGAATCACCCCTACGCCATCAGCATCAAGTGCCGAAGACCAGTGGCAACGCTGCCACCATGCCATAAGAAGCACCGCAACGGATGTGGTGGGTTTCGCCTGATCAACACCGCGAAAACCCTGGTTTGACGAAGAATGTCGCCGAGTGCATGTAGCAAAACAAGAGGCTTATAAAGGGGCGCTGCAAAGGAAGACGAGAGTGGCTCGTGAGCTCTACGAGCGAGATGGGAAGAACATCGGCTTCTCCAAAACAAGAAGAAAGAGCACGAGAAGCACGCGATCGAGAATATTAAGAGCTTATACTCCAGGAACAATGTACGGAAGTTTTACCAAAAGGTAAAAGAAAAGTGAAAGTGAAAGTGAAAGAGAAGCAAAAGCCGTACAGAAACAGAAACAGAAGTGAGGATAGTAATATCCAAGTTGAAACCAAACAAGTCTGCTGAACCTGGGGCTTATTGGGAAAACTTTTCAAGGTAGCTGGTGATGAATTAGTAGAGACCTTACTCCAACTCATCTATAATATTTGGTCAGACATACAGGAATACACTCGCCTGATGAATGGAATCTCATCGTTTGCCCGATCCACAAGAAAGGAGACCCCGTCAACTGCCCCAATTATGGAGGTGTCAATCATCTCAACCTTGCATACAAGATCTTTTCTGCTATATTGTGACAACGTTTGAAACCTTTTATCAACTTCCTGATTGCCCTCTATCAGTGCAGTTTCAGGCGAGAAAAGTCACACTTTGACAAGTCTTGGATAAAACCCAAGAAGTCCAAATGGATACTCACCATCTCTCTATCGATTTCAAGGACGTTTATAGGCCTGCCTCTCCTGCCTCGCAGTGTCTTCGGAACGTGCATTGATATTGCCTTTTTAACAGGGTTCAAATGATCTCTTCTTTGAACGTGGCAATATCAGCTGAGCCGGTCGCGCTCTATTTTTCGTAAGATGGTTTCCTTGACGCGAAGGCTTCCACGAATCTTCGAACTTCTTATTCGATCTAGCTCTGTCATTACTGCTGTTATGCGCAGCATCTTCATGTCATCTTTTTGTACATCGTCCAAGACTGTAAACCGCACGTGAGCGCTGGACGCACAACTGCGGTGTAGAGCCTTCCTTTCAACTTAGGTGGCATTTTTCGATCACAAAAGATAGCGGAGTTTTCCCGCCACTTCATCCACCCTATGCTTAAGCGATGGTTGATGTCGTCATCACAAGTTTCTTTGCTATTGATCATAGATCCTAGATATTTGAACTTTTCGCACTTGAGAAGCAATGTTGCATTCAAATAAATTTCTAGAATACCCGCTCAACGATCTTCATGGTGTGTGACATCAGCTTGATCGAACGGTAGTTATCACAGTTTCGCGTATTACCCTTCCCTTTGTATACAGGGAGAAGGTAACTTTCCCTCCATTGATTCGGCATTGGGTCACCTTTCACAAATTTGGAGATGAGAATTCTGAGCCATCTGAACCCCATCTGAACATTTTTTCCAGAACTCAGAAGGCATCTCGTCTGGCCCAATCGATTTTCGTTTTTTGGAGTATTTGACCGCCTCACTAACTTCTTTGACTGTAATGTCGGGTATTTCTTCACAGTTAGCGGTGGCTCTTGGAAAGTATAGCCGGGGAAACTGTTCATTTAAAAGTTCTTCACAATACTGCCGCCACCTCTGCAGAATTTTGTCGTCATCCACAAGAAGCTGGCCATGAGCATTGTTAATGAACTTTGGCGAACGAATCTCCTGAGCATTCCTCCTTCTTTGGGCGGCTATTTTGAAGATGGTTGCGCTCTTGTTCATATTGTGTCTTCGTAGCTCCTGGATTGCATCAACAACCGGGGAAGATATTTTCTCCAGCCCTCCGTACTCTCTGTTTGAAGCTGGGCGCACTTCTTCTTCGCTTTTTTCTTGCAACATCTGTATTCCACTTCGAGACAAACTTTTTCGTCTCTATTATTAGAGGGGCACTTGGACCAAGCTTTGAAAGCCGCTTTCTTCTCATTTATCACTTTCTTAGCTTCATCACTCCACAACCATATTTCTTTGGCGTGTTGATGGTGGCCTTTTGAAGGTCCTAGCAGTAACTTGGCCTTCTTTAAGCAAGTTTACTGCAGGGAATCCCACATATTTTGTTCTCTGCACTCTTCATCCTCAGCTCCGTTGATGGTGTGAGAGAGGTAATTTTTCATCACGAAAACAAAACCCTCGCCTTTTTCCTTGTCCAGATTGTACCACTTGATTTTCTCAGAGACCCTTGTTTGTTTGTTTTTCTTCGGTGTTTTCATAAAAATTTCTGTTAGCAGGAGACGGTGTTGCCGAGCGATTGCCTCTCCCAGGATCACTTTGCAATCTTTTATCTGAAGATTCAAATGGTAGTCAATCTGAGTTTCATCTCCACCACTGCTGTAAGTGATCAGGTGTCGGCTTTGTTTGATGAACATGGTATTTAACACGATAAGACCGTGTGATTTGCACATGCTTAGGATGTCTTCACAAGGAAGGTTCCTGGTGCCATATCCTAGTCCTCCATGGGAGTCTTCATAGTCTTCGTTTGATTTCCCGACATGTCCATTCAAATCTCCTCCAACAAACAGAAACTCTTCCTTTGGGATGTTCTTAAGGAGATTGTGGAAATCTACCCAAAATGCATCTTTATCTCTCTGATTGCACCCATTTTGGGGAGCATATGCACTGACAGTATTCCACACCTCTCCTTGTATTACAAGTTTGAGAGACATTAAACGGTCGCTGGACTTCGAAATGCTCAAGACGTTACCAAGTAGCTCTGCCGCAAGGATGATACCGATTCCGTTCTTAACCTTTTCCGTTCCGTAGTAGAACATCTTGTAATCTTTTGTCCTAACGTCCAAGAAACGCGCCCAAATTCCGGTGTTTTTCCATTTCGTCTCTTGGATACACAAGATATCCACCCGCCTTCTATTCATCATCTCTTCCAGCTCGTAACTTCGACCGGTCATAATTCCAACGTTCCAACTCGCGACCCTCAAATTGGGTCCAAACTGTTTGATTATTTTGCTAGCACCCGGAATCCGTATAGCTCTGACCCGAACATTTCTGCTCGGTCCAGCATCAGTACCATGCGCAGCAGTGGTAGCGCCTGGCGGGGTAGTGCCTTTCCTTTTTGCGAGTATTACCATAATGATACAGTTTTGCAATATTACCATATTGCGATGGTGTTTGTTGTTTGACACGTGCATGCTGCTGTTTTAGTATTATTTGATCTTTCTTCTATGACACCGGTGATCTCCAGTCGTGTCAACCCATCGACTCGCATGCACACTTGTGGGAGGGTTTTTAAGGTAGTATACCATATGTCACTTGGGTGTTATATTGCCTGGATCTGATTTGATAGTGTCAAACATCTAGTCAATAAAAGAAAAAAAATATGTACACACATTCTCCGAGTGTCATCATATGAGGACCTAATTTCACAAGCAAATTTCGTGTAACTGAATAACAGTACATAACTTTAATTTTTTTTGTTTTGAAACACGACTTCTACACATTCCAAATGACGGGCAAACTTAAAGATTCAATAACAATTACAATAATTATTTTAGGTTAGGTAAGTGGGCTGGTGTAGGGGGATAGAAAACCTCCACACCATACTCAGGTCAATATAGACCCATTGTGATACCCATGGGGGGGAAAGGGGATAGAATAAAGAATCCCTTCCTCGTGGAAAAATATCGTCTTTGTTTGTATCCCGAGATACAAACCATCCAGAGGATTTGATGAAGTTTGCGATGTCATTTATTGGTCTGTTGGACAACTCTTCTAGATCCTCTAGGAAGTGTTGTCCAAGAAGCTTATTTCTCAAATGAAAGAGGCCTGGGCAATGACAGAGAAAGTGGGCGGTGTCCCCGTGAGCCTCCTCGTCGCCAAAGGTCTTCGTTAGTCACACGTAGTTTTTTCATGTGGTACCGCATGGTATTATGCCCCGTAATGACTTCTATTAGAGTAGAGAGGGATTTTCTATGCCTCTATATGAGTCTATTGGTTCTTACTCTGTCAAATGCAGGCCACAGCTTCCTCGTGTTGACACAAGTATTTAAAGAGGTCCACCTGTTGTAAGCCTCCGTTAGGGCTTTGTTTCCTGCTCCGAGCTTGAGGGCGCAAGGTGGGATGTACACCGAGGGGTCGGATTGGTTCGAGTTTAGTGCTGAGCCTCATCTAGCCAGTTCATCGACTTTCTCATTCCCTGGTATGCCTTCATGACCAGGCACCCAGTAGAGCTTTACCTCGTGCTGTGTTCCAAGAACCTTGAGCTCTTCTCTACAACACTTCACAAGCTTCGATTTTATTTCTATAGCAGATATTGCTTTTATCGCCGCCTGGTTGTCGATGAAAAATGTGATATCCTCTCGTGGTATTGCCCTCATCGCAGTCTCACGAGCTGCTTTGTAACTGCTAGGACCTCCGCCTGGACAACGTTACGGTAGTTCGGAAGCCGAGCTGACATGCAGAGACCAAGCGTTTCAGAGAAGATGCCTGCGCCTTTCCATTTTGGATCCATCGGTGTATACGGCTAAAGATCGCTCGTTAGGCGTTCTGTCATTTTTGCAGTCTTACCTGCTCAGATAGGTGCTAGAAAATGATCTTATGAAATCTAGGTAAGGCGTTAAGTAGTCTGTATTAGATACACTGCCTAGATATCTCTGCAGGATCGTGGTGTGATCCATTGCATTTGGTCTCCAGCTATCTGTTTGGCTTAATCTTACGGCACTAAGAGCCGCCGATACTTGTATAAAGATGTCTAGCGGAAGCAGATTGAGAATAGCCTCCATTCCTGCTGTAGGTGTCGTTTTCATCGCACTGGTTGTGGCGATGCACGCTAGTCTTTGCACTTTTGTGATAGCAGCTAGGTTGTTTATTTTGCTGGCTGCTTGCCACCAAACAAGGCTGCCATACGTTAGTATTGGCCTTACTATAGCTGTCTATAGCCATAGGATGATTTTGGGGCTCGGTCCCCAAGTCTTCCCGAATATTCTATTGCACGAGTAAAAAGCTATCGTGGCTTTTTTGACTCTTTCGTTAATGTTTAGTCTCCAGTTCAGTTTCCTATCGAGCACCAGGCCAAGTTATCTCGCACTACTGGAGATACTCAGGGGAGTACCCCTTACGGAAGGTGTTACGAATTGTGGAATTATTCTTTTGTTAGTGAATAGTACCAACTCTGTTTTCTGGGGATTAACCGCCAGCCCACATCTCTCCGTCCAGGAGTCAATGATTTCCAGCGCCCCTTCGATTTGTTCGCTCAGGGTCGGGAGAAATTTACCTGCTGCTAGCAGCACAACATCGTCCGCATAGGATATGGCCTTGACGCCGCTGTTTCTCAGTTTAAGAAGGACTTCGTTAAGGGCAATTACCCACAGCAGTGGGGATAAAACACCTCCGTGAGGGCTGCGTCTTGAGGCATAGACTTCAAGCTTTGTACCTCCGAGTTCAACTTTGATATGTCTTTCCCTTAGCATATTGACGATCCACTTTATCACGGAATTGTGAATATTAAGGTTCGTTAGAGTTCTATTGACCGCGTCCGTTTTGACATTGTTAAAGGCTCCTTCAATGTCTAGGAAACCGGCTAGTGTATATTCTTTGTTTTTCAGTGGTTTTTCTATTGAGCCGGCAACACAGTGCAGCGCTGTCTATACGCTTTTTCCTTTCGTATATGCGTGCTGCGCTGGGGATATGTCACCTGGGCGTAGTTTACTACGGATGTATATGTCAGCTAGTCTTTCAAAGGTCTTTAGGACAAAGGAGGTAAGGCTTATTGGCCTAAAGTCCTTCGCAGTGGTGTGGCTTGCCTTACCGGCTTTGGGTATGAAGACCACTTTTACCTCTTTCCATGATCTAGGTATACAGGTTGGGCCAACTACAAGTTTCCTTTTAAAAATGCAATTTTTCCATGTATTATAGCTTTATTAGCAAAAGCAAATATTCCCATTAATTATGGAATACAACGTCGTTCAGTAGCGCATTCTATCACTCCAATTTTCCAAAACCTTGTTGATGGTTTCGGGCTGTAGCTCACGGATAGCTTGGATGATATCGGCCTTAAGTGCTTGAATCGTTTCCGGATTGTTGGCATAACATCGGTCCTTCACGGTTCCCCACAAAAAAAAAGTCCAAAGGGGTCAAATCGCAGCTCCGAGGCGGCCAATTGACATCGCCAAGACGGCTGATAACACGATTTGGGAATTTGGTGCGCAAAAGACCGATTGTGGCATGGGCTGTGCGGCATGTAGCGCCATTCTGCATGAACCAGAGCTCGTCCAAATCCAAAGCTTCGATTTCAGTAAAAAAAAAGAGTCCTTAACATGGCTCTGTAACGCCCACCGTTGACCGAAACGTTGTTCCTAGCCTCATTTTCGAAGAAAAATCGTCCACTCCACAATCCGCACCAAACTGTCACTCTCTGTGGATGCATTGGCTTCTCGACAATAACATGCGGGTTTTCCGAGCCCCAGATGCGGCAATGTTGTTTGTTAACGTAGCCGCCGAGATGAAAATGTGCCTCTTCAGAAAAGATGATTTTTCGCCCAAAATCGTTGTCCAATTCAAGCTGCCCTAAGGCCCAAACTGCGAAGCGATAACGAAGCGGATGGTCGTGCGCTTTCAATTGCTGAATCAATTGGACCTTGCAAGAGAATAATCCCAGATCTTTGTGCAGAATTCTCCTCAGGCTAGTGCGTGAAATGTTGAGCTGTTGAGATCGATGACGAGTTGTTGTTCGTGAATTGAGTCTCACACTCTCGGCTACAGCAGCCACATTCTCGTCTGTGCGCACCGTACGACGACGTGGACCATAAGTGTTGTCCACTAGCATACCAGTCTCACGAACTTTTTGAACAAACTTGCGTACAGCAGGTGCGGTGGGTGCTTCATTTCGGCCAAAACTTCGTTTCAAAAAACGCACTGTTTGGGCTGCACTGCACTCACTTTGGAAATAAGTTTTCAATATTTCCCAATGTTGTTCAAGCGTAAAGCGACTCATTTCGTTCCGCGGAGGTATGATACTGACTTTCTGTCAAGATTTCGAGCGGGAAACAGCTGTCAGTATCAAAATAACCTATAATTTAAAAAGAAATCATTAGATGGCCTATGATTAGATACCCCCAATCGAGGCTGTTGAGGTACAGTTCTTTAAGTACCGGGAGATTGTGGTTATTGTTTTCTGTAGCATGATCGGGATAATACCGTTGGGTCCTGGGGATTTAGAGGGAGAGAATGATCCTTTCCTCTGTGATAATATCCGTCGGAGTTTGCGTTACAAAACTACTGTTGGTTGCGATGTTATTCAGGGTTATCGTGAATAAATTTTCCTTCGGAATTTTTCCCCCGAACAAAAACTAGGTATCTTCAAAGAAGAGGAAATAATTCCGCGGGAAAGATGTATGGTAAGTATGATAAATGGCAATTCGTGAGACTTTTCAACACAATCGTGATATTTAATTTTTCCCCGATGAATTTTTTCCCTATTTTTGAAGATATCTAATGTTTGTTCGGGGGAAAAATTCCGAGGGAATAATTCGTGATAACCCTGATTATCTGGATGGATCGTAGAACCCGGAAAGTGCACTTTTAGCAGGGAGCTAAGTGATTTTGCACAGGATTCAGTCCACCTTCCGTCAGGTTCCTTGAGAGATCCAAGAGTTTTTGATACCATGGATAGAATTTTCCTCAGTCTCGTCAACGGGAAAACTCCAACGAGCTTTGAACAAAGTATGCGAATGGACAAAAACCTGCCCTCAATGAGACAAAATCAACGCATGTCAATTTTACGTTAAGAAAAATAAACAACTTACCTATATCCATTAACTCGGTACAAATACCGCACGCAAACGAGGCAAATTATCTAGAAATGACCCTAGACGCAAAACTTAAGTGGAAACCACACGTTAAAAAGAAGCGCGAAAAGCTCGAAATCAGATTTAGAGAAATGTATTAAGATACTCGAAGTTAAGCGTATACAACAAACTGCTTCTGTATAAGCAAGTGCTAAAACCATCTTGGACATATGGTATACAACTTTGGGGTTGTACCAAACTAAGCAATATGGCTCTACTGCAAACATTTCAAAACAAAATACTAAGAGCAATCGTGAATGCTACTTGGTATATAAGAAATAGTGATATTCACAGAGATCTAGGAATTGCTACCGTGAGGGACGAAGTAACAAACTTTGCTCGCAAACTTCGTACCTGTCTTCATGTTCACTGCAATAATGAAATAATCCGTACTATGGACGTGACAAACCTTGAGCGCCGACTACAAAGAACAAGACCTTTTGACCTAGCGCCGTAAGGAAAAACCGCATATAATGACGGTATTAGTAGGTGCCTTCACTGGAAAGCTACCTAACGCGATTAACACTACAGAAGCCTAAACTACTTGTTAAGGCAACTTAGTCGTAGTCATAACAAAAATGAAAAAATGAGAGGGACGAATTTCCTACTACTATATGCTTACGCGCAGCCGGTTCTCATAGTGCCTCTCTGAGGGGTGAGGTTTAGCCCGTATGCATATACTGACTAGCACTGATGGCATTGTCAGATATATGAATCGGGCATAACCAATGTTACGGACCATTGGTATCTTTTGAAGATTCCTGCACCTCCAGGCGCAACCAAAAAAAAAAAAAGTTTCGCAGATTCTGTCGTACCCTTGATTTCATTACAGAAGTGCTGCCAAGAGTGGCATTTGGCCTTCTGTGTCTCGTTTTTGAAATTTCTCTGACTGTACTTATATTGTTCCCAGTCCGCTTCTAGCATAGTTCTTTTGGCCACATTTAGAAGGTGTCTAGTTACTCTCCTAATTTAAAACAATAATTAGAACTTATTTTCTCGACGAAGCTATAATTTCAGCACTTTTCACGAAGCTCTAACTCTCCTCATATGAGGACGCCAGGAGAATATGGCTTAATATCAAATACAATATCCGCTGAGTAAATCAAGTAAATGAAACAAATATTAGGGGGAAAAAAAATAATAATAACTAGCTGGTTATACCCGCTTCACTGGGTCGATGCGATTTCAAGTATACTTCTTTAGAGCACTCACCGTTTTGTCATTGAAATAGTTTACCCGCTAATCCTTTATGAGGGTTGTAGGGGTAATATGATTAGGTGCACTCTCCATCATTCTTGATTGATCCTCCGTTGTCGACTTCAACTCATCAGGAGGAATTCCTAGACGGCTCCAAGAGAGATGTCGGATTTGATCCAACCATATATTTCTAGGCCTACCGAGGGGTCGCTAACTTGATGGCACGGCAATCATGACACGTCTTGGAAGCCGGTCTGGGGACATACGCACTACGTGACCAAACCGTTAAAGCATAAATCTTTCCATTCGAAGAAGTAGCTGCTCAACATTGAGCGCCTCGCGTACTCTGGTGATACGCATTTGATCCCTACGATTGAATCCAGCAACACGGCGAAGGAACCTTTTTCAGCACCTTGTATCCGCGACTATAGGTGAAAGTTGGAGTTGGAGTTGGAGTTAAAAACCGATAATTTAGCTTTAACACTAAGTTCGGCATTCCTTATAACAGATTGAGCAAGCTTTCTCAAAATTGATCCAGCCTGACCATTTCTACAGAATAACTAGACATTGCTCTTTCCATCACTCGTGAATAAGACTCCGAGATACTTAAACTTATCCACCTGCTTCAGTGGGACTCTACATACATGCAGAGTGTACTGAATAGGCGTTCTGCAAACAACCAATACTTCCGATTTGTTCACGTTTACTTTCATTTCAGCATCGTCACAAACGGCTACAAACCTTTCGAGTGCGCGCTGAAGTTCGGTTTAAGAGGACCCAAGGATGACCAAATCATCCGCAAAGAGATGATGACCAATGCTTAAGTCCCCCACTTTGCAACATTCTCTGCAACGGCTGCGCTGCAGCATTCAGTCCATATATGCAATAAAGAGGCGAGGTGACGAAAGGCACTCTTCGCAGAGTCCAACCCCCACAGTGAAGGGTATTGATTTACCGCCATTTACCCGAACACAGCTTCTATAGTTCGTATATAAATACTGCTTCGCCCTTAATAAGGAACTCCAGAGTTTGCATCGAGGAACCATATCATATGCCTAACATTCGCCAAATACACAAAACAGGTGTATACAGGTTCAGCATACTCTCATACTAGTTTATTGCATTTGAAAAACACGTATAATTACCTGAAGTGCCCATATACTCACATACATACACTATTGCAGCGATAGCCTCTGCTGCATGGCTGCTGGCAGTGGTCTCCACTAAAGGAAATATAGCTCAAATGAATCTTAGACGAATTTACTAAAAACAATTTCTTTTGTTTTTATATCCAATAAGCCATTGTTGAGTCAGGACCGTGTGAATTTAATTTTCCCCCTTTCTGCCACTTAGACCTCGAATGCTCAGTTCCTGTAAGTGGTAGAGCAATTTCTAATAGAATTTTTCCCGGGAAATGCAGATCATAACAGTGAAAACCGCATCCAAATCCCTTCACTTGTTCTCGAGATTAGCGCAGTCATTTACGTTTTGGGGACTTTTATACGGTGTAGTTTGTTTGATGAACATGAGTATGCGTGCATTCCACTGGTGGGCCATTGATTGCAATGACCCACGCATATCTGTGGTGTCTTTATATCTTAAATAATTATATTTTTGCTTATATTATTCCCTTGTAAGAATCACAGAATAATGATTTATACCCCAATCTCTTCAGCAAGAAATGTACTAATCGAGGAAAAAAATTCACTTTTAAATCGGTTCAGCCATTTTGTAGACATATGTGCGTAAAGTATAGGAAAGTGGATTTTGTCAGTTAAGAAAACATATAAAAGGGGCTTAAAAGCCCGATAACGGATTCAGGATATTAAAATTAATCCTATACTTTACCTCTTCTCAAGACAAAGCGATTGATATATATTCTGTTGAGGTACCGTTACGTAGCTATTCCCTATTCGCGGACAAACAGAAAAAATGTGCTCTCTTTTATAGATGTAGAGATAATTACCCGGAGTATGTGGGTAGAAATCATACTACGCGGTATAAGAACCTGTACATAAATACATCCATCAGAGTAGGACTTACAAACCACTTAACTTGCATAATTTCATGAAGAACAAGTGAATATCTTCTTATGAACTTTTTCCTTTTCCATAAGTTTCGCGTACATCATTTTCGTCCCGTTCACCAAAACCCTACTAAGGGATTGTCATTGCAGACCTAGAATCAGTTTCTTTGTCCAAAAACTCGACACCAAGAACATTAAAAAAAAAAACACCAAGCATTTGAATTAAATTTTTTATTATTATTTATTTTTTTTTTTTTTTTTTACTTAATTTTCATTATTTTTTTGTATTAATTTTGTTTTGTGATGTTTTTGCCATTTTTTGCTTTCAGTTAAAATCAATATGGCCAATTACATTTTACCGTTTTGTTGTTGTTTTAATAGTAATAATAAGAATAATAATACAATATAATAATAATAATAATAATAATAATGTAATAATACTAATATTAACACATCAAGACATCTTCATTACATTTACAGTGTATGTTCACTCTTAAGTTTTTTTTTTTTCATTTTTTTTAAATTAATCTTAAACATATTAATATATATATAGCATATGTCTTCGTTTTTTTTTTTTTTTCATTTTTCTAATTAACTGCTTTAGTGCGGTTTTTTGTTTTTTTAATTTTTACTCAAACTTGTCGCGTGGTGACTACTGTACAAACACAATCAACTTGATAAATTCTCTCTTTTATTACACGTATGCATTTTTTTTTTTTTAATATTATCACGGTATTTTTATGTATTTTTGTTTTTTTTATTTACTTAAGGGTGTTTGTCTTAATTTTTTATACAAGTTTTTTTTCACTATTTTTACTTGAAAATGGGGAAAGATTTACATGATAAATTGGCTGCAAAAAAGGACGTACGTTGCCTTATCGTCCAGGTTCCACATTGTAACAAACAACATGTGCACTTTCTATTTATTTATTTATTTATTTTTAAATTTAAATATTTACAATATATGTTTGTGTTGTTTTAGATCTAAATTTATTACTAACTATACAAGAAGGAAAAATATTTTTTTAATTTTTTTTTTAGCGCTATCAATACACTGTACAGTATGGCAGATTGTGGTATATATCTAGATATCGTTTCCCATGTATCTCGACCAAAAATATAATGAAATAAAAAATAAATTCTCATAATTTATATGCAACTCCACCAGTGGCGAGGGTACCCCAAACCCCAATCCCAACGCACAAATGAGAAGGGTTATATTTAATGTAATTTCTGCTACTTAGTGAATAGAATTACTTAAACAAATAACTATACACAAAATAATAATAATAATACATATAGAAGGAATATATGTGTAGGTCCTTAAATAATAGGAATTGCACGCAATTTATTTCGTAGCTCAATTTCATTACTAATAAATTAAGGTTACGCCTGTATAAATCAAAGTAAAACGCACTGGGACTGGCCCAACCACCGACCGCCGCACCGCTAAAACCAAATAGCCGCGTGGCATCACCGTTGTTGAGGACTGCTCAGGGTATTGGTTGTGGTAATGGCAATTCGAGTTGTGTAGCGCGAAAGGGGTAACTCTCTAACTAACTAAACTCGGTGTGTGTTGTTTGTTGTTACGAGTGTCCGGCGCGGTCACTAATTGCATGATTTCGTGGCATGACGACGATGTAAATACAAAGCCGAAGCTCATAAATTCACCTGCTGCTGACTTCTGAGACGACGGATATAAGGAGGTCATAACTGATTTATTTCCATACTTTAGGATGACGTCAATGTGTCCTAGTTGTAGATAGGAGACGGTTGGTGGTGGGCATAAAACCCATCTATAACCCTTTCGAGATGTTGGATAGTTCGGCGAAAATCATTCAGTATTGGTGGTATTGGTTTACATGGAACATGGGTTTTTAAATCGGTCTAAGTTGCATTTAAAGTTAATTTTAATTAAATATATTGCTGTTTAGGTTATTCCCGCTCCATCACGTGTAATCGGGCCTCCATGTGCCCTATAGAGAGAAAGATTGTAGAAGAATGAAGATGCAGGTTAACGAAACAAGAAATGATGATAAAATGGTTTAATTCAAAGAAGAGTGGAGAAACAAGTTATATCTCAACTTACCATCGAGCTAAGTCCTAAGTGGTATGACTGCGAGTGAGGTACAACACCTCCTCCTAACGAGCCCGCTGTGGAAAAGCCTCCTTGCAATCCACTAGAGGCACTCAGCGCACCCATTCCGCTGGCGTACCATCCACCATGCATATGTGCATGGGCTGGATGCAAACCGCCGGATAAGTGTCCATGTTGTCCTGTTGATTAAAAATTAAAAAAAAAAAAAAATGTTTTACTCGTGTCTTTGCGGAGTTGTTTCTATGATTTATACACTATTATCGTTATATTTCAATTTCAGTGGAGGTAGACCTAATTATTTGGACATATTCATGGAACTTATTTCCTTACAATGAAGATGTGAAGATGGAGCAGACGTGCTTCAAATGTAGGGAACCATAAATTCCGCATCGGTGTTAGTAGGTTAACCAATTAACAGATTCTTGAATTCTCTGAAAGCAGTGAAATAGTTTCTCTGTACACAGTTGTACTTGGATAGATTTGCTTTGAATATCTTTTTGCTTCATAAAGCATCCCTCTAGTTCAAACATGTAGATGTTAGAAGAGCAAAGGAATCTATTCAAAAAAAGCTCATCAACTGCTTATCGATGTGTCAATTAAAATGTAGCAAACGAGTCTACATCGTATAAAGCTTGTTAAGTTACCACATAGATCGTTAGAGAATTAAAACTTCACCAACGCCATCATAACGAGACGTTGAAGAGTCATAGAGTCTTAGGATAGACTGTTATTATCGCCGAAGAAACGCTTAGCTGAGTAGTGGTGGGACTTAAATCTTGACAGAGATTTGCATTCAGAGGCGAAGCCCACAGGCGGATCAGTAGAAACGCAGTGAACTGGGAGTATTATGCCCTTGAATATCATAACCTCACCGATGATAGTATGAAAATGTCAACCATTATGAAACCAAACTAAACACCCAAAGAAGCATTTTTCAAGATGGTCTTCATAAAAAATCTTCTCACAAAAATTATGTAAAACCTTGGCTAATTCTAATCGAGAAAGATGATGATATCCTCCCCTGGACGAGTCTGTCATATGTAACACTTTACCTATGTGCAGTCAGTGAAATCACCGACGTTGCGTTGGCGTTGCAACTATTGCCTTCCATGGGCTTATAGACTCGAAACAACTTCGTAGATTCTAAAACCAAAAGCAAAAATCGTTTTCATACAGGATGCATAGCATGAAGAATTTTAGATGATAAAGGGTGTTCGAAGTAGAGGTTTTGACTTGCGCTCCACTTTCTTGCAAGTGTCATGTAAAAATATTGCGATTTATCTATGAACTGGCATATTTCTTGTGAAACCACAATCCAGAATTACAGAAAGGTTTGCAAAATCGGCTAGAAAAGTAGAAAACTTATAAACACCCGTGGGTTTTTGTGCAGGCCGTTTTAACAAAAACAATGCTGCTGTAAGACAGAGTGTAGCAGAGCATCTGAAAATATAAATTTGTTATCATGCGCGAAATTAAACTGTCATCGCTCAACTTTACAAAAAAAAAACATTTTACGGAAAGATTTGCTTATACGGCCCTACAAGATTCAATTTTAACGCATAAACTGCCGGAAAGAAGCAGTACTCCATCTAACAAGGGTTTCGATGGGCCCAGCGGAAACTTTGAACCTGAAACCTGGGACCTAAGACATCATTGAGGTTTATCAAAAGCCTTAATTTTGCTTCTGATTAACTATTGGGCCAGTACAATAGCTCTTACAAGTCGCAGTGCACTTAGATCTCCAACATTGTATGTATTGTATAGTAACGCAGAAACTGAAGCCTGTAGCGCGGTACATTTTTGGTACTCAGGCGATTACTAACGGCTGAAAGTATACGCATTATTGATGAGATAGAACCCAGAAGAAAGCCACAGGAGTTGAGGCGGACATTTCTCTGATCTTCAGTTCCATACTTTATTGCCATGTGTGTACTTTATGTTTTCATTCAAATATCTGATTTCATGGATGTAAAGAAGTTTGCATCTTATTGAGACTGGCGTCAGTGGCTTTTAACTCTTCGAAACTAAACTAGGTGATATTTTGATATGAAGGATCAAAGAGAACGTCACTGTTTGGTGCGGATTTTGGGCTGGCGGCATCATCGGTGAGAACGACGTTAGCCAGGCCATCACCGTCAACAGCGAGCACTATCGGTCGATGATAACCAAATTCTTTAAGCCCGAATTGGATAATATGGACACCAACGACATGTGGTTTCAACAGGACGGCGCTCCGTGCCACACAGCTGTTGCGATGGACATTCTGCACGAGCGATTTCCGAACATGGTTATCTCACGCGGAGGCGATGTGAATTGGCCACCGAGATCGTGCGATTTGACCCCGTTAGACTTCTTCTTGTGGGGTTTTCTTAAGTCACAGGTCTATGCCAATAAACCACAAACCACCACTGCCCTAATCAATGCCATTGGTCCAATTCAGCCTGATTTATGCGCCAGAGTTTTGGAAAATTGGACGTTTCGGGTGCGCCCCACCCAGCGAAGCCGCAGCGGACATTTGAATGATGTTATATTCCGTACATAATGGCATACATGGGTCTTCTAAATAAATGAAAAATTTCAACGATATCTCACTCACAGTTTGTTTTATTCAAATTTAAAGATAGGAAACGCTTAATGGAAAACCCAAAATCATTTACAACTATACGCTTTGCGGTATTGCAATCTATATATTATAGAAATCTGCATAATTGTCTCAAGCTTTTTGATGAAAGTATCTAAGGACAAATAAGCTCACCGCAGTCATCCTGTTTTTTTAATCATCTACCTATACAATTTTATTCTTCTGTACCATATGCAGTCTTTTGCGTGTGTAAAATACAATATTTGAACAGGCAAATGGCAGATTGGGATAGTTGAACATCGTTGCACCGCATTTTGAATAGAATTTGCGACAGCAGTGGCCAGAACGTACATATTTGCTTTTCCTACTGTTGTATCGAATGATTATCTTAGTCTGTCTGAATCCTTATGTGTTTCCCTACTGGAATTTGAAGCTAATGGTTTAAGATTTGTTCTGGTTTTATGAATTTTGCTGCGCTTGTCAGCTGATTCGAAGCAATTTCATTGCTTACAATACCTTTACGACCTGGTTTACACGAGAATCCGGTTTTATAGCATGGACAGTCCTTGTAAGGCTAACAATAGGTTATCATTGATAAACTTCTCATGAAGAAACTCAGCGGTTTAAGCGTTGCTATCAGTGTTCAGGCTTGTATGGACACATATCTCAACAGCCTGAAAAACCCTTGAATTCAATAATAGTATCTTATGGATTCTGATTGCAAAAACGCCAGCACTTATTGCAGAGATTTTCGGGGTCCAATTTGTCCAAGTTGAACGCTGTAAGAAACATCCATATCAAGCCTTTTGGCAACTCAGAGAGATTTTGACATGTTCATCTTTTGGAGCACACCCCTAGTTCTTTCACCCATACATGCTCACATGGATTTTGATTTTTATCTTCTGTATAAGCTCAAACCTAGAAGCTTTTGTGACAGCTACACGTAAAACAGAATTGATAGTCCTTCACTTTCACAAGAATACAAAACTACTAGAAAGAGCGCGTTGCATGGCACCTCAAATTTTGATGTCAAAACAGCACTTTCGCTTGATTATGATTAAAAGATTCCTTGCATACCCAATGAAATCGTTGCCAATTTGATTAGGGTTTTCTTGTCGCAGTGACCGTCACAAAGCAACGCCAGAACTGGATGTAATTATTCGACCTGTTAGTATTTCTCTAACTCATTGTTGAATTGGTTTGTCAATTCATGTAGCCTAGCAATGAATTCGTATTCGGCAATATTCAAAAAGGCACGACATGAAAATTTCCTGTAGCGATAAGCCATTTTTACCTGCGTTACCAGATATTGAAGGACCTTCTTTGTGGACCTAGCTAGGGTACAGAAGAATTAAATAAAAAATTTAAGTCTACTAGTCTTTCCATGGTCCTGACATTGACTTTCTGCCAAACCTGTGTGTCTAAGTTGAAGCTGTCGCTGAATAATATTTTTACAGCCGTTGGTACGTAAAAAGTTAAAGCAACAAATATTTGGCGCAACAGCTCTTTAAAATGCCAGGGCCTAGCTTCTCCCAACCACTCATGTTGTGTGCGTTGAACGTTTTAAAAGAGCCAACCGCCCATTTGTTTTTGTCGTGTTTGAATATCTTTCCAAAGAAACTGCACATTTAATTTTCAGAAGAGGAAACACAAGTGTTACCATTTGAGATAGTCTAAACAGAAAAGGGCAAGAACCGGCAAGGACAAAAAGCATTAAGGAGCAGGAAAGGGCAGCATCGGCAGCGCTGCGGCAAACCAGGTGGGACAGCTCTACAAAAGGCAGGTGGACCCACAAGCTCATTCCCACTATAAAATCATGGACAGAGTGAGCGAGGGGGAACTGTAACTACCACCTCACACAGTTCCTTTCCGGACACCGCGGCTACCGGAAATACCTCCATAGATTTGGACATGATAGTTCGCCTCTGTTTCCAGAATGTCCAAATGAGAAGGAGGATGCGGAGCATGCAGTGTTCTACTGCAGACGCTTTGCAGAAGATAGAGCAAACCTGCCAAGCCCAGATAGTCTCGTAAGTCACATGACACGATCAGAGGGCAAGTGGATGAAGGTCTGCTCATTCATAGCGTGTGTGCAGCACGCGCTGCGAAGAGCAGAAGCCCTAAGAAAAGCCCAAAAGGCGGCCTCAGAGACTAGAGCATATTTGCTAACCAGCCCCGCGAAGAAATACCTAACGGCAGTCCCGCGGGGAGAGTGGTTAAAGTGTGTAGGGTGTTTGTTTAGTACGTAGGCGTATTCCTGAAGTCGATTACTTAGGTTTGCGAATCGTGCATGCTAGTAGCAATCGGGCTCTTAGTGTCTATGAAGATTACACATCCGTGGCAACCTTAAAAAAAAAAAAAAAAAAACTGAAAAGGGCATCTTGAGCTTACAATTTTACTTTCGAGTTTACAAGTTTACCATCGTTTAGATAAAGAACTTGTAATGCAGACAGGGCACTATGGAGTCTAATAAAATCGAGAAATTAAAAACATTGTCTACTAGTTACGGAAGGCGTGAAAAGGGGTACTTAGAGTCAATAGTCTTCTGATATTTTTCCGGATTTTCACATTCAAGGTTCTGAATTGACAGCCTTTAATCTAACTCACTTTGAAAACAACCACAAAAACACGCAATGAATGATGCGAATACAGTATTACAAGGATCCATGATTTGCTTCATTGGTGTGTCACAATTTTTATGAACACTGCTTCAGTATGAGTTCTAGAGTGTTTTTCCTACAAACTTCTCACTTGTTTGGAAATATTATACTTCTGGGCGCACAGCACACTAAAATCAGAGATTCCTGTTCACCCACTATAGTTCGAGTGTACCTATACAATGCCTATTGGTTTTCGAATGAATTTACATATTGCCAAGAACTTCAAATAAATGCATCTTATTTCTTAACGTCGTATTTCCTGCTTCTGTCTTACCAAAACCTTGCTCCAAACATACATATAAGATGCCATTCTTTAGTCTTTCATTAGAATATATAACAAAAGAAGTAGTAATGCATTTACAAAAATTAACAAAACTCCACGAAATGTCTAATTTCCAATCAGTAATCAGATATTCATTGCCGGTGGCGCTATATTTTATCTGTAACCCGTTTAAGGTTCATGCAGTTAATCTTGATGATTTCCATACCTTTAAGAATACTGTGATGGATGATACTAAAATTACGAACAGATCAAATTATTCAATTATTCAATGCTGAATCAACTGTTTATTGCTTTCTCTAAGATTAAGTCTCAGCGCTATAAATATTATCATGAACCAAGACCCCCCCGCTGGTTAAGAAGCCAGAAACGTATCATATAACATTGTAACAAAAGATGTTAACGGCTTAATACAACAAAGTTCATGAAATTTGTAAAGATCACTCACTTTCACACGATCGTAATGAAATTAAGTTTTAAGTTGCGCGTAGTTAACTCAGTTTTATTTTAACTTCTAACTCAAGGATGATATTATTCTCTTTTCACTCAAAAGACAAATTCTTATAGCTTAGTCATCTTAGTTTCCTTCTCAGGATTTAGGGAAAGCTTGCATTATTATATTATATTTTTATATTACGAGTATACAGAATTTACATAAAAAAAAGGACTGAAATCTATCTTAATGAAATGGCTCAGAGCCGTCTGCTAAAGACTATCAACCTTTTGGTACAATTTGAATAACTTTTTAAGTTTGCTGCTAAATTTTTGATTCTTAAAATCTTCGAAGATCATTCTTCTACAACCTAACGTTGATTTACAGCATGATACGAGAGATTCCCAATTAGAACCATTTAATACTCGTTCAAATAGAAACTTAACATACAGGAAAGAGTCCGCGAGGCTTATAATGCTCTCTGTATGTATAAGAGGACCGCTGGGAAAAAATGGGGCCTGAAGCCCGCAATGATGCACTGGGTATACATCATGATAGTCAGACCCATCCTTACGTTTGGGGCTCTTGTGTGGTGGAAGGCAACGAATACGAAAAACATACGGGATATGTTGGCCATGGCACAAAGAACAGCTTGCATTGCTATCACGGGTGCTCTACGCACAACACCTACGGCTCGAGACAAATCACATTTTAAGCGGGCAACAGTGCGCTTCGGCTAACTTACGTTGGGCTCTTCAAGACTAATAATGTAGGACATAGCTCCATTCTCAAGGAATCATTTTCCGAAATCACTGACGAATCGGACGATATTCTTGGCACTTTAGACTTTAGACATTACACACCATACGAAGTAATGTATCCTATTAGAGAGAACTGGCAAAGGAAGACAGTCTCTGTCAATAACGAGATTGCAATAGACACAGATGGTTCTATGACCAGAGAGGACACGGGGTCAGGTATTTACTTGAAAGATACGAACCTACATGTGGCTCTGAAATTTCCGGACACATGCAGTGTGTTATAAGCAGAGGTTCTAGCTGTAATTAAAGCTGCGGAATTACTTGAGATTGGATCAATATCCAGCAAGAATATCGCCATCTACATTGACGGTCAGGCTGCGTTAAAGGCACTACAGTCTTACGTCACCAAATCTGAGATCGTCAGGAATTGCCGCACAATGCTTAGGGCATTATGTACGCTGAACCGAGTCAGATTATGTTGGGTACCTGGACACTGCGATATCGAAGGCAACGAGCAAGCCGACGCGCTGGCCAAAAGAGGAGCGGGGCACCCAAATAGTCACACAATTGGTAGTATTAAACCACCAGGGTGCGTGGCTAAGGGAATTATTCGACATGGCTAATCTAAGATCGTCAAACTTAGATGGTCACAGGGTATCTAAGGCCTTGTGGCCAGGGTCTTAGACCGCAGAAAATCTGGGGAGATCATAAATTTAGAAAGATACCTTTTAAGAACAGCGATAGGAATACTCTCTGGCCACTGTCCCCTAAGGCAGCATGCTATGAGACTAGGATTATCTAACACGGATGTTTGTAGGTACTGCAATGACCGACATGTCTCAGAGGACATAACACATATACTCTGTGAGTGCCAAGGCATTGCCAGGACAAGGCTAAAGCACCTTGGTAGATACTTCTTCGATAACCTAGAAGAGGTGAGCTCCTTGAACCACAACAAGGACCTTTTCAAATTCTGTAGGGAGATTAGTTGTATGTGAGAATTGGCTTAGGTCTTTTGCCATGAAGATACCCTATAGAACACAATGGGCCTACTATGGTGCCCAGTGTTTTATGATAACCTCATAACCCTACCTAACCTAACCTAACCTAATACTTGCAACTCCTTTACTTCTTCGTTTGTCAATATGGCTTTTCCAAAGCAAAATCTACAGATTCCTATGCAATTTATAGAGTTCTCTGTCTGTGCTGAATTGAAAATTAAGCAGATAAGAAGAAGATCCACCCTGTGTGAACCGAAGACCACTTCTCTATTACGGAAAATCAAAGGCATACATTGTACGCTGTACGAATCCTTAAAGAAATTAAGGGGACCTAAGTTGAACTGCAGAGTCCTATAGATTTTTGTTTGGACTGACGCCTCTGCTTTTCGATATATTTGTAACGCATACGTACATATGTACGAGTATATCTACGTGATATAGATAGCTGTAGAGTATTCCCTTCCAATTGGTCTGATTATTCTAATCTTTAATAGAGTCGTATCCATATATATCCGCCAGACTTATCATGTCCTTAAAAGGGATGTTTTTTTTAGTACTGGTGACGACTATGGTGTATGGAACTGAGTAATACTAGTGTCGCAACTCGATTCCTTTCTTTGCTGTTCACTTCCATCAAAGTAAAGTAGTAAAGCTGTGACTTTATTTATATAGCAAAACTAATTTGTTACAAAAAAATTCACAATAATAAGCGTTGGCTTTTGCTGTCAGCCCAGAAAGAGAATTTTTAAATTTAGAGCTTGTAATTTATTTAATATGCATAATTATTGGTTTTATTATTATGCTTTGTTATGTATTACAATGTTTTGTATTATCTTTTATACACATTCTATTATTTATTACATCACATTTAGTTTATTTATATTGATTAAAATGTTTCGTTTACTATTTGATGCTGGCAATCCAGTGCGGATTTTAGGTACTTGTAGAGGAGAGTCCAGTTTTCACCATTTAAAACGCAAATGATTTCTTCCGAGGTGAGAGTATTTTTCCCCCAACTGGATCTTCTGATAGCGCCGACTATAGGACAGATTCCAATGAAATGATGGAAGTCTTCTCTAGCTCTTTGGTTACATAAAGAACATTCAGCATTTCCTTCGGATCTGTGTGGCAGATAATTCAAGGATATCAGTTCACCTCTGGCTTTAAAAATTGTTGAAATTACATCCAAACTGTTACGATCATGGAAATAGTTCTTATCATAAAGGTAGTGCTGAAGCACTTTATATGTATTTCTTGTTTGGCTTTACTGACTTTGTGTTTTGAACGTTTCACACGTGCCTTTCTCGACCTTTAGTAAGAACTCCTGAATAGCACTTTCCAAGGTATTGCTTGAATTGTATAAGAGAACGTTATATCCGCATTCCAGCCTCATCCATTCACCAAAAAATTGGAGACTTCTACTTTTAAGGTGGGTAACAATCTTATTTGGGAGCCGATGACTTGGTTGTCAAATAATTTTTAGTGTATACGAGTATAAGAAGTGCAATCTCAGAGTGTGAATGCACCGCGGTGGTAGACCAGTTTCCAGGTGCAGCATGTAAGTCGGGGTGCTCTCTGGCAGTCTAAAAATGTTCTTAATAAAGTATCTGAGTACTTTTTCTACCTTATCAAACTGGAAAATGACCGAGACTTGCGCCGCGATTGACCTGCTGACGGCTTCAAGGATCTTGTACTTCGTACTTGGCGCAATATTTCCCCTGCTCAGGATACCTTTCCAGCTTCAGTTTATTGCATGTTTTTCAGTGAAGTATGTTGAACGTGCTTTTTAAAAGATGACTGGGGTGTTATCAGAACTCTGAGGTATTTGTAGTCTTTCACTTCCAAGCTTTTCGTTGTACCAGGTCTTTTTTTCCTCCCCACCATAGCATAGTGTTTAATTGGAGATTCCGAAGATTATAGTGTTGCTGAAGTCGGTTGCACATGATCAGCAGAATGTTAGGAGTTTCAGCTAGTATGATGATGTCATCAACATAGAGTAAGAGCTTTATATTCACCCCGACGAATGTTATTCCCCCTGGGAGACACAAATCATCTAAAAAAATTAAAAATAGAAAAGGACTAAAAGGGCAACTTTGTTTAACTCCTGTTTTCGATTGAAACCAGTTGGATGAGATGTTTTCGTTCCATTCCGCAGTTGTGTTTTCCTCTTATAGCTTTTGTAGTACTCTTAGTATTTTTGTTGAAACTCCCAGCTTGCTTAGCCTAAAAAAGAAGGCTCTTCTGTCTATGGGGTTAAAAGCCGCCTTAAAATCTACGAAGTAAGCGTATAACGTTCTTCCCGTTGTGCAAAAAATCTCGGGTGATGGTTGCCATTGAAAAGATATTATCAACTGTGAAGTATTCTTTGTGAAATTCAGCTAGAAACTTGCTAAGCAGGACGTTCTCTTGTACCCAATCTGTTAAGCAATCTAAGATGATACCCGTAAATATTTTAGTGAACGCTTTTAAGAACGATAATGATTGCTTGCTTGTAATTGCTTGGCTCACTTGGAAAGTTTACGCCAATAAGCTACCAACACTGCAAGCCCTGCAAAACGCCTTCGAGATGAAACACCTTTTAGATGTGTTTAGTAGTTTCTGCACTCTGACTACTTCAGGCAGACGTAGCCATACCTCTTTGTAACTTAGACTTTCATGCACAAGTGAGATCCCGGTGGCTTATCAATTTGCATACAATATATTCAAAGTTATCCCTTCTTAATCTTAAACCAATCCTATTCGAGAATATTAAGCGATATCTCTGACAAAGCTATAATTCCATAAGGCTACAGTAAGTAATTCCATAAATGTCAGAAGTGAAAATCAAATAATTTAGTTTGTCTCCCGCGCACGGGTCGGACATTCAATGGATTAGTGCATGTCAGATACCTAATTAAATGTGACGAAAATTGGTTCAATTAAATTTTGTTTCGATGATGTTATGGGAGGGCAGTGGATATTGTATGGGAGATAACTTTACGAAATACTGAGCTCGGTGTCACCTGATGTGCGAATTTCGGAAGTGATATCCCTCGGAAATTTGCGAATTAATGGAAAAAATTTAGATACGGTACCTACGACCTTATTTTCAGCCGACAGTTGGGAACTTCTCGACATATGATGTCATTGATGCACGAATCGGTGGATTGTGATTGGGGAGAAAATAGTTTTTACTTTTACATGCCTTGCGGCAGTTAATTCTTCCTGGATTAAACGCCGGGAAATTGTTTAAAGTTGCACTACTAATAGCTCATCTGCAGGATATGATCAGATCAAAGTATGCCCGATAAATCATAAATGTCAGAAGTCAGGCTAAACCCTTCTACTCGCAATGGTTTTGGTTAGCTACAGTATTTTTTTTGAGTACTTAGTCCTTATGTGACTGGATCGTGAGCTTATAAAACCGAAATTATTTTTGGCAACAAATTGATTAAACTGAGAACTCAACCAATTCGCTCGTGAAAAGACATAACATAACGACAATAGTAAATTTATTGGTCGATCCATTGAAAAAAAAAGAAGAAACTTACCCATTGATGCTGAAAATCCACCTCCAAAGCCTTTCGATGGGTCCAATGGCTTCATCAAGTCACTCATACCCAAATGACTACCAATAGGAAGGCATGCACCACCAAGCCCCTTCTTTTTCTTTGACTTAGACGACAGCTTTCGATTTCTCGTCTGAATGCCCTCCTTCTTCATTGTTAGAGGACGATTAACCTGGAAATGTATAGAAAAAACAATTCCAAATGTAGACAAACTGCAATAGTAACATCTACACAATAGTGCCATTCATTTACAAAAAAAAAAAAAACATCTACGATCTACTACTTACGATAAGCACTCTATCGCACGTTTAAATCTAGCGCAGCGATATTGAGTTTCCACAGTCATTTCTTCTTCCATCACAGACATTTCGGGGCGTGAATATACCCAATGGAATGCATTCGAGGGGAACAAAGAGCCGCACTGATCTTTACCCGGAATACATTTGTAGAACAGCGTACCAAACAACGTGCGACAATTGTTACAACAATTGCTACGCTGCATTCACATGCGCGCATCATACCTGAGAGGATACTCTACCGGGCGCTCTTATTGCATCACATTGCGCGCAGGGACATCCCATCCAATAGGGGACTACTCTCCTCCGTATCGTTTACGTTCGCGCTACTAGTTTTGCAAAGGGCTTCCGCCTAGGTAAATAATTGCCGGGTAATTGATACTTTTCCGCAGTTCATTGTTGGAAATTGTTCCCAGTTGTGTTGGGCGATGTTTTTGTGTTTGCACGTTACCCTCGCTCTCTATTCAGGATTAGGCTTGAATGGGCAAATCTGTTTGTGAGGAAGCGGATCAAGCAGAGATCAAGTGGGGTATTAAGTGGTTTCAAGAGGAATCCATTCATGGCCCGTTAAAATCGTTGAGTTTCAGTGCAAATCTGCAAATCCGATCTTCAGCATCACATCTGCGCCAGCGAGAATGGGTAGGAATGCATAAGCAGCTCATTAGCACGCGATTTCAGGCGAATAGTTTCAAGAATCCAACTGTGGATGCCTTTGATTGATTCAATAATGAGATCGCGCGCCCATCCCATTCGCGTGTCCTCCACACACAAGCCCCCAGTCTGTGCTGACCTAATTGACTGGAACGTCAGACGCGTGTCGTCTTGGAAGCAAACGAAAAAATAAAACTCTTATTCTGAGCTGGGTTTCCAAATAAAAATTCGGTCGCTGGTCACCCACCTACCAATGAATCGCATCATAAAATTCAATACAATCCGCACATGCAGGTGAGCAAAGTTGCACACCAAATCCGATCGTTAGTGCAGGCGCCAGTCCACATCGGATTGCTTGTGACATACGCAGCAAAAACAAAAGAAAGTAGATATATCCTTCGAGTGAAAGGTAAGTCCATTGCCAGACAAACCAGACAAAACACCTTGTCATTTGTCATCCTGACGCCAGGACGAGTGGTCAGGTAGAAAGGACATGCCCTTTACCTTAACACAGCGTGAAACCAAGTGGTTTTGTAAATTTACCCAGACACTCTCTTGTACTTAGTACCTCTGTGGGAGACAGCATTTCACCCCCCAACAGGAGACCGCCATTAATTCGTAATTAATTCGTCATGTGACATCAACTCAAACTCCAGCCGTACACAGGGGGCGGGAGGAATGGCATTTGATTTTCTATCGATTGATGGTAAGCTCGACACATAGCAAGGTGTAGTTGGTATGCAAATACTTCCAGTGCAAGTTGACGCTTGAGGAATTTCAATGCAAAACTCTTTTGTAGACGATTCACGCCGCGAAAGAAAATTTCACAAAGGAGTACAAACAACACAGGGTGAGATGATAAATTCTGTTAATCTGCGATACAAACATGACGATAAGCCACTGGATATAGTCCCCACTGACTGCTACTGCCTCGCCCGTCGTAGTTTCGATCGCAATCGCGCACACATTTTGGCGACATCACACACGGATAGATGCAACACAAAAATATCCTCTTCAGGACATCTCTCGCGCGCGAGAACATTATATTTTCTGTCAGACTAATTAGAGAGATTCGGATCTCAGATACTATATCCCGGTAGAGGTAGGCAACGAAAAATTGAAATGTGTAACGAAATTAAATAAATTATATACTCTATACCACTTTCGGTGGACTTTGCAATTAAATTGCGATACATGTACTCGTACGTACGAGTGCAGTGCTGCAACCGAAATAGTGACAGTGAATACGCGAGTAGAGTGTGCAGTTTACTCATATCAGGGCGACTTATCGCAGCAACATATGTGTGCGCCACCACATCGCAGAGTTGAAATTATAACGAAAATTTTCTATTTGCGTCAAAATCATGGACATTGTCCGATCTCGATAAGACCTCATCAGTGCAACAAATTGGCGAAAATTCAGTTGACGTGCGTGTGGGCCGTCCTTCGCTGTGCGGTTCCATTGCATTGCGCTGGGAAAGGAGTTGATTTGTGTAGAGAAAATCAAATAATTTAGTTTGTCTCCCGCGCACGGGTCGGACATTCAATGGACTAGTGCATGTCAGATACCTAATTAAATGTGACGAAAATTGGTTCAATTAAATTTTGTTTCGATGATGTTATGGGAGGGTAGTGGATATTGTATGGGAGATAACTTTGCGAAATACTGAGCTCGGTGTCACCTGATGTGCGAATTTTGCAAGTGATATCCCTCGGAAATTTGCGAATTAATGGACGAAATTTAGATAGGGTACCTACGACCTTATTGTCAGCCGACAGTTCGGAACTTCTCGACAAATGATGTCATTGATGCACGAATCGATGGATTGTGATTGGGGAGAAAACTGTTTTTACTTTTACATGCCTTGCGGCAGTTAATTCAACATGGATTAAACGCCGCAAAATTGTTTAAAGTTGCACGCTTAATAGCTCATCTGCAAGATATGATCAGATCATCGTATGCGCGATGAATGGAATCCAAGCACCATTGCCGTGTTCACAAGAAAGGAGATCGCCTCATCTGCACTAATTATGCTGAACATCGCTTAAAATCGTGTCTAGTGTATGTGATTGGTAAAGACCATGAACCAAATTTTCACTTTACGCCAGATCCTGGAGAAGACCCTGGAGCACCAAATTGACGCTCACCATTTGTTGTGTGAACATTATGAATAGGAATAAGCTATATCATGCCGTGTGTAGTTTCCCTATATCTGCTAAACGAATTCCCTTATGCAGGATGACGATAGAAAATGTTCGCTGCTCCGTAAAGGTCGGAAAAGATATCACCGAGACCATCAAAGGCTTAAGGAAAGATTCACCATTTTTTTCAATACTGCGCTTTAGAAGATACTGCGAAATTCTCAGCCCAACACTCTGGCACTATCATCTATAAGACAGTACAACTGTTATCAGCAGCTTCGCTATAAATAATGATACGACGCAGTATATGCTGTCAACAAAACAGGGAACAGACCACCAATGCGTTGGAAAAAAAACATCACGATGGATGATAGCAAGAACTTTGAGGTAGTCAAGGAATTTGTCTGCCTAGGCTCCGTTGTTAATTCTGCTAATGCCATCAGCGCGGAGATCAAACGAAGAATAGTTCTTGCCAACCGCTG
This sequence comes from Brachypalpus laphriformis, assembly GCA_945910035.1. NCBI lineage: Eukaryota > Metazoa > Arthropoda > Insecta > Diptera > Syrphidae > Brachypalpus > Brachypalpus laphriformis. The sequence continues at coordinate 161,653,035 of OX246754.1, read as the reverse complement.
GTAAACAGATGAGCATGAACAAACCCCTATTCGCTGACTCCACATAAAACCTTTATTTTTCCAGTGATAGTAGATAGTGGAGAAGAGTGGACTCTAGCAATATCAGATGAAAGTGTTCTCGGAATATTCGAGAGAGAATTCTTCGAACGATCTATGGCCCTATCTGTGTGGCCAGTACATACTATACTATACTATACTATACTATACAAGGGCCCTTGGACGCACTACGACCTATAAGATCTATTATGCCAGCCCGGTGTTTAGCGGAGAACTTGGTTAAGACTCTTGATAAACCTCAACATAGCTCCAGACTCAATGTTCCAGAAGTCAGACGGGCTCAATAAAGCCCTCCCGAGATGGAGAAGTTTTTTTTGCGTTCATGCGGCATTCACAAAGAATATGTTCTACCATTTCTTTTTGCTCTCCACATAGCCGGCATACGTCTGTATCTACCAGTACATAGTACAGTACATAGTAGAGAAGATTCAATCTTGGACTGTGCGGATTGTACAGCGACCTCGATCTAGTCATATATATTCAGTGCATTAGGTGGTTAGTTGTAGTAGTAGTGTATGTAGAGCGGACGAATACCAGAGATTTCGAATACAACCCAGGACTTCGAAGAAGAGTGAGGCCTAATCATAACCAACTAGTATGCAATCAGAGACATCTGGCAAATGATCGTTTTGGCCGGAGAGGCTTGTTGGTTGGGGTATAGGGTCATCCTAGGCTGTAGCGCCAGCAATTTTGATTCATAGGCTTAGAACACAACATTTATTCAATGATTTCCAGAAATTTATACTCTGGTTTTCTTTCATACTCGACAAAGTGTAGATCTAGCCAACAGCTTACGCTGTACAACCACTGACTCGGAAACATTTAAATAGTCGAACCTTATGCTTTCTTTTACTCTGATAGAAGAGAGAAACAGTTGTTCCAATGTCGTATATGGTAAATAGGCTCATGCAGTTCTAAAACCTTTTCAATGCTGGGCTACGTAATAAATGCACGTAGTAGATGCACCTGAAGGCGTACTATTCACACAAGGCAGTATTTGACTTGACCTATTATAGTAGTATCCGAATCTGGAGTAGAATTTTTGCCAGCCCTGCACTATTTTAGTTTTTCAAATATCTTAGGTATGGCCAGTAAGAAGCGATAGTTCAAACAAATCCTGATTCGACAATATTTGCAAGTCGCTGTAAAGTGGTCCCACTGATTTGTTCACTTTACCGTCGGAAACACTGTATTAGTACACACTAAGGTCTTCGGAACCTTTTCAAGGAGAGGGGGTGGCAATGGTGTATTGGTTTCGTCGTCAATTGCCACACTAATAGTTCATGGTGCCTGATGTCAGCAAGCATTTAGTTATTTTTCATGAAATATATAAAGTCAGTCCGATCAATTGCGAAAGCTTGTGTGAACACTACTGCGGAGTCATAACACTGGCAGTCGCCTGGTCATATGGCTGTGAAAATGGTTCGCTCTGTTGATGGTGATTTGCCTATGACAACGGTTATCGGGAAAAAAATACTGTGAATCAGAAGCAAAGTCAAAAAATAACAAAAATCTCCCCAGTTATCTGGACGCCACCCTCGGAGTTTCTCTGAAGCATAAACAGCTGAACTTCAAACTGTTGTACTACACCAAATATTTCCCTCTTTCTCTATCTATCCTTTCCAACGCCCGCACTGTGTAAATGTGTTAATGGTATTCATAACCCCTTGAGTGCGCGCAAATTATAAAAAAAAGAAAAGATGTAATCAAGCAACACAAGTTCTCTAAAACGTAGTCGATAGCATAAAGTAGCAGCAGTGCACTGTCAAAATACAGCCAACTTTTCAAAATCTTTGGAAACGTTTTCGAATAATCCTTTACAATGCTAAGAATCTAAAGATGTAAGTTCAGCTATGTTTCGAGCTAATTTTTTATTTTTTAACTGCTACACAGTTAAAGTTCATGAGAAAAATATTTTATACTCGCACATCTCCTAAGTTCTTTAGCAAGATAAGGAGCAGCATAACTCTTCGCTGGACCTGAACCATTGTGCCAAATAGGGGAATATACATCACACATACACACGCGAAAAATTCAGGAAAATGGAGAAAGAAGATAGGGCAAGAACATGGAATAATACTTCAGGTCTGAGGCTAGCTAAGAAAGTTCTGGGATACTATAATCGGAAATAATTCGAAGCATCTGCCTTAACAAGAATAACCTACGCACCCTACCAGGTTTACGAACGGGGCAATAAAAACTCAGGGAGCATTTAAGGGAACTAGGAATAATAGATGGATACCTTTGCAGATTCTGCAATGTGTCCAACGAGACTCTACCACAGCTGTTGGAGTCTTGTGAGCAATTGACCCAGAAAATACTGAAATGTTTCGGCAAGTACCAAATATTAGATGAGGATATGCCAACCATGGACCCACTTCTCATTTTCAGATTCCTCAGAGCATTCGGATTGGATAGGGACCTCTAGGGTGAACTATTCTCGCCAAGGCAATTCAGAAAGAATTATAATGCGAAGGTAACTCTAATAAAGGAACAAACCTCTCCAAAGTGTTAGCAGGGGGAACAATAGACCATTAGATCGTAGTGCAAGATAAACCTGCTCAAATAATAATAATAATATCTAAGTTCCCTTGTAGATACATGTGTAGAGTGATTTTGATCGTCAATATTGTAAAGTTTGGGTGGCAATAGTGCAGTGAGTAGTGTGTTTGCTAGTTTACCCATGGATTCAGGTTCAAATCCCAGAGGGGAACAACCACCGACATCCATCCAAGTATGAAAGGGAAACGAATAACATTGAAGTTTTTCCAACCACCACCGTACCAAAGCGAGGTTCCTGCGTGGTAGTACAATGGAGCGCAACAAGTACATATGAGTGCTTTCGGATTTGGATTTCTTTGCGAAATGTTTTAGACAGCCTTAATTGTTCTTATGTAAGCCTTGTGTATTTTACCCAAGGAAATTCTAACTAAGTTACAAGGGTAATTCCAAATTTGGGTTTCTACGTGCAGACTTTGTAGACAAATCTTTATTCCTTCGCTAATTGTCATAGAAATGCTCTAAGTAAAATAAGTTATGCTCTGTAGTTACAGAGCCATCCCTATAACATTAAGGTAGTGGTGATTACAGCCGACATAGTACTGAGTTAGAAAACGCAGAGAAAGTGTGCAAACTGGAGGGGTATTTGGCACAAGAAACATACTCCAGGTCAACTACTTGCTATCGTCTCACAGGTAGGCTGCGGGAAGAATTTAAAGTTCCATGTATGAGTAGTGTCCGACAAGACAATACACTACAATAATAAACTGGACAGCAAGGTTTTGTATCCTGGATCCAGAGTCCTTTTTTTAATTTTGAGACGTTTGGACGTTGACACAAAGTTGGTGTACACCAGGATAATTCCTTTGCTCTTTATTGCAGTCACTGAACAGTCGTCATAAGTAAAAGGATCCAGTTTCCCTGTGACCAACACTTGACGTATTGGTAGATGTTTTGGAGAAAAATGGGTACCGCATTTACTCAAAAAACGACGGAGTACTTGTGCTGCCCGTTCTCAGGCCTATTCCAGACATTTATTTCAATGGAGCTGGGTTTCCCAAGTGCGAAAAGTTCAAATATCTGAGATCTGTCATCAATATCGAAGCAACCTGTGACGACGACATCAATCATCGCATGAGCGTAGGGTGGATGAAGTGGCGGGAAAACTCCGATATCTTCCGTAACTGAAAAATACCCCTAAGCTGAAAGGAAGGGTCTACACCGCAGTCGCGCGTTCAGAACTCACACATGGTTCACAATGTTGGACAAATTTGTAAATACAAAGTGTATGAGGGTACATTAACGGCAGCTCGGTAGCAGGAGTGACGAAGCTTGGTTGAATAAGAAGTTCCAAGATCCGTGGAAGCCTTCACGTCAAGGAAACCACCTCACGGCATCGGCATGTTCAACGAGAAGATCATTTTGAATCTCGTCAAAGAGGTGACATCAATGAACGTTCCACTGCTACCGCGAAAGAGAGGTAGCCCTAAAAACTTCTGCATCACACCAGTACAGCACCACTAGCTTAGTGTTTGGCTTAGTGACGAATAGATCCAAAATCGGGAGGCCTGGCGATATTTCCTGAAGGCAAACCCCACAAGCAGATCAGTAGAAATGTAGTTAAGTGAGAGGGTTATGATCCCTTGAGATCATAACTTCGCCAAAATAGGAAGAAGACTCTCAGCACGAAAATGACAAAATCATTATTCTTTTGCGTGATGCAGACTGCTTTGATGATGCGAAGCGGTGAAATCTTTTGGAAACTCACAAACTTTCCCAATCATCTCGACTTCGCCTTAGAGTAGTATACCACTGGCAATTGGCACCTATCACTTTGAATTATGAAATTGCACCAAACGACAGCAAGGTAGACTGGGGATAACTGCTGCTAAAAGTAAAACTCACAGTCTTACTGACAACTCATCTATCTCACAAAGAAGCTAACATCTTCTTCTTCCTATTTCGGCGAGGTTACCACCTGAAAACAAGGCATCATAGCCCCCCACTTCACTGCATTTCTCCTGATCCGCCTGTGGGGTTCGCCTAACTAAGCTAACTAAGTAATTTAATGTAGGTCTTCGAAGGATTAATTTAACAAATGTTCATGATATCAGCTATAGACTATACTCAAGGCGGGTTGTTCCATTAACGAGGTCTTGGTCACTTTAGGAAGACAACGAGCTTCATTTTCTGTGTGAATTAGTTTAGTAATCATTACTGACCTCCATTGGATGATGTTTTGATTCCAGCAGAATGGCGACACTTTTCGCAGAAAAAATGGGGAAAAACTAGGCTTGGAAAGTTTTTCTATGATCTAAGCGGGCCGTCCCGTCGGCTTTTAGTAGGACCAATAAGGCGAACCATGTATCAGATGTTTTGTGGTTATATCCCAACAGTCGTCAAATGCCCAGAAAGTGCTAAGCTCTGTATAGCCCGTAAAACCTGTAACTTTTCACTGTTCGCCTGGACACTTCCTTTAGCCAGCATCCATTAAATACCTTGACGCATATACCATACCAAGTCATTTACGTATGTATATTCTCAAGCATAAATTTCCTCAGGTCCCTAGCGGGCTCACTCACTGCCTACATTCGACTTTCCGAAACTTTCCAAATAAATAAGTATAATTACGCGCAGGAGAAGATAGATATATTTCGCCACCAAAAAAATTCCTTTTTTCCTCCAGATGACCATTCATTTTCAGGAATGACCTACTCTGAGTTGTGAATTTCACTTTCGAAACAAAAACTTTTACAACCACCACAAGGTGTGAAAAAAAAACACACCCAAACAAATAGCCCCAGGATCATAGGAAGAACAAAAAAATCTCTCTCCCCACCCAGCGATGTACCAACAAAGGACTTAAATGATCCCATTACCTACCATCCACCGTCGGGCACCCCAGAAAAATGAGATAAAAATTACCCACTTAATTCATATTTAAAGTGTGCGTTCGCTTTCACAAAGTGTCAACTAATTCATCAATCCCCCGCACGCTTCCACAGATCCGGACATACAAGTTGAACAAAAAAAAAAAATAAAAAGGAACGGAAAAGGGATGAAATTGAATTTACCTTCCACGCCAGTGAACCGTGGCTAGCTAACTTTCCACCATATAGAGCTCACCCTAGTCTCAAATCTGAAATCTCATTTATTTAATCTACCGTCGTGTGTTTATCGCGTATCGGCAGACTGCATCCGTCCACAATGTACGCATATGTAGGTATGTAGGTACATGTATCAACCCTGCTGGCTGGCGGGATTATGTCAACCTATAAACCTCCTTTCCCAGCATTATTTCCCAATCAGCAGCGATACAACAAAAGATGCGCAAACAACATCCAGAGAGCGAGATCCTGCAAGAAGCCAGTCACAGATATACACACATATACACCAAGCCTCACAAACAGAGAGGAAATGGTGTGTGAAATCGCTTAAGCACTTAACGAGGGCTGAGACCTCGAATTTGTTTTCCGTTTTCCCCGACTTTTGATAGTTTTTCTTTCTGCAAATTTGTTAAGAGATCCAGTCTAGATCTGCGGGGGAGGGGGAACCACCGGTCGGTAGTTGATGATGAGCTGTTTTGTTGTAATATTTCCTTTCGTTTATTAGCGCACACAGCGGCAGCGCCCCATTTGCCTAGATGAGATTGTGTTTAACATAAACCGGGGAGTGGTGTGCATAGTTCACTCAGTGTGAGACCGGATTTCCGCCAATGTACCCCGACACAAAATATTGGCGCGCCTCTAACGTTATTTATTTGAATTTGCCCCCGGAAGCATACTCTATCTCCAAAAAGGATCAAATTTAAATAAGAAAAAAAAAAAAAAAAAATACAAGAATGTCCATACTTACATTGTGAAGCTTATAATAAAGACCGCAGGCATTGCACACTGGTTCACCGCTGGCGTTCCGCCGCCAAAGGGTTGTTGTTGTGGTTTTGCAATTCGCACAGGATGTCCCCGCTCGCTTGGCCGCGCTCTGCAGCGACTGCAAAGTCAGAAATTGAAATTTGAAATTAGTATGATAAAAGCTCAGGATGTCCCTAAAATTTACTCAAATGTGCCAACTCAGATCCAACTTTGTACACACGAGGGAGTCATGTCATGTTAAATGTCTTAATTTATACCTCGGGTCGAATAATTACACTTGTCCCAGGATACACAAAACTCAGTCCTCTCATCCATATTCAATTCATTAGGCTTGTGGGCGTCGAAATTAATTTTATTTCGCACTCTCTTCGGTTGGCATATCCTTCCTTCTTCGATTGGAAATAATGTTCCACAAACCAGCCCAAATGAAATGGGCAAAATGTTACAACATCGTTAACATAACAGATGAACAGGAACGCAAGAATCGTGTGTAATGTCTCACTTGGGACCGTCGCGTCGTCGTTGTTTGTTCGTTTGTACGTACGAAACGTTTTATTTTCCATTTTACACCTTAATTTGATGTTTGTAGCGGAGAGTCCGGAGTCTCTCTCCGCAGGTGAATAACACACAAAACGATTGGAAAAACATCAATTAAAAATCAACGTCAGACATGATCGCAGAGGTTGTTGATGATAATGGTTCAGAGAGACACACAGACCAAACCAAACGAATAAAGGTGGAGGAGGATACACCAAGGCATAATAAATATAAGCTGGTATTTCTTCAAAAAAAAAAAAAAAAATTCATCTCTGAGGTTGGGATGTTTAGTGACAGAATGTTATGTGAAACTAAGAATGGACTTCCTAAAATCGATCAAAAGCGCCTTAGACGTCCGTCGTAGTCGAGTCGAACGTGTGGGTATTGCATTTTTCTTGCGCAAGAGAATATTTTGCGGGCGTTTGTTGTTCTCTGACAGCTAATTCATTCATCTTTGTCATTTGGAGTGACAATGAGTATTTTTTATATTTTTTTTTTCGAACTATAAACGTATGATCAATGGATCCTGGTGGAATTCCTTTGAATCAAGTCGTATTTAAAACGAATGTCTTGAAGGAAATATAGGCTAAATAGCTATGGTCGTTGAGACACTTTTTACATTTGTACACAGCGCTAAGTACATTGGGATAGTCCTAAACCATATCCCTACAAGAAAAGAATAACAACTGGTCAAGAAAACATGCACAACCTTCTACACATGCGTCCAACTTTTGGCAAGAAATGGGCTTATCAACAGAAGATTCTACTGTGTGTCTATACATTTCTAGTACGTCCAATTCTTACATCCGGCTGACCAATTTATTGGCCTTCTTTGAGTAAAAAATATTATAATATGAGAGAGTCCAAAGAACTGCATACTGTATATGTATAGGCACCATAGAACCCATCAGGTCTTGCCCTACAGACGATCTTGTATATCTTACCCTCACTTCTTGGATGTAGGTCGACTAAATAAATATTCCTGGGGCCTTATTTTGTATTGCGTTTCTATAACAAATGTATACAAACTCAATTTCAAAGTAATTTAAGTGACGTTTGATAGATGTTCCGGCAATTTAACTTTCGGAAATGTTTGATTTTGAGTTGGAAGCACTTACACCCAATCCGAGAACCATACAAAATACCAATTCATTTTAGAATCGGATTACATTTCCGAATGGCAATCCGAATCGGAAAGCAGTACAAAATAAGGCCCCTGGACGTCTGTGAGAAATTAGCAACATTCATGCTATCTTTCAACAGAAACGACTGCAGACAACTTACTGGCATCTTGACAGTCCACTACGCTTTCGCCAAGCATCTTAATGTGCTAGCGTTAAATGAAGCTACAGTCTGCGACGCTTATGGAGTAGGAGACGACAGCGAGTGTTTTGCCTCCTTCCTTTGCTGTGGCAGATTTTCGGAGCCGATGTGGTGCTGGTACTGTAAGCTTCTCATCACTTAAGTGCGTGCTTGGCTTTTTTTTTTAGAAAGACAAGAAAATTCCAATAAAATGGGTAAGCCAGAGTCTGAGTGAATCTGAGTGGTCTAGTCCAGCCTTTTCTATCACGAAAAAAAGGAGAAAAAAAAATACTCCTACCCCTCGACCTATATATAATATTAAGTACATAGCCCTGTGAGACTCAAGAAATCTGGGTCTTAGACTGCTTAGTCTTTCACATTAAAGTCTGGGCATGGTACCGACTTGATTGGTTCCGTCTCCAACTGACTACATACATCACTCCTGATTTGAAACTCAAATGACATTTCTGTGTAGGTTCTCCGACCAGAACAGATTGTTAAAAAGGTGGGCTGACAAAAGATCTTGTAGACATCCACAGAATATCGGATCATTACCTCGCTGATAAAAGGAAGAAGAAGAGGAAGATCGACAGAATACCAGCCATAAGAGCGGACTATTGTCCAGTAGGCGAACATGCAGCCAAATTAACATCTTTTGTTGAGTTGTAAGGACGAACGTGAGAAAGAACCTCTATTCCAGTTTCTGCCCAGTTTTCTGGCATTTGGGAGAACCAGATTGATTGTCTCAAAGGATATTTAAGAAAAAAATTGGAGAACTAACTGCTTGTCTTAAATTCTACAAAATGGATTGAAGTAGCTTAGGATCCCAACAGCAGCACACAATACTCTGTTTAACCATATTTCATCGAGTCAGCATATCTTCTTTTTTTTTTTAATGTACGAAGGGTTTTATCAGTTTTTAGTTTGATTACGGTGGCTTTCAATCTTTAATGAACAGACCCTGCCTTATTCTTCTCGTTTCAATTCCGAATTAAAGGAAAGGTGAACATATATGTGAAAGTTTAGATTGAAGGAAAAACGAACAAAATATTCGTAAGGACATTCGTAAGAACTACTTTTAAAGCAAACAAGTTAAAACCATGCTTTGATGTTGATCCAAAGGCCGTCGGTACAAGAAGCATTCGAGAACAGATTAGTTTCAAAAAGAAAAAATTATAGCCCGTCGGGAACGGAATGATACCCTTTCAATAATCTTTTCACTTAAACATATAGGCGTGGCCTTCTAAAATGAAAGTTTAATACTTAAATGTTATCCCATAAACTATTAAGAGACATTGTTAAAAAAGAATATAAAAAAACGCCTCTAAAAAGTGGGTGTGGCTTTATATATTGTCTGTATGAAATACAGAGAGGCTTAATGCATACTTAAACGATTTTCTAGTGGGAATACTGATTTCTGTTTAAGTGGGCGTCTAACTGGGCGTTTCAGTGGGCTAATTTTAGAAATTTGTACTGCCTCCGACTATAAGAAGCTTACATTTCAACATTCTGAGCTAAAATTTAAGACTTACAGACTAATAGACGAATTTACAAGGGTCTCTGAGAAAATCAAGTGGTACAATCTGGACAAAGAAAAATGCGAGGCTTTTGTTTTCGTAATGAAAAATTACCTCTCTCACACCATCAACGGAGCTGAGGATGAAGAGTGCAAAGCACAAAATATGTGGGATTCCCTACAGCGAACTTGCTTAAAGAAGGCCAAATCACTGCTAGGAGCTTCAAAAGGCCACCATCAACACGCCAAAGAAACATGATGGCGGAGTGATGAAGCTAAGAAAGTGATAAATGAGAAGAAAGCGGCTTTCAAAGCTTGGTCAAAGTGCCCCTCTAATAATAGTGACGAAAAAGCTCGTCTCGAAATGGAATACAGATGCTGCAAGAAAAAAGCGAAGAAGAAGTGCGCTCAGCTTCAAGCAGAGAGTACGGAGGGCCTGTATCGGGAGCTGGAGAAAATATTTTCCCCGGTTGCTGATACAAACCAGGCTATCCAGGAGCTGCAAAGACACAATATGAACAAGAGTGCCACTATCTTCAAAATAGCCGCCCAAAGAAGGAGGAATGCTCAGGAGATTCGTTCGCCAAAGTTCATTAGCAATGCTCATGGCCAGCTTCTTGTGGATGACGACAAAATTCTGCAGAGGTGGCGGCAGTATTGTGAAGAGCTTTTGAATGAACAGTTTCCCCGGCTATACTTTCCAAGAGCCACCCCTAACTGTGAAGAAATACACGACATTACAGTCGAAGAAGTTAGTGAGGCGGTCAAATACTCCAAAAAACGAAAAGCGGTTGGGCCAGACGAGATACCCTCTGAGTTCTGGAAAAAGATGGGAGACATCGGGTTCAGATGGCTCAGAATTCTCATCTCCAAATTCGTGAGAGGTGATCCAATGCCGAATGAATGGAGGGAAAGTTACCTTCTCCCTGTATACAAAGGGAAAGGTGATACGCGAAACTGTGATAACTACCGTTCGATCAAGCTGATGTCACACACCATGAAGATCGTTGAGCGGGTATTAGGTGGCCGACTGCGAAAAATAATACGGCTATCTGATGATCAGTGCGGGTTTGTCTCGGGTAAATCAACCACAGATGCAATCGAAAGTATAAGGATCATAATGGCAAAACATCGTGATTCCTTAAGGGATTTGCATATTGTATTGGTTGACTTTGAAAAGGCATTCGACAGACAACCACGAGATATGATATGGGTGGCGCTAAGACATCGAGGGGTTCCAGAAACCTATGTACAGATGATTATGGACATGTACGAAGGAGCAAAGACAAAAGTAAGATGCCCCGCTGGAGTAACCGAAGAGTTCCCAATTAAAGTCGGGGTACACCAGGGAAGCGTTTTAAGTCCTTTGCTCTTTATTACAGTCCTTGATTATCTGGTTGAAGGTAAAGTGATGGACCCCAAGGTACATCAGTTATTCTTTGCTGACGATGGAGCCATCATAAGTGAGGATCCTACATCCCTGCAACGAGCACTTGATGTGTGGGTGGACGTTTTGGAGGGAAATGGGTATCGCATTAGTTCAAAAAAGACAGAGTACTTATGCTGCCCGTTCTCTGATCCACTCAGGCCTATTCCAGACATTTATTTGAATGGAACAGTGCTTCCCAAGTGCGAAAAGTTCAAATATCTGGGATCTATGATCAATAGCAAAGCAACTTGTGATGACGACATCAATCATCGTGTAAGCGTAGGGTGGATGAAGTGGCGAGAAAATTCCGCTATCTTCTGTGACAGAAAAATGCCCCCTAAGTTGAAAGGAAGGCTCTACACCGCAGTTGTACGTCCAGCGCTCACATACGGTTCACAATGTTGGACGATGGACAAAAAGTATGAGAGTAAATTAACGGCAGCTGAGATGAAGATGCTTCGCATGACAGCAGGAGTGACAAAGCTTGATCGAATAAGAAGTTCGAAGATCCGTGGAAGCTTTCACATCAAGGAAACCATCGTACAAAAAATAGAGCGTGACCGGCTCAGTTGGTATTGCCACGTTCAAAGAAGAGATCATTTGAACCCTGTTAAAAAGGTAATATCAATGCACGTTCCAAAGACATCGCGATGTAAGAAAGGCAGGCCTATATCACGCACGCCTGGATCAGACAAATGCGACGACATCGGCATTTCATTGGCCTCAGTAACCGAGTGATCCAAAATCGGCAGGCCTGCCGATATTTTCTGAGGTCAAATAGGCGAACCCCACAGGCGGATCAGTAGAAATGCGGTGAAGTGGGAGGGTTGTGATCCTTTGTTTTCGGATCATAGCCTCGCTGATAAAAAGGAAGAAGAAGAAGACTGATAGACGAATGTCATGGTATAGAGATATAAAAAGTCTTTAAGTTGGGACTGAAAATAATAATATCTTACTTTCTACAAACGCTAAAGCAAAGTTATTTGGCATCTTTTCTCTTCTTTCCAATTTAAGGCATGCGATTGCATAAAAGTTAGGAAAAATAATATGGACGAGTGCATCACCAAACAACAAAACAACGTTCTTGTGATTTCAGACTCATGTTGAGTAATGTCGACCGAAACTTGGTGAGCTTGGCAACATCAGTTCATATGCTGTGAGCCTATTTGTTTTTTTTTCCGCTGACCAGAGGGGCAAATGGAAGGAGTTGGAAAGCAGCGGAGGCAATCCGGACAGTTTTTCACAATTTTAAAATAAAATGGAATAAGAATATCCAAACTGAGCAAATGCATATGAATAAACAAAATCGTGTGCCGCCAAAAATGTATAATGATATTCTTAATGCACTTTTTTGGATTTTGTTTAGTTTGAAAGTGTGATCCAATAACAGCTTCCTGAAGTTGTTTTTAAATAAAATGCATAAAAATTGAAAATTGTATTTGAGCTATTAGTTTGGTTTATGACAATTAATATTTGAAAATAATCTGATGTAAATGTTGTCCGCAACTAGCCCTCAGATGGTTACTTCTGTGAGTCCAATTTTCGAGCACTCTCTCCAGCATATCGGCCGGTATTCTGTTAATAATGCATGCGATGTTCGCTTCCAAGGCATCAATAGATTGTGGTTTATCAACGTAAACAAGTGATTTCACATACCCCCACAATAAGAAATCCGCCGGAGTCATGATCTTGAAGGCCAATTCACAGGTCCATTTCTTGGGATGATGTTTTCGTGAAAATTGTCTCTCAATAACCGAATCGTTTCGCCCGCTGTGTGGCACGGTAGACCATCCTGTTGAAGCCACAAGTCACCTACACCAATGTCTTGAACTTTTGGCAACAAAAATTCACGGATCATTGTTCTGTAGCGTTCGCTATTGATGATTACTGTTCCGTTTGAGAGACCCAAAGCTTGAGAACGGCGACGAATCGACTGCTCGCGGTTTACACGCACACTCTCAGCTACAGCAGCAATATTCAAATCAGAACGGCTTCTACGCACTCTAGTCGGTGGATGAACGTCCAATAATGCAAAATTTGACCGAAGTTTAGCGATTTTTTCGCGAATAGTGCGTTCAGTTGGACAACTACGAGTATGTGCGCCATAAAATGGTCAAAGTGCACGAAAAACTTTTTCATTAAACACTGATTTTGGAAATAAATTTCCACAATTTGTAAACGCTTTTCGGACGTAAGTCTATTCATGATGAAATGCCAATGAATACTGAACAGAGAGAATCCCTATTAAAAAAAGTACCTCGTATTGAATCACCCTTTATATGACACCAAACAAAATGCTCCTATTTAAAGAATGTTACTCGTATTGCAGCGTTTAGACCGCTCAAAGTAAACCGTGTGATTTCACAACTTGGCCGATCTCTAACATTGCTCAACGATCTCCGGCACTCAGACGCAACTGGTCCATTGAGCTACCAGAATGCAAATTTATTAGAATTTCCTTGTCTTTTTAAGAAATCCAAGCAAGCACTTCAGTCAGGAGGAGCTTACAGTGCCAGCACTCAGAACATCAGCACCGAGGATCTGCCACCTGATACGAGCAAAGGCCGGACACTCGTAGAGATAATGTTCCACAATGTCGTCGCTCTCTCCACAAGCGTCGCAGATTGTAGTCTCACTTAAGGTGCTTGGCGAAAGCGAAGTGGCCTGTGAAGACGCTAGTAAGTTGTCTGCATTGTTTTCTGCTGTGAGACAGCAAGAATAACGCTGATTACTTACAGGCGTCCGGGAGCATCCGTTTAGTCAACCTACGTCCTGGAAAGTCATGCCACACATAATTGTGTTCGTGAGAGACCCAATCTTCAATGGAAGCCCTAACCGAGGACGCAGGGACACCCAACACGGGTTCGGGACCTGAGAAAGCCTCCTCTGAGCCTTGCCTAGCAATATCATCGGAAATCTCCTTCCCCGGGATCCAAGTGTGATGAGAAAAAAAGAATTCAGCTTTACGACTGAGTTCAAAGAGATTTTGGCTTCATGAACTATTTTGAAAGTGATTAAAGAGTTATGTAAATCCTTAAGCGCAGCCTGACTGTCACTACAGACGCAAATACTGCGGCCTTTCCATCTGTTTTTCAAAACATAGTTTACGCCCATTTGGATTGCATAAGTAGTAGTAGTAGTAAGTAGTAGTAATTTGTGATTTTTATTTAACAAAAGTTTGGTCTGTTACAATAATTCACAATAAATGACATTGGAAATTGCCGTCAGCCGAAAAAAAAGAGAGAATTCTAATTCATATTTATAACTAAAAACAAATTTTCCAATACAATAAAAAATACAGTTTTGGTTTTGGTTTTACGAATATATCTAAAATGCTTCGTTTAGTATTTGTTGACGATATTTTGATGCAGATCTGATATAGTTGGCTAACAGATTCCAGTCTTGACCATTTAATTGCGCGATTACTTCATTTTCTGCAAGTGTATTTTTACCCAAGTAGACTCGCCTAATCTCCTTTAATACGGGGCATATTCGAATAAAGTGGAGAACGTCTTCTTTCGCACCAAGGTAGCATATAGTGCATTCCTCATTCCCATCGCTTACGTAGGGCATGAAGTTTAGTCGAAGAAGTTCGCCTCTGGCCTTGAAGATGGTGGAAATTGTATTAAGGCTGTTGCGATCGTGGAAATAATTTCTATCCCCCAGATCATGATCGAGTAAACGATAAGTGATTCTCGTCTCGCTATGCTGCGCTTTCACTCTGAATGCCGCTCGTGTGGACTCTTCAATATTCATCAACAGCTCCTGTAGGGTACGCTTCCATGTTTCCGTGCTATTTTCATCTATGGGGAGATTGTATTCCCTGCTTAGCCTAGACCATTCGCCGAAAAATTGCTGTTTTCGTTGTATCAGGAGTTTTGCGATAATATGGGGAAGGCGATGGCGGGGGAGCTCCATTACTTTTAGAATGTAAAGGAAGTGCAACCTTAAGGTAAAGACATATAAAGGAGGTAAGCCTGTTTCCAGATGCAGCATGTAATTCGGAGTATTTTCCGGCAATCTGAAAATCTTTTTTAGAAAGTATCTAAGCAAACCTTCTACTTCCTCATACTGAGAGATACCCCAAACTTGGGCAGCGTAGCACATGATCGATCTCATAGTTGCTTCAAAAATTTAGAATTTGGTGCTTGGCGGTACGTCTTTTTTTCCGAGGATGCCCTTCCAGCTGCAATTCATTGCCCTTTTCGCTTCTTTGAGCTTCTCTCTCAGATGTGTTTTGAACGACATTTGGGGGGTAATAATTACCCCAAGGTACTTATATTCCTTCACAACTTCGAGTACTTCATTTTGCCAGGTCCATTTTTCCAGCCTTGAATACCGTCCAGTACCATTTCGAAACACCATTATTTTTGATTTATTGGGATTCACTGAGAGATTCCATAAGCTGCAATATTGTTGTAGCTTGTTAATCATCATTTGTAGCATTGTTGTGGATTCTGCCAGAATGACAATATCATCCGCGTACAACAAAACCTTTATATGAACTCCACCAAACACTAGTCCTCCTGGAAGAAACGTTGTGAGGTCATCCAAAAATATGGAGAAGAGGAGAGGACTCAAGAGACAACCCTGTTTTACTCCCATGTGCGACTCAAACCAGTTGGATTGCATAAGTTTCCGCTTGAAAAACAGACGCATATTTGTGAAAGAGAAAGATCGTGAAAGATAGTTTCAGGCTTTAAAAGGTTTTTCAAAAATTCGTCCTGAACAACTGAATATAAGTGTTGTGTATATAGTTATGCTACGTATAGTTAATGCTTTAACATTTGGTTCTTTTCCGCACCCCAAAGCTATAGATCCGAATGTAGTCTGCTTTTAATCGTGATACTTTCAGTTGCCAACCAGTTTTGAGTTTCATGTCGCTTCTATCCTAACCAGTTAAGCAGTCCATCCGCCCTTGCTCACAAGTTCCCCATTGCGATGAATAGGCCCATATCCGATACGACTTGTCGGACAGACTTCGATGTCCGCCAGATCGATCTGGACGTGTGTGGTGTTGTCAAATGATCTATCCGATGGTTGGATGATACGGCTAGTTGTACCGCGTGTGAATATGTCTGTCCGACGGTCGTATCGTACGAGTATACATATATCACAATTAAGAAGGTAGACAAATGTATCCTTAACTTCAAATTAGCTTCCTGGGATAGTAAGTTTATTCTTCTATTTGTTTAATATATTCGAGCTGGTGTCCTGATTCAAGATCTCTGCAAAACGAATCTGACTGAGTTAATAGATATGTAAACACTCTAGGTTAAGGCAACAGTAGGTACTATGAATAACAAAAAACTTCGCTTGAAATGGATGAATAGAAAAGATGGATAACGAGATTGAGCGTAAATTTGTTATCCCTTTACAAGTACAAACACCTCTAGTACATTAAGTTAATGTACGACTACATTGGTTTAGAAATTCTTTTATAGCAATGGCTATATTTGGGGGTGGCAATGGTGTAGTGGTAACGTCGTCAATTGCCACGCTAATGGTTCATGGTTCAAATCATGATGCCAGGAAGCATTTATTTATTTCTCATGAAATATATAAAGTCAGTCCGATCATTTGCGAAAGCTTGTGTGAACACTACTGCGAAGGCAAAACACTGGCAGTAGCTTGGTCATATGGCTGGAAAAATTGTTCGCTCTGTTGATAGTGATTTGCTCTTCACATCGATTACCGGGAAAAAAGTACTGTGAATCAGAAGCAAAGACAACAAATATAACAAAAATCTCCCCAGTTATCTGGACGCCACCCCCGGAGAATTTCTGAAGCATAAACAACTGAGCTTCAAAAACTACTACACCAAAATCTTTCTCTCTCTTTCTATCCTTTCCAACGCCCGCACTGTGTGTAAACATGTTAAAGGTACTCATAACCTCAAAGGGTTATGAAAAAAAAAAAAAAAATGGCAATGAAGGCTTTTGCCGTGCAGATTGACAACTTTAATTCGAATATATAGTCGGTTAAATAATAACGAAAAAGTTGATTGTGTTGGACTATATTTCTATTGACATTGCTTTCTGTGCAGCCGATACGTAGGTAAATATTACTTTCCAGTTACAATTGAATAAATGAAAAAGCTAAAATTACACGAGCTCAAAGTCTCGGATTTCTGCAAACACCGGTAAGAGAAGATGAACTCCTACAGAGGTGAGTACAATTGAAAAGTTGCGAATGGTAGTTACTTAAAGTTACTACCATTCAAGATTTGAATTACTTTATTTCACGGTAGCAAGGACTGATTTCAATAGAGTCTCATCAGTTCCTGCAGAATAGGACATCTTCCCAGAAAGTGGTATACGAGTACATATTCCCACTCTTTTAAATTGCAGAATGAGAAAAATATTGACAAATCGTTCCGGTAAGGTCTGCAATTCAGTGGTACCAACTCTCTTCTACTTTTTCCGTTGACAGAATTTCTCTCCTCAAAGCAATCCTTCAGAAATCTATATATACTGCGACTCCCGAATTGAGTAGCCCTTTCCATAAAAGCCGCATGTTTTCTTTCATCAAGTGGCCTTAATATATCTTTCATAGCTGCACTATGGAAGATATACTTGAAGTACAGTCCCAAGGTATATAGGCTCATCATAGGCAGTCCTGTTTCTACACATAGCATATAATTTGAGGTGTTTACCGAAAGTTTGAAAAGGTACTTTGAAAAATATCTTTGCAGCGCCTCGAGTACATAATTGATTTTGCTGTGGCTTCAAAGAGTTTATATTTCACTTTCGTTGATACATTGTTTCTTCCAAAAACCCTTTTCCAAGTGCTGCTTATGGCTCTTTTTTGACTCTTTCAGCTTCTTGTGTACGATAGACTTGGTGTAAGTGTTACCCCTAGGTAGCAATATTGTTTGACTACTTCCAGCTGCTCATGAGCAAACGACCATTTTTCTTCTCTTGCGTATCTTCCTAAATTGTTTCAAAATATCAATACTCTCGATTTAGCGATGTTTACACTGAGGTTCCATAGTTTACAATACTCCTCGAGCTTGTTACTCATAAGTTGCAACATTTCTCGCGATACTGCGGGAATGACGAGATCATCAGTATAGAAGAGTACTTTCACGATACAATCCTCGAATTCAATTCCACCTGGTAAGTGGGATGCTATTTCAATATATAAGCTAAACAATAGCGGACTTAACATGCAAACACCTATATCCCATGATATAACCGTTGAGATAAATGGATATCGAAAAGGAATTGAATATCATGGCAGAAGCGGGGTCACTTTTATTGTATCAAAGGGTCCAATGGAGACAATTGTTAATTAAATAGTAAGACAAGAGTTTCGCTGTCAAAAAAGAGTAAAATTGCAACGAAACTCAACGGCAATTAAGACATCGGCTTCAAATTAAGAAAAGCTTTCAGCCAGCAGACTAAACGGCGCTCATCACAAAGGCTCCCTGCCTCGCAGATCATTACAATTCTGAAGGACGACCACAAAACCAGATCGCACTGTCGGGGCTCATAATCTTAATCTGATCCTTTATCTTACTCTGCCACTGTAAGAACCGAGTTAAGACATCTTAAATTAAGCAAGTTTATCGGCCGCGAATGACTAAGAAAATATCCGACTCAAGTTTGATTTACTTAATAAATTCCAACGAGAAGCTTAACAATAAATTCCTTCAACTTCGACAAACGAACAAATAATAAATACTCGTGTATTCATATTAAACACGCTGCCGTTAATTACCGCACGACAAGCTTATTTTTTTGGAGGCGTGAGAAGAAAGCCGAATGGCTATAAGGCAAAAAAATTCGCCAGCAAAATACTCTACCTCTAAGGTCATAATGTTCCAAGACAAGAAAATAAAACCACCAGAGACACATCTCGCGTGGCGGTGATCTTCCTTTTTTGATACCAGACCCCAAAAACCAATAAAGAATATATCACACCAGTGTTATTTTCTCGCGGGGCTTTTTCATTGGGCAGCAAGCTAAAACATAAGTTTAAGTTTTTTTTTTTTTATTATTTTTTAAACTGATGCTGTAGCTCAGTTCAGCTTAGCAGTATACCAACGCTTCGTTGTTCTGTTTTATGTTCCTTACTGGTTTTTATCGGATCTCTTGTGCGCGTCTTAAAAAAAAAAAAAACAAAACTCATTTCCATGTTTGTTGTGCTTCGGACTTTGTCGGCATTTTATCATTGGTTGAGTTTTTGCATTTTTAATCGATTTTTTCCTTATTTTACGTTTAATTTATTCAACCAACCGCCACACTAGAGAATCAGCTATATAAACTTATTTTCGGTATGTCAGTGAAATTAAAAGAAGCCATAATGCGCTCCAACCAATCTCCGCTCACATTTGAAATTAATTAAATTAAGGCACGGTCAAAGCCGCACAGCAATTAAAACTAAAACGATTCCTCCTATTTAAAGCGGTGTCGGTATGCTAATATGTCTTATAGTCAATTTGTTTCTGGAAGCGAATATACTATATCTATCTCTGTAAAGTGGTCAATAAAATTTCAAATAGTTATTTCATCACCCTGACAAATAAATTAAAAAAACAAAATCTAAAGCACTCCCAAAAAAAATAATACTAGATACAAAGAAATGTTTTTATTTTTTTCTAGATTTTTTTAAACTTTCGCAGAAGCCGTTATGATAACCTTATCGCATCGCCACTATTTTTTCGGGGCTATAAAAAAAAACAGTTCCTATCATCACACACAAATTGATTACTTAGGTATGCTATCTATATCAATCATAAGATAAAGTTGTTGGTTGAGGTGAGGGAAAGCAAGAAAGCAAAAAAAAAAAAATTAATTTTCGAACGAACAAGAAGTTGAAATTCTTCTAATAGATCCTTATCGGCCAGGCCACAAAAAAATAATTGAAAACTGATAAGACACACGATGACAGCAGGTAGACTCCCCAACAGTGTTGACATATCTATGCTGAGAAAAATTTTAATTTTATTTTCAAAAAATCCCGACGGGAAACGAAGACATACGAGTATAGAGGCACATAGATACTATGTATGTATCTGAATCTAAAGCAAGTAGCATTGCCCTTTGCAATCTTTATAATCTTTCAGCTATAAATGGACTTTGATTCTAATATGTTTGTCAGATAAGGAATGAGAGATAAAAGATTGTCTGCCAGAGTCTCTGGGAGGGGTGTCCTCTCTACAGCATCCTTAGATACTCCAACTACACCGTCTTCGTTTGCGCAGAACGAAAATACCGTATGATATATTCCAACTCATTATATAAACACAAGTGGAAGTAGAAAAGAAACCTAGACAGTACCAAAACGGAACTAAGAATAAAAAAAAAAAAACAACTGAATCCAGGACAAAGAACATGCTCTCGGCAGGAGTATCCTTTTGTGCGGCGTCGGCTGTAGGGTGGCTGTGTGTTTCTTATTTTTTTCTATGTATATAGTACAGTGTGCGTCTTTTCAAAAAGGACGAAATTTCTCCAGGGCGTGGTAAATAATGTTGTCGTTGCTAGGGATGCTTACATTCTGGTTGCTAGGGTGCCTTATTTAACTCACGCGATTGGTCGATATCCACCCCAAAGCAGTGGTATAGTCCTTGCTTTCCCCTTTATAAAGTGAACACACTGATAGTAAAATTTATTGTCTCTCTTTCTCCGTCGTCGCATCTATGCATGTATATGATTTTGTTTTTGTGTTTTTGTGTGAAGCGTGAGTGCACACAATGTGCAATGTGAATGAAATCAGGACACCGTATCCACCAACAATCTCTCTGTGTAAGTAAATATTCACAACAACCTCTAAGGCGGATCTCTTTAAAGTGGAGGAATTTCGCGCAAACTTCTGTTAGAAAGGATATACACACAGAGAGGCGAAACAAAAAAAAAAATCAATACACCTTCCATATGGCGCAAGACAACATTTTTATTTTATCCTTAAAGAGGTTAAGACTTTCTGATAAAATTAAAATTATACAAATCGATCAACCCGATCGTGGGAAATTCCCAAGACTTTGGTGGATACCTAGTTTGTGATGAGGTTTAGTATTTTCAATCTGACGATGACGGTGGGTTGTAACGCAAAATATTAGGAAGGTAAGACAGAATCTCCCTCTTCCGTGGTTTGTGTGTGTGTGTGTGTGTGTGTGTATAGTTTGACTGTCAAAGGATGCGCGGATAGAAGGGGGAGGCAATCATCTGCATTTGCAACGACGACGACGATGACTACGACTGAGACGATGACGACGGCGACGATGAAGATGCACAACACAAAGTTTTACGTTGTTGCGTTGCGTCTTCTGTGTGTGCTGATCAATTAAAAAGTTAACGATATCTGAAATTAGAGTTTAAAAAGATTCCTTTTTTGTTGCTCCTTTTTTTTCGTTATAACATCGAAACTGGGCGTGCCAATAACATAATGAACAAGGCAAGATGTTTTGCTTCGGTTTTCGAGGTTGTTGTTATTTTGTTGCGTATTGCCATGCTTTGGGGGCTTCATGTAGATATACGAACAGAAAGAGGAAAGTTTGCATTTCATGTAAGAGTTAAGTATATTTAGATACGTATACTTAGTTACTTATATGAAAGATTATTGATTAGGAATTTTCAATAACAGATGGGGCAAAATGCATTATCACGTAGTATGTCAGAATCGAATGCAAGGCATGAAAACAAGTATCCTTCATAACATCGGTTATAAGTAGTGCCGCAAGGCTGAATGGTGAGGCCGGTATTTCACAACTTTGATGCATGAAAGCCAGTCACAGTCTTTTCGAAAGGGAGTACAATGCAACGTTGTCTGGCAATGACAGTCAAAATCATTAAGTCCATTCAGTCAATTCCTTATCTACTTCAACTTTTCTGTGTTAAATTTGAAGGGACAAGATAAAAAGATAAAAATATTCGAGAGTACTTGGAAAAGGGAACGAAACATCGGTGGAGTTCTTAATTAGAATTCGACTAGAAGTATAATTGTAGTAACAGACATTCGAGCTTTAGAGGTTCTACTGTCTGGAAGTCTAGCTTCAGGTTCAGCTTAACGAAACCAGAGCACACAGCAACCCGACCTTGTTAATGCATCTGCACATTGGAAGACGAAAAACAGGTGTATTTGAAATTTAAGGGCGGTTTGTTCAGGTCCAAAGCAACTGAGGGGAGTTGTCAGGAAGTAAACAATCATCTACATAGATACATACATAATCCGGTCCTCTTTAACCCTACGGTGTCGAGGTTATACAATCTACTAAGGGGACGAAATCAACGCCAAACTTGTATCCTTTCTGAGTGACAAAGAATAGCTAGTGGTTTTAAAAAAATGTGTAGCTGAGCTTGCTTTAAGCTAGACGTAGCAGCCAGTAGTTTTTTGCGGACCGAAGAGATCCACTTCTGGTCAATGGGTAAGTCATCTTATTTCAAGTGAATTTGCTTTTATGACCGTTAAATGGCAGTCATATTCATTTAAACTGGTGTAGAAACTACAGGGTGCGCCATCTTTTATGTCGGTATGTGAATATTGAATAACTTAAAAAAAAAGACAACCGATTTCCATATATGGGATCCTCTACAATTTATTTGGACTAGTTTTTGAATACAAAATCAATCAACTGGCCGCCTCTATTGACCAAAGCAAAATGTGTTGCTGAGTTTTCCATCACTTTTTCGAGCATCTCGGGCGGTATAGCGATGATTTCTGCACGAATGTTTGCCTTGCGCTCGTCAATGGTCTTGGGCTTGCTGGCGTACACTTTGCTTTTCAAATAACTCCACAAAAATAAGTCCGGAGGGGTCATATCTGGAGATCTGGGTGGCCAGTCAATGTCGCCATTTTTGACAACACACGTCCAGTGACTGTTTGTCCGTATTCCAAGCGACGTGGACGGTCTGTCGGCAATATTCTTCCAGTCAATTGCACTTTATACGGAAACAAATGCAAATCATCCTTCAAAATGCGCCGCAAGGTGGTTCCACTGCCGCCAAAATGCTGAGTGCGGTGACGATACGACACATGTTGGTTCTCGGCAACACACTCTCTTACCGCTTCAACCAGTTCATTGAAACTTCTTGGGCGTTGATGAACGGCATGTCGATGATCTCCTACTGCCCCGTATTCAACAAAATTCGACAGCAAACGGCGAATAGTGTTGTCAAACGGTGCTTGTTCGCCAGGATATTTTCGACAATATGCACGTTGAGTGAACGCAACTGAACGACTATTTTCAATGTACAGCGTCACTATTTCGGCGCATTGTGTTGGTATGAAGCGATTCACGGTTAATATTATACTGAATTGGCGTTTTAAAAAAATGTCTACTCAAGTCAATCGGTTGATAAATGTCAAAGTTATTCAACGTTTACATACCGACATAAAAGATGGCGCACCCGTTATAAGGACAGGTTCTCTTAAAAATTTAAAAACGCTTAGGAACAGAAATTGACTTTTCAGTTTTGGGTAAGCTTTACAATGGCACTGTAAAGAAAACTGCGATTAGGCAGTCCCATAGATAAACTATGAAGCGTGTAGTATTCAAAATTCAGTTATGTTGAAGTTGAAGACCTGGTAAACCCTGGTAAACGATACTAACGCACGGAAAGAAGAAATCCCGTACCCCATTACCCCAACAAAACTAGTCTACTCTGCTCAATTCGTCAACAGGAAAGGAAAACGTGGACAAATTCGTATGAAAATTACAAGGTACAACTAAATGGTTCCAAAATATTATAAAATTCAGTGGAAGCCTTGAAGGCAGACGAAGTCATAATGGAATGCTCCAGCTCTCACATCAACGCAAAAGATAACTAAAAACGTCTGTGTTAGGACCATGATGAGCGTGATTTAAACTGCAAGGAGGAGGGAAAATCCTGACCCTATAGCGTTTCAATAATAGGGCTCAGGGTACATCGAAAAAATAACTTCTTTCTCAGTTACAATGCCTTAACTATGGTAGTACTATATTAGTTATGAGAAATTTCTGGATAGCTTGTGCAGGGCTACCTATTTCTTTCATTAGCAATTACCCACATTTAGTGCGAGAGATAACGTACAATAACTTACAATTCCCAAATGAGTTTGGAGCTCGGTTCTAAGTTTTCATATCGTAGCTGAAAGGAACAAGTGGACACTTTGAAAAATAGGAAAACTGTGGAGTGATTGATGCACTTTAATCGTGCCTAAGTCAATATCCGCCTAGCTTTAAGTGGAGTATTGCTCAAGTTGTTGTAAGCTTATGCAACATTTCACTTGTCAGCTGATAAATAAGATATACAAACAAAAGACTGTATGATACTTAAAAGAAAAAAAAAAAAAAAAACAGAAAAACCCTTGAAGAGGTATTGCTGTGGATCTTTCTAAAGATTAAGCTCTGGAATTTTAGGAAAATGAGACAACTCAAAAAGGAATGTATAGCAGAAAACTTAGAATTGGGCTAGGTAAGTATAGGTACCAAAAGGTGGCCTAAAATTTCATATGAGTATTATATCCTGACATTTACTCTCTAGTCCTGGAGTAGGCGCGCAGTGTACAATCGTACACATTTCTAAATAGTGCTAGAAAGTAGTCTATATGATAGAGAATAGTTCAGAATGCCAAAGTCATGTGTTCCATAGTCAAATCAAAATGATCTTCAACAGTCGACCATATTCCTAAATACGTTCCAATAAATCACGCGCCTAACCGAGGGTTAAGAAGCTATATGTACAGAAATTGACAAGTGGAAATAGCTGAGTTGGCAAATAAAATGTCACTGTCTTTAACTGACAGTGAAAATTAAAAATTCGTCATTCGTCAATTGCAAATTGACAAGTGGAAACCTAGCTTAACTTGAGAATAGCAGACTGAACAAAAGAGAAGAATACGATTTCCTTAGCACAGGGTAATTTCCGGCCATTGGAATACATTCTTTCCAGTGTCTGAGGCCATAAGTGTATCAGACCTGAGCACTTGAAGTTGTCTAAGATCTTGAGGTGGTGCGCAAAAAAACTCAAAGAAGTTGGCAATCTGTGGCTTATGTTTCAAAGAAGAAGAAGAAGGAGAATGATCATTGCAGTCTGCTCTTAAAAGCATGAAAAATAATAAGGCTCTAGGAATTGATGGGATTCGGGTGGAATTCATCAAGAACTCGACTCTAGCCTTTCAAGAATCTCTCCTTGTTCTATACAATAAAATTCTTGCCGAAGAGATAGTTCCAGACATGTTCCTTAATTCTATAATCTTGGCCATTTTTAAGAAAGATGACAGCAATGATCCGAGTAACTATAGAGGGATTTCTATCCTCAGTAGTAGTATTTATATGTCTTCCCAAGATCTTATATAAGAGATTAACCAGGTGGGTCGAAGCTAATCACCGCTTCAGCATTTATTAAGCAAGTTTTCGTGCAGGTATATCACCAGTTGACCAAATATTTGCGTTGGAAAGCACTACTAGGAGATATACCATCAAGAAAAAGAAGCTTTAAACATTTGTTTGTCAAACATTAAACATTAAACATTTTTTTGTCATTCGACGCCGTCAACAAAAAATCGCTTTTATATAAATTGTCTAAGATCTGGTTATCATCAAAATTCTTACGGGTGTATACAAAGCTAATCACAAATACGTCAGCTGCAGTGTTAAATGGAGATGATGTTCCCCCTTTTTTTTAAACTGACACAGGTGTTCCTCAATGATGCGTTCTCAGTCCTATATTGTTCACACTTTTTACTGATGATGCGTCTGATTATTATTTGCCTGGTGGGGTAAGTTACGATCTCGTAATCCTAACAGAGAGTCCACTTATTTTGCAGCTACAAATTATAAGCTAAATTGCTACTGCGATACCTAAATATAGCAAAAACTGTTATCAATCTCATGTAGAGAAGGTTTATTTTTTTGTAACCAGCCCGTAGATATAACTTAAAAATTCAAAGTATTTGATGCTACCATTGACTCTTGTCATTGCTACGGCAACCAGGTCTTCGGATACCAACATCTTGAAGAGTTTGAATGCATTCAAAGCACTTTCTTCAAGCGCATCTTTAAGCTTCCCGTGATAATGTCCACTTAATCAACACATGTTAAATCTGGGCTCCCACAAATTTTCTTGAAGCAAATGTAGATTATATCATCAAGGTTAGGCGCAGGTGGGATAACAATCTCCAAAAACGGTTTATGCAATTTGAACTTCAATGGTTTGATATAAAAACGAACACTGCATTGGTTTCGACCTAGATGAGTTCAAACTTAACGATTGGCAAGATATGTTTTATCGCAGCATAGCAAAGGGCGACGAGTAGTTATACCAACAGGAGTTTCTCTGAAATATAAACAACTGAGCTTCAAACCACCATACCAAATATTTCTCTCTCTCTATCTATCTTTTCCAACGCCCGCACTGTGTAAAAAACATGTGCATACATAAGGGTATTCATAATCCCTTGAGTGCGCGCAAATTATATAAAAAATGCATTGTCTGAGCAGAGCCCGGGTTTCAACAAGCAGGCTTATTTATAAATTTATAAGGAACTTTGCCACTCTCTAGGTACAAGCAACTATTTTTGCAGGCAGCTAAGAGCTAGTCAGATAAGCCCAGTGTTTAAAATAAGAACGAAGGTCTTACTCGTAGCTCTCAATTATATCCCGCATAGGCAAAATCTTCAAAAAATTGGTAGTCTTTGCAAAGAAATGTAAATGGAGATATGTTCCACTTCTTAGCAGTATACCACATACTATAGGAGATACGCCGATTATATTTCTCCAAGAACTATATCACACTTGAAGAAGCTAAGTAAGCTCCAAACAGTTCATATGGTTGGAAACGACTCTAATCATTCTGTAGTCATGCCTACAACTATCGTAACAGTTTCGGTAATTCATAAATGCTAGTTACTATATTTATTCTATACGATACTTTTATTATTTATATATTACTAGCTTAAACCCCGCCCGCTTTGCCAGGCACACAAAAATGTTTAAGTTTTTTGTTTCAATGTTTTGGAATGTTTTTGTATTTTTTTTTGTCTGTCACTTTTGTACCGTAATTATCTATATTTAAAAAAAAAAAGCCGGGCCACTTAGTTTTATATATATATGTAGATAGATGCAATCCACTATTTATTTTGAATTATATAATATAGCTTATCATGACAAGTCAATTCTCGGCAGACGGCAATTTATGCCATGGTTATAAATTCTTTTGTCTATCAAAATGTTATATTTTAATAAATTGGAATAAAGAATAATAATAACTAGTACCGCGTGTGGTGGAAAATTCGACCGAGGTGAAATAAACAAACAGCGAGAGAAACAGCGTATTGGTCGCATAACTTTTTTCTTTGTAATATTCCCCCGTGCAGAGAAGCGAAAGGATCTAAGCTCATACAGCCATGAATGCGATCAAAATATTTTTACTTAATTGGTTAAAGCGTTTTGTATAGGGAAATCATGTGTGCATCTTCACTTCATTTTACCTAACATAACGCCAACGTACACACATATTTTTCTTTTTCTGCACATCTATGGCACAGCACCTTTTGAATGATATAAGTTTCATCCCCCTATTTTTACGCTAAATACTAAAAAAACGTACGATAAATTTCGTGTTCACGTATTAACATATAAGATACTAATAATAATGTTCCTTGTAGCACTATAAGTTCTTTTGCATGGATTGGGTTGTTATTCATATACTCGTATGTCTCTCTGCTACTTGTTCTACATGAATGCAAGGTTTTAGCGTTCTATAAGGCCTTATCCAGCGACTTTCAGAGTGCACCAGAAGCGAGAATATCTTAAGCAATCAGATGAAGGAAATCCCAGTGGAAACTTAGGATCATTGAGTATATTAACCTAAGCCTATTTGAAAAATTTCAACTACAAATTGTTTACTCCACAAAAATAAAAAAATGCAGTTCAGATATTTTTAAATCAGAATCTTAAATGTTGTAGAGATTGGTCTCTTTGAATTGTGCTGTGTCTTGAACATGTTTAGGACTGCCTACCCCTTAAAAGGCAGAATTTTTTTTTATAAAAAAAAGGAAACAATAAGAAAAAGGAAAGAGTATGGAAGAGAATAGGAAAGGACGAGGTGTATTATTAATTTTGAATCTTCGTGGGTAATAGGAAACACTGAGAAAGGTAAATCATTGCGAATTTATATTGAGCGGAAAAAAAAAATTCTATATTTCAGTGTGGCAGATTCCACATGGATATAACGATTGAACAGAGGGACATGCGGAACACAACTCTAAATTTCATCTGAGAAATTATGGTGGAAGTACCGATACAGGTGTGCTAAGTACCAAACATTCGGACGGTGTTTCAGCGAAAGACATGCATGCTTATCGCTGAAGACGAACTAGTAGACTCTTCCAATGTATTGCGGAAGCTACCGCTCAAACATGAGAGTTGCATTCAAGTTTCGGATAAATATGTTATGCCTTATAGATCGTAATCGCCATTTTGAAATTCATAGCTTCTTCAGGATGGTTTTGAGGAGGCCGCTCCAACACCACAGAACTCTTACCACTCCATTACTTTTTCTGCCTTTTTAGTGTTCCGGGCAAGAAATTCCACGTCAGGGAAGCACAATGTATCCTTTTAAGATCGGAGTGCAGGATGCACCCATTCGCTGCAGCTAACGCCTTAAGCCTAGCCTAACCTTATACATCGTAGCCAAGTCAGTTGGAGTGAAGAAGCTCTATTTTTTAAGAAACCACAGCAGCATAAGATCACCATCTGCAATCTGTTGACTCTAATGAAGATCTGGGCTTTCTTGCATACCAAGCATTTCCAAGCGATCAGATTCTGCAATGTCAACTCGATTAATTTCTAGTCTCGCTACGTTAGTATCCTGCCTTGGAGACTGGAGACAACACTGTGTTCTTGACATGTTGAATTCAACACAGTTCTTCGCATCACATTTGGTGATTACATTAATATCGGAGGTGAACACGGTATGCATTCGCTGGCCCAGGACTCTACCGTGCGAACGTCCAAAAATGGGGGAAGTAAGAGTACTGTGGCCTGCGAAGAAATTGGTAGGACTGTGAGTGAGAAATAGAAGACCATTGATAAATAACAGAGACAGGCCGTGTTACAACAGCACTGGTTCAGAACGAAGCAGAACTACATCCATCCAGTTGAACAAATTGCGTTCGTTTCCATTCAAGAGATTTAGATAGACGATTACAAATTGATAAATGTTTACTACCACGCCGATGCAACTAATTCATATGTCGACCCATTCAAACGATTTTGAGAAAATATAAACTCAAGCTTTAAAGCAAATCAAGAGCCCCTGCCGGAATCTAGACTACATAAAATCCAATCAAAGTTGTTCATAACTTCATTCCTACAAGAGAGAAGCAAAACAAAAAAACTACAACAAAAAACTAAGTTCGTGTCCGAGTATTACGACGCTTCCGCTAAGCATGCAAGCGCTTCCACTCTGGTCATCATCAGTCAACTTCACCACCACCACCACCACCAGCAGTAGTTAGTATCTTTCTGTTTGGCTGAAGAACAACCCCATTTACCACGACAATTGCAGCTACCATACCATTCTCGAACTTGCGGTCAATTGTTGTTATCGATTAAAATGCATGTTCATGTCTGCAGTAGCCACAACCGATAGATATACATATGTATGTGCACAGACCGAACTGAATAGCGCGCATGAAATATGAAAGCAAATCGATAGATACAACAACACTTTGAGAAGGAAGGGCAACTAGCCAGCAGTGCGCTGGATTTGTCTGCCGCGCCATTCGAACGTGTGTTTAGTGACAAATATTAATGACACTTTTCGTGCCTCGTTTCGACTCAATTTTAATGTATGCACTCCATTACTTCGAATAGGCCGGCCCTAGGTCTTCTTGGCTGCCCTTTACTCGCCGCTGTTAGTAGCCGAACCGCCGCACATAGATACGAATACATTAAAAACTTTGGCTCGTAAAATTCGACGCTAATGAATGTAATTGCGTGGCACTAGTCACAATAGAGCCTCTTGTTGTTCCACGAATTCGATTGAATCATTAATAATTCAATTGCCTGTGTGTGAAGACTAAAAGTGCCGAATGACATTATTCATGCGCGCTGCGCAGCAAGTACAATGACTGAGGTGTAGGAGAAGGAGGTGCATTGTGCACCTTCAAGATTTCGAGTATGCAGCAATGACCTTTCCTCCGATTTCTGTTGTTGTAATCTGTCCACTCTGAAGATCTCCATCGATGTCGGAGTACATCGAATGCAAATAATATTGAGAAGAAAAGTACACCTGCCGCCGCCGTTCAAGTCAATGCTTCGATGCCGGATTGATAATTAATTTGCTGCAAACATGAATTACTAGCAACTTGGCGACTCAATGCTGAACGAATCGACAACCGCATGAATATGCAACATGACAATATTTACTGTGGGAAAATCACCACTAATTGCATACATTATACCGAGGAATTACTAGCCGGGTTGGTTGGTGTGCCTTATTATGACATATTGTGCAGCTCACACCGTCTGGAGGAATCTTGGGACGGGCTGCTGGACACATAAGTCACGAGTTTCCATTACACTATTGTATCGTGGTTGGCGGCGACCAACAGATAGTTTTAGGAGCTTGTTCGGGTTGTTCATCGCGATCGATAGTACAACGCGCCACTTTTCATTATTTTTTACTATAAAAGTTTTTTTTTACTTTTATTGCTAAGATGTGATTAATTTGACCGTCACTCGGGTGTTGGTTGAGGAGTATACCACTTGAACTTGTGGCGCTGGGGACAACTAAGTAAGACTTGCGTGTAAATTGACTTTTGGGTCATGGAATGTGGTGACCAAGAATAATTTTTTTTTTTCTTTTTCTCATTCCCTCTACATAAAAGACGTGCAGACAACGAAACGCATAGAGCAGGTGGGATTTTTAGCTAGAAAATGTATAGGGTGTGTCTGGAGATGTTTAGGTTTTTTGTTTGAACTTTTGTTTAAGAATGTTCATGTTGCGGGTAACGTATGTCCAAACAATCCTTGAGATTCACACTGCACTTCCCTGTCTAACGTACCCAGCCATGCAAATTACCCACCAAGAGTATAGCAAATGTGGGCGCCGTGGCGTAAGTGGTTAGTGTGTCGGATCACTACGCATGAGGTTCTAAGTTCGAAGTTTTTTCACGGTCCCACCTCTCGCGAGCGTCTGACAAACATCCGAGAGTATTGTTGTCACGAAAAAGCTTCTGAAATCGCCGTTCGGAGTCGGCATTAAACTGTAGGTCCCTTCCATTCGTGTGAAAAAATATAACGCACACAAGATGAGTGGTTGCGAGAAGCTATGCCCTGGCACTTTAAAGAGCTTTTGCGCAAAATATTTGTTTTTTAGTATAGCAAATGGATCAGTGAATTGAAACGTTCAATAGAAGTTTGTTTCGAGTAAAAAATAAGGTACTTTGAAGTTACAAGTTTGTAATTGTAGATTGATCCAGTATAAATCAACCGAAGTGTTTAAAAATTATCTACGATTTTGTAAAGTTGATATAAACTCAAAGTTTTGATAGACAGCTTCTGAGAAATTGTATGCACTATTTTGCTAGACTCCTTACTGCTCTCTTCCAAATTTTTATATCACAGAGAGTCTTCGATATGATTTGGAAGAGCTCTTTCATAATCCCCTTTCACAAAAAAAGCCCTAAGAATGAAATTTCCAACTACCGACCAGTCGCTAAACTCTTTTGCATACCGAAACTCTTTGAAAGCATCGCTTATGATACAATGTTCTTCCATTGCGAATCTGTCATCTCCCCAAACCACCACATCATCATCTCCCAAACCATTTTTTAAGGAAAGGGCAACAACCACCAACTTAACGGAATCCGTACCTAACACTCTGTGCACCTTAGAAGATGGCAAAGAAGTCGATGTAATTGCCACCGACATTAGTAAGGCGTTCGATAAAATCTCGCACGAAATCATTCTTTTTAAAGCTTAAAGCACTATGCTTTCAACCGGGTTTAATAAATTCCTCTTTAGATGCTCGGCTTTCGACCCTTTCATAGTCACATCTGGAGTGCGTCAGGGTAGCCATCTTGGTCCTTTGATCTTGATTTTGTCTATAAATAGCGCGAACTGTATCATCGAAAACTCCTACTTATCTGTCTACGCTGACCACATGCAAATTTTCAGGTATATTCCTTTCCCCTTTGACTCTTGCCCACTTCAAGCTGATTTGAATAACTTCTCAGCCTGGGGCTTAAGCTCAATGTGAACAAATGCCAAGCCATTACATACTCCCGTAAGCGTCTTCTACCAATCCCTAGATACTATCATACGTTTATCTGTGACGAACCCGTGCCTTGTGTCCTTTTATTGTGTGATCTGGGTGTAATCTGTAACAAAGAGCTTAATTTTCGTTGTCATATTGATAACATTATCAGCAGAGCTAACTCCACCCTTGGTTTTGTGAAACGATGGTCTAAGGAATTCTCCAACCCTTACGTCACGAAATCTCTCTTTTTCACATTTGTTAGATCAATCCTTGAATATGGTATGCTAGCCAAGTATGGTCGCCCTATCAAGATACCCACTCCTTTCGAATTGTGTCTGTTCAACGCAGATTCATCCATTTTTCTCTACGCGGTCTTCCCTGTGTTGGCAGATATAACCTACCCCGTTATGAGGATCGCTTAAAACTAATATACGTACAATCATTCGAAGAACGGCGCGAACTTGCCGACATCCTCTTTGTACACCAACTATTAGCAGGAAACATCGACAGTCCTGCTCTGCTACAAATGATATCCATCAACAGCAACCTTCGTAATCTAAGATCTATACTCCTCTTCGGTTTTTACTTTCACCGCACTAACTATGGCTGTAACGAGCCAATGGCCAGAATGCGAACGGCATGTAAAGCCTTTTCGATTTTCAGTCCCGCAAATTCACTTTCAGAATCGGGCGATAAGCCGGCAATTTCGTGTTCGATGTTTGTCCCAAGGTCTCAGGCTTATTGGTATAGACCATGGACTTGGCATAACCTTAAAGAAAAAAGTCCACATGCATCAAATTACACGAATGAGGAGACCAATTGACTGGCATGTGGCATGTATCGCTGCGGTGTATTAACGAAACCGCTGATCCAGAAATGGGCTCCATGGCTGATAATGAGAAAATTAGAGTTAACGGACCTAGAGTTGTCGCAACCGAAAGCGATATTTGGATAGTTTCAAACGTTGGTCGACCGTGTAGTTTTTCATGATTAAATGATAAGTACAAACGAGTTGAAACGTCATAGCCGAAAAACCCTCCTGGACAAATGGGACGACTCACTCTAAAAATCCTCTAGTTAGCTACCTAAATATCTTCTTAATATTGCATCGAGATGCCATATGCATCAGATTATTTCTAGGTCTCTGAGCTGTGTAATAGTAAAAATTCATTCAGTGGTTTTCAAGTGATACGAGGACAAGCACAGACAAAATTCAAAAATTTATAATTTTATTGTATGGGTAGATGTCGCCAAAGAATTTGACCCTCAAAAGTACGCTTAAGCTTATAAAGAATTGATGACATTTCTTCTATTTTCAATGTGTACACTGATCTATACACCGATTAGATCACACAAAAAGGAAAGATGGGAATTTTGATATTTTTGTCTCATGACAAGAGTTTCATAGCACACCAAAGATAGACAAATTAGACAGGATGTGTGTTTTGGCGAGATATCCTTGCCAGTTGTTACTAGTAATCAAAGTCAACAACTAACAAGCAAGTAAGGTATAGTATAATTTCGTCCCCTTTTCTATTTCCGGAATTAAGCAGTGCTGTCTCAAATCAGTTAGTAGAACTAAAAGTGCTTGACGTTTCACGGTCATTTTGGTAATTTGAAGGTGACGGCTCAAATCTACTTTGAGTTTTGAAAAAAAAAAAGTAAAAGGTAAAAATTGAGTTTTTTCTTTTCATCAAATATCCTTTGATTACAATAACATAGATATGTACATACATTGTAGTTAACATAAAATCTTAATATGAGTTTCGTTATTACTAATGATGAATACGTTCAGATACATTGATCATATTTTGGAACCGTTGTTTTTGTTACTGCTGACTTTACTATTTTTGACAGCTCCAAAATCACAAATTAGCTGGCAACTTCACTTACAACGACTTTTCTGGGCAAATTAAGATACAGCTGTTGATACACCGAAACACGCATATAATCATCCAGGAAGGATGGTAGACTTAAAAAATCAACATCTTATAATTACGACATCAATCACGAGTAAGACAGGCTGTTCACTCTGTATCGCTGTTTGATCGATTCTCTGCATTGCTATTCCGCCGTTAAGAATACACGACTGATATGTTGATACAATATTTATTCATTGAGAAATTAATAAAATATATAAAAAATAATAACTATGCGCCAAAATGTAATCCAGACCTCAATCACCGAGATTAAAAATAAATAAATACTTGGCGCAACAGCTCTTTACTCGTAAGTGTCAGGGCCTAGCTTCTCGCAACCACTCATGCTGTGTGCGTTATATTTTTCACACGAATGGAAGGAACCGACAGTTTAGTGCCATATCCGAAGGGCAATTTGTTTTTAGAAGTTTTCTCGAGACAACAATACACTTGGATGTTTTTCCGACATTCGCGAGACGTGGGACCGTGAAAAACTTTTTGGTGTTTTCTGGGATTCGAACTTGGAACCTCACGCGCAGTGGTCTGACACACTAACCGCTTACGCCACGGCGTCCACCGAGACTAAAACGATTAAAACAGCGCCTCCGTCTTCTCGGCAATAGTAGTGTTCAGCTAGGCGATGCCAAAGTCTGAGTAGTCTCCTGCAGAAATGCAAAGGGGCTTACCTAATTGGAAAACTCAGACTCCTTGGGCAATACAATTTCAAAACCATTGATATCACTTAAGGCACGAGATTTATTAGTGGGGTACGAAACTATATTTTCCGACGCTGGAGCATACCCTTTACCCACAATTAATGATGTGTACTTAGCTCGATCCTGAAGAAAGGAAACCCTCTGAACTGCGCCAATTACAGAGGTATAAGTCTCCTCAACATCGCATATAAGATTCTGTCTACCGTATTATGTGAACGCCTAAAACCGATTGTCAACAACCTGATAGGTCCTTATCAGTGCTGGAAAGTCCACCATTTACCAAATATTCACACTGCGGTAGATCTTGGAAAAACCCATGAAAATAAAATCGATACGCACCACCTCTTCATCGAATTCAAAGTTGCCTATAATAGCGTGTATAGAGACGAGTTATGTCTAATGTTGACATCCCTGCCATGCTCGTCCATTTGTGCAGAATGACGATGAAGAACTCTCGCTGCTCCATCAAAGTCAATTAGAACATCACCGAACCATTCGATGTCAGGAAAGGTCTTAGACAAGGTGACGCGCTATCATGCGATCTCTTTAATATAGTACTTGAGAAAATTGTACGAAATGCACAAGCCAACACAGGAGATACAATCTTTTACAAGTCTGTACAACTACTCGCTTATGCCGATGATATTGACATAATCGGAAGAACTCAGCGGGCCGTCAATGGGGCATTTACGAGTATTGAGATCGAGGCAGCAAAGATGGGTTTAGCGGTCAATGAAAGTAAAACAAAATATATGCTGTCTAGGACACCCAACATCGGCGTCTTGGACAGAACGCCACAATAGACAGATATAATTTTGAGGTAGTAAAGGATTTTGTCTACCTAGGCTCTATGGTCAGTTCCGCAAATGACATCAGTAGGGAGATCACACGAAGAATTACTCTTCCCAATCGTTGTTTCTATGGGCTAAAACGGCAATTGAGTAACAAAGCCCTATCAATCATCCCAGTCCTGCTGTATGGAGCAGAGGCATGAGCTTTGTCAAAACCCTTGGTTATTTTGAGAGAAACGTTCTTCGAGCGATCTTTGGCCTCGTCTGCATAGACGGTGAGCGGAGGAGAAGGTACAATGTCGAACTATACGGCCTATACAAGGACATCGACTTAGCCAGAAGAGTTCACTGCAACAGCGACTAAGACAGCTGGGTCATTTAGAGCGGCTGGAGCCCAACGTTCCCGCCAAGAAAGTCTTCGAATCCACCCCGGGTGGACGGCACAGTAGAGGACGATGTCGCAGTAGGTGCCGCAAACAAGTGGAGGGGGACCTCAACGAACTTGGCGTGAGCAACTGGAGGCAGCTGGCTCGTAACCGTGCTGGCTGGGGAGGTTTGCTGGTTGAGGCCCAGGTCCACCCCGGACTGTAGCGCCACCTAAGTAAGTAAGTAATTAATTAGCTCGATTAGCTTACCTGAAAATGTTGGGCATTGAGAAATTTGTATGCTGAATGCTTTCAAAACTGCTCTCATAGTCAATTTTTTTAAGGACACTCAGCTCAAACATGTTATGGACAGGAATTCCAAGATTTCCTGGTTTACACATACTTGTGCTTGAAAAGAGCTCGCATTCCAAAAAGTAAAAGTAAGACAAATTGGGTGAGGTCATACATCTTACTATGTACGAGTATGTACAAAATCATTTCAAGTTTCAATGTGATAGGTTCAACATGTTTCCCATTCTATAGCACAATGTATTATAGTAGTGCTCCAAAAATGTAGGGACCATATTGCAATAGAAAACAATCCCATGAAACTCAAGGCGCTACTGGATCAACCACATTGATGGTCATAACAGAGTAAAGCTTCGTGCAAACCTACCAAAACAACATCTCAAAGACACACTCGATGCCGAACAAGCAGGTTTCCGCTCTGGATCCTCCTGTGCCGACCACATCAACACCCTGCGGATTATCATCGAACAGTGTGTTGAATATCGATCGCCACTGCACCTGCTGTTCATCGATTTTGAGAAGGCGTTCGATCGAGTGTCAACATGGAGTTTATTTGGCGTGCCTTGAACAGGAGAGGTATTCCCGATACTCTAATTACTATTATCAAAGCTACATATGAAGGCTCCAAATGTCACGCTCTGCACAGGGGGAGGTTGTCTGAGGAATTTGAGATCCAAAGTGGGGTAAGACAAGGCAGTATCCTTTCACCAATATTATTCCTTTTGGTGATTAGCGATGTGCTTCATGCAGCTTTGTCGACGGGAAACGGAGGAATTCGATGGACTCTTACATCTCAACTGAAACATCTTGACTACGCTGACGATGTATACTTACTCTTATGGACATCCACCAAATGACAGCAGATGTGGAGCGGAAGGCAGGCGTCGTCGGGCTGAAAATTAATACGACAAAAACTAAAATTATCAGCCTTGGAACAAACTCATCGGCTCAAATATGCATTGCTGGACAACTGGTAGAGAGAGTAGAGGATTTCCAGTATATTGGGAGTATTATCTCGACCGATGGTCGAACCGAACTGGATATAGCCAACAGGATCGCCAAAGCAAAGTCCGCGTTCGGGATGTTGTCGAAAATATGGCAAAGCAATGCAATCAATTTGAGCACCAAGAGAAGACTGTTCCGCTCCAACGTTGAATCTGTGCTGTTATATGGATGCAGCACGTGAAGAGTGAGGTGGTGCCTGCGCTATATCTTAAGGATTTTCTGGCCCAATCGTATCTCTAACGAACACCTTTACGAGAGAACGGGTCAGGAACCAATAGGCACAACCATCCAACGACGGAAGTGGCAGTGGATTGGTCACACATTCCGTAAAGGTGACAGTTCCATAGCGAACCATGCTATACAATGGAACCCTTTAACTCAGGATGGCAGAAGACCTGGCGGTCTAAGGA
This sequence comes from Brachypalpus laphriformis, assembly GCA_945910035.1. NCBI lineage: Eukaryota > Metazoa > Arthropoda > Insecta > Diptera > Syrphidae > Brachypalpus > Brachypalpus laphriformis. The sequence goes on along the minus strand of OX246754.1, from coordinate 161,615,117 downwards.
AAACATGGCGCAGAACAGTCGAGAAGGAGGCAAGGCAGTTGGGGAAAATTTGGGGAGAACTCAGACACATTGCCAGAAACCGTACACGATGGCGCGTAGGCGTAGTAGAGGCCCTAGGACCCGCAGAAGGATACAGGACATAAGTAGAGTAAGTAAAGCTTCGTGCATACCTGGATCTAGTATTTTTGAAGAGAAATTTTCTTTGTCCGAGTGAAACAAAAATGCGACCGGAATTTCGTATACTTCGAGTGTGAAAATGTAAACAGATATTAGGAATACAATTTCGTACTAGTGAGTGAGCTTAATTCAACCACTGCTTCCAAATCGGTGAAAATTTAAAACACGAACTGGCTATAAGCGAGTGCGAATCTGTAAGTGTGAAATCGCCTGACAAGACGTCTTCAGATTTCTTTTGCTCCTGCAAATACTTAAACATCTTCTCGGAATTTGTTCTGTAACAAAAGTAGTTTTGAAAGAACGAGCATCGTCTACCTATCGTGTGCTGATGAGAGCCTGATGGGTTGCCTGGTTATTGGGTCAAATGCCTTATTTGTAGGAACACATACGAGTAGCCAAGCTGTTGCGAATTAATTACTTGCGTCGGACATTTTACTAAGCAAACTACTCGTCCTTACATGCTCTATACGACATAAGTGTGCTGCCATTAGCAAAACTGTACATCGTGTCGAATCTAGTAGATTATTGTTGTTGAGTAATAATAAAATTGGCGAAAAAATAGACCCCTGTGGTACTCCAGTATTTGAAGCTGTTGACTACAAAGGTGTGGTCTACGTTGACGGCGCTAGCTTTGACGTAATGGAGCAGTAAATAGAAAACAAGTGAAGCAAAAGATGGTTGATAAGTACAGTACACCTGCCTAGGAGGAATGTATTTATCAGTAAAAATGAATATCCATGCAGCTTTGGATTCGGAATTCAGTTTTCGTTGAGTGTAAAGATGCCTCAGTTCAGAGATTCGAATGAGGTTCAAACCAAAAGTGAGAATGAACTCATTCTCCTGGAATCGTAAGAAACCTCCTCCTTTATGACCGACAACGCCTGGCCATACAAATACAATGCAAAGCCGGACTTGATTTACAGTTGAATATAAATACCCAAGTAGGATCCGCTTTTCAGGAACTGTCATAAACTTCAATCAACGCCTTAGGGTGGGCATTTTCTAAAACAGCTGCTCTCTGTAGTGTTGCCTGATTGTTTTGCTTTATGCCATAATTTACAACGTTGAAAACAAAGAGAACGCCTGTCATAGTAAATGTCAAATTATGATTATTAATTCTGTATTCTTGGGTGTTATTTTCGTATTTTTTTTTTGATTCGTCGTTTTTTATGTATTTTTTATTTATTTTTTCTACAACAACATTGCGCCATTCATTAGAGCCAAGCATATTGCTTACAACATGCCAAACACAATACCGCAACGAACGGAGTTACTTTGCATGTGAAACATGCGGCAAGGCGGCACGGCCAACATATTCATGTGGAACCACCCACCACAACCACCACCAGCACCAGAGAGACTTGGCCCACCACCTCTGGGCACTAAAATGCACTCCTATACATAGTATAGTGGCTGTTGCCTGGGTTCGTGTGTTAAGCGTTAAACCCTAAGCAACTGAGTCAAGGTGAGAGAACAACCAGCAAACCAATCGACCAACGGACCGATAATACTTTACGCTGCTGCTGCTGCCATCACCGGTCTTGTTGTTGCTGCTATGTATTGCTGTTGGTGGTTGCTCCATGGTGATTGTTTTGCTTTAATTACAGGTGCCTCTGGCGGAATTCGCGCGCAAGACAATGAGAACGCTGCTTTCCGCCATCAACGTGTCACATAAAAGATACTTTATTAGCGTTTCATTTCGGCTCCCTTCTACATCTTCTTCTGCATCGGTTCGGTCGTTTAGTTGCAAAAGAATCGCGCAAATTCGCACAAAAGGATCAATGTCACCACCGCCATCAGAGAGCGGCATGGACATAGCCTAACGAAAATTATATATTTAAAGTGAGCTATAAATTATCATTGAATAAGAAATAAGTCAACAAATACTGCCTGCGGAACACCGGAGGCACATCAGTTGCCGAACAATGGCGAAACGCGCGTCACATCCTAGCAGCAAAAAACCCAAACAAATGCCATGTAACCTTAAATCAATTCAATTGCCACCCAGTGCTGGACCCTGTGTCACCACAGCCCAACCAACACACAAAGAACCACTGAAGCTCACTACGAGTAGAATGTGCACCACTGTCCTCTCAGATGCTGAAATGGTAATTAGGAGTGGATTGGACTCGAATGAGATGTGTGGCATCGTCCGTTGTCCAGCGAAAAGTTTTTATTTTTTTTTATACGAGTATGTATGCACCTGACGACGATTGTAGCTAGAGAGTAGCAACTTTCTTCAAAGATGGCTGGCTGTGCATCGGACCAACGACAACACAACATCTTTCAAATGCCAGGTTCGCTCTATGGAACCCTCGTTAATTAATTTAAATATTTATGTTCACCGTTTAACACTCAATCCCAGCATTGGATAGGAAATTTATGGAAATCACCAGCAGCAGCAGCACAACGGCAGCACCGGAGGAGGGGCGCATGCATTAACAGCCAGGTAGATTCCGTATAGATACAGATAGAGCGATAGGTAGGCGCACTATAATCTCCCGTGTCAATGGGTCTTTTTCCACTGATATGGAGGTGATGGCGCCACACAGCCAAAACAGTCTAAACACCCAAAAACATGCGATACTTTCGAATTGGAGAAATCTCTCGCTCTCTCGGAGTTTTTCCTGGAAGACGAAAACGACCGTCGACGACGACGAGACAGACACTATTATGACATTTGAGATGCCCAATCCGATGGATGTCCCAGCACCACCCTGGAAGAGAAATTTACATAAAACTCACGCGCGCGCACAGGCGTTCGATGAATATTTCCCAAAAAAAAAAGTATCTAACGATGAAGATGAAGATGGAGACTTTGGGGACCTGATGCTAATCGTAAAGGTTATCTAAAAAAAAAAAATGTTCTCAGATATTTTTTTTATGTGTGTTCTCCTAATGATTTGTTTGGGTAATTAAGAAGGCTGTGCTCGATGATGGGAATTTTGTTCGTCGAAGGGAAATGATTTCGCGTTCGGAGCCTTACCCATCCCATCTTTTCTCATCTTTCGCTAAGCAACACACCTCTCTTTCGATTAAATTGCCTCGACTATCGATAGAGGAAGAACATCGACGACGACCTGGTTATAATTGACGAATATGCCTATACACATCCTTCTGGCTATCTGGCGCGTGTGTATGCATGCATAAGAGAAAAGAAACTGGTAACAGGATGGCATCCTTCTAAGTCGGCAAGGAGCTCGCAACTTTATATTTAGAGGTTGTCACAATACAGGTTGTTCACCTTTAAATAGTCGAACCACTTTAATTTGGTTCACCTTTTCTTTTGTAAGGACGTGGACAATGACCCGAGGATATCTTTTTTATTTTTTGTAACAAAAAAAAAGTTGGCATAGGGTACGTTCTATTGACAGGCTGTTGTATATACTTACCAGTCTTCGCTTTGGCTTAATCAGTGGTCTATTTTGTCCATTCATTTTGTAATACAGTCCGCATGCGTTGCACAGATAGTGCCCGGTGCCGTCCCTTCGCCATAGCGGCGTTGATGTGGCGCCACAATTCACACACTCTCGGCCTTCTGTAAGAAGAAATGAAATCAAATGATAAGATATGAGTCATGGTTTGGGATGGAAATAGAAAAGTTTAACTTTCAATGGAATGGAAGTCAGACTTTTTGCTAAAATTAAACTACTAAAGCGGGGGTTCAGGTTGTTGATTCTAGAAAAAGGATTGCATTTAAAAAATACGCACTTTACTTCATAGATACTCTCATTCTAGCTAAGCAATATTATTGCGTGAAAATTAGTCACGAGGCGTATTGAAAACAGCGTTTCTTGAAAGTTTGTAGCACATTGTGGCAGGATTAATGACATGCAGATAAGAATGCAGTTGCATGGATCGGAACTTTTAATCCAATCAAAAGTAATGTATATAAGTTGAACATTTGCTAGCATGTATATATGTACCTGCAACAAGTTACGAAGTAATTTCATAGATCTGCTACATCCAAAGCAAAACAAAACCAAAGTTCGGCGTAAAAAGTGGATGTAAATCAAGAATTCGGCGAATAAAGATGTCAAGGATACGAGTAAACTAGGAACGATTAAAAACTGCCCGGCGGTAGCAATCTAACTTTTGTATAAAACAAAAATTCATCCACAATATCACTTATGCTTTGCAAGTAGATACTTAAATACTTTGGTGACAATTATGCACACATAAGTATGTACTTCAAACATGTCACTGTTGTGGAATATCATGTACGACGGAGTCCTACGATTAATGCTACCTGGAGGAGTAATGATAATTGGATTCGCCGATGACATTGCCGTCGTGACACTAGCTAAACAGAACCGTGCAGTAGAATCAGTTACAAATGAAGCAATTGTTCGGATAAATGATTGGCTATTATCGGCCGGATTAGAACTAGCTGACCATAAAACAGAAGCTATCCTTATAACCAGCCGGAAAACCGTCGAATTTGCCAACTTTCAGGTTGGTAACCAAACCATTAAGTCCAAAGAGGCGGTCCTTGGAATAATGCTGGACAATAAACTGCGGTTCAAATCTCACGTTGATTATGTTACTAAAAGAGCATCGCAAATACAGGGAGCTTTGTCGCCTATAATGCCTAACATCGGTGGACCTGGATACGCTAGAAGGATTCTACTCTCTAGAGTTATCACCTCAGTTCTGTTTTATGCCGCCCCAGTCTGGGCGGAGGCACTAAGGACCAAGGAGACCAAAAGGAGACTATCGTCAACATATAGACTCTGCGCGCTACGGACAATCAGCGGCTTTCGAACCATTTCAGACGAAGCTGCATTTGTATCAGCGGAAATGGTCCCCATTGACATGATGAAATGCAGATGAAATGCTCAGGATATATAACAGAAGAGCATTCAGCCAACACGACGCCACTGGTATCAAAGTGATAAAAATTGAAGAAAGGGCAGCGTCAGCAGCTATGTGGCAAGCTCGTTGGCCTAATACAACAAAAGGCAGATGGACATACAAATTGATACCAACAATCCAAGACTGGATAAGTCGGAAGTATGGAGATTGCAACTACCATCTTACGCAGTTCCTGTCTGGTCACGGCGGTTACCACAAGAATCTCCACCGATTTCGACATGACACCTCAACATTCTGCTCGGAATGCCCAGATGAAGATAAAGATACGGAACACGCAGTATTATATTATTGCAGACGCTTTACGGCATGAAGAACTCTTTGACCATATTTTACGGTCGGAAGAGAATTGGGTGGCAATATGTAATTTTGTAACAACTATTAAAAAAGAGCTACGGAGAATAGAAAAGCTAAAAAGAGCAACAGAAGCAGCTGACACAAGAAGCATAGCATGAACTGCTAACCAGCTCTGCGAAGTAATACACTTCTACCACTAATACAGTCCGACGGGGAGAGTGGTAGAAGTGTGCACGGTGTGGATTAGTACTACTGTCCAAGAAGTACAAATGAGCGAAAAACCAATTTAAAAATCGACAATTCAGTCGGATGAACGAAATTAGTAGAACTCTGCCAGTTTTAGTCCCAGCTGAAGGCACATGCCACTAGGAAGCGGAGTGAAGGTTTAGTCCACTTTTCTACTTTGAAACCCGCATCTTGACCCAGACTTGATTGGGAGGAGCATTTACGGTTACAAGAGGGATCCATATGCTTCTATACAGATGGATCTAAAACAGAATCGGGAGTCCGATTCGTGTGTGTCTTCTCCAATGATCTAAACAAATGCATCCCTTTTCGCCTTCCCAATCACCCCAGCGTTTTCCAGGAGATTATGACAATAAAGTAAGCCTTCTTCTTCTTCTTCCTTTTATCAGCGAGGTTATGATCCGAAAATCATAACCCTCCCACTTCACCGCATTTCTACTGATCCGCATGTGGGGTTCGCCTCAAGTAAGCCTTGTCGTGGCTAAATTAAAATGTGATATCTAATCGGGACATCGCTATTTTTATTGATAGTCAAGCATCAAATCCCTGGAATCTCTCACTTCCAATTCATAAAGTGACCTAAATTGTCGCTTGTCTCTTAACGAGATGCCTAAATAATTCATATTTACTTCATTTGGGTGCCGGGACATAGAGACATTGCAGGGATTGCATGGCCGACAAACTCGTCATGTAGAGTACTAGCTCATCGATTTCACCGAACATCCTAGCAGGCCCCTCGATACAACGAAATTGCTCTAAAATCAATACTATCAACGTAACTCACCGCAGATTGGTAGACGGCACTACGTGCCTCATAACTAGACAGATCTGGTCTAAGCTGAATCAAGAACGCTTCAACTGCCTAATAAGGCAGAAAAGAATGTTCATTACAACTATAGCAGGTGTCTTTGCGGGACATTGTATCTTTGGTAGGCAAGCCATCAGGCTAGGCATCCTCGCAAATTACTTCTGTAGAAGCTGTATGGACGAGGAAGAGGAGGAAACCATACTACACCTTTTTTGTACGTACCAGGCGCTTTCCGTTCATAGAAGATTACGCTTATTAGTCTACTTCTTTGATAGTTTAGGCTAATTGCCTAATACCAACATAAGCCGCCTCTAGCGCTTTATAATAAGTTTCAATCGGTTCTAAAGATAGTACTTTGTGGGGATCATAGATCATAGTACCACAATGGGCCTTTCCTGGTCTAAGTGCGGCTGCATCCAATGTGTCCTGCAACGCTAACCTAATTTTTTTAATGAGCTAAGTATCTAGTTGTAAACATTAATGATTTTGTTTAAGATCAACCCAATTGCTTATCCCCTGGGAAGAAACGAAAGCATATTTATCTAAGTACTAGTATTGATACTCCACCCGATATGTATACTTATACAGTCAATATCGAGTTCTGTAACAAATTAACTTCACAATCAGTGCTTAAGTGATGATGTGATTTTCCAAAGATTGAAACGTTAGAAAATTCGTTATATATTGGAGCCATACTATTGAAAAGAGAATTTCAAGAACCTTCAAGAGTTGCAGGACATAGTTCCGCTTTGAATTTAAATAAGGTTTGCGACACTGTCCTTGCACATGTATCGAATCTGTTTACTGATGAACTAGATTTCAGATGCTTACAGTTCTCGTAAACTTTGTATTCCGACTTCGTCTCGGAGTGTAAGCCCACAAGTCTTAGATATGAAATTGGAGGTAGATCCGTGCAATTGTTTAACTTGCAGTCCAAGGAACGGTGAGACTGTGAGACTCACATCTTAAGTTCCTCTGTAATAGTCATCGTGACTATTATAGTCAGTTCTGACAAGAAGCCTTAAAAAGCAACAGATTGTACGAGTAGGCGCGATTTTTTTTAATGTTGCCAATTTGAGGTTCTCATTAAGCTCCAGATCGATAGTCGATGCGTAACATACCTATATCGATCTAAGACGGTTTTGTCAAAGTGAGGTTTTTCTTTTTTAATAAACAAAACTTTCGCGACGAAACTACAACACCTTAACTTAGTTTCGTCCTAAAGCCACGGAAGTCTGTGGAAAAAAATCTAGCCAGGCATGAAAACTCCATTCCCTTGAGATTTCGCTTTAAACTTTATACTTATGGCACTGTACTAAGCTACACGCACGATCGCGACGTTAGAGCCATCTATCGTTTTCTAAAATATTATAGATGATTGGCAGCAGTACCTTGCACCCCAGTGTTACCACTTTAGGGGTTGATTTTTGAAAAGCCCCTCCTTATTAGATGCCTAAGTTATAAGGAACCTCTGTGCCAAATGTCAAGTTTCTAGACAAGACGGTTTGGGCTGTGTGTTGATACGAGTATGTCAGTCAGTTTCTTTCTTTTTAAGATATTATGCATTTGCAACATATGAGCAACAATCATCTAAACATCCAAACTTTCGCATTTATGTATATAATAGTTGAGTAGAAGATGTATATATGGATTGATGGATGTTTGATCGTAGTAGACGTCATGATCTAAAGTCTAAATTACTGAACCGAACTGTGATGGTTGTTCCCTGAGGAATTCCGGAATCACTAATTTTTTTGGAATAAAAAGCAGTTTATATGCTATTCTAGGACATGGACTATCTACCCAGCAAGTTTTATCCAAATCAATTTAGCTGTTTACGCGTGATTGAGCAACAGACATCTAAAAATCCAAACTTTCGCATTTATATACCAGTAGGATGGGATTTACAATAAATACTAAAGCGAGAGCAATAGGGTTGCCAGGCCTTTACTTTCAAATTTTATTTAAACGAATTTTGGCCAAAACCTTCATCCAGCATCTAATAGCAGTTATGCAAGTTAATCCAAATACGAATTCTAAACAAATTTTTTTGAGAAAATAGCCGAGCTCACAAACCATATGAAGTTTTAAGCAAATCCGTCCATTCGTTTCCATTGGAGACCGAAGTAAAGGCGGACAGAGCAATTCTCGCATTGATTCCACTAGACTTATTTGTTAAGGAATCAGCCGCGTTGAGTGCCCTACGCCTAAAAGAATCCAACCTATGGAGAAAGGGCCACACAGCCCACCGTAGCATTTCAAGATGGGCTCACCTAGACACCACCACAGACTATCTGCTGCCATCCCCCGACTTCAGCCTAAACGTCAAAACGGTCATCCCATCAAGGGAATACTGGGAAGACGGTGGGGCCATTAACCCGCATAGTATTTCAGTCTTCACTGACGGGTCCCAAACAAACGAAGGAGTGGGTTCGGGTATCTACTCAGTGGAACCGGATATTGCTATATCACTAAGACTGCCGAACCATAGTATTGTGTTCCAGGGAGAAGTCCTAGCGATAGCAGAGGTGGCACGAGTACTATCCACGAAACTTGTTACCAGGAAAGAGATTGATATTTACATAGATAGTCAAGCTGCTATAAAGGCCATCTCATCCGCGGTTATGAAATCAAAGCTAATAAAACGCTGCCGCGAGGAGTTTAACATGCTTATCCAGAGCCACCATGTAACACTCTGGTGGGTCCCAGGATACCAAGGAATTCCAGGGAACGAGATGCCGGACGAACCGGCAAGAAAGGAATCAGAACAAGACCTGTCAATGATCCAAACCTCAGTCCTACCTCCCCTAATACTTGTTAAATCAAATATAGCACTTGACTTCAAACGACAAGCAGAAAAAAGATGGAGAGCGCTCCCTTCATGCCGTGCCTCCAGAAGCATCTGGACAAAACATGACAAGATGAAAACCAAGCTCATCCTTACGCAAAATAGACAAAACTTGGCGCTTCTCGTAAGTATCATTACCGACCACAACTTATTGGCGGCCCGCCGGAAGAGAATGCGGCTAAGTACAGATGAACTCTGCAGAGGATGCGGCAATACAGACGTAGGACTCGGAACACTTCCTCTGCAGATGCCATAGTCTCTCCAAGAAGACGGCCCTTGGAGAGTATTTCTTCAACGATATGGGTGACCTGTCTGAAAAGCCACCAACCACCATTATGAAATTTATAACTTCTTCAGGGTGGTTCAGAGGAGGCCGTTCCACTAACATGGAACTCTAGCCATTTTGTTTGTTTCCTCTCTTTGCAGTTCTTCAACCAGGAAACTCCACGTCAGGGGAGCACAATAGATCCGTTTGTGATCCGAGTGCAGGCTGCGCTCATTCGTTGCAGCTAACCCCTTTTAACCTAACCTAACCTAAAGGCGGACAGAATTGCTAGGCCTACATTCTTTGGTTTCTCTATCAATCTCTAGATAGTGTTCATTGATACTATAGGACAGATGAAAAAGTTTCGGAGCTTGATGAGTGAGGTCCATACAAACTGCCAGAGCTGAACTTAGGGTGATATGTATATACACTTCTCACTTCTCCAAATTGAAGCCCTTTCGAATCAGATAGCAAGGCGTTTCGGGTTATGGGCTACGGATGGATTTACTATAACTATGCTGAATGCGAACAACAATGGGTGACCAAGATAAGTTATCATATTCGTTATAGAAAGGAGGACTCCACCCATCTGTATACCTAGTGGCATATGGACGAAATAATCGAAAAAACGAGCTGCTTCCTGTAATAATAATAGTGGGCGCCGTGGCGTAAGTGTTTAGTGTGTCGGATCACTACGCATGAGGTTCTAAGTTCGAATCCCAGAAAATACCAAAAAGTTTTTTCACGGTTCCACCTCTCGCGAGCGTCTGACAAACATCCGAGAGTATTGTTGTCATGAAAAAGCTTCTCAAATCGCCGTTCGGACTCGGCATTAAACTTTAGGTCCCCCTTCCATTCGTGTGAAAAATATAACGCACACAACATGAGTGGTTGCGAGAAGCTAGGCCCTGGCACTTTAAAGAGCTGTTGCACCAAATATTTGTCTTTTTTCCTGTAATTCGAACCATCATACAGCAACTGTATTGTGAACATTTGAACCGTCTAATGAAGACAAAAGACCTGTCTAAGCGAACAGAAGAGCAATTCTATTTTGCGACCAATACAGCACGAGAAACGTTCCCAAAATTAAAGCAGTTTGAATGGGAAGTATTCCACTGTATTCCCCAGCTCTAGTACCGCATCGGTTTACCGATTATTTTAAAGTCTTCAAAGCCAAATCAGTCGGAATCAGTTTAAAGCAGAGACTGGCATCCAATGGAAGCCGGATTGGTTCCTTAATGCAAAACCCAGAATCTTTTACCTCCGGGATAGTATTTAATTTTAGGAGCACAAGATCATTACAGTAGTTGGATAAGACACAAAATGAAGCTTATATCAACACCGATAGTCAACATTTATAAAGATGACACATTAGGTGGCACCACATTGATTTAGTATTATTTTACTTCTGACGAAAACTTTGTCAAGGTGTTCATCATGTCAAAGTCACCGAACAACATCCAACTTGACTATTATTTTCCTAACCTCGTTCGTGTAGAGTAGGGTTTAAGCTAAGACTTTGATGCGAAACATGAAATACGGGTTCACTTCAAAGGCAATTCAAATGATCAATTGTCAATTAACTTAATTCAATGAAACACTTAAATGCAGTTTAAGAGACCTTATACTGTCCGTTTGACTTGGCTGCCCGTGAATGTACTCGTATCTGCAGTGATTTATACCATACTGTCTGGCTGTAAGCATAATCCAGTTAGAAGAACGTAAATATTCAAATATGGCTAACATCTATGCACCTGACAAACCATTAAGACACCTGTTAACTCACGCTTTCGAATGACGAACTGAACCAGTAAACTGAGCCCCCAAAAACAAGTTATAACAGATTACTTCACTGTAACTAATCAAAAAAATTCATCTCCAAATTAATACCAAGTGAATAAAATTATCATTCTAACCGGAGTAACTAAAAACCGTTCGCACATCTGTGTAGTACTCAACATGCACATAGTACGTATCAAAACTAATGACCCTAAATGCTAATTTGCATTCGGCTTCAGTAGCGGTCATGCTGCGGAACACGTCGTTTTGGGTCGAATTCGCTGCTAAGCAGTAAGTTGTTAGCTGGTTGGTACAACGCACTTGGTCTTCTTGTGGGTGACTAAGACTTGGCTTGAGAAGGAGAAAAAACCATGGAAGCGGAAATGATGGATACATTCTCTCATTTTAATAACTTGGAAGCAAACAGAAAAAAAAAAGGAAATGACTACACACAGTCCGTCCGTAATGACAACGAAAAAGAGAGGTGGATTGAATTTTGTATAAATGACAGAAACAGCAACAATAACAACAAATTGCGAAAGTCAAGGAAATTATTGTTGCATAAGAATTTCGGAAACTATTCATGTTGATTCAGCTAATTAGCTGACCGTGGTGCTGTATAGTGCAGTGTAGTTAATGATAGAATATAGCTTCAGACTATTTCCATAGTTTAACATAACGATGTAGCGGTTATGCGCTCATAAACCACTAGGAGGAACTCAACACGTACTCAAAACAAATACTAGGAATCGGAAGTGATTGCAAAAATCACAGAAAATTCTCCCCGACTAGTTTGGACACCATCCATTGATGATGTATGCACTGAACTCTTAAATCAGATGAGTTTCAAGCCACTTAACCAAAAGTATCTCTCTTTCCTATTGCATTCAACTAAAATAGATATGTTCTTCGACGTTAGACACCAATTGTGTCAATTGCAACCCGTTGGTAATACCTACTCACTGCGGGATAATGACACCCAAAATATGTCCACTTTAGAAAATTACTAGGTTGAACCTATCGTAAAATCTAAGCTTTCTTTTAATGTACCTAATTGACTATGATGAATGTCACCTTTGGTCTAATAGAAAAGGCATGGGTAGGAGGTACCTACAGAATATTGTACGAGTACGTGTAGATAGCTGGTAATACAATCCTTCCATTTCTAATGAAAATGGAATTAAAACAGTGTTCTCGCTTGTATATAGGTTATGTCAACTTGCAGTCTTCTTCTTCCTTTTATCAGCGAGGTTATGATCTGAAAAAAAGGGATCATAACCGACCCACTTCACCGCATTTCTACTGAATCGCCTGTGGGGTTCGCCTGTCAACTTGCAGTCATTATATAAAACTTGAATTACCACCATTTTAGATACAAGACAGCTTTTCTGATTTAAAGTGATAGAATTTAAAAAAGGACTGCATTTCGCTGTCCCATTCATTGGCTGAATAACCCTCAGGACTACTTCTCGCAGTGTCAAACTTAAAGAAGACATAAATAAAACGACTTAAAATAACACAACAGTCTAGCAATAAGAGCAGTTACTTCTAGACCTACTAATGGTGGACTTTGAAGCTAATATGCTCTCAGACTCAGACAATTGGAACGCTAGAAGTCGAGTGCAACTGAACTCGTCCAAATCCTGTATTTATACGTTGGAGACGTAGTGAACACAACAACATGTTTTCGAATTTATTCCGAGTAGAGGAATGGAGAAACTAGTCGGGCATTCAGCTCTCAATATATGCCTACCTATGCGAGAAGCCGTGGCGTAAGTGGTTAGTGTGTCGGATCACTACGCATGAGGTTCCAAGTTCGAATCCCAGAAAATACCAAAAAGTTTGTTCACGGTCCCACCTCTCGCGAGCGTCTGAGTAACATCCGAGAGTATTGTTGTCGCGAAAAAGCTTCTCAAATCGCCGTTCGGATTCGGCATTAGACTGTAGGTCCCTTCCATTCGTCTGAAAAATATAACGCACACAACATGAGTGGTTGCGAGAAGCTAGGCCCTGGCACTTTAAAGAGCTGTTGCGCCAAATATTTGTTTTGTTATGCGAGAAGCTTCAAAATCTACTCGATTTTGGCAGTTAATTATTTTTTTTTTGGTAGAAAGCCTGAGATAGGAATCCCAGCTCGTCAATCCTGAAAATAAAGGAACTGTGGAATTGCTCGTAGCGGAATCCCAAAGCCTCAAAGTCATTTGAAACATGTACATTAAAGTGGAATTTCAACTGAGCTCGTATATTTACTGACAGTCAGCAGGTAAAGTGGTTGAGTGTTGTATGAAGATCCTTACAGAACTGTATACTCGTAACAAAATCCATCTCTGATCAGGCTAGATCAGGGTAATCAAATTGTTGATAAACTGCCAAGAAAGAATTTATGGTTACGTCCTCTGCGGTAGTTTAATGTCCGATAGTAAATATAATGACAGAAGGTAGAGTAATAGTGGTATATCCGTTGGGGAAATATTCAAATATTTAAACAATTTGAAGTCACCACATACTCGTAACTTTGTTAAACGCAGTTACAGGGAGGGTATCGAAATGCCAGTGGACTTCCTCGCCTTTCTCCGTTTACCTAACACAAAATTTATGAACAAAGTTATGGAATGAAATCGATTTGAAAAGAATAAAACCGCAACACATTTACGAGTAATATTCGCGTGAACAACTCTGCGCAGAAATAGATGACCACTTGGTTATGGTTTAATAATTGGAATAGACTTCAATGCATCAAATCGTCAATGTAATATACTAGATGGACAATTGCATGTCTGATGACTGAAATATCAACTATATATGCGCCATCTACAGAAAAGAAACGTCTTATAAGAATTACCGAGGCATATCTTTTTTAAATGTTGCAAACAATATGCTATTTATCGCCCTATGTGGGATCTTTCTGCCCTTGGTGCATACCTTGCTGGACAAATGCAGTGTGCTCTGCAATTTGGAAGCAGGGATGCACTTTCATGTGATTTGTTCCATCTTTCAAGAAAGACTATTCTAGACAAGTTGTTGGGAAGTGCATTCTTAGATGAATAGACAAATGGATTTCGTCCTCATGTTCTTCACGATGACAGCACCCTAGTAGCCTCTTGCTCGAACCACATGCCCGTGAGTACCAATACCCTCACATAGTCAGAGATGCGACTAAATTAACAAGTTAACGAAGATCTACAGAAAATCTTGCAATGGGGAAAAGCAAACCTTGTGGAGTTCAACACGAGGAAAGCAGAATTCATCACCTTTTCCAGGAAGGAATGCATCTAATTAATTAACCAAATAATCGAACCCAACGAGACCACGCATTTACTAGGTGTCACTGTAAACTCTGGAGTAACATGGCATGTTACATAACCAACATCACAAACTCCACTTGCATGAATTTGATTCTTCTTCTTTTATACAATGGATAAGTAAGACAGGCGCTTGAGTACTGCTCTCAGGTTTGGAGCTCGGCCCCAAAATACCATCTAAATCTACTTGATTGCATTCAGAGGTGAGCAGTTCGCTTAATATGGTAGATAGGGGTGGCGATGGTGTAGTGTTAACGTTGTCAATTGCCACGCTAAATCCTTATGTCAGCAAGCATTTATTTATTTCTCATGAAATATATAGTCAGTCCCATCAATCAGCTTGTGTGAAAACTGGCAGTATCTTGGTCATATGGCTGGAAAAATTATTAGTTCTGTTGAATGATTGATATGCCTATGACATCGGTGGTCGCAAAAAAAAAGAAGAAAATACTGTGAATCAGAAGCAAAGACAAAAAATAACAAAAATCTCCCTAGTTATCTGGACGCCACCCTCGCAGTTTCTCTGCTGCATAAACAGCTGAGCTTCAAACCACTACACCAAATCTTTCTCTCTCTATTCACCCTTTCCGACGCCCGCACTATGTAAAAACATGTTAAGGGTATTCATAACCCCTTGAGTGCGCGCAAGTTATATATATATATTAAACAAAGAAGATCCAGCACTAACGTTCAACCTTCAATCATTGGCTCACCGAAGGCAGTTGGGCAGACTTACGCTTGTTCTACAGATACTCGTACTACCATGGCAGATGTTCTCAACAGAAGGATGTCTAGAAACTTTCAACGTTCTACCAGGCAGGCCACTAGAGCACACATTTTCCATGTTTACCTGGTAACCGCAAGAACATCATTCTACCAAAATTCTTTTTATTACAGGACAAGCAATCTTTGGAAGTTCCCTCCAGGTGAAATATGTCCAAAAAAATATTGTATAATCTGCACTTAACTGGCGCTAGTGGAAGTAACCACGATGATAGTTTATCAACCAAACAGCGCTAGATTTGTAAGCAGCTGGCATCTGTCATTCTGGAATAAGAATGTACGAGGATGATGGCATCTAGACAGTTAGCAGGCACTGACGGAATGCATTGAACACATCGACTGTACATAAGTTTCGTTTCTCATTCATGCCTTGCTAAGCTTTGCTTTATACTCGAATTCGGCAAATGTCATATGGTATACTACGCAATGTATGGCAAATTAGATGGTTAGCCCTCTGGTGTTAACGTAATATAAAACAATGGTTCTTCGCTTCGGGCGAACCCCACAGGCGGATCAGTAGAAATGCGGTGAAGTGGGAGGGTTATGATCCCTTGTTTTCGGATCATAACCTCGCTGATAAAAGGAAGAAGTAGAAGGTTCTTCGCTTTGATAAAACGAATGGAGTTTCAACGAAGTTTGGTCTTTGGTTCTGCCAGGTATGTGCTGGGTGAAGATATTTGCGAAATAAAGGTACACTCTTCTGTGCAAAGAAGGCAAATGGAGGAGTAGATACTACAATTGCGAGTAGTTCAAAATACTTCAACAGAAAGATTGAATATGATATTAGACCGTGTGTTAATTGGTGGCTTAATGATGACACTATCATTGTGAATAAATGAACATTCTTAACGTCATCTGAAATTCACTTTTATAGGGAGTCGAGGGATTAGTTAATGGCTGAGGCCAAATAAGAGAAATTATTCAAACAGCAGCAAACGTTAAAATTTAGCGATGGTGTAAAGTCTAACCATCGATTGACGGATGTCCCTCAATATATACCCTTCCTTTGCCATGTCAATTAGATCTTGAGGTAGCAGTCTAGATTGAAGGTACACCCTGTACATGTGGGAAAAATCACTGACAATGTACATTTCAAAAGTGCTTAGCGGATTTTGTGATGCTTTGATATTGTTTTGGGTGGGGTTAGTTGGGTACGTTAAAAATGCCCGTTTTTGGTTCATCGTTCTTTCGAATGACACGAGAAGGCCAAACTGCATCTAAAGACATCAAAATCAGATGCAGTGTTGGTATATTCTAAGATCTACCCTATTTGCAAGACTAACTTCCATATTTCAATGTGAATACTGTGCTAGACTCTCCACTTAGGCTGTTCGTATGACAAGTAGGATAAAGGTAGCCAGTGGAAGCTATAGTATGATGAGAAACTGTTGCGTCGACATATTCTCATGTGTATCTTCAGATCCAGTTTATGTCAGATATGGTAGATCAAGAATGGAGCAATAGTAGCAGTAACAAAGAAAAGTTGCTACAATTTGCAGTTCTCACAAGGCCGATCGAAAATTTGGAGAAAGGTGGCCAGGATTTTAAGGAAACAATGCTTATCCTTTCGTATACTGGCGTCTTGGTAAAGGCAACTTTAGTGTGAGGAACTCCAAAGAAAACTAATCATCACACCCCCATCAGTGCAAGCTTCCTTCGCCCATTCACCGCCGACAAGTCGGCCTTTTGAAGTGAAAAATATTTTACTTTCTCACAACCATTAATAACTCGTGATGAGTTTTGCTTTCTTCCACCTCCATGGACATTCTTTCCTGCTGGTGGATTAGGTTAATATAAAATATTTCTTTCCAACTGTCACAGAGAGCGTTTGTTTTTTATTGATCTGTCCGCAAGGACATGCATGCAACAGCAACTTTGTTTCTTCTTTTTTTTTTTTTTGTTCATTATGGATGGCTTCCGTCCATGGTGTCTTTCCTGACCAAATGTCATTAAGCATTTTCTGTTTTCTTCTGTTTGTTTGCTTTGCTATGGTGTTATGACACAATTCAGACACGATGTCCTTTATTTAAGTCGAACCCCTACCAGGCCGGACGACCGATGACGATGGCCAACTTCTTCTTCCTCATTCGTTTTAGTGATTTCAATTTCGTGGAAATCCCAAACCGGGCATTTTTATTAACCTGATTCTGAGTGTCATTCGTTTTTTTTTTTCCATCTAGTTTTAGTGAGACACATATACATGAAGACAAATGAATCTAATACGCGACGATGTATAGATAAGTCACAGGAATTTTAAGGATAGTCATAAACAGCTCGTTGCTGTGTACTTCTAATTATTCATTGGCGCGGCGCGCGAGTTAGTTCCTCATTTCATTCAGTAGTCAGTCAGTAGTTGGTAGAATGTGAAACAATTTCAATTACAAGTTGTTTTATCGCATCGCATTCTTATCGTGTGTTTGTCTGTGTAGCGAGGTGATAATATCTGAGTTTTGCATAATGTTGTGGGTTATAACTAATTAGCCGATGCCCGATTCCTATCCCATAACATCCATATAAATGTCTGTCGCCGTCATAAACGCCACCAATAAAATTAAGAAGAGACCATCCACAGACGGGGAATGCATATGTATGAAGATGCAGGCTCTACTACACCACACCCCGCATGCCTCCTTCGACCACCCGTCTGTCCACCTTCGGAAATCCATAATTTCCGATTGTTTATGTTTTATCGCTTTTGGTTCGGTAGCAGTTAAATAAATTAAATTTTTATTAATTTACAAGTCAAATAAAAACAAGATAAGAACCCGAGCAAAGATTAGGCGCAGGTTGCTTAATAAACTGGGGATCATCCACACAACGACGACGTGGACAGAGAGCAGAGAGACCCTACGAATTCGGGGGAAATAATAATAACGATAATCACTGGATATTCACTGGAGAATGAGTGTTTGGGGGGGAATCTCTGGCTGCTGCTTCTACTTTTGGATGCAGATGCTGGTACTGAAGCTGGGCTCTCGGCTTGGACAACAACAACCATGCTGCACCACGACCATAGACTGTGACAACACGACACGGACGACGACATATAAATTTGAAATCTTGTTGAAATGTCTCATGGAAGGCGGCTGGCCGTGGAAAATGATTTGCCTTCTGGGGTCTTTCCTTTAGACCACGGCCAGACGACAACATACAATGACGACGACGACGACGACGACACACACAGGTAAACGGTAGATTTCAAAATTTTGATTTTCCTTTTAATTTCGTTTTTATTGTCTCTTGTTTGTTTTTTCTTTTTTTTTTTTTCATCCCATGATGTTGATGATGATACTGATGCTGTTACTGGTAACGAAAAAGAAAAAAAAATACCAAAACCTGGCTAAAGGGAAGCACAAGGAATTCACATTTTACCTGTTGCCCAGGTGACCGCTAATAAATCAGTAAGTTAATGATGTTGCCTTAACCAAACAAAACAAAAAAAAAAAATTAAGAATTGCTATTGTGTGTGACCTTTTCTACTCCTCCTCCCTCCTTGAGGCTTTGTTTTTTATGGGCTTCTCTGTGTTTTTCGGTGTCCAATTTGACTGTTATATTGTGGGCACTGCATCATAGTTGACATTTGGTCACAATTATTACGAAATATAACTGTAATTGAGAGTGAGATAGCCGAGCATCACATTGGCATTTCAAGGAATTTTTCGTGAAAATCTGGGGGATACAGGGTTTTAAGATTTATGTGTGCACCGAGAGGACGACACTGTGTCGGGCACACAATGAGTAATTATTATTGCCTACTATATCTTTTCGTTTTCGTCTATGTTTTATGTTGTAGTGTAAATATTGTCTTAATGCACGTGTGACGCATGGGAAGTTTTAGAGAATTTTAACGAGTCCTTGGAAGCTAGAAGAGAAGTAGGATGTGCTACAATTTCTCTATGTAGATACGCAGGTTTTCGTAATGTATCTATCAGTACATTCAATTGATTTAGTGCAAATTTTTTGTTACGGAATTTTATGGCTAGGTCACGGCATAAATTTATGCTGGGTGATTATACAGGGTGGCCCAAAAATATTAAGTGAATTTTAAAAATTCATAACTGTGGAGAGAAGCAATATTTTTAACAGTTTTCCTTTTCCCTTTTAGATTAAATATTCGGATTTCGAATAATGGTGCACCGGACGATCCCACAACGGATGTTCGCTGTTGTATCGTGCACTTCTCAATTGTAAAGAAACAACCAGAATTTCGCAGTCATTTGATTGCAAGAAGTGCATCGCATAGTGATATCATCGTGCGTTTTATTGCACGTTTTCGGCAAGAAGGAACTGTGTTCAATCATATGCAAACTGGGAGACCTCCGTGCGGACGTTGCCGAGACAACACAAGCCTCCTTCAGGCATCTGTTAACGAATACCCTTCGACATCGATCAGGCGGCACTCGTTCCAGCTAAAAATCCCACGGACGACTTTGCAGAGAATTTTAAGAAGAATTTATAAAATTCAACTGCTTGGCAGTGGAACACCGACCATATACATAAGTCAGTTATTATTGGTCCGCACCCAGCTTGAAAAATAAAACCAAGATCGCAATTTTGTGGAGAAATTGATTATGTCAGACGAAGCTCATTTCCATCTCAATGGCTTCGTCAATAAACAAAATTTGCCTTTCCGGGGTGTGGAAAACGCTGGAATAATTCAGAAGGGGCAGATGCATCCACTTCGAGTAACGGTTTGTTGTGGAATCTCAGTTGAAAATGTCATAGAACCATATTTCGTTGAAGACGCAAATGGGGGCCGAGCATAGAGCAAGGCTCGAAAACTTTTTACATTCGTAGCTGGGTCACCTATCCTATGCCCATATGTGGTACCAACAAGACGCTACTGCCCATACAGCCAGAGATACGACGACTTTTCTTCGAGAAATGTTCCCAGGCCGAATAATCTAGAAAATGGAAACATTGGTTGGCCGGTTCGTTTTCCGGACTTATCCTGACTTCTTCCTATGGGCTATTGGAAAGAAAAAGGTTTACGAGAGTTATTCCCAGTCTCCAGCAAAGCGTAAAAGGAACTTTAACTGCCACATATTGGCCTTGACACCACAAACTTTGAAGAAAGTGATGGAAAATTTTATCAAAAAATTGGAGTTCTACGCAAAGCTAAAATGGCGGGCACCTATAGGAAATTATTTTCCATTCTTAACATCGTAAAAATTAGCAAAGACTAAACTCCAATATTCTTCTGGTTTTGTTAAAATTCACTAATCAAATATAAGTTATTCAAGTTTATTTAAAATCCACTTAATATTTTTGGGACACCCAGTATTTTTTACGCAAAGTTCGTTTTAAGCATATTTTCTCTTCTTGGTTACTTGTCTCACTTTTCTCGGTTGGTGGTTTCTCGGTTGGTGGTGGTGGTGGTTAGCATAGTAAAATTTGTATTTACCATACACATTAGTTGAAAAAGGACGTGGAAATAATAAGAGACTGCATGTTCTATCATGTGAGGAACCTTTTACGGAAATGATAAACGAAAGGCAACTATTTACTTCCGGAAATTTCAATAGTCCCTGTGATTTGGCATTGGTTTTCGAATGAAATCGTTCATCACTCTGATATGACCTCAAGATCCTTTCGTTGTGTATTAAAAATTTGAACCGACCCAAAATCAGCAATTGCTAAGACTCTCTAATATCGGGAATGTATTGCACAATTTCAATTTCGACATATCTTGAATTTAAAGTTATATCTCTGTAGTGAATTCGAGGACTTTTTTTTAAGGAAACCCAAATACCAAAGCACCCAGACTCTCTGGTCCATTGTGTTACTAGGCAGGAACCTTTCTTTGCTGAAGTGGTTCGAAAAATTTTAATGTTATTCGTTTTTTCTAAAAATACTCGGGTGGTTGATGATTGTTGTTCCCCATTAGGGCTTGAACCAGCATACATCGGTTAACGAGCAAACACATTACTCACTGCACCATTGCCACCCGAATTCAGAGATATATAGATTGTGTGTACGCAGAACTTTGACTGGGTATACGTACGATCGCTAATCTATAGACATTACCTAGAACTTTGGTAATCCAAACTTGAGGTTATGCTTCAGGATGTGCATGCCTCATCATTGGAAATCAGATGCTACCTAATCATCAGATAAATTTTCTTCTACCAAACTATCCGCTTTTGTGCGACTGACTCAAGATCTTTGGCAAAGGCGAGCCTTCTTGTTCCACAGATAGACTCTTAAGTACAAGCCACATTGTACAAAACTGGAAAGACCTATAAAAGCAAAGCAGTGTCATATCTTACAAACTCTACGAAATGCCAAAATCAGACTTGTTTGTCTGTAATATAACGGGTGGGCCATCTAGTGATTTCTTTTTAAATCATAGGTTATTTTGACACTGACAGCTGTTTCCCGCTCGAAATCTTGACAGAAAGTCAGTATCATACCTCCGCGGAAAAAAATGAGTCGCTTTACGCTTGAACAACATTGGGAAATATTGAAAACTTATTTCCAAAGTGAGTGCTGTGCAGCCCAAACAGTGCGTTTTTTGAAAAGAAGTTTTGGCCGAAATGAAGCACCCACCGCGCCTGCTGTACGCAAGTTTGTGCAAAATGTTCGTGAGACTGGTATGCTAGTGGACAGCACTCATGGTCCCCGTCGTCGTACGGTGCGCACAGACGAGAATGTGGCTGCTGTAGGCGAGAGTGTGAGACTCAATTCACGAACATCAACTCGTCATCGATCTCAACAACTCAACATTTCACGCACTAGCCTGAGGAGAATTCTGCACAAAGATCTGGGATTATTCGCTTACAAGGTCCAATTGATTCAGCAATTGAAAGCGCACGACCATCTGCTTCGTTATCGCTTCGCAGTTTGGGCCTTAAAGCAGCTTTAATTGGACAACGATTTTGGGCGAAAAATCATCTTTTCTGACGAGGCACATTTCGGCGGCTACGTTAACAAACAAAATTGCTCGGAAAACCCGCACGTTATTGTCAAGAAGCCAATGCATCCACAGAGAGTGACATTTTGGTGCGGATTGTGGAGTGGTGGCATCATTGGACCATTTTTCTTCGAAAATGAGGCTGGGAACAACGTTTCGGTCAACGGTGGGCGTTACAGAGCCATGTTAACAACTTTTTTTTTTTACTGAAATTGAAGACATGGATTTGGACGATTTCTGGTTCATGCAGGATGGCTCGCCATGCCACGCAGCCCATGCCACAATCGATCTTTTGCGCACCAAATTCCCAAATCGTGTTATCAGCCGTCTTGGCGATGTCAATTGGCCGCCTTGGAGCTGCGATTTGACCCCTTTGGACCTTTTTTGTGGGGAACCGTGAAGGACCGATGTTATGCCAACAATCCGGAAACGATTCAAGCTCTTAAGGCCAATATCATCCAAGCAATCCGTGAGCTACAGCCCGAAACCATCAACAAGGTCTTGGAAAATTGGAGTGATAGAATGCGCTACTGCGAGGCCAGCCAAGGCAGCCACTTGAACAACGTTGTATTCCATAATTGATGGGAATGTTTCCTCTTACTAATAAAGCCATAATACATGGAAAACATTTCATTTTGTTCATTTTATTGCATTTTTAAAAAGAAACTTGTAGTTGGCCCACCCGTTAGATAAGAAGGTCCTCCTATACTATCATTTTTTTCAAATATTTTAGGTGAGAGACTTTGGGAATAAGATACGAGTATATTACAATATCATTTAATTGAAATGAAAGGTGCGTAGAACTCTCACACATTAAAATTAAAATCTCTTATCATCATTTATTAGAATCGTGTATAAACTAATTGTAGTACCAAGTTTAGTGCAAGCAGTCAGAGCCGTTTCTGACCTAATATGCCTATTTGTAGCATTCATCCAAACCACCTGAGAAGCTATATAATTTGAGCTATTTCATATTTTCGTTATACATTTCCTGTATTGACCTCCGTTACACATTTTCATAACACATAATACTCGAGTGAATGCATTCTACCGTTTGTAAAGAAGTTTCACTGTCAAACTATAGTGAATGAATGAATGAATGCAGCGCTATATGATTTTATTGCTGCCACTGGACATGGTTTTCAAAATAACAATCAGTATGATATGATTTCAAATTGTTACGGACTTGGCCACCTACCGGCGTGTCTATACAAAGCTACGCTAGCTCAGCCATCAGCAAATGGGCCTATGTTTTCCTGTACAAATTTCGGTCACACATTTTTGTTACACTCGAGTAGGTATCTATGCTATACACTTCCGTTCGCATTTTTGTTACACTCGAGCGTGTGTCTATGTTATAGACTTTCGATCGCATTTTTGTTACATTTGTGGGCGAATGTTTGCTTCCCTTTTTGATTGCGCTGGAGAAACCTCCAAAATAAGACCTTTTTAAGGAAAAAATTCACTAGCTTTATCTGGAGGTCTATTTTCTATATAGAGTGATCGACTTGAGGTTTAAAATAATGTCGGTACAAGGTGAGTTATGATTTGCTATCCGAGTAGATATACATACTAGTAGATTCATCACTATTGTGTGTGGCATGTGGTCAACAATCGCACTTCTTGCATTTTGTCGAAGTTCTGGTGGGATTTTCCTCACCGATTCAATTAATACGGATCAGATGAACATTTGTTGTGTTCCCAATTGAGCAATTTTCAAAGGCATTAAAGCTGTGAGCAAATGAATGGACAAAGAGTCGTATGTTTGGAGATGAATGTCATTCAAAGAAGAGGTGGGCAGATCTTGTGCATTAAGCCTACCTCCGGGATACGTTACCGATATCGACGGCAATGAAATAATTTTGTATCTACTGACCATCAATTTTACAAAACAGTTTTTCAAAGCATAGGTAACTACATATGCAGGCTATACCTACTGTGCTGAAGCCCCTATTTACTAAAGTCTAAGCTTTCAGATTTAAATAGATACTCATCATCATTTAAGTAGATAATCATCGATACTGAGAGTTAGTGTAATTTACGACCACATTTAGGACTTAGATTCGCTAAAAAGTAATTTTCCAAGACCAAGGATTATTGATCGATCGCAGTTCGATTGGATGTCTCCTTCTTCTTCTTCCTTTTATCAGCGAGGTTATTATCCGAAAACAAGGGATCATAACCCTCCCACTTCAGCGCATTTCTACTGATCCGCCTGTGGGGTTCGCCTATGGGGTTCGATTGGATGCCCTGATATTTCTAATTGCTGCTGCATGCCGATGGCTTCATGCAGTAACCAAAACTCATTGCTAAATGATTTGATATGCTGGTATTCTTATTGGTATATTCAGGTGTTTGAACCATTCACCTTAGTTGTTAATATCCTAGGGCTGCTTATTGGCGGAACTTTGCAAGGTAGCTGCGAAGAATTGTCTAGTTTTGACATTCCTGCCAAACTTGTCCGTCTGTGCAGGATGACGATGGAGAACGCTTGCTGCTCCATCAAAGTCGGCAATGACATTTGGTGTCAAAAAAGGTTTTAAACAAGGAGACGCGCTGTCATGTGACTTCTTTATTATCGTATTTGTACGGATTGCGTGGAACTCGCAAGCCAACACCAGAGGTACAACCTATCAAAAATCCATACAACTGTTTGCATACGCCGACAATATTGATATTAGTGAAAGAACTCAACGGGCTGTCACCGCTACGTTTGCAAGCATTGAAGCAGAAGCAGACGAAATAGGTTTAGCGATAAACGAGGGTAAAAGCAAGTATACACTGCCAACAAGAAGGGACAATCAGCACCGACGAATTGGGCAGAATGTCACAGTGGGCCACTACAACCTCGTGGTAGTAAGGGACGTTGTCTATCTCGACTCTGTTATTAACCCTGACAATGATACCAGCGCAGACATCAACCGAAGAATAACGCTTGCCAATTGCTGTTTTTTTTTTTCGGGCTAATAAGGCAATTTAACAGTCGAACCCCACAGGCGGATCAGTAGACATGTGCGGTGAAGTGGGAGGGTTATGATCCCTTATTTTCGGATCATAACCTCGTGGATAAAAGGAAGAAGAAGAAGGCAATTTAACAGTAAAGCCCTACCTATCTGGAACAACTAAGGAGACTCTTTATAAGACCCAGATCATCCCAGTCCTGCTTAACGGCGCTGAAACATGGACTTTATTGAAAGCGGGTGGTCGATTGGACAGAAAAATTCTCCGTAAGATATTCGGTTTAGGAGGAGATGATTGAACGACGAACTATACGAGCTGCACAGCGACATTGACCTATTCAAAAAACTGCGTATTGGACGTGTAAACAGCTAGGACATGTAGAGCGGATGGACACCAACGCTCCCGCCCGCAAAGTCTTCGAATCTAACTCAGAGGGCGTCCTCGCCGTAGGTGGCGCGCACAAGTTCAAGGGAACCTTGACCAACTTGGAGTGCGCAACTGGAGGCAATTAACTAAAGACCGAGCTAAATGGAGGGGCTTGTTGGTTGAGGCCCAGGTTCACCCCGAACTGTAGCGTCACCTATGTTAAGTAAGTAAGTAAGAATTAAAACACAAGAGCAACACTGGTTTCAAGGTCACATGATATGCAAGGGAGGAGTAGATACTCTCTTTTTTACGGCTCAAAAAACCCCATATGAGGTTGAAGGAAGGATTATGGATAAAAATGAAACATTGGACGGAGAAGAAAAAGTACTGAGATGACCAAAACCGAGACAGGCTTATTGCATCACATTGGTGTAGTGCGGCTAAAAAGTAGTTGTTTTCTGTACTTAACGATTCTGTCAAAAGTAGGCTTTAAAGTTTAGATAAGACAGAAGTATTCCTTTAAGCAAAGATCACTTATTGGTCTTGGAAGGATTCCTTTCATACCGGTTTATCTTTGCACTTTGCACATTTTGAACGTAGTGCAATACTATCCAAAATCTACATACACTAAGCTGATTCACCTTAAGTCATACATTTTACTGCAACTACTTATTGAAGAAATTAATTAAATTCGCATTAGGCGTACTGCATACAGAACCTTACAATCACTGTCAATTGCTGCATTATGTTAATATATTTAGAGACTGTTAAATGTATTAAATTTACAAATATCATACTATATAGACAGTAGAGATACATGTTCACATCCTAATTGATTTTATAAACTTTTATCACTTATACCTTATACAAAACATAATGTACGCTTATATACAGACAATCCGTGACTGCACCAAACTACATATTGTTGTTAGAGATTACTTTATGCAAAAAGCAAGATCAAGTGCATGCACACCACAATTAATACTGAATTCAGAAGCCGAAATCAACACAAAAGCGTAGCAATCAATTTGTGTGCGTGAGCAAGACAAAGACACATGATGTGAGTAAATTGGAACAAAAACAAAAAAAAATAACAAAACTTGTAACAAATTAAGAAAGAAAAGTTAATTAAACCATAAACTAAAAATCAAATCAAATCATCAACATAAAGTTTGAGAATGCAAAGAATGTTAAGTATCTGTGCGCACCTTGATGCACCTGACCATGATATTCTACCAAACAGGCGCGGTAGATTCGCATTCGCGCTTGCGCAGTATAATAATTTCACCCGGTGTGTGGTGTTGTCAGCCAAAAGTAGATGCGCCTAAATACAATGAAAATAACCATAAAGGTTAACTGCATCGATTGGACATGTGTTCTTTCGAGCCCAGTGTTGTGTGTATACACGAGAGGACGACAAAAGGTACAACAAACAAACACACAAAAATGCGAGCGAAAGACAAAATGAGCCTTGTACAGGCTGAGAAGTAGGCGCGAAAGAAGGAGTCGTAAAGAAGGATTCTCGAAAACCTCGTAAAGACAAAAAGGCGCTGTCACCTGAAAATATATGTCCCAGTAAGCGTCAGTAAATTTTCTCATCCTGCTACGGTTGTTGCTGTCTTATCTTTTTTTTTTTTGTCTCCCCCATGCTCCTGTGTGATATACCAGAATCTTCTTTCCTTTTTGTTTGGTGATTTCTTTTCCTTGATGGTTCTCTTCATTATTACGGTTATCGTTTGTTATTTTGAGATACAAAATTGTAGTGGATGCGGGTGGGATAAGATGCAAAATTTAAAGATACAATAAGCTTCCTACAAGCCGAGCAAGAAGGGAGATGCTGGTGATGAAAATTGCTTGCATGCATCAGATGGGTGGGTGAATATGTGCAGATACATATTGGAATTTCTGGATAAAAACTAAAGAGTCTTAGAAGTGAGAAGGGTGTTTTTCATGCTAAGTGTGCGAAGTAGAATGTGTAGGGTTGAACTTTTCTCATGCTAATTCTACCGGCATGGGGTGAGACTTAGACCCGCACAATAAGAAAAATTCTCTAAACTAATTTGTGTGTGCATCTCACCTGTGTATACAAAGTGCGTGACTTATTGAGAACAACGTGCTTAAGAGTTTGATGCAAAACATTGTTTGTGATGGGAAATATAAAATTTACATATTGAGAGTTTCGAAATATTACAAAGATTCGTCCAGAGCGTGCAACGTCATCATATTACTGCTTACAAGTACGAAAACAATTCAACTTGTTGGTATCTGCAAATTCTACTCAAGCACATAATAGCTGATTCGACCAAAAAAGAGTAAGTTAGGTAGGCACGATGGTTCATATTTAAAAGCGTAAAAGACACATCGATTCCAGCTTTTAGATACAATCTTGCTTGGAATTCACTATTTCCTCACAAGAGGAGAGGTTTCTTAGACTAAAATCTAAGATGCGAATGCAAACAATCTACTGATAAATTCGCTCATCAATGATACCAGACGAACTAAATCGTTTCTTGTCAAAAAACCAGCCAGGTTCAGCCTTAGAAGTTGGTCCCTGATATGTACATATACCTATCGCTTTTAGAAAGAGTATGTGTTTGTTTATAACGCTTTTACTCAAAACCGTTTTATCCGACTTATCCGAATAGTACTCGTAACAATGAAAGTGAAATGATTTGGAGTAAAAAAAATTTTTCAGATGGATTCTATGTATTGCATGTCGTACCTAAGCTTAGGCACATTAGCTAGTTACCTATAAAACTTTGTAAAATAAAGCCTCAATGCAAGTGGATAGTGCGCAGATTAGGAGCTTAAAAGTCGAGGCCTTGGAAAATAGAAATCTTCTGCGGTATAGCTCGGTGAAAAAGTCAGGGGTGCTATAAAGATATTCCTACTCGTAGCCGAGGAGGGTAGTTGCCACTTATAAGGATAAGTAAATGATCTAACACTGCGCTTCATGACTCCTGGTTAAGATATACGTGTACATAACGAAGTATTGCGAAAAAAACATTAAGCTCTAAGCCCTAGGTAATCCACCTTAATTAAATAAGAACCTGCGCTAGCACCCATTTAAGGATATTCCCATCTACCGCTAGGATAGCAATTTAAGCAACTTTTAACTGGATATAGATATCAATATCAGTTTGCATCTAGAGTGCGCGCCTGGAAGTACCTTGGTTCAAGTTTATAATCTCAGAAAACAGGAAAAGGTTTTTCCCTTTGCCACCTCTCGCAAATATCCTAAGAACATTCGATATCATAAATACCATTAGGAAGTATCAGTAGCAAGTTCTCGAAATGGATTGCGTCTGTTTTAAGTAGTCGATCAATATAAGTTGTACTAGATGGATGTACACATTTCTACCCTATTCTCAGCTAACGCTGGTGTTCCCCAAGGTTCTATTCTGTCACCAAATCTGTTTCTGATTCTGGACTTGATTGAAGCTTGGCGGTTCGAAAAGATGCGGATATTTCTATCGGATATCACGTTTTTCTTAAGCCACGATAGGCCTTCTTTCATCGCCATTATTTGGGAATCGAATACACTATAATGATCTGGAAGACGGAAGGAGAGAAAACGCCTCATCTACCCCGTCGTTAATTGTTGATTCGTTTGTGTAGAAGTGAATCGACTTGGTTCGACTCATCATTACGGATGATGCCTTAGATTGTAATAGATGTCTTGGATTCCTCAAAAGATGTAAACATTTGTTCAGTCCTATGAGCTTGGCTACAATCCATAAAGCTTAGTCTGAGACTCGAATACAACTCGCATATTTTAGCAGGGATTCCGTGACGAGCTTGAGTTTACTTAATTGTTCGTTCAGAGTCAAGCTTTTAGATCACTTATCAGTCTATTAGCAGTCAAATTCCGTGGCTTGGACATCAAATGTTGGATGTTTAGTGCTGCTTTATCGCTGCTTAATACATACATACATTTTTAATGGCCCGCTTATATTTCATGAGGTTCGCGGTAGGATGCTGCTAAATGAATCTCTTAAATTATCTGAATCTGATAAACCAGTCTGTTTGTTCACTCGCAATGTGTGGCACTACTCCCTTTTTAAATCAGGTTTCGGTCATATCAAAAGACAGTCTTTTAACCGCTCAACATGAATATGGAACAGCTTGCCTTTCTCAGTATTTCCGAATACTTATAACTTGCAAAAAACAAAACTAACATGTATCGTCTCCTCACTGTTCTTCCTTCCCCGTCCAATGTATAATTCTATGATATGAGGCTATCAGCGCAAAAGTGGTGTAACCCCAAACTATTTTATTAGGAGAGAATGGGGATTTTAAATTTGATTGCTCTATTACTTTGTTATATTATGCTCTGTGCAAAAACGATTTCTTCAGCTCCTTCCTGCTTTTGAATACCAAAAGGTGACTTACACCACTTCTGTATTGATAGTTGCTAATGTAAGGAATGTATGTAACACCAGAACAGCAACCAACAAAAATTGTGGGTTACACCACTGCTGATGGCTTCATATATCCCACACGAATTACTGCAAGAAGTTAAGCCTTGCGCCCAACAGACATATCTGTTGCGTCTAAGATTTTCTTACGTACCCCTTTTAATAGAATTCCTCCTGCGTTAGCCATATTACGAGTAGCTCACCAACTACTCCAAAGAATTAGACTTTTCGAAAGGTTTCGTAACAATTTTGAAATATTAGGCATCCATCCTCTTACCACGCTTACACTTACAGATATATATATGTACATTTGAACTATTGTATTGTACTTAGCGAAAAATTGTGTGTTTTGAAAGTTTTTGAAAGGAAGACCGACTTTCGAGATATCTATGTATATAAAACTCAATGTACCTATGTTTGTATGTATGTTATGGGCTCCGAAACCACCAAACCGATTGAGCTAAAATTTGCAGATAATCTTTGGTATTGGCGAGAGTGCTTCTGTGAAGTTGATCAAAATGGGTCCAGCAGTTATGGGCAAACTTTTTGTTAGGTGCAGCAACACACGCCGGGTACCCGCTCGTTTACACTAAAAGACGATTTTTTCGAAAAACTCGGGGTCTTCGAAATATTTTGAAGAAAGGTAAGCCTTAGTTGGTTTCACTTATTTCTAAGTTGTTTCTTATCGAAACCTGTGAAGTGCTGTCGAGAAGAGCTCAACGTTCTTGGAACACAGCACAAGGTAAAACTCTGCTGGGTCCCCGAACATGAGGGCATACTGCGGAAAGAGAAACAGGGGGAACTGAAAAGAAGAGGTTCGGCACTAAGTCTGGATCAATCCGACCCCTCGATGACTAAACCTCTAAGGGAGACGAACAATGAGTGGACCTTTCTAGATACCTGTATCATCACTAGAAAGCAATGGCCTATATTCGACAAAAAAAGGACCGATAGACTCATGCGAAAGGATAGAAAACACTCTTCACTCTTATAGGAGTCATAAAGGTACATAGCACCATGCGATGCTACATGAGAAAGTTTCATATAACAAAAGACCTCTATAAGGGTTGTGGTGATGAGGAGGTTCAGGAGGACACAATCCACTTTCTGTGCCACTGCTCAGGCCTCTACCATCTAAGAAACAGGTTCCTCGGACAATAATTCTTTCAGGATTTAGAGGAGTTATCCAACAGACCAGTGAAGGGCATGGTAAATTTTATTAAATCCTCCAGATGATTCTTATCTCGGGCACAGCAAATAATAAATGCTTTCTATTAGGATTTGTACATATATGTGCATATTTCGCTAGGGTCTATACTGACCTGAGTGTGTTGTGGAGGACTTTAACCCCCTACGCCAACCCACATACCTAACCTAACCTAAGTCGTTTCTGAACCTCAACTTAATTTATGGTCAAGTTTCATGTCTGGAACGAATATCAACCGCAAGTTCAAGTGAGGAAATTTCAAGCCTGAATCCTTTCAATGCTGCTGTCAACGCAGAGAACACCAAATGATAAATTTAACGCAAAATTAAAAATAAAAATGAAAGATATGTAAGAAAATATACGAAAAAAATATCAAATAATGAAGTTAAAGAAAACAAAATTAAATTATAGTATATATTCACCCACACCATATGTGTATGTCTTACCGGCACTTGTGCGTGGCTTCGTCCTTTGTGGCTTCACATCCGTGCTGCTCATACCCGCTTGCCTGGCAGCTGTTTGAAACATTCCAGCCGTCTGATGGTGTGAGTGGTGATGGTGATGATGGTGATACGCTGCAGCATAGCTGGGCTCATACCCAACACTGCCTCCACCTCCACCGCCACCTACCCCGTATGCAGATTGTGTACTATCAAATAGGCTGCTGGTGCCATTCAACGCCGAATTGTTGTTGTTGCTCGCCGCATTATTATTATTGGCAGCCGCATGCGTATTGTGATTATTGCTGCTAGTATTGTTGTTATTGCTATTACTGTTACCCGCATTCGTACCTTCGCGTTGCTTTGGCGCAGGAACTTGATTTGTACCGCCACCTCCACCGCCGCCTCCGCCGCTACCGTTCGGTATCGTTGGCTTAATATCCAAAGCGCAACTCGCATCGTTTAGTGAGGTAGTTGATGCCTGTGCCTGATGCATAAAAGCGTTCACAGCAGCCTATATACAACAACAGAAAAAGAACAACAACAACACATTTTTGAATAAAAAAGTTTGCAAAATCAGAAAGGAAATTGTTAAGTCAAGCGTTAGATAGAACAGAATACTCGTACCTGATATTCGGATGGGCCTGTTTGTACTGAATCGGGCGTTGAGTCCTTTGGCGGTGTCGGAGGGAATGGAAATGAATGTGAATGTTGACCCGTTTGATGGCTTTGTACTTGACCGACAACCTTGTCCTGTGGATCCTGTGGACACGCAAACGGACTACCCCACGGACTGCCAGGCGGAAATGATTTATGATCGCTGGTTAGCCACGAACTTAAGGGCGGATGAAAGTGTGGTCGGCATACCTGAGGCGATGTATGTGACGATGGCATTCGAGAAGCTGCAAAACACAAAAACAAATGTAAGTTAAAAATACTTAGATCAAATTAGAGCGAGAGAATCAATAATAAGGCGGTCGTCCACAACCCCCACAGGGTATGTAATTTTTCGTAATAAAATTTTTGCGTTAATAGTTGAAATTACGCCAAGAATAAGATCATACATCACCAGTCATCCTTCCACCGCGCAGCAGCAAGCCTCTTATCCAGGAGGCAAATACACCAGATAATGTCTACGGTCTACCAACCTGCCTGCTGCTGCTGCCTTCCTACTACAACCAACTGGGTGCGTCCGCAAAAAAAAAAAAAAAAAAGCAAATTCAGATGCAGATGCATGCACTCTGTGTGTATAATTTCAAACACTCTCTTGCGCGTTCCGACTACAAGGAGAGAAAAAATAGCCGGAAGCTTCTGTTTCGCAGGGCGATTGTCATAAATTGTTTAATTTGTATCATAAACAATCGCGTTAAAACTTATTCGAGAGCCGAGATCTATCCGCATCCGCATCCTTTGTGTTTGGAGCGCGCGAGAACTCGCATCGCCCCAAACCCGGTAAAGGCTTTTACGCAGCATATAATTTACCGGACACCAAGTGAGATTTATGTACGGATTTATGTAATACAGATCGGGGATTATAATAGAGCATTCGGTCCCGCAACTGAGAGAATCTGAATCAGAAGCACAAAATCAAATGCGTGAGCCAGTCAGCGTCAGCGTCGTCGTCGTAGTCGTCGTTGTTGTACCAATTGACCAGAATGTCGCGCACACCTTGTGTGTGATACCCGCTGATCGATGGATGGATAGCAGCAATCCAAGCCAGCAGTCCAGATGATCGACGGTGATCTGCCACGATCGATCAGTTGGCACGATAATTCCCATTTGATTATCCTAATAACAGCTTTTTGCCAATATTATATGTACGTGGACCTGATTATAGATATTATGACTGGTCGTCCGGCGATGGAAGATCGATGGTCGATCGATGGACGATGGACGGCACCATCGTCCGTTCGTTTACCTTTGCCACAGATTGGAGGTAGCTAAGTTGCGCAAGTAAATCAACGGATCGACGATTTCAACAATCATCTTGAGATAATATTTAATTTGGCTTTTTCTGTTCTGTGCTGAGCATACAGTTTGCCAGGTTTTGCCTGACTGCCTGTCTACCATCCATCCGTCTGTCTATCTATCAATCTTTCCACCACCACCACTACCACCATCATCACCAGCACCACCACCACTACCGTCACCATGAGGAGACTTTTTGCAAGTAAATTTCACACTTTTTTTTACTCCAGCTAGAGAGTGATGCGGATGCCCCACAGTCTGGCCAAGTAAGGTACATTTTATAAGCAACCAGGAATCCATCCACGTAATAGGGAGCCAGCATGTAATTTCCAAGCACAAATTTCAGGGAGCGTTGTGATACCGAAACGGGTAAAGTTATTATGTTTGGCGCAAATTATATACTAGCGGGGTGTTGTGTTTCTTTCTTTCTCGTGGAATACCTTTGAATCATGTTTGACATTTGAACACGTACACACGTCCAACTGGAAATTTGCGCCTATTACATACTAACAAATTATCGATGAATACATCTCAATGAATGACAGCAGGTGTTCAGTATACTGTCTATAATTGACAATGTACGACGTAAGGAGCAATATTGGTCTATGGAGGAGATACATTGTGAGTTCACCAACGTCATCGATATGATGCGTTTTCGATGACTCTGGAAATGGACGACATCGATTTATGTTCTTCCACATGTAGCTATCAAAATGTCTTAAATAAGGGTTATCAAATAATGTCAATCGCACTTCGACTTATAATCCATCCTACGTTCACCAAAAGATGTCAGTAATACAGAAAGGAGCACTTTTTTTCAGATCCAGGAATTACGAATACAAAAGTGAATCGGGCTATTGGATATGAAATCTTGCGGAGTATCGCTGATTTTGAATTATATTTCTCGTTAGAGAGACTTGTTAATTGTAAACCTTCACTGAAAGGTTGCTCGGTATCCGCTGAGGATACCATTATAAATTCCTCGATTAGGACGTTCTTTGCTGTAGCATAGATGGCTAAGGAAAGGGCAGTTTCAACTGAAGCAGCGTAAACTAGACATTCAACAGAGCTTAACGAGACGAAAGGATGTCTGACATTGAGGATTTATAAATTAGTAGATACTAATATATCACTTTCACTTACTTTCACTTCTTTACTTATAAGAGTACATCAAAATATAAATGGGGACATAAGAACCGTCTCATCATACGGTCTGAAATCATCAAAGTAAGGATAAAACTGTGAGTCTGGTATTACTGGTTGTTGTAGCTATATATCAACTAAACCATAATGCCATTAGTTCAATAGAGTCTGACTAAAGAACGGGTCAACAACCAATAGACACAACCATCCAGCGACGGAAGTGGCAGATTGGGCACACGTTCCGAAAAGCTGACAATTCCATAGCAAACCATGCTATGCAATGGAGACCTTGAACCCAAGATGACAGAATACCTGGCAGTTTGAGGAGAACATGGCGCAGAACAGTCGAGAAGGAGGCACGGCAGTTGGGGAGAGTTGAAATACATTGCCAGAAACCGTACCCGATGGCACTTAGGCGTAGTAGAGGCCCTATAACCCACAAGGCGATACAGGACATAGAGATGGTACCCCAAATATAGCACTCAAGACAGCTATAAAAGTAAGCCCAGAAATGTTTATTCACATTTACAACTCGTGCCTGAAGGAAGGAGTCTTCCCGGATCAGTGGAAACGGCAAAACCTAGTACTTCTTCCCAAAGGTAAGAAACCACCAAATGAACAATCATCATACCGCCCGCTCTGTATGTTAGATACGGCTGGCAAAATATTGGAGCGAATCATCTGTAACAGGGTAGAGGCAGCAATTCAAGAATCTGGAGGTCTTTCAGAACACCAATACGGTTTTCGAAAAGCGCGCTCAACAACAGATGCAATCAATGTGGTAGTTAAAACGGCACAAGAGGCTATACAGGGAAGAAGATGGAGAGGCGGTTCCAAAAAGTACTGCTTGGTTATAACACTCGACATAAAAAACGCCTTCAATACGGCAAATTGGAGTCACATCTTACAAGCGCTCAGAAGGATGAGAGTACCACAATACCTCATAGACGTTATTGTTGACTACTTCAGGTGCAGAATCTTGGTATACAATACAGACCGCGGCCCCAAGGAATATAAGATCACAGGCGGAGTACCACAGGGCTAAGTCCTTGGCCCTCTGCTCTGGAATATTATGTATGACGGTATACTGCGACTTCCTATACCCGAAGAAACAAAAATAGTGGGATTTGCCGATGATATCGCCATTATTGTCATTGCTAAACTGTTGGAGGAGGTGGAACAGATAAGCAATGCGACAATAAGGATAATGCAAAAATGGCTCACCTCAGTTGGTCTTACACTGGCGGAGCATAAAACTGAAGCAGTCCTGATAAGTAGTAGGAAGAAGGTAGAAACTCTTACCATTATAGTCGGCGGCCATGAAATCACATCTAAACCGTATATAAAATACCTAGGTATCATGATAGATACGAGACTTTCATTTAGAGATCACTTTAAGTATGTAGGCCGAAAAGGTGCAATAGCAAGTGCTGCACTCGCGCGTATCATGCCCAATATAGGAGGACCAAGACATAGCCGTAGGTTACTGCTGGCTAGAGTGGTTACGTCTATAATCCTATACGCCGCACCAATTTGGGCCGGGGCCATGGCAATTAAAACATACAGATCACATATCACATCTGTGTATTGAATATGTGCATTGAGAGCTAGCTGCGCATTTCGCACTACTTCTTACGATGCAGCCTGCGTGGTAGCGAGAATGCTCCCAATAGATATCCTGGCAGTAGAACAGCAACGTTAGTACTGATGCTTTCGTTCGTACTTACATAAGTATAAACACGACAATAGCCCTTACTGTCCACATTGCTCTGACTGCGTAGAAAACGCAGAACATATATTTTTTGAATGTCCAAGATTCCTCGACGAAAGGAATGCACTAAGGAGTGAACTAGGCCATCCACTGACGCCAGAAAACATCGTTGGCGAAATGCTCAAAAGCCAGGAGGCATGGGAGGCAGTCGCTGGGAGCACAATGCGCATAATGAAGATTCTAAGAGCCCTAGAAAGAGAAAGGAAAAAATCAGACCGGCGAAATACAATAAATACTGAGCAGGAAAACGCAAACATGCACTAGTCGAATGCATCGGACGAACTGGTTATGAAGATAGATGTGATGTTCGGGCTAATAAGTTTCTTTCACCCAACCGCCAAGGCAGTAATGGCGTTGTGGATAGTGTGTTGACAAAAAAATATACAAATATTTGGCACAACAGCTCTTTAAAGACCCAGGGTCTAGCTTCTCGCAACCACTCATGTTGTGTGCGTTATATTTTTCACAACGAATGGAAGGGACCTACAGTTAAATGCCGAATCCGAACGGCGATTTGAGAAGCTTTTTCGTGACAACAATACTCTCGGATGTTTGTCAGATGCTCGCGAGAGGTGGGACCGTAAAAAAAAACTCGTTGGTGTTTTCTGGGATTCGACTACTTGAACGTAAGGTTATGGGTTCACGCACAGCCAGGGACAATAAATTACATTTAACAAAAAAATAACTCTCCAGGTTAAGACCAGACTGCCAGTTTTGGGCTTTAAAGAGAAATCGAGCTTCTCTAAGCACCAGACAGAAAAAAGAAACCAAAAGGGACTCCAGGGTGTTAACAGTTGATAAATCCTTTTAGTTTCCACTTTGTCTACTTGGCCCTTTTCCAGAAATTGTATGGCGTCCTTTACGTGTACGTCAATTGATGTTAGCGCAGGTTTTGAGGGTAGTAATCAAATAGTTCTTATGGCACTGTTAGTACCTAGACATGTTAGTCATTGGTTCATTTTGTGGACTGATACCAGCTCTTAATCCAGGTGAGTTGATGGCAAATCAACCGGCATCTTCATGCATCTCCGGGCATTATCACAGCATTATAGGT
This sequence comes from Brachypalpus laphriformis, assembly GCA_945910035.1. Lineage (NCBI taxonomy): Eukaryota > Metazoa > Arthropoda > Insecta > Diptera > Syrphidae > Brachypalpus > Brachypalpus laphriformis. Next base: position 161,577,499 of record OX246754.1, on the reverse strand, counting down.
TCACCTCATTTAAGACACAAAAGAAAAGAAGGAGTATGTGGTCTATATAACATGCTTGCAAGGCAAAAGTGCCAATATATTGAACGGAAACTTCCCTGCAGTATGGTGATCAGATACGGATTGGCTTTGCAACGTTGGCCGTATTAGAGAGACTCCGTTGAGAAATATGTACCAATTTGCATATAACTTCGTCTCTTCCTTACGATGTCACAACGCCCACAAGACCAAACAAGTTCCCACAAAAAGTCAGTCAGCATACAAAGCCATTTCTTTCGCCGGGAAAAAACAAAAAAAAAACACTTTCGTAACATTAAATGCTCTATTTAATCCGCGCAAAGTTTACCGGCAACAGTGGAACATACAAGAATATTCACCTAGAAAATCGACCACGCAATCTGCAACTATATAGCGGCAACCACACCATCGTTGTCGGTTCAGTGGATCATAATGGATGGCAAAGTATTTGCATCATATCAGGTAACACCTTCGTCATGCAACAACCGCCCATCCATTCATCTACCCGTGTGCGACTGACATAAGGCGTTGCACAAGCTTCTGTACCATCGGTACATGTACTTGTCAGCGTCCGCATGTCTATATCCAACCACTCATATAAAGATTTGAATTCTTAAGAAGGAGCTCGCGCTAGATCTGCTTGTAGAAGTTTCACTTTCCGTCATTTGGCGCCTTGTCGTGTTATCAGGCAGTTTTTGACTTGCAACCAACCGCACTCACATCAGCGCACAGTCTGCATAAATTTTTAAATAAGTGGCTCTCAAGCAATATAATTAAAACAAATAAACAATTAAACTGCAATATCGGGGTGAAGTGCAGAAGTGCATTGCCAACCGTTGTTGGATACAAAACAAAATTGAATTCTGATGCACGGAGGACGAAAAGAAAAAAATGAAACGAAACACGGAAAACAACTGGGACAGGTGCATGGCGATTATTATTAAGTCGTTTGTAGAAGATCGACGATGACTCGCGCCACCACCGCCAACAATGACCAGTCCAGTTTTCTTTTCTTATAAGGCAGGTGAGTCGTACCACGGCCACGAGTTCGGGCATATAAATTCAAGGAGCCCCTTCACATAGACAGAAGACATAACAAAACAACAGTCAAACAGAAAAACACTCACCCCGGGGAAAATTTCCCCATTTAATATGATTGATTATCCCCTCCTTAGAGAAAGGAAGCAGGTGAGATTAAGGACAAACGATGAAAAAAAAAAGAAGCCAATTCTCCGAACCTCTAATAGACTCGTTAAGTGTGTGCGACCCTTTTCGGTATGCTGCCTCTATAATAATACCATCAACCCCTAAATGGATGGAAAAGGTTTCCACCATCCTTAAGTACCAATCACATTTCCTCCCAAGCGAGATGAATCAAATCTCCTGTCGACTAATCCGATTGCGGAATTGATCTTGAAGTGAGATACAGCCTCGCTTTGCCTAATGGCCATGTGAATGATGCTAGAATGCAACAATATGCTAGCTGTCATGACAAATAGACGAAGGGGGTAGTTCTTCCAGCAGCCCTTTGATGTGTTCGTGTCTTGTTTCTCAATAGTGTCGTTCCATAATCAAAATTGCAATCCTTTCCAAGAAGTGTTTGACAGGATTTTTGCCCATCAAGATTGGGCAGAGAGCGATGGGAAAAATGTAAGAGAGATGCTTGACACCGATAAAAGGTGGCGGACACGACTCACATCTCCTTTTCGCAATCGGGTGTTGAAAGTAATTCATTTGACTAATTGAAGGAAGGTGCCCTGCCGCTGTTGTTGTTTTGTGAAAATGGAACAAAGTTGCCAACTCAAAAGGAGATGTAGGTAAACATATCTTCAGGATCTATGTATCTATCCACTTTTGTGCATTAGGTAATGGCTGGTGTTTCTCTTCTCTTTTTTTTTTGCCTCCTTATGAGGACCTCTTTCCGTTTTGCTTTTATGCATTAACTAATGAGGTGTGTACTGTGAGTGGAGAAATGTTTAATTAATAAAAAAAACAAGGAGATGACATAGATTTCCTTGCGTCAGACTCTTTTGTTTGGTGTCGCCTTCTCGAATACCTCATTCAGTGTGCCCGTATACACTAGTACTTTTTTCTCCATAAGAAGTGGCATCGTCTTCTCATCTCATTTTGTTTGGTCATATCCTTAAAGGAATCTTTGCTTTCAGTCATTGCATATTTATAGGATTTTTAAGCACAAACATTGAAAAGGGGTTAGTCAACCCCTAAATAGTCAACCAGTCAAGCTTACCAGCCGTAGGTAAAATATTAAATTTTTTTTATCTATAAAAAGGATATTTACCTAGACTAAGGTGTTCCTATATACAGACTTGTATGTACTCGAAAAAGAATTATTATTATCAGTGTACTTTGATCTAAAAAAAATATATAGTATGCAGAGGGTAGGAATTAAAATACAAGGGACGCATGTTATACGGCTCACATCACACCCAAAGCGCAGCTGCCAACAACAGTGAACACTATGAAAACCATGACATCCTCCCAAAGGGCTGTGCGCAAATGATGTTCAAAGACTTATACACGATCAAAATCTAAGCCTATATGGTTACCGTTTATAACAAATACCAATCCTACCGTCACAAGAAACACACACACACGGTACCGGTATCTAGAGGCTATTAATTATGTGGTTCACGTAAAAAGCATTTATAGCTCCGATTCTAACAATGGTCAACGCGGCTTTATGGTGGTCAATGCTTGTTTGTGTGCAAGACGCTTGTCAAATGAGAGACTTTAGTAACTAGCAATAGGAACAGCCGCCACAGCTAAGCAGCAGTGTTGCTATAAAAAATGGATCGGCATCGTTTGATCTTTCGATCGATTGTACGTAGCGAAAGGCAAAACGTAATTGTTTGCAGTGCAATTAACGCGACAATGTCAGGAGATGCAAATTTAATTTTCTACATGATTATGCTTGGAATGTTATACTTATTTTTTTTTTTGTTTTAAGCCGAGTAGGAAAAAATTAGCATTGAATATTGGAATTTGGGTTGGCAATGATGGGTTTGCTTTCAACAGTTTAGAAGACATACTCGTACCACTGAAGGCATTTCGATGAGATTTGGATGGAGTCTCCCAAATGTCTGTCAAGATTTAACTTCAGCCACAACTTCAAGGTTACATTCCCAATTCGAAATAACTCATGTATGGTACACAGACGGATCCAAGACAGATGAAGGAGTTGGGGCTGGAGTATACGGCGGTACTACGAAAACCTTCATTCACTCTGCATGGAAAAAAGTAGCTCTGTATTCCAAGCCCAAGTATTCGCTATAGAACTATGCATCAGAGAAAATATAAACAGATCTATAACCAATAAGAACATTTACATTCTATCAAATAGCAAGGCTGCTCTATTGGCAATTAAAAAAATAAATAAATAAATATTTGGCGCAACAGCTCTTCAAGTGCTAGGGGGCCTAGCGTCTCGCAACCACTCGTGTTGTGTGCGTTATATTTCTTCACGCAAATGGAAGGGACATACAGTTTTGTGCCGTATCCGAAGGACGATTTGAGAAGCTTTCTCGTGGCAATAATACTCTCGGATGTTTTTCAGAGCCTCGCGAGGGGTGGGACCGTGAACAACTTTTTGGTGTTTTCTGGGATTCGAACATGGAACCTCACGCGCAGTGATCCGACACACTAACGACTTGCGCCACGGCGCCCATAAGCAATTAAGGCTTATGAAATAACATCGAAACTAGTATGGGTCTGCCTTCAACTACTCATATCACTAGCCAGCACAAATAGAGTTTAACTCATTTGGGTGCCAGGACACAGCGGATATGAACGAAATGAAAACGCTGATTTGCTAGCCAGAACAGGAGCTGCATCAGCTGCCAAGACCATTCTGTAGACTACCAGTGAGTACAGAAAAAGGCTGTATAAAAAATTTACTATAAGAAAAAGCGCATTATTACTGGATGGAAACGAAAGGTAACAGACAAGCTAAGATCTTTCTGCCAAATACTTCGTACAAAAGAACGAAACAATTTCTACAACTAACTAGGAGTTAGATTCGAATAGCCACAGGTTTCCTTCCGGGTCACTGTCGAGTGAAAAGTCATCTCATGGCTATGGGAATAGCACAAGATAACATCTGCAGGATGTGCAACGAAGACGAAGAATCAGCGGGACACACTTTATGTCCCTGTAATTGTCTAATCAGAACACGTCATCGTTATTTAGGTAAATTCTACCTTGAAGCAGAAGACTTATCGGCAAGCGCACTCAAAAGTATAGTAGAGTTCATCACCAAATTGGGTATATTGAGTGAGCTTTAAGATCAGAGGAAATCACAATAGGCCCAATGTAGCCGCAGTGATAAGGTGAAATAGTCCCACCTATATCAACAATCTGCCATCTATGGAGTCTCAGGATGAAGCAGTAAGTGTATAGGTATATGACTGCCAACCAAAGGAAAACAAAACTGATGTAATACCTATCTAGCTGTCAGCCGCTTAGACAAGGCCAAATTGCTTGCTACTTACTTTGCAGCGAACTGCACACTATCAGATAGTGCTCTGTCTCCGCCTGTACTTGAGAGCGTCAAATTTTTCAAGAGACAAGACCACCTTCGCAGTCGTGCAGTCGCAGGAGTACTCAAAGGTCTTAACATACGGGTTGGGTAAGATTGACCGCATTTTTAAATCTCGTTCTTAAGATCTCGCATAATGAAATCTCGCATTATTAAAACCTCGCATTATCGAAATCTCGCAATTATAAAATCTCGCAAATCAAAGTCTCGCAATATCAAAATATCAAATTCGGGCGAATTAATAAATATTGTATTACAATGTGAGATTCTAAAGGTATATTAGCTATTTAGGTACCTATTCCAAACTCAAATATGTCAACAACTGCCAGGCAGGCGCCTGAAGCTAAAGCTTTTAAATATATACATATACAGATGGGGGCCAACAGGGGGTAAGTGACGCGATCAATTTAATAAACTCCGCTTTCCGGGCGGGTTAAGCCGCTCACGCGACTTCTTCGCTCCGCTAAGGGTATGTGAACAACTGCCAGGCAGGTGCCTGGAGCTAAGTCTATTTTCATGTATGCATTCACTTTCAAAACCTTATAAGTTTCAAATTTCATTTTGAATAAGGAGTAACTCCCAGCTTTTGATAATGCGAGATTCACCTGCATTTGCGAGATTTTTATCTTTCAGAGCGAGATTTTGATAATGCGAGATTTTCAAATGCGAGATTTTGAATATGCGAGATTTTGATTATGCGAGATTATGAATATGCGAGATTTTGTTATTCGGGATTCATTTTAAAAATACGAGATTTCGTTATTAGAGATTTTGGTTTGCGGTCAATCGTACCGCTCCCTTAACATACACAAATCCGTTGGTCCAGATGGGATCTCACCCATAGTTCTGAAGAGGTGTTCTTCCTCACTGGAAAAAAACAACGTTAGCTTCTTCATCTATCTTACTCCTTTGGACTCTTTCCGCGTAGATGGAAAACAGCATTTGTTCATTCCGTCTCTAAAAAAAGAAAATTTTCCTACACGTTCAATCGTCAACATGTTACACTAATGTACGTCCCTTCTGTCTTAGGTCATGGAAACGCTGATAAATCGTCAGCTTATGAAATATCTTGATTCACGAAAACCCCTCAATGACCGGCAGTATGATTTTCGTAGCAACAGGTCCACTAGTGATTTGATGGCATATCTCATCGAGAAGTGGAATCAATCTCTCCATCACTTCGACGAAACAATTTGACAGAGTTTGGCACCAGACTCCTTTGCCGCAAATGCTTGCATTTGGCATCGATGAGTCTCTCTTCAATGGATTAGAAATTACCTTTCGGGCCGTTCAATACAAGTTGTCATAGACGGCTTCAGTTCTGCAATTCACCATGTAAATGCTGGTGTTTCCCAAGGCTCCATTTTGTCTCCGATTCTCTTTCTCGTTTTTACAAATGACCTTTGACTGCAACTTCTAATCCAATTCATTCCTTCGCAGTACCTTCAATTTTTCATATTCGCTCCCTAACTTATGTCCCTGCTTCTCGGCCGTAGAAGAGGAGTGACAACATATATTAAACACGCTAAATTCCGAGCTGGACAGTATAATTAAATACGATTCAACCAATAGAGTGGAATTTAATGTATCCAACACACAAAGCTGTCTTCTGTCTCTAAAGCGAAACAAAGACCTTCAGGCATTATCCATGAATGGTACTTGCATCGCTGAAACCGAAAGACATGCCATTCTCGGTATGTGCACCAATAACTATCTCCGAGGTTGACAAAAATGCTTAAAAATTTCTAGGATTCCTTAAGCGGTGCAAACAAATATTATACCCCGTCTGATCTGGCTTCAACCAGGAATATAAAGTTCACATCTGATCTGGTGCACCCAAGGCAGTTCTGTGTATTCTAGATAGGATACAGAATCGCGCGTTAAAACTTGTAGGCTATAGAGACATTGTGAACTTATAGCTCCAATCGAACTTCGTAGAAATGTCGAGTGTCTTTCTTTACTTTCTCGGGTTTTTTCTTGCAAAAAAAATGGACCAACGAAATAGCCAGTTGCATTCATCCCTTTAAAAATTTCACCCGCAATACGTGTCATGCTTCGAGTGCACATCAGTTCACCCTCAAGCCCAACTTCGGACGTACTGTCAAATACAGGGATTCGTTCATAAGCCAAGTATGTGGAATAATCTACCAAGCTCTGTATTCTCTTCAAACCTTCAAACTTTTAAAATCAATACAAACTGGTATTTCCTCCTCCCTTTGGCATCAGCCTGTTCCCTTAGAACCAGTATAATGATATTTATAATCCTTCCTGCGCGCGCAATTTATAAGAAAGAATAAACTAATTCGAAGACGAGCGGCGGGTCGTACTTGTTCATTCACTAAAAGAGTTTACGTCATAAAATGATCCTTTTGACAACACCTTCCATGAAGCAAGAAAGAAGCCGACCAAGACTAAAAGGTTTCCATATTGATATCTGAGATGGTGAGTAGAACAAATGTCGAAACACTGTTGAAGCAGAAAATTGAAATAGTTTCTCAAAAGAACGTTATTTCCAACAGAAATGATTTCATATCACAAAGAAATCGATCCAAATAAAAAATGTCCCTTCCCTGACCGAGTACTCATCAGCCAAATTCATGTTTTGGCTTCAGGAAATAGACTCGTGGAAGCACACGTTTTATGGACAGACGTTTGTTTTTGATAGATATATCGCGAGTCCAAATATCTTCCACGTAAATCACCCAGTTAAACAGTATCTGAAGATTGAAAGAAATTTTATTTTTATCCAACGATACGTCATACTGGTTGCTAAGAAAGGAGGATTTCCACCCTCAATATACAGACCCCCGTTTTCAACGACAATCCTCCGTCGTTCCACCAATTTATCAAGATTTATAAAGCAATCCAGGCTTTGAGGTTAAATACTCCCCCCACTTCAGACCGAATTTCTTTCAAATTTCCAAATATGGTTATGGAATATCGAACGGTTATCCGATGGGTCAAGGTCTGGAAACGGTGGTGAATGCGAGAAAATCTAGCACCCTATGCTCAGAACCACTCCAAACGGCCATGCACAAGATTCGATAACATACAATTTTTAATGTGAAAGTCCGGGCCCTAGAGAATACAGAGCCGTTTTTGACAGAAAAATATAGAAACAGATGATCCCAACCATCCAAAACAAAATTAAAGACTGTTTAGGGAAAAAGAAGAACCTCTGGTTTATTAATTACTTGCAAAGTCATTTCCTAAATAATTACAGTCCACTAAACCTGTATACCAATAACCCAATTTCAAAAACAATTATTCCCCATGCTGTTCATGCAAAATTTTCCACTCCGCCAACTCATGTGGATTTCCAACTGTTTCAGCTAATTTCGCTAATTTCCTCCGAGCGATGAACATCACGCAAACCGAATTAATATCAAATCATCATCAGTGAAATTGTACCCACTACCAGCATCCTTGGCAACCAGCCATGATTAGTGGACAGCTATGGCTGTGGGTGCTACTCGCAGGATACAACAGCGAAATTGACCAATCCAATTGATATATCGAAATGAAAATCATTTCTAAGCAAATTTCTTGTTACAACTGCGGCGGATTGCCAATGCAGATGCAAGGATGCGCCGCATATGTGTTAGTTTATGTGTGTGTGTGAGTGTTTTTTGCTAAATAGCAGTTTTGCGGGTACAAGCGAATGCAAAAGAAATTACCGACGATTTGTCAATTTATTGTTCACTTTGTGCCACTGTGACTTCATTAGAGTGCACGCACATATGTACGCGCGCGAGCAGCGGCTGCTGCGCGTGAAATTAATGAACGCTGCCACATTTGACATTGTTAGCTGTTTGGTACCCCTGTGGTGCGATGCTGTGCCTCTGGCGTACAATAAAATTAAGAACGTAATATTAAAATGACAAATCACAACAGTGGACGCACAGTGTCAAGTAATTTGGTTTTTGGATCTACCTGTTCGCTGTGGTTACACAAAGTCATGTTCAATTGACTGGGCATACGTGTTATTAATGCATCCTTAGCTTTGTCCTGAGACAAGAAATTAATATTGCCTTCGGTGCGGAGTCAGTAGGGGTGCTTTGTGATGGACACTGGGCTTTTTTGTTTTGAGTTCTAGGAAAATGTCACCGGGCGAATGGGAGCCTGGCAATCTGGCAATAGTGATTCACAAACATCCTTGCAGCATGAAGAGTAAGTTTGTGTACAGTGAGGAAGGTTGATCATGAAGCTATGATTTGGAAAATAACCAAATCTACAGTATCATCAAACTGTTAGAAATGTAATCAACAAGAAACGAATGTCATACACCATCATGGTGGCCTTTGTTACCCCCTATGTGTGCTCATCCCAGGCGATGGTCTTGGGTTCAATGAGGCGCCGGTTATTTCAACATAACCATCGTTTTGTCTTAAGGGTTATGGGAAATCTTTATGTGGACCGAATTTAAGACATTTTCAAGGTGGTTAAGGAAATCCATAAAATATATCGCCAACGAACAAGGGACATACAAAAAAGTGAACAGATGCACGCATTTGACCGGGGGAAAATTTAAAGTAATATCAACGTTGAAGCTACCGGCGGATGCATGTAACATAGTACATAACACCTAAATACACGGTTTTTGACTCAGCTTGTCATCATCTTATTTTACGACGATATTGAGTCGCTAGTTCATAAAAAATATGCCCTTACTTCGATTTAATCTAGTACATATCCGCGAGAATATAGCTGTACCGAAAGTGATCGATTTTTTCAGATAATCTAATCAAGAAACGTCGACATTCTACCTTTCGGATGTTGACACAATATTTTCTGACATCTAGGAACCCACTCTAGGCTTACTAAAGATCTGAGCTTCCCATCCCCTGTGAGATTTGTGACTCATTTCGTGATCTTTACCAGATGAATGACGAAAAACGTTTTCGAAATACGTTTAAAGAACTCCAATAGAAAGCGTTTGTTCTTACCCGATGTTTAAGAGTTCTCGGATCTAAAATGATCTAAAGTATACAAATGTGATATAGCAAAACTGGTTAGAAGAAGAAAACAATGATTAGTCCTTTCGATTAGTCCGCCTCTCTGAACCATGCCGAGTGCAGTATGAATCTTATAATGGCTTTTGGTGGCCTTGTTGACGCCCTCGAAAACATTTATGATATTCGCAAATATCTCTTGTGGATGGTGAAGGACTATCTTAAGGACCGGAAGCTGTTATACAACACCGCAGAAGGACCTCGAATAAAGGAGATTACTGCTGGAGCAGCGCAGGGCTCAACCCTGGGATCCGATCTCTGGAACATCTCCTACGATGACATCCCTCGTATGGAAATGCCCGGAGACACCTTCCTGGTAGGATATGCAGATGATATTGCCGCAGTGATTACGGCAAGAGACACTGATAGCGCACAAAGAAAACTCAACCAGGTGATGAGGCGGGTGCACCTGTGGATGAAAGCACATGGCAAAGGTTTGGCCACAGAAAAGATGTAGATAGTCCTTTTGACAAAGAAAAGGATTCCAACTATTGTCGAGTTCCAAGTCGGGTCTGAGGTAATAATCAACAAGGAAGTGGTGAAGTAGCTAGGGATGGCCCTAAACACGAAGCTCACTTTCTGGCATCAAATAAGATCTGCTTCGGAAGGAGCTGCGAAGGTCACAATGTCTCTGAGCAAATAAATGGCAAACGTTGGAGGTCTAATAGCTAGCAAGAGAAAGCTCCTGTTGGCAGACGCCCACGCCATTCTCCTGTATGGGTGCGAGATATGAGCCGACGCACTACGACAAGAGAAATACAGGAAACAAATGGCGCGCAGCACTATGGGTTGCAAGTTCGTACCGAACCGTGTCGGAACCAGCCGTCCTCATAGTCGCGGGAGTGACCCCTATTGATCTCCTTGCGGCAAAAAGGACGTACGTCTACAACAAAAAGGCGGAAATTCGAGTGGAAGCGGCAACCGAGGAGGCGAAGGAGCTCACCAAACAGAAATGGCAGGAGAGATGGAGCTCAGAAAGCAGAGGACGATGGACCGCGAGGCTAATCAGCAAAAAAAAAAAGGCTTGGGCATTCTTATAGAAAATGTTCAGTGCCTCATTCGCGTATACATAATGACGCCACAGCATCTGCGTAGATCTTCGTTGGTACAAAACCATTTCACTTAGGTGGACCTTCAGTAAGTTGTGGCCTATGATTGTGCCTAGTAGAAGTATTGCATACGATCTGCTAAGCGAAGGAAGTAGTATGGTGCGTCTCTTGTTATAATGCGTCGAAGTGCATTATAATCGTTCAACTTTTGAATGTGCATGGTTATACTGGATTTTACAAGTGACATAGGAGTCAGAATAAAGTTGCCAACCATAGGGCAGTTGGGCAAATCAACAACCCGAAGTCATTCACGATATGCAATTACACCTACAAAAATTGACTATTTGGTGTGGGTTTCATACTGAGCGGCTCAGCTGGTATTGCCACGTTCAAAGAAGAGATCACTTGAACCCTGTTAAAAAGGCAATATCAATGAACGTTCTAAAGACAGACATCGCGAGGCAGGCCTATAAACGCCTGGATCACACAAATGCGACGACATCGGCATTTCATTGGCTTCAGTAACCGAGTGATCCAAAATCGGGAGGCCTGACGATTGTTCTAGGGCCAAAGAGGCGAACCCCACAGGCGGATCAGTAGAAGTGCGGTAAAGTGGAAGGGTTATGATCCCTTGTTTTCGGATCATAAACTCGCCGAAAAAGGAAGATGAAGGTGTGGGTTTCATGCCGAAGGGGTCATTGGCCTATAATTCTTCTTCAATGATGCTGGCAACACAGTAACATTCCATGGAAATCGCTACCGGACCATGTTGACTGACTATTTTTGGGATAAATTGGAAGAAGACGACTTGGAGTATATGTATTTTCAATAAGACGACGCCATACGCCACTCAGCTCGAGTTATTGAAGTCAAAGATGGTGCCCGTGTTATCTCAAGAAATGGACGAGTCAATTGGCCGGCTCCTTCGTGTGTCTGGACGTCTTTCTCTGGGGCTAAGCCATGTCTATGGTCTATGCCAATGGGGCAGAGACTTACGATGACCTTACGACCAATCGAACGCGAAATTGCCGCCTTATCGTCTGATTTGTGCGGAAAAGTAGTGGAAAATTGGATTCAGCGCATTCCATGAAGGACATTTAAACTATTTTATTGCTCAGGTCTGACATTTTCTTCGCTTTACTCCGAAAATCGTAGTTAGAAGATTGAAGCTGCAATATTAATTTATCTGAAGCTGATACTAGTACCTTCCAGATGTAAATTATAAATTAAACAGACACTAATCACAGATAGTGTCGACGCGAAATATGAGCTCACAATCAGTCCAAATGTAAACTAATTCGCTTGCCAGCTGCAGTCTGTAAATTGATACATTCCACAGAATCAAATAGGTACATATGAACTGATCCATTGCACATCGAACTCCACATACAAAAATAAAAGAGGAAAAATTGGCAACAATCCTGGTTACCCAAAGAGTATAAACGTCTCCATAGGAATCTCTCAATATACCCACTTAGGGAACAGGTTTCCTAACAAAAATGAGCTAGTCCAAGCAAGGCTTTTGAAATTTTCCATTTTGTCATTCTCATCCACACACACACACACACACAAAACAGCACTTCGATCGAAAAAGGAATAAGCAAATAGGAATAGCAATTGCATATTGTTTGTATGGATATCAGTCGGTTGGGTGGTTTTGCACTTAACCGCAAAAAAGCCGAAAAGAAAACCCAAAAGAAAAGCAAAAAAAAAAAAAAAAACGATGCCGGACTGGTTGATTTATATCTCTCTTCCGTTTCGCACAGGTTCGTAGGTGGTGATGGTATAGTGGAGTAGATACATTTTACAGTTTCAACAGTGAAAATACCGTCTAACCCGCATCCCAAGAATTCATACATTCATATGAATTTTGAATCCAAATCGGGATACGAATCCGAAATCTATGAGAACGATTCAATCGCCGATTTCGCAGGCATACATCATAAAGAGGAGGAAAAAAAAGGATAAAACTCCATCCGGAGTAAATTTTGATTGCGAACAGTATGGAATTGCTGATGAGGAGGACGACACATCAACATCACTATGGGAATGGCGGAGGTTCATCAGACTCCCGATTTATATCTCTCGCCCTTGTCTCAGGCGCGCAACGAGCAAAAGTATCCCTTTGTCTTGTCAGTGTGTTATTATTATTTCCACACTCAACGCGCAACATACTAATAATCGCAACGCGTACCGCGAGCACACCTCAAGCTCGATCGATTCATGTAAGATCACACCGAATACATCATGTATTCGTTTGGTCATTTCTTATTTTTATCCTAATTCCAATTGTGCCGAGGAGGAGGCGTCGGTCGTTGGTTGTCCGTCGTCATCGACAAACAAAACAGAAACCCAAAACGAAAAGGATGACGACGAGGACGAGAGAGACTGACTCTTCTGCGCGCAAAAGTTCGTGATCATATTTCAAAAACGTAATCGATCGTCGCGATCATAATTTTTCATGGCGTTAAATATTGCGCGTCACAGCTTGTTAACCAATCCGCAAGAGATTCGCTCCCTTGCATCTGTGCACCCCACCACTCCTTGCAGAAGCAACAAGTAAAGCAAAAAAAAAAGGAAGAAAAATGCTGCGCGCTTGATCGTTGTGTCGTTTCGAGCTGTGGCAAGGCGTTGTTAATCGCGTTTACACGCTAAATTTGAGTTGGATGCTTGCACTCGCGCGCGCGGGCGCGCGTGTAGGTTCTCTTACAAAAACTCTCTCCAATACAAGAGGCAGAGATAAAGCATCGGGCACATTGTGAATCTGCTCGTTGTACAACTTGTTTTTGCTTCATTTATGTCCGATTTTGTCTGCTGTGTGTCTCTTTGCTGTGTGTGTCCCCAAAAAATTGTTCATTCCAAAGAATGATCGCCATGCGCCGCACCACGCACCATCGATCGGGATATGACAGCAAACAAACAGCAAACAAACGAAAAATGTTGAAAGCGCCTCTTCTCATGCTGTCGTTCCTGCCGCCGCGTTGTGGTGATCATCAAATTTGGAATTCCTACAGACGCCTAGTGAGCAGTCTGGACCACCATCGATCCTGTTGACATTTATTGTATAATGGGCCTAGGGAATGTGTATGCGCGGCGCGTTATAATAAAATAAACGCGTATCCTGGCACATTTATCACAAAACACGTGAGGAGACGCGATATCTACCCATATCGATTGGAATAAATCCATAAATACATAAAAGTGAGTCGGGCAATCACAATGATACCTCCAGAGGGACAAAGACGTTCAGCAGGACCACCAAAAAGGGCAACAATCATAATTTATTTATTAAATTATGCACATCACGGCACATCGTGAGAGCAAGAAAGGATGTCGCGTAGTGGAGTAAAATTCCAAGGAGGTCCTTTTTGCAAATTTTGCTGTGCGCTTCCATCTGCGATCGCGCAGGCGGCTCTTTGGACACTATCGACGACACATTTGGCCCCCAAAACGTTGGATTCTGTTGAATATTTGATTAGGCCGTTGTGGAGTCGTCCTAAAACACATACACACACACCAAGTCGTCATATTGCAGCCTGATTGTCTGCGAGGACAAGAACGGATTCTGCGAATACCGTGGAACACGGAAAATGAAGGCGCACAGCAGTACACTCGTACGTATGTGCACACCAGGGCAACAGCAGGAGCAACAGCAGCCACTGCGGCATCTCAACATCTCGATAGCCATCGCTAGTCAATTTATCATCGTGATGATGGGGCGGCTGGTGCGCTCGCGCAACCGCGAACGACAATGAACATCACAAGTTGGGTGGTGCTGCCGGTGGTGGTGCCTGGTGGAGACTTTGTTTCTCGTATGTTTTTTGCTGGCCAAGCGACACAACGGAAAGCGTTTTTGAAAGATGAGTGAATGCGCATCCTTCTGTTTCTGTCAGGGTTTCCAGTTTCTTTGAATCATTTTCTCAGGCCAGCACCACTAGTAACCACTGTGTCACTTTTTGTCCCACTCTCAAGGGAGAACCACAACAACAGTGCTAGCGAAGGCGAATGAACAAATTAAATTGCACGAAAAAAGCTGTCAGACTAACATGACACATTTGAATTTATAATCGCGTCCAATGATGGACTATCAATTGGAGAAAAATATGACTTGCTCTGGCATCGGCAAAGGAAGGCCATTCATCTGAGGGCTGAAGAAATAAATGCATTCTGTCATACTGGCGGCTATTTGACTGGACGAACTTGTGTTCTTGTGTGGTGTGTGTCACTGAAATGTTCGTCAGTTGTGGTCTTTTTTTTCTTTTAATTGCTAACCAAATTGAAACTGGACGGGGACTCTTGGGAAGGACAAGTATGAAAGAATTGGTGAGACCAATCACCTTGACAAAATGCTCCTCCTTTACTTCTGCTGGCGAGTGTGACAAGGTTTATGTTTAGTCGCGCGTCTTGCAATTTGTATCGAATTGAGGTTAGGAATAGTAAGAAAAGACTAGCGCTACATCTGTAGTAGGACAGCTTTAGTTAGCTAACGCGTTCAACTTGGTAAAGTACATACTTTCAGCTAAAGGAAGTAGTTAGACAATTACGTTAGTTAATGGCTAGATTGCATCTAATTGCTGTTAGATACATGCGCGAATAAAAGGTACAAGCAGATGTTATCATCTTGACGTGCTTGTGGATCGTAGAAATTTTAGCCGTTTGAAGAAAGTCATTTGCATTGAAATGACACTGGAAACTTTACATTCCTTTAAGTTACTACTAATGAATTTCTGTGTAGACGTGAAAAGCATGAGAATGGTCAGCAGGACAGCAATTCATTTGTCTACGACGAGGTGGCATATGCCGACAATGGTGATACCCTGGTGTTTGATAGATTCATACACTAAGCGAAGGACAATAAAGCGCTACTAGGAGTCAATAATTGGATAATCTTTCTAATCGAAGTGATTGACTTGAAAATTCCAAGAGAAGCAAGAGATCTGTGTTAAAACTAAGTAGATCACGCTTTAGAACAGCGCTAGGGATACTCTCAGGTTATTGCCTTCTAAGGAAGCAAGCTATGAGATTAGGAATATCTGTGAATGCCAATGCATTGCCAGGACTAGGCTAAAGTACCTTGAAAGATACTTCTTTAATAAGTTAGAAGAGGTTAGGTCCTTGAGCCATAAAACGATATATTTAAATTCTGTAGGGAAATTAAGTGCATGGAAGAGTTGGTTTAGGCTTTGTATCGTGAAGATTCGCAATGGGCCCATTATAGTGCCTTTTGTTGTATGATAACTTTAACCCTACTCAACCTAGAGATCTGTGTTTGATTTTATATTCCAAACTTAACCGCATTGAAGGCATTCATGGCCTACTGAAGACTTAAATGGGTATTCAGTAACATTTAGGGCTTCAAACCACCACTACTTACAAATACAAGGCATCGCCTGATGAAAGGTCTTGATTCAAAAGTCCATCCATATAATATATAATAGGACATACAAGATCGACATCCACAGAAGTCATGGAGACCAAAGTAAATATCATTCTGCTCGACGTTCAACAACAGGTCAGTTTAAGTTGAGCTTTGGCCCCTTTCGCCTTGCCTTGGTGCACGATTTTCGGATATAAACATATTATATGACTCTGTCAACAGGTTGGATAGGACCTTCACTGCTGGGTAAGAAGAATTGCTGATAGAAATGGCTGGGTGAGTATACAAATCGTGATCAATATTTTCTCAGGATAAACAAGCGTTTTCCTAACCCAAAATCGGAGCCATTATGCCCAGACTGCAGAAAGATAGACAGAAACTGATTATACGACACCGACGCTGACATTTGACAGGAGATTCACTGTCAGAATTCGTCATAGAAATTAGAGAAGTCGACAAGTTACCAACAAAGACAAGCTGACGGTTTGGAAATGGATTTCGATGCAGAGGTTGGTGTTTACGGTGATCGACAGCCAGACAGCCCTTAAACCTTTGGATTTTACTGCAGATTCTTCAGAAAAAGGATAGCAAGAATATATCATCTACCTACAAATGAGATATCAGGAACCAAAACGGTGACCGTATACTGGATACCAAGGCGTATGGATATCAAATATAAAAAATGAGCAAATAAACTTGCGAGGATGCGAATGGCTCTGTATATTTCTCAGCCTCTTCCCTTTGTGAAGGGTAATATAAGTTCTTTAAGAAGTTATTTGACGACCACTAGTAAAGCCAACATGCGCTGGATTCACCAGTATACCAGCGTAAGGGCTATGATGGGAGATATCCCTTTCTCTGGTTAAGCTTAGTCGCTGTGACTGAGGACTGTGCTATTGGATTCATGCGGATGTGTCAGGGTATTTTACAACTACTATTGCATACACTGCAGAAAGAAAAATTAAATTTGTCCGTCGTCTGCTGTGTGAATGTCCTATTCTCGCCAACAGAAGAAAGACCACTCTTGGCAGTTAGGTACTTCTGCACTGACCTCGAGGCTGAGACACTTAGGAAAAAGTGGCTGATGGTCTAAATGGGCAGTAAGTAACCTACCCAGGCTTTAAGTGTATTCAAAGACGACAATAGCGTCGATTCATCTAGGCAGTCTAAGGCTAAAACTCTGCAAGTAGCATATTTTGAGTATTAGATAACTGGAAATCACAATGAAGGGGTCAGAGCTGCATTCGTTCACTCTTCTCGTCACTTCATTGAGACAATACTACTACTATAATACTACTTAATAAAATGTTGTTCATTTCGAACTCTGCGTGCAGTTTTTGATACCAAAAGCAACACTTTTAACCAACAACTAAGCGTCAACCACTAGTCTTTAATGCATCCTCCAGTGTGTACAATATTGTAACTTAAACCATTCTCGAATTACGATGCTTAATACACTGCTGGAACTCGAGTTCAATTTCTTAAATCTTTGCTTCAATACACGTATTTCTACCCCTTGCAGTCCTAGATACATCTATTTTCCCATAACTACTACTATAAACTGGTTTACTGCAGTTTACTTTCCTTCGATAGGACCTAAAAGCAGTAACTCAACTCCAATTTATATGACAACAAGACAATGAGCCAGAAAGAATCACCCACTGTCATCCATACTTACTGATTGTGAACTTTCATTCATTCCAACCCGCCGAAGGTGCCGAATGACAATCGAAAAGAGTCTTGTAAGATTCCTAAGTTATTCCCCATTAATGTGACAACTCTCAAAGATAAGAGCGAACAAAACCGATTTAATAAAAACAAATTACGGATTCTCCTCGTCGTTGACAATCATAATTTGTCAAATACAAGCTCTTAAGCCGCATCACAGCCAACAACACAGTCAGGAGTAGGTACCACTCAGCTTCAGATTCGAACTTCAAAAGCCGCCTTATACGCACGTAATTAATCGCGTTAATCAGCATTAATTAAAACGAGAAACAAAAGCTCTTCTCTGGCGAGCAGGTCCAATCTCGGAGTCCATCTCTGGACCGTTTGCAGTCTCCATCTGTGTTTTTTTCCCCTTCGAATTTCAATCACACCTATTAATCATGGTACTCAACATGGTTCATATACGCTCGTACGCCTGCTGCTAATTATTTTTCAAAAACCGACTCAAATTTGGCACGCATTTCTAATGAGACATGAGTGTGTGTATATTCGACTTGAAATAGTCATGCAAATTAGTCGATTGACGCGGATTAAGCCGCGCTTGTTATGCTACGCTCACATGCGCCTATCGTGCCGCGCCGACAGAGTGAAGTGTTGACAGGCGAGCACCACACACACCAGGCAGAGTATCGAGTGATTTTCTTAAACACATTAGCGCTTAGTGTTGACTCTTCTGTCAGCGGATGATAGCACAGTAGCTGGGAATTTGACGGTTCCAAGTGGAATATGTAGTCTACTCAAAAACCGCCCACTTTGTGTGACGAGCGCGGATGGGGATTTCTACAAAAGTGTCACTTGACGCGAATTTGATGACAGCCATTGCGAGAGATGTCACTGATTGTCGCCGCCGCCGACGATCGACGACGATCGCTGATCGCTGATCGCCTGAGGATGGTTGCTGCTCCTTGAGCTCCCTCGATGGTAAAATTAGAATTCACAAGTTGTTGCGCAGTCGGTGCTATTAAGGTGACACCTTATTCGTCGTAGAATTCAACGATCGTTTTGCACAAACAGCGTGAGTGAGTGTGTATAGGGTTGCGTGGTCATGTGAAATTCAACAAACGTTCAACGTGTCATTTGGTCTCAGTAGTTCTGCTGTGTTGCGCTTTGTATCTGTACACATGGACAAGTTTATTTTGCCATAGCAGCTGGTACACACAGAGACTTAATTGGTTGGCATGATGTTGATGAGTCCGAGAGAGGCAGCCGAGTGAACGTGCAATGTAGGCGCGCAGCGCCACAGATTCCTTTTGGGGATATAAATTGAACAAGGCAAAGTAATAATTATGTCATTTAGCGAAACAATGAGTACACAGCGCGGTCTTATACAAAAAACGCCGGCGACCGCACATGTGCGCGCCCTGCAGCTGGGTTATACGTCGGTGGCGGCGGCAGTTACAGTAGTGGCAGTGGCACAGCCCCCGGAGAAGATTGCACAAAAATTCTAATTAAAATGTCTTCAATGCGTCAGTTGCGAGCTCTGAAGGATTCGCTTTGTGCGCTTTATTAGATTCCGAGGGGGAGAGAGTCCACCAATTAGGCGTGGCACCATCACCAGCATCAGTACAACAAAACAACATCAACAAGTGTTGAAAGTGACCGCCGTACAGTCGCCGCCGCCGTCAGACTCAAGTCATGTCTACGACTTCTCTACCACAGTGCACTTTGTCAATCTAAAGTGAAGATCGTCTCTTCCAGGAATTTGGGTCATAATTAATGTAGCATGCTGCTTGCAGCGATAAATGAATTGGAATGCAGCAGTGTAGCAGCAGCACAAACGCCTACCAGCAACGCAAAACTTCTCGATGAACACGAGCCCGAATCAAAGATTTCATCAATCATTACAATCAATGCGCGATCGTGCGATCGCTTGCTCTTCGGCCAGGTGTTTTGGGGAGTCAAAGTTACGCATAGTTTGTCACAGAGATCGCGGTTCGGAATTCTGACGACCCCATGCCGAGTGGCTTTCGTTGGGTTCATTGGTGTGCATTCATAACCTCTAGCTAGCCGCATGCTAGCCCATGATTTGTATGCGTCCGATCTGGTTGTGGTGGGCTGTGTTTCACGTGAATTACCCAACTATTACACATACGTTATTGTGTCTCGACAACGACAGCAACGACGACGACGACGTCTGTTTTCCACAGATTTCTCAGCTACACACGGGGGTAATAAAAACATTTCATTTTTCCCCCAAGAGAACCAACGAGAACGAAGATACATAGTACGAGTATACACAGACTCGGTGAGGTTTTCCACAGAAAATGCCTCTCCACAAGCACTCGTCTATGGAAATTTATTACCAGCGGCCCACCAGCTTACTAGCAGCTCACCAGCTTCACCTGGCTGGCCCACTGCTGCCGCTGTACGAGTATCTGTATCTGTATCTATAGATATCTGTAATTGTAGTTATACACCACCGTTGGACTAATGTTGTCTTTTGTCAGCCAGTTGAAAGCTTAAGAGTAAAATAGTGAGACTTGAAGATGGAAACTTCACATGACTAGGCAATGGAACAAGGGACACCAAACACCAAACAATGTAGCTAGTGTACACGGATTTTCATTTTTTTTTTTATTTTTTTTTTTGTTAAGAACGATTGCGAAATCAGTTCCGTTGCATGGTACATGAGCATAACGCAGAGGGTCGTCCTCCGAACTCTTCCACCACTCTGCATGCGTGTTATTACCTCGTTCATTTCCACCCATCCACCACCGACTGACTATCCACTTCCAGATGCCAAGTGCATTTTGGGTGACATTTTAATTGTTCCGCCTCAAGATCCGCGCACCGGATTAAATTGTGATTTTGTTAATGAGTAGCAACGAACAAAACTGTTCGACATTCAATTGGTGGAGAATCGACGATATCATCGGACTGCATCTGACAGATAGATGGGTCAAACTCTGGTTAGCAATTAAAAACAAATAAACCGCCGGGGATAATATCGTTGTAATTACACTCTATCGAGTCGAACCGATCATCTATTTAAAAGCCAATACGATGTGCGCGACTTTTATAGCTTATTTAACGATTTGAGTAGTTTTATCGTTGGGCCCTCGGCTTGGCTATAGATTTATTGGTTTTTCTATGGAAAGAAAGACTTTCTCCTCTGCGGCGGCGATGCCGCCACTGCTTTGCCCCTCATTTCATTTCTGGGGCTTCATTTGTGGAATTCCAATAAAACACATCATTAAGGTAATAAAAATGAATTGAAAACACAAATAAAAGACGAAAAATCACATCCACTGTGATGGTCAATCGCATAAAGATAACAAACAACGTCCAACGACTAAGTTTTTTTTTTTTTTTTCTTTCTTTTTGTTTCTCCTGTCCACACACACTTTCCTAGATTTAATTACCCAACAACTACCATGGTCGGTCGTTCCATTTGTACTCCTTTTATTGTTATGGCGAAGAGCATATAAAAGTCGTAAGCTTTTTGGCAAACCCTGTTCGAGAGTAATGGTGATGATTCTTCGACGTGTAATGTATACAAATAGAGGTGTGTACGATGGTTGGTTGTTAGGTATTTCGTTGTGGTGATTGTGGACCGACCGACAGACAGACAGTCAACGAAATGATTTATTTAAATAAATTTAATTAATTGCTAGACTCCCTTGAAGTTAGTCGAAAATCCGAGTCCAGCACTCACTAACACTTCTGGGAATTTCAGTAGAACCAATAAAATGGGGGATTCGAGATTTTAAGTAAATTTTCATGTGATAAGGAAAGCGCGCGGAAATTTCAAAGATTTGTATCGTTTAGATACAATTTAACCTGATCAGTATTCCTTTTATATGGAGAAATAGTCAATAGAAGTGTTAACAACGAAAATAATGGGATTTCGCATTAAAAACGGTCTAGTGTTTGAGGAATGCTAAAAGCTTCATTTTATGATGAAATTAGAACAGAACGAAGGAGAAGAAGGTGCAACCGTCAGAGGTGTGGTAATTCTTACCACTTGAACTCAATATCCTTTCTAAAATCTGTATCGGCCTGAACAACACTTTCTTGTGTGCATATATCAAGATGACTAGTAGATAAGAGTCTTTCCGGAACTAGGGACGAAAGCGATTTACGACAATACTTGATGTCACGTGCCGAATAGAAGTAGGACGTTACAGGAATTTAAGATTCGAAATGGTGTGCGGCAAGGTTGTATAGTGACACCACTGCTTTAATATTTTTTTTTTATTTTAGGGGTTTTCAAATGATGTGTGATGTTGTATTAGGATGGTATAGCCCGACACCATTCTAAACAGTTATAGATCAAAAATCCACGTGAAGTGGTTCATTAAATTGTAGACAGACAGTAAGCAGTGTTCCCACTTTATGTTTTTTCCAAGGTAGCGAACAAGATACAAAAAAAAATTTAGTTTCTAAGAAGGATTGGGTACCTTCTCTCTAGAAGCGATCGATACAAAACGAAAATAAAACTGAGCAATTTATTCGACGAATATGAACAACTACGGCGCATTCAAAAGTGCAGATTTTGCACAAATTATTTCACTAAACAGGCAACGTAAGCAATGTAGCATTGAACAGAACTTTTAATAATGCAAAAGGGCTTAAATTGCGAATTTGTAGTTTCGAAAACCATGTTTCACTCTTACAGATTTTTGAAACATTTTGTCTAAAAATTTACATTTTCGAACGTATCCTTCTAGATTGTAGATTGTTGAAAAGTTCGGATTAGATCACCGTATCACTGCGGCCACATGGAGCCTATTGTGATTTCCTCTGATCTTAAAGCTCACTCAATATACCCGATTTGGTGATGAACTCTACTATGCTTTAGAGTGCGCTTGCCGATAGGTCTTCTGCTTCAAGGTAGAATTTACCTAAATAACGATGACGCGTTCTGATTAGACAGTTATAGTGTCATAAGATGTGTTCTGCTGATTCTTCGTCTTCGTTGCACATTCTGGAGATGTTGTCTTGTGCTATTCCCATAGCCATGAGATGTTTTTTCCATTCGACAGTGCCCTGTAAGGAAACCTGTGGCTATTCGAATCTGACTCTTAGTTAATTGCACGAGTTGTTTCGTTCTTTTGAGGGAAGTATTTGGCAGAAAGATCTTGGCTTGTCTGTTACCTTCAGTTTCCAGCCAGTAATGATGCGCGTTTTCTTTTAGCCAATTTTTGATACAGCTTTTTGCCGTACTCACTGGTAATCCCTGGAATGGTCTTGGCATAATAAAGTTTGACGCAGCTCCTGTTCTGGCTAGCAGGTCAGCTTTTTCATTTCCTGAACGTATCCTTACCTGCACCCTTATTCAAAACATTGATTTAAGGGAATACGTAGTAGGTACATACGCAACAATACGTGCTTTATAGAACAATGCCTTGTTTTGACATCCTTGCTGATTTTCTCTAGCTCTGAACTTAATGATGTTCAAAGCTATTGCCTCGGTTACTATATCCTCCAAGCTGGTGCTAGAATGCCGAAATGAGCTAGCCTCGCTAGATGGGCAAATCAAGGTAACCCTGATTTGGATCCAGGGCACAGTAACATTTATGGAAACGAACTTGATGATGAATTGGCTAAGCAAGACTCAGCTCTTCACCGCTCACTTGCGGAATTAGTTCAGATTCCGCTTGGTGCAGTCAAAGCAGAGATGTCCTCAAAATGTCTTGCAAAAGCCAACCTGATATGAATCAGGCTAACAGACTGTGTCATATCTCGGAAGATGTGGCCAAACTACAGAAAAACAAAAAACAACCGACTTTCTAAACAGAACGCGTAAAGACATCGCCAGAATAACAGCGATAACCACGGCTCACTGGCCTATAGAAGTCCATGCAATCAAACTAGGCATCCCACACAACAAACACTGTCGCAGTCGAAACTGAAAATGAAACCCTTATCCACTATTTATGTGCCTGTCCGGTACTAGCTAGGGCCAGACAACGAGCTTTAGGCAAACTCTTTTTTCAATTCCCCTCAGGAAGTCTTAGAGAAAAACATCAAAGATTTAATAATCTTCTTAAACGCCACAGGTTGGATCTAGAGACTCTTCACCAACACACCGTCACATCCAAGTTACATGAGTTTGTGGTATCAATTGGCACCTAGTGCGAATTGGGTTCTTTTAAGTAGAACC
Source organism: Brachypalpus laphriformis (assembly GCA_945910035.1). NCBI lineage: Eukaryota > Metazoa > Arthropoda > Insecta > Diptera > Syrphidae > Brachypalpus > Brachypalpus laphriformis. Next base: position 161,553,657 of record OX246754.1, on the reverse strand, counting down.
ACCACACCTACCTACCTACCAAACTATGCACAAGGATAAAAAATAATTAATACCTTAAGGGTACAAGCAACAAAACTAAATGCTTGGTCACAATGGTTAAGCTAAAAATGGTGATATATAATATTAGTTGGGATACAGACGAACACACATAAGCCCTTATACCGTCGCATAGAGTGATCTAAGTAGATTGACTGATCAAATGGACAGACTAATAGGATTGCAGCATCTAATGTAAGTTCACGCAAGCTTTTCATTCAGTTCATTCAGAGTTATAGTTTTATCTTTTGTTGACTTTTTATTCAACAACTCGAGAGTCATGCAGAAAAATTCGGGAACCATACTTGCTTCTACTATTCCAAGGGCATTGTCTACAAAAATTTCGTTCCAACAAGCCAAACTGTGCGTTTGTTGCATCGTATTCATCGTATTCGGCCAGAATATCGCGCCGAAGGATGTTGGCATTTATTGTACCATAATGTGCCATTTCATCGATCGACACTTGTGCCCGATTTTTTCACTAAAGTCGCATTTTTACTGTCAACCACTCTCCGTATTCGCCACATTTGGTACCGTGCGACCCTTACCTTTTCGGAAAAATGCATTTGTCGATGAAAGGAAAGCGTTTTGTGGACGTCGAAGCCATCCAAAAGGCTTGTACTGACATCCTGAAGGATATCCCGGGTTACGATCTAAAACAATCATTCGGTATACTTTTACACCGTGTATACGTACATCGCTGTATTGAGTCGGAAGGGGACTATTTTGAATAAAATAAATCTGTTTTGCCAAAAACAAAAAAATCGTTGTTCTTCTTATTTTTAGAAAGTCCTGTTTACTTTGGAACGCACCATGATATGTACGTACATACGCATATTTCAAAATAAAAGCTGACTCGCGCTCTTCGCAATTTAATTTTTTTGTGAATAATCCTACAAAGTGTTGGAACTGTACTTTTTGGAAGGCTGAAATGTCAAAATTGTGACACGGTTTATGTCTACGAAAAAAACAAGAAACAAAATCAGATCTGGGTGTCAACAAATTAATTATCTCCGAAAACTTGTAGTCTTCACATAAAGTGCTCATTCCAAGTCGCACTTCCCAATTATGTCTCGTGGAGGCGCTGTCTTATATGCGGATGATGTTCTATTCAACTTATTCCGCTCTACGTCAACTAAATTTCAACTTGTCACTCAATTACATTTGGCCCTCATGGAGACTTTCCTGTTGGTCAGATTTTGCATGATCAGCAAAGAAATACTTGTTTGGAGTATCTGCTCTAAGGAATTAAAGCCTTAGTGTACCTACATACCCATATACAATTTTTTATTTAAATACTGTCATACGTCTAAGAGTTTAACTCTTTTAATGCAATTGCATGAAGTAAGTTTGAAATGAAGAGAAGCGATAGGAGAGAATTATTTCTGGTGTAGTGGTTTGAAACTCAGGTGATATTATAGTTCCATTCGCGTACGCAATATAAGGCGCTTTAAGGTGCTTTAAGGTGCTCTAAAGTGCTCGAAGTGTATTCGCTTACTGAGCGAACATGACAAATAAAGAGAAAAATTGATAAGTAACGAGTAGCGAGTATTTCCCCTCTGTGCCTGAATGTGCTCGAAAAATTTCTGCCGGCACGAACGTAAAAACTGCCAAATGATTGTCAAATAAGTCAAAGAGTTTTTGATTCCATGTCAAAAAGTCAATAGGCATAAAAAATAGATGCAAAGTGTATTGAAGAAAATGCTATGATGCGTGAATGTTCTCCCAAAACATTTCTTTTTAACTTAATTTAAATTTGTTCATTTTCACACGAGTTTAATTTGTTAATTATAATTTATTTTAATGACAGTTGTCTCGACTTGGCTCAAAATGGCTCGCTTTTCATTCGCGTACTTTTGCTTAGATTTTCCGCTCTCTGAAAGTTTCTACCCTCATCATATCATATATGAAAATTCATTAGTATTTGGCTCGGAAAGTACGCGAACGGACCTTATGTTTCAGTACATTCAATACATACTACACGAGTGGTGTCCGAACTAGTCGGGGCGAATTTTGCTGCAATTTTCGGATTCGGTTCTTCCTTCTAGGACTTATTTCGAGCAAATATTGAGATACTTTATGCGGTTAATGACAGCGTTATTTCATTTTATTACTAAAATACTTGAATGGATACATGGCTAGTACTTAAGCTGACCACCGTCATCCATTTGAATTGAAATGAAGCTAGTCTGCTGTAACCCAAACGTAATTTTTGGCCGACAAATCACACCTTCCACTGTCAGAGATATAACGTGAGTCAATTGTTGTCCAGTAATTAGTGCGTTGTACTTATAGCAGCAGGTTCAAGGTTTAACTCCCATAATATTCGAACAACATCCTGATCAACATCCGAAAGTGAATGTGTCATGATAGAGCATCTAAACGAAATGTCTTTAGATACGGCATTCAACATTGGGTCGCTTCCATGCCTTTGAAAAATATAAGGCAGGCAGCACGAATGCCTGCGAGAAGCTAGGTCCTAGGTCCATCATGGTCTGTTTGCACCTTTTTTTTAAATCAAATTTGTTTTGTTGAGTTTTATGTACATGTGGTCCTCTCGTAATGATTATTTAGTATCATTAGCAAAATTTTGTTCAAGGTATCTGAAAATTCGAAGTGACTTAAGGGGGATACTGGAGTGATTCTCTAGGAAGTACTTCGACTTACAAAGATCTTTCGTACTAACCCCTGAAGGAAAGCAAGTAGCGATGGTGTCCTAGCTGAAATCAAGTTCTCGATGGAAGCTTAAGATGGTTTGGGCTGAGAAAGAGATCAAATCAGATGGGGTGATAAACCCTTTATGAAAAAATTGCTGTCTACTGCGAGCGATGACGGGACATTCAAACATTATGTGCTTAGTAGTTTCAATATCCTCAAGATATAGTCTTCAAATGTCACATTGACTAATACCAATTTTCTTAAGGTGGTATTTGAGAGAGCAATAACCAATAAGGAAGCCTGTTAAGAACTTTGTATTATGTTTCTTCATTGCTAGAATTTCTTTCGATCTTTTACTGAAGAGATCAATCAATCTCCTTGCGTGTCTTAGACCTGTTTGTGATACCCAATATGAGCGCTTTTCGCGTTGTTTCCAACGATCTAGCTCAATTTTGATTTGGCTTGCAGGTAGGTCGCAAAAAGGTTCATGACCAATGAATTTGAGTTTGGAACCAGATCTGGATAGTTCAGCAGCAGTCTCATTGCTTTGTGGTCATGGACCCAAGTAAGTGAGAGGGTATTGTGTGCAGCAAGCTGCTTGAGGGTGGTAATTTAGACTCGAAGCTGAAAGATTTGAGAGCTTTTAGAGCTGCTTGGCTATCTGATATAATGTTTATGTTCGATTTTCGGAGGCCACTTCTGATGCATTCTCTGGTGCATAGCTCTATAGCATAGACCTCTGCTTGGAAGATAGATGTTTTCTGACCTAGTGGTACAGCAGATTTGAAATTGGGCCGATAAATTCCGGCATTCACACCATCTGTTATATTTGAGCCATCGGTGTACCAGTTTATTTATCGATTTATATGAGGGAACTGGGGGTTTTCCCAATAGGTTCGATTTGGAATGTTAATTTTGATGGGGCGATTCGGGTTTATTTTGTTGGATATGAAATAAGATACACATATTGCTGATGAGGTCAGCAGTGCAATTTTCTTTAGAATCTTCATATTCTCTATTAAATTAGGGTCCTTCACATTACTGAGAAGATGAAGCTTTAGAGAGCTGGCGGCAGCAGTTTTCTTTACTTTTATAAATCTATGTGACTTAGTTAACTATTCAGTGTTGGAACAGCGCCGTTTAAATTGCATTGAATTCCCTTAACTATCTTGACTAGCTACGCACTCAGTAGCAAAACACAAAAATCTCGCCACTTAGATTAAAATTATCTTCTTGGTTCTGAAATGAGCCAAAAGCTGTGTAAATACTTTCCCAGTATAACTCTGCATACGCTTTTGACATGATTACGCCACTTAAATCAAATAGTCTTGAATCATGATCACGTAGCCAAAGGGTTTGCGCAATTTGTATCGTTAGATCATATACTATAGAGCTGCGAGAACTGTCTCATTTAAATTAATAGTAAGCCAGTTGGTCAGTCGCAGTACACACGACTGATGGTTGATTTTTTAATAATCAACTTACTCGTACGTCTAGGGAGCAATCTCTTGAATGCAATGATTTCACGACCGACGTAAGCTGGAAAGCATAGGCGGGCGTTGTGCAGCTGTGATTGCTGTATACGACTCGCCGGCCAAAGCTACTAACATGATTAATACGAACATCCTGAAGAAAACTGACGTAAAAACGACGTTTGTTAGAAAAATAAATTCCGAGCTTGATTTGAAGGGCTGAAGACACATATGGTATTAATATGCGGATTGCACGCACTCAAGAGGATGTGGATGCCCTCACCCGCACAGCTCAAGCGCTAATCTCTAAGGATATAAGAGATACCGTTATAAAACATAACATAACATAGCAGTGGCTACAAACACGTTTTGTGTACGACTTAAGCTTCAACTTTAGCAAGTATTCCAACGCGCACCTTAAAATGAACTGAACTGAAGGTTCAAATATCCTCATTCCACCCGTAATCCTTCCACCAAACTATACCCCAAGGATTTGTTGGCAACTTTGTGACACAGATACAGAACCGAAACAGAAATCCACTCCAAAGAGCGCAACCAAAAGAAACAGAAAATAAAACGCCACCGATTGATGCTCAATTTTTAGTTTGACTGTCGAATTAAATTCGAATAATGACAACCTGCACTGCCTGTCGAAAAAAAAATGCCAAATGACGAATCAACAATAGAACCAAGACTGTGATTGTGCTTTTTTCCTCATTTTTGAGCGCACTCCTGCACAATACCACAAAAAGGTAAAAAAAAAAAAAAACCAGGTACCTTCCACTCGGCTCGTCGTTCGACGTCTCTCACGTTGAATGCTTTATTCCCAAAGTCAACGGAGGCCAAAAGAGGAACTGGCAATAAACTCCTCCGAAGAAAATTCCATCTCCTGTCGGCTGTGTGCATGTTTGACAACAATGGAGGCGCACAAACAGAAAGCAAACTACAAAAAAAAAAAAAATTGAGAAAGGCGTTTATTTTATTATTTTTCGATTTATAGATCCAATTACCCCTGTCAAGGGTAGAATATTTGCTTTTTTTTCAAGGATTTTCTCTTCTCAAAACCAAAACAAAACGATACATTACCACTTGGACCACAACATACCGTTGAGCGCGTGTCAAAAGTGCCCCCAAAAATGGAACAACGTCCACATTCAATTAACCAAAAGTCATACTCATAGTTTTGCGCAGCCTTTATGTCTTTTTATGGCTTTTTGCAGTCCATCTTTTATATTTTTCGAGTTATTACTTTCTTTACAGCCACAATCGTTGTCTGTCAAAAAAAAAAAAGGTTTACGATGACCTGACAGTACCTGCACAAGTCATACAGTACAAAAGCCTAGCACAGAAGGCTGAATGAAAAAAAAAAAAAGTGAACCTGAGTGTATTAGGTTGAATGATTATTTACCCAATGGGGCGACAAGCTCTCCCCCCTTAAGCACATACACACACTCCCGCCCCGTCCAACTATACATCAGTAGACCTGTAATTTAACGTTTTCGTTTTTCGAAACGCCATGGGCCATCTCATAAATCTTTGAATAGACATGAAAATTACAATGACAAAGTGAATAGAAAATGAAAATTGTCGGCTTTTTGGCTGAGCTGCCACCACCCCCGACAATTTGCGCTCCTGTTTTTGGATAGAGGGCGGAGTTGTTGTTGGTGTTAGTGGCTTTAAGGTGGTGACACATACCTACCAGAGTGCCCTTGCAGAATGAGTGTGTGGTTTTCTTTTTTTCAAGTTTTGTTTGGTACGAAAAAACGCAGTTCACCCACACAGACGAACGTGTGTATATCGATCGATTGTTTACCTATAAGGGTGTGAGCCTCGCGTAAGAATGCCATTAAAATCGCATTAGGCCGCAGAGAGAACACTGAAAATGGGAAATCGAAAACGAATGAACGACCACCGGTCGGTTGGTTATGTGATGAACTTGGGTAGGTTTCTTATGCTGCACACCCTTAAAGCGCACCCTTGAATGAGTTATGAGCTGGTTTTAGATTTTAGGGTCTATGGACGTATCGTCCGCCTTTTAAATGGTGTCCGTTTGATGAAATGATGATTTTTTTTTCGAATAATAAAAAAAAAAAAAAAATTTATAGTTTATACATTTTTGCATCAAAATGGCAGCACTACCCGAACTTTATGTGTGTACCTATACAAGTATAACAAGACATAGTTTCACTGAAAAATATATCTGAATATTCGTACTCTAAAATTCATAGAATGAATGTGTACAAATTTGTTTGTCAATTCATTGATCTTATGAAAAAGGTTGTTCTGCGGTATTTCTCGGCGAAGCGCAGGCCCTTGACAAAGTTTGACAAGTAGGACTAACCCATAAACTAAGATGCCTCGTGTCAAAACAATATGATGCAATCCTAAAAACATATCTAAGCAGAAGATTCTTCAGAATAAAACAGGAAGATTCGTACTCAGAGTTAACAGAAATTAAAGCAGGAGGTCCACAAGGTAGCGTGCTGGGACCCATTCTATATCTCCTATATACTGGTTATCTCCCAGAACAGGAAAAGAACACATTGGTCACATTTAGTGATGACACTACAACCCTAGCGGGAGGAAAGAACAATGTAAAATCAACACAGAAGCTACAATCAGCTGTAAGCAAAATTTGTAATTTGACCATAAAATGGCGAACTTAACTTAACTAACAGAAGATTTAATTATATTCCGGTAACTTTCAACCAAAAAGCAAAATATCTTGGAAAGACACTCGATACTAAGTTATAACAGAAAGAGCAACGAAAAGCCTGAATTGGAAATAAAATACAGAGAAATGTATTGGCTGCTAGAAAAGTATCTATCAATCTTTTATTATATCTGTGGTCACAAGGCATCACAGCATAAGTATACTTATGCCAAAAGTGAAATATTTTTTATATAATCTTCTCTCAGGAAGGCGAACCTATAGCGCTGCAACAGTACGCCGATATGTCTGGAATTGATTATCCGCAGCGGTTACTGAGTTAAGAGCAGGGAAGTGAGACCATAGACATCTTTAAATACTTTTTCTGAAATATGAAAACGGACTTATGCTGTTAAGTTTCGTGGCCACAGCTACAAGCAACCATTGAAGTCAATATGGACATACATACGAGTATGGTAGTCAACTATGGGCTGCACCAAAAAGAGCAGCGCAGACTTCGTTTAAAGATTTCAATGCACCAAGATACATAAGGAATAATGACCTCCACGGGGATTTAGGAGCCGAATGCGTCACAGATAAAATTGAGAAAAATGCACGAAGGCACGAATCGATGCTTTAACAATACCCTAACACTGAGATAGTACAACTTTTAGACACCGCAAACAAAGTGCGAAAGCTCAAAAGGACAGAGCCATTAGAGTTGGTCTTAACACCCACATTTAGAAGATATAAAGGTATGTATCTGGACATGTACATTGGAAAGTATGTATTACAAATGTAAAGAAGCAATAACAACTTGAGTGAGTTAAATCCCAACATACTTATATACATCAGTAGATACTACCGTTCGTCGAGAGATGCGCCGATGGGGCGGAACTCTGGAAGCAACAAAACAAACTTACAGCGCAGACAAACATTTTTTAATAAGTCTAGGCGACCTGATCACAATATCATCGAAGAGCACAGAGCGTGGACTGTGCTCCACCCGAGCCTAATCAAGGTAGACTAACGCCGGACATCAGCACGAAACCGATCTATTCTCTTAAATCTTTGGGATTTCAATTCAACGGGACATTTGAAATGGTCATTCATGATGGTCATGGCCGCCGAGAATGGGGAAACAAATATCTCAACAAGCCACCCAATACACAAATCTGCCAGATGACTTAAAATTGGAAAATGGTAGTACCGGAGCTGGCTTCGGTTGGGATTGAAAAAAGAGTTTAAATCGGATACCACCCTACAAAGCACTTTACGAAAAGTTTTATCGTCATTCTATGACAAGGTTTAAAGAACATCCTGCTTGAGTACCCTCCGCAGGCCAGTATTACATATGTCTTAAGAATAGTGAGATAAGAGCTCGATATTGCAGAACAGAAAGAGGTATGTTGTAATGTAAGGCTTGACATGCGAGAGAAGTCAGCTTTATTTGCAGAGAAGTCAGCAAATACTTAGACAGGACAACAGGACGTCTATGGAATAAACGCCGAAGCCGAGTGAAGCAACAAATTTCCAAATATTAACAGAGATACCAACAGTAAGATTTTAAAAATTTTGAAAAATTATTTGTAGATGCCATTCATAACTACTTCAAAGCTTCATGCAAGGTCCAGTGTCTCTCACAGCCGTTCGTGTTGTGGGTGTTATATTTTCGCTCAAATAGAATGCACTTACTGATTTATGCCGTATCCGAAGAGCAGAGTTGCGAAGCTTTCTCATCACAGTTTTACTTTCGATTGTTTGCCAGACGTTCAGGAGAGATGAAACCGCTAAAATAAATCAGATTTTCTGGAGTTCGAACTTTGAAACTGGCACTCGGTTGTCAAATGCTTTAACTATTGCTCCTGCATCGGCAAGATATTCCTTGTACAATCCACCTGCTCTAGACATCTCTAACAATAGAATAATAACTAATAAGTCTTGACACATGTAGCCTAACCATGCGAGACAAATATGGCCACAATTGGATAAAAGAACAACAAAACGCCTGCTACTAATCAGCGGACCACACATAGGTATCATAGTTGGACTGTTTACTGGTTTACTAGGCAGGCACGCCACAAGGCTTGGAATTCCGGCCAATGACTTTTGCCGCAGCTGTATGGACGAAGAAGAACAGGAATCCCTCTTTCTTTCTGTCCTTTTTGCTCTCACTCTTTCTGCCCAGCACTATCCTCAGCTAGAAAACAAACTCTCAAGGAATACTTCTTTGAGGAACTTACAGATATGGCCGACTCGGAACTCAACAGCATCTGGAAGTTAATCCAAAAATCAATATGGTTCCAAGAGTAATATAAGTAACCGGTTCACGTGGTAACACAATGAACCTCATTTGGTCTAAGTGAATCCTGCCGGTTACGGAGGATAGCCACCTAGCCTAACTTAACCTAATCACAGTGTCCACAACTATTATTTTATTTATCTAGAATGTCTTTAATTACCATTACCACTGGTTATATATTCCAAGCACCGTTTCGGATTCAAGGACTATCCCACATTCCGAATTTAATATACCATATTTCTTTGAAAATACGTAGTTTCCCAACGCTTAACTATCGAATCGGGACTCCGCCCTTATATGTGCATAATAACTTGTATCCGAGTTGACGATTGTGCATGCATCTATCACACACAAATCCTTTTATTTTAAAATCGTTTCAACTCCAGTTAAACTGGAATGAAGATCAACGTGAACAAATCGGAAGTAATGGTCGTTTCCAATATACCCATTCAGTGCACTCTGCATGTTAGTGGAGTCCCACTGAAGCAGGTGGATAAATTTAAGTACCTCGGGGTCTTATTCACGAGTGATGGGAAGAGCAATGGCGAGTTATCCTGTAAAATTGGTCAGGCTGGATCAATTTTAAGAGAGCTTGGTCAATCTGTTATAAGGAAGACCGAACATAGTGTTCAAGCCAAATTATCGGTTTTTAACTTGGTGTATGCTCCAACTCTCACCTATGGTCATGAAATTTGGGTAGTGACTGAAGGAATAAGATCGCGGATATCAACTGCCGAAATGAGGTTCCTTCGAGGTGTTGCTGGAATAACTCGTAGGGATCGAGTGCCCAACACCAGACTTCGCAAGACGCTCAATGTTGATTAGCTACTTCTCCAACCTGAACGATCTATGCTTCGACGGTTTGGTCACGTAGTGCGTATGCCCTCACACCGGCTTCTAAACGTGCCATGATTGCCATCAGGTAGGCGACCCCTCGGTAGGCCTAGAAATAGATGCTTGGATGAAGTCCGACATCTCTCCTGGAGCCATCTGGGGATTCCTCCTGATGAGTTGGAGTCAATGGCGGAAGATGGAGAGTCCAACTGAGCATCCTACCCCCGCGATCCTCATGAAGGATTAGCGGGCCATTGAAAATGTATAAATGTATGTACATATGTGAACTCCAGTTAAGGAAGGCTGAACTATGCAGATAAGTTTGCATGAATGGATTTTGTGCTAAAATATATATTAAAAAAAAAAAAAACAAAACAAATCAAACTCTATCTACTATTACTCCTCTAGGTGTATTTTTGGTAGCTACGCCAACAGACCTTTGTATCGAATTTAATCTATTTACTCAGCCTTACTAAATGCTACGCAAACTTTAAAAAATAAATAAACATAAAACGATCAATAGATATTGATATAATATGTCTACTCACCATGTGTTGGATGGTAGCCAGTCGAATAGTATCTTCTGTGATGTCCGGAACTTTCCAGAGCATAAAATGCTCCCATATCGGATGCATCAAGGCCACCCGAAGTGCCACTTGATAGGCCCTGATGAGCGCTGCCGCCCGCCCCTAGTCCATTGGCATTTGGTGATCCACCAAGCCGCGGACTCTCGTACCAACTGCGAGCAGCTTCCGCTGTTGAAGTCATATCCATTTCGAGAATAATTTTGAATGTTTTTTATATAAACACTTGTAACACGAAAAAAAACTGTTTTAACACTATCTATAGTGTATTTTAAAATAGTTTATTTTATAAATAGTTTAAACTACGTCACAGTTTGTGATGTCACTTCATTTGTTGTTAAATTGTTGATTTTTCAAACTTGATAATACAATCCTCTTGTGTGACCTACAAAAGAATAAATAGAATACAAAATTTAGAATATTATATACATTCGAATTAGTTCTGGTAATATTGATGGTTTTGGTCAAACTGATATGTGTTTATCACATCGCACAACTTCCACTCCTGCACACTTTTCTTATTAATTTTTTTTTTCTTTAATCAAAAAAATGTCAAAAAATCCCGCACTCTACCAAGTCAGAGTGGTAAATTAAAAAAAATTAAATGATTTGTGGAAAATTAAATTTTTATTTATGACCCAATGACAAGTGATTGAATAAAAAGGCAAACAAAACTCATGCGTTACCATAAAAAAGTGAAAATGAAATAATTATCAGTAAAAAATATCGAATATCATTATCAGTAACCAACAGTTGTTGGCGCGGCCGATAACGCCCCGAACTAAGTAAGTGATGACTTACTACCTTGGCGCAGGTGGTTCCTAAGTCTTTCCAAAAATTTATATAATTATCGTGTGTATATTTTCTGGTCGATTGATCAGGTACACCTTGTAAGAAAGTGATTCCCACACACAAGGACTCTGTTGAACCAAAAAAAAATATTGTTTTGGGAATACCTGCGGTTTTCACACTAAATACTGCATTCATGCTTCCAAATTGTTGTTGTGTTGCAACAGTAAATGAAAAGGATACTGCTGCGGTAGGTTTCAGAGTTGGCGCCCGCAGAGGTGTTTGCCCGCATTGTTTGGTGAGGTGACACTTTGTTTTGTGTTGCTGTTGTTGTTGTTAGTGATTGAGTTTTGATGGGCCATGTGATTAATGGAATGATGATTAGTACCCACCATATACCGGCGGGTAAACAGAAGAGATTTATTGAGGTTCACCTCAGGCATTGCAAAAAAAAGGACGATGCAAGCTGAAAGGAGTCTCTTTTATGACGACAGTGTCATGTTGACTTTTATATTGGCTTGAGAACTTATTGTTGCAAAGATATTTTCAAGAAGTTTTCGGTCATTAATTGTGTTTGTCAAAAGGTATAATCACTTATCTGGTGGTTCTTTATGGTTTCAAAAGAGACACTTGGAAGAGGTCTTCAACAATTGACTGAAACGCTATATCGATTGATCTGGCGTTTTGACTAATCAATTAAGAGATAGTAAGGTATGCCAAATATGCCTATAAGACAGGAAGTCAGTTGAGGACGACAACCATCTAAACAATCTAACAATGTTAAAATCACTAAACTCTGCCATGGAATTGCTGTTCAACTTTACAAAATGGCAGCTATCTAAGAGTATAATATAACGCATGGGAAGCCAAACCATCTCCTTATAACTAGTAATATTCAAGCAAGTATCGGCAGATCTTGGAGAAAACCCAAGAAGTCCAAATCGACACTCACCATCTCTTTATTGATTTCAAGGCCGCCTATGACAGTATCTACAGGCAGGAGCTACATATATAGAGCCTGGTTTACTTTTGAGACATCCCTGCCAAACCTGTCCGTCTGTGCAGGATGACGATGGCGAACGCTGGCTGCTCCACCAAGGTAGGTAATGACTTCACCGAGAACTTTCATGTCAAAAAAGGTTTTAGACAAGGTGGCGCGCTGTCATGTGGCTTCTTTAATATTGTACAGGGTCATCCAACAAGAGGCGTCATTTTAAATTTCGCGCCACTTTTGAACTGTCCAAATTCAATTATCATTGTGATGACTTTTGACCAGTAAAAACTATGAGGTTATTAGATATGGATCGATACACACTCCAACAACGTGTTGAAATAGTGAAAATTCACTACAAAAACGGCGTAAATATCACGGAAACGTTTCGTAAAGTTCGTACTGTTTTTGGTTATCTTCAGGCGTTATCTTGCACAGCTATAGTGAATTTGATTGATAAATTTGAACGTCTGGGACAGGTTAGCGATATGAAGACTCCAACTCGTGTTCGTCCGGTAAGGTCAGCTGAAAATATCGCCGCCGTAGCTGAGAATGTGACTGAAAACCCAGGTGTGCCCATTTCGAGAGCATCACAGGAATCGGGCCTATCCGCAACCACTTTGCGCCGCATTTTGTATAAAGATCTTGGCCAAAATGCTTGTAAGGTCCAGTTGACAAGGGAATTGAAGCCAACAGACCACGCACAATGCCGAACTTTCGCTGATTGGGTGCTGGAAATAAATGAACAAGATCCTGATTTTTTACACAAAATTATTCTGTGTAATGAGGCTCATTTTCATTTGCTTGGATACGTAAACAAATAAAACTGTCACATCTGGGGCTCCGAGAACCCAAGAGAAATAGTGGAACAACCTCTCCATCCGCAACGAGTGACAGTTTGGTCCGGTTTTTGGGCTGGTGGTGTCATTGGGCCGTATTTTTTCAAAAATGATGGTACGACCGTTTCAGTGAATGGATTGCGTTACCGAACGATGTTGACTGATTTTTTTTTGCCTGAAATTGATGCTATGGACGTAGACGACGTGTATTTTCAGCAGAACGGCGCCTCATACCAAACAGCTAGTGAAACAATGGCCCTATTGCGTGACAAATTTCGTGGACGTGTGATTTCTCGAAATGGAGACTTCAGTTGGCCGTCGAGATCACTATTACACTTTTTCCCTTGAGGCTATGTTAAAGATAGAGTCCACGTCAATGCTCCATCAACGATGCATGCACTAAAAGAATATATCAGAGCTGTTATTCGGGAAATACAGCCGCAATTATGCGAAAACGTGATGAAACATTAAATCAAAAGAATGGCTATTTGTAGAAAAGAGCCGACGTAGACATTTGGAAGATATTCACCCTGATTGTCGTTGGCGTTTGTCGCTTTTCGACGATTGTCGTTTTATTCTTTAGATGTAGCACGGATCCATTTTCATAACTTTTTCACTGTGAAAGAGTTGTAATAGTATTTTTCACGACAAGCAAATTGCTTAGTAAAGTTTATCAGTCAGCAGCTCGTAGCTATGAATAAAACGACAATTATCGAAAAGCGACAAACGCCAACGACAATCAGGGTGATTGTGTTCCATTACTAACTTCACAGTCTGTACTTAAGGTTCAAATAATAATATCACCACTTTTCATAAAAAAAGGTTTCCTATTGATTTAAAATGACACCTCTTGTTGGATGACCCTATACTTGAACGGCTTGTGCAAAATTCACAAGCCAACACCAGAGACACAATCTATAAAAACTCCGTTCAACTGCTTGCATGCGCCCACGAAATTAACATTATTGGAAGAACTCAGCGGGCTGTCACTGGTACATTTGCAAGCATCAAAGCAGAGACGGTCAAAATGTGTTTAGCGGGAAATGAGGGCAAAACCAATGATATGCTGTTCACAAGAATTGACAATCGACGCCGACGAATTAGACAGAACGTCACAGCGGACAGCTACAACTGCGAGGTAGTAAGGGACTTTGTCTACCTTGGGTCTGCTATAAATTCTGAAAACGACATCAGCTCAGAAATCAAGCGAAGAATAACTCTTGCCAGTCAAAAAACTGCGTATTGGATGTTTCGTATGCCTAGGACATGTAGAGTGAATGGACACCAACGCTCCGGTCGCAGAGGCTTACAATCTAACCAGCAGGAACGAGGCAACAAAGGACCTCCTCGCCGCAAAAAAGATATAATAAATTGCAAATATTTTCATTACTGTGAAATCTGGGATTTACTAGCAACTAACCAATTCACGTCATATTATATAATTTAAAGAAAGGAACTATACAAAGACATGGTTCAAACTACTGTATAAAAATTTAACGTCAGGTTTGGCGTGTGGTTAACAGTCGCGGACTTCCACTCTTTAAGATTAATTGATACATTTTGTGTGCTGTGCTTTCAATTCTTCTCTAAGCAACATTTTTGTGGACCCTAAAACCATCAGCGAGGGATTATGCATTGTTTGATAAGAGACTTACGCAATCAAAACAAAATCAAAGGCAATGGTTTTTCGCAAAGGAACAGGACGCATGGCTGCAAATGGAAGTTGGTTGTATGGATCAGAGCAAGTAGAAATGGTTAAAGAGTACCAACACCTCGGCGTAACTATAAGGAGCACCCTTTGCATGGAAAAGCACATCTCTAAAAAACTAGCCGCCTCGAAAAATGCTATCGGAACAGTTTGGCGAAAAATATATGGAAATAAGGACAATGTTTAGCTCGAAATATAAAGTATTTCAAGCGACATCAGAAGCAATTATGCTTTATGCTGCGCAGTCATGGGGGTGGCGGCAGTATGAGACTACGGAGCAATTGCTGCGTTTCTACATAAAACGGCAATTCAGACTTCCAAATACCACATCAAACTATATGTTGCAAATAGAAACGAGATTGTCGCCGCTTTTCCTCACCTCGCTAAAGCTTCATTTTGATTACATAGTATAGTTACTGTACTGTACTCTAATATGCATACTCTAATAGGAGTCATTAAGGGGCATAAAACCATGCGGTACCACATGAAAAAACTACGTGTGATTAACGAAGACCTTTGTAGAGGCTGCGGCGACGAGGAGGCTCAGGAGGACACCGCCCACTTTCTCTGTCATTGCCCAGGTCTCTATCATTTGAGAAATAAGCTCCTTGGACAACACTTCTTTGAGGATTTAGAAGAGTTGTCCAACAGTACAATAAATGACATCGCAAACTTCATCAAATCCTCTGGATGGTTTGTATCTCGGGCACAGTAAGTACTAAATGCTTTCTTTAGGATATGTACAAAGACGATATTTTTCCACGAGGAAGGGATTCTCTATTCTATCCCCTTTCCTCCCATGGGTATCACAATGGGTCTATATTGACCTGAGTGTGGTGTGGAGGTTTTCCATCCCTCTACACCAGCCCACTTACCTAACCTAACCTACTGTACAACCACAACGAGAAAGTTGCTAAAAAGATTGCAATAGCCGTCATACGTTGCCAAAGTGCATGGTTTGAAGAGTGGAAACATCTCGCCGAAGCTTGCTGCATGCCTTTTAATCTAACGCTGGAAAACCTAGTAAAATGGAAACCGTACCTATAGAGCTTGTTGGAAAAACGGCATGTTAAATTTAGGGAAGAATATATTAAAAGAGCAAGGAATTCACAGCACAGAGCAATATACACAATTCTTCAGTACATCCTAAATCAAAACAATTATTTCTACAATGGCTTCAGCACAGAAACAATATCAATGATATTTTGAGCAAGAGGTGCCTTGGAACTAAAAAGAAAAAGCGGTAAGCATACTATTATTAACTTGATAGTAGTATTGACTACGTAACTGAAATTCTTTCGAATAAATCGAATATATTTGACAGTGCCAGATCCTCTACGTTTGAACTGAAACCCTGTTCTGAATCTAACCCAAAGTTATGATACCAATACGCAAGCAGGTAGTAGTTGCAGCGACGGCATTCTGCACAGTGCAATGCGGGAGCTTTAAAGCATCTAAATGAATGCAAAGTGAAGATTTAAGTAGACCTTAGAGAAAACAGAGTTTTTGTAAATATTTGCTAAGCTTAACTAGAAGAGACGATTAGCATAGAATTTTGATATCAAACAACTACCAATATTGATGATTGTTTCATGGGACTATCTGCAGACTAAGGTACTCATTGTTATGGAATAGGCTGATTATAGCTTAGAGCCGGCAAGGTGAGTCGTATGTACCTATATCCGAAGTCTGTGTCCTTCTATAGCCGATTTGGAAAATATACTTTGAATGCTATGACACGTACCTAGGAGATAACAAAATTTAGGTCTTGCAGGATCTGTTCAAAATTGCCCAAAGAACAAATATCTAGCAATAGCCCAGCCTTTGCGTAGATTCGATATAGTCGCACTGTAAAGAGTTTCAGTATAATTTAAAGTAAGCGTCCAAACGGAATGGACACAGTGGACACGTCATACGCGTGGGATATTTTTGAGAGACTGCTATCGGTTTTCATAGCTGAACCTTATTATTGCATTTCTGGTGAAGATTAGTAGGGCTTTGACATCGCCAAGCGGAACACTACATTGCCGAGATGGCTAATGCGCTGTGGTCACCATTCTTACCTCGCTGATACAGATTCGAATCGCGTATATCGGTATTCATACTAAACTAAAGCGCAATAAGAATATACACAGCTCAAGCACATGGCCAAAGACCGTAGGAAGAATGCTATGCAATCACTATACGGAACTGAGCATAACGACATTAGCAGTGGATTTGCTGGCACCCGACGCATTCAATACATTCAATTGGACGCGTACCTTTAGTATGCATGCTAAGTATTAGATTTGCTTTGCAGTAAAGTTGTTGAAATTGTTTAGAAAGTACAATAAAACTTACTAAGCTCACAAACAAAACCAATCTATCGGTAGTCAGAAGTTTACAGAAAAGCCAAATTTTTCATGTAAAATCTAGATATCACTGATTGCAGTTCACGCTATATACTCGTATGTATCATTTTTTTTTTTTTTGTTTTTATAATTTACGTGCACTCAAAGGGTTATGAATACCTTTAGCATGTTTACACACAGTGCGGGCGTTGGAAAGGAAGGATAGAGAGGGAGAGAGAGAGAAAGATTTTGGTGTAGTGGTTCTGAAGCTCAGTTGTTTATGCTTCAGCTATTCTCCGGGGGTGGATTTTTGTTATTATTGTCTTTGCTTCTAATTCACAGTACTTTTTCCCCGATAACCGATGTTAAGGGCAAATCATCATCAACAGAGCGAACAATTTTTCCAGCCACATGACCAAGCTACTGCCAGTGTTATGCCTTCGCAGTAGTGTTCATAGAAGCTTAATCAATCAATTGCGAGAATCTTGACTCCTAGGTGAATCGAGCGCAAATTGGGTTACATTTTTTGATAAATTGGCGGAGTTGCTGCTGATTCTCGGTAAAAAAAAGTCACTAGACTAGAAAAGTAAAAGTCGCTAGAATTCACTAGAACGTTTAGAAATCGCTAAAAAGCCACAAGACTTTTGAACTGATAGAGATCAAAAAGTTACTTTAGGTTGCCCGAAGTCGGCAGAATCCATATATATAAATACAAATCCATCGATAAAAGCAACATTTAGACGATTTGAAGTGGTTTTGTATATCTGGTTAGTTCCTCTTCTGCCCATTTCCCTTCCTATCGTATCGGAGGTACCTGCCTAAATAGAAAAAAATAATAGAAATCAACAGAACCAAATGGAAAAGTTGCTGAAATTCAATGAGATCTAAAGCGGATAAAAGAAGGTGGTAAGGTCATTACTATCTTTTGACGCCAGGCCCTAGATTCATTTTTATGTTGCTGTCATTGTGTAAAAGTCGCTAGTTCTGGTGATAAAGTTGATAAAATGGCAACAGATGTTTATGTATGTTTTTTTTCCAGTCGTAGATACACATTTCTCAATAAAAACCATCTCAGAAAACTATGAAATAACAAGAACCCCAAATTAAGTAAACAATTCTACTCCAAATACTAGACATTGAAGTGTTTGGGATAATAGCAAACTTTTGGTTGTTGTATCTGAAATTTTGGTGCACAAGTTTTACATATAGCAACTCACCTCAAAATCGCTTTGCGCCTTTTGGATTTTAAGATATTTTTATTTGAACATTAGGCACATGGCTTTGCGCAGAAGAATGGATGGAGACTGTAGCATACTATGATGGTTTTAAGTCTCTGGAAACAAAATGACTAAATCAACTTAATAAAAGTCTGCCTATGGTAAAGCATGAACAAATTGAATAGGCACAACGACTATTTCATGTAGTAGGAGTTGAACGAGGCCGTAAAGTGGTGCCACAATATGGGTTTCATTTTCAATGCATTCAAAACCAAACTAGTACATATACGTGGACCTAAACCTAAACCTGATTATACAATATGAAAATGGAAGGTGCTCTACAGCGTCTGCGCAAAATATTGGAGTGATCATAGATAGTACTTTCAGATGGGACAAACAAATTTAAAAAATAAGATCCGACGTGAAGAAGGCAATTTTCGGCATGGTGCACTTGAGCAGCCATTCTTCGATTCATGTGCTAAAACAAGTCTACTATGCCTTTGTAGAGTCGAAGTTTAGGTATGGTGTTATGACATGGAGTAACACAGCAAGGGGGTACTTTGTTAGGTTAGTATGGTGGCAAGCCCCCAGCGGAACGAACAACCTAACTGCCACAACAAAAGCGCAAAAACTAGCGTGCATTGGCATAACTAGTGCAATGCGAACGACACCTACAGCATGACTCTAGCCCATTCTCAACCTGCTTCCGCTAGACGCCTTTATACAAGCATCGGCCGCTATCAGTGCCGTAAGACTAAGCCAAACAGATAGCTGGAGACCAAATGCAATAGGTCATACTACGACCCTACAGGGATATCAAGGCAATGTACCTAATACAGACTGCACGACTTCACGAGACCATTTCTAAGTTCCTATCCGAGCACGGAAAAATGGAAAAATGACAGAACACA
The DNA here is from genome assembly GCA_945910035.1 of Brachypalpus laphriformis. Taxonomy (NCBI): domain Eukaryota; kingdom Metazoa; phylum Arthropoda; class Insecta; order Diptera; family Syrphidae; genus Brachypalpus; species Brachypalpus laphriformis. Next base: position 161,534,336 of record OX246754.1, on the reverse strand, counting down.
TAAGGAGCGATCCATAGCTGTGTACACCGATGGATCCAAAATGGTGTAGGCGCAGGCATCTTCTCTGAAACGCTTGGCATCTCCTTGTCAGCATGGATTCCAAAATACAGCAGGGTTTTCCAGGCAGAGGTTCTAGCAGTGACAAAAGCAGCGCATGAGACTGTGATGAGGGCAATACCACGGGAGGATATTATCATCGACAGCCAGGCAGCGATAAAAGCAATATCTGCTACAGAAATAGGGAAAGCAGACGAACTGGCTAAAGGAGACTCAGCACTAAGCACGGACCATTCCGACCCGTTAGTTACATCCCGCCTTGCACACTCAAACTCGAAGCAAGAAGAACGGAGACAAACAGCAGGTGGACCTCTCTGGATACTTGTATCACCACGAGGTAGCTATGGCCTACATTCGACAGAGCAAGAACCAATAGACTTATGCAGAGGGATAGAAAATCCCTCTTTACTCTCATAAGAGTCATTACAGAGCATAGAACTATGCAATACCACATGAAAAAGTTACGTGTGACGAGGAGGTTCAAGAGGACACTGCCCACTTTCTTTGCCACTGCCCAAGCCTCTACCATCTAAGAAATAAGTTCGTTGGACAATACATCTTTAAGGATATAGAAGAATTGTCCAACAGACCGATAAGCTTCATTAAATCCTCTGGATGGTTTGTATCACGGACACAGTAAGTACTAAATGCTTTCTACCAGGCTATGTACAAAAGACGTTTATATTTTTTTTTTTCCATGGGTATCGTAATGGGTCTATATTGACCTGCGTGTGGTGAAGAGGATTTCTATCCCCTACACCAGCCCACTAACCTAATATAATGGGGTACTACTTAGAGGATCTCCAAAGGCTTTAAGACCCCGCGTTACACATAGTATTCAAAAAGGCGACACGGAGACGGCGAGTTTAAGGTGTTAAGTGTGGACCATATATTTAAACTGACGGTTACGCTGGAATACAAAAAGACACACGGGCTCAAATGCTAATCGCACACAATATGAATACGAGAAGATGGGCCAAAAATCGACTGCAAATTCCAACATTCTGCAACGAATATGGTAAAAGACAATTGGGATACGTTGTACCAACAATGATAAATAATATTCCACCAAATTTAAAGAAACATAATGAGTGCTAATTTGGGGGAACAAATATTGAAGAAACACTGTTATCTTAGAATATTGTAAACATAATTGAACTGAATAAATATATACTTTACAAGCTTTTAGAAGATTGTTAATCTCACTGAATTAAAGAAACATCCACCATGTAATTTGATAGATAAATGACATAACCTCATACTGTTTGGTTGCATTCAAGTTTTCTGCTTTCTGATATTTAATGAAAAACTTTTGTTAGAAGTTCGATTGTCTTATAAACCGAAGGCTTTTCATTTCGTTGGTCCATATACATTTGTACATATGCATATTAGATACGACGTGCGACCTTTTTTGTTTTTTGTTTTTTTGTGAATCACTAAATTCCATTGTGTGTGGTAAATAATTAAACAAAAATTGTTCGTTTGAATGTAGATAAACTTGTTTCACAGGGTATCCGATTTCTTAGCAACAATGTAAAAAATATTCTTTCGAAAATTGATTTCATTATAATGCACATTATAGGCGGGGTAGTTCATTTATTTTTGTCACTTTTCTACCAATAAAAATTAATACATATCGATAAACTTTATGAACTTAATATCTCACTGATTGCTTCCAAATTTTAAAGACTAGAAAATTAGGGCGACAATTGTAAGGATTTGAATGCACTTGAAATATTTTACTAATGATCTGTTGCAATCTTTAACATACTTTTCGATTGAAACGACATGTAAGACAAATTTAAGCATGTTATTTGGTATTAAACAGATTGTAAACTGCAATGGTTAATAAAGTACTTCGCATCAGAATTTCGCATTTTGTTTAGAACCCAGACTGCCAAATCAGTCAGATTTGTGAACAAGATCCATCGTTTTGGGAAATATCTACAAAACGCTCTATAGCCGAAATTATATTAAACACATTTGGCTGCCTGCCAGATTATCAGATTGATATATTACTTACTTACTTAGGTGGCGCTACAGTTCGGGGCGATTTCATTTTTCTGAATACGTCAAGCGAAACAGCTGACTGCAATCAAATCAAAACCAAACCTCAAACTTATTATACCGGTAAGCATTCCAATACTTTGCCAAGTAAAAATGAAATTAAATTCATTTTACGTGACTGTGGGCCCAACTAAATTCGATGCGAAGAAGTCCTGTCAACGCTGCAAGCTAGAAGCTGCAAAAAACTCATCATCCAGTACGGCAACGGTAATGCACCTCCGGTGAACAAAGCACGGAACCATGGCATAGAAGTGGAAATATATTAATTCAAATTCGGACCCGAGAGGGTGGACATCATTAACTCCGATCTGACGATAGGACACGCTGGCGCAGGAACTTGCATGGATATCCTGGAGAACAGAAAGCCCGGTCTAGTGGTCATCAACGAGAGTCTAATGGACAACCATCAGGCTGAGTTAGCCGAACAACTGGCAAAAGATGGTCATATCTTTCAATGCAACCTGAGCACGCTAGCGAAAACCTTGAAAACAATCGATATCGAGTCATTGGTGCCATATGAAAAGGGCAAGAGAATGCCTGCGTTCATCTCGCATCTAAAAGGAATGATGCGGTCGTAATATTAAAGTGTATGTCAGTATCTAAGTATGAATGTAAAGGCTTTTAGAAACCGAACCCGGGCCACAACGAACAAGCCTATCTATTTACCTCGGTCTTTAGCTAATTGCCTCCAGTTGCGCACTCCAAGTTGGTCGAGGTCTCTTTAAACTTATGCGCGCCACTTACGGCGAAGAGAAACTCTACTGCGTCGTCCCTCCAGGTTAGATTCGAAGATTGATATATTGAAGTAGTTTCAACTAATATACGTATAAAATGAAGGTGGGTTTAGACGATTAAATGGATAAGATCGATATATCGACTAAAACTTAGTCGCAAGGACTTCTGAAATACTGTCGGTATCCTAACTGGGCACACAGGAAAATAAGCAGACCGGCTATGTCGAGTACCGCAGAAGCTGCAGGAACAAAGAAGAAATTGAATCTATTCGCACCTGGTGCGCGGTTCTCCTGCACTGGCCTGTAAAAGAAGATCTTACTTTTGACAGTTACTTCTTTTCAGAGCTGGATGAGCTACGAAAAACGAAGCCAAACTAATCCCTAAGATTCATATATTTATCTGGGTGGTTCAGTAAGCAGTAGAAAATTGTAGGCTGCCCTGGTTTATTGAACAAATTGGCCACAATGGACTCTATGTGGTCTAAGTTAGCCGTTGATTTCCCCGTCAAGAAGTGCACCCATCTACCTAACCTAACCTAAATGGAAATGAAAATAGTAAACGGATAAGTACATAGATGTTTGAATACTACAGAGAACATCTAATATTAGCAGGGGTATATTGTTTGAAGTTTCTTATATCGAACATTTTTGCTTATTTTTCCTCGTTCAGCCTTTGAATTATTTGTTACATTTGCATGCAAGAGTTCGCTATTTAGATATGTTTATTATATTACTACACACGAATGCTGATATTCGTTATATCAAGATCAACCCATGACTTAGTTTTCTATTGAGTTACAAAAATCTACTAAAAAAAACACAACCCTTCCATCCCATTGATTTCATCAGCATGTAATGAGATTACGAGTCCTACTTGACCTTCCAAGAACAGTCCAGTTTTTTGCAACCAAACACACTGAACTACGGAAGAGAGTTTAAATTTACCAAGGACTGAATTGAGAAGCTGACTCATTACAAATATTCGCCGATGAACATGTATGTCGTTCGCATAGGTGGGACTGTAAAAAATATTTTTTTTTTCATAACGCCGGTAAAATCCTTGGTCAGATGCAATTTATTTTGACCCACAAAAAAAAAATGTTTCGACATTTATTTAAAATATGTTACAGACGTTTATGATGTGCCAAAAAAAAGCAGCAAATACCATCCCTAAACATTTTAAATATTTGTTGGCTTAGCTTAGCAGATTGATTAACATCAGTTCAAAGGTTTTAACAAATTTGAGATTGAAATAAATCAACTTGTATGATTTGGTTCGTTAACTAGCATGACAGGGCATATCTTCCACTATGAACAATAGCGTGACTTGTGCCAAGATTTGAATATAAATTCTGTTGACCGTTTTGATATTCTTCTGATCGCAGTTTCTTTAAAATTTCTTATGTCTTCTATATAGTTCCTTCCACTAGCCACTTTTACTGCTGCAAAAGCCCAATACCAAGGGTTTTCTTACAAAACAAAAATAAAATGTACCTTTATTGCAACTATGAAGCGATTTAAACAAATTCTAATAAATTTTTAAGACATTGTTAACAAAATAGGAGTACCACCGCAATGTAAAGATATTCCAAAGGAAATTTCTCTTTCTAAAACCGAACCGAAAATTGACAGACAGTACGTACGCACTGAACTTAAACTCAACTAAAAGTTAATTAATTCCTTAAACTCAATTTAAATTAATTGTCTTTGCGATATCAGACTAAAAATATGTTCTAATCATATGATAATCATATGATTATAAAAATCAATCAGTCAGATAAGATTCAGACCTCTTGTTGTTTTTATTATTTTTAAATATACCAACATATAATGATAACAATAAATAATATCACGTAGGTCAAATATTTCTTTAAAAAAATTGGTTCATTTGTTAATTAAAATAATAGCGAATTGCGGTCAAATCTAAAACCATTGTATGTTGCAAAAATGACGTTTGCTGGGAGATTTTTAAACTAGGTTTATACTAGGTACTGAAGTGTCAATATCCGAATTTATTTTCTCATTTCTAACATAAACTACATAAATATCATTCATCATTCTTCTTTTATTGTTAATAATTTTTGAAGACCATCGAACTCCATGTTAATAAATTGATAGCTAACTAATTCCTTCGTTTCAAGATTACGAGAGAAGAGATAGATAAAAAGTAATAAAAATAAATTAAAAAACAAAAATCAACTAATTTAAATAATTAAATTTGAAGACAAAAACGCATCATTATGAGTGTTGAAGTTGAAAATGGTTAGCATTTTATTTACAAGTTAAGAATAGTACATAATTGAATTCAAATTTAATCAGAATCATAGGAATCTATTTAGGATTTGCCGGAACCGGATCGGGAGATCGTGTGGTTAGTTGTATATGACTCTAACGCGACAGGTTACTGAACATGCTCATAGTAGACTCAAAGCTTTTTCTTATTTCTTCATCTGGTGTTGATTAGGTGCATGATGTTGCGTTGACATTAGGTACGATAATTACAAAATAGTTTTAAAGATTATTAAAAAATATTATTTTTGTGCGCAAGACGGAAATATGGAAGGAAGGAATCTTCTTCTTCCTATTTCGGCGGGGTTATGATCCGAAAACAAGGGATTTCTACTGATCCGCCTTTGGGGTTCGCCCATGGAAATATGGTATAGAAGGATAGATCACTAATCTCCACTTATTATCTAATCTGCATTTTAACTAATTATGGGTATCTTGCTATTAACATATATTTTCGGTTTAAGAATACTTTTGGCTTCAACGTATATATAAACGGCATTGGCAGCAATACGAGTATACTTTTGAAGCCCAAAATTCGGTTTTGTAACGTTTTACATCAGAACCTACACATCCGCATTTCGCGAGTGTGAATTATAACACAGGATAGATACACATGCATTCCGCTTGGAGACATACAAGCGCCGGCGCAATGCCTCTCCACATAATGTATAAAAATACCTCAACAAATGAACGATTCGTAAACCACTAACTTAACAAACAAAAAACAGGATATACTCGTAAGGAAAAAATTATAAATGGTGCCAATTGCTAGGTACTCTTTTGTAGATTCAGTGGCCAATAGGGGAGGATATTTTAAGTCACTATAAAACGCACTTTCACAAACTTCTAGTAGAAAAGTTCATCTAACAAAAGTAATTTCAGTATGCCTATTGTGAATCATTATGCACGTTTGACAGATTGAAGGATTTTAAGTTCCACTTCACAGTTGTGCTCTGCAGTACTAGTACTATTACGCTCTCTAATGGCCTTTTATGCTATCTATTACTTATATGTCTTATTATTAGTAATATTCAAATCAAATAAAACTCTTCTACAACCTATCTTCACTTTAAACGAGACTTAGGAGGGAGTTTGCTACGCCTTAACTATTTCATATTTTGTAGGCACATTTTATTGTGTAGTACTACTCACTTTAAATTTGACATAAAAGTGACCTGAAACTCTTTTTTCTGCACAGCTTAGACAGTCCCTTGGAGGTCGTGGCCATCTTAATATAAATTTTAAGTCACTTCTAAACTGACATTTAGTTAGATTTAATTTAGCAAATATTAAATTCAGTGCGGCTACTGTGAATTATTCCCCACTTTTCACAGATTGAGTAATTTGGAATTACTTTTCAACATTCGCATCTGGGTAATATTACGCATGTACATATGTATGTCGAATGAAGTTCTTCTTTTTATACATTTTCCTTATCTATTATTCGTTGTTATGATGAATAACAATCGAATTAAATAAAATTTGTTACAGACTGTCACTTTGGATAGAGCCTAAACGAGGGTTCGCCACGCCAAAGCTATTTCCGGCTTTAGAAGTGAAATTTATTGAATCCTACTATCGATTTTAACTTCTACGTGAGTTTAAAATAAACAATGTAAAGAATGATTATTTTTTGGAGAATTGATCAAAGAAGAAGACATTTTTCCAGAGGCAGGAGACGAACCTGCAATAGGTATGATTTAAGCCACCAACGCTCTACCACTGAGCTCTCACTGGAGGTTTTCTTCTCCTGTCAATTCTCCAACATCACATTTGTGTCGTACCTACCAGTCTTCTGCAGAAAATGGAATAATAACGTTCAGTTTAAGATAAACGTGACTTTAACTAAATTCGTTTATTATGAAAGGCTCATGTTTCTGAATTACAGCAGCAATGCGGAAAGCTTAGAATTACGTGTTTGTATATAAAGTAGATAACAATTAAAAAAAAAAAATTGTTTGATGGCTTTTTAAAAGTCTACTCTAAAATAGACTTTTGTTGGTTAGCTCTAACTTCAATCTATCAACTGGCAGGAATCAAACGAATTCAATTAAATTCAACTTTTCATTGCTATTGTGAGTTATTTTTGCGTTTTTCATACTGTTAGCTCGATCTGATTGTTTTCATTTCTATGCCACTTTAGATTTGATTTTTGTGGGCTCCGTTGCGCAGTGGTAAGTATGTCCGATTACTGCGTGTGAGGTTCCAAGATCGTATCCCGGCGAACACTAAAAAGTGTTTTCACATCACGTCACCACATCTGGCGAACGTTTGACAAACATCCGAGAGTATTGTTGTCACGAGAAAGCTTCTCAAAAACAAAATTGCCCTTCGGATACGGCACAAAACTGTAGGGCCCTTCCATTTGTGAGGAAAAATATAACGCACACAACACGAATGGTTGCGAAAAGCTAGGCATAGACACTTGATGAGCTATTGCGCCAATTTTATATTATATTTTAGCCTAGAGTCGATGCTTATCGTATTAGGGTTAGAGTCTACCTTTAGCCAAAAACTAAGAGCAATTGTGTTTAAGTATTGAAAAAAATATCCAAAGTATCTTAAATTTTTAAGAAGAGTGCATTTCAATTTAAATTTTCAAAAAATTGCATCCAAGTATACCAAACGACAATGTCAGCAAGCATTTAAATCTGAGTTTGATTCTTAATGCTTTTCGAAGGTTGTTAGTGGCAGCAATGAAGATCACCATTCCATCAATGCCGCAGCTGAAACATAGTCCTGATCGAATGAATTGTGGCGTCTTAATGCACAACTCGTATGACACTAATAAATATTTCGTATGACACTAATAAATATTTCGGAACTTGAGGCCATAAGATTTTTTTTAAAACTACGCTGGCTTACTCTTTTTCTTCTACTAGCAGTAGTCACGATCTAGCCAAGTTAGGGATAGTTCATCGGCTGTAATACCGTGCATCAAGGTAAGCTGAACTTCAGAGAGTAATGATCACACATAAAAATTCGATCTTTAGCATGTTCCAACACCGACGAGGATGTAAGATTGTGGCTAAATTCTGCCATAGTTTAGCGACGGCCATCGTTTTCATATACGCCGTATATCCCACTTCAGAAGGTAAAAGTTATATTGTTACGTTCCTTAGGACTTTTTGGACAACTATCAGGTGCGTGAAGCTTGCTAGAGTACAGACCATTGTGATTTCTCGCATTTTGATTTTTGTTAACTTCACCGTATATCCAACCGTGAAAAAGTGTACACATCTCGAAACATTGTTAATAACTGCAGCCCCGATATCTTAAGAGTTTTAGATAATCCAATGAAAAGGAGTAGTATGGTGCTATGGAGGTTTCCCACTATTTAGCAAAGTAGATTTAGATCTAAGGAGTAATGTGAGTAACATTACTTCGAATGGCATATAAATAGATCAGAGTTGCAGAGTATGTCATATAAAACTGACTTTAATTTGGAACTGAACTGAGCTCGAATAGAATTGTAACTGTGATTAGTTTTGCTTTAGATCCGTTGGGTACCTCTACCTACTTATAGAGGTACAATTTTTAAATTCCCATCTTTCTTTTAATAAGTACACGTTTTGAAATTTGTACATTTCAAGATTGTTGAAAGCATACGTCTTGTTATGGAACGCAATCCGAAATTGTCAATAGCGGTCTAGAGATATCATAAACAAAAGAAATAGAATCCGTCAGTAAAATTATACTCGACATTTTAAAGAGTCCCATGTACCCCCATCCTCATATACCATATAACCAGAGGGAATAAGCGCAGCCTATTGCCGAGCAATTTTAACTCGGATAATAGTAAGGCTCGAATAATTCCCTTACTTTAGGGCTGACAAAAATTTTAATTTATTTTAAGCTTACATACTTGTATAGATACATATGTATGTAGATATATTTGCTCATTGAAATATTGAAGTACAGAAACGTACATGACACGAGTTACGCAGCTTATGATGGCTATAAAATGCGACTTAAACAATCTAAAATGACGATCGATACTAGAATAATATGGATAAGCTATGTTAATATGAGCTGGGTTAACCAGGCTTTTATTATACAGTAGAAGAAGTAACTAACAAAAATGATTAATGGAACTGAAGATAAATTAGAAATAAAGTAGAAATGAAGGAAATTCAATCAATATAGTGCACTGAGTCTAATTCAATATTAAGAATAATAAAATAAAATAAATTCATTTTCATTCATTCATTTTCAACGGCCCGCTAATCCTTCATGAGGGTCGCGGGGGTAGGATGCTCAGGTGGACTCTCCATCCTTCTCGATCCTCCGCCATTGACTCCAATTCATCAGGGAGAATCCCTAAGCGGCTCCAAGAGAGATGTCGGACTTGATCCAACCATCTATTTCTGGGCTTTCCGCGAAGTCGTCTACCTGATGGCACGGCATCACGGCATAAATTAATAATTGAAAATAAATATATTTTGGTTGTCACTTTATAGGTAGATACAATTTAGATACTAGTGACTCAACTCGACCTATTTCCTATAATAGATAAGAATTGATTTTTGTGGAAGTTTATTTCTGCAACTCTAGGGTTAAAGTCGTATCTAATTGGTTTTATGTCTGAGGACTATTATAATAATTAATCATCATGTAGCTACTGAAACATGGTTCCATTCCTAAAGACGGATTAGATGAACTAAAAGATAAGTCCCAAAGCCTTAAAGAGCTTAGAAGAGGAGTGTACTTAAGAAGATCTAATTACCTAGTTATACGGCGAACCCCACAGGCGGATCAGTAGAAATGCGGTGAAGTGGGAGAGTTGTGATCCCTTGTTTTCGGATCATAACCTCGCTGATAAAAGGAAGAAGAAGAAGAAGATGAATATTTTGTTGAGAAAGAACTCATATTTTCTGACATTTGTCATTAGTTTGCGTACCATTCAATTTTTAATATACTACCAACGCAATTGCACGGAGAAAAATTCAAGTTAAAAATCACTGATGACTAGTCTGAAGGAGCAAAGTCGATTTCATCTTAAAGGGCATCAAATTTCAAGGAATATCGCATTGCATACATATGTTACTGAATACTTGCTGTATTTGGCAAATTGTATTAGAAAATAGCATCGGTAACAAGTCATAATGCCGTTCGGATTCGGCTCTAAACTGTAGGTCCCTTCCATTCGTGTGAAAAATATATAACGCACACAGCATGAGTGGTTGCGAGAAGCTCAGCCCTGGCACTTAAAGAGCTGTTGCGCCAAATATTTATTTTTTTTTTTAACAAGTCATACACTAAGCTGTGACTTGTGGAAAAAAACGAAATAGGTGCCAACATAGGATTTGAATATTGGCAGAAAATGAAAGTGAGATCTTATTCCAAGTTTGAAAACGTTGAATCTATCCTTCAACTACCTACAACATTGTTATGTAGCTAAGAGTGAAATTATTTAAACTGCGATTCAGTATTAAGATAGAAACGCTAACGTCGGAAAATTTACAATAACCGCACTTGCCTTCAGAAGGTATATTCGCTTCCAGCTATTTGAAACATCTATTTTCACAATAAAAGTAGTTCTTGCAGAATTAGCTAACAGGATGTTTGGAAGAGTTGTAGGTAAGGTACCCCAGTACCATCGATCGGTTGAAGCAAAATAGCAAACGCAGCAGCAACTAGAACAAAAATTTCTACTTGCTGCGGAAGATTATTAATCGCAACCCTTTGATGCGCAGTAGGCTCTCGGAATTCGCGAGTTAGATCGCAGATGTGCCATTTTAATATTCACGTTGACCATTTTAATATTCACGTTTTTTTTTAAATTAACCGCAAGTACCAATGGGCAGATACTATACGTATTAGTGATCATATGGCAGACGTTGATCAAAGTTCTTAATCATGGGAATCAATTACGTCCTCAAAGGAGCTACTCGTATTGCTGCAACTTTTTCCAATGACTCAAATTAGAATGAAGAAGTTATCAAACAAATTTAATTTTTAATTTTTGAAGCCTGTATGAAAGATAGAAACTACAATTCTGGCGACGGAACATGGTCACAAATATAAACTAATGCTTTTTTCTACTTTCAGGAATGTTGACAGGTTTGAAATTAATTTACAGAAAGTTAGATACAAACGAACAAATATTTGGCGTAACAGCTCTTTAAAGTGCCAGGGCCTAGCTTCTCGCAACCACTCACCACTTATATTTTTCACCCGAATGGAAGGGACCTACAGTTTAATGCCGAATCCGAACGGCGATTTGAGGAGCCTTTTCGTGACAACAATACTCTCGGATGTTTGTCAGACGCTCGCGAGAGGTGGGACCGTGAAAGAACTTTTTGGTGTTTTCTAGGATTCGAACTTGGAACCTCATGCGTAGTGATCCGACACACTAACCACTTACGCCCCCCAGAAAGTTAGATGCACAGTTCTATTTGAGAATCGTTTCTTGACAAGAACCATAAATGCACTAATGTGGACAGAAACTATACTTTTACGCAGATATGTTACAATTGGTCTGAATTGTGCAAGATTCAAAGAACTGCATCCAACCCTTTTCAAATTTGATTGAGATTCGATTTTTGTAGATTAAACTGTAGAATAGACTGTATTACATTACACAGATCAGACTTCAGATGCATCTATGTATATCTCTGTAGTTCGGTAGTAATATTACAAAGTAAAAATGATTACATACTGACTTTCAATTGTAACTTAGATAAGCTACAGCTCAACGGATCTAGTGATAGTTTATTGAAATGTTAAACTATTGTGTTTTGGAAAACACAGTTTCTATAAGTACCAAGGATCAATGCTGGTTTGCTGACCTATAAGCAAAGGAATGTATTTAAAATTTAAATGGTGTATCCGTTAAAATCAAAACTACAATATAGCGACGGAAGGCGCTTTTGCAAGGCAGGCTTCAGATGAAGTCTTTTTGTTAAATGCGCACCTCTTTCTGTAGAAATATTTGTGGCGAACGAAGACGTGTGTCGCTTTAGAATAGCAGCATCTGTATTTATCGGATAAGAAATTGTTCCTGAACGTTAAGAAGTGCCTACCTGAATACACCACAGGTAGTATCCCAAAACTAGTGGAGCAAAGGAAGTATTCAAGCAACAATCCTTATTATTACATTGAAGACTAAGTACTAGGGGTGGATACCATTTAATGCGTCGGTATTTTTGAGCAAAGCAATTTTTTCGAAAGTTTTTAGTTCATAGCACATGCTAGACTTTGACGCCCTTCCATGTTCCTTGCTTTTCAGATTTTTTTTTGTTCATCTTGGCCCCCGTATCAATCATTTCATGGGGTTAAGATATAGTTTCGAAAATTAATAATGTTGTCATGGAAAATATATTCTACTGTCGCTTTAGTGATGCACTATGGCGTGTACTACACCTTTTCAATGTAAAGTTACCAACGGCTTTACCTAATTTGAAAATCCATTACTATCGTAAAACGAATCGGAGAATTGCGCCCTACTTATATTGAATGTGTATCTTTGGTATGAAAATCGCTTACGTTATACAGCACACGAATCCCTCCGATGAAATTTTAATATTTCCAAAACAATGTGTAGTCCCCCTACCGTTCGAATACTCGACAAACATTTGAAGAGCCGATTATATGTCAACAACCAAATTCACAGTCAATATTTACATTTGCACTTCAAGAAGAAATAAATATGTATCTTGAACATAGATACAAGTTTTTTTTTTTTAAACAATGTTATCCTTACTCTTGTAATCTTTTTGTTTTTGTAATCCACTCGTTACAGATTTCGATCACAAGTCAACACAAGACAAAAAATAAATATTAGCACATCCTTGCGGTTATACGAGCGCACTGTATCTACCACCAACCGCACCTTATCCACGACTAGAATCAATCCATTTACACGATCCTGTCGATCAAAGATTGACAGGTAGTCGTGGTAACTGTTTAGTTATAGCCAATGACACTGTTTCTTATCGCTGATAGATAAAAACTGAAAAATAATAATTTTGATGGAAAAAAAAATAAAATCACTCCAAAGACATTCATCGCCAAGATACCTGAACAAGAAATTAAAAAAAAAAAAAATAGAAATTCGGCACCCCGATAACGTGTGAATTTAATATTTCCTCTCTGCTAACACTGATAAGGCACCACTGCGCGCCGATAGGCAGATAAATAGATCGATCGATCCCGCGTCAGGTAGTAGGCAGAGAGATAGATACACTGTTTGGTGCGGCGGATTGAAGGCGAAATGATAAACACACACTCACAAGTCACATAGGTATTGACTTTATTTTCATTTTACGTATATATGGGCAAGTAATTCAGTCACTGTATATCGATCGCTATATGTCATCGATGATCGGCGGCAACACCGCATGCCGGTTGTAGTTCAAAACCAAAAAAAAACAAGACCAAAACCAGAACCAGAAATTGAAACTGTATGCGCAATGCAATGGATTACGGATTAGATAGAGATGCTTACATATTTTTTTTTTAATTTATTTGTTGATGCACAATCTAAGATCGATGACTATCGTCGGATATGCATCTTTCGATAACTATCATCATCGGTGATGATTACAACCAATTGTAAAGAAACGCGGCGCGAAAATCCCACATGGGCTGGGGCTAGTATGTGGTAATGGATGAATAGATAGATGGCTGAATCCAATCGGATGTGAAAAGAAAGAAAAGAGCGCGCGCCGCGAGATTAACCGCAATTAAATCCGTGGTACCGTACCGTGCCGGATCTGTTGTACAGCAGAGGCACACACAAAAAACTCGCACACGCAAACACGTCAACGGTCGCAGACCAACTGAAGAACACGTAGGAACGCTTCAAAACCGCACGGTTGCGGGACGGGAACGATAACATATCCAACAACGAAAACAGGCAAAACGAGAATAGCAAGCTGCCTGCCGTGCCTGCCGTGCCACCAGCCGGTTGGTTTGGCCAATCCCACCGGGATTTGATGGTGGCGATGGTGGTGGTAGTCGCAGGCCTTTGCCTCGTTGGCTAGCCTAACCATGCGCTCAAAGGGGTTGGAATGAGTACTTGTGTATCTACGAAACAATGGGCGTTACTGTGCATCTCAGATAGTGTATCTCTTTCGATTGCTGCCGTCTAATAGGGATGGCAACAGCGAAAACTTCAACTTGGCAATGATGTACACAAAGACAGGGATGGCTGTCTATTGCCATTTCAGTCTTTGCAGTGCATGCTGCTCACAGCCGGTGTGTAAGCGTAAGCGCCCATTTGCCATCAAGTATCTCACAGATACTTTCAAAGTGAGAACGAGAGTTTGTGCGGCTGCAATACTTCTTCTCACTCCCTCCGGCTTAGATTGTTGTTTGTCATCTGGCCGGGAAATGTGGAAAATAAAAAAGCGACAAACGAAAATGTTTTTATTTCCTTTTCTTTATTTTTTGCGTAAAATCCGATCTTTTTTTTTTTTGCATATTTGTTGGAATTTTCTTCGGTTGTATGCACTGGGCGCTTCGGGTTGCGATGGTCGTGGCCGTGTTGGTGGGTTCATAACGTAGGTACTTTAGTGCAGCGTGGATACGCGTTTTGCTCCTTTGTCTAGTATAGCAAATGCTCATTTAGAGTTCCGTTTTGTTTTTTTTTTTTTTTTTTGTGGTGGACAACCCGCTGGTTCGGAAGGACTCCATTAGAGTTTGTGTGGCTGTGTGTTTGCTCCCCGTTTTCCGCTTCCTTTGGTATAGGTTTAGAGTTTTATGCGGGGTTTTGCGAAATTCTTGGAAAATTAGATCTACTGAGGGTGGACACACAGCATCTTATAGCGGAGTAATACCTATCTAGATACTTACCAGATGTGAGGAATGCATATTTGAAGAAAATGTAAAAAAATATTTTCATATTTTTTTTTTTCATTCTGTCAGATTGTCAGTGATATGGTTGGAAACATCATTTTCCAAATGCCATATTTGTCAATGAATCGATGTTGTACCTAGATGTATCTGATTATGGTGCGATGTTTTCGCTTGGCATGTACTTGGCATAAGGCACACATTTCGGACGCATGTTCTGTGTAGTTTTGATTGTATCTGCTTACTAGGGACATTTTAGCTGTAAACATGTAGAAAAAACATACAACTTGTATTTGGCGTGCGGATAAAACTTCAACAGATACTAAGATTCAATAAATCATGGATTTATTGTCAGCTTTTTGGATAGAATTCTTTGTTTAGTGATTTCAGTTGAAAAGCAAACAGCAATATCTGTTTGAAAAGTATCTACGCATTCAGTTAATCAAGCAGTTGAAAGATTGTCATCTTATCTTGGTACTATCACGGCGACAGGTGACAGCAATATAGGTAGGTAAGGTAGCTACTGGTAGGGAGCTGTATCTATAGGCATGTGAGTGTTTATGAGACCATATCGTTGTACTCACCTATATTTCAATTGCTTACATATTTTGAAGTAGTTATTTATTTTGGGGAGTCAAAATTAATCAGCGGTCACTCACTGTACTTTGATTAGCGAAATAGAAAATTAAATCAACGAATTTAGTTAATGACGTTTATATTCGAAATTAATGTCGACACTGGGGTAATTTGTTCACGCTCTGTTTCAATGTACCTACGTATGTAGATGGCTATCTTTTCAGTGTCTGCGTTTGCAGTGCTTAAATAAATTGACTGGAAAGATACGCGGGTATCTATTATAAAATAAAAAACTAGACGAACTATTTGATAGGAGTGGATTAGCGCCCAATTTAGGGAGACAGCAATATTAATAAAATTAAAGCAACAAACACATTGTGGTGTACTCTGAAATCTCCATTTACCGGATCCATAAGCGGAGAATTTTTTGCAACTTTTAAAGGAAATTAATTTGCTGTCTTTAATTTCCATAAGTAATAAAAGATTTACTCAGCAGTATAAATAAAATGCAATATGGAGTCCCTCAAGGTTCAATCCTCGGACCCCTGCTCTTTATACTGTATACAACCGAAATGCTTAAGTGTCTCCAGAAGAGCGTTCCGTTCGCGTATGCAGATAATACGGCGATTGTTGTAGGTCACAAAATAGTGGAAGAAGCAACGAAAATGATGCAAGCAGAATTCAACGAAATTGGAAAATGGTGTCACGATAATGGCCTTGTGATCAACGGATGAAAAGCGAAACTAATGCATATTCGTACACCGCAATTTCCAGCATTAGAAGTTACAATAAAAACCTTTACTTGTATAGGGTAGAGGCACCAGTATCCGGACACTACGTCGTTTATTTAAAAGAAATAAGCAAATTTTACAGTTATAGTTAGTTATTTTGTATTTAATGAACATACCTAGACTATTGAATAAGGTTTTCTACTATTAATATTTTTTTAAAGAATGGACGCAGATAACTTAACGAAGGACAAACAAATTAAGCGTAAGGAAAGCAGCTCTTAAATATGGCTTGTGTAAATCAACGTTGCATGGTCGATTGAAGGGCAAGCGACTTTTTAGTAAGAAATCAACAAAAAAAGTGTCCAGATCCCTACTTAACCGTCGAAGAAGAAGTACAGATTGCCCGGTGGTGTGCCGACTTATGTAAATGTGGTTTTCTTTTAAAAACATTTTTTGAATACGGTACAGAAGATAATTAAAGACACGAAGAGAAAAAACCGTTAAAAAGTGACCGGCCAGGGAAAACATGGGCGCGATCATTTATAAAAAGAAATCCTTCATTAGCAATAAGAGAAGGTGAAAATATTAGCAAGGGTAGAGCAATAGTCGTCCAGGAAGTCATATTGAAATAATTCAGTGATTTTAAAGGTTATTTAAAAAGCGTTAACTAGGAATACATTAGGGATTACCCGTCAAGAAACTTAAATGGAGACGAAAGCAGCTTTTGCCTCTGCCCGAAAAGTGGGTAAGTCACAGCCCACAAAGGATGCAAAAACGTGTACCAAATCTCTGCTGGAAACGAAAAAAAAGAAAACGCTAACGGTTCTGATTGTTTTTCAGTCGATGGTAAATTGTTTGAGCCAATGGTGGTATTTCCATACCTACGTCCACCGAAAGATATTGTATAGACTTAGAGAGTATGCCGAAATCCTGGTTCTTAGGAAGAAGTGAAAGCGGAGATCGATGCGAAGCGAATCATTTTTCAAGTACGTCGCTAACGGTCTACATCAACGCTTATTGGCAGATAAAGTGGAACGGTCAGTTATTTTCCTTGGGGATGGGCACAAATCGCACTTAACTTTAGAGCTCAGTGAGTTTTGTTGCAAGCGGCAAATCATTTTATATGCACTACCACCAAACACTGCCCATATCATGCAGCTAGAGGACATTAGAGCGTGTAAGCCACTGAAATCCGATTGGAAGCAGACTGTACGCGAATGGTAATCGAAAAATCTGGGAAAAACAAACTTCTGCCCCACTTGCCAATGAGGCAATCATTAAATATAAAGATATTGTGACCACCATACAAAATAGTTTTTGCAAATGTGGGTTACATCCACTTAATCCAACAGCTGTTGATTTCTCGAAATGCGTTAAGAATACTGCTGAAAACTTAATAATTGCCCAAGATCCACAATCACCCAGTTCAGCTCAATCCATGAAATTGACTAAATTTAGAATTGCTGTCGAAAATATACCCGTAGAGTCATTATCAGAGCAGCTAAAAAATGTTGGAGTTGATGTCGAAATCGTCTTTAATCATTTCGATTCTGTTCATTTATATTTCCAACACAAAAAAGAGTTTCAATTTCACCAAAACTGCTGTGTCCGGATACTAAAACAAAAGTGTCCGGACACTAAATTCTACTGTCCAGATACCAGCGCAAATCGTACTTTATTGAAAAACATAGTTATATATTATACGTAGTCATTTCATTGGTTTTAGTCCTATACAATATTATCAAAAAAATATCTAAACTTTTAGAAACAATATAAATATTTACTGTAGTCGTATGTAGTAAGAAAATAAAGTTAAGTTAAAGTTGCGAAATGTGTTAACTGTCCGGCTACTAGTGCCTTTACCATAGATAGATTTAAGCCGTTGTGGAGTTATTGAGACAGTCGATACGTACGAGTACCTTGTTGTAACGATTGATAACCATTTCCTCTCGGAACGACACATTAGTAACTTACGTAATAAGCTGAAAGGATCGCTATTTCCACGTGAATGACTGCATCACAAATCAACAACCTGTGTTTGCAAACAAGTTTACAACGCTCTTGTCGAATCAAGACTGAGCTATGGTATACTGGCATGGGGAGGAGCAGCGCGAACGCACATTGACAAATTGCAACGCATCAAAGATAGAGCTTTAAAACTAATATCAACAGCAAGAAATCGAGTAAAGGTTTTATACGTAAAGAAGATTTTTGACATGACTGCCGTTTTAGAATACTATGATGATCTTCGATTCCAGATACCAATTCGCCACCAGTTCAACACAAGAAGACGAACAGAAGGCCTGTACCAAATACCAAGTTTCAACAATGTCTACGGGAACGACGTCTGATAGACTAAGAGCTGGTGACATTTTTTCATGATTATTTCGTCAACAAAATTTTCCTTATTTTTTGATTGTCGTGTACGGATACATCACGGATGTGAAATTCTGGCGGACCTGGGCCGGGCGTTTTAGGGGCTATAGGGCCTCAAAGTTGTAAAAAATCTTTAAAAAAAAAATTATAGCGTCAACTTTGAGTCCTTGTTTGAAAAATCGCAATTAAAAATCATATCGTGTAGTGAAATGGCCAGACCGATTGGGCGGTCGCAAACCCCTGTCAGAGTGCCCGAAACATATAACAGAAACTCCAATTTTTAAGTTATTTCGTCACCACTCAAATTTTGATATATCATCTAGTATATACTGGTGAATATAGAACTGAAATTCCAGAGCAACATTCCAGTCGCAACACCTTGCCAGAGCGCGTCAAAGTGCATTGTGCGTGAGGGTCCTTTTCAATGGTTTGTGTAAGGAATTGTTGCATATCTTCAAAAATATGTAAATGATTAAAAATAGTTCAACTGGTTCTGAAGGATTATCTAAAGATCTTTAAGACCGTGTATTAAGTTTAGTCCTAACATTTATACTTTCGAAAACATTCGATTTTAAGACCCAACATATCGAAATGAGCCAAATACTTTTTCTGCTCATGATGTTTCTACACTTAAAGTAACATAAGAGATTTTTTTTTGGTTTTCTATTTTTAGTAAGTCCAATCATTAGTTGTTAAATCTGCAATTGCATTGCATAAACATTGCATTACTCATTGTTTTTACAAATAAATTTAGTTTTCAATTTGCTTTGATTTCTCTGTTCAATTTGCAGCAGTTTTAATCTGTCTGTTAATATAATCATAATATAACTATAAAATTAAAATTTATTTTGAGAATTAATTAACAAAATCGATTTTTCGGTATTCTCCTTCGCTGAAGTGATTTCCCTCATTATTGGATTCTTCGTCACTGCAATAGTTACGTCCATTGTTTGGGAAATATATTTAATCAGCCTACCTATGCGCGCATGACAACTTGATGAGAGTTGATGAGACACATCTTAGGTTAACACGTCAATTTGGAGAGGGATGCTTCGGCGTTAAGAGATCCAAAAGGCAGCTTTCTCAAGGCAGCCAGTGGACTTGACTTTAGAGCAAACCGTGAATGCTGATGCTGCACGGCTTTTAATAGGTATTATGCACTTTGAAAACTCAATATCAGCTCGTCAACGTTGGTCAAAAAGTCATGCCATTCGGTCAAGTATAATATCTTATGTATATTATGAAGATACCGGTTTAAAAAAAGCGGCGGATATAACTGCTGATTTGGAAATAAATAAAATTAAAAATAATTGCATTCCTCTAGAGATATTTATGAAGACTGTCAAGCATAATATGAACCCATTTGGATTGGATCTTAATAAAGAACATTTTTATAACGTAGGTACAGGCAGAGCCGCATCAGAAACAGTAGCTAAATTTTTATTAGGTACCGAGGACCTAGGCAACGATTTAAAAACAATTTTTATTTCTGAATGTGGTGTAAATGCAGAACGTTTTGAAAAAACTATGAAGAGAAATGCAATATTTAATTTCTTAAGCGAAAACAAAAAGAAAATAAGTAAAAATTGGTGGTAAGATGCAAGAAATCCTCTTCTGCGTCGTCCCTCGGGGTTAGATTCGAAGACTCTGCGTGCCGGAGCGTTGGTGTCCATCTCAGACGTCCAATACGCAGTTTTTTGACTAGGTCGTTGTCGCTGTACAGCTCGTATAGTTCGTAGTAATTAAATTTTCTCCTCCAAAACCCGAAAATTCAACACATACTCATATTCAATCAATTTCTTATTCATATGTATGAAAACCCTTTCTCGTCATCATCATCATTCGATGAAATGTATTCATTCGTAGATGCAATGATCGTTAGAACATATTCCATTTTTTTGAATAGTTTTCTTTGGTATGAATAAATAGTTTTTGCAAACGGCGTGTGTGTGTGTGTGTGTATATGGGAGAGCAGGGGTATACCAATTTCAATGTTATATCAAATCGACCACCCTTTTTGTAAATCTACCACACTTTTTGTCCAATCTACCACTTTTTTCAAAATCCAAGTGACAACACTGATTCTGGATCTCATTGGCTATGTATCTTTATCGCGCTCTGTTTAGGATTTTGAGTTGCAACTCGAACAATTTTCCTCGACGTTCTCTCATCGATCTTACCTGGCCGCCCGGATCGTGGTTTGTTTTCTAATGATCCTCTGCAACTGTAATTTTGTATTATTGTTTGAACTGTTGCCTTTGACAAATTTAATATTTGACCGATCTCTGCCATTATTTTTTTTTCATTCCTTAAGTTCAAAAAACCCATTCTAACGGGTGGAGTGAGCGTTTCATGTAAACCGTGCCCAGGGATGAAAGGCTGAGGGTTTTTATCAGTCGCTAACGAGCTCCTTCAGGTGCCCCGGCAGGGCCTGTCGTAATAAGCCTTACCGCCAGTAAAACCGGCTATGCTGGCGGTGGACACTTCTCACCGGCTTACTCGTGGGAACATGCATACAATTTCAAAAACAAAACCTAACAAAAAAACAAAAACAAACACAACTACAAATTCCGAGGCTTTGCCTCCAAACCTAACGAACAAGGACAATGAACAGACCGACAAACCTATATACAGAGAGACGACGGACAACGACACCTACACGAACCCTTCGGATTCTGATACCAGATCCATTGACAATTCCGCTTCAGATGCGGAGCCCCAGGCAAAAGCCGTATCGGCACGTTGCGGGCGCGCAATCCAGAAGAGGAATTCCCCTAGTGCTAAAAAGTACAGAAACCTTCGCTTGGCAAAGCACCTGCTCGCACGGATTCTCGAAAAACCAGAGGAATCGTGGGAGCAGAAGGACAAGGAGTCGCTGCGCTGGGCGAGTAGCGTTATCGCTGAGGAGACCAGTCAACCCGAGTCGGGAGGGCAGGCCCCCTCAACGAGTAAGAGTGTGCCACTTGATAACAAGAGGCCACCCCCAAAACGCGCTCGCCCGACAACACATAACAGGTATGTTATGCGCATGGCAATAGGCCCTTCGGCAACACCCCGAACCGTCAACCCGAGTCGGGAGGACATTCGGGCGTGGTACCAAAAACGGACTCAACGTCCAAACGTCCTAGATCCCAGGACGATACCTCCAAGACCCCGAAGAAGGCCAAGAATACCGAGTCGGTGCTCAGGCCCTATCTGCGACAGCGGAAATGAGGAGGGCCGTATCAGTGGTGATAACTGGAGGCTCCTCAAGGCAAGACTTGCGTCAGACGTACTGGCGCATTGCCTTAAGAACCCAACTGCTACGCCACCGACCTTTTCGGACGGTGGCTGGTACCTCAACGGTGCAAAACTTTTAAAATTCAGTAACAGCAGTTCCATCGCGTTCCTAAAAGAGGCAGTACCCAAGCTTAACCACCTTTGGGCCAAAGCCGATTTATCGGTCTGTCACTGGAGCGACATAAAGGTCCGTCCAAGAGCTCGAATTTGGATTCCAACTTTTAAGCAAGAGGGATTACAAGATCTTCTACGGCATGGAAGAACTGGTACTGAAGGTCCATGAGAAAGACGAGAGGCTCATCTCAGGTATGGTTTCCTCTTTGAGCAGTCTTGGATTGGTAGCGAATCAGATAGCCTCCCGTCGGACTCACTACCGACAGCTGCCACTTCGACCCAGGCCGTAACGCCAGCTGAGTCAGCAGGCGTCAAAGAAATGGGACCGGTCGGTACACCAGCTGAGTCAGCAGGTGAGGTAGAGACAGTTTCGCTGCCAAAGCAAAACAGTGGTGAATCTTCCGAGTCGGAGGATGGTGACACCACAGTAATAGAGGCATCTGTACCAGTCAGGAATGATGCTCCGACTAGTGCAGATTAATCTACACCATTCCATAGCAGCTTCTGCTAACCTTTTGCTTCGCCTGCAGTCAGGAGGAGAGGACATTGCCCTTATCCAGGAACCTTGGGTGACAAGAGACAACCGCATAGCTGGATTAAGGGCAAAGAATTATTCCTTGCTTTATGCCAAAGGATCAGGTAAACCAAGATCCTGCATTCTAGTAAAAAATAACTTAAAAGCCTTCTTCCTACCAAATTTCAGCGATTCGGACTTCGCATGTGTGGAGTTCGACCGCGAGGGGAAAGACAGGCTATGGATATCGTCAGCGTATATGCCCTATGATGACACAGGCTCACTACCAACACCAAATATACGCGAGACGATAAAGTCAGCCCAAGTAAGCAACATCCCCATAGTGATAGGCGCTGACGCCAATGCCCACCACAACCTTTGGGGAAGCAGTGATACAAACAATCGAGGTGAGCGTCTTTTTGAATTCATCATAGAAACTAACCTCGTAGTATGTAATATAGGTTCTGAACCTACCTTTACTAACAAAAAAGCAACCAACTCCACAAAGCTAAACATTAGCAAATGGATGGTGTCGAAAGATATCTCTTTTTCGGACCATAATTATATTCAATTCAGTTTGGAATTTACCAAACCTCCATCAAAATCCTTTAGGAATCCTAGGAACACTAATTGGCAGGTTTATAACACATTTTTAAATAAAGAGCTTAGCACCGAGATAACTCAACCTTGTTTACCATCCGAAATCGACCAGATGGTGGACAAAGACTCCGGAACTATGAACAAAGCCTTCTTGAAAGCTTGTCCAATTAGCAGGCACAGAAACGGCAATAAACCACCTTGGTGGAATTCTAACATAGCAAAACTCCGAAATAATAGTAGGAGGCAGTTCAATATAGCAAAGTCTTCACGATCTCCAGAAGATTGGGATAACTATAAGAACAACCTCATGGTCTTCAAAAAAGAAATAAGGAAAGCTCAGCGAGAATCGTGGAGATTATTCTGTAGCAATATAGAAAGGACAAACGATTCTAGCAGATTGAAGAAAATTCTTTCCAAATCTCCTCATATCCCTAGCTTTATCCAGAAACCTAACGGAGACTGGACTAAGTCCACAGAAGAAACATTAAACCTTCTTATGGACACGCATTTCCCAGGAAACTCTATAGATACGAACACATCTATACCCCAACACCACTCTATTATGGACGTTCCGGCAGGAGTAATAAACACCCACACTATCCATTGGGCTGTTAATAGCTTCCTACCATACAAATCTCCAGGCTTAGATGGTATTTCACCAGTGGAACTGCAGGAGGGCATAAAACCCTTAGCCCCCTGGCTCTACGTGATTTTCAACAGCTGCCTTAAATTCAGCTATACCCCATCCTCGTGGAAACGAGTTAAGGTGGTTTTCATCCCGAAATGCGGTAAGACCTCCCACTATAAACTGAAAGATTTCAGACCAATCAGCATCTCCTCCTTCCTTCTGAAAACGTTAGAAAGGCAAGTCGATAACCATATCCGTTCAAAATTCAAGGCACAAACCTTATCTAGCTCTCAGCATGCTTACCGGAAAGGCTTTTCAGTGGAAACAGCTCTACATTCGTTAGTAGGCACCATTGAAAAATCTCTTGCCGTTAAAGAATATACTATGGTGTCTTTCCTTGACATAGAAGGCGCCTTTAATAACGTCAATACAGAATCCATCACAGGAGCGCTCGCTGACATGAAAGTGGACTGCTGCCTTTGCATCTGGATAGAGCGAATGCTGAACAGCAGGCAGATTCTATCCGAGCTCGGGTGCTGCTCAACCAAAAGGCTAGCGCACAGGGGCACACGCCAGGGGGGTGTTCTCTCTCCGCTACTTTGGATATTAGTAGTGAATGAGCTACTCACTTCACTAGAAAATAAAGGCTACAAGGTCGTAGCATATGCTGACGATATTGCCATAGCCATATCAGGTAAATTCCCCCAAATCCTAAGAGATGTAATGAACTCGGCGCTAAATTTAGTAGCGAATTGAACGGACAGCGTTGGGCTCAACGTAAACGCGTCCAAAACTGAACTAGTACTTTTTACTAGGAAATACAAAACCCCGTTCGTAGCCCCACCTAAGCTTAGAAACACGGAACTCAGCTTTTCAAACAAAGAAAAATACTTAGGGTTGACCCACTATAGTAAACTTAACTGGAAACAGAACATTCTAGATCGAACCAAGAAAGCGGAAATCGCCATCTACACCTGTAAAAAGGCTATAGGTCCTAAATGGGGTCTTCAACCTAATATAGTCCACTGGTTGTACCTGGCGGTGGTCAGACCAATCCTGCTTTATGGCGTTCTCGTCTGGTGGCCTGCACTCGAAACAAGGTGCAACACAAACTCTATCGAAAGAGTACAACGATTAGCATGCAAATGCATCACAGGGGCTCTCAGGTCCACTCCCACAGCCGCCTTAGAAACCCTACTTAACATATATCCCATTGATATCTTTGGGAAAATGGTAGCATCTAAAGCAGCCCTAAGACTTAGAGAATCTCTCCAGTGGTCAAGCTCACAAATTGGCCACATGAAAATTTTACAAAACTCCAATCTCAGAGTAACAGATTACATATCCCCATCTATTGATTTCAATATCAAATATAACACCACCATCCCTGACAGATCCGCATGGGAGGAAGGTATCATTCTAAATGACGCCGCAATCGAAATCTATACAGATGGTTCCAAAACTTCGGAGGGCACAGGACTAGGTATATTTTCCGAATCACCTAGAATAAACGTAGCTCTCCGACTTCCGGACCACTGTAGCATCTTTCAGGCGGAAATATCGGCCGTTCGTGAAGCAGCGCGCAGACTCTCTATATACCCGATAGATGGTAAGTCTATCGTCCTTTATATAGACAGTCAGTCAGCGATTAAAGCTCTGGAAATGCCAACAATAAGATCTAAGTTGGTTAAACATTGCCGCGAATCTCTTAACGAGATTGCGGACAGATGCAACATTACTCTGTGCTGGGTCCCAGGACACAGAGATATTCCAGGCAACTGTAAAACGGATGAACTAGCTAGACAAGGCACCGTACTTCCTCTCGATGTAAATAGAGAGGCACCGGCACCACCAATACAATTAATGAAAATCCGAATGTTTAACGAAGCGCAATCTAATGCGAACAACAGATGGAGTAATCTAGCTACGTGCGCATTGACCAGGAAGATCTGGCCCTTACTTGACGCAAAGAAAACCAAAAATCTCCTTTCATTAAATAGAAGGAACATAAGCCTCACAGTAGGAATAGTCACAGGACACTGCTTGTTAGGTAGACGCGCCACTAGAATGGGTGTCCCAGCAAATGATTTCTGCAGAAGCTGCAGAGATGAAGAGGAGGAGGAGAATAGTCTCCACCTCCTTGGCACATGCCCAGCGCTAGCCACACTAAGAAAGAAGCTACTAGGCGAATACTTCTTTGAGGACCTAAGTGACCTGTCTAACATAGACATTAGAAACTTAAATAGATACATAGGTAAATCCAACTGGTTTAGCTGAAATGACCCCCCTCCACATCACCACCACCCCTCCTCCCTCGTTATTGGTTACTATCAATCCCCAAGAGGTACTGCAACAGACACCTCCCAAGATCGATAGCTAACCCTCTCATAGCACTAGACCAGTGCCTGTAAATAACATTACTGCATAGAGGTAACAGAGATTGATTGAGTCAATCAATCCCCCTATTACTCACATGCACACTACCTACACGGTGAACTAGGTATTAAGGGTTTGACTGAAGCAGTCACCCCACCTAGCCAAACCATCCCCTAAAGTTTGACTGCATCAGTCATCTCGCTCTACTTTGCATTCCCCACTATTTCCACGGTCCACCTAGGTACGGGTTCGATTGAAACAATCACCCTACCTAGTTCACACTTTATACATAGCAGTACTTAGAGTTCGGTTGAATCAGTCACTCTATGTACGCTTATGCTTCTCTACACCTACACGGTCCACCTAAGTATGAAGGGTTTGACTGAATCAGTCACCCCACCTAGTCAATAGCATGCATAACAGTAATTAGAGTTAGACTGAATCAGTCACTCTACTATACGTATGCACCTCTACGCCTACACGGTTTATGGGACCTGCCAATAATAACTTGCATACACAGTATAGGGGGTTCGATTGAATCAATCACCCCCCATCACTTGCTGCACACTATACCTTCTCGGTACACCTTGACTTCAGGGTTGACTGAGTCAGTCACCCTCTCTACCCTTTTCAGTCAGCATTCTCAGCCAACACCCTCATGAGAAAGGTTAAGGTTCCCCTGGTTACCGGTGACTCGACCGGTCATTACTCATGTGGTATCACAATGGACCCATGTGGTCTAAGTGTGTCCTGACCCTGTCAGGACAGCCACCTTTACCTAACCTAACCTAACCTAACCTAAGTTCAAAATGATTTTTCGCACTTGAATGGTAGTTTGCTTTTGATTTGGCATTTCAAAAAAATTAAAAATCATAAGATGATATCGCAAATTGCTCACCTGGAACTATGAGTGATCAGTAGACACAACTTAAAAGAAATAAACTTCAACCAGTTGTCATTGCGATACATAGCGGTAAATTTGGTTTCAAATGATCGTATGTAGACGTTTGTCAATCTTCTCAGGCCAAAAGCTACCATTTTCTCGTTTTTAAAAGGGATTGCCAGTGCTGCCAATTTAAATAGCCTTCATTTTTTAATCATCGCTTCCTTAACAGTTTAACAGGCATAAATCAATCAATCAACATCAACCTGTTTTGCCCATATGATTCGAAAATGTTGTTTTGATCACCCAGCTTGCTGAGCCTAGTTTAACAGTGTCATCATCACACGCTAGTTCTTGTAAATTGCATGTAGCATTATTCCAAGTTTCTAGATCAGCGATGGTAGAAGGGCGCTGAAGTAAAATAGAGGAGCAAAGTCAATTCTGAGACTAATTTATAAAAACTAAAGTTGCTTACCTGTCAAAAAATACGGTTTACGAGACTCAATGTATGCTGCATTGCAAAAATTTCCCTTATTTTGTCGCAATAATGAAATTGGAATTTCATCCTCTTCATCGAAATCTCCAGAGTCTCTTATCAAAATGTTTCTCCAACATTTATGAAGCATTATACTGGAGAGTTTATTTCATGCTTTATCCAGAAGCGCAATTGCATTAAAGCGTAACTCTTTCAGCGCAGCAGTGATATCTGGACCTGTAGAGTTGGAACGCATAATGCCTTTTAGCAAGCTATTGCGGTAATGGAGTTTTGTAAGATGGATGTCGTTCTGGTCCATCGGTTGGATTAACGGTTTTACATTGGATGGCATAAACATTACCCAAATTCGACCATCTTCTGTCTCTTTAACAAGCTCTTCTGCCGGTGGACGACTTGGAGCGTTATGCAGGAGTAAAAGAACTTTTTTTTTTTTGGTAAATTGTAAGCAGATAAATACCTTTCGACCTACGCAAATATTTTAGAATTTTTTAAGGTTTTGGAGAAAAAGGGGAAAATACCATTTTTTGAAACTGCTGACAGTCGTCCAAGCTGACTTATAAAACGATTAGTCTACGGGTAATCATTTGTTAAGAAAAGAACATGGCTTCTTAGCTTTTTCAATAACCAAAGGCCTTAGTTTCAGCAGTCCCGATGCATTTGCACAAGCCAAAAACGTGAAACGCTGTTTCGACGTCTTCCGACCTGGAGCTGCTGCTTTAGCAGCATGGACATAAGCATAATCTGATAATACCTTCCACAAAAGCCTGGTCTCATCTGCATTACAAACCATATCCATTTTGGGCCCGTTGCTTCTGATGACTTCCAATTGATCCTTTCTGAACGGCTCAATGAAACCAGCTGAAGAATAAACAACTGAGCTTCAAGAACCACTACAGCAAAAATATGTCTCTCTCTCTGTCTCTATCCATCCTTTCCAACGCCCGCACTGTGTGTAAACATGTTAAAGGTATTCATAACCCTTTGAGTGAGGGCAAATTATAAAAAAAAAGTAAAAAAAGACAGCGATGATAATTTTCCTCCGGATTCCTCGAGAATACGAGTTTCTTAAATTTTGTAAGCCACCCGTCACTAGCACTGAAATCACCACCATCATCACCGTATAGGTTGCGATGAATATCACCGGCTTTCACTCTTAGTATAGTACCACTAATGGGAATGTGGTTGTTTCTTTACCGAACAAACCATTTCTACAAATGATTTCCTTTGAAAAGAGCCATTGGGTGTCAACTTTGAGTTTTTAAGGATTTTGCTGATTTTATTTTAATGCCACAGATTGACGATTTTACTTACTTACTTAGGTGGCGCTACAGTTCGGGGTGAACCTGGGCCTCAATCGTCAATTGACGATTTTGGCACACAGAATTTTAAAGAAATTTCCCGAAGTTTAACGACATGCATCAATAATTTTGACCTTTTCTTTTAATGCAAGTCGCTACGTTGAATTTTGGTATTCATATTAAAAGCAAAACAAAAAAAGTAATACGGAGCAAATCAAAACCAACCACACGAGACTGGAACGCTTCTTTAAATGTAAAAAAAAATATTAACTGTCACAACACAGTCATGACAGGACGAAACGTGTACTATACCAATCCGTATTCTTTGAGTTAACCACATACACAAAAAATATTGAGAATAAAAATATTGCATGAAACAAGAATACACATGAAAGAGATCTGTTATAAATATGACCGTTATATCGGATAGCAAGTTTGTGCGAATGTTCGTTATTTAGAGATGTCAATGCAATTTTATTAAGCGTTCGTTATATCGAAAGTTCCCTATACCGGCATTCGTTATACTGGACGTCCACTGTACACACAAATGAATAAAAGTGAATAGTGAATACATCTATATACATATGTAGAACACTATATATAGTGCACAAGAAGAAATTTGTTGTAACAGATGAACAATGCACCACAACTAAAGTGTTTAATGTCAATAATGATCTGCCACAAGGCACAGATACGGCACCGCTCCTCTTTAACATCTACATTTTGGAAGTACTGATGGGCATGGATGATTCGATACCGTTCTCTGATGATGTTATATTGTATGCAAGCGGGTCGAGAATCCAAGACATGCAGACAGAGCTTTGATAAACTGCTAACTTTCGGCTCAGAATAGAAGCTCAAAATAAACGGGGCGAAATGCGAAACTACACCGCACGCCAGTAAGTTGCGGTAATTCAGATTTGAGATCCAACTGGAAAAATTTGCAAATACCTCGATAATGTGAACCAGAAAAAATTTGCATTACATACTCTTAGATGTGAGTTGAACACCAATTCTTGATACTGGAATATGTGAACTTTTATTTATTCTCAAGAAAAATCACACCTATTTGGTTTAACTGTGAGAAATTCTTCATTGGCGAAATTCTTCATTCTTCTTTCCTTTTGATTTTGTTTTTTGTTTTTTTGTCCGCGCTAATGTTGCGACTATGGGGCCTAGCAAGCAAAAACAGCACAAAGGTCTTACAATAAAAGAAAAGTCAGATATTTAAAAAAATTCCTAAGTGGCTACTCAGGGTCGCATTTAGCGGATCAGTATGATGTCTTTAAATCCACAATAACTACAGATTAGAAAAACTCAAAAAAAGCTTTTGGATGTCTATAGCAATGGCGGAGTCTAGAAATGAAAAAGGAAAAACTGCTAGATCCTGCGAAATGCCCCAAATGGAAGCTGCTTTATTTGGATGGCTAAAAATGAACGTGAAAAAACCCGTTTCAACTGATTAATTGACAGCAAAGCTAACTTTTTCAGTGATCAATTTAAGTTGGCACCAAATTTTAAAGCCAGCAACGGATGGGTTCAACAATTTCACGAGCGACATGGGGTGAGAATTTTAAAAATATACCGTGGAAAATTGTCTGTGAATCTGCAAGATGTTGAACCATTTTTGAAAAAGTTTCATGTATACATATGTAAGGGAGCATTCGCTCACGTTGGACGGATTTATAAACCTGATGAAACAGCTCTGTATTGGAAACTTCTGCCGGGGAAAACGCTTGTGCTATCGAGCGAAAATTCTGCTCCAGAGGAAAACAGACAAGGAACGGATAACATTTTTAGCTTGTACAAATGCGACTTACAGCCACGTGTATAAACTGCAAAGGAAAACATCCTGCGCACTATGAGGAGTGCGAAGTGGCGAAAGAGCTCCAAAAAAGGCGCGATACGCATAAAAACTTCATGCGCCCGAATCCGAAACCAATTAAGAATACATCCAAAATATCTACGAAAAAAGTAGTGAAAGATAAGAAAATCCGTCAATATTAACTTAAGAACGGGTAATGAAGAAAGACCCAAACGTAGTAGAGAAAAGGAGAAACAGAAGCAAAATCTTCGAATATTGGCGTGCAGTCTTATGCTCAATCGGCGATGACAGTTAATGGCACGTACATGACCGACAATTCACGGGAAATCAAAGGAAGACACCATCCAAACTTAAACGTAAGGACTTCTGCTCAAGTTGCGTCATTGGAAAATGGTGATAGAAGTAGCTCACAAGCTACTTTTACTTTTTCTCCCTAATTCTTGCGAAACTAGAAGAGCAATGCAAAACAAAAAACTAATTTTCGAGAGAATAGTTGTACTAGAAAACAACATTCAAAACACGCGCACTTCAACCGGAATATGAAAGAAACGCTTAAATTTTTTACTTGGAACGTCATCGGGCTCATACAAAGACTCGACGAGTTGAAAATATTTATACGAGAAAAAGATATTGATATATGCTTGGTCTGTGAAACTCATCTGACAACACAATCGAATGTTAAGATATAGGGATATAGCGTGTATAGCTAGAGGCAGATCATCTTTGTTTATAAAAGAATGTATCGACCACTCAGCAGAAATGAAAATTGAATTAGAAACAATGCAAGTAAGGACGGTACGCGTTAGAAATAGACATTTCGCCTTCAACATTTCGTCTATATATTGTCCACTGCGATGTAAACTTGAAGAAAGTGATTTCACAAACGTCTTCAACTTCCTTAAACCAAGTTTTATTATTTGTGGTGACTTCAACGCGAAACACCCCTTCTGGGGTTCAAGGTACGCCTCTCAGAAATGTAGAAAGCTTTATAATGCGGGTATGCAATACAGTTGTGATTTTCACACGACTGATAGAAATAAGATACCAGATCTGATCAATTTCTTTGTTGTTAAAGGAATATCTGGCAACTGTATAAAAGTTGAAGAAAGCTTTGATCTTTCCTCTGATCATTCTCCAATCATTATGACGATAAGCGAAGCTCTGATTAAAAAAGTAGGACTGGCAAGATTAACCAGTGCGAAAAATAATTGGGATGGCTTCAAAAAAGATATTGAAGCAAGTATTGAACTGAATTGAAGTTGATCGCATCGTTGAAATCTTATAGGATGCCGCGTGGAAGAATACTCCCAAGCCAAAGAAAACGCCGGCCAGTTACATTCAAACTTATCCACAGGAAATAAAAGAAATGATTAAGGAGAAGAGAAAAGCGCACAAAAAATGGCAACTAACTCGGGCTCCGTAGCATAAAGCACATCTTAAAAGGTAAGATTTGTTTGCTCAACTCATTTTATAAACAGTTTGATTCATCTTTAGCTCTTTTTAGGTCAACGTTTTTCTCCTAGAAAATAGTTTCGCAGAAAAGGCTTTTCGTTTGCTCGACAATGCATCTTGCAATGCATGACAGGTTGACCAGCGCTGACGAGAACATGATGGTGATGTTTTTCCCACCAAATGTAACCTCTCTCATCCAGCCAATGGATCAGAACGTGATCAACCTTCTGTAGCTCGACTATAAGAGGAGACTGTTGGCTGAAATCGTATCAACACAAGAAGATCAAAACCCATTTTAGTGCAGTTCTAAAAAAAAAAATAATTTGAGAAACACTGTTACAACTTTGCAAATTTCTTGGAAGGAAATATTTGAGTTCTTCATAGCAAATTGTTTTAAAAAAATTCTGCCACGAGATTCGATATGGGAAGCTGAGGATCTTATCCCACTAAGTCTTATCCCACGAATTGGTGAGCTCCTCCTCCTTGGATGCCCCAAGTGTATCGGTTGAGGTCATAAGAACATGGGTCCTTGACAGCGATAGTGAACATAATGGTGATAATGTTAGTTAGGCCCAGAGGATGAGGGAATTTCTTCAGTAGAAGGAATAATCCACAGTGCAAACGTTTCTCACTGTCGGGCCATTCAGTGCTTGAATGTCTTGTTAGACTGGGCCTAAGAAAATGCAGATATATTCACAACAATTGCAGTGTCAAAACAGTTGCAAAAGTATTCGCAAACTAAAATGGCAAACTTTTCCCAAAGAAATTGGTTTTACTGTAACTTTATTAACATGTATGAATTATTTCTTTTAAGTTTCCTTGATTTTCTTTGTTTTAAACTTTTATTTATTTTGTTATGCATTACGTTTTTATGCAATAAAACAATTAATTAACATATATTAACATCGTTGAATAACTATGTTTTTGTATCCTTTCTTTTAGTTCTCAATAACCAAGTTACTGATCATTTCAAAAACCATTAAATACAACGAACTTTTTCGTATCCAGAAATGTAAAAACTCGAAAATGTGAACAGCCTATCTTCTTCCTATTTCGGTGAGGTTATGATCCGAAAACAAAGGTTTTCTCGCCTGTGAAAATGTGAACTGCCCATGTTTTAATTAGTTCACATTATCGAGGTAGTACTGTAGTGATTTCTAATGGTCTCCGCATCGAGCCAAAGACTGTTGTCAATCATTTAGGTGTCAATTTAGACAAGTTTTTGTACTACAATGTGCACGTAAATATGCAGTTACAAAAAGCGAGAGCGGCATTTATGTCCCTCAAACGAGGGTGGCAATGGCTTAGTGATGACGTCGTCAATTGACACGCGAATGGTTCATAGTTCGAATCCTGACAATATGCGAAGTCATTCCGATCAATTGCGAAAACTTGCGTGAATACTACTGCAAAGTCATAATACTAGCAGTATCTTGGTCATATTACTGGACAAATTGTTCGCTCTGTTGAATGATTGATATGCCTATGACATCGGGGGTCGCAAAAAAAAAATTATACCGTGAATCAGAAGTAAAGATAAAAATCTCCCCAGTTATCTGGACGCTACCCTCGGTGTTTCTCTGAAGCATAAATAACTGAGCTTCAAACCAATACACCAAACCTTTCTCTCTCTTTATCCATCCTTTCCAACGCCTGCACTGTAAAAAAATGTTAAGGGTATTCATAACCTCTTGAGTACGCACAAAATTAAAACAACCTCTTTTCTGCTCCAACTATCTTAGAGCCGATATGAACGCTGTTAAGCGTTTGTTCGTCCAATTTTGACTTCGGCGAGTCCAGTATGGAGGAACATAAGACATTCTTATATAAACAAACTTGGGCCATTCGAAATAAGACGTCTTCGAGCCTGCATGCGAATGTATAGAAGTGAACATTCTGCCTTTCGGCATTACAGTGTGTCCAGAATCGAGAATGTCATTCTGGATCTTGTGAGAAACGATTTCGCGTGATCAGTGAGTGTTATAGAAAACGAACTTGTGCCGCGCTTATTTTATCTTAACCCTGCGTATTTCCGAAGCACTATGTTGAGTGGGTTCATACCGCCTGACACAATTGTGTATCTAGATCCGCAGTTACTTGTCAGATTCGCTGAACGTTCCAATCATTTACCATTTTGCTAGAAGGGCGACATTTTTTTTTTTTTTTTTTTATTTTAGTTTTATTAATGCAATCTCTATTGTACATTGGATACATTTAGCAATATTTATAGCAAACGATGCTCCCATTGGAACATCCATTTCAGTTAAATATTTTAAACTCAATAAAATAATTTTTTATTTTTTTTTATTTTTTGTTTTTTCTTTTTTTAATTCATATTTATATATAAGTGTGGAGACAAGCCTGTTTGGATGAGTTTGTAGTCTTGACCTATAGGATATTAACCTGGCGTTAGTTTCTTCCTTTATTGTGGATACATGCAGATCTCTGTGTAATTGTGCATTTGTAACAAACCAAGGCGCATTGACAATCATACGGAGTATCTTGTTTTGGAAACGTTGAAGTATTTCAAGATTAGAGTTTGCTGCAGTAGCCCACAGCTGAATACCATAGGACCATACGGGTTTAAGTACGATTTTATATATGAACAATTTGTTTTCTAATGTTAGTGGAGAGTTTCTTCCAAGCAGCCAGTGGAGTTTTCTTAGTTGTAGTCTCAGTGCCTTTCGTTTGTTGAAAATGTGCTTTTTCCAAGTGAGATGTTTATCGAGGTATAGTCCGAGGTACTTCGCTTCTTCTGCTTGGGGAATTTTAATTCCATTCAACGTTACTGGTGGACAGGTTCTTCTTTTTGTTGTAAAAGTAACTTGGACTGATTTTGATTCGTTGGCTTTTATTCGCCACTCTTTCAACCAGTTTGTTATTTTATCCAGGCTTTTTTGCAATGTAGTAGCAGCTAAGCCGGGGTCTTTGTTGCTGACCATTACTACTGTATCGTCGGCAAATGTATCAACTAGAGAGCCTGTCGCCGGGAGGAGGTTTGAAGTATATATTAAATATAAAATTGGGCCAAGCATACCGCCCTGTGGAACTCCAGCTTTTGCCGGATGTAGCTCCGTCATTGCTTCACCTCGTTTCACATAGAAGAAATGTTCTTCGAGGTAGGACTTAGCAAAGACACAGAAGTTGATGGGGACAAGATTCTTTATTTTACAAAGCAGTTCGCATGCCATACCTGGTCAAATGCTTGCGAAATATCTAAATAGGTAACTCTGCAGTAGCTTTTCTCGTCAAATGCTTGGCTTATGCAGTTTAACGCTATCAGTACTGCTTAAGGGCAAGCATTTTCTGACGAATATTACTTTGAACTGAGAGAGAAAAACTCAAAACACCTACTAAGTAATATCCAGCTTGTCAAAAACAAAAAGCAAATATTTGGCGCAACAGCTCTTCAAAGTGCCAGGGCCTAGCTTCTCGCAACCACTTATGTTATGTGCGTTATATTGTTCACACGAATGGAAGGGACCTACAGTTTATTGCCGAATCCGAACGGCGATTTGAGAAGCTTTTTCGTGACAACAATACTCTCGGATGTTTGTCAGACGCTCGCGAGAGGTGGGACCGTGAAAAAACTGTTTGGTGTTTTCTGGGATTCGAACTTCGAACCTCATGCGTAGTGATCCGAGACACTAACCACTTACGCCACGGCGCCCACCAGCTTGTCACAGTCATCATTTACCGTGGTGTTAGTTGTTAGTATTCTGAATATTTATAAAGCCTAACACTTTACACACAAAGTCTGGACAAGTAAACTAAAAGCAGATTGCAAACTAAACAAAAGTATGAACTAAAAATTAATATGCTACGCTTAAGTCAAACATTATACTAAACACTTTCAACAATGAAACTAGTATCGTTCGTATAATTTATGTTTTAAATTTAATTTACAATGGGTGTAATCATATTTGTCGCGGTTACTATTTACTTCCTTCGCCATACGCGTAAGAGGTTTGTTAGAACCGTAGTTTGTTCGGTGGAAATTTACGCGGAAAATCTCGGTATTTCTGGAGTTGTAGCATCTTACGTTTAAACCGACTTCATTTAAAATATCCGGCGAGTCAATAAAATCATTTACCAGTTGGTGTAAAAATACTACATCACATACTTCCCTACGTTTTTCCAAAGAATGACGATTTAAGAGAAGAAGGCGGTCGCTATATGGTGGAGGACGTGTAGTGTCATTTCAGTTTAAATGGCGAAGTGCAAATCGGACAAACTTACGCTGTACCGATTCAATACGGTTAATGTGTACTGCATACATTGGAGACCAAATGGTAGACGCATACTCTAACTGCGGACGAACAAAGGTATTATAAAGCGTGGATTTTATAAGAGGACACTTGAATTCTTTACTCTCTCTATTTTGGGAGCCTATCTTTGAGAAACAAGCTTTCGAGCACCTTTGAAACGATTGGAAGCAGACTGATTGGGCGATAAGATTTTACTTCTTCGCGTTTTTTCCAGGTTTTGGGATCATGGTGATCTGAGCAACTTTCCATTGTGGAGGAAAGAAGCCCCTCCACAGTACAGCGTTGAACAGTTGAGCTAAAAATCTGAACCCAACTTCTGGTAGCTCCTTTAGACTTTTGGCGGTAATAATGTCATATTCCGGAGGCTTCCATGGTTTCAAGTTATGAATTGCTGCTCTTATTTCGTTGATGGAGAAATTTTTTTTCTGCACGTCCAGTTGGTATGTTTCATTTATCACTTTGCTCACCATTTCTTCTATCGACTTTGGACCTTCATTAACATTTGGCGTGAATACTACATAAAGGTATTTAGCAAAAATTTCAGCTTTTCCACATCACTCCTGGCCCAAGTGTTGTCTTGTTTTCTTATGGGCGGATGAAATACAATTGGACATTTTATTCTCTTCGTGACTTTCCAGAGCGAATAATCGGTAGAAGCGGTGTGGTCCAAATTCTGGATATACGTTTTTGTGCATAGATTTCAATCATTGTTTTTAGCTTTTTCATAAGTATATTCAGACGAGCTTTATCTGGTGGATGCCTAGTTTGCTGCCAACGCTTTCTAGCTTTACGTTTTTCTGCGAGTTTAGCCTTTATTTTTTTGTGGAAATACTCAGGCTATGCTGTTGAATTCCATGCACTCTGATGTAAGCATTCATTGAAATATTCGACTGCGGCTGTGATGTCATCGTCGGTTTTTAGCGGAAGTCTTATGCTAAGCGTTGATATTATTATGCTTTTGTAAATATGTCAATCGGTATTCTTATTATGAAGTCTACATGGTGGAGCTGTTTAAGAAAATGTGAGTATTATGAGGTGGAATAGTAGCCAGAAATCTATCATTACTGCGAGGTTCATAGGCAGTAAGTTTCTGATTGAGTAGATTACAACTTCTAAAAAATAAAATTTAAGGACTTTGTAAAAATATAAATGTATCAAAGGGTATCTTAGAGTAACAGAAAAGACAGAAGCTATGTTCATGGCGGCGTTTCTTCCAAATGATTCTTTGAATGTATTTCTGGGTTACAGTCAAGGGCTGTAGATTATTGGAATAAGTGCCACCCCAACATGCCAGTCCATATTGCAACTTCGACTGTACCAAACTGTAGTACACCATTTCTAAAAGTTTTCGAGACCAACTTTCTCTAAGGTGGTACATCATATGCGTTGCAGATAATAGGTACTTCCTTAATATAGACGTAGGAACACCCCAACTCATTTTACTATCGAAGTTTAATCCCAACTATTTATAGACAATAACACGTTCAATAGTGAAGCATTTAGAAGAACAGCTGATACTTGCATCATATGTTTCCATGTTTCTGATAACACTACAAGTATTGGAACTAACATATAAACTTTTACAATAAGCACTAGGAAAACAGAAATTTGGGACATAAAGGGGGCGGCAATGGTGTACTGGTAACGTCGTCAAATGCAACGCTAATGGTTCATGGTTCAAATCCTGACGTTAGTCAGTTCAATTAGTTGCGAAAGCTTGTGTGCAAATTACTGCGAATGCATGACACTGGCAGCAGTTTGGTCATACGGGTGGAAAAATTGTTGGCTCTTTTGATGATGATTTGCCTATGATATCGGTTATCGGGGAAAAAAAATACTGTGAATCAGAAGTAAAGACAAAATTCAGAAAAATCGCCCCAGTTATCAGGACGCCACCCCCGGAGTTTCTCTGAAGCATTAAACAACTGAGGTTCAAACGACTACACCAAATCTTTCTCCCTCTGTCTCTCTATCTATCACCTCCAACGCCCGCACTGTGTGTAAACATGTTAAGAGTATTCTTAACCCTTGAGCGCACGCAAATTATAAAAAAAAAAACTGATGATCCGGTGGGGATAATTTAAAAAACATAGTCTTAATTTTATTGCTGATGACCACCATACAAAACCAATGCCTTAAGACTTTCAAATCGTGGTTAATGTCTGCAACTATATGACCCGCAAATCCAGTTTTGTTATTTTTCTAGTTCAGGCTAAATATTGAGTTTATAAAGATCCGAAATAAAATAGGACCCAAGACGCAACCTTGTAGGACACCTATTCGAACATAAAGGCACTCACTGAAAGTACCACTAATCTTAACCATTTGTCTCCTGTCCTTAAGATAAAAAGCAGACCAATCAAGCATTAAGCCAATAAAACCAGCCTTTTCTAATTTGACTGATAGAAGTTCATGGTTAACGGATGTCTTTGTAATATCTATATATAGCGCAGCAGTATATATTTTGTTATTTAAACTATCATATACATGGGGGGTGGCAGTGGTGCAGTGGGTACTGTGTTTGCCTGTTAATCGATGAGTGCAGGTTCAAGCCCCAGCGGGGAATAGCAATCATCAGCCGCCCGAGAAATAAAGGAAAACGAATTACATCGAAGTTTTTCCAACCACTGCATCAAAGAAAGGTTCCTGCCTGGTAGTACAATGGACCAGCTTTAAAAAAAACCAACTAAAAACTAGTTCGCAAATAAAATAATTTATGAATCCTGTAAAGTAACTCCGCTTCTTACAAATCTAATCCACATTTGAAAAAACAATCTTCAACGTATCGAAGATCATCCGAATGCATTGATTAGATCCTTGTTTGACTCGAACCTAACAGATTGCTTTGAAAGCAACTATTATATTTCTCCATTTAATATGCTAAACGATGCCAATTCTTTCACCTGACGTAAATAGAGGTTTAAAGATCCCCTTCTATGAGAAAGCTTCGCGCCTAAACCTGAGAGGATAACGAAAGTCCATTGCATTCTAATTAATTGTAATTTCGTTTCTGTTTTTGAAAATAAGTTAAATGTAGTTTGAATTAATAATATTTAATTTGGCATGTTCGCCATCTTTTTTATATCTAGTCCTAGTTTTAAGTTTATAATATAAACACGCATACAAACTAGATGCAGATGCATATGATAGTGAGGTGCAAGTGCACTGCGATCTTTAAAAGATCTATTGTGCCCCCCATACTACGGCTCCAGCCGATGATATGGTATACTCGGTCTAGAGCACTTCCTCTAGTCCAGCTGCTTCAGCAAACCGGAGTATCTTTAGTGGTTGCAGCGAAGGTAAATCCATTTCTGATAGGAGGTAGGCACATAGGTGATTTCGTCTTTTGTGGGTCAGTGCTTCGCATTCCATAAGAAGGTGGGCTGGTGTTTCTGCGAAGTCCCCGAAGATTCTGCAGTGTCCGTCTCTCTATATTCCCAGGTTTTTAAGGTGCTCCTTGAGTCTGCAGTGACCCGTTAGCATGCCCGTCAAGATGCGAAGTCGGTTCTTGCTTACTTTTAGGCAGGTTCTACTTCTTTTCTGGTTGTATTTCTCCAGAAGTTCTTTCGCCTGTCTTCGTTGGGGGATATCGTCCTCATGCTTGGCCCATTTGTTCTCTTCTTGTTTCCTTACGTCTTCCCGTATTTTGTGGGGTCCTATCCCACAAAAGGGTTCTGGTTCATGGAACGGCGTGTCTGATCCGTTTCTAGCTAGTTCATCAGCTGCTTCGTTCCACTCCACTCCTACATGTCCTGGTACCCAGTGGAGAAATACTTTGTTCGTTTCTCCCAGTTCATTGATCGTGGTGAGGCATTCCCATATTAGTTTGGATCTGATCTTGTGCCAGGCCAATGCTTTAATAGCGGCTTGGCTGTCTGACAGTATTGCTATGTCCTGCCCGTAATATTTCCTGTCTAGATTGAATTCGCGCATATTTCGATCGCGTGAACTTCTGCTTGAAATATACTGGAGAATAGGTACTCCCAGTGATTCTGAGTATCTAGTCTTGGGCCCGTACACTCCTGCCCCAGTACCAGTAGATGTTTTCGATCCGTCTGTGTATCATTGTGTGTTGTTTGAATTGGTATTTATCGGATTCGCTGCTCCAGTCTCTTTTGTTGCTCAGCTTTGAGCCAAATTTCCTTTCAAAGCAGTATTTCTTGATCATATCATCTCTGGGCCAGTCCAGAAGCGGCACCCAATTGGATAGGGTTACTCGCTCTTTATTTGCGATGAATGTTCCTTTCCCAGTGCTCTCTTTGCTGATTCTCAATATGGTCTTCTTGGCGATTCGCTCTAGCACTATGTGTAGCGGAGGTGTACCTAAGATCACTTCTAGTGCTGCCGTTGGACAGGTTCGCATAGCTCCTGTTATGCATATGCAGGCTAATCTTTGCACTTTGTTCAGAGATGTCCTCATCGTGGTTAGCCTAGTTATGTTAATCCATGATACCGTCCCGTTAGTGATAATGGGTCTTACTAGTCGTATCATCACGTACATCCATCTCAGTGTGGCTGGGCTGCATCCCCAGGTTTTTCCTGAAATGTTCCTGCACACCATAAGTGCTCTGTTGGCTTTGGTTACCACAGCTTCTACATGTTCTCTACAGAGGAATTTGCTGTCTAGTGTTAAGCAGATAAACTAACTTGGTATACAATTAATTTTATATCAGTTAAACTCATAAGTAAAGGTTATAAAATAAAATATCTTTTCGAATTGATTTGCTATAAAATTTATAAGTCTGCTACATATTATTTTTACTGAACAAAAGTTATTGAAAATTATGTGTTTCAAAAAGCTTCTATAAAGAATTGCATTTAAAAAAAAGCCCTTAAATTTTCCTTCACACTACGAGTTTTCCCCTCATGGCAGCAGCGTTGTCCGTGCAAATAAGGCAATTAAGGTTTTTGGTGGAATTTCAAAGTCTATCAAATTTTTTACAGATCTCGTAATAGAATCTGCGGAAGAGTCTTGTAGCTTCAGCATCCCAAAAAACGCCTTCTGAGCTGCTATTATCAGTTTCCATAATTGGTATTACATTTCTGAATGCAGGAAATACATACAACCTTCAAATACTTTTCGAAGTACTCTTAATATTTCTTTGCATCTGAATTTACGGCTTCGTATTATGTATTATTATTCTTTTTATTTCAAAAATATATTTGCCATAGATAGACTTAAATTTTCAAATTGAAAAATCGGTTTTAATTACATATATGACTTGCTGGCAGCGTCCTAATATGAAATATGTTTGCATAAACCCATTTGAATACACTTAATATTTAAATAAACTAGTTTCTCAGCGTCAAGTAAATATTAATGAAGTCCAACCATATTATATTTTCCTTAAACTAGTTTCTTCAGATTTCTGAGCAATAACTTATTTTCGACAGTATGTCCAATGAACTTTTGTTTTATGCGAAACTATTTTAATTATCTAACCACATATCCAAATATATTACAGATAAATATTTCTTAGCAGTATGCATGCTTTTGCTCATTTAACACCTTAGCAAAAAAAAAAAATGTTATCAGCCCTACTGACTAAGATCCTCTAGAAGGATATTTGGCATGTGTGTATTTTCATAACTGCTTCGAAATTAGTATTCTGTTTTAGACTTAGCGTACTCCTGGAAGTGTTTGAAATCAATGTAGCTTGTGATATCAAATAGCAAATATTAGCCTTAAGCATTGTATATACATCTAATATATGTATATACAATGCCTTAAGTCTAAAATGTCCTATTCCCTGTTTCGGCGAGGCTATGATCCAAAAACAAGGGATCACACTTTGCACACTGCATTTCTGCTGATCCGTCGGTGGGGTTCGCCTACTTGACCTCAGGAAATATCGGCAAGCTACCCGATTTTCGATCACTGAGATACTGAGGACAATCAAATACTGGTGTCGTTACATTTGTGTGATCCAGGCGTTCATAGGCGTGCCTCTCCTGCCTCACGATATCTTTGGCACGTGCATTGACATTGCCTTTTTAACAGGGTTCAAATGATCTCTTCTTTGAACGTGGCATATCAGCTAAGCCGGTCGCGCTCTGTTTTTCGTAAAATGGTTTCCTTGATGTGAAGGCTTCCACGGATCTTCGAACTTCTTATTCGATCAAGCTTTGTCACTCCTGCTATCATGCGAAGCATCTTCATCTCAGCTGCCGTTATTTAATTGGAGATGAGTATTCTGAGCCATCTGAACCCGATTTCTCCCATCTTTTTCCAGAACTCAGAGGGCATCTTGTCTGGCCCAATCGCTTTTTGTTTGTTAGATTATTTGACCGCCTCTTTAATTTCTTCGACTGTAATGTTGGGTATTTCTTCACAGTTAGGAGTGGTCTTTGGAAAGTATAGCCGGGGAAACTGTTCATTAAAAAGTCGTTCACAATACTGCCACCACCTCTGCATAATTTTTTGCTCATCCACAAGAAGCTGGCCATGAGTATTGTTAATGAACTTTGCCGAACGAATCTCCTGAGCATTTTTCCTTCTTTGGACGGCTATTTTAAAGATGGTTGCGCTCTTGTGTGTCGTCGCAGGTCCTGGATAGATTGGTTTGCATCAGCAACCAGGGAAGATATTTTCTCCAGCTCCCGATACAGGCTTTCCGTATTCTCTGCTTGAAGCTGGGCGCACTTCTTCTTCGCTTTTTTCTTAAAACATCTATATTCCACTTCGAGGCGAGATTTTTCGTCTCTATTATTAGATGGGCACTTTAACCAAGCTTTGAAAGCCGCTTTCTTCTCATTTATCACTTTCGTAACTTCATCACTCCACCACCATGTTTCTTTGGCGTGTTGGTGATGGTCTTTTGAAGCTTCTAGCAGTGATTTGGCCTTCTTTAAGCAAGTTCGCTGTAGAGAATCCCACACATTTTTTGCTCTACACTCTTCGTCCTCAGCTCTGTTGATGGTGTGAGAGAGATAATTTTTCGTCACGAAAACAAAAGCCCTGCCTTTTTCTTCTTTCTTGATTGTACCACTTGATTTTCTCAGGGACCTTTGTTTGTTTGATTTTCTTTGGTGTCTTCATAAGTATTTCTATAAGCAGGAGACGGTGTTGCTGAGCGATTGAGCGATCGCCTCTCCCAGGATCACTTTGCAATCTTTTACCCGAGGCTTCATGAAACTGCCTTCCAAATGGTAGGCAATCTGCGTTTTATCTCCACCATTGCTGTAAGTGATCAGGTGCCGGCTTTGTTTGATAAACATGGTAGTTAACACGATAAGATCGTGTGATTTGCACATGCTTAGGATGTCTTCACCAAGAAAGTTCCTGGTGCTGTATTCCAATCCCCCATGGCAGTCTTCATAGTCTTCATTTGACTTCCCCACATGTCCATTCAAATCGCCTCCAACAAACAGAAACTCTTCCTTTGGAATGTTCTTTAGAAGATTGTGAAAATCGAGCAAAATGCATATTTTTCCCTTTGATCGCACCTACTATGTGGAGCATATGCACTGACAATATTCCACACCTCTCGTTGTAGTACCAGTTTGAGAGATATCAAACGATCGCTGGACTTCGAAATGGACAAGATGTTGCCAAGTAGCTCTGCCGCAAG
This sequence comes from Brachypalpus laphriformis, assembly GCA_945910035.1. Classification (NCBI taxonomy): domain Eukaryota; kingdom Metazoa; phylum Arthropoda; class Insecta; order Diptera; family Syrphidae; genus Brachypalpus; species Brachypalpus laphriformis. Next base: position 161,490,404 of record OX246754.1, on the reverse strand, counting down.
GACGATAGCGATTCCATTCCTAGCCTGTTTCGTTCCGTAGTACGAGGGCAAGGTGAAAAGTTCTCGGCCTGACAATGAAAGACTGCGATTTTCAGTTAAAAAATAATTTTATTTTTCTACATAATCTGCATTGACTTCAACACACTTAGTGTCACCAACATCAGTATTCCTTCTCGGAAGTGAGAGTCTGGAAGGCTGTGAAAATATTCATCTACGGCCCTCTCAACTTCTGCATTGGATGCGAAGTGCTTCCTAGAAATAAATTTCTTCAAGTTTGGGAACAGATGGAAGTCTGAGGGTGCCAAATCAGGCGAATAGGGGGGATGGCCGAGCAAATCGTACCCCAAATCCCGCAGTTTTCCCGTCGCCAACGCACACTTGTGTACATTTGCATTGTCCTGGTAAAGGATGGTTTTTCTCTTCTTCAAGCCAGGCCTCTTCTCGCGAATTTTGGCATCCAGCTGGTCAAGAAGGTTAGAGTAATATTCGCCTGTAATTGTTCTACCTTTCTCAAGGTAATCAATTAACAGGATCCCTTTCGCATCCCAAAACACACTGGCCATGATCTTTCCGGCAGATGCGATCGACTTCGCATTCTTTGGCGCTGAACCACCGACCTCCACCCACTGCTGTTTCGTTTCTGGCGTGTAGTGGTGGACCCATGTCTCATCCATGGTGACAAATCGCCGCGCAAAATCGGTCGGACTTTTGATCGGCATTCGGCAATTTCGGCACCCATCTTGCGCAGAGCTTTCGCATCCCTAAGTTTTTGTGCAAGATGTTTCGCACCCTCTCTTCCGATATACACACAGCCTCAGCTATCTCACTCACCTTCACTCGCCTACCGTCCAACACTTTTTCGATGGTTTCGGGTGTGGTTGCGGTTTTTGGCGGTCCTTCACGTGGGTCATTTTCGAGGGACGTGCGACCACGTTTAAATTCAGCTGCCCACTTTTTAACGGTTGGCGGGGAAGAAGCAGAGTCCCCGTGAACTTTTGTCAACTTTGGATGAATTTCCTTAGGGGTTAACCCATCCAAAACGAAGAATTCTATGACCGCACGATATTCAAGTTTATCCATTTTAACGAAAAACACGCAAGACGTCTACTGCAAAATTTCGTGTAAACAAACTACTTGAGAGAACAAGTTGAAACTTATCATACGAACTAATGAGAAGGGCAGGAAACATAAATGTTTGCTGATTGGAACGCTATCTCTGCGTCAGGCCGAGAACTTTTCACCTTGCCCTCGTAGAACATCTTGTAAGCTTTTGTCCTAACGTCCAAGAAACGCGCCCGATTTCCGGTGTTTTGCCGTTTCCTTTCTTGGATACAAAAAATGTCCATCCGCCTTCTATGCATCATCTCATCCAGCTCGTAACTTCGACCGGTCATACTTTCGACGTTCCAACTCGCAACCCTTATCGTTCGTCTAAACTGTTACATTACTTTGCTAGCCCCCGGAATCCGCATCGCTCTGATTCGAACATTTCTGCTCGGTCCAGGTTCAGTACCATGTGCAGCAGTAGTAGTGCCTTTCCTTCTGGCAAGTATTGCCATAATGATACAGCTACACTTTATCCAAAAATTAAACTGGATTGACGTTTCAGAGCGATTTTTAAGCGAGGCCCAAGCGACCCAAGCTCTCAACACACAGGCCTTTTATTGGCATAACAAAGACAAGGAGTAAATAAGTCTTAAATTACAGAAGACGGATCTAAAATGTCTTCCCATGTGACAAAAATATTTATGACACTATTTAATCTCATTTCTCTATCGCTGCTGCCTATCAGTGTCTTCATAAATGTACCTATACACCTTACGCGAATAATGATATCATTGCACCTGAAACCTTTCCCATTTTTTTCATACCAAAAGAAGCCAAATAAAAAAGAAACCATTTGAATTTTTGAGTGATTGTATCATGCATGTACCTATTTTTTTTTTTTAATCTTATCACAACTCAATATCTCTGTTCCAAAGTCGACGGGTAGCAAAAAGAAATGTTTCAAAAAATGTTAGTTTCACCGAAGAGTCCATTGGTTAATTTATGAGGACTCTGAGTGTTTATCAGGAGTTAGATGTTTTTTAAGTGTCACCGATAGGAATCTGGAGTTTTGAGCTTTGTATACCACTGCCAGTGCCAGTCGCAAAGGCTAATTAGTTTAAATAACTTGAGGAATTAGCATTTTATCTGCTCAGAAGTAGATCAATAAAACCAATTATTTGTGTGTATCTGCTCAGTTAATTGCGATTTTATATTCTAACTTTAAGTAGATTGGATTTATTTAATTGGGAAGGACCGCACATTTATGTGTGTTTGCTGGGAGAAATCTTTTTAAAATTAGTGAATAGTTTGTGTGAGGTTTTACTAACAAACACTTGATTGGGATTAGAGCAATAGAGAAAGTGGGTGGGGTTGACACAATTTGGTGGTCAATGGACAAATGCGGGTGGTATTGGTCATTGGCCCTTGGAATACGGCGATGGCTAATTACGCTTGCGTGACAGAAGAACACACCATTATCTTTGCAAGAAGAACTTGCGTGGTTAGGTAATCAAGATCGTTCCGATTGGAAACGGTAGCCATGACCGGTAGTTGGTGAGTTCAGGCACGTCGTGATTTAATTTGAACTGTACATCAAATGTGGAGCTAACTTTAATTGACATTCTAAAGGAATACGTATATTCGTTAGCGGAAACTCATCTCCGGATTGTTTTTTTACTATAAAATGACATATTTGAATTCCTGACTGAAGTAAGGTATTCTTTTAGTCAAGTAATTAATGCAAATTTGCAAACATAACATTTTATTTAAAAGCAAATCATGAGTGCTCTTAAATTTCCAGCTTTATTTTACTGGTATGAGCGATTTTTATTGTCTTTTTTTAAAGCCACAGCGATTCTTTTGCAGCAATTTTCACTTTGAATTTTTGAATGCACTACTTACTTATTGCCTTATCACAATTAGAAATCTGGAAAATTTGAGTCCGGGTTATGAGAAATGAAGTCAGCAGAAGTACCGGGCTCTTGAGCAGATAGCCATAATGACCAGTTGTACGTAATTGTAAGCAGGATCAACTGAACCCTAGTCACGCTCAGACTGGGACAAACGAGTTGCACAAACAGAGTTCAGATCCTGTAAGAAGGCTATAGGTAGGAGCTGGAGTGCGCATCCTTGAATCACTAGCTGTACGTGTCCGTTATGAAGCCTGTACTACTGTATGGCGTCCTACTATCCACCTGCCTACTGTGCACCTCACTCAATTGGACATTATGTTTCTTCTGCTCTCGGTAGATATTTTCGGAAACACGGATGGCTGCCAGTGTTGCCATACGACTAAAAGCTTTCTCGCAGTGGTTCACGTTGGCCACTTCTCGGTCCTTGATCTTCTTAATTTTGCCGATGAAAACACTTACTACACCGCTTCGAAACCGAGATTTGACCGTAACTTCTGAATGAAAATCCCTGACCGCAGTGAATGGGATAATACTCCCAGATCACTGTAGCGTAATTCAGCCGGAAATCATGGAGATTCTGGAAGACTTCCACTAATTGAAATGTAATGCAGTGTCTGTCAGCGATATAAGCATTTTCACTGACAGTCATGCCGCAATCAAGTCTCTAGAATCGTACACTATCACTTTAAAGGCCGCCTTAAATTAACGTTTGTCTAATGGATATGGCAGAGAAGTTCAACATTCACATATGCTGGGTGCCAGGCTACAGAGACAATCCGAGTAACTGAAAGGCTGACGAGCGCGGCAGAAAGGGTATGAGTCTAAGGATTTTGCCGATATGGCGGACCATGGGTATGTCCCTCGCTAGATGTTAACATCTACTAAAGCTGGACGCTATTAACGAATCAATCACAGATGCGAAAATGTTTCAATGTATTTTATAAGATTTTGAGACAGATCTAGCTTAGGCTGGATCAGAAACGTGGTGCCGGGCTGGTTATGCCAAAGCGATCACACTTACTTACTTAGGTGGCACTATAGTTCGGGGTGAACCTGGGCCTCAGCCAACAAGCCTCTCCATTTAGCTCGGTCTTTAGCTAATTGCCTCCACTTGTGCACTTCAAGTTGGTGGAGGTCCTCTTGAACTTGTGCGCGCCACCTACGGCGATGATTCCCTATACTGCGTCGTCCCTCGGGGTTCGATTCGAAGACTCTGCGGGCCGGAGCGTTGGTGTCCATTCGCTCTACATGTCCTAGCTATCTCAGACGTTCAATACGCAGTTTTTTGATTAGGTCGATGTCGCTGTACAGCTCGTATACTTCGTGATTGAATTTTCTCCTCCAAAACCCGTCAACGCAAACGGGACCGAAAATCTTACGAAGAATTTTTCTCTCGAAGCGACCAAGGATATCTTCATCCTCTTTTAATAAAGTCCATGTTTCAGCGCCGTAAAGCAGGACTGGGATGATCAGGGTCTTATACAGAGTCTCCTTAGTTGTTCGAGATAAGGCTTTACTGTTGAATTGCCTTACAAGCCCAAAAAAACAGCGATTGGCAAGAGTTATTCTTCGATTGATTTCTGCGTTGATGTTGTGTTTCGAGTTCATAGCAGAGCCAAGGTAGACAAAGTCCCTTACTACCTCGAAGCTATGGCTGCCCACGGTGACGTTCTGTCCAATTCGTCGGTGTTGGGTTTCCCTTCTTGTTGACAGCATATACTTGGTTTTGCCCTCGTTTATCGCTTAACCCATTTTGGCCGCTTCCACCTCAATGCTTGCAAACGCACCGGTGACAGCCCGCTGAGTTCTTCCGATAATGTCCATATTGTCGGCGTATGCAAGTAGTTGTACAAACTTGTAATAGATTGTGCCTCCGGTGTTGGCTTGTAAGTTCCGCACAATCCACAGTCACATGACAGCGCGTCGCCTTGTCTAAAACCTTTTTTGACATCAAAGGTCTCGGTGAGGTCATTACCGACCTTGATGGAGTAGCGAGCGTTCTCCATCGTCAGCCTGCACAGACGAACAAGTTTGGCAGGGATGTCAAAACTAGACATGGCTCTATAAAGCTATTCTCTATAGATGCTGTCATAGGCGGCCTTGAATTCGATGAAGAGGTGGGGATTATCGGTTTGGAATTCTTGGGTTTTCTCCAGTATCTGCCGAAGTGTGAAGATTTGATCGATGGTGGACTTTTCTGGCCTGTAACCGCACTGATACGCTCCAATCAGGCTGTTGATAAAAGGTTTCAGGCGTTCATACAATATCCAGAAAAGATCTTGTATGCGATGTTGAGGAGACTGATGCCTCAATAATTGGCGCAGTTGAAGGATTCTCATTTCTTGTGGATCGGACAAACAATGCTGAGATTCCATTCATCAGGCATACACTCATCTGACCAAATCTTAGAGATGAGTTGGTGTATGCACTCTACCAATTCATCCCCAGCTGCCTTAAAAAGTTCGGCCGGTAAGCCGTCAAGTCCAGAAGCCTTGTTGGATTTTAGCTTGGATATTGGTATCCTCACTTCGTTTTGGTCAGGTGGACGGAAATTTTGACTATCATCGTCTATGTTGAATGGTTCATTCTGCCTGACAGCGGGATGTTGGTCTTCGTCGCCGTTATACAGTCTGCAGAAGTAGTTTTTATATATTCTCAGCACCGACTGTGATTCTACTACGAGGTTTTCATTTTCATCTCTACAGGTTTTTGTACGGGTATTGCTCCTCTGACACGTTCTTTTTACCTTTTGGTAAAGCTTCCGTACATTGTTCCTGGAGTATAAACTCTCGATATTCTCAAACGCGCTTCTCATGCTCTTTCTTCTTCTTTTGGAGAAGCCGATGTTCTTCCCGTCTCTTTTGCTCGTAGAGCTCACGAGCAGCTCTCGTCTTCCTTTGCAGTACCGCTTTGTATGCCTCTTGTTTTGCTGCATGCACTCGCCTGCATTCTTCGTCATACCAGGGGTTTCGCGGTGGTGGGCGAGCGAGACCCAGCACATCAGTCGCGGCGTTTCTGATGGCATGTTGGCAGCGGTGCCACTGGTCTTCGGCACTTGATGCTGGCGGCAAAGGGGTGATTGAGAGATTTCGGGATACGCGTTCAGCGAAGAGTCTGGCGGTCTCTTGCGATTGTAGTTTTTCGACGTTAAATTTCCTCACAGTGATTCTTCTTTGTTGCTCAGATTGGGATATCCGCATTCGTATTCGGTTACAATCAGATAATGATCCGAGTCTATGTTGGCCCCTCAGAAGGTCCGGACATCCAAAATACTGGAGGCATGCCTTGGGTCGATCGCAATATGATCAATTTGGTTGATCGTTACATCATCATTGGACCGCCATGTCTGCTTATGAAAATTGAGGTGAGGAAACCATATGCTTGCTATGGTGACATTTCGCTCCACAGCGAAATCAATTAGCCTTAGTCCGTTATCAGACGTGTAGGCTATGCTTACCGACTGCCCTAGCAAAGATGTCCTCCTTTCCTATTTTGGCGTTAAAATCGCCCAATACGATTTTAACGTCGTATTTAGGACATTGCTCATATGTTTTGTCGAGGAGCTCGTAGAAACACTCTTTGGTGGCAGGGTTCTTTTCTTCCGTGGGGACATGAACACATATTATGTTAGCGAATTTAGCCTTGATCCGGACAGTCATAATACGCTCGCTAACGTATCGGAAGCTTAAGACTTCTTGCCTAAGTCTATCGCGTATTACAAATCCGCATCCGAATAAGCGTTGCCTGTTGCCTCTGTAGCAATCACCGTAGTAGATGTCACAGTTTTTCATCGTCTTTTTGCCCGGCCCATCCCATCGCACTTCCTGGATGGCGGTAATATCTGCTTTATAGCATAGCAGTCTAGGGCTTCTGCTAGTTGTTCGGCTGCACGTGGTCTGTAAAGGGACCGAACATTCCACGTACAGATCCGAAGGTCGTTGTCTTTATTTCGTTTTCTGGGGTCGTCCTTAGTTGAGTCATCCTTAGTTGAGTCATCCTTATCCGAGGCTTTTGGTTGTTTCGTAACCATAGATTTTTTAAGTGCTAGGGAAGTAAGCCCGACGGCACAACCCCCGACGGCACAACCCCCAAGGGCCAGTTCCTTAGTTATTCCCCTAGGAAGAGGGGCCGGGTACACCGGTGCTAGTAGTCCACTACGGGAGTATGAGCGCTGCCGTTGGCCATTTAAGGGTTCCTCCGCCACCATCTCTATTCCAATGTCCAATTCTTTACCGACCTGTTATCCGAATACGTCGAAGCAGCCGCGCAAGGTATTCACTAAGTTCAACCTAACTGGAACTATAGACGACACCGTTGACTTCGTCTAGGGAATTCGTCCGCTGCCGCCTGGAACAGGAAGAAGTGATCTAGTAAGAAAGCACTCTTTCTCCCTTCTCTTATCTGCTGCCGCCAAGAATCCTCCAAACAGGGTTGGTTACCCATTTCTTGTATTCTTGGATTGTCACCGCGTGGAGGTTGAGAGTAGGAGTTGGTAAGCCTCAGCTGAGTGAAAACGCTTGTATTTTCATATGATCGCATGCACTACCGTTTGACCAGCCTAAAGCGATCATAGATCAGCTACTTTATCGGTGTCCTAACTGGGCTCTGTCTGATAGGCCAACATGCTAAAAGGTTGGACCTCTTTTCTAACGACTTTTACAGGAGCTGTAATGACTAAGAGGGGGAGAAAACGATCCTTCATTTCCTGTGCATATGTCCGGTCCTGTCTCTGTAGGGGCTACTTTCTTCGACGAAATCGATGTCATGTGCATCCTTCGCTTGTTCCAGATGATTTTAATTAGTCCCTTCGTAGCCTAATGGAAATATCCATGGCATCGACCTTACTGGTCTAAGTGTGTTTGTTCTAACTTACAGATAGCCACCCTAACCTAACTTAACCTAACCAATCGGATATTACACATTCTTATGTAGGTTGATAGAAGTGCTGCACCAAAAGAAAGAATGTAATTGTCACTAAAGTTACTAGAAGGTCAGGGCTAAGAACAGCGATATGAATACTCTCTGGCCATTGGCTTTTAAGGAAGCATGCTGTGAGATTGGGTTTATCAATTACGGATGTTTGCGGGTACTGCAAAGACCTACATGTTTCTGAGGATCTAACACATATACTCTGTGAATACCAAGGCATTGCCAGAACAAGGCTAAAGTACTGCGGAAGATACTTCTTCGATAACCTAGTCCCGGAATCATAATAAGGACATCTTCAAATTTTGCAGAAATTAAGTGTATGGGCGAATTTGTTTAGGTCTTTTGGCCATGAAGGTTCCCTAGGGATCGCGATGGGCCCACCTTGGTACGTATTGTCTTATGATAACCTCATAACCCTACTCAACCTAACCTAAACTAAACTTGCTCTAAAGTTCCGTAGTACTACTATTCTAAAAATAGTTCTCTTATATTGTTTTCTGAGAGCTCGTCAAGTGAATTGAAGAATGGTTTGCCGAATGCACGTTGTCTGGCTCTAGCTAGTGCCGGACAGGCGCTTATAAAGCTGAACAGAGTTTTTCTTTCAGTTCCGACGTTTCAACTGTGGCAATATGTATTATGGTGGCATGGTCTCATATAGGCCATCGTCCGATGGTAACCGTTGTTATTCTGGAGATATCTCCAGGCGTTCGATTTAGGAGACCATTTATTTTTACTTTGTTGTAGTTTGGCCACATCTTTCTTGATATGACATAGTTTGTCAGCCTAGTCCATCTAGATTGGCTTTTAAAAGAAGTAAATTTAGGAGGCTTGTGCCTTCTCTTATCTTCTCTAAGCTCGTTTCCATCGATATAACTGTAACCTGGAACCCTGATCATGGTGACTTCGAGCTGACCATCTAGAGAGTCCAGGTCATTTTGGCATTCTGACAGAGCGAACCATTTTTTCAGCCATATGACCAAACTATTGCCAGTGTTATGATTTTGCAGTAGTGTTCACACAAGCTTATGACTTTGTGTATATTTCATGAGAAACACATAGATAAATGCTTGCTGAAGTCAGAATTTGAACCATGAACCATTAGCGTGGCTAGTAACGACCTTACAACTACACCAATGCCATCCCCATATTGGCATTCTTCTTCTCGGATTGCCAATAACTCCGCCTGAAATACACTGGCAGTATCCCGATGTATGTATGATTTTGAAATGTTTAATGACTCCGAAAACCCATCCGCACGGGCCCTACAGTCCATCTTTAGCCGTCAGTGTAGGTTAGGTTAGGTATATGGGTGCCTTGTGACAAAAAGAGTCACTGCTCACATAGACCAACAATTCAGGTCCATTGTGCCCAAATTATTTAACACTGGAAAGGCTGAAAAGATAGTCCGCTGTTAGAACCACCCAGATAGTGATATGAATCTCAGGACGTCCGTCAGCCCTGCATTACCTAGGTCCTCCAGCTCTGAGAAGAAGTAACTACTAAGAGTCCTCATTTTTCTGATGGAAAGGGCAGGACAATTACACAGCAGGTGACAAATAGATTCAATTTCTCCTTCGACCCTGCAACTTCTACAATAGTCGTTATGAAGCACACCGAGTCGCTCCGCGTGGACCCCAATGGCAGTGACCAGTAATTATGCCAGAAACGACCCGTGCGTTATAACGACTAAGTTTCACCAGAGAGGTTGATCTCTTCTTGCTGAAGGCCGGCCATAGCGCGCTGGCCGTTGCACATGTTTCCAGATGAACTTAGCGTCTGTTTGCTCCACCGATGGCTTCAACTTTTATTTTCTTCCATAAGGAACTGATTGTGGTTTCTACAAAAGGGAGCACCCACGATAAGTGCAGCGCCGACGCTTTTCTAGCAAGCTCGTCAGCCCTTTCGTTTCCTTCGATATTCATATGCCCTGGTACCCAGCAGAGGGTGACCGCATTTGCTCTCAATATCTCGTTTAAAGGTGATTTGCAGGTCCTAACAAGCCTCGACCTAATTACACCAAAGTCCAGAGCCTTAACAACTACCTGACTGTCTATATTGACAGTGATCGTTTTACCAACGATATTACTTTCGCATATAGTTTCAGCAGCCTGTATGATGGCTTTGACTTCGACCTGAAAGTCACTGCTGTCGCCGCTTATTCTAAAGGAGTGGTCCAACGTCCATATTAGAACCGTCAGTATAGAAAGCCAAGTCCTTTTTCTTAATGGTTCTTCGATTCTTCCAGTATATTTTGTCAGGAATTCTTGTAGTGAATCTAGTTTCAAATGCTAGGTTTCCGTCAATACATCGGGACAGAATGGGGGATGGCCACAGTCGGCATTCTCTCAGTCTTAGAGCGGTTTTGGCCGCCAGACTGCTACAGTATATATCAAGCGGAATGAAACTAATGCTGTTGGTGTTATTCTGATTGATCCCATGACTCCGATACACGCCGCCCTCTGGATTTTGGTGAGGTTTGAAAGCTGGTATTGCTTCTCAAGTACCATCCACCATACTAGTAAACTATATGTGAGAATGGGCCTTACTACCTCCGTGTATATCCAGTACGTCACAGCTGGTTTGAAGCCCTACGTATTACTGAATGCCTTTTTGCAAGAATAGAAAGCTTCGCTTGCTTTTCAGATGCGTTCGGTAATATTTTCCTTCCAGTTTAGTTTGGAATCCAGAATTACGCCCAGGTATTGAGCTGAACTTGAGATACTTAGATATCCACTAGTTGTAGTGCGAAGTTAAGCCTTTCACTTACGACTGGAGGAAATTTCCCCGAAACCAGGATAACCATATCGTCGGCGTAGGCCGTCGCGTTGAAGCTGTTTTCCAAGATCTCGTCCACTACAAGGAGCCATATTAGCGGAGACAGAACTCCACCTTGGGGGGTTCTTCTGCAGACCTTTCTCCGGATGGTTACATCTCCTTGCATTGAAAACGTAATTCTCGATTGAAGCATCTGTGCAATCCAGTTGTAGAGGCCGGTGTTAAGATGAGCTCTGTGTAGGTTGTTCAGGATTGCGTCAGAGCTTACGTTATTGAACGCCCCAAGAGTGAACTCTTTGAAGTGAAGGGAACTTTCTATGCTTGATATAACCCTGTGGAGTGCTGTGTGACCGATCTGCCGCAGATGTATGCATGTTGTGATTAAGATAGATAATGATTGCTGATCACGTTTCTTATGTGTACATCAAAGTTTTCAGCATAAAACACGACAGACTGATAGGTCTCAGGTCTTTTGCGTTCGTCTTGCTTGCTTTCCCTACTTTGAGGCTAAATACAACACACACCTCCCGCCATGCTTTAGGAACATATCCTAGCTTAAGGCATCCTGTGAAAATACGCTTGAGCCATGGAATAGCAATATCTGCTGACTCTTGCAACATCACAGGTCGAATGTTAGCCATTCCTTGTGCCTTGTATGGAGCAAATGATTTAATTGCCCATGCTATCTTATCATCATCTATTATATTTTCCACCTCTTTCGCGCTTATTCCCGATGTCGTCTCTGGAATGTGAAGATCATCTCCGGAGGTTGATGTACATCCGGGAAAGTGAGTGCTCACTAGTACATCCAGTGTTTCTTCCAGTGACTTTGCCCAGGTACCATCACTTTTCCTAATATTGGATTCCGGCGTTAGTGTCTTGGCCAGGATCTTCCTTAGACGGGTTGCTTCATTTGTTGATTTCGAGATGTTTAATGACTCCGAAAATCCACCCGCACGGACCCCACAGTCTATCTTTAAACCATCAGTGTAGATTGTTAGGTTGAAATCTTTAGCCACCTGCCCATCTTTTCAATTTGCCCTTGTGGGAGATCGTACATCAACACACATGCTTAGTTATAGACTCGTTGTTGTCATAAAACAAGTCTTTAATTTTTTGTAAAAGGACTGCTTGGTTCTTACTAGCACTAGCTTCAGTGTCCTCTAAATGTTATTTTCTATATTAGAGAGGTCTACATCAGACAAATACAAAGGCAAATTATAATAATAATAATAATAATAATAATAATAATAATAATAATAATAATAATAATAATAATAATAATAATAATAATTTTTTTTTTTTTTTTTTTTTTGCCTAGGGGGTGGTGGAAAAACGCTGATGCGCACGAGAAACAGGCCCGCTCTGTTTCAGGTAGTGTGAGACTCCTACTCACTAAAAAACCACCTTAACCCCTTTGTTTCACCTGACACCATCCACTCCGGAACCGCTTATTGCATTACTTCAGAGTGGTGTCGCTTTCTTCCCTCTTTCGGGGCCGGCTTTTTCATAATTCTCTTCTTTAGCGGGTTTTTTTGTCTTGCCGGTGAGGCTTTATCTTCTTTCAAAATTTTCTGAGGGTATGTTTTCTTCTTCCTCTCTCTTCTTCTTCTTTAGGACCGTTTGGATGAAATTGCTGATCCTGTTCCAGCTGTCGACACTAGAGATCATCTTCCGGACCACGTTGTCTGGGGAGAAATTGCCTATCTCCAACTCAAGTCTAGATCTCTGCGCTGCCCACCTGTTGCAAACAAAGAAGGTATGGTAGGCGTCGCCTTCCTCGGAGTCACCGTACTGGCAGGCTGCGCTGTCCTTCTTACCCATTCTGCGTAGGTACCGGTTGAAGTACCCATGTCCGGTTAGGAATTGGGTGATGTAGTAGTCCACTTCCCCGTGTTTCCTTTCCGTCCAGGCAGCGACATCACTTATTAACCTGGCGGTCCATCTTCCTCTGGTTTCAGCATTCCACCTGCTTTGCCACCTCTCTTTGGTCCGCTCCTTTGCTGCAGCTAATGCGGCTTCAACCCCTATTTCCGCCTTGTTGTCGTGGACGTACTTTCTTTCTGCTGCTAGCAGATCTATAGGGGTCACTCCCGCTACCACGAGGACGGCTGGTTCGGCCACTGTGCGGTAGGAGCTAGTGACTCTAAGTGCTCCACGTCTCTGTACTCCAGCCATTTGCTTCCTGTACTTTTGCAGGTTGAGTGCCTCGGCCCATATCTCACACCCGTACAGGAGGATGGAGTGAGTGATGGACATAAGCAGCCTCCGTTTACTCATGACTGGGCCTCCGATGTTCGCCATAATCCTGCTGAGTGCCGTCGTGACTTTCGCTGCTCTCTCCGATGCCGATCTAATTTGTTCCCAGTAGGTGAGTTTGCAGTCAAGGGTCATACCCAGGTACTTTACTGCGCTCTTGCCGGTGATCGTCTCTGAACCTACTAGGAAATTGACGTCAGTCGGGATCCGTCTCCTGGTTAGCAGAACTATCTCGGTCTTCTCGGCTGCCAGTCGGAGACCATGGTCGGCCATCCACTCCTGCACCCGTCTCATGACCTGGTTTAGTTTCCGCTGCGCTTCTGTTGTGTCTCTTGCGGTGATCACTGCTCCAATGTCGTCAGCGTATCCTATGAGGAAGGTGTCTTCAGGCATCTCCATCCGAAGGATTCCATCGTACGAAACGTTCCACAAGTCCGGTCCCAGTATTGAGCCCTGCGCTGCTCCTGCTGTGATGTCCTTGCAGCGGCGTCCCTCTGCAGTATCGTAAAGAAGTTTCCGATCTTTGAGGTAGTCCCCCAGCACCTGCAACAGATACTTTGGTACCCTGAATGTGTTTTCCAGCGGCTCCAGGATATCTACCCATCTTGCTGAGTTGAAGGCGTTCCTCACGTCTAGGGTTGCCAGCACGACGACTTTTCTCGAGTAGTGGTTGCCTTGTTGAGCGATTTGGGCTGTCTTAACCACTTCCTCGATAGCTCCTACTGTTGAGTGTCCCTTGCGAAAACCATGCTGCCTTTCAGACAGGTCACCTGCACTCTGGATTGCCGCAGTAAGTCGGGCCTTCAGCATCTTCTCCAGAAGTTTCCCCGTTGTATCCAGCATGCACAAAGGCCGGTAGGCTGATGGGGATTCCGGGTCTCCCTTTCCCTTGCTGATTAGGACCAACCTTTGTGTCTTCCAGCTCCTGTAGAAAATCCCGTCCAAGAGACAGCTGTTGAACATGTTTAGGAGCAGCAGTGGGCACGTTCTTGCGATGATTTTCAGCACTTCTCCTGGTATGCCATCGGGTCCGGGAGCCTTCTTATTTTTTATATCTGACGCTGCTGAAGTCAGTTCATCGTGTGTGAACAGCGGGACATCCTCGCGTTGTATGGAGAAGATGTCAGGTGGTCTGACCGGGTGAGTCGGGAAGAGTGTGTCCACTATCTCCTTCATTTTTTCAGCACTCAGTTTTGGGGAGGCGGCCTGTGCCCCAAGTTTGCGCATCACAACCTTATAGCCGAGCCCCCAGGGGTCGCTGTTTACATCCTGTCGGAGTTCCTCCCACTTTTGCCTCTTGCTCGTTTCTATGGCTCTCTTGAGTTCCGTCCTCGCGTTTCTGTATTCCGCCAGAACAGTTACGGTGGCTTCCACCTGTCGCCTCCTTCCTCTAGTAACCTTCCGTCTAAGGTGTAGACATCTTCTTCTGAGCGCAGCAATTTCTTCGGTCCACCAGTAAACAGGGCTCCTGCGGCCATGAGAGCTCCTATCCCGAGGCATTGAGGCGTCGCACGCGCGGTGTATGAGGCGCATAGTCGCTTCTGCCTTTGCCTCCGCTGTTCCTAACAACCCAAGGACTGCGTCCTTCCCATCCTCTATCGCCCTTGCGAGTAGTGCTTCATTGAGGGCGTCAACCCTCCACCTAGGTCTTCCCCTTTGGTTTACGCTCCGGGTGTCTCCGTTCGCATGTAGATCGTACACGATGTATTGGTGGTCGCTGCCAGTATAGTCTTCGATGACTTCCCAGTTTTGAATGCATCCAGCTATTGTCTCCGATGCGAGAGTTACATCTGGAATCGATTCGTTGTAACCAGCACGCCTAAAAGTGGACACGTTGCCGATGTTTATAACGTCTAGGCCTAGCCTGGCAGCCATTTCCAAAAATTGCCTCCCTCTTTTGTCCGTTCTGGGCATCCCCCACTCGACCGCTTTGGCATTGAGGTCTCCAGCAACGATGACCGGTCCTCCGCTTTCTCGAGCGGTGTCCTCCAGGGCTTCTAACTTCCGTCGGAAATCACTGACACTTTCGTTGGGTGTAAAGTAACAGCTGATTATCGTCACTTTACCGATTTTCACCCACACAAAACCTCTCCCTATACCGTGGCCTTTTATGGAGACTGCTCTCGCGTCCGGCACCCATATAGCAGCAGTGCCGAGAGAGTCCGTAAACCAGCCCAGGCCTTCTTTGTTTTTGTATTGTTCGCTGATGACTACGATATCGATTTTCAGGTCAAGTCTGAGTTGACTGAGCAAGTTATCGGCGGTTCGGCTCCTGTGAAGATTTCCTTGGAGAATACGCATCATGGTTGTGTTTTCTTCTTCTCCTTTTCGAGTGCCTCTTTGAACACCCGGCACGTACCCGATCCCGGGGCATGAGCTAACAAGGTTGGTGACAGGTTTAGCTCTGTGCATAGGCAGCACTTCGCACTTTTTTTACAGTCGGCCCTCTGATGACCTTCTTCTCCGCAGTTGAAACAAAGTCCCTGGCTCCTTCGGTTCGGCCCTTTGCACGTTGCTTGCATGTGTCCATAACCAAAGCATTTGAAACAGCGCGTGACAACTATTCTAGGGCGCACTCTACAGTGTACCCAACCAATTTTTAGGCGGGAATCTTTCAGCAGTACGTTTGCTGCCCGACTGTTTAGTTGGACTAAAGCCATTTTTTGTGCTCTTCTGTTGGGCTTAAATAAAGTGACCTAAAGATCGATTTCAGAGTCATTAACACCTAGTTTGACGGCCGCCTTCACTTACTCTTCTGTCGTCATCTCATCCAGGTCTCTGATTTCCAGCGTTATCTTGGGCTCCAGCTGTCGGATGTTTGCCCTGTCCCCCAGGATTGCTTTCAGAGATGAGCTGAAGCCTTCCTTGCCTTTGGATTTCTCGGCGAATTCCACAAGAACGTCGCCAGATCTTGTTTGGCGTACGGTTTTTATTTTAGTCTCCGTATCATCGGGACTAACTTTACTACGCATTTCCCGCAATATCTCGGCGTAGGTCTCTTCTCCTCTAGGCTTTATGAGGATAGCCTCCGGTTTGGATTTTCGTAGCCTGTTCTTCTTTCTCTTTCTTTGGCTGGATGCCGTGCCTCTACCCAGCTCTGCCTTCTTTTCGGGAGGGTTCCTCTTCGCTTTGGCCACGTTCTCCATCCTCTTCTCTCTCGACTGAGGTTTCATGCGCTGTGCAGAGTCAATTGGGGATACTTTGCGCGTTCCCTCTTGAAGTGTGTCTTTCCCGCGAGGTTTTGGTTGGCTTGGTTGCGGGGTAGTATTCATCGGGGTTTGCCTTTTTCGCTTCTCTGCCTCCTTCATAAGAGGGCTTGATGGTGGCCTCTTCGTAGTCCCAGGTCTGGAAATCGGTGTCCCGACTCTACCCTCAGGGCTCTCACCCACACTTCGACTAGTTTGGCTGAGCTGTGGGGTTTTCTGCCTCGATCTGTCCTCATTTAGCTGTCCCTGCACATTATCCCATAATTTCCTGAGAGAGCTAATTTTATCCAGAGACTCCTCGAGTTCAGCTAGTCCCGTCTTCACCTCCATACTTATATTTTTCTGTCTACACGTGGCTCCTTTCATTTTCTTGACGATATCTTTGCACTTTTGCAGTTCGTTCGTCATTGTGTTTCTCGCCAGATGCATCTCCGTTGTGGTGGATTTTTCGAGATGGCGATCGATCGTCTCAGCTTCCATTTCGGTGACGTTCGCGACAGTATTCACTAGGAGAACCCTTAAGGGTACTTCCGGGGTCTCTCCTTGAACTGGTCTGGGTTCAGCGCGTTTTGCGGTTGGCGGCGACCGCCGCATTCGCGAACTCCTCTCAAAAGGGTTTCTTCTGGGCTCACTTGTAGCAATACGTTCCGTGGGAGCCAAGTGTTCCACTCCCAGGGATACGTTGGTAATATCATTATTATTAATGCGGTCATAGGATGACGACGTCCCGGGGCCCGCGTGCTCACCCCTGACAGACGCCGGCACTGGGGATCCGACTCCCTGCACCGTAGCAACATTTTTTGTACTCCTTTTCTCTTCCATGTTTTTGGTTTGTTTTCAGTGTTCCTTCACATAGGCTCCTCCTCCCTATTTCTCGCGAAAGTTGGGCTCCGGGCTTGCCACCGGCGTAGCGGAGTTAATAATAATAATAATAATAATAATAATAATAATAATAATAATAATAATAGTCGAATCTTTATTTCAAATAAAAACATGTTACAGGTTAACAATTCAGTATGAAGATTTTAGTGATTTAGGCAAAAATGTTTTTGATATGATATAGTTAAGTGTATTCTATTCTCAGAAGGACAAGAGGCGAATGCACCATTAAGTTAAATAAACAAAATGTTGTGTATTGAAGGGGACGTTAAAGTGTAAAAATGAACTTATTAGAAAGGAATAATAAAACAGAATAATAATAAAACAAATACAATTCACATGTGCAGAGAAAGAAAATATTACAATATTGGGTTAATAAAATTTTCTATATGACTATGACTAATTGAGAAAAGCAAAATTCGAACCTGTTTCAAAAATGTCGATTCGTTTCGCTCGCATCTGAGTCTTTCTGGAAATTTATTAAATAGACGAGTAGAAGTAACTTCATAAAATTTAGAGTAAAGGGCTTTATTGATTACAGGATCAGTAACGAAATTCAAGGTATTGACGCGTAGGTTATGGCTGCCATACAGTCTAGCAGCTGTAAAACCAGATCTTTGGAAAAATATTTTAAGAACTTTATAGAAATAAAGATGTCGTAGAGGAAGAATTTTTAGTTTCCTGAATAGCTCAAAACTTGGCGTCCTACGATTAACTTTACAAATAATTCGGACTACATGCTTCTGTTTTATAAGCAGCGGTTCAATTTTAACGAAATGAGTACCACTCCAACATGAGATACCATGTTGTAGTTTAGACTGAAAAAGACCATTATACACTAAACTGAGGATTTTCAAATTGCAGTAGAGGCTGAGGTGATTAATTTGCCTAACAGCTGAATTCAAATTTTGTTTTAAATTTGAAGCGTGCTCTTCCCAACTGAGATTTTGGTCCAAAATAATACCTAGATATTTGAAGCTCCAACACGTTCAATTACGAAGCAATGAACCGAACAGTTAGCATTTACGTTAAAGGTGGGCAGATCCTGATTATGGTAGCAAGCATTATGAAGGCGAAGTCTATTACAACTAGGTGAATGATACTTCAAAGACATGTCTATATACCTCCTCCCATGGCCTTAAACAACATGAACGTTGTTTTATCGCTAATCGTCAGTTTATGAAAGCTAAACCACTTACGGAGAACATCTAAGTCAAAATTCATATTAGCATATAAGTTAAGATGGTTACTAGTGAAATAAGATATAACAGTATCATCAGCAAATGCTGTGATCTTGCCTTTGAAAGGTTGTATAAACAAGGAGTTCACATAAATCAAGAATAATAATCGGCCTAGGACGGAGTCTTGTGGAACACCTATATTGGTAAGATTCACCGAACTCAAGCAAGTGTTAATTTTAACCCTCTGTTTACGATTACTTAAATAGGAAGCAAATCACGAATACACAGAACCCCTGAAACCTGCATTATACAGTTTATTTAATAAAATACCATGATCGACCATATCAAATGCTTTGGTAATGTCTATAAATAGAGCGGCAGGAATTTTGGATTTATTTACGCTGTTATAGATTTCACTACATAATTTTAATAAAGCATCTTCAGTAGACCTTCCACTTCTAAAACCATATTGGAAATCACTAAAGAAGTTTGTTTTTTCTAAGAACGATAACATTCTGGTCTTAAGGCCTCGTTCGAAAATCTTGGAAAAGGTACTTAAAAGGGAAATGGGACGGTAATTATTTATAGCAGTAGTATCACCTTTTTTATGCTGCGGGATTACTATTCCAGTTTTGAGTGAACCAGGAAAAATACCGTTTTGAATGCTTATATTAAAAATAAAGCAGAGTATATCAGAAACATGAAAAGATATTTTTTTTAAGAGGCTGCTTGAGATGCTGTCGTTGGAAGATGAATTAGACGTTTTTAGTGACATATAATTTTATGTATTTCCAATGGCGTAAAGGGTTAAAAAAAAAAACTTCTTGTTTGTAAGTCCTCCCGTCTCAGCGAGTTATCACACTCGCATGAAGTGAAATTCTCCATCGCCTGAACGTGGCTAGTAATATTAGTAAACAAAATTATTAAATAAATCAGCGATCTCTAAAGGGTCAGTTACGTTAACGTTGCTCTTAATGATTGCAATATCAAGGTTGGGTTTTTTTCTATTTAAGATTTCATTTACCACTCCCCATTCTTTTCTAGAGTTCCCAGTATACTGTGTTAGTTTGCTTCTGAAATAATCATCTCTGCAAAGAGGAATTTCGGTCATCAGTTCTCGACATAATTTATCGTAATACCTTCTAAGCCGGCTATGTTTGGATGCTTTTTAACGTGAGCCCGAATTTGATTTTTCTTCATTATTTTCTCTAATAACCTGAGGTTGATCCAGGGTTTGAGAGCTTTGAGTTTATGAATTCTTTTATTTAAATTTTGGTTGCTATTTGATATATGAAACTGAAGCTCTCGGAGAAATAAATCAAAGGCAGTGGATGGGTGATCTGCATTGTAAGCATCATCCCAAAACTCGAAAGTTAATGCTCTGCGCAACGCATTAAAATCAGTTCTCTGAAACTCAATGGTATTAACCTGCGTTGATCTTAAGACTCCAAAATCAAACTGAATGGTTGTTAAACAATGATCAGTTATCTTAAGATCATATACTGCAGATCTAAACGTAATGCAATTGTTCCTATGCAACCTTATAAAAATATGATCCAAACAGGAGTTTGAATTTTGGGTAATTCGGGTAGATTCGAATAATAATGTTTCGAAACCAAAAGAAGATAAAGTTGCGACGAAAATGTCTACAATTGCTGAATTTGATAACAGGTTGATGTTGAAGTTACCTACGAGAACCATGTTTTTAGAAGTTTGTTTATCAAGAAATGCGGAAAATTCGTCCAAAAACACTTTGACTAAACATAAATGTAATCTATAAATGCCCATAAAACAGAATTGCATTCCCGAAATTTCACAATTTACACTAATTATATCAGCACTATTTAAATTATAATTATTTATTTTACACTCCAGGTCGCTTCTAAAGAATACTGCGATACGACCCGAAGAATACAAATCATTACAGGTCGCTGCGAATGTGTAATTCGGTATACAAAAATTTGAAATCTCATAATTATATTGTAGATCCATATTTCGGAAAGAAAAATGATGTCAGGCAAATGATCTAGAGTTGCAAGATGCGAGTAAAACGAGTCGAAATTTTTTCTGAGGCTTCTAATATTCTGATGAATAATTTGAAAGCCCGAAAAGGATTCTAGGTTTGGATGTTCTATACAAAGGCATTTTACGTTGTTAATATATGAACTATTGTGAGGACTAAAAGGTGAATTTTCTAGGTTATAATTAAACATAATGTAAGTAAAAAAAAAAAAAAAATTTAATTTCAAGTTTCTTTCTTTCTGAATGAATTCTTCACCCAAACGTATTTGCATTTGTTGTTGTTTTTTAGCTGCTTTGCTTTCTCTAATAGAGATCGAGTGTAAAAGGTAAGGGCATCGTTGATAAAAATTCTGCTCTTGATGTTGTTGTTGGTATCGCCGGTGTTATTCCGATGGCCATAGAAGATGTTTGAGTTCAGTTTGATTTTTTGCGAGCGCATTTTACTCATAATTTTCTCTTTCCTTGAAAAGGTAGAGAATTTAACGCACACCACTTTTTTATCGCTGTTCTCTTTCCCTTTTAAATGTTTGACGTAGCAATGTTCGATTTCACCAGGATTGATCTGCTCCCCAACACCATCATTAAAAAGCTTTTGTACTTTTTCCATGGCATTATCGTTGTTCACATTGGGCACTCCAACAATATCCACCACACAGTGCTTTTCTCTCTGCTCCAAATAATTCAATTTCACCTCAAGCACATCGACTTTTTTTATAAGAGATGCATTGTATTGATCTAAACACTCAATTTTTGAAAGAGCATCTGCATTTAACTTTTGGAGTTTAATGATCTCATAATACAGTGTTTGTAGAGTAACGCAATCAACGGTTGCATTCGATTGCTGAGATGCAAGAGAGGAAAGTGATGTACTGGGCAAAGTACAAGTAGTTGGAGTATGGACTTCTGATGATTTGTTTGAAGGGGTCGGGGTGGAAGATGATCTTACGGGAGCCTGTGCCAAAGTAATAGGAGTGTGTTCAGCTTGAATTGACTTTCGTCGCAGAGAAACACA
This sequence comes from Brachypalpus laphriformis, assembly GCA_945910035.1. NCBI lineage: Eukaryota > Metazoa > Arthropoda > Insecta > Diptera > Syrphidae > Brachypalpus > Brachypalpus laphriformis. The sequence goes on along the minus strand of OX246754.1, from coordinate 161,469,181 downwards.
ACCATTACATTTAAATCCCTGTTTGCTCTTCTCAAAAAACTCGATGTCTCTCTTTTCAAGTTTAGCGCAGCTTGCATGATAATACTCAGTGCATAGTGAACATCTAATTTTTAAATCGGTTCTGTCTTCTTTCGAATTACATGTACCGCACTTCATTTTAAAGAAAAGATAATTAAACAAGGAAGGAAATAGTCAGTTGTAGGAGGCAATTCTAAACGCGTGTTACCCCGTCAACGTACACTTTACTCTTATCCGCATACAATGCTGCTTCGCTCTTTGGAAAAGTTGGGAAGTCTGCAGTATAAATGTCAAAAATCATTGGAGCGATCGCTGACCCTTAAGGAGCACCGGCTGGTATCGCTTTTAGATTTAAAAAAATATAGCTTCCCGCAGCCATAAACTTCCTTTAAGTACGATTGTTGTAATGTCCTCAGGGCACCTAAATTGAATCAGTTGATCTAGTAAATCATTATGCCAGACAGAGTTAAATGCTTCCTTGATGTCCAGCAATACTAAATGATCTTTCGTCTATTCACAATTCACTACTGTCACAGCCATGAAGTATAAAATATTCCCATTAGTCTCTACTTCACGCTTTCTATCGATTGTTAGCTTAGACTAGGTAGGCGTGGCATGCTGCACTAGATGCAGCCTCACTAAAACCAAGAAAGGTCCTTTGTAACACCACATTGATTTATGATCCCCAGAAAGAACCACCCTTACAACCGATTGGAGCTTGCTATAAAGTGCTGACGTTGGCGTTAGCCAATTCGCTTAAACTGTCGAAGAAGTAGACTTCTAAGTGTAATCTTCTACGAACGAAGATTACCTGTCACGTACAAATGAGGTGTAGTATGATTTCCTCCTCTTCCTCATCCATACAACTTCTACATAAGTCATTTGCGAGGAGGAGGAGGCCTCGTAATGGCACCTACTATAGTTGCAATGAGCGCTCTTTTGTGTCTAATAAGGCAATTCGAACGTTCTTGATAAAGCTAAAGCCAGATCGTTATAGTAATGAGGCACATCGTGCCGTCTGCTTATCTGCAGTTGGTTACGTTCATTTATTTTTTTTTTTGTCGGGGTAGGAAACACTCGACTGGAGCACTCAGACACAACTGGTCCATTGTAGTGCCAGAGAGCAAACCCTGATTTACCCATTTTATTGGAATTTCCTTGACTTTCGAAGAAAGCCAAGCAAGCACTTCAGTGATGAGGAGCTTACAGTACCAGCACTCACCACATCCGCACTGACGATCTGCCACCTGATACGAGCAAAGGCCGGACACTCACAGAGATAATGTTCCGCGGTGTCGTCGCTCTCTCCACAAGCATCGCAGATTGTAGTGTCACTTAAGCCTAACACGTTAAGGTGCTTCGCAAAAGCAAAGTGGCCTGTCAAGACGCCAATAAGTTGTCTACAGTCTTTTCTGCTGAGCAAGAATGCCGCTGATTTTTTACAGACGTCCGGGAGCATGCGTTTAGTCAACCTGCAACCTGGAGAGTCATGCCACACACAATTGTGCTCGTGAGAGACCCAATCGTCAATGGAAGCCCTAACCGAGGACGCTGGAAGACCCAACGCAGGTTCGGGATCTGAGAAAGCCTCCTCTGAGCCTTGTCTAGCAATCTCATCGGAGATCTCGTTCCCCAAGATCCCAGTGTGACCTGGGACCCATATAAGAGACAAAGAATTCAGCCTTGCGACTGAGTTCAAAGAGTTTTTGGTTTTACGAACTATTTTGGAAGTGGTTAAAGGGTTAAGAAAGGCCTTAAGCGCAGCCTGGCTGTCACTACAGACACAAATGCTACGTCCCTTCCACCTGTTCTTCACAACATAGTTCATGGCCATTAGGATAGCATAAGTTTCCGCTTGGAAAACAGGCGCGTATTTGCCTAACGAGAAGTGAAGTCTAATGTTGTCGACTTCCACGAAGACCCCAGCGCCAGACCCTTGACTAATTTTGGAACCATCCGTGAAAATACGACTACATTCCATTCCCGGCTCAGACTCTGGCCGAAGCCAGTCCCGGACACAAGGAAAGTCGACTCTGAATTCGCGCATCAGCTGGAGTTCTGGTGTCATTGCATCAGACGGCATATCCATAAGACAGGAGTCGTAAGATAAGTGTCGCGCATGTTCATCAAAGTTCCAATGTGGAGTATACCAAAAACCGCCCCGCCTAAGAAGTTGGATGACTTTGATAGTGCAACCCATGATATAAGTATCGAGGGGAGGTAAGTTCAGCAATGCGTCTAGAGCAGAGCCAGACGTACTCGGGAAAGCTCCCGAGCAGCCGAGACTGGTTACGTTCATAATATTGAACTTAAGCAGCATTTTCACTGCAGCGAGAGGCATGTTTATATTTACCTAGTTCGTTGAAATCGATGGACTATGTCCACCGTGCAATTCCCTGGAATGGCTCTTTGGCCCGGCACCAAAATAAGGTGAATAATGAACTATTTAGCTACTTCGTTAAGAGACAGATGACGATTTAGGTCAGTTTTTGAGTTGAAGGTGAGAGATTCCAGGGAATTGATCGCGGCCTGACTGTCAGTAAATTTGATGATATTTCGATTAGATATCACATTAGCTACGACAAGGCCTCCTTGATCGCCATAATCTCCACCTGATTCCATCAATTGTTATTCTGCATGCATTTTAATTGAATACACCCTGTTGCATCCACAATCAAATGCCTAATGCTTGCTACTCTTAACCAATGCGATCATACTTTTATCTTAACACACTCCGACATCGTAACGAGCCAATCAATATCGTATGTGCGGCCATAAGCTGTTAGTCTCATAAATCGTGTCCTTCGACTGGCCTACTTTGTCCCAATTCCCGACAAGCGACTTGTCCCCAAACGTAGGTACACCATCAAGCCTTGAATCCGCACAGAACAATACGACGTCGGCGACTCCGAATGAAAATGCAAATTTTGGCGAAAGCTCGTTCAGGCATAAGCTCAAATTCATCCGTGCACAGTCCCGAATGGGTCAATTATGCAAATGTGTTGAGCTACATCGCGATGAATTGATGTCGGACATGCAGAGTTCGTCGTCATGGCCCCAACCCTTTCGCCCCCCACGGACCGAACATCGAGTACCGAGAGCCTTCAGTCGAGTTGTTAAATTTACGGTATTATATGAGATTTACACACGCGCACGTACATACATATACATCAGGAGAACTTCAACCCATCCACCCCCCGAAGCCCATTGTCTAAAAGTTAAAAGTAGTTACGCTTAACAAGGGCTCACGTACGGGACGTTAACCCTTTCCTTCATTGTGGCGCTGCTCTGACTGTGTGTTGGCCGCCTATGGCTGGGGAATGAGCAAAGAAAGGGGCCCATGACACGGCAAGGGGATGTTTGCCAACAGTCTGCTATGCAAAGGAGCCTGCTTGCTGTATGTACCGATGTCACCCCTTTTGCACTACCACCCCCTTAGTTAGCAATTCATTTCGGTCTGAGGGTGAAAGTTATCCAATGTGTATGTGAATGGATTCGTTTTATTTTTTGTGCGCCTCTTTCTCCTTTCTTCGTCAGCTTTCAGCTTCCGCCGTCAAGGTTAAAACCAACTATCCGGACGTACAACTGTGTGAGTGTTTGTGTGTAACATAAAAGTTACGACGTGTCTACCAGGATAATTTTACGATTTCCTCGAATGCAAATGGCCTGATTAAAAAGTGCTTTATGTGGAAGCGTTGCTGTGCAAATAAAACGAAGACAGAAGAAACCTCATTGCTTGTGGTTTCTGTTGGCCTCTGCTCTGATCACGTTTGTGCCACAATTACTTCATCTAGATACATTTCCACTTGTGGACTGGTGAATTTTTGTGGAAAATTTGAAGTTAAATTGTCTTGGCAGCAGATACATGATCAGAGTTGCTCAGTTAATTGATTTACAAATAATAATAAAAATGGTTCCACCTTTAGGTTGTCTTTTTTTTCGAAAATTGGTGGTTATGGTATACGCCACGCCTTTAATCCATGACAACAACGATGTTAATGGACTCGTACGCCCACGAACTGAGTGCGAAAACTTGATTTCGACTTAAAGTGGTCTTCGTTGTCGTGGTTGCTGTGGTAATTGTACTTTTAAAAGTAGATATCTAAACATAGTTTCGTTCCGGTTCCACCAATGAAAACGGTCGGCTTGCTAATCGAGTGAAATGTTGTCACATTAAAAATGATTAAATTGCCTTTAAGCCAATTTCATATCTTCGTGTGTTAGGTATCATTTAATTTATGAGAGAAAAGGTATTAAATGAGTGTTGACTTGGGACAAGAGTCAGAAGTGCTTGGGGAATAAAAGGATGAAGTCATACAAGTGCTTGGATTATAGAGATATCATAGGAGGTTTGCGAAACGCTTGCGCGTCTGAGTTACGTATGCATTTGTATGCAGCCTTATGTTGCCAACTACTATTTAATTGAGATCTTGAACACTCTCTTTTCTCGAAGAAACGTTGACCACACATTTCATTAGTTAATGGAAAGACTTACGAAATAAATTTACAAAATTCGGGTACAAGAAGTCTGGCTTAAATTGCCTTCAGACTTATAACAACTTTAGAATCATTCAAACAAACTAATGTAATTTCATTCCTAGGTAGGAGAATGTGGGGGCTTATAATAATAAATAAAATCCTGTTAAGACTTGACAGAGACGGTGTCAAGATTGTCAGATATGCGGACGACGCACGTGCCAAATGTGTCCTTCAGTGATTAGTGAAATCATGAAAAGAACGTAGGATATGGTAAGTACTTGGGCCACAAGTTGTGAGCTCAGTGATAATGTTGATCGAAAAATTTACCAAAAAGGAAAAAGAACATGCCAGGGTTTCAAAGTCAGGAAAGAAGCCTGCAGAGACGAAACTGGTAATACCTATAGTAGTAGAATCGCAGTCGGTGCTGAGGATATGGAAGGAACACTTCTGCAGACTGTTAAATGGCGATGATGACCAATATTTCGCTCTCAGGCAGAATGAGCCATTCATTCAAGATTCCCGTCAACCCGATCAGAATGAAGTGAGGATAGCGATATCTAAACTTAAATCCAACAAAACTGCTGGAGACGGTGGCCTTGCCGCTAAACTTTTTAAGGCAGGAGGAGATGAGCTGGTAAGGAGCATGCACCAGCACATCTGTAAAATCTGGTCGGTCGAAAGTATGCCCGATGAATGGAACCTCAGCATCGCTTGCCCGATCCTGAAGAAAGGAGACCCTCTGAACTGCGCCAACTACAAAGGTATAAGTATTCTCTACATCGCATGAAAGATCCTGTCTGCCGTATTATGTGAACGCCTACAATCGACCGACAACAGCCTGATAGGTATTTATCAGTTGGGGTTTTAGGCCCGGTAAGTCCACCATTGACCAAATATTCACACTACGGCAGATCTTGGAAAAAACCCATAAATATAAAATCGATACGCATCATCCTTTCATCGATTTCAAAGTTGCCTATGACAGCGTATATAGAGAGCCGTGTCTAGTCTCGGCACCACTGCCAAGCTCGTCCGTTTGTGCAGAATGACAATGAATAAATCTCGTTGCTCCATCAAAATCGGTTAGAACACCACCGAACCATTCGATGCCAAGAAAGATCTTAGACAAGGTGACGCGTTATCATGCGATCGCTTTAACATAATACTTGAAAGAATTGTCCGAAACTCAAAAGCCAACACCGGAGGTACAATCCCTTTACAAGTCTGTACAACTACTCGCTTACGCCAATGACATTGACATAGTCGGAAGAACTCGGCGGGCCATCAACGGGGCATTTACGAGTATTGAGATCGAGGCAGCAAAGATGGGTTTAACGGTCAATGAAAGCAAAACAAAATATATGCTGTCTACAAAAAAGGACACCCAACATCAGCGTCTTGGACAGAACGCCACAATAGACAGATATACTCCTAATTTTGAGGTAGTAAAGGACTTTGTCTACCTAGGCTCTATGGTGCGCTCCGCAAAAGGCACCAGTGGGGAGATCAAACGAAGAATTACTCTTGCTGTTTTTATGGGCCAAGAAGGCAATTGTGTAACAAGGCCCTATCTCGTACTACTAATGTAATTCTGTATAAGACACTAATCATCCCACTCCTGCTGTACGGCGCAGAGGCATGGACTTTGTAAAAATCGGATGAGGATGCCCTTGGTTATTTTGAGAGAAAAGTTCTTCGATTGATCTTTGGTCCCGTCTGCATAGACGGCGAGTGGTGGAAAAGGTACAATGCCGAACTATACGGCCTATACAAGGACATCGACTTAGCCAGAAGAGTTCACATACAGAGACTAAGATGGCTGGGTCATGTCGAGTGGATGGAGCCCGACGTTAGAGCCCATAAAATGTTCGCCTAGGATGGACATCGCAGTAGAGGACGACCTTGCGGCAGATGACGCAAACAAGTGGAAAGGAACCCTAATCAACTTGGCGTGCCCAACTGGAGGCACCTGGCAGGAGAGATTTGTTGGTTGAGGCACAGTTCCACTCCGGACTGTAGCACCACCTAAAAATGCAAGTAAGTAGATTCACAGCTATGCTTATTTCAAAAGCTAGATTCCCAGACAGTAATCATATTGCTGGTACTCAAGTAAGTAAGCATTTGACTTTGAATTATTTTTTCAAAAACTTCGATAGATAGGGCAACAACAGTGGGCTGGAACAGTGGGACTCGCCTTTTTAGGAACTAGGATAATTTTAGCTGCCTTCCAGTGTGTCGGAAAAGTACTACTACAAATGCATACACTAATAATATAGACTACATACTCGTACCTTACAATTATCGGCAAAATAAGTTCAATAAACTTTGATGGTACATATATTATCAGGGCCTACAGCATCAGATTTCACAGAGCAAACGGCATTTAAATAAACTTTCATATCATTGCAGTCGAAGAAAAAGGACGTGTTTGCATCAGGGTTATCCGAAGTGACTTTCATTATTTATGCTTCGTGGTAGGTGTTTACATTACTGGGGCAGACATTTTCAATGTGGATTTTATGACAAAACAAATGTGCACCGATAGGGGCACAGATGGACTCTCTGATTTTCGACAACGGCATCGACTTAGGATAGGTACATGGAACGTCTCATCGCTCACAGGGAAGGACCTTGAGCTTGTTGGGGAGGCTGTTAAAAGTCGACTAGGTATAGTTGGCGTCTCTTCAACAAAGCAGAGAGGTTCAAAAACGGTGGACCTTTTGGATGGGTGAAAGTTCTTCTTGTCAGGAGTCGCACCCTCAATGTCTGCTCAGGCGGGAGTGGGGATACTCACAAGTCTCCGGTTGACAGATAGAGTATTGAAGTGGATACCATTAGGAGGGAGAGTTGTGATTTTAAAGCTCAAGCTTGAAAGATCAACTCTGGCATTGGTGCAGGTGTATGCACCGAACCTTCAGTCAGAGTATGCACCTTTCTTAGATGAAGTTGATGTTGCCCTTGAAAAGGTTGCAGATATGGATTCTTTTGTCCTGATGGGTGACTTCAATGCTCATGTGGGTGTGGATGTTATGACATGGGGAAGTGTGATTGGGAGGAACGCGAACGGAGAGAAGTTGTTGGATTTTTGTTGGGAAAATGGCTTATCCATCATGAACACTATCTTTCTACACAAAGCCATTCACAAATACACTTGGTACCGTCGGAGTCATCAGCAGAAGTCGCTGATCGATTTCTTTGTGGTACCATCGTGTCTGAAGAGAATTGTTTGTAATGTTCGCGTATTGAGAGGGGCCGAACTGTCCACTGATCATCACTAAGTGCTGTGTAAATTGTATCTCAGAATGGTTCTTGAAAAGGCCTGGGAGTATGCTAAGCCTGTCTACTCTTGTTTCGTGGATTTGGAAAAAGCATATGATAGGGTTCCTCGAGACAAACTCTGGAGTGTTCTGCAGGAGTATGGGATTGATGGTTCCCTGTTAAGGGCGATTCAGTCTTTATATACAAACTGTAGAAGCTGTGTTCGGATAAACAGTGTTAAGTCAATACCTTTCACTGTCGGCGTTGGACTCCGTCAGCAAAACAATCGAAGAAACGACTGCAAAAGTGCAAAACGGACTGAATAATGTAAATGAATGGACGAGGGACTGGCGGATCGCCCTCAACGAATCTAAATCTGTTCACGTGAATTTCACTTACAAGAAAACTAATAACTTGCTAATTTTTCTAAACTCGGCCCGAATACCTTTTGCAAACGAGGCCAAATACCTGGGAATGACATTCGACGCAAGACTGAAATGGAATTCGCACGTGAAAATGAAACGTAAAGAAATCGAAATCAAATATAGAGAACTGGACTGGTTACTCGGACAACATTCCCAGCTCAGTTCTGAGAACAAACTGCTTTTATACAAGCAAGTGATAAGGCCGGTGTGGACCTACGGTATACAACTTTGGGGTTGTACCAAGAAAACAAATGCCAATATTTTACAAGCCTTTCAAAATAAAGTGCTAAGAGAAATTGTCCAATCACGGGGGTATAGTAGAAACGCCGATATCCACAGGGATCTCGGAATTCCGGCAATCGAAGCTGAAATAAGAAGCTTCGCAAGAAAACATAGAAACCGACTAATCGGACATGTCAACAATACAGTCCTACAAAATCTGGATGAAAGCAATTTATTGCATCGACTACAAAGGGCGAAACCTTTCGACTAAACATATTTAGTCTTTTTACAATAATATTAAAAATCTTAAATTTAATTATAACCTATTCCTTATACTTAAAGGAAGTTTTTGCTATTTTAATTAGCTCATGGTTTTTTTTTACAAAGTTGTAAAATTGCAAACACGTTTAATCGAAGTTAAAAACTGTACCTGTGCGGCTATTAAGTCTGGTGAATATTTATTTCTTATTATTTTATATATGTACGTTGATGGTATGAAGGTTAGGTTAGGTTAAAGGGGTTAGCTGCAGCGAATGGGTGCAGCCCGCACTCGGATCGCAAACGGATCCATTGTGCTCCCCTGCCGTGGAGTTTCCTCGTTGAAGTACTGAAAAGAGAGTAAAAACAAAATGGCTAGAGTTGTGTGTTAATGGACCGTAACCGCAAATGAAATGGCTTCATAGCTGCTGTATGTAAATGTCAATCTCTTTTCTAGTAACCAGTTTCGTGGATAGTTCTCGTGTCGCCTCTGCTATCGCTAGGACTTCTGCCTAGAACACACTAAATACAAATAAAAAAAAACAAATATTTGGCGCAACAGCTCTTTAAAGTGCCAGGGCCTAGCTTCTCGCAACCACTCATGTTGTGTGCGTTATATTTTTCACACGAATGGAAGGGACCTACAGTTTAATCCCGAATCCGAACGGCGATTTGAGAAGCCTTTTCGTGACAACAATACTCTCGGATGTTTGTCAGACGCTCGCGAGAGGTGGGACTGTGAAAAAACTTTTTGGTATTTTCTGGGATTCGAACTTGGAACCTCATGCGTAGTGATCCGACACACTAACCGCTTACGCCACGGCGCCCACAGATCACACTGCCGTACTTCGGAAGTCATAGTGATATTGCAATATCAAGTTCTGCTGAGTAGATACCCGAGCCCACTCCTTCGTTTGCTTTGAGCCCGTCAGTGAAGGCTTAAATACTATGCGGGTTAATGGCCCCAACGTCTTCCCAGTGTCCCCTTGATGGGATGACTGTTTTGACAATTAGGCTGAAGTCGGGGGATGGCGGAAAATAGTCTGTGGTGGCGTCTAGCTCATCTTGAAATGCTACGGTGGCCCATGTGGCCCCTTCTCCATTGGTTGGATTCTTTTAGGCACTCAGCACGCTCTCAGGCTGATTTCTTAACAAATACTCGTAAGTCTAGTGGAATCAGTGCTTGAATTGTTTCAAGTGCTGCGGTCGGGGTGGTTCTAATGGCTCCAGTGGTTGCTATGCAGGCAAGTCTCTGGATTTTATTCAACTCCTTAAGATGTGTGGTTTTCTCTGCTATTAGGCACCCATATGTAAGAATGCTCTGAGTATGGTGTACATCCAGTGGATGATGGCAGGTTTGGGTCCCCTATTTTTTCTGCTGCAAGCATAGAAAGCAATGTACGCTTTCTTTATTCTTTCATTTGTGTTATCTCTCCAGCTTAGTTTGTGGTCAAGCATGCACCCTGTTACCTGGTACCGTGCTTTATCCGAGACTTGGAGTGGAGGGTCACCGAGTCGTAGGGGTCCGAAGACCACTTCTGTTTTCGCTGGATTAATGTTCAGTTCACAACTTCTCGTCCAATTATGGAAGGTATTCAGGGCCGATTGCAGATGTTCGGTGATTATGGCGAGAAATTTGCCGGACATAAGTAGGACGATGTCGTCTGCATAAGTTACTCCGCTATGTCTTAATTTCAAAAGCATCTCGTTTGCGACTAGAGTTCATAGTAGAGGACATAGGACCCCTTCTTGCGGGTTCCTCTAGTGGCCAGCGCATTGACTTTTCTCTCACTCAGCTCCAAGTCGATGTATCTCATCTTGAGCATACATTATATCCAGTCGGAAAGTGTGGAATCTTCTCTGAGTCGGTCTAGTGATTGTCTGATTGATTCGGTTTTTACATTGTTAAATGCTCCTTCCACGTCTAAAAAGGTCGCTAAAGTGAATTCTTTGTGGTAGAGTAATTGCTGGATCATTGCTATCACTTCGTGCAGGGCTGTTTGGACTGATCGGCCCTTTGTATACCTAGGCATGTTGTGCTGGAGACATGTTTCTAGAGCTTAATTTGAAACGAATGTGCAGATCTATTAGTCTTTCGAAAGTCTTCAACAAGAATGAAGACAAGCTGATCGGCCTAAAGTCCTTTGGGTTCGTGTGGGTGGGCTTACCAGCTTTAGGTATGAAGATGACTTTCACTGTCGTGCAGGCTTTAGGTACATATTTACAGTTTAGGCACTCGCGAAAATGTTTCGCTAGGCGCGGAATGACGTATTCCATGTTTCTTGTGAACTGTCAGCCTATATTCATATCTTCGTCTTTTTTCTATTTCAGCGAGATTATGATCCGAAGACAAGAGATCATAAACCTCCCACTTCACCGCATTTCTACTGATCCGCATGTGGGGTTCGCCTATTTGACCCCAGAAAATATCAGCAGGCCTGCCGATTTTGGATCACTGCGTTATTGAGGCCAATCAAATGCTGGTGTCGTTGCATTTGTGTGATCCAGGCGCTTATTGGCCTGCCTCTCCTGCCTCGCGATGTCTCTGGAACGTGCATTGATATTGCCTTTTTAACAGGGTTCAAATGATCTCTTCTTTGAGCCTGGCAATACCAACTGAGCCGGTTGCACTCTATTTTTCGCAAGATAAGGTTGACGTGCAGGCTTTCACGGATCTTCGAACTTCTTTTTCGATCAAGCTTTGTCACTCTTGCTGTCATGCGAAGCATCTTCATCTCAGCTGCCGTTAATTTACTCTCATACTTTTTGTACATCGTCCAACATTGTGAACTGTATGTGAGCGCTGGACGTACAACTGCGGTGTAAAGCCTTCCTTTCAACTTAGGGGACATTTTTCTGTCACAGAAGAAAGCGAAATTTTCTCGCCACTTCATCCACCCTACGCTTACACGATGATTGATGTCGTCATCACAAGTTGCTTTGCTATTGATCATAGATCCCAGATATTTGAACTTTTCGCACTTGGGAAGCACTGTTCCATTCAAATAAAAGTCTGGAATAGGCCTGAGTGGATCAGAGAACGGGCAGCACAAGTACTCTGTCTTTTTTGAACTAATGCGATACCCATTTCCCCCCAAAACGTCCACCCACACAATAAGCGCTCGTTGCAGGGACGTAGGATCCTCACGTATGATGGCTCCATCGTCAGCAAAAAATAATTGATGTACCTTGGGGTCCGTCACTTTACCTTCAAGCAAATAGTCAAGGACTGCAATAAAGAGCGAAGGAACTTAAGACACTTCCCTGCTCCATACCGACTTTGATTGTGAACTCTTCGGTTACTCCAGCGGGACATCTTACTCTTGTCTTTGTTCCTTCGTACATGTCCATGTACTTACATAGGTTTCTGGAACTCCTCGATGTCATAGCGCCACCCATATCAGATCTCGTGGTTGTCTGTCGAATGCTTTTTCAATGTCAACCAATACAATATGCAAATCCTTTAAGGAATCACGATATTTTTCCATTATTATCCTCTTACTTTGGATTGCTTATGTGGTTGATTTCCCGCGACAAACCCGCACTGATCATCAGATAGCCGTATTATTTTTCGCAGTCGGCCACCTAATACGATGTTCATGGTATGTGACATCAGCTTGATCGAGCCTATATCAGCCTGTATTCACATTCCACAAATAAAGAACGCATCCCACATTCTCGCGAAGCTTAACCTCAAAATTGATTGGTTTTGATCTTAGCCGAACGAATGACCAGAATTCATTTCTTACAAACGAAATGTCGTACGAGTATTCGCTCGTTCGCAGTAAGCTAGGTGTGAACACTCTTTAAGACTTCTCATTAATTCGCTTCAGACGCAAAATCATTTAACGGTGACGTTATTTCAGCTACTCATTACAAGTAAATAAACTGAACTGCAAACCTCACAATAATTATCGACATCACTGCTCACTTATCCAATCAAACACCATGGACACACAACATTTTGAACGACAACTATCTTACCACATCTTTCAGTGGCAGCACACCCCCGCTACTTCATTTGCTAGCATCTATCTCAAATCCAATACCCCTTGTCGCCTTTGAAATGATTCCATAACCTAAACCATCGTCAAAATATCAATTGATTCCTAAACAAAGTTTCACTTCCCAACTAATTATGACATCAAATCTGTTCTGGCAACAACTACCCTCTCAAGCAGTAGCTGCCACAACGCAGCATATGGAATCGCTCCGTCATCAGTCAGAGCAAAGTCATCCACAGATTCGCAAACAAAAACATGCTGCGTTCACTGAACTCTGTTATTGCGCGTGGTAGCTTCGAATTCACCACGGAGGGGAAAGCCCCAACACAACCACAAACCGCCAGAGTAGTAATTAACGTTGACTGCGCGGCGCGTATCATATTGATGCGAGTGGGGAACGAATGAGCAGGTACGCATGATCGAGACCAACCACAAGCGCAGTATTCGCTAGACTCCGCCCGAAAATAAAATGGCGAGGTGGTGTGCACGATATCTGTATCTCTTGTGTCTGAGCGAGAGAGATAGCTACACCAGCTAACAGGTAACAGAGCATGCAGTGAGGTGGACGATGGAGATACCATCCATTGCAGTGGCGTAGAGCTGCATCGATATGAAAGGATTTTCCGGGTCTTGGCTGCAAGCTGTTGTCCTTTTTTGTGTTGTTGCCTCTGAATTTCGCAATCGAATTTGGTTGCAGAGATTTTCATACATTTCATCCATACGCTGCGGCCTGGCGAGCGCGGAATGGGTGAGTTGTGAGTTCATCTGGTTTTTAGATGACGCTATTTACTTTGACTATCAATGCGAAAACAACGACAATGGATGCGATAATTGCATTCTGTCGATAATCATGTTGCCCAGAGCGCCCTTGCCGCCCGTGCACCCCCGCACGGATATTTAAGGCATCAGTGGGCTGATTGATTGAATTGTTTGCTGTGAAACAAAAGATTTTAATGGAAATATCGTCTCCGTGGGCCTTGGGGATGAATGATGTCGAAGCTCCTGGAATATTGAATATTTTGAACATGGCTACCTACCTACGTAAGTTAATTTTGTGTGTAGGTGGTTGTCGTGTTATAAGTCCTTGTGGTTGCGATTGCTATGTGCTTTTCGAAGGGAATAGGGACGATTATTGTAGATATCTATCGGGGACGAGCATGTGTATGTTTTGATTTGGTCATATTTGTGTTTTAGGTTGGCTGTTGTGGATGTTTATTGACAGTTGGCTGGGGGCTTGTATCGATCAATTAACAAATTCAATTACATGTACTGAATAGTTTGTATCTCGATGATATTTGCTTTTCAGTTGCAAATGCACTTGTTTTTACGGCATACATGCTGAGGTGGGTATTGTAGGAGCCTACCTACTTGCCATTATCACTCATAAATGAGAAATACAAATTCCTGGTTGATTTGTCTGTTCGCGATTAACTCTCAAAATAGTGAACCGATTTTTATGCGGCTTTCACCAATGCATAGTCAATTACCTGCGGAAGCCTTTAGGTTAAGTATCATAAGAATGCTCTATGGAGCTGCTAAGCAATAGAGCACCCACCCGAGCAAGGACAAGTACCGCAGCTAGTCATAGAAGCAATTAGCGGGGTTCACATTATACGATTTGCTTGATGACCGACCAAATCGTACAGTTTGAACACTCATCAAGCCAGTCATCCAATTTGTAGTACGGTTCTTAAAAATTTTCAACTTTTTGCTTTGCTTGACAGACTTGTCGAACAACTTCAGAGAATTTTTTATTTTTGTTTCTGATTTCGATGGGAAAACATCGAAGCTTAAAATAAAAATATGGTGTCGAGAGCAGGCAAATAGCAGTAAAGGTCCTTGGTGACGCCATGGATCTACCATTAGACCACTCAGGAACTAATCAAACCAACCAGAGCTTTTGATAAAGCGATGGATGTTCATGACGCCTAAGGACGCCAAATCGCCGAGGTCATCAAGGAAGGGGGCCCCTAGATGGAGTATTTTTTCGCGCGATAGAGCTGGACATGCGCATAGGAGAAAACACCACAACCCAGTCTTAAAGCCATCTGTGAAGAAGTGAACCGAACTACCATCAGCTGGGGGAGAATTGTCCCATTCATCCCGTTCAGGGATACTCGTACGGAAGTTATGGTCAAATCTTAATTTCTGTGTGGCGTAGTCCGTATATTCATGGGTGAAGTTGAGAAGCCCAAGGCCGGTGCGATAACTAGACCACTGCGAGGAGGCTTTTAAACGGATGACCGCACTGGCAGTAATCTGTTTGCCAAAAATATCTAAGGGCAGAGGGAGAGGAAGTATTTCTCAGTGCACCACTGATACACATGCATGCAGATATTTGTATCTTAGCTAGTTGATTGAGGTGGACAGCCCTATCAAGAGCAGGTCGCCATACCATCACGCCATAGAGCAGTATAGGTCTGATAACGGACACGTACAGCCAACAAGTGCTTTGAGGTTTCGTACCCCAACTCCTACATATAGCCTTTTTACAGGAATAGAGAGTTGCATTGGCTTTCCTTACGCGTTCTATTGAATAAGCTTTCCAGTTTAATTTTCTGTCCAAAATGAGACCTAGGTATTTTGCGTTTTCAGTGAAGGTGAGACTGGCGCCATTTATCGTAGGAGGGTCTATGAACTTTATATTTCCTAGTGAAGGGAACGAGTTCGGTTTAAAGGCCCATCTGGTGAGCCGAAAGAGAGCATATTGGAGGATTAACTTAAGAGTTTCTGGGTGTTTCCCAGAGGCAGTAGCAGTGTCATTTTTTAACTATATCGGCAAATTCCTGAAGTATGTATTTTGTCTTTTTATATGAGTTTTTATTTTTGTTAATAGTTCCTCATACGTCACCGCGTCCATCCTTAAGTAATTCCGAAAATCGTCAGCCGAATTTTCTTCAGATTCGCTCAATAGGTTTACGGATGAAAATGTTTTCCTTTTTTTATTTAATACCTAATAACTCGTTGATAACAAGAGCCGCAACTAAAACATCTGCCGCCATGTTCACAGTTCGAAATCTATATTACAAATGAAATCTATCAAGCATGTAGTACAATTCGAACGCTAAGCAATATTTGGTCGTCAAGCAAATCGATCAAACAAATCGTATAATGTGAACTCTGCTATTGTGATGTAATGTGCCTTAATAAAGGAGAATAGGCTGAGCAGAAACTTAGGTAGGTGGGTGCCTTGTGACGAAGTCACTGCTCACTAAGACCAACAAGGGTCCATGACCCCCATTGAGCAGAAGCTGATTGCAGAGAATATTCAGAAATGGTCTGAATATTACTTTACTTACTTATGTCCTGTATCCCCTCGTGGGTCCTAGGGCACCTACTACACCTACGCAGCATCGTCTACGGTTTTTGGTAATGTGCCTTAGCTTTCCCCAATGTTTCCCCAACTGCTGTGCCTTCTTCTCCACTATTCTGCGTCATTTTCTCCTCGGACCACCAGATATTCTGCCATCCTGAGTGAAAGTGCTCCATTGCATAGAATAGTTAGCTATGGAACTGTCAAGTTTTCGAAACATGTGACCAATCCACTGCCACTTGCTTCGTTAGACGGTTGTGCCTATTGGTTCTGGACCCGTTCTTTGATAGAGAAGTTCGTTAGAGATACGGTTGGCCTAGAAAATCTTAAAGGTGTTACGCAGGCACCTGTTAACGAACGTTTGTAGCTTCCTCGTGATAGTAATGATCACTCTTCACGTACTGCATCCATATAATAGCGCGGATTCGACTTTGGAGTGGAAAAGTATTAGCTTGGTGTTCATTGAACTGCGTGAAGTACCTCTTTTTGAGCACGAAAATGTGCGAGCAACGGCTGTCCAGATCATCAACCAGGGCGTCGATGTACAAATTGCTGAAAACGATGTCGATACGTGTTATAGGAAATAGAGCAAGGGAAAAGCATCTGGTACTGTGGTTGTGCAACTCCGCAGTAGGAGAGCGAAGGAGGAAATCTTGGCTGCTGCATATGCTAAAAAGACCCCGATCAAGGCTGAAAAATGTTTTACTTCGTGCAAAGGTAACATATATATCTACGATTGGCTGTCAGAAGATATGAAAATTTTGTTGAGAGAGGCGAAAATGGCAAAAAAAAATTTCAATTTTGAATTTCTTTGGGTGAGACGTGGAAAAATAATGATGCGTAAGGCTGCTGGCATGGAGATCAAATTCATCAGGTGCACCGATGCTTTTAATCATTTATGATAAAGCTTTCTTATCTTTATTAACACCTTTATATCATATTATATATAATGATTTCACAACTTAATGAATTATTTGATCCATGTTATAGTAGTGCAAGTAGTAATATCTTTATTGGCTCTAATTATGATTCATCTTTAAACGATCTGACTGTTCTTCATCAAAATATCAGAAGTATGAGAAAAAACTTTGACAGCTTTTGCTTGTATTTAAACAATTCTTTTAAAATATTTCCTGATGTAATAGTTTTGTCTGAAATTTGGATATTTAGCCATGAATTATACAATTTTTCGATTCCGGGTTATAATTTATATGCTAAATGCAATGGTAATTATCCCTCAGGCGGGATTGCAATTTTTGTAAAGAAGAATATCGTTGTTACGGAGGTAAATTCACCTGATTTGGAAAGAGCTGATACTATCATTGTAAATCTTTAGCTTCATAGTGATGTTTTTATTGACATTATTTGCATATATCGGCTCCAGTTTGTTCACCAAGATATATTTCTAAAAGATATTGAAGACCTCCTCACCGGAGTGACCAGTCACAATGTTTGTATGGTTGGCGATATGAATATTGATATATTGGGCTTCACGTCTAGTTGCGATCATTATTTGCTCCTCTTATCTTCTCTGGGCTTTGAATCATTGGTTAATGTGCCAACGAGAGTAACTCCAATTAGTAAAACCTGTATTGACCATGTTCTTATTCGGGCTAAGAACTCTGATAATATCCGTCCAATCGTACTTGAATGGGACATAACCGATCATTTTGCTACTGGTATATGGTATGTTTTGTAGATATATTTAGAAATTCTGTACCAACAAATGAATACCCAGAAACTCAAATTCTCCAAAAGGTAAACTATTCGGTGTTGTATGAATCTCTTTCTATGGAAACTTGGAATAATGTTTATAGCTGTAATTGCCCTTCAAATGCTTTTAGTAACTTCATAAATACTCTCTCTGGCCATGTTTCTACTAGTAAATCTATTAATCAAAATCGCAAATACAAAAAAATTAAACCTTGGATTACTGACTATCTTTGCGAAAAAATAAATGATAAAAATATTTACTATACTTGGAATAAAAACAAATTACATTTACCATTTATACGAAATGTTTATAAACAAATGCAAAAGGATATTAATAAATTAATAAGTAAACAAAAGGCAACATACTACAAAAGAAAGTTCGATGACAATAGGTCCAATCCTAAGCAGCAATGGAATATCATTAATAATCGGTTAGGCAAAAGGAATGATGACAACAGCTTGAAAAATATAAAGTTTTCTGAAAATATGATTTCCGAAAATGATGTAGAAATTTGAAATAACTTTAATGCATTCTTTAAAAATGTGGCTGAAAGTCATAAACCTAGTTTCTCTTGCAACTCTGAACATATTTATCAAGAATCTCTTCTTGATAACGAAATATTATCATCACTCTTCTTTGGCGTAGTAACAGAAGCTGAAGTACTTCAAGTGATTTCTAACCTAAAATCAAAGAACTCGTGTGGAATAGATGGCCTAAGCGCCATTGCCATAAAAAGAATAAGTCATTTCATTGTTAAACATTTAACACATTAGTTTTGAAAGTGGTATATTTCCAGAGTACTTGAAAACGGCAATTATAATTCCAGTTCATAAAAAATGTGACAAATGTGACCCAAACAACTATAGACCGATTTCCCTTTTGTCAGTTTTCTCCAAAATATTTGAAAAAATAATTAAATAATTACTAAGAGAATGATAAGCTTTTGTGAAAAATATAAAATCCTCAGCGCATCCCAATTTGGCTTCATGAAAGGGAAATCTACCGAAGATGCTATACAATCATTTTTGGAAAATATAAACCTGGAAATAGATAAAAGCAATAGAGCTGCTGCTCTGTTCCTCGATCTGACAAAGGCATTTGACCTTGTTAATCATAACTTGTTGTTGAAAATACTTTATAGATATGGTTTTAGAGATAACATATTAAGCTGGTTCTCATCTCGTTCGTGCGAATGCAACCTTGAGTGACCAAATTTCTTCTCTAAATGTAGGAGTTCCTCAAGGATCTGTCCTAGGACCATTGCTCTTCTTTATTTATATAAATTCTATATTTAATCTTTCTCTAAAAGGACATATTATCGCTTTTGCCGACGATCTAGTTCTGTCGTATGCTGCTTCCTCTTTGGAAAACGTAAAACTACAAATGAATGTTGACCTAGCTACTTTGGCAAGTTGGTTTATGTATCATCAAATGGTCCTTAGCAGTAAATCTAAAGTTATGTGTTTTTCTCTTACAAATGAGCTTTCTATCCAAGGAGTTGGTTTACACGACGCAAATTGTGATCATCGTAACTGCAACGTTTCCTGCATGCAGCTAGAATCAGTTTGTGAATTTAAATATCTAAGAGTTACTATTGATTGTAAACTTAATTGCAAAGCACATATAAAAAATTTAAAAAAGTATATATATATTGCTTTGAATAAAATATTTCACTTACGTAAGCTAGTGCCACAGAATCTCCTTACATCAGTTTACTACGTATTGGTCAATTCTCGTTTAGAATATGGCATTTCATGCTGGGGCAGTGCTTACGTTAGCAACCTGCAACCTCTCTTTTCAGCCCAAAAAAAGATAATCAGAGTAATGCTGTTCAAATCTAGATGGGAGCCATCATTTCCACTATTTAAACTACTCAATGTTTTGCTGCTTAGGCATTTATACGTCTATAAAGTATTGAGACTGTTCTATCTGCGAGGTGGTTATAGCAAGTTAATTGGAAATAATATATCTTATTCTCTTAGGTCAACAAATAATGTTGTAGTCCCAAGAGCTAGAACTGAACACTTTAGACGTTCCTTTACTGCGATAGCGCCACATTTGCATAACAAACTTCCTGAAGATATACGTATTAATGTTGAATTTAACAGGTTCTTTAAAAATCTCAGAAATTGGCTATTATCCAGATCAGATGTAGAGGACTTGATTCTCATACTAACCTAACGAAGATATTTTTGCTTGGTTAAGAAAATTTCATTGTCTCACATAAACGCAATTTAAATTCATAAACTGCCTCCCGAATTCCTAAACGTTTCGAAATCTTCAGTATATATATTACTTGATATTTTTTGATTAGTTTTTTCAACTTCTTTTTCTTTTATTGCTCCTTACTTCCCTCCTATGCGCGGCTCTCCAAAACGATAAACAATTTTTTATTAAATATTGCACTTAAAACTGGTATTCTTACCACAAAGTGTATAACATTTTCACATTTCAATAATTAATTCATGGTTAATACCAAAATCTTGTTATAACTTTCTCTTATCCATTGTTTCATTCTTAACATTTAAAAAAAATAATTAATTAAACTTCAACTGTTAATAAAATAATCAAATTGTTATGTTTGAACAGGATAGATATATTATAGTAATTGATACGTATATTGTAAAATTGAAATGAAATAAATCTAAATCTAAATCTAAATCTAGTCCAGAATATGGTGATTATAATCCTAACACCATATGGCTGCCAGGAAATTAGGCCCATACGTGCTGTTGGTGTTAGCAGCAGTTCAACCCCATATTTCCGCGGATTCCCGGATGGTCTTTCGGAATACAATACTACAGTGTTAAGCGTTGGGGAGTGGTACTCGCCCTCTTTTAACCATTTTATCTCACTAACCCCCAAAATGTTTATATCGAATAAACTCCAGTTGGAGGAATCTGTTAGTTTGAGATCTTTTGCGTCTCAAGTTGAGGAACATGTTCACATTCCAGAATCGTAATTTTCTCCGGCTACAATAGCCATAGCAATGCAGATCCCCAAATGGCTGTTGGGCATTTCATTCCTAAGGCGCTCGATTCCTCCTCAACTGTTCTGCGCTACGTTTGCCTAGGGCGTCCCGCTATTCTGCCTGCCTGGGTGAGCGGATTCCACTGCATGGCGTATTTCGTCCGTCGTGTGTCCAACCCATGGCCACTTTCTCCTTCGTATAGTAATGTTTATAGGTTCTTGGCCCGTTCTCAGATAAAGTTCTTGGTTGGAGATACGGTCCGGACCAAAAATCCCCAAGATGATTCTTAAGCATATGTTTACGAAGACTGCAGCTTGCGTGTGTTAATGGTGTCCACCTTCCAGGCACTGCACCCATAAAACAGCACCGATTCTACGTTGATAACATTGCTTCCCCAGATTTTGGATAGCATTCCGAACGCAGCTTAAACCTTCCCTATTTTGAACATATATTCAGTTTAGTGCCACCGCGATTAGCCGATCTTGACTCCCTGGCCGTCAATATTAAGTTGAGCGCGGGTATTAGAAGTGCGCAGGGCTTTTGTATTGGTTGTGTTTATTTTTTGGCCCCACTTTGTTTGCCTCAGCTTCTAGGCTTTGGGCAATCAAATGAAGATCCATTATCCGATGTGAAAGTAGATAAACATCGTCAGCGTAATCTAGGTGTTCAAGGCAAGATGCACAGTCCAGCGAATTCCATAGTTGTCTTCCGTTAATGCTGCATGGAGTACATCGCTGGTAACACCAAGAACTACAGTGGCGACAATATGCACCCTTGATGTACTCCACTTTGGACTTTAAAATCCTCCGACACCTTACCATTGTGCACGACGTGAGACTTACCGCCCTCGTATGTAGCCTTGATAATAGCTATAAGTTATTCTGGGATGCCTCTTCAGCGCCAGGCCAAACAGATAGCTGCTCGATTCAAGCTGCCGAAGTTGAAGTCTCGAAGTCGATAAACAGCAAATGTAGCGGAGACCTAAACGCAACGCATTGTTCGGTTATGATCCGTAAGATGTTTATATGGTCGATGCAGAAAGATCCAGCGCGAAAGCCTGCCTGTTCTACGTCGAGAGTTGAATCTAAATGCTCCTGATTCATTCCAGAATTATTCTAGCTGATATTTTGCCTACGGCTGGAAGAACGCACATAACTCTCCAGTTTCCGCATTCCGTCAAGTTTCCCGTTTTCGGAAGCTTAATGATCATCCCCCTTTTCCACTCCTGTGGAAATTGTTCACTATCCTAAGCTCTCCGTATTAGAGAATGCAGCAAATCTGCTAATGTATTTGGTGCCGCTTGAAATAGTTCGGCAGGGATGCCATCAATACCCACCGTCTTGTTCTTCTTGAGGGACTTCACTGCTGGTATTATTTCGGTTTTACTGGGAGGTGCGGTGCGAATTCGGGAATTTGCTGCTACTGAGTGCTAATGAGCTGCTTCCCACTCGAAATCAGAAGGTTACCGGCTTAACTCTTCACTGGGTGTTGTTTGGAGTTCCGAC
Source organism: Brachypalpus laphriformis (assembly GCA_945910035.1). Lineage (NCBI taxonomy): Eukaryota > Metazoa > Arthropoda > Insecta > Diptera > Syrphidae > Brachypalpus > Brachypalpus laphriformis. The sequence continues at coordinate 161,447,014 of OX246754.1, read as the reverse complement.
CACCAATGAGCTCCTTAGTAATGCTGTAAACAGTCCTGCTGCCGCACTTACTCGCTGGTTCTTCAATCCTTGAGGCCAGTGAGTTGATCACTTACTTCTTCTTCGCACGGTATTGGGCTTCTAGCTCGGTTCTTTCTACTGCTGAGGCCGCTGCAATCCGAGCCTTGATTGTTGTACGCTCATCGATCCGTCTCCAGGTATATGTGTAAAGCCATGTGCGGTGGTATTTTTGCCCTTTTCCGAAATATGTCTGTGCCCCAAATCCTCAAAAAATTGGACTGCAAAAAGTTAACTGTTCCGGGCGGAATACCAGCCAAAGTCCTAAAAACCTGTGCACCGGAACTGAAACTTATTCTGTGCAGTCTTTCCTCCATCTCTTACGCACAAAAGACTTTCGTATTGCGCTGAAAAATCGCCCAGCACCCAACTGATTCCTAAAAAAAAAGGAGAGAAGTGCCTACCACAAAATTACCACTCCATAGACTTTCCATACTTTCTTAAGTTATGAAAAAGTCCATAAATGTCAATATTTCAAATATAAAGAAGGTGGATTAATAAGTGACCGACAGTATGGTTTTCGTAGATGCCGTTCAACAGAGGCAATGCTGAGCTACGAACCTCAACTATTGAACAACATGGCGAATCAAAAGCGGTTGTACAATACTAGACGTCTCAAAAGAATTTGATCGAGTCTGGCATAGGTTCCTATGGACAATCACAAACACTCTGCGGATGGTTGTACAATTTTCTTGGCAACAGATCAATTCAGGTGTTGGTCGGCGGTGTGTCTTGCGATATATGTGCTATTAATGCTAGTGTACCTCGGGGATCTATTTTTCTCCGACGTTATTTTTACTCCATATTAATAATCTACTAGCATAAACAAATAATAAGACTGCTAGTTCTCTGATGACAGCTCTCTAGTAGGATCTTGCTCACATAGTCAGAGATGCGAACAAATTCACACAATTATTGAAGATCTACAGAAAATCTTGTCATGGGGAAAAGCAAACATTGTGGAGTTCATCGCGAAGAAAGCCCTATTCACCACTTTTTGTAGAAAGGATAAATCTACGGCTCTCCAGCTTTAAATGGATAAACAAATAATTGAGCCCAAGGAGACCATGCATTTGCTGGGTGTCACAGTAAACTCTGAAGTAACATGGCATGAGCACATATGTATACAACATCGCGAAATTAGCCCCCATGAAGTTCACTCTTCTTTTTTTTATACAAGGAACAAGTAAGACCGGGGCTTGAGTACTGATCTCACGTTTGGAGCTCGGCCTTAAAACACTATCTGAATTAACTTTAAAGCATCAAGAGGCGATCAGCTCGTTCGCTGAATAGATTAAAGATTCAGCACTAACGTCTAACTTTTAATCGTTGGCTCATCGAAGGGAGGTGGCAGACTTATGCCTATTCCACAGATACTGCTATGACGGATATTCGGAAGATCACAACAGAATGATCCATAGAAACTCGACTCTTCAACGTCCTACCAGGCAGAGCACAGAGCTTTCATGTTCACCTAGCAATCTTTGGAACACATTCCAGTCGAAATATTTCCAGTAAGCTGTACGAATAATTTGCTAGTTTAAGTGCACATATTATAAAGCAAAATTTGCACCATGGTGGCTTTCCTTTATATTGAGGCAGCTTCAAAAGCAATCACCCACGTACTTGCAAGTCCGATACTTCGCTCAGAGTGCTGATAAATCAATAGCTCACTTGCACGATTATTAACAGGTAACTGGGCGGTGCATATGCTAGAAAACTTAGTGATTGCGGAACACCTTAAGGTGGTATCCTGTCCCTTCTTCTATGGATTCTACTAGTCAACAAGCTGCTGGTCGTTATATTTTCGGCTGATGCCTTGCAGTGGTCAAGTTATCACATTGGACACTCTTCGATCCTTGATCTTCTTAAGTTTACCAATGAAAACACTGACTACACCCCGCCGAAACTAAAATTTGCTCGCGACTTCCGGAGAGCATCCCTGACCGCAATGAATGGGATAATGCATCCATGTGGGTGATAGTACAGTTCACTTCTACGCAGACGGCTTCACGACCGAAAGTTAGATAGGTTGTGGTGTTTTCTCTGAAAAGCTCAACCTGAGCATCTTTTCCGCCTCCTACATTACTGTAGCGTATTTCAAGCGGAAATCATGACGATAAAGGAAGCTTTTCACAGGGTGAAATGTAATGTAATTAATATCTGCCAGGAATATTAGCATTTTTACTAACAGTCAAGCGGCAATGAAGTTCCTGGGATGTTGCTCTTTTTTTTTGTGGGCGCCGTGGCGTAAGTGGTTAGTGTGTCGGATCACTACGCATGAGGTTCCAAGTTCGAATCCCAGAAAATACCAAAAAGTTTTTTCACGGTCCCACCTCTCGCGAGCGTCTGACAAACATCCGAGAGTATTGTTGTCATGAAAAAACTTCTCAAATCGCCGTTCGGATTCGGCATTAAACTGTAGGTCCCTTCCATTCGTGTGAAAAATATAACGCACACAACATGAGTGGTTGCGAGAAGCTAGGCCCTGGCACTTTAAAGAGCTGTTGCGCCAAATATTTGTTATTTGTTTGTTTGATGTTGCTCTTTCACTTCGAAGTCCACCTTAGTCTAAGGTTTGTCTCTCACTGAGATGACGGAGCAGTTTAACTATCATTTATGATGGGTGCCAGGCCGCAGGGACATTCCGAGAAACTGCAAGGCTGACGAGCTCACCAGACAGGGTATGACTCTAAGGATTTTGCCGAAATGACGTACCCAGAGTATGCTCCTCGCTACATGCAAATGCCTGCTAAAGCTGGGCTCTATTAACAGAAAAAACAACAGATGAAAAAATGTCTCAATGTGTCTTATTTCGAAACAGATCTGACCTATCTTGGATCAGAAACCTATTGCCGGTCTGGTTATGCTTAGCCGATTACAAATCAGCTGCTTTATCTGTGTCCTCACAACACTGTCATGCTAAAAGGTTGGGCCTCTTTTCAAACGTCTTTCGAAGGAGCTGTAGAAACGAAGTGGAGGTGGAAACCCTACTTCACCTCCTATGCATATGTCCGGCCCTGTCCCAGGAAAAAATTTAGGGACTCCTTCCTTTGATGACCTCGACGAACTAGCGTCCTTAGGCATCATGAACATCCCTTGCTTTATTAATAGCTCCGGCTGGTTTAACTAGTCCCTGGCTAGCCACATGGAAAGATCCATGGCATCAGAATGGACCTCTAGTGATCTAAATGTGTCTGTACTTTCGTTGAGATAGTCACACTAATCTTACCTAGCATAACCTTCGTCCAAGAACCCTACCATATGCAGTACATTTTATTCTTCAATTTAGAGCACCATTGACCAAACATTCACGCTACGGCAGATCTTGGAAAAACCCATGAAAATAAAATCGATAGTTGGAGCTGTATCTAAAACGTTATCTCAAAAGATTGCATATCGGCGCTATAATAGGTGTCATCACTGGACACTACCTAATAGGCAAGCATGCTGCTAGGCTAGGCGTTTTTGCGAACGACTTTTGTAGAAGCTGCATGGACGAAGAAGAGGAAGAAACTATTCCTCACCTTCTTTGTTTCTGCCCAGCTCTCTCTCGTAGAAGAAAGCTTCACATAGGAGCCCCCTATTACAACGACATAGGCGACCTGAAAAACATCGACATTAAGAGCCTTCTACGTTTCATAAGAAGCTCAAAATGGTTCAATGCGTAGGTAGGAGAAACTTCGTCCCATGATGCATGTGGTATCACAATGGACCTATTATTGGTCTAAGTGTGTTGGCGATTCTCAGCTGGCAGCCACTTCAACCTAACCTAACCTAACAAAGCCCTATCTCGAACTGTAAGGTAACTCTGTATAAGACAGTAATCATTCCAGTCCTGTTGTATGGCGCAGAGGCATGGACTTTGTAAAAATCGAATGACGATGCCCTTGGTTACTTGAGAGAAAGGTTCTTTGAGTTATCTATGGTCGCATCTGCATAGACGGTGAGTGGAGGAGAAGTTACAATGCCGAACTATACGGTCTGTACAACGACATTGACTTAGCTAGAAGAGTTCACATACAGCGACAAGATGGCTAGATCATGTAGAGCGGATGGAGCCCAACGTTCCAGCCCGGAAAGTCGTCGAATCCGCCCCGGATAGACGGCGCAGTATAGGACGACCTAGTGGTAGGTGGCTCAAACAAGTGGAGGGGGACTTCAACCAACTTGGCGTGCTTAACTGGAAGCGGTTGGCTTGTTACTGGGCTGGCTGGATAGGTTGTTGGTTGAGGCCCAGATCCACCTCGGACAGTAGAGCCACCTAAGTAAGTAAGTTGTATACCACATAAAAATGTGTTCTGCAGCTAACAGTTCATCGTCCCTCAGGGTTACCATCTTTTCCATTCCCGGGTACTTTTCGCGGAAGAATTTCATGAGTGGGAATAATTTGGCCTTTCTCTGACGTATATTATGCGGGAGGTCTTTGCGAACGCAAATTTGTGTACCTTTTAATTTGCTTGCATTCTTAAGGACCACAATGGCAGATAATCCTGATTTTATTTTGACTAAAATCGTTGCTGTTCGAGTGAAAATTCTGTGAGCGGTCTCTACGCAGTTGTTTCCGTTGCCATATATGAGCACCTTTCCTCAGCCTTTCAGCACACTTCAACCAAACTTCGCCCTTGCAGCCAGATCGGGTTTGTCGTCTGCAGGAAGATTAACAATTATGTTAGCTTCAGTACTTTTTGGACTAGCCTATCTAGAGAGGTCATGAAGAGGTGTAGAGGGACTTTCTAAGGGCGGATAGACTCGAATGAAAGTCTAGGGTGTTCTGTGAGTTATTTGCCAGGCATAACATTCTGGAAATTGATTCGAAATGTCCGTAGTTGGTGCGGTGGTGAGGGAGGCGAAAGAGCGGTACGGACCTAAGGTTTCGAGGGTTAGTGCGAAGGGAAATCATTTCCAGTAGTGCGTTGGAATCGATCATGCCGGTTAATAATTGGTGCACGAAAAGTATATCAGCGACTTCGTGACGTTTTGTAAGGGTTTGCAGGTTAATCAATTTTAGCCGGTCTTCATAGGGAGGTAAGATATAGTTGTCGGCCCATGGGAGACTGCGTAAGGCAAACCGGATAAACCTACGCTGCACAGCTTCGATTCTAAGGGATTGGATGTTATGATAAGGTGACCAAACTTGGCTGCCGTATTCCAGGAGTGGTCTGACAAAGGTGATATAAAGGGATTTAGTAACGTAAGACCAGCGTTTTATCAAATCGAGAGAAGAATTGGCCTTGAGTACAATATGATCAATGTGGGAACGGAAGTTTAGCTCCCTGTCACAAATAATACCCAAATCGCGCATAGAGGAGACTGAGGGAACGGGTTTGCTAAGAAAGTAATATGGTAGGTTCTGAGGGATGGGGGAGGCGTTTACGAGAGAATGTTATGGATTGACATTTGGCGACGTTAAGTTCTAGAAAGTTTTTGTCGCACCATGTGTGGAATGAATTTAGATCGTTTTGAAGTAAGAGAGAATCGGTGGGGGTAGATATTGCCTTAGTGATTTTCATATCATCCGCGTAAATAGACAGATCAGAGTCTTTTATGACGTGATCAAAATCGTTTATAGTTAAGACAAAGATCATCGGACCAAGATGACTGCCTTGAGGAACCCCTAAAGTGGCGGTAATGGGGTCAATGACAGAAAATCTGAAGAGAACTCTGTACTGGCGTTTTTCTAGGTACTCTCAGCCATGAAATGAAAGAGGGTGGGAAACCGAGGGCTTTAAGGTTAAGGTAAATTGTTAAGTGACAGATTTTGTCAAAGGCCTTGCTGAAGTCGGTGGTAATGAAATCCACTTCATTACCTTTCTCTTATGCTTGTAGTGTTTTGGAAACGAATTCGGTCAGGTTAGTCATTGTGAACCTACTTTTTAAGAAACCTTGCTGTTGTGGGGAAAAAAATGGATTTACAGTGGAAATACAGTGAGTCGTAGACAATGCTTTCGAAGAGCTTAGGGATAGAGGAAAGTTTGGCTATGGGTCTATAGTTAGAAATGTCGTTTTTACTGTCTTTTTTATGGATAGGGAAAATAAAAGAGTCCTTCCATAATTTTGGGAAAACGGCTTGAGAGATTGAGAGACGAAATAGAGTTGTAAGGGGCTGATACAGGACATCTGTGTTATGTGTTGGAGGAAATCCAACTTAACAATTTAAGGTTTGCTAGAACTTACTGAAGTTTCACCTTGATCATTTTTCTCAATAGATTGTATAATGCACTGCAATAGGTATTATCACTGAACACTGTCTAATAGGCAAGCATGCAACAAGGCTTGGCGTATACTCAAACGATTTCTGTAGAAACAATATGAACGAAGAGGAGGTGGAAACTATACTCTAATGATCTGATAAAGGCCGATATTAGAAGACTTCTACGCTTCATGAGAAGCTGCAATTGGTGCAACGAGTAGGTATGGGGAATTTTTTCCATGATCCATGTGGTATTACAACGGACCTATCATTGATTTAAATGATCACTTCAGCCTAACCCCTTACCTAACTTACCGCTCTAACAACCCATGAAAGGTATTAACTTTACTTCTGGCAGCCATTTGTCCAATAAATATTTTGTTTTTTCTACGAATGGAAGGGAGCCATAGTTTATGTCGTATCTGAAGGATAATATCTTTGTAAGGTTTTCCCTTGACACCTGATGCAGATATAGATGTACGTATTGTGAGGTGCATATGCACTGCGACCTTCAGTAAATCGATTGTGCCCCGAAACTAAGGGTCTAGTTGATGATATGCTCGATTTAGAACGCTTCCTCCAGTCCAGCTGCTTCGACGAACCGGAGTATCTGAAGTGGATTCAGCGAAGGTAGATCCATCTCTGATAGGAGATAAGCACCTAGGTGATGTCTTTTTTAGATGATTAGTGCTTCGCATTCCATAAGAAGATGTGTTGATGTTTCTGCGGAATCTGCATTTACCATTCCCTTCTTTTAACAGTTTTCTGAAATGATCCGTAAGTCTTAGGCAGGTTCTGCTTCTTTACTGGTTGTAGCTTCCCAGGCGATCTTAATTGGGAGCTAGCATCCCAATGCTTGACCCATTTGCTCTCTTCTTCTTTCCTCAGTTTTTCTCGTATTTTGTGTGGTCCTATCCCACAGAAAGGTTCTGGTTCAAGGAACGGGGTATGTGAGAGGTTCTTGCTTGCCACTCCTACATATCTTGGTACCCAGTAGGGAGTTACTTCATCAGCCTATCCCAGTCTGTTTTTTGTATAATTCTGCAACATAGTCGTCAACGCTGCGAGAAGCTAAACCCCCATGGGCTTTTCCGCCAAATATGTATGTATGTAGTCGTAATGTATCGTTCTCCATGCAGATGTTTAACCCATTAAGACTCCCCAATCTGATTTATTCGATAATTCGGAGTATCTGTTTCAATAAATTAGTTTGGATTAGCGAGACATTACGGTACGTGTTGTAAATTCATTATGATCCATCTCGGACCTGCGTTGGATATTTTTTTTTTTTTTACAAATTGGCTGAACTAGTCACCGTAAACGAATCAAACGCGTGCCCGATATATTTACTTCCCTCGTAACTTCCAGATGAACGCTATTTTTATCCACAAGATACTCCAAATCTCTGCGGCTCTGATACTGTATCCAGTTGGCAATCTAATTCATTTCAGATACTCAATCAACTGAAGCAACAAACATCGAGTGTTGGCAGCTCAATTCGCTTACTCAGGCAATTAAAATGAGAAATGCAGTCAGTGCGGTCCTCAAACAGCATTAACAACAGTTAACGTTTGATGGAAATAGATGTAAGAAACGTCAATTAACACGTACACCTTTCACTCGGCCGTGGGGCACGTAATGCGAGAGTACACCGCACCAGCGTCAGCAGTCGTATAGGAGCTTTTGGACAAAGTGATCCCGCCATGGAGTGTAGCATCGATTGCATTCGAGTGCATGGACATGGACTGATGAGGCATTATGTGCTGAGCCGCCGCATCTACTGCTCTTGGGGATCTCTGCCACTAAAGTACATCATCATTCAGCAAAGGCAGCACGGCTGTCGTCGTCGGGGATGTGACACCTTCCGTGCGACCAAATTCCACTTTTGTTTTATTTTTTTCTCATTGTATTTCTACAACCAAGAAGAACCTACCAATGATGCTAGCGACGACGATGTTGCAAGTGTCATCGCTTGCAAGCAATGGCAGTGATTGCAGATAAGACATGTTCATATGTGCTCTTGCGTCAAGAGCGAACAAGAAGGGGTAAGAGACTGAGTTTTTGTTTTTATCCTTTAAGGAACTGCAGGCATCCCCCATCCGTTTTTATGGATCCTTGTATGCACGTAAGACAATGAGTGATTGCGAAGGATTCAAGAAATACTAATACCACAAGCATACAATACTGAACATTGCAATATTCAATCAAAGGCATTTGCAATAGTTTGGGTACTGCAGGGTTGGATTGCAATTGATTTTGGATACGAGTTCGGTCAAGTTATCTCATAGTTACGTTCAAAAGTTGTTAACTTTAAGCCAAATGCATGGCTACATCAGAGGTAAGTTAAACAACTTATATTACCACGAACCTTAACAAGGGATGAAGTAAGAGTGAATCGCCTCACACTATACACTTTTTGATTAGACATTGAACTCGTTTCAGCTTTACAACCATAGTAACTTCGTTAGTTTTTGTCCAAAAGACCACTGCCAGAAAGGAGTATCCCTAAACGAACAAGGTGTAAAGTCCCATTTTTGGACTGAGTCCCCAACTTCTGAACTTCTGACGACACTCCTTACGTTGGCTTAGTATGCTACCGCTTAAGTTAGCGGCCCAGAAGAAGGCAACGAAAGCGGTGTGTCGACATGACTGACATGATTTTCGGCTTGAAGCACTATTTTGTAAATTATGAGAGAAATCTTCTTTCTTTCTGACGCCTGTCATGTTCCTTAAGCTGTTCTATATTCAATTCAATTCAATTTTTCAATTCAATTCAATTTTATTACATTGTACAAATAAGTCTTTTATAGTACTAAAATATACGGTAACATTTGATATAAATCCTTAAATACTAAACAATAATATACATATATATATAATTTTTTTTTTTAAGGTGTTTGGTTTTAACTAAAGTGCAGGGTAATTGCTTTTTTAAAACTTGCGTTTCCAATTATTTTTTTAATTGTTATTGGGAGAGAGTTCCAAAGTTTGGTTGCATGTACAATAAAGAGGCGTGAAGAATTCAAGTAGTTGCATGATGGTGTTACTAGGTTCAAAGTTCTTACAGATTGGGTAAATTGGAGTTTTTGGTAAAGGTACGGTGGTTTCTTATGCTGAATGATCTTGTGCAGAAACATACAACACCGGGCATCTAGGAATTGTTGGAAAGTGCATCCAAGCAACAGTTTATGGTAATGGGATATATGTCCATGTCTCTGAAGCCCGTATATGTATCTAAGCATGTCGTTGAAGGCTACGAGAAGTTTATGTTGGGAATGAGAATCCGGTTTACAATAAACAACATTTGCGTAGTCAATAAGAGGAACAAGCAATGTTCTAACAAGTCTAAGTTTGGTTTTAACAGGAGTTATACTGGAGAATAGCCAAAGCTTACGTAATCCACAGTAGATTCTTCCAACAGTGTAATTAAAATGTAAGGTCCTCTTGTAAACCAAGTGGACGGGACAGATAAATTTGCACATCATCAGCATACATATGAACTAATACGCTTAAACAGACATTTGGAAGATCATTTATGAAGAGGCAAAACAAAATAGGTCCCAAAATAGATCCTTGCGGCACCCCCATCGTCAGGTTTAAGGATTCAGAGAGTTCCTGACCAACCTTAACTCTCTGGCTGCGGTTATTCAAATAGTTTCCTATGAGACTCGCGGCTCTATCATGGAAACCAAAGTAGAGCTTCAGTTTTTTACAAAGTATTTTATGGTTTACTCTGTCAAAAGCCTTTGAAAAATCCAGCAATCAAAGAACAGTCACATTGTCCAAATCATATTCAATCCGAATATCGTCAAGGATCTTGATCATTGCAGTTTAAAAACTGTGCTGTGTACGAAATCCAGACTGAAGTGGGGACAGTAAATTAAACCTATTAAGGTGATTTGTTATTAGGGTTGCCAGAATTTTTTCAAAAACCTTTGACAGACAGGGTAAAATACTGATGGGACGAAAATCAGAGGAAGAGCTAGGATTCGATTTTTTTGCAAGCGGGATAACCTTTGCTAGTTTCCAACTATCAGGAAATGATGAAGAGGCTATACAAAAATTGATCACATGTGTAAATGCACTTAAGATATGAGGCATAATCATTTTAATAAAACATAAAGGCACCCCATCTTCTCCAACTGCATCAGACTTAATCGTTCGCATGCTTTCAAATACATCATACTCTGACACTACCTCAAATTCGAATTCCGTTGTTGATTCATAAAGAGCATTGTTACTGGGTAAAAAGACTTCTGAAGAAATTTCGCTTGGAATAAATACCTTATTTAAATCATTTGGGTCAGGAAAATTAAGAACTACCTCCTTTTTGCCTATCCCAATGGAACGTAGGTTGTTCCAGAGCCTGCGAGCAGGTTGGTTTGTGTCAAGCTTTGACATAAAAAATCTTTTTTTAGCTCTGCGAGTCACAAACGTAGCTTCATTGCGAGAACGGCAAAACAGCTCCCAGTTCCGATTATTAGGGGTATTTTTCCATTTTGAATACAGTTTTCTTCGATTTTTCATTGCCCTATGAACCTCCGAAGGTTTACTTCAGGACAAGGACAATTCCTGCTACGCACTGCTACAGTTTTAAGAGGTACATGTTTATCAAATAGCTCGAGAACTAGAGCTTGAAAGTAGTTAGCTTTATCATTGGCATTTGAGAAAACATGGCATTGATGCCAGGGGTACCCGATGGCATCATTTTTCAGCTCAAGGTTGTTAATAGACTTTAGGTCTCTGAATTCGAATGTCGAAGGAATAGGTACATGTACAATTTCAATATCGAAAGTGGAAAATAATATGTCATGATCAGATATACCATCTAAGGATAATTGGTCTTGCAGAAGAACATATAATAGATCAGAAACAATCATCAAGTCAAGGAGACTAGGAGTAGAGTTTGGGGCAAAGCGGGTGGCATATGAGTTGGACACTGCAATCCCGGTCGTTGAAATTTCATCCCTAAGTTGGTTAGCTCGAGTATCGAATTGCAATAGGTCTGCGTTAAAATCACCACAGACGATAATATACTCATATGATGCAGAAAACTCCCGGAAAGCTGAGAAAAAGGGTTCAGGAGAAAAACTTTTATTAAGGTTATAACCTACACCCAGAAGACACCTACTGTTACCGCTAGCTACCTCAAGAATAAGAAATTCTATACCCTTATCCTCCGATTTACCTAGAACTCTGCAAGAAAGCGATGCATTGCAATATACTGCAACCCCACCTCCAATAGTGTCAGTGATTCTGTCATTTCTCAATAAGTTAAAATTATTTATAGCATATACACTACTGGGAATATCGGGTTTAAACCACGTTTCCGTAATACATAGAACATCGACCCCCGACCCATCAAAGATATACTTTATGAAGTCCAATTTATTTATATTTAGACTACGAGCGTTAATACAGCATACTTTGAATCCTTCATGTGCACCTGACAGTATTCTGATAACAGATCGAGCGGAAACAGAGAGAATATATACACCTGCCATGATACAAAGAAAAAGAATACAAAAAAAATTAAAATTTGACTAAAGACTTCAAAAACAAAAGGAACACTAATAGCAATTAACCTCCAAACAACAATCCGAGAATATTAGTACAAAAATAAAAATAATAATAATAACAATAATAATAATAATAATATACAAGTAAAAAGTAATAATATAAGAAAAAAAGTGTGTGTAATATATGGTAAATAAACGTGTTGATTGTTGTTTGCTGAAATTTGGAGGGAAATAAAGAACTCCACAACTAATGCTCCTTACATTGGTGCACGGGCATTGGTGCACGGGTTTTTATTTCCTAAGACAAAATTACTTAGTTACAAAAATATAATATTTGGCGACAACTCACAATTGTTTCCTCCTTGGCTTACAGCAACACAATGAAAGATTACATTTTGACACATAGATTTACAGAGACGTTACACAAATTACGAAATTTTACATTTAACTTAAGGAGTGAACACAATGCGTCTGCAACATCCCGGCCCCCGTGAATCGCTCTCATCAAGATTCACCAACATCCAGTTTAGCCAGCTTGGAAACAGGTCGTTTTATCAACCCCATAGACGTTTGCACTTCTGCTACACGAATTTGTCCATCACGTCCTGGAAACAAACTCACGATTCTTCCTCTGCGCCAACAGCTTCTAGCGACGTTTGAGTCGCAAATGATAACTAGGTCTCCTACAGCCAGGGGTGAGGTTTTTCCATACCACTTCGTCCTTCGGGTCAAATCCGGCAAATACTCAGCTACCCACCGCTTCCAAAAACGATCTTTGATGACTTGTGCAATTTTCCACTGCTTCCGCAAGCAAATTGGCCCATTTTCGACAGGCCCTGGTGTTTGTGTTGAGTTCGCACAGCCCAAAATAAAATGATTAGGTGTAAGAGGCTCGTCTTCATCAGATGTTACAGGCAAATGTGTAAGAGGTCTCGAATTTACAATGTTCTCCGCTTCAATGATTACGCTTCGAAAGGTGTCTTCTTTCGGAACCGTATCCTTCAACGCAACTGAAAGTACTCTTTTGACTGATCTTACCAGCCTCTCCCAGCAGCCACCAGCACTTGGATTCGACGGGCAGTTAAAAATCCATTGGATGCCTTTTGTTGAAAGATACGTCTGAATCGCATCGTGATCAAAAATATCCAACCGCTCCTTCAACTCCCTTGCTGCTCCTATAAAATTTGTCCCGTTGTCGCTACGGATTCGAACAGGAACGCCCCTTCTATTTACGAAGTTTCTGAGACAGATGATGAACGCGTCAGTAGACAAATCGGCGGCTACCTCCAAATGAACGGCACGCATCGTGAGACAGGTAAACAGAGCAATCCAACGTTTTTCTCTGCGTCTACCTATGGCCACCAAGAAAGGTCCCATGTAGTCCACTCCTGTGAACGTAAAAGGCCGCACGAAAGGTGTGAGCCGGTCTTCTGGAAGTTGACCCATTTGTGGCGTTGCAGGCTTCGCTGACAGAATTTTGCAAAGCTGACAGGTACGTGCAACAGTTTTGGCAAGAGCTCGTAAGTGTGGGATCCAAAACTGACGACGAACTTCACAGATGATTGTTTCCTGGTTTTGGTGATGAAAGCGCTCGTGGAAGTGTACAACAATGAGCTTGGACAGCCGGCAGTCTTTTGGGAGTATAATTGGTCTTCTTGATTGTGTTGGGACACAAACAGCGGAGTCAATACGGCCAGACAATCTAATGACACCGCACTCGTCCAAACACGGAGTCAGCTTATACAAACGGCTTGATTTTTCGATCTGCTGACCACTTGTTAATGTCGCATATTCATCGGCGTAATGCTGCTTCTGTACCATTCGGCATAGGACGTTCTCGGAATGTTGAAGTTCATCCGCGGCTAGACACTTGCGGTTTGATGACCTTTGGTAACCACATCGCCAACGGAGTATCCAGGCCATCACACGCTTGAGCTTCAAAAAGTTCGAAAATTTAGTTAGATCAATATCATGGTTACTCACATGGAATATGTCGTGCCGGTGAAGCACACGTAGCTCCTCATCAATCATCTGGCTGACATTGACCTCTTCGCCTGAGCTGGAGGGCCAATAAAGTTCGTCTGACAGCAAAAACTCTGGACCCTGTACCCATTTTCCTGGCTGGTAGTTGGCTAAATATTTGGCCCTTGTGGCCAAATCGGCAACGTTATATTTAGTGGGAACCCACCGCCACTCCACTGCATCAGATAGTTCCAAAATTTCGGCGATCCTGTGACCAACAAACGGTTTGTACTTTCTGGGATCAGCTGACTTAACCCAATTCAGTACAGTTCGCGAGTCGCTCCAGAGGGTGCACCTGGCCGGTTGTATGTGATGGGATTGAAGGATCCTTCGACGAAGTCGTACACCCAAGACGGCTGCTTGCAGCTCAAGTCGAGGAATTGATGTGAGTTTGAGCGGCGCACATCTTGTTTTGCTCATGATGAAAGCTGTCGATATAGACCGGTTGCGGCTGACGACTCTCCAATATCCGACTGCTGCAAAAGCCTCCTCACTGGCGTCAACGAATATGTGCAACTGTATGTCGAAGGCGTTCGACATTTCGACTGAGTAACACCGTGGCACACGAAGTCGTTCAACCGCGTCGAAGGTCAAAATCCACTGCCTCCATCTACGATGGATTCCGGTTGGTATCTGCTCATCCCACTTGGTCTTAGTTCTCCATAACGACTGCAACATCAGCTTCCCGTGAATCGTAAAATCTGCCAGTAGTCCAAAGGGATCGTAAATAGACATGAGAATACTCAAACATTCCCTCTTAGTTGGATAACGTCCACCACTCACGATGCTTGGGCTGGTTCGATGGAAGTTCAAATGAAACATGAATGCGTCTTCAGCCGGTATCCAGTGCATACCAAGCACCTTCTCCGATTTGCCTTTGATGTCCATGTTGGCCGTTGAGCTTCCTGAGTCCCCCTCTTCCAGACAGTTTAGCAGCTTCGAAGAGTTCGACAGGAATTTCCGAAGTTGAAATCCTCCGCCCGAATGAATCCTGATAACATCGCTTGTCACGGCTAATGCTTCATCCTCGTTCTCGAAACTACAGACAAAATCGTCGACATAATGATTTTCTATAATAGCCTTGACAGCTTGAGGACATTGTTCTGCATAGTTCTGGGCGTTCAAATTCTTGACGTACTCAGCAGAGCACGGTGAGCACGTTGCACCGAATACCATCACCTGCATCACATATGTAGGTGTCAACTGTCGCAGAACTGTCATCAATTTGCCATAGAAAGCGCCGTGCATCCTGATCCTGCTTACTAATTGCGATTTGGTGAAACATTTCACAAATGTCTACACAAACTCCAATGGGCTTTTCACGAAATTTGTGCAAAACAGTCAGCAAATCCTGGCATTGCTCTGGACCCTTGAGCAAGGATGAGTTTAGCGAAACCTTTCCAACTCCAGCGGCAGCATCAAACACCAATCGCAGTTTACCTGCTTTATGTGGGTTGCGAACGCAAAAATGAGGAAGGTACCATGTCCTTGGACCCCTCTCCTTGGCTTCGTCGGCAGACAACTTGCGTGCGTAACCCTTGGCAACATAACCGTTGATAATTTCCGCGTACTGGGCAGCATACGATGAATCCTTGCTCAAAGAGCGTTTGACAGATTCTAGGCGGCTTTTTGCCATTGGCAGGCTATCAGGCAACACGATCCTCTCACTCTTCCACAAAAGTCCAGTTTCGTAACGGCTTTGCAATTTGACGGTTGTATCTTGTAGCAACTTCCTCGCTCTCACGATCTCCTCCGACTCCTTTGGACTTGACATCGAATCAGCATCCACGCTGTCCAGTAAAAAATAATCGCTGACTAACTGCGACAAGGTGTCGTTAGCGATGCTGTTGTTGTCTCCGGAAATGTGATAGACGGAGTCGGATATCTCTTTACCACTGTTGTAACCACCATAAACAACCCACCCTAGTAATGTCTCTACAGCAACAGGTCCATCAGCTCCACATGGTACAGTTGTCCTTCCCAAGGTCAGCCTCCAATTGTCCAATCCAATCAAGATTTGTGGCACAGCATTTTTAAATTCGTAAATTGGCAAAGACCTTACCTCGTTTCCAACGGTCAGCTTGCTAACGTTCATAGTCTGCATCGGTAGAGAAAGATCGCTGTGTGTCCGAACATTCTTCATCGCATATCGTGTACTACCATCGGCAACTCCACTGATTTCCAAATTGACCAGAGCCGATGGCTCCGAAGTCCCCTTCTGACCGATCCAAGTAAGGGTCATTTTATGGGCAGTCCCAGTTAGACCCAATTGTGAGGCAATAGTGTTGTTAATAATGGTCACAGACGATCCATCATCCAGCAGGGCGAATGTACTTACTACACCCTTTGGTCCATACAGGTTGACAGGAAGAACACGAAATAGAACCTTCTTCGCGTTGGCCGCATGTGCATGATGGTTTACCTCCGGCTCAGGATTTGCAATTATTACTGCTGCTGCTTCTGGCTGTCGCTTCTCGTGAAGAACGATATGATGAAATCGACTGCAACCATCCTCCCCACAACGCTTTCTGGATCGGCAAGCTGAAACAAGATGCCCTGGTACCAGACACGCGAAACAAACCCGTTTCCCCTTGACTACATTCCAACGTTCCGTGAGGCTCATTTGGAGAAAGGCTGGACATTGAGACAAGTTATGTTTTTGTGAGCACATGGTGCATACCTTGTTAAATTTGACGTCAGTTGAAGTCATGTTTTTCTCTACCGCATGCAAAACTGAGCTCCGGCGACTACCTCTATGTGGGTTAGCTGCCTGTTGGTATTGAGAATGTGTTGCAATACTGACGAGCCTAGCATACTTCTGCAGCCATGCACAAAAATCTTTAACGCTGGGGTATGGTTGAATGTCGTCTGAAAATTGCGCCCAGTCGAGTCGTTTTGACATTGGCAACTTTGACACTAGCTCATCTAGCAGCATCGGATTGGCCAGATGCTGTTGACTTTTCGTCGACTCGAGCAGTGTACACAAATTCTGTACCTTCGTGGCAAATGGTACAATCAGATCCTGGCGATTGTCGGAAATTGTCGGCAATAACCTAACTTTTGCCATCTGGCTTCGAATGAGGTGTTCCGGGCGGCCAAAACGAAACTGCAACTGGTCTATTACGACATGTACATTACTCGGATGAATAAGCATGGTCTCCACTGCCTCCCGCGCTGGTCCCTTGAGGCTTTTTTGTAGTTTCAACATATTCTCAAGTGCGGTATAACCATATGCACTCGTAGACTCGTTGAACGAGGCGATGAACATCGGCCACTCCTCTGGCACTCCGCTGAACATTGGCAGATCGTACAGTTTTGGTCGATGTGATGAATATGGCATAGGCTGTGGTCTCGTCGACACGTAACTCGGTCCTGGCTGGTCGGTTGCGTTGACACTAGCTTGATGTGGCTGGACTGCACTGGTAGCAGATGACTCGGATGGCGTGGCTGGCGGACAATGATGCATGTTGGCTTCCATTTGCGACATTAAACTAGCAAATTGCGTTTGCAATGCTAGCAGCTGCGCTTTCAATGCCGCGTTGGAAGATTCCAGATCTCTTCTAGGTTCATTGTCGGCATCACGAAAATTTAGCTGGTGGTCGGCGGCTGCATTCGCTGAAATAGTGGCTGGCGGTTCGATGGCACTGTTATCCGCACCGAACGAACTGTATAAATTGGCGGCGGCATTTACTGAAATAGTGGCTGGCGGTTCGATTGTACTGTTATCCGCATCGAACGAACTGTATAAATTGGCGGCGGCGGCGGGAGCATCTGATACGGTACTTGGTCGCTGGCTAAACGACGTGGACGCACCATAGTCGTTCAATCTGGCTGGCGGGACTCCCTTTGTGGAGCGGCTGCTCCGTCTTACATTCACATCTCCTTCGTTTGGCCCATTCTCCCCGTTAGAAACTGTTGGTGGTGTGACTAAGTCGGACGGCGGCAATAACGGGGCCTCATGGCTTCGGCTAAGCAACGGTAACGGCGTCTTGTGGCTTCGGCTATTCATCAGTAACGGCGTCTGATGGCTTCGGCTAGGCGTTGGTAACGGCGTCTGGTCGCTTCGGCTATTCATCAGAAACGGCGTCTGATGGGTTCGGCTAGGCGTTGGTGGTGAATGTAAGACCATTTAATTGAAATAAAAAATTGTTGATTGTTGTTTGCTGAAATTTGGAGGGAAATAAAGAACTCCACAACTAATGCTCCTTACATTGGTGCACGGGCATTGGTGCACGGGCATTGGTGCACGGGTTTTTATTTCCTAAGACAAAATTACTTAGTTACAAAAATATAATATTTGGCGACAACTCACAATTGTTTCCTCCTTGGCTTACAGCAACACAATGAAAGATTACATTTTGACACATAGATTTACAGAGACGTTACACAAATTACGAAATTTTACATTTAACTTAAGGAGTGAACACAATGCGTCTGCAACAAAACGTATATACATTTAAGATCTGCTTCCGATGACATTCAAAGTTTTTGGGTCGGCTATAGTTCAGAGCATATTGCCAGAATTTTTACCTCTGTGTCGTCACTACTTCTTTTACAAAGACGAAACCATTTCTCGTTCTGACTGAGAATAAAATTCCCTCTCTTCGAAGTTGAATTGCATATCGCATCAAAGAACTATTTTGTGGTGTGAGGCTCTCATTGATGTAAATACGGGGGTTGCTGTTGTTGGAGCTAGCCGTAGAGGAGATGCCATCATATAGCTGAGCGACTGTCAGACCATTGTTCGTTTTGAATGCAGAGAGCAGAGCTTTCTGCTCAGCGGGCGAAGACAGCCGTATCAATAGTGGACTTTCGCTGCCTGGATTCTGAGAGCGTAAGCGAAACGCATCGAAGTGGGGAGTAAATTGGATGGTGTAATTTTTCGGCAATTTTTTTGGCGAGATCAGTTGGACTCTCTTTTAAGGTGCGCGGCAAGCCACGTCACTGCGACGTCGTTGACGATGAAAATCTTCAAGTTGGTCACTGATTTTTTGGTTTTCCTTTCGCAAACCCTTTATTTCAGATTCACATTCCTGAACTCTATTATATAAGGCGGATATAGTATTTTTTATTTCTTCCTCCATTTTCAATTTAAGGTCAGAAAGTAATTTGTGAAATTTGGAAAGAAGGCTAGACTCAAACTCACGTAGGTTATCGGGCATCCGCGCTGTGTTAATTTTATCAGTATTCGATGAAGAGCTCGATTTTAGATTTGCAATTGATGATGTCTTCTTTTTTTTGTCCGGGGTTTGGATGTTGATTGCATTCTTTTCGAGGCTCCGCCGTTTGGAGCGTGTGTTGGCTGATGCACTGGTGATGGAGCTGGAGTTTGAGGTAGAAGGGGTGTTGGTGGTATTGCTAAAGTTGCTGGTATTGATGACGTTGATTGTACTAGTGGTCGAAGAGCTTTCAGAGGCAGTGCGAGACATGGTGAAAGCAAAATAAAATTGGCGGGAGAATAAAAAAAAGATTTAAGTTCTATTTCATTCAA
Source organism: Brachypalpus laphriformis (assembly GCA_945910035.1). Taxonomy (NCBI): domain Eukaryota; kingdom Metazoa; phylum Arthropoda; class Insecta; order Diptera; family Syrphidae; genus Brachypalpus; species Brachypalpus laphriformis. Next base: position 161,427,732 of record OX246754.1, on the reverse strand, counting down.
GTAAGTCTTGATATTAGCACTTGTACACAGTGTTTATATGGAAATAAAGTCTTGGATCAAATCAGAATAACTAAACTTTTTTTTTATTGTCTTTTCTCCCTCCGCTATTAATAATTTTCCAGTTAAAAAAGGAGTCGAAAGACTGGAGCGAAATCAAAAATACGTCTACACCATTGACATTAGATCTTCACTCTCCTATATTGATGGCTATAGCATCACTTCCGAAACTTAAGCTAGCTGGTTTGCGGACAATAAGACCATATTCTCCTGTACTCTATGTAAAGTGACAACTGTCACCTAGACGAAGGATTTTGTCATAATCAGAGCGGGAAATGGGATAATTGATGGGAGATGGTGTGGTAAAATGATCATCATCTATAGCGACAGATAGGCTACACTCAAGGCACATGAGACTGCCACAAATCACTGAAAAATTGTTCTATAATGCAAAAGCATACTAAACCAGCTATCTAAAAGGAATAACTTTATCTTTCGAGTATCACGTCATAGCGGATTTGCAGGTAATGAAATCTCTCATGCGCTTGCGAAAGGGGGTTCAGATTAATGATAGGCGCATTCGAATGATATAATCGATTATAATAGATTCATCTAATATCTCGAGATATCTCGAGACATCGTCTAAAATTATTGGAATGATTAACTATACCCACATACATGTATGGAAGCAGCGAGAAGCGAGAATGATTTGGTATACCTACATACTTCTGTCAGAGCAGCTAGAACCGAGAACGACTGCAAAGAGAAAACATCTCGAAAGGGAAAATATGTCGAGACATTGTCTGAAATCATTCGAATGATTTGGTACACCTACATACTTCTGTTAAAGCAGCGTGAACCGAGAACGAGAACCGAGAGTAAACACAAAACAAAAACTCCAATAAATCATTCGAGATATGAGTGCTATATACATATGAGAACACACTCCCCAAAAATCGAGATATGAGATGTGTATCCGAGTAAAATAGTACTCAATTCATTTTAAAGGTGGGTGTTAGCAAAGCAAATGAATCGAGTACTTTTTTACGTGGATACACATTTCATATCTCGAATCGTGATATGAGTGGAATCGAGAACTTTGTTTGTGTATTCATGCACTTGGGGAGTGTGATCTCATATGCATATAGCACTCATATCTCGAATGATCATTCGATTATACGAATCACTCGAGTACTAATGTCTCGATTTTTTAAATCATACGATTATGCCCATCATTAGTTCAGATACTCTTCCACTAAATTCGGAATCGATAAATGGTGTTAGTTTGGCAAATATAATTTACGGAATAAGTTTGCAAGCGGTGTCTATACTTAATTAGGGAGTTTGTATTCTTACACAACCATCAAGTATTCAAAAGTCTTCAAAAGAGCTGGATAAACACTGCAATTCCTTCTCAATCGGAGTAAGAAGAGCTGTAGAATTATGTAGAATCACAGGACATAGTGCATATAAATGAGATCTACATGTGTGTGTTTCAGTAGTCCACTAAGATCTACTCATCTTGCGTCATTGAACATTATGTTTCATCTGCTGTCCTTAGATATTTTCGTCAAACAGTTGGTTGCCAGAGCGGCCATCCGACTAAAAGCATCCCCACAGTGGTCCAGCCATCACGTTGACCACGCATCGAACCTTGATCTTTTCAACTTCACCCATGAAAACACCGACTTCACCCCGCTCAAAAAAAGTCAGTTCACTTCTACACTATGGTGTATTTCCGATGAAAATTATGACGATCAAGAAAGAATTGCTCTGGTTGAAATGTGATTTAATATCTGCGGCATCAGATATGAATCGGGCAGATGTCGGAATAATTCAACATTCACCTATGTTAAGTGCCAGGCTACAGAAATAATCCGGATAGCTACAAGGCTGCCGATCTCGCCAGAAAGGCTACGACCCTAAAGATTCTGTCGAAATGGCAGATCCTGGTCATGTCCCTCGCTACATGCAAATATCTTCTAAAGTTGGACGCTATTAAAAGAACTAACCAGAGATTTGAAAATGGCTCAACGTGTAATATTTCAAGACAGATCTGGCCTAGGCCGGATCAGAAACTTGGTGCCGGACGGGTTATGCTTAGCCGATCACAGATCAGCTCCATTATCAGTGTTCTCACTGGACACTGTCTGCTGGGCCAACATGCTAAAACAAAAAAAATATTTGGCACAACAGTTCTTTAAAGTGCCAGGGCCTAGCTTCTCGCAACCACTCATGTTGTGTGCGTTATATTTTTTCACGAATGGAAGGGACCTACAGTTTAATGCCGAATCCGAACGGCGATTTGAGAAGTTTTTTCATGACAACAATGCTCTCGGATGTTTGTCAGACGCTCGCGAGAGGTGGGACCGTGAAAAAACTTTGTGGTGTTTTCTGGGATTCGAACTTGGAACCTCATGCGTAGTAATCCGATACACTAACCACTTACGCCACGGCGCCCACCAACATGCTAAAAGGTTGGGCCGCTTTTCAAACGATATCTGTGGGAGCTGTAGGGAAGAAGAGGAGGAGGAAACCACCCTTCACTTTCTATCCGTATGTCCAGCCCTGTCTCAAAAAAGACTGCTCTATCTCTGAACTTCTTTCTTCGATGACCTCGGCGAACGGGCGTTCTCAGACGTCATGAGCATCACTTGGTTTATTAAGAGCTCCGATTGGTTTAATCAGTTCCTGGGTAACCAAATGGAAAGATCCATGACATTACAAAAGACCTCTACTGGTCTGAATGTGTATGTACTCTCGTACAGATAGTCACACTGACCTAACCTGATCAACAGTGGAATCATTATAAACTTACGTGAGATTCTTATCTCGAAATCGAGCAATTTGATATACCAGTGTTCCGAACGGAATTGTACACCTTGTGCTCGAATGTCGTGGGAATGAGTTTATTCTAATCGCATTTCCTGGACAATATTCAGCGTTTCACTACAAGAAAAGGTTGAGCGTATGTGATGCGGTTAATGTAAGCTCTATACTTCACAATAAATCGAAAAGTGGTTGAACTGTTAAGCATTAAAGGAGTGATAAGTATTAAATCACAAGACGAAAACTACAAGAAAAAGGTGTCAAGAAAGTCTCTTCATTGTTCGAATGAGACTTTCGACTTCATTGTGTTTGAATAACGGTTCTGAGTCACAGCTAGTAAGTTTAATTTGATTTGACCTACAATAGTTCAATGAAATTAGACATTACGAGTCGCAGAAATTCCCGGCAAGCTGGATGAGCGTTGATATTGTGGTTTTAAACATAATGTCAAAAGACCCTATCGATCCGAGTGTCGCTAAAAATTTTAGGCGGAGTCAAAGGTTACTAAAATAGTTTTTCTTGAATATCTCGGTAACGGTCAGTTTTACAGAAAAATAATCGGTAAGCAAATTTGTAGCTTATTTCCTACAAATAAGATTCGATAATTTTGATTCGTAAGATTTACCGTTTTGGAGATAATTGGATTTACATATTTATAGGCTTTATGTTTTTCCTGAAATGTGCACTCTTTCCACACCACTTTCGAGGCGGAGTACAAGGTGCGCTTGTGTCCTCATGTTTTTGTTTAAGAAATGTTTATTGTTAACCATGTATTGGTTTATTCTAAGTATTGAGTGATATTGTATCGTGCTGTCATAACACTGTTCATATAATGGGTACAATTAAAATTATAACACCAGCTAGTGCGATTGTAGCGGAGAAACCAAAAGCATGTTCCAACATCATGGACAATGTACAGGATATTGCGTTAAAATTTCAATGCTCCGAAAATTTTAATATTATTGATGTATAAAAAATGGAATGGTATCTCAGAACTGCCAGAGTGGAACGGATATTATAAGTGCATAAAGGGGGTTGAGATCGAATTTTCCATCTGTAAATATTGATTTCACAGCCGTACTCGTAGCTCAGTACTGGCTATCCGGATTAAAAAATAAAAAGTAGGTGAATTTAGTAAATGTGCCGTTGATTTTTTAAGGTATAAAACATCCTTCTGTGTTGTCCAATGCCAAAAACAATTAATCAAATCATCGCCCACAATTTTCCTTCAGTGGAGACCACGGCCAGGAGTCATGCAGCAGTGGCTATCGTTGCAATAGTATGTGTGTGTGAATATATGGGAGTGCTATCCCATGATTATGTTTTGATCTTCAGTGTGCGATCTCTTCTAGAGTTAAAATTGAAAAAAAAAAACATTATTAGTGCCAAATCTAAGATATTGTAAATTTTATTAATTAAGATATCCATGTGCTGTCAAAACTTCATGCAATTAAGAGACTTAGGAATATACGCGTAGGTACATACATATGTACCGGGTGCCGCCGGGAAGGTGTACTACTTTGTTTGTTTATAATTTTTGATTAAATGAAAGAGAATGGATCTTATATTGATAAATGTTTTATTTAATGTCGGCAATTATGTATGGAATACAATATCAGGTAAATGTCCGCCTCTGCTAGTCTCACAAATGCGAGCCGTTTTGAGCACATTTTTCATTACATTCTCACACATTTCACGCGGTATTTCATTAATTTCATCACGAATATTTTGTTTGAGTTGCTGAAGCGTTTCTGGTTTGTTTGCATAAACCTTGCTTTTCAGATATCTCTACAAAAAGAAGTCAGGAGCAGTCAAATCAGGCGACCGTGGAGGCCAATCAACATCACCATTTTTTGAAATAACTTGTTGTGGAAAGAGGTCTCGCAGTAATTCCATTGTAATCCTGGCTGTATGCGATGTGGCACCGTCTTGTTGATACCACATGTTAATCAAGCCCAAACTGAATCTTAAATGGAAACAAATGCAAATCCTTGTGCAAAATTGTGGCCAAAGTTGTTCTTTGAAGACCAAGCTCCTGAGCACGGCGTCGAATTGAGGTTGATGGATTGTTTTGAACACTTCCTTGAACAGCAGTAATGTTTTCAGCCGATCTTGCAGTACGTTGTGGCCCATGCTTGGGCCTATCACCTACAGACCCTCTTTCTTCGAAATCATTCACTACACGATAAATAGTGCGTTTTGTTGGCACGTTGATTCTCCCAAAAATTTCACGTAACTTTCTCATCGTCACAGTAATCGATGATTGATTTTGATAAAATGTTTTAACGATTAAAACACGTTGGTTTATCGAATATTTTTCCATAATAAATTTGCCACGTGTCTACTTCACGACTGCCAAATATGAACTGTCAAGACTAATGTTTACCAAAATGGCGGCAAAACAAAGTAGTATACGTTCTCGGCGGACACCCTGTACATGCATGTGCATGTGTAGACATAGAACTATTGCAATATTTTTCCATTTTGTTAGATGAGATGTTGTTGATCGTTGGATTTGTCCATATTTTAGAATGTTTTAATAAATTTAAAATAAATTATTAACAGGCAGGCAGCATATTGCAAGTTGAATACTCATACTTTAAGTTTATTTTCATACTCTTTAGAAGGTGTTTTTCGAGAAATAATTAAGGTAATTATACTTGTTTTTCAAATGTAATAAATTTAATTGAAACGTGACTGCATATCTGTAAATGAAATGTTCTTTCGGACTGTCCGCCGAATCGGAGGAAGAAAGTTGAATATCGTGAAAGGTGTCAAAACCAAAGACGGTACACTGCTTTCCAATGAGCGATGGAGATGGAGCGCGCAATTTTCAGAATTGCTTAATCCCAAACAAGCCTTGTCATCAGGAAGATGACAGACCTATGGTCGAGACTTTGGCGATCAACTCGCTAAAAGTTCGCTAATCTTCCGGTGTGGATGATATCTTTTTAAACAAGGAGACAAAACAGATTGCGCCAACTACAGGGGTATATTTATTTTAAATACTAAATTAAGTGCTAAGGTGTTAGGACGCGCGCCAGAGCTGTGGTTGAGGATAGTTTGGGGGATGAGCAATGCGGTTTTCGTCCCGAAGAAGCATAACCGGCCAGTTGTTCACTCTCAGAATAATTCAAGAAGGCCTGGGAGTATGTTAAACCTGTATACACCTGCTTTGTGTATTTGGCGAAAGCATGTGTTAGGGTTCCTCGATGCAAACTCTCGAGTGTTCTGCAAGAGTATGCGATTGATCATTCCCTATTAAGGGCGATACAGTATTTATATATAAACTATAGAAGCTGTGTTCGGGTAAACGGCGGTAAATCAATACCCTTCCCTGTGGAAGTTGGACTCTGCCAAGGGTGCGTTTTGTCACCTCGCCTCTTCATTGTATATATGGACTAGATGTTGCGGCGCAGCCGTGGCAGAGAATGCTGCAAAGGGATTGAGTACGCAACACCAGAGTACGCAAGGCCCCCAATGTTGAGCAGCTGCTTCTCCGAACGGGGCGATTTATGCTTTGACGGTTTGGTCACATAGTGCGTATGTCCCCAAACTAGCTTCAAAGACATGTCATGATTGGCGTGCCATCAAGTTAGCGACCCCTCGGTAAGTCTAGAAAAAGAGATGGTTGGATCAAGTCCGACATGTCTCCTGGAGCCGTCTAGGGATTCATTTCATTTTCATTTTTCATTTCATTTATTTAAACTTAGATTAACATGACACTTCAAGAAATTCTTTCTCATAATTAAGCATCTAGAATGGAATTACATACAACTGTAGTGAATAACAATAAAAAAATAAAAATAAAAATATTTGTAAACATAAAAACTAAATACACAGACGAGTATGTGAATATTATATATAATTAAATTGAGATATTATTGTTAAATAATTTAAAATTTATTGCGACATGTATAAGAATAGCCTCCCCCGAAATACAGCTGACGAATCAATCCTTTGTAATTGATGTGGAAGATTATTCCACAACCGAATCGCTCTAACAAAATAAGACCGCTCTCCCACTGTGTGTGTGAATCGTGGCAAAATTAGTCGTAGGCCTCTAGGTGTCTGCACAAATCTAAGATACTCTAGTAAATACTCAGGACATTTTTTGTGGATTATGTTATGGAGTTTAAGAATGGATCTGAAGTCATAGTACTCATTCATTAAACTCATTCCAAGTAAGGACCTCTTGTGCTGTGAAACGCTTACATACCTTGGGATGTTAAATATGTACCGTAAGCAATCATTAAATGCGACATTGATTTTATGTTTACATTCATAGTCAAGGCAGGGATATACTATACAATTAGAGGAGAAAAGTGGCAGTATTAAACTTTTTACAAGATGTAATTTCACCTTCGGATGCAGTAAACTCGAAGAGGCTCTCAAACAGCGCAATCCACAGTAGATTTTATTGATTGTATCAGATGTAGCATCGCAGCAACTCATTTTCCTGTTTATCCTAAAACCCAAATATTTCACGTGTTCTACATAAGGTATAGTAACACCATTTACAACAAGGGGAGGGACATTGAGTAAGCATACTTCACTTCTGGCACATACCATTCCCACAGATTTAATTGGATTGAGAAAAAGTTTATTTAAATCAGCCCATACCTGAATGAGTGACAAATCTTCATTTATTCTAGCCACACAATCATCTATTAATCACAGTCTTCTAGAAAGATAAATAACAACATCATCTGCGTAAAGGTGTACATGACAGTTCACAAGAATATCAGGGAGATCATTTACAAATACAGAAAACAGGCGTGGTCCCAGGACTGATCCTTGTGGAACACCTGTATTCACCAGATAAGGATTAGAGCTTCCCTGTTCCGTGTAGACCGTCTGTAAACGATTACTTAGATAAAGGAAAATCAGTTCAAGGGCAGAGCTAGAAAACTGGAAATTATTTTTAAGTTTGTGCAGTAGCAATGAATGATTAATCGAGTCAAAAGCCTTTGAAAAATCTAAAAGCACCATCACACCGATTTCATCTAAATCCAATGCTGCCCTTAAATCAGAGGTTACCTTGATTACTGCTGATTCACAACTATGCCTTTTCCGAAAGCCAGCTTGCCACTTAGAAATCTTATTACGTCTATCCAAGTCTTCTTGAATCTGTTGGGCCAAGATCTTTTCAAAGACTTTCGATAGGAAGGGTAATAAGCTTATGGGTCTAAACTCAGCAGGGTTCTTAGGATTCGACTTTTTGGGATCGGAATAATTTTGGCCCTCTTCCACATCTCCGGAAATTGACGGCTGTATATACAGTAGTTGAATATGTGCACTAAGTAAGGAAGAAGTACAGGAAGGATTAACTTAACGAATTTCGGGGAAATATCGTCTGGCCTGATCGCATTCGATTGAACTGCACGAATAGCTAATTCAACATCATTTCCGTCGGACTGAAGGTACATCTAGCCCTGTCATTATCCACCACACCTACTTGTTTTAAGTTATTCCATAGAACTTTTGATTTTAACTTTGGGTTGAGACGTTTCAGGAAATATGAACGCTTGGAAGAACGTATCATTGCAGTAACTCTATTTCGAGCAAAGATGTATTGACACCTATTGTTTCCGACGGCATTCTTTTGAACCTTCTGAAAAAGCGTTCTCTCTCCTGAATTAATAATTTAAGTTGGTTTGTAAACCATGGACAACTTTGAGACCTTAACACTTTTGTTATTTCCGGGACATAGGTTTCATACAGCTCATTTGTTAGCGTAGTTAGCAAAGAAACTTTCGAATCAATGTCTACAGCATTGTAGATATCACTAAGACCAAAGCTGCCAATATTTTCTTGCAGATGTGGAAAATCAAAATGACGAAATGATCTGTACTTCAATGTTTTTGCACTGCTAGTGCCACTCATATTAAACTTAAGGGAGCAAAAAAGAAGGTTATGAATAAAATCGGATGTAAGCCTGACCTGATCATTTCCAATCACTCGGTTGGTTGAACTTGTCAGAAACATGTCGATGAGTGACGGGTTTTTAGTAGATTGGAGACAGGTGGGCCACCGTTTATTGACTACGCTCAAGTTCAATTTATTACAGAAGTACTGGAACATATCAGTAGAACCATTCTTCTTCAGATAGTTAACATTGAAGTCTCCACCAATCAAAATATTACTGTAATTTGGGCTGAGTCTGGGTAGGGTATCTTCAAGCTCCTTCAAATACTCCTCCTTAAATTTATGGGGTGGACAGTACACAGTCACTAACAAACATTTATCAGATCTACTTTTGACTTCAATACACAAAAAATCCACATCTGACAGCGAGGACCAGCTTTTTGTTGACAAACTATCCCGTATATACATACAGACTCCCCCTCCACTCCTGTTTTTACGATCGTTTCTATGAAGAGTAAATCCTGGTATAGAAACAATTTGAGACAGAATACTAGAATTTAGCCACGATTCTGACACCATAACAACATCCACTTTCGATGTACTGAGCATTTGATATAAAATAGTGTGCTTAGACCTAAGACTTCCAGCATTTATATGACAGACGTTAATACCATTATAAAATTCGCACATCACGTTAAGAACGGATCTTACTGTGTCAGGATTTAGACCGAAAACCATATCGATTTATAGCCGTCAGTAATCTTTCAGAGGAAACCACTCCCACACATGTCACAATTATCAAAAAGGAAAAATAAATAAATGAATTAATTAAATAAGACATTAAAGAGAATTTCATACAAGGTTATATTTTCATACTCATCGAAATAATTCAATCTGTTATTGAGCTACGCAAAAAATTAAAAGGAAAATAATATTTGAAAATTTAGAAAAGAAATTGGCAACACTAACAAGCAATGAAAAAGAGAAACAGCTAAAGCAAAAGTTCGAAGTTAACAGTTAGAAGAATGTAAACATTACAAATTTAGTGATAAAATTGCAAAACATTCCTCCTCATGAGTTGGAGTCGACGGCGGAGGATCAAGAATGAAGGACAATGCACCTACCCCCGCGACCCTCATAAAGGATTAGCGGGCAAACTATTTTAATGACAAAACTGAGAGTGCTCTAAACAAGTGTACTTGAAATCACATATTAAAAGACCCAGCGAGACGGGTACAACCAGCTAGTATTTTTATATTTTAATAACATCATCATAAGTCTATCGACTTAGAACAAAGTACTAATGTACAAGAAAGTCAAATCTCAAATTCATCCAAAGATTTCGGAATAAATTACTCATTGACAGTGCTCCGCGGTGCATTCAGAACTCAGACCTGTGGTAAACGGACACCTAGTTGTAGAGAAAGTTGACTCTAAAATTAAGAAGTCCGCTAGGCGACACAAGCTTAGGCTTCAAAATCACGAAAACGCACAGCTTATAAATATCAGTCATCTAGTTTGAAAACTAAAAAGAGTTAAACGCTTCGAACCAGCCACCTAGAAAATAAAGCGCGTAAAAGTAACGAGAAACAAGAAGTAATACAGGAAAAGATTTCCTTCATATTTCACTCAAATTCAAGAAAATTAAATTGCTGATTAGTCTAACGGCAATTTAGAGCTAATACCCCAGGAATAATGTGCGCAAGTTTTATCAAAGGGTAAAAAGAACGTGTCCGAGAAGCAAAACTCGTACAGAAACCTGTAGAGATGAAAATGGAAACCTCGCAGTAGTCACAGTCGGTGCTGAGAATATGGAAAAACTACTTCTGCTGACTGTATAATGGCGACGAAGATCAACATCCCGCTGTTAAGTAAAATGAATCATTTAACATAGACGTTGATAGTCAAAATTTCCATCCATCAGACCAAAGCGAAGTGAGTATAGCAATATCCCACCTAAAATCCAACAAGGCAGCTGGACGTGACGACTTACCGGCCGAATTTTTGAAGGCAGCTGGTGATGCATTGGTAAAGATTATAGAGATCTAAGATTTGATCAGATGAGTTTATGCCTGATGAATGGACTCTTAGCATCATGTGCCCGATCCACAAGAAATAAGACCCCCACAACTGCGGCAATTATAAAGGCATCAGTCTCCTCAACATTGCATACTTTTCTGCGATATTGTGTGAACGCTTGAAACCTTTTACCCACAGCCTGATCTCGATGCTCCATCAAAGACCTCACAGAGACCTTTGATGTCAAAACAAGTTTTAGACAAGGTGATGTACGGATTGTACGGAACTCATAAGCCAACACTAGAGGTACTATCTTTCAAAAGTCCGTACAACTGCTTGCATATGCCAACGATATCAACATAATTGGAAGAACTCGACGGGCTGTCACCAGAACGTTTACAAGCATTGAAACAGAAGCAGTCAAAATGGGTTTAAAGATAAACGAGGGCAAAACCAACTATATGCTGTCAGCAGGAAGGACAACCAACACCGACGAATTGGACAGAACTACAACTCCGATGTAGTAAGGGACTGTGTCTACCTTGGCTCTGCTATAAATTCTTAAAACGACATCAGCACAGAAATCAAGCGAAGAATAACTCTTGCCAATCGATGTTTTTTTTGGTCTAATAAGGCTATTCAACAGTAAGGCCTTAACTCGAACAAATAATGACACTCCATATAAGACGCTTTACGGCGCTGACTCATGAGCTTTTTGAAAACGGATGAAGATATCCTTGATGGCTTCGAGAGAAAAATTCTTCGTAAGATATTCGGTCCCATTTGCGTTGACGGGTTTTGAAGGAGAAGATTCAATGATAGACTATATGCGAGCTTACAATGACTGATATCACAGCATTTGATTTTATGGTTTATTTTCAAAGTCTACTTACCCATACGTTGCCGATATATACATCACTCCCATTAGCTGCTGAAATACGTATTACCACCCTTGACCGAGAAATCGAGATGGACGAAATCTTGTTGGCTATTGCGTCAGGAAAACAAGGGTTCAGGGGTCGATGGGATACCCTACGAATTTTATTGAAATGCCACTCCAAGTTTGGTTGTTGTAATTCATTGCCTACTAAGTGATATATTTAGAACAGAGACTATGCCCGCCTCCTTTAAAAAGTCGATAATATTCCCCTTATTGAAAAAAGGGGATCCTAATGTTGTAGCTAACTATGGAGGTTTGCCGTTTTTGGACACCATCTACAAAATATTTACAACTGTACTTATGAATAGGCTAAATACATGGATAGAAGAAAATCACATTCGTAATGAATTTCAAGCAGCATATAGACACAATTATTCTACCGTAGACCAAATTTACAACATCCCCTGCCTTATTCAGACTCAATTGTGCCGAAAGAAAAAGTTGTATGTGTTTTTCGTTGATTTAAAAGCTGCATTTGATAATATCAATAGAGAAGCCCTGTTTTATAAACTGTCGATTTTAGGAATCTCCTCAAAGGTGATATCTATCATAAAGGCTCTATACCATAACACCGTAGCAACAGTTTGGAATGGAAAAAGTATGAGTGACTTTTTCCCAATTAACAAGGGCGTAAAACAGGGATGCGTTCTAAGTGCTTTGCTCTTCATTCTTTTTTTGAACGATCTCCACTCCGAACTTCCAGGCGGAATAACCATTGAAGATCTGATGATAAAGTTTTACTATATGCTGACGACATAGCAATACTTTCTGACAGCGCTGCTTCCTTACAAACCATGATTAATAGCTTCACCAACTACTGCCACAAATGGAATTTGATAGTAAATCTGACTAAGTCAGAAATAGTCATTTTCAGAAACGAAGGTCGCAGAGGGGCAGATGAAAAATGGTTTTTCAACCGCACTGAAATAAATGTTACGAACAAATACAAATACTTGGGAGTAACTCTTACGTACAACATGTCTTGGTCGGAACATTTATACCAAAGACTCGCAATGTCCACAAACTCAATAAACGACACATTGTCCAATCTCATCAAAAACAAAAATATCCTCTATTTAGCAAAATATAAAATATACGAAGCCGCTGCGAAGTCAATAATGAATTACTGCGCTCAAGTGTGGGGGTATTCCGAACACATCCAAGTCGAAAAACTTCAGCTCTTCTTCATAAAAAGATGCTTCCTTCTCCCAACCAACTATGTCCTTAACATAGAAACAGGCCTCCCTAAAGCGTTCCTTACAACTCTAAAACTGCATTTCGGATATATTCGGAGAGTAGCTGAGCTCCCTCAAAATAGACTGCCACGTAAATTGACGGATATAATAATAAGCCATAAAATATATTGGGCCAAGGAATGGTCTGCGCTTTTCCAGGGAGTTGGTATCGAATTCAATTGGACTTTGTAGTCTGAATGGAACAGAGTACACAATACACTTCTCACTAAACCTAAGGAAAACCACTGGGCGGAATTCACCAACCGCGCACTTCAGTCACAGTTTCATGACGAGTACTGTAATGTATCATACGCTGATATTCCCAACTACTTCGAAGACACCAATCCCCGCGATATGAGCAGCCTTATTTTGAAGTCCCGGTGCGGGCTACTCAATCTAAATGCCAGGGCCTTTAGGAGCGATACAGTTGGTATATGTACAATCTGCAACCTTGATGCAACCTCTTCTTAATAAAAAAAAATTGCCTCCAGTTATACACTTTCCTGAATGCGCCAACAATTAAGGGAGCACTTTTCGCAAGGTGTGGAAGCGATCAGCAGCTCAATGCCCGCAACCATCCAAGACCATTGGTGTGCTGTGAAAAATGTTTTTACATCTGGTGCTGAAAGAATTGTCGGTCGATCGCAGGGAAGACATAGGGCGTGGCTTTCCGAAGATACCTGGAGACGGATTGACGAACGAAAACAGCTGAAAGCTCGCATTGCAGCTACCCCAGCAGCAGGGAGAAGCGAGCTAGAGTCCCTATATCGCATGAAGATGAGAGAAGTTCAGCGTAGCGTGCGACGTGACAAGCGCAACTACATCAACGCGCTGGCTACAGAAGCAGAAGAAGCAGCACGGAGGTGCGATAGCAGGACTGTCTACAGAATCACGAAAGAGCTGACAGGTGGTCGCAGCTCCAGCCAACACCCAGTGAAAAGCCTAGACGGTTCCTTGCTCATTTCGGATGAGGACTAGCTCAAGAGATGGAAAGAGCATTTTGCTACGGTTTTAAACCTTGTATTCGCTAGCGATATGCTCCCAAATCAAATTGAGATGCCCGAGGTGAGAAGTTCCCGAATACGTACCACGACTCCCAGTAAAGATGAGATCATTACCGCGATCAAGGCACTCAAAACCAACAAGGCGGTAGGACTTGACGGCATTCCAGCAGAGCTCTTACGAGCAGCGCCAACAACATCGGCTGAGCTTCTGCTTCCACATATAGATAGAGCTTGGGAAGCTGAGAGCTTTCCTAATGAGTGGAAAAAGGGAATGATCGTCAAGCTTCCTAAGAAAGGAAATTTAATGGAGTGTGGAAACTGGAGGGGTATCTGCCTGCTGTAGCTAAGATAATAGCTAAAATCATCCTTGAGCGAATCAAACAACATCTCGAAGACACACTCGATGCCGAACAAGCAGGTTTCCGCTCTGGATCCTCCTGTGCCGACCACATCAACACCCTGCGGATTATCATCGAACAGTGTGTTGAATATCGATCGCCACTGCACCTGCTGTTCATCGATTTTGAGAAGGCGTTCGATAGTGTCAACAGGGAATTTATTTGGCGTGCCTTACGCAGGAGAGGTATTCCCGATAAACTATTTGCTATTATCAAAGCTACATATGAAGGCTCCACGTTGTCACGTTCTGCACAGGGGAAGGTTGTCTGAGGAATTTGAGATCCAAAGTGGGGTAAGACAAGGCTGTATCCTTTCACCAATATTATTCCGACGGGAAATGGATGAATTCGATGGACTCTTACATCTCAAGTGAAACATCTTGACTACGCAGACGATGTATGCTTACTCTCCCACAGAATTATGGACCTCCACCAAATGACAGCAGGTGTGGAGAGGGAGGCAAGCGTCGTCGGGCTGAAAATTAATACGGCAAAAACTAAAATTATCAGCCTTGGAACTCATCGACTCAAATATGCATTGCTGGACAACCGGTAGAGAGAGTAGAGGATTTCCAGTATCTTGGGAGTATTGTCTCGACCGATGGTGGAACCGAACTGGATATAGCCAACAGGATCGCCAAAGCAAAGTCCGCGTTCGGGATGTTGTCCAAAATATGGTGAAGCAATGCAATCAGTTTGAGCACCAAAATAAGACTGTTCCGCTCCAACGTTGAATCCGTGCTGCTATATGGTTGCAGCACGTGGAGAGTGACCACTACTATCACCAGAAAGCTGCAAACGTTCGTTAATAGGTGTCTGCGCAATATCTTAAGGATTTTCTGGCCCAATCGTATCTCTAACGAACACCTTTACGAGAGAACGGGTCAGGAACCAATAGGCACAACTATCCAACGGCGGAAGTGGCAGTGGATTGGTCACACGTTCCGAAAGGGCGACAGCTCCATAGCGAACCATGCTATGCAATGGAACCCTCTAACTCAGGATGGCAGAAGACCTGGCGGTCCGAGGAGAGCATGGCGCAGAACAGTCGAGAAGGAGGCACGGCAGTTAGGGAAAAGTTGGGGAGAACTCAGACACATTGCCAGAAACCGTACACGATGGCGCGTAGGCGTAGTAGAGGCCCTAGGACCCACAAGGGGATACAGGACATAAGCTGAAAAACGCTCTTAAGTACCGTACCTTGTTAATTAATGAATACCTTTAAATAATTCTCACTAAGCTTAAAGTAATAAAATAGAACCGCTTTAACCTGACAGGCAACTTTTAAAGTTATTGTCATGTATTTCATTTTTGAATAATTTGAATTAATTTGAACACTGTTTTTATAAAAACTTTATGAACAAAATAAAATTATTTTATCTATCTATCTTATCTATCTATCTATACGAGCTATACAGCGACATCGACCTAGCCAAAAAACTGCGGATTGGATATTTTAGATGGCTAGGACATGTAGAAAGAATGGACACCAACGCTCCAGTCCGCAGAGTCTTCGAATGTAACCCGGAGGGATGACGCAGTAATCTAAAGAGGTCAACCTGTTGTTTGCCTACGTTTGAGCTTTACCGTCATGTCCAGGGACCCAGCAGAGCTTTACCTTGTGCTGTGTTCCAAGAACCCTGAGCTCTTCTCTACAACACTTCACAAGCTTTTATTTCTGTAGCAGATATTGCTTTTACCGCTGCCTGGCTGTCGATGAAAAAGGTGATATCCTCCCGTCGTATTGCAACGATCTGCTAAGGAGATACCAAGCGGTTCAGAGAAGATGCCTGCGCCTGCACCTATTTTCATTCTTAACTGCTTGGATAGGTGCTTAGAAATGTTCTCGTGAAGTTAAACGTTTAGCAGCCTTCCAAATGGAGTATTCAGTGGCTTTATCAGCCGATCAATTCGAAGGTATTTCTTTAGAGGAGCATTTTTAAATTCACTGGTACTTTTTTGGAGCCTGTTATTTAGTTTATTATAAATTGTTAAGATGAAATATTCATTGTACGCAAACGTGAATTTCATGCCGTGATGCTGCCATATATTCACTGCTCTTGCAATTCACTGGCCTTTCTCATATTATTTTTCTTATTTTTCCAAATTTGTCTTATCAAATTGTGAAAAGTGGCGCGCTCGCGCGATTGATTTGATGACCTCTGCTTTCCGCTAAGGGTATTTCATCAACTGTCAGGCAGGCCCCTGGAGCTAAAATTCTCCGGATATTGTGTCGCGGATATTTTGACGCGGCTACTTTGTCCGCGGAAGTGGATGTGTGCCACCTAAACACTATCTTATCTATTTCCAATACTCGTTAGTAAAAAATGTCGACTATCGATATACTTTCCGACTTTTTGGACGAGGCATTCGACTTTCAGTGAAGTCGAGATTTCAAAATTTCGACATTTTAGTAGTCGTTAGAAGAAATTTCGGCATTTCAAAGTGGAATCAAGAGGAATCCCTAGACGGCTCCAGGAGAGTTGTTGGACTTGATCCAACTATCTATTTCTAGGCCTACTGGGGAGTCGTCTACCTGATGGCACGACTTGGAAGCCGGGCGAAAAACATGCCGATTGAAACTGTCTGTAATCGACTTTAGACTTCACCTGGTATGGTAGGTGGTTCCGAAGATTTACAGCACGAATGAAGAACTGTCTGCATGACGTCAAGCAGGTATATATAGATGGTCTTAAAGTTGTATAGCGACTAGAGCGGGATAGGACAGATATGTATGCAGGTTGCTTCGAAATTCGAAAACATTAGACAAAACTGGAAGAATAGCGATGGGTCTGTATTCCGGAGTATTAACTTTTTTGGAATAGGAATAATTTGTGCCTTTTTCCAGAGATTTGAATAGGCAGATATTATAAGGATGATATTGAAAATGTAAGTAATACCATATGAGGCAATATTATTAGAAATAAAATTTGTATTATAAGCTAGCTCCCAATTGAACTATCTCTCAATATTGGGGACTAAATCCTACTGTCGGAATTGATCGGACTTAGATCGTTTAGGTTATTAGGAGTTAGGTCCATTTGAAGCTAGTTCGTGGGGCCTTAGTTTGCTTAGACCTTAGGAAAGGTCTTGTTGCAAGGAAACCAATAGAGGTGGAACAATTTCGTTACGAATTCTTTACATCCTTCATGCAAAGTTTTTGTCTGTGCAAACATATGTATAGGTAGTTATACAGTTGATCACAGTTGCAATTCAAATAATAAATTAACAAACGATGTAAGAATTTTTGCACTCAAATAAACCCTATTTCGAATTTACACAACATGAAAAGTTTTTGGAATTTTGTACCTTGTTCCGGAAAAAAGACACTATAGTAGCAACAAGCTATCACAAACATATAATTTCCTTAAAATTGCAGAGAAATAACGTTTTATTTATTAGCAAACAATACTTTACTTTATTCTTAGGACTAAAAGAAATATGCAAAACCAGAAGAATTTGTTTGGCTCAAACATATTTCTTCTCAGCGTGTTGGCATATCGACTTCAATCATCGCTAAAACCTTCAAAATAAATTTACTGCAACATCCATCTCTGTTTAAGCTATGATCCAAAATTTAATGTCATCATTTTATGTGTTCAAAGTTGGAGATAGAAAAAAAAAATCATTCCCACTTGACCAGAACAACTAATGCACATCGTTACGTTACAAAATCAATAAAGATTCTACCAAAATTACGAAAGCGATCTGAGTTTATGTTCGGCAACTCACATCACCCACCCTCGACGGACATCCCATTGATATAGCTCAGATCTGAGATAGCTACACGAAAGATACACAGCAGCACATAAATCTCCGTCTGATTTATCTTTCAAGGAGAAAACCAATTCCTTGTGTCGCGTCATACCCACGAAACGCCAAAGAAAGCGTCAACAATACACTTTGGCTATATGTGGCCCAATCTAGCGTGCAATGGTTCCAGATTGGCCGGGAGCGGGGTGGAGGGAGAAATAGCAAAATTTCGACTGTCTTCGCCAAGTTAAAACTCCTCCTTGGTGGGGAGAGAGAAAGTTCGGCAACGTCGATTGTCCCACAAGAAAATCCAAATAAAATGGCGAAGAAAAATTCAACACAGCATTAAGCATTACAAATGTCCTGTATACATCTGTGTATCACAGTGCATCTGTGTGTAAGTACTGACACCCATAGCCGATGTGATTCTTAGCGAACGCTCCCCAATCACCCACACTCTAGGCAGCGTTCGTTTGCTCGAATATCAGAGTATTTGTATCTTATGCTCGGTTGAGAGATAATTTTTGCAGATACTTTTGTGCGCGCGTGTTTGTGTGTATTCGTAAGATACACATTTGTGGAGAAAGCTCGTATATTATCATAAAACGAGGGATGTGAAAAGTCGGATCGTAAATCTTCTAGATAACACTTTATGTGAAACTGAGAAGCGAGTACGCCGGACGGGGGTAGGAAGAAGAGCGTTCCAAATCAACCTTATAGATAAAATAAGACAAGAGAGCACCAGAGATTCGCCAAGAAGGAGAGAGAGAAGATACGAGTACCTTCCTACTAAAAGAATGTGTTCTCTACACAAGTCGTCTCAAATAAATATTCACGAACTCACCCCAAAACAATAAAAAAAAAAAAATCCTGGTCCAGCTTTTGTGTGCACTTGAATAAATTTCTATTCGCCTCCCTCGCTGTAGTCACCGCTATTTTGCCATAATTACCTTGTCATTAAGTTCTTCCCCAGTTGATTGACGCATGCACCATCACGACCGGCAGCAGCAAGACCACCCTTGAGCGAAATAAGTCGTTCCATCGTTCGTTGTCGTTGCCTCGTATATTATAAAGGACGACAAACGCACCCCTTAACAAAATCCACCCTCTTCTGGATGTCACATGCGATTGTCCTCTATTAAATCAAAAGACGTAAAAACTGCACAATTGAGATAAGGCGAGATACCCCACGAATCTCGGCAAGTGAACGCCGTTCCGTGTGTTTATACCCGAACTTTGGGCAGATCCTTGCACTCGGGAGATTCAGATTACTATCGCCATGTCACAATCTTGTTCAATTTAATCTGTAACCACCACCAGCACACCATCGCACTATCGCACAGTCGCTCGCCCTAATCGAATCATTTCGTCTTGTCTTTCGAAACGTTTACGTTTGCCACTACTACTGACTGGATGTGGACGGTGACGTGCGTCGCCTCAAAAATCCATCCCCTGACAAGTGCGTTGCTCTTTTCATTCAAAAAGGAAATGAAGGAGTTGGCGGCGAAGGTGTAGGAGGAAGACGAGGTGGTGGGCTGGCTGGGTATCTTGTTGCAAAGCCACTGATGCCATCGATTTGGCTGAGTTGATTGTGATGATAGTGGTACTGGCGCACAGACGTGCTTGAATATGTTGGTTGGTAGTTCTCTTCTTTTTTTTTTTGTTTTTGATTTTTGGTGTTTTAATCGCTTTGACCTTAGGCATTAGATCCTGGGGGAGATTTGTAATTTGATTTTGGTTTACGTAACGAGCGCAAGAAGTAGGTTATATGGGATTTGCTACCACAAATATATTTCGCAAATGGTAGCTGCCACTAAGCCAGTAATAAGTTAACTGAATTATTGCCAATGGTTGGGGGTTATGGAACTAAGAACTTAAAGTACCTAATGACTTCATAGTTCAGATGAAATGATTACCCTTAAATCAAGCTGAAAAGAGACACTATTTCTTCTACATGTTCGCATTGGGCAATATTTTCAGCTCAAGTAAATGAGGCTTAAACAATCTGAGCTATGAGATTGGGTACTCTTGGTAGTAGTAGTCTAGCGAGGATTATAGCTAGATTATGAATTTGGTAATGGTCTTCAACGTTCGAATAATATTTCGCTTTCCACTTGGTGCCAAATTCCATCAACGCATCAATTTGACCCGTGTTACTGTTCCAATAAAAATGTTATTTTATTTAACAAGGCTTAAAGTTTTGTAACTACGGTACGTTCTCGATTAACGCAACTCTCGACTTGCCCAGCTCCTCGGTTATCGCAACACCTAAATTCTCATCATTGCTGACGTGGTAATCGCAACATTTCAAAAATTCTACCTTGATAAGTGCAATTTTTATTTCATCATATCTTCTTGTTTTTGTTTGTCTTTTGAGTTCCTCCACTTTGTCTGAGCAGTTATTGTACCGCTACTTGAGAATTCGTTTCTGAGAATAAAGGAATGTATGAATGTGTCTGTTGAGTGCAACAGTGTCCTTACAATATAGCATCTGTTTACTGTCCTCCGCGATGCTCACTAGAAAAAGACGACTACTTTCGTGTGTTCAATGCTCTCGGTTCAAATTTCCTTATTGGTGGAGATTTCAACGCGAAGCACACCTTCTGGGGTTCAAGATGTACATCTTCTAGTGGAAAAGTTCTCTACGCAGTTGCAAATGAATTCGGCTGTTGTTCTTATTCGACAGGAAAACCAACCTACGAGGGCAAGGTGAAAAGTTCTCGGCCTGACGCAGAGATAGCGTTCAAATCAGCAAAAATGTATGTTTCCTGCCTGGGTGCACTTCTCATTAGTTCGTATGACAAGTTTCAACTTGTTTTCTCAATTAGTTTGCTTACACGAATTTTTGCAGTAGACGTCTTGCGTGTTTTTCGTTAAAATGGATAAACTTGAATATCGTGCGGTCATAAAATTCTTCGTTTTGGATGGATTAACCCATAAGGAAATTCATCCAAAGTTGACAAAAGTTTACGGGGACTCTGCTCCTTCCATGTCAACCGTTAAAAATTGGGCAGCTGAATTTAAATGCGGTCGCACGTCCCTCGAAGATGATCCGCGTGAAGGACGGCCAAAAACCGCAACAACACCCGAAACCATCGAAAAAGTGCATGATATCGTTTTGGATGATAGGCGAGTGAAGGTGAGCTGAGGCTGTGTGTATATCCAAAGAGAGGGTGCAAAATATCTTGCACAAAAACTTAGGGATACGAAAGCTCTGCGCAAGATGGGTGCCGCATTTGCTGAATGTCGATCAAAAGCAAATGCGCAAACGATTTTCGCGCCTATCTTTGGACCGATTCAATAGGGATCCGACCGATTTTGTGCGGCGATTTGTCACCATGGATGAGACAGGTCCACCACTGCACGCCAGAAACGAAACAGCAGTCAAAGCAGTGGGTGGAAGCCGGTGGTTCAGCGCCAAAGAAAGCGAAGTCGATCGCATCTGCCGGAAAGGTCATGGCCAGTGTGTTTTGGGATGCGAAAAGGATCCTGTTAATTGATTACCTTGAGAAAGGCAGAACAATTACGGGCGAATATTACTCCCACCTTCTTGACCAGCTGGATGCCAAAATTCCCAAGAAGAGGCCTGGCTTGAAGAAGAAAAAAATCATCTTTTACCAGGACAATGCACCTTTACACAAGTGTGCATTGGCGATGGGAAAACTGCGGGATTTGGGGTACGATTTGCTCGGCCATCCCCTCATTTGGCACCCTCAGACATCCATCTGTTCCCAAGCTTGAAGAAGTTTGTTTCTGGGAAGCGCTTCGCATCCAATGCAGAAGTTGAGAGGGCCATAGATGAATATTTTCACAGCCTTCCAGACTCTCATTTCCGAGAAGGAATACTGATGTTGGAGAAACGCTGGACTAAGTGTGTGGAAGTCAAGGGAGATTATGTAGGAAAATAAAATCATTTTTTCACTGAAAATCGCAGTCTTTCATTGTCAGGCCGAGAACTTTTCACCCTGCCCTCGTATTGGCCAACCGACTGGGAAAAATTCTCTATTTTATCGATTTTTTCGTTACGAAAGGCATTAACGAGAAGTTTATTACAGTCGAAGAAAGTTTTGATCTCTCTCCTGACCACTCTCTGGTAATTTTATTACTTGGAGAAGCTTTGATCAAGAACAAAGGAACTCAAAGACCTATTAGTAATAGAACAAACTGGGAGGGCTTTAGAAATGATTGCGAAACAAATATCGCTTTAAACATATCACTTAAAACACCTTGTGAGCTAGAGAGCGAAGTTGATCGTTTCATGGAAGCATTCTAAAGAGCGGCATAGAGAAACACTCCTTCTAGAAGCTATAAGATCAACCGCAACGAAAGGTATCCCATGGAAATCATTGAGCTGAGCATGAAAGAAATGGCAAATCACTCGTGCACCGCAGCATAAAACGGTCCTTAACCGACTATGGAATCGCCTTAGAGATAGTATTCGGGAATTTAAAAGCAAACGATAGCGACCTACATTGAAAATCTCTCCGGTGTAAAAAAAATCAAATTATTCGCTTTGGAAAGCACTAAAAGGCATCCGAAAACCTCAAATGCAAGCACCACCAATGCGGAGAAACGATGGAAACTGGGCAAGGAGCGACAAAGAAAAGGCAGAACTTTTTGCTTTGCACTTAGAAGAAACGTTTAAGCCGTTCGGCGGCCCTCCATTAACATCCGACTCCCCAGTCACGACATCTGACAACTTTAAAGTACAATAAAAAAAAGTTGCATTGATTGAACTGAGGGAAGTGATTCAAAATCTGAAGACGAAAAAAGCTCCGGGTTACGACTTGATAATGGCGCAGGTGTCAAGGAATTGCCGAATAAATCTCTTATCAAACTGCTCTATTTGATCAACGCTTCATTCAGATTGCTCTACGTTCCGAGACAATGGAAAGTCGTCGAGATTATAATGGTCCCGAAACTAGGCAAACCTCTGTGTGAGAAGAAATCATGTCAGCCTATTTCCCTATTGCCGGTTATCTCAAAAATATTTGAAAAACAACTTTCCAAACGTCTGCAACCCGTAATCGACGAAAGACGTCATATTCCTGACCATCAGTTTGGATGTAGAATCAATCATTCTACAATCGACCAAGTCCACAAAATAACTGACGTGATTCAGAAAGCTCTCGAAGAAAAAAAGATTTGTTGTGGTGAATGTCTTGACGTCTCACAAGCCTTCGATAGGGTTTGGCACGAACTCTTGGAGTATAAATTGCAACTACTACTGCCACGGCAACACTTTCTAATCTTATCGTACCTCACCGAGAGACTCTTTCGTGTTAAGCACGGAAATGATTACATTGACTTCAAGGAGATTGCGGCCGGAGTTCCACAAGGAAGTGTCATTGGCCCGCTTCTATATGTACTCTACACGCGTGATATCCCACAGGAAAGAAACTGCAATGTCGCCACGTTTGCGGACGATACGGCGATATTGACAACGGGCGATATTATTGAAGCAGCAACTGCGGAACTGCAACATGCTATTAATAAGGTCCACGCTTGGACGAATTCTTGACGTACTGTGCTGAACGAAAGCAAAAACGTGGATAGATTGCCGGTATATCTAAACTCGGCTCAAATACCGTTCGCGAACGAAGCAAAATATGTAGGAATGAGTCTAGATGTTAAGTTTAAATGGAAATCGCACGTAAAAAAGAGACGCGAAGAGCTCGAAAACAAATACCGACAAATGTACTGGCTACTCGGAAAACATTCGAAGCTGAGACAACATAAGAAACTGCTTATCTATAAGCAAGTGCTAAAACCTGTGTGGACGTATGGTATACAACTATGGGGTTGTACCAGGAACGACATCGTCATAGCCATTTCAGGTAAATTCCCCCAAACCCTAAGAGATCTAATGGATTCGGCGCCTAAGCTTAGAAACACGGAATTCAGCTTTACAAACAAAGCAAATCCTTAGGGTTAACCCTTGATAGTAAACTTAACCGGAAACAGAATATTCTAGACCGAACCAAGAAAGCAGAAATCGCCATCTACACCTGTAAAAAGGCTATGGGTCATAAATGAGGTCTTCAACCAAATGTAGTCCACTGACTGTACCTGGCGGTGGTCAGACCAATTTTGCTTTATGGCGTTCTCGTCTGGTGGCCTACATTCGAAACAAGGTGCAACACTAACTCTATAGAAAGAGTACAGCGATTAGTATGTAGATGCATCACATGGTCTCTCAGGTCCACTCTCACAGCCGCCTTAGAAACACTACTTAATATTTTTCCCATTGATATCTATGGGAAATTGGTAGCATCTAAAGCACCCCTACGACTTAGAGAATCTCTCCAGTGGTCAAGCTCACAAATCGGCCACATGAACATTCTACAAAACTCCAATATCAGAGAAATAGATTACATATACCAATTTATCGATTTCAACATCAAATATAACACCACCATCCCTGACAGACCCGCATGGGATAACAGTAGCTGCCAGCAGAGAGGTACGGGCACCCCCAATACAAACGATGAAACTTCGTATGTTTAACGAAGCGCAAGCTACTGTAAACAACAGATGGAATAATCTAGCTACGTGCGTATCGACCAGAAAGATCTGGCCTCTCTTAGACACAAAGAAAACCAAAAAACTCCTTCCATTAAATAGAAGGAACATAAGCCTCACAGTAGGAATAATCACAGGACACTGTTTGCTAGGTAGACACGCCACTAGAATGGGAGTCCCAGCAAATGATTACTGTAGAAGCTGCAGAGATAAAGAGGAGGAGGAGAACAGTCTCCACCTCCTCGGCCCATGCCCAGCTCTAGCTACCCTGAGAAAGAAATTATCAGGGGAATACTTCTTTGAAGACCTAAGTGACCTGTCTAACATAGACATTAGAAACTTATATAGATTCATAGGGAAATCCAACTGGTTTTGTCACCCTACCTAGTCAACACCTTATGCACAGCAGCACTTAGAGTTCGATTGAATCAGTCATTCTATTATGCTTATGCACCTCTACACCTGCACGGTCCACCTAGGTATGAAGGATTTGATTGAATCAATCACCCCACCTAGTCAACACCCATGTATAGCAGTACTTAGAGTTCGATTGAATCACTCTACTTCACGTATGCATCTCTACTCTACACCTACACGGTTTACTTAGACCTGCCAACACAACTAACACAACAGTACAGGGAGTTCGATTGAATCAATCACCCCTAAAACTTGCTTGTACACTATACCTTCTCGGTACACACTTTAGGTTGATTGAGTCAGTCACCCTCTCAAGCCATTTCAGACACAGATATTCTCAACCAACACCCTCCTGAGAAAGGTTAAGGTTCCTGGGTAACCGGTGATTTCCCTAAGTAAGTAAGTAAGTGATTTCCCCGGTCCCAACTCTATGTGGTATCACAATGGACCCAAGTGGTCTAAGTGTATCCTGACCCTGCCAGGACAGCCACCTTACCTAACCTAACCTAACCTATGTACGTAATGAAGATATTCATCGAGATCTTGGAGTTCCTACCATCGTCGAAGACATAAAAAAAAATGTTCGCGTAAACACAAAGATCGTGTTCACGGCCATTGTAACCGTACCGTCATTCAACTACTTCACGCGAATAATTCAATTCGCGTCATAGTATATGGCGGTTGTGAAAAACGGAGGAACTTTCATTGGAATTTAACCTGTCTAAAGTGCTACATTTCTTTTTAACTACATACGAGCATCTTTTCCAAAAATCACGAGTTTTGCAAGCGAAAATAAAACTGCTGGATAAGCGTCGGCTTAGTTGTAGTATTCATTTTGAAGAGAGGTGTTTTTTTAGTGAGTAAAAATCTCACTCCACCATAAGCACGCTCGGTGGAGCCTTATGGTGTTCTTATGGAAGTTTTTTCATCTGCTCTCGGCAAAAAAAAAAAAGTGTCCTTGATTAGTTTTATAAATTTTTTTCGGTCAAGCTCTATTTTTTGAAGATGGGTGTTACTAAAAAACTGTCAATTAAAGATAAAAGTAAAATTTTGCAAAAAATATTATAAAGGAGTGTCTGTTAAATCACTATGGTAGGTGATTTGACAAAGGAATCCGGAGTAAAAATAAGAGGGTATCGTGCTTATGACGCATACCACCCTTCCGGAAGAGCTAGAGGCGAATCCTCCTTATTCATTAAAGACTGCATTGAGCACTCCATAAATACGACGATTGAAATCGATACAATGCAAAGAAGTTCAGTTCGGGTTAAGAATAGGCACTCGTATTTCAACATCGCGTCCATTTATTGTCCTCCGCGATGCACGTTTAGAAGTAACGACTTTGTACGTCTCCTTGACTCACTTGGACCGAATTTCATTATAGGTGGCGATTTCAACGCAAAACACACCTTTTTGGGTTCCAGATCCAATTCACGGAAAGGCAGACTTCTGTACGAAGCCGGTATGCAATTCGGGGTTGATTTCTTTTCGACGGGGAAACCGACGTATTGGCCCTCTGATACAGCAAAAACACCGGACCTAATAGACTTCTTCGTAGCAAAAGGAGTATCTTCAAATTTTGCGAAAGTAGAGCAAAAGCTTTGATCTCTCCTCAGATCACTCGCCGGTAATCTTGACAATAAGTGACCGACTAATGACAGTAAAAGGTGTGCGTAGATTAACTAACAAAAAAACTAACTGGCGCGACTTTAGAACTGATTGCGAAGAAAATATTGTCTTAAATGTATCGCCCAAAACACCCTTCGAAATAGAAGATGAACTCGGCAAATTTATTGAATCAATACAGAATGCCGCGTGGAAAAATACACCTTTAAGGAGGAAAGAAGTCGCATGCAATGAAGCTAATTATCCGCCGGAAATAAAAGAACTTATTCGAGAAAAGAGGAGAGCACGCAAAATATGGCAACAAAATCGCGCTCCCCAGCATAAAACCCACTCGAATTTCCTATGCAACAAGCTTAAAAACGCGATCCAAGACCTAAAAACCCCAAATACATTCGCCACCGATAAGAAAAAACAACGACGAATGGGCAAAAGGTGACAAAGAAAAAGCGGATCTATTTGCCGAGCACTTAGAAGAGACTTTTAAGCCATTTGATGGAGAAACATTGGTAGACGATTTTACCGGTACGACTACGACATCTGACAACCTTAGAATAAAAAGTGTGTCGTTTATAGAACTTTGCCAGGCAATAAAAAACCTGAAAAATAATAAAGCTCCTGGCTATTATTTAATAACCGGACAAATCCCCAAGGAATTACCAAAAAAGGCACTATTAAAATTGCTTTATCTAATAAATGCTTCTATTAGATTATTATACGTTCCAAGTCAATGGAAAGTCGCAGAGTCATAATGGTTCCGAAACCGGGGAAATCTCCAAATGACAAAAAATCGTACAGACCGATATCGCTACTACCAATAATATCGAAGGTATTTGAAAAACTCCTACTGAAACGGATTCTTCCGGTCATTGAAGAGAGACGCCTAATACCTGACCACCAATTCGGGTTCAGAATCAAGCATTCCACAATTGACCAGGTTTATAGAATAACCGACGAAATTGAAAAAGCCCTTGAGGGGAAAAAGATTTCTTCTAGCGCTTTTCTTGACGTATCTCAAGCCTTCGACAGGGTTTGGCACGATGGATTGAATTATAAGCTTAGACGAATACTTCCGGAGCAACTTCATAAGATCTTAGAATCATACCTTAAAAACAGACTTTTTCGTGTCAAGCACGGAACTGAATATTCTGATTTTAAAGAAATCGCCGCCGGAGTTCCGCAAGGAAGTTTCCTTGGGCCTATCTTATTCTTGCTGTACACTCGGAACATACCACAAACTGAAGACACTATTGTAGCTACGTTCGCGGACGATACGGCTATTCTGGCAACGGAAAGTTCAATCGAGTCAGCAACCATAAAACTCCAACGAGCCTTGGATAAAATCTGTGAGTGGACAAAAACTTGGCGCATTGTTCTTAACGAGACCAAATCGACGCATGTTACATAACTTCACTTACAAGAAAATAATCAACCTTCCCGTTTTCATTAACTCGGTACAAATACCGCATGCAAACGAACCTAAATATCTGGGAATGACACTAGACGCGAAACTTAAATGGAAACCTCACGTTAAAAAGAAACGTGACGAAGTCGAAAATCGACTTAGAGAAATGTATTGGCTAATTGGAAGATATTCCAAACTAAGCGTATATAACAAACTGCTTCTGTATAAGCAAGTGCTTAAACCCATGTGGACGTACGGTATACAACTCTGGGGTTGTACCAAACCAAGCAATAGGAATTTCATACAATCATTCCAAAATAAAATTATAAGAATAATCGTGAACGCTCCCTGGTATGTCAGAAACAATGATATCCACAGAGACTTAGGGATAGCTACCGTGGAGGACGAAATAACTTCGCTCGCAAGCTTCGTATTCGTCTTCATGGCCATTGCAACTGTGCCATACTCCAAACTTTGGATGTGACAAATCTTACGCGCCGACTTCAAAGAACGAAACCGTTCGAATTAGCGCAATAAGACAAAAAGCCGCATGTCATGACGGTTTCAGCAGGTGCTTTTATTGAAAATCTACCTGCCTCACGCGAATATTCTCTTCTGAAGCTTAAACTACTTAATAAGGTCTAACTTAGTCGTAGTAAACAAAACGAAGGGAAGGGTGTTTTTAGTCAGTAGAAATCTGATACTACTATGAGTACACGGTCTCATAGTGTCTCATGAAGATTTTCACCTACCCACGAAAAAAAAAAAAAAACTATGGTAGGTAAATGAGAACGCGATAAGAAAATTTGTTTCTAATACTGACTGTGAACCGGGAAAAAAAATAACATTAAAGGAGTGTGAATATCACAGGATGGAAAAAGCTTTATACAAATTGTTCTTGAATCAAAGAAACTTTCGAATGAGGTTCTGAAATCAAAGGCATGCCCATTGCATGAACAAATTAAAGAGAGACAAGGATCTTTTAACGCGAGCAATGGTTGGGTGACTTATTTAAAAAGAAAATACATGGAATTTGCTTGTTGAAAATTTGTAGTGAAAAACTTTCTAACAAGCCGCAGTTTGTGGATCCTTTTTTGGCCAAATTTAAAAATAAAGTCAAAGAACTCGATTTGTTTCGGAATCAAATTTACAACGCATATGAATCCAGGTTATTCTACCGATTTATGCCATATAAGAGTCTTGTAGGTTTTAAAGGATCCTCACCTCCAGGTTGGAAAGCCAGTAAGCAGGAAATAACGTTCCTCGCTTGCACTAACGCTTCTGGTTTGCACAAAATTAAGCTGTCATCGGCAAATCAGTAAATCCACAATCTTTCAAAAATGTTGACAACAAGCCCGTCGTGTATAAGGGTAATAAAAATGCATGGATGACGTTAGCATTCTTTGGTTCCAGGTACATTTGTTCAGTTTCAATTTATTTTTTATTTCAGGATAGGAATGTACATTAAGATTGAATCTTTCATAGTACGAATTAACAAGGTAGATATTTAGAATTAAAACTTTTTAGTTATAAAAGATGGATTTAAGATTAATTGTATTAATAAAAACAAATTGTATATATATATTTAAAAACAAAATAAATAAAAATGAAATTAAACAAGAGATAGAGCAAAAAGTGTTGAGAAACTTAAAGTTCAAAATATAAGTTCAAGATTGCATCGAAAAATGTAGAAGAATTGCATTCTTAAAGTTTGCTGCATTTGATATACCCCGTGGAAGGGTAGAATTCCATGACGTGAACGAAAAATAGACGAGAGGAATTTAATTATTTAGAGCGCGGTTGAATTAAGGTTAAGGCTCTGGCTGAGCGGGCGAATTGTAGTTTGTCAAACAAATATGATGGAGATTTACTATTAATGAATCTTTGTAAAAATATGCAGTTTCAAGCGTTGATGTACTGTTTCAGGGTGCAACCCAGGAAGAGTGTTCAGAAATGTGGTTATGTCTAGAGTGCCATAAACATATCGTACCGCATCGTTGTAAGCAACTTGCAGTTTGTGCTGAGACAATGAATCAAAGTTACCGAACACATCTTCAGCATAGGTTATGATTGGTAAGACCACCGTTTTAATAAGCCTTCGCCTTGTCTCAGTTTGGGTAAAATTAGCACTCAACCAAATTTTGCGTAGACATAGGGGTGGCAATGGTGTAGTGGTAACGTCGTCAATTGCCACGCTAATGGTTCATGCTTCAAATCTTGATATCAGCAAGCATTTATTTATTTCTCATGAAATATATAAAGTCAGTCCGATCATTTGCGAAAGCTTGCGTGAACACTACTGCGAAGGCATAACACTTGCAGTAGCTTGGTCAAGTGGGTGGAAAAATTATTCACTCTGTTGATGATGATTTGCCATTGACATCGGTTATCGGGGAAAAAGTACTGTGAATCAGAAGTTATAGGGACGCCACCCCGGAGAATCTCTGAAGCATAAACAACTGAGCTTCAAGAACCACTACACCAAAAATCTTTTTCTCTCTCTCTCTCTCTCTATTCATCCTTTCCAACGCCCGCTTTGTGTGTAAACATGTTAACATTCCGATAAGTTCCGATTTATTCTAAATCCGAGGCTGGTAACAGATTCCGTAAGTTTCAGTTTACTGTGGCATAGCCATACGTCGGGCACAAGACCAAGGTTAAAAGTTTTGTTAGAAATGGGTATAATTTGACATTTTGCAGGATTTAAGAGCAACCCACTTATCGGTGACCAGGTATGTACCTTAGACAGGCCCTCGTTCAGCAAAGAAGCAGGTTCTGCCGTACTACTCAGAGGACGGGCTAGGTATAGCTGAACGTCATCCGCATATATGTAGGTGTATAGAAGAAAGTTTTCACACGGACGGAAAGTTATTGATAAATATACAGAACAAAATTGGTCCAAGAATGGATCCCTGAGGGATACCTTGCTGAATAGGTCTTAGCGCCGACGAATTTTCACCCACAACAACTCTTTGTCACCGGTTGGAGAGAAAACTTTTTAATAACTTTAATGCTCTCTCACTGAAACTGAAAAAATGTTGTAGTTTCCAACAGAGGATTTTATGATTGACCTTGTCAAAAGCCTTAGAGAAGTCAAGCAAGCAGAGAAGCTTGACATAACCTTTGTCATAGACTCGTCTTATGTCTTCTAATACGTTAACCATAGCCGTGGAACAGCTATGGTTTGGTCTGAAAAGTGATTGAATCTGAATCCAGATTAGAAGAGACTCAATAGGAGATTGATAGACAAGTGTCTCAGTATCTGCTTAGCTATAATTTTCTCCAGGACCTTTGATAAGCACGGTAAAATACTAATGGGCCTAAAGTCAGTAACAGCAGTTGCATTCGGTTTCTTAGCAACGGAAATGACCCCTTGCGATTTTCCAGGACTGTGGAATAGTTGAGCTCATAATACAAAAATTTATAATATGGATTAACTGGCTGACGATTAGCTTAATAAAGCGAATTGGTAACCCATTATCCCCAGCGGAATTTGATTCAATAGCTGCGACACAGCCAATAAGGTCATTTTCCGTTACCACTTCAAAATCGGACAGTCTGGGTATAGATGACTCAGAATATGCAGCGAAGTCAAAGCCATCCTCTTTTACAGTGGTACTCAAGAAATGCTTATTGAGATCATCCGGCATATTCCATTGCTTTTCTTCTCAGAGGCTCCAATTTGACGCAAATTACTCCAAAGTTTCTTAGGTGGTAAGGAATTACTCAGTTTCGAGGCGTAGTAGTTCGTTTTCGCAGAACGTATGTAACAGGTTGCAGTGTTCCGCGCCACTTTATTAGCACGCCAATTCACATCAGGTGGTCGATGTTTCCATTTGCGGTACAATTTATTGCGAGTTTTGATTTTGTCAATAACATCGGATGTAAACCAGAGGCATCTGTTATTTTGAACGCGTACAGTTTTGTTAGGAACGAATTGACTATGGGGAAACAAGTCCTTGAAAATTATCCAATTTCTGATTTGCATCAATACCAAGCCTACAGAGACCCCACGTAGCTGAGACTGTTGCAAGTTGGAGAGCGTCATGGTCAATAGAGTAAAAATCCTTAAACGTGAATGAAATCGGGATAGCAGAATGAGAAAAATTAATATTGTACATACAGAAAAGCAGGTCGTGATCAGAGATGTAATCCAGCGAAAGCTGATCAAAGACTAGGCCGGAAGAAGGATCGGACACAAAAGCAAGATCAAGAAGGCTAGCATTGCAGCCCTTGGCAAAGCGTGTTGGATACCTGTTGATGATCTGAAGTCCTAATGACGAGACCATATCTTAGATCAGCATTGAAGTCCCCACAGATTATTTTATGCTCATAAAGAGCTGAGAATTTAGAAAGAGCGGAAAAAAATGATTGTGGGGAATGAGTTCTGTGAGGGTTATAAGCGCATGAGACCATGCATTTAGTGATACCATCGTGCACTTCCATAATTATATGCTGGACAACAGAATCGACAGACATGCTAATTACTTTACTTGCTACTGTTTTTTTGCAATATATCGCAATACCTCCTCCTATAGTATTCGTTATTCTGTACAACTTATAATTGAAAATATCATAAGCGCTATCTGAGATATCAGACTTAAACCATGTTTCACACACACAGATTACATCAACGCAAGCATTTTTAAACAAAAACCGTAGGTAATTTAACTTAGGTGAGTTTAGACTACGCTCATTTAAGTGGCAAACTTTAAAACCCTCTCTGCACTTAGATAAGACATTTAATACTGTAAACGTGGAATTTTCGTTCGCGTTACTATGATTATTTAGCGGGAAAGAACTATGCATTATCCTAAAACAAACTACCACAAACTTACAAGATGCAATCCGACAAAACAATGAAAATACCTAGTAATACAAAATAAATAAATAAAGAAAGAAAATAAATTAATTCAATAAATGAACTAAAAAATAACATAAGAAATAGTTTGAGAGCAATAGGAACTTAACTTGAAGAGCTTATGTTCTCTGCGGCAAAAAACGTAGATTATTGTCTTCAGTCAGTTGGGCGATTTTATTAAAACCCTTAAATGCGCAATATTTTTTTTTTATGAAAAAAATCATAGTGACTCCTTAAAACTTATTATAATGAGTGGCATTTACAGTTTTTTGATAAACTTAATAGGAAGTGCCCAAAATCGGAAAAATGTAGTTGATTCATATATGCATCATGGCGCATTTGTGGGTTCACTGAGTAGTTGCTTAGCAAACAATCATTTGGCTACATTTTTCTTCTTTTTTTTAGATTTCAAAAGACATTATGTTATTTTTTTAAAGACTTATGAGTTTTGTATGTGTCATAAGTCCGGTAAGTCTTATGAGAGGAAAAACAGATGTATAGGTTCACGTTTCAATGAAAAAATAAATACAAGTCCATTTATTTAAATTTAATATCACTTTATTGAGAAAATAATATCAGTAGATAATTAGTTTAATTAGTACCTTATTGAGACAAAGTGAAACGGCGCATTTTGTGCATTTAATGTAGGTTTGAGAATTGCACAAGGGCAGCTTACATCTCAGCCTTTTCTCGCCTACTTCTGGGAAATGGTTAAATCCATCGTGACGGATATCAACCGGTGGAATAGATGCCGTGGTCGTAGACTTTCATTTCTTTTCGGCATGCAGGCTTGATATTGAAGTACTAGGGGAGCTAGATGGCCTTCCCCGTTTGGTCAAAGTCTCGTTCAAAAATGTGTATGCACACATGACTGTTGCCAACTCAAACCGGAAGTCTGCTTGATTTTTTGGACTTATACCTTTTTTCTCGGAATAGCGCTTGTGTAACAACCAAGAGTTGATTATAGTTATATCTACAAGGTGGTGGAAGATGCGGAGGTACCACTTTCTGGATTTTTTAGTGATTCTATATCTTCCCACAAAGCTATCTAGCAAGTCAACGCCTCCCATATGCTTATTGTAATCCAATATAATGGCAGGGCATGGTACATCAATAATCTGTTTTGATTTTCAGTCATAACTGCCAGAAAAGAAAGAAAAAGAAAAGTTGCAAACAAGTGAAAATGCGAATTTTTAAATTAGTAAGACGTACCGCTTTACTGAAGTCACTGGGTCTTTGCCAACAAAAGTAGATAGTAAAGTTACAGCTTTATTGTCTTTCCAAAGTATATTTACGATCTCTGTATCTTGAAAGCTCGCTGTAACTTCGAAAGATGTTCCCCTAGTAACTGCTTTCAATTCACTATCAGAAGGAAGCTTGCAGTTTGGTATTCTGTTTCTTCTTACCGTACCCAAGCAGTAGATTCCTTCTCTACGCAGGTATAAGAAAAGTGGCACCGAGGTGTAATAATTGTCACAATAGAGCTTAAAATTTGTTCCCCTGGGAATATCTCGGCATAAGCGAACCACCACGTTACCACTTGCTCCTAAATCTGGCTCACCTGGTTGGCGTTTTGAAACACAATTTTCCAGTCCACTATATATTTCAAATTTATATGCGAAGCCCGATACTCCGCACATGACGAAGAGTTTATATCCCCACTTATGTGGTTTCAATGGCAAATATTGCTTCAAATGGTGACGAATTTTAGTAGCATATTTGTTCGTCAACACACAATCGTTCTTCCATAGGGATTTTCGAAAACTTTTCATTTAGTGTATCAATTATGGGACGCAGCTTGTGGAGTTTGTCAAACTTTTCATCGTTTCGGTTTGAAACATATTTCTCATTGTCATTGAAATGTAGACAGGACTTGATTTTTTCAAACATTTTTGAAGACATGGTGTTTTTTATCATATCAGATCCCATGGTGGAATTTTAATATGAACGCATATTAGGACATTTTACAACAGAAGTAAAAGTTGGGATGCCGATGTAGTGGATCAAATCTCGGTTTTTGAAGCAAAAAAAGTCTTACTTGGATCCTTACATCCGCTATACCTAATTGTTTCTGTACGTATGTGTTCCAATAGCTCATCCCAGAAGAAATGCCGGAAGAACTGAAAGAGCGTACTTAGTTCTTCAAGCTGATCTAAGAATTCAGTTGAACCTTGGAAGGTAGTTGCTTCTGCTGGCACTGACAGGTTTCTAGTCTTCCAAATAAGTCTTTTAAAATCTTCCTTCTCGGGATGTATGACTGAGGATGTTGATGGGCCCTCGTCCTGAGAAATGGGCACATTTATATCGTCGAATTCTGGTTCATCCGATCTTTCTTCTTGAACGACCCTTAATTCCTCTTCAGTAAGCTGAGCAAAGTCGGGTAAATGAACATCTTCGAAGTCATCACTATCTGATTCACCTCCATCTCCACTTTCCGATGGAATTTCTTCAAATACAGATCGAATCGCAGCTTCTGTTTGTAAAAATTTGCGAGACATTTCAACTAAAAGGACATTCAACCAAATAAAACAACACTTCCGACAAATGCGCAGTGATTCATATATGAATCATCTAAATATTCGCAAATATTTACATATGTATGTAGAAAAAAAAAGATGTTTTTCCTAATTATGAACCACAATAATATGTACTTACATAAATATATTTTTTTAAAACACTTTCACAATTATTTCTATTTTTTAGATAATTTTAAACTTTGGGAAATTTCACACTCACAAAAAAAACGAAAACTGATCTTTCACAAATTCTTCTGTCAAAACAAGAAACAGAATAACTATAAAACCTTGCGGTCACAAAAAAAAGATCTTTATATAATGCAACCATAAAGTTTTTTTATTAGAAATAGCAAAAGCTTAGCTTCTATCCAGCTTTTTTAAGACGATTCACATATGGGACGTGGCGCGTTTAAGGGTTAAGTCTCTGGATGCCGTCGATCTGCATATTATTGGCTTCCTGGGTAGTTTTGATGTAAACAAAGCCACGCACGGTGAAGGCTGCGAATATTTTATTTCGACGTTTTAGCTGGATAGCAAGTTGGGAAATATTTCCTGAGGTAAACAAAATTCCAATCGATTGCTGGCCATTTATATATTCGTGTTTTGCCTCTTTTCGGTTATAGGTTGGTTTTTCAAAGATCCAAGGGTATATTGCTTCTTGATAACCCCCCTTCCCATCCATATGCTTCAACCAATGGACCGAAATAAAATAAACTTAACAAAGCTGCACCATAAAAAAAAGTCTATTGGCGTACTTGGTTGGAAGTGTAGGCTCGGACCTGGAAATTCAAATTAAAGCATTCACTCTCCGAAATGCAATTTGCCTCCTAGCTAACGCATGGGATGGATTCCAGGTTAGCTCAATAAAGAAATGCTGGAATGTGTTGATGTCTCCTTGTAGTAATTGGGATGATGAGGATGAGCTACCTTTGAACACGTTAATGAAAATTGTCAAGATAAGAAATTAATTAAAAGTTTAGACGAGAGTGAAACGGAGATTGCTTCAACTTCTAAAATAAAGACTGAGACTGCAATACATTGTTTCAAAACAGCCATTTAAAGGGCTGAAAAAAACTCAGCACCAATAGATCAGATATTGAATCTGCAAAAATTACGAGAAATGGCTGTGTTAAAAAATGCAGCAAAGCAAAAAACTCAAACATAAATATCAAACTTTTTTAAAAGCAAATAATACTTGTGTATATACATATATGCATTACAAAACATACTTCCTCTTTATATTTTGACGAATTTACTTGTTTTTTGTTTTTGTTTAAGAAATAAATAAAAAGTTTTTGCATTAACTAAAAATTTAAATGTTCTGTTTTCTGAATTCTTTTAATAGCAATTTAAGCTTAAAAAAGTTTTTGACTCGGTTATAACAACAACCTCTTTCATTGCAACTACCCCCGGTTTCTACTAGTTTCGATTATCGAGAATGTACTGCATATCACGTTCTATTGTACTGGATTGTTCATTGATATTACCAAAGCCTTTGATATGGTAAACCACAATATTTTGGTGAAAATTCTGGAAAAAGCTGGATTTCGCGGTCTTATGCTTCATTGGTTTAAGGCTTACCTTCAAAATAGATCACAAAGAGATAAGGAGCGAAATTAAAGTTTTTAACCTGGGTGTACCCCAAGGCTCGGTCTTGGGTCCAATTTTATTTCCTATCTAAATTAATTCACTCTTTGCACTTAACTTTAAAGGCTGCTTTCGCGGATGACATAGGTTTTTCATATGGTCAAAATAGTCCTTTGGATATCGTTGCTGACATAAATTGGGATTTGAACTCATTAAGAAACTGGTTTGCGAATCACAAGTTGGTAATTAGCTCCAAGACAAAAATAATGTTTTTCGGTTTGTCATCGATACACAATTTAGAAGCGAATGTTTACTTTCATGCACCTGAGTGTGAAAAATACAAATTGTCCAATTGTAATTGTACCCATAGACCTACTTCTCCCACTTTTTGTAGTACTCCTAATTGTAGTGAAAACTGTTTTTTAATCGAGAAAGTAGATGAATTCAAATATCTAGGACTTATCAACGACTCCAATATGAGTTTTTCAAATCACACTGAAGCTTTGAGGAAGTATTTCCGTTCCACTCGTAGACACTTCTTTTATCTGCGTAGCGTATGTTATACGACGCTTTTAAAGAAAATTTACTATGGTATCTTTCACTCTAAGCTGCAATATGAAATTAATTGTTGGGGAGGTACTCATCTTAACAAAATACAACATTTATTAGTTTTACAAAAGCATATTTTAAGAATTGTATGCCATAAACCTGTCAGATATCCTAGTTTTCCTCTGTTCTATGACATGAAAATCCTTCCTGTTCGTCATTTGTATTGTTTTAAAGTATTGAAGTCATTCTATATGAAATCTGGTAATCGAAATTTTCGATTAATTTCAAATTACAATTTACGTGGAAACTTTGCGTTCATGATATCTGTTCCTTTTGCTCGTACTACTGCATATCGTAATTTTTATTCTGTTTCGTCATTTCGTCTATTTAATAAACTTCCGCAGCCGATCAGGGCAATTTCAACACCTGGAATGTTCTTAATGACAGTCAAAAGTTGGCTTTTCAACTTCAATTACGCTAGTTTAGAATCAATTACTTTCGGCATTCTGGTTTAACTCTCGTTGATATTTTCTTTAATTTTTATTTGTGAATCTATTTGATTTTTCTCTCCATTTTGTAATTTTACTTTTTTATTAATTGCATTTTTTATTTATGAATTACCATAATTTGTTTTTATTTGGCCACCCCATCTTAATCTTAAACTTAGTTGAAATTCATTAACTCATTGAAGTGTCATTCAAAACTATTTTATTACTTTTGTAAGCAAAATACAGAATGTCCCAACTTTTCCATATAATTTGCATTTATTTTTACATATTTATTGGTAAGTATTCATAGCTTAATGATCACCTTAGAGAAAAACTATTGCAGTGACAATCAATGCAGATACGGTATATACCAGTTTTAGACTGAGAAGCGAAATTTTGCGCATGAACTTCATACCACATCGAGAAGACCTGCCAATCATTTGCACTCCGTTTAATTTGTAAGCAAGGGAGAATTCCTTTCATTTTTTGAACAGATACACATGCTGAGTGTATTTAAATGTTAAGTCCTTGTGCAGCAACTTTAAGAAGAAACGGAGATTCGGAGCATCATGAGAACTAAAAGAGCAGATCATTAACTGGAAGATCCTTTTAAATGACTTTATGTATCAGGTTTATAGAACTCTCTAGACGACAATGAAGCCATGCTTTAAATTTGAGACGCATAAATGTATTTCCATAATTATAATTATAATTCATATTGTGATTCTATGTACTTCAAATTATTTCCAGCGTACAAATTTTCCATCTATAACTCTTCATTTCCAATTTTCTTGTCTGTACTTAAGGGCTTCTTAGCCTTCCTTCGATGTATCCGTTTTTTGACCTTAGACGTTAGCACAGTTGTTCACTCAGAATAGGACATTTTGCAATAAAATGAATAAAATTCTCTCGTAGGTAGGTCTTCTAGGTGTTGTACGTAATTAAGTGCAAGCAAGTAGTATGTTTTTTAATAAATATTATTATTTTATTTTATTATATTATCATTATTATATTAATTTAATCTGATTTCAGGTAAGTGTCTACAATACTACAAGAGTGTAAATCTGGTAGATTGTGTAGTAATTGTTTCGGAAACTCTTACTTACTCGTACTTGCTTAAGTGGCGCTACAGTTCGAAGAGAACCTGGGCCTCAACCAACAAGCCTCTTCATTTAGCTCGGTCTTTAGCTCATTGCCTCCAGTTGCGCACTTCAAATTAGACGACGTCCCCTTGAACTTGTGCGCGCCACCTATCCTAGCCATCTCAAGCGCGCAATACACAGTTTTCGACTAGAGCTATGTCGCTGTATAGCTCGTACAGTTCGTCATTGACTCTTTTCCTTCAAAACCCATCAACGCAAATGGGACCGAATATCTTACGAAGAATTTTGCTCTCCAACCGACCAAGGATATCTTCATCCGCTTTCAATAAAGTTTATGTTTCAGCGCCATAGAGTAGGACTGGGATAATCAGAGTCTTATACAAAGTCTCTTTATTTGTTGAAGATAGGACTTTACTATTGAACTGCCTTATTAGCCAAAAAAAAAAAAAAACAGCGAATGGCAAGACTTATTTTTCGCTTGATTTCTGCGCTGGTGTCGTTTTCAGAATTAACAGCAGATCCAAGGTATACAAAGCCTCTTACTACTTCGAAGTTGTAGCGGTCCACTGTGACGCTCTCCCCAATTCGTCGGTGTTGATTGTACCTTCTTGTTGACAGCATATACTTGGGTTTGCACTCGTTTATCGCTAGACCAATTTCGGCCACTTCCTGCTTCAATGCTTGCAGACCCACCGGTCACAGCCCTCTGAATTCTTTTAGTAATGTCAATATCGTCGGCGTATATAAGCAGTTGTACAGACTTTTAATAGATTGTGAGTTGCGCACAATCCGTACAAGTAAAATACAAAAAAATAAAATAAAAATTAAATACAAATCATTTTTGACATTAAAGGCCTCGCTGAGGTCATTACCGTCCTTGATGAAGCAGCGAGCGTTCTTCATCGTCATCCTGCACAGACAGACAAGGCAGAGATGGCAGAGATGTCGAAACTAGACATGGCTCTATAAAGCTCTTCTCTATATATGTTGTCATAGGCGGTCCTGAAATCGATAAAGATATGATGAGTATCGATTTGGACTTCTTGGGTCCAGGATCTGCCGAAGTGTGGCGATTTGATCGATGGTGGACTTTCCTGGACTGAAACCACATTGATAGGGGCTAATCAGGCTGTTGATAAAAGGTTTCACACAACAGAAAAGATCTTGTATGCGATGTTAAGAGGCTGATACCTCTATATTGGGGCAGTTGAGGGGTCTCATTTCTTGCGGATCGGCTTTTTTGATAGCCTTCCGAAAATCTCCTGTATTAGCTATTCTCGAGATCTTGTCAATCAATTTTTCTACACAAAGCATGCTTAGATTTAAAGGATTGTAGTTTCGGATAATGTACAGATACCAAGCATACTCGTACAATAACATTGGAAATCAAACCAATTCTATTTTACAGCACCTTTTTGGAAGTTTACCTATGCTGCATTTTCTATTCTGTATTCTATATTCAGCAGCTCCTCAGTTGCAATATATGTAGCGGTTGTACTAGGTAAGGTAAATTTTTTGTTTTTCTGTTGGGATGGGAAACGCTCGACTGGAGCACTCAACTGGTCCATTGTACTACCCCAAAAGTACAACGTTTGTGTTTGTTAAAAGTGAACTCGAAGTAGAAGATGCATTCTCTCCAGATATTGAAAGTGCATATTGTAACGTTTTAAAATTAAAACTGGGTAAGAATTTGTTTGTGACTTTGGTTTGTGTTTATCGACTGCAGTTTGTGCATAGTAGTATTTTTCTTAATCAGCTCGAAATTTTATTGTGCTCTATCAATTGTGGGAATGTTTGCTTAGTGGGGGACATAAATCTCAACATACTTAATCTTCCAAGGGATTCTGATAACTATATGCTTCTGTTATCCTCATTAGGTTTTCGTTCGCTTATAAATCTTCCTACAAGAATAGGTGATAAAACAAAGTCATGCATCGACCACGTCTTTCTCAAGTCCAGAGATTTTATCAATGTCTATCCGTATATTTTGGAACTAGGTATAACCGACCATTATTCAATTGGCATTGCTTTTCAAAATGCTTTAAAAAAGTTTCCGTTGGTAATAGTTTAAACCAATCTCCTAGTACCTGTGAAAAAGAAACTTACATAATAATACACGCATACATACATTTTCAATGGTCCGCTAATCCTTCATGATGGTCACGGGGGTAGGATGCTCAGGTGGACCCTCCATCCTTCTCGATCCTCTGCCATTGACTCCAGGTAGGTAGGTAAAGTGGCGGTCCAAAAAAAGAACCCAATTAGCGCTTAAAGTGCGCCGTTTTGTTACCACGGACTCGTGTCTACCTGTTGTAGTGGCTAGTTGAAAATGATATTAAGTTTAAACCCAGCCCGTGGAGTTCAGAAAGAGGATTAGTTCTCCAATCCTCTTGTCCGCTATCTCTCTCAGATCCTCGAAGAAGGGTTTGCCAAGAGTTTGCTGTCTGATCCTCGCCAGGGCCGGACATCTGCAAAGGAAATGACATAGAGATTCTTTCTCATTAATATCCCTGCAGCTCCTACAAAAGGTGTTGTGGGGGATTCCAAGCTTGGCCGCATGGTCCCCAACTGGCCAGTTGCCTGTGATAATAGCTACGATTTTGGCAATAACTGGTCTTGGTTTGCCTAGTAACTCTTTTGACCTGGGTTTGTTGAAACTGGGCCACGTCTTCCTAGATATGACACAGCTTGTGAGGTTGTTCCACCTGCGATTGGCTAGCTGGAGGAAGTGGAGGTGAATATAGCCCTTAACGGCACCAAGCGGAATGTCGACTCTTTCTGCTAGAGAGCCTCGCCTGGCCAGCTCATCAGCACGCTCATTTCCCTCATGGTTGCTGTGCCCTGGGACCCAGATGAGAGTGATTCTCGAGTAAGTGCTTTGTTGATTCAATTCAAACCGGCATTGCTCTACCAGTTTTGAAGAGATGCAGACTGCATCAATGGCCTTGATGGCAGTCTGGCTATCCGAAAAAATAGCGATGTTGTGGTTAGATGTTGGAAGGTTGTTTAGCAGGCGGCAGGCTTCTCGAATCGCAAGAAGCTCCGCTTGGAAAACGCTAGCAGAGTCTGGGAGACGGAAGGACCTTGATATATTCAGCTGGTCAGAGAAGATGCCTGCGCCGACTCCGCAGTCCATCTTCGAACCGTCCGTGTATATCCCTATATCATAGTTGCAGGTAACGCGTCCGTTCTTCCATTCCTCTCTGGAAGGGAATTTTGCTAAGAACGATTTTCTGAAGTTGAGTTTGGGTATCGTGTAGTCGGTAGAGGGCGCAACCAGTTCACTAGGAATCGTCTCCAGGACCTTGCCGTGACCATATGGCCTTGTAGTCCAGCATCCATATTCCCTGAGCCGGACTGGGCTGCATATAGCTGTGTCTATGATGTGTAGTTCGAGAGGGATCAGATGCAGGATCACACTGAGAGCATCTGTTGGACAAGACCCCATTGCTCCTGTGATACCCACGCACGCCGATCTCTATATTTTTTTTATTCTGTCGATATTGTACTTTTTGCTCAAAGCTGGCCACCAAACGATGGCGCCGTAAGTAAGAATTGGACGCACAACGGCTGTGTACATCCAAAGGGTCATCTTTGGCTGGAGTCCCCATTTCTTACCGAATGTTTTATTACAGGCATAGAAGGCTACGCTTGCCTTCTTAATTCGCTGTTCTATATTGAGTTTCCAACTAAGTTTCGGGTCTAGAACCGTGCCTAGGTATTTTGCACTGGAGCAAAGCGAGAGAGGCTGACCATCTAGTTTGGGGGGGTGAATGCCGGTACCTTGGTTTTGGTGGTAAACAGCATCATTTCAGTCTTCTCCGGATTTATTCCGAGGCCACAGCTCGTAGCCCATGAGTGTACCTTATCCAGAGCCCTCTCCATGAGTTGACTTATCGTGGAGAGGAACTTTCCTGATACTAGTATAACCATATCATCCGCGTACGCAACCACCTTAAAACCCTCCCTATCAAGTCGCACCAAGATTTTATTGATTGCCATTAACCAGAGCAGGGGGGAGATGACTCCGCCTTGTGGAGTTCCTCTGTTTACCGTCTTAGTTGTACTACTGTTGCCTAGTGTTGCTTGGATTATACGAGTACTGAGCATAGAAACTATCCATTGGCTAATAAAGCCTTCTACACCTAACTCGGTGAGAGATTTCTGAATAGATTCAGTGAAAATGTTGTTGAAGGCTCCTTCTATATCAAGAAATGTGGCGAGAGTATATTCCTTGTAGTGAAAAGTTTTTTCCACTGTACGCACGACCTCATGAAGAGCAGTTTCTGTGGACTGCCCTTTGAGATACGCATGCTGGGATTTCGACAGTGGAGAACTCAGGTTATCGCGGATATGGAAGTCTAGGATACGTTCTAAAGTTTTCAAAACAAAGGAGGACAGGCTTATGGGTCTAAAATCCTTCGCGGATTCATGTCCTCGCCGGACCGCCTTGGGGATGAAAACCACTTTGACACGTCTCCAGGTTTGGGGAACATGGCTTAGGTTTAAGCAACTCGTATAAATCGGTAATAGCCAGGGAATATCTATGTCTTGCAATTTCTGCATCGTAATAGGCATGATGCTGTCAGGGCCAGGTGACTTATAGGGAGAGAAGCTATTTATAGCCCAGGAGACTTTATCCTCCGTAATAATGTTTGTGATGTTATCCCAAGCTGCCAGTGGCGTACAGGTGGAACTAGCTTGTTCTACTCTAATCTCACTGCAGCCTGGGAAGTGAGTACCCATCAGGAGTTCCAGAGATGCCGCAGAAGAATCTGTCCAGCTTCCATCCGTCTTTTTAAGAAAGGACGGGTTGCTATGCCCTTTGGACAAAATTTTGCTGAGCCTTGCGGATTCTTTAAGGGACTCGATAGACTGGCAGTAATCTCTCCAGCCCTGTTTTTTTGGCCATTCTGATGGACTCCTTATATATTTTTAGGCAGTCCTTGTAGGGCTGCCAGAAGTTGTGAATGTAGCAGATATTGAAGATCGCTCTGGTCATCTTCCTAAGCTTTGATAGATCTTCATTCTACCATGTTGGGACTTTCTTTTTACAATAACTGATTGGACACGAGACTTTAAAGGCAACGTTAATTGCTTTCTCAAAGATTTCAACCTTTGAATCCAGTTCCGTGGTCGAGTCGATTTTATACATTGATGTGCTACCCAGTTTTGACTTAACTATACGATTAAACTTTGTCCAGTTTATGCGTTTTGGGTTTCTATAATGTTTAGGGGTCTCAATCTCAAGACAGACGTTGAAGAGTATCCAATTATGATCAGAAAAAGATTGTAAATCGGATACTCTCCAGTTATCGACCCTGATGGTTTAATTGTTAGATACTAGAGTAATGTCAATAACCGCCTCCCACCCATTGAAGTTATCCGTACTCGGAAAAACAAAAGTTGGAGAATTGCCAGTATTACAAATTGATAGGTTATTGCTAATGATGAAATCGAAAACAGACTCACCTCTGTCATTTGTCTCCGCGCTACCCCAAAGCGTATGTCTGGCATTGGCATCGCAGCCCATCAAGAGGTTGGCCTTACTGGTGTTAATAGTTGATGTTAGGTATTGGACTTCCTCCGGCGGGGCTTGCCGATCCCGGTCCATGTAGACAGATGCAACGAAAAGGGCCTCACCGTTTGCAGTTTCCA
Source organism: Brachypalpus laphriformis (assembly GCA_945910035.1). Lineage (NCBI taxonomy): Eukaryota > Metazoa > Arthropoda > Insecta > Diptera > Syrphidae > Brachypalpus > Brachypalpus laphriformis. Next base: position 161,382,960 of record OX246754.1, on the reverse strand, counting down.
GTTTAACCACCGTTAAATCGGCAGAGCTAAGGTTAGGACATAGAAAAGCTTTTATATGCTTCTTAGCTAAAATGCAAGTTCTAGGCTTACCGTTGCAGTTATTGTGGTTGTAGCAGAGTTTGTAGTGGTTGTCTTGAAGTCCCCTGATGGTAGATCCCCTTACCCAGGGATCCTGGATGATGCCGATATCGATGTTTTCTTCATTGATAAAGACACGCAGATTGTCTGTGGCACACTGCGAGTGCCGCAGATTAATCTGAATCATCTTCAACTGGGGCATTTGGGGTATCTGGGACAATCTTCATGCCCTCCAACAGAGTGTTGGCGTCGTTGACATCGTCTGTGTCTTCGTCCGTTCCTGAAGAGATGTAAATTTTAAGTTTGGCATTTCTTATGCCAAACCTTAGACGGTAGTCCAACTTTTCGAGCACCTCCAAACTATCCTCGTTTATGAGGAGCAGAAAAGTCATGCTGTTTTTCTGCGGCTGCTCCGTCTTGATAACTGCCCAATCATCCATTGGGACCGCAGGGTTTTGGCGCTTCAGACCTCGAATCAGCTGTTCGCTGTCTATTGGCATAGTCGGCAACCAGATGCGAGCCTTCGGTTTTCGAGGGATGTCCTTGGCTGGGATAAGCTTGATCTTCAAGCCGCTCCATGCGTCGCTTATCTTAGCGACACACTCACCAAGGAAATTCTTCGAGAACCTGTCCTCGCATTTGATTACCCTATACCCTCTAACGACCTCAGCTGAGTCGAACCAGGGTACAGGACCGCCTTCTTTTTCCGCCAGGTAGTCAAGCACCATCTGCGAGATTTTGGCTTCGATCGCCCCCCATGCCTTCAGGATGGACTTGCCACTGGTAGAAAGCTAATCTACCAGAGCAACTTGGAGATCGTCCCTGAGCACTTCGCTGATGGTGCGTGAGGAAACAACAACAGTGCTGCTTTTCTGTGTGGTGGAGGTGGTGGTTTTTGCCGGTTGTTTGATCTGCCTCTTAGCAACGCCGCTTTCGACTTTGCTGCGTTTGCTGGAGTGAGCCATGTCTTCTTGAGATCGGTTCCTCTTCAAGGCTTCTTGTTGGGTTTTTAGACTCGTCTTGGCGGCCTGGCGCTTGTTGTAGTCTTCAACAACAGCCTGGTACCTCAACTTGTCTACCTGGTCACGTTCAGTGACAGTGCCTGCCTCTTCATTCTTGGCGATCTTGTTTAGAATGAAGACGGCCTTCTCGTAAAAGTGTTTGTGTTGTAGGTTAGTGAATTTTTTTTGTGGATTTTGCTTCGGAGTACTCTTGGTAGTATTCTTGGCGGCATCCACAGAGGAGGAGGTAGAAGGTTGAGACACTGGTAGAGTACTTTGGCTGGTACTTGCTACACTGCCTGTTGGTTCAGTGGCTTCTTGGCTTGAAGCCAGCAGCTCATCTTCCGATGAGGTGCTAATTATTTTTCTTTGATTTTTATCCGTGTTTTTTAGTTTTTTATTATGTTTTTTTTTTTTGAGAATTCATTTGTGGTCCCACGAGTAGTACGGAACAGAGATTCGTCCTGGCAGAGCCGATTTACCAGGATAAGGCTATGATACGATAGACCTCGCCTGTGCATCTGAAGGAGCTCGTTCGCGGCTGGTTTAACCACCAGCCTTGCATTCTTGGGCACGATTTCCTGCGTTAAGCGCTCACACCACCACTGAAATCAGGTACCTCGATCCGATGGTCAAGAGGCATATGTAACGGATAATACTATTGAGGAGTAAGAACCCGATACAATGCTACTTGGCCTTGGCTAACCCCATCTTGACAACGTACAAGACTGCTGTGGAGGTTATTACCGGCTGGCACCCACGGGGAGGGTTAGGATGAGGATTTTTGCCTAGCCGCCATTGACTCCAACTCATCAGGAGGAATCCCTAGACGACTCCGGGACAGTTTTCGGACTTGGTCCAACCACCTATTTCTAGGCCTACCGCGGAGTCGCTTACCTGATGGCACGGCAATCATGGCACGTCTTGGAAGCCGGTCTGTGGACATACGCACTACGTGACCAAACCATCGAAGCATAGATCGTTCCGTTCAGAGAAGTAGCTGCTCAACATTGTGCGCCTCGCGTACTCTGGTGTTGCGCACTCGATCCCAACGAGTTATTCCAGCAATACCGCGAAGGAACCTCATTTCGGCAGCTTGTATCCGCGATCTTATTCTTTCGGTCACTACCCAAATTTCATGAACACAGATGAGAGTTGGAACATGCACCGAGTTCAAAACCGATAGCTAAGTTTGAACACTAAGTTCGACCTTCCTTATAATAGATTGGCCAAGCTCTCTCAAAATTGATACAGCCTGACCAATTCTATAAAATAACTCGGCATTGTTTTTCCCATCACTCGTAAATAAGATCCCGAGGTACTTAAACTTATCCACCTGCTTCAGTGAGACTCCACTAACATGCGGAGTGCACTGAATGGGCTTTCTGGAAACGACCATTACTTCCGATTCATTCACGTTGATCCTCATTCCAACATCATCACAAACGGCTACAAACCTTTCGAGTGCGAGCTGAAGTTCAGTTTAAGGGGATCCAAGGATGACCAAATCATCCGCAAAGAGCAGATGACTAATCCTTAGGTCTCCCACTTTGAAGCATTTCAAATTAAATTTTCTAAACTAATGCGGTGTCTATCTATAGAAAGTTTGGATTCTGTGTTTAGTTCGGAATGTCCTTCCAGTACTTTTTCAATTTTTTCAGAAAACTTAAAGGTTATATAAGCGACTGCAAAAGTACTAAGCATAGGAATAGATTTAATAAAATTAAACCTTGGATCAATGATCGAGTTTGCGCAAAAATAGAAGAAAAAAATAAATTCTATGCAAAAAATAACCAGCCTTTAGTTAAACAAAAAACGAATATATAGAGAGCTACAAACTACTGTGCGGAAGCTAATAGATAGGCAACGAATTGAATACTATAGCAACAAATTTGCAGAAAGTCAGTATAATCCTAAAGAGCAATGGCGTATTGCCAATAACATATTAGGCAAGGACAAAAATGACCCAGATTTAAAGATTGTTAAACTAGACAATAAAATCGTCCGTAGTCATGAGGACTTAGGCAACGACATGAACGCTTTCTTTTAAAATTTCGCTGAAAAATGGAAACCAGATGTGTGTATTCAATTAAATGAGAGTAATGGGAGATTTTTACTTGATAAAACGAATTCACTTTCCTTCTATTTTGCGCCCATTAGTAATTCAGAACTTCTCGCTATTATTAACAGCTTGAAAGCTAAGAACTCATGTGGAATAGATGTCATTAGTAACGTCATCATTAAGAAGATAGGAAAGTCGATAGTAAATCCCTTGAGGCACATTGTTAACCAAAGCTTAAAATACGGAATATTTCCTGATTGCCTTAAAACCTCGTTAATTATTCCAACTTTTAAAAAAGGCGATCCAAGTAACCTAAACAACTATAGGCCAATATGCTTGTTATCGGTCTTCTCAACAATCTTTGGAAAGGCAATAGTTAGCAAAATGCTTAACTTTTTTGAACAGACTCGATTTTTTAATAAGTTGCAATTTGGTTTTATGAAAGGTAAGTGCACTGAAGATGGAATTGTGGCCTTTTTAAAGAGAATTTACAGTGCACTAGATAATAATCAAAAAACAGTTGTACTATTTCTTGATTTAACAAAAGCCTTTGATTTAGTTAAACAGGATTTATTAATTCAGAAACTCAGTGTGACGATGTGCGTGTGTCGTATAGTGAACACTGCGATCATTACACCAATAACGTTGGCTTTAGAGGCAATATATCCGAATGGTTTAGGCCCTGCTTGCTTAATCGAAAACAGTGCGTTAGGGTAAATGAATTTGCAAGCAAGGAAGAAGTCTGTCCAAATTCTGATGTCCCACAGGGGTCAGTTCTAGGACCAATCCGTTTCCTTGTTTACATTAATCCCATGCCAACCTACCTATCAACGGCCATTTAATTGATTATGCCGACGATCTAGCACTTTCATATTCACAAAATTCTTTAATTACGATTCGAGAAAAAATTAATTCAGATCTACATTTGCTAAGTATCTGCCTTAATTACCATCAACTTATACTTAGCACAAAGTCTAAGGCTATGTGCTTTTCCTTGACCAACCCGAACACAGTAATTGAAGGCATTACATCATCGTAGTTGCGACAAGCTGCACTGCATAAACAAATGCTTTACTTTTGAGTTCGTGAAGGAGTTTAAGTATCTAGGAGTTATTATAGATAACAAATTAAACTGGAAGTCACACATAATGTCCCTAAAAAAAAATCTATACATATCTGTAAACAAAATGTATCACTTGCGAAAGCTCGTTACTCATAGTTTATTCTCTGCTATCTACTGGGCGCCGTGGCGTAAGTGGTTAGTGTGTCGGATCACTACGCATGAGGATCCAAGTTCGAATCCCAGAAAACACCAAACGTTTTTTCACGGTCCCACCTCTCGCGAGCGTCGGACAAACATCCGAGAGTATTGTTGTCACGAAGAAGCTTCTCAAATCGCCGTTCGGATACGGCACTAAACTGTAGGTCACTTCCAGTCGTGTAAAAAATATAACGCACACAAGATGAGTGGTTGCGAGAAGCTAGGCCCTGGCACTTAAAGAGCTGTTGCGCCAAATATTTTTTTTTTTTTTTATCTATTGGTCCAATCACGGCTTGAGTATGGTCTTGCTTGTTGGGGCTGTGCCTATGTAAGTAACCTAAGTCCTATTACTACAGCTCAGAAAAAAATAATTCGGTTATTGCTATGTAAAAATTGATTTGAGCCCTCACTGCCCCTATTTTAATCGGCGAAAATACTACTATTTCGATATCTTTTTATCTACAAAGCGCTTAAAGTATTTTTTGTTAGAAGTGGCAATCTTTACTTTAGAAGAAATGGAGTATATTCGTTGAGAAATGGGTCTACAGTTGATGTTCCTAGGGTTAATAAAGAGCACAATCGACGTTTTCTGACTTCTATAGCAACTTACATTTTTAACAAAATGCCGTCAGATATATCCACTCTGGTGACACATGGAAATCAATTCTTAAACAAACATAAATCTTGGTTACTTTCACGATCTGAAGTTGAGACTCTACTTCAAGTTATATCCTAACGTACTATTTATTTATGTTTAATTCACATTTTACGATTGTTCTTCTCTTGGTATATTCATCTTTGTTTTTAAAAAAAAAATAATTTGTCGAATAATAATGATTTTTGCATTTCGCTGTACATCGCGTTCTCCTTTTCGTCTTCCCTTTTCGGCTTTATTCCCATCGTTTTTTAATATTATTAATAGTCATACACTTGCTACTGGTTGTACTATACCACAAAGTGTATTATTATTATTTCTATATTTCGTGATCATTATACCCGGAATTCGTCTATATTATTACGAAAAACTGTATCTAGTGTCATAATGTATTAAATTAATATTCTTTATTGAATTGTTATCTTGAAATGAAAATACAAAAATTTTGAATCTTGAATCTAGTATACCCGCTCAGCGATCTTCATGGTGTGTGACATCAGCCGGTAGTTATCACAGTTTCGCGTATCACCCTTCCCTTTATACACAGGGAGAAGGTAACTTTATTCGGTATTGGATCACCTCTCATAAATTTTGAGACGGGAATTCCGAGCCAGCTGAACCCGATGTCTCCCATCCTTTTCCATAACTCCGATAGTATCTCATTGTTCAGAGTTTGTTGTTGCAGCTTTTGGAGAACCTGGATTGCATCAGCATCCGAGGAGGATACTTTCTCCAGCTTTCGATACAAACCCTCTTGAAGCTGGACGCACTTGTTCTTCGCTTATCTCTGTAGAGTATGTATTGTACGAATACGTATATGTATGAGATCATCTTTGATGTATTAACACCGTAACTCTCTTCTTTTATGTTTGAATAAAGTCAGTCTGCATTTAGAACTCAACGGTTGTGTTTCATTGTCTTGTCTGTCTTTCATAGTGCCGTCTTGTGCAGTATCATATTCATATCTAATTCCTGCTGTTGAGCAATAGTATTGCAGTTAAAGTAAGTTTATTACCCTCATTGGAAGCTTCTACGTTACTTGCTATTTAGTATTAAAAGATAGACCCACCTTATAACTTCTTCCAGCCGACATGACAGCGGAATATGACGACCAGGAGCTCGGAGCAATAATCGATTCCTGGTCGTCATATTAAAAAAACGAGTCTAAGTCTAATGGAATCTCAATTTAAAGCAATTAGTAACACAATCTGAAATACTTAATCTTATTGCAGGTGATAAATATGTATCTGATAATAACTTCTAGTCACTTAACTGCGAAGTAAGGAGGTTGTTATTGTTATTTCTCACCAGTGACCCTACAAAACATGTGTGGACATACATACATGTATATGAGTCTACCGTAAATCTTAAGTCGATGATTGCAGAATAATAACAATTACGGTAGTACCTACCAACTCAAATCTATCTCAGATTTTTACTCGGTTCATTAGTTTCACATCTGATACAGCATCTACTTAACACCATCCCTATCATTTTGATTTCATTAATTTGCTTTCAAAATTTAATTGGATTCGTTCTTCCCTTCTTCTTCTTTAATTTTTGCATATATGTATGTATGCACGTACATACCTATTTTGCATACGCTTGCTATGCTTGCCTGCATAAAGACGACGAGAGAAAAATAAACTAACATTTTAGCTACTTCGACAGATTGAGTCAATAAAGGCGTTTCGAACTGTCGCGATAAAATCGCAATAAATAATTAAAATAACTGTGATTATTTAGATGAATCTTAGCAGCACAGCATACATTTTTCACCTGCGAGAGTCATAAATCACACGTGCGCCCTCAAAAAAACGAGAAAACCCAACGCAACAAGACGACAAACAAAAAGAAACCTCCATCACCATCAATTGAGGTGAGATAAGTCCCACATAATCTCATGTGAGCGCGCGTAGGTACGGATTTCTCAAGAAGCCGAGGTGATCCTAAACCAGATCATCGAACACCGATATACCGCACCGCGATGGAGAGATTAAATTAATTGTAAGACTACTTTATGTGTGGATATAACGACTTCGTAGCTATCAAACAGAAGTTTCCAATAACAAGACGACATGAGTAGTTGATTGTGATGATCAGTGATCCAGGGAGTGGCAGCAGGCGAACACAATTGCGCGCAGGAGAATGCCATTGACGAGGCGACGCCAACACAACAAGCCTCCCTCGATTCATACGTGAATTAATTTCGGGACAAGAACTCATTCTCGCTGTTCAATTCCTCTGTGACTACTGACTGTGTGTCCCTATCCATAATGATCGGGCCAAGAGTGCGATCGCATTGGTGGACAAATTCATTGCGGCCACCATCCTGACAGCGTCGTCTTTTGATTTATTAATTCCTCAAATTCCAAATGACATAACGTAATTACTCTTCTGCCGGCAGAACCCGTGACTGGTGTGCATGGGGGAACAGTGCGATCGATCTCGGAAGCAGCGTGTAATCTTTTCGCCTGTATCTTCTGACTTGATATCAGAGATCCACTTATGTACCTTCGGGGAGTTTGTTTTGTACGTCCTGTGTGGCTTTGACAATTTTTCTGATCGTCTATCCGCCTACACACAGCAGGCTACTTCAATTGATTCGGGCAACATTTTTCGAATGCCTCCAGAGTTTTAGGTGTGGTTGATGTAAATTACTCGTAAAACGAAGACAAAACAAATCCCTTTTCTATCACAGAACTTTTTTTTTTTTGCGAAATGCCCTGTATTACAGGAGATACATGCTCGTACCCAAACTCCATGCAACCGTAAAGTGACTAGCACAATGCAGTCATTTTAGCGGGACTTCGAGGTCTTTTAATTAGCATGTCAAAATACACTTACGCCGTTCAAAAGTATTGACATGAGGACGCCCAATGTGGCCACTCAAACATCAAGCTGAAGTGCTTCAGTTTGGGACTGAGAGAGACCGTCGAGTGACTTGCAAGAAGAACCTTTCGACCAGACACGGGGGATGGACAAGTGCCTTCGATGAATTGAAGAGCTCAGCAACGGCAGCAGGCAGTCGCCCGATTGAAAGTGGCTATTGAACTGATCGAGAGGCGATCAGGTAGCTACTATACCTGAACTAAAAGGACGCACTTTGTTAATAGGTTATGAGTTGGGTAAATGGATCCATTTCAGCCTCTGTAATTAGCTATGTTAGCCGAATAGAATGCACAACTGAATTTTATAGTTTTAATGAATAACGTATTCATCAGGGATAGTAGCGGCAAATTGCTCTTATCATGATTCAGTTTGTACGCAATATATAAAAATAAATAGCTAGGAAAGTGAATGCAAATATTTGAAATATTACATTTGTTCATTTCGTTTAGAGGGAAATATCAACACACAGAAAAAAAAATGTTTATGCTTGATGTTTTATATGCTTGAATAAGACATTTGTTTCTCTTTTAACAATACATTACAATTACAACGAATACAAATCTTATTAGCCACACAGATATTCGCCCTTCGGATATGGCACTGAACCGTACGTCCCTTCCATTCGAGTGAAAAATATAACGCACGCAACATGAGTGGTTGCGAGAAGCTAGGCCCTGGCACTCAAAGAGCTGTTGCGCCAAATATTTATACGAGGAGGAGCCAACCTTTGCTTTCTATGCACATGTCTGGCCCTATTCCAGAAAACACTGCTTCATCTAGCGGCTCCTTTCCTCGATGACTTGAGCGGACTGGCGTCCTCTGGTGTCATGAGCATCCTTCGCTTTATTAATAGCTCCTGTTGGTTTTAGTCCCTGGTAGCCAAATAAAAGGATCCATAGCATCACAACGGACCTCTACTGGCTTAGTTGTGCATGTAATCTCGTACAGACAGCCAACGTAACCTAACGAAAGGTGCAGTACTTGGAAGGTAGATACCACTATCAAACGTAACCTGCAAACTTTCGTAAACAGATGTCTAAGAATCATCTTGAGAATCTTTTTCCCCAACGAAAAACTTTATCGGAGAATAGGCCAAGAACATATGGTATAGACATTACTGTGCGAAGGAGAAAGTGGAAGTGGATTGGACACACCCTACGGCGCGATGACAACTCGATTGTGAAATACGCGATGCAGTGCAATCCGGTGACCCAGGCAGGCAGAATAGCGGGAAGCCCTGGGCAAGTGTGGCACTGGACAGTCAAGGAGCAATCAAGCTCATTGGGAATGAGTTGGACCCAGCTCAAACATGTTGCAGAACTCCGAACAAGATGTCGCCCAGCCGTTGTTGCTGACGCCCTATGCCCCTCGAGGGGTGTAAGGATTTAACGAACAAACACAAATGCGAAATATGCTATTAGCCTCGGTATAGGCTTGATTATGTATAAAGGTTATTTCTACTACACTGCCGTGTTAAGTCGAATTGACGTATCTGCATTTTTGCCAATTTCAGATAAATGCGGTTTCCTGTTTTTATTTGCAACTTTTTATGTTTTGACCAATGTTTTTCATAAATTGTAAAAGTAGTTATTATTTTTCGAATAAGAAAAAAATAATAACCATCCCAAAGATGCCAAAAATGGCCCTAACTCCTAAACGCCAAAAATGTACATAAGTCGTTTCAACTTAACACAGCAGTATAGTGGTAGACATTCGTTTATACGCATTTAATTTTTATTAGTAAATTGAGCAGTATGGGATTATTTTAAAAAAATTTAAATTTTCTACATCCAGCAGTGTAGTAATGTGTACCAATAGATATTTTTTCTGTAATGGAACTTTCTGTGTTGTACAGCGCAACGAATTTAGATCATGTCAAATTCTACTGAGACATTCGTTTATACGCATCTGTGTTTTTGCTGTAAATATGTATAAAGATTTTCTGCGTAAAAGATAAGAAATATAGAAGATTTAACTTGTTCGAAGATAAGTCAAGCAGATTTTTTTCAAATATACGTCAAGGTTTTTTTATTGTTTATAGTTTTCGTTGCCATGGGTAAGGGCAAACAGTTAACTAACTGCGAGCAAGGAAAAATTAAAATTCTGAAGGAGGAGCACTATTCTAACCAACGTATTGCAGAAAGAATTGGTAGAACCGAAGGCGTAATAAGAAATTTCTTAAAAAAAAAAGGCGAAGAATATGGTGTCAAAGCTCCAACCAGAGGAAATACGAAACTAACTTTGCGCAAAAAGGTCAAATTCGTGACGAAGTAACCAAAAATCACTTATCATCCAGGCAAATTAAGGATAAAATAGATCCCCCCATCACTGTTCGGCATGTTGCATGAGTTTTAAATGTTACACACAACATCAAATGGGCGAAACTTAAAACAAAAAACCGCGTTTGATATGAAGTGCCACAAAATCACAAGAATGGAGTTTGCCCGTATGTACATGTCCTGGACCCACGAATGTTGAAATGTAATTTTTTCTGACGAAAAAAAATTTTATTTGGACGGGTCGGACTGCTACAGCTGTTATTGGCATAATTTAAATGAGCATAATGTGGTACGATCGAAACGCAATTTCAGGGGTGGAACCGTAATGGTATGGGGAGCCTTTTCGTTCCACGAGACTTCACCAATTTGCTTTATGTATACAGAGTTGTTGGAAGACGTTATAGTGTCTTCTTACGAACGCGACCCGGACAGAAACTACATTTTCCAGCAAGAGAACGCTTCCATCCACGTTTCTAAGGAATTTAAAAAATGGTTTTCCTCGAAAAACATTGAAATCCTTCAATGGCCAGCATGTAGTCCCGATTGCAACCTTATCGAGAACCTTTGGGGCATACTTCCTGGTAAGATAAGTAATAATTGTGATTTTATTGGACAATAAGAAAAAAATAATTACAAAATTCATAAAATTCGCAAAATACAGCATTGGCATTTGCCGTCAGCCGGATAGAAGAGATTTACAATTCATAGCAGGGTATTATTGAAAATGTGATAAATAGTTAATTTTACTTCTTTTAATGCAAATGTGATTTAAAATGATTCATCTACTATTTGCTGTCGATATTTCAATGATAACTTTAAGTAGCTAGACAGTGTATTCCAATTTTGACCATTTAGGATTGGAATGGTTTCGCTTGTTGATAAATTATGTTTTCCCCAATGTGCTCTTCTAATCCCCCTCAGTATTGGACATATTCCGACTAGGTGATGTACGTCTTCGATAGCTCGTAGATTGCACAAAGAACATTCTACCCCTCGTTCCGGATGGTTATATGCGGCCTGCAATTTAGCTGCAAAAGCTCCCCTCTGGTCTTGAATATCATTGGTATTGTGTATATGGTGTTTTGATCACGAAAGTAATTTTTTTCACCTAAGTCGTATTGTAGCGTACAATACGAATTTCTAGTTAGGCTTTGCTGGGCTTTTACTCTAAACGCAGCACAGGTGGATAAATCAATCTTCGCTAGCAGCTCCTATAAAGTCGTTTTCCATGTTGTTTCATTGAAGGGTGTCAGTTCGACGTCATGTTCGTTGCACAATCTAGACCATTCATTGAAAAATTGTAGTTTACGGCGTATATGATGCATTGCGACGATATGTGGCATCCGTTGGCTCGGAAGGGACATTACTTTTACAATGTACAGTCCGGTTTCCAGGTGGAGCATATAGTTTGGGGTGTTTCCGGCAATCAAAATATTTTTTTAATGAATTACCTCAACAACTTTTCAACTTCTTCATATTGGTAGATACCCACACTTGGGCTGCATAGCACATGATCGACCTCGCTGCTGCTTCAAAGATTTTATATTTTGTGCTTAAAGCAATATTTTTTTTTACAGAGTATGCTTCTCCAACTACAGTTGATTGCTCTTTTTGCCTCTTTTATTTTTCTTGCAGGTGTTTTTTGAAAGTCAGTCGCGGTGTTACTATGACCCCGAGGTACTTGTACTCCTTTACATTTTCTAATTCTTCGCTTTGCCAAGTCCACCTTTCATTCCTTGCGAATCGCCCAAAACTATTCCGAAAGACCATCATTTTTGATTTATTTGTGTTCACTTGTAAGTCCCACAAGCTGCAGTATTGTTCTAATTTGTTGACCATGTTTTGCATCATGGTTGGCGTTTCCGATAGAATGACTATGTCATCCGCGTACATAAGGAGATTTACTTTTACCCCGTCAAACTCATTTCCCCCAGGCAAGAAGGTTGGTAGGTCGTCCAAAAACAGAGAGAAGAGTAGGAGACTCATGAGGCATCCTTGTTCAACGCCCATTCGCGAATCAAACCAGTTTGACAAGTTGTGACCATCCCATACTGCAGTTCTGTTTTCATCGTAAAGACTTTGTATAACCTTAAGTACTTTCGTTGACACTCCCAGATTACTAAGTTTATAGAACAGCGATTTTCTGGCAATGGAGTCGAAATCTGCCTTGTAGTCTACGAAGAACGCGTATAGTTTTTTGCCCTTGTCGAGATAAGTCTTAGCCATACTGGTCAGTCCTGGTAAGGTATATTTAAACGGGAAGCAGTACAACAGTGTATTGGAGCTGAAAAACGGAATTCGTCGTGCTTGGCTTGAAATCAACTCCGATACTTTACATAACTTAATCGAATCTATGCCAACTCGCATTTTTTCGGTCATAAACAAGGATGGGAGTCACACAAAATATTAAAAAACATTTCCATAATTTTTTTGCAAATTTTTTGATAACATTTGCTTAATTGCATATAAGCGAATGTCCACCCAAATTTTTATGTTTTTGTTAAAAAAAAAAAATTATTTTTATCATTTAGGAACTGACAATTTTTCCTGATAATTATTTATTGAATCCTTCTTACTCAAAAAACTAACAATAAGTATTAATATCTTATAAAACTAAATTTAACATAATCCTTTGCCAATGCTATAGATAAATTGTTTTAAAAGATTGTATTTCTTATTAAATCGAGTAGGTATTCATAAGTTATAATTTCCATTATTCAGTTTATTTTTCATTATTATTATAATTTTTTTTAATATCTTATGCAAAACAGCTGACATCTATAAGAAGTGATAACTATTACAAAATACACATTTAGACATGAATTTATAGCATTTATGTATTAACTATTACAATTATACATTTATGTAGACATATAGTACATTTAAATAGGTTAAGTAATTCCTATATCTTGTGCAGCTTTTCGTTTTAAGCGCCTAAAATAACTACGGTTGAGCAAGTTGGTTGCTAAAGCATTGGGATGTCTTCTTTGTCTCATAGAGTAGCGGGTGCACTGTGACAATATTTCGTCCTGGACCATAGGAACTTCAAGGTCTCTATGTATGTTTGAGTTTCTTACGAACCAGGGAGCTCTAGCTATGTTTCTGAGGATGATTGATTGTAGGCGTTGAATTTTGTCCACGTTCGAAGAGGCAGTGTTGCCCCAGATTTGGATACCATAAGACCAAATTGGTTTAAAGACTGTCTTGTAGAGTAAGGCTTTGAGGTCCAGGGTTAGTTTCGACGTTTTACTTATAAGTCAATGCATTTTTGTTGCTTTAAGTTTTGTTTGAGTTTTTTTTTTAGCTTCTATGTAGCTCTTCCACGTCAATCTTCTATCAAGGTGGAAGCCTAAGTAATTGACGTATGTTCGCTGAGGAATTGGGCGGTCATTAAACATTACTGCTGGGCAACTGTCCCTATTTAAGGTAAACGTTATGTGGGAACTTTTGGTTTCATTTACTTCAATTCTCCAAATTGATAACCATTTTTCGACGTTTACGATATGATTACTCAAATTCACGGACGCAGTTATCACATCCTTGGTTGTACATAGGAATGCAGTGTCATCTGCAAATGTCGATGTAAGAATGTTGTCGCAAGTTGGTAAGTCTGAAGTGTATAGCAGATAAAGAAATGGTCCAAGGACACTACCTTGTGGAACGCCAGCATTAATGGGATTTCTTTCAGAGGAGAAACTTTTATACTTAACGAAAAATTTACGATTATGCAGGTAACTTGTTAGAAGTAAGTGTAAGTTTGAAGGTAGATGTTTTCTTAATTTGTATACAAGACCTTCGTGCCAGACTTTATCAAATGCTTGGGCTACAACTAGGAATACAGCCGAGCAATATTGTTTTTCTTAAATGTCTTCCATATGTGTGAGACTAGTCTGTGCACTTGTTCAGCTGTTCCATGATTTTTCCTAAATCCAAAATGGTGTTCGGGTAGAATACGGTAACGCTCTGCAATTATTTGGATTTTTGCCATTAACATCTTTTCGAATAGTTTGAACAAAATTGGAAGCAGACTAATCGGTCTATATGAAGAGGCTAATGCTGGGTCCTTACCAGGCTTGGGTACCATTATGATTTGGGAAAGTTTCACATTTCTGGGTAATTGCCAGTACGTAAAATGCAATTGCATGTATATAGTAGATGTCGGACTGCAATTTGGAGCAACTCATTAACCATTCTACCTGTAACTTGATCATATCCTGGTGTTTTATCTGGATTTAGATGGACTATAATGGTCAACTTTAGGTCTGTCATAGTAAAACGAAGAGGTTCCGTGGGGAGAACATTAAGTAACCGTCTAAGTTGATGAGTCACTAAGGGCTGGTTTGGCGTAAACACATTTTTTTAAATGTTTTGCGAATGCATTTCCTTTCTCAGCGTCACTTCTAGCCCAGTCACCGTTTGGCAAGCGAATTGGCGCTTCAGCGTTAGTTGGCCGTTTCAAGTTTTTAGCAGCTTTCCACAGTCACAGTAGTCAGAAGTTATGGGTGGTGAAAGGTTTTTCACATAATTTTGGAAAGACCACTCATTTTTGTGCTTGAGAAGTTTTTACAGCTTTTTAGTGCATTCAGTAAGTTGCTTTTGAGGTTGGGTGATCTTTGGTTCTGCCATTCTCGTCATAGTTTTCTCTTTGACTTTAAGAGGGTATCAATCTCGCTGTGAGTGGATTGTAAATGAGTACTTTTTTTATCACTGTTTAAGGTTGTAGTTGAAATTTTAGCAGCCTGAATTAACAGATTGGTAAATGTTTCAACTGTGTGATCAATGTCTCTGCTACTGTTTAAAGAGGCGTTAATATTGAGGTGAGAACTTATGTACTTCCTTTAGGATAGCCAGTTAGTATGCCTGCTTGTGGTATTTAGATAGGGTGCGGTATGGATAGAATTTGACTGAATGGTGAATATACAGGACGAGTGGTCCGAGGAGGGCTCATGTGATGGTTCGATTTTAAATTGATTTCCTTTAAAGTGTTTAGATACGCCGAAATCAATAAGGTGAGGGGTATTTTACGGTGATCCGTTGGCCAGTAGGTGGGATGTCCCGTAGATAAAACTTCAAGATTATTTTTTGTGATGGCTGCGTACAGATTTCTACCTTTTGGGGAAATTAATCGGGAGCCCCAATGAGTATGCTTAGAATTCCTGCCGCTATGAACTTCGCTCCAAGTGTTTTAAAGAAATCTGTGAATTGTTGCTCAGTGACTTTATATTTCGGTGGTCAATAGACAATAGATATTGTAAAATTTCCTACTTTTTCATCGGTAGAGACTGAAGTTGAATGAAGATACTCCTTACAGCATTCTACATTGACATGGTGCTTAATTCTATTCTTTATAAGGATGCCCGTTCCACCACGAGCCTTTCCTTCTGGGTGTTTGGTATCGTAAATTTTGAATCCTTGTATTTTGAAGTTATTTGCATTGGTAAGGTGAGTTTCAGAGATTAGCATTATGTCTATTTGTTGAGTTTCAAGAAAAGTTATTAATTCAAGTCTATGTTGGCTTAAGCCGTTAGCATTCCAGTGACACAATTTTAGTATATTCATTGTTTAGATAAAATTGCTTGGAGCAGCAGAGTTTGGTTTTTCATATGGTCTTGCATCATATTTTGCATTGTATGCATGAACTGATTAATGTTTTGAATGAAATTTTCAAACATTTGTTCTAAGTGGTTGGAATGTAATGCTTTAGATGGTTCCGAATTCACTGTCGTGCTAGTATTTTTGCTAGGCATATTTATTGGTTGGACTTTTTGTTTAACGGGAGGGAGGGATATGATAGGTGTAGGCATTGGAGTAGGTAATGAGTTATGTTCAATTTGGGTGACGAATGTTTTTTTCTGCGGCATCATGTTAGCTTTCATAAGAGTGAAGACTGGACAACCTCTGAAATTCGCAGTATGGTTGCCCCCACAATTGCTACATTTTACCACGCATGTATCTCCTTAACGCTTGTTGCAATTGTTCGAGATATGTAGATCACCATAGATTATCCAAATGCTTGGCAAAGTGCAGTAAGCCTTATTGTGACCAAATACTTGGCAATTTAGACATTGAGGATGACCTTTCCTTTTGTGAGATTCATCTACCGTAATCTTATGATGCAGAAGAAATCTGAGGTTATAAATGGGATGGTTTTCTCCTTCTTTTAATGTATGTAAGTCCGGTTCTAACTCAATTCGATACATTGGGTAAGGGATTTTGTTTCTATTTAGTATATTATACACTGATTTTGCTTTGAATCCTTCTGCTTCTAGAACTTCTTTTATTTCCGATGACTTTATGTTAGGTTCAATTCCTTTCAAAATCACACAAAGGCCTTTGCTACTTTTGAGCTGATAAGTGTAATAGGATTTGTTTTTCACATCAAAATGCTTAACTACTTTGCGAGAGTTGTTTCGTCATAAATTTGTATTTCAGTTTCTTGAATACCCCACTTTCGGATGGGCACTATATGGAAGCTCTTCACACCGATCAATGTTGACAAGTCTTTTACCAGACTAGATGAACTGGGCTCGCGTAAGTATATAGGTGGAGGTTTAAATGTTTTCATTTTGGCACTAGAGTTGTTTACATCTTGGATGCTAGAAAGCAGTTCGAATCTATTTTGGTTTACGGGAGTACTATCCGTCTTTTTTGATAATTGAAAAATAAATAAACAAATTGAAGTTACTTCAAACAACAATTTTGTTTTTTTTTATGACAATAGTCGGAAAAATTAGTATGCGCATAAATGAATGTCTACCACTGTATCAACGGTGCATTTCAGATTTACAAGCACATCTCAATTTTTGCATACCCCTCACAGAAAATTCCCAGCAATTAAGACTCGGCACCAAAACGCTGCAAGAAATCATCCTTCCTGTGGAACAAATTCATTATATTTTATTGCCCGTAACAACAATTCAATCATGGAATAACACCAAACGCCCAAACAATTAGGGGATGTTAGCGCACCGCACAGTTAACCTCACTTGCGCTCGAAGCACTTTGTTTTGATTTGTTTTGACACTTTTGATGGTGGGAACTAGCCTTAATTGCGACATGGCAAATTTCGTCCTCAAATTAGCTTCTAATCAGAGCTATGCAAAAATGTACCGAGAAATTTTATTGCACTTTTATGTCCGTGGCATAAGACCCAAAACACGGTTCCCAACGTCAATGCCTCAACTCACCCCCAGTTCCCAAATTCATAGGCAATTAGAAATTAAGAAAAAAAGGAATGTCCTCGATGTAGGACAATTATTATGCATTGTGGTCTTACGTACACGTTACATCTTCAAAAGGATTTCAATCTGTGATATGAATAAAAATAATTAAATAATTCAAAATCGGATTATCTGCTACGATTCGGAACAATGAACAAACGATTGTCATCCCTGTCACCGTCGTCACTTGCAGACGAACCTACCAAACAAGACCCAGTGCTGTGGCGCTGGAAATGTATGCCAAAGGACCCACAATTCAACTACGAGCGAGAGAGTATTTGAGTAAATGATAAATTTCCACCCATTTGAATTTGAATGGAAAATCCATTTCGGTATACGGTGTGCGGTATATGCGAAATAAAAGCAAGAGTTTTCCCATTGTCCTGCGAGATGGATCAAACGAAACAATACAGAAACCAGTAAAATAAAAAAATAATAAAAAACGATGGCGGCCTTTGTGCCTTCGATGTGATCACTGAGGGATTTGCTGTTCCAAGTTGGCTTTGTTTGATAGAGAACTGGCGGAAAAAGAATGAACAGAATGCCTGTGACAATTATGACAACTTGCCGCTTTGTGAAAAGGACGGATCCTACACACATCAAGGCACCGATAAATAGAACATCAGGTTGAAGGAAGATGCTTTATATATATTTTTTTATTATAATTGCAAGAGCTATCAGAAAAGGTGCTGAATACTATTTACCCTGTGAAATAAGAGTCGAGTTGTGTCATTTGAATGGTGTGAGTGGAAAACTCTTTGAGAGGATCCCAAGAAAATGTCACATCACTCTACTTTCCGCGCAGGTAGGATCATATTTCCAGATATAAAGACCTCTTCTAGAAATTTTTCATTCTGAAGTATTTCGTCCTCAAGTGTCGGTGTTTGTTTAGGGAAAACACTTGACACAGTTTGTAAAAATTGCAGCTATTTGTTGTCCCTCGCATTCAGTATCATCAGTCTTCAAGAAATTCGTTTGTTTCCTTAGTTGTGAAACATTTCGATTGTTATCGTTTGCTATTGTACAAACAATATTGGGGACAGAGAAAATGCAATACAAACAGGTCCTTTCAACTCTGAATGACAACACCAAGGACTTTGCTACAATTCTATCGTCTTCTTGCCCAAATACTCTTGAAAGGGATTGCCTAAGATTGTGAAGTGCTGTAGCCAATTATTCTATTAAGAAATCAGTCAAAAGTAAATTTGAGACTTTGTACTCGACAGCGAATGTACTTGGCTTGAAAATAATAGATGAATTTGCGCATTACCATCAAAATGTTATGCGTGACCGACGCTAGGGAAATAAAATTTCTTGACGTGAAAACGTCTTTATACCTATGCGCGACCGTTTCTGTCAAAGTAATTTTAAACTTCAATAACTCCGTTAAAATATATATAGCGCCAACATATTGGTCTCGTTTTAAAGAGAAAGAGTACAAGTTTGAGCCGGCACTACTTAGATATTCGTGGCAGCCGGATGTCTCGAACGGCGCGTGTAAAGTGAACCCACGATTTTCAACTTTCCGGATTCGACACGTGTCCATAAACAGGATAATATCTCAGAGACTAATTATCCGATACGAGTGTAAAAATAAATAAATATTTGGCGCAACAGCTCTTTAAGTGCCAGGGCCTAGCTTCTCGCAACCACTCATGTTGTGTGCGTTATATTTTTCACACGAATGGAAGGGACCTACAGTTTAATGCCGAATCCGAACGGCGATTTGAGAAGCTTTTTCGAGACAACAATACTCTCGGATGTTTGTCAGACGCTCGCGAGAGGTGGGACCGTGAAAAAACTTTTTGGTGTTTTGTAGGATTCGAACTCGGAACCTCACGCGTAGTGATCCGACACACTAACCACTTACGCCACGGCGCCCACATACGAGTGTACCAAGTGCTTTTTTTTAAGAGAAGTGCATGTGTAACAACTCATCTTAGGTTCCATGTCTCGATTTGAAAAACTCTAGAAGATACTAGGCTTTGAGTTTGAAAATGTCCCGATTTGTTTAACCCCTTAACAAGTAGGGTTCCCCGTAGGCTGCCATCGTTCTAATCTAGTGAAATCCTCATACATATATCCTAGTTATTTCACTCTAACTAATCTAGCAACCCTTAGGATGGAATAAATTTACATAATGGTAACAGCTTTTGTCTCTACATTCATTCGACCGACAGTTACCGCTAGTTACATGTTAACAAACAGCGCCCGCTCTGTATGTTAACATTTTAAGCGTATTCATAACCCCCTTGAGTACGCACAAATTATAAAGAAAAAAAAAAATATTTAAATTCTACGGGTGAGAGGGTTAAAATATCTCGATATATGTTGGCAAAGTAAAACCGGACACAAATGCGTAGAGCATAAAGTTCTGAAAAGAATGACAACGGAAACGTCGGGCCCAACCCAAACCAATGCGCAGTACCGCAGCGAAAATAGGCAACGCAAGCGCGCTCCGACAACTTAGACAACATCTGACGAGCCTGGGTCAAGTATGAATGAGAATTTCGTTGCTGATGAGATGGAGAGTGCAATGGAGATCGACCCAGACCTATTGGATCTACTGGGCATACCCCAAATAATGGCTGGGTCCCAAATTGGACTTGCACCGTGGTTGACAACTACATACTTAAAAAAGATATATTATAAATATATATATTTTCATTTCATTTTACTATACACGATTTAGGTTTTCACGAAATTAACTGCGGCATAATTAGAACATTTACATAATGTCAGTCCAAGTTTTTTTAATTTTAATTTTAAAAGAAACTTATTGAATCTAGTTTTATTTATGTATGACCTATGTACCAGGTCGTAAGTTGTTACAATTGCTTTCTTTGTTCTTGTAATATCTAATTAACATTATGATTTCAGTTCTTCTCCACAATAACTCATCTAATGGAGAGGGCTTTGAATAAAGTACACTAATGGGCTACAAGATGTAGCCTCGGAATAACTCCGGAAAAGACCGACATGATGCTGTTTAGCAATAAAACCAAGAAACCGGAGTTCATCCCACCCAAACTAGACGGTCAGCCACTCTCACTATTTTCTAGTGCAAAATATCTAGGCACGTTTCTAGACCTAAAACTTAGTTGGAAGCTCAATATAGAACATCGGATAAAGAAAGCAAATGTAGCTTTCTATGCCTGCAATAAGACATTTGGTAAAAATTTGGGACTCCGGCTAAGGATGACGCTATCCAATTCTTACCTACGGCGCTATCGTTTAGTGGTCTGCCCTGAGGAAAACGTACAATATCGCCGAGATCAAAAAAGGAAAGAGATCGGCGTGTGCGGGCATCACAGGATCATTGTTCTTGTGATCCAGCACCTGGTCCGCTTCAAACTTCATATTAAAGACTCAGCTATATGCAGCGCAGTCCGGCTCACGAAATCTGGATGCTGAACCACAAAGACGTATAGTCACTGTAAGGTCCTGGAGACGATACCAAATGATCTGGCTGCGTCTTCGACCGACTCCAGAATACCCAAGCTTAGCTTCAGAAAACTATTCTTAACTAAATTCCCTACCAGAGAAGAATGGAAGAACGGAAACGTTATCAATGGCTTTGATATTGGTATTTAAACGGATGGTTCGAAGATGGACTGCGGAATCTGCGCAGGTATCTTCTCCGACCAACTAAATATGATATATCGAATTCTTTTCTTCTACACCAGACTCTGCTAGCGTTTTTCATGCGCAGCTTCTCGCGATTCGGGAAACCTGCCGTTTGTTGAATAATTTCCCACAGGATCGCTATTTCTTCGGATAGCCAAGCTGCTATCACGGCCATTGGGGACATTGAAAGTGCCTTTGATAAAATCTGCTTCCAAAATCTGAAATTAGCCTTAGGAAAAGGCAGGATTAACCCATTGGTGGTGAGATGGATGGACAATATGCCAAAAAGTAGGGCGATAAATACTCAGAGGGGAACTTCAAGCCTTAGAGGAAGGGTCAGCAGATGCTGCCTACAGGGAAGAGTTTTATCACCTACTCTGTAAAACATAATTGTGGACTCTCCCCTGAAGAGACATTGCAATAATGGCAAGAGACAAATTTGTTAATGTCACAGCAGACACAATAAGAAATGCTCTCCGAGTGATGGTGTCCGGAACAAGCGCTCTCCATTAATGCGAAAAAAAAAACAGATCTAATCATCTTCACAAGCAAGAAGAAAGATTTGTAGTTTCAGCCCTTGACACCTTTCGGATCGGAGCTAAAGATCAGCATGAAAGTTAAGTATCTTGATGTGTAATTACCTAGATAGTGAACTAACTTGGAATTTTCATATAGAAGTGAAAATCGTGAAGGCGGACGGCACCTACATACGCAATGGAAGTGGTACTAGGTATTCTGCCATTGAATTTATTTATAAATAAACTGGTGCCATCGACGGCACTGGCCCTCTACTATCTATGGACGTAGGAAAATCCTAGACCTCATGAAAAACGAGATTAGGGAGCTGAATATGCACATGGATCGAATAAAGAGAATGCGTGTTACCGAAAGATATGTGATTGTGATTAAACTCATGGAACAAATAGATATCAATACATCATTGGCATTATATAGATATAAGCCTAGTTAATGAAACATGGTTAAAGAGTAATGATAATTTGTCTAATAGCGAATACAAATGTTATCGATTAGATAGAGACGAGAGAAGGGGAGGCGGTGTCGCGGTAATAGTTAAAAGAACAATAAAGCATAAAGTGCTTCCGGTCTTGAAAACTAAATTTGTAGAAAACCTAGGTATTGAAATAGCATTTTCCAACGGACTTTCAATTAAAATTTTCGCTGTCTGATTTTCTGGTCGTTCTAGCGATGTGAACAGACGCAATGATTTTAGAAATGATATACGCAAGTTAGTAAGCTCGAACGAGATTTATTTAATCGGCGGTGATCTAAATTGTAGGCATAGAAACTGGGGATGCTTAAGAGCCAATGCCTGGGGTAACGTCTTAGAAGACATGAACTATAGGCATCCATTCAGTATCTTATATCCTCCTCACCCAACTTATATTCCCTCTAGTAGTCGGTCTAACCCATCGACATTGGATTTATTCTTAACCAATGCACCGCAACTGATTACGCAGCCTATTGTAGTGAACGAATTAAGTTCTGACCATCTTCCTGTTAAATGTAGCGTCCTTAGTACACGTGTCCGTAATAATAATTTAGTTTATGATTTCAAAAATACTAATTGGAATATATTTAAGAATAACATAAGACTGAGATTAAGGGAAATGCAAGGAGTAGTTCCTGATGCTGTTAATGAAACACAAATTGACGAAGCTATAAACGCATTTACATCTGTAGTTCGCGAGAGTTTGGAGCAATCTGTTCCTAAAAAAGTCAGGTTCTATAATAGTGCTAACGTGCTCCCACCTTATATAATAAAACTTATTAGAACAAGAAATAGATATATATCTTGGTGGACGAGAACACGAAATAGCGTCTATCTTTCGGAGACTAAACTCCTTAACGCATTTATTAAGGAATCCATCGCAACGTTCAGAAATCGAGCTTGGAATAGTAAACTACAGGGCTTAGATAAATCAAGCAAACCTTTCTGGAATAACTATAGTAAAGGTAATCAAAAGAAAACAAAGTCATATTCCTGCATTCAATACAAGTAACACAGTACTGCTTTCGAACTCTGAAATGCACATTCGGAGACTGCAAATAGCACAAAATAAGTTGCTGAAATTAATATTAAGTTTACCATGGTACTTTTCTACCGAAGAATTGCACCGGATTGCTAATGTAGATAAAGTTCCGATCAAAATTACTAATTTACGCGACCGTCACATATCATCCTGCATTTCATCCGAAAACAACCTGATTTCAAATTTAGTTGGTTAAATTATCGCAGAATCTATTTATTTATTCTATTGTATGTATTTATTTATTATTTATTATGTATAATATATTATTTATTATTTATTATTTATTATTAATTATTTATTATTTATTATTTATTATTTATTATTTATTATTTATTATTTATTATTTATTATTTATTATTTGTTATTTATTATTTATTATTTATTATTTATTATTTATTATTTATTATTATGTCTTATATATTCTTTATTATTTATTATTTATTACTTGTTATTTATTGATTATTTGTTAATTTATTCATTGTATTAGTTATTTATCTTCTCGTTAATGCTGTCATATATTTATTATTTTACTTACATCTTTAATCAACGAAGTTTGAATATATTTACTGCATCGGTTCTTACCATCTCCCCTTCTCTCTTTTCAAGTTCGAAATACAAACATTAGCCGTATTTTATTATTACCCAAGATCCATATAGATCACACGACGAAAATAAAACGATCCGGATCTGGATCAACGAAATTATTTTCATTGTGTCTTGTAGTGCGGTTGTGTAACCTACCAGGAATAAAAAAAAAAAATTCTAGATCACGAAATTGATCCTGATAGAAAGCAGGATCTCGTATTGTTGTTGTATTGCATAAAAACCAATGATCCATATGGATCATGAGTGATAATAAAATACGGCTATTATGTACATATGGTATATCTAGTAACGTAGTATGTACTTTAATTTAATGAAATTTTTTAACGTAGCTTTTCCTTTCAAAATATTATGAATGAAACTGTGATATAATTGTAGAAATTGTTAATGAATTTTTCAGCAGTAAGGTAGCTAAAAATTGTGCAATTTTAGTCTATAAGAAATATATTATTCTAGCTACAATAAAGATATCTATCTATCTATCATTGGCATTGGAATGTGTTCAGAAACTTATAGTGCTTACTTCGAAAAATGAAATGACGCTGCTCTGGGTGAGAAGGCACGTAGGGGCTGAGGGTAACAAAAAGGCGAACTCTCTAGCAAAGCAAGGGTCAACCTCTGAGTTCTCTGGTCTGAAACCATTTGCTAAAATTGGCAGGAGAATGGGCGCCATACAAATGCTAGCGCTGATACGATAAATAAAAGCCAGAGAAGAACTGTGGAGAAACCCAGAGAGTCTTTCCGGCTAAGATGGATCCTAGTAGAGAGACGAAAAGGGACCCGACATCATGGTCTGATTCGAAAATCTCTCGAATTATATATACAAGGCCATTGATGCGCCCCTGGCAGCTGACCTCCTCGCGATGAGGGGCGGGCAACGTGACTGGGATGTGCAGATGGGTTAACATATATAGTTGTTCCCATCCATATAAGCCAGTTACGGCTAACAAAGCGCACACCCCATGATGACAAGAAGAAAACGACCGGCCTCGGATATTGCCAAACGTGGTAACCCAGGGCATCCTTTGCCAGGCCTGAAGGGGGTCAGTATGCGAGCGTCTGGTGGTCGGCCTGTCCCGCTCGGCAAACCCGAAAGGGCTACGAGCTTCCTGTCAATGGTCTCGCGAACCATTATGGGGGTCAAGGGCTGAGCGCGCTGTGCACCGATAGGGGCACAGATGGCCTCTCTGAATTTCGACAACGGCATCGACTTAGGATAGGCACATGGAACGTCTCATCGTTCATAGGGAAGGACCTTGAGCTTGTTGGGGAGGTTGTTAAAAGTCGACTAGATATAGTTGGCGTCTCTTCAACAAAGCAGAGAGGTTATAAAACTGTGGACCTTTTGGATGGGTGGAAGCTCTTCCTGTCAGGAGTCGCACCCTCAATGTCTGCTCAGGCGGGAGTGGGGATACTCACAAGTCCCAGGTTGACAGACAGAGTATTGAAGTGGATACCATTAGGAGGGAGAGTTGCGATCTTAAAGCTCAAGCTTGAAAGATCAACTCTGGCATTGGTGCAGGTGTATGCACCGAACCTTCAGTCAGAGAATGCAGCTTTCTTAGATGAAGTTGATGTTGCCCTTGAAAAGGATGCAGATATGGATTCTTTTGTCCTGATGGGTGACTTCAATGCTCATGTAGGTGTGGATGTTATGACATGGTGGAGTGTGATTGGGAGGAACGGTGATCCTGATCAAAACGCGAACGGAGAAAAGTTGTTGGATTTTTGTTGTGAAAATGGCTTATCCATTCCGAACACTATCTTTCCACACAAAGGTATTCACAAATACACATGGTACCGTCAGAGTCTTCAGCAGAAGTCGCTGATCGATTTCTTTGTGGTACCATCGTGTCTGAAGAGAATGGTTTGTGATGTTCGGGTATTGAAAGGGGCCGAACTGTCGACTAATCATCACTTAGTGCTGCGCAAATTGTATCTCAGCGAGAGAGTGCCACCCCTACCAAAGCGTAAACCAAGGATGATCACACGCATACGATGGGAGAGGTTGCAGGACGATGAGATACGGGAGACATTTGCGCGGCAAATACCTGAAAGGTTTGAACGAATTCCAACTGTTCCATCAAATGTAGAGGAAGAATGGCAACTGTTTTCAACAGCGGTTCCTGCCTCTGCGGGAGATGTTTGTGGAGTAAGGCGGCTTGGTGTGGTGGCTGGTGGTGAGAAAAGGACTGCTTGGTTTAAAACGCCCGGAGTTCAAGAAGCCATCAGAGAGAAGAAGAGAGCATTTAAGGTGTGGATTCACTTGGCGAACTCCGATTCTCGAAATCGGTACACTGAGGCGCGAAGAACCTGCAAATTAACTGTGAAAACAGCGAAAGAACAGTTTTGGAAGGAGTTTGGCGAAAAATTGGAACGTGACCACAGATCTGCAAATAAGGTGTTCTGACAGACCATCCGCCGACTCAGAGGAATAAAGTTGAATATCGTTGAAGGAGTTAAATCCAAAGACGGCACACTTCTTTCCAATGAGGAGGACATCTTACGCAGATGGAGCGAGCACTTTTCAGAATTGCTCAATCCCGAACAGGGCACCGAAGATGACAGACCTATTGTCGAGAGTTGGGCGGAAAGTAGTCCTTCGGTAGAGGAAGTAACTTTGGCGATCAAAGCGCTAAAGGTTGGCAAATCTGCTGGTGTGGATGAAATTCGGCCAGAAATGCTCAAGGCTTTAGGTAAAGAGGGAGTGCAATGGCTCCCGCGTGTCATTAAAGTGGCCTGGAAATGCGGTGAAACATCTGGTATTGGCAAAAAGAGATTGCGCCAACTATAGGGGTATATCTCTTTTAAGTCTCCCTGGAAAAGTCTTCGCTAAGGTGCTAGAAACGCGTTCCAGAGCTGCGGTTGAGGACAATTTGGGGGATGAGCAGTGCGGTTTTCGTCCCGGTAGAAGCACAACCGACCAGTTATTCACTCTCAGAATGGTTCTTGAGAAAGCCTGGGAGTATGCCAAACCTGTCTATACTTGTTTTGTAGATTTGGAAAAAGCATATGATATGGTTCCCAGAGGCAAACTCTGGAGTGTTCTGCAGGAGTATGGGATTGATGGTTAAGGGCGATTCAGTCTTTATATACATACTGTAGAAGCTGTGTTCGGATAAACGGTGTTAAATCAATACCCTTCACTGTGGGCGTTGGACTCCACCAGGGGTGCGTTTTGTCACCTCTCGTCTTCATTGTATATATGGATTAGATGTTGCAGCGCAGCCGTGGCGGGGAATGTTTTGAAGTGGGAGACCTAAGAATTAGTCATCTGCTCTTTGCGGATGATTTGGTCATCCTTGGGTCCTCTCAAACCGAACTTCAGCGCGCACTCGAAAGGTTTGTAGCCGTTTGTGATGATGCTGGAATGAAGATCAACGTGAACAAGTCAGAAGTAATGGTCGTTTCCAAAAAAACCCATTCAATGCACTCTGCATGTTAGTGGAGTTCCACCGAAGCTGGTGGATAAGTTTAAGCACCTCGGGGTCTTATTCAAAAGTGATGGGAAGAGCAATGCTGAGTTATCCTGTAGAATTGGTCAGGCTGGATCAATTTTGAGAGAGGTTGGCCAATCTATTATAAGGAAGGCCGAACTTATTTTTCAAGCTAAGCTATCGGTTTTTAACTCGGTGTATGTTCCAACTCTCTTACTTATTTAGGTGGCGCTACAGTTCAGGGTGAACCTGGGCCTCAACTCTCACCTATGGTCATGAAATTTGGGTAGTGACCGAAAGAATAAGATCGCGGATACAAGCTGCCGAAATGAGGTTCCTTCGCGGTGTTGCTGGAATAACTCGTAGGGATCGAGTGCGCAACACCAGAGTACGCGAGGCTCTGGCGATTTCTTGCGACTGCAGCCGCTCGATGTCAAATTTTCTCACCGTATTTTGCTAATTGCGCACTGCACTGGATATCCGAATTCGTACCTTGGCTACAACCAAATATTGGTCCGAGTCTATATTGTCTCCTCGAAATGTTCGGACATCCAACATACTGAATGAGTGCTTTCCATCGATCGCCATATGAACAATTTGGTTGACGGTTATATGATCATTAGATTTACATGTTCCCTTGTCGATTCTGAGGCGAGGGAACCGTGTGTTTGATACTACAACATTTCGACCCACTGCAATTTCAATTAGCCTAAGTCCATTATCGGATGTCTTGTCGTGTAGGCTATGTTTTCCGACTGTACCATCAACGACGCTTCCTTTCCCAGCTTTTCGTTAAAGTCGCTTAGGACGTCATAGCTAGGGTATTGCTCACAGATTTGCTCGAGGAGATCGTAAAAGTCAACTTAAGCGTCGTCATCGCTCTTCTCTGTGAGGGCATGAGCGCATATGTGGCTAATGCTGGAGAATATAGCATGGATGTGGATTATCATGAGATTGAACTAACCTGATTCTATGTAAATCTAATTGCCTCCGAAACGGTAACTCTTACGAATAAAAGTTGTTGCATCTTTTCTGTAGTAAATTTCTTAAACTACAAATCTGATTAATAATACTTTTTATGTAAAAGTGACCGTTAACAAATTGAAATTAAGGAAAACATTTTTAGTGACCTCTGATCCCGCGTAATTTTTTCTTAAATCACGCGGATCGTTGGGGACTTTTGACAATTTGTTTAAAACCACAATATCAACGTTCATACCAAGATTCAGATTGCGGGGAATTTTTCCGTATCGCAATGTTTAATTTCACTGAACTATTCATCAAGAAAGGACGCTCACATACCTACAAATGGAACAAATACACCATTCCATACAGAACAATAAAAGAATGCGCTTATCAATCAACCAGAACATTAAAACAAACACGAAGAGCAGCGATTTTAACAAATGACTTTGCAAGAGAACTTCGAGTTCTTGTAGGTGGTCCATTGGCATGACACTCGACATCAATTTTCATTCACTTCATATTGCCCATCCAGTGTGACGTGTGCGTGCAGACAGCATTCAGCTACTGTAACCGGTCCAAGATTGATTTTCCTTGCAGTATCTGTTGATCTTCAGTGGGATGTTATAAATTGCGGGTGAGCTTTGGTATAAGAAAACCCTGAACATGAGCCTATACGAGTATGAGCGGGAGTGATTGCATCACTAATGAGTTAATTGGAAGGGATACGCCTCAAGATGTCAAAATGTATTCTATCTGGAGAAAATGTTCACTAGCTGTTCATCAAATGATTGTAATTAATTAACTCGATTCGATGTGAAAGATACTGCAAGTTGGTGTATATACTGTAACCCAAGCATGTTTAAAATCGTCTCGCACGTGCAATAATAATGGGACAGGTGAAAGAAAGCTGGAAATGGCGCAGCCTCTACGAGTATACTATTTAAGTACAGAGTGGCCCAGTACACTAGTTATTTTTTGCTGACGATAAAACTAATATAAGTAAGGATCCTACGCAACCATCTTCAAAATAGCCGCCCAAAGAAGGAGAAATGTTCAGGAGATTCGTTCGTCAAGTTAATTAACAATGCTCATGGCCAGCTTCTTGCGTATGATGACAAAACTATGTAGAGGTGACGGCAGTATTGTGAACGACTTTTGAATTAACAATTTCCTCGGCTATTCTTTCCAAGATTCACCCCTAATTGTGAAGAAATGCCAGAAATTACAGTCGAAGAAGTCAGTGAGGCGGTCAAATACTACAAAAAACGAAAAGCGGTTGGGCCAGAGGAGATGCCCTCTGAGTTCTGGAAAAAGATGGAAGACATCGGGATCAGATGGCTTAGAATTCTCATCTCCAAATTCATGAGAGGTGATCCAATGCCAAATCAATGGAGGGAAAGGTAATACGCGAAACTGCTAACGCCATGAAGGTCGTTGAGCGGGTATTAGGTGACCGACTGCGAATAATAATACGGCTGTCTGATGATCAGTGTGGGTAATCGCGGGTAAATTAACCACAGTTGCAACTCAAAATATAAGGATCGTAATGGAAAAACATAATGATTCCTTAAAAGATCTGCATATTGTATTGGTTGACTTTGAAAAAGCGTTCAGCAGACAACCACGAAATTTGATATGGGTGGCGGTACTATAAGGAGGGTTTCCATCAATTATTATTTGCTGACGATCGATCCATCATACGTGAGGATCCTACGTTCCTGCAACGAGCGCTTCACGTGTGGGTGGACGTTTTGGAGGAAAATGGGTATCGCATTAGTTAAAAAAAGACAGAGTACTTGTGCTGTCCGTTCTCTGATCGTCGGGCCTATTTCAGAAATTTATTTGAATGGAACAGTGCTTCACGTACGGTTCACAATGTTGGACGATGTACAAAAAGTATGAGAGCAAATTAACGGGAGCTGAGATGAAGATGATTCGCATGACAGCAGGAGTAACAAAGCTTGATCGAATAAGAAGTTCGAAGATCCGTGGAAGCCTTCACGTCAACAAAAACATCTTATGAAAAATAGAGCGCGACCGGCTCAATTTGTATTTCCGCATTCAAAGAAGAGATCATTTGAACCCAGTTAAAAAGGCAATATCAATAAACGTTCCAACGATATTGGGAGGCAGGAGAAGCAGGCCTATAAATGCCTGGATTACACAAATGCAACGACACCGGCATTTGATAGGCCTCAGTAACCATGTGGTCCAAAATCGGAAGACCTGCTGATATTTTCTGAGGTCAAATATTGAATGCTTTTGAGAAGCTTTGTCGTGATAACAACACTTTTGGATGTTTGTTAAACGCTCGCGAGAGGTGGAACAGTTGAAAAACTTGTTGGTGCTTTTCTGAGATTCGAACATGGAACCTCACGCGACATTGAACGTTCGACACACTAACCACTGCACCACTGCGCTCAATTTGGAGTATGGTGTTGTTGCAATGACCCTGAAAACGAATATGAAGTTTGTTATTTCATCTCCAACTGTCGCTATCTCTAATTCTCTGTGAATGTCATTGTTCCGGATATACCATGGTGTATTCAAGATTGCTCTTAGAATTTTTTTTTAAAAACACTGAAGGATATTTCTATTGCTGGGCTTAGTACAAGCCTAGAGTTGTATAATATAGATCCATAGAGGTTTTAGTGCTTGCTTATATAAAAGCAGTTTGTTATATACATACGTATGCCTAAGTTGGAATATCTTCAAAGAACACAATATATTATTTCCCTGAATCTGTTTTCGAGGTCGTCGTGTTTCCTTTTAACGTGAGGCTTCTATCTAAGATGAGCGTCCAGTATCAAACTCAGATATTTCGCCTCGTTTGCATATGGTATTTGCACTGTGTTGACGAAAATGGGTTAATTGATTACGTTCTAATAAGTAAAGTTGACATGCGTTGTTTTCTCCTCGTTCAGAACAGTACGCCAAACCTTTATCCAAAACTCTTTGGAGCTTCTTAGTTGCTCAACTTAGTTGCTTAACTCAATTATTCTATCCTTTGCCAAGCAGCTGCATCGCCCGCGAACGTGGCTATAGTGGTGCCTTCTTCTTGAGGTATGTCTCGAGTGTAGAGCAGAAATAGAACCGGACCAAGCACACTCCCCAGCAGCGATTTTCTTAAATTTCAAATATTCACTTCCGTGTTTGACTCGGAATAGTCTGTCCACAAATTAGGATTAAAAAATTATATATAACTGTTCCAGAAGAATGTGTCTTAGCGTATACTTAAAGCGTTTGTGCCATATCTTGTCGAATGCTTGAGATACGCCAAGAAAGGTGCTAGAGCACATCTTTTCCCTTCTAATGCTTCCTCAATTTCACAATCACATGAAAACACAAGCGTTTTCACCTAGCTGAGGCATACCTCGCCCTAGGAGAATAACTAAAGGAACTGGCCCTCCAGGTTGGGGGTTGTGCCGTCGGGGTAACGTCCCTACCACATAAAAAAACTATGGTTCCGAAACAACCAAAGCCTCGGATAAGGATGACTCAACTAATGACGACCCCAGCAAACGAAATAAGGATAACGACCTTCGGATCTGCACGTGGAATGTTCTGTCCCCTTACAGACCACGTGCAGCCGAACAATTAGCAGAAGCCCTAGACTGTTATATAGCAGATATTACCGCCATCCAGGAAGTGCGATGGGATGGGCCGGGCAAAAAGAGGATGAAAAACTGTGACATCTACTACAGTGATTGCTACAGAGGCAACAGGCAACGCTTATTCGGATGCGAATTTGTTATACGCGGCTGACTTACGCAAGAATCTTAAGCTTCCGACATGTGACCAAGCGTATTTGACTATCCGGATAATGGCTAAATTCGGTAACATAAGCCTAATATGTGCTCATGCTCCCACGGAAGAAAAGTATTCTGCCACCAAAGATTGTTTCTACGAGCTCCTCGACAAAGCATAGGAGCAATGTCCAATGTCGTAGTTCTCTGGATCTACACGGCTATGAAAAGACCATTCCTCGCATATGCGTCGGTTGTTTGGTGGAAGGGGCTCTCGCTTAAATATGTGGTTTCCTTTTGGGCGAAACTCCAAAGAACGGCTTGTCTCGGCTGCGCGGGAGCTTTTCCGAGTACGCCTGGCTCTGCTCTAGACGCTTTGCTGAACTTACCTCCCCTCGATACTTATATCACTATCAAAGCCATCCATCGTCTAAAGCGGGGCGGTTTGTGGTATAATCCACACTGGATTTTTGATGAACTTGCGCTGCACTTATCTTACGACTCCGGTCTTATGGATGCAATGCCGTCTGATGCAATGACACCAAAACTCCAGCTGATGCGCAAATTCAGAGTCGACTTTCTTTGTGTTCAGGACTGGCTTCGGCCAGAGTCTGAGCCGAGAATTTAATGTAGTCGTATTTTCACGGATGGTTCCAAAACTAGTCAAGGGTCTGGCGCTGGTGTCTTCGTGGAAGTCGACAACATTAGACTTATTTTCTCGTTAGGCAAATATGCTTCTGTTTTCCAAGCGGAAACTTATGCAATCCCAAGGGCCATGAACTATTTTGTGAAGAACAGGTGGAAGGGACGAAGCATTTGTGTCTGAAGTGACAGTCAGGCTGCGCTTACGACCTTGCTTAACCCTTTAACTACTTTCAGAATAATTCGTGAAACCAAAAACTATTTGAACTCGGTGGCAAGGCTTAATTCTCTGCCTCTTATTTGTGTCCCAGGTCACACTGGGATCTTGTGGAACGAAATCTCCAATCAGATTGCTAGACAAGGCTCAGAGGAGGCTTTTCAGGTACCGAACTCGTGTTGTATCTCCCTGCGTCCTCGGTTAGGGCTTCCATTGACGATTGGGTCTCTCTCGAGCACAATTGTGTGATGACTTTCCAGGATGCAGGTTGACTAAGGAAGAAATCAGCGGCATTCTTGCTGTCTCCTCTCAGCGGAAAAGACTGTAGACAGTTTATTGGCGTCTTGACAGGCCACTTCGCTTTTGCCAAGCACCTTAATGTGTTGGGCTTAAGTGATACTACAATCTGCGATGCTTATGGAGAGAGCGACGACCCCGCGAAAATTGTCTCTGTGAGTGTCCCTCACGAGAATACGTCGAAATTTGACGTCGGGCGGCTACAATCGCAAGAGACTACCAGAACCTTTGCCGATCGAGTTTCTTCTAATCTTAATCTCAGTCCTATGCCGCCAACCTTAATCTAAGTCCGCTTAGCCAGAAGAGTTCACATACACCGACTAAGATCGCTGGGTCATTTAGAGCGGATGGAGCCCAACGTTCCCGCTAAGAATGTCTTCGAATCCACCCCGGATGGAAGGGGCAGTAGAGGACGACCTCGTGGTAGGTGGCGCAAACAAGTGGAGGGGGACCTCAACGAACTTGGCGTGCGAAACTGGGGGCCGCTGGCTCGTAACCGTGCTGGCTGGAGAGGTTTGTTGGTTGAGGCCCAGGTCCACCCCGGACTGTAGCGCCATCTAAGTAAGTAAGTATGCTGCCAAAAGCAAATGCGGAAGACCAGTGGCAGCGTTGCCAACATGCCATCAGAGATGCCGCCTCTGATGTACTGGGTTTCTCTCGGCCACCACAACGAAAGCCCTGATTTGATGAGGCGCTGCATAGAAGGACTAGAGCTGCTTACGAGCTCTACGTGCGCAGGAGAAAAGAGGAACATCGACTTCTCAGAAAGAAGAAAAAGGAGCATGAGAAGCGCTCGATCGAGGAGATTGAGAGACTTTATTGCAGGAATGATGTTCGAAAATTTTACCAAAAGGTAAAAAGAACATGCCAGGGTTTCAAAGCCAGAATAGAAGCCTGCTGGGACGAAAATGGTAATATAGTAGTAGAATCGTAGTCGGTATTGAGGATATGGAAGGAACACTTCTGCAGACTGTTAAACGGCGATGATGACCAACATTCCGCTATCAGGCAGAATGATCCATTCAACAGTGACAATGACAGTCAAGATTCCCGTCAACATAATCAGAATGAAGTGAGGATAGCGATATCTAAACTTAAATCCAACAAAGCTACTGGAGCCGATGGCCTTGCCGCCGAACTTTTCAAGGCGTGAGGAGATGAGTTGGTAAGGAGCATGCACTAGCTCACCTGTAAAATCTGGTCGGACGAAAGTATGCCCGATGAATGGAACGTCAGCACCGTTTTCCCGATCCTTTAGAAAGACAGATATAATTGTGAGGTAGTAAAGGATTTTGTCTACCTAGGCTCTATGGTGAGCTCCGCAAATGACATCAGTGAGAGATCGAACGAATAATTGCTTTTGCCAATTGCTCTTTCTATGGGCTGAGAAGTCAATAGAGTAACAGAGCCCTATGTTGAACTACTAAGGAGACCCTCTTTAAGACACTAATCATCCCAGTCCTGCTGTATGGCGCAGAGGCATGGGCTTGTCAAAACCGGATGAGGATGCCCTTGGTTATTTTGGGAGAAAAGTTCTTCGAGCGATCTTTCGTCCTGTCTGTATAGACGGTGAGTGGAGGAGAAAGTACAATGCCGAACTATACGGCCTATATAAGGACATCGACTTAGCCAGAAGAGTTTACATACAACGACTAAGATGGCTGGGTCATTTAGAGTGGATGGAGCCCAACGTTCCCGCCAAGAAAGTCTTCGAATCCACCCCATATGGACGGCGTAGTAGAGGACGACCTCGCAGTAGGTGGCGCAAACAAGTGGAGGTGACCTCAACCAACTTGGCTGGAGAGGTTTGTTGGTTGAGGCCCAGGTCCACCCCGGACTGTAGCTCCACTTAAGAAGAAGAAGAAGATCATGAAGCATTTGCCAAAGCATTTGCCATAGACAGCCTTGATCAAGCTTCTGCATATTGTAAATGCCGCGCTAAGATTATTATACGTTCCAATTATACGTGAAAAGTCGCCGAGGTTATAATGGTTCCAAAGCCGGGAAAGCCTGCAAACAGCAAAAAATCGTACAGACCGATATCGTTCCTGCCGATAGTATCTAAGGTACAATATTTGAAAACCTTTTGTTAAAGCGCCTAGAACCCATTGAAGAAATGCGTTTGATTCCTGACCATCAATTTGACTTCACAATAAAGCATTCCACAATTGATCAGGTTTATAGAATAACAAATGAAATAGAGAAATCCTTAGAATAGAATCTTACCTTGCGAACAGACTATTCCGTATTAAACACGAATCAGACTACACCGAATTTAAGCCAATCGCTGCAGGAGTACAGAAAGGAAGTGTTCTTGGTCCGATCTTGTGCTTACTTTACATTCGAAATATACCACAAGAAGAAGGCACTATCGTAGCTACGTTCGCGCACGATACGGCTTTATTAACGATAGATAAATCAGTCGGGTCAGCAACTGTAAAGCTCCAACAAGCTTTAGACAAAATTTGCGAGTGGACAAATGTTTGGCGTATTGCTCTCAATGGAACCAAATCAAGTCATGCTAACTTTACACATAAAAAAATTAACAGCCTAACCATTTTCATCAACGCAAACGATGTAAAGTATCTAGGAATGACACTAGATGCGAAACTCAAATGAAAGTCGCATGTTAAAAAGAAACGCGACGAGCTTGAAAACAGATTCCAGACAAATGTATTTATTGGCTACTTGGAAGACATTCCAAACTAAGCAGGGTGACAGTAAGATGGTTAGAAGCGGGCGAGTACCAGTCCCCAACGCGTAACACTGTACTACTCTATTCTAGAAGACCATCCGGAAGTCCGCGGGAATATGGAGTCGGAATACTGCTAACAACAACAGCACGCAAGGGCCTAATTTCCTGGCAGCCTCATGGTGATAGGATTTTGTCGGCCAGATTCCGGACTAGAGTACGACGCGTCACCATCATACAGTATTACGCCCCAACGAATAGTTCGTCTGAGGACGAAAAGGAAACTTCTACAACCTCTTAAGTGCCGTCTTCAACACGACACCAAATTGAGACATTGTCATAGTGATGGGGAATTTGAATGACAAGGTAGGCAACGACAACGAAGTGCTCAAACATGTAATCGCGAAGAATGGACTAGGCAATCGCAATGACAACGGCGAAAGGTTTGTGGATTTCTGCAATGCCAACCGCCTTGTGATAGGTGGCACCACGTTTGAACACAAGACCTGCCACAAAGTCAGCTGGCTTTCCAACGACAGGCAAGCAACCTCCAACCAAATTGACCATTTTGCCATCAGCCGCCGCTTTAGGAGTAGTCTCCTGGACGTCCGAAACAGGCGAGGGGCAGATGTGGGGATAGTACGTGTTCACCATCTTATGGTAGCTACCCTCCAACTACGCACTGCTGCAGTTCGAAGATCCCACGACAACACAAGAATGCCCAGGTACAACGTCGATAGACTTAGTGATCCTTCAGTCCGCCAACAATTAAGGGAGCACTTTTCGCAAGGTGTGGAAGCAATCAGCAGCTCACTGCCCGCAACCATTCAAGACCATTGGTGTGCTGTGGAAAATGTTTTTACATCTGGTGCTGAAAGAATTGTCGGTCGATCGCAGGGAAGACATAGGGCGTGGCTTCCGAGGATACCAGGAGACGGATTGACGAACGAAAACAGCTGAAAGCTCGCGTTGCGCTACCCCAGCAGCAGGGAGAAGCGAGCTAGAGTCCCTATATCGCATGAAGATGAGAGAAGTTCAGCGTAGAGTGCGACGTGACAAGCGCAGCTACATCAACGCGCTGGCTACAGAAGCAGAAGAAGCAGCACGAGGGTGTCTACAGAATCACGAAAGAGCTGACAGGTGGTCGCAGCTCCAGCCGATACCCAGTGAAAAGCCTAAACGTTTTCTTGCTAATTTCGGATGAGGACTAGCTCAAGAGATGGAAAGAGCATTTTGCTACGGTTTTAAACCGTGTATTCGCTAGCGATATGCTCCCAAATCAAATTGAGATGCCCGAGGTGAGAAGTTCCCGAATACGCACTACGACTCCCAGTAAAGATGAGATCATTACCGCGATCAAGGCCCTCAAATCCAACAAGACAGTAGGACTTGACGGTATTCCACCAGAGCTCCTACGAGCAGCACCCACAACATCGGCTGAGCTTCTGCTTCCACTTATAGAGAGAGCTTGGGAAGCTGGGAGCTTTCCTAATGAGTGGAAAAAGGGAATGATCGTCAAGCTTCCTAAGAAAGGAAATTTAATGGAGTGCGGAAACTGGAGGGGTACCTGCGTGCTGCCTGCTATAGCTAAGATAATAGCTAAAATCATCCTGGAGCGAATCAAACAACATCGCGAAGACACACTCGATGCGGAACAAGCATGTTTCCGCTCTGGATCCCCCTGTGCCGACCACATCAACAACCTGCGGATAATCATCGAACAGTGTGTTGAATATCGATCGCCACTGCATTTGCTGTTCATCGATTTTGAGAAGGCGTTCGATAGTGTGAACAGGGAGTTTATTTGGCGTGCCTTACGCAGGAGAGGTATTCCCGATAAACTAATTGCTATTTTCAAAGCTACATATGAAGGCTCCAAATGTCACGTTCTGCACAGACGAAGGTTGTCTCTGGAATTTGAGATTCAAAGTGGGGTAAAATAAGGCTGTATCCTTTCACCAATATTATTCCTATTGGTGATTAGCGATGTGCTTCATGTGGCTTTGTCGACGGGAAACGGGGGAATTCGATGGACTCTTACATCTCAATGGAAACATTTGACTATGCTGACGATGTATGCTTACTCTCTCACAGAATTAAGGACATCCACCAAATGACAGCATATGTGGAGAGGGAGGCAGGTGTCATCGGGCTGAAAATGAATACGGCAAGAACTAAAATTATCAGTCTTGGAACTAACTCATCGGCTCAAATATGCATTGCTGGACAACGGGTAGAGAGAGTAGAGGATTTCCAGTATCTTGGGAGTAATGTCTCGACCGGTGGTGGAACCGAACTGGATATAGCCAACAGGATCTTCAAGGCAAAGTCCGCGTTCGGGATGTTGTCGAAAATATGGCAAGGCAATGCAATCAGTTTGAACACCAAGGTAAGACTGTTCCGCTCCAATATTGAATCCGTGCTGTTATATGGATGCAGCACTGCTATCA
This sequence comes from Brachypalpus laphriformis, assembly GCA_945910035.1. Classification (NCBI taxonomy): domain Eukaryota; kingdom Metazoa; phylum Arthropoda; class Insecta; order Diptera; family Syrphidae; genus Brachypalpus; species Brachypalpus laphriformis. Next base: position 161,344,784 of record OX246754.1, on the reverse strand, counting down.
CCAAAAAGCTTCAAATGTTTGTTAATAGGTGCCTGCGCAATATCTTAAGGATTTTCTGGCTCAATCGTATCTCTAACGAACATCTTTACGAGAGAACGGGTCAGGAACCAATAGGCACAACCATCCCACGGCGGAAGTGGCAGTGGATTGGTCACACGTTCCGTAAGGGTGACAGTTCCATAGCGAACCATACTATGCAATGGAACCCTCTAACTCAGGATGGCAGAAGACCTGGCGGTCCGAGGAGAGCATGGCGCAGAACAGTCGAGAAGGAGGCACGGCACTTAGGGAAAAGTTGGGGAGAACTCAGACTCATTGCCAGAAACCGTACACGATGGCGCGTAGGCGTAGTAGAGGCCCTAGGGCCCACAAGGGGATACACGACATAAGTAAGTAAGTAGGGCGACAAGATAAGAACGATAAGTGTGAGATAGAAATTTGATTCTAGCTTTATTTTGAAGCTACATTTATGCCATTATGTGTCTAATAGAACATCATTTAAATGGCTGCCTCGGCTTCGCTGGCAGTGCTTCAAGCGGTCGGTCCAATTTTTGATGACTCGGTCCAATATGTACGGCGTTATTCTGGCAAAAGCGTCTCGAATGTTCGTCTCGAGTTCGTCCAAAGTTGTTGGCTTGTTAGCGTAGACTAAGAACTTGACACAGCCCCAGAGAAAATAATCAACTGGTGTCAAGTCGCATGATCGCGGCGGTCAATTGATGAACGCTCACCGTGAGATGACCCAGTCTCCAAATTTCTCCTCCACAACTTTGAGCGTTTCGTCGCTTGTATGGCATGGAGCGGCGTCTTGTTGGAACCACAGTTTCGATATATCGATGTTCCCGAGCTCTGGCTACAGAAAGTCGGTTAACATCGCTCAATACCTGTGGCCATTGACGGTTACAGTGTCTCCTTCCTCATTTCGAAAGAAATAAGGTGCGATGATGCCGCCATGCCTTAAACCACTTCAAGCAGTCAATCTTTGTGGACGCATTGATGCTTTGTCGAACGCTTGTGGATTATGTTCGCTTACTTACTTACTTACTTAGGTGGCGCTACATTTCTGGGTGAACCTGGGCCTCAACCAACAAGCCTCCCCATTTATCTCGGTCTTTAGCTAATTGCCTCCAGTTGCGCACTCCAAGTTGGTCGAGGTCCCCTTGAACTTGTGCGCGCCACCTACGGCAGAGGGTCTTCTGCTGCGTCGTCCCTCGGGGTTAGATTCGAAGACGCTGCGGGCCGAAGCGTTGATGTCCATTCGCTCTACATGTCCTAGCCATCTCACACGTCCAATATGCAGTTTTTTGACTAGGTCGATGTCGCTGTACAGCTCGTATGGTTCGTGATTGAATCTTCTCCTCCAAAACCCGTCAACGCAAACGGGACCGAAAATCTTACGAAGAATTTTTCTCTCGAAGCGACCAAGGATATCTTCATCCTCTTTTAATAAAGTCCATGTTTCGGCGCCATAAAGCAGGACTGGGATGATCAAGGTCTTATATAGAGTCTCCTTAGTTGTTCGAGATAGGGCTTTACTGTTGAATTGCCTTATAAACCCGAAAAACAGCGATTGGCAAGAGTCATTCTTCGATTGATTTCTGCGCTGATCTTGTTTGTAGAATTTATAGCAGAGCCAAGGTAGACAAAGTCCCTTACTACCTCGAAGTTATAGCTGCGCACTGTGACGTTTTGTCCAATTCGTGTGTATTGGCTTTCCCTTCTTGTTGACAGCATATACTAGGTTTTGCCCTCGTTTATCGCTACACCCAATTCGGCCGCTTCCGCCTCAATGCTCGCAAACGCACCGGTGACAGCCCGCTGAGTTCTTCCAATAATATCAATATCGTCGGCGTATGCAAGTAGTTGTACAGACTTGTAATAGATTGTGCCTCCGGTGTTGGCTTGTGAGTTCCGCGCAATCCGTTCAAGTACAATATTAAAGAAGTCACATGACAGCGCATCACCTTGTCTAAAACATTTTTTGACATCAAAGGTCTCGGTGAGGTCTTAACCGACCTTGATGGTGCAGCGAGCGTTCTCCATCGTCAGCCTGCACAGACGGGCAAGTTTGGCAGGGATGTCAAAAGTAGACCTGGCTCTAAAGATGCTGTCATAGGCGGCCTTGAAATCGATAAGAGGTGGTGAGTATCGATTTGGAATTCTTGGGTTTCTCCAGGATCTGCCGAAGCGTGAAGATTTGATCGATGGTGGACTTTCCTGGCTTGAAACCGCACTGATAGGGTCCAATCAGGTTGTTGATAAAAGGTTTCAGGCGTTCGCACAATATCGCAGAAGAGATCTTGTATGCGATGTTGAGGAGACTGATGCCTCTATAATTGGCGCAGTTGAGGGGTGGAGCTTTCCCTTTCGGATCGCACTAGATATCTTGGGATAATGCTAGATAGGAAACTGAATTGGAAACTTAACATACAGGAAAGGGTCCGCAAAGCTTATAATGCTCTTTTCATCTGTAAGCGGACCGCGGGGAAAAAATGGGGCCTGAAGCCCGCAATGATGCACTGGCTATACATCATGGTAGTCAGACCCATACTCACGTATGGGGCTCTTGTGTGGTGGAAGGCAAGGAATACGAAAAACACACGGGATATGTTGGCCATGGTACAAAGAACAGCTTGCATTGCCATCACGGGTGCTCTACGCACAACACCTACGGCTGCACTCGAGATCTTTCTGTATCTTTTACCATTAGACCTACAAATTAAATTTCAAGCGGGCAATAGTGCGCTTCGGCTCACTAACGTTGGTCGCTTCAGGACTAATAACATAGGACACAGCTCCATTCTCAAGGAATCTTTTCCCGGAATCCCTGACGAATCGGACGATATACTTGGCACCTTAGACTTCGACACACCATACGAAGTACTGTATCCAATTAGAGAGGACTGGCGAAGGAAGACAGTCTCTGTCCATAACGAGATTGCAATGTACACAGATGGTTCTAAGACCAACGAGGGCACGGGGTGAGGTATTTACTCGAGAGATACGAACCTACAGGTGGCCCTGAGACTTCCGGACACATGCAGTGTGTTCCAAGCAGAGGTTCTAGCTGTACTTAAAGCTGCGGAATTACTTTAGATGGGATCGATATCCGATAAGAATATCGCCATCTACATTGACAGTCAGGCTGCGCTAAATGCGCTAGAGTCTTACGTCACCAAATCTGATATAATCAGGAATTGCCGCACAATGCTTAGGGCATTATGTACGCAGAACCGAGTCAGATTATGTTGGGTACCTGGACACTGCGATATTGAAGGCAACGAGCAGGCCGACGCGCTGGCTAAAAGAGGAGCGGGGCTACCACGTAGCGATATAATTGGTAGTATTAAGCCACCAGGGTGCGTGGCCAAGGGAATTATTCGGGATAAAATCATTGACACGGCTAATCTAAGATGGTCAAACATAGATGGTCACAGGGTGTCTAAGACCTTGTGGCCTGTGCTAGATCGCAGAAAATCTGGGGAGATAATCAAGTTAGATAGATCGAGGTTAAGAACAGTGATAGGAATACTCTCTGGCCACTGTCTCCTAAGGAGGCATGCCATGAGACTAGGGTTATCCGATACGGACGTTTGTAGGTACTGCGACGACCTACATGTCTCAGAGGATATAACTCATATACTCTGTGAATGTCAAGGAATTGCCAGGACAAGGCTAAAGCATCTTGGAAGATACTTCTTCGATAACTTGAAGAGGTGAGGTCCCTAAACCATAACAAGGATCTTTTCAGATTCTGTAGGGAGATTAATTGCTTGGGAGAATGGGTTTAGGTCTTCTGCCGTGAAGGTTCCCTAGGGATCGCGATGGGCCCACTTTGGTGCCTAGTGTTTTATGATAACCTCATAACCCTACCTAACCTAACCTAACCTAACCTGAGGGGGTCTCCTTTCTTGTGGATCGGGCAAATGATGCTGAGGTTCTATTCATCAGGCATGCCCTCGTCTGAACAATCTTAGAGATGAGTTGGTGTATGCACTCTACCAATTCATCCCCAGCTGCCTTGAAAAGTTCGGCCGGTAAGCCGCCAGGTCCAGCAGCCTTGTTGAATTTTAGCTTGGATATTGCTATCCTCACTTCGTTTTGGTCAGGTGGACGGAAAATTTTCGAATTATGTTCGCTCCAATAATGGCAATTTTGCCTGTTGACATAGCCGCTCTGCCAAAAATGGGCCTCATCCGAGAAGTTTGACTCTCTGGCGATGCCCAATTCAGCTGATCGGCGCCGAATCGACATTTCTTCTTCTATACTGCCCGCTACGGCGCCATTTCGCACCAATCTCTGTCTGGTTGTTGGAATTGGAAATTACAATTGGAAGAAGTATCTTTGCTATCTGGTCACCCTTTACAACAAACTGCTTTTATGCAAGCAAGTGCTTAAACCTGTTTGGACGTATCGTATACAACTTTGGGGTTGTGATAAACGAAACAATAGAGATATCCTACAACTTTTTCAAAACAAAGTGCTAGGAGTCATAGTAAATGCCCCATGGTATATCAGAATCAATGATATCCGCAGAGAATAAGGAGTAACTATCGTCGATGACGAAATAAAGAACTTTGTTCGAAAACTCCGTATTCGTCTTCATGCTCATTGCAGCAACGGTATACTCCGAGACAAATCTTGTGCGCCGACTACAATGTAGATATGAATGCGTTCAATTTAGCAGTGCAGGCGTTGCTGAGGTCATTTAGATCGTGCGAGAAGTTTTCACTCAGGATGAAGTGACTAATGGTCTCTTCTTCCTCTTCATCCCTACAGCTTCTGCAGAAATCGTTGTAGGGGACGTCTTGTCTTTGGACATGTCTTCCTATCACGCAGTGACCGACGAGAATGTTTGCTATTTTGGAGAGGGTTCCTCTCTTGTGATTTAGGAGTCCGATTGACCTAGATTTGTTAAATGTTGGCCAAATTTGTCTGGCGAGGTTGCCTAGATTGGCCTATATGTTGCCATCGGTGATTAGCGGTGATTTTCCGCGTCGGTTTGAATAAGGTACTTACCATAAGACGTTAGCTCTTCGATGTCGATAATGCTTATTCTGTCTGCACCAAAAGAGGCTTGTCCGGTATGTCATAGTGCTGGTACCCAGCAAATGGTGAGTTTGTACTGATCAGCTATCTCATTAAGAGATACGCGGCAGTCTTACACTGCCTTGGATGTCTTAGTGGAGTGCTGTATGCGAAGGATTTGATGGCTGCCTGACTATCGACGCAGATAATAATATCCGATGTTGATAGTGTATTAGCCGCTAGTCAGTCAGCGGCTTGACGAATAGTGGTAACTTCGACTTGAAAAACGCTGCAATGGTTTGGAAGGTTAAAAGAGAGGTGTATTTCCAGGTCTTCTCAGAATATTGCGGCACCAACTCCGTCCTTGGTTTTGGACCCGTCCGTGAAAATTGACTGCGATTCGTTGTATAGGACATCGCGTTGCTTCAACTCAGTTTTGTCCGGTATTGAGCGAATGTATCCCCTGTTGAAGTCATATTCAGTGGGCAGGTGGGCAGTGGAAGTGGGGAGATGACGGTGCATCGAAAGCATTTTGGCATGTCCCTTGTGTTGCTCTTTCCACTGCATGGAGCCTCTCAGTCTTATTGCCGAGCTGATAGCCAATTGTTTACTGACGATGTCGATCGGGAGTAGGTGAAACATGATTTGGAGCGCCGCTGTGGGAGAAGATCTCAATGCACCGGTAATGCTGAAACATGCAACTCGCTGAGTTTTTTTTCATTATGGATAGGTTGGACTTCTTCTCCAGGGCGGGCCACCATACCAGTACTCCATACATAAGAATCGGTTTTATTACCGATATGTATAGCCAGTGCATGATCGTTTGAAGGCCCCACGTGTAGCCTACTGTCTTCTTGCAGATGTATAGGTCAGCCAGTGATTTTTTGGCGCGTTCGACGATATTCTCTATCCAAATCAGCATGCGGTCAAGCTTTAGGCCTAATTAAATAGTGCTATTTCAAAGAGTGGACCCTCTTAATTTTGGTGAAGAGGGGTCAGGGAGCTTGTGTTTTCTTGTGAAAGGAACTAGTTCGGTCTTCGTTCGGTTAACGGAGAGGCCGCATTTGTCAGTCCATCTGACTAGTTCGTTGATGGCAGACTACATTATATCGGCCAGCGTCTGCGGATATTTGCCTTGTAATAGAATAGCAACATCATCTGCGTAGGCAATAACCTTGCATTCAGTTTTTTTTCGATTTTCAGAAGGGCTTCGTTGAGCACTAAATTCTATAGTAGTGGAGTACACCCCCTTGAGAGACTTGAACATGACAGCACTCCATTTTCGTACGATGCGATGCTTCCGTTTCTTGCACCACAAAAGAAACTAAATCGGTGACTATAATTCCAAATATATGTTGTGCCTGAGTTCCTTCCAAATTGTTATTGCATAACACTCTGTTTGGATGTTGCAACACAAAAAAAGGGACAACATTTGTTCCTTTTAGGGTAAGTAACCACATCTCTCATAAAGCATACCACTTGTCGCATTAATTTTATTGTTGCAATTACTCTTCAGATGCATTGTTAGCACTGCGCAGCCGAGATTTATATCCTTTGTATCGAAAATAAAATTTTAAATAAACTTCCTTCCTAAATGGGCAATTAAGCAAGAAATGAACTCCAAATTACACCACAATTGTGACATAAAACCACATGTTCACAACTCAATTCGCCGTCAGTTGTCGCTAACCCCTCTCAAGGGCTGTTATCCTAAGTGGTATGTTTGGTACATGATTCGCATATGTTGACAATACCACTGAGGAGGGTAGTGTTCTCTTAATACACCGATTCGATTGTGCTCTGGTGTCCACTCATTTTGGGAAAATTTCCTGGGAGGATTAAGGATTCATTCGATATCTTCCATCTCGAAAAGAAATCGTTGATCAATATCATGCACATTTAAGAAAATCCATATCGACGAAGACTCAGATTAAATCCTCTGCAGATCCTGTATCCTGAAACTAGACCAAACGATAATGTTCCACTCTACTTTAGTGCCTAAACATCGACAATCCTCAAAAGCGACCTTTGTTCCAAGCGACTAATCTACAAATCCGAGTCCTAATCCGTCTCATGAATTGAGACAAAAGCCCGAGAGTAGGTACTTGAGAGATGACAATGTCAATTTGTATGCACAATGTCTAATCTGATAATCAGTGCAAACATGTCCTTTGTACGCATTGTGCTTAGAACAATGCCAACAAAATAGTTTGCGCCAGGATAAGATTAGAGTTGGCAGTGGGCGAACCGAATGAAGCCACCAGCAGGTAGGAGCACAGAGAAATTAGAGCAGGTTTTCTCTCTTCTCTTCTTTTTTTTTATCACGTACCAGAGTACAAATCCTGGACAATGTTTTTTATTATCCTGCAAAAGGGACACCGAAAAAAGAAGTCAACCCCATCCAAAATACACATGTGTCCTGGCAGTGATATAGAATTGTGTAAGGTAATAAAAATTAAAATTTATTGCAATATAAATTATAGAAGGTCCTGTCACAACACCAAATGAAAGAAGGCGCACGTAACGTATCACATGCAGAATGCATCGAAACAGGGAGAACAAAACTTTCGAAAGGGATGCTGCTGCTGCCCGCCCCTGCTGTGTGTCGTAGTTTCAGAGTTCTAAAACACAAACTGCGTTTACTATTTGATTTGTAGTTTTGCTAAATATTTATTGGTACCTGTTTTGGTTGGGTACAGGTACTCCAGCAAATAAGGATTCAATGGCGGTCAATGGATAGTAGAGCGGTTTTTGGTGACGCATATTTCATATTGTGTAAAGACAAGACGCCTCGAAGGAGTGGATATTGTCTAATGCTGGCGCCAGACAGGACTTAGGTCTGTCACACTAACGACTTCCTCGAACAATGTCAGTATTCTAGGGCAACTGAGTGTGGTTCCTTTTTCTTTTGGTTTTCTTGACGTAATCCAGCTGATCCTCGGAGGGTATTGTTCTGGAAAAGGAGTGCATTTTTGCATTTCACTATGCGCCAGATTTTACGGGAAGGTCCTTTTATTATTTATGGGCGTTTTACAGTTGCTCGATTGTAAATCAAACAATCGTTGAGCAAACATTATAAAATTGGGAAGAACGAGTTCAATTGCTATTGTGGGCAACTACTGTTGATAATTCGAGGTATTTTAGGTCGGTGAAGATTTATAGAGGCAATTATGTTTACCGCCGCTGTTCGTTGCCTATTGGAAGTTGGCTGTGATTATAGTATCTTATATTGTTCGATAGCTCCTTTTGTATTAGTAAGTTTAATGAAAAAATAAACTCGGTTTCAATGGCTATAACCTTCTGTGTGTTCCAAAATTTTGCCAGGATTTAGAGCAGAGGTATAGTATGGTACGTACACTCATGTTTAACCACTTGATAATAATAATATATAAGTATTCATGCTAACAGTCTTCTCGGAGAAGGACCTTCTAAATCCTAAGTCTGGTTGTAGGTTTTAGGGTTTATGTTATGTTGGTTGTCTTTGACGCCATGGATTAGATTATTACATTAGAATACTCAGCAACTTATTACATAAAACCAACCGGAGCTTCTGATAATGCGATGGATGCTCATGACGCCTAAGGACACCAAATCGCGGAGGATATCAAGGAAGGGATCTCTAGATGGAGCATTCTTTTGCGCGACTGAGGTGGGCATATACATAGGAGGTAAAGAATGGTCTTCTCCTCCTCTTTCTCGTCCGTACAGCTCCTGCAGAAGTCGTTGGAGAAGAGGCCAAGTCTTTTGGCATATTTGCCTATAGGACAGTGTCCAGTGAGGACACCGATAACGCAGCTGATCTATGATCGCTTTAGCTTAACCAACCCGGCGAAACATTTGTGGTCCAGCTTAGGCCAGATCTGTTTCAAAATGTGACACTTTGAACCGTTCTCCCACCTGTAGTTGGTCTTGCTAGTAGCGCTCAGCTTTAGTAGATGTTTACATTTAACGAGGAGCGCACCTAGGGCTTGCCTAGCTGGCTGAATCCTTAGGATTGTATCTGTCTGCCGTGCTCGTCCGCCCTGCAGTTTCTTGGAATGTCCCTGCGGCCTGGCACTCAGCATAGGTAAATGTTGAACTGCTCAGTCATCTCCGTAAGAGACAAACCGCAATTTCAGGCGGTCTTTGAAGTGAAGAAGCATGATTTTAGGGACTTGATTGAGTGTTAGTGAAAATGTTGATATCCCTGACAAATAGTACATTACGTTTCAGCCAGAACAGGGTTTCCTTAATCGCCATGATTTCCGCCTGAAAAGCGCCATAATGATCAGGAAGGCGGAAAGAGAGTGTAGTCCGTATTTTCATGGGTGAAGATGCGAAGATCAAGGAATGAGGAATGGCCAGTATGATAACTAAACCAGTGCGAGGAGGATGGCTGTAAATCTTCAATGCTTTCGTAGAACACTGTTCGTCTATTGAAAAATATACTCATGACTTTTGTACGCTAAGGACCTAGAATGACGGTTGTGTATCTGATTCAGAAAGGATTACCTCCATTCTTGATCCGTGATTGGGTTGGAAGTGCAGCTATGCAATTGCTGGGCTGTGTTGGGGCTGTGCTAGGAGTTGAAAGGGTTTGATCCTGCAACATCGATTTTTTAAGAGTTTTTATTTAGCTTGATCAACTTAAAGCTTCTTCGAATCTTCCAACAGAACTAGTATTTTCTCATATTTTTACGAAATTTTTCACTTAGAATCTGCCGGTCTGACTCTACTTCGTCCACCAGTTGCAGCCAGTTTTGGTTTGAAATACAACATTTGCTCCTACGGGATGCCGTCAAGGGGATTGTCAAAAATAAGAGAAACGTTTTGCTTTTGGATACACTAAGTCTGTATGACTAAGCGGATATCATAACCACTCTGGTGATGGCAACAGCTTCCATTTTACTCGTAGTTATTATATTTCTAAGACTTAGTAGCAGGGTCTGTACTCCTGAAAACTGTCAGTCAAGAAGCGTTTTTTATCAAAATCGGATGTACTACATACATACATACCATATATTATGTATATACATTTTCAATGGCCCACTTAACCTTCATCAGGTTCGCGGGGTCGATTACTATCAGTCATCGATTCCTAAATTATCGCGGGAATCCCTAAATGGCTCCAGAACAGATGTCGGAATATGACCCCAATGTACCCTAACCGCTCCACCTGATTCAATGAGACTCCAATAATATGTAAAGTGCATTGAATGCTCTGAAAACGACCACCACTTCCGATTTAATCACGTTTATATACATTTAGGCTGAATTATTATACAAGTACATATGGTACATAGTGTGGGTGGCTCGGCGGGTGTAAACTAGAGTATGTCTCAAGAAACAAAAAAAAAGATTCTCGAGATTTTAGCTTTTATAATTTCCAGCTTTTGCTTTCGAAATTTGGTCCGAACTATTATAGATTTCATATATTCGCAAAGTAACGATTCTTTGTCACTCTTTTCAAGAAATACGAATACGTTGCGTAATTTCTTTGCTTCCGCATTTTCGTCTTTTGGAGTTGCGAATCTTTTTTCTTTTAAAACTCTAAGGGACTGAGAAAATGCATGGATCTAGAATGTTATACAATGAGTGAGCACGCGTTATCAAATTTTGTAAAAACAGCTCGTCCTCTTTTTCAAAAGCTTCTGCTCGATTAGTTAATTCAAGTGAGCCAAACCTAGCATGCCTGTAACAATATGCTATCGAGACCCTTTCTCAAGCCCGAGAAACTAGTAGAATCGCATCTACTTACTTACTTACTTAAATAGCGCTACAGTCCGGGGTGGACCTGGGCCTCAACCAACAAACCTCTCCAGCCAGCACGGTTACGAGCCAGCTGCCTCCAGTTGCGCACGCCACGTTCGTTGAGGTCCCCCTCCACTTGTTTGCGCCACCTACCGCGAGGTCGTCCTCTACTGCGCCGTCCATCCGGGGTGGATTCAAAGACTTTCTTAGCGAGAACGTTGGGCTCCGCTCTACATGACTCAGCCATCTTAGCCGCTGTATGTGAAATCTTCTGGCTACGACGATGTCTTTGTGTAGGATGTATAATTCGGCATTGTACTTTCTCCTCCACTCACCGTCTATGCAGACGGGACCAAAGATCGCTCGGAGAACTTTTCTCTCAAAATAAGCAAGGGCATCCTCATCCGGTTTTGTCAAGGCCCATGCCTCTGCGCCATACAGCAGGACTGGGGTGATTAGTGTCTTATAAAGAGTTACCTTAGTAGTTCGAGATACGGCTTTGCTACTCAATTGCCGTCTTAGCCCATAGAAACAAGGATTGGCAAGAGTAATTCTTCGTGTGATCTCCCCACTGATGTCATTTGCGCAGTTCACGATAGAGCCTAGGTAGACAAAATCCTTTACTACCTCAAAATTATATCTCTCTGTTTTGGCGTTCTGTCCAAGACGCCGATGTTGGGTGTCCTTTTTTGTAGACAGCATATATTTTGTTTGCTTTCATTGACCGCTAGACCCATCTTTGCTGCCTCGATCTCAATACTCGTAAATGCCCCATTGACGGCCCGCTGAGTTCTTCCGATTATGTCAATGTCATCGGCATAAGCGAGTAGTTGTACAGACTTGTAAAAGATTGTACCTCCGGTGTTGGCTTGTGAGTTTCGTACAATTCTCTCAAGTACTATATTGAAGAGATCGCATGATAACGCTTCGCCTTGTCTAAGACCTTTCCTGACATCGAACGGTTCGGTGATGTTCTTACCGACTTTGATGGAGCAGCGAGAGTTCTCCATCGTCGTTCTGCACAAACGGACGAGCTTGGCAGGGATGCCAAGACTAGACATGGCTCTGTACAACTCGTCTCTATACACGCTATCATAGGCAACTTTGAAATCGATTAAGAGGTGGTGCGTATCGATTTTGTATTCATGGGTTTTTTCCAAGATCTGCCGTAGTGTGAATATTTGGTCAATGGTGGACTTTCCAGGCCTGAAACCGCACTGATAAGGACCTATCAGGTTGTCGACGATCGGTTTTAGGCGTTCACATAATACGGCAGACAGGATTTTATATGCGATGTTGAGGAGACTTATACCTCTGTAATTGGCGCAGTTCAGATGGTCTCCTTTCTTCAGGATCGGGCAAACGATGCTGAGGTTCCATTCATCGGGCATACTTTCGTCCGACCAGATTTTACAGATGAGCTGGTGCATGCTCCTTACCAACTCATCTCCTCCTGTCTTGAAAAGTTCAGCGGCAAGGCCGTCGGCTCCAGCAGCTTTGTTGGATTTGAGTTTAGATATCGCTATCCTCACTTCATTCTGATCGGGTTGACGGGAATCTTGACTGCCATCGTCACTGTTGAATGGCTCATTCTGCCTGACAGCGGAATATTGGTCATCATCGCCGTTTAGCAGTCTGCAGAAGTGTTCCTTCCATATCCTCAGCACCGACTGCGATTCTACTACTATGTTACCATTTTCGTCTCTGCAGGCTTCTGTTCTGGCTTTGAAACCCTGGCATGTTCTTTTTACCCTTCGGTAAAATTTTCGAACATTATTCCTACAATAGAGTCTCTCAATCTCCTCGATCGAGCGCTTCTCATGCTCCTTTTTCTTCTTTCTGAGAAGTCGATGTTCATCTTTTCTCCTGCACACGTAGAGCTCGTAAGCACCTCTAGTCCTTCTATGCAGTGCCGCTTTGTACGCCTCTTGTTTTGCTGCATGTGCTTGCCGGCATTCCTCATCAAACCAGGGGTTTCGTTGTGGTGGCCGAGAGAAACCCAGTACATCAGAGGCGGCATCTCTGATGGTTTGTTGGCAACGCTGCCACTGGTCTTCCGCATTTGCTGCTGGCGGCATAGGACTTAGATTGAGATTAGAAGAAACACGATCGGCAAAGGCTTTGGCGGTCTCTTGAGATTGTAGCTTTTCGACGTCAAATTTCCTCACAGTATTTCGTTGATTTCGCTCCGTTGTGGATATCCGCATCCGTACCTTGGCTACAACTAGGTAGTGATCCGAGTCCACGTTGGCTCCTCGGAAAGTCCAGACACCCAGAATACTGGAAGAGTGCCTTGCGTCGATCGCAATGTGATCGATTTGGTTGACAGTTTTTCGATCAAAGGAGAGCCATGTTCCTTTGTGAATGTCGAGACGTGCGAACCGCGTACTAGCTACGACAAAGTTTCGCCCCGCCGCAAAGTCGATTAGCCTGAGTCCGTTGTCGGATGTGTTGTCGTGCAGGCTGTGCTTTCCGACCACGCTACTAAAGACGTCCTCTCTTCCTAGCATTGCTCATACGTCTTGTCCAAGAGCTGGTAGAAGTCGTCCTTTGTCGCGTCGTCCTTCTCCTCATGAGGGGCGTGAACGCATATTAGGCTAATGTTGGCAAATTTAGCCTTGATACGGATAGTCATGAGGCGCTCGTTTACATGCCTGAAACTCAATACTTCTTGCCTAAGTCAGCCTCCAATGACAAATCCGCACCCGAATAGACGCTGACCTTTTTGTCTGTAGAAATCGCCGTAGTAAATGTCGCAGTTTTTCATACTCCTTTTGCCCGGCCCATCCCATCGCACTTCTTGGATGGCGGTAATGTCTGCTTTGAGACAATCTAGGGCCTCCGCAAGTTGTTCGGCTGCACGTGGTTTGTAGAGGGACCTAAAATTCCACGTGCAGACACGAAGATCGTTGTCCTTTTTACGTTTGCTTGGGTCGTCAACAGTAAATTCATCCGTATCCGAGGCTGTTGGTTGCTTCGTAACCAAAGGTTTTTTACGTGGTAGGGAAGTTAACCCGACGGCACAACCCCCAATCTGGAGGACCAGATCCTTTTTTTTTTACCCCTAGGACAAGAGGCCGGATACACCGATGTCAGTAACCCACTTCGGGGATATGAGCGCTGCCGTTGACCCATTAAGGGTTCATCCGCCACCATCTCTTTTTCAATACCCTGACGTAGTATTGAAAATCCTTACAGACCTCAGCTTCAAATATGTTGAAGTAGCTCCGGTTAGGTTTCCGCTGGCCTGTAGACGTCACCGTTGATTCCATCGCGAGAATTCATCCGCCGCACGTCCTCCTTCTGAGGACCACTTGTTAGACTTCTGAGACGCATATTTCAGCCGATCAGGTCAACAAGAGATGCCTCGTCCGGTTAAACATATGCGCGCTGAAGTTCACCCAGATGTGCTTACGCAGGTCCGAGTGTTCAGCTACCCATATATCGTCAGACTCAGCATACGCTCATCGTTAGTTCACTATCGGATAGCTATCCAGCGGGCACCGCGAGGAGGAGATGATGCGATTTTGCCACGCCAGAATCCCATCTAACAAACTTATATTATGCTGGTCAAAACCATCCTCAACATTTTTAATAATTTTTAGCACTTGAAGCTTTCTGAATTGTTCCTTTAAGGATTTTATTATGTCCTGGTCCATTGGCTGTAGGACAGCCGTTGACTTAAGTGGTAAAAACATAAGCTTGATGTTAGAGAACCCATTAAGAAAAAATATGAAGCTTTCAACGATTTTATTAGGAGCATTTTGAGGTCTCGCGTCGCTAGGAAGTATTCAGGTATCGTTTGCATAGAAGATCTCACCAAATTCTCTATCTGCATCTGCTGTACTTTCATATGGAAAAAACAAAAGCTGCCCCAGAATGGACCCCTGCGGAATACTCGACAGCACTGGGAATGATTCTGACTACTCAAAGTGTATAATTACAGACGAAAAACGTTTTTGTAGGTGGTTATAAAGTAATCGAATGTGGGGGAGTTCAATTTTATAAGTTTTAAAATCAAACCTTTATGCCAGAGGGAATCGAAGGCTTTCTCAAGGTCAACATCCAGCACAAAAGTACACTTTTTATTTCTTAAGTTTTGGGTGATTTTGTTACATAATAGGAGTGTCGCATATTCCATTAAATGTTCTTTCCTAAATCCGAACTGCGTTTTTGGAATCACATTTGCTTCTTCACAGAAAATGTTAATGTGATTAGCTAATATTTTTTCAAACAATTATCCTATATTTGAGAGCAAGGATATGGGAAGATACTCTTTGATTTCTTTAGTGGACTTTTTTTTCGCTACTGCCAAAAGATGAGAAAGATGATATGGCGAAAAAGTTGTGATGGGGACATCATTTGGCTAGCAGAAAATTCTGTAACAATGGAGAGCACTTTAATGGTTAAATTATTGAACCTAGCCCAGAATTGACGATTTCTGAGGAAACAGTCGCTGCTTCATCGCTTACCTTTCCACCAACGATATCATGTCGTCTTCGAAAGCGCTGAATCATGGCTGGTTAGCAGATGAAATTTGGTTTTCCTAATTGCTTTGCAAATTCCCCCGCCTTACCGTGCAATAAATATCCACTAATTGGAATATTTGCAGTTCTTTGGGCTTTGAACCAATTAAGCAAAGCGGCTTGGATGTCTGGATGATGATTGGACCTAACTTACTCTTTCACTAGAGTACTTCTTTTTGCTCCAGACGGTAGCGGATGAATACCTTAAATGGAGTCAACGGTGGCGTCTACAGTTCCAGTCAGGTTGAACTTAGTGAACACTTTGCACGAGCTGCTTCGACATATTTTGATCACACGTCGGTAACGAATTTCCAATGTTAGCCAGAACCCAACGGCAGCGCCACTCCCATAGTGGACTATTAGCATCGGTGTACCCGGCCATGCGTCCTAGGGATATAACACAAGGAACTGGTCCTCTAGGTTGCAGGTTGTGCCGTAGGGGTAATTTCCCTACCGCGTAAGAAAAACATTGGTTCCGAAACACTTGACGATCCCAGCAAACGAAATAGGGACAACGATCTCGATATCCGTAAGTCGAATGTTCGGACCCTTAACAGTTCACGTGCAGCCGCACAGTTAGCAGAGGACCTAAACTGCTATAAAGCAGATATAACCGCCATCAACGATGGGATGGGCCGGGTAAAAAGAGGGAAACTATGACATCTACTACGGTGATTGTTAAAGAGACAACAAGCAGCGATTATTCGGATGCGGATTTACTGTACGCGACAGATCAGGCAAGAAGTCTTAAGCCTTCGACACGAGAATGAGCATATTATGACTATCCGCTGCTTCAATTCAATTGGGTTGTTGTTTATTTGACAATTAGAAAGAGAATGAATGTCCCCTACATGTACAGGTACACTACAAACTATTCATAACCAAAGTGGCTACAGTTAAAACCAAAATATATTTACTTTAAAGAGGATATTACATCATTTCCCCTGTCTTAATTCAAAGTTAATTGATAGTGCAAAATGTTAAAGTTATGAACCCAATTTTAAATGAACCATTAAAAAGTTAGAGCATGACCACACCGATTGTTGGAAATGAACACGTTTTTGCTTAAGTCTCTCTGAACGTCTCACGTTTGCTGGTGGTGTCTTAGCTGTAGGATCTCGCATCATGTCCGTAGCTCCGCATCCCGACGTCGATGCTTCTATGGACTCATCCGACCGCCAATCATCATCAGGTGCGTTGCCGGTTCCCACGCCGACCAATCTTTCGGACCCGTCCTCAGTCTGTTTAAAGAAATATGGCTTTCACCAGAAAATCGGTTAGAATTACTTTCGACGGAATACCAGCCCAGCTCTGGAGCAACTGGAGCCGCGGAAGTTGATGGTGATTCTATATGGTGCCTATCCCGTCGCATTTGGTTTTGATGCCGTCTTAATATACCATTGCCTGTCTGCACTGCATAAAGGTTATTTCCCAAGACTTGCACTATCACTCCTCTTTCCCACTTCTTGGACTTTAGAAACTGGCATACGAAAACACCTTGATTAACTTGAAATTTGTTGGACCGAATGTGTGGGCTTCCCTTCCGTTTCGAAATAAACGTTGATAATACATAGCGATGCTGACGCCCATGAAGAAACTCTGAAGGTGATTTTAAAGAAATCGTATTAGGTGTTGCCCTATAAGTTGACAAAAAAATGTTGATCGCCGCATCTGTACCATGACCATCTGCTACAACTTTCTCGAATGAATGTTTAAAGGTTCGCACGAACCTCTCCGCTTGACCATTAGAGGCCGGTTGAAATGGTGCAGTTCTCCAATAATGAATTGAATTTTTTTGACAAAAATCAGCGAACATTTTAGCTGTGAATTTGGGTCCGTTATCTGTTACCAAGGATTTTGGAAGACCCTCAATTGAAAAAATTGTGTGAAGTGCTTTGATAGTGCTGGCCGACGTTACCGAAGTCATGGACACGACGTTTGGGAATTTGGAATAGCTGTCCGCGCAAATTAACCACATTTTGTCCTGAAAAGGACCGGCAAAATCTAAATGGACTCTCTCCCATGGTTCTTCCGCTGGTGGCCAGCTAATAAATTCTCTCTTCGGATCCGCTGCTACCTCCTGGCAAGTACTGCATCTCTTGGCTAGGTCATCAATTTGCTTGTCCATACCGGGGAACCACACATACCGACGTCCTAGCTGCTTCATCCTAGAAGCTCCCCAATGTCCTTCATGGAGGTGTTTGAGCACTCTTGACTTCTGGTTTTTCGGTATGACCGCCCTGTCATAATCGGAACTGAGCACAATGACATTATCGCAGTGTGTTAAAGCGAGTTTGCGATCAAAGTATGGTTTTAAGTGACTTTCGTTTGCGGGCAATGCTTTTGGCCAACCAAGCTTGATATATTTTAATACCTTCCTAAGAGCTGCGTCTTTTAGTGTGTACTTGGCTACGGCGGCCGCATTAGTCTGTAAATCCTCTGCTACGTCTTCTACTCCGATGGCGTTAACTTTCAAGCAATCGTCTTCACTTTTATCAAATTCTGAATCGGGACCCACCGGAAGGCGAGATAATGCGTCAGCGTTGCCGTGTCTAGCTGTAGGCCGATACTCAATTTTGTAACTATAAGCCATAAGAGTCAACGCCCAGTTACGAAGTCGGCGCATGGTCATCTCTGGGATCTGTTTACTGGAATTGAAAATCGTTGTAAGCGGTTTGTGATCCGTAAGTAGCACAAACTCGCGTCCATATAAGTAGCAATGGAATTTTTTTTATGCCATAAATAATAACTAACGCTTCCTTTTCGATTTGGCTATATAACTTCTGATGTTTATCTAAAGTTTTCGAAGCGAAAGCTATTGGCCGCTCAGTGCCGTCTGGGTACTTAGGTGATATAACTGCCCCAATGCCATAACTGGAAGCATCGGTTGCGAAAACTATTGGCAACGCATCATCAAAATGTGCCAATCGGGCGGCTTCGAGAATGCTACTCTTTAATGTGTCAAAGCTAACTGCTGCTGAGGACCCCAAAAGAAACTTAAGTTTTTTGCGCGGAGGCAGTTAAGAGGCCCTGCCACTTGCGAAAAATTTGGTACGAACTGATTGTAGTAATTGAGTTTGCCAATAATCGCCTCTAACTCCTTCAAATTGGTTGGCCGTGGTAAGTTTCGAAGGGCATCCAACCGCTTTTCGGATGGGCGAATACCAAGGGCAGACAGAGTGTAACCCAAGTACTCAAGTTCCAACTTTGCAAACGTACACTTATCCTTGTTGCAGCGAAACCCGGTGTGTTTCAACCTGCTAAGCACCTCCTCTAAATTTCTCAAGTGTTCGTCGTCATTTTTGCCTGACACGACGATGTCGTCTAAATAAATGGCCACTGGAAGATCAGCAAACAGCTGCTCCATTACGTGCTGAAACTCCCCTGGTGAGCTACTAATTCCATACGGAAGCCTTTGGTATTGGTATAAACCAAAAGGTGTGTTTATAACTGCAATTTCCTTGGACTGATCATTCAATTCTATCTGAAGATAGGCATCCGAAAAATCAATTTTAGAGAACGATTTCCCCCCACGAAGTTTGTGAAAGACGTCTCTAATACGCGGAATTGGATGCCTATTTACCACCAACTGAGGATTGACAGTAGTCTTAAAATCGCCGCAAATCCTAATAGCCCGTTTGGCTTTCGTACAATTACGATTGGGGCTGCCCATTGCGTTCGTTGAACCGTCTTTAAAATGTCTGCAGCCACCAATCTATAGATTTCCTCTTTTGTCTCATTTATCAGGGCATAAGGAATTGGTCGGGGGCGAACAAATTTTGGAGCCACGCTAGCCTTAAGAGCGAGATGAGCTTTGTAGTTTCCACATATGCCCAACTCCTTTGAAAACAACTCGGAATGTTTCGAACACAACTGCTCGATGCCTCTTACTAACTTGCTATCTACGTTAATTTCAAAAATATCATACTTAATCTTCAAACCAAACTGGTTAAACCAATTAAGACTCAAGAGATTGTTACTCGCCTTGTTTACAACCAATAAATAAAGTTCATGCACTGTCCCACCAAAGTCTACTTTTACCTTGAGTTCTCCTTTTATCGGCAGCAAATTCCCTCCGTAAGCTTGCAGGCGTCTGGTCGAAGGCCTGCACTGTGGCTGCCCTAACCGACGATAGCCATCGAGACCAATTAGAGAACAAGGAGCCCCAGTATCCACTTGGAATGCGATCAGCTGATTGTTCACCCGCAGTTCCATCATAATTCTCGAACCATTGTACGCCGTTGAATACTCAAGCAACTCTCCTTCCCCACATAGTTGATGAATCGATGATACAGTATTTACTGTATGCTTCTTCCTTTGATTAGAATTCGCTCTGAAATTCCGAAGTATGCTTCGACTGCTTTTTCGAACTGCCACCTTGCTACTGCTAGTAGAGTTGTTGTTATTAGACATGCAAACTAACCCAATGTGACCTTTCTTTTTACAGCTATGGCAAACCGCATTGAAATGCCGGCACTCATTTCTGGGATGGGAAACGAAACACCCTGGACAAGATTTTCGGAGCACCTGTGACCGTGAACGAGGAGAACTATTATGATAAGCATACACTTGATTAACTTCTAAACTGTCGTCGTCTTTGATAGTAGCAAAAGTTTTCTGCATTGTCTCAAAAGCGCTTGCGATGTCGATGACTTCTTGCAGAGTAGGATCTGTCTTTTGCAGCGCCTGTGTTCGAACAACATCATGCGGTGTGTAAAGAACAATCATATCCCGTATCATGTTGTCCACGAATGATTGCGTACAGCCCATACGTGAGCAAGAGAACAAACAATTCCTAGCGATGCCTCGTAGGTCAGCAACCCATGAGGAATAAGATTGCCCCGGCTTCATTATCGTTTTGTGAAATTGATATATGGCTGCAAGCACATGTGTTTTTGAAACAAAATATTCTGTTAACTTACCAGTGAGCTCCTTAAATGTTTAACTGGCCAAATTATCTCCGCCATTAAGTTTCTGAAGGAGCTCAAAGTTTTCGGATCCTATCCATGAGAGGAAAAAGGGTCGCTTTTGATTATCGTCCGCAATAAGGCATGCCTCGAAATGTTGTTCCAGTTGCGTTAGATATGTATTCCAGTTATCCTTCTCCATATTAAAAGAAGTAAATGGCTGGATGACTGAGCCACTCGAACTTGTTGTCTGCCGCATGTTATCGGCCATCCACTTCTGCTGATCCTTTAGTATCTTTTCCATCCATGCTTGTTGTGCTTTAAGGACGCTATCCAATACAGCCGCGTCCATCGCCAAATTGAAATATTATATAATTTTTACGCGAATGTCACTCTTGCAATTATAAAATTGGAAATTTAACCTCGTCGCCACTCTTAAAACACGCTGCTTCAATTCAATTGGGTTGTTGTTTATTTGACAATTAGAAAGATAATGAATGTCCCCTACATGTACAGGTACACTACAAACTATTCATAACCAAAGTGGCTACAGTTAAAACCAAAACATATTTACTTTAAAGAGGATATTACATCAGGCTAAATACGCTAACATGAGACTGATATGGCCCTGAACAAAAGGACCAAGGATAGCTTCATCCGCTTTCAATAAAGTCGATGTTTCAGTACCGTTAAGCAGGACTGGGATGATCAGAGTCTTATTGCCTTATTAACCCACAAAAACCAGCGATTGGCAAGAATTATTCTTCGCTTGATTTTTGCGCTGATGTCGTTTTTAGAATAAATAGCAGAGCCAAGGTAACCAAAGCCTCTTACTATCTCGAGGTTGTAGCTACCCGCTGTGACGTTCTGTCCAATTCGTCGGTGTTGACAACATATGTATGTATACTTGATTTTGCCATCGCTTATCGCTAAACCCATTTTGGCTGTTTCTGCTTCAATGCTTACAAACGCACCGTCGACAGCACACTGAGTTCTTCCAATTATGTCAATATCGTCGGCGTATGCAAGCAGCTGTAGGGACTTTTGATAAATTATACCTCCGGTGGCTTGTGAATTTCACCAGTACTAAAGAAGTCACATTACAGCGCATCACCTTGTCTGAAACAGTTTTTGACATTAAGGGTCTCGGTGAGGTCATTACCGACCTTGGTGGAGCAGCGGTCACACATACATAGCAACATATGGGATTCAAATAGGTTATAATTCGCTTTAATGGAGTCTTGTATACTCGTATTTCCACTTCGAGAAATATTAGTTAAGTGAAGTGAGTCTGCATTTAAAATACGCTAAACTGCCTGATTTGAAAGAAAAATCGTTTACTCTGTGAATACCTTCTCTTTCCCTACATGTTGATGTATATGCCTACCTTTTTTTTTACTAGCGGAATGGGATGTTAAAAATAATACCCCTCAATAAAGTTATATTCATTGTTTATTCCCGTACTTCCGCAGAAGAATAGCTACTTTAACTGTACAAAACATTGCAATTAACCTGTGCGAACAATACCAGGCTGGAACACCCGCGTGCCAAATACCACTCTCAGCACAGCCACTCCGCTTACAACCACCAAGTGTGGAAAAGTGTGTTCCACCCTTGAATGTGCCCTTCTTGAACAAAACCAAAACATTATCAAGTGCGTCGCACTCTTATTCATCGGAATTTCGAAACAGATTGTAGGCACGCGCTAAGCCACTTCAAACCGATCTCAAGTGGCGTGCCTCAAGAGCGCCACACAAGTTGCGAAAATGCACCAGTTGTGCAATTTCTATACTTATGAGGAAAACCACGCCGCATTGTGTAGTAATAATCTATACTTGTACCTACACATTATTCTGTCACCGTTGTCGATAGATGAAGTAGTCTTGCATCGTATTTCAACTTCAAATACTCAAAAAAGGATCAGCAGTTTTCGAGATCGACACTCGTCTTAATGTCACATAGTTGCAGGCAGAGTTTTTCTTTGCTAACAGACTTAGTTTTAGGAAAAGTCCAAATTATCTAAAGCAAAATATTCTGATTACTGTTCTTTAAACTGTATGCGTGTGCACAACCAACACTCTGATCTCTCCGAAGGATAATGATTTATTACTCTTCATCTACTGCGACTAGACTCAGTCAAATTTAGATGGAAGTCAGAAGCATTCCTTGAAACGGAGGACAGAAGTTGACTATGGATTCCATCAAATCGATAATCGCGCTTCAATCTGTCACACAAATTAATAAAAATCGACCATAAAGGTAGGTAGTTGTGATCGTCATCGTATTTTGATCATGTAGATTCCTTCGAAACTGCACGGAGACAAAGAAGACAAATCAGTTTCAAGATAAATGTAAATAATTGAGTTGATTCGGGTATCTATAGATTATCTGGGATCGAATATTTCTTTTGTTTGGTTATTTTACAACACTCCCATTAAGAATAAACGGAAGTTGTTAATTTGATGCGGATTGGAAAAGGTTTTTATATTTCGCTTAATGTAGGACGATCAGAAGTACTGACTTTGTCAGGGGTTGAGGTGGCATTGGTTCATCAATGACATTACGGATGCTGTAGGAGATTGAATTGGGCTTAGGTTGGATTAGATTAGGTTTTAGACAAACTCCTTCTATAGTAGATGCTATACGGAGGGCAACTACAACCTTGAAGGAAGCTATTCAAGGCAGGAAATGGAGAGGAGCTGCAAAGAAATGTGGTGCCGTAGTAACACTGGACGTCAAAAATGCATTTGACTCCGCAAACTGGTGACTTACGAGTATAGTACAATACATTCCACTGAGTCAATGATGGTGCCATGGCTCTTAATTAAAATAATACTTAGCTATTTCAAGAAACGGCTTCTGTTCTTCAATACAGTCGATGGAGTAAAGGAGTACCACAAGGTTCAATTTTAGGACCTATTCTACAGAACATTACGTATGATTGTGTATGATGCGGTTCTAAGGCTTGGAATCGCAAATGAGGCAAAAATAATAGGCTTTGTCGGCGATCCAGAATGGAGCGAAATCAACGAAATACTGTGAGGAAATTTGACGTCGGGCGACTACAATCGCAAGAGCCCCCAGAGCCTTTGCCGATCGAGTATCTCTAAATCTAAGTCCTATGCCGCCAGCAGCAAATGCGGAAGACCAGTGGCAGCGTTGCCAACAAGCCATCAGAGATGCCGCCTCTGATGTACTGGGTTTCTCTTGGCCACCACAACGAAACCCCTGGTTTGATGAGGAATGCCGCAAGCACATGCAGCTAAACAAAATGCGTACAAAACGGCGCTGCATTGAAGGACCAGAGCTGCCTACGAGCTCTACGTGAGCAGGAGAAAAGAGGAAGCGCTCGATCGAGGAAATCGAGAGACTTTACTGCAGGAATGATGTTCGAAAATTGTACCAAAAGGTAAAAAGAACATGCCAGAGTTTCAAAGCCAGAACAGAAGCCTGCAGGGAAGAAAATGGTAACATAGTAGTAGAATCGCAGTCGGTGCTGAGGATATGGAAGGAACACTTCTGCAGACAGTTAAACGGCGATGATGAACAATATTCCGCTGTCAGGCAGAATGACGCATTCGCGAGTTGGAACGTTGGAAGCATGACCGATCGAAGTTACGAGCTGGAATAGATGATGAATAGGGTGGATATCTTGTGTGTCCAAGAGACGAAATGGAAAAACACCGGAAATCAAGTGCATTTCTTGGACGTTAAGACCAAAGATTACAAGATGTTCTACTACAAAGCGGACAATTTTAAGAACGGAATCGGTATCATCCTTGCGGCAGAGTTACTTGGTAACGTCTTGAGCATTTCGAAGTCCAGTGACCGTTTGATGTCTCTCAAACTAGTAACACAAGGAGAAGTGTGGAATATTGTCAGTGCATATGCTCCCCAAATGGGTTCAATCAGAGAGATAAAGATGCATTTTGCGTAGAATTCCACAATCTCCTTAAGAACATCCCAAAGGAAGAGTTTCTGTTTGTTGGAGGAGATTTGAATGAACATGTCGCGAAGTCAAACGAAGACTATGAAGAATGAAACTCAGATTGACTACCATTTGGTAGGCAGCCATCAACGGAGCTAAGGATGAAGATTGCAGAGCAAAAAATATGTGGGATTCCCTACAGCGAACTTGCTTAAAGAAGGCCAAATCACTGCTAGGAGCTTCAAAAGGCCACCATCAACACGCCAAAGAAACATGGTGGTGGAGTGATGAAGCTAAGAAGGTGATAAATGAGAAGAAAGCGGCTTTCAAAGCTTAGTCAAAGTAGCCACTAATAATAGTGACGAAAAAGTTCGCCTCGAAATAGAATACAGATGTTGCAAGAAAAAAGCGAAGAAGAAGTGCGCCCAGCTTCAAGCAGAGAGTACGGAGGGTCTGTATCGGGAGCTGGAGAAAATATTTTCCCAGGTTGCTGATGCAAACCAGGCTATCCAGGAGCTGCGAAGACACAATATGAACAAGAGCGCAACCATCTTCAAAATAGCCGCCCAAAGAAGGAGGAATGCTGAGAAGATTCGTTCGCCAAAGTTCATTAACAATGTTCATGGCCAGCTTCTTGTGGATGACGAGAAAATACTGCAGAGGTGGCGGCAGTATTGTGAAGAACTTTTAAATGAACAGTTTCCCCGGCATACTTCCCAAGACCCACCCCTAACTGTGAAGAAATACCCGACATTACAGTCGAAGAAGATAGTGAGGCGGTCAAATACTCCAAGAAACGAAAAGCGGTTGGGCCAGACGAGATGCCCTCAGAGTTCTGGAAAAAGATGGGAGACAACGGGTTCAGATGGCTCAGAATTCTCATCTCCAAATTTGTGAGAGATGACCCAATGCCGAATCAATGGAGGGAAAGTTGCCTTCTCCCTGTATACAATGGGAAGGGTGATACGCGAAACTATGATAACTACCGTTCAATCAAGCTGATGTCACACACCATGAAGATCGTTGAGTGGGTATTAGGTGGCCGACTGCGGAAAAGAATACGGATATCTGATGATCAGTGCGGGTTTGTCTCGGGTAAATCAACCACAGATGCAATCCAAAGTATAAGGATGATAATGGGAAAACATCGTGATTCTTTAAAGGATTTGCATATTGTATTGGTTGACTTTCAAAAGGCATTCGACAGACAACCACGAGATCTGATATGGGTGGCGCTAAGACATCGAGGGGTTCCAGAAACCTATATACAGATGATCATGGACATGTACGAAGGTGCAAAGACAAAAGTAAGATGCCTCGCTGGAGTAACCGAAGAGTTCCCAATCAAACTTGAGGTGCACCAGGCAAGCGTCTTAAGTCCTTTGCTCTTTATTACAGTCCTTGATTATCTGCTTGAAGGTAAAGTGATGGATCCCAAGGTACATCAGTTATTCTTTGCTGACGATGGAGCCATCATAAGTGAGGATCCTACATCCCTGCAACGAGCACTTGATGTGTGGGTGGACGCTCTGGAGGGAAATGGGTATCGCATTAGTTCAAAAAAGACAGAGTACTTGTGCTGCCCATTCTCTGATCCACTCAGGCCTATTCCAGACATTTATTTGAATGGAACAGTGCTTCGCCTCAAATAGGCGAACCCCACATGCGGATCAGTAGAAATGCGGTGAAGTGGGAGGGTTGTGATCCCTTGTTTTCGGATCATAGCCTCGCTGATAAAAGGAAGAAGAAGAAGAAGAAGAAGGAACAGTGCTTCCCATGTGCGATAAGTTCAAATGTCCGGGATCTATGATCAATAGCAAAGCAACTTGTGATGACGACATCAATCATCGCGTAAGCGTAGGGTGGATGAAGTGACGAGAAAATTCCGCTATCTTCTGCGACCGAAAAATGCCACCTAAGTTGAAGGGAGGCTCTACACCGCAGTTGTGCGTGCAGCGCTCACATACGGTTCGCAATGTGGGACGATGTACAAAACGTATGAGAGTAAATTAACGCAGCTGAGATGAAGATGCTTCGCATGACAGCAGGAGTGACAAAACTTGATCGAATAAGAAGTTCGAAGATCCGTGGAAACTTTCACATCAAGGAAACCATCGTACAAAAAATAGAGCGCGACCGGCTCAGCTGGTATTGCCACGTTCAAAGAAGAGATCATTTGAACCCCGTTAAAAAGGGAATATCAATGCACGTTCCAAAGACATCGCGATGTAGGAAAGGCAGGCATAAAAACGCCTGGATCACACAATTAGGACGACATCGGTATTTCATTGGCCTCAGTAACCGAGTGATCCAAAATCGGAAGGCCTGCCGATATTTTCTGAGGTCAAATAGGCGAACCCCACAGGCGGATCAGTAGAAATGCGGTGAAGTGGGAGGGTTATGATCCCTTGTTTTCGGATCATAACCTCGCTGATAAAAGGAAGAAGAGGAAGAAGATAATGGAAATGGCTAATACCAGGCTACCGAAACAGCTGTTGTAGTATGCAGTACAGTTTAAAACCATCATCTTCAAGGATTGGATTAAGCTGGCGGCGGACAGTGGTATTACTCTTGATCTGTTTGGGAAGGCTCCCTCAGAGTGGAGAAGCTCATTGAATGAAATAATCAGGGCAACAGATGAGAATGAGAGATACTATTTTATTGAAAGCGCTAGATTCTCTGAAATTTCTTTTCGATGGTCAATTATAATCTTAATGATCTTAATTATTTCAAGAACGACTACACCTGCAGTATAATAGAAACCATCTTCAGACTAAGATTAGAAGGACATGTCCGATTCTGATCGAGTTAAGAAGATTCTTTTTGGCAAGAATGTGCTATTAGTGCATGAGGTTTTTGATTTTCTGAACGAAGCCAACTGGATCCAGCTGTACAAGTATTGCAAAGAGACTATGTCATACAGAACAAAAATTATCAACGAAAGCTTTTAAAATCAACATTTTTCGTTTTAGCCAAATTAAAAGTCCTTAAGAAACAAATTTTCGATTGTATTCTCTCTATCTGGTTATATGAACGTTTTGAAATTTTTTCTTTTTTTCTTTGATTTTACTAAACTAAAGTCCTGAAATTACAAAGTCATAAAGAAAAGGCATTCATTCCCAAATTGCCAATTGCATTTATAGTCCCAAATTCTGAAAATAATTTTATTGCAAATTAAATTGCCACTCAGGCAGACGATATTTATGTCATGCCTTAAGTCATTCTATGGGGACATCGTAATGGTGATGTGATATTTCAATGCCAAGGTGGGTAGCGACAACACCATGCTTAGCCACGTGATGGGAGTTTACGGCGTGGGAGGGCGTAATGACAATTGTGAGCGGTTTGTGGACTTTTGCAATACCAACCGCCTAGTCATCGGAGGTACGCTGTTTAAGCATAACACCTGCCATAAGATCAGTTGGGTCTCTACTGATAGGCAACGAACATCCAACCAGATCGACCACATTGCGATCAGTCGCCGCTTTAGAAATTGTCTCCTGGACGTCCGAAACAGACGTGGTGCTGACGTCGGACAAGAACGAGATCACCATCTTATGGTAGCTCATTTACGCCTTCGTACTGCATCCGTCAACAGCAATCGCTCAAACCTGCTTAACATCACCAGGTCTAATATCGACAGGCTCAAGGTTCCCCAAGTGCGCCAGAGTTCAGGGACCATCTTGCCTTAGAAGCAGAAGCAATCAGCAGCATAGAGAACATGGATGACCACTGGAGTGCTGTGAAAAATGCTTTTGCGACTGGGGCACGCATGTATGTCGGTAAAAAGCAGAAACATCTGCATGACTTTTTACAGACACCTGGAGATGAATCGATGAGCGTACAGCAATCAAGGCTCGGATTGCAGCGGCCTCAACAGTAGAGAGAACCGAGCTTGAAGCTTAATACCGTGCGAAGAAGAAAGAAGTGCAGCGTAGTGTGAGACGTGACAAACGTAAATATGTCAACTCACTGGCATCAAGGGCTGAAGAAGCAGCGAGTAGGTGTGACAGTAGGACTGTTTATAGCATCACCAAGGAGCTCATCGGTGGTCGAAACTCCAAACAACATCCAGTGAAGAGTCGGTAGAAGACGGTAACCTTCTGATTTCGGATGAGGATCAGCTCACTAGATGGAGAGAACATTTTGCTACAGTGCTAAATCACATAGACGATGGCGGTATGATCTCGAATTCGCATGAGCAGTTCGAAGCAACGTTCGTACCTCCCAGTAAAATCGAAATAATAACAGCAATCAAGTCCCTCAAGAAGAACAAGGCGGTGGGTATTGATGGCATCCCTGCCGAGCTATTTCAAGCGGCGCCAAATACATCGGCTGATTTGCTGCATCCGCTAATGGGGAGAGCTTGGGATAGTGAACAATTTCTACAGGAGTGGAAAAGGGGAATGATCATTAAGCTTCCAAAGAAGGGAAACTTGATGGAGTGTGGTAACTGGAGAGGTATATGTGTTCTTCCAGCTGTAGCCAAAATAATAGCTAGAATAATAGAATTAAAGTTTGTCTACTTTCACATCGGATAATGGATCTTCATTTAATGGCCCAAAATCTAGAAGCTGAGGCAAACAAAGTGGGGCTAAAAATAAACACAGCCACAACAAAGCCCTGAGCACTTCTAATACCCGCGCTCAACTTAACCTTGCCGGACAGGAAGTCGAAAAAGTTGATAACTTTCTTTATTTAGAAAGTGTGATCTCGGCCAATCGCGGTGGCACCGAACTGGATGTGTGCAGCAGAGACAGGAAGGCTAAAGCTGCGTTCGGAATGCTATCCAAAATCTGGAGAAGCAATGCTATCAGCTTCAGAACCAAGCTGCCACTGTTCCGCTCCAACGTAGAATCAGTGCTGTTTTCTGTCACCCAGGCAGACAGAATAGCGGGGCGCCCTAGGCAAACGTGGCGCAGAACAGTAAAGGAGGAATCGAGCTCTTTGGGAATGAGTTGGAGGCAGCTCAAACGCGTTACGAACTTCGAACAAGATGGCGCGCAGGCGTGGTTGACGCCCTATGCCCTCCGAGGGGTTAAAAGATCTAAGGTTACGTCATTCTAAAAGTGAGAAATTAAAATTGTACTGTTAATTTATATTGCGATGAATAAACCATCTATCTATCTATCTATCTATAACGAGAAAAGAAGCGAAACCTGCCTGAGCATTAGCAAGAAACGATTTCTCCTACTGTAAAGGAGACATAAACATAGTAAATAATTGATAAACGCAAGATTTTTGAAGATCCTTACCAAAAGTCTGTGAGTAGGGTTATGAAAGGCCTTCTCAGGGCCTCTGTCAGAGGAATTTGAACAAAACTGAGATTTGGCCAGTATTGTGTATAACAAATTTTTATTTTTCATGATTTAGTTAAATTTGAATGTCTGCTGTAAGAATGTTTTAACAAAAGATCTTCCTCATGCGCTGGAAAAACTATACGATTAACAAAACCATGAGTTGAAAACAGGTCTTGGATTAAGAAATTTCAACGTGCAATAACTTTGAATCTATGACGTAAATAGACAACACAAATGGCACTTTACTTAAAGGGTTTCATGATTTAATGACCGACAATTAAACTGATTCCATTTGTTTTATGAAGGACCTCCGTCAGATAAAGTAAATTATTTTCTCTTTTTTTTTTAGGCCGAAGAGATAATAACTGATTTGGTAATTTCATTTCTCAGTTATACGCTTCCATTGTTCTATGTTCCGTGAACTCATAAAATCTCCATAGCGTCTCCATACATCCTTGCTTCATGGTCATGCCGTGAATAGCCTTTCCCTCGTACATGAGACATTAGATTGTGAATGTTGGTCCACTGCTATAAAAGAGAGAAAAAAGAAATACACTTTATGTACGTTTTTATTATTCTTCCACCCCCCAGAATGAAGAGGCGCACAAAGTCAAGGATTAATAGCTGCAAAGCAATGTGAGTGGCACCTTCAGAGTATAACCATCGTATAAAACTCTCTAGATACAAAAATAATCCGTTTAGGTTTTCGTTTTTTTCTACTCGAATCCTTCTCCTGAGTACGATAGCTCCATTTTATTGCCTTTGCGGTCGCCGTACCTGTGCGCTATAGGCCATAGCATGTGTAATTAAGGTCCTTTGTCTAAATTGCTTTTTTGTAAAAAAATCATTTCTTTGTAATGTTGTTACAATATGTATAATAAAAAAAATATATTTTCACCAGAGGAGCTCTGTAAAGATTCTTTAAATTGAGGCACTTTAAGTCTTCTTGTTAAAATTCACGTGACGGGGCAGAGGCATGTATTTATTAAAAATAAAGTAAAATATCTGCTAGAGAGGATCCATTCTAAGTGGAATGATAACAATGAATTGTGGTAAAATCTTGAACGTGTAAATATACACTAAAGCACAAAATCTACATAAAGCCCTAAAATGTGTGAAAACTAAGAACCAGGAGATAATTCGGTTATTAGGCAGTCATTATATATGTAATCAAAGGGAAGCACCCAACGAACTATAGAGGCTGCAAAAGTGGCCAAAGAGCTTCAAAAAAGACGCGATCTGATTAAAAAAAACTTACGGCCGAACTCGAAACCACAGGAAACATCTAAAGTTTCTACGGGGAAAGCAGCGACAGAAAGAAAACTTGTCAAGGAAAAGACGAAAGTTGTGCAAGAAAAGTCCGAAAAGATGTAGGAAAGGCAGGCCTATAAACACCTGGATCAGACAAATGCGACGGCATCGGCATTTCATTGGCCTCAGTAACCGAGTGATCCAAAATCGGCAGACCTGCCGATATTTTCTGAGGTCAAATAGGCGAACCCCACAGGCGGATCAGTAGAAATGCGGTGAAGTGGGAGGGTTGTGATCCCTTGCTTTCGGATCATAGCCTCGCTGATAAAAGGAAGAAGAAAACATGCAATGAGTAAAACAATTAGATATAGTACCCCAAGTGGTAGTTCAGGTTCTCTGGAAAATCCACCCTTTTCGGAGGTAGGCTCTACGAATTCTGGGGAGAGCCAATTGTTGCATTTAATAAACCCCTTTTTGAGAAATCCAAGGGTATATCGATCTCCACCATCAAGACCGAATTTCTCCCGAAAAAGAAGTCCGCCGGAAGCGCAAGCGCAAGAGAAACGGGACTCAGTGAAATGTAATAGCTTTGAGGAAGAAAACAATGAACTCCGTATTAAGCTAAATAAAATGGATCTACTCTACCTAGAGCTTAAGAGAGAGGTAGAATCACTAAAAGAAGAAAACAACTTACTTACTTTACTTAGATCCTTTAACCCCTCGGGGGCATAGGGCGTCAATCACGCCTGCGCGCCATCTTGTTCGAAGTTCTGCAACGCGTTTGAGCTGCCTCCAACTCGTTCCTAAAAAGCTCGATTCCTCCTCAACTGTTCTGCGCCACGTTTGCCCAGGGCGTCCCGCTATTCTGCCTGCCTGGGTGAGCGGATTCCACTGCATGGCGTATTTCGCAATGGAGTTGTCTTCGCGCCGTAGGGTGTGTCCAATCCATTGCTACTTTCTTCTTCGTATAGTAATGCTTATAGGTTCTTGGCCCGTTCTCAGATAAAGTTGTTCGTTAGAGATGCGGTTCGGCCAAAAAATCCTCAAGATGATTCTTAAGCATTTGTTTACAAAGACTTGCAGCTTGCGTGTGTTAATGGTGTCCACCTTCCAGGTACTGCACCCATAAAGCAGCACTGATTCTACGTTGGAGAACGTAGCCGAGACCACACTTCCTAAATAAAGAAAGTTATCAACTATCTCGACTTCCTGTCCGGCAATGTAAAGTTGAGCGCGGTTGTTAGAAGAAGTGCTCAGGGCTTTTGTTTTGGCTGTGTTTATTTTTAGCCCCACTTTGTTTGCCTCAGCTTCTAGATTTTGGGCCATCAGATGAAGATCCATTATCCGATGTGAAAGTAGACAAACATCGTCAGCGTAATCTAGGTGTTTAAGGTAAGATGTCATCGTCCAACGAATTCCATAATTAGCTTCCGTCAATGCTGCACGGAGTACATCGCTGATAACCACCAAAAACAATAGTGGGAACAGAATGCACCCTTGACGTACTCCACTTTGGACTTCAAAATCCTCCGACACCTTACCATTGTGCACGACGTGACACTTACCGCCCTCGTATGAAGCCTTGATAATAGCTATAAGTTTTTCTGGGATGCCTCTCCTGCGCAAGGCCAACCAGATAGCATCTCGATTCAATCTGTCGAAAGCTTTCTCGAAGTCGATAAACATTAAATGTAGCGGAGACCTATACTCAACGCATTGCTCGATAATGATCCGTAAGGTGTTTATGTGGTCAATGCAGGAGGATCCAGCGCGAAAGCCTGCCTGTTCGACATCGAGAGTTGAATCTAAATGTTCTTTAATTCGTTCTAGAATTATTTTAGCTATTATTTTAGCCACGGCTGGAAGAACGCATATACCTCTCCAGTTACCGCAATCCATCAAGTTTCCCTTCTTTGGAAGTTTAGTGATCATTCCTCTTTTCCACTCCTGTGGAAATTGTTCACTATCCCAAGCTCTCCGTATTAGGGGATGCAGCAAATCAGCCGATGTATTTGGCGCCGCTTGAAATAGCTTGCCAGGGATGCCATCAATACCCACCGCCTTGCTCTTCTTGAGGGACTTGATTGCTGTTATTATCTCGGTTTTACTGGGAGGTGCGGTGCGAATTCGGGAATTTGTTGCTCCGAACTGCTCATTCGAATTCGAGATCATACCGCCATCGTCTATGTGATTTAGCACTGTAGCAAAATGTTCTCTCCATCTAGTGAGCTGATCCTCATCCGAAATCAGAAGGTTACCGTCTTCTACTGACTCTTCACTGGATGTTGTTTGGAGTCTCGACCACCGATGAGCTCCTTGGTGATGCTATAAACAGTCCTACTGTCACACCTACTCGCTGCTTCTTCTGCCCTTGATGCCAGTGAGTTGACATATTGACGTTTGTCACGTCTCACACTACGCTGCACTTCTTTCTTCTTCGCACGGTATTGGGCTTCAAGCTCGGTTCTCTTTACTGCTGAGGCCGCTGCAATCCGAGCCTTGATTGCTGTACGCTCATCGATCCGTCTCCAGATGTCTGTAGAAAGCCATGTGCGGTGGTGTTTCTGGTTTTTACCGACATACGTGCGTACCCTAACCGCAAAAGCATTTTTCACAGCACTCCAGTGGTCATCCATGTTCTCTTGCAATATGCTGCTGATTGTTTCTGCTTCTAAGGCAAGATGGTCCCTGAACTGTTGGCGCACTTGGGGAACCTTGAGCCTGTCGATATTAAACCTGGTGATGTTAAGTAGGTTTGAGCGGTTGCTGTTAACGGATGCAGTACAAAGGCGTAAATGAGCTACCATAAGATGGTGATCTCGTTCTAGTCCGACGTCAGCCCCACGTCTGTTTCGGACGTCCAGGAGACAATTTCTAAAGCGGCGACTGATCGCAATGTGGTCGATCTGGTTGGATGTTCGTTGCCTATCAGTAGAGACCCAACTGATGTTGTGGTGGGTGTTATGCTTAAACAGCGTACCTCCGATGACTAGGCGGTTGGTATTGCAGAGGTCCACAAACCGCTCACCGTTATCATTACGGTCTCCCACGCCGTGAACTCCCATCACGTGCTTAAGCATGGTGTTGTCGCTACCCACCTTGGCATTGAAATATCACATCACCATTACGATGTCCCCATTAGGCGTTTGGTTGTAGGCGGCGCCTAAGTGGCTATAAAAATTATACTTTTCATCCTCAGTCGCGTCTAGAGTCGGAGCATAACACTGTATGATGGTAATTTTCCTAACTCTACTCTGGAACCTAGCCGTCAATATCCGGTCACTATGGGGTTTCCACGATATGAGGCTACTACGTGCTGCTGGAGTTAGCATGAGTCCTACTCCGGAACTCCGTGCACTTCCAGCTGGTTTACCAGAGTAGAGCATGCCAGTGCTTTTTGTTGGGGAGATGAATTC
This sequence comes from Brachypalpus laphriformis, assembly GCA_945910035.1. Classification (NCBI taxonomy): domain Eukaryota; kingdom Metazoa; phylum Arthropoda; class Insecta; order Diptera; family Syrphidae; genus Brachypalpus; species Brachypalpus laphriformis. The sequence continues at coordinate 161,310,698 of OX246754.1, read as the reverse complement.
CCCAGCATCGAACCATCTTATCTCTCTCAGTCCTAAGATGTCTATTTTATACCTTGCGAATTCGCGTTCTAATTTGAGGAATCTGGCGTTATAAGGCCCTTCTTTGAGTGAGTCTAGGAGGGTCTTAACGTTCCAGAATCCGACCGTTGTCCGTGTCCGATAGCCAAAGGTCGTCATCAAATTATCCGTCCGTATCCGAGGCGTTGGTTTGCGTTTTGGAGCAAGATTTGTTTTTACGGTTGCGGCTCGCTGTGCCACAAACCAAGCGACACTTATCCTGTTTTTTTTGGCGCAGGAAACTCGCCATTCGTCCTCTCCCGTTAACAATTTCCGAAGAAATCCCCAGATGGCACCACGAGGAGGTGGGAGTAGGGCTTACTAACAAAGCTGCTAGGTTTTCGGCTGCAGTGGCTCTTTCTCGTTACTTAGCGGACCAACACCTATCGGGAGATGCTGCCCCTACGAGGCCTTTGTTAGTCGTTTGCCATCCCAAAAGAAGAAAACAAGGCCTTAAAGAATTCACTTTTGCAAAGAGAACGCGAAGTTACCCCACCCCGCGCAGCTAGTCCGAAATATCACACGGATGAAGAAGAGCTAGCACGCGAAACAAATGGGGTCTCAAAGAAAAGACCCAGCAAAAAACGAAGAGCCGGTTCTTCACCTGACATCGAGCAACGAAAACAAGACAAAGAAAAAGACTTGAAACAGAAACAAACTCAAAACAAATTAAGATCAGCTACAACAGATCCGATCAGCCAAATATTTACCATTATATTGGAAAAATTTGAGGAGCAAACCAAAGTTAATAAAATTATACTTGACAAATTGGGCAAGCTCGAGTTCAAACCTAGCAAGACAATCAAGCATGAATATGAAACAGCTACTTAAGATACTAACGTGGAACGCAAACGGCCTTCTGAAAAAAATCGACGAGTTAGAAGTGTTTCTACGGAAAAATAATATTAATATATGTTTGGTATCGGAAACGCACTTAACAAAGGGACTTAGACCCAAAATAAAAGGGTACAGCGATTACCATGCGAATCATCCTTCGGAAAATGCGAGAGGCGGGTCCTCTCTTTATATCAAAGACTGTATTAAGCACTCCGAAAACATAGAAATAGAATTTGATTCTATGCAAATAAGCTCAGTCTCCGTAAAAATAAACCACTTAGGCTACAACATCGGATCTAGTTACTTCCCTCCGGGATATAGAAGACGACCTCGTTCGTCTCTTTGACTCACTCGGACCTAATTTTGTCTTAGGTGGTGACTTTAACGCGAAACACACTTTCTGGGGATCAAGATGCAATTCGACAAAAGGCAAATTATTGTACAAAGCTAGCATGAAACGTGGGGTGAACTTTTTTTCGACAGGAAAGCCAACTGACAAAAATAAAATCGCTGACCTCGTCGACTTTTTTATCGCAAAAGGGTTAACTAAAAATTTGACGCAAGTCGAAGAATGCTATGATCTATGCTCAAATCACTTAGCAGTCACTCTAAAAATAGGTGGAAGTCTAGTTAAAAAAGAAGGACCGCCTAGGTTAACAAGTAACAAAACTAACTGGGACGCTTTCAGAAGAGACTGCAAGGAAAATGTTGCTTTAAATGTACCGCTAAAGACACCGTTCGAAATAGAAGAAGAAATCGACAAACTCGTCGAAGCCATTCAGAGCTCAGCGTGGAAAAACACTCCTTTGCGAAAGACAGAAGCACGGAACAATAAAGTCAAATACCAGCCTGAAATCGAAGACCTCATACGAGAAAAGAGGAGAGCGCGCAAGAGATGGCAACAATCCCGCGCGCCACCGGATAAAACTTATCTGAACTATCTTTGTAACAAGGTTAAAAAAGTGCTGCAGGACGTAAAAAATCACGAGACTTCTACTTACCTCGAAGGTGTGACCGCTGATAAGTATTCAAACTACTCTCTATGGAAAGCCTTGAAGTCCATAAGGAAACCTGTAATGCACTCGCCGCCAATTAGGAACGCTAACGGGGAATGGGCAAAAGAAGACAAAGAGAAAGCAGAATTATTTGCCGATCACTTAGAGGAAACGTTCAAGTCGTTCGATGGACAACCGTTGATCGAACATCCGAATGATAATATGGCACCCGACAACTTTAGAGTAAAAACCGTATCCCTGTCCGAACTTCGAATGACAATAAAAAAATTGAAAAATAACAAGGCTCCGGGATATGATTTAATCACTGGCGAAATTTTGAAAGAGCTATCGAAAAATGTGCTGGTTAAGTTGCTCTACATTATAAATGCTTCCTTAACCCTAGAAAGATAATCTACGTCTGCCAGACGTATAGCGCGCAAAAAAATGTAATATCCTTTGGCAATGGAGTTTAAGTTTCTTGTTTTTATTGTTTAAATTAATTTTTATTTTTACTGAACCATAACTTCATTTCTCTTAATATGAATTTCATTAATAAATAAAACATTAATATTTTATAAAAAGCTCATGGGTTTCCATTAATACATTAAAAAAGTGCCATACGTCTCTGAGACGTATGATTATCTTTTACGTCATAAAAAATATGATTATCTTTCTAGGGTTAAGACTATTATATGTCCCAAGGCAATGGAAAGTCGCCGAAGTTATTATGGTTCCGAAACCGGGGAAATGTGCAAATGACAAGAAATCATATAGACCCATTTCACTTCTGCCAATAATATCTAAGGTCTTCGAGAAACTTCTGCTGAAACGATTGCAACCAGTAATTGAAGAAAGACACTTGATCCCGGATCATCAATTCGGGTTTCGGGTCAAACATTCCACAATCGATCAGGTGTATCGAATAACGAACGAGATTGAAAAAGCTCTAGAAGGGAAAAAAATATGCTCTAGCGCTTTCTTGACGTATCGCAAGCCTTCGACAAGGTATGGCACGAAGGCCTAAGGTATAAGCTAAGGGTAATCTTACCGGAAAAGTTGTACAGAATATTGGAATCTTATCTTGAAACAGACTTTTCCGTGTTAGACACGGGAGTGAATATTCGGATTTCAAAGAAATCTACGCCGGTGTTCCATAAGGAAGTGTTCTCGGTCCAATCCTGTTTCTGTTCTACACAAGATGAAGGGACCGATGTAGCAACGTTCGCAGACAATACGGCTATCCTCGTAACGGATGAGTCAGTCGAATCATCAACGGGAAAACTCCAACGAGCTTTAAACAATGTATGCGAATGGACAAAAACCTGGCGAATAGTCCACAATGAGACAAAATCAACGCATGTCAATTTTACGTTAAGAAAGATAAACATCTTACCTATATCCATTAACTCGGTACAAATACCTTACGCAAGCGAGGCAAAATATTTAGGAATGACCCTAGACGCAAAACTTAAGTGGAAACCACACGTTAAAAAGAAGCGCGAAGAGCTCGAAATCAGATTTAGAGAAAGTATTGGCTACTCGGAAGATACTCGAAGTTAAGCGTATACAACAAACTGCTTCTGTATAAGCAAGTGCTAAAACCGTCTTGGACATATGGTATACAACTTTGGGGTTGTACCAAACCAAGCAATATGGCTCTACTGCAAGCATTTCAAAATAAAATGCTAAGAGCAATCGTGAATGCTCCTTGGTATATAAGGAATAGTGATATTCACAGAGATCTAGGAATTGCTACCGTGAGGGACGAAGTAACAAACTTTGCTCGCAAACTTCGTATCCGTCTTCATGTTCATTGCAATAATGAAATAATCCGTACTATGGACGTGACAAACCTTGAGCGCCGACTACAAAGAACAATACCTTTCGACCTAGCGCCGTAAGGAAAAACCGCATATAATGACGGTATTAGTAGGTGCCTTCACTGGAAAGAGGCGTTCCAGCGTTCTTGCCACTCTCCTATGCTCTGTATCCTTAAAGACATCTGTTGGGTTTCGCCGGTTGGAGCAGTTTGCTCTTGTTCTGAGCGTCTCAATTCATATTGTCGTCTCCGCTCTTCTGCCAGGATGTATATTGGTAGCATTTTTGCTATCGCACAGGCTGCATCACTGGAGGTGGCACGGTATGCGCACCATAGTCTTAATGTACATATTCTGTACAGTACACTGAAGCAATCTTACTTCTGTTTGCTTTAGTCGTCATGGCTCTCGCCGAGATTGGTACGGCGTAAAGGATTATAGACGCTATTACTCTGGCCAAAAGTAATATTTGACTGTGCCTAGGGCCTCCTGTATTAGGCATGATTTGTGCGAGGGCAGCGCTGGCATTCGCTGCTTTGTGAGACACACTCTTGAGGTATTCCTTGAAGGATAGTCTCATATCTAGTATGAATCCGAGGTATTTTATGTGGGGCTTCGATGTTATTGTGCGGCTACCCGCAGTAATATTTATCGTTTCCTCCTGCTTATAAGAACCGCTTCCGTTTTATGTTCTGCAAGCGTGAGGCCAGCCGAACTCAGGCAGTTCCGTACGCTCCTAATTGTAAAGTTGCTTATCTGTTCAACCTCTTCCCGTAGTTTGCCAGTTACGACGATTGCAATGTCGTCCCCAAATCCGATAATTTTTGTTTCCTCGGGTATTGGAAGACGCAAGATCCCATCGTACATGACGTTCCAGAGCAAGGGACCTAGCACTGACCCCTGTGGTACTCCGCCAGTGATCTTGTATTCTTTGTGTCCGTTGTCTGTGTCGTAGGTTAAGGCTCTGCGCTTGAAGTTATTCGTCACAATTTTTATGAGATACGCTGGGAGTCGTAAATTTCTGAGTGCCTCTAGTATATGGCCCCAGTTTGCAGTGTTGAATGCATTTTTTATATCAAGGGTTATCACTAAGCAATATTTCTTGGAGCCACCTTTCCAACCTCTTGCCTTCTATCGCTTTTTGTGCAGTTTCAACCACCAAGCTGATTGCATCTACTGTTGAGAATGCCTTCCGGAAGCCATATTGGTGTTTCGAAAGCCAGCCTTCAGTTTTTATCGCTGTTTCCAATCTGTTGCAAATGATTCGTTCCAGAACTTTTCCTGCTGTGTCCAGCATGTACAGCGAGCGGTATGATGAAGGTTCTTCTGGTGGCTTATTTTACCTTTTGGGAGTAGTACCAGCCTCTGCCTTTTCCACTGTTCTGGAAAACTCCTTCTTTCAAGCACGCATTGTACATTTCTACGAACATATCTGGGCACGCTTTGAATGCCGTTTTGAGAGGTATATTTGGAATGCCGTCAGGACCTGGTGACTTCTTATCCCCAAATTTGTTGCGTATGTTAATCAGTTCTTTTGCAGTAACAAGGGGTATATTCAGCGGCTCTGTAGTTTCCTCCTCCCCGTAGTGTGTTTCTGGGTATTGTGGAAACAGTCATGTTACGATCACATGCAGGAATGAGGGACATGTGGAAATTGGCTGCCATCTCCTGAGCTTTTCATTACTACTTTGTAAGTCAAACCTCAAGGATTTGCTGCTTGGCAGTGATTTAAGTTTAATTGAAGGATCTTTATATTTTGCTTTTCAGCTCTCTTAATGCCTTTTAGAAGGAGGGATATTTGCTGCTTCCCGTAATGTGGTTTTTGTTAGCGTTTTCATTTCCGCAGCATAGTATGCATTTAGAGTCTTTTGTGCACGATTTTGCAATGTGTCCACTTTCTCCGCACTTGATGCAACGGTTTGAGCAATCGTTTTCGCTCTTGCAGAGCCTTGCTGTATGTCCGAACTCCATGCATCTAAAGCATCTAGTAGGTAGAGTTTTTCTCGTATTCTGCAGAATACCCAGCCAATCCGTATCTTTCCAACTGCTACTAGCTTTGGTGCTGCTTCTGTTGGTATGCTAACAGTCGCTGTCTGTGTTCGGAAGTATGCCCTCCGTAGCGACTTCACAGCCCTAACTTCGATGTTTGTTTACTGGAGTTGTTCAGCCAATGCTTGGCATGTTTATTCCCGCGTTGTAATACCATCCAGGTCCTTGTGTTCGATGAGCACTTCATGCTTTAGTGCTCTAACTTCCACCACAGTCCCAAGAGCAATTCCGACACTTTTGTGGAGTTTTTCTGTTTCCGGGTCTCGAGTTCTTCTAAGTTTAAGCAACAGGTCTCGTTTGGCTCTTCTCCTTATGTAAGTTACGTTTTGACTCAATTGTTTTAATTCTTGACTACTCTTCACTTTCCGGAGCATATCAGCATAGGTTAAATCCCCTTTGGCTTTGATGACCAACGCATACGCTTGTGGTCTTTTACCCCTTTTTAGCTGCTCTTTCTCTTTTTTCGCCAAGGTATGTTCCTGTACTATAGTTTGTACAGGTATCTCCTCCCTAGTTTTTTACTCTCGCGTAGGATGCCTGTGACTTCAGCCTGAAAGGCGCTGCAGTCGTCACTTATTCTAAGGGAGTGGTTAATTCCTAGGGCTTCACAATAAGCTCCGGCTACCGTGCCAACGTCCATTTTAGAACCGTCGGCATATAACGCCAGCTTCTTAACCTTCATGATTCTTCGGTTCTTCCAGTACATTCTGTCAGGAATTCTTGCAGTTAATCTCCTTTTAAATGCTAGCAGCGGAATGAAACTAAGCATGGTTTCCATTGCCGCTGTTGGTGTTTTCAGATAACTTTTATATTATCCAGACGCGTTCTAGTTATGTACTTTCAAACATATCGAAACAAACTTTCTCTAAGCTTGTGTGGATTATTCTGCTTTTAGTACGGCTGTACTCTGGCACAAAAAGGCACTTGAACCTAATCTAATCCAATTCATTTGGAGTGGCACGAGCGGACGTAACTATAAGTAATTTCTTTTTATTAGGTACTCTTGGCGTAAAAAGTCAACAACACTAGCGGTTAGGATTGTATCTAGATGTGTGAGTCAGTTTGAGTAAGATACTTCATTTTATGTATGTTAGAACGACATGTGCATAGATAGTTATTTAGCTAAAACCACATTTTAATTTTTGCTCCGGGAATTGGGGACTATTTTAGGATTTTCATACTCGAACTCTTTCTTCAATTACTGCTAAACATACTTGTAAGAATAATTACAAAATTAAACATTAGATATGTTGTATCTTTCTAGGTTAGGTTAGGTAGAATGGCTGCCCCAAGCTAAAACTAGGACTCGCTTAGACCAATAAGTAGGTCCATTGTAGTACCATTGACCTGGAGACAAAACAGCTTATCTTGCAGATGCCAACACCCGAGAGTTCGCCCAAGATATTATAGAAGTACTCTCCTAATGTTTTCCTTCTCAGCATGGATAGGGCAGGGCAGTTACACAGAAGATGGGTAATCGACCCTTTCTCTTTCTCATCTTTACAGCTTATACAGAGGTCGTCTGCTTATCAAACAATGCCCCGTGAGGTCGCCGATTGTAGAGTAAATATTTGTTCTACCTATTGAAATTAATTTGATTGCCTTCTTATGGCTTAGGTGTGGCCACATTTGCCTCAATATAAGACAGGTGATGATTTCGCTTCACCTGACATTGGCAGTTCTTAACACTTTAGTGTTCAGTTGGAATTTTATAACATCGATAGGGGCTGATAGAGCTTCACTATTTCCAGCGAAGTCTTAAATGGCACACTAGCTCATCGGCTTTGCAATTCCCTTGAATATCCCTATGACCTGAGACCTATAATGATTAAAACTTATTGAAATCAAATAATTTTACCTTTTTCTAGACTTTATTGAAGTGACTTAATTCAAAGGCGGTCTGAACAAGAATAAGGGTATCAGCGGAAACACTTCTGCCTGATTCCCATATTTGTTATACAAGTCTGTTTACAATAGTAACATATAGTGTGCAAAATTTGTTCGTCTACCGATAACTTACTGTATTTTTTGTCCCATACAAATTTTGTTAATGTCCTTTTTACTTCCGGTACTCCTCTTTCAGCCAATCCATTGCTTTGATGATGATAGGGTGGCGACCTAGTTAATTGTATGCCATTTTGTTTTCCAAAAAGACGGAACTTGTTTGAAGAGAATGGAGATCCATTATCACTACAGATTTCTACCGGGAAGCCTAAATACGAAAAGCTCGTTTTAAGTTTCTCAATTATTACCTCAGCAGTGGAATTCTTTAGTACGTACCCATCTATCCATTTACTAAAAGAGTCAACTACAATTTTCATCTACCCATTTATGACTAGGTAACTGCTGATATGCTTCAGTTAGGTCTTGCAAACAGAAAAATGTTGCATTACTTAATTGTGCAAAGAGATCTTCGCATATCGGCAGAGGGTAATGTTCCAAATTTGTTAATTGTCTTCTTAAAATCTACACAAATCCTTATTGACCCGTCTGGCTTCGGAGCTACCACAATAGGACTGGCATTTTCGGCGTATTTAATTGGCGAAATAACACCTAACTGACACAATCTTTCTACTTTTATTTCGACGTTCGAACGTAATTGGAATGTAAAACCAACGATTGGTTTTGTTAAATCATCTCGAAAAACCCTTGGAAAGCGACTTTTAATTTCCGCGACTATCGTATGATTCAAAGTTGACTTAGATTTTATCTGGTTTAACTGACTAGGACGACCATTGCCTTCTATTGGAAATGAGTTTTCAACATGACTTACTTCACGATATGAGGACGGTGATTTCAATTCCCAAACGATGTTCTTCCAGTTGGGTGTTAGTTTATCCAACCAAGGTCGGCCCATTATTAGAAGAAAATTGTTTTTGCACTTAACAACCAAGAGATCTAATGTTTACCCCTCCGACACTCCAACATACTGCCACTTAACTTGCACCTTGCAAGTTCCTATGCCCAGTTACTGCCTGTAAATTTGTTGAACAATTTTTAAGAGGTATTTACCTAAACATTTTAGGATACCATACGTAACTTATAATAGATTGACAAGCTCCGGTGTCTACTTTCATCTGCATTTTTGTGAAACTGAAACGATGAGCCTGTTGCTGGTGAATAAATTTTCCCTCGGAATTTTTCCCCCGAACAAAAATTAAGTTTCTTCAAAAAAGAGGACATAATTCCCCGGAACAGAAATAAGTATCATGAAAGACAATTCAAGGGAATTTTCAACGTAATCGCGATACGTATCTATTTTCTCCCCGGCGAATTTTTTAAATTTTTTTTAAGATACCCAATTTTTTTGTTTGCGCCGTGGCGTAAGTGGTTAGTGTGTCAGATCACTGCGCGTGAGGTTCCAAGTTCGAATCCCAGAAAACACCAAAAAGTTTTTCACGGTCCCTTCTCTCGCGAACGTCTGACAAACATCCGACAGAATTGTTGTCTCGAAAAAGCTTCTCAAACCAAATTGCCCTTCGAAACGGCACTAAACTGTAGGTCCCTTCCATTCGTGTGAAAAATATAACGCACACAACATGCGTGGTTGCGAGAAGCCAGTCTCCGGCACTTAAAGAGCTGTTGCGCCAAATATTTATTTTTAATTTTTGTTCGGGGGAAAAATTCCGAGGGAAATTTTATTCGCGATAGCCCTGATTATGTGTATGTTGTTGACTTTTCCTAGACTGGACTCACTGCTACTATCGTTATCTACATTGATCATTTTAATTTGCCTTTCGTTGTTCCGTTTTTTGCAAAACTTTGCAAAGTTACCTCGACGATTACAATGATAGCAGATAACTTCCTTTGCCGGACATTTGTATCGGTGGTGATTACCTGATTGTTGACACATGACCTTTGATTGATCGGGCAAGATATTTGAACCACCATACTGTTTGAATCGATTGGATAACCCATGGTGTGACGACTGCAGAATTGAGGTATGACGAAAATTTCTCTGTTGCTGATTACTGCATTCCGTGTTGTCTCTTTTGGTCTTAATTAAGTTCATTTGGTTTGATGTCATCAGCCTAATAGTTTAATAGCTTTTTCGCACACAGTCTCAAATCGGCATTGGATCACCTCTCACGAATTTGGAGATGAGAATTCTGAGCCATCTGAACCCGATGTCTCCCATCTTTTTCCAGAACTCAGAGGGTATCTCGTCTGGCCCAACCGCTTTTCGTTTTTTGGAGTATTTGACCGCCTCACTAACTTCTTCGACTGTAATGTCGGGTATTTGTTCACAGTTAGGGGTGGCTCTTGGAAAGTATAGCCGGGGAAACTGTTCATTCAAAAGTTCTTCACAATACTGCCGCCACCTCTGCAGAATTTTGTCGTCATCCACAAGAAGCTGGCCATGAGCATTGCTAATGAACTTTGGCGAACGAATCTCCTGAGCATTCTTCCTTCTTTGGGCGGCTATTTTGAAGATAGTGGCACTCTTGTTCATATTGTGTCTTCGCAGCTCCTGGATAGCCTGGTTTGCATCAGCAACCGGGGAAAATATTTTATCCAGCTCCCGATACAGGCCCTCCGTACTCTCTGCTTGAAGCTGAGCGCACTTCTTCTTCGCTTTTTTCTTGCAGCATCTGTATTCCATTTCGAGGCGAGCTTTTTCGTCACTATTATTAGAGGGGCACTTTGACCAAGCTTTGAAAGCCGCTTTGTTCTCATTTATCACCTTCTAAGCTTCACCACTCCACCACCATGTTTCTTTGGCATGTTGATGGTGGCCTTTTGAAGCTCCTGGCAGTGGTTTGGTCTTCTTTAAGCAAGTTCGCTCTAGGGAATCCCACATATTTTGTGCTCTGCACTCTTCATCCTCAGCTCCGTTGATGGTGTGAGAGAGGTAATTTTTCACTACGAAATCAAAAGCTTCGCCTTTTTCTTTGTCCAGATTGTAGCACTTGATTTTCTCTGCGACCCTTGTTTGTTTGCCTTTCTTTGGTCTTTTCATAAAAATTTCTGTTAGCAGGAGACGGTGTTGCCGAGCGATTGCCTCTCCCAGGATCACTTTGCAATCTTTTACCCGAGGCTTCATGAAATTGGCTACCAAATGGTAGTCAATCTGAGTTTCATCTCCACCACTGCTGTAAGTGATCAGGTGTCGGCTTTGTTTGATGAACATGGTATTTAACACGATAAGACCGTGTGATTTGCACATGCTTAGGATGTCTTCACCAGGAAGGTTCCTGGTGCCATATCCTAGTCCTCCATGGCAGTCTTCATAGTCTTCGTTTGATTTCCCGACATGTCCATTCAAATCTCCTCCCACAAACAGAAATTCTTCCTTTGGGATGTTCTTAAGGAGATTGTGGAAATCTAGCCAAAATGCATCCTTATCTATCTGATTGCACCCATTGTGGGGAGCATATGCACTGACAATATTCCACACCTCTCCTTGTATTACTAGTTTGAGAGACATCAAACGGTCGCTGGACTTCGAAATGCTCAAGACGTTTCCAAGTAGCTCTGCCGCAAGGATGATACCGATTCCGTTCCTAGCCTTTTCCGTTCCGTAGTAGAACATCTTGTAATCTTTTGTCCTAACGTCCAAGAAACGCGCCCGATTCCCGGTGTTTTTCCATTTCGTCTCTTGGACACACAAGATGTCCACCCGCCTTCTATTCATCATCTCTTCCAGCTCGTAACTTCGACCGGTCATGCTTCCAACGTTCCAACTCGCGACCCTTAAATTGCGTCCAAACTGTTTCATTATGTTGCTAGCCCCCGGAATCCGTATAGCTCTGACCCGAACATTTCTGCTCGGTCCAGGATCAGTACCATGCACAGCAGTGGTAGTGCCTGGCGGGGTAGTGCCTTTCCTTTTTGCAAGTATTATCATAATGATACAGTTTTGCAATACAATTTTTGCACCATATTGCGATGGTGTTTGTTGTTTGACACGTGCATGCTCCTGTTTTAGTATTGTTTGATCTTTCTTTTATGACACCGGTGATCTCCAGTCGTGTCAACCCACGGACTCGCATGCACACTTGTGGGAGGGTTTTTATGGTAGTATATGTGTCGCTAGGCTCACTTGGGTGTTATATTGCCTAGATCTGATTTGTCCCCTTAGTCGCCTTTTACGACAAGCGCTAGTTGTTGGGGGGCGCTGCAGTGATATTCTTAACCCGTCCCTGCACGGGGCATTGACACACTTACAAATATTATGCAAAATGCAATACTAGCACGAAACAAAAGTATCTGCAAGCAAAAATGGTTTGACAAAGAGTGTGCCAACGCAAGAGACAAGTCGTTCGCTTTTTTTAAAGCTATTTAGGGTGCATAACATCGGCATTTTCAAATTGCTTTACGGAGAAGCAAACAAGGTTTTTAAACGCATTTGCTATGCAAAACAAGTAGCCTACGAGCAACAAAAGATTGCTGTTGTAAACAACTCTGCTGAGTTCTGGAGAATTGTAAAGGTCATAAACGTACAACCAAATACGATTGCCACCACGTTAAAAGCTCCTCTTCTGAGAGAACACTTTAGGAACCTGCTCAACGCTACGATCAGCTCTCCTTTGTTTCAGTATGCAGCCCTTCTTTTTACTGACGAGTTTTTGAATGCTCCATTTTCATTACAAATATTTGGCGCAACAGCTCTTTAAAGTGCCAGGGCCTAGCTTCTCGCAACCACTCATGTTGTGTGCGTCATATTTCCACACGAATGGAAGGGACCTACAGTTTACTGCCGAATCCGAACGGCGATTTGAGAAGCTTTTTTAGACAACAATACTCTCGGATGTTTGTCAGACGCTCGCGAGAGGTGGGACCGTGAAAAAACTTTTTGGTATTTTCTGGGATTCGAACTTGGAACCTCATGCGTAGTGATCCGACACACTAACCACTTACGCCACGGCGCCCACCATTTTCATTGCAAGAAGTAAAAAAAGTAATCGATAATTCAAAAAGAAAAAAAGCACCAGAATTCGCATTCCATTCGAATTTTATAAAAATTGCATAGACGAATTTGTATATGCGCTCACGTCGGAATTTAACCGAATCTTCGAAATTGCATCTGTTCCAGGAAGCTTCAAAAAAGCAATCATACATCATATGAAGGTGACTTCAACGATCCAACTAACTATAGAGGAATATCTTTTTTGAACACCTCAGCAAAACCTTTTTCTGCTTTGGTCTATAATAGGCTTACTCAGTGGGTTAGAAACAATGAGGTTTTATCGGAGTCAAGCAGGTTTTAGAGAAAAATACTCTACTGTCGACCAAATATTTGTATTAAATGTTCGTTCGCTGAAATTTATAAAAAAAAACGTAAATAGTTATATGCATTTTTTGTTGACTTTCGAGCGGCATTTGACTCCATAGCACGAGAGGCACTATTCTACAAATTACAAAAAATCGGAATCTTCAACAAAGTCATCTATACCCTAAGAGCAATGTATGAAAATAATGTAGCGTATGTATGGGATGGAGAATCCATATCTGATGAATTCACATCCGCAATGGGAGTGAAGCAAGGGTGTATATTGAGTACATTCCTATTTATATTGTTCATCAATACCATAACAGATGTTGTAGGAGGAGGTATAGATTTTTGCCGAACAAAGACCCCTAGAATGTTGTACGCAGATGATATTGTCTTCCTTGCTGATACGGTAAATGGTATGCAGCTAATGATGAATAGGCTAAGCGAATATTGTAAATGCTGGAACCTCTTCGTTAACCTGGAGAAATCGAAAACTATGGTTTTCAGAGATGGTGGCGGCAGATATTCCAGAATCGAAAAATGGACATATTGTGGTGAGGTTGTTGAAAGTGACAGTAAACAATTTGTACGAGAGGTATGGTCATGAAGCCCAATCTTCTCAGCATAGGTTGCTCTATAGCAAATTAACATATCATCTCCAAGACAGTAAGTATTTTCTAAACTCTGATTCAACGGATAAAATAAGTACTATATTTAAATTGAGAGGAGAGCTAGTACACCTAAATTTTATACCACACCGCTCAGACCTTCCAATTTTGTGCAATATATGCAATTTGAATGTACGAGAAGATGTGTTTCACTTTCTTGCTATTTGTCCAATTTTAAAGGAATTACGTTTCTTTGGATCAACTATCCTAGATGAAGATGAGGCAATCTGCATTCTAAATGGATGGCAAAGATGGGATTCATTATACAATTATGCACTGAGTGCCCTTCGCTATAGGCAACGCGTTATTCAGGAGAACTTTTAAATTTCATATTCAAGCCAATATATTTATTAAGTATTAAGTTAATCGTCAATCTGGTAGACGGCCATCGGCCAAACCAAAAGACATAACTTTTCTTGTTTCTGTTAACCTCTTTTTTAAAATGAAATAAAAGCCATTTAAAACTAAAAATGTAAAACTACTCGCCCAAGCGATCGATGTATTCCTCGAAGTCGTCGCCTGGCGCAAATGTCTCCATCGACCCCAAACAATTGGCTCATTTTGTTGAGTTTTTGTGGAAGTAACTTGCTGACTTCTGGCTTCTTCTCAGGTACCACGTTTTGTTGAAGACTTTTTTCGCCTGTGCCCGACATAAACTTCTGCACACGTTTTGACTTTCTCTTTTGACAGTTTTCGTACTGATCCTCGTCGCCAGTATTATGATTAAGATTTATTGAAATCAAATAATGTTACCTTTTTCTAGACTTTATTGAAGTGACTTAATTCAAAGGCGGTCTGAACAAGAAGAAGGGTATCAGCGGAAATACCTGATACCTATATTTGTCATACAAGTCTGTTCACAATAGTAACTGAAAATAGTACAATAAGATAACTCTATTAATTTACTACAAGCTTTATTTCTTATGTATATAACAAGACCCAGCATAGGGACAGTTCTCATCTATCTGCGATCTCGTTTAGAGACCTGCAACATTGCTTAATAAATTATCTTTGGCTGTCACAAGGCTACCTGGCTCTCTATGTAAATTACTATAGCAAGATTATATATTGTATTCATAGAAGCCAGGCTGCTGCATCCCGAATTTCCGAAATTTTCGCTTGAAATATGTTACAGACATCCTAGCGACCAACAGCAGCAAACGAGTAAGCGTTCGTAATGACAAACTAATAATAGATGGCAAATGGTTTGTTTGGAACAAGAACGATGTTCTAGTTTGTGGCCAACAAAGAGCGGAAGAGGTGCTGAAAAGTATTTATGGTGAGCTTTTTAACAATATTAATTTAGAACTTAAGAGTATATTGTCCAAAATAAATGCAAAAAACTTGTAAACGTCTGTAGTAGCAATTTTTCAAACATTTGTAAAAGCATTGATAAGGTAAAGTACAATATTTAAAAAAATAAATAATAATAATAATAAAAGCATTAACATACTCTCATATACCATAAATGGCTTGCAAAATAAAATTTTATATAATGAATTCTTTGAATATGTTAATTCCTATGATATTGTTATATTACTCGAAACACATATGTGAAGACAAAACTGATCACTATAAGAAGTATTTTCAAGAGTTCAGCACATTCTGGAAACCAGCAATAAAGTTTAGTAATTATGGAAGAGCTATAGGCAGATGTATGTATGGAGTAAAAAAGAATCTAACCGAGTCAGGAATTCAGCATGTTTTTGACAACACAGATGGGTTGCATATGATTAAAATAAAGTCAGATTACGAGATACCAACGATTATACCATTGTATATCAGAGGTGCTAATTGAGAAGGAGAGTTTAGTGTGGTAAAAAAGTTGTTTACAGATAAAATCGTACGCAACCCTGTAGTTATCGGTGATCTGAACGTTAGAATAGGCGAAATGCAGCAGGTAATAGAGGATATACATCCAAACACCTTTAAAGCAGGTACATGCATAAGGAAGTCAAGGGATGTAATTATAAATGCCAAAGGCAAACAATTCATGGAATTCTGTAGTGAATATGGACTAGTGGTCAACAATGGACAAACAAAATGCACCCGTGCAGGGACGGGTTAAGAATATCACTGCAGCAGTTAGGAAAAAAGATTACAAGATGTTCTACTACGGAACGGAAAAGGCTAAGAACGGAATCGGTATCATCCTTGCAGCAGAGCTACTTGGTAACGACTTGAGCATTTCGAAGTCCAGCGACCGTTTGATGTCTCTCAAACTAGTAATACAAGGAGAGGTGTGGAATATTGTCAGTGCATATGCTCCCCACAATGGGTGCAATCAGAGAGATAAAGATGCAATTTGGGTAGATTTCCACAATCTCCTTAAGAACATCCCAAAGGAAGAATTTCTGTTTGTTGGAGGAGATTTGAATGGACATGTCGGGAAATCAAACGAAGACTATGAAGACTGCCATGGAGGACTAGGATATGGCACCAGGAACCTTCCTGGTGAAGACATCCTAAGCATGTGCAAATCACACGGTCTTATCGTGTTAAATACCATGTTCATCAAACAAAGCCGACACCTGATCACTTACAGCAGTGGTGGAGATGAAACTCAGATTGACTACCATTTGGTAGCCAGTTTCATGAAGCCTCGGGTAAAAGATTGTAAAGTGATCCTGGAAGAGGCAATCGTTCGGCAACACCGTGTCCTGCTAACAGAAATTTTTATGAAAACACCGAAGAAAAGCAAACAAACAAGGGTCTCTGAGAAAATCAAATGGTACAATCTGGACAAAGAAAAAGGCGAGGCTTTTGTTTTCGTAATGAAAAATTACCTCTCTCACACCATCAACGGAGCTGAGGATGAAGAGTGCAGGGCACAAAATATGTGGGATTCCCTAGAACGAACTTGCTTAAAGAAGACCAAATCACTGCTAGGAGCTTTAAAAGCCCACCATCAGCATGCCAAAGAAACATGGTGGTGGAGTGGTGAAGCTTAGAAGGTGATAAATGAGAAGAAAGCGGCTTTCAAAGCTTGGTCAAAGTACCCTCTAATAATAATGACGAAAAAGTTCGCCTCGAAATGGAATACAGATGTTGCAAGAAAAAAGCGGAGAAGAAGTGCGCCCAGCTTCAAGCAGGGAGTACGGAGGGCCTGTATCGGGAGCTGGAGAAAATATCTTCCGCGGTTGCTGATGCAAACCAGGCTATCCAGGATCTGCGAAGACACAATATGAACAAGAGCGCAACCATCTTCAAAATAGCCGCCCAAAGAAGGAGGAATGCTGAGAAGATTCGTTCGCCAAAGTTCATTAACAATGCTCATGGCCAGCTTCTTGTGGATGACGACAAAATTCTGCAGAGGTGGCGGCAGTATTGTGAAGAACTTTTAAATGAACAGTTCCCCCGGCTATACTTTCCAAGAGCCACCCCTAACTGTAAAGAAATACCCGACATTACAGTCGAAGAAGTTAGTGAGGCGATCAAATACTCCAAAAAACGAAAAGCGGTTGGGTCAGACGAGATACCCTCTGAGTTCTGGAAAAAGATGGAAGACATCGGGTTCAGATGGCTCAGAATTCTCATCTCCAAATTCGTGAGAGGTGATCGAATGCCGAATCAATGGAGGGAAAGTTACCTTCTCCCTGTATACAAAGGGAAGGGTGATACGCGAAACTGTGATAACTATCGTTCGACCAAGCTGATGTCACACACCATGAAGATCGTTGAGCGGGTATTAAGTGGCTGACTGCGAAAAATAATACGGCTATCTGATGATCAGTGCGGGTTTGTCTCGGGTAAATCAACCACAGATGCAATCCAAAGTATAAGGATCATAATGGAAAAACATCATGATTGCTTAAGGGATTTGCATATTGTATTGGTTGACTTTGAAAAGGCATTCGACAGACAACCACGAGATCTGATATGGGTGGCGCTAAGACATCGAGGGGTTCCAGAAAGTTTTGTACCGATGATCATGGACATGTACGAAGGAGCAAAGACAAGAGTAAGATGCCCTGCTGGAGTAACCGAAGAGATCCCAATCAAAGTCGGGGTACACCAGGGAAGCGTCTTAAGTCCTTTGCTCTTTATTACAGTCCTTGATTATCTGCTTGAAGGTAAAGTGATGGACCCCAAGGTACATCAGTTATTCTTCGCTGACGATGGAGCCATCATAAGTGAGGATCCTACATCCCTGCAACGAGCACTTGATGTGTGGGTGAACGTTTTGGAGGGAAATGGGTATCGCATTAGTTCAAAAAAGACAGAGTACTTCTGCTGCACGTTCTCTGATCCACTTAAGCCTATTCCAGATATTTATTTGAATGGAACAGTGCTTCCCAAGTGTGAAAAGTTCAAATATCTGCGATCTATGATCAATAGCAAAGCAACTTGTGATGACGACATCAATCATCGCGTAAGCGTAGGGTGGATGAAGTGGCGAGAAAATTCCGCTATCTTCTGTGACAGAAAAATGTCCCCTAAGGTGAAAGGAAGGCTCTACAATGCAGTTGTACGTCCAGCGCTCACATACGGTTCACAATGTTGGACAATGTACAAAAGGTATGAGAGTAAATTAACGGCAGCTGAGATGAAGATGCTTCGCATGACAGCAGGAGTGACAAAGCTTGATCGAATAAGAAGTTCGAAGACCCGTGGAAGCTTTCACATCAAGGAAACCATCGTACAAAAAATAGAGCGCGAGCGCTCAGTTGGTATTGCCACCTTCAATGAAGAGATCATTTGAACCCTGTTAAAAAGGCAATATCAATGCACGTTCCAAAGACAACGCGATGTAGCAAAGGCAGGCCTATAAACGCCTGGATCACACAAATGCGACGACATCGGCATTTCATTGGCCTCAGTAACCGAGTGATCCAAAATCGGCAGGCTTGCCGATATTTTCTGAGGTCAAATAGGCGAACCCCACAGGCGGATCAGTAGAAATGCGGTGAAGTGGGAGGGTTGTGATCCCTTGTTTTCGGATCATAGCCTCGCTGATAAAAGGAAGAAAAATGGACAAACAAAAGGAGACGAGGCTGGAAATTTCAAGTATGTCAGTAACGTTGGAACCTCTGTCAACGACATTTGTGCTGTATCACGAGAGCTGCTTACCCACATAGAAAACTTCTCGGTAGATGAAAAAATATGGTCAGATCACTTACCAATAAGATTATCGCTAGTTTTTAAAATCGAGTATAGATCACAAAAAAAACTCAATCTGTTACCAAAGCTCAAGTGGAAAGAAAGTGAGAAGGAGCTATATTGCCAAAATCTACACAACAATATACTGGAAGCAAAGCGAAAAAAAGATATTTTTGAACTGAAAGACCTAACAGATATAATAAAGGCCTCAACAAGTATGCTGTGTGATTCAAGCAGTCTTAATACGTTACCAAAAAACAAGTGGTTCGAGGCAAAATGTGCCATAGCGAGAAGAAAATCTTTTAACGCGCTAAAGTTACTTAAAAAAACTTCAAGTCCAAGGGATAAAGCTAAATATATAGAGGCAAATAAAAAATATAAAAAAATATGTGAGGAGAAAAAAGCTGAGTACTATACTTATTTGGAAGAAAAAATAAATCGGATAAAAGATAGTAAGGAATGATGGAAGATCGCGAAGGAGATGAGAAGGCAAACCACGCAAGAGTGTCCTGAACTAACGGCATCCGATTCTAGAACCTACTTTGAGCAGCTATTAAATCCACTGCAGACATCCAAAGACATACACTACGCAGTAATGCTTTAAGAGGATGCGGATCTAGATGCAGCTATATCAATTGTAGAGGTAAGGAGGGTACTGGCAAAGGCAAAACTAAACAAAGCCCCGGGTGAAGATAGGATTCCCTATGAATTCCTTGAGAATGCTCCCAATGTGTTCCTGCTGGAATTGACGCGTGCATTTAATCATATATTTTACAGGGGCCGAGTTGATGAAACCGTCACAACAAGTGTAATTTTTCCAATTTTCAAGAAAGGAGATAGCAAGGTTGCAAGTAATTACAGGGGATATCGTTCATGAACTGTATTGCGAAAGTAATGATGGGTATCCTAAACGAACGACTATCTACTTGGCTAGAAAAACATAATATTCGAACTGAATACCAAGCTAGTTTCAGGAAAAATTATCCGACTGTGGACAACATCTACAACTTAGCTGCAATAGTGCACTTAAAGTTTTCGGAAAAACCGAAGGTTTACGCATTCTTCGTAGATTTTAAAGCGGCGTTTGACAAAGTATCGCCGAAATTATTAATATACAAATTGCACACAACGGGGGTATCAACTAAAATGGTCAGATTGCTGGAGAATATGATATATATGAGAGTACTAAGTCGTCAATATGGACAGGAGAAGAGTTGTCACAAGACTTCGATACAATCTCTGGTGTTAAACATGGTTGTCTCTTATCACCTTTACTTTTCTCTCTATATATAAATGACTTGCATGAATGTTTAGGAGGCGGCCTACATATAGATGAGCTAAACATAAGATTGCTTCTCTATGCAGATGACATTGTCATTCTGGCGGGCAGTATCCAAGTCCTGCAAAGGATGATAAACAACTTAGAAGAGTACTGCAGGATGTGGAATTTAGAGGTAAATTTAAATAAATCCCAAATAATGGTTTTTAAAAATGGAGGCAAAAAAACTAACCAAGAAAAATGGTCTTTCAAAGGTGAAGAGATAGAAACCGTGACAAATTATTGCTATCTAGGCATGACACTGACCCCACAAATGATTTTCACAAAACACATTGAGAAGAGGAACTTTTCGGCAAAAAAACAGTATAAACGCCACATGGAACAACTTCCTTAATAAAAGAAATGTTTCTCTGCGATCAAAGTGGAATTTATTTCAGGCAGTGTGCAGAGCTGTGCAATCGTACGGAGCGCAAGTTTGGGGTCACACGCTTTTTGATGAAGTGGACAAACTGCAAAGGTACTTTGTTAAAAGGATACTGAGGTTACCCGTTTTCACACCCAACTACTCACTTATGTTAGAGAGTGGTATGGAAGACGGGCATATATATATGCTTGACTTGCATCTGGGGTACATAGGGCGTACACTTTTCGAGTATGAGAATAACCGTCTGCCACATCGGTTTACCTTAAAGTTACTGCAAAAAGATTTGTTTTGGGTTTCAAATTTGAACAAGCTAGGTCAAGATTTCCACCTCAGCTGGCGAAATGGAAACATAACACAAACGGAATGGGACAAAAAAAGAATATAACTATTACACAATCTTAAGCAATGTTACCACCGGAAACGAATACAAAGAGCAAAGGAAACTAGCAGGTTTTACAAAAATCTCGATTTTGCAAAGGGCAGTATATACTTTATCGACGGCAATAAACCAAATAAAATAATGTGGATCTTCAGGGCTCGCTGTGACTTGATAGAACTAAATGGAACAACTTTTAAAACAAGCAGATCAAAAAACTGTTCATTATGTAATCTGAAAGAAATTGAAAACATACAACATTTCATAGGTAGATGTCCTATTCTTAAGGAAATCAGAAACAAATATTTTGAGAAATCACTTTTATTAGAAGATGAAATAATAGAATTGCTAAATGGAGAACGCAGTAATTGGACAAATTTAACAAACTACATTACCAATGCTTTATCTTATAGAAAGTTTCTAATAGAAGAATTTAAATTGTGTCTATGGCACAAAAGAATTAATAAAGTTTATAGTCAAATCTCCGACAGACGACATTTATGTCACAGTCGTATATTCTTTAATTTTTTAAACCGTTTTTTTTTTTTTTGAAATTGTAAAATTCTTAATTATTGTTGAATTTTTTACTATGAAATAAAGAATCTTACTATACTATACTATACTATGTTACAGTGATCCAGAAGTCTAGTGGTGATTTGTATATCAGGTGAGGTGGAAAGCACCCTTCTCCCGTGCCACCTGCCATGTTGGATCCATCTGTGAATATCACTTTTGCAGACCAAATCAGAATTCTGTTAGGTTCTACTTGGAGTTCTAGTTTGGTACCTTATGTCGATGTCATAATGTGGGATCATATAGTCTGTTGTGATAGGTATAGCATAGTTGAGCAGAATTCTCGAATGACTGCTGCTTCTTTTAGTATGAGAGCTGCTTTGCAGCTAAAAGCTTCCCAATGGTAAAAAGGTGAAGCATTGTTTCTAATGTGCCAGTAGGGGTTGTTCTAATTGCTCCAGTTATACTGCTACAAGGCACCCTTTGTACTCCTTGTAGAAGAAAAATGTAACATTGTTTGTCTAGTGCCGGCCACCAGTATCTTCCTAAATTATTTTCCAATTTAAAATTGTATTTATCTGACAATCCATCTGAATCCCCCAAAAAAAAACAAAACTGTCGGCAAATGATTTTAAAAATAAAAAAAGTAAATCATTTCGTTATTATCTCTATGACTGACAAATAAATTCGTCCAATCGATAACATCACACACCGATAAATAGCGCGCACAGTTTAAAATCGCCGATAATCTTCCAAGAAAGTGTTATATTATTATCAAACGTGATTGATAATAATAGTATATTTTTTGAAGGAAAAAAGTCATTACAAATATTTTAATTGATTCGCTAGAGCAACGCAATGCAATTAATTTAATGAACCTGACGATCGATTGATTTGTGTGTGTAAGGCTTGATTAAAACTCTTCACGCCTCTTTTGATTAGATTTTCAAAACTAAATGCTTATCTTTGGGGTTTTTAATCATAATTTCCACTTAAGCAGATAATTGATTAAACATTTGGGGAAACAATCAATCGTGGCTTAGACAAATGACCATCGTTTGGGAATTTCTCGACAAGAAGTCTTGCAACTTGGATACGAGCATTTTGATTTGAAGGCTCCTTCTAGATCTAGATAAAGCGTCAATTGTTGCTTCGAGTTCACTGGCAAAACACACATGAGCTGTAGCAGAGGTAACACAAGTGCTACAGAACTACCGATCTAGATAAAATAATAAAATCATCATCTTTATTGAAGGAACGAGATGCAGCGCGTTACGGTCGTGTTTATTTGTAGATGCATTTGATAAGCGCCACAAACAAGATGAACTGATTACAGAGTGTTTAAGATATTTTGTAACTGGCTGTGGCTACAGCTCTGGCATTGACCCATGGTGTAGTTCTCAGATTTACTACGTTGTCAGTGGGTAAAGAATCCGTGGATGTTTACCTTTTTTCGGTAATAACATTCCCGGGGAAAATAATTTTACTTTTTGGTTGTGTGACCCTTGTTTTCTTGTTTATTTTCGAACATAATTGTTGTCCTCAAAGTGTTGGACGCTATTCGAGGGTAGGGTAACATTGATGTAAGGGAAACATTTGGATTCTGTTTATAGCTGAAGTGAAATCGAATGTAATTACTTAATTACATGGTGGATTAGGTGCAAGTCATGCAGGTCAATAGAACAATTTGTTTCCCCGAAATTGTCGCTTTCGTGGGCGAGATTTATTTACCCGCACAAGTGCAAGTGTTCTCGGTTGACTTACAAAAGCTGCCCGCTATTACGTTGTCCTCAATTGTGTTGCTCTAAATTTGGTGTGTACCTTGAAGTAAGTACGTATTGACAAGTGTGCGAATCAAAACACATGTCTGAATGAATGTTAAGTAGTTAAACTGGAATCACTAAGGAAAACTTAAGCCCACCTGAACATATGGTGTTCACTGCTGATTCTAATTCGGGGGATATTGTATGAGAATCTGATAAAGAAGATCATTACTTGATACTTTATAATGCTACGAGTATAACAGATAATGAGATTGAACTTGCATTTTTTATTTTTTATTTTTATGAAGGTGAAAATCTCGAAAGACACAGTGGGGTTAGAAACCCAAAGTAGTGTGGGACTCTAACCGCACTAAAAACACCTCCTTGATCATGACCAATCAACTAATGATCGACAAAGATTTTATTTTCAACGTTAAGTCGGGTTTGAGAAGGTATTATAATTTAAATACCGCCTCTCGTAATTGTCAAAAAAGTTAATGGGGCTTGGTTCTTCTTAACCTACGAATATTATTTCGTACATTTAAGACATCGTCAATCTCAGGATTGATATGCATCTGCCAACGCTCGTTGTGACGCATTGCGTACTTTTTAATTGTATCTGCTACGAGGTCGATCTGCAAATTTCGATGCAAGTCACTATTTCTAATGTACCATGGGGCATTCACTATTCCCCGAAGGACCTTATTTTGAAATGTTTGCAACATTTGAACATTTGTTTGCTTTGTGCTACCCCATAATTGGATACCATATGTCCAAACGGGTTTTAATATCTGATTGTATAATAGGATTTTATTCTCAATGGACAGTTCTGAGTTATATCCTAACAACCAATAAAGTTTTCTATATCTAATATTTAGATCTTCTACTTTCTTTTTCACATGTTCCTTCCATTTCAGTTTAGCATCCAGATTCATACCGAGATACTTAGCTGTGTTAGAGTAAGGAACTACTTGATTATTAATAACCACGGGAAGATTCGTTATTTTTTTATTTGTAAAATTGATATGGATGGACTTTGACTCATTAAGTTTAATTCGCCATCGCTGGGTCCAATCACATATCTCGTTAATTGAATTTTGTAGTTTTTCTGTAGCTTTAGCCACACATCCATCTGTTGATAGAAGAGCAGTGTCGTCTGCAAATGTGGCTATCATGGTATCACTCGCATGCGGTATATCACTCGTATATAATAAATACAGGGTGGGTCCTAGAATACTTCCCTGTGGAACACCTGCTCTTATTTCTTTAAGTTCAGAATACGCTGAGCCATAACGAACTCTAAAGAATCTTTTACCTATATAAGATTTAAGGATCTCATAGTACTGTCTAGGTAGATCCCTATGAAGTTTATACTCTAAACCCCTATGCCAAACTTTACCAAAAGCCTGTGCAACGTCTAAGAATATTGCAGAATAAATTTGTTTTTCTTCCAGTGCCTTTTCTATAATATTAGTTATACGATGCACCTGGTCTATTGTCGAGTGTTTATTCCTAAACCCGAATTGATGGGTAGGGATAAACTTTCTTTGCTCTATAATTGGGTCTAACCTTTTAAGAAGGAGTTTCTCGAAAAGTTTTGAAAATAACGGTAAAAGTGAGATTGGCCTATATGAGGTAACTTCTGATAAAGGCTTAACTTGTTTAGGAATAACAATAATTTCTGCTATCTTCCAGTGATGTGGGAACATCACCTTTGTTTAAAGCAAGCATTAATTATAAGCTTGAGTTTCAACAATGCAGTTGGAGGAAGTTCCTTCAAGATTTGAGCAGTTATAAGATCATAACCTGTTTTCATTCCTAAGGCAGGTAAGAGCTCGCATGTGGAACCAAAGGATCTCCGACCTATCAGTCTATCGTCCTTTCTACTGAAAACGCTGGAAAGGCTGATTATATTCACCTCCGTCAGAGCATTAGCCCGTTTTTGCTCTCGCCGTCCCAACATGCGTACTGCAAAGGCAAATCCGTTGAAACAGCCTTACACTCGCTTGTGCGCATCACTGAAAAATCTCTGAGCATTAAAGAACATACCATGGTGGCTTTCCTAGACATTGAGGGAGCTTTCAACAATGTCAAACCAAAGGCAATCACAGACGCATTTGCAAATCTGAAAGTGGATACTTCGCTCGGAGTGTTGATCAATCAATTGCTAACACGCAGGATTATCAACACACAGCTGGGTGGAGCATCGACCAGAAGACTTGCCTGTTGCGGAACACCCCAAGGTGGAGTTTTGTCCCCCCTCCTGTGGAATCTTGTAGTGAATGAGCTACTAGTGGACCTGGACAGGTCAGGCTGTAGAGTGATTGCCTATGCTGATGCCATTGCGATTGCTGCGTCTGGCAAGCACCCAGACACTCTCAAGGAAATCCTCCAATATGCTCTCTCTCGGCTCACTAGGTGGGCCTCCAAATGTGGATTGGGGGTTAACCCTCATAAAACAGAACTTGTTCTCTTCACAAGGAAATATAAAGTTCCCCTCGTAGACCGTCCTATGATTAATGGCACCAGTCTCACTTTCACTGTTAATGCAAAATACCTGGGTCTTATTCTGGACAGAAAACTGAACTGGAAGGCCAATCTACTAGAACGCGTAAGGAAAGCCAATGTAGCTCTCTATTCCTGTAAAAGGGCTATAGGTAGGAGCTGGGGTATGAAACCTGAAATCACTCGCTGGCTTTACGTGTCTGTTGTCAGGCCTATACTACTCTATGGCGTGATCGTTTGGTGGCCTGTCCTTGACAGGGCTGTTCACCTCTCTCAGGTAGCTAAAGTGCAACGATCCGCTTGCATGTGCATCAGTGGTGCACTAAGAACTACCCCCTCTGCGCCACTGTACATTATGTTCAACCTGTTACCCCTGGATATCCTCGGCAGACAGACTGCTGCTAGTGCGGCTATTCGTCTTAAAGGCTCCTCTCAGTGGTCTAGTTATCACATTGGCCACTCCTCGATCCTTGATCTTCTCACTTCACACATGAAAACACGGACTACACTCCACCGAAACTGAGATTTGACCGACACTTCCGTACGAGTATCCCTGAACGGGATGAGTGGGATGGCTCTCCGCCTGATGATGGAAATTCGGTGCACTTCTACACAGATGGCTCTAAGACCGAAGGTGAGGTGGGCTGTGGTGTTTTCTCCGATAAGCTAAACCTGAGCATCTCGTTCCGCCTCCCTGATCATTGTAGCGTTTTTCAGGCGGAAATCATGGCGATTAAGGAAGTCCTGTCTTGGCTGAAATGTAGTGTATTATCTGTCAGCGATATTACCATTTTCACTGACAGTCAAGCGGCTATCAAGTCCCTGGAATCGTGCTCCTTTACTTCAAAGACCGTCTTAGACTGCCGTTTGTCTCTTACAGAGATGACAGAGCATGCTGGGTGCCAGGTCACAGAGACATTCCAGGAAACTGTAGGGCGGATGAACTCGCTAGACAGGGTACTACTCTAAGGATTCTGCCAGATAGGCAAGCCCTGGCTATGCCCCTCGCTACATGTAGCATCTACTGAAGCTGAACGCTATTAGCAAGACCAACCTTAGGTGGGATATTGGCTCTACGTGTCACATTTCGAGGCAGAACTGGCCTAAGCTGGACCAGAAACGTATTGCCGAGTTGGTTAAACTAAAGCGATTACAGATCAGCTACGTTATCGGTGTCATCACCGGACACTGTCTAATCGGCCAACATGCCAAAAGACTTGGCCTCTTTTCCAATGACTTCTGCAGGAGCTGTAGGGACGAGGAGGAGGAGGAAACCATTCTTCACTTCCTATGCACATGTCCTGCTCTATCACGCAAAAGAATGCTCCATCTAGGAGCTCCCTTCCTTGACGACCTCAGCGATTTGGCGTCCTTAGTCGTCACGAACATCCATCGCTTCATCAAAAGCTCCGGTTGGTTTTATTAGTCCCTGAGTGGTCTAATGGTAGATCCTTGGCATCACAATGGACCTTTACTGGTCTAAGTGTGTCTGCATCGTGGTACAGACAGCCAATCTAACCTCACCTAAGATCATAACCTGGTGATTTTCTATTATTTAATTTATGAATACATGTCTCGATCTCTCTTAACGAAGCATAAGGAACTTCCTTTTCGTCTACTCTGTTATAGAAATCAAGATCTTTATCTGCTACTCTAGGTGGAAACGGTTTGAAAACATTTGAAAGGTGCTGACAAAAGAGTTTAACCTTTTTCTTTGGATCGCCGATCCATTTCCCATCAGATGTTTTCAAAGGGGGATCTTGCGCTTGAGGTCTCTTTAAACGTTTAGCAGCCTTCCAAAGGGAGTAGTCCGTGACTTTATCAGCCCTTAGACTACAAAGGTATTTAGCGAGAGAATCATTTTTGAATTCAGTTATGGTTTTTGTTAAGCCTATTATTGAGTCTATTAAAAATGGTTTTATCGCCAGGATATCTTGTCGCTTGCCATTTTCTACGAGCTTTTCTCTTTTCAAGTATAAGTTGCTTGATTTCTGTGCGGTATTTCACCGAAGCCTGTTTTTTTTGTAGATAAGTCGGTGTACTATCTTCTGCTGCCTGTTGCACATCGGCAATGAATTGTTCTGTTTCAATGTCAATATGTTTTGTTGTGACTAGTGGGGACCTAAGGTTAATGAAGCCTTCGAGAAGTTCTCTGAATTTACCCCAGTTCGTTCTTTTGTTTGTTAGTCGTGGGTTTTTTATCTGTTCTATCGATAAACCATTGACTGTTAGAATTACAGGTGTATGATCCGATGACAGATCATCACTGATTTTAACTTTAACTTCTTTTCTATTACTACCTTTCGTTATGAAGACGTCGATAACATCTGGTATTTTCGTTGGGTCAGATGGCCAATTAGTTGGTGATCCAGTCGAAATAAATTCACAGTTAAAATTTCGCCCTGATTTGTAGAGCTTCCTGCCTTTTGTTGTTATTAGTCTTGACCCCCAATATGTATGCTTGCATTCAAATCACCACCGATGATAAAGTTGTTACCTAATATTTGGAAGAGATCAATTAGGTCTTCCTCTGTTGGCAAGTGCTTGGGTGGGCAGTATATCGCAGCTATTTTAAACTCCTTGCCTTTAGTTTCTATGTTTATTGTCGCTATTTGCATTGTTTGTTTTGCTATTTTTGGCAATTCGTAATGATCCAAGGTACTTTTCAGAATCACAGCACTCACTCCCCTGGCACTGTCAGCTGGATGAGGAGAATGAAAACAATGATACCCAGGAATTCTAATCTTAGTTCCGTGTTTGAAATGAGTTTCAGAAATCAGGCAAACATCAATATCTTCGTTACATAGAAAAACCTGAAATTCAGGGATGTGTTGGAGTAAACCATTTACATTCCGCGTTGCGACATTTAGATTATTTTTAATCATTAATATTTTGTTGTTTTTTTCCTGCTTCTTTGCTTAGCAGTTTAATAATTTTATCCTGATTATCCAATCTTTGAATAATAGTAATAAGCATTTCCTTTACCGATATTAGATTGAATTTGTAAATTTTTTCAGTCGGTATGATTTGATTCAAGTGAATTATATTACACACTAGTGGGTACCCGGCGTGCCTAACAAAAAGAAAATGCAGTTGTGAGCAAAGTGTTGGATCGGTTTTGACCAAACACTCTCGGGCCAATGTCGAAGATTGCCCAATTTTAGCTCAATCGGTTCCGTGGTTTCGGAGTCCGTAGCATAGATACAAGCATAGATACATTGAGTTTTATATTGTAATATTCTGGCTGGGGTTCGTGCAAATAAAACCGACTTTTGTGTATTTGAACTGTTTATTTATTATCAATGATCAACGCCACTTTAACACAATATTCGAATCACTTTAATCTCTATTTATTTGAAATTCAACGGTCTCTACTAATTTATTTTCAATCACAGTATCGTTTATCTTCACCACTGTTCGAATCTCTCTTTTAATCGCTGTATTCACCTTATTATCAACTGTATCGACTGCGGTTGTGGTCGGTATATTTAGGTCAAAAAAATTTCTAGAACATGCTACATGTCACTGGGGATGAATTGATGACTGCGGCGAAGCCGAAACATGGAGTGAACCGATTGGCACGCTAGCAGGTTTGTCGAATAGGTGACGTTGTTTCAGTTCGTTTGGTACACAAACCATGCAGCGCGGTTGTATTTTTTTGTCAATGCTACACTGCCCTCTTCTTAAACTTGTTCGTCCCGAACAAGATTATCTGGGTAATTGCCATGAAAACGATGACGACGATCCAGGTGAACCATTTTCATCTTGCCTCTTACTCCACGGTGTATCCGATAGACAACGTCATTGATGCGTCTGACCACTTTATAAGGGCCATCCCAGTCTTGCTGCAGCTTAGGTGACCTCCCTTTTTGTCAGTGTGGTTTGTACAACCATACTAGGTCTCCCTTATGATAGCTGGACGTTGTTACCTTTATGTCGTACCTGGTCTTGGTACGGTCAGTCGCTATCCTTATCCTCGTCCAGGTCCTCTGATGTATGTCTCGGATCCTTTCCCTGAGGTTTGCCACATACTCCTCTTCATATTTGGGCTCGTCGGTACGGGATTTCGCCTCACTAGGTAGCCGGACTACCCGACCAAACAAGATTTCAGATGGAGTATGTCCAGTAGTACTCTGCACTACACTTCGGTAGGCCATCAGGAAGAGAGGAGTATGTCGATTCCAATCGCGCTGGTAGTCTCCTACAACCTGGGAGAGATGTTCGTTTAGGGTTCTGTTGAAGAGCTCTACCATGCCGTCGGATTGTGGATGAAACGGAGTCGTCCTCGTCTTTTAATTCCCAGTTGTTGGCATACCTCTTCGAATATCTTCGATTCGAAGTTTTGTTCCTGGTCAAAATGCAGTTCCATAGGCACGCCAAATCTGCTCACCCAGTTTTTGACGATCTGTTTTGTTTTATGATGTTCCTCGCTTCCGGGCATTTGATGAAATAGTCCATGACAACTAGAATGTAACGGTTGCCATTGTGGTTTCTGTTATGACTTTACAATTCAAAGGTTTATTCAATTATGATTTAATTACATTACTACGGTTAAAAATGAAAAGTTGAAAGCGCGGGAAAATTCTTAATTTTGGCGCCACAATATATTGACATGCAGATTGACAGTTGTGATGAGTTGACCGGTGCATCAAAGGTAGTAGTTGCATTACGGGCACTTGTACAGGGTGCATCATTACCCCTTCGCTTAGCTGGGATCAAATCTGACTTGCTTACTTCGCAACCGCTCTGATCTCCTCGGTGTTGGTTGGGCTACTGCGGCTGCAGCAGAGGCCGGTGAGTTGAAAAGCAATGAAATATCTTGCGGTGTTGGTGCGTCCAGACACAATGACATCATCCAAATAAGAGACGCAAAAATCCAGATTGGCGGTGAGCTGTTCCATATATCTTTGGAAAATACCGGTAGAACTAGAGGTGCCAAACGGCAAGCGCTGATATTCGAACAGCCCAAACTCGGTGTTGACGACACACAACTTCTTGGATGGTTCGTCCAATGGTATTTGGAGGTAGGCATCCGATAGGTCGATTTTAGTGAAGTAGCGACCGCCCTGCAACTTGTGAAATAATTCCTGGATGCGAGGCACCGGGTGGCGGTCTATTTGTAAGTGCGGATTGATGGTGACCTTGAAATCACCGCATATACGCAGGTTTCCATTCGCCTTCTTCACGACCACAATGGGTGCTGCCCATTGGCTGGTTTCGACGGGGCGTATGATGCCTAGTTCTCTCAGTCTCTCTACCTCACGGCGAACATCTTCCTTCTGAGCGAAAGGTAAAGGACGATATTTGAAGTATTTAGGTTGAGAGTTTGGTTTCAGGCTTAGATGTGCAACGTACACTTTACTACAGCCTAACTCCGGTTTGAAAATAAGTTCATGCTTCTTACACAAAGACTGGGCTTCTTTTACTAATTGCTCCTTGGATTCAGATGTTATTTGCAGTGCAGTTTCCTCATTCGGGAAATGAATTTGAAAATCGAATGCTCTAAACCAGTCCAAACCCATTATATTCGCCCCTCGAACGAGGTCGGAGACAATGAGTGGTAGAATACGAGTTTTATCCTTCCACTGGACACGTACGTTTATAGTTCCTTTAACCGGTACGCGCATATCTCCATAAGCTTTAAGCATGCGCTCTGTTGATTCACAGAGTGGGCTCCCAAGACTTTGGTATCCTTCTAGGCCTATTAAGGAGCATGTGGCACCTGTGTCTAGATGGAAAATTAAAGGGCGCTGATTTACGTGGAGCAACACAAAAATTTTCTTCTCCTTTACATCGGTCTCGCACTCTGGAGAGGAAAAATTCACGACAGCATGATCGGTGACCTGATTTATGGAATAAGCGGACTCTGTCTGTCTATGTCTGGAACCAAAATTGGATCGGCTATCACGTCTATGAACTCTTTCGATGCTCCTTGATCGTCCCCTTCCTTGTTTTTTTGATCGGGAGCGTGACTGCGATGTGAATGTTCGCTCGGAATGCTTTGCGGATAGACAAACACTACTAATGTGTCCACGCCGCTTACAGATATCACAAACCGAGTCAAGATGCTTACAATTATTTCTACTGTGCTGCGTGAAACAGGCAGGACACGATTTTCTGATGCTAAAACTATCGTTGGACTTACTTGCAGATCTCTGGTAACTGGTGTGATTAAGCTGATTTACCTCCGAAGAACTTGATGGGGTGGAAGTGCTGCTTCCTTTTAGGATACCCGAAGCCAGTTGCGTCGACTCATATGCCATCGCCAGTTCCTCGATTTCATCTAAAGTAGGAATTTTTTTCTGCGTTGCGGCCATGCGGATTGCGTCGTGAGGCGTGTAGAAAGCAATCATATCTCTAATCATAGTGTCAGCATATGATGTTCCGCATCCCTCCTTTGCACAAACGAATGAACAATCCCTCGCAAGACCCTTTAGGTCTGCTATCCACTCAGCGTATGTCTGACTCGGAAGCATTTTTTGCTTGAGAAACTTGCATCTCGATGCAAGTACATGGAGTTTAGATTGAAAGTGTTTTGTTAACTTTGCAGAAAGATTTTTAAAAGTGTGCGTACTTACGTCTTCTTCCCCTAGCAGCTTCTTCAGCAGGTCGTTGATGTGATTTCCACACGTTGATAAGAAATGCGCCTTGCGTAAATTGTCGTCTTCCAACGAATTAGCGGCAAAATGTTGCTGCAATTGGAAAAGGTAAGTATCCCATGTCTCATTTTCAACATCGAATGGTCGAAATTGTGGGATTGTGGACGGAACCGTGGATGTGCAGCCTTTTAGTACACGCTCCAGACTTTCTGCATTGGACTTCATCATCCTTTGCATCCACTCGTTTTGCTGTTTTAATATTTCGCTCAGCGTCTTTGCGTCCATTTTTACTTTTGCACTTCCTCGTCGCCACTTGTTATGACTTTACAATTCAAAGGTTTATTCAATTATGATTTAATTACATTACTACGGTTAAAAATGAAAAGTTGAAAGCGCGGGAAAATTCTTAATTTTGGCGCCACAATATATTGACATGCAGATTGACAGTTGTGATGAGTTGACCGGTGCATCAAAGGTAGTAGTTGCATTACGGGCACTTGTACAGGGTGCATCAGTTTCCGGTAATGGGCCAGCGATGTCCGCGGCGATTTGTTCAAAGGGTGCGCCCACGTTGTACTGGTGCATGTTACCTCACGCCTTCGTTCTGGGTCCCTTGCTGGCTGCACATACGACGCATTTTCGGCACCAACTTTCTACGTTTTCCCTTGCACCGAGCCAATAGAAACGTTCTCGCACCTTCTTCAGTGTCTTGTTTGCACCCAAAAGACCTCCAGATACTCCATCATGCATCTCTCGTAGCACCTCGTGTACTTTTGATCGCGGCAAGATAAGCTGAATTATAAAATCTTTTCCGTCCGGCCTCTCCCATTTTCTTTTCAGCACACCATCTTGCACATAAAGGGAGTCCCACTGAGCCCAGTATGCCTTGAGAATGCGGCTTCTGTCCGAGATATCCTGTCCGTTTGGATTTTCCATAAACTTCTTCCACGCTAATATCGGCTGGATGATCGGGTCTTCTTTTTGAGCGTTGCGGATTTCCTCTACACTCCAACCGGCGATAGGTTCAGCTCTTACCCTTTGGTGGTCTTACCATTACATGGTCGCCGTGATAACGCATCCGCATTAGAATGAAGTTTCCCTTTACGATGCTGTATTTCATAGTCGTACATCGGCAGTCGTTCAATCCATCTTGCGACCTGGCCCTCTGAATTCTTGAACTGCAACGGCCACTTTAGAGCCGCGTGGTCTGTGTGCAAAAATAACTTTTGGCCGTAGAGGTATTTATAGAAGTACTTCGTCGCCAGAAGCAGCGCCAGAAGTTCTCGCCTGGTAACACAGTAGTACCTTTCGGGCTTGGAGAGCACTTTGCTGAAGTATGCTACTACCTTCTCTTGGCCGTTGTGTACCTGTAAAAGGTGGCTCTGGTGCCTTTCCGACACCGACGTTACTTGCATCTGGATCCACAATAAACATTTCTCCGGGAGCGGGGTACGCTAGTATTGGTGCTTTGCATAGTTGTTGCTTAAGATTCTTGACGCTTTTGTCGCACCCACCTGATCACTTGAATTGCCTTCCTTTTTCCGTCAGTTGGTGCAAGATGTTCGCGATTTCGGCAAAGTTTTTTTACAAATCGTTGGTAGTACGCAGCGAAACCCAAACATCTTCTGAGTTGGTGTTTGTCTTTCGGAACTGGCCAGAACCTTTCTCTCAAAGTAACGACATCCTCATCCAATTTCGATAAGATTCCATGCCTCTACGCCATATAGCAGGACTGGGATGACTATGGTCGTATACAGGATTAATTCAATTCCCTCAATTCGTTCGAGGGAGGGCTTTACTACTCAATTGCCTTCTTAGCCTAAAGAAACATCGATCGGCAAGATTGATTCTTCGTTTGATTTCCGCGCTGACGTCATTGTTCAAGTTTATAGCAAAGCCTTGGTAGATATATTTCCTTACTTCCTCAAAAATATAGCTGCCTATAGGCATATCAGAGAGTCTTGAACTTCAAAAATAAGAAGAATATAGGATACAAGCGATTCAGAGAAGACAAAGCAAATACAGAGTTCAAATCATGGTATACCTATGACTTGTCAACGAGAAGGTTTGAGTTTCTTAACAAGTCTTTGTACCGATCTAACATTATTTCTACAGAAACTGAATTAAAGGCTATTGGTAAATATTTTTTGGAATTTCACTAACTCTAGCGAAATACCAATGGACTTCCTAGGACCATGTTTTTACTGGATTCTTCGTCTGGTGGTACTGAAATGATTCCTAATTTTTTTTGCCAATTAGTTTAGTTCAGTATATTCCGCTGATGCCGTTTACTCTGCCTCTTTAACTAATACTCGTATTCAACCCATTTGTGATCTTGGAGATATACTTATTGACAAATCAGATCCAGAATGTACTCTGAATGAACTTAAAAGTGACAATAGTAAGGGTCCCGATGGTACTGCACTGCACCGATATCTTTGAAAAAAATGATCAAAGTCCTTATTAACTCCTCTCCACCTCATATTCAGAAAGTCGATTGACAATTTTTAAAGTCAAGTCTGGTCATAAGAAATATGTTACATATTTGAAAAAATAAAAATACAGTAATATTTATTTTCTTATCAAAAACAAACAGGGCAGATGCACTTCAACAAATTTAGCCATTCTTGTATTCAACGAACAAGCTCTCCAGGCAGCATGGTTATGACCCAGCTGCCTCCAGTTGCGTACGCCAAGTTGGTTGAGATCTCTCTCCACTTGTTTGCGCCACCTACCGCGAGGTCGTTCATCCGGGGTGGATTCGAAGACTTTCTTAGCGGGAACGTTGGTTTCCATCCGCCCTAAATGACCCAGCCATCTTAGTCGCTGTATGTGAACTCTTCTGGCTAAGTCGATGTCCTTATATAGGCCGTATAGTTCGGCTACTTTCTCCTCCACTGACCGTCTATGCAGATGGGACCAAAGATCGCGCGACGAATTTTTCTCCCAAAATAAGCAAGGGCATCCTCATCCGGTTTTGACAAAGCCCATGCCTCTGCGCCATACAGCAGGTCTGGCTCAAAGTCCCCGCGCCGCCAATTAAATTAAATTAAAATGAATGGGCAAGGGGGGATAAAGAATAAGCGGACGTCTTTGCGACCCACCTGGAAGAAACCTTTAAACCGTATGATGGTCAATTGGCTTACGACAACATCAATAGGCTGGATTTACCATCTGACGATTTAACACTCACAAGTGCAACGCTAAAGGAACTTAAACATGAGATCGAGAATTTAAAACCTAAGAAATCTCCTGGTTTTGATTTGATTACCGGAGAAATTCTCTAAGTTTTACCTAGAAAAGCATTGATTACGCTTCTGCATATTGTAAATGCTGCGCTCCGATTAAAACACGTGCCGAGCCAATGGAAAGTTGGCGAAGTCATAATGGTGTTAAAACCACGAAAACCGCCAAATGATATAAAATCGTATAGACCAATTTCGCTTCTTCCAATCATATCCAAAACTTTCGAGAAGATATTACGAAGGCGTCTCCAACCAGTTATAGAAGAAAATAATCTTATCTCTGACCACCAGTTTGGGTTCAGAAGTAAGCATCCGACGATTGACCATTCTTTTTTTTTTTTTGCCGAGAGTAGGTGACAAATCTTCTAAAGACACCATAAGGCCCGACCGAGCGTGCTTATGGTAGTGTGAGATTTTTACTCACTAAAAAAACACCTCTCCTCAAAAGTAATACTACAACTAAGCCGACGCTTATCCAGCAGGTTAAATCCCAATGAAAGTTCCTGCCTTTTTCGCGGCCGGCATATACTATGACGCGAGGTCAAAAGGTTTTATCCTTTGCAGACGGCGAATTGAATTATTCGCATTCGCGTCAAAAATTGATTGACCATGTGCATAGAATTACTGACGTAATCGAGAAAGCACTTGAAGAAAAAAAGATATGCTCAAGCGTATTTCTTGACGTCTAGCAAGCCTTTGATAAGGTGTGGCATGATGGCTTGAAATGCAAATTACGACAAGTTCTCCCTGTATGCTTATACGATATTCTAGAATCATATCTCGGGAATAGACTCTTTCGTGTTAGACATGGAATCAAATACTCCGAGCTCAAAGGAATTTCGGCCAGCGTACCGCAAGGAAGCGTTCTTAGGCCGCTTCTCTATTTGTTATATACTCGTGATATACCGAATGAAGATGACACTATCCTTGCTACATTTGCCGATGACACCGCTATCGTAGCAGTAGGCAAAACAATCGAAGAAACGACTGCAAAACTGCAAACGAACTGAATAAAGTAAATGAATGGACGAGGGACTGGCGGATCGCCCTCCCCATCTTTCTAAACTCGGCCCGAATACCTTTTGCAAACGAGGCCAAATACCAGGGAATGACACTCGACGCAAGACTGAAATGGAATTCGCACGTGAAAATGAAACGAAAATAACTCGAAATCAAATATAGAGAAATGTACTGGTTACTCGGAAAACATTCCTAGCTCAGTACTGAGAATAAACTGATTTTATACAAGTAAGTGCTAAAGCCGGTGCGGACCTACGGTATACAACGTTGGGGTTTTACCAAGAAAACAAATGCAAATATTTTACAAACTTTTCAAAATAAAGTGTCCAAGCACCGTGGTATATTAGAAACGACGATATCCACATGGATCTCGGAATTCCGACAATCGAAGCTGAAATTAGAAGCTTCGCGAGATAGTCTTTCTCGGACATGTCAACAATAAGTCCTACAAATTTTGGATGAGAGGAATTTATTGCGCCGACTACAAAGGACGAAACCTTTCGACTTGGCGAGATAAGGTTTAACCGCGTCTAGATTGCGGAACATGCAGGATCTTTCAGTGGGAAGTAACCTGCCAAACGTACCATATTTTTATTTCGTGATAGAAAAATTGCTTGATACGTTATTACTTAGTTGCAATATCTCACAAATTTATATCGAAGGATGGTGTTTTTGTTCAGTAAGAATCTGACACTACTATGAGCACGCGCTTGCTATTCTCATAGTGTCTATGGAAGATTTTCGCCTACCCTCAGAATAAAAAAAAGAAAGTAAAGCCCTATCCTGAGCAACTACGAGTAAGACCCTGATCATCTTAGTCCTGCTTTACTGCGCTGAAACATGGTCTTTATTGAGAGCGGATGAAGATATCCTTGGTCGCTTCTAGAGAAAAATCGGTCCTTTTGCCTTGACGGGTTTTGGAGGAGATGATTCCATGACGAACTGTTCAAACTGTACAGTGGCATTAACCTAGTTAAAAAATTGCGTATTGGACGTTCGCTTGGACATGTAGAGCGAATAGACACCAATGCTACGGCCTACAGTTTTCGAATCTAACCCGAAAGGCTGAAGCAGTGGAGGGTCTCCTCACCGTAGATGGCGCGCACAAGTTCGAATTCTAATTCACTAAAGTAGGTAAGTAACTACTACAATATGTAAAAAGAGAATGTTTAAGCCAAGGTTGTAATAAACAATAAGTAAGGATCCAAATATATCCTCGCAATAGTTATGTTCCCGTGTACAACAAGATTTTTGCAAAAATCCATCTGCAAAAGCATAATATCACCGGAAACGGTTGCGGAAACTACGAGTATCTAAGGACACTTCCACATTGCGCCCTGCAAAGCTGCTTGATTTTGATCTCGTTTAAATGCGCGTACGAGTTTTATTTGCAAAAATTATGCTGGTCTGTCTCATTGCTTAACATATTAATGCAAATGCATTATTCTAAAGGACAACCAGCAGTGATATATGCACACATATGTACGTATGTATAATATTTTATTATGGCCAACGGAAAAAGAATCAAATTGTTATCGCGATCGACAGATGTTCTATATTTCTACGCGCGGTCTTACCGGGCATCAAGGGTAAAAATCTCTTCAATGTCACACGTAACCCTCTGCACGCTCCTCCTTGTCTTTTCTACCTAAAGGACCACAATGCGTGTACATACATATATGACGATGATGATGGTCTCCTATTTATGTGTCCCAGTGAGTAATAGCACACAGTTCCACTATAGGAAGCTTCACACGATGAACAAACAACAACCGCTCAAACAACAAAACAAAACACACATACAAAGCGTAAAAATCCCCAAACCATCGAGCAACGTAAAAAATTACACATCCAATGTTTAAATCATTGCGTGCTATCACAAAGATGAATCTATCAGATTGCTGATAACATTCAGCACCACCAGTGAAACTGAAAGGATCAAACAATGGAACTCGGTGAGCATAAGTGGGCACTACCATGGTTAGGTTAGGGCTGCATAACATTATAATCATCACATGATGATGAATTCGTTTGTTTTCGACGATCTGAAAGAATTTGAAGTGCATGAGACAGCCCAACAACATAAAGGCAGCTACTATGCGCCGCAGCCTTCCCAGTTTGGTAGGTCGGCCGGCTGGGTAGAGTACTACTATGCTTTGGATGAAGAGCCACCATGGTGGTTATATAAAAAATTTTGCTTATCGATTTCAATGGTACACCCCATTGACCTATGTACTTTGGAAGTCATGTGTTTCCTGTGATTTAAACAATATGCATACATAGTACATATATTCGTGCATACATAAGTGTCTAATGTATTTGCTTAAATATGTGTAGGGATTTAGAAGACTTTACCTACAATTGACTAGGTTAGGGAAATCTCTTAGTCACAATGCCCTCAAATTAGACAGATAACACTGTCCTACAGGGTATTTCCATTTTTAATTTTGAAAAGTGATTCCTGTAGATTTCAGTGCACTGATTACAAGAAAAATAGTGAAAAAAATCCATTATGTACATAACTATTTTCGATACTAATACGAGTACATTTTATACGTTTTTATTATTTCTCCATAGAAAGGCACTTTATCTCATTGGAATATGTTTTTTTTTTTTTTTTTTTTTAGGTTGCGCCAGGGATGTGTAATCTTCATAGATACTAATAGCCCGAGTGCTACTAGCATGCACGATTCGCAAACCTGAGTAATCGATTTCAGGAATACGCCTACGTACTAAACACACACCCTTCACACTTCTACCACTCTCCCCGCGGGACTGCCGTTAGGTATTACTTCGCGGGGCTGGTTAGCAATTTATGCTGTACTTTCTGCTTCTCGACGTATTCGTTCTTGAATTCGAAGCTGCATTTGCACATGCGTAATAAACGCGCAAATTTCCATCCATTTTTCCTCAGATTGTACCATATGATCTATGAGGAATGGGGGACTGGGAAGTTCGTTTCTCCAGTTTTCAAATCGCCTACAGTAGAAGACTGCATGCTCCGTATCTTCCTCCTTGTCTGGACATTCTGGACACAACGGAGAGCTATCGTGTCCAAACCGGTAAAGATATTTGCGATAACCTCCATGGCCAGACAGGAACTGCGTGAGGTGGTAGGTGCAGTTCCCATGTGCTCGGTTTATCCAAATGTCGATGGTGGGGATTAATTTATAGGTCCATCTGCCTTTAACCGCATTATCCCATCGATCTTGCCACACAGCTCTTGAAGCTGCTTTTTCTTCTTCTATAACCCTTCTTCTTTCGCTAGCCTCTTGGTGGCTCGAGCGTCTCCGATTGTAGATTCTCTGCATCTCGTTCGCGAGGATGTCGATAGGAACCATTCCTGCTATGACAAAGGCTGCTTCGTCAGAGATAGTTCTAAAACCACTGATGGTCCTTATAGCGCAGAGTCTGTAGGCTGATGTAAGTTTCCTCCTTGTTTCTTTGGTCGCGAGAGCCCCCGCCCAAACCGGAGCCGCATAAAGAAGGACTGAGCTGACAACTCTGGATAGTAGGATCCTCCTAGCGTATCCAGGTCCTCCAATGTTGGGCATTATCCTTGAGAGTGCTGCCTGAAGTCGTGACGCTTTTTTGCTCGAATAATCAACATGCTGTTTAAACCGCAGTCTATTGTCGAGCATTACTCCTAAGTATTTGATTGCTTCTTTGGATCTGATGATTTGGGTCCCAACCTGTACATTCATATATTCCACAGATTTCCGACTGGTTATTAGAACAGCTTCAGTTTTGTGGTCAGCTAATTCTAAACCGGCGGATCCTAGCCAGCTTTTGATTTGACTTATTGCCACATTTGTAGCTGATTCTACTTCACTGATTTGTTTTGCTACTGTAACAACAGCGATGTCATCAGCAAATCCAATTATATTCACTTTAGGTGGCAGTGGTAGTCGTAAAACTCCGTCGTACATTATGTTCCATAGTAATGGGCCCAGCACCGATCCTTGCGGGACCCCAGCTGTAACATCGTAGTACTTCACTCCTTCGTCGGTATCATACCTCAGTTTCCTGTTGGTAAAGTAGCTCGCCATTATCTGCAGCAAGTAAGATGGTGTATCCATCCTAGCAAGAGATCTTCTTATAGTGGGCCAGTCTGCCGAATTAAATGCGTTTTTGACATCTAGCGTCACTACTGCACAGTATTCCTTGGTGCCGTATCGCCATCTTTCACCTTCAATTGCTTCCGCTGCTATATTAACTACAGCTTTAATGGCGTCAATTGCTGAGCGAGACTTTCGGAATCCGAATTGCTGGTTGGACAAAGCCCCTTTCTCCTCCGCTATTGTGAGCAATCTGTTGTAAATGATTCGCTCCAGGATCTTTCCCATTGTGTCCAGTAGGCATATCGGGCGATACGACGATGGGTCTCCTGGGGGTTTGTTTCCTTTTGGCAATAAAACGAGGTGTTGCAGTTTCCATTGCTTAGGGAAAATTCCTTCTTCTAGGCACTTTTGCATTGTTGCAATAAAGATGTCTGGCCTTTTTTGAACAGCGGCTTTCACTGCTTTGTTAGGGATGCCGTCAGGTCCAGGCGTCTTGTTGTCACCTATCTTTCTGGATGCGATTGTCAATTCCTCTATTGTAATCACTGGAATTACCTCTGTAAAGTTTTCTCTGGTGATTGCGCACATAGTAGATGCTCTCCTTGGAAAAAGATGTTCTACTATTGACTTCAGCATTAACGGGCATGTTATCTGCGGGGAGTTGCCGCCCTTAAGCTTTCTCATCACCATCCTATACGCCGTGCCCCAAGGGTCTACGTTAGCTTCATCGCAGAGCTGTCTGAAACATCTTGCTTTGCTCTCCTTGATAACTCTGCTTAACTGTTTTCGCGCCAGCTTAAAGGACGATAGGTACTGCTGAAAGTTGGGTGTGTTTCGCAATCTTTGTACTTTGCGCCTTGCCCGTAGACACTCTGCTCTAAGTACCCTGATCTCATCGTTCCACCAGTAGCAAGGCAGGCGTCTTCTACTTTGGAATATGTATCGATAAATTAATGAGGGTATCTGTGGAATATTATTTTTATGTAGCCACCTGTTATTAGTTTATTAATTAAGTAACTAGTTCTTACGAGTACCATTCATAAAAAATCACAAAAATTTAGTAACAGTTTGACTAAGATCAACTACAACCCGCATGGGTGGATTGTGTGTGGAGATTTAGACCCATATTATGGTTAGCGAATCGAACGTTCGACTCAAGTCGAACTTACTTACTTACTTAGGTGGCGCTACAGTTCGGAGTGAACCTGGGCCTCAACCAAAAAGGTTCTCCATTTAGCTCGGTCTTTAGCTAATTGCCTCCAGCTGCGCACTCCTAGTTGGTCGAGGTCCGCTTGAACATGTGCGCGCTACCTACGGCGATGATTCCCTCTACTGCGTCGTCCCTCGGGGTTAGATTCGAAGACTCTGCGGGCCGGAGCGTTGGTGTCCATTCGCTCTACATGTCCTAGCCTGGGATGATCAAGGTCTTATATAGAGTCTCCTTAGTTGTTCGAGATAGGGCTTTACTGTTGAATTGCCTTATAAGCCCAAAAAAACAGCGATTGGCAAGAGTTATACATCGATTGATTTCTGCACTGATTTTGTTAGTAGAATTTATAGCAGAGCCAAGGTAGACAAAGTCCCTTACTGCCTCGAAGTTATAGCTACCCACGGTGACGTTTTGTCCAATTCGTCGGTGTTGGTTTTCCCTTCTTGTTGACAGCATATACTTGGTTTTGCCCTCGTTTATCGCTAAACCCATTTTGGCCGATTCCGCCTCAATGCTTGCAAACGCACCGGTGACAGCCCGCTGAGTTCTTCCGATAATGTCTATATCGTCGGCGTATGCAAGCAGTTGTACAGACTTGTAATAAATTATGCCTCCGGTGTTGGTGTGTGTTCCGCACAATCCG
This sequence comes from Brachypalpus laphriformis, assembly GCA_945910035.1. NCBI lineage: Eukaryota > Metazoa > Arthropoda > Insecta > Diptera > Syrphidae > Brachypalpus > Brachypalpus laphriformis. Next base: position 161,268,321 of record OX246754.1, on the reverse strand, counting down.
TTCAAGTACAATACTAAAGAAGTCACATGAGAGCGCGTCACCTTGTCTAAAGCCTTTTTTGACATCAAAGGTCTCGGTGAAGTCATTACTGACCTTGATGGAGCAGCGAGCGTTCTCCATAGTCATCCTGCACAGACGGACAAGTTTGACAGGGATGTCAAAACTAGACATGGTTCTATAAAGCTCTCCTCTATAGATGCCGTCATAGGCGGCCTTGAAATCGATAAAGAGGTGGTGAGTATCGATTTGGAGTTGTTGGGTTTTCGCCAGGATCTGCCGAAGTGTGAAGATTTGATCGATGGTGGACTTTCCTGGCCTGAAACCGCACTGATAGGGTCATCAGGTTGTTGCTAAAAGGTTTCAGGCGTTCACACAATATCGCAGAAAAGATATTGTATGCAATGTTGAGGAGACTGATGCCTCTATAATCGGCGCAGTTGAGGGGGTCTCCTTTCTTGTGGATCGGGCAAACGATGCTGAGATTCCAATTATCAGGTATACACTCGTCTGACCAAATCTTAAAGATGAGTTGGTGTATGCACTCTACCAATTCATCCCCAACTGCCTTGAAAAGTTCGGCCGGTAAGCCGTCAGGTCCAGCAGCCTTGTTCGATTTTAGCTTGAATATTGCTATCCTCACTTCGTTTTGGTCAGGTGGACGGAAATTTTGACTATCATCGTCTATGTTGAATGGTTCATTCTGCCTGACAGCGGGATGTTGGTCTTCGTCGCCGTTATAGAGTCTGCCGAAGTAGTTTTTCCATATTCTCAGCACCGACTGTGATTCTACTACGAGGTTTCCATTTTCATCTCTACAGGTTTCTGTACGGGTATTGCTTCTCTGACACGTCCTTTTTACCTTCTGGTAAAACTTCCGTACATTGTTCCTGGAGTACAAGCTCTCGATATTCTCGAACGCGCGCTTCTCATGCTCTTTCTTCTTCTTTTGGAGAAGCCGATGTTCTTCCCGTCTCTTTTGCTCGTAGAGCTCACGAGCAGCTCTCGTCGTCCTTGCTCTTGTTTTGCTGCATGCATTCGCCGGCATTCTTCGTCAAACCAGTGGCTTTGCGGTGGTGGCCGAGCGAGAGTCAGCACATCAGTCGCGGCGTTTCTGATGGGATGTTGACAGCGTTACCACTGGTCTTCGGCACTTGATGCTGGCGGCATAGGGGTGATTGAGAGACTTTGGGATACGCGTTCAACGAAGAGCCTGGCGGTCTCCTGCGATTGCAGCTTTTCGACGTTAAATTTTCTCACAGTAATTCTTCTTTGCTGCTCAGTTTGGGATATCCGCATTCGTACCGTGGCTACAACAAGGTAATGATCCGAGTCTATGTTGGCCGCTCGGATGGTCCGAACATCTAGAATACTGGAGGCATGCCTTGCGTTGATCGCAATATCACCCGTTATCAGACGTGGTGTCGTGTAGGCTATGTTTACCGACTGCCCTACCAAAGACGTCCTCCTTTCCTATTTTGGTGTTAAAATCACCAATACGATTTTAACGTCGTATTTAAGACATTGCTCGTATGTCTTGTCGAGGAGCTCGTAGAAACACTCTTTGGTGGCATGGTACTTTTCGTCCGTGGGGGCATGATCATTTATTAGGCTTATGTTGGCGAATTTAGCTTTGACCCGGATAGTCATAATACGCTCGCTTACGTGTTGGAACGGATGGCAAACGACTAACAAAGGCCTCGTAGGGGCACCATCTCCCGATAGGTGCTGGTCCGCTAAGTAACGAGTAGGAGCCACTGCAGCCGAAAACCTAGCAGCTCTGTTAGTAAGCCCTACTCCCACCTCCTCGTGGTGTCATCTGGGAATTTCTTCGGAAATTGCTAACGGGAGAGGACGAATGGCGAGGTTCCTGCGCCAAAAAACAGGATAAGTGTCGGTTGGTCTGTGGCACAGCGAGCCGCAACCGTAAAACAAATCTTGCTCCGAAACGGAAACAATCGCCTCGGATAAGGATGGATAATTTGTTGACGACGTTTGGCTATCGGACACGGACAACGGTCGGATTCTGGAACGTTAAGACCCTCCTGGACTCACTCAAGGAAGGGCCTTATAACGCCAGATTCCTCCAATTGGAGCCCGAATTCGCACGGTATAAAATCGACATCTTAGGGCTGAGCGAGATAAGGTGGTACGATGCTGGGGAATTCATCTCCACAACAAAAAGCACTGTCATGCTCTACTCTGGTAAACCAGCTGGAAGTGCACGGAGTTCTGGCGTAGGACTCATGCTAACTCCAGCAGCACGTAGTAGCCTCATATTCTGGAAACCCCATAGTGACCGGATATTGACGGCTAGGTTCCACAGTAGAGTTAGAAAAATCACCATCATACAGTGTTATGCTCCGACTCTAGACGCGGCTGAGGATGAAAAGGATAATTTTTATAGCCACTTAGGCGCCGCCTACAACCAAACGCCTAATGGGGACATCGTAATGGTAATGGGAGATCTCAATGCCAAGGTGGGTAGCGACAACACCATGCTTAAGCACGTGATGGGAGTTCACGGCGTGGGAGACCGTAATGATAATGGTGAGCGGTTTGTGGACTTTTGCAATACCAACCGCCTAGTCATCGGAGGTACGCTGTTTAAGCATAACACTTGCCATAAGATCAGTTGGGTCTCTACTGATAGGCAACGAACATCCAACCAGATCGACCACATTGCGATCAGTCGCCGCTTTAGAAATTGTCTCCTGGACGTCCGAAACAGACGTGGAGCTGACGTCGGACAAGAACGAGATCACCATCTTATGGTAGCTCATTTACGCCTTTGTACTGCATCCGTCAACAGCAATCGCTCAAACCTGCTTAACATCACCAGGTTTAATATCGACAGGCTCAAGGTTCCCCAAGTGCGCCAGAGTTCAGGGACCATCTTGCCTTAGAAGCAGAAGCAATCAGCAGCATAGAGAACATGGATGACCACTGGAGTGCTGTGAAAAATGCTTTTGCGACTGGGGCACGCGCTTATGTCGGTAAAAAGCAGAAACACCGCCACACATGGCTTTCTACAGACATCTGGAGACGGATCGATGAGCGTATAGCAATCAAGGCTCGGATTGCAGCGGCCTCAGCAGTAGATAGAACCGAGCTTGAAGCCCAATACCGTGCGAAGAAGAAAGAAGTGCAGCGCAGTGTGAGATGTGACAAACGTCAACATGTCAACTCACTGGCCTCAAGGGCTGAAGAAGCAGCGAGTAGGTGCGACAGTAGGACTGTTTACAACATCACTAAGGAGCTCATTGGTGGTCGAAACTCCAAACAACATCCAGTGAAGAGTCTAGATGGTAACCTTCTGATTTCGGATGAGGATCAGCTCACTAGATGGAGAGAACATTTTGCTGCAGTGCTAAATCACTTAGACCACGGCGGTATGATCTTGAATTCGAATGAGCAGTTCGAAGCAACAAATTCCCGAATTCGCACCGTACCTCCCAGTAAAGCTGAAATAATAACAGCAATCAAGTCCCTCAAGAAAAACAAGGCGGTGGGTATTGATGGCATCCCTGCCGAGCTATTTCAAGCGGCGGCAAATACATCGGCAGATTTGCTGCATCCACTAATACGGAAAGCTTGGGATAGTGAACAATTTCCACAGGAGTGGAAAAGGGGGATGATCATTAAGCTTCCAAAGAAGGGTAACTTGATGGAGTGCGGTAACTGGAGAGGTATATGTGTTCTTCCAGCTGTAGCCAAAATAATAGCTAGAATAATTCTAGAACGAATTAAAGATCATTTAGATTCAACTCTCGATGTCGAACAGGTAGGCTTTCGCGCTGGATCCTCCTGCATCGACCACATAAACACCTTACGGATCACAATCGAACAATGCGTTGAGTATAGGTCTCGGCTACATTTACTGTTTATTGACTTCGAGAAGGCTTTCGACAGCTTGAATCGAGATGCTATCTGGTTGGCCTTGCGCAGGAGAGGCATTCCAGAAAAGCTTATAGCTATTATCAAGGCTACATACGAGGACGGTAAGTGTCACGTCGTGCACAATGGTAAGGTGTCGGAGGATTTTGAAGTCCAAAGTGGAATACGTCAAGGGTGGATACTGACACCACTATTGTTCTTGGTGGTTACCAGCGATGTACTCCGTGCAGCATTGACGGAAGCTAATTCTGGAATTCGTTGGGCGATGACATCTTACCTTAAACACCTAGATTACGCTGACGATGTTTGTCTACTTTCACATCGGATAATGGATCTTCATTTGATGGCCCAAAATCTAGAAGCTGAGGCAAACAAAGTGGGGCTAAAAATAAACACAGCCAAAACAAAAGCCCTGAGTACTTCCAGTACCCGCGCTCAACTTAACATTGCCGGAAAGCAAGTCGAGATAGTTGATTACTTTCTATATTTAGGTAGTGTCATCTCGGCTAATCGCGGTGGCACCGAACTGGATGTGTGCAGCAGAATAGGGAAGGCTAAAGCTGCGTTCGGAATGCTGTCCAAAATCTGGGGAAGCAATGTTATTAGCTTAAGAACCAAGCTACGACTGTTTCGCTCCAACGTAGAATCAGTGCTGCTTTATGGGTGCAGTACCTGGAAGGTGGACACCATTAACACACGCAAGCGGCAAGTCTTCGTAAACAAATGCTTAAGAATCATCTTGAGGATTTTTTGGCCTAACCGCATCTCCAACGAACAACTTTATCTGAGAACGGGCCAAGAACCTATAAGCATTACTATACGAAGAAGAAAGTGGCAATGGATTGGACACACCCTACGGCGCGAAGACAACTCCATTGCGAAATACGCTATGCAGTGGAATCCGCTCACCCAGGCAGGCAGAATAGCGGGACGCCCTAGGCAAACGTGGCGCAGAACAGTTGAGGAGGAATCGAGCTCTTTAGGAATGAGTTGGAGGCAGCTCAAACGCGTTGCAGAACTCCGAACACGATGGCGCGCAGGCGTGGTTGACGCCAATCAGCAGCTCACTGCCCGCAACCATCCAAGACTAATGGTGTGCTCTGAAAATTGTTTTTACATCTGGTGCCGAAAGAATTGTCGGTCGATCTCAGCGGAGACAATGGGTGTGGCTTCCAAGGATACCTGGAGACGGATTGACGAACGAAAACAACTGAAAGCTCGCATTGCAGCTAGTCCAGCAGCAGGGAGAAGCGAGCTAGAGTCCCTATATCGCATGGAGATGAGAGAAGTTCAGCATAGCGTGCGATGTGACAGGCGCAACTACATCAACGCGCTGGCTACAGAAGCAGAAGAAGCAGTACGGAGGTGCGACAACAGGACTGTCTATAGAATCACCAAAGAGCTGACAGGTGGTCGCAGCTCCAGCCAACACTCAGAGAGAAGCCTAGAGGGTTCCTTGCTCATTTCGGATGAGGACTAGCTCAAGAGATATAAAGAGTATTTTGCTATGGTTTTAAATCGTGTATTCGCTAGCGATATGCTCCCAAATCAAACTGAGATGCCCGAGGTGAGAAGTTCCCGAATACGCACCACGACTCCCAGTACAGATGAGATCATTACCGCGATCAAGGCACTAAAAACCAACAAGGCGGTAGGACTTGACGGTATTCCAGCAGAGCTCTTACGAGCAGCGCCAACAACATCGGCTGAGCTTCTGCTTCCACTTATAGAGAGAGCTTGGGAAGCTGAGAGCTTTCTAACGAGTGGAAAAAGGGAATGATCGTCAAGCTTCCTAAGAAAGGAAGTTTAATGGAGTGCGGAAACTGGAGGGGTATCTGCGTGCTGCCTGCTGTAGCTAAGATAATAGCTAAAATCATCCTGGAGTGAATCAAACAACATCTCGAAGACACAATCGATGCCGAACAAGCAGGTTTCCGCTCTGGATCCTCCTGTGTCGACCACATCAACACCCTGCGGATTATCATCGAACAGTGTTTTGAATATCGATCGCGTTTGATAGTGTCAACAGGGAGTTTATTTGGCGTGCCTTACGCAGGAGAGGTATTCCCGATAAACTAATTGCTATTATCAAAGCTACATATGAAGGCTCCACGTTGTCACGTTCGGCACAGGGGAAGGTTGTCTGAGGAATTTGAGATCCAAAGTGGGGTAAGACAAGGCTGTATCCTTTCACCAATATTATTCCGACGGGAAATGGATGAATTCGATGGACTCTTACATCTCAACTGAAACATCTTGACTACGCAGACGATGTATGTTTACTCTCCCACAGAATTATGGACCTCCACCAAATGACAGCAGATGTGGAGAGGGAGGCAAGCGTCGTCGGGCTGAAAATTAATACGGCAAAAACTAAAATTATCAGCCTTGGAACTCATCGACTCAAATATGCATTGCTGGACAACCGGTAGAGAGAGTAGAGGATTTCCAGTATCTTGGGAGTATTGTCTCGACCGATGGTGGAACCGAACAGGATCGCCAAAGCAAAGCCCGGGAGAGCTGAGACGCATAGTCAGAGCCCGTACACGATGGCGCGTAGGCGTAGTAGATTTCCTAGGACCCACAAGGGGATACAGGATATAAGTATGTTACTAGGATATCAAAGTGGCTTTACAAAATTTCCGTGCTTCTTATGTGAGTGGGACAGCAGAAACAGAATACAACATTACGCGAGACAAGAATGGCCGGTTAGAAGTAATTTGGGTCCAGGAAATAAAAATATAGTTGGACACAACTTAGGCCCAATGCACACGGAGCAACTGGAAAAAAACTAAACCGGTTGGCAACTCGGGTTACAGACCAGTTGCGGACTCAGCGGTGACTTGACTCCATACATGAGGAAACTCATCACCAATCAAAATCTCTAGTTCGTTCAGTGTCGTCATGGATACCGGGCGTGAAATGTCTTCGGAAGACTCGAGCGATGATCAAACCATCATGTTGTATTACTATCTCAGGAGGAGGAGAAGAGTAGTAAGAAGGTTTTGGGTACACCCATACTTTGAAAACAATTTTCAGAACCGTTTGTTACGACATTTCCGACTTCTATCTACGCCTTCTATTCTTTCATTTTTCTTCGAATAGCCGGGAAGGTGATAATTGTACAAAATAGGATGCTTTCAACCTCCCCCACCAGGAACAGGTTGGTCTGTGGTTCGCTCATCTTCGACAAACTAGAAACTGAAATCAATAGGCAACCCGACATGCAAATCAACAGACGACTGTTTACAAACTGGTTTTTGTGAATGGCAAACAAGTTTTCAACCAGAAGCGTCGTGTGCGGCGTCCCATTTGATTACACAGGGTATGACTCAAAGCAAACTAGTTGCCAATTCGCATCGCTGATCAGTTTTTTTCCAGTTGCTCCTTGTGCATTGGGCCTTAGTGCCATCTGAAAAAGTCTTATTACCGCCTCTGCATATTAAACTTGGTATTATAAAACAATTTGTAAAAACTTTAAATAAACAAGGCGATGGATTTGAGCATTAACAAGGAGTATTCCCATCTTTATCTGAAGCTAAACTGAAAGAAGGGCTTTCCTTGGTCCTTATACATATAAGAAACCTGATGAAAGATGAAGACTTCGATAGGCGACTGAATCCTGCAGAATTGGCAGCATGGGTATCGTTACAAGAAGTAATTAGGAACTTTTTCGGAAACCACAATAGCCCATATTATGAACAAATAATAAATAATATACTTCAAAGTTGCCAAAGAATAGGTTGTCTGATGAGCCTCAAACTCATTTTCTTCATTTTCATTTAAGCTACTTTCCTGATAACTTGGGAGCTGTAAGTGAAGAGCAAGGCGAAAGATTTCATCAGGATATAGAAGAAATGGAAGGTAGGTATAAGGAAAAAATTATTTTGTTTTTTAAATAGTCAACTATGGTCACACTGATTTCCATCCCCATACACCGAATACGGCAGGCGTACAAATGTTGTAACCTTAAAAAGAATATTTACACATCTTGACAAGGGTACACCCCGCCAACTATAGGTAACAATAAATCCTCACGAATCATATCTCCCATCAAATCCATAAGTAGAAAATCTCAATCAAGATATACCCGAACAATGTAGATAAATACGAACATGTCCTTGCCGACTGCACATCAGCAGTACTTCTCCTAATACCGAACCATGTCGGACGAAAGATGACCCATCGATTAAAATCTTAATCTCACTTCTCTGCGAAGAGCAGAGCCCTGCTAATGTCTTTGCGCATTGTGCGCTTTCCCTTACAAAAGGAAAGATACATTTTCTCTTTTGGCGAAGCAGAAAAGAATGTGCCAGATTTAAATAAAACGTTTGATCTGAGATAAACAACAACACAGATCCTGATTTCACATCAGGCGGACGCATTAACACCTCTAAACAAGCTATCGGGGCGGGTTCCTTCAGCAGTGGCCTCAAACAAAAATGTAGCAATGCCAAAATGTTGAGACAAGAATCCTATCAAGATCAATCGGGAATTCAGCACTCATCTTTGTCCTCGGTTCGTGGTAGAATGATGGTCGGGTGTAGCTATTGTGGTTTATTGGCGGTCAACATTTTGTTCATTCTTCGGTTCGTCGTAAACAAAATGTGCACCAATCTTAGATTAAATCAGTGGAACAGGGAATGTATGCGATTGTGGGTTGCCCTTGAAACCCGATGTGAGCATAATTGTTGCTGAAATTGGAAATACCTTTGGAGTTCCGTGAATAATGATTTATATGTGAACTGTTATCGGAAGTTGGAAACATGAAGTGGTTAATTATTGATGTCCTTATTGCAATCCATGAATTGACATGTGTTAGATGCAGCTGCTTTGACAATGAAATGTTGGAAATTATTATTATTATTAGTTTCGAGAGTTAATGGCAGATGAAAGGATCGTTTAAGGTATAACGCCTAGTATAGCAGCACGATTGCCATACTGCACAATAAGATCATGTGCATCGACATCCCGATTATTTTACGCCCCATATTTCTGACTGCATTTTAACCACTGATTCTGTTCTTTTCTGAGGGAATTCTACACTTGTCCCCCCTAGGGTTAATCGTATTTTAAATACTAGGCGAATAATATTGCTTTATACACTTAAACCATATTTACCCGCAAATAAAAAGCAGATTTTATGCTCACACCATCAACGGAGCTGAGGATGAAGAGTGCAGAGCACAAAATATATTAGATTCCCTACAGCGAATTTGTTAAGAGCTACTTGGCAACCACCAACACGACAAGGAAATATGGTGGCGGTGAAGCTAAAGCAATTATAAATGAGAAGAAAGCGGCTTCAAAGCTTGGCCAAAGTGCCCATCTAATAATAGAGACCAAATAGCCCGCCTCGAAGTGGAATACAGACGTTGCAAGAGGCATGGGAAGAAGACATGTGTCCAGCTATAAGCAGAGAGTGCGGAGGGATTATATCGGGAGCTGGAGGAAATATCTCATCCGGTTGCTGATACAAACCATGGTATCCAGGAGCTGCGAATCGAAAATATGAACAAGGGCACAACCCTCTTCAAAATAGCCGCCCAAGGAAGAAGGAGTGATCAGGAGATTCGTTCGCCAAAGTTCGTTAACAATAGTCAGGGCCAGCTTCTTGTGAATGACAACAAAATTGCTTAAGAGCAGAATAATCAACTCCGAATTAGGTAAGAGTATCGTAAAGAAAACAGTTACAAGAGAAATCCCGCAAGGAGGAGTAGTTTCTCCTTTGCTCTGGCTCCTCGTTGTTAACAAAATTCTTAAGATTCTCAAAACCAAAGGAATAAAAACAGTTACATATGCAGACGACTTAGTAATCATGCCCAGTGGGAAATACTTACCTACCATCAGTAATCTCATGGAATCTGCACTAAAAGAATTATAATCCTGGGCAGAACAAAACGGACTAGGCATTAATCCGATAAAGACCGTACTGGTTCTGTTTACCAAACGAAGGAAAAAAGATGAATTTGAGCTCCCAAAACTAAATGGAACTCGTCTAAAACTCTCTCCAACAGCAAAATATCTCGGAACAATCCTAGATTCGAAGCTTACCTGGAAGAAGATCACAGAAGAAAGAACAAAGAAAGCACTATGCGCATTCTACGCTTGTAAGAAAACCTTTTGTATACGATGGAGCCTGTGTCCGTCCATAATCAATTGGATGTATACAGCAATTGTCAGACCTATGGTAGCATGGTATGGTGAAATGCAGCGGACAGGACCAGCTATCTAGTTAACCTAACTAAAGTGTAACGACTGGCATTAATAAATGTAACAGGAGCACAGAAATCAACATTGCAAGCAAGTTTGGAGGTGATGTTAAACCTCCTCCCCCTGGATGAGTACATTCGAAGCACAGCTGCCAAAAGCGCGATTTGCCTCAAGCAATCGGGCGCGTGGAAGCATAGCTCCTATGGACATGGTTCTATACTACAAAGATACAGAATAGATCTCGATAGAACAACTGACTATGTCGTACCCTACACAGACTTCCATAAGAATTATTCCACGTTTATTCCCCAAAGACAAGAGTGCGACTCCAACACATTAACCAATGAACAGACCATTCAGCTCTATACAGACAGGGTTTAAAATGGATACAGAAACTGGTTCTGGACTCTTCTGTGGATCACTCAATATCAAGGACTCATACAAGCTCCCAGACGACTGCAGTATCTTCCAAGCTCCATCACTTGATTATCTACCTTGTCGCGGTGTGATGGCTTATACTAGAGCTCAAGACGCTAGGAATCGACATCGGGGACGTATCACGTCCCAAGCGGTATCGCCGCAACGATGAGCGACTCACTTGAAGAGGCTCGAAGTAAAAACTAAAAGATAATCATCCTACCTAGTCTCTCCTATCCTTCTTTTCTTCCCCACCCCTCCCCCAACTCTTCCCCCTGGGCTGGATCAAGGTGTCAACCGTACCGTGCCGAGGATCAGCCTGGCTGAGGGCCCAGGACAACCAAAAATAGCTCAGTCGTAAACGGTGTATCCAGAGACAGCGGGCACGCTCTGGTATCAACTGCCTTATCTGCATAATGCGGGGCTCTGTGCAGACTGACCACCCTTTCCCTAGCTACTCGTGGGACCAAAATTTCTAACACATACAAAAAACCAGACCTTGAGGCCGGACCTCAACAAAAAAACCCGGAAACAGCCGACATCGTCGGCAGCTCTAAAAGCACTACACGTGTGGAAGAGCATCTGCAGAATCTCTGCATTGACGATTCCGTCAGCGAGTGCTCCGTGCTGTCGGACGAGCTGAATAGCGCTACACCCACGTGCAGTTAAGCTCCTCCACCTCTTCCCAAGCTCACTGACCAAGAAAGGAAATCGCTAAGTCGTGAGACTAAAGCGGCTTTCCGCATCCTTGACCGACTAGGCAAAAAGACGGAAAAGGAGTGGAGTCAGCAGGAGCGGGAATCCCACGTCTGGGCAACTGACATTGCCAGACAGTTCAGCGAGCTAATGAAGCTAAAGCCTCTGCGGCACTTCGCTACCCGTGGGCAACGCCACCCAACCACCCGTGGCACACGCCACCCTTCCACCCGTGGCTCACGCCAGTCCTCCACCCGGGGCACTCGCCAACCCACGAATCAGAGAGTGAATCCCTCTCCTCGAAAGTATCGCTCCCACGCTAACGACACACCGAGTCGATCTGGTTTACCAAACCAAGCTGGGGGCCAGTCCGTAGTCGCGATAGACTCTGCGCCCAAGAGACGCAGGTCCGTAGACGAGGAGTCCAACGCCTCGAAGAAGACAAAGAGCTCAGTGAGCTCCAAACCCTTCTCCGATACGGTCAAGGACAGCCTCGTCGTCGCGATAGTGGACCTGTCTGACGAAGAGGGGAGGATCTCCTACGATAAGTGGAGGCTCATTGAAGGCAGAGTGATGAACTGCCTTTACGAGCGTATAATAACTCATCCCAACTCTCCACCCACCTTTCAAGACGCTGGCTGGCATCAAGGCTTCGTCAAGCTGATCGCATGCGACGATCAGAACTCGGTCGACTTCATCGCCGCTGCCATTAGCAGCATAGGTGAAATCTGGCCAGGAGCCAAGCTCAAGGCGGTGGAACGGAGCCAAATCCCCCACAGGCCGAAAGCAAGGATCTGGGTTCCACTCGAACCGCCCGAGCCAGCAAAAGTTCTTAGCCTGATTGCCTACCAAAATCCGGACCTACCAGTCAAAGACTGGAAGGCATTTGAGGAGCCACCGAGCTCTAAAAAAACGGATAACGACACCAAGAGATCTGGCCGCTCGCTAGTCATCTCTCTAACTGCCGAATCAATACCTCTACTCCGCGCGAAGGAGTTTAAGATCCGTGGTGGTCTGAAGGTAATTGATGTAAGGCTTTTCACGGCGGACCGTAATAGCATCGCAGGTCCCTCTAACTCGGCGACTCCCGCCCTCCCCCGCGTTGTAATCCATGATGATGAACCATCATCCCCCGATGACCTAAACGCTACCGTCGTGGAGAGGTCCGTATCAGCTCATAATGATGCTAAAACTGATACAGATTAATCTCCACCATTCTTCCTTAGCATCCGCTAACCTGTTACTTCGCCTCAGTGAACGAGGCTTTGACATCGCCCTGATTCAAGAACCTTGGATAAGAGATGACACCGTCATAGGATTAAGGGCCCCAGGATATACGCTATACCACGCGAAGAATGTAGGTAGAACCCGAGCTTGCATTCTTGCTAAAACCTCCTTAAACCTAACTTTTCTTCCCCACCATAGCACAAGAGACCTAGCAGTAACGCTGCTTAAATCAAAAAACACCATCATCTGGCTGGCGTCAGGATACCTACCCTATGAAGACCCCGAGTCTGCTCCATCCAAGGAAGTGGAAGAAGTGGTAGATGAAGCAAGGAGGAGGAGAGAAGCCATCTTATTGGGGTGCGACACCAACGCGCACCATGATCTATGGGGAAGTACCGACACTAACCCTCGAGGTAGGTCTATTTTCGAGTATTTAGTAGGCACCGACCTAGTAGTTTGTAACAGAGGAAATAGTCCTACTTTTATTACCAAGACCCGGCAAGAGGTGCTTGACGTCACCTTTGCTTCCCAAAATATCTATCCTGCAATTTCCAACTGGACTGTATCTGACAGTCATTCGTTTTCCGATCACCGCTATCTGGAGTACAAGCTGGAAATCTGTCACAGTACCGCACCCTTGGTCTTCCGCAATCGACGGAAAACCGACTGGTGCTTACACAATAAATCCCTCTCTGCTAAACTATCCAATCAAGTGTACACTACACCAACTACACAATTGGAATTAGACAAGCTAAACACCGTTCTAACTTCTGCACTTAATACAGCTTTCATCGAATCCTGTCCGACCACAAGAAGAAAGGTGGGCAATCGTCCCCCATGGTGGAATGCAGAACTCAACAGCCTTCGCTGCACAAGCAGGAAGTAATTCAATAAAGCCAAACGAACAAGGCTACCACTGGACTGGGAGATCTACAAAGAAAGTTTGAAGAACTTCAAAATAGAGGTTCGGAAAGCTAGACGCAGATCCTGGCGCGGTTTTTGTCAGAGTATTGACAACACGTCTCAATCCTCTAGACTGCGAAAAGTCCTCTCCAAAACACCAACTATACCTAGTGTCCTCATGAATCCCAATGGATCCTGGGCTGAATCGGACGAAGCATCGCTCAACCTGCTCATGGACACTCACTTCCCCGGCTGCACGCCTACTTCCAACGATGATCGCGCCCTGGTAATTGCTGCACGCCCACAGGCACCTCCTCATCTTATCAGCGAAGATAAGCTGAAATGGGCAGTAAACAGTTTCGAACCATTCAAATCCCCGGGACCGGATGGTGTTTTTCCGGCCCAGATTCAGACGGCCTTCAATATAGTATGGCAGTATCTTTCCTGCATTCTGAAGGCTTGTCTTGAGCTCGGAACAACACCAACTGCCTGGACCGAGGTAAGAGTGGTCTTTATACCCAAAGCAGGCAAGACATCGCACACCCTCCCAAAGGACCTAAGACCTATTAGTCTAACGTCCTTCCTTCTCAAGATTCTGGAAAGAATCCTGGACCTACACATCAAGGCCACTATTGATAGCACCCTACTATCCATGTCACAGCACGCCTACCAAAAAGGCAAGTCTGTGGAAACGGCTTTGCACTCCATCATCCACCCTATCGAAAAATCACTCTCAACCAAAGAGTTCACCCTAGTGTCATTTCTAGACATAGAGGGAGCTTTCAACAACGTTGAAACAAATTCGATTACCAGTGCCTTACGTAGGCTCAACATCTGCGAACCCATCTGTTGTTTCGTAGAACACATTCTAAAGAACAGGGTGATAACAGCATCCTTCGGAAGTAGTACTGTCAAGCGACATGTACATCGAGGCACCCCTCAAGGGGGTGTACTGTCTCCACTATTGTGGAATTTGGTGCTCAACGAGGCCCTTCTAAAGATCGAAAAAACTGGATGCAATGTTATTGCCTATGCAGATGATGTCGCCATTCTAACAACAGGCAAATACCCGCAGACGCTGGCCGATGTCATGCAGTCTGCTCTCAATGAACTGCTCAGATGGACCGATAAATGCGGCCTCTCCGTTAACTCGACGAAGACCGAGCTAGTTCTATTCACAAGAAAACACAAGCTACCTGACTTCACTCCGCCCAAGATAAGGGGATCCACCCTCAAGCTTTCAAATAGTGCTAGCTATTTAGGCCTAAAGCTTGACCGCAAGCTAATTTGGAAGGAGAATGTCGTCGAACGGGCCAGGAAATCGCTGGCCGCTCTATACATCTGCAAGAAAGCAGTAGGCTCCACTTGGGGCCTTAAACCAAGCATCATGCACTGGCTATACACGTCGGTCATTAAACCGATTCTCATGTATGGAGAATCATGGTGGCCCGCCTTGGAGAAAAAATCCAACCTATCCATAATGGAAAAAACTCAGCGAGTTGCATGTCTCAGTATTACCGGTGCACTGAGAACTTCTCCCACAGCGTCGCTCCAAACCATGCTCCGATTGACATCGTCAGTAAGCAATTGGCTGTCAGCTCGGCAATAAGACTGAGAGGCTCCAGGCAGTGGAAGGAGCAACACACGGGACATGCCAATATACTTTCGATGCACCGTCATCTTCCCAATTCCACTGACCATCTGCCCAGTGAATATGATTTTGACAAGGGCTACACGCACTCGATACCGGACAGAAGTGAGTGGACGCAACGCAATGTCCTTTACAACGAATCGCTGTCAATCTTCACGGACGGGTCCAAAACCAAGGACAGAGTCGGTGCCGGAATTTTCTCCGAAGATCTGGACATACACCTCTCCTTTAACCTTCCAGACTACTGCAGCGTTTTTCAAGCCGAAATCACCGCAGTTCGCAAAGCCGCTGACTGGCTGGCGGCTAGCACATTATCAGCACCTGATATTGTTATTTATGTCGACAGTCAGGCAGCCATCAAATCCCTCGCATCCAGCACTACGAGATCTAAGGCAGTGAAAGACTGTCGCATATCTCTTAACGAGATAGCTGGTGAGTACAACCTCACCCTTGCTGGGTACCAGGTCACTGTGACATACCGGGGAATTGTGCAGCCGACGAACTTGCACGACAAGGCTCCTCTGGTACAGATAGCATAAGCATCACCGACATCGAAGCGCCAGCGTCTTATGTTAAGTACCTTATTCAAATTGATGCCGAGAAAGTAGCCAATCATCGATGGCAACATCTAGACCAATGTCATACCGCCAGACAGCTCTGGCCGATACTCAATAAATCCAGGTCCATCGGACTCCTGAAGCACAAGAGAGGAACCCTCTCAAAAATAACAAATGTCCTCACCGGACACTGCGTCATAGGAAGACATGCCCAGAGATTAGGTATCTCTCACAACGACTTCTGCAGAAGCTGCAGAGATGAAGAGGAAGAAGAGACCATCAGTCATCTCCTGTGCGCCTGTCCTGCGCTCGCTAACATCAGGAAGGCCACTCTGGGTAAATACTTCTACAATGATCTTAATGATCTCGGCAACGCCTGCACGGCTAAAATTCTCGACTTCATTCAACGAAGCAAATGGTTCCAAGAGTAAGAGGGTGATCCACCCGCCTTACACATCGGCAGTACAATGGACCTACTTCTTGGTCTAAGTACATCCTCATCGAGGGCCGATCCTAACCTAACCTATCTTCCAAGCTGACCATTCATAGAAAGAAACTTAATCCTTCCAAGATTACGATCTTATATATTGTATTATAAAAATACTAATTGGTCTCTATACAGGAAGCGCTTATTGACGCTTATTCCCTCCGTTTTGCCTACTGAACCTACCAGTACTGATGATCTTGACAGGTTGGTCAACACCTTAACATCGGCACTTAACGGTGCCTTATCTGTGGCGTGCCCTAACCGCACTCCTCGAGGTAAGAAGAAACCACCTTGGTGGAATGCAAACCTTAGTACTCTTAGGAAAGACAGCAGACTCCTCTTTAATATTGCTAAAAGGCCGATTGGGACACCTACAAGCTGTCTCTCAGAAAATATAAAATCTCACTGGGGAAAGAGCAACGACGCTCCTGGAGACTTTTCTGCGACAGCATTGAAGAATCCTCGGAAGCCTCTAGGTTGCGGAAAATCCTCTCAAAAAGCCATTCAACACCTAGCTACCACTTACATCCAGATGGTCACTGGACCACCTCTGCTAAGGAATTCATTGACATCTTACTGGATACTCACTTCCCTGGTAGCTCCCCTGTTGTGTTTCGTTATCGGGTATTACTCGTACTTACTCGCTACCGTGCAGCAACTCCCTGGTTATAGTAACTACAGAAAAGATCCGCTGGGCTATACGCAGCTTCAAGCCCTTCAAGTCCCCTGGACCTGATGGCATTATTCCTGCTGAATTTGAAAAATGTGAGGACATTGTTCTTCCATGGCTCAAGGTCATCTTATCGAGCTGTCTTAATCTGGTCTACATCCCCAAGACGTAGACCGAGGTTCAAGTTGTCTTCATTCCTAAGGCAGGTAAGAGCTCTCTTGTGGAACCAAAGAATCTCCGACCTATCAGTCTACCGTCCTTTCTACTGAAAACGCTGGAAAGGCTGATTGATATTCACCTCCGTCAGAGCATTAGCCCGTCTTTGCTCTCGCCGTCCCAACATGCGTACTGCAAAGGCACATCCGTTGAGACAGTCTTACACTCGCTTGTGCGCATCATTGAAAAAGAATATACTCTGTGCATTAAAGAATATACCATGGTGGCTTTCCTTGACATTTAGGGAGCGGTCTACCAGATGCGCTTATGTAATGCATTTCATCGGACCATCTGATCGGGTGATTAACCCGAAAACTCTCCACTTCTGCACATGCACGGTTTCTAATCATAACTTGAATTACAAGTAGATGTTAAGTTAGTCAATAAACGATCTTTGTGAAGGGTGGACATATCGTCTTTTTTTTATATGCCTACAGTTTTAGATCGTGTGTTTAAAGTACCGAAGTAGTCTTCAGCAAAAATCGATAAAGTGTTTTTTTCTGAGTCTGAAAATTTATTCGGCCGTATTCTTTACTTGCATAATTTTAAACTATGGTTGAAGAGTGGGCGCAGTTTCTAGAGTCTTACTTACTTAGGTGGCGCTACAGTTCGGGGTGAACCTCGGCCTAGAGCCGGCGACTGTGTTTAAACTCAAAAGTGTCATTAGATCGTTAAAGTTGCAAACCACGGGTACGCAAGCAGAATTAAAACTTCGAGCTCAAAAAGCAGTGGAAGATTTTCAGGAAGACGATCTTCGAAAACTAATACAAGATAATTGCTAACACGCAGGATTATCAACACACAGCTGGGTGGAGCATCGGACAGAGACTTGCCTGTTGCGGAACACCCCAAGGTGGAGTTTTGTCCCCCCTCCTGCGGAATCTTGTAGTGAATGAGCTACTAGTAGACCTGGACAGGTCAGGCTGTAGAGTGATTGCCTATGCTGATGACATTTGCTATTACTGCGTCTGGCAAGCACCCTGACACTCTTAAGGAAATCCTCCAATATGCTCTCTCTCGGTTCACTAGATGCGCCTGCAAATGTGGATGGCGTGTTAACCCTCATAAAACAGAACTCGTTCTCTTCACGAGGAAATACAAAGTTCCCCTCGTAGACCGTCCTATGATTAATGGCACCAGTCTCACCTTCACTCTTAATGCAAAATACCTGGGTCTTATTCTGGACAGAAAACTGAACTGGAAAGCCAATCTACTAGAACGGGTATGGAAAGCCAATGTAGCTCTCTATTCCTGTAAAAAGGCTATAGGTAGGAGCTGGGGTATGAAACCTGAAATCACTCGCTGGCTTTACGTGTCTGTTGTCAGGCCTATACTACTCTATGGCGTGATCGTTTGGTGGCCTGCCCTTGACAAGGCTGTTCACCTCTCTCAGGTAGCTAAAGTCTAAAGATCCGCTTGCATGTGCATCAGTGGTGCACTAAGAACTACCCTCTCTGGGGCATTGAACATTATGTTCAACCTGTTACCCCTGGATATCCTTGGCAGACAGACTGCTGCCAGTGCGGTTATTCGTCTTAAAGCTTCCTCTCAGTGGTCTAGTTATCACATTGGCCACTCCTCGATCCTTGATCTTCTCAACTTCACACATGAAAACATGGACTACACCCCACCGAAACTGAGATTTGACCGACACTTCCGTACGAGTATCCCTGAATGGGATGAGTGGGATGGCTCTCCCCCTGATGATGGAAATTCGGTGCCCTTCTACACAGATGGCTCTAAGACCGAAGGTGGGGTGGGCTGTTGTGTTTTCTCCGAAAATCTCAACCTGAGCATCTCGTTCCGCCTCCCTGGTCATTATAGCGTTTTTCAGGCGGAAATCATGGTGATTAAGGAAGCCCTGTCTTGGCTGAAATGTAATGTATTATCTGTCAGCGATATTAGCAGTTTCACTGACAGTCAGGCGGCTATCAAGTCCCTGGAATCGTGCTTTTTTACTTCAAAGACCGTCTTAGACTGCCGTTGGTCTCTTTTAGAGATGACAGAGCAGTTCAACATTCACCTATGCTGGGTGCCAGGTCACAGAGACATTCCAGAAAACTGTAGGGCGGATGAACTCGCTAGACAGGGTACTACTCTAACGATTTTGCCAGATATGCACGCCCTTGGTATGCCCCTCGCTACATGTAAGCATCTACTGAAGCTGAACGCTACTAGCAAGACCAAACTTAGGTGGGATATTGGGTCAACGTCTCACATTTCGAGGCAGATCTGGCCTAAGCTGGACCAGAAACGTAGTGCCGAGTTGGTTAAACTAAGGCGATTACAGATCAGCTGCGTTATCGGTGTCATCAACAGACACTGTCTAATCGGCCAACATGCCAAAAGACTTGGCCTCTTTTCCAATGACTTCTGCAGGAGCTGTAGGGACGACGAGGAGGAGGAAACCATTATTCACTTTCTATGCACATGTCCTGCTCTATCACGCAAAAGAATGCTCCATCTAGGAGCTCCCTTTCTTGACGACCTCAGCGATTTGGCGTCCTTAGACGTCATAAACATCCATCGCTTCATCAAAAACTGCGGTTGGTTTTATTAGTCCCTGAGTGGTCTAATGGTAGATCCTTCGCATCACAATGGTCCTTTACTGGTCTAAGTGTGTCTGCATCGTGGTGCAGACAGCCAATCCAACCTAACCTAACCTAACCTACCATCTTCGTAGATAGTCAAGCGGCAATCAAGGCACTAGGCAGCGTGGAAGTTAGATCAAAAGCAGTTTCCAGATGCAGAAATTCACTGAGCAATATATGCAACACCCATGAGATAACTCTTTGCTGGGTTGCCGGACATAGTAATATAGAAGGGAATGAGATAGCAGATGAACTAGCCAGAAGGGGATCAGCATTATAGATAGACCACATTCAGTCATCGGTAGAAGTTCCTATTGGTGTACTAAAAACAAAAATCGACATCAAAACAATAGAACTGATTAACTCCGCATGGATTACCAGAGGCGACTGTATCATATCCCTACCCCCTTCGGGTAGGGGTAAGAATATACCCGAGGTAGGCATGCCTGTCGTAAGAGGCGAGTAAAATCCTCCCTCCGTATACCGAGTATGGCGTATACAAAATATGTAATGAACAAAACAAAAGATTTAAATACCCCAGGTGGCAGTCCAGGTACACTGGAAAATCCACCCTCTTCGGAGGTCGGCTCTACGGATTCTGGGGAGAGTCATTTATTGCGTTCATCTGACCCTTTTAAAAAAAGGTATTAGGGTAGTTAGATCTCCACCATCAAGATGTACCATAAAAACGTGCGGAACTAAAAGTCCGGCGACATCCAACGGACTTCAGCGAAAATCCAAAGGCTTACGGACGAAAATATGGAACTTCGGACCAGGCTAAGTAAAATGGAACTCTGCGAAGAACTAAGAAAAGAATTAGATTTACTTAAAGCAGAAAAGGATAATAAAGGATATTTAAGGATATATCGAAACCTCGGAATCAGTCTGCTGCGAGTTCAAACGTCCTCGATAACACTGATTATCAAACGGATGAAGAAGAACTAAGTCGGGAAACCAACTGGATTCTAAAAAAAACACCAGTTAAGAAACGAAAAGCTGGTTCTTCGCCCGAAATGGTAACGAGGCACGAAAACACGCAAAAGCGAGAAGATAACGAACAGCGTGGCCAAATAAACACATCGCTCATTTACTTGAAGACTGTCATAACTCAAATAACGCTGTTTTTGAGTTAATGATGCAGAATTGTTCGTTTTATCATGCTTCATATTGCGTAGAAATTTCATATTAATATCTTGTATACTCTGCGCGTTGGAATTAAAAGATGTCTTCTTTTTTCCTGAAAACTTTAAACGCATTTTCTGCAAAATCGCTTTTTTTGAGTTATGACTGTCTTCAAGTAACGACATGAACGACATGTACCGAAGAAAATCCACGATCTAAGGTACGACCGCCGCCACCAATAAACGTATTTGAAATTGCAGACTATAATAAACTGCATTCTATTCTCAAACCTCTGTTGCTATCCGATTTTGAAGTAACATCGCTCAACAACAACAAATGGAAAGTAAACGTAAAGGACTCAGACAGTTACCGCTTAGTATCTAATAAACTGAATACTGAAAAAATTCAGTGGCACGAAAATAAATCTGAAAGACCGATTCAAGTCGTAGCTAGAGGACCTCATGCCTCATGCTTAAAGGAATATGTTGTTCATGATTTGAAGAACAAAAACTTTAAAATCGTCTACGCGGTAAATTTAATTAAACGGGAAAAACAAAAATTGGAAGGCGAGGAAACGACGGCAAAGCACGGGCTTTCTCTTTTTATGTTAACTTTTGATAAAGCTGAGAGTTTAGATAAGATTTACGAAATAAGAAAAATTCTGAATGTCGTAGTCAAAATCGAACCCATGCGCAAGAAAGCAACGTTGATACCTCAGTGCAAACGACGCCAAGGATTCAATCATACGCAAACGTATTGCCGAAAAGAACCGCGATGTGTGAAATGCGCCGGAAATCACCCCTCCCAAGTTTGCGGAGTAAACAAACAAACCTCTGCCACATGTGCTAATTGTAAGGGAAAGCATCCGGCAAATTATAGAAGCTGTGAAGTAGCTAAGAAGTTGCAAAAACGGAGAGATGCGCTCCTTAAGCCCCCAAATAATACAAAAGCAAAACTGCAAACTAAATCAAAGCGTAAGATCGCGCAAGAGAAAGTAGGCAAACTAAAACTACCGGGTTCAGAGCCCAAAAAGGTGAGGGAAAAAGTGACAACAGAGAAGTCCTCGACCTCTGTGCTTAAAAGAAACGGTACTAAAAAGTTAACATTGGTAAAGCCACCGGGTAGTGACCCTCGGACAGCAGGAGTGCAGACTTACGCTCAGGCCGCTGCAATAGAAAAACAAAAAAAAACCTTGAAATCTCGACGGGCACAGTCTCTCATGTTTTCCCAGTTATTCTCGAGAAATTCGAAGTACAAAGCAAAATAAATAAAATTATTCTCGATAAGCTGCTTAAGCTTGAAAATAATTCACGGAAAACGCGTACTTCAACTAGAATATGAATGACAAACGAATGTTAAAAATATGTATGTACTTGGAATGCAAACGGACTTTTGCAAAAACTTGAACTGGAAATATTTATGCGTGAAAAAGATATTGATATTTGCTTGATATCTGAAACCCACGTAAAAAACGAATCGCATTTAAAAATAAAAGGCTATAATGACTACCACGCTTGCCACCCTTCAGGAAAGCGAGGGGCGGATCATCCTTGTATATTAAAGACTGTATCGATCAATCCGAAGACCTAAAGATAGAACTTGAAACTTTGCAACTGTGCACGATTCGAGTTAAAAGTTCAGCGTACTTTTAAAATCGCATCTATCTACTGTCCACCGCGTTCCGCGCTTGGAAAATGTGATTTTACTAACCTGTTTAAATCGCTAAAACCTAATTTTATTATTGGCGGCGATTTTAATGCAAAACATACGTTCTGGGGCTCAAGATACATCTCGATAAAAGGTAGAATGCTCTATGGGGCAGGTGTGCAGTACAGTTGTGACTTCCATTCGACGGGTAAACCGACATACTGCCCAACTGATACTTCGAAAATACCTGACCTGATAGATTTTTTCAATGTGAAAGGAATATTTACCAACCATATCAAAGTTAAAGAGAGCTTTGATCTGTCGTCTGATCATTCCCCGGTTATTTTAACAATCAGCGAAAAACTAGTCTATAACCTAGAGCCAGCGAGATTAACTGGTTGAACAACTGACTGGGAAGGCTTTAGGAACGAAATTGAAGATAATGTTGAACTGACACTTACGACACCTTATGAACTTGAGTTTGAAGTTGATCGCTTCGCTGAGATCGTACAGCTCGCCTCTTGAAATAATACGCCCAATCCAAGGAAAACGTCGGACAAATACGGTTTACTATAACCTCCGGAAATAAAGGAATTGGTAAAGGAAAAAAGAAAAGCGCGTAAAAAATGGCAACAGAGACGTGCTCCGCAACATAAAGCACACTTGAATCGTCTGTGCAATTCGTTGAAGAAGACTGTTAAGAATTTTAAGAATGGTGCGTAGGCTCTTACCTTGAAAGTTTAACAGCGAAAAAAGATTCCAATTATTCACTTTGGAAAGCTGTAAAAGACACCAAAAGGCCCAAAGTCCCCGCGCCGCCAATCAAATTAAATCAAAATGAATGGACGAGGGAAGATAAAGAAAAAGCGGACGTCTTTGCGGCCCACCTGGAAGAAACCTTTAAACCGTCAAGTGGTTTACGACAACTTCAATAGGCTGGATTTACCATCTGACGATATAACGCTCACAAGTTCAACGCTGTGTCTGGAGTTTGGCCACATGGTGCGTCAATGCAAGAGCGAGCATTACCGATCCAAGCAGTGCAGAAACTGTGGAGAGGAGGGCCACATAGCCAAAGAATGCAAAAAGGACGCATTATGCTTCTGGTGTAAGACGGTCACGCCAGAAAACGCCGGACACGTAGCTGGTAGCAGCAAGTGCCCGGTACTCAAGAAGGTACTGGCCAAATTTATATGATGAATGTCGTCCAGATAAACCTAAACCACTGCACCGGCGCACAGGACCTTCTGGCGCAAACTGCACGAGAGAAAAGGATCGACGTAGGACCGTACAAGCCCATAAATGGAAGCAGCTGGATAGACGATACCACGAAAAAAGCCGCGATATGGACCTGCGGGAGCTATGCTCTGCAGTCAGTCGGCCACCAGGCTGACCTTTTCGTATCTGCAAGGATAAATGGTGTGCACTTCTATAGTTGCTATGCGCCCCCCAAACATGCCATCAGAAACGCCGCGACTGATGTGTTGGGTCTCGCTCGACCACCACCGCGAAACCCCTGGTTTGACGAAGAATGCCGGCGAGTGCATGCAGCAAGACAAGAGGCATACAAAGCGGCGCTGCAAAGGAAGACGAGAGCTGCTCGTGAGCTCTACGAGCAAAAGAGACGGGAAGAACATCGGCTTCTTCAAAAGAAGAAGAAAGAGCATGAGAAGCGCGCGTTTGAGAATATCGAAAGTCTATACTCCAGGAACAATGTACGGAAGTTTTACCAAAAGGTAAAAAGAACGTGTCAGAGAAGTAATACCCGTACAGAAACCTGTAGAGATGAAAATGGAAACCTCGTAGTAGAATCACAGTCGGTGCTGAGAATATGGAAAAACTACTTCTGCAGACTGTATAACGGCGACGAAGACCAACATCCCGCTGTCAGGCAGAATGAACCATTCAACATATACGATGATAGTCAAAATTTCCGTCCACCTGACCAAAACGAAGTGAGGATAGCAATATCCAAGCTAAAATCCAACAAGGCTGCTGGACCTGACGGCTTACCGGCCGAACTTTTCAAGGCAGCTGGGGATGAATTGGTAGAGTGCATACACCAACTCATTTCTAATATTTGGTCAGACGAGTGTATGCCTGATGAATGGAATCTCAGCATCGTTTGCCCGATCCACAAGAAAGGAGACCCCTTCAACTGCGCCAATTATAGAGGCATCAGTCTCCTCAACATCGCATACAATATCTTTTCTGCGATATTGTGTGAACGCCTGAAACCCTTTATCAACTGCCTGATTGGACCCTATCAGTGCGGTTTCAGGCCAGGAAAGTCCACCATCGATCAAATCTTCACACTTCGGCAGATCCTGGAGAAAACCCAAGAATTCCAAATCGATACTCACCACCTCTTTATCGATTTCAAGGCCGCCTATGACGGCATCTATAGAGAAGAGCTTTATAGAGCCATGTCTAGTTTTGACATCCCTGCCAAACTTGTCCGTCTGTGCAGGCTGACGATGGAGAACGCTCGCTGCTCCATCAAGGTCGGTAATGACCTCACCGAGACCTTTGATGTCAAAAAAGGCTTTAGACAAGGTGACGCGCTGTCATGTGACTTCTTCAATATTGTACTTAAACGGATTGTGCGGAACTCACAAGCCAACACCGGAGGCACAATCTATTACAAGTCTGTACAACTGCTTGCATACGCCGACGATATAGACATGATCGGAAGATCTCAGCGGGCTGTCACCGGTGCTTTTGCAAGCATTGAGGCGGAAGCGGCCAAAATGGGTTTAGCGATAAACGAGGGCAAAACCAAGTATATGCTGTCAACTAGAAGGGAAAACCAACACCGACGAATTGGACAAAACGTCACCGTGGGCAGCTATAACTTCGAGGTAGTAAGGGACTTTGTCTACCTTGGCTGTGCTATAAACTCTGAGAAGAACAGCAGTGCAGAAATCAAGCGAAGAATAACTCTTGCCAATCGCTGTTTTTTTTGGGCTTATAAGGCAATTCAACAGTAAAGCCCTATCTCGAACAACTAAGGAGACTCTATATAAGACCTTGATCATCCCAGTCCTGCTTTACGGCGCTGAAACATGGACTTTATTAAAAGAGGATGAAGATATCCTTGGTCGCTTCGAGAGAAAAATTCTTCGTAAGATTTTCGGTCCCGTTTGTGTTGACGGGTTTTGGAGGAGAAGATTCAGTCACGAACTATACGAGCTGTACAGCGACATCGACCTAGTCAAAAAACTACGTATTGGACGTCTGAGATGGCTAGAACATGTAGAGCGAATGGACACCATCGCTCCGGCCCGCAGAGTCTTCGAATCTAACCCGGAGGGACGACGCAGTAGAGGGAATCATTGCCGTAGGTGGCGCGCACAAGTTCAAGGGGACCTCGACCAACTTGGAGTGCGCAACTGGAGGCAATTAGCTAAAGACCGAGCTAAATGGAGAGGCTTGTTGGTTGAGGCCCAGGTTCACCCCGAACTGTAGCGCCACCTAAGTAAGTAAGTATGCGCCCCCCAGTATAAAACTGGCGGACTATCTAAAGCTGCTGGACGACATCGTAGCTGACGCGCGGGGGAAACATCCAGTGATTATTGCTGGAGATTTCAACGCCTGGGCTACTGATTGGGGCAGTAGAACCACAGACGCAAGGGGAAGAGCTCTCCTCGAATGCTTCGCAGCACTGGACATTAGTCTGGCCAACGACGGTACAGCGGAAACCTTTCGAAAGGCAGGCAGAGGGTCAATCACTGACATCACATTCATGAGCAACTCACTCCTGCGGAAAACCAAATGGCGGGTCAGCGAAGACTATACCCACAGTGACCACCAGGTAATTATATTTAATGTCGGCGAGGAGAAACGTAGACTGCGTCCCACCCTAATAGGACCAAAGTGGAAGGACACGCTCTTCGACAAAGACATGTTCGAAGAAATGTTAGCCACAACAAATAATGGATCGGCTGAGGCCCTTTCGCATCAGCTGATCCAGGTCATAACCACAGTGTGCGACGCAGCAATGCCCAGAAGGTCTGTCAGTAAAAGAAGCGAGCCCTGCTACTGGTGGACCAACGAGATTAAACGGCTTAGGGCAAAGTGCCTACAAGTACGACGCAGATCTCAGAGATCCAGAGGCAGACAAGATTTTCAAGAGCGGCTAACCACATTTAAATTGGCGAGGCGAGAACTGGAAAGGGCCATTAAGGAGAGTAAGTCAAGGAGCTTTAGGCGGCTCTGTGACGAGGCCGAATTAGATCCCTGGGGCATGGCGTATAGAGTGGTGATGAAGAAGCTTAAAAGCAGCAGGTCTCCACAACTTGCATGCCTGGCAATGCTAAAGACTATAGTAGAGCACCTATTCCCCCATAGACCAACTACTATGGTCTCCATCACGAGGGAGATCAGCATGGGACATATCCCGGCAATCACGTCAGAGGAACTCTTTGGGGCGTGCAGAAAAATCGGAGACAGCAAAGCACCTGGACCGGATGGCATCCCGAATAGGGCAACCAAGGCGACTGTTAAGACGAGACCGGACATCTTTCTAACAACGATGCAAAGGTGCATAGAGGAGGGGGTATCCCCTACACCATGGAAATTGCAACATTTAGTGCCGCTTCCAAAGGGCAATAAGCCGCCCGGACAACCATCATCGTATCGCCCAATATGCCTGCTCGATACGCTGGGAAATATCCTAGAGCGTATTATCTATAACAGACTGCTTGCGGTGGCGGAGGAAAACGGAGCCTTGTCAGACTGTCAGTACGGCTTCAGAAAATCACGCTCTACGGTCGATGCCATAAAGGCGGTTGTAGATATAGCAACTGAAGCAATACAAGGGAAAAGGTGGAAATGGGGGACGAAGAAATACTGCGCAGTAGTAACGTTCGACGTCAAAAATGCGTTCAACTCGGCAAGCTGGTCATTCATTAGGAGATCCCTGGCCAGGATGGATACACCATACTACCTGCTGAGGGTAGTCACGGACTATTTCAGCAATAGGAAGCTAAGATACCATACTGACGATGGCGTTAAGCACTACAGTGTTTCCGCAGGAGTCCCGCAAGGGTCGGTTCTGGGACCTCTCCTATGGAACATTATGTACGATGGAGTTCTGCGACTAACATTGCCCGAGGGAGTCAAAGTAATTGGCTTCGCTGACGATATCGCAGTGGTTACAGTAGCCAAGCACGTACACGAGGTGGAGTCTGCCACGGATGAGGCAGTTATAAGAATAAAGGAATGGCTGGAGTCTACCGGTTTGGAACTAGCTGCCCACAAGACCGAAGCTGTCCTAATAACCAGCCGCAAAAAGGTGGAATACGCTAGCTTCCGGGTCGGAAACCAGACATTCAGGTCCAAAGAATTCTTGAAGTACCTTGGAGTCATGCTCGACAAAAGGCTGCGCTTCAAAGCCCACGTCGAGTATTCTAGTAAGAAAGCATCGCTGATGTAGGCAGCACTCTCCCGATTGCTCCCGAACATCGGCGGGCCTGGATACGCCCGCAGGATCCTGCTGTCCAGAGTGGTCAGCTCGGTACTTCTATACGCTGCCCCGAAATGGGCAGGTGCACTGGCGACAAATGAGTGCAGGAAGAAGCTATCATCAGCTCACAGGCTCTGCGCAATCAGAGTGATCAGTGGCTTCCGAACTATCTCCGATGATGCAGCCTGCGTTTTAGCTGGGATGGTCCCAATCGACATCCTCGCTGAAGAGATGCAGAGGGTATACCTTAGACGTTCCTCGAACCGGCAAGAGGCTAAAAGGATTAAGGAGGAGGAAAGGGCAGCATCAGCAACGCTGTGGCAAACCAGGTGGGACAGCTCTACCAAAGACAGGTGGACCCACAAGCTCCTTCCCACTATAAAATCATGGACAGAGAGAGCGAGGGGGAACTGTAACTACCACCTCACACAGTTCCTGTCCGGACGCGGTGGCTACCGGAAATACCTCCATAGATTTGGACACGACAGTTCGCCCCTGTGTCCAACATGTCCAAACGAAAAGGAGGACGCGGAGCATGCAGCGTTCTACTGCAGACGCTTTGCAGAAAGCAAACCTGCCAAGTCCTCGGAGACTAGAGCATAATTGCCGCGAAGAAATTCCTAACGGCAGTACCGCGGGGAGAGTGGTTGAAGTGTGTTTAGTACGTAGGCGTATTCCTGGAATCGATTACTCAGGTTTGCGAATCGTGCATGCTAGTAGCACTTGGGCTATTAGTATCTATGAAGATTATACATCCTTGGCGCAACCTAAAAAAAAAGAAAAGTTCAACGCTAACGGAACTCAAACATGCGAAAATCTAAGAAAGCTTCCGGTTATGTCCTGATCGCCGGAGAAATTCTCAAAGTTTTAGCTAGAATAGCATTAGATTAGAATAGCTCAGATAAAAACACGTGCCAAGCAATGGAAAGTTGCGGACGTCATTATGGTTTTAAAACTAGGAAAACCGCCAAATGAGGTAAAATCGTATAGACCAATTTCGCTTCTTCCAATCATATCGAATATTTTCGAGAGAATATTATTAAGGCGTCTCCAACCGGTTATAGAAGAAATTAATCTTATCCCTGATCACCAGTTTGGGTTCAGAAGTAAGCATTCGACGATTGACCAGGTGCATAGAATTACTGACGTAATCGAGAAAGCACTTGAAGAAAAAAAGATTTGCTCAAGCGTATTTCTTGACGTCTCGCAAGCCTTTGATAAGGTGTGGCATGATTTCTTGAAATCCAAACTACGACAAATTCTCCCTGTTTGCTTATACGATATTCTAGAATCATATCTCGGGAATAGACTCTTTCGTGTTAAAAATGGAGTCGAATACTCCGAGCTCAATGAAATTTCGGCCGGCGTACCGCAAGGAAGCGTTCTTGGGCCACTTCTCTATTTGCTATATACTCGTGATATACCGAACGAAGATGGCACTCTTCTTGCTACATTTGCCGATGGCACCGCTATTCTAGCAGTAGGCAAACCAATCGAAGAAACGACTGCAAAACTGCAAAACGCACTGAATAATGTAAATGGATGAACGAGGGACTGGCGGATCGCTCTCAAGGAATCTAAATCTGTTCACGTGAATTTCACTAATAAAAATAATAACTTGCCAATTTTCCTAAACTCGGCCCGAATACCTTTTGCAAACGAGGCCAAATACCTGGGAATGACACTCGACACAAGGCTGAAATGGATTTCGCACGTGAAAATGAAACATAAGAAGAAGAAATATAGAGAAATGTACTGGTTACTCGGAAAACATTCCCAGCTCAGTACTGAGAACAAACTGCTTTTATACAAGCAAGTGCTAAAGCCGGTGTGGACCTACGGTATACAACTTTGGGGTTGTAACAAGAAAGCAAATGCAAATATTTTACAAGCTTTTCAAAATAAAGTGCTAAGAGAAATTGTCTAAGCACCGTGGTATATTAGGAACGATGATATCCACAGCGATCTCGGAATTCCGACAATCGAAGCTGAAACTAGAAGCTTCGCGAAAAAGCATAGAAACCGACTTATCGAACATGTCAATAATACAGTCCTACAAATTTTGGATGAGAGCAATTTATTAGGCCCACTACAAAGGACGAAACCTTTCGACTTGGCAAGATAATGATTAACCGCGTCAAGATTGCGGAATATGCAGGATCCTTCAGAGGAAAGAAACCTGTCAAACGTTTTTATTTCATGATAGAAAAATTGCTTGATAAGTTAATACTTAGTTGCGATATCTAACAAATTTATATCGAAGGGTGGTGTTTTTTTAGTCAGTAAGAATCTGACACTACTAAGAGCACGCGCTTGCTATTCTCATAGTGTCTATGGAAGATTTTCCACCTACCCTCGGAAAAAAAAAGAAAATTGTTCTGTAACCTATTTCGAAAAAGAATTCAGATGGAAAAAGAGAATGAGAAAAATGTGATATTGGTAAAAGATTTATTTTTTTGGGATTCTTCTTTGATATCAGTTGACCGATTTGCTATTGGTTAAGTTACGGAAGTAGTATCTAATTTTCCCATGCTATCAATAAGGGAGCTTATGTCATTTGCGTTTCGTTTGACACAAAAAAGTCTAGGTGGAGGTGATTGCTTTCCTTTAAACGGTTGGCATGTTGCAAGAGATTTCTGCTTTCCATTGTGAGACTCTCGTTTCGATTCATAGCCAAGTTGCAGTATGTGATTAGCATTAGTGATTAGCAATGTATGAGGGAGCATAGTATAGCGTTGCAAGTAGACGCCTTTTGATGACAGATTTTGTATCCAAACTAACGTGCCTAATAGTTGATGATAATTGGTGAGTCGAATTACCTAGATTATCGTAAGCATTTTAAGTTGCCAATATTCATAGCTTTTATGCATTTTATAGCAAGTTACCGATCTCAGCATATGTATGTACATAACCTGCAACTTAGTTGTATTTCATTTCATCTGATATCAGCCAAGTTACTTGGAACACCGGTGTCTTTCCCGCTTTGCCATTTGCACGAGCACTTTGCGCCATACATTGGTAGACCCACGTTCCAGTGAATACCTCGAGGTCGATTGCAGCAACTGCTGCTGAAAGATTCGCCCCCACCTTGGCTTCAGAATAATTAATACGAATATAACCAAGAAGGAACAACAACAAATGAACGAAGTAAAAGTACCACAACACCAGCTCAATGAGTGTCCTTTAAAGTTTAGAGAGCACATCCACCAGTTTTGGTGGAATCTTGTGGGCTTCTCCTTTTCAATTAACATGAAATTCTACGAATTGTTTAATTAGAGAGACTGGCAAAAGGTGTCTGCTTGGGTTACAGGTTCCTCTGGCAACGAATCGCGGGGCACGAGCGCGAAGGACAAAAATGAGAAAATGCAAACGCATAGGGGAATTCGAGTGAAGATAAGCCAACATCAGATTTATCCACAGGCAAATGAAAAAAAAAAATACTTCAAGCTAACCCATGTTAGGTGTTTTGTTAAGATGTACAACATTTTTCAGAAATTTATACGTGTTTCTAAAAGATTGGCGACCGAAAATGTTTTCAACCGTCCAGTGAACTCAAAAGTATTTTGTCCGTTTGTCCATATAAAACTTACGAGGAATGTTTATTTTTAATTGAGATGTTTAAATGTTGGCAATTAAAATTTAGTCGTTGCTTGTAGCTTTTGATACATATTTGTATATTAATCATAAGAAATTAATGAAGCTCCAACTAAGCTACATATTTAAAGATGTACGTTTATTTTGAAGTACTTAAAGATACAAAAATCAGCTTCCGACTTCTTCAGAAATCTTGCGCCAACAATTTTGGTAATCAGAAAAAAAATTGTTGTCTGCACTTTGCAAAAGATTTATTGAAAGTGCCTTTCTCCATAACTTTTCGTGAACGGAAGAGAAACAAATTTTTATACCAACGGGGCAAGACCTTCCGGTAAGGGGATCAGAGAGTTTAAGTTACTTGTTTGACTTCAACTTCTAAGACCGTTCATATGTACGTGGTTAAGAGCCATATCCTGTGCGAGGTGCTGTTTACAGAATATGGCGGATCTAAACAAGAAAGCTTGAAAAAGCCGTAATGGCAGATGTATAACTATCGGATTAATGGTACTATGTCATCGTACCTTATAACGGTGAAGGCCAGGCATTTAGACACCTCTGGTGTAAACGTAGGCCCTCTACAATAGACCTTTTCTCCTGCTTGTCAAAATGATGACGTTTAAGTGACAAACCACTTTTGGTGGCCTACGAGTTTTTTTTTTTTTGTGTTGTTTTGCGCGCGGAAGTGAAATTTTTGCAACAAATTGGTCCAGGCCTATGCCGAAGCTGAATTCCAAGCTATACTCATAAAATGCAGTCAACTGGCCAAGGATAAGAAGTACAAGGAAGCGGTAGAAGTGTTGAACAAGTATGCAGCTGAGAATGAGGAAACCTTATTCGCAACCAAGTTTGCCATCATCCAATTGCTCCTGTTGCAGGTTGGTTCTGCCATTGCTTGCACCGAATTTCCTCTTAATTTTGAGTGTAGGGCAACCGTAAAGAAGCTATTGAAGTTCTCCTGTCCCTTGGAGTGTCCAAGTACAAGCCAGGCGTTGTATCGGCCTTAGTGGCCCTCTGTCTGAGCACCGACAATAAACAAGCCGCCTTGGCTCTACTGAAATCCGCAGTGGGCTGGTACAAGAAGAACAACGTACGTTGGACCTATTGTTGACTTCCCCAAACGATTACACTCGTTAAATTCAGGTCCGCAGAGCCGATTTATCAGACATGTGTCGCCAAGCCGCTGAATTCCATTTGCGAGGCGGTGCCAAAGACACTGCTGCAAGTTCTCTCGAGGAGCTCCTTAAGTTGAAACCGAATGACATGAAAGCTCTCGCTCAGCTGGTCATCGCTTATGCTCATATCAACCCGAAGAAGGCCCTCGAAGTCAACAAGAAACTACCGGCACTTGAAAAACTGACTACAACTTCCGAAATAGACGCCTTGGAGGCAGCAAACTGGGTCATGAGTACTAAAGCGGCCAAGATGTTTGCCGATGCCAAGATCGAATAATCATCTAGCACGCCAGGAGATGTGCAGAAGAAATAGAAAACCAATCGCAAGAGGAAGGATAACTTGCCGAAGAATTACAACGCTGAAGTGCCACAAGATCCAGAAGTATGAGAGAACTGGTTTAAAAAAGATGAGAGATCGCAGGGCGAAGGATATCATGCAGGGTTCACAAGGAATGTCCACTGGAGCTGCAGATCAGTAGTTAGTTGGTTTTTTCATAAACCCATCGTTTAGATTCGTTAACTTATTTCTCCTTTCAGTGACATGTCGAAGGCTCGGAATCTAAGTAAGAACTCTCCAGTTACTCCGGTGTACCAAAAGGTTACACCTGGACCCCGTAAGCAGCACCGTAAGGTCGGACACAACAAAAAGAAGAAAGGAAGACACTAAATCATCTTTTATACAAAAAAAAAAAAAAATATTGAAAAGTTGACTTGCATTCTTAGAAAGTCTGAGTTTTATTGTTACCAACCGTTTGGATAGTCTCCTTCTCTTTGGTTGAGTTTGTGTGAAAAAAAAATGCAAGTGGATCTGTATTCTTAGATAAATCTACTTTTATTGGGCTATCTGCTTAATAATAACCGGTGACGTTTGGGTTGTCACATCCTTGTTTTCCCTTGCATCGTACGAATGCGTCTTGAGAGTGTCTAACCACTCCAACATTGACTTGTCCTTCTGTTCCGTCGCATAGATGTTGGAATAGATGTACTTCTCGACGAATTCTTCAATCTCCGGTTCCAATTCTTCCCAAGTGAGTGGTTTATGGATACCATCCTCACCATAACGATCGTTGTAACGATCATAGTGCACCTGCTCGAGTACCAATCTGATGGAGCATGAAACACTGGCCTTTCGCCTTACGCGTGAGAAATTCAATGCCCTGCGGGCTGAGGAATGGTTCACCACGTGTGAAGGACATTATGAAGCGCATCGCCGAGGGATCCAAGAAGTTTGTGTAATGGAGAGGGAATTAAGTTTACCAGAAATTGCTGCTAATTCCTAGTTAACTCACTTCTTGCTCGTGAAGTTGTGATAGTTCTTTGTGCCCTCGTAGAGTTTCAAAGTCGAGTTGACCTTCTCCAGTATATTGGCGGGTATACGATATGTCTCCATATTCAGCTCCTCGCAATGATCCTCAAATTCCACCGAGGGTAGAGTGTATGTGTATGTCCTAGCATTACACTTGTCCTTTGCATTGAAGGATTGAACGCCATGGATTGTACGTCAGTTGGCCACCAGAACACTTTGACAGCATACGGCATGCATGACAGAGCCATCGGTGATCCTCTTTTCCGTAGTTTCTCGATGGAACAAGATTTTAAATCATCATCTTCTTCTGCATCTTCTTCCTTTTATCAGCGAGGTTATGATCCGAAAATAAGGGATCACAACCTTCCCACTTCACCGCATTTCTACTGATCCGCCTGTGGGGTTCGCCTAACAAAATTTCAAATCATAATACAAACAACCCTAAAATGGATACAGGTCTATTAGAAAACCTATCCTAAGTCCCTACACCGACGAGGACGATACTCTTGTCGGTCGGATACACAAGAAGCCAGTATCAGTTTTATAATTTTAGCCTTAATGTCGATGAAATATTTTCTGTGTTTGACTCTACTCTTTTTTTTGGTCTGCATGTTTGCCATATAAATCCACAGAGTCTTGTGAATAAAATAGATGAGTTCAGGTTGATTTTTGAGAACAGTCAGATTGATATCATATGCGTTTCCGAAACATGGTTTGACCCTAACGTAAATATCGACGTTTCTTGCTTAAGGGATTTAAGCTTTACCGTGCTGATCGTTATGGTAGAATAGGTGGAGGTGCTGCTATCTTCTTCTTCCTTTTATCAGCGAGGCTATGATCCGAAAACAAGGGATCACAACCCTCCCACTTCACCGCATTTCTACTGATCCGCCTGTGGGGTTCGCCTATCGGTGCTGCTATATACGTAAAAAATACCATTAAGTCAAAATATCTTTGTTGCTCTAATGATACACATTCAAGCCAATTTTATTTTGTTGAAATTCTGAACGGTGAGGACAAATGTGCTATTGGTACGATTTACATGGCACCGGATGTAACGCATCCCAGTATTGTGTGCGATATTATTGAAGGAATTTCTTGCTTGACACCAAAACTTATTCTTTGTGGGGATTTCAACATGAATCTCCTTAGCATGTCATCTAGCTCCTCATTAAAAAGCATCATAAGAGTCTATTTTTTCCAAATACAACAGACCTAACTCACTTTAAACCTAATTGTGCACCATCATTGTTAGATGTTATTTTAACAAGTGATAAAAGTATTGTGAAATGTTACAATCAACTATCTGTGCCTGTTTTCCTATATCACGATCTTGTTATTGCCACCTTCAGTGTAAATGTACATAGAAGTTATTCAAAACCGTTCAATATCGTGATTTCCGTAGTATTAATGTTCAAAATCTGTTTTGTGATTGTAGCAATATTGAGTGGAGTAATATATGGTATATATGTCGTCTGACGTTAATAAACAAGTAGAGTTCCTAAATGTTAGTCTTGAGTATCTTTTTAACAGACATGTTCCATGTAAAACACGTGTGCTGAAAAGCAAAGCTTGCCTTTGGTTGTCCAATGAAATATTAAGCGCCATTAAGCGAAGGGACACTTTATCCCGACGACGGTGGAAACGATTTCGCTGCACAGAAATGCATGTCGAATATAAAGTTAGTCGAAACCTTGTTGCATGTATGATAAAAACTGCGAAATTTAATTATTATAATGCTAAATTTAATTCCGATCTATCGTCTAAATTTCTGTGGAACCAAGTACGAGAAATTGGACTGTGCAAAAAAAAGTCGTAAGGCTAATGACGAAGACATCAACGTAGATGAATTAAACAACCAATTTATCAGTACTCTTCCTCCAGTAGCCATTGGCTCTCCTTTGTCATTGAGACAAAATGATAGTGAAGAAGCTTTTGCAGTCAATAGATTTGATGTTTACTCGGTCGGAATCTTGATGTAATTCTTGACAAACGACTTAATTGTAATTCACATATCAAGTCCGCCACTGAGCGCGCTACTAGAGCACTGTGGGCCAATAAACGCCTATACGGCAGAACTTGGGGTCTCTCTCCTAAGATGATATATTGGTTGTACATAATGATGGTTAGACCCATTATCACATACGCGGCCATCGTCTGGTGGACAAAAACTCTCCAGCAGACAACGGCAAACAAGTTGCAGAAGTTGCAAAGAATTGCCTGTCTTGGCATTACAGGTGCGATGCGCACCTGCCCTACGACAGCTCTGGAAGCTATTGTTGGGCTTACACCCTTACCAATCTAGGTGGCTGCTAGATATGCCATCAGGCTGCAGCTAGATCACGAGTATAAACCAGGTGACCTTGTGGGACATTTAAAGATGCTCAACTCAATCCCTAAAAGAGACATGTTTTGCACTTTACCAGATATTATGGTCAGGCAACACTGCTTTGGTAGGCTATTCGAGGTTGAAATATTGGACCGCGAAAACTGGTCCAATGATGCTCCAACACTGGTCTGGTTCACCGACGGTTCGAAGATGGATTCTGGAGTTGGAGCTGGGGTTTTTGGACCCAACACAAAGATTTCGCTACCTATGGGTACGACTCCTACTGTGTTTCAGGCTGAAATCCATGCCATTGAGATTTGCGCCAGACACAATCTCCGCAAGGGGATCAAAGGCGCTAGAATACATATCTTCTCAGTTAGCCAACCAGCACTTATGGCACTGTCGTCCATCCAAATGGACTCCATAACCGTGAAATGCTGCTACGATGCATTACAAGACCTTGTCAAATACAACAGGGTAAAACTCGGTTGGGTACCCGGACACCAAGGGATGGTGGGCAACGAATCTGCAGATGAGCTTGCTAGGGCTGGCTCAGAATCTGTGTTCATAGGTCCTGAACCTTATTGTGGCGTCAATTGGGCGACAGCTACAACGCTGATTAACGAATGGGAAAACAAACTTCGTCTAGACCACTGGACTAGTGGGTCAGGTCTAAGACAATCCAAACAATTAATCAAGCCTTACTCCTATAAGGAAATCCTTAACTTAGATAGGGAAAGCATTAAGAAGCTTGTGAGCTTTCTTACTGGCCATTGCGGCTTGAGATACCACCTTAACAAGATGAACCTGTGCCAAGAGAAGGACTGTCGGTTCTGTTTAGAGGAGGATGAAACCTCCGAACACATTCTTTGTGAATGCCCTGCACTACACTGGTTAAGGAAACGTATTCTCCACAAGGAGATACTTACTTCAGTGGAACTGAAATGCTCCGCTACTAAGGACATACTCACTTTCATAAGGGAGGTAGTACGTCCGTTAGATTAACTCCAACCCTCCGATACTATAGATCTTTCAGGTCTCAGTGTCGTTGCCGCGCGGGCATGGGTTGTACAAGAGGAAAAAAAAATAAAAAATACTCGGTCGGAATGGCGATACTTGCTGTCAAACGAAAATCTGTCGGCCTTGATAATATCCACCCAGATTTTATAAAAGTTTTACTTCCAATAATATTGCCTCATATTACCCACATTTTCAATACCATCCTTATGACATCCGCCTATCCAAATATCTGGAAAAAAGCAAAAATTATTCCTATTCCTAAAAAAGCTAATAGTCCGGAATACAGACCCATCGCTATTCTTCCATTTTTGTCTAAAATCTTCGAATTTCGTAAAATAAAGGAATATGTCGAAAATAAAAAGCTACTAACCCCTATGCAATCGGGTTTCCGATCAGAGCTTAGCTGGATAACAGCAGTATTAAAAGTATCGGATGACATTCGCCAAGCTTTTGATGAAAATAAAATGACATTGTTGGTATTACTTGACTTCTCAAAGGCATTCGACTGTGTAAATCCGTCAATTCTTTGTAATAAACTGTTAACACAATTTAATTTCTCTAGTCCGACTAACAAGCTAATATTGTCGTATCTCACTAATCGTGTCCAAGCTGTTTCGCATAATTCCCAACCGTCTAGTTTTCGTCCTGTTAATAGTGATGTCTCGCAAGGCTCCATTCTTGGTCCATTACTATTTTCTATATTCATTAATGACCTTCCAACTATCTTGTGCCATTGTAATTTTCATACATACGCGGATGATGTTCAGCTCTATTTAAGCTCCCCAATTGGAATGGTGGAAGATTCAGTAGCAAGATTGAATTAGGATCTCAGCTCTGTGATGAGGTGGTTCACTCAGAATGCACTCATGATTAATCCAGACAAAACCAAAGTTATCCCTTTCTTAAAACACAAACCCATCCTTTTTGATTTTCCTAAGGTAGAACATCTCTCTACGTGTATTGAATATGTCACGCATGTAAAGAACCTTGGGATTATTTTTGATAGTGAGCTTACTTGGAACGACCACATAAACAGTATAGTATCTAAAGTATATGCATCCCTCAGAGGCCTTTCAATTAGTAGATCCGTATTACCTATTGACATTAAGTTAAAACTTGTAAAGGCACTTATCATGCCAGTTATTACTTATGGGTGTGAGCTTTTCGCTGACTGTGACAGCCATTCTTTTCTAAAATTAAAAAGAGCGCTAAATTCGGCTGCTAGGTATGTGTTTAATCTTCGAAGGTACGATCATGTTTCAACGGAACGCCGCAAACTTATTAGTTGCGATTTGGAACATTTTTTAAAATATCAATCCTGCGTTCTACTCTTCAAAGTTATTCACAAGAAAAAACCTGCATATCTGTACAATAAGCTTGTCCTATCCCGATCTAGTCGCTATATAACTTTAAGACCGTCTATATGGTATATACTTGCTTGACATCACGTAAACAGTTTTTCGTTCATGCTGTAAATCTTTGGAACCACCTGCCATACCAGGTGAAGTCTAAAGTCGAATACAGACAGTTTCAATAGGCATGTTTTTCGTATTTCTCCAATTTAAACTGAAATTACTCGCTTTTGTTATATTAATCTTCTTAGTCTACATGATTGCAACTATTTGCTGTTTAATTTAATTTTTTCTTGTTTTTAATGTTTAATGTCATTATTGTATTTCTTTTTTTTTAAATGTATCATTTTCATATTGTATTGTTAAAAACACACTATTTTATCTTGTATACATAAAAGTTTGCCTTTATTTCCTACCTGTACTCATTTTAAGTGTACTCTTACATGTACAGCGATTATATAATATATAAATAAATAAATAAATAAGCCGCCCTCATTGCCGACCAAAAGTTCTGAGTTGCGTGAACGACTCGGCAAAGCCGATCGCAAACGGTTTATTTGCTAAAGTTCTGGTGTCATTGCATCAGACGGCATATCCACGAGACTGGAGTCGTATGATAAGTGTTGCGCAAGTTTATTCAAACTCCAGTGTCGAGTATATCAAAAACCACCCCGCATAAGATGATGAATGGCTTCGATAGTGCAGCCCATGATATAAGTATCAAGAGGAGATAAGCTCAGCAAAGCATCTAGAGCTGAGCTAGGCGAAGTCGGAAAAGCTCAAGTGCAGCCGAGAGCTGTCATGATACAGGAAAAATTGGAATCATCAAACACTTACTGTGTGGTTGTCCCAAACTTCAAACTCGTCACTTCCGTTATATGGGAAACAGAGTTTTTGAAGAACTGAAGGATCTGACGCATGTCCCACTCGGGAATATGACATGTTTCGTTAGCAGTACAGGTTCGTTTGATTCAAGACTCAGCGAGAGGCAAACAAATTTGAGATAGTGGCAGAATCTTAAATGAATCACAATGGATCGAAAGGTTCCTGTGCAAGCGCACTCTAAGGCGCACTTCCCTCATACCATACCATTCAGTGCCCCAGAACAGACGCGATAATTTTGCTTTTCACGTATGGTGCTCTGTTGGCAATAATTAATGCACTGTTTGCATTTTGTACGACTGCATCTTCAAGTCTTTCACTAAAATTTGCTGTAAAGACCATCTATTGATGTTAATTGCGTGGCCAATCGCCTGGTAGATATTTCAGGGTCCTCTTGGATATCTGCAGCCACAGTAGCGATATCCTCGACCGAACTGCTGCTGCGGGGTCTGCCACTGGTCTGTCTTGTTTTGAACCAGTCTCCTCGAGACAAGCGACTAAATGC
The DNA here is from genome assembly GCA_945910035.1 of Brachypalpus laphriformis. Classification (NCBI taxonomy): domain Eukaryota; kingdom Metazoa; phylum Arthropoda; class Insecta; order Diptera; family Syrphidae; genus Brachypalpus; species Brachypalpus laphriformis. The sequence continues at coordinate 161,228,403 of OX246754.1, read as the reverse complement.
CACAGTGTTTGCCACACGACAAGGAAAAAGACGACGAAACTCACGTTGAACTAAAACCATCGACTGATTATTCGTAAAAACATTTAGACAATTATTCCGCGTTCTTGAAGAGTATAACAAGCCATGGTTTATCTACATGTATCCTGCTTCTGTTTACTTCATAAATGTCAAAGTCACGACGACATAAGATGCCATTCGCAAAAACGAGAGCATCTTCCGATAGGATGATGACTTTTGCGCCACCTAGTATAAGATTCGGACAGTAGGCCGTAAGAGTATAATGCGACGTAATGGGTGATTCATAATGAGGCGTTTTTTAAAACTCCTCTTATAGTCTCAATGAAGTCAAACTGGTATTTAATCGCACATCGACAACCCTGACGCTACCACACAGGACTTTAAGCGCCGATAACAATTGTCAGTTTGGCAACCAACGTAGGCTGACTTCTTTTGACTATTGTATGTTCAATGAAAACCTGAACAGAATATAATAAACCCAAGCAGTTGCAGTAGTCATGTCGACAACAACTACAAAGTGAGTGTTAATAGCAGTGTAATGCTAACTACCGATAAACTCTGCCATTTTACTGATTGCTATCAGGACACACAGAATCCTCAGAGCCCATACCAAGCCATCTCCACCATAAAGCATAAAGTATCTCTATCAGTGATCATCTCTTTCCGGTGGCTTCTGATGCGAAATTAATCTTTTATCTCTGATTGAATTATTAAAGCAGCTACGCACTCCAACGTTATTGTTTGTGGTCGGGTTCATATCAACGCAAAGTTTAAACGGATTCCATAAATATAGATTGTCTATCAGCATTCAGCAATGCCGGCAATCATCTGTATCGCAAGGGTTGTCTTTGTCATTTTTGGTCGCAGAGCTGCGGAGATGTCATCTCATTTGGGTCCGTCGTACCGAGCTAAATTGAGAGCATAATTATTTCAATTACTTCGATTATCTAAGATCTGGGAAAACATTGGGCGCTTTTCTTTTTTTTGCCTTCTTCTGCCTTTTCGGTTGCTATTGGGCGAATTTATAAAGGAATCCGTGACCACATTCCGAATGTACAGAAACCAGAAATGAATGGGAAGGAAAATACAAAAAAGAACAAATTTCTATGGAAATTTCAATTATTTTGTAAAAGGAAAAGAAAAGCTGAATGCGTGCCATACCAACCGCAAAGGACTCTCCTTGCGGCTGCCTGAAACGTTCTGAGAAAATATTTAACTTTTGACTGTGTTTGCAGGGCATGAAGACAGCCTCATGAGTCTGCTTTTGACAGGGTGGTCTTTAATACGTTTTAATGTTTTACCATGTTTACTCACATCCTTCTTACCATCTGATTCCTCCTTCTTTGACATGGATACGATGGATTTTTTACCTTCCTTAGCTGTGGCACTGTTTTGATTTGTTTCTTGTTCGTTCACCTCGACAAATTCTTAGAATAAAAAACGAATGCGGAGAGCGTATTAGGAATTCATGGAGATATGCAAATGAGAACAAACCAAATAGGAATATGTATTTATTTTAAAAATAGGATTGGGGATGAAATTTGTGTTTCATTAAAATTCACCAATTTGGCAGCTTCCTGGATCTAGCTGAGGAGGGAAATGGATCTTAAACGGCTGGCGAGGGTTAAGCAATACTTTAAATGTTTTAATTTAAGAGAATGTTGAGTACCTGCGTTTCTTCTTCCTATTTCGGCAAGGCTATGATCTCAACTCAACTAACCATAACCCTCCCACTTCACTGCATACGGATTCGCTTGTGGGATTCACCTCAGAAAATATCGACTGGCCTCCCGATTTTGAATTACTTTTTTACTGAGGTAAACCAAGACCTGTCTTTCTTTTGCGATATTTTTGGTCCGTTCATTGATATTGCCTTTTTAATAGGGTTCAAATGGTCTCTTCTTTGGACATGATACTCGTAATACCAGCTAAGCCGGTTGCACTATATTTCTTTGACGTGAAGGCTTCCACGGATCTTCGAACTTCTTATCCGATTAAGCTTTGTTCCCCTGCTGTCATGCGAAGCATCTTTATCTCAGCTGCCCTTTATTCATTCTCCTACGTTTTGTACATTGTCCACCATTATGAACCATATGTGAGTACTGGACGCACAACTGCAGTGTAGAGCCTTCCTTTCAGCTTAGAGGCTATTTTTCGGTCATAGAAGATAGCGGAGTTTTCCCACGTCTTCATCCACACTACGCTTACGGAATGGTTGATGTCGCCATCACAGGTTGCTTCGCTATTTGAACTTTTCACACTTGGAAAGCAAATATCTCGAAAAAGCCTGAGTGGATCCGAGAACGGGCAGCACAAGTACTCTGTCTTTTTTTAAATAATGCGGTACACATTTCCCTCCGTAACGTCGTTGCAGGGACGTAGGATCTTCACTAATAATGGCTTCAGAGCCAACAAAAATTAACTGCTGTACTTTGGGGTGCGTCACTTTACCCCCAAGCAGTTAGTTAAAGGCTGCAACAAGGAGGAAACGGACTTAAGACGCTTCCCTGGTGCACCCCGACTTTGATTGGGAACTCTTCGGTTACTCCAGCGGAGCATGTTACTCTTGTCTTTGCTCCTTCGTACATGTCTACGATCATCTGTACATGGGTTTCTGGAACCCCTCGATGCATTAGCGTCCCCCATATCAGATCTCGTGGTTATTTGTCGAATGCTTTTTCAAAGACAACCAATACAATATGTAGATCCTTGAAGGAATCACGAAGCTTTTTTCATTATGTTCCTTATACTTGGGATTGCGTCTTCGGTTGATTTGTTCGCGACAAATCAGCACTGATCATTAGAAAGCCGTATTATTTTTCCCAGTCGGGCACCTAATACCCGCCCAACGATCTTCATGGTGTTAGACATCAGCTTGATGGAAGGGTAATTATCACAGTTGTGAGTATAACAATTCCCTTTGTACACAGGGAGAAGGTAACTTTCCATCCATCGATTCGGTATTGGATTATTTCTCATAAATGTGGAGATCAGAGTTCTGAGTCCGATGTCTCTCATCTTTTTGCAAAACTCAGAGGGTATCTCGTCTGGCCTAACCGCTTTTTGTTTTTTGGAGCATTTGGTCGCCTCACTAACTTCTTCGAATGTAATATCGGGTATTTCTCCACAGTTAAGGGTGGCTCTTCGAATTTATAGCCGGAGAAACTGTTCATTCGAAAGTACTTCACAATGCTCACCTGGCCCTGAGCATTGTAAATGAACTTTGGTTGACGAATCTTTTGCATATGTCTCCATCATTTTCCCATGAAGTGGTTTTCCGACTGTGCGCTAATATAGGACAAATTCCAATAAAATGCCTTATCTTACCGCACCCGTAGGATACACAAGGTGCATTCATCATTTTGTTGAATTTTGTGTGGCACGTAGTTCAGACACAAAAGTTCACCTCTGGCCTTGAATAGTTATGAGATCGTAGCTACAACGGTGGTATGGCAAAATCGCATTATCACCTCCCCGTGGTGCCCGCTGAATAGCTAACTGTTTGACGATATATGTGTAGCTGAACACTCAGACCTGCGTAAGCACACCTGGGTGAACTTAAGCGTGCATATGTTTAACCGGACGAGGCATCGCTTGTTGACCTGATCGGCTGAAATATGCGTCTCAGAAGTCTAGCAAGAGCTCCTCACAAGAGGACGTACGGCGGATGAATTCTCTCGATGGAATCAACGGCGACGTCTACAGGCTAGCGGATACCTTACTTGAGCTACTTCGACATATTTGGAGCTGAGGTCAGTAAGGATTTTCAATACTGCGTCAGGGTACTGGAAAAGAGATGGCTAATGGCGGATGAACCCTCAATGAGCCAACGGCAGCGCTCATATCCCCGAAGTGGGTTACTGACATCGGTGTAACCGGCCTCTTGTCCTAGGGGTAAACAAAAAGGATCTGGTAGTTCAGGTTGGGGGTTGTGCCGTCGGGTTAACTTCCCTACCACGTAAAAAACTTTCGGTTACGAAGCAACCAACAGCCTCGGATACGGATAATTTTACAGTTGACGACCCAAGCAAACGTAAAAAGGACAAGGATCTTCGTGTCTGCACGTAGAATGTTAGGTCCCCCTACAAACCACGTGCAACCAACCAACTTGCGGAGGCCTAAGGCTGTTTCAAAGCAGACATTACTGCCATCTAAGAAGTCCGATGGGATGGGCCGAACAAAAGGAGTATGAAAAATTGCGACATCTACTACGGCGATTGCTACAGATAAAAAGGACAGCATCTATTCGGGTGCGGATTTGTCATTGGAGGTAGACTTAGACAAGAAGTCTTGAGTTTCCGGCCTGTGAATGAGTGCCTCATGACTATCCGTATCAAGGCTAAATTTGCCAACATTAGCCTAATATGCGCTCACGCCACTCACGGAAAGATGGACGACGGGACAAAGGATGACTTCTACCAGCTCTTGAACAAGACGTATGATGCCCTAGCCACGATGTTAAAATTATCCTAGGTTATTTTAACGCAAAGCTAGGAAGAGAGGACGTCTTTAATAGTGTGGTCGGAAAGTACAGCCTGCAGGACAACACATTCGACACGGACTCAGGCTAGTCAACTTTGCGGCGGGACGAAACTTTGTCGTAGCTAGTACGCGGTTCCCACGTCTCGATATTCACAAAGGAACATGGATCTTCTTTGATCGAAAAACTGTCAAGTAAATCGGTCACATTGCGATCGACGCAAGGCACTCTTCCAGTATTCTGAGTGTCCGGACTTTCCGAGGAGCCAACGTGGACTCGGATCATTACATAGTTGTAACCAAGGTACGGATGAGGATATCCAGAACGGTGCGAAATCAACGAAATACTGCGGGGACATTTGACGTAGGGCGCCAGCAGCAATTGCGGAAGACTAGTGGCAAAGTTGCCAACAAACCATCAGGGACGCCGCCTCTGATGCACTGGGTTTCTCTCGGCCACCACAACGAAACTCCTGGTTTGCAGGAGCAAAACAAGAGGCGTACATAGTGACGCTGCATAAGAAAGAAGAAAAAGGAGCATGAAAAGCGCTCGATCGAGGAGATTGAGAGACTTTATTGCAGAAATGATGTTCGAAAATGTTACCAAAGCGTAAAAAGAACATACCAGGGTTTTAAAGCCGGAACAGAAGCCTGCAGGGAGGAAATTGGCAATGTACTAGTAGAGTCGTAGTCGGTGCTTAGGATTTGAAAGGAACACTTCGGCAGACTGTTATACGGCGATGATAACTTAAATGTATAACGCTGTCAGGCAGATTAAGCTGTTTAACAGTGACGATGATAGTCAGCATTTCCGTCAACCCGATCAGAATGAAGTGAGGATAGTGATATCTAAACTCAAATCCAACAAAGCTGCTGGAGCCGAAGGCCTTGCCGCTGAACTTTTCAAGACAGAAGGAGACGAGTTGATAAGGAGCATGCACTAACTCATCTGTAAAATCTGGTCGAACGAAAGTATGCCTAATGAATAGAATCTCAGCATCGTTTGCCCGATCCTGAAGAAAGGAGACTCTCTGAACTGCGCCAACTACAGAGGTATAAGTCTCCTCAACATCGCATATAAGATCCTGTCTACCGTACTATGTGAACGCCTAAAACCGATCGTCAACAACCTGATAGGTCCTTATCAGTGTGGTTTTAGGCCGGGAAAGTCTACCATTGACCAAATATTCGCACTACCGCAGATCTTGGAAAGACCTATGAATATAAAATCGAAACGCATCACTTCTTCATTGATTTCAAAGTTGCCTATGATAGCGTGTATAGAGACGAGTTATACAGAGCAATGTCTAGTCTTCACATCGCTGCCAAGCTCGTCCGTTTGTTCAGAATGACAATGGAGAACTCTCACTGCTCCATCAAAGTCGGTAAGAACATCAGCGAATCGTTCGATGTCAGGTTCGATGTCAGGACAAGGTGAGACGCTATCATGCGATCTCTTTAACATAGTACTTGAGAGAATTGTACGAAACTCACAAAGCCAACACCGGAGGTACAATCTTCTACAACTACTCGCTTACGCCGATGACATTGACATAATCGGAAGAACTCAGTGGGCCGTCAATGGCATTTGCGAGTATTGAGATCGAGGCAGCAAAGACGGTCAATGAAAGCAAAACAAAATATATGGTGTCTACAAAATAGGACACCCAACAGATATAATTTTGAGGTAGTAAAGGACTTTGTCTACCTAGGCTCTATGGTGAGCTCCGCAAATGATATCAGTAGGGAGATCAAATGAAGAATTACTCTTGTCAATCGTTGTTTCTATGGGCTAAGACGGCAATTGATTAAAAAAAAACCTATCCCGAACCCGCGCTCCATGCCACACAGCTGATGCCACAATGGACATTCTCCACAAGCGATTTGAGGGCATGGTCATTGCAGGCAGAGGCAACGTGAACTGGCCACCATTTGACAACGTTACTTACTTACTTAGGTGGCGCTACGGTTCGGGGTGAACCTGGGCCTCAACCAACAAGCCTCTCCATTTAGCTCGGTCTTTAGCTAATTGCCTCCAGTGGCGCAATCCAAGTTAGTCGAGGTCCCCTTGAACTTGTGCGCGCTACCTACGGCAATGACTCCCTCTACTGCGTCGTCCCTCGGGATTAGATTCGAAGACTCTGCGGGCCGGAGCGTTGGTGTCCATTCGCTCTACATGTCCTAGCCATCTCAGACGTCCAATACGCAGTTTTTTGACTAGGTCGATGTCGCTGTACAGCTCGTATAGTTCGTGATTGAATCTTCTCCTCCAAAACCCGTCAACGCAAACGGGACCGAAAATCTTACGAAGCATTTTTCTCTCGAAGCGACCAAGGATATCTTCATCCTCTTTTAATAAAGTCCATGTTTCAGCGCCGTAAAGCAGGACTGGGATGATCAGGATCTTATACAGAGTCTCCTCAGTAGTTCGGGATAGGGCTTTACTGTTGAATTGCGTTATAAGCCCAAAAAATCAGCGATTGGCAAGAGTTATATTTCGGTTGATTTCTCCGCTAATCTTGTTTGTAGAATTTATAGCAGAGCCAAGGTAGACAAAGTCCCTTACTACCTCGAAGTTATAGCTGCCCATTGTGACGTTCTGTCCAATTCGTCGGTGTTGGCTGTCCCTTCTTGTTTATAGAATATACTTGGTTTTGCCCTCGTTTATCGCTAAACCCATTTTGGTCGCTTTCGCCTCAATGCTTGCAAACGCACCGGTGACAGCCCGCTTAGTTCTTCCGATAATGTCGATATCGTCGGCGTATGCAAGCAGTTGTACAGACTTGTAATAGAATGTGCCTCCGGTGTTGGCTTGTGAGTTCCGCGCAACCCGTTCAAGTACAATGTTAAAGAAGTCACATGACAGCGCGTCACCTTGTCTAAAACAATTTTTGACATCAAAGGTCTCGGTGAGGTCATTACCAACCTTGATGGAGCAGCGAGCCTATTGTCAGCTTACACAGACGGACAAGTTTGACAGGGATGTCAAAACTAGACATGGTTCTATAAAGCTATTCTCTATAGATGCTGTCATAGGCGGCCTTGAAATCGATAAAGATGTGGTGAGTATCGATTTGTAATTCTTGGGTTTTCTCCAGGATCTGCCGAAGTGTGAAGATTTGATCGATGGTGGACTTTCCTGGCCTGAAACTGCACTGATAGGGTCCAATCAGGCTGTTGATAAAAGGTTTCTCTATAATTGGCGCAGTTGAGGGGGTCTCCTTACTTCTGGATCGGGCAAACGATGCTGAAGTTCCATTCATCAGGCATACACTCGTCTGATCAAATCTTGGTGTATGCACTCTACCAATTCATCCCCAGCTGCCTTGAAAAGTTCGGCTCGTAAGCCGTCAGGTCCAGAAGCCTTGTTCGATTTTAGCTTGGATATTGCTATCCTCACTTCGTTTTGGTCAGGTGGACGGAAATTTTGACTATCATCGTCTATGTTGAATATTTCATTCTGCCTGACAGCGGGATGTTGGTCTTCGTCGCCGTTATACAGTCTGCAGAAGTAGTTTTTCCATATTCTCAGCACCGACTGTGATTCCACTACGAGGTTTCCATTTTCATCTCTACAGGTTTCTGTACGGGTATTGCTTCTCTGACACGTTCTTTTTACCTTTTGGTAAAACTTCCGTACATTGCTCCTGGAGTATAAACTCTCGATATTCTCGAACGCGCGCTTCTCATGCTCTTTCTTCTTCTTTTGGAGAAGCCGATGTTCTTCCCGTCTCTTTTGCTCGTAAAGCTCACGAGCAGCTCTCGTCTTCCTTTGCAGCGCCGCTTTGTATGCCCCTTGTTTTTGTGCATGCAATCGCCGGCATTTTTCGTCAAGCCAGGGGTTTCGCGGTGGTGGGCGAGCGAGACCCAGCACATCAGTCGCGGCGTTTCTGATGGCATGTTGGCAGCATTGCCACTGGTCTTCGGCACTTGATGCTGGCGGCATAGGGGTGATTGAGAGATTTCGGGATACGCGTTCAGCGAAGAGTCTGGCGGTCTCTTGCGATTGTAGCTTTTCAACGTTAAATTTTCTCACAGTGATTCTTCTCTGTTGCTTAGACTGGGATATCCGCATTCGTACCTTGGCTACAACAAGGTAATGATCCGAGTCTATGTTGGCCGCTCGGAAAGTCCGGACATCCAGAATACTGGAAGCATGCCTTACGTCGATCGCAATATGATCAATTTGGTTGATCGTTTCATGATCATTGGACCGCCATGTCTGCTTATGGATATCGAGATGAGGAAACCATGTGCTTGCTATGGTGACATTTCGCTCCATAGCGAAATCAATTAGCCTTAGTCCGTTATCAGACGTGGTGTCGTGTAGGCTATGCTTATCGACTGCCCTACCAAAGACGTCCTCCTTTCCTATTTCGGCGTTAAAATCGCCCAATACGATTTATTTGACAACGTTAGAGTTTTCTTTGTAGGAATTGCTTAAGTCGCAGGTACATGCCAATAATCCACAAATAACCGATGCTCAAATTCGGCCTGATCTATGTGCCAGAGTCATCGAAAATTGGACTTCTTGGATGCGCGCTACCCAACGAATCCACCCACATAATGTCATTGATGATTTCGAATTCGAATGAGCAGTTTGAAGCAACAAATTCCCGAATTCGCACCGTACCTCCCAGTAAAACCGAAATAATATCAGCAATCAAGTCCCTCAAGAAGAACAAGCCGGTGTGTACTGATGGCATCCCTGTCAAACTATTTCAAGCAGCGACAAATACATCGGCAGATCTGCTACACCCTCTAATACGGAGAGCTTGGGATAGTAAACAATTTTCGCAGGAGTGGAAAAGAGGGATGAGGATCATTAAGCTTCCGAAAAAAGGAAACTTGACGGAATGCGGAAACTGGAGAGGTATATACGTTTTTCCAGCCGTAGCCAAAATAACAGCTAGAGTAATCCTGGAACGAATCAAAGAGCATTTAGATTCAACTCTCGACGTCGAACAGGCAGGCTTTCGTGCTGAATCATCCTCCACCGACCACATAAACACCTTACTGAAAAAATGCTTTGAGTATAGGTCTCCGCTATATTTGCTGTTTATCGACTTCGATGAGGCTTTCAGCTTGCATCGAGATCTCTGCCTTGCGCAGAGAGGCATCCCAGAAAAACTTATAGCTATTATCAAGACTGCATACGAGGGCGGTAAGTGTCATGTCTCACACAATGGTAAGGTGCCGGAAAATTTCGAAGTCTAAAGTGGAGTACGTCGGCACTATTGTTCTTGGTGGTTATCAGCGACGTATTTCGTGCAGCATTGACGGAAGGCAACCATGGAACTCGCTGGACTATGACATCTTACCTTAAGCACCTAGATTACGCTGACGATGTTTGTCTTCTTTCACATCGGATAAATCTAGAAGCTGAGGCAAACAAATTGGAGCTACAAATAAACACAGCCAAAACAAAAGCCCTGAGCACTTCTAATACCCGCGCTCAACTTAACATTGCCGAAAAGCAAGTCGAGAAAGTTGATAACTTTCTTTGTTTAGGAAGTGTGGTCTCGACTAATCGCGGTGGCAACAAACTGGATGTGTGCAGCAGAATCAGGAAGGCTAAAGCTGCGTTCGGAATGCTATCCAAAATCTGGAGAAGTAATGTTATCAGCTTAAGAACCAAGCTACCACTGTTCCGCTCCAACGTAGAATCGGTGCCGCTTTATACGTGTAGTACACACCCAAGCTGCAAGTCTTCGTAAACAAATGTCTAAGGATCATCTTGAGGATTTTTTGGCCGGACCGCATCTCCAAAGAAACAACTTTATCTGAGAACGTGCCAAGAACCTATAAGCATCTATACGAAGGAAAAAATGACAGTGGATTGGAGACACTCTACGGCGCAAAGACTACTCCATTGCGAATCCGCTCACCCAGGCAAGTAGAATAGCAGAACGTCCTAGGCAAACGTGGCGCAGAATAGTTGAGGAGGAATCGAGCTCTTTAGGAATGAGTTAGAGGCAGCTCAAACGCGCTGCAAGACTCCGAACAAGATGGCGCGCAGACGTGGTTGACGCGCTATGCCTCCAGAGGGGTTAAAGGATCTAAGTAAGCAAGTAATGTCATTGATAGGCCTTTCAAATAAAACAAAAATTCGTTGATACCTCACACACAACTTGTTTTATTAAATTTTAACATCTACCCGTCCCTACTGGAAAACCCTTTATGTGCATGTATAATTCTAGAAAGGACAAATTGCATTGCTTGCTTAGATTCCTTTTCGTTAATTGATCTCTGTGATCATCGAGAATCACTCTCTAATAAAAGAATATCTTGCGGTGATAATTAAGGCTCCAAGTCCAAAGTGCTTTATACTTTTGATGTAGACACCACACAGAAAGGTATGCTATCTGACCATATCACCTCTGCATGGACTCATTCGTTTTTATTTTGCTCCTCTTTATAATTATTGTAAACTGGTCCATTGTATGCTAACAACGAAAGTCTTTTTCCAACTAAATGTGAACAATTTTCTTTTCCGTGTAATCTGAACTTCCTCATCATTTCTCAATCTGCCACCAGCAGCAGAATCAAAATATCAACTTGTTAGTATGTGGCAAACTATTTAATATGCATTTATGCAAATTGACAGTCAACCGCTGAGGAAGGGCAACATTACAGTGGCCAGTGCGTTGCGTACGCCCATTCTCCATGCACGAATCGGATCAAAAATTGAACAATTTTCAAGCCCAATGGTGGGCCCCTCTTATTATAAGGGATGAGCGCACTAATCTGATGCATAGTTTAAGGCTTTGTAAACACTAGATTACAGTCCAGCTGTGGTACCAAGTGCCAACTGAAGGTACGGCGTCGGAAATATTCTTCATTTGCATCCAGTTCATACATAATGCAATATATACTCGTACATGTGTAGATGGATATAACCGACTCGGATGGCTGTTTGGTAGGTCGTTCTAAGGCCGATTAATTCGTATATATCCAGGCTTTAATGTTATGCAAAAGAGGTGCATGTACAGGTAGTGCTTGTGCTTACAGATACACTCAGATGATTTGAAGTTTGGCTTCAGCTAAGTGAACGAAATGAAATACGACTTGTTCGTTGGATCAGATTTCAAGGAAATACTTTTGGATTTCCTACTCAAATCGTTATCCTTAAATTGATTTCATTTGCATGCATGCATGATACAAATCGTTGTTAACTTTTCAGCAAACAGTTTTATATTAATTAAATTGATGAAGTGTAATCAAAAGCTGCTTCATAATATGAAAACTGTGTCTGATTAGCCATGCAGTGGGTTCCTTTGAATACACGGATAGTTGTTATGAGATGAATGTTTTACATTTGCAAAGTCTGTATATGATTAGAGCTCAAATGTTAAGCAATCTCTGGCTAAATTATGTTTTATATGAATGCAGCTGTAGGGTAAAAATACACCCCTGACGTTACAAATCAAACTTCATTAAAATCTGTTTAGTGGATGTTGAATGCGGCTACAGAGACAGATAAGCATGGTCCAACAACAAAACTTGTCTGTATTATTGAACACCGAGCAAAATGATCTACCTTTACAGGTACAATGAACATTCTGCCAAGGCTTCCTTCTAGATTTTAGATTAGATTAGATAGACTTTATTTATACTTCAGTTTGTTTCTTACATTTAAAGTTTACAAAAATCAAAGACGAACCCCTCATGCGGATAAGTAGAAATGCGGTGAAGTGGGAGGGTTGTGATCCCTTGTTTTCGGATCATAGCCTCGCTGATAAAAGGAAGAAGAAGAAGAAGAAGAAAAATCAAAGACATGGCCTATGCCATCTGGCAGATTGACAACACTGTTAACATTTAATAACAACTAGCAATTAATATACCTATTGCGCCTTACGATAGTAAATTTACCTACATATTTACTTTACAACAGAGACATACCCGAATTTAATTTTTCATTTTTTTACATTTAGATTCATTAGAAAATTTCGTTCAGTATTCGATCACTATATGCAATTGCTGTTTTACAGTATGGATAAAGCTTGTGGATATGCAGCTCATCAAGGAGTTCAAACACCCGATCATCTGGCAAAAAATCAGCTCTAAAGATTTGTCTTCTTATTTCTCGTAGGGTAGGACACCTGCCTATGAAATGAATTACATCTTCTCTCTCTGCAACGTTACATATAAGGTCGTTCCGACGAGGTACGTAGTTTAAAGGAAGAAGTTCTCCTCGCAGTCTCACCATAATGGGTATTTCGTGAATACTTAAGTCATCTCAAAAGTAATTTTTGCTAGGTTGCAAATTATGATTTAGCCTGCTATAGATCGATCTGTGTAGTGAGCCCGAAGCATTCTCTAGGAATCCGTTTCTGCATTGTTCGTCCACTTTTTTTATTAGATGGTATAAGGCAGCTTTCCAGCTTGCATTATCTGCTTCCCTGTCGTTTAGAACCAATCCACATTTTTGTGCTAGCTCCAGCCATTACCATACCAGCTGCTCCTATTAGATATAGTTTTAAGGGCTGCGATCTTGGGAAGTCTCTTATTTGGCATGTTTACTACATTGAGTATATAATCGACTTGCAATTTTAAAGTCTTAATAAAAAGGGGGGACAGATCCGTTTCCAACATTATCATGTAATTGGGAGTGTTAGTAGGAAGATGAAATGACCTTTTGATGTAATATCGTAGGAGTCTTTCCACAGTTTCATATTTTTTATGTCCCCATACTTGCGCAGCATATAGCAAAATAGTTTCGGAAGCAGCTTCAAATACTCTACTTACTACTGTGGGTTATGTCCTTATTGATGAAACATCTTTTCCACGTTCACTGCGGTTTTCGCTTTGATCAGTTTTTCTTCTAGATGCTTCTGCATACTTAAATTGCTCGTAAAATAAACTCGAAGGTATTTGTAGTCCTTAACTACCTCAATGATTTCACCATTATAGATCCACCTCTCGTTCAAGCAAATTCTATCTCCCCTTTTCTTGAAAATCATGACTTTCGACTTTTCCAAGTTGACTAAAAGGCCCCATAAACTGCAGTAATTGTATAGCCGATTAATTATCAGCTGCAAAGCTTTTGGTGAATATGCCAGCATGACTATATCATCCGCAAAAGTAACGCCTTGATGAGTACCCCAGCAAATTCAATGCCTACTGGCAGGGAGTCCACTAAGTCTTCTATAAATAGTGCAAATAGGAGCGGACTCAATGTGCACCCTTGTCTTACTACTGATCTTGCTTGGAACCAATCGGACTTTTCCCTTCCATTCCAAACCGACACCTGTGTAGTGTGTATCTTCATAAAGGTTTTGGATGACTCTTCCGAACTTCCGCGACAATCCCATGCCAAACAACTTATAAATTAAAGTTCTGCGGTCTATAGTATCAAAGGCTGCTTTGAAGTCGACGTAAAATACGCACAGTTGTTTATTTTTCGAGATAAGAGATTCTGCAATGCTACGCAAAACGAAGATGTGGTCTATTGTGGAATATCCTGGTCTAAAACCTGCCTGAAATTCTTTTAACAGCTTATTAACGTGAATCCATTCCGTAAGCCTGCTTTGCAAAAACGAAGTGAAAATCTTGTAAGTTGCATTTAGGAATGAAATCCCACGATCATTTTCCGGATCACTCGTACAGCCCCTTTTATGGATAGGGGAAATTAAAGCCTCCTTAAACTGTTGTGGTATATTCCCATTATCCATCACATCATTAAACACGCGGATAAGTCGAAGACAGAGCTCATTAGTCCCATACTTATAGAACTCGACCGGTATTCCGTCAGATCCTGCCGCTTTACCATCTTTTAATCTATTTAAAGCCGTGATCACTTCTGGGTATGTTATTCTCGAGTCTAATAGTTCATCTTCAAAGTCCGGCGCGGCATATTGGAACACGCTACAAAATATTCAGTAAATTTTGCCATTTAATCATGCATCGTTTCACGCTTGCCAAACGTGCGGAAATTATTAAAAAATATTATCGAAATTCCGGCTCAGTTGTAAATACGCAACGTGAATTTCGTCGTTAAGTCGGTCGCCATCATGGCTTCAGTGTGCAGGCAATTCGTCTCACCGTGAAAAAGTTTGAGCATGAGTACACTATTTTGGACCTTAAGCCTAAGAGAGAGAACAGAGAACTCGAGAACATCGATATATCCAAGCTGTGGTTCCAAAAAGGCGCCGCTTCATGCCATACAAGCGACGAAACGCTCAAAGTTGTGGAGGAGAAATTTGGCGACTGGATCATCTCACGGCGAGCGTACATCAATTGACCGCCGCGATCATACAACTTAACACCAGTCGATTATTTTCTCTGGGGCTATGTCAAGTCCTTAGTCTACGATAAAGATGTCCATACAAAAAATACATCGATGTTTTATTCGCTGTAATGCATCGAAACGTTTCATCGATACATAACGATGCATCAATGAAAAACATCGATGTTCTCGATGCATCGAATAAAAACATCGACGTAGTTGTTAAAAATATAGGTTAGCAAATAAGAAAATGAGATGTTATCCAATGTTCTTAGTTAAAACAAGTTTTATTAAAACTTCATTAAAATTCATTTATCATGGGTTTTAGAAAGCCTGTTATTTTGAAATTAGATATCCCAATACTTCTTCTGCACACTGCAGGAATAATATTTTATTAACACGCTTTCCTTGGATTCTATTACGTTACTGATGGCACTGAGCTGGCTACCACCGTTAAATATTTATATGCAATTTTGTATAGTCTTGGAAATTGTTGTCTAAAGTCCGACCATATTTCCAACGGATTTTCTCTGAGGCGACCAACAGGTGTCCTCAAGTAGACCGAAAGCTCATCACAAACACTTTCTTCATTTTTGTTGTTTTACAGATTCGGTGAACTAGTTTGTGATGGTCGCTTCGGATACTTAGCCCAAACTATCTGAATCCTATTCTATTCGCGTTTCATTAAGGAGGTCCTTCGTCATCATATCTTTGATTTTTTCAATTGCATGTGCACAAGCCATCGGGTCTTTAAAATTAAGTTTCTTGAACCACGGATCCAACAAGATAGCGATTGCTAACGCAGAAACTTGTGCAATAGCGCCCATCCATTCCTTGGTTTCTGCCAGAATGTTCCTGTGTACTTGTACTACTAACGGCTCATCAATCACAATCGTTTTTAGTTTTGAAATCATACAGTGTACTAAAAGAATTACTTTGCTGCTGGTACAATATACATATATCCCCAGATATTTCCTTAGTTGCAGCTTCAAGTGAACGTAAAATGTTAATGAGCGATGACGATATGTTCAATTCCAGACCAGTCAGCATGGGAAGTGCAGTTTTATGGCAAATCAATATATCACTTACAGCACCTTTGAGCTCCAAAAATCTTTGAATCATATAATAAGTGCTGTTCAAACGTGTTGGCACATCTTGGGTTAACTTTGTTTCAGCGTTTACTGACTTTCGCAATTCTTCGCTTCCCAAACAGCTTTGTTTGAAAAAGGTAACAATATTCTTTATTTTTCAGAGTATATATTTTTGCAATTCAAGAATTTGCAGAATATTTTCAGTAACTAAGTTTAATGTATGAGCAAAACAGGGAATATGTTTCTTCTTTCCAAATCCTATTTCCACAGCTTTCGCCATATTCGCGGCGTTATCAGTAACAAATGCCGAGACTTTGTTTGTGTCAAATTCCCAATCGTTGCAGGTTTTTTTGAGCATTTGTCCTATATACTCTGATATATGTCTTTCATCGAATTGATAAATTCCTAACGTCACTGATTGGAACTCCGTGTTGAGACCAAAATGAGCTGTGACACCTAATAAGCTGCGCATCTGCATATCTGACCAAATATCACTAGTTAAAGTGAGGTTTTCAAAATGTGAATTCAACTGTGTACAGTGCTTGCTTCTATTCGATGCATCAAATGAAATACATCGATACATTGTTAAACATCGAAAGTATCTGATGCATCGGATTAATTGGATACATCGATGTTTTTGATGCATCGATATATAATGAGCAACTCTAGTCTACGCTAACAAGCAAACCACTTTGGATGAGCTCGAGGCCAAAATTCCAGACGCCATTTGCCAGAATAACGCGGTACGTATTGGACGGAGTCATCAAAAATTGGACAGACCGCTTGAAGCACTGGTAGTGAAGCTCAGGCGGGCATTTAAATGATGTTCTATTTCACACATAATGGCATGAATGTAGCTTCAAAGTAAAGCCAGAATCAATTTTATATCTCACACCGTTGTTGTATTATTTCAATGTTTTTTCCTATCGTTCTTATCTGGTCGCCCTGTATAACACTATTGGACACCACTTCCGCCAACGTACTCAGGCAAGTGGACTTGCCTTGGGGCGAACATGATAGTCAGTCCGTCCGTACTTTTCGAGGTACCAGTTTCGATTCGGGCCATTTGTTAGTTGTTGCCAAAGTCCAATTACGAATCCCTTATCTAATAAGCAGATCTACCGCTAAGAGCTGCTTGAATGTTGAAAAACTACAAAGCACTGCCAGAGAATTTGCTGATCGCATGTCCCAAGAGTTATCCAGAAGTCCAATTGCAGTAGTGCTAAATGCGGAGCCCGAATGGCAGCACTACCAACAAGCCATCGGTATTGTGTCAGGTGGCAGATTTTCGGTGCTGATGTGGTGAGTTCTGCTAAACTCACCATTACTGAAGCGCTTGCTTGAGTTCCTGCTTCCTAATAGTACAATGGACAAGTCGCGTCTGAATACTTCAGTGAAGCGTTTTCCCGACAAAAAAGTATACATGGATACATACATACATTTTCAATGGCCCGCTAATCCTTTATGCGGGTCGCGGGGGTAGGATACTCAAGTGGACAGAGAAAGAGGTAGAGAGAGAGAGAGAAAGAAAGATGGAAGTGAAGAACTAAATTAGCATTTTTTTTTAATATTACAAGGAAGGGTTTATGAGAGACACTTGTACTACCAAAAAAGGCGAAAGCGTGTCAGTTTAAACCACTTAAAATGAAAAATACAAGCAACGGCCAGAGTATGAAACGGACACCAATTAAAAATACTGTAACTAGTAACAGTACATCATTAGTTCCAAATTCTATGCCGAAAATTGAGAATTTCTCCTTCCCTCCACAAGAAGTCCCAGGCAGGAGAGTGTGTCGTTGAGAATAATATTAGAACGTTTGAACGAGTGGATGCAGAACGACTTACTTAGCAATTAAGAAAGAGTACTCGACAGCAGATAACATATTCACGCTAACAAGCATAGCTCGGTCGTACCTTGAAAATGAGAAATAACTAGACGGATTCTTCACCGATTTCAAGGCAGCCTTCGATTCAATTGATAGGAAAGCGCTTATCTACAAGCTAAGCAATCTAGAGCTATCGTCAAAAATATTCAATATCATCCGAAGTCTTTACGAAAATAACGGGACTGTTGTGCGGAATGGTACTTCAATTTGTCATGTAACTAGGCAATAGACCTTGTTTAGATAGTTACTCTCCAACAGTATCGCAAACACTGCAAATTGGAAAAGTACTACGCAGATCTTGCTGGTCATGATCCAGGCATCCATTTTTACTAAACTTACAAAAGGGGTGCAACGAAGCGAATTCAGGTGCACCTAGAAAATGCTCTAACATGATCTCGGAGAAAAAAAATATTTCCACGACTCTTGTAGCTTACTTACTTACATAGACGGCGCTACAGTCCGGGGTGGACCTGGGCCTCAACCAACAAACCTCTCCAGCCAGCACGGTTACGAGCTAACTGCCTCCAGTTGCGCACGCCAAGTTGGTTGAGGTCCCACTCCACTTGTTTGCGTCACCTACCGCGAGGTCGTCCATCCGGGGTGGATTCGAAGACTTTCTTGGCGGGAACGTTGGGCTCCATCCGCTCTAAATGACCCAGCCATCTTAGTCGCTGTATGTGAACTCTTCTGGCTAAGTCGATGTCCTTGTACAGGCCGTATAGCTCGGCATTGTACCTTCTCCTCCACTCACCGTCTATGCAGACGGGACCAAAGATCGCTCGAAGAACTTTTCTCTCGAAATAACCAAGGGCATCCTCATCCGGTTTTGTCAAAGCCCATGCCTCTGCGCCATACAGCAGGACTGGGATGATAAGTGTCTTATAAAGAGTTACCTTAGTAGTTCGAGATAGGGCTTTGCTACTCAATTGCCATTTTAGCCCATAGAAACAACGATATGCAAGAGTAATCCTTCGTGTAATCTCCCTACTGATGTCATTTGCAGAGTTCACCATAGAGCCTAGGTAGACAAAATCCTTTATTACCTCAATATTATATCTATCTATTGTGGCGTTCTGTCCAAGACGCCAATGTTGGGTGTCCTTTTTTGTAGACAGCATATATTTTGTTTTGCTTTCATTGACTGCTAGACCCATCTTTGCTGCCTCGATCTCAATACTCGTAAATGCCCCATTGACTGCCCGCTGAGTTCTTCCGATTATGTCAATGTCATCGGCATAAGCGAGTAGTTGTACAGACTTGTAAAAGATTGTACCTCCAGTGTTGGCTTGTGAGTTTCGTACAATTCTTTCAAGTACTATGTTAAAGAGATCGCATGATAGCGCGTCACCTTGTCTAAGACCTTTCCTGACATCGAACGGTTCGGTGATGTTCTTACAGACGTTGATGGAGCAGTGAGAGTTCTCCATTGTCATTCTGCACAAACGGACGAGGGAGGGATGTCAAGACTAGACATGGGTCTGTATAACTCGTCTCTATACGCGCTATCATAGGCAACTTTGAAATCGATAAAGAGGTGGTGCGTATCGATTTTGTATTCATGGGTTTTTTCCAAGATCTGCCGTAGTGTGAATATTTGGTCAATGGTGGACTTTCCCGGCCTGAAACCGCACTGATAAGGACCTATCAGGTTGTTGACGATCGGTTTTAGGTGTTCACATAATACGGCAGACATGATCTTATATGCGATGTTGAGAAGACTTATACCTCTGTAATTGCCGCAGTTCAGAGGGTCTCCTTTCTTCAGGATCGGGCAAACGATGCTGAGGTTCCATTCATCGGGCATACTTTCGTCCGACCAGATTTTACAGATGAGCTGGTGCATGCTCCTTACCAACTCATCTCCTTACTTACTTACTTAGGTGGCGCTACAGTTCGGGGTGAACCTGGGCCTCAACCAACAAGCCTCTCCATTTAGCTCGGTCTTTAGCTAATTGCCTCCAGTTGCGCACTCCAAGTTGGTCGAGGTCTCCTTGAACTTGTGCGCGCCACCTACGGCGATGATTCCCTCTACTGCGTCGTCCCTCCGGGTTAGATTCGAAGACTCTGCGGGCCGGAGCGTTGGTGTCCATTCGCTCTACATGTCCTAGCCATCTCAGACGTCCAATACGCAGTTTTTTGACTAGGTCGATGTCGCTGTACAGCTCGTATAGTTCGTGATTGAATCTTCTCCTCCAAAACCCGTCAACACAAACGGGACCGAAAATCTTACGAAGAATTTTTCTCTCGAAACGACCAAGGATATCTTCATCCTCTTTTAATAAAGTCCATGTTTCAGCGCCGTAAAGCAGGACTGGGATGATCAAGGTCTTATATAGAGTCTCCTTAGTTGTTCGAGATAGGGCTTTACTGTTGAATTGCCTTATAAGCCCAAAAAAACAGCGATTGGCAAGAGTTATTCTTCGATTGATTTCTGCGCTGATTTTGTTTGCTGAATTTATAGCAGAGCCAAGGTAGACAAAGTCCCTTACTACCTCGAAGTTATAGCTGCCCACGGTGACGTTTTGTCCAATTCGTCGGTGTTGGTTTTCCCTTCTAGTTGACAGCATATACTTGGTTTTGCCCTCGTTTATCGCTAAACCCATTTTGGCCGCTTCCGCCTCAATGCTTGCAAAAGCACCGGTGACAGCCCGCTGAGATCTTCCGATAATGTCTATATCGTCGGCGTATGCAAGCAGTTGTACAGACTTGTAATAGATTGTGCCTCCGGTGTTGGCTTGTGAGTTCCGCACAATCCGTTCAAGTACAATATTGAAGAAGTCACATGACAGCGCGTCACCTTGTCTAAAGCCTTTTTTGACATCAAAGGTCTCGGTGAGGTCATTACCGACCTTGATGGAGCAGCGAGCGTTCTCCATCGTCAGCCTGCACAGACGGACAAGTTTGGCAGGGATGTCAAAACTAGACATGGCTCTATAGAGCTCTTCTCTATAGATGCTGTCATAGGCGGCCTTGAAATCGATAAAGAGGTGGTGAGTATCGATTTGGGATTCTTGGGTTTTCTCCAGGATCTGCCGAAGTGTGAAGATTTGATCGATGGTGGACTTTCCTGGCCTGAAACCGCACTGATAGGGTCCAATCAGGCTGTTGATAAAGGGTTTCAGGCGTTCACACAATATCGCAGAAAAGATCTTGTATGCGATGTTGAGGAGACTGATGCCTCTATAATTGGCGCAGTTGAGGGGGTCTCCTTTCTTGTGGATCGGGCAAACGATGCTGAGATTCCATTCATCAGGCATACACTCGTCTGACCAAATATTAGAAATGAGTTGGTGTATGCACTCTACCAATTCATCCCCAGCTGCCTTGAAAAGTTCGGCCGGTAAGCCGTCAGGTCCAGCAGCCTTGTTGGATTTTAGCTTGGATATTGCTATCCTCACTTCGTTTTGGTCAGGTGGACGGAAATTTTGACTATCATCGTCTATGTTGAATGGTTCATTCTGCCTGACAGCGGGATGTTGGTCTTCGTCGCCGTTATACAGTCTGCAGAAGTAGTTTTTCCATATTCTCAGCACCGACTGTGATTCTACTACGAGGTTTCCATTTTCATCTCTACAGGTTTCTGTACGGGTATTACTTCTCTGACACGTTCTTTTTACCTTTTGGTAAAACTTCCGTACATTGTTCCTGGAGTATAGACTCTCGATATTCTCAAACGCGCGCTTCTCATGCTCTTTCTTCTTCTTTTGGAGAAGCCGATGTTCTTCCCGTCTCTTTTGCTCGTAGAGCTCACGAGCAGCTCTCGTCTTCCTCTGCAGCGCCGCTTTGTATGCCTCTTGTTTTGCTGCATGCACTCGCCGGCATTCTTCGTCAAACCAGGGGTTTCGCGGTGGTGGTCGAGCGAGACCCAACACATCAGTCGCGGGGTTTCTGAT
The DNA here is from genome assembly GCA_945910035.1 of Brachypalpus laphriformis. Lineage (NCBI taxonomy): Eukaryota > Metazoa > Arthropoda > Insecta > Diptera > Syrphidae > Brachypalpus > Brachypalpus laphriformis. The sequence goes on along the minus strand of OX246754.1, from coordinate 161,206,808 downwards.
GGCATGTTGGCATCGTTGCCACTGGTCTTCGGTACTTGATGCTGGCGGCAAAGGAGTGATTGAGAGATTTCGGGATACGCGTTCAGCGAAGAGTCTGGCGGTCTCTTGCGATTGTAGCTTTTCGACGTTAAATTTTCCCACAGTAATTCTTCTTTGTTGCTCAGATTGGGATATCCGCATTCGTACCTTGGCTACAACAAGGTAATGATCCGAGTCTATGTTGGCCGCTCGGAAGGTCCGGTCATCCAGAATACTGGAGGCATGCCTTGCGTCGATCGCAATATGATAAATTTGGTTGATCGTGACATGATCATTGGACCGCCATGTCTGCTTATGAATATCGAGATGAGGAAACCATGTGCTTGCTATGGTGACATTTCGCTCCACAGCGAAATCAATTAGCCTTAGTCCGTTATCAGACGTGGTGTCGTGTAGGCTATGCTTACCGACTGCCCTACCAAAGACGTCCTCCTTTCCTATTTTGGCTTTAAAATCGCCCAATACGATTTTAACGTCGTATTTAGGACATTGCTCGTATGTTTTGTCGAGGAGCTCGTAGAAACAATCTTTGGTGGCAGGGTCCTTTTCTTCTGTGGGGGCATGAACACATATTAGGCTTATGTTAGCGAATTTAGCCTTGATCCGGATCGTCATAATACGCTCGCTCACGTGTCGGAAGCTTAAGACTTCTTGCCTAAGTCTGCCGCGTATGACAAATCCGCATCCGAATAAGCGTTGCCTGTTGCCTCTGTAGCAATCACCGTAGTAGATGTCACAGTTTTTCATCCTCTTTTTGCCCGGCCCATCCCATCGCACTTCCTGGATGGCGGTAATATCTGCTTTATAGCAGTCTAGGGCCTCTGCTAGTTGTTCGGCTGCACGTGGTCTGTAAAGGGACAGAACATTCCACGTACAAATCCGAAGGTCGTTGTCCTTATTTCGTTTGCTGGGGTCGTCATTAGTTGAGTCATCCTTATCCGAGGCTTTTGGTTGTTTCGGAACCATGCGGTTTTTACGTGGTAGGGAAGTTACCCCGACGGCACAACCCCCAACCTGGAGGGCCAGTTCCTTAATTATTCCCCAAGGACGAGGGGCCGGGTACACCGGTGCCAGTAGTCCACTACGGGAGTATGAGTGCTGCCGTTGGCCCATTAAGGGTCCTCCGCCACCATCTCTATTCCAATGTCCTGACCAACATTGGAAATTCCTTACCGACCTGTGATCCGAATACGTCGAAGCAGCTCGCGCAAGGTGTTCACTAAGTTCAACCTAACTGGAACTATAGACGCCACCGTTGACTCCGTCTAGGGAATTCGTCCGCTGCCGCCTGGAACAGGAAGAAGCGCTCTAGTGAGAAAAGCACTCTTCCCCCCCTCTCTCATCTGCTGCCACCAAGAATCCGCCAAACGGGGTTGGTTACCCATTTCTTGGATTAAGGTACTAGGCACCCGGCTGTCACCGCGTAACTCAACTCATCTCCTCCTGCCTTGAAAAGTTCATCGACAAGGCCGTCGGCTCCAGCAGCTTTGTTGGATTTGAGTTTAGATATCGCTATCCTCACTTCATTCTGATCGGGTTGACGGGAATCTTGACTGCCATCGTCACTGTTGAATGGCTCATTCTGCCTGACAGCGGAATATTGGTCATCATCGCCGTTTAGCAGTCTGCAGAAGTGTTCCTTCCATATCTTCAGCACCGACTGCGATTCCAATACTATGTTGCCATTTTCGTCCCTGCAGGCTCCTGTTCTGGCTTTGAAACCCTGGCATGTTCTTTTTACGCTTTGGTAAAATTTTCGAACATTATTCCTGCAATAAAGTCTCTCGATCTCCTCGATCGAGCGCTTCTCATGCTCTTTTTCTCTTCTTTCTGAGAAGTCGATGTTCCTCTTTTCTCCTGCGCACGTAGAGCTCGTAAGCAGCTCTAGTCCTTCTATGCAGCGCCGCTTTGTACGCCTCTTGTTTTGCTGCATGTGCTTGCCGGCATTCCTCATCAAACCAGCGGTTTCGTTGTGGTGGCCGAGAGAATCCCAGTACATCAGAGGCGGCATCTCTGATGGCTTGTTGGCAACGTTGCCACTGGTCTTCCGCATTTGCTGCTGGCGGCATGGGACTTAGATTAAGATTAAAAGAAGCTCGATCGGCAAAGCTTCTGGCGGTCTCTTGCGATTGTAGCTTTTCGACGTCAAATTTCCTCACAGTATTTTGTTGATTTCGCTCCGTTCTGGATATCCGCATCCGTACCTTGGCTACAACTAGGTAGTGATCCGAGTCCACGTTGGCTCCTCGGAAAGTCCGGACACCCAGAATACTGGAAGAGTGCCTTGCGTCGATCGCAATGTGATCGATTTGGTTGACAGTTTTTCGATCAAAGGAGAGCCATGTTCCCAGCTACGACAAAATTTTGCCCCACTGCAAAGTCGATTAGCCTGAGTCCGTTGTCGGATGTGTTGTCGTCCAGGCTGTGCTTTCCGACCACGCTACTAAAGACGTCCTCTCTAATTTTAACGTCGTGGCTAGGGCATTGCTCATACGTCTTGTCCAAGAGCTGGTAGAAGTCGTCCTTTGTCGCGTCGTTCTTCTCCTCGTGAGGGGCGTGAACGCATATTAGGCTAATGTTGGCAAATTTAGCCTTGATATGGATTGTCATAAGGTGCTCGTTCACATGCCGGAAACTCAAGACTTCTTGCCTAAGTCTGCCTCCAATGACAAATCCGCACCCGAATAGACGCTGTCCATTCTGTCTGTAGCAATCGCCGTAGTAGATGTCGCAGTTTTCATACTCCTTTTGCCCGGCCCATCCCATCGCACTTCTTGGATGGCGGTAATGTCTGCTTTGAGACACTCTAGGGCCTCCGCAAGTTGTTCGGCTGCACGTGGTTTATAGAGGGACCTAACATTTCACGTGCAGACACGAAGATCGTTGTCCTTTTTACGTTTGCTTGGGTCGTCAACAGTAAATTCATCCGTATCCGAGGCTGTTGGTTGCTTCGTAACCGAAGGTTTTTTACGTGGTAGGGAAGTTAACCCGACGGCACTACCCCCCACCTGGAGGACCAGATCCTTTTTTAGCAAACCTTAGGACGAGGGGCCGGATACACCGATGTCAGTAACCCACTTCGGGGATATGAGCGCTGCCGTTGGCCCATTAAGGGTTCATCCGCCACCATCTCTTTTTCAATACCCTGATGTAGTATTGAAAATCCTTACAGACCTCAGCTTCAAATATGTCGAAGTAGCTCCGGTAAGGTTTCCGCTGGCCTGTAGACGTCACCGTTGATTCCATCGGGAGAATTCATCCGCCGCACGTCCTCCTTCTGAGGACCTCTTGTTAGACTTCTGCGACATTATAATACCCTGTCATAGTCAGCTTTACTGACTTGACGCCAGTTTCCCACAGGCCACCAAAGTGTGGGGTAGAAGGTCGAATGAAATGCCAAGTAATTCCGTCTCTAGCAAGAGCGGAAGCGATGGCATCGTTATGAGATTGGGTCATGATTAGTTTGTGCATCTCAGTTAAACACCGACGAGCTCCCTGAAAGTTAGTACCATTATCGCTGTAGACATTGGTACATTTTTCTCGACGAGACACAAACGTTCTGAAAGCTGCGAGAAATGCATCAGTGATAAGGTCGCTCACCACTTCGAGATGTATAGCCTTCGTTGACATACAGACAAATAATGCAATGTATGCCTTCGACAACTTTGGCTTGCGAATCCGATATGATTTGAGGGTCAGTGGACCAGCATAGTCGCAACCGGTGTTCAGAAATGGACGACTAGGATGAATACGTTGTACTGGAAGATCGCCCATGATCTGTTGACTCGTAAGTTTGCGCTGCATGAAACACGGCTTGTATCTGTGAATAATTTTTCGGATCAAATTTCTGCTGCCCAGTATCCAAAACTGATGTCGAACGAAGGTAAATGTTTCGAATGCTCCAGCATGTAAATAACGTTGATGGATATCTGTAATTATAAGCGAGGCAACATTATTATTGTTTGGGATTATGATCCTCTTACATCGATCGTTGCCTTTTTTTCTATATACTTTCGGTACAGTGCGCATAAGCTCAATTTTCCCTATTATCGATTTCCAATCAACTAGTACATTGCCATTTTCCTCCCCGCAGGCTTCTGTTCCGGCTTTGAAACCCTGGTATGTTCTATTTACCGTTTGGTAACATTTTCGAACATCATTCCTACAATAAAGTCTCTCAATCTCCTCGATCGAGCGCTTTTCATGCTTTTTTTTTTGTTCTTGTTTTGCTCCTGCAAACCAGGAGTTACGTTGTGGTGGCCGAGAGGAACCCAGTTCATCAGAGGCGGCATCTCTGATGCCCTGTTGGCAACGTTGCCACAGGTCTTCCGCATTTGCTGCTGGCGGCATGGGACTTAGATTAAGATTAAAAGAAACTCGATGGACAAAGGGTCTGGCGGTCTTTTGCGTAGCCGTCTGATGTCAAATTTCCTCACAGTATTTAGTTGATTTCGCTCCATTCTGGATATCCTCATCTGTACCTTGGCTGCAACTATGTAGTGATCCAAGTTCACGTTGGCTCATCGGAAAGTCCGGACACCCAGAATACTGGAAGGGTGCCTTGCGTCGATAGTAATGTGATTGATTTGGTTGACAGTTTTTCGAGAGCCAAGTTCCCTCGTCAATATTAAGGCGTAGGAAACGCGTACTAGTTACGACAAGGTTTCGTCCCGCCGCAAAGTCGACTGAGTCCTGAGTCCGTTGTCGGATATTGTGCATGCTGTACTTTCCGACCTCGCTACTAAAAACGTCCTCTCTTCCTAGCTTTGCATTAAAATCACTTAGGGCAATTTTAACGTCGTGCCTAGGGCACTGCTCATACGTCTTATCCAAGAGCTAATATAAGTCATCCTTTGTCTTGTCGTCCATCTTCTCGTGAGGGGCGTGAGCGCATTTTAGACTAATATTGGCGAACTTAGCCTTGATACGGATAGTCATGAGGCGCTGAGGCAGTTTATTAAGACTTCTACCACAAATTATTCTAATTAAATATTAATATATATAAATATAGTAAGGAACCAAAAGTGTTATCATATGATCCACCCCAACACGTAAAACTACATTGTAATTTAGATTTTGCAAGACCATGGTAGATCATGGTTAATACTTTTTTTGGCACGGTAAGATTTTAAAAGATACATTTTACCTACCACTCGCATCATGTGAGATTTAACTGCTTACTTGTAATCAATTATAACCCCCAGATATTTATATTGACTAACAGATTCAATTTTAAAGCACTTGCTTGAGCATTAAAATTGATGCACCCAAAACTCACAAGTATGCAGAGGCAAACAAAACCTTTCACAGTCATGTGAATGAAAATATACGTTGAAATCGGTAAGTACATTGCCCAACATCTTAAAAGCCATTAGCTTGGTCTTCTCGCTGATAATCGGCTTATGAAATGCAAACCACTCCCGTAGTGTATGCAGATCTTCCTCTATTTTGGTAATGCAATCAAACGGAGTAAGGCCTTGATAAGAGAAAGCATCACCAAACGCAGTATAGCTAGTCCATTAAAGTTCTGATTGACGAGGGAGTTAATATAAATAAGGAACAAAAGTGGACCAGGGACAGAGCCCTGGGTAACACCATTCATTATTGTAAGGGAACTACTAAAACTTCCATTGATATTCACTACTTGCGTCCTATCTATAAGATAAGTACGAAGCCAATTATGAAGTACTCCCCTGAAATTAGCATTATGCAGTTTATTTAGAAAGCTGTAAAAAGCTTTCGTCATATCTATGAAAAGAGCCATATTAGACATGGAATAATTAAAACATTCATACAATTGGGTACATAACTTGACAATAGGATCCTCTGTGGACTTACCGGACCTGAAACCAAACTGATTTTTTGAAAAGAAATTCTGATCCAAACCAAACCTTCAAACCTTCTTGTACCCGGATAAAGTTCCCTGACAATTTATTTATCACAAAAATGTTAATCAGAACAGGAAGTTTAAGTGAAATTGCCTAGCAATATTTAAAAATATTCATTTATAATGCTATAATGCTATTCATTATAAACTTGTTCAATAGATCCCAAACTCTGTTTCCATTTAGGATGTCCATGACTTCTTCTAAGTCTAGTACGTGTCCTCCAAAGAAATGGTGACGAAAACCCTTTGAGATGGGAGATATTGCTATGAAGTGGAAAACATCTTCACGTTCTTTCAGGTTGCAGAGATCGCATAGAATGGGGAGATCCAGACGGTGTGGGATACAGTTAAGGTTGATCAATTCTCCTCTTATCTTGAAGATGGTGCTTTTTTTCCGTCGTGTTATTAACATGGAAGTATGCCTTTTCGTTTAAAAAGTGATTCATTTTGTTGTAATAAGTTCTGTATTGGGACGAACGGGCTTCATTTACAAAATCATCATACAGTTTGTGACCGATTTTCTCTAGTAGGGTTTTGAGTTTTGGCTTCAGCGATACGTACTGCTCATTAGCCACAACCGACAGATTGAGGTCGCATTTAGATGCTAACTTTATCCACTCCTTGACAAACCCTGCTTTAGTCCGTAGCATATGCGAAAGCACAAGTTTTGGAATCCTATCTTCTCCCATTGTCATAACTTTGAGCACATAGTCGAAGTGGAGTTTAAGGGTATCCATGAAAAGTGTAGCTACTCCAGTCTCCAAATTCAGCATGTAATTGAGCAAATAGCTCTCTTAGCCTCAGATAATTTTGCTCGGATGTGCTTTTTAAAACTAAGATGAGAGGTGAACAGAACTCCAAGATACTTGTATTCGCGGACAATTTCTATCTCCAGTTCTTGGTAATGCCAACTTTCTCTTTTTGCAAATCTTCCCCCTCCATTCCTGAAAATCATCATCTTCGATTTTGATAGATTAACAGATAAGTTGCAGGAGTTGCAGTACCTTTCCAGTCTATTGATTGCAAGCTGCATGCTTTCCACCGTATCTGCTAAGAACACAATATCATCCGCATATAGTAAAGCTGGAATTTTTCTCCGTTTAAACACTATTACTCCTTTAACATATTCAGTTATATCATTTATGTACAAAATAAATAATAATGAGCTCAAAGCACAACCTGTTTCACACCCATAGTTGTTTCAAATTCTTCCGACGAATTGTTCCCATCCCAGACATATGCCACGTTTCTCTCGTACATAGATCTCAGAACTCCAATTACTTTAGTCGAGATTCCTAGGTTGTAGAGCTTATAGAAGAGAATCTTCCTAGGTATGGAGTCAAAAGCTGCTCGAAAATCGACAAAGAAAATATATAGCTTTTTCCGGTTCCTTTACGGATGATTCTCTCGGTCTTTGCTTTGTCGAAAGATGGCCATAGCTTCCTAGTGATGGCAAAAGTTTCCATGGAGTTCCATCTTGTGTTCGCCTCCTCAGTGGCTTTATTCCCTGCAGCGAGCTTGAGTGTGCAAGGCGGGATACACACAGGGGGGTCAACTTGTTCTGTTGGGGCTGCTGAGCCGATTTTCGCCAGCTCGTCGGCTTTCTCATTGCCTGGGATACCCTCGTGTCCAGGGACTCAACAGAGCGATACCTTGTGCTGTGTTACAAGAACCCTGAGCTCTTCTCGACAACACTTCACAAGCTTCAATTTAATTTCTATGGCAGTAATCGCTTTTATAGCTGCCTGGCTGTCGATAAAGATGGTGATACCTCTGGCGGTATTGCCCTTACCGCAGACTCACGGGCGGCTGTTGCCACTGCTAAGACCTCTTTTTTTTTTTTTTTTTGATTGGGAGGTGTAATCTTCAAAAGACGAAACTCAGTACGTCCTGAGTAACAGTGTGGGACTCTTACCCACTAAACCCCCCTCCCACGACCGCCCCATCCCCCGCGGTACTGTCGTCAAGCATTTCATCGCGCGGGGGGGGTTTTAGTCTGATGTATTCGACTAGTGCATGTTTGTATTATCCTGCTCAGCATTGATTGTATTTCGCCGGTCTGATTCTTTCCTTTCTCTTTCTAGGGTTCTTAGAATCTTCATTATGCGCATTGTGCTCCCAGCGACTGCGTCCCATGCCTCCTGGCTTTTGAGCATTTCGCCAACGATGTTTTCTGGCGTCAGTGGGTGGCCGAGTTCACTCCTTAGTGCATTCCTTTCGTCGAGGAATCTTGGGCATTAAAAAAATATATGTTCTGCGTTTTCTACGCAGTCAGAGCAATGCGGACAGTAAGGGTTATTGTCGTGTTTATACTTATGTAAGTACGAACGAAAGCATCCATGGCCCGTTAGGAACTGTGTTAAGTAGAACTTAAGTTCTCCATGTTGCCTGTCGAACCATGGCTGGATTTGGTGTATGAGCCTATGGGTCCACCTGCCTTTCTCAGAAGCATTCCAGCGTTCTTGCCATTCTCTTAGGCTTTCTGCTCTATAGAGCCGGTTTTCGCTGGCCTCGTTTCTTTCTCTTCTTGCGCAGTACTGACGTTGCTGTTCTACTGCCAGGGTATCTATTGGGAGCATTCTCGCTACCACGCAAGCTACATTGCTAGAAGTAGTGCGAAATGCGCAGCTAGCTCTCAATGCACATATTCGATACACAGATGTGATATGTGATCTGTATGTTTTAATTGCCATGGCCCCGGCCCAAATTGGTGCGGCGTACTGCTAAGACCTCTGCTTGGAAAACACTGATGTGGTCTGGAAGTCGTATGGATTTTGATGCACCTAGAGGGTCGGAGAAGATACCTGATCCTACACCAGTGCTCATTTTTGAACCATCTGTGTAGATGGCTATAGATTCGGCATTAGGCTTTTCCAATCTTCCCTGCTAGGGTAGGCGGTAGGGAAAGGCCTTGTAAAGTCTAAATATGGCGTCATGTAATCCGTTACGTGCATGAGGCCAAAGTAATCGAGTAGGATCATCGAGTGACCTGTTCTGCTTGGTTTCCAGTTCGCTGACTGACTTATTCTCATAGCATTAATGGCTGCTGATGTTCGTTTAAAGATCTCTAGCGGTAGCAGGTTAAGGATAGCCTCGAGTCCTGCGGTTGGGGTTGTCCTCATTGCGCTGGTGATGTCAATGCATCTGTAAGTCTCGGCAATATTAGTGAGCGAGAATATTTGACCCACTGTAGAGTAATTTTTCCGAAAACCAGCTTGGAATTCGGATAATACATTTTCATTTTCGACCCACCTGGTAAGGCGATTGAAGAGTACTGTTGCAAACAGCTTCGCTGATGTATTTAAGAAGGAAATACCTCTGTAATTTTCCGCTTCATCAAAATCTCGTTTTTTATGCAACGGGAATATTATCGCTTTACGGAAACTCATAGGTACATCCGCGGTTTGGAATATTCTGTTGAACTCTTTTCTAAGTACTGCTAAAAATTCCGGCGTAGAGTTCTTGTAAAATTCAAAAGGGATACGATCGTCTCCCGGTGCTTTTCCTTTTTTTTTGCCTTCTCAATTACAGTTTTCACCTCTTCGTAGCTTATCTCTTGGTCCAAAAATTCGTCTAGAATCAAAGGGGCGGCATATTGGAAGGGTGCTGATACTTGTGGGGAATTAAGTAGGCTTGAGAAATGCTCTCTAAGTTGATTTGCCTGAAGTCCTGATCCGATACTATTGCCTTTTCCATTTAACAACTTAACAGCTTTCCGAAATTGTGCAAGAGAGGTTGTGTTATTTATAAGTTGAATGCGTTGCTGAAAGTATAATTGCTTCTTCTCCAAACAGAGACTTTTAAATTACTTACTGGGTTCTGAGTAGAGAATCTTTACGGTGCGGCGTTGGAGTTGTTTTCCCTGAAAAGCTTGAAAAGGCCAATGAAATACCGAAATGAAATACACGTATCATTCACCAACAGCCATTACATCCACTCAAAGTTACTGCATGGTGCGCCATTTACGGCGGAGGTGTCATCGGTGTTAATTTTTTCGAAGCCGCCATGGGTAACACGGTTACTGTGACTGGTGAGGGATACAGAACCATGATCAACGAGTTTTTATTGCCGCAAATTGATGAATTGGGACTGTCCTCCAGTGGTTCCAACAGGACGGTGCACCCGCACACACAGCTCGCGCGACAATAGATTCTTTTAAGGATGTGTTTCCGGGTCGCCTAATGTCTCATTTTGGAGATTTGCACTATTTGGCAAGATCATCCAATTTGACCGCTCCAGACTTCTTTCTTTTAAGTTTTTTGAAGTCGTGGGTCCATGAGAACAACCCACAGACTCTGGAATCTCTCAAAGAGAATATCCGACAAGAGTGCGAGAACTTATCGCCCTAAGTTCTCGCTAAAACGTTTGAAAATGCGGTAAAAAGAGCCAAAATAGTCATCAGCAATGTCAGCGGCCACTTGCCCGATATCATTTTCAAAAAGTTATGAAAAAAACTTAAAGGTCCAGATAAACATTTAATAAAAAGAATTATGCCGTTTCATTTTAAAGATTTACCAAACACATAAAGACTGTTTTTGGGCCACCCTGTATACCACTAGAACCTAGTTGCCAATCAGCAGACGAGAAAGCCATGAAAAAATCAAAACAGAAATCAATTAAATTGAAATTCGATTAATTGAACGATGCTTGACACTGTTTTATGACTTTTCGAAAATTTTCAGGAGCGATTGAGCGGTCAAAGTATAGGTATGTGACTCAGAAATGTTTCTATTGGGGTTTAGCTTAAAAAAGAAAAGCAATTGAAGTTCATGGCGTTATTCTTATGCCTATATCTCAGCTTTTTCATTAAAATAGGTGTACCACCTGATGGCATCTTTATTTTTATAAACTTTATATTTTTTCTCAGAATAGCAATGATTTTCATGGCAATAATAATACTAACTAAAATAATAATAACAAAACGCGCACAATAGTTTTATCTGTGAGCAATGCACTCATTTATGATAACAGCCGTCTTCCATGTGACCATGACATTGACTTCTGGTATCACTCATAGCCTCTGCGCTATGGAAATGGTTCCATCTCTCTCTCTTAGCTTTCTGGCTATCAATGCGTTGACTAAGCACTCACTGATTGCTCAGTTTTGCGACATTAAAGTCGAAATGATGCAAAACCCAGCCGCTTACAGTATTAGATGCCGATATCCCTTATCTCTGAAGCTTCTGACAGTCGCACAGTGAGTTGGGAAGAGTGGAGCTAATCGGTTGTTTGCTTACAGACTATGAATACTTGTTTCGAAGAAAATATCCCGTAAAGTTCAAACTATGATTCTTCCGTCGGCTGTGCGTTGTTTTCTCCTCTTCGGCTACGTGCTGGCAGTCAAAATCGATTTGAAAGAGTTATGTGATTCCAAGAGTTTTCGTTGCACAATATCGGACTGTAATGACGAGCTGCTTGTCATCGACACCACTGAAACTAAATATCTCTTCACTGAGCTTGTCTTTCGGAATTGTTACCTTCCATCTATACCGTCCGAGATATTCTCCATTACACCAAATTTGGAACGTATTCTCATGTACAAGTGTTCAACCAGAACTCTGCAACAGAAGAACTTCTTATCGGCGAGCAAGCTGCGATCTCTGTATCTGCCAAGTAATCGTTTGACAGAATTGCCGGAAAAAATCTTCGCTAATCTCTCCGCGGTAGAGGAGATCCGGCTTGCGAACAATCACATCTCGCACATACATGCAAAGGCTTTCACTGGAATAGCACAGCTGCGAGTTCTTGAGCTGAGCAACAACAAACTCCACGAACTAGCTGCTGGCGTATTCAAAAATCTCACCAACCTGGAATACATCGATTTGAGTTTCAATGACATTGAAGCAATAGATAGTAAAGTCTTCGAGGCGAATTTACGACTCAAAAGCGTCTTGCTGAACAATAACAATTTCGCTATCTTCGAGAGCAACAGCTTGGCACACTTAACACATCTGAATGTTTTGGACATTTCATACAACACTATCGCTGATGTTCGTCTTCAGTCTGTCGACTCATTGCGTGCTCTGAATTCACAGTTGCGGAGGTGCGTCATCGATGGCAGCGTTATCAGAGTTCGAGCCAGCAACAATCAGCTAGCGAACATCAGCATCACTGATAAGAGCTCAGTGAAGGAAATCGATGTACATAGCAATCAGTTTGACTCGCTGTCAGACTTCCATGGAATGCTTAACTTACAAAAGCTGGACGTGTCGAAGAATCCCATTCAAAGTTTAAACAGCACCAATACATCACTACTGCTGGACTTGCCCAGTTTGCAGTCTCTGAATCTGGCCTACGGACAGTTGCAATCTCTGAAAGTGGAAAGCTTTATGCTATTAGGCAAGTTGACACATCTCGACTTGGCGTATAACAATCTACAGATACTGGACGTCGATGTTTTTGAGCCTCTGCAGGGATTGGAGAAGATCTACTTCGAGGAAAACCGCCTGCGTTCGTTCGAATATGAAACCTTTATGCGGAATCATGCGAATATCAGAGAAATGGGAATCTTCGGGAACGAATGGTCGCAGTCTTACTTGAAGAAAATGTCAAACGTATTAAAGGCGAACGACATCGAATTAGTCATTCGATTCAGTCCCAGCGAAGCGAGTGAAATGCTTTCGCTTCAGACGACCAGCCATCCTCATCATACAGTTCATGCAAAGACCTTAGATCATAGTGCTGGTGGGAGCACGCGTCGCCCCGCAGTGAATAATCGTGATATCTTAGTAATCGTTACTCTGTGCTTGGTGCTGGTTATCTTAGTTTTGCAATTGTTTCGCATTTTGAAGGATGAAAATGTTTTTGCTTTGTTCAATCAGAGAATCCATAGGACTATTCGACCGACACGGCTTGACGAAGAGGAATCGGAGCAGTTGTAGTAAGAATTAAAGTTTTGACGACAGACAGAGTTGTGATAATTTTAAATATTTTTTTTTGTATGTATGTATATGTGCTATCTAGATTAAACTTTAATACTGAAACTATTGTTCGAGGTCTTTTAATTGAAAATAAATTCTTTACAGGACTCTTGAACAGGGATCCGAATTTTAAATTCTGTGCGGTTGCAGTAAAGGTTTCTAAGTAAGTCATAGATTCGTTCGAAGAGATATTTCATGGCAGTCACTGCTTCCACTGTAAGCTTCTTTTTTTTTTAACCGATGCCAGGAATGCACCTACGTACTAATCCACACCCTGCACATCTACCACTTTCCCCGCGGGACTGCCGTAAGGTATTACTTCGCGGGGCTGGTTAGCAATTAATGCTATGCTTCTTGTATTGCTGCTTCAGCTCTCCTTGCTGTCTCAATTATTCGGAGCTCTTTTTGCACATTCGTTATAAGGGTACAAATTTCCAGCCAATTCTCCTCTGACCGCAGAATTTGGTCTATAAGTATTGGTGGACTTGGCAGGTTATTTCTCCATTCCGTAAAGCGATTGCAATGGAATATTACATGCTCTCTATCTTCCTCCTGGTCTGGACAATGTGGACAGAGAGGTGAGTTTTCATGTCCAAATCTGTGTAAATATTTGCGATAGCCACCGTGACCCGATAGGAACTGCGTAAGGTGGTAGTTGCAGTCCCCAAACACTGGCTTCGTCCAGACCTCATTGGTCGGAATCAGCTTGTAGGTCCATCTACCTTTTGTACTGTTATCCCACCTGGCTTGCCACATAGCTGGTGATGTTGCCTTCTCCTCCGCCTTTATTCTCTTGACAATACCTGCTGACAATACCTCTTGATGACTCGAGGTTCTCCTTTCGTAGATCCTTACCATCCCATTTGCCAGGATGGCGATTAGGATCATTCCGGCTATGACACAGGCTGCTTCGTCCGATATTGTTCGGAAAACGCTGATTGTTCTTATCGCGCATAGCCTGTATGTTGACGATAGTTTTCTCCGTGTTTCTATCATCGCTAACGCCGCCGCCCAAACCGGTGCAGCATATAGGAGAACCGAGCTAACCACTCTGGATAATAGAATCCGTCTAGCATATCCAGGTCCACCGATGTTTGACAATATTCGAGGAAGGGCTGCCTGCAGTAATGAAGCCTTCTTGCTCGAGTATTCCACATGTGTTTTAAACCTTAACCTGTTGTCTAGCATTACTTACTTACTTAATGGCGCTACAGTCCTGGGTGGACCTGGGCCTCAACCAACAAACCTGTCCAGCCAACACGGTTACGAGCCAGCTGCCTCCAGTTGCGCACGCCAAGTTGGTTGAGGTCTCCCTCCACTTGTTTGCGCCACCTACCGCGAGGTCGTCCTCTACTGCGCCGTCCATCCGCGGTGGATTTGAAGACTTTCTTAGAGGGAAGGTTGGGCTCCATCCGCTCTAAATGACCCAGCCATCTTAGTCGCTGTATGTGAACTCTTCTGGCTAAGTCGATGTCCTCGTACAGGCCGTATAGCTCGGCATTGTACCTTCTCCTCCACTCACCGTCTATGCAGACGGGACCAAAGATCGCTCGAAGAACTTTTCTCTCGAAATAACCAAGGGCATCCTCATCCGGTTTTGTCAAAGCCCATGCCTCTGCGCCATACAGCAGGACTGAGATGATTAGAATCTTATAAAGAATTACCTTAGTAGTTCGAGATAGGGCTTTGCTGCTCAACTGCCGTTTTAGCCCATAGAAACAACGAATGGCAAGAGTAATTCTTCGTGTGATCTCCCTACTGATGTCATTTGCGGAGCTGACCATAGAGCCTAGGTAGACAAAATCGTTTACTACCTCAAAATTATATCTGTCTATTGTGGCGTTCTGTCCAAGACGCCGATGTTGGGTGTCCTTTTTTGTAGACAGCACATATTTTGTTTTGCTTTCATTGACCGCTAGACCCATCTTTGCTGCCTCGGTCTCAGTACTCGTAAATGCTCCATTGACTACCCGCTGAGTTCTTCCGATTATGTCAATGTCATCGGCATAAGCGAGTAGTTGTACAGACTTGTAAAAGATTGTATCCCCGGTGTTGGCTTGTGAGTTTCGTACAATTCTTTCAAGTACTATGTTAAAGAGATCGCATGATAGCGTGTCGCCTTATCTAAGACCTTTCCTGACATCGTTCTTACCGACTTTGATGGAGCAGCGAGAGTTCTCCATCGTCATTCTGCACAAACGGACGAGCTTGGCAGGGATGCCAAGACTAGACATGGCTCTTTCATGGATTTTTCCAAGATCTGCCGTAGTATGAATATTTGGTCAATGGTGGACTTTCCCGGCCTGAAACCGCACTGATAATGACCTATCAGGTTGTTGACGATCGGTTTTAGGCGCTCACATAATACGGCAGACAGGATCTTATATGCGATATTTAGGAGACTTATACCTCTGTAGTTGGCGCAGTTCAGAGGGTCCCCTTTCTTCAGGATCGGGCAAACGATGCTGAGGTTCCATTCATCGGGCATACTTTCGTCCGACCAGATTTTACAGATGAGCTGGTGCATGCTCCTTACCAACTCATCTCCTCCTGCCTTGAAAAGTTCAGCGGCAAGGCCGTCGGCTCCAGCAACTTTGTTGGATTTGAGTTTAGATATCACTATCCTCACTTCATTCTGATCGGGTTGACGGGAATCTTGACTGTCATCGTCACTGTTGAATGGCTCACTCTACCTGACAGCGGAATATTGGTCATCATCGCTGTTTAACAGTCTGCAGAAGTGTTAGGTTAGGTTAGGTTAGGTTAGGATCGGCCCTCAATGAGGATGTACTTAGACCAAGAAGTAGGTCCATTGTACTACCGATGTGTAAGGCGGGTGGATCACCCTCTTACTCTAGGAACCATTTGCTTCGTTGAATGAAGTCGAGAATTTTAGCCGTGCAGGCGTTGCCGAGATCATTAAGATCATTGTAGAAGTATTCACCCAGAGTGGCCTTCCTGATGTTGGCGAGCGCAGGACAGGCGCACAGGAGATGACTGATGGTCTCTTCTTCCTCTTCATCTCTGCAGCTTCTGCAGAAGTCGTTGTGAGGGATACCTAATCTCTGGACATGTCTTCCTATGACGCAGTGTCCGGTGAGGACATTTGTTATTTTTGAGAGGGTTCCTCTCTTGTGTTTCAAGAGTCCGATGGACCTGGATTTATTGAGTATCGGCCAGAGCTGTCTGGCGGTATGACATTGGTCTAGATGTTGCCATCGATGATTGGCTACTTTCTCGGCATCAATTTGAATAAGGTACTTAACATAAGACGCTGGCGCTTCGATGTCGGTGATGCTTATGCTATCTGTACCAGAGGAGCCTTGTCGTGCTAGTTCGTCGGCTGCACAATTCCCCGGTATGTCACAGTGACCTGGTACCCAGCAAAGGGTGAGGTTGTACTGACCAGCTATCTCGTTAAGAGATATGCGACAGTCTTTCACTGCCTTAGATCTCGTAGTGCTGGATGCGAGGAATTTGATGGCTGCCTGACTGTCGACGTAAATAAAAATATCAGGTGTTGATAGTGTGCTAGCCGCCAGCCAGTCAGCGGCTTTGCGAACTGCGGTGATTTCGGCTTGAAAAACGCTGCAGTAGTCTGGAAGGTTAAAGGAGAGGTGTATGTCCAGATCTTCGGAGAAAATTCCGGCACCGACTCCGTCCTTGGTTTTGGACCCGTCCGTGAAGATTGACAGCGATTCGTTGAAAAGGACATTGCGTTGCGTCCACTCACTTCTGTCCGGTATCGAGTGCGTGTAGCCCTTGTCAAAATCATATTCAGTGGGCAGATGGTCAATGGAATTGGGAAGATGACGGTGCATCGAAAGTATATTGGCATGTCCCGTGTGTTGCTCCTTCCACTGCCTGGAGCCTCTCAGTCTTATTGCCGAGCTGACAGCCAATTGCTTACTGACGATGTCAATCGGAGCATGGTTTGGAGCGACGCTGTGGGAGAAGTTCTCAGTGCACCGGTAATACTGAGACATGCAACTCGCTGAGTTTTTTCCATTATGGATAGGTTGGATTTTTTCTCCAAGGCGGGCCACCATGATTCTCCATACATGAGAATCGGTTTAATGACCGACGTGTATAGCCAGTGCATGATGCTTGGTTTAAGGCCCCAAGTGGAGCCTACTGCTTTCTTGCAGATGTATAGAGCGGCCAGCGATTTCCTGGCCCGTTCGACGACATTCTCCTTCCAAATTAGCTTGCGGTCAGGTAGCTTGTGTTTTCTTGTGAATAGAACTAGCTCGGTCTTCGTCGAGTTAACGGAGAGGCCGCATTTATAGGTCCATCTGAGCAGTTCATTGAGAGCAGACTGCATGACATCGGCCAGCGTCTGCGGGTATTTGCCTGTTGTTAGAATGGCGACATCATCTGCATAGGCAATAACATTGCATCCAGTTTTTTCGATCTTTAGAAGGGCCTCGTTGAGCACCAAATTCCACAATAGTGGAGACAGTACACCCCCTTGAGGGGTGCCTCGATGTACATGTCGCTTGACAGTACTACTTCCGAAGGATGCTGTTATCACCCTGTTCTTTAGAATGTGTTCTACGAAACAACAGATGGGTTCGCAGATGTTGAGCCTACGTAAGGCACTGGTAATCGAATTTGTTTCAACGTTGTTGAAAGCTCCCTCTATGTCTAGAAATGACACTAGGGTGAACTCTTTGGTTGAGAGTGATTTTTCGATAGGGTGGATGATGGAGTGCAAAGCCGTTTCCACAGACTTGCCTTTTTGGTAGGCGTGCTGTGACATGGATAGTAGGGTGCTATCAATAGTGGCCTTGATGTGTAGGTCCAGGATTCTTTCCAGAATCTTGAGAAGGAAGGACGTTTCACTAATAGGTCTTAGGTCCTTTGGGAGGGTGTGCGATATCTTGCCTGCTTTGGGTATAAAGACCACTCTTACCTCGGTCCAGGCAGTTGGTGTTGTTCCGAGCTCAAGACAAGCCTTCAGAATGCAGGAAAGATACTGCCATACTATATTGAAGGCCGTCTGAATCTGGGCCGGAAAAACACCATACGGTCCCGGGGATTTGAATGGTTCGAAACTGTTTACTGCACATTTCAGCTTATCTTCGCTTATAAGATGAGGAGGTGCCTGTGGGCGTGCAGCAATTACCAGGGCGCGATCATCGTTGGGGGTAGGCGTGCAGCCGGTGAAGTGAGTGTCCATGAGCAGGTTGAGCGATGCTTCGTCCGATTCAGCCCAGGATCCATTGGGATTCATGAGGACACTAGGTATAGTTGGTGTTTTGGAGAGGACTTTTCGCAGTCTAGAGGATTGAGACGTGTTGTCAATACTCTGACAAAAACCGCGCCAGGATCTGCGTCTAGCTTTCCGAACCTCTATTTTGAAGTTCTTCAGACTTTCTTTGTAGATCTCCCAGTCCAGTGGTAGCCTTGTTCGTTTGGCTTTATTGAATTGCTTCCTGCTTGTGCAGCGAAGGCTGTTGAGTTCTGCATTCCACCATGGGGGACGATTGCCCACCTTTCTTCTTGTGGTCGGACAGGATTCGATGAAAGCTGTATTAAGTGCAAAAGTTAGAACGGTGTTTAGCTTGTCTAATTCCAATTGTGTAGTTTGTGTAGTGTACACTTGATTGGATAGTTTAGCAGAGAGGGATTTATTGTGTAAGCATCAGTCGGTTTTCCGTCGATTGCGGAAGACCAAGGGTGCGGTACTGTGACAGATTTCCAGCTTGTACTCCAGATAGCGGTGATCGGAAAACGAATGACTGTCAGATACAGTCCAGTTGGAAATTGCAGGATAGATATTTTGGGAAGCAAAGGTGACGTCAAGCACCTCTTGCCGGGTCTTGGTAATAAAAGTAGGACTATTTCCTCTGTTACAAACTACTAGGTCGATGCCTACTAAATACTCGAAAATAGACCTACCTCGAGGGTTAGTGTCGGTACTTCCCCATAGATCATGGTGCGCGTTGGTGTCGTACCCCAATAAGATGGCTTCTCTTCTCTCCTTGCTTCATCTACCACTTCTTCCACTTCCTTGGATGGAGCAGACTCGGGGTCTTCATAGGGTAGGTATCCTGACGCCAGCCAGATGGTGGTGTTTTTTGACTTAAGCAGCGTTACTGCTAGGTCTCTTGTGCTATGGTGGGGAAGAAAAGTTAGGTTTAAAGAGGTTTTAGCAAGAATGCAAGCTCGGGTTCATTCTACATTCTTCGCGTGGTATAGCGTATATCCTGGGGCCCTTAATCCTATGACGGTGTCATCTCTTATCCAAGGTTCTTGGATCAGGGCGATGTCAAAGCCTCGTTCACTGAGGCGAAGTAACAGGTTAGCGGATGCTAAGGAAGAATGGTGGAGAATAATCTGTATCAGTTTTAGCATCATTATGAGCTGATACGGACCTCTCCACGACGGTAGCGTTTAGGTCATCGGGGGATGATGGTTCATCATCATGGATTACAACGCGGGGGAGGGCGGGAGTCGCCGAGTTAGAGGGACCTGCGATGCCATTACGGTCCGCCGTGAAAAGCCTTACATCAATTACCTTCAGACCACAACGGATCTTAAACTCCTTCGCGCGGAGTAGAGGTATTGATTCGGCAGTTAGAGAGATGACTAGCGAGCGGCCAGATCTCTTGGTGTCGTTATCCGTTTTTTTAGAGCTCGGTGGCTCCTCAAATGCCTTCCAGTCTTTGACTGGTAGGTCCGGATTTTGGTAGGCAATCAGGCTAAGAACTTTTGCTGGCTCGGGCGGTTCGAGTGGAACCCAGATCCTTGCTTTCGGCCTGTGGGAGATTTGGCTCCGTTCCACCGCCTTGAGCTTGGCTCCTGGCCAGATTTCACCTATGCTGCTAATGGCAGCGGCGATGAAGTCGACCGAGCTCTGATCGTCGCATGCGATCAGCTTGACAAAGCCTTGATGCCAGCCAGCGTCTTGAAAGGTGGGTGGAGAGTTGGGATGAGTTATTATACGCTCGTAAAGGCAGTTCATCACTCTGCCTTCAATGAGCCTCCACTTATCGTAGGAGATCCTCCTCTCTTCGTCAGACAGGTCCACTATCGCGACGACGAGGCTGTCCTTGACCGTCTCGGAGAAGGGTTTGGAGCTCACTGAGCTCTTTGTCTTCTTCGAGGCGTTGGACTCCTCGTCTACGGACCTGCGTCTCTTGGGCGCAGAGTCTATCGCGACTACGGACTGGCCCCCAGCTTGGTTTGGTAAACCAGATCGACTCGGTGTGTCGTTAGCGTGGGAGCGATACTTTCGAGGAGAGGGATTCACTCTCTGATTCGTGGGTTGGCGAGTGCGCAGGGTGGAGGACAGGTGTGAGCCACGGGTGGAAAGGTGGCGTGTGCCACGGGTGGTTGGGTGGCGTTGCCCACGGGTAGCGAAGTGCCGCAGAGGCTTTAGCTTCATTAGCTCGCTGAACTGTCGGGAGCTGAACTGCACGTGGATGTAGCGCTATTCAGCTCGTCCGACAGCACGGAGCACTCGCTGACGGAATCGTCAATGCAGAGATTCTGCAGATGCTCTTCCACACTAGTGGTTTTAGAGCTGCCGACGATGTCGGCTGTTTCCGGGTTTTTTTTGTTGAGGTCCGGCCTCAAGGTCTGGTTTTTTGTATGTGTTAGAAATTTTGGTCCCACGAGTAGCTAGGGAAAGGGTGGTCAGTCTGCACAGAGCCCCGCATTATGCAGATAAGGCAGTTGATACCAGAGCGTGCCCGCTGTCTCTGGATACACCGTTTGCGACTGAGCTATTTTTGGTTGTCCTGGGCCCTCAGCCAGGCTGATCCTCGGCACGGTACGGTTGACACCTTGATCCAGCCCAGGGGGAAGAGTTGGGGGAGGGGTGGGGAAGAAAAGAAGGATAGGAGAGACTAGGTAGGATGATTATCTTTTAGTTTTACTTCGAGCCTCTTCAAGTGAATCGTTCATCGTTGCGACGATACCGCTTGGGACGTGATACGTCCCCGATGTCGATTCCAAGCGTCTTGAGCTCTAGTATAAGCCATCACACCGCGACAAGGTAGATAATCAAGTGATGGCTGCAGAAGTGTTCCTTCCATATCCTCAGCACCGACTGCGATTCTACTACTATACCGCCATTTTCGTCGGTGCAGGCTTCTGTCCTGGCTTTGAAACACTGGCATGTTCTTTTTACCTTTTGGTAAAATTTTCGAACATCATTCCTGCAATAAAGTCTCTCAATCTCCTCGATCGAGCGCTTCTTATACTCCTCTTTCTTTTTTCTGAGAAGTCGATTTTCCTCTTTTCTTCTGCGCACGTAAAGCTCGTAAGCAGCTCTGGTCCTTCTATGCAGCGCCGCTTTGTACGCCTCTTGTTTAGCTGCATGTGCTTGCCGGCATTCCTCATCAAACCAGGGGTTTCGTTGTGGTGGCCGAGAGAAAAGCAGTACGTCAGAGGTTGCATCTCTGATGGCTTTTTGGCAACGTTGCCACTGGTCTTCCGCATTTGCTGCTGGCGACATAGGACTTAGATTAAGATTAAAAGGAACTCGATCGGCAAAAGTTCTGGCGGTCTCTTGCGATTGTAGCTTTTCAACGTCAAATTTCCTCACAGTATTTCGTTGATTTCGCTCCGTTGTGGATATCCGCATCCGTACCTTGGCTACAACTAGGTAGTGATCCGAGTCCACGTTGGCTCCTCGGAAAGTCCGGAGACCCAGAATACTGGAAGAGTGCCTTGCGTCGATCGCAATGTGATGCGCGTACTAGCTACTACAAAGTTTCGTCCCGCCGCAAAGTCGATTAGCCTGAGTCCACCACGCTACTAAAGACGTCCTCTCTTCCTAGCTTTCCGTTAAAATCACCTAGGATAATTTTAACGTCGTGGCTAGGGCATCTTGTCCAAGAGCTGGTAGAAGTCATCCTTTGACGCGTCGTCCTTCTACTCGTGAGGGGCGTGAACGCATATTAGGCTAATGTTGGCAAATTTAGCCTTGATACGGATAGTCATGAGGCGCTCGTTCACATGCCGGAAACTCAAGACTTCTTGCCGAAGTCTACCTCCAATAACAAATCCGCACCCGAACAGACGCTGTCTTTGTTGTCTGTAGCAGTCGCCGTAGTAGATGTCGCAGTTTTTCATACTCCATTTGCCTGGCCCATCCCATCGCACTTCTTGGATGGGGGTAATGTCTGCTTTGAAACACTCTAGGGCCACCGCAAGTTATTCGGCTGCACGTGATTTGTAGAGGGACCTAACATTCCACGTGCAGACACGTAGATAGTCGACCTTTTTACGTTTGCATTGGTCGTCAACAGTAAGATCATCCGTATCCGAGGCTGTTGGTTGCTTCGTAACCAAAGGTAGGGAAGTTAACCCGACGGCACTACCCCCAACCTGGAGGGCCAGATCCTTTTTTTTTTGTACCCCTAGGGTACAGTAACCCACTTCGGGGATATGAGCGCTGCCGTTGGCCCATTAAGGGTTCATCCACCACCATCTCTTTTTCAATACCCTGACGTAGTATTGAAAATCCTTACAGACCTCAGCTCCAAATATCTCGAAGTAGCTTCGGTAAGGTATCCGCTGGTCTGTAGACGTCACCGTTGATTCCATCGAGAGAATTCATCCGCCGCACGTCCTCCTTCTGAGGAGCTCTTGCTAGACTTCTGAGACTTTCAGCCGATCAGGTCAACAAGAGATACCTCGTCCAGTTAAACATATGCGCGCTGAAGCTCACCCAGATGTGCTTACGCAGGTCTGAGTGTTCAGCTACACATATATCGTCAGACTCAGCATACGCTCATCGTTAGTTCACTATCAGATAGCTATCCAGCGGGCACCGCGAGGAGGTGATGATGCGATTTTGCCCCGATTTTGTTG
This sequence comes from Brachypalpus laphriformis, assembly GCA_945910035.1. Taxonomy (NCBI): domain Eukaryota; kingdom Metazoa; phylum Arthropoda; class Insecta; order Diptera; family Syrphidae; genus Brachypalpus; species Brachypalpus laphriformis. The sequence continues at coordinate 161,184,134 of OX246754.1, read as the reverse complement.
TCGAGCATTACTCCTAAGTATTTGACTGCTTCCTTGGTTCTTATAGTCTGAGGTCCGACTTTAATATTCGCATATTCAACAGCTTTTCGACTTGTTATAAGAACAACTTCAGTTTTGTGGTCTGCTAATTCTAAGCCGGCGGATCCTAGCAAGTCTTTAATTTTTCCAATTGCTTCGTTTGTTGCTGATTCTATTCCGTGGATGTTTTTAGCCACGGTGACCACGGCGGTGTCGTCAGTGAACCCGATTATCTAAACTCCTTGTGGCAATGCCAGCCGCAGGACTCCGTCGTATATGATATTCCATAAGAGAGGGCCTAGTACCGATCCTTGCGGGACTCCCGCGGTAACGTTGTAGTACTTTACCCCCTGGTCGGCTTGGTACCTCAACTTCCTGTTGGTGAACTAGTTTGTAACTATCCTTAATAGGTAGTATGAAGTATCCATTCTGGTTAGCGATCACCTTATGAACGACCAATTTGCCGGGTTAAAGACGTTTTTGATGTCCAGAGTCACTACTGCACAGTATTTCTTTGTTCCCCTCGCCATCTTTCTCCTTGGATCGCTCCAGTTGCTATGTCAACTACCGCTTTTATGGCATCAACGGTAGAACGCGATTTTCTAAATCCGAACTGATGATCTGACAGTGCTCCTTTCTCTTCTGCTACCACGAGCAGTCTGTTGTATATTATTCGTTCAAGTATCTTTCCCAAAGTGTCGAGTAAACATATTGGGCGATATGACGATGGTTCTTCAGGTGGTTTGTTTCCTTTTGGTAGCAGTACGAAATGTTGAAGCTTCCATGGCCCAGGAAAAACTCCTTCCTCTACACACTTTTGCATCGTGGCTATAAAAATGTCCGGCCTCTTTTGAATAGCCACTTTCACTGCCTTATTGGGGATCCCATCTGGTCCAGGTGCTTTGTTGCTTCCTATCTTCCTGCATGCATCGAGTAGGTCCTCCCGCGTAATAGCAGGGATGTCCTCTGTATTGGTATCTCTGATTATATCACACAAAGTAGATGGTCTATGAGGGAATAGGTGCTCTATTATGGATCTTAACATAGCTGGACAAGTTATTTGTGGGGACCTATGACCTTTCAGCTTTGTCATCACCATCCTGTACGCCATACCCCAAGAGTTTATGTCTGCTTCGTTACAAAGTCGTTTAAAACATATTGTTTTACTCTCTTTGATCGCCTTTTTTAAGTCGCGTCACGCCAGTTTAAATGTGTCTACTTACTTACTTAGATCCTTTAACCCCTCGGGGGGCATAGGGCGTCAACCACGCCAGCGCGCCATCTTGTTCGAAGTTCTGCAACGCGTTTGAGCTGCCTCCAACTCATTCCTAAAGAGCTCGATTCCTCCTCCTATTATGATGATACCCTAACCCAGCTCGCTTTGACAAGCCATGAAGAGAATTAAATGTGTCTAGACGCTCCTGAAAATCGACTCTTCCCCTCGATCGTTGGACTCTGCGTCGGGCTTGTAGACACTTTGACCTAAGTGTTTTTATCTCCTCCGCCCACCAGTAGCATGGTGCACCTCTTCTACTAACTGTTCGTCTGGGCATTGCTGCATCGCAGGCTGTTCTGATAGTGTGGATGAACTGGAGCGGGAGAGTCTCCGCTGTTCCGCTGCGATTTATGGTATCGGTGCTCATCATTTTCTCGAATGTGTCTTTGTCGAAGAGTTTGTCTTTCCATTTTGGGCCTGTTAATTTAGGGCGTTGGAAGATTGGATGAGTTTCCTTAATATCTATTAATATCGCCTGGTGGTCGCTATGTGTATATTCCTCGCTAAGCCGCCATTTGGTGTTGCGCAGGAGAGAGTTGCTAACGAAGGTTATGTCGATGATTGACCACATACCTGCTTTGCGATATGTGTTTGCACGCCCCCTATTTGCGAACACTATTTCTAGTGGCGCAAAGGTTTCCAGTAAAATACGCCCTCTGGCATTGGTGAGCCTGCTACCCCACTCTGTTGCCCATGCATTGAAGTCACCGCCTATGACCACTGGAGCTCTACCGCGTGCATTTAGGTTGTCTAGCATTGTCTGGTATTCACTCGTCGTCCAGCTTGATCGAGCATAGCAGCTGTAGAAGTTAATACCATTTATTTTTGACCCTACATATCCATCTACCTGTTCATAAGTTTCTTGAGGCATGTCTTCCACATATCCATATTACAGCTTGTGTAGTTTTGTCACCAATCCAAATGTTGCTGTCGAGGTTTTTGTAAGGTTTGCTAATCAATACGATGTCCGCTCCCTTGTCCTTAGCCGTTTGTGTCAGGAGGTCCTGAGCTGTCTTACAGTGGTTCAGATAAATCTGTATTACAATATCTTCATGATGTTTTGATCGTAATGGCTCTCCTGAAGACCCGGCATTTGTTGCTAACGGCCACGTGTTTTGCATCTTCTGGGTGATCCTTTCTACAGAACATGCATGATGGCTTCTTCTCACAATTCTTTGCAATCTGACCTTCTGTTCCACATTTTCTACACAGCTTTGAGCGGTCCTCTCCGTTTTTGCATTGCCCGGCTAGGTGACCGAACTCTAGACATTTGAAACATTTCTTAAGCTGGCTCCGTTCGCGGATGCGACAGTTAACCTAGCCGATTTTTATTCTTCCGGCTTCTAACAGTTTTCTTATGTCTTCCGCGGGAAGGCTGACCGTTGCTGTTTAAGTTCCTCCGTACATCTTTCGCAGGGATAATATGTTTGCTGGTAAAACTTTCTCTACAAATTGGTTGTTTATGGTATCGATTATGTCGCCCATTGTAGTCACCCCATCGATGTCTTTGACCTCTAGCGTAGTACGATGCGTGAGTGTCCTTACACTCACTTGATCCGGTAAAGCTTCGCTGATAAATCCTTTAAACTCAGTGGTATTGGTTCCCGTCTCCTTGACTTGTATTAAGAGGTCTCCCTTCTGTATCCTCCTGATTCTAGAGACCGCCCTTCCAACTGCTTCCAGTTTGGAGTCTGCCTTTACCTTACGTAGTATCTCCGCGTAAGAAAGAGTCCCTGTTGCGTTAATGACGATAACGTCAGGTTTAGATTTTGTGACCTCTTGCTGCTTCTTTTTTGGCGACCTTCTTGTTGGTAGCATTTAACCATTCATTTTCTCCTGTCGCCCGTTGCTTGCTTGTAGTTGCGTTTGCCCGCTTATCTGTGGCCAATGGGGGCACAACGCCAGCTATAGAATGTAAGCTATAGAATGGTCACCGTAAAATTTGTGCAGCAGACTGAATCAGTGACAAAATGAGAAGGACCTGGCGCATTGTACGTTGCACAAATTCTACATTCATTAGTTGAGAGCAGCATCTTTAATTTTACCCAATAGATGGAAGGATTAGAAAGACATAATCACCAAATGAGCATTTATCGTTGTGTGCTTAACACTACTGATCAACTAAGCGCTTCTATTATGAGAAAATTAGTATTAGGTTGTTCAAAAAGTCATTGTGGTTTTTTACTTTCAAATTCAAATGTTCATATCTTGGGTTGTTAGTCACTTCATGGGCTCCCGACCCATGGAGTGTCTGCCTGAGACGCAGCATCATTCCATCTTCGTCGATCCCGGGCACGCTGCTTTCAGTTACGCAGACCAAGTTTTCTGGTCTCCGCGATTACTTGGACTTTATACAGGAGATTCGGTGGTTTTCGTCGTGATTTCAAGATTTGAGTGAAGAGCCGAGCCATTCGCTCGATGTGGCCGGGATAATGTAGTCGACGTATCTTCGCATCTTAATATTTTAAAGCATTTTTTTCTCGAAAGAGTTCAATATTAGGTACGTTTTCTTAATTACCGTCCACTACTTGGCGCCCAGTTGTTTTGCTAAACCGAAGTATTCTTCGTCGAATCTCAACGACAGTGTCTTTTGTAGGATTCATTTTTACTCTTGCAATCCCTCGGTTTGTATCAGCAACCGGAGAAGATTGAAGATTGGAGCTAAGCGCACTTCTTCTCCGCTTGTCTCTTGCAACGTCTGCATTGCGCTTCAAAGCGGGCTTTGTCGTCTCTATTATTAGAGGGGCACTTTGACCAAGATGTGAATGTCGCTTTCTTATCATTTATTACTTCTTTAACTTCATCACATCATCACCATGTTCCTTTGAAGTGTTGCTGATGGCCGTTTGAAGCTCCTAGCAATTTGGAGGACAACTATTCTCCTAGCCCTAACGGGCTTCCCGCTATTGTTTTAAAGAAATATATGAATGTCTTATCACAGCCTCTTAGTGCCCATTTCCAGCTCTCACTCTCTCAAACCGTCTTCCCTTTTCTGTGGAAGGACTCTTTCATTTTTCCTATCCACAAAAAAGGCAGGGCGAGATCTCAAATTACTGACCCATTGCCAAACTGGCATGCATCCCAAAGCTCTTTGAAAGTATTGTTTACGATTCATTGTACTTCGATTGTAAACCAATCTACTCCCCATCTCAACATGGTTTTTTAAAAACTAGATCTACCACGACCAACTTAACTGAATATGTTTCCTGAGCATTTCACGCATTAGAGAACGGCAATGAAGTCATTGTAATTTCGCCAGATTACAGCAAAGCGTTCGACAAAATTTCACACAAAATTATTTACCTCAAACTCAAAGCCATAGGTTTTCTATCCTCCTTTATTTCCTGGCTTGGGTCATATCTAGAGGGTCGCCATTATAGAGTCCTTTTCAGATGTTCTGTATCCAACCCTATCAAAGTCACTTCCGGGGTTCCTCAGGGTAGTCATCTCGGACCCTTGATCTTTATCCTAACTATTAATGACATTGATTCCATATTAGAGGAGTCCGACCTATCTGTGTACGCGGATTCTCTCCTACTACAAAGCAACCTGAAGCTGTTCTTCACATGGTGCAAATTTAACTTCCTAGAGCTGAATGTGAGTTAATGCCAAGCTATTACCTTTTTCCGCAAGCGTGTTCCTCCCTCTCCTAGGATCTACTCCTTCGATAAAAAACCCATTCCCTCAGTCAATTCAATCTGCGATCTAGGTATTATTTGTGACCGAGTGCTCAACTTTAATTCGCACATTGATCACATAATTAACAGAGCCAACTCCACCCTAGGCTTCATCAAACGCTGGTCGAAAGAATTCTCGAATCCTTATGTCACCAAATCCCTGTATGTTACCTTTGTCAGACCCATCCTTGAATACGCTAGTCAAGTTTGGTCACCCCATCAAGTTACGCATTCCTTCAGAATTAAAGCTGTCCAACGAAGATTTATCCGTTTCACTCTACGCAATCTCTCTTGGGATGATAAATATAATTTGCCTCCATACGAAGATCGGTTAAAACTGATTAATCTACAAACTCTAGGAAATCGCCGTCATCTCGCTGACATACTCTTCGTGCATCAACTATTAGTATGTTCGATTGATTCTCCCGCTTTACTACATACGATCTACCTAAATACTAACCCTCATAACCTTAGATCTGTACCCCTCTTTCGCCTCGCTTGTCACCGGACCAATTATGGCCACTTTGAACCCATGCCGAGAATGTTGCGTTTGGCCAATAGCGCACATATGTATGTATGACCTTTGATTTTCATTTCAGCCGATCCGCCCTTAGAAAGCTCCTTCACACCTCCTCATAATTTTCCCCACACTTTCTTCTTAGTACATTAAGCCTTCAAAAAAAAAATTTAAATAAGGGCCTTTAGCTTAGTTATGTAAGTTCTCTCTGTTAGTTTTTAAGCTTAGCTTTAAGTTAATTGCTTGTATTAAGCTTAGAAATAAATAAATAGCCCAGGTGTTGTTCGATTTTTTGAGAAGTGGGTGATGATGGGTCTTCCTGTCATGTACCTCGTAGTCCTCCATAAGGAGTAGTTTGTCTCGGATGTGGGCCTCAAGTTTTTTAGGTAGTTAGAGAGGTTGTTGTCCTGAATCTCCTTCAGTTCTGTTATAGGTCTTTGGTGATCTTGTTCAGCTTGGTTTTTTCGTTTGGTGCTCAAGTCATCGCCCTTTCTCTTGGTGTGTATGAGTTCTTTAATAAATCGAACCGATGAAAAGTTGTTTGGTTTATATTCCATTGTAGGCATTGTTCTTCTTCTTCTTTTTATCAGCGAGGTTATGGTCCGAAAACAAGGGATCATAACCCTCTCACTTCACCGCATTTCTACTGATCCGCCTGTGGGGTTCGCCTATTTGACCTCAGAAAATATCGACAGGTCTGCCGATTTTGGATCACTCGGTTACTGAGGCCAATGAAATGCCGATGTCGTCGCATTTGTCTCAACCAGGCGTTTATAGGCCTGCCTTTCCTACATCGCGATGTCTTTGGAACGTGCATTGATATTGCCTTTTTAACGGGGTTCAAGTAATCTCTTCTTTGAACGTGGCAATACCAGCTGAGCCGGAGACGCTCTATTTTTTTTTACGATGGTTTCTCTGATGTGAAAGCTTCCACGGATCTTCGAACTTCTTATTTGATCAAGCTTTGTCAGTCCTGCTGTCATGCGAAGCATCTTCATCTCAGCTGCCGTTAATTTACTCTCATACGTTTTATACATCGTCCATCATTGTGAACCGTATGTGAGCGCTGGACACACAACTGCGGTGTAGAGCCTTCCTTTCAACTTAGGTGGCATTTTTCTGTCACAGAAGATAGCGGAATTTTCTCGCCACTTCATCCACCCTACGCTTAAGCGATGATTGATGTCGTCATCACAAGTTGCTTTGCTATTGATCATAGATCCCAGATATTTGAACTTTTCGCACTTGGGAAGCACTGTTCTATTCAAATAAATGTCTGGAATAGGGCTGAGTGGATCAGAGAACGGGCAGCACAAGTACTCTGTCTTTTTTGAACTAATGCGATACCCATTTCCCTCCAGAGCGTCAACCCACACATCAAGTGCTCGTTGCAGGGATGTAGGATCCTCATTTATGATGGCTCCATCGTCAGCAAAGAATAAATGATGTACCTTGGGGTCCATCACTTTACCTTCAAGCAGATAATCAAGAACTGCAATAATGAGCAAAGGACTTAAGACGCTTCCCTGGTGCACCCCGACTTTGATTTGGAATTCTTCGGTTACTCAAGCGGGGCATCTTATTCTTGTCTTTGCACCTTCGTACATGTCCATGATCATCTGTACATAGGTTTCTGGAACCCTTCGATGTCTTAGCGCCACCCATATCAGATCTCGTGGTTGCCTGTCGAATGCCTTTTCAAAGTCAACCAATACAATATGCAAATCCCTTAAGTAATCACGATGTACCTACTTAACATCACCAGGTTTAATATCGACAAGCTCAAGGTTCCCTAAGTGCGCCAACAGTTCAGGGACCATCTTGCCTTAGAAGCAGAAGCAATCAGCAGCATAGAGAACATGGATGACCACTGGAGTGCTGTGAATGCTTTTGCGACTGGGGCACGCACGAATGTCGGTAAAAAGCAGAAACACCACCGCACATGGCTTTCTACAGACACCTGGAGACGGATCGTTGAGCGTACAGCAATCAAGGCTCGGATTGCAGCGGCCTCAGCAGTAGAGAGAACCGAGCTTGAAACCCAATACCGTGCGAAGAAGAAAGAAGTGCAGCGTAGTGTGAGACGTGACAAACGTCAATATGTCAACTCACTGGCCTCAAGGGCTGAAGAAGCAGCGAGTAGGTGCGACAGTAGAACTGCTTACAACATTACTAAGGAGCTCATTGGTGGTCAAAACTCCAACCAACATCCAGTGAAGAGTCTACACGGTAACCTTCTGATTTCGGATGAGGATCAGCTCACTAGATGGAGAGAACATTTTGCTACAGTGCTAAATCACTTAGACGATGGCGGTATGATCTTGAATTCGAATGAGCACTTCGAAGCAACAAATTCCCGAATTCGCACTACCTACCAGTAAAACCGAGATAATAACAGCAATCAAGTCCCTCAAGAAGAACAAGGCTGTGGGTATTGATGGCGGATTTCAAGCGGCGCCAAATACATCGCAGATTTGCTGCATCCGCTAATACGGAGAGCTTGGGATAGTGAACAATTTCCACAGGAGTGGAAAAGGCGGATGATCATTAAGCTTCGAAAGAAGGGAAACTTGATGGATTGCGGTAACTGGAGAGGCATATGCGTTCTTCCAGCCGTGGCCAAAATAATAGCTAAAATAGTTCTAGAACGAATTAATGAACATTTAGATTCAACTCTCGATGTCGAACACGCAGGCTTTCGCTCTGGATCCTCCTGCATCGACCACTTAAACACCTTACGGATCATAGTCGAACAATGCGTTGAGTATAGGTCTCCGCTACATTTACTGTTTATCGACTTCGAGAAGGCTTTCGACAGCTTGAATCGAGATGCTATCTGGTTGACCTTGCGCAGGAGAGGCATCCCAGAAAAACTTATAGCTATTATCAAGGCTACATACCAGGGCGGTAAGTGTCACGTCGTTCACAATGGTAAGGTGTCGGAGGATTTTGAAGTCCAAAGTGGAGTACGTCAAGGGTGCATACTGACACCACTATTGTTCTTGGTGGTTACCAGCGATGTACTCCGTGCCGCATTGACGGAAGCTAATTATAGAATTCGTTGGACGATGACATCTTACCTTAAACACTTAGATTACGCTGATGATGTTTGTGTACTTTCACATCGGATAATGGATCTTCATTTGATGGCCCAAAATCTAGAAGCTGAGGCAAACAAAGTGGGGCTAAGAATAAACACAGCCAAAACAAAAGCCCTGAGCACTTCTTCTAACAACCGCGCTCAACTTTACATTGCCGGACAGGAAGTCGAGAAAGTTGATAACTTTCTTTATTTAGGAAGTGTCGTCTCGGCTAATCTCGGTGGCACCGAACTGGATGTGTGCAGCAGAATCGGGAAGGCTAAAGCTGCATTCGGAATGCGGTCCAAAATCTGGAGAAGCAATGTTATTAGCTTAAGAACCAAGCTCCGCTCCAACGTAGAATCAGTGCTGCTTTATGGGTACAGTACCTGGAAGGTGGACACCATTAACACATGCAAGCTGCAATTCTTCGTAAACAAATGCTTAAGAATCATCTTGAGGATTTTTTGGCCGAACCGCATCTCCAACGAACAACTTTATCTGAGAACGGGCCACGAACCTATAAGCATTACTATACGAAGAAGAAAGTGGCAATGGATTGAACACACCCTACGGCGCGAAAACAACTCCATTGCGAAATACGCCATGCAGTGGAATCCGCTCAGCCAGGCAGTCAGAATAGCAGGGACGCCCTAGGCAAACGTGGCGCAGAACAGTTGAGGAGGAATCGAGCTCTTTAGGAATGAGTTGGAGGCAGCTCAAACGCGTTGCAGAGCTTCGAGCAAGATGGCGCGCAGTCGTGGTTGACGCCCTATGCCCCCGAGGGGTTAAAGGATCTAAGTAAGCAAGTAAAGTAATCCTTGCGGTTTGTAGGATCGAGTTTGGAAGTAAGATAGAAATGTTCCAATCGTCCCACTGATCAACTAGCCTCCTTAGAGTCTTTAAAGCGTCGAGCATGTCTTGTGTTATATCTAATAAACGTCTGACTTCGCCGATGGTTTCTCCTTTCGATACTGGGAGCGTGGTGAACTTTCTTATGTAAGTCATGACGATGATTCGCTCGTTCTCGTAGCGACTCTTCAACAATATCCACGCGACGTCATAGTTGGCTTCTTCAAGGGCAATGTTCTTTAATAGAAGTGCCGCCTCATCTGTGAGATGCCCCTTTAGATGGGACAACTTGTCCACCTTTGAAATTGGTGCCGTATGAACAATGCTCGTGAACAAGTCACGAAATGACATCCACGACAAATAATCCCCCGAAAACACAGGAAGGTCGATTTTTGGTAGCTGAAAGGACAAGACTTGCTGAGGTTTTGTGGAGTCGTTGCTCGGTGAAGTCTATTCTACCACCATCATCAAGCTGATCTGTTAAGTATCCCAAAGTTTCACAAAAGACATTTTCTATTTCTGTATACTTATCTTTTACGAAATAATCTTCCTTCTGGTCACCTTTTATCGTGTATTTGTTGGAATTTAAGCCAGTATCCTTTAAGGGGATCAATTCGCGTTTTGATATACCCTGTTGTACGAGTTGCTTTGCCGACTTTATTGAAGTTAACCCGAAAATTATTTATTAAACTCATTGCGCTGTTTTGTTTTTTCCATAACTCTTCCATGGCAAAATTAGCTGATTTTTGTAACCCGTAATTAGACTGTAGACGATGCGAGGGTATGATAGCACCGCAAAGTAAACCGCTAATATAAGACGACTCTAGTGAAAGCACTGTCCACTAACACAAGCTTAAGTTCAGTATATAGGTATTGCGTGATTTCGCTCATAGAAATCCAATAATATATGTACCGGTGTACCTGCGTTAATGTATATTGCACGAAATGGACTTTACACCAAAGTTTGTGAAAAATCCACGTTATTTAATAAATCCAATTAAATTGTTTTAGAATTTCCCGAATGAAAGGTCAGTACATTGTTCTATCCGGGTCGAAGGACCAGAAAATGTGGATTAAAACATGTAGTCGCGAAGGGAAAGAAAAGACCCAACTGTGACAATGATCACGCAAGACGACCTTACTCGTCGCTTGTTATAATTCAACTCACTTTATTTCATTATATTGGCGAGCTTGAAGCTCTCTAAGAACAATAGGTTAGATGCTTATGTACATGTAAAGAAGTAAATAACCAAGGCGAATAGATAATATGGTAAATTAGAATACATGTGGTGAGTATAGAATAGGGTATGATATGATACACGGACTGTGATTCCATAGTTGCGACCAGCAATTGATTCCCTGGATGGGACGATGGTGACTCCTATGGAAGGCGAGCAGTGGAGGAGGCATCTGCGCTGATCCTGAATGTCAATATCTCCGCAGAGGATTGGGTGGGTACCATGCAGTGGCGTAACCGGATGCTATACGACGTAATTTCCACGTTGAAGGCAACTGAGATGACTTTGGAAAAGAACGCAGCTACAGAAGGGCTATCTTGTTATAGGGCATCGGCTGTTCCTAAATGTGGGCAATGCCGAGAGTTGTCCTCAAGGCGAATTTTGAAAATATGCCACGACAACGTGGGACACCTTGGTGACGAGAAGACACTGGAGAGGATAAGGCAGTCGTTTTGGTTCCCAAAGATGAAGGAGCCACATCAAGTCGTGCGTTGAGTGCGCTTACGAAAAGAGGAGAGGGGGCAAGTCTAAGTGCAAACTGCACAGCATATAACGCGTTCCTCTCCCCTTCGACACGGTACACTTGGATCACCTTGGCGAACCCCACAGGCGGATCAGTAGAAATGCGGTGAAGTGGGAGGGTTGTGATCCCTTGTTTGCGGATCATCCTCTTGTACAACCCATGCCCGCGTGGCAACGACACTGCGACCTGAAAGATCTATTGTGTCGGAGGGTTGGAGTTAACCTAACAGACGTACTACCTCCCTTATGAAAGTGAGTATGTCTCTAGTAGTGGAGCATTTCAGTTCCACTGATGTGAGTATCTCCTTGTGGAAAATACGTTTCCTTAACAAGTTTAGTGCCGGGCATTCACAAAGTGTTCGGATGTTTCATCCTCCTCTAGGCATAGCCGACAGTCCTTCTCTTGGCACAGGTTCAACTTGTTAAGGTGGTATCTTAGGCCGCAATGGCCAGTTAGAAAGCTCACTAGCTTCCTAATGCTTTCCCTATCTAAGTTAAAGATTTCCTTATAGGAATAAGGCTTGATTAAGCGTTTGGATTGTCTTAAACCGGGCCCATTAGTCCAGTGATCTAGACGAAGTTTGTTCTCCCATTCGTTAATCAACGCTGTAGCTGTTGTCCAATTGACGCTACAATAAGGTTCGGGACCTATAAACGCAGATTCTGAGCCGGCCCTAGCAAGCTCATCTGCAGATTCGTTGCCCACAATTCTCTGGTGTCCAGGGACCCAACCGAGCATTACTCTGTTGTGTTTGACAAGGTTTTGTAATGCATCGTAGCAGCATTTTACAGTTACGGAGTCCATTTGGTTGGACGATAATGCCCTAAGTGCTGCTTGGCTATCTGAAAATATGTGAATTCTAGCGCCCTTGATTCCCTTACGGAGATTGTACCTGGCGCAGATCTCAATGGCATGGATTTCGGCCTGAAACACAGTGGAAGTCGTACCCATAGATACCAAAATTTTTGTGTTGGGTCCAAAGACCCCGGCTCCAACTACAGAATCCATTTTCGATCCGTCGGTGAACCAGACGAGACTTTTGGGGTCCAGTGTTGGAACACCATTGGACCAATTTTCGCGGTCCAATATTTCTACCTCGAATAACCTTCCGAAGCAATGTTGCCTGACCATAATATCCGGTATAGTACAAAACATGTCTCTTTTAGGGATCGAGTTGAGTATCTTTAGATGCCCCACTAGGTCACCTGGTTTATACTCATAATCTAGCTGCAGCTTGATGGCATATCTAGCAGCCATCTTCCTAATGAAGATTGGTAAGGGTGTTAGCCCGACAATAGCTTCAAGAGATGTAGTGGGGCAGGTGGGCATCGCACCTGTAATGCCGAGACAGGCAGTTCTTTGCAACTTCTGCAACTTGTTTGCCGTTGTCTGCTGGAGGGTTTTTGGCCACCACACGATAGCCGCATATGTGATAATGGGTCTTACCATCATTATGTACAACCAATGTATCATTTTAGGAGAGAGACCCCCGTATAGGCGTTTACTAGCATGTTCTGTGGCGGACTTGATATGTGAATTCCAGTTAAGTCATTTGTCAAGAATTACACCAAGGTATTTGACCTCGCTGGAATAAACTATTGTGGTGCCTTTGATTGTGATGGGTTCAAGGTTGACCTGTGTCTTCCTTGTAAAATGCACCAGAACGGTTATACTAGGATTGATGGATAGTCCTTCTTTGTTACACCATTCTACAACTTGTAAGAGTGCACTTTGCATGACGTTAGAGATTGTCGTGCCGTGTTTGCCACTAATACAAACCGCCAAGTCATCAGCATAACCGACGGTGGTGTAGCCTGATCTGTGAAGATCTACTAACAGGTTGTCGATGACTATTGTCCTCCTTGAGGACAGCCTTTCGCTGCCGTTACAGACACCGACACTCCCCCGGAGGAGGAGGTAATGAATCGGCTTACCAGCATGGTCCTAATCGGATCATAGCCTCGCTCATAAAAGGAAGAAGAAGAAGATCACTTGGATCACCTTGGACCATTTACAAAGGGGAAAGGCGGAACCAGATACGTTCTGGCCCTGGTCGACAACTTCACCAAGTACACCACACCATGAGCCGTAAAAACCACCAACAGTAAAGGGGTTCTTAGTGTGCCGAACGAAGTGGCCAGCTATTTTGGATTAACCCGAAGAATCGTCACTGACCGAGGAACCGCCTTCACATCGCAGATGCTTGAGCAGTTCTGTGAGAAGAATGGGATCGAATCCCAAAACCATCCCATGGATGTACACGGCTATAGCAAGGCCTATACTGACTGACGGTAGCTTTGCATGGTGGTAAGCCACCAACCATCACAAAATTACAAAGACTAGCGTGCATTGGTACTATCAGAGCAATGAGAACAACACCAAAAGTAGAACTCAAGGCCATTCTCAACCTGCTTCCGCTAGACATCTTTGTTTAAGCATCGGTAGCTGTTAGTGGCCGAAGATCAAGCCAGACAGATAGCTGCAGAGATATCCAGGCAACTTCACGCGACCATTTCTAAACACCTACCCGAGCAGGGAAGAATGGAAAAGCGATAGAGCATCCACCGTTGGCGCAGGCATTTCTCTAAACCACTAGGAATTTCCATGTCAGTTTGGCTTCCAAACTACAGCAGAGGTCTTAGCAGCGACAATAGCAGACTGCGATGGGGGCAATACCAGAGAAGGATATCACCCTTTTCATCCACAGCCAGGAAGCAATAAAAGCAAGCATCTGCTAAGGAATCACCTTTGTGCCTACCTCCTATCAGAAACGGATTTACCTTCGCTGGATCCACTCAAGATACTCTGGTTTGCTGTAGCAGCTTGACTGGAGGAAGTGCTCTAGACCGAGTATATCATCGGCTAGAAGCTTAGTAAGGGGGGCACAATAGATCTTTTATAGGTCGCAGTGCACTTGCACCTCTCAACAATATACATCATCATCATACATCAAGCATCTGCTACAGAAAGAGAAGAGCCCAAGGTGCTTGGAACACAGCACAAGGTTAGACTCTACTGGGTCCCTGGACATGAGGTCATACCAGGAAACAGCAAAGCCGACAAACTGACAAGGGGAGACTCGACACTAAACTCAGATCATTCCGACCCTTAGTGTACATCCCGTCTTGCACAACTTAAACTCGAAGCCGGGAGGCGAACAACAGATGGACCTCTCTAGATACTTGTATCACCACAAGGAAGCTATGGCCTGTACTCGACAAAGTAAAGCTCATGCGGAGGGGTACAAAAAATTCCTCTCTACTCTTATAGGAGACATTACGGGGACAGACGAAGACCTTTGCAGGGGCTGTGGTGACAAGGAGGTTCAGGAAGACACAACCAACTTTCTTTGCCACTGTACAGGCCTCCTCAGCCATCTAAGAAACAAGTTCCTCGGGCAATACCTCATTCAGATGACTGAATGGCTTGTTGTCTACTGAAATGCAACCCTGCACCCTAGAGTACCATCGCCTTCCTCATTGACAACCAGGCTTTTGCCAAAACTAATGGAACAGTGCAGACAGGTCTTTGAATCCACGCCAGATGGACGGCGCAGTAGAGAACGACCTCGCGCTAGGTGATGCAAACAAGTGGATGGGTACCCCAACCAACTTGGCATGCGCAACTGTAGATAGTTGGCTCGCAACCGGACTGACTGGAGAGGTTTGTTGGTTGAGGCTCAGGTCCACCCCAGACTGTAGCGCACCCTAAGTAAGAGCGTGCTTACTGGAGCGTGAGAGAACAGAGTCCAGCAAGACTAACACGAATCCAAAGTCAGAACACCCTCTGCGATGAAATGCCAACAAGGCGGTACCGCTGGGAGAAGGGAGAAATGGTTAGTGGATGTACAAATCCCCGTCTTTTGAAGATTACCACCTCCCAGCGGTATAACAAGTAAAACAAGAAAAAACTAAACCAAAGCATAGCACCCTGGACACGGACTTTGGAGTAAAGCAACCTAAGCGGGTAGCTATTGTACCGAACCAGATAGTTGGACTACATATCTACGAAACGCATTTGTATGCAGTGGTACTTACCCTATTGATAGCTGTATCCAGATTGTTCATGTGGCGACTGGAATGTACAACGCACTGTGTTTCCTTGACTTTCGTCATCGTTTTCAATCTTTGTACAGACGCTGAGGCTTACATTAACTTCATACGATCGTCTGTCTAAAATGAAAAAAAAGATACAGATGGTGGTCAACAGGGGATGATAGTTCTCATCTAGCTTAGGCCTAGCCACTCCTACTCTTCAGCTTTACGTTCGTGACCGCTGGGTCAGAGATTGGGTAACCAATCGCTTTGGAAGCTCTTGGGCGCAACAGACGACGACTTGTTCCAGACGACAGCGGACGAGTTGATGGTGGCCGTCTACAGCAGCTCATGAAACTGCTTCGACATATTCGGATCACAGGTCGGTAAGGAATCTCCAAGTTTAGTCAGATGGCGAAGGAGGCCTTAATGGGATAACGGCAGCGCTCATACTCCCGTAGTGGACTACTGACACCGGTATACCCGGCCGGTTGTGCTGTCGGGCTAACTTCCCTAAAATGACTCTAGTTACGAAGCAACCAACAGCCTCGGACACGGATGATTTTACTGCTGACGACCCTGGCAAACAGAATAAGGACAACGCCATTCCGGTCTGCACGTGTAACATTAGGTCCGTCTACAAACTACGTGCAGCCGAACAACTTGCGGAGGCTCTAGTCTGCTACAAAGCAGATATCACCGCCATCTAAGAAGTGCGATAGAATGGGCCGGGCAAAGGGAGTATGATGACATCTACTACGGCGATTGGTACGCACAACAAGGACAGCGACTATGCGGGTGGTTGCGAGAAGTTAGGCCCTGCCAGTTAAAGAGTTGTTGCGCCACTGTGCTGGTGCATTGGCGCAACGGATACACGCGCCGGGAGTAAATTGATGACATAGCAGACTGGACGGCGCGCGGGAAGAATTGAGAGAACGCGGCCTAGAAGTTGGTGTGGTCAAGGAAGAGCTGGTAGTGCGTCTCCTGACATTCGAGGAAATGAGGGAGATACAGGGCGACAGTGCTTCGCACGTTACCACGTTGCCGAAGAAACTGCAGGTAGGTGGCTGTAGCGACTTCGATGGCATCGACCGAGGTGAATTCAGTGCTAGAGAGAATGACAACAACGATGGGGCTGTGCTGAAGAGAAATCTGCAGCGGGGGTTACAAATTGGCAAATGGCGAGGAAGTGAAAGACGAAGGCAGATTGATCGGCGGAGCGGTTGGTGGGCTGCACAAAAAGCAGCCAGAAGCGTACGAGTCAGTGGCAAACGAGGCGGCAACGACAGCGAGGTCGAGGAGCTGCGAAAGTAGTTGCGAGCTTTGAGGCAGATGCTCGAGGAATCGGTGCGGGGGAACAAGTGTGCCAACATCCCTGGGGCTGATATGCAGGGTGACGGATTGCACACGTGTTTGGATGCTGCCAGTGATCACGCGAGTGGGGGCGCTGGTGGAGTGCACCGAAGTGGCAGGAACTGCGACAACAAAGTGCACATGGGTGCTGGTGAGCCTCCTACTGGCAGACGAGATAACGGAACGCATCAGTATGCTGACTATAGTGATGCGCGATATATTGGAGGAGATTATAACGGCAGGTCTAAGCAAACAGGGGGGCAGATAGCGAGGAGGATCATAACCGATCGAGGAACGGCATTCACATCACGATCTTTCAACCAGTTTTGCTAAGAGAATGGGGTCCAACATATTCAGATGGCGGTGAAGATGCCCAGACCCAATGGGCAGGTAGAAAGGTGCAACCGCACCATCTTGGCGTCACTCAAATGCATGCATGGGCCAGGAAGAGGAGAAGACTGGGCAAGCCATTTACGCGATATTCAGTGGGGACTGAATAGTGCCCCCCATTGTACAACATGAGCGAGCCTACATGACCTTCTCTTCACCTATACTCCGAGACGCATCCTGGGGGACAAGCTGCTGTTGGAATGGGAGGAGCGAGCGTTAACAGATTCCAAAGAGACGGGGCAACGACGCGGCGACGCACTGTAAAACATCAGCCAAGCCCAACATCGACAGAAGACTGGGTTCGATGCCAGGCATCGGCAACCTACTCAGTATGCCGTGGGTGATCTCGTACCGCTCGAGAACGACTCTGGTTCCACCGGCGATTCTCGAAAATTGGAGCCAGAGTACAAAGGGCCATATATCATTTCCAATGTCCTCACGAGCGATCGCTATGTGCTGGAAGACATACCTGACATGCAGCGGACCCAGCTTAAACTAAACACCGTGATGGCAGCTGATCGCTTAAAGCGCTGGTGCGAACTTCCGGATGAGGGAGTCTCTGGGGGCGAGTGCGACTACGGAGACGACGAAGACGGTAACCTCGAGGGCGAGGTTAAGGAATAGGATGGCCGAGATGTAACAAAAAGTCGTAATGTGTTTAACAAAAAGAGGCCCTGCATCGCAGCCGCACCGCACGGACACCGCAGTCGCACCGCAGGGACACCGCAGCTGCACTGCAGCCGCACCGCATGACCACTTCAGCTGCACAGCGGCCGCACCGCAAGGACACCGCAGGGACGCCGCAGGGGCACCGCAGGGACACCGCAGGGCCACAGCAGCCGCACCGCTGCCACACAGCAGCCGCGCCGCACGGACACCGCAGCCGCACCGCAGACGCACCGCAAGGACACCGCAGCCGCATCGCAGGAACACTGCAGCTGCACCGCAGGGACACCTCAGCCGCACCGCAGCTGCACCGCAGGGACACCGCAGCCACACCGCAGATGCACCGCAGGGACACCGCAGCCACACCGAAGACGCACCGCAGCTGCACCGCAGAGGCACCGCAGGGACACTGCAGCCGCACCGCAGGACCACCTCAGCTGCACAGCGGCCGCACCGCAGGGCCACTGCAGCCGCACCGCAAGGACACCGCAGGGACGCCGCAGGGGTACCGCAGGGACACCGCAGGGCCACAGCAGCCGCACCGCTGCCACACAGCAGCCGCGCCGCAGGGACACCGCAGCTGCACCGCAGACGCACCGCAAGGACACCGCAGCCGCATCGCAGGAACACCGCAGCTGCACCGCAGGGACACCTCAGCCGCATCGCAGCTGCACCGCAGGGACACCGCAGCCACACCGCACACGCAGCGCAGGGACACCGCAGCCACACCGAAGACGCACCGCAGCTGCACCGCAGACGCACCGCAAGGACACCGCAGCCGCACCGCAGCTGCACCGCAGGGACACTGCAGCCGCACCGCAGCTGCACCGCAGGGACACCGCAGCTGCACCGCAGGGACACCGCAGCCACACCGTAGTCACACCGCAGCCGCACCGCAGCCGCCGCACAGCAGGAACACCGCAGCTGCACCGCAGGTGCTCCGCAGCCGCACCGCAGGGACACCGCAACCGCACCGCAGGAACAACGCAGCCGCATTGCAGGAACACCTCAACCGCACCGCAGGGACACCGCAGCCACACCACAGCCGCATCGCAGGCACACCGCAGATGCACTGCAGCCGCACCGCAGCCACACCGCAGCCGCACCGCAGCCACACTGCAGCCGCACCGCAGACACACCGCAGCCGCACCTCAGGCACCGCAGGAACACCTCAGCCGCACCGCAGGGACACCGCAGCTGCACCTCTGCTACACCGCAGCCGCACCGCTTGAACACCGCAGCTGCACCGCAGGGATACCGCAGCCGCACCGCAGCCACACCGCAGCCGCACCGCAGGCACACCGCAGCCGCACCGCAACCACACCGCAGCCGCACCTCAGGCAAACCGCAGCCACAGCGCAGGCACACCGCAGCCGCACCGCAGGGACACCGCAAGAGCACCGCAACCGCACCGCAACCGCACCGCAACCGCACCGCAACCGCACCGCAACCGCACCGCAACCGCACCGCAGGAACACCGCAGCTGCACCGCAGGGACACCGCAGCCACACCATAGTCACACCGCAGCCGCACCGCAGGCACACCGCAGCTGCACTGCAGCCGCACCGCAGGGACACCGCAGCCGAACCGCAGCCGCACCGCAGGGACACAGCAACGGCACCGCAGCCACACCGCAGGCGCCACGCAGGCACACTGCACCGCAGGGACACCGCAGCCGCACCGCAGGGGCACCGCAACCGCACCACAGCCGCACCGCAGGAACACCGCAGCTGCACCGCAGGGACACCGCAGCCGCACCGCAGGAACACCTCAGCCGCACCGCAGGGACACCGCAGGTGCTCCGCAGCCGCACCGCAGGGACACCGCAACCGCACCGCAGGAACAACGCAGCCGCATTGCAGGAACACCTCAACCGCACCGCAGGGACACCGCAGCCACACCACAGCCGCATCGCAGGCACACCGCAGATGCACTGCAGCCGCACCGAAGCCACATCGCCGCCACACTGCAGCCGCACCGCAGGCACACCGCAGCCGCACCTCAGGCACACCGCAACTGCACTGCAGCCGCACCGCAACCACACCGCAGGGACACCGCAACCGCACCGCAGCCGCACCGCAGGAACACCGCAGCTGCACTGCAGGGACACTGCAGCTGCACCGCAGGAACACCTCAGCCGCACCGCAGGGACACCGCAGCTGCACCGCTGCTACACCGCAGCCGCACCGCTTGAACACCGCAGCTGCACCGCAGGGATACCGCAGCTGCACCGCAGCCACACCGCAGCAGCACCGCAGGCACACCGCAGGCACACCGCAGCCGCACCGCAGCCACACCGCAGCCGCACCTCAGGCACACCGCAGCCACACCGCAGGCACACCGCAGCCGCACCGCAGCTACACCTCAGCCGCACCGCAGCCGCACCGCAGCCACACCACAGCCGCACCGCAGCCACACCGCAGCCGCACCGCAGAAACACCGCAGCCACCCCGCCGGCACACCGCAGCCGCACCGCAGCCACGCCTCAGCCGCACCGCAGCCGCACCGCAGCCGCACCGCAAGGGCACCGCAAGGGCACCGCAAGGGCACCGCAAGGGCACCGCAGCCACACCGCACCTGCACCGCAGCCGCACCGTAGGGCCACCGCAGCCGCACCGCAAGGACACCGCAGCTGCACCGCAGGAACACCTCAGCCGCACCGCAGGGACACCGCAACGGCACCGCAGCCGCACCGCAAGGAAACCGCAACGGCACCGCAGCCACACCGCAGCCGCACCGCAGGGACACCGCAACGGCAGTGCAGCCACACCGCAGCCACACCGCAGGAACACCGCAGCTGCACCGCAGGGACACTGCAGCCGCACCGCAGCTGCACCGCAGGGACACCGCAGCCACACGGTAGTCACACCGCAGCCGCACCGCAGGCACACCGCATATGCACCGCAGGGACACAGGAACGGCACCGCAGCCACACCGCAGGCGCAACGAAGGCACACCGCACCGCAGGGACACCGCACCCGCACCACAGGGGCACCGCAGGGACACCGCAGCCACACCGCAGGGACACCGCAACCGCACCGCAGCCGCACCGCAGGAACACCGCAGCTGCACCGCAGGGACACCGCAGCTGCACTGCAGCCGCACCGCAAGGACACTGCAGCCGCACCGCAGGGACGCCGCAGCAGCACCGCAGGAACACCGCAACCGCACCGCAGCCGCACCGCAGGAACACCGCAGCTGCACCGCAGGGACACCGCAGCCGCACCGCAGGAACACCTCAGCCGCACCGCAGGGACACCGCAGGTGCTCCGCAGCCGCACCGCAGGGACACCGCAACCGCACCGCAGCCGCACCGCAGGAACAACGCAGCTGCATTGCAGGAACACCTCAACCGCACCGCAGGGACACCGCAGCCACACCACAGCCGCACCGCAGGCACACCGCAGATGCACTGCAGCCGCACCGCAGCCACACCGCAGCCGCACCGCAGCCGCACCGCAGCCACACTGCAGCCGCACCGCAGGCACACCGCAACTGCACTGCAGCCGCACCGCAGCCGCACCGCAGGGACACCGCAACCGCACCGCAGCCGCACAGCAGGCGCGCCGCAGGAACACCGCAGCTGCACCGCAGGAACACCTCAGCCGCACCGCAGGGACACCGCAGCTGCACCGCTGCTACACCACAGCCGCACCGCTTGAACACCGCAGCTGCACCGCAGGGATACCGCAGCCGCACCGCAGCCACACCGCAGCCGCACCGCAGGCACACCGCAGGCACACCGCAGCCGCACCGCAAACACACCGCAGCCGCACCTCAGGCACACCGCAGCCACATCGCAGCCACACCGC
Organism: Brachypalpus laphriformis; assembly: GCA_945910035.1. Classification (NCBI taxonomy): domain Eukaryota; kingdom Metazoa; phylum Arthropoda; class Insecta; order Diptera; family Syrphidae; genus Brachypalpus; species Brachypalpus laphriformis. The sequence continues at coordinate 161,162,698 of OX246754.1, read as the reverse complement.
AGCCGCACCGCAGCCACACCTCAGCCGCACCGCAGCCACACCGCAGCCGCACCGCAGAAACACCGCAGCCACCCCGCCGGCACACCGCAGCCGCACCGCAGCCACACCGCAGCCACACCTCAGCCGCACCGCAGCCGCACCGCAGCCACACCGCAGCTGCACCGCAGGGACACCGCAACGGCACCGCGGCCACACCGCGGCCACACCGCAGCCGCACCGCAGGCACACCGCAGCCGCACCGCAGCTGCACCGCAGGAACAGCGCAGCGGCACCGCAGCCACACCGCAGCCGCACCGCAGGGACACCACAGCTCCACCGCAGGAACACCTCAGCCGCGCCGCAGCCACACCGCAGGGACACAGCAACGGCACCGCAGCCGCACCGCAGCCACACCGCAGCCGCACCGCATCCCCACCGCAGGAACACCGCTGCGGCGCAGCTGCGGTGCGGCTGCGGTGTGGCTGCGGTACGGCTGCGGTGTGGCTGCGGTGCGGCTGCGGTGCGGCTGCGGTGCCGTTGCTGTGTCCCTGCGGTGTGGCTGCGGTGCGGTGCGGCTGAGGTGTTCCTGCGGTGAAGCTGCGGTGAAGCTGCGGTGTCCCTGCGGTGCGGCTGCGGTGTTCGTGTGGTGTGGCTGCGGTGTGCCTGCGGTTCGGCTGCGGTGTGGCTGCGGTGCGGCTGCGGTGTGGCTGCGGTGTGGCTGCGGTGCCGTTGCGGTGTCCCTGCGGTGTCCCTGCGGTGTCCCTGCGGTGTCCCTGCGGTGCAGCTGCGGTGCGGCTGCGGTGTGCCTGCGGTGCTGCTGCGGTGTCCCTGCGGTGCGGCTGCAGTGTCCTTGCGGTGCGGCCGCAGCTGCACCTCTGCTACACCGCAGCCGCACCGCTTGAACACCGCAGCTGCACCGCAGGGATACCGCAGCCGCACCGCAGCCACACCGCAGCCGCACCGCAGGCACACCGCAGCCGCACCGCAACCACACCGCAGCCGCACCTCAGGCAAACCGCAGCCACAGCGCAGGCACACCGCAGCCGCACCGCAGGGACACCGCAAGAGCACCGCAACCGCACCGCAACCGCACCGCAACCGCACCGCAACCGCACCGCAGCCGCACCGCAGGAACACCGCAGCTGCACCGCAGGGACACCGCAGCCACACCATAGTCACACCGCAGCCGCACCGCAGGCACACCGCAGCTGCACTGCAGCCGCACCGCAGGGACACCGCAGCCGAACCGCAGGCCCACCGCAGCTGCACCACAGCCGCACCGCAGGGACACAGCAACGGCACCGCAGCCACACCGCAGGCGCCACGCAGGCACACTGCACCGCAGGGACACCGCAGCCGCACCGCAGGGGCACCGCAACCGCACCACAGCCGCACCGCAGGAACACCGCAGCTGCACCGCAGGGACACCGCAGCCGCACCGCAGGAACACCTCAGCCGCACCGCAGGGACACCGCAGGTGCTCCGCAGCCGCACCGCAGGGACACCGCAACCGCACCGCAGGAACAACGCAGCCGCATTGCAGGAACACCTCAACCGCACCGCAGGGACACCGCAGCCACACCACAGCCGCATCGCAGGCACACCGCAGATGCACTGCAGCCGCACCGAAGCCACATCGCCGCCACACTGCAGCCGCACCGCAGGCACACCGCAGACGCACCTCAGGCACACCGCAACTGCACTGCAGCCGCACCGCAACCACACCGCAGGGACACCGCAACCGCACCGCAGCCGCACCGCAGGAACACCGCAGCTGCACTGCAGGGACACTGCAGCTGCACCGCAGGAACACCTCAGCCGCACCGCAGGGACACCGCAGCTGCACCGCTGCTACACCGCAGCCGCACCGCTTGAACACCGCAGCTGCACCGCAGGGATACCGCAGCTGCACCGCAGCCACACCGCAGCAGCACCGCAGGCACACCGCAGGCACACCGCAGCCGCACCGCAGCCACACCGCAGCCGCACCTCAGGCACACCGCAGCCACACCGCAGGCACACCGCAGCCGCACCGCAGCTACACCTCAGCCGCACCGCAGCCGCACCGCAGCCACACCACAGCCGCACCGCAGCCACACCGCAGCCGCACCGCAGAAACACCGCAGCCACCCCGCCGGCACACCGCAGCCGCACCGCAGCCACGCCTCAGCCGCACCGCAGCCGCACCGCAGCCGCACCGCAAGGGCACCGCAAGGGCACCGCAAGGGCACCGCAGCCACACCGCACCTGCACCGCAGCCGCACCGTAGGGCCACCGCAGCCGCACCGCAAGGACACCGCAGCTGCACCGCAGGAACACCTCAGCCGCACCGCAGGGACACCGCAACGGCACCGCAGCCGCACCGCAAGGAAACCGCAACGGCACCGCAGCCACACCGCAGCCGCACCGCAGGGACACCGCAACGGCAGTGCAGCCACACCGCAGCCACACCGCAGGAACACCGCAGCTGCACCGCAGGGACACTGCAGCCGCACCGCAGCTGCACCGCAGGGACACCGCAGCCACACGGTAGTCACACCGCAGCCGCACCGCAGGCACACCGCATATGCACCGCAGGGACACAGGAACGGCACCGCAGCCACACCGCAGGCGCAACGAAGGCACACCGCACCGCAGGGACACCGCACCCGCACCACAGGGGCACCGCAGGGACACCGCAGCCACACCGCAGGGACACCGCAACCGCACCGCAGCCGCACCGCAGGAACACCGCAGCTGCACCGCAGGGACACCGCAGCTGCACTGCAGCCGCACCGCAAGGACACTGCAGCCGCACCGCAGGGACGCCGCAGCAGCACCGCAGGAACACCGCAACCGCACCGCAGCCGCACCGCAGGAACACCGCAGCTGCACCGCAGGGACACCGCAGCCGCACCGCAGGAACACCTCAGCCGCACCGCAGGGACACCGCAGGTGCTCCGCAGCCGCACCGCAGGGACACCGCAACCGCACCGCAGCCGCACCGCAGGAACAACGCAGCTGCATTGCAGGAACACCTCAACCGCACCGCAGGGACACCGCAGCCACACCACAGCCGCACCGCAGGCACACCGCAGATGCACTGCAGCCGCACCGCAGCCACACCGCAGCCGCACCGCAGCCGCACCGCAGCCACACTGCAGCCGCACCGCAGGCACACCGCAACTGCACTGCAGCCGCACCGCAGCCGCACCGCAGGGACACCGCAACCGCACCGCAGCCGCACAGCAGGCGCGCCGCAGGAACACCGCAGCTGCACCGCAGGAACACCTCAGCCGCACCGCAGGGACACCGCAGCTGCACCGCTGCTACACCACAGCCGCACCGCTTGAACACCGCAGCTGCACCGCAGGGATACCGCAGCCGCACCGCAGCCACACCGCAGCCGCACCGCAGGCACACCGCAGGCACACCGCAGCCGCACCGCAAACACACCGCAGCCGCACCTCAGGCACACCGCAGCCACATCGCAGCCACACCGCAGCCGCACCGCAGCCACACCTCAGCCGCACCGCAGCCACACCGCAGCCGCACCGCAGAAACACCGCAGCCACCCCGCCGGCACACCGCAGCCGCACCGCAGCCACACCGCAGCCACACCTCAGCCGCACCGCAGCCGCACCGCAGCCACACCGCAGCTGCACCGCAGGGACACCGCAACGGCACCGCGGCCACACCGCGGCCACACCGCAGCCGCACCGCAGGCACACCGCAGCCGCACCGCAGCTGCACCGCAGGAACAGCGCAGCGGCACCGCAGCCACACCGCAGCCGCACCGCAGGGACACCACAGCTCCACCGCAGGAACACCTCAGCCGCGCCGCAGCCACACCGCAGGGACACAGCAACGGCACCGCAGCCGCACCGCAGCCACACCGCAGCCGCACCGCATCCCCACCGCAGGAACACCGCTGCGGCGCAGCTGCGGTGCGGCTGCGGTGTGGCTGCGGTACGGCTGCGGTGTGGCTGCGGTGCGGCTGCGGTGCGGCTGCGGTGCCGTTGCTGTGTCCCTGCGGTGTGGCTGCGGTGCGGTGCGGCTGAGGTGTTCCTGCGGTGAAGCTGCGGTGAAGCTGCGGTGTCCCTGCGGTGCGGCTGCGGTGTTCGTGTGGTGTGGCTGCGGTGTGCCTGCGGTTCGGCTGCGGTGTGGCTGCGGTGCGGCTGCGGTGTGGCTGCGGTGTGGCTGCGGTGCCGTTGCGGTGTCCCTGCGGTGTCCCTGCGGTGTCCCTGCGGTGTCCCTGCGGTGCAGCTGCGGTGCGGCTGCGGTGTGCCTGCGGTGCTGCTGCGGTGTCCCTGCGGTGCGGCTGCAGTGTCCTTGCGGTGCGGCCGCAGCTGCACCTCTGCTACACCGCAGCCGCACCGCTTGAACACCGCAGCTGCACCGCAGGGATACCGCAGCCGCACCGCAGCCACACCGCAGCCGCACCGCAGGCACACCGCAGCCGCACCGCAACCACACCGCAGCCGCACCTCAGGCAAACCGCAGCCACAGCGCAGGCACACCGCAGCCGCACCGCAGGGACACCGCAAGAGCACCGCAACCGCACCGCAACCGCACCGCAACCGCACCGCAACCGCACCGCAGCCGCACCGCAGGAACACCGCAGCTGCACCGCAGGGACACCGCAGCCACACCATAGTCACACCGCAGCCGCACCGCAGGCACACCGCAGCTGCACTGCAGCCGCACCGCAGGGACACCGCAGCCGAACCGCAGGCCCACCGCAGCTGCACCACAGCCGCACCGCAGGGACACAGCAACGGCACCGCAGCCACACCGCAGGCGCCACGCAGGCACACTGCACCGCAGGGACACCGCAGCCGCACCGCAGGGGCACCGCAACCGCACCACAGCCGCACCGCAGGAACACCGCAGCTGCACCGCAGGGACACCGCAGCCGCACCGCAGGAACACCTCAGCCGCACCGCAGGGACACCGCAGGTGCTCCGCAGCCGCACCGCAGGGACACCGCAACCGCACCGCAGGAACAACGCAGCCGCATTGCAGGAACACCTCAACCGCACCGCAGGGACACCGCAGCCACACCACAGCCGCATCGCAGGCACACCGCAGATGCACTGCAGCCGCACCGAAGCCACATCGCCGCCACACTGCAGCCGCACCGCAGGCACACCGCAGACGCACCTCAGGCACACCGCAACTGCACTGCAGCCGCACCGCAACCACACCGCAGGGACACCGCAACCGCACCGCAGCCGCACCGCAGGAACACCGCAGCTGCACTGCAGGGACACTGCAGCTGCACCGCAGGAACACCTCAGCCGCACCGCAGGGACACCGCAGCTGCACCGCTGCTACACCGCAGCCGCACCGCTTGAACACCGCAGCTGCACCGCAGGGATACCGCAGCTGCACCGCAGCCACACCGCAGCAGCACCGCAGGCACACCGCAGGCACACCGCAGCCGCACCGCAGCCACACCGCAGCCGCACCTCAGGCACACCGCAGCCACACCGCAGGCACACCGCAGCCGCACCGCAGCTACACCTCAGCCGCACCGCAGCCGCACCGCAGCCACACCACAGCCGCACCGCAGCCACACCGCAGCCGCACCGCAGAAACACCGCAGCCACCCCGCCGGCACACCGCAGCCGCACCGCAGCCACGCCTCAGCCGCACCGCAGCCGCACCGCAGCCGCACCGCAAGGGCACCGCAAGGGCACCGCAAGGGCACCGCAGCCACACCGCACCTGCACCGCAGCCGCACCGTAGGGCCACCGCAGCCGCACCGCAAGGACACCGCAGCTGCACCGCAGGAACACCTCAGCCGCACCGCAGGGACACCGCAACGGCACCGCAGCCGCACCGCAAGGAAACCGCAACGGCACCGCAGCCACACCGCAGCCGCACCGCAGGGACACCGCAACGGCAGTGCAGCCACACCGCAGCCACACCGCAGGAACACCGCAGCTGCACCGCAGGGACACTGCAGCCGCACCGCAGCTGCACCGCAGGGACACCGCAGCCACACGGTAGTCACACCGCAGCCGCACCGCAGGCACACCGCATATGCACCGCAGGGACACAGGAACGGCACTGCAGCCACACCGCAGGCGCAACGAAGGCACACCGCACCGCAGGGACACCGCACCCGCACCACAGGGGCACCGCAGGGACACCGCAGCCACACCGCAGGGACACCGCAACCGCACCGCAGCCGCACCGCAGGAACACCGCAGCTGCACCGCAGGGACACCGCAGCTGCACTGCAGCCGCACCGCAAGGACACTGCAGCCGCACCGCAGGGACACCGCAGCAGCACCGCAGGAACACCGCAACCGCACCGCAGCCGCACCGCAGGAACACCGCAGCTGCACCGCAGGGACACCGCAGCCGCACCGCAGGAACACCTCAGCCGCACCGCAGGGACACCGCAGGTGCTCCGCAGCCGCACCGCAGGGACACCGCAACCGCACCGCAGCCGCACCGCAGGAACAACGCAGCTGCATTGCAGGAACACCTCAACCGCACCGCAGGGACACCGCAGCCACACCACAGCCGCACCGCAGGCACACCGCAGATGCACTGCAGCCGCACCGCAGCCACACCGCAGCCGCACCGCAGCCACACTGCAGCCGCACCGCAGGCACACCGCAACTGCACTGCAGCCGCACCGCAGCCGCACCGCAGGGACACCGCAACCGCACCGCAGCCGCACAGCAGGCGCGCCGCAGGAACACCGCAGCTGCACCGCAGGGACACTGCAGCTGCACCGCAGGAACACCTCAGCCGCACCGCAGGGACACCGCAGCTGCACCGCTGCTACACCACAGCCGCACCGCTTGAACACCGCAGCTGCACCGCAGGGATACCGCAGCCGCACCGCAGCCACACCGCAGCCGCACCGCAGGCACACCGCAGGCACACCGCAGCCGCACCGCAAACACACCGCAGCCGCACCTCAGGCACACCGCAGCCACATCGCAGCCACACCGCAGCCGCACCGCAGCCACACCTCAGCCGCACCGCAGCCACATCGCAGCCGCACCGCAGAAACACCGCAGCCACCCCGCCGGCACACCGCAGCCGCACCGCAGCCACACCGCAGCCACACCTCAGCCGCACCGCAGCCGCACCGCAGCCACACCGCAGCTGCACCGCAGGGACACCGCAACGGCACCGCGGCCACACCGCGGCCACACCGCAGCCGCACCGCAGGCACACCGCAGCCGCACCGCAGCTGCACCGCAGGAACACCGCAGCGGCACCGCAGCCACACCGCAGCCGCACCGCAGGGACACCACAGCTCCACCGCAGGAACACCTCAGCCGCGCCGCAGCCACACCGCAGGGACACAGCAACGGCACCGCAGCCGCACCGCAGCCGCACCGCAGCCACACCGCAGCCGCACCGCAGCTGCGCCGCAGCGGTGTTCCTGCGGTGGGGATGCGGTGCGGCTGCGGTGTGGCTGCGGTACGGCTGCGGTGTGGCTGCGGTGCGGCTGCGGTGCGGCTGCGGTGCCGTTGCTGTGTCCCTGCGGTGTGGCTGCGGTGCGGTGCGGCTGAGGTGTTCCTGCGGTGAAGCTGCGGTGAAGCTGCGGTGTCCCTGCGGTGCGGCTGCGGTGTTCGTGTGGTGCGGCTGCGGTGTGCCTGCGATTCGGCTGCGGTGTGGCTGCGGTGCGGCTGCGGTGTGGCTGCGGTGTGGCTGCGGTGCCGTTGCGGTGTCCCTGCGGTGTCCCTGCGGTGTCCCTGCGGTGTCCCTGCGGTGTCCCTGCGGTGCAGCTGCGGTGCGGCTGCGGTGTGCCTGCGGTGCTGCTGCGGTGTCCCTGCGGTGCGGCTGCAGTGTCCTTGCGGTGCGGCTGCAGTGCAGCTGCGGTGTACCTGCGGTGTACCTGCGGTGCGGCTGCGGTGTGGCTGCGGTGGTGTTGCGGTGTCCCTGCGGTGCAGCTGCGGTGCGGCTGCGGTGTGGCTGCGGTGCGGCTGCGGTGTGGCTGCGGTGCCGTTGCGGTGTCCCTGCGGTGTACCTGCGGTGTACCTGCGGTGCGGCTGCGGTGTGCCTGCGGTGCTGCTGCGGTGTCCCTGCGGTGCGGCTGCAGTGTCCTTGCGGTGCGGCTGCAGTGCAGCTGCGGTGTACCTGCGGTGTACCTGCGGTGCGGCTGCGGTGTGGCTGCGGTGGTGTTGCGGTGTCCCTGCGGTGTGGCTGCGGTGCCGTTGCGGTGTCCCTGCGGTGTCCCTGCGGTGTCCCTGCGGTGTCCCTGCGGTGTCCCTGCGGTGCAGCTGCGGTGCGGCTGCGGTGTGCCTGCGGTGCTGCTGCGGTGTCCCTGCGGTGTACCTGCGGTGCGGCTGCGGTGTGGCTGCGGTGGTGTTGCGGTGTCCCTGCGGTGCAGCTGCGGTGCGACTGCGGTGTGGCTGCGGTGCGGCTGCGGTGTCCCTACGGTGCGGCTGCGTGCGGCTGCGTGCAGCTGCGGTGCCGTTGCGGTGTCTCTGCGGTGCGGCTGCGGAGCATTGTCCCTGCGGTGCAGCTGCGGTGTCCCTGCGGTGCAGCTGCGGTGTCCCTGCGGTGCGGCTGCAGTGTCCTTGCGGTGCGGCTGCAGTGCAGCTGCGGTGTACCTGCGGTGTACCTGCGGTGCGGCTGCGGTGTGGCTGCGGTGGTGTTGCGGTGTCCCTGCGGTGCAGCTGCGGTGCGGCTGCGGTGTGGCTGCGGTGCGGCTGCGGTGTCCCTACGATGCGGCTGCGGTGCGGCTGCGGTGTGGCTGCGGTGCCGTTGCGGTGTCCCTGCGGTGCGGCTGCTGTGCGGCTGCGGTGTGGCTGCGGTGCGGCTGCTGTGTGCCTGCGGTGCGGCTGCGGTGTGGCTGCGGTGCCGCTGCGGTGTCCCTGCGGTGCGGATGCGGTGCGGCTGCGGTGTCCCTGCGGTGCGGCTGCAGTGCAGCTGCGGTGTGTGGCTGCGGTGTCCCTGCGGTGCTTGTGCGGTATCCCTGCGGTGTGGCTGCGGTGCCGTTGCGGTGTCCCTGTGGTGCGGCTGCGGTGCAGCTGCGGTGTCTGTGGTGCCCCTGCCGTGCGGGCGCGGTGTCCCTGCAGTGCAGCTACGGTGTGGCTGCGGTGTGGCTGCGGTGTGGCAGCGGTGCCGTTGCGGTGTCCTTGCCGTGCGGCTGCGGTACTCCTGCGGTGCGGCTGCGGTGTTCCTGCGGTGTGCCTGCGGTGCGGCTGCGGTGCGCTTTTGGTGCAGCTGCGGTGCGACTGCGGTATCCCTGCGGTGCGGCTGCGGTGCGGCTGCGGTGCGGTTGCCGTGCGGCTGCGGGACGGTTGCGGTGTCCATTCGGCGCGGCTGCGGTGCAGCTGCAGGTGCGGCTGAGGTGTTCCTGCGGTGCGGCTGCGGCGCAGCTGCGGTGTCCCTGCGGTGCGACTGCATTGCAGCTGCGGTGTTCCTGCGGTGTGGCTGAGGCGTTCCTGCGGTGCGTCTGTGGTGCAGCTGCGGTGTGCTGCGGTGCCCCTGCGGTGCGTGTGCGGTGTCAGTGCCGTGCGGATGCAGTGCATTTGCGGTGCGGATGTTGTGCCGTTGCGGTGTCCCTGCAGTGCGGCTGCGGTGCGGCTGCGGTGCAGCTGCGGTGCAGCTACGGTGTGTCTGCAGTGCGGCTGCGGTGCAGCTGCGGTTCCATTGCGGTGTCCCTACGGTGTGGCTGCCGTGTCCCTGCGGTGCGGCTGCAAGTCGTCTTGAGAGAGACCTTCTACGACAGGCCTAGCACGAGTCGTAGAAGAACACCTCCAGCGCGCGGAGTCAGCCCTAGGCACAGGGTGAGCACGGAGCACCACAGGCGCAGAGACACTGAAGCTCCAAGACTACATTGGCCTACTGGCACGAAAAGGCCAAGATCGCCGGTAAGGAAGGTATACACTTCCCGGGAGGTGAGAAGAACAGAGAGCAGCAGAGCCAGAGAGCGGCTGCATGAACCTCCCACGCTACCAGACAGGAGTAAGCCCGGTAGTCTGGACGACCCACTGAGAAAAGCCCTCTGTGGAGCGGGTGCAAAGTGGTACCTGCGCTTCCTAGCCCAAGGTTTCGAACCTGAAGAGACCAGGAAGCTAACCGTGGAAAGGAAAAAGGAGGTAACTGACACTCCAGAACCACAGGGACACCTAAAAGAGGGAAGGGATAACAACAGCCCCCCGGAGAAACCTGATAGTAAGCGACACAAGGCTACCAGTAACGTCAGCTTGGCGGGCCCAATCACCGTCTCGCCGGAAAGAAGACGCAGAGTAGAGCCCGGCACCAGCTACTCGTATGCAGGCATAGTCAGAAACCTGCGAGTGGCTGTGCTGCCAAAGGAGTAAGCGGTGGCAACGCTAAGCACCGAGGAGCGAACGGCGCTTGAGGACGCCATTATCGAAGAAGTAGCCCTAGGCTGGAAGAGCAAGCTTCAGTTTGAAGGTATACACTTCAGACGGGGCTTACTACTTGTTGACTGCTACAACGATGACACAGCTCAATGGCTACTGCAAGCAGCAGCACGACTAAGTACGTGGAAGGGAGTCAAATTGACAGCGTGTTTGGGAGAAGATATCCCCGAAACGATTCCTTAAGGGCATATTGTATTGGTTGACTTTGAAAAGGCATTCGACAGACAACCACGAGATCTGATATGGTTGGCGCTAAGACATCGAGGGGTTCCAGAAACCTATGTACAGATGATCATGGACATGTACGAGGGAGCAAAGACAAGAGTTAGATGCCCCGCTGGAGTAACCGAAGAGATCTCAATCAAAGTCGGAGTGCACCAGGGAAGCGTCTTAAGTCCTTTGCTCATTATTGCAGTTCTTGAATATCTGCTTGAAGGTAAAGTGGCGGACCGCAAGGTACGTCAGTTATTCTTTGCTGACGATGGAGCCATCATAAGTAAGGAACCTACGTCCCTGCAACGAGCACTTGATGTGTGGGTGGACGTTTTGGAGGGAAGTGGGTATCGCATTAGTTCAATAAAGGCAGAGTTCTTGTGCTGCCCGTTCTCTGATCCACTCAGGCCTATTCCAGACATTTATTTGAATAGAACAGTGCTTCCCAAGTACGAAAAGTTCAAATATCTGGGATCTATGATTAATAGCAAAGCAACTTGTGATGATGACATCAATCATCGCGTAAGCGAAGGGTGGATGAAGTGGCGAGAAAATTCCGCTATCTTCTGTGAGAGAGAAATGCCACCTAAGTTGAATGGAAGGCTCTACACCGCAGTTGTGCGTCCAGCGCTCATAAACGGCTCACAATGTTGGACGATGTACAAAACGTATGAGAATAAATGACACAGACAAGCTTGATCGAATAAGAAGTTCGAAGATCCGTGGAAGCTTTCACATCAAGGAAACCATCGTACCAAAGATAGAGCGCGACCGGCTCAGCTGGTATTGCCACGTTCAAAGAAGAGATCATTTGAACCCTGTTAAAAAGGCAATATCAATGTACGTTCCAAAGACATCGCGATGTAGGAAAGGCAGGGGTATAAACGCCTGGATCAGACAAATGCGATGACCTTGGCTTTTCATTGGCCTCAGCAGCCGAGTGATCCAAAATCGGCAGGCCTGTCGATAATTTCTGAGGTCAAATAGGCGAACCCCACAGGCGGATCAGTAGAAATGCGGTGAAGAGGGAGGGTTATGATCCCTTATTTTCGGATCATAACCTCGCTGATAAAAGGAAGAAGAAGAAGTGCGCTCATATACTCACACGCACATACTATTGCAACGTTAGCCACTGCTGCATGACTGCTGGTCGTGGTCTCCACTGAAGGAAAATTGTGGGCGATGATTTGATTAATTGTTTTTAGCACTGCTCAGCTTCAGAACAACGCTGAAGGATGCTTTATATCTTAAATGAATCAGCGGTGAATTTCGTAAATTCATTTACTTTTGATTTTTTTAATCCGGATAGCCAGTACTAAGCTACGGCTGTTGAATCAATATTTACAGATGGAAAATTCGATCTCCACCGTCTTTATGCCACTTACACCTTGAATTTCGGAAAATCCCTTCTTATCTCGCATCCAGGCAAAATAAGGAATAACTGTGCAAATGTCAAGTACCTACATCTAGTAGTTTTCGAGAAACGGTGTTCACAAGGAAAATCGATTTTGCTTTTATAGTATTTAAGAAGATAAGATAGATGAAACAGGCATAACCACTGTTCAAAAGCCGGACACAATTGTTGCTAAAGGGGGTATAAGGCAAGTTGGGGGTCTTTTTTTTTTTTTTTTTTTTCGGGATAGGAAACACTCGACTGGAGCACTCAGACACAACTGGTCCATTGTACTGCCAGAGAGCAAACCCTGATTTAAACATTTTATTGGAATTTCCTTGACTTTCGAAGAAAGCCAAGCAAGCACTTCAGTGATGAGGAGCTTACAGTACCAGCACTCACCACATCCGCACCGAAGATCTGCCACCTGATACGAGCAAAGGCCGGACACTCACAGAGATAATGCTCCGCGGTGTTGTCGCTCTCTCCACTAGCGTCGCAGATTGTAGTGTCACTTAAGCCTAACACGTTAGGGTGCTTGGCAAAAGCGAAGTGTCCTGTCAAGACGCCGATAAGTTGTCTACAGTCTTTTCTGCTGAGAGACAGCAAGAATGCCGCTGATTTCTTACAGACGTCCGGGAGCATGCGTTTAGTCAACCTGCAAACTGGAGAGTCATGCCACACACAATTGTGCTCGTGAGAGACCCAATCGTCAATGGAAGCCCTAACCGAAGACGCTGGAAAACCCAACGCGGGTTCGGGACCTGAGAAAGCCTCCTCTGAGCCTTGTCTAGCAATCTCATCGGAGATCTCGTTCCCCAAGATCGCAGTGTGACCTGGGACCCAGATAAGAGACAGAGAATTCAGCCTTGCGACCGAGTTCAAAGAGTTTTTGGTTTCACGAACTATTTTGGAAGTGGTTAAAGGGTTAAGCAAGGCCTTAAGCGCAGCCTGACTGTCACTACAGACACAAATGCTACGTCCCTTCCACCTGTTCTTCGCAACATAGTTCATGGCCATTAGGATTGCATAAGTATCCGCTTGGAAAACAGACGCATATTTGCCTAAAGAGAAGTGAAGTCTAATGTTGTCGACTTTCACGAAGACCCCAGCGCCAGACCCTTGACTGGTTTTGGAACCATCCGTGAAAATACGACTACATTCCATTCCCGGCTCAGACTCTGACCGAAGCCAGTCCTGGACACAAGGAAAGTCGACTCTGAATTTGCGCATCAGCTGGAGTTCTGGTGTCATTGCATCAGATGACATATCCATAAGACAGGAGTCGTAAGATAAGTGTCGCGCAAGTTCATCAAAGTTCCAGTGTGGAGTATACCAAAAACCGCCTCGCCTAAGACGATGGATGGCTTTGATAGTGCAACCCATGATATAAGTATCAAGAGGAGGTAAGTTCAGCAAAGCGTCTAGAGCAGAGACTGGCGTACTCGGGAAAGCTCCCGTGCAGCCGAGACAAACCGTTCTTTGGAGTTTCGCACAAAAGACAACCACATATTTACGCGAGAGCCCTTTCCACCAAACAACCGACGCATATGCGAGGAATGGTCTTATCATAGCCGTGTAGATCCAGAGAACCTTATTCGGTGATAAGCCCCAAGTCTTGCCAAAAGCACCCTTACACTGCCAGAAGACTGAGAGCGCCTTGGATGTTTTCGACTCGACGTGTTTGGACCAATGAAGTTTCTTATCTAAAATCACTCCCAGATATTTGGCTTCATTGGAAATGCGAATGGTGACGCCTTTTAGTACTGGCTGAGTCAGACCGGTCAAAATCCTCCTTCTCGTAAAAAGAACAACCTCAGTTTTAAGAGGATTCACCGAAAGCCCACTCCTAGTACACCATTCATCGATCATGTCCAGCGCCGCCTGCGCGCTAGCACAGACCGTCGCCAGGCATGGCCCGACAGAAAGTACGGCGACATCATCCGCATATGCCTGAGCGTAGACGTTAGAACTATTCAGAGTGTTCAAAAGAGAGTCGACCACCATGCACCATAACGATGGAGACAGAACGCCACCTTGCGGACAGCCCTTGTTTACCCCTGTCATAACATATTGGCCACAATCCGCATCCACTACCAAAGTTCTATTCATTAGCATTGCTTTAATCCACAACACTAATGTTTCATCTACCCCGTGTTGTCTGGCAGAGTCGCACATGCAGTCAAAAGTCGCATTGTCAAAAACACCCTCAATGTCGATGAAGATAACCATCGCGTATTCTCTCCTATCAAGCGCGCATTCAATTCTGGCCACTAGATTTTGAAGTGCGATCTCACAGGATTTCCCACGCTGATAGGCATGCTGCATCTTCGATAGCGGATGCAGTTTCAAAGCAACTTTGCGCACGTGAAGTTCTACCAGTCTCTCCATACTTTTCAGTAAGAAGGATGTCAAACTTATAGGTCTGAAACTCTTGGGGAGCGAATAGTCTTCCTTACCAATTTTCGATATGAAAGCTACTCTGACTGTCCGCCAAGGTGTAGGAATATATGCCAGCGCCAAGCCAGCGGTGAAAATTATTTTCAGAGTTGGCAATAGCTGATCTATACCCTGTTGCAGCATAGCTGGATATATTCCATCGGTGCCAGGCGATTTGAAACCATAAAAAGATGCCACAGCATATTTGATGTCCTCATCTGTTACCACGCTTGATGCAATATACCAGCTGACTTAGATCAAGCTCAGCCTGGGTAAGCGGGCCAAGCTGCGACCTAGTGATTATCCGACTGCCAGGAAAGTGAGTCTCCAGCAGAAGACTAAAAGTTTCCGCTTTCGTCTCAGTAAACTTGCCATCAGATTTTCTCAGTGACTCTGTTTTGGTCGGCTTGCCCCTTTTGAGAACCTTAACCAACCCGCTGGTTTCACCGAGTGTCTCGATCTTTTCACAAAAATCTCTATAAGAAGCACTTTTCGACAACCGAATTAACTTCTTGTAGGCTCTTTGCTTCGATCTAAAGAGATCCCCTTCTAAATTTGTCTTGAGTGACCTATTTAGAAGTTTTCTGGATTCTTTCCTAAGTCGCTGCAGTTCCGGGCTCCACCAGGGAACCGGAGTTCTGCAGGGGGTTTTTGTCAATGGGCACGTCAGTTCAAAACAGCTGGTAAGGACACTAGTCAGGTTTTCAACAGCATCCTCAACCTTTCGTTTCGTTCTGAGTTTAGTTGGAGTTTTGACAGATCTGTCTAGCTCTTCCCGCACCCAGTTGGTTTTCCTCGGATTCCTCCTCTCCTGCAAAGTTATGGCCTCGCATTCGATTTGGAAAGCGATGTATCTATGGTCTGACAAGGACACCTCCGGCAGTATTCTCCAGTTAGTAATTGACTTGAAATACCTATTAGATAAAGTCAAATCAATTACCTCCTGCCTCCTTGCCGTAACAAAAATTGGCTGGGAGCCAACATTGTTAATTACCATGCCAGACGATAGTATAAAGTCTAGGAGATGATTTCCTCGTACGTTACATTTGCTGCTGTCCCAGACTGTATTCTGAGCATTTGCGTCGCAACACATAACTAGTCCCATCTCCCGAGTGTCACAGTACTTTATGAGTTCGGCAACCGCCTTCGGTGGTGGAGGCATTACCGAATCATAAGGGAAGTAAGCCGACGCAACGACGAAGGTTTTCCAACTTCCGGTCGTTTCGTAGCTTACAGCTGCAGCAACCAGATCCTGTCCACAAAATTGTCCAAGCTTGGTTACTGAGAGGGAATTCGGCACAATTAGACAAGCTCTCGGTCTTTCAGATCGCTCGTCACATAGCACCGTTACTCCACGAACACCCCCAAAACCACATATGCACTTGTTCCGCACGTATGGCTCCTGGATAGATGTTATGTGGGGTTTTGTACGCACCACGGAAAGTCTGCTACTTAATAGAGCGGTAGCAGCCTTTGAGTGGTGGAGGTTTATCTGCGAAAATATCAAAGATATAGTCGCAGTTTTATTAGCAGAACGGCGCGTACCAGGTGCGCACATGCTTCCGGCGAGGCGAGCGCCCCTACCCGTGGCATTGCCTGCGTCAGCCATTTTCTGTCCCCTAGTGCTGGGACCTTTAGGGGTAACAGCACCAGTATCCACCAGATTTTGTGCGCAGTTAACGCCGCCGGTAAGAGTGTGCCCGGCAGAAGAGCGCGCATCAGATGCGCACACGCTTCCACCAAGAAGAGCAGGCGAAACTTGCTCCGTCAGATTGGACCTGTTCGAACCGACCGAAAAGGAGCCAGCGTTAGGTCTGAGGGATTGATCGGCTCCAGTTGGAATACTTTCTGCCGACCTAGGCTTCTTTCCTGTCGCTACTGAAGGATGACTGCTTTCGGCGCTTGTGCCTTCAGCTGACTCTGCAGCCTCTTTGCACCGCGCCATCGCCGCCTTCCTTCTTCTCCTTTTCAGTTGACTCGTAGTCAGGAGCCCATCGGAGTGCGCCGCTTCGGGAGCTCGTTTAGCCTTATTGGTTTCCCGAAGCAAACCGTCACCGACACAACTTCGACCAGCTACCCTTCTATTGAGACAGAGATTAGACGTTCCAGCCGAAGCCTTTCCGCCACTTTCTTTGCCATTCCAGTCCAGTCTACCAAACGAGTCAGAGACAGAGCTGCAGGAGTCTTCTGAAACAAGCGTCGCTACTACTTCTGATTCAACGCTAGAGGCGGGGGGTAAAAGTATGGTGGTTGGGACCTCCAGAATCCTCGTCCCGGCCGTAGTCAAAAAGACCACGGGTGGATTATCGTTTTCACGAGTACCACCTGGAGTAGATACCGTACAAGTTTCTTCCATCATACTGTCAACAGGTTTTGCGTCACAGTCAAGACGTCTTCAGCCTTTAGTTCGATGTCTCACCTGGGGTCCTTTCGGACCCTTAGGGTCATTGACTCTTAAGCCGTTCCGCCACGTCAAGGCAGCTGAAGAATGAGAACGAATGGGAAGTTGGGGCTCTTACATCTGCCAAATGTGGAAGATTAGTAACTGAGGCCATCGCTGTTAATGCTCAAGGGGGGCATACGCCTCAATTTAGCGTGATTCCTCTCAAACGGTGCCAAGACCACCGTATTCGAGATGGACTTGTTGCATCCGCAGGTGCTGGTAACGGTAGTGACTGGATGCAAGAAAGTGAGTTCTTACTCTTTTTGGAGCAGAAGAAAATGTCGGGGTCTTATTTTATTATTAGATAATATAATATAATTAATATATTATATATAATATATATGTATAATAATATAATATAATTTATAGTTGGAATATTTTACAAAATTATATCCATACGTCTTGGTACTTTAGCCATCATATCTATAACCTCTTCGTATTTCATGTCAATATCTCTATATATGTTAAGCAACATCAAGCCATTTAACTGCTCCTCTCTAGTCTTGCTACGCAGATAAGTTTTCAATCTGCGAAGACAAGAAAAAGGCCGTTTACTTGGTGCCACAGATACGGGAAGTGCTGCACCGATGGTGCAACGTTGAATCGCAACAATTGAGAGCGTCTATAAAATTTGTTGGCCGTTTATCAATCGGAATATTTAAGCAATGTCTGCAACCAATCAGCAGCATATTGCAAGAGAACATGGATGACCACTGGAGTGCTGTGAAAAATGCTTTTGCGACTAGGGCAGGCACGTATGTCGGTAAAAAGCAAAGACACCACCGCACATGGCTTTCTACAGACACTTGGAGACGGATCGATGAGCGTACAGCAATCAAGGCTCGGATTGCAGCGGCCTCAGCAGTAGAGAGAACCGAGCTTGAAACCCAATACCGTGCGAAGAAGAAAGAAGTGCAGCGTAGTGTGAGACGTGACAAACGTCAATATGTCAACTCACTGGCCTCAAGGGCTGAAGAAGCAGCGAGTAGGTGCGACAGTAGGACTGTTTATAGCATCACTAAGGAGCTCATTGGTGGTCGAAGCTCCAAACAACATCCAGTGAAGAGTCTAGAAGGTAACCTTCTGATTTCGGATGAGGATCAGCTCACTAGATGGAGAGAACATTTTGCTACAGTGCTAAATCACTTAGACGATGGCGGTATGACCTTGAATTCGAATGAGCAGTTCGAAGCAACAAATTCCCGAATTCGCACCGTAGCTCCCATTAAAACTGAAATAATAACAGCAATCAAATCCCTCAAGAAGAACAAAGCGGTGGGTATTGATGGCATCCCTACCGATCTATTTCAAGCGGCGCCAAATACATCGGCAGATTTGCTGCATCCGCTAATACGGAGAGCTTGGGATAGTGAACAATTTCCACAGGAGTGGAAAAGGGGGATGATCATTAAGCTTCCAAAGAACGGAAACTTGATGGATTGCGGTAACTGGAGAGGCATATGCGTTCTTCCAGCCGTGGCCAAAATAATAGCTAAAATAATTCTAAAACGAATTAAAGAATATTTAGATTCAACTCTCGATGTCGAACAGGCGGATTTTCGCGCTGGATCCTTCTGCATCGACCACATAAATACCTTACGGATCATAATCGAACAGTGCGTTGAGTATAGGTCTCCGCTACATTTACTGTTTATCGACTTCGAGAAAGCTTTCGACAGCTTGAATCGAGATGCTATCTGGTTGGCCTTGCGCAGGAAAGGCATCCCAAAAAAACTTATAGCTATTATCAAGGCTACATACGAGGGCGGTAAGTGTCACGTCGTTCACAATGGTAAAGTGTCGGAGGATTTTGAAGTCCAAAGTGGAGTACGTCAAGGGTGCATACTGTCACCACTATTCTTCTTGGTTTTTAATTATGGAATTCGTTGGACGATGACATCTTACCTTAAACACCTAGATTACGCTGACGAAGTTTGTGTACTTTCACATCGGATAATGGATCTTCATTTGATGGCCCAAAATCTAGAAGCTGAGGCAAACAAAGTGGGGCTAAGAATTAACACAGCCAAAATAAAAGCCCTGAGCACTTCTTCTAACAACCGCGCTCAACTTTACATTGCCGGACAGGAAGTCGAGAAAGTTGATAACTTTCTATATTTAGGAAGTGTGGTCTCGGCTAATCGCGGTGGCACCGAACTGGATGTGTGCAGCAGAATCGGGAAGGCTAAAGCTGCGTTCGGAATGCTGTCCAAAATCCGGAGAAGCAATGTTATTAGCTTAAGAACCAAGCTACGACTGTTCCGCTCCAACGTAGAATTAGTGCTGCTTTATGGGTGCAGTACCTGGAAGGTGGACACCATTAACACACGCAAGCTGCAAGTCTTCGTAAACAAATGCTTAAGAATCATCTTGAGAATTTTTTGGCCAAACCGCATCTCCAACGAACAACTTTATCTGAGAACGGGCCACGAACCTATAAGCATTACTATACGAAGAAGTGGCAATGGATTGGACACATTCTATGGCGCGAAGACAACTCTATTGCGAAATACGCCATGCAGTGAAATCCGCTCAACCAGGCAGGCAGAATAACGGGACGCCCTATGCAAACGTGGCGCAGAACAGTTGAGGAGGAATGAGCTCTTTAGGAATGAGTTGGAGGCAGCTCAAACGCGTTGCAGAACTCCGAACACGATGGCGCCAGGCGTGGTTGACGCCCTATGCCCCCCGAGTGGTTAAAGGATATAAGTAAAGTAAGTAAGTAAGAAATCTAGTCCTTAGTTACATCGTCGGTCCAAAAAAGGAACAAAGATGGACCGACGGAAATATTCTTCAGGATCACCTTCGTAGTTGTCACGGTTCTTTTGTTTTACAACTTGGACTACTAATCGAATATCCATTTTGTCTGCCATTTCTTTAGCTCCAGCAAATGTGTGACTGAATCTAACTTCGGAGTTTTGACGCATTTCATTTACTTCCTCATGTAAATTGTTTGCATATTCCATACAGCAGCTGAGATCACATTCTTTTTTTTGTAAAAGTTCACTTACATTTTTCATTAGGCTGGAAATAGTCTTAATCACTGTTAAGGATATTATAAATTGGGAAGTTTGTATAGCAGCAAGTAGAACATGAGGTTTGACTCCTTCGGTTTTCATATTTCGTACATCCAGATACTCTAATGAGCAACAGATATATTCATAGACACCATAGAACAAATTGAGGTGAATTCAAGTGCACAACATGGGTTTCGCAAAATTTTAAGAGACGCATTTGTTTTGCTTTTGGGCAAGACACCTGAATTTTGTCTTTTAAAACTAGAGCTGCTTTATGTTATTAGATAATCGGAATAAATTAACAACCTCTTTAATGGTTCCTATGTAATTTCGTATAGACGGTATGGGACAAGCGCGTGTAATGGTTAAATTCAAATTATGATTAGCACAGTGGACGTAAATAGCTTCTGGATACAATGCTCTAACTTTGGCAGCACAGCCGTTGAATTTTCCGGTCATTGACCGGGCCCCATCATACCCCAAACATGTAATGTAATTTATTACCTAATCGGCCTAACTGACAGTTTTATTTACATAGATAGTGTGAATTATTGACACTCACCTTGCCCTCTCATATTAGCCAAATGTATGCCAATATGTTTCATCGTGGTCAGCAACGTATTTGCAAGCCCTTTTCCCGTAATGTCATCAACAGAAATGAAACACAAAAAGTCTTCCCGATTCGTATATTCGTTGTCAATTGTATCAACATAACGAACGCATTTCATTAATTTTTTTCATTTTCAATGCATTTTTATTTTAGAATTCAGAATAATATCTTACATGCTAACAAAAAAAAAACGCTTAAAACTAGCTTAATTGACTTAACTATCTTGTAATAACTTACTGACTCCATGCGGGCGCTCTAAGCTAATCCTAACACTTAATCTATGTCTTTCGACGTAACCTAACTTACTTTATTTAATATCTATATTAACTATCTAAGAAATTGAAAAACTAAGAAAAATGTTTTATTGTGGAAAAAAAACTTAGTATATGGACTTATTTTTTGTAAAAATAAGTAAAACTTACAAACTAGCTTAAAATAATCTTAAGCTAACTTAACTACGTTGTGTAATTAAATACACACTTTTTTTTTTGTAAGCGAAGTGCTGTGCTTTTTTTTTTTTTAATTAGCCAAGTGCTGTGGCTATTTTTTTTTTATTTGTTTTTTAATTACTAAAAACTACCAACTTAAGACTACCTTAAAACTATGTAAGCCGGCCATTGCTATTGTAGAACAAACAAATAGACGACCTGCTCTGCCTCCGTTACAGGCTAACCGGGATTAGGGGGAAACGAAGACGGTATTCCTTCTTCTTCCTTAAGCCACCAAAATTGATTGTGCTGCCTACTAACCTCTTCAATATCGCGGACTGAAACCGCCCTGCTGAACCGGAGACGCTCTACGCTATCCTGTGCGACGTCTCGGTCGTAGTTGAGTCGCCTATCCACAGCTTTTCTGGCGACGTGGAAGATTAGCGGTACCGCTAACTTATCCTGGATCAGACCTCTCTGATCAAGATATAGGAACGCTTCTGGAGGGATAAAGCCGTTAAGGCGCACACTCTCGTGATAGAGATTATTGGGGTAATAAGCCCCAAAGATCAGGCTATTCATCGAGGTCATTGCTCTTGCAATGTGCCTTCGAATCAACTTGATTAAGAAATTATCCACTCTGATTAAATTCGCCCTGTTGTACAGGACCTCATTACGATAGAATTTTATGTACTCAGATTCTGGTGTTCTATACAAACGAAGGCAAGCACTAAGGCAAGCCCTCTCAAACACCCGCATCTTTTCCAACAAGCTTGGCCCCACGTTGAACCACACGGGACATCCATATGCGAGCATAGGCCGAATGAGGGCCATGTAGCAGATTACCTTCACCCTCGCATCGAGTTGGCTGCTATAAAACAGTCTCTTTGTGGGGGCAAAAGCAACTTTGGCTCTGGCCAGAGCAGCATCTATATGTTTGTTAAAATATAGATATTGATCTAGCCAGACCCCAAGGTATCTGACTACACTTCGACTCGCAAGTGGCTGCCCCTGCTGTCCCACGATAGAGAACTTTCGCCAATTCTTTCTGGTATCCCAAGAGGGCCCAAACAACGGCGTTCTAAACAGGATGGTCTCCGATTTCTGAAAGTTGATTTTCAGCTTCCAGTCGTCGCAGTATCTCTTAATCTTATCGAAGTCACGCTGCAAAAGTAATGTAATGACCTCTATCTTAGGCCCTGATCTGTACGCAACCAAGTCGTCTGCGTACGCTATGGCATGGTGAAGTGAACCTATGAGATCGCTCGTGTAAATATTGAATAGGATTGGCGAATTAACCGCGCCTGTTGCAGACCATTTTTTACTTCAAAAGTTCCAGCAGACGTCACATTGCCATTTTTCACAATGAACCTCTTACTGGTGAGCATAAAGTATGTACAGCAGTGGTTTACTTATGCCCAGCCTGGTCAGCTTGTAGAAGAGCCCCTCTAACCATACGGTATCGAAGGCCTTCTCCAAGTCAACCAGGCATGCACCCGTGCATTGTTTCTTGCTTTTATTCCATTGGATATCTGATACCAGCTTAGACGCGGCATGTATAGTATCATGCCCCGCCTTGAAACCGAATTGGTTATCCGGAATTATATGACTGTCCTCAACCCACTTAGTCAAGGCTCTGTGGATCACTTTTTCGAATACCTTGCTGATGTTCGGTAGGAGACTTATAGATCGGAGACTACCCGGGTTGGAGCTATCTTTATTTTTCTTTGGAATGGGCTGCACCACCGCTATTTTCCAATGCACTGGATAATGGGCATTATTCAGGGCATTATTAAACAGGATGGTGTAAATGTTCACCACTTCTGGAGGAAGATGTCTAAGTACAATGTTGGGTATACCATCGATTCCCACGGATTTCTTTTTTCTCAGTGATTCGAAGATCGCTTGGAGCTCTGCCTTCGAAATGAACGGGGGATGTACCCTTTCATCGGCGACGGCATTGTTTGCCATATTTCTTTCATTGAACACGGTGAAACCAGTGCTCTCAGATCGCCAGTGCTCCATGTCATTTCGAAAGTAGAAGTTGTGCATAAGGACCTGATTTTCCAGGTCATGGTTCGGGCAAACACTATCATTCACCTTATACACGTCCTGGAAAGTCGCTCCTATAGCCTCTACCTTCTCCTGCGGATCTTCGATCACAAAGAAATTGTCATCCTCAGCTGCGTTATCTGGATCTATACCTGCTGTCACTAGTATTCGTACATTGTTCGTAGTTCGGGGGATTTTAAGACGCGAAAGATCGTTTTGATTATTCCTCCGAAAGATCTTGTTTATTTGCGGAAATATACTCGGGTTGTTGGATTTTACAGCCCGAATTTTCCTGCCCCAGTGCAAATTTACAGAAAGTCTGTAATTTTCTTTAATTAATTTCGAGAAGTTTTTAATCAACGACTTCAGCGTCCTAACCTCCTCCGAATTCTGTCTCTCTTTAAACTGTCTGTACAAGGTTTTTAATCTCGACAGTAGTTTACTTTTATGTTCGTGCAGTGCGTCAATCGTTGCATTGCGGTATATGTCCACGTTACCAGTATGTTGATCCCGAGGTTTCGTACTGTCCATCGTTCGTTTTATTGTCTCGTCCATTTGTTTTAGATATCTATCAATCTCCTTGTTTGACAAATTCCTATTGGACGGTAGGTCGAGCATGTTCGGGGAGAGTGCTCTTGTCAACTGTCTGGAGAAGCGAGTCCAACGCATTCTATTGTAATTGTAGGCGTGCAATTGGACAAACTCCTCCAGTTCCGCAATTTCGTTGGAAATAGTTATTTCGGCACTGAGTCCGCAATGGTCACTGTCATACACAAAAGTGTGTAAGCAGTTTATCGTTTGTTGGTCCATGTCGGTCAGTTGTAACCGTACGTCGAACAGCATTAGATTCAGATAAGATCCGCTTCTGGGATATGACGGACTATCCGTCGCTTTTAAATCAAGTCGATACTCAACACTGTGCAGACCCCACCAATTGAATAGTAGGTGCCCTCTAGAATTTGGTGTGCTATTTCCCCAGTCTCTATGTTTGGCGTTTAAATCGCCGGCTATAATGAACAAATTCTCCTCCGACTCCAGCCTTAGTATTCGAAACAGTGTCTCGAGCTCTGAAATAAAACAAGTGGTTTGAGTAGCTTCAGGAGCATAGACCGCGACCATATACATCTTCTGTCCACTACGGAGGGGGATATATACGATACATGCTTCCAACTCCTGGAACCTACGCACTTCACCGCTGTAGACTACTTTATGGGGTTTGAACCCCCAAAACCCCCCGTGCGTTCGCGCCTGCCTAGGGATCTTAGGTAGTACTCAAATTGAGAAGTAGTGATTTGGTGCTTTGGTGGGCACTAGCTAAGCAAGAGGATATGACTATAGGACCTTGCGTATCTTCCAGTAAAATAGACGTAGATTGGATGTTATCACTTTGAAAGCCGTATACGTATACGGTGCATGTAATTTGTTTTGCGCCTCTTACATCTGGGTGCTTTGTATTGAAGGCTTCATAGCCGGAGAATTTTATGTGTTTTTTTCTCAGTAAGATGGGATGTTGAGAGCATTTAAAAAAAATAATAAACTAAATTTTGAAAAAAAAAAGGCTTAAGTGAAATTACTTGAAAGTTTAAGTTAGACGTTGGACAGAAAGTAACGGTAGCAAGCAACAACTTCGACGTGGTAAGGGAATGTTTCTACCTTGGCTCTGCTATTGATTCCGAAAACGAAATCATGCCAATCGTTTTTTTTTTTCAGGCTAATACGAAAATTCAACAGAGAGAGAATGGAGAGACTTGTTGAGTGAGGCCCAAGTTCACCCCGAACTGTAGCGCCACCTGAGTATGTAAGTAAGGAAAGAAATAGCTGCCGTACAAGCAAGGAGAAACCAAAATGATGACGTTTCCCAGAGTCAACGTTTTGGGGACTGTTTTCGTTTGGGAGACTACACTGAAAATCTCCATCGAATTGCAGCTTACTTTTACAAATGTTCAGCTTCCCGCACTAAAGTGTTTTCTAGTGACAACTGTTTTGACTTAATATTCCTCAAACTTGGTGCAAATTTTTCGTATTTTGCTGCAATAGCTTAATCAAGTTAGGCTCCACACATATCACAACAAAAATGCATTGTTAAATAGATAAGTCCAGTCCAAAGACGAACACTCTGAAGAGGTTTCATTACACAAGTGAGCTTGCTTAATTCGCTTTTAACCAAATTGAACTGAACAAGTTGAATTGCAAAAAATCGCACACAAAACCGAATTTATTTGCTTTTTATTTGCCGTGCTATCAAGATGCAATGTAAACATTTGGATTTACTCTCAGGATGTACACAGTTTAAAGGGATCTTATCCTTTCTAGTAATTTTATGACCGTCATTTCATTCATTGCTTCAGTAAAATAGCGAATAAAATACTCGTATTCTTCGTTCTGGTTGGTCATCCTTAAAACACAAATCCCCAATCGTGAATCCATGCTATTCCCAAGGGAATCCACTCTTGAATGGATGGTTAAAGGAACGGCCTTTCAATACCATAAACGATAGCTTAAAGCAGCATCCCTCCCATGCTAACCCATCGGGAAAGGTGAGTGCGTACATAAATTCTTCAGTTGGTAGAAATTGTTATCTCTTCGTCATGTAATCCATCTACTCAAACTGCTAAGTATACAGGGTATTTTTTTTTTTCTCTGAATACATACTCAAGTCTCCACCGAAGAAAGTGGCAAAAGATGAGCCTGCACATTTTTGTATACGCGCACACATACACATTCTCCTGCTACCCTTGTGGGGCTCACAACAGATATCCTAATAAACATTTAAATAGTAAAAGAAGTCATAAATCTTGAATCCTCCTTCGGGAACCTTTTCTGGGGGGAAATAAAACCAGGACGAGAAAAAAAAAATATAGAATCGTAAAAAGTGAACCAAGTAAAAGGGATACAACGGCACCACCTCCCACAAGAATTCCTCGCAACCGTTCGCCCACCACAACATAGCACTCGGTTGGGGTGTGGGTATGCCTTACATATTCTAAGCTTCGGGGTTCGACATACAATACGGTGAAATAAGGATGGCCGATTGTAACGTTTTGTGATGTCCATCCCCAAGATGAATTCCTTATCTTGACTACATTTTTTATGTCCTTCTTTAACTCTTCTTTTTATTTATTTTCTCTTTTTATTTTTTTTTTCTTTCTCCTCCAACTTGAGATGGAGGAAACTGGCAAAGATTAGAAGACTTTTTTATTTCCAAATTCAAGGAGTTTCCTTTTTTTTTTTTTGAATCGTATTTCTTTGGGACTACCCGCGCGCATAGCTTTTGTCTTTGGTTTGGGATCGGAATAGATTAACCATTTTTCCAATTACCACGCTTGATTCAATCAAATTTTGTTGATGTGATTGTGAAAACGGGATGTGAATACCATGCATGCATTCGTCCATTAGGTTTCGAATTTTCCCACCAAAGTTTTTCATACCGACTCGCATGCAGCTGAACTTCCAAACTGTTTTGAATAAGTGGATTTCCAAAGAGAGACGTTTTGTCAAATATTGGTTTAAGTATGGAGAATAGCAGCCAATACTACACCTTTGAACGACCTCCAAACTAAGGCTGTCTTCGAGTTCCAGCCAATAGGTTCGAAGTTAAAAGGGTTATCAACCTTCCACTAACCCTCTGATGACCAGAACAGAGTCTAAATGCCAAATACTAGAACCACCATTCTTTAGCACTAAAATCCATACCGAACGAAGATGGCACTATCCTTTCTACGTTTGCCGATAACACCGCTATCCTAGCAGTAGGTAAAACAATTGAAGGAACGACTGCAAAACTGCAAAACGCACTGAATAATGTAAGTGAATGGATGAGGGACTGGCGGATCGCCCTCAACGAATCTAAATCTGTTCATGTGAATTTCTCTTACAAGAAAACTCATAACTAGCCAATTTTCCTAAACTCGGCCCGAATACCTTTTGCAAACGAGGCCAAATACCTGGGAATGACACTCGACGCAAGGCTGAAATGGAATTCGCACGTGAAAATGAAACGTAAAGAACTCGAAATCAAATATAGAGAAATGTATTGAAAAATTTTGGATGAGAGCAATTTATTGCGCCGACTACAAAGGACGAAACCTTTCGACTTGGTGAGATAATGATTAACCGCGTCTAGATTGCGGAATATGCAGGATCCTCTTCAGTGGAAAGTAACCTGCCAAACGTTTTTATTTCGTGATAGAAAAATTGCTTGATAAGTTTATACTTAGTTGCGATATCTAACAAATTTATATCGAAGGGTGGTGTTTTTTTAGTCAGTAAGAATCTGACACTACTATGAGCACGCGCTTGCTATTCTCATAGTGTCTATGGAAGATTTTTCACCTACCCTCAGAAAAAAAAAAAAACTAAAATCAACGCTACTAAAATGGGAGTCCCAGCAAATGATTACTGTAGAAGCTGCAGAGATGAAGAGAAAGAGGAGAATAATCTCCACCTCCTCGCCATATGCCCAGCGTAAGCTACCCTGAGAAAGAAACTATTAGGTGAATACTTCTTTGAAGACCTAAATCCTCCTGCGATTGTATTTCGAGTTGGTTTTCGAAAAATATATCTTTTCTTGTTGCTGATATACTATGCTTTGTTTTCAACTTAAGTATCCAAAAAGGTATTTTTCCTGATTCGCTTAAGACTGCAATAGTAACTCCATTACACGAAAATGGGGATACTACACTTTTAAATAACTACCGCCCCATTTCTCTGCTGTCCGTTTTTGCTAAGGTTTTGGAACGAGGTTTTAAAACCAGGATGTTATCGTTTTTAGATAAAACACATTTTTTCAATGATTATCAGTACGGATTTAGAAGAGGTAAATCTACGGAAGACGCCTTGCTAAAACTGTGTGGCGAACTATACAGCAGTGTAAATGTAAATGAATCCCCTGCCGCTCTATTTATCGACATTACTAAAGCTTTCGATATGGTTGATCATGCACTTTTACTCAATAAGTTTTACAATGCAGGCTTTAGAGGATCTACGTATTTTTGGCTTGCTTCTTATTTAAACAATCGTAAGCAGAGAGTAAACATTAAAACTTGTTTGAGTTCTGTGTGCTCTACTAATATAGGTGTCCCCCAAGGACCCGTTTTAGGCCCCATATTATTTCTAGTCTACGTGAACTCCTTATTCATTCAACCCTTTAAAGGCAAAATTACAGCATTTGCCGATGATACGGCACTTTCTTACTCCAGTAACAACCATCTTAATTTGTAAGGTGATGTCAATGTTGACCTTGAAATTCTTCGCAGATGGTTCAGATTTCACAAACTATCTATTAGCTCTAAAACGAAGCTCATGTTATTTAACACCATGGGTGCAAATTGTGAAGATATGTTGTTGCAGTATAACTCACATAGTTGCTCGAGATTTCGTCTTAGTTATGCCTGTTGCCATGATCAGTGTTTTACCACTTTTGATGATAATGCGCGTTGTTTAGATCATTGCTTCGTTGTTGAACGTGTTGAGAGTTTCAAGTACTTAGGCATTATTTTGGATAACAAGGATAACACTTGAAACGATATCTTAATGCAGTAGTTAGGCATATTTATGATCTTTGCCTTTACTGCGATTCGGCAATTCTTAGATTGGTGTATAATGGTCTGTTCAAATCTAAACTTCAGTACGGAATTTTGTGTTGGGGTGGTACACACTTGGTTAAAATAAAACCTTTGCTTTTAAAACAAAAACATGCACTCCGTATTATCTGTAGAGTTAATCGCAGAACTCCTAGCTTTGAGTTGTTCAGAAATCTTAAAATTCTTCCGCTAAGGCACCTATATTGTTATAAGGTTCTTAAAATATTTTTTTCAAAAATCTGGGTATTCAGCTGCCAGATTATATGGCAGCCACAATCTACGTGTCAATACCCTTAATTTTGTTTCTGTACCTATTATAACTAAAGCACTTTTTTTCTAAATTTCATAAAGTTACTTCTTGCCGTACATTTAATAAACTTCCAGAAATACTCAGATGTCAGCGAAACGAATCTATCTTTTTAAACCATGTTTGAATATGGCTCTTCTCTTTTAACCATCATAATATAGAACACCTTATTAATTCACCACTCTAATGTCTATTTTTCTGTATTACTTACGTTCATTTGTTTTAATTTTATTCTAAACATTTGCATTTACACTTCTTTTTAAGTGAATAATACAAATCCCCATTAACTAATTAAATTCGATTTTTTTTTCTATCATGATGGTGCATTCGAATCTTGTCCCTCTGACAAAAGAATGCTCTCAACTATTTCATATGAAGAATATCTAGTATTATACTTAATTTTTTGTAACCCTCTATATTGCAAATTGTATCATTTTATATGAAATAAAGCAATTTTGGTTACTATCGACCCTCAAGAGGTACAGTAAAACAGACACCCCCAAGATCGATAGTCAACCCTCTCGAATATCACTAGACCAACCACTGCATAAGAGTAACAGAGATTGATTGAGTCAAACAACCCTATTACTCCCATGCACCCCACCTACACGGTGCAACTAGGTACTAATTGATCGATTGTATCAGCCACCATACCTAGCTGAACCAATTCCCACAGTTCGACTGTATATTAGTGCAAGGTTTGATTGTATCAGTCACCTTGCCTTCTATTACGCACTCCACTATTTCCACGATCCACCTAGGTACGGGTTTGATTGAAACAGTCACCCTATTTAGTCAACACCTTATGCACAGCAGTACTTAGAGTTTGATTGAATCAGTCACTCTATTACGCTTAAGCATCTCTACACCTGCACGGTCTACCTAGGTATGACGTGTTTGATTGAAACAGTCACCCCACCTAGTCAACACCCATGCATAGCAGTACTTAGAATTCGATTGAATCAGTCACTCTACTATGCGCATGCATCTCTACACCTACACGGATTACTTAGTCCTGCCAATATAACTTACACAACAGTACAGGGGGTTCGATTGAATCAATCACCCCCAATACTTGTTTGTACTCTATATCCTCCCGGTACATGCCGGCTTCGAGTTGATTGAGTCAGTCACCCTTTTTAGCCACTTCAGGCACAGATATTCACAACCAACACCCTCCTGAGAAAGGTTAAGGTTCTCCCGGTAACCGGTGATTCCTCCGGTCCCAATGTGGTATCACAATGGACCCAAGTGGTCTAAGTTTGTCCTGACCCTGTCAAGACAGCCACCTTACCTAACCTAGCACTAAAACTCAAAGGGTTGTATTTAATTCCCATGCAAATATCAAAGGTGCGGCCATTATCACTCCTCAAAGGATGACGAAAGGGGTAGGTCGGATGGATACAGATCTATACCTCTCAAATCGACCTCACCACTATCATCGCTTCTGCATACTGTGCTGGCGACGAACTAGCTGTCCCAATAGAACTGCAACGCTTACTTACTTGGGTGGCGCTACAGTCCGGGGTGGACCTGGGCCCCAACAAACAAATCTCTCCAGCCAGCACGGTTACAAGCCAGCTGCATCCAGTTGCGCACCATCCAGTTAGTGGAGGTCCCACTCCACTTGTTTGCGCCACCTATCGCGAGGTCGTCCTCTGCTGCGCCGTCAATCCGGGGTGGATTCGAAGACTTTCTTAGCGGGAACGTTGGGCTCCTTCCGCTCTTAATAACCCAGTCGCTGTATGTGAACTCCTCTGGCTAAGTCCTTATATATACCGTATAGTTCGACATTGTACATTCTTCTCCACTCACCGTATATGCAGACGGGACCAAAGATCGCTCGAAAAACTTTTCTCTCAAAATATCCAAGGGCATTCTCATCCGGTTTTGACAAAGCCCATGCCTCTGCGCCATTTCGCCACATTAAGCCCTCTTATTAAGGTGTTGAGATCTAGTAACACCAAAACCTCGTCTTCTAAAACAGATAAAACTTCCTGCTCGTTGGGGCCTCCACCTGTTCCAAGAATACATTTAGTGTTATGTCTGATCTTGTTTTTTATGCGGTACTTGGAGTCTTTCCATACCTGGAGAAAATGTAATAAAAAAAATGATGCACCCATCTGCTAGCCTTTTTGGAGGTCCTCTAGCGTTTACCACTGCCGTGATTTCTTCCCACAATTAATTTGTTTTATTCCTGAATTGTGGAGAATTGAACAATCCCTTGGCCGTTGTTGTGATTTGCTTCTCTGTCCTAAATGCAAACAAATTTTAAGAAATCACTATTTTTAACTGCTTTCCATTGTCTTCCATTTTCAATTCAAAGCTCAGTTACACCGGTGACAACTAGGGCTCTTGATTTTACCCGGGTAATACCCATTTCGAATCCCAGAAAACACCAAAAAGTTTTTTACGCGGTCCCACCTCTCACGAGCGTCTGATAAACATCCGAGAGTATTGTTGTCACTAAAAAGCTTCTCAAATTGCCGTTCGGATACGGCACTATACTGTAGGTCCCTTCCATTTGTGTGAAAAATATAACGCACACAACATGAGTGGTTGCGAGAAGCTAGGCCCTGTCACTTAAAAAGCTGTTGCACCAAATATTTATTTGTTTTTTAATACCCATTTCAACAATTATCTGGGCACCCGGGTTGTAGGAGTAATACCCAAGTTCGTGGGTACCCGGGAATGTCGACTATCGGGTACCGAAAATATTGGGTAACGGGTACCCAAGGGTCACAAACACTCTAATTTAATATAAAAGTTGGTAATGTACATACACCTTTAGTGGTGTAGATGTACCACAGGAAGGGAAGGGGAAGCGGAGATGAAAATATAGGTCATTGTTGGAGCTCATACTAAAAGTAATAGAAATATAAAATGTATTTAACATACACTGATAACGCATTGCAATTAAATTGATTGTAAGTAAGCGTAAGTTCGGATTCATTTCGTCTACTATCTTAATCTATTCCCGCCCACGCGACTTCACCGGCATTACTTCAGCTTTAGTGTGTGCTCAATAAAATTGTGTTTACGTGACTGAAAGTATTCTTATCAGCTTACCGTTAGCTTCTAAGCTTGATTCATAATATCGTGTGTTAAATCGGAAATGTGTTACTACAAGGCAGTCTGTCGGTAGCATCTACATATGTAGCATTATCAATTTAAAGTGTTAAAACATAAAATGAGTGAAAAAAGAAAAAGCTGGGTATGACGGTTTTGCACATTAAGTGATGATAGGAAAGACATTATTTGCAATATTTGTGGTGCTACAATTTCTTATAATCACTCGCCATCAGCGATGAGTAAACACCTCAGATATTTTGATCAATTTGATCCAGAGACTCAATTACCATCAGCTGCTGACAATAATGGATTTAAAAGGCAAGACGTAGGAAG
This sequence comes from Brachypalpus laphriformis, assembly GCA_945910035.1. Lineage (NCBI taxonomy): Eukaryota > Metazoa > Arthropoda > Insecta > Diptera > Syrphidae > Brachypalpus > Brachypalpus laphriformis. Next base: position 161,130,478 of record OX246754.1, on the reverse strand, counting down.
AAGTAGTTGTGTCAGCAAACCATGCCGAAACTTAATTAGCGCAGAAGCGCCGTTTTAATAAGGCAAGACATAATTACAACGATAAATATTAAGAGCTTCTGGGGTCTTCAGACATTTCATTGATTTTCACAATAGATCTTCTTTACCTTTTGTTTTATCCTGTGCATGAATTCACATATTTTTGAAATAAAAAAATTGGAATGTCTTAGTTGCGCTCTAAATACGATTTAAAGTATTTGTATACAAATAATGATTACTCTGACTTCAAGGAGATTGCGGCCGGAGTTCCACCAGGAAGTGTCCTTGGCCCACTTCTACATATCGTCGCTTTTCTGGTAAAACGGCACAAGTCAAAATTCGACGATTTTCAGGAGAGCCATTTAAAGTTGTGAGGGTATTTTTCTTCAAAGGGTGAGGTGGGCTCGCCGGCCCCAGGGTCAACCCAAAGGAACACCCTAGACTTTGGGAAAGAGGTACTTTATTTCTCGGATTTGTTTCACAATAGTTATTTGGAACAATGCTAGTACGGTTTTTATCAATTTCTTAACAATTTCCTGCTGGTTCTGGCACGGGCTGGGGTTATGCATCCTGTTGTCCGGCTCGGTTCAGTGCGTCGTCTCCAAGGAGTTTCAGTCCGCACTTAGGACAGGCTTCGAAGGTCGCAGTCCGCACTTAGGGCAGGCTTGCGATGACCCAGTCCGCACTTAGGGGAGGCTTGGGAGAGATCCAGTCCGCACTTAGGGCAGGCTTAGAAAGTAGCCGTCCGCACTTAGGGCAGGCGTGCTGTGACCCAGTCCGGACTTAGGGCAGGCTTAGGAGGGATCCAGTCCGCACTTAGGGGACGGCCTCTTGGATGAGTGTCATCTGCTCCGTTGATAGGGGCTTGTTCTCCAAGTCCGCAGGGACGATACCTAACCTGACAACACTAGCCACCTAACTGAAGGTGGGAACATCAGGTGTAGGTCCTGCCTTGGCTTTCTTGGCGGCGGGTGCTGGTGGGGTATGATTCTCTGATCTACCTCATTTAGCATCTTTTGCAATAGGAGGGGCTTTGGAATAAGCTAGGGCACTCTCCCTAGTATCGCCTCTGCGAATGGCAAACTTGAACCGCCTCCTTTCGGCAGAATTGAACCGAACAAAACCATCCGGTTGAATTCGCAGCTCGTCTAACCTCCTCCCAATGGAGGAGCACCCAGATTTCTCTGTGGCGACGCTGCACGTATCCATGAGAGTGGATGTGTTAGAGTCAGAGGCGGCGGTATCCGCTACTTCTGGATGGACACATGTGGACGGTAAGGATTAGGCCCGCTTGGCTCCGTCATCCAAACCATCCGAGGACTTGGGTTGCTCGTCAGCAAGCCGAGTGGTTATGGCCGAAGATGAAGTGGCCGTCGGAAGCTCTATAGCATCGCGACTAGGTGCAACTGTATGCTCGTCAGCAGTAACAGAAGCTGGTGTGATTTGAGATACACCTGTCTCATAGTTTTTTTTGAATTAGGAATTATGGACCCACGAGTAAACGGGAAAGGGATATCACCCATGGCAGAGCCCGATGTACCATGGGAAGGCTGGATTGAAACCGAAGGTCGCCAGGGTATTCGGAGTTCGCATACTAGCGACTAAGCACTCTCTTAGCCATGCATCCCTCGGCGTATGCTGTTCCACCTTGGATTACATATTTTTTCTAGAGGTTTACTCCTCACGTTGCTCACTTTAGCCGAATACTTACAGTCGTGAATGCAGGCCGTGCATTGCAAGCAGGCGCAAAAGAATACAAGAATTCGACTGAACAAGCAAGGAATGCTAGGCCGGTTATCTCGCTGTAGCATTCGTTGCCCGGTGGCCGCCCCATGGAGGCAGTGAGTCTTCTTATTGCGGTTACCCAATAGAGATCGTCCAGAAACTTTACCCTAAGGGTCCGAACCTGACCACCAAGGACGCAGTTGGTGGAGGTGCTTTCTCTGGCAGGCTTAATCTTAAGCTCTCCTTCCGTCTTCCAAATCATTGTAGCGTGTTCCAGGTGGAAATTTTGCCGATTAAAGAAGTCTTATCTTGGCTTAAGAAAAACGTGATATCTGCTAGAAACATCCGCATCTTTTCAGACAGCCAAGCAGCAATCAAATCCTTGGAATCGATCTCTATAAATTCCTTAGTAGCTCTGGACTGCCGATCGTCTCTCGTAGAGATGTCTGAGCAGTTCAATATTCACCTGTGTTGGGTGCCGGGCTATAGTGACATTCCACAGAATTGTAAGGCCGATGAACTTGCCAGAACAAGAAGAACTATACCCATCCTGCCGGACAGGGGCTCTTTAGGTATACCAATCGCTACTTGCAAACCAATCGACACTTTCCTCGCACCAAACAGTAGTCGTTCGTTGAACAAGCAGTGTCTCTGAAAAAGATGAGGCGACCTTGCTTATCTCTTTAAGATCTCCCGTTTACTACTGTGAGTCCAATCGATTCGCACATTTTAAAGAATTTTTTTCCATTGCCATCAAGTACTATATCCTCTGCACGTCTGCATTCATATATTGAGCTTTTTAAAATATCCGGTTCGTCTTCTAAAAAGTGCGTACGCCCTATTCCAGCGTTTCAGTCCCCAACTGCCATTATGTCTTCTTTCCCCAATTCCAGTATGAAATCATGTAGATTCGGAAAATCTTCCATCCTTTTGTTACAGTTAACGTAGATGGGAACCACTTAGATGGTAGCATTTTCGGACGTAGTTTAAAATACAATTCTATTGAATTCGTTTATAAACCGACATCCAATACTATTGTTGATCTGCATTTTAAAACCATACAAACATCGTATAGTAGATCTGCCATGGGTAGACTTTCGCGTTACTTACTTACTTAGGTGGCGCTACAGTTCGAGGTGAACCTGGCCCTCAACCAACAAGCCTCTCCATTTACCTCGATCTTTAGTTAATTGCCTCCAGTTGCGCACTCCAAGTTGGTCGGGGTCCCCTTGAACTTGTGCGCGCCACCTACGGCGAGGAGGTCCTCTAGTGCGTCATCTCTCGGGGTTCGATTCGAAGACTCTGCGGGCCGGAGCGTTGGTGTCCATTCGTTCTACATGTCCTAGCCATCTCAGACGTCCAATACGCAGTTTTTTGACTAGGTTGATGTCGCTGTACAGCTCGTATAGTTCGTGATTGAATCTTTTCCTCCAAAACCCGTCAACGCAAACGGGACCGAATATCTTACGAAGAATTTTTCTCTCGCAGCGACAAAGAAAATCTTCATTCTCTTTTAATAAAGTCCGCGTTTCAGCGCCGTAAAGCAGGACTGGGATGATTAAGGTCTTATATAGGGTCTCCTTAGTAGTTCGAGATAGGGCTTTACTGTTGAATTGCCTTATAAGCCCAAAAAACAGCGATTGGCAAGAGTTATTCTTCGATTGATTTCTGCGATGGTGTTGTTTTTCGAGTTTATAGCAGAGCCAAGGTAGACAAAATCTCTTACTGCCTCGAAGTTATAGCTGCCCACTGTGACGTTTTGTCCAATTCGTCGGTGTTGGCTTTCCCTTCTTGTTGACAACATATACTTGGTTTTGCCCTCGTTTATCTCTAAACCCATTATGGCCGCTTCCACCTCAATGCTTGCAAACGAACCGGTTATCTTCCGATAATGTCTATATCGTCGGCGTATGCAAGCAGTTGTACAGACTTGTAATAGATTGTGCCTCCGGTGTTGGCTTGTGAGTTCCGCACAATCCGTTCAAGTACAATATTGAAGAAGTCACATGACAGCGCGTCACCTTGTCTAAAGCCTTTTTTGACATCAAAGGTCTCGGTGAGGTCATTACCGACCTTGATGGAGCAGCGAGCGCTCTCCATCGTCAGCCTGCACAGACGGACAAGTTTGGCAGGGATGTCAAAAGTAGACCTGGCTCTAAAGATGCTGTCATAGGCGGCCTTGAAATCGATAAAGAGGTGGTGAGTATCGATTTGGAATTCTTGGGTTTTCTCCAGGATCTGCCGAAGTGTGAAGATTTGATCGATGGTGGACTTTCCTGGCCTGAAACCGCACTAATAGGGTCCAATCAGGCTGTTGATAAAAGGTTTCAGGCGTTCACACAATATCGCAGAAAAGATCTTGTATGCGATGTTGAGGAGACTGATGCCTCTATAATTGGCGCAGTTGAGGGGGTCTCCTTACTTCTGGATCGGGCAAACGATGCTGAGGTTCCATTCATCAGGCATACACTCGTCTGATCAAATCTTGGTGTATGCACTCTACCAATTCATCCCCAGCTGCCTTGAAAAGTTCGGCTCGTAAGCCGTCAGGTCCAGAAGCCTTGTTCGATTTTAGCTTGAATATTGCTATCCTCACTTCGTTTTGGTCAGGTGGACGGAAATTTTGACTATCATCGTCTATGTTGAATATTTCATTCTGCCTGACAGCGGGATGTTGGTCTTCGTCGCCGTTATACAGTCTGCAGAAGTAGTTTTTCCATATTCTCAGCACCGATTGTGATTCTACTACGAGGTTTCCATTTTCATCTCTACAGGTTTCAGAACGGGTATTGCTCCTCTGACACGTTCTTCTTACGTTTTGGTAAAACTTCCGTACATTGCTCCTGGAGTATAAACTCTCGATATTCTCAAACGCGCTTCTCATTCTCTTTCTTCTTCTTTTGGAGAAGCCGATGTTCTTCCCATCTCTTTTGCTCGTAGAGCTCGCGAGCAGCTCTCGTCTTCCGCTGCAGCGCCGCTTTGTATGCCTCTTGTTTTGCTGCATACACTCGCCGGCATTCTTCGTCAAACCAGGGGTTTCGTGGTCGTGGGCGAGCGAGACTCAGCACATCAGTCGCGGCGTTTCTGATGGCATGTTGGCGACGTTGCCACTGGTCTTCGGCACTTGATGCTGGCGGCATAGGGGTGATTGAGAGATTTCGGGATACGCGTTCAGCGAAGAGTCTGGTGGTCTCTTGCGATTGTAGCTTTTCGACGTTAAATTTTCTCACAGTGATTCTTCTTTGTTGCTCAGATTGGGATATCCGCATTCGTACCTTGGCTACAACAAATTAATAATCCGAGTCTGTGTTGGCCGCTTGGAAGGTCTGGACATCCAGAATACTGGAGGCATGGCTTGCGTCGATCGCAATATGATCAGTTTGGTTGATCGTTACATGATCACTGGACCGCCATGTCTGCTTATAAATATCGAGATGAGGAACCCATGTGCTTGCTATGGTGCCGTTTCGCTCCACAGAGAAATCAATTAGCCTTAGTCCGTTATCAGACGTGGTGTCGTGCAGGCTATGCTTACCGACTGCCCTACCAAAGACGTCCTCCTTTCCTATTTTGGCGGTAAAATCCCCAATACGATTTTAACGTCGTATTTAGGACATTGCTCATATGTTTTTGTCGACGAGCTCGTAGAAACACTCTTTGGTGGCAGGGTCCTTTTCTTCCGTGGGGGCATGAACACATATTAGGCTTATATTAGCGAATTTAGCCTTGATCCGGATAGTCATAATACGCTCGCTTACGTGTCGGAAGCTTAAGACTTCTTGCCTAAGTCTACTATGTGGAGAGGGAGGCAGGTGTCGTCGGGCTGAAAATTAATACGGCAAAAACTAAAATTATCAGCCTTGGAACAAACTCATCAGCTCAAATGTGCATTGCTGGACAACCGGTAAAGAGAGTAGAGGATTGCCAATATCTTGGGAGTATTGTCTCGACCGATGGTGGAACCGAACTGGATATAGCCAACAGGATCGCCAAAGCAAAGTCGGCGTTCGAGATGTTGTCCAAAATATAGCGAAGCAATGCAATCAGTTTGAGCACCAAAATAAGACTGTTCCGCTCCAGCGTTGAATCCGTACTGTTATATGGTTGCAGCACGTGGAGAGTGACCACTACTATCACCAGAGAGCTGCAAACGTTCGTTAATAGGTGCCTACGCAATATCTTAAGGATTTTCTGGCCCAATCGTATCTCTAACGAACAACTTTACGAGAGAACGGGTCAGGAACCAATAGGCACAACTATCCAACGGCGGAAGTGGCAGTGAATTGGTCACACGTTAAAAAGAAACGTGACGAAGTCGAAAATCGACTTAGAGAAATGTATTGGCTAATTGGAAGATATTCCAAACTAAGCGTATATAACAAACTGCTTCTGTATAAGCAAGTGCTTAAACCCGTGTGGACGTACGGTATACAACTCTGGGGTTGTACCAAACCAAGCAATAGGAATCTCATACAATCATTGCAAAATAAAATTATAAGAATAATCGTGAACGCTCCCTGGTATATCAGAAACAATGATATCCACAGAGACTTAGGGATAGCTACCGTGGAGGACGAAATAAAAAACTTCGCTCGCAAGCTTCGTATTCGTCTTCATGGCCATTGCAACTGTGCCATACTCCAAACTTTGGATGTGACAAATCTTACGCGCCGACTTCAAAGAACGAAACCGTTCGAATTAGCGCTATAAGACAAAAAGCCGCATGTCATGACGGTTTCAGCAGGTGCTTTTATTGAAAATCTACCTGCCTCACGCGAATATAAATCTGAAGCTTAAACTACTTGATAAGGTCAAACTTAGTCGTAGTAAACAAAACGAAGGGAAGGGTGTTTTTAGTCAGTAGAAATCTGACACTACTATGAGTACACGGTCTCATAGTGTCTCATGAAGATTTTCACCTACCCACGAAAAAAAAAAAAAAAAAAAAAAAAAAAAAAAACACGTTCCGAAAGGGTGACAGTTCCATAGCGAACCATGCTATGCAATGGAACCCTCTTACTTAGGATGGCAGAAGACCTGGCGATCCGAGGAGGACATGGCGCAAAACAGTCGAGAAGGAGGCACGGCAGTTGGGGAAAAGTTGGGGAGAACTCAGACACATTGCCAGAAACCGTACACGATGGCGCGTAGGCGTAGTAGAGGCCCTAGGACCCACAAGGGGATACAGGACATAAGTAAGTAAGTAAGTCTACCGCGTATGACAAATCCGCATCCGAATAAGCAGCAATCACCGTAGTAGATGTCACAGTTCTTCATTCTCTTTTTGCCCGGCCCATCTCATCGCACTCCCTGGATGGCGGTAATATCTGCTTTATAGCAGTCTGGGGCATCTGCTAGTTGTTCGGCTGCACGTGGTCTGTAAAGGAACAGAACATTCCACGTACAGATCCGACGGTCGTTGTCCTTATTTCGTTTGCTGGGGTCGTCATTAGTTGAGTCATCCTTATCCGAAGCGTTTGGTTGTTTCGGAACCATCGATTTTTTACGTGGTAGGGAAGTTAGCCTGATGGCACAACCCCCAACCTGGAGGGCCGGTTCCTTTATTATTCCCCTAGCACGATGGGCTGGGTACACCGGTGCCAGTAGTCCACTACGGGAGTATGAGCGCTGCCGTTGGCCCATTAAGGGCTCCTCCGCCACCATCTCTATTCCAATGTCCTGACCAACATTGGAAATTACTTACCGACCTGTGATCCGAATACGTCGAAGCAGCTCGCGCAAGGTATACACTTAGTTCAAACCAAACTGGAACTATAGACGCCACCGTTGACTCCGTCTGGGGAATTCGTCCGCTGCCGCCTGGAACAGGAATAAGTGCTCTAGTGAGAAAGCACTCTTTCCCCCTCTCTCATCTGCCGCCACCAAGAATCCGCCAAACGGGGTTGGTTACCCTCTTCTTAAATTAAGGTACTAGACACCCGGCTGTCACCGCGTGGAGGTTGAGAGCAGGAGTTGGTAGGCCTCAGCTGAGTGAAAACGCTTGTGTTCTCATATGATCGCATGCACTACCGTTTGACCAGCCTCTTTAAAGAGAGCTTTATTAGCTAAACCTGTTACATTTTAGGCAATCATATTTAATGAAAATTTACTTAAACTGTTGTAGAATTCAAATTATTATTACAAAAAAAAACTTTACTATACACGCTGCAACTATCAGTTCTGTTTGTTATTTGTTGTCTCAAGGCGCGATCATGTTGTCTCATCTGCTTCTAGTTTCGATATCTTCTTTTTTCAACGGATCTACGTGATTTTTCTCTCTTACAACTAGTAACTATCAAACCCCTTTTATCGCAGTATTTCAGACATGTAGATATGTTTCGGATAACCGCCTGAATTGGCACGTTTTAAATAAGTAGTTTTCCAAAATCAAACGGCTCAAGAGTGCGTGCTTAAAGCTATTGATCTATACCATCATATTCGTACTTGTATATCCAAAATGAGACTTTGCGAATATTCATCGAACTCTTAGAATCTGTACCTGTCCTTAAATCAAGTTCTGTACCTTTTGGGATCTTCAGGAACCAATTTATTGAAAGGTTTTAAAATTATGCAAGTTGCCCGGGGAAAAGTGATATAAATATCTAGAAGTTATATATTTCAATACATGATATCATGAATCATAAATTAAAAATTACAATTTTAAATAATCTGTTAACATCCGTTCGTATGTACATATGTAACGTATGTATAAATTCGCAGCAATTGGTAAGAAGCATTTTCTGACTTTTATTTATTTTTTTTTTACAATGTTCACGACACGATGCACTTCTAGAAAGTAAATACAGCTCATCCAAGAAATAGAAATAATCTTATCGCAGCTTCGAGTACTTGCAGGCATAGCACGCTTGAAAGGACACCTCGCATAATAAAAGCGTAACGTCGGTAAATTAGTTTCTAAATCATAAACTTTATCATACGACCTTTAACCATCATCATCCATCTGCACGGCACAAGACAAAACAAACCAGCCTTCCAGCTGGCAACACCAAGTATGCCACCCCACGTCTTATAGCCAACCATAAAGGAGTCACAGAGTCAGTTATAAATGTATCTATTTTCAACACAATAGAGTCGACTTAATAAAATTACTTCCACGCCAGTTGCGGCATACGTTAGGCAACCAACAACAACAAAATGTCTCTCCCAATAAAGTCCATTAAAATCGAAAAGATTCAATTTTTAAAGGCTGGAAAATTTATCAAAAAAATATTAAAAATTCGCTGCGACCCCTTTTTCAAAACCGGACCATAGCACCTTTTTTTTGTGAGAACCCAAAAAGGACACGGAGGTGGAAGGCCCAGTACGTACTTAAGATGATTTATGGATACTGCGTTGCGCTGGTTCTCTGATCCATCCCCATCCTTTGTGCTAATCATATTATTTACACCATCAAGGATTAAGTGGATGACTTGGTGACTCGAGAGATGCGAATAGTTTTCCATCATCCCTTAAGCGTTCGATGAATGAGTGTGCACCCCTGGTGTGATGCCCGAGCATGAGGCACTCCCACGGGGATATCAATGACATATGTAAAACGTAAGACTTCGAGCGGGTGCTAAGACCTTAAATAACTGTCGACGCGTGTATGCGCTTCCGTTTTGTGTCGGACAGTGTACTTCACACCCCTCATTCAGTGCCGCTGCAACCCTATGCAATGAATGACTTTTGTTGCGGTGATGCTCGTTTGGAAATGTTAACTCGCTTTGAATAGCTAATCGTTTATGTTTGGTTTCAGTTGAATGGGTTCAACCTGCTGCCGTCTGATAGACACGAGGGGATATTAATATTTTCCCGCTGAATTTCGGGTTGATTGCCGCAATATGAGAACTTGCAATCACTGACAGCAAAGTAGGCAATCATATATGATTGACTTGACGGGTTTTGTGTGAAAAACGCTGCCCGGGGGAGGTATGATATAGTTTGCTGTTGTCCTTTGAAGGGATTAGAGAAACATCCATTAGGTCTGGTAACTGGATTTACGTTTTTTTTTCTCGTTTACGGTGGAATGCAATGAAACTGTATTTAAGCTTGAAGTCATCTATTACTCTTAGAGTATCCAAGTGTTGGATAGTCTGATTAATGAAGAGTGATGCCTATTTGCAAGCCACGTGTCTTGTATTTACGTTAAAATATGCAAGTGCAGCTTCGAACAGAAACGTATTAAATATGTATAGCGAAACAAATTCAGGGATTTGCACTTCCTGAAAATATTTTGGGCATATTTGCATGCTCTAGTTGAGAGGGGTGATTTTGCTAGTGGTGATTTTGAACGTTCAGAATAATCTTTGGACTAATGAATGTTTAAGAATGATGTTGAAGCTGGACAAATTAAAGGTTTCTGGAATTTTTACAGAAGGTTGGTTGGCTTAAAGTGGTCTTCGAAGAGGTAGACCAAAGTTAGCCCATTGTGATATCGCTAAGTAAGGACGAGTGCATAACCTCGCCTGCAACTCGAATAATTTTTTTTTTTCGAGGTTAGATAAAAATCTTCAAAAGACACTACGAGGGCCGTCAGCGTGTGCGTGTGAGATGATTACTCACTAAGAAACCTCCCTTCAACAAATAAATTTTTTTTCTTACTACAACTAAATTTTTTGGTTTATCGAGTAGTTTTCGTTTCGCGAAATGAAAATGTTTAGCAGGTTCCTGTCCACTGCTTGTGCACAATTTAAACGCGGTTAGTTGTTATCGTGCTAGGTCAACAGATTTGGTCATTTGTAGGCGGCGCACAGTGTGACAATTTACCTATTTAGCGGGATTTAATTAAAAAATCGACTTGCACAAATGTAATGCAATGTAATGCATGTAGCCAGGCTGCCATCAAGGCCATTGATGCGGTTTTCATTTCTTCAAATTTGGTAGAACAATGCCGGTTAGAATTGAATCAACAAAGCACTCACTCGAGAATCACTCTCATTTGGGTTCCAGGACACAGCAACCACGAGGGTAATGAGCGTGCTGATGAGCTGGCCAGGCGAGGGTCGGCCCTTAACGGCTTTCTAGCAGAAAGAGTCGATATTCCGCTTGGTGCCGTTAAGGGCTGTATGTACCTCCACTTCCTCCAGCTAGCCAATCGCGGGTGGAATAGCCTCACAAGCTGTGTCATATCTAGAAAGACGTGGCCCAGTTTCAACAAACCCAGGCCAAAAGAGGTACTAGACAAACCAAGACCAGTTATTGCCAAAATCGTAGCTATTATCAGAGGTCATTGGCCAGTTGGAGACCATGCGGCCAAGCTTGGTATCCCCCACAACACCTTTTGTAGGAGCTGCAAAGATATTAATGAAAAAGAATCTCTATGTCACTTCTTTGCAGATGTCCGGCCCTGGCGAGGATCAGACAACAAACTCTTGGCAAACCCTTCTTCGAGGATCTGAGAGAGATAGCGGACAAGAGGATTGGATAACTAATCCTCTTCCTGAACTCCACGGGCTGGGTTTAAACTTAACATCCCTTTTTAACTAACCACTACAATAGGTATACACGAGTCCGTGGTAACAAAACGGCGCACCCTAAGCGCTAATTGGGTTCTTTTGGACCGCCACTTTACCTACCTACCTTCACAAATGTAAACAAAAACCGGTTTTTCTTCCAGCTTACACCTCTCACTTAATGACTTTAAACTTATGTTAGAAGCATGTGCAACAAAAAAAAAATGATCTCAAAGTTCTAGTTGTGTACAATTATTCGTAAGAATGTCAGGTTTGAGAGCAAGGAAACTTGCTAAAAGGAAAGGCACTACCCCGCCAGGCACTACCACTGCTGTGCATGGTACTGATCCTGGACCGAACAGAAATGTTCGGGTCAGAGCTATACGGATTTCGGGGGCTAGCAAAATAATGAAACAGTTTGGAAGGAACTTGAGGGTCGCGAGTTGGAACGTTGGAAGCATGACCGGTCGAAGTTATGAGCTGGAAGAGATGATGAATAGAAGGCGGGTGGATATCTTGTGTGTCCAAGAGACGAAATGGAAAAACACCGGAAATCGGGCGCGTTTCTTGGACGTTAGGACAAAAGGTGTTCTAGTACGGAACGGAAAATTCTAAGAACGGAATCGGTATCATCCTTGCGACAGAGCTACTTGGTAACGTCTTGAGCATTTCGAAGTCCAGCGACCGTTTCACGTCTCTCAAACTAGTAATACAAGGAGAGGTGTGGAATATTGTCAGTGCATATGCTCCCCAAAATGAGTGCAATCAGAGAGATAAAGATGCATTTTGGGTAGATTTCCACAATCTCCTTAAGAACCTCACAAAGGGAGAGTTTCCGTTTGTTGGAGGATATTTGAATGAACATGTCGGGAAGACAAACGAAGACTATGAAGACTGCCATGGAGGACTAGGACATGGCACCAGGAACCTTCCTGGTGAAGACATCCTAAGCATGTGCAAATCACACCGTCTTATCGTGTTAAATACTATGTTCATCAAACAAAGCCGACACCTGATCACTTACAGCAGTGGTGGAGATGAAACTCAGATTGACTACCATTTGGTAGCCAGTTTCATGAAGCCTCGGGTAAAAGATTGCAAAATGATCCTGGGAGAGGCAATCGCTCGGCAACACCGTCTCCTGCTAACAGAAATTTTTATGAAAACACCAAAGAAAGGCAAACAAACAAGGGTCGCAGAGAAAATCAAGTGCTACAATCTGGACAAAGAAAAAGGCGAAGCTTTTGTTTTCGTAGTGAAAAATTACCTCTCTCACACCATCAACGGAGCTGAGGATGAAGAGTGCAGAGCACAAAATATGTGGGATTCCGTACAGCGAAAATGCTTAAAGAAGGCCAAATCACTGCTAGGAGCTTCAAAAGGCCACCATCAACACGCCAAAGAAACATGGTGGTGGAGTGATGAAGCTAAGAAAGTGATAAATGAGAAGAAAGCGGCTTTCAAAGCTTGCTCAAAGGGCCCCTCTAATAATAGTGACGAAAAAGCTCGCCTCGAAATGGAATACAGATGTTGCAAGAAAAAAGCGAAGAAGAAGTGCGTCCAGCTTCAAGCAGAGAGTATGGAGGGCCTGTATCGGGAGCTGGAGAAAATATTTTCCCAGGTTGCTGATGCAAACCAGGCTATCCAGGATCTGCGAAGACACAATATGAACAAGAGCGCAACCATCTTCAAAAAGAATGCTCAGGAGATTCGTTCGCCAAAGTTCATTAGCAATGCTCATGGCCAGCTTCTTGTGGATGACGACAAAATTCTGCAAATGTGGCGGCAGTATTGTGAAGAGCTTTTAAATGAACAGTTTCCCCGGCTATACTTTCCAAGAGCCACCCCTGACTGTGAAGAAATACCCGACATTACAGTCGAAGAAATTAGTGAAGCGGTCAAATACTCCAAAAAACGAAAAGCGGTTGGGCCAGACGAGATACCCTCTGAGTTCTGGAAAAAGATGGGAGACATCGGGTTCAGATGGCTCAGAATTCTCATCTCCAAATTTGTGAGAGGTGACCCAATGCCGAATCAATGGGTGGAAAGTTACCTCCTCCCTGCATACAAAGGGAAGGGTGATACGCGAAACTGTGATAACTACCGTTCGATCCAGCTGATGTCACACACCATGAAGATCGTTGAGCGGGTATTAAGTGGCCGACTGCGAAAAATAATACGGCTATCTGATGATCAGTGCGGGTTTGTCTCGGGTAAATCAACTACAGATGCAATCCAAAGTATAAGAATCATAATGGAAAAACATCGTGATTCCTTAAGGGATTTGCATATTGTATTGGTTGACTTTGAAAAGGCATTCGACAGACAACCACGAGATCTGATATGGGTGGCGCTAAGACATTGAGGGGTTCCAGAAACCTATGTACAGATGATCATGGACATGTACGAAGGAGCAAAGACAAGAGTAAGATGCCCCACTGGAGTAACCGAAGAGATCCCAATCAAAGTCGGGGTGCATCAGGGAAGCGTCTTAAGTCCTTTGCTCTTTATTACAGTCCTTGATTATCTGCTTGAAGGTAAAGTGATGGACCGCAAGGTAGGGTGCATCAGGGAAGCGTCTTAAGTGCTTTGCTCTTTATTACAGTCCTTGATTATCTGCTTGAAGGTAAAGTGATGGACCGCAAGGTACATCAATTATTCTTTGCTGACGATGGAGCCATCATAAATGAGGATCCTACATCCCTGCCACGAGCACTTGATGTGTGGGTGGACGTTTTGGAGGGAAATGGGTATCGCATTAGTTCAAAAAAGACAGAGTACTTGTGCTGCCCGTTCTCTGATCCACTCAGGCCTATTCCAGACATTTATTTGAATGGACCAGTGCTTCCCAAGTGCGAAAAGTTCAAATATCTGGGATTTATGATCAATAGAAAAGCAACTTGTGATGACGACATCAATCATCGTGTAAGCGTAGGGTGGATGAAGTGGTGAGAAAATTCCGCTATCTTCTGTGACAGAAAAATGTCCCCTAAGTTGAAAGGAAGGTTCTACACCGCAGTTGTGCGTCCAGTGCTCACATACGGTTCACAATGTTGGACGATGTACAAAAGTAAATTAACGGCAGCTGAGATGAAGATGCTTCGCATGACAGCAGGACTGACAAAGCTTGATCAAATAAGAAGCTCGAAGATCCGTGGAAGCTTTCACATCAAGGAAACCATCGTACAAAAAATAGAGCGCGACCGGCTCAGTTGGTATTGCCACGTTCAAAGAAGAGATCATTTGAACCCTGTTAAAAAGGCAATATCAATGCACGTTCCAAAGACATCGCGTTGTAGGAAAGGCAGGCCTATAAACGCCTGGATCAGACAAATGCGACGACATCGGCATTTCATTGGCCTCAGTAACCGAGTGATCCAAAATCGGCAGGCCTGCCGATATTTTCTGAGATCAAATAGGCGAACCCCACAGGCGGATCAGTAGAAATGCGGTAAAGTGGGAGGGTTGTGATCCCTCGTTTTCGGATCATAGCCTCGCTGATAAAAGGAAGTAGTATTGGTGTAAGTTCAGAAATGAATACTGCACATGCCAAACTGCGGCATGAAAATGTGAAGTAAATTAAAATCTTACTACTTCAACAGCAGATGGTAGCACACATTTGACAGATAAAGGAAAAGCTGATATGTACTGTTGAAAGTTACAGCGGTGCAAATTTTGAGTTCTTAAGCTAAATATGACTTACACCACTAACTTTAAACGCCTAATATAAAGTTATTGCGAACCACGAAGACAAAGTTGCGGGTAGCTGCTAGTAAAAAATAAAAATGAAATGCCGTTCGTTGGTCATCGCATCACGGCTGGACCGATTTCGCTCATGTTTTCTTTAAAATGTTTTCAATAGTCCGAGTAAGGTTTTTAAGGAAAGAAAAATTGGAAAAGTTGCCCGGAAAATTGGAAAATTCGGAGAAAACTCAAAGTACTTTTTTTCATGAAAAATATGTGTTCACCTATGTTTGTGTGCTATGGATTCCGAAACCACGAAACCAATCGAACTAAAATTTTCAGGCAATCTTAAGTATTGGCTCTAGAGTATGGAGTTTGGTCCAAACCAGTTCACTACTTTAGTATTATAGTACTTTAGTACTAAAAAAAAGCTCTTTTGTTAGTCGCAGCAAAGCACGTAGGGTACCATCGGTCCAGCAGTTTGCCGACTACTTTAGTATTATAGGTTATATTTATGGTTGGACCACTTACCCACTGTTGGCCGGCAAAAACTGTTCTCTAATAGGCTTAGCCCCAGGCGCCTGCCTGACAGTTGTTGCTCCAGGCGCCTGGCTGACAGGGACGTAATTAAGTCAATAAAGACAACCTTAAAAAACTTATGCTTGAGGTTTGACGAAAAGATGTTCAAAAGTGATCGCCATCGAGAACGCTTCGAAAGCATTAACTGTTCGTGGTTGAATGAAACCCTAACACTACCACAAACAGTTTTAGATGAAATTCTGTCTTCATCTCGTGTAAACAGGATAGGAAGACCAAGAAAAAGCGTTGATGAATGCTGTGAAAAAAGCCAGAAGGGAAAAAGACAAACCCTTTAAGATTCGTTTAGCGTTAAAAAATTGCAACTCCGAATGAACTAAACCTTAGAAAAGCAGGAAAAAGAAATACTGCTATCGCAACTAAGCAATTGTCAATATGCTCTCCAGGACTGCCGAAGTGCCTGCTAAGGGACTATTCGTACTCCCCTCTCACAGACTGTACTCCCATACTCCTCTCATCAGGATTTTAGTCCCTTTAAAATATTTAAATTTTTTTCAAACTGATACGTACTAATTTGAGTATTTTGTTTACCAAATCATACTTTGTTAACCGTTCGATGTCAGGAAAGGACTTAGGCAAGGTGACGCGCTATCATGCGATCTCTTTAATATAATACTTGAACGAATTGAAACTCACAAACCAACACTTTTACTTTTACAAGTCTGTACAACTACTCGCTTACGCCGATGACATTGACATAATCGAAAGAACTCAGCGGGCCGTCAATGGGACATATGCGAGTATTAAGATCGAGGCAGCAAAGATGGGTTTGGCGGTCAATGAAACAAAACAAAATATATGTGGTCTGCGAAAAAGGACACCCAACATCGGCGACTTGGACAGAACGCCACAATAAACTGATATAATTTTGAGGTAGTAAAGGATTTTGTCTACCTAGGCTCTATGGTGACCTCCGCAAACGACGTCAGTACGGATATCAAAAGAAGAATTACTCTTGCCAATCGTTGTTTCTATGGGCTAAGACGGCAATTGAGTAGCAAAGCCCTATCTCGAACTACTAAGGTAACTCTTTATAAGACATTAATCATCCCAGTCCTGCTGTATGGCGCAGAGGCATGGGCTTTGAAAAAACCGGATGAGGATGCCCTTGGTTATTTCGAGAGAAAAGTTCTTCGAGCGATCTTTGGTCCCGTCTGCATAGACAGTGAGTGGAAGAGAAGGTACAATGCCGAACTATACGGCCTGTACAAGGACATCGACTTAGCCAGAGGAGTTCACATACAGCGACTAAGATGGCTGGGTCACTTAGAGCGGATGAAGCCCAACGTTCCCTCTAAGAAAGTCTTCAAATCCACCCCGGATGAACGACACAGTAGAGGATGATCTCGCGGTAGGTGGCGCAAATAAGTGGAGGGGGACCTCAACCAACTTGGCGTGCGCAACTGGAGGCAGCTGGCTCGTAACCGTGCTGGCTGGAGAGGTTTGTTGGTTGAGGCCCAGGTCCACCCTGGACTGTAGCGCCATCTAAGTAAGTAATAAGTATAAGATGCCTTTAAAAAAAAAAAAAACAGTTTGATTGAACATGAAGTCCTGCAACTGTTAGACATACTCGTACGAGTAAAAAAAGTGCAAATTGTCGGTTCTTTTAAGTTATTTTTTATCAAAACTTTTATAGATATGTTATTATAATTTATTACATTCGTTTCTGTGAACAATTTTCATAAAAATAAGTAAAAAAAATTTAGCAAAAACATTTATTTCTGAGCGTTATTAATTAAGTCCCGCTAGATGAGCGAAATGTCACACTGAGCGGCGTAGTAAATTTGTCCCATCAAGGATTGGACTGAATTGTGAACGTGTCGCTGCAATCGATCTTTATGCTTACGCGCGAAGTTTTTAATTTGAACTTCGACTGCAAGAATTCCGAGATCTCTGTGGATATCGCTGTTTCTGATATACCAGGGTGCATTAACGATTGCTTTTAACACTTTATTTTGAAAAGTTTGTACATACATACATACATACATTTTCGATAGTCCGCTGATCCTTCTTGAGGGTCGCCAGTGTAGGATGTTCAGGTGGACTCTCCATCCTTCTCGATCCTCCGTCATTGACTCCAACTCATTAGGAAGAATCCGTAGACGGCTCCAGGAGAGATGCCGGGATTGATCCAACTATCTATTTCTAGGTGTACTGAGGGGTCGCCTTTCTGATGGCACGGCAATCATGGCACGCCTTGGAAAGCATTCTAGGGGCCTACGCACTACGTGGCCAAACCATCGAGACATAGATCGGTTCGTTCGGAGAAGCAGCTGCTCAACATTGAGCGCCTCGCGTACTTTGGTGTTACGCACTCGATCCCTACGAGTTATTCCAGCAACACCGCACAGAACCTCATTTCGGCAGCTGTACCCACATTCTTATTATTTCGGTCATTACGCAAATTGCATGACCATATTTCAGATTTGGAACATACACCGAGTTAAAAACCAATAGTTTAGCTCAAATACTAAGTTCGTCCTTCCTTATAATAGATTGACCAAGCTCTCTCAAAATTGATCCAGCGTCACCAATTCTACAGGATAACTCGGCATTGCTCTTTCCATTACTCGTGAATAAGACGTTGAGGTACTTAAACTTATCTACCTGCTTCAGCGGAACTCCACTAGCATACAGAATACACTGAATGGGCGTTCTGGAAATGACCATTAATTCCGATTTGTTAACGTTTGCCTTTATTCCAGCAGCATCACAAACGGCTACAAACCTTTCGAGTGCGCACTGAAGTTCGGTTTGAGATGACCCAAGGATGACCAAATCATCCGCAAAGAGTGGACGACTAGTCCTCAAGCCACTGACTTCGAAAAATTCTCCGCCACGGCTGCGCTGTAAATCCAGTCCATACATATAATGAAGAGGAGAAATGACAAATCGTACCCTTGGCGGAATCCAACGCCCACAGTGAAAGGTATTAACTTAACGCTGTTTATCTAAACACAAATTCTACAGTTTGTATATAAAGGCTGAATCGCCCTTCACAGGAAACCATCAATCCCGTACTCCTGCAGAACACTCCAGAATTTGCCTCGATGAACCCTATCATATGCTTTCTCCATATCCACAAAGCAAGTGTAGACAGGTTTACTTTACTTACTTAGGTGGCGCTACAGTTCGGGGTGAACCTGGGCCTCAACCAACAATCCTCTCCATTTAGCTCGGTCTTTAGCGAATTGCCTTCAGTTGCGCACTCCAAGTTGGTCGAGCCCCCTTGAACTTGTGCGCGAGTTATGTTGGGGTAAAACGCGGAGATTAAAAAAATATATTTATTGACCAATCGGTCCGACTTACAAACATCAACTGAGTTTACATTTTATTATTTTATCTAATTTACTTGCAAAGGTGATTTCCAAGAACTTGAACTTGCGTTGGGTGAATTGCCAGACGCTTAGGTTGCAATTTTCTGGATCACCTGTGCAATCACAATTCCAAGCATTAATACAATATTATCAAAAAAAAAATGAATGAAGCGCTCGGGTGCAGTGTAATTTGATGTCAACGGCCGGACGTAACTGCATACACGTGCCGTGTGAAATAGGTGTGATGGATGTTGTGGTGTGGAAGGGGGTCAGCGGGCAGACGTAACTCGCGCCACCTACGGCGATGATACCCTCTACTGCGTCGTCCCTCTGGGTTAGATTCGAAGACTCTGCGGGCCGGAGCGTTGGTGTCCATTCGCTCTACATGTTCTAGCCATCTCAGACGTCCAATGCGCAGTTTTTGTTTAGGTCAATGTCGCTGTACAGCTCGTATAGTTCGTGATTGAATCTTCTCCTCCAAAAACCCGTCAACGCAAACGGGACCGAAAATCTTACGAAGAATTTTTCTCTCGAAGCGACCAAGGATATCTTCATCCTCTTTTAATAAAGTCCATGTTTCAGCGCCGTAAAGTAGGACTGGGATGATCAGGGTCTTATGCCTAGTCTCCTTAGTTGTTCGAGATAGGGCTTTACTGTTGAATTGCCGTATAAGCCCAAAAAAAACAGCGATTGGCAAGAGTTATTCTTCGCTTGATTTCTGCACTGCTGTTCTTCTCAGAGTTTATAGCACAGCCAAGGTAGACAAAGTCCCTTACTACCTCGAAGTTATAGCTGCCAACTGTGACGTTCTGTCCAATTCGTCGGTGTTGGCTTTCCTTTCTTGTTGACAGCATATACTTGGTTTTGCCCTCGTTTATCGCTAAACCCATTTTGGCCGCTTCCGCCTCAATGTTTGCAAACACACCGGTGACAGCCCGCTGAGTTCTTCCGATAATGTCTATATCGTCGGCGTATGCAAGCAGTTGTACAGACTTGTAATAGAACAGGTAGACAGGTTTAGCATACTTTAATCTAACCACAGCCAAAACTAGACGGTAGCTACACGTACTACCCATTTATGATCTGAAAGGAGATTCATTCCCATTTATGTGCGTACTTCCCCAGGAACTCCTTCATCTCATGATCAGATATTTCCAACATAATACGACATTCCTTATCCACCACATTGCTGTTAATATGGCGATTCATTAAAGCGAAAAAAAAGGAAAAATCGGTAATATTTATAACCACTTATGACTTTCTCCTCCACAATTGAAATATAGATAAATTCCGCCATGAAAAAAAGAGAATCCAGAGAATCTCGTTAAATTCCATCTTAATGTTCATTATCAAATCGTAAAAAATGTATTATATCACGTAGTGCCCGGGCCAGCCAAGTGGACGACTACTATGTTGTACAGAGGAATCTATAAAAACTTGGACAGAATTTTCGTGTGGAACTTAATGTTGTCCCTGGGATTTATTCCCAGCGATTGTTTTTTATGATTGGATGGGTTATCAGCGCGTTATCAGGGGGCTAATTACTGTCCTGCGGCCTATAGGTCCCTTAACTCGTTTTCGTTGTGGTAATTTAGATGACCGACGCAAATGTAATCTGTCGTGTTATTAAGTGCCTGGGAATGGGCTAATTCCAGAGGGTTGTGAGTGGCTCCGCAAGGATATGGGCATGGAGTGCTTTAGCGAGTTTTTAAATGTTGTGATAAAACGAAAACCATTTTTTTTTACCTCAACAGGAGCTCCTTAAAATGTTCATGAAATGGACTTGAATTACTATTGCAATGAAATTCTATGTAAAGCCATTTTGGTATACTCGTACATAGGTGTAAATAGTTTGATGTCATATAGCATGATTACACCAAACGTTTTTCCACCTTTTTACGAAAAGCTTCGGAATACTTTTCCAAACTAAACGTTCCATCAATTATTATTTACTACTGAGGCACAAGGTGTTTTTTTTAAATTAAGATAAACCTGGTAAGATAACCCACCTCGACCTCATTGAGATCTTTTGTACTGTTCCTCTTAGAGGCGCATTGCGTGAATTTGCTTCCTGGCTAAAATTAAGTTCACATAAGATGCTTATGATTTTTTTTAGCTGGGAAAGAGACACGGGTCCTTAAGACCTTGACATTATGCTTGCTTATTGCTAGAATCTCTTTAGTTATTTTATTTGAGAAATTTACAAACTTCTTAGCATGTCTTAAGCCAGATTGAAAGTGCCAGTGAGTGAGCTTTTCTTTCTTTTCCCATTAATTTAGCTCAGTCTTTATTTGGCTGATAGCAAGATCACCTGCATTGCGATTGATCGGGAAATTACTAACTGCTCAAAACTTGGCTGGGGCCAGTAGTGCAACAATCAAGTTCGTGATGAAGTGCTTACTTCACCTCCTAGTGGTGATCCCCGGCAATTATACGTATAAACCCTTATACGTGTAGGCTAAAATTGTAAGTGCGGGTTGTCTAGGGCCTTGATTCTAGGCTAGGTAACGTGGGACAGCAACATGCGTTACCGAATATTGCCCGCTACAGAAACCGACACTATGCTTCGGATAAGGAATGATCACATGTTGACTACTTTTGGCTATTGTACCCGGACAAATATAGGTTTCTGGAATGTAAAGACGCTCCTCGACTCGGGAAGAGAAGGTCCTTACAATGCCAGATTCCTCCAATTGGAAACTGAATTCAAGCGATATAAACTGGACATTTTGGGGGTAAGTGAAGTAAGATGGTTAGAAGCGGGCGAGTACCAGTCTCCAACGCGTAACACTGTACTGCTCTATTCTGGAAGACCATCCGGAAGCCCGCGGGAGTATGGAGTCGGACTATTGCTAACAACAACAGCACGCAAGGTCCTAATTTCCTGGCAGCCTCATGGTGATAGGATTTTGATGGCCAGATTCCGAACTAGAGTACGACGCGTCACCATCAAACAGTGTTATGCCCCAACAAATGGCTCGTCTGAGGACGAAAAGGAGAGCTTCCATAATCCCTTAAGTGCCGTTTTCAACACAACACCAAATGGAGACATTCTCATAGTGATGGGGGATTTGAATGCCAAAGTAGGCAACGACAACGGAGGGCTCAAACATGTAATCGGGAAGCACGGACTAGGAAACCGCAATGACAACGGCGAAATGTTTGTGGATTTCTGCAATGCCAACCGCCTTATAATAGGTGGCACCATGTTTGAGCACAAGACCTGCCACAAAGTCAGCTGGGTCTCCAATTACAGGCAAGCAACCTCCAACCAAATTGACCATTTTGCTATCAGCCGCCGCTTTAGAAGTAGTCTCCTGGACGTCCGAAACAGGCGAGGGGCCGATGTGGGGATAGAACGTGATCACCTTCTTATGATAGCTACTCTCCAACTACGCACTGCTGCAGTTCGAAGATCCCACGACAACACAAGAATGCCCAGGTTCAACATCGATAGACTTAGTGATCCCTCAGTGCGCCAACAATTAAGGGTGCACTTTTCGCAAGGTGTGGAAGCAATCAGCAGCTCACTGCCCGCAACCATCCAAGACCATTGGTGTGCTGTGAAAAATGTTTTTACATCTAGTGCTGAAAGAATTGTCGGTCGATCTTAGTGTAGTCATAGGGTGTGGCTTTCCGAGGATACCTGGAGACGGATTGACGAACGAAAACAGCTGAAAGCTCTCGTTGCAGCTACCCCAGCAGCAGGGAGAAGTGAGCTAGAGTCCCTATATCGCATGAAGATGAGAGAAGTTCAGCGTAGCGTGCGACGTGACAGGCGCAACTACATAAACGCGCTGGCTACAGAAGCAGAGGAAGCTGCACGGAGGTGCGACAGCAGGACTGTCTACAGAATAACGAAAGAGCTGACAGGTGGTCGCAGCTCCAGCCAACACCCAGTGAAAACCCTAAACGTTTCCTTGCTCATTTCGGATGAGGACGTGCTCAAGAGATGGAAAGAGCATTTTGCTACGGTTTTAAACCGTGTATTCGCTAGCGATATGCTCCCAAATCAAACTGAGATGGCCGAGGTGAGAAGTTCCCGAATACGCACTACGAATCCCAGTAATGATGAGATCACTATCGCGACAAAGGCACTCAAAACTAACAAGGTGGAAGGACTTGACAGTATTCCAGCAGAACTCTTACGAGCAGCGCCCACAACATCGGCTGAGCTTCTGCTTCCACTTATAGAGAGAGCTTGAAAAGCTGAGAGCTTTTCTAGCGAGTGGAAAAAGGAAATGATCGTAAAGCTTCCTAAGAAAGGAAATTTAATGGAGCGCGGAAACTGGAGTGGTATCTGTGTGCTGCCTGCTGTAGCTAAGATAATAGCTAAAATCATCCTGGAGCGAATCAAACAACATCTCGAAGACACACTCGATGCCGAACAAGCAGGTTTCCGCTCTGGATCCTCCTGTGCCGACCACATCAACACCCTGCGGCTTATCATCGAACAGTGTGTTGAATATCGCTCGCCACTGCACCTGCTGTTCATCGATTTTGAGAAGGCGTTCGATAGTGTCAACAGGGAGTTTATTTAGCCTGCTTTACGCAGGAGAGGTATTCCCGATAATCTTATTGCTATTGTCAAAGCTACATATGAAGGCTCCAAATGTCACGTTCTGCACAGGGGAAGGTTGTCTGAGGAATTTGAGATCGGAAGTGGGGTAAGACAATTCTGTATCCTTTCACTAATATTATTCCTATTGGTGATTAGCGATGTGCTTCATGCAGCTTTGTCGACGGGAAACGGAGAAATTCGATGGACTCTTACATCTCAACTGAAACATCTTGACTACGCAGACGATGTATGCTTACTCTCCCACAGAATTATGGACCTCCACAGAATGACAGCAGATGTGGAGAGGGAGGCAGGTGTTGTCGAGTAGAAAATTAATACGGCAGAAACTAAAATTATAAGCCTTGGAACAAGCTCATCGGCTCAAATATGCATTGCTGGACAACCGGTAGAGAGAGTAGAGGATTTCCAGTATCTTGGGAGTATTGTCTCGACCGATGGTGGAACCGAACTGGATATAGCCAACAGGATCGCCAAAGCAAAGTCCGCGTTCGGGATGTTGTCCAAAATATGGCGAAGCAATGCAATCAGTTTGAGCACCAAAATAAGACTGTTCCGCTCCAACGTTGAATCCGTGCTGTTATATGGTTGCAGCACGTGGAGAGTGACCACTACTATCACCAGAAAGCTGCAAACGTTCGTTAATAGGTGTCTGCGCAATATCTTAAGGATTTTCTGGCCCAATCGTATCTCTAACGAACACCTTTACGAGAGAACGGGTCAGGAACCAATAGGCACAACTATCCAATGGCGGAAGTGGCAGTGGATTGGTCACACGTTCCGTAAGGGTGACAGCTCCATAGCGAACCATGCTATGCAATGGAACCCTCTAACTCAGGATGGCAGAAGACCTGGCGATCCGAGGAGAACATGGCGCAGAACAGTCGAGAAGGAGGCACGGCAGTTGGGGAAAAGTTGGGGAGAACTCAGACACATTGCCAGAAACCGTACACGATGGCGCGTAGGCGCAGTAGAGGCCCTAGGACCCACAAGGGGATACAGGACATAAGTAATTAAGGTCACAAAAGGGTTCATTGCACGTGTTGCTCGACGCTGTGGCTTGCCATGGTGATTTGTCTTTAGTGTCTAAAAACAAAAAACCAGAAAAATAACAACCGATAAAACGACATGGCTACCATGAACTGTCAAAATCTACCCGTCCCTATTGGAAAGACCAGAGACACAAAAAGCACAACTCCGACGTTAACTTAACAGAGTTATGATCGCATTATGCCCATATGACAACAAAAAAAAAAAACAAGCACATACAACCCGTTTTGCCTTCTCTATGACTTCATGTGGACTTTCGGAAGTCTAAGTCCTACAGTTTATCTTCTTGGCATAGCCAGCCAGATGAAAATGACCTTCGCCCTAAAAGATTCGCGAGTGATTCTTGAGTGAGTTGGACCTTGTAAGTCAATACAAAGCCTTTATGCAATGCGACTGGTGTTCAGTCTGTGATGAGTTCACATTCTTCGGTTTTCACGCACCTTTGAGAACAGTTTCAGAGAAAGAGATCACAACTCCGCAAGCTGATAAAAAAAAGTAAAGCCGAATGCTTCCAGGCACTCAGAGAGGAGCTACAAGACAATCCATGGGGAAGCGCGTGCCAAATAGTCATGAAAAAATTTAAGAATGGCACGGCAGCTGCACCGACTTGCCCGAATATCATGCACTCAATTGTCTGCGCTCTTTTCCCAAGGCAAGATGGATTCACCCTACCAAAGGAGTAGCGGAAAAAACAGAGACAATACCAGCAGTCACCACAGAGGAAGTTTTAAAAGCCGCGGAAAAAATAAAGAGCAACAAGACGCCGGGAATGGATGGAATCCCGAACTTCGTGCTAAAAGGAACCATTAAAGCAAAGCCAGAGATCTTTACGCGCCTTTATACGACATGCCTATTGGAAGACGGAAGGAAACTCAGGGCTCTCTACTCGGCAGTACGGCTTTAGAAAGAAACGAAGCACCAGCAGTACTAAGCCCAGTTTTGTGGAATATAATGTATGAGGGGCATACTAAGAACGTCAAGGCCGAGCGGAGTAGAAATTATCGGCTACGCTGATAACATTGCAGTAATCGTCGTAGCAAAAACGCTAGAACAAGTGTCCGAAAACTGCAACCAAACAATAAGGAACGTGAGGGCATGGCTACAGGCATCAGGTCTGGAACTGGCAGATCACAAGACAGAAGCAGTGCTAATAAGTAGCAGAACAAAAGTGGAACACCTTACTATACAGGTCGGTGAGCAAACCATCGAGTCACGTCCACACATCAAGTACCTGGGAGCAGCACGCTGGACTACAGGCTAAACTTCAAAGAGCACCTAATGTACGCAGGCAAGAGAGCCTCCAGGGCAGTAGCGGCATTGTCCATATTAATGCTAAATGTTGGAGGACCCAGGCAGCCAATTAGAAACCTGCTAGCAGCGGTAAGCAAGTCGATCCTTATGTACGCGTCTCCCATATGGGCACAGGCGACAAACCGGATAATGTACATGAGACGGATGAACTCGACCCATAGAATCGCTTCGTTAAGAGTGTGTTGTGCCTTTCGAACGGTGTCCGTGGAGGCAATTTGCGTAATCTCCGTTCGAATGCCAATTGATTTGGAAATAAAAAAGCCCGCAGCAACCATAGAAGCTATACAAGAAGAATGGCAACAGAGATGGAATACCACACCAAAAGGAAGATGGACCCATATGCTGATCCCCAACGTAGAGGAATGGATCAGCAGAAAACAAGGAGAAGTAAATTTCTACGTGACGCAGTTCCTATCAGGGCATGGATGCTTTCGGGAATATCGCTACAAATACAAACACGTAGATGACCCATACTGCCCGCACTGCGAAGGCAAAATCCAGAACGCGGAGCATGTTTTATTTTTACAGAGAGAAATTGGCGGCCAAGTGACTCCGAGAGGACTTATAAAATTCATGCTGACGACAAATGAAGAATGGAATATAGCAAATGAGATCATCACCAGTATGATGCAACAACTACGTCTGGAGGAACGAACAGCAGCTAGAAATGAGAATCGTCCCAGCCCTGGAAGGTAGACAAAGTTACACAAAAACGCCCACACATGCAATGTAACGCAAGTGACATGTTAAAGACACACAATGAGAAATGAACTCACGCAGTAACAAAAATTTTAATGTGAAAATTGAGATGCTGCAATGCAGCAGAAGTATAAGAAGCAGCAATGGCTCATGTGTGATGAATAGCATGATATGCTAACCAGCCCCGCGAAGTAATATCTAACGGCAGTCCCGCGGGAAGAGTGGTAGAAGTGTGAAGGGTGTGGATTAGTACGTAGGCGCACTCCTGGCATCGATTATTCGGGTTTGTGAAGCGTGCATGCTAATAGCCCGGGCTACTCGCTTGGCAGACACCTTGACGCGGTGCGAGAGCTTAAGTTGCAAGGACTCACTCAACCGCGGGAGCTTCGCTCTCGGATTAGCTGACTGAGGAGTAACTTACCAAGAGCTGCCCCCCCCTAATCCAGGGTGTTAAGCGAGACCGTGCCTATTGGATGGTTTGCAGCTAGGGGTATACTGGCTGTATTCGAACGGAGCCTTCCTGATACCAGGTCGCCTCAGGGAGTAACCATGGCCCGACCACATCATGCGGGGCTCTGATGTGCCCGATGAATATTTCCCTAGCTACTCGTGGGAACATGAATAAAGAAAAAATAAAAAATAAAATAAAATACATGCGGGATATCACCGCAACAGAAATGGCAAGTCGTCTGGAGAGAGACCTCCGAGACGAGGACTACGACAGGCCTAGCACGAGTCGTAGAAGAACGCCTCCAGCGCGCAGATTTAGCCCTAGGCGCAGAACACCTCCAGCGCGCAGAGTCAGCCCTAGGCGCAGGATGAGCACGGAGCACCACAGGCGCAGAGACACTGAAGCTCCAAGAAGACAGTGGCCTAGCAGAAGACCAGCAGAGAGTAGCAGACCCAGAGAGCGGCTGCATAAACCTCCCACGCTACCAGAGAGGGGTAAGCCCGGTGGTCTGGATGACCCGTTGAGAAAAGGCCTCATTGGAGCGGGTGCAAAGTGGTACTTGCGCTTCCTAGCCCAAGGTTTCGAACCTGAAGAAGCAATGAAGCTAACCGTGGAAAGGAAGAAGGAGGCAACTGACACTCCAGTAGTACAGGGACACCTAAAAAGGGGAAGGGATACCATCACCCCCCCGGAGAAACCTGATAGCAAGCGACATAAAGCTACCAGTAGCGTCAGCTCGGCGGGCCCAACCACCGTCCCAGCAGAGAGGAGACGCAGAGTAGAGCCAGGCACCAGCTATGCAGGCATAGTGAGAAACCTGCGAGTGGCTGTGCTCCCAAAGGACTACCCGGTGGCAACGCTAAGCACCGAGGAGCAAACGGCGCTTGAAGACGCCATTATTGAAGAAGTAGCCCTAGGCTGGAAGAGCAAGCTTCAGTTTGAAGGTATACACTTCAGACTGGGCTTACTACTCGTTACAACGAGGACACAGCTCAATAGCTACTACAAGCCGCAGCAAGATTAACTGCGTGGAAGGGGGTCAAATTGACGGCGTGTTTGGGAGAAGATATCCCCAAAATCCACACCATCACCGTCTTCCTCCCAAGGAGCTCTGGGCACGACCAGAAGAAGTCGCTAGACCTCATAGAAGCGCAAAACGAGGGGCTTAACACCCATCTATGGAGAGCGACCAGTAGTCGAGAAGAAGGCAAGGGAAGAGTGGTAACCTTCCTCATTGACGACCAATCGGCAGAGACGATTGCCAAGCAGGACTACATGATCCGATATAGGTTCGGCAAAATAAATGTCTGCGGACTGCGGAAGCAGGCAGCCGAAACAGCCGAAACCCACGCGGGCGAGGACGGAGCACTCGCAGTAAACCATGGATCAGTAGCTCAAGAAGAGGGAACTGCAACTCCAGCTGACTCCATCACAGCAGCAACAGCACCAGCAAAGGCCGAGGAGATCCCCCTGAGTGAGGAAGACACTGAAAGTGTCGACATAGCTGGACTCAACATGGAGGATCTAGTCATTCCTCTAACAGAAGAGGAAGAAGAGATGGAGGTGGGCACCTGCCCCTCTCCGAATTTCCCCTAAAATGGAGCAAAAAGCTCTAACTCGCATCGCACAGTTAACCTACACCACGCGAAGGCGGCCTCGGCCGTCATCTCAAGAAGTTTTATCAAACACCAACTTGGACTTGTGCTGATACAGGAACCCTGTCATTTCAGGGGAAAGGTAAGAGGTCTCTCAAGCAAGAATGCACAGGTAATCTGGGATAATAGACAGGACCTCCCCAGGGCCTGCATACTAATCAGTAAAAACATAAAATTCTTATGTCTTTCAGAGTACATGACGCAGGATTTGACAGCTATCCAGGCCTTCATTAACGTAGGAGGCACCCACTACCCACTGCGCCATTGTAATTGCTTCGGCCTACTTCGACGGAGGCGGGGAGGCACCGCCAGAAGAAGTTCAAAGGCTAGTGAGACACTGCAGAAGGCACAAACTGCCACTTCTGCTAGGATGCGATGCCAACGCCCATTGTCTGGAATGGGGCAGTAGCGACAACAACGCTAGAGGTGAGCGCCTTCTCGAAATCATTATTAATGAAAACCTAGATATTTTGAATGTGGGAACTACACCAACTTTCGTAACTAGGGTAAGGGAAGAGGTTCTAGATATTACACTCGGCAGCCCGAGTATTAGTAACTGCATTACAGGTTGGAATGTTTCTGACGAGCCGTCCATGTCGGACCACAGGATCATCACCTTTAACATAGAAGGTCTCAGTAAGGAGGTTACCCCGAAAAGAAACCCCCGCAAAACTGACTGGGACAGATATAGGTCTACACTCGAATGGAACCTATTAAATGTGAAAGGAAAGAAAACGGCGAGCCACTTCCTAGAACTGGAAAGCAACGTAGAAGTGGTTAACAGGGCGATCAAAGATGCATTTGAAAGCAGCTGCCCTATTAGCCGTAAGAAAGATCCGAAGGATATTCCCTGATGGAACAAAACGCTAGTCGACCTAAGATCAAAGGTGCGCAAGCTCTTTAATAAAGCAAAGCGTGACGGAGACTGGCAAACATACACCGAGCAATTAACAAGATACAACTTGGAAATCAGAAAAGCTAAAAGAAATAGCTTCAGAGCATTCTGTGAGAACATAGCGGCCAGGCTACATAAAGCACTGGCTAAGGAGAAAGCAGGCGCGCCTGGCTCACTGAAAAAGCAAGATGGCAGCTATACCGAAGATGAAGAGCAGAGGGCCCTTCTACTATTAGAGACACACTTCCCGGGTAGCTCAATCTACAGCAGCACAGATGTACTAGTAAGACATAAAAGGCCCAGGAGAGAGGACGGGCGATGGCAAGAGACATCTGCACGAATCAAAGGCTAAGTTGGGCTCTGAACACCTTCCAGCCGTTTAAAGCACCGGAAGCGGATGGAATATTCCCTGCCCTACTACAACAAGGCCAGGAAATCATTATGCCACACCTCCTAGGACTATTGAGAAGCAGCGTCGCACTTGGGCATATACCAAGAATATGGAGAAGGGCAAAGGTCATATTCATTCCGAAAGTGGGAAAAAGAGACACCACTTCGCCAAAATCCTTTAGGCCCATCAGCTTGACCTCATTCATGTTAAAGACGCTAGAAAAGGTCATAGATAATCACCTAAGAATGACTGTGCTGGAAAGAATACCTCTCCACCACAATCAACATGCCTACAGAGCAGGAAGATCCACCGAAACTGCGCTCTACCAGCTGACAAGTTGGGTTCAGGATACACTGGAGAGCAAGGAAACAGCAGTATGCGCATTTCTAGATATCGAAGGAGCCTTCGATAACACCTCCCACGAAGCAATTAGGAGGGGTCTCGAAATAAAAGGAGTAAATCACACCACAAGTAACTGGATGTGTGAGATGCTAAGAACTAGGACTGCTGAGATAGAGGTGGGTCAAAAAACCATCACAATAAGCACCACTAGAGGCTGTCCACAAGGAGGGGTATTATCACCATTGATGTAGAGCTTAGTAGCAGATGAACTACTGCACAAATTGACAGGTGCCGGCATTACGTGCCAGGGGTACGCCGACGATATAGTCATTGTCGCAAGAGGAAAATTTGAAGAAACGCTATGCGAAATCATTCAGAGGGGTCTACGAATCACACAGAAGTGGTGTAAAACGGTAGGACTCAGAGTGAACCCTACCAAAACCACTGTGATACCCTTCACCAAGAAAAGACAGTTAAAGCGTATGCAACCCATCCTGTTGGAAGGGATCAGAGTTGACCCACAGAAACAGGTCAAGTATCTAGGTCTAACACTAGACAGCAAACTCCTCTGGAGAGAACATGTAGAAACTGTGGTAACCAAAGCCACCAGAGCACTTATGGTGTGCAAAAACATTTCAGGAAAGACCTGGGGTTGTAGCCCAGCCACACTGAGATGGATGTATCTGATGATAGTAAGACCCATCATCACATACGGGGCAGCGGCATGGGTCAACAGATCTAGACTAACCACGACGAGGACATCCCTCAACAAAGTGCAAAGATTAGCCTGTATATGTATAACAGGAGCCATGCGAACCTGTCCCACAGCAGCTCTAGAAGTGATCGTAGGGATACCTCCACTATACATAGTGGTAGAGCGAATCGCCAAGGAGACCATTTTAAGAATCAGCAAAGAGGGCATCGGGAAAGGAACATGCATCGCAAATAAAGAGCGAGTAACCCTATCCAAATCGGTGCCGCTTCTGGACTGGCCCAGAGATGATATGGTCAAGAAATACTGCTTTGAAAGGAAATTTGACTCAAAGCTGAGCAACAAAAGAGATTGGAGCAGCGAATCCGATAAATACCAACTCAAACAACACACAATTAAATGGTACACAGACGGATCGAAAACATCTACTGGCACTGGGGCAGGAGTGTACGGGCCCAAGACTAGATACTCAGAATCACTGGGAACATTCCCCAGCATATTTCAAGCAGAAGTTCACGCGATCGAAAGATGCGCGCAATTCAACTTAGACAGGAAATATCGCGGGCAGGACATCGCGATACTATCAGACAGCCAAGCCGCTATTAAAGCACTGACCTCGCATGAGATCAGATCCAAACTGGTATGGGAGTGTCTCACCAGGATCAACAAACTGGGAGAAACAAACAAAGTAACTCTCTACTGGGTACCAGGACATGTAGGAGTAGAGGGGAACGAAGCAGCTGATGAGCTAGCTAGAAACGGATCAGACACGCCATTCCTTGGACCAGAACCCTTCTGTGGGATAGGACCCCACAAAATAAGGGAAGACTTAAGGAAAGAAGAAGAGAACAAATGGGCCAAACATTGGGACGATATCCCTCAAATAAGACAGGCAAAGGAACTTCTGGGGAAATACAACCAGAAAAGAAGCAGAGCCTGCCTAAGAGTTAGTAAGAATCGGCTTCGCATCTTGGCGGGCATGTTAACAGGTCACTGCAGACTTAAGGAGCACCTTAGGAAACTGGGAATAGAGGGAGACGGACACTGCAGATTCTGCAGGGACTTCGCAGAAACACCAGCGCACCTTCTTATGGAATGCGAAGCACTGATCCACAAAAGAAGGAATCACCTTGGTGCCTACCTCCTATCAGAAACGGATTTGCCTTTGCTGTAGCAGCTGGACTGGAGGAAGTGCTCTAGACCGAGTATATCATCGGCTAGAACCTTAGTAAGGGGGGCAGAATAGATCTTTTATAGGTCGCAGTGCACTTGCACCTCTCAACAATATAAATCTATCTATCTACTAGTATCTTTAGAATATTACCACACCCCTTGGCGCAACCAAAAAAAAAAAAAAAAACCCACACCTTGGGCAACAGCAGCAATACTGTATGAGCCTGCGGATAGCTTTTTTCTATCCATAAGCATGCGAGTTTCCCAAAGATTATGAATTTGGTGTCAAGCGAACCATCTTTCTCGGATCTGGACAGGTATCTCCAATTCTCTCTATACGTAGATTCTATTAGCCCGCCAGTTTTTAGGAATTGCCGTAAAACTGTTTGCAACCATAAGAACTTGATCGCATGGTTGAAGATATAACCTCAGGCTTAAATAAAGCAATGCCTTCTTCCCGCCCTTTGATTCAACCCAGGGGCAAGAAGAAGTTGCATTGGTGGATTGCAGGTTTAGACCCTTTAAGAAATAATTATAGAAAACTTTTCAATAATGGCAAAAGTACAAGAGACGCGCTAGATTGGGACTTGTACAAGGCATCCTTAAACATATATATAAAATAATTAACGAAAGCCAAACGAAATTCTTGGAGACTCTTCTGTGGTAAAATAGAAAAAGCCTCTGAGGCATCTAGGCTGAGGAAAATTCTCTCTTCAAATCCAATAACACCCAGCTACCTTAAGAAAACTGATGGATCTTGAACGACTTCCAGCGAAGATTCGCTAAATTTATTGTTTGACACTCATTTCCCAGGCAGTTCCAGTTCCAGAACTCAGAGGGCATCTCGTCTGGCCCAACCGCTTTTCGTTTTTTTTCAGTATTTGACCGCCTCACTAACTTCTTCGACTGTGATGTCGGGTATTTCTTCACAGTAAGGGGTAGCTCTTGGAAAGTATAGCTGGGGAAACTGTTCATTTAAAAGTTCTTCACAATACTGCCGCCACCTTTGCAGAATTTTGTCGTCATCCACAAGAAGCTGGCCATGAGCATTGTTAATGAACTTTGGCGAACGAATCTCCTGAGCATTCCTCCTGGATAGTCTGGTTTGCATCAGCAACCGGGGAAGATATTTTCTCCAGTTCCCGATACAGGCCCTCCGTACTCTCTGCTTGAAGCTGGGCGCACTTCTTCTTCGCTTTTTTCTTGCAACATCTGTATTCCATTTCGAGGCGAACTTTTTCGTCACTATTATTAGAGCACTTTGACCAAGCTTTGAAAGCCGCTTTCTTTTCATTAGGAAACGCTGAGAGTAGCTGTGACTGAGAAGAAGCCCCTTTTTAAAAACGACAAAGTGTGCTTTTCTGTCTGACTTGGTCAACATATTTTGGACAAGATTGCATTATTCAATGTATTTCTTCAGATGAAAGTATTAAGCAGGATTCAGCACCTTAGCGCTGTACGGGAAGTATCAATCAGTTTTTTTCAAAGATACCTCTCCTGCATATGGTATATCAATAGAGGACAGAACCATCGAAATCCTTCTCAATTTTAATAAAATGCAAGTCTTTTGCTATACAAAATGTTAAAATGGCTGATGTAGCGGGCCCGCAAACGAAACCCAATGTCCTTAAAGAGGTTGAGATTAAGTGTGGGCTAAACTTCATAGAGCCACACCAGTATGCACATTTCTATAAAGCTTTTGATTAAGTCTTAATGTTACAATAATGATCTACCTCCACAAGCTAACACCAGCAACAAATAGGGGTTTCATTTCTAAGAAATGGAAAAGTATCCCATACATGCTATCGGCTGTCAAATGATGGCAATGATAACTTCAACTTCAATGCTATTAATTCTCAGTGCTTGCTGCAATATGCCAGTGATTAATCAAAAAATGCCAAAGATCAAGCAACAAACGAACACGAGGCTCGTTTTTTCTCTTCAATATGGCACGCATTTCTCATTTATACACACACAGTCCACCTGGACATCGATCAGGGAGAATTCCCAATACCATTTCGATGAGTCGGGCAATGGGTATAATTAAAGAACTTCACACCTCTACCAAGGTATAGAGGTCGTCCCATGGTGGAACAGCGGGCGAACCCGAAAGTGTTTAATTCCTGCCGCAGTTCCACTTCTTTGCCAGGCAATGTTTCACCTAAAATCACATTCCCCAAATAGCATTGCCAATGGACAAACTACTCGTACACTTGCTTTGGAAGAGCAGACCAAGTGGGTATGCCTGGCATTCGCGAATTTCGCATACGTGCTACATCGGTCCGACGAAGGAGGTTCTGGAGGCCGTGCAAGTGTAAATTTATAGTCGTGTGATTTTATCTACCTCTTCTACACCTCACATTCACGTTATGGACGGAACACATCTTACAACATGTTATTAAGGAGCAAAACGGCCGCATGCACATCAATGTTTTGGTCTGGTACTATACCCGCGCTGTGTTCCCCCAGTGGGAATTCCAAGTGTGAATTGTTGTGACTTACGAGTTGATTTCAAGTGTGAACTGACTAGATGTAAAGATATACAATACTTAAATAACTGGAAGTTAAGAAACACTGAAGGGTGGAATTAGAGTTCTTCTACCAGTGTGCGCGTAGTCATAGTAATAGTTCTCCTATGACCGTCATTATTCATCTAGACATGCAGGAATTTTCTCCGAGTGAATATGCATTATCCAAGCTAATTGCAATGAATTCAATGGTTTCAAGTACATAAACTAGGTTTGTAAATTACATTGGCGACCTTGTGGCATACCTGTAAATCCTAAGCCCAAACCTTGAAAAATACATGTTTTTCCCCGTCACTGACTTAATGACCAGAGAATGTAGATTTCTAGGTTATTTGAGATAGAAATTCTAGACCTAGATCCCAGAAGTCTGATATGTTCACTGACCTACAAGTAGCGTTCTTGGACTCAACACAAGAGTCTCGATACCACTAGCAATGTATAAAAGTGTCATCCAGGCTAAAATCCATACCATTGAGATTAGCGCCAGAAATAACTTTGAAAAGTGTATTAAGCACTAACCCTACCAGCATTAAAGGCATAAGCCCCACACTCAGTGGACTCTAAAATGTTAAAGTCCTGCTTTGTCGCATTAGAACCTCTTGTCAGATACACTCATATCAAAACCCGGTTTAGTGCCTAGTCATGAAGGTATTGAAGGTAATGAGACAGGGCGTTAACTGCCTAGTGCTGGTTTAGGAACGGCCTTCTTATTCCCTGAGCCTTTCTATGGCGCCAAATTAGCAATCCGCAGCGCTGATTAACACCTTTGAAGAGCAAATTTGGCTGTTCCATTGCGAAAGAGTTCTTAGGCTAAGGTGATCCAAAAGATTAATCAATCTGTAGTCCTTTTATAGTTGTCTGAGATACAGTCTTAACAAGCTCAACCTGTTAAGACAGACAGAGCGTGGCCTCTGTCTCGAAAAGGAGGAAAGCGTCAAGGACATTTTTTCTGGAACTATGCTGATAACCGAAAAAGTGAAATTTATAAAGCAGGAAGTAAGTCCTTTAGGCTAACAGTACCTTTGAGACAAGAAACGCCTGCAGAACGCCGGTTTCCTAGTGGAGCCCAAAACCAGCCCAGAGGTGGACTGGGATCATTTTAGATCGAAGCAAAACGACTAAAGGTTGGGTTAGGTTGGCTGACCGCACGAGAGTGCAGACATACTTAGTCCAGTGAAGGTCCTTGTGATACCATGGATCAGCAATTAGGCCACTCAGGGACTGACAAAACCAACCGGATAAAGCGACGGATGCTAATTTTTTTTTTTACTCATTAGAAAAACACCTCTCTTCAAAATGATTATTACAACTAAGCCGACGCTTTTTTTTTTTTTGAGGTAGACGGGGAGGAAGGCAGAGACTGACCCCTGGAGCACTGCGACCTAAAACATCTTTTGTTCTATCCCCTGGTTGATTGATTTTGAATTTGTCAACTAGCTGAACTCAAGCTAAGAATAGTTCGAGCTGGAGAAGAAGTGACGTCAGAAGGTGATGTAACGCCTTTGTTAAAGTGCTTTAGCTTAAGTCTGGCTATGGCAAGGCAATCACAGAGTATGTGATGGGCTGTTTCAGTGTCTTCAAGACAGAGACGGCACGTTTC
This sequence comes from Brachypalpus laphriformis, assembly GCA_945910035.1. Lineage (NCBI taxonomy): Eukaryota > Metazoa > Arthropoda > Insecta > Diptera > Syrphidae > Brachypalpus > Brachypalpus laphriformis. The sequence continues at coordinate 161,094,299 of OX246754.1, read as the reverse complement.
CGATTGAACACGGCCCATTTTCTTGAGATGGTAGTTGATGGAGCAATGTCCAGTGAGGAAGTCAGTAAGGATCTTAGCTTTCTGTTTGCTCATTGATAGAATGTCTCTAGTTCTATTTTTTGAGAAATTAATAAATTTCTTGGAATGCCCTAGGCCGGGCTGAGCATTCCAGTGAGAGAGCATTTGTTCGCGTTCCCAGCGGATTAGCTCTATTTTAATCTGGCTGGTGGGTAAACCGCAGAAGGGTTCAGGTCCAATGTAAGGAGATTGGGCACCTATTCTGGCAAGCTTATCAGCCGCTTCATTACCAGGGATACCTTTGTGACCGGGGACCCACATTAGTGTGATATTATTGTGTGCAGCAAGCTGCTAAAGCGTCTGGAGACAATTCTAAACCAGCTTAGACTTATAGTCAAAGGACGTGAGAGCCTTGAGAGCTGCTTGGCTATCTGACATTATATTAATATGTGATCTTCGGAGGTTTCGTCTAATGCATTCTCTGGCCCAGAGCTCGATGGCATAGACCTCTGCTTGGAAGATAGTAGTGGATTGAGCTAATGGTGTAAAGAGTTTGTAGTTGGGGCCAAAGATACCAGCTCCAACCCCATTTGACATTTTTGAACCATCAGTACCAATTGATTTGAAATCTTGATTGGGGAATTTGAGGATAGTCCCAGTAGCCGCGGTCAGCTATGTTTACTGTGAAGGGGTGATTGAGGTGGATTCTTTTGGGCATGAAGTCTGAGATGCATACTGCTGGACAAGTAAGTAGCGGAATTTTCTTAAGGATCTTCATGTGGCCAACTAATTCGGAATTTGTATTGTTGCATAAACGGTGGAGCTTTAGAGCACTGGCAGCCGCAGTCTTCATAATATTTATGTGTAGGGGTAGATGGTTTAAGAGAGCTTCCAGCGCAGCTGTTGGACAGGTGCGCATTGCGTCCGTAATACCTACACATGCTAGTCTCTGCACCTTCTGGAGGGCGGAGCGGGTAACGGTTTGATTAACTTTATCCCACCATACTAGCGAAGCATAAGTTATTATCGGAACGATGATTGTGGTATAGGTGCAGTGGATCATTTTTGGATTTAATCCCCATTTTTTGCCCAAAAACCTAGAACAGGCTCAGAAGACTTTAGTCGCCTTCTCAGTGGTTCTGTTTATATGAGGTTTCCAATTTAATTTGTGGTCTAGAGTAATCCCAAGACATTTTGTTTCTTTTGAGAACTCAATTTCAGTATTATTTAGTGATAGTGCTTGAAGGCTTAAGTTTCTCCTCCTGGTGAAAGAAATGATTACAGTTTTTGCAGGGTTAACCGTTAGACCTTCTGACTGGCACCAGTTATTTACTTTATTTAGGACATGTTGCATTTGTTCAGAAATGCTGGATCCATCCTTGCCCGTACCTATAATGACTACGTCGTCAGCGTAGCCCTGAATGAGATATCCAGAACTATTGAGGTCATTTGTGATACTGTCCACTACAATGGACCATAAAAGAGGAGATAGGACACCTCCGTGGGGACAACTCTTAGTAGTTCTAACGGAGATTGAGATTTGTCCAAGCTTGACAGTGATAAGTCTTCTTCTGAGCATGGAGCATATCCGTTTGGTAGTTTGCGGGTCAATGCTTTTGACATCAGCAGCAAACTTAATTGATTGAAACGATGTGTTATCGAAGGCTTTAATAGTACTGACTAGATGGTGAAGGGCTGTGACCGTAGATTTACCAGACTGATATGCAAATTGCAGATTATTTAGGGGGTGTTCTATAAGGGCGGAATTTCTTATGTGAAGATCAAAGATTTTTTCCATTACCTTAGGAAACACAGAGGTGAGACTGATTGGCCTAAACGCTTTTGGGTCTGATTGTGATCTGGCGCCGGCTTTAGGAATGAGCACAACATTAACTTTTCTCCATATTGATGGGATTTAGCTGAGTTCATAGCTGGATCTGAAGATGGGCACTAAGGATTCAATGAGAGTGTCGATTCCATGATGTAAGAGGACGGGGAAAACTCCATCTCCACCGGGAGCTTTGTAAGGTTTTGTGTGGAGTTGGCCCATCTTATGGAATCGAGGGTGAAGATTTTCTTGGCTAGAGTCCTAGTGCGTCGATTAGGAGGGAGTGGCATGTCTTCATGCAGAAGAGATGTGTGAGGGTCAGTAATTAGGGTGTCAGGGAAGTGGGTCTGCAGAAGAAGACCTAATGTTTCGTAGTATCCCTGTGTAAAACTGCCGTCAGGTTTCTGTAGGAGACCAATACCGTTGCTGTGGTTCTTGGATAGGGTTTTCTGGGCCTTAACAGCTGAAGGGAGATCATTTATGCTTTCACAGAAAGATCTCCATGTATGTCTTTTTGATCTCCTAATAGCAGAGTTGTAAGTTGTGAGGGCTATCTTATATTCGCTCCATGAGTTGGTGGCTTTGGCTTTATTAAATAGACTTCTAACCTTTCTTTTGAGGGTGTCGAGCGCATTGTTCCACCACCATGGTACATCGCGGAAGTTAGTTCTGCTTTTGGGATAGCAGCTGGCTTCATATGCGGAGGTGATCTGAGAGCTAAGTTTTGAGGCTTCTTCTTCAAGAGAATGAGAAGAGTCTATATTTGAACAGGAAGGAATAAATTCGACCCTAAGGATTTCTGCATAGAGATTCCAATTGGTGCGTTTGGGAGACCTGCTAGGGGTGATTTGGTCACGAGTAGGGTCGATGTCAAACCTAATTTGTATATGGTCAGACAACGAGAGCTCCTTGGAGACATGCCAATTGGTAATGAGATTGGACATAGAGGAACTGGATAGGGTAAGATCCAGAATCTCTTGTCTGATAGAGTTGACAAAAGTAGGTTCATTTCCTCTATTTAAAATATCAATATTTAAGCCAATAAAGATAAGCCGACGCTTATCCAGCAGTTTTATCTTCGCTTAGGAGACACGTGATTTTTGGAAAAAAAGATGTTCGTATGAAGTTAAAAGAAATGTAGCACTTTAGACAGGTTAAATTCCAATGAAAGTTCCTGCCTCTTTCGCGACCGCCATATGCTATGACGCGAGGTGAAAAGGTTTTGTCCTTTGCAGACGACGAATTGAATAATTCGCGTCAAGTAGCTGAATGACGGTGCGGTTACAATGGCTATGAACACTGTTATTTATTACGGGTTCGGAATAAAAGAAAACGGTTCACTTATAAACGGAATTCATTTATTAACCAAAGACTAACAGAAATTCATGTATGTGTTAAAAGATAGATGCCGGGGAATGATCAACACAGACTGCCCCAGTCCGAGCTGTCATCATCGTATTTGTTGATGGAAGTCTCCACTATCTAAGTATGTAGTAAGCAAGATGATAGTGCCGACTTTTGAGACAACCGGAGTTGCCATTATTCTTATGCAACATCTCCCCCTTTTTAACTAGTGGTCTAAATAACGACCATCAGCATTGATTCTCATGTCTAAGCGTTTTGGTGGTGCACGGTTTCGAGCTGGCCGGTAAGAATTTGTCTGTAGCTCACCGACATGATCTTCCTCTTCGATAGAATTATTGGTTTCCTTTTGTGCTTCATCTGATTGCTCTTCTTCGCACGGAACATGCAAGCTTTCATCTAAAAATTGGGCCTCCTTATTACCTGCCGAAACACAATCTTCCATTTCAAACAGTTCTGTGATGGCGGGTAACTTTCCGGCACGATTGTGCCTTAAACGCAATTGATTTTGATGCCGCCTCCAAGTTCTCTCCCCAACTTTGACTGCATACTTTACTGAGCCGATTTTTGTCAACACAATGCCGGGAAGCCAATTTTCCTTACGATCGCTGTAGTTCCTAGCATAGACAAGCTCACCAGAATTAAAAATACGAGTTCTTACCCCATGTCGACGATTAAATCCCCGCTCCATGTTTTCATCTCGTTGAATCGTTTCCTCAATTGACGGAAGAAGCAAGTCCAAGTGGATTTTTATTCTTCTACCCAGCAAAGCTTCTGCTGGGGTAATATTGTTTGGTAATTGTGCATTCGGGGTAGTTCTGTAGCATTGTAAGAACGTTTGAAGTGCTTCGGCCACGAGTTCCTCCCCCTATAGCTTCTTAATGCCGCGTTTAAATGTGTCCACGAACCTTTCGGCCTGACCATTTGATTGTGGGTGAAAAGGTGCCGTTCTTTTATGGTCTATTCCGCCTTTTCCACAAAATTCGATAAATTCGCGGGAAGTGAACTGCGTGCCGTTGTCTGACACTAGCACATCTGGTAATCCAAATCTGCCAAATATTTCCCGAAGTGTCGCGATTGTTGCCCTCGATGTTGTCGACTTCATGCAAACAATCTCTGGCCATTTAGAAAATGCGTCCACTACTATGAGGAACATTTGGCCATGCAAAGGTCCCGCGAAGTCCACATGGATACGAGACCACGGTGTTGTTGGTATAGGCCATGATACCAGTGACGCCTTGACTGGCGCTGTGGCGGCTGTTGCACATGCACGACATTCACGAACAAGCTGAGTGATATCCCTGTCTATATTTGGCCAGTACACAAAACTGCGTGCGAGTGCCTTCATTCGCACAATTCCTGGGTGGCCAGTGTGCAACTGCTTGAGTACTCTTTTTTGTAACGAGAGAGGGATTAGTACTTTATTTTGAAGCATGATACAACCTTGCGTTTCACTGAGCGAATGTCTTCGATGAAAAAGCATTTTGAGTGCGGGATCAGTGATATCCCTAGGCCAAGAGGATCTGACAAATCTCAATGCTTGTTTGAGTATTGGGTCCACGGATGTTTTTTCTCCTATTGTTTTCGATGTAATGGGTAGGTTTTGGACAATATCTGACAATACTCGTTTTTCTCCGTCTTCATATGTGACAGATGCGATGACAAAATCCTCCTGCGTACTGGCCCTTTGCCTACTAATGAGTCGCGAAAGGGCGTCTGCATAACCAAATTTCGTTGTATTCACGTATTCGATTTTAAAATCGTATGTGAGCGGTGTTAAAGCCCAACGCTGTAGCCTATTTGCCGTGTATGTGGGGATTCCCTTCTTGGAACCGAATATGGCCAACAGAGATTGATGGTCCGTGCCTAGCGTAAAACGCCTTCCATAGATCATTCTATGAAACTTCTTAACGCAGAATATAAGCGACAAGCTTCCTTCTCCGCTTGACTATAGTTTTCCTCTGCCGAACTTAATGATCTTGAAGCATGCGCTATCGCTTTTGTTGATCCATCGCCGAATACGTGCATAATTACACCACCTATACCATTCCTTGAAGCGTCTCCAGCCACAACTATTTCCTTTGAAGGGTCGAAATGCACCAACAAGAGGTCTGATGGGAGTGCTTCTTTCGCTGCTTTGAACGCAATTTGACATTCTTTTGACCAGTGGAAATCTGCATTCTTGCGTAAAAGTTTGTCTAGCGGCGTCCTGATTTGCCGCATATTGCTAATGAATTGTCCATAAAAATTTATCATACCTAGAAAGGAACGTAGTTTTGGGACATCTGTTGGTTCAGGCATAGTTGCAATTGCAGTTGCTCGTGAAGGGTCCGGTCTACGACCATGCTGATCGATTATAAATCCGAGGTACGTAACTTCTGCAAGGAAAAATTAACATTTCTCATACTTCACCCGGAATCCCCAATCCTTCAATCGTTGGAACACTTCCTGCAACTTAACCGTGTGTTCTTCTGCTAATCTTGAAGCAACGATTATAGATAGATAGATATCTTTATTGTAGCCAGAATAATACATTTCTTATAGACTAAATTGCACATTTTATAGAGATTTGGCTTAATTGCTACCTTACTACTGAAAAATTCATTAACAATTTCTACAATTATATCACAGATTCATTCACAATTTTTTTCAAAGGAAAAGCTACATGAAAGACCTTCATTCAATTAAGGTACATACTAAGTTACTATATATATGTATAATACATAATTGTGTATTTCGATTTTGAGACGAGAGAGGGGGAGATGGGAAAACTGATGCACTAAATTTATTCAAATTTCGTTGATTAAAGATATAAGTAAAATAATAAATAGATGACAACATTAACGAGAAGATAAATAAACTATACAATGAATAAATTAACAATTTATCAATAAATAACAAGTAGATATTAAATAACATATAACAAGTAACAAATAATAAATAATAAATAATAAATAATAAATAATAAATAATAAATAATAAATAATAAATAATAAATAATAAATAATAAATAATAAATAATAAATAATAAATAACAAATAATAAATAAATAAATAAATACACATACTTGAATAAATAGATTCTGCGATAATTTAACCAACTAAATTTGAAATCAGATTGTTCTCAGATGACATGCAAGACACAATATAACGGTCGCGTAATTTTGAAATTTTGACCGGAACTTTATCCACATTAGCAATTTGGTGCAATTCTTCGGTAGAAAAGTACCACGGTAAATTTAATATTAATTTCAGCAACTTATTTTGCGTTATTTGTAGTCTCCTAATGTGCATTTTTGCACATATACCCCAGACAGGAGACCCGTAAAATATTATAGCTTGGAATATAACTTTGAAAATGATAAGCTTGTTTTCGTCGCTCAATTTTGATTTGCGGTTGATAAACGAATAAAGAATTTTAATCGTGATTTTTACTTTATTTATAATTTCCTGGATATGAACGTTATATGTTAATGCTTTATCGAGGTGGACCCCAAGATATTTGACATTCGACTTCCACTCTACCTGAGCACCAGCAATAATAACTCTATTGCTTGGTAAGAAACAGGTTTTTCTTTTCCTTGTAAAAAAGATAGCCTGAGTCTTAGAAGCGTTTATTTTTATTTTCCAGTTATTGAAATACGTTTGGATTGTATTTAAAGGCGCATTGCAGATTAGTTTCAATGTTGAAACCAACCGCATCCGACGAGTAAATACACGTATCATCTGCGAAAATAGCTGATTCACAGTTTGCTAATCGGGGGAAGTATATACATTAAACAAGATTGGAGCAAGGACTGATCCTTGGGGTACACCTGTATCGATAGAAAAGACATCAGAAAGACAGTTATTAACAGATACTACGAACGATCGAACAGTTAAGGAGGACAGTACAATTTTCACCAGGTAAATAGGGAAGTTAAAGTTGATTAACTTATGCAACAGTCCATGGTGCCAGACTGTGTCAAATGCCTTCTCTACGTCGATTAGAACCATACCTGTGCTATTACCCAATTGGAAATTATTTTTAACGTGTTTCGTTATACGATGGATTTGATGGACCGTACTATGGTGCTGCCTAAAACCAAACTGTGCTGACGGTAGGATGTTGTTGGGGTCAATGTGAGCAACTATTCTCTTTTTTAATAATTTTTCTAAGCATTTGCTTAACGCACTTAATAGACTGATTGGCCTATAACTTGAGGGCACATTGGCATTCTTGCCAGGCTTTAAAATCGGAATTATTTTAGCTTGTTTCCAAGCCTTAGGAAAATATCCCAGTTTAATACAGCCACTGAAAATATCTTGGAGGAATTTAATTCCAGCTGCAGGTAAATTTCTTAGAAACATATTTTTAATGCCATCTAAACCTGGCGATTTAGTTGGTTTCAGGGAATGCAGAACCACTTGCACTTCATTAAGTGATATGCTATCAGTGTTGTCCTCAATATGGTGTGAGTTAAGAAAGTTCATGGATTGCTCCACTTCGGATTGAACACTGATGCTACCAACAATGCTGTTTCCTATTGATTGGTTTTCAAAAAAGGTGTGTGCAAGTGCGTTCGCTTTTTCGGTGTTTGAAAGCAATACTGTGCCACTTGTATTAAGTGCAGGAATATGACTTTGTTTTCTTTTGATTACCTTTGCTATATTCCAGAATGGTTTACTTGATTTCTCTAAGCCTTGGAGTTTACTGTTCCAAGCTTGGTTTCTGAAAGTTGTGATGGATTCTTTAATCAATGCGTTAAGGAATTTAATGTCCGAAAGATAGGCACTATTTCGCGTTCTCATCCACCAAGACCTATATCTGTTTCTAGTTTTAATAAGTTGTACTATATGAGGTGGGAGCACGTTAGCACTATTGCAGAACCCGACTTTCTTAGGAACAGACCGCTCCACACTCTCACTAACTGCAGATGTAAAGGTGATTACAGCTTCGTCAATTTGTGTTTGATTGGTAGCATCAGGAACTACTGCTTGTATTTCCCTTAATTTCAGCCTTAAGTTATTCTTATATGTATTCCAATTAGTATTTTTGAAATCATACACTAAATTCATATTACGAACAGGTGTACAAAGGACGCTACAATTAACAGGAAGATGGTCAGAACTTAATTCATTTACTACAGTAGGCTGGGTAAATAGTTGCTGTGTGTTGGTTAAAAACAAATCCAATGTTGATGGGTTAGCCCTACCGCTAGAGGGAATATAAGTTGGCTGAAGAGGATATAAGATACTGAATGGGTATCTATGGTTCATATCATCTAAGACGTTGCCCCAGGCGTTGGCTCTTAAACATCCCCAGTTTCTATGCCTACTATTTAGATCACCGCCGATTAAATATATCTCGTTCGAGCTAACAAGCTTGCGTATATCATTTTTAAAACCATCACGTCTGTTCACATTACTAGCACGACCAGAGAAATAGACAGCGAAAATTTTAATTGAAAGTCCGTTGGAAAATGGAATTTCAATGCCTAAGTTTTCTACAAAATTGGTTTTCAAGACCGGAAGCACTTTATGCTTAATCGTTCTTTTTACTATTACTGCGACTCCGCCTCCCCTTCTCTCGTCTCTATCTAAGCGATAGCATTTGTATTCACTATTAGACAAATTGTCATTACTCTTCAACCATGTTTCACTAACTAAGCTTATATCGATACTATGTTTGCTTAAGAAAGCAAAGAATTCTATCTGTTTATTTCGAATGCTTCTAGCATTCCAACAAGTTATTTTTAGACTAGCATTCATCATTATTTACCTTGATAAACATACTTAATAGCTAAACTAGTAATTACATTAAATTGTTCAGCCTTAGTACTACAATTTTCCAGCAGCGTTAGCATCTCGGCGGTTAGAGCGTTGATCTCTTCCATGGAGAAAAGTTTGTTGGGTCCCTTCGTAGTGGTGTTATTGCTGTTCTTCGACCATGCATTAGCGTTGTTGCTGGTCGTCGGCTTAGGTTCCACCGACGCGGAGGTCTGCCGCTGTGGTTTGAGAGCGGGAAAGTCTGTCATGTTTGCAACAAATGAGTGATGTTCGACTCTCTTTGCCATTGGTTGTGTTTTGTTTTTTGTAGCGAGTCTCTCTCGTACTTGGAAAAGGCTTTGTCGACTCATGCATGAGGGATCAGTAGCAACGATTATGTCATCAATATAACTTGTTGCCCCATCAATACCCGCCAACATCAAATCCATTATATTTTGAAATATGCCAGGGGCGCACTTCACACCAAATGGGACCCGTGTATATTGAAACGGCCCTCGATGGGTGTTTATTGTCAATAGCGGCTGTGATGCTTCATTCACTCTAACCTGCAGATAAGCGTCAGACAAATCAATTACTGAAAAAAATTTACCTCCGCACAATGTTGAGAAAATTTCTTCTGGTAAAGGCAGTGGGTATTGATTTGACTGCAGTGCCTCGTTCAGTCCTGTTGCGAAATCTGCACAAATTCGAACATTCCCGTTCGCCTTTTTAACAGCGACAATTGGCGCTGCCCAATCGGAAAAATCTACCCTTTTCAAGACACCTTTCTTTTCAAGTCGTCCAATTTCAGCATCGATCGCTGGTAAGGATGCGTATGGCACCGGGCGTTTTTGTTTGAAAACAGGCCTGGAACCTGGTTTTAAATGGAGAGTTGCTTCTGCCTTAGTGCACTCTCCTAACGCTTCATCGAATACGTCGGCGTACCGAATCTTTAACTCAGATAACACTTCATAGAAACTTGATGGTGGGGTTGATTTCACACGTGCACAGATGGAATTGATAGGTACGTCAAAGAGCTGAAGACATTCTATCCAATCTATGCCCAAAATATTAAGATGAGGAATTTTTGAAATGAAACAATGATGAAAAAGTCTTTCCCCTGAAAGGAAATCTGGCATTGTAATTCCGCTATCAATGGAAGTGATTCTCCACTGGCATTTCGTGCGTAATGCGATGTCGGTGTAGTTTTGGGCGAATCCAATTTCCTCCAGCTCTCCTCCGAAATAATAGTAATATCAGATGCTGTGTCGATCTGCAGACGAACCGGTTTACCGTTGATGTGCACTATGATGTACTTTCGGTGTGCAACGTAATCTACCTTTGACACTGAGAATATGCTGCTTACTCTTGTCTTATGCCCGCTATTTCGATTTTTGTTTCTGCTTTTAGTGTTCTCTTTACTTTTCTTCTTACTCTTATTCCTTTCACTACTGCAAAAGCCCTCTTTATGTCCCACCTTTTCACAGTCAGTACATTTGTGTGCTTTGTACCAGCATTTGTCGGCGTAGTGCATTCCCCCGCAATACCAGCACGCATTTTTCGGGGTTTGCCGCTTCGCTTTAATGGTTTTTTGCACAGTTTTCACCACTGGTTCGTGATTAACATGACCATTCCCATTTCCTACTAATTCCGCGTCACTTTTTAAGGTTAATATTCGATTACATTCGTTTGCCAAATCACTGAGTGTTAGCTTGGGGTCTGAATCAATCTTTGATAGCAGACGTGTTCGAATGTCTGAATCAGTCGCACTGGTTAGGCCACACACAAACATAAGACATTTAAATTGATCTGAAGTTATAGTAGTTAACTTAAAATTTTCGCAATGCCGATTGATTACTTCCGCATATGTCTGGAAATCGTCACTAAGGCTTTTCTGGATCTTCAGACAATTGTAACGGATTGCAAATAGAGAATTTTTTTGTGCAAATATCTCTGTTAACTTTTCCGTTGTTTCCGCAAATTTGAGATCACGTGGTTTTTTTGGCAAGATCAAATTTGCGTAGCGATTGTACGAACTTTCATCTAATTTCCTGAGCAATAATATTACTCTACTTGAATCATCCAGTTCTTTTCCTTCTACCAGAAACACGTCCTCGTAACGGTTATACCACTCAGTGAACGTAAATTCGTTTTCAGGGTCATATGAGAAGGTCGTTATGCTCTTTGAAATGGTTTCCATAATTTTCTCCGATGAAGATTTCAACTCAGTGATTCCTCCAACTGTAGCATTTGCATTGAAAGAGCCATCCAACATCGACTTCATGAAATAATGCTGCTGCGTTAACAGTTGTGCTTGCTGCTGCAAAAACTGTCGGAATTGGTCGTCATCCATCTCAAATAGTCTGCACTATTTTTTTAATACCGAATTTCTATTAGGTCAATAAAATCAAGTCCTCGTCGCCACAATATGTTATGTATTACGGGTTCGGAATAAAAGAAAACGGTTCACTTATAAACGGAATTCATTTATTAACCAAAGACTAACAGAAATTCATGTATGTGTTAAAAGATAGATGCCGGGGAATGATCAACACAGACTGCCCCAGTCCGAGCTGTCATCATCGTATTTGTTGATGGAAGTCTCCACTATCTAAGTAGGTAGTAAGCAAGATGATAGTGCCGACTTTTGAGACAACCGGAGCTGCCATTATGCTTATGCGCAAACTTTGTTATCTCTTCGACGACGCTGGGAATTCCCAGATTCCGATGAATATCTTCCTTACGTACATACCACGGTGCGTTGACAATCGTTCTAAAAACTTTATTTTCAAAAGTTTGTATGATGTTTATATTGCTTTTCTTGGTACAACCCCATAGTTGTATACCATATGTCCACACTGGCTTTAGCACTTCCTTATAGATAAGCAGTTTGTTATGTAGGCTTAACTTCGAATGTTTTCCGAGTAGCCAGTACATTTGCCGGTATTTGTTTTGGAGCTCGTCGCGTTTCTTTTTTACGTGCGATTTCCATTTAAGCTTAACATCTAGAGTCATTCCTAGATATTTTACTTCGTTCGCGTACGGTATTTGAGCCGAGTTAAGATATACAGGTAATCTATCCACTTTTTTATATGTAAAGTTGACGTGAGTAGATTTGCTTTCGTTCAGCACAATACGCCAAGAATTCGTCCATGCGTGGAGTTTATTAATAGCATGTTGCAGCTTTCCAGTTGCTGCTCCAATAGTTTCGCCCGGGGTCAATATCGCCGTCTCGTCCGCAAACGTGGCGACGACACAGTTTATTTCCTTTGGTATATCACGCGTGTAGAGTACATATAGAAGCGGGCCAAGGACACTTCCTTGTGGAACTCCGGCCGCAATCTCCTTGAAGTCAGAGTAATCATTTCCGTGCTTAACACGAAAGAGTCTCTCGGTGAGATACGATAGTAGGATTAGAAAGAGTTGCCGTGGCGGTAGTCGTTGCAATTTATGCTCCAAGCCTTCATGCCAAACCTTATCGAAAGCTTGTGAGAAGTCAAGAAATACACCACAACAAATCTTTTTTTCTTCTAGAGCTTTCTCAATCACGTCAGTTATTTTGTGGACTTGGTCAATTGTAGAACGTTTGATTCTAAATCCAAACTGATGGTCAGGAATGCCGATTACGGACTGTAGACGTTTGTGTTGATGACATCAACAAAAAATTACTAAACAAAAATGTGCTGACTTCGCTTATCGGACATTGCCCATTTGCCATAACGCGTTGTCATCAAATTTTTGTTTTTCTTTTTATTGTATAATTTGACTCTTTCATTTTTCCATAATTTGCACTTTTGTCTTTGTAATTATAATATGCACTTTTTGTTTAGGCTAGCATTAATTCTGTATAAATGTTAAGGTAACCAAACGCCTAATGGGGACATCGTAATGGTAATGGGAGATCTCAATGCCAAGGTGGGTAGCGACAACACCATGCTTAAGCACGTGATGGGAGTTCACGGCGTGGGAGACCGTAATGACAATGGTGAGCGGTTTGTGGACTTCTGCAATACCAACCGCCTAGTCATCGGAGGTACGCTGTTTAAGCATAACACCTGCCATAAGATCAGTTGGGTCTCTACTGATAGGCAACGAACATCCAACCAGATCGACCACATTGCGATCAGTCGCCGCTTTAGAAATTGTCTCCTGGACGTCCGAAACAGACGTGGAGCTGACGTCGGACAAGAACGAGATCACCATCTTATGGTTGCTCATTTACGCCTTCGTACTGCATCCGTCAACAGCAACCGCTCAAACCTACTTAACATCACCAGGTTTAATATCGACAGGCTCAAGGTTCCCCAAGTGCACCAACAGTTCAGGGACCATCTTGCCTTAGAAGCAGAAGCAATCAGCAGCATAGAGAACATGGATGACCACTGGAGTGCTGTGAAAAATGCTTTTGCGACTGGGGCACGCACGTATGTCGGTAAAAAGCAGAAACACCACCGCACATGGCTTTCTACAGACACCTGGAGACGGATCGATGAGCGTACAGCAATCAAGGCTCGGATTGCAGCGGCCTCAGCAGTAGAGAGAACCGAGCTTAAAGCCCAATACCGTGCGAAGAAGAAAGAAGTGCAGCGTAGTGTGAGACGTGACAAACGTCAATATGTCAACTCACTGGCCTCAAGGGCTGAAGAAGCAGCGAGTAGGTGCGACAGCAGGACTGTTTACAACATCACTAAGGAGCTCATTGGTGGTCGAAACTCCAAACAACATCCAGTGAAGAGTCTAGACGGTAACCTTCTGATTTCGGATGAGGATCAGCTCACTAGATGGAGAGAACATTTTGCTGCAGTGCTAAACCACTTAGACGACGGCGGTATGATCTTGAATTCGAATGAGCAGTTCGAAGCAACAAATTCCCGAATTCGCACCGTAGCTCCCAGTAAAACTGAAATAATAACAGCAATCAAGTCCCTCAAGAAAAACAAAGCGGTGGGTATTGATGGCATCCCTGCCGAGCTATTTCAAGCGGCGCCAAATACATCGGCAGATTTGTTGCATCCGCTAATACGGAGAGCTTGGGATAGTGAACAATTTCCACAGGAGTGGAAAAGGGGGATGATCATTAAGCTTCCAAAGAAGGGTAACTTGATGGAGTGCGTTAACTGGAGAGGTATATGTATTCTTCCAGCTGTAGCCAAAATAATAGCTAGAATAATTCTAGAACGAATTAAAGAACATTTAGATTCAACTCTCGATGTCGAACAGGTAGGCTTTCGCGCTGGATCCTCCTGCATCGACCACATAAACACCTTACGGATCATAATCGAACAATGCGTTGAGTATAGGTCTCCGCTTCATTTACTGTTTATCGACTTCGAGAAAGCTTTCGACAGCTTGAATCGAGATGCTATCTGGTTGGCCTTGCGCAGGAGAGGCATTCCAGAAAAGCTTATAGCTATTATCAAGGCTACATATGAGGGCGGCAAGTGTCACGTCAAGGGTGCATACAGTGGGGACAGTATTGACAGACATTGTTCTTGGTGGTTATCAGCGATGTACTCCGTGCAGCATTGACGGAAGCTAATTCTGGAATTCGTTGGACTATGACATCTTACCTTAAACACCTAGATTACGCTGACGATGTTTGTCTACTTTCACATCGGATAATGGATCTTCATTTGATGGCCCAAAATCTAGAAGCTGAGGCAAACAAAGTGGGGCTAAAAATAAACACAGCCAAAACAAAAGCCCTGAGTACTTCCAGTACCCGCGCTCAACTTAGCATTGCCGGAAAGCAAGTCGAGAAAGTTGATAACTTTCTATATTTAGGAAGTGTCGTCTCGGCTAATCGCGGTGGCACCGAACTGGATGTGTGCAGCAGAATCGGGAAGGCTAAAGCTGCGTTCGGAATGCTGTCCAAAATCTGGAGAAGCAATGTTATTAGCTTAAGAACCAAGCTACGACTGTTCCGCTCCAACGTAGAATCAGTGCTGCTTTATGGGTGCAGTACCTGGAAGGTGGACACCATTAACACACGCAAGCTGCACGTCTTCGTAAACAAATGCTTAAGAATCATCTTGAGGATTTTTTGGCCGAACCGCATCTCCAACGAACAACTTTATCTGAGAACGGGCCAAGAACCTATAAGAATTACTATACGAAGAAGAAAGTGGCAATGGATTGGACACACCCTACGGCGCGAAGACAACTCCATTGCGAAATACGCCATGCAGTGGAATCCGCTCACCCAGGCAGGCAGAATAGCGGGACGCCCTAGGCAAACGTGGCGCAGAACAGTTGAGGAGGAATCGAGCTCTTTAGGAATGAGTTGGAGGCAGCTCAAACGCATTGCAGAACTCCGAACACGATGGCGCGCAGGCGTGGTTGACGCCCTATGCCCCCCGAGGGGTTAAAGGATATAAACAAACACAAATGTTAAGGTAAAATAAAGCAATTTGCCATTGTTATCTGAAAAATCGAACCAAGCCTTTTGTAATCCTAATGTGAGGCTGCATTAGGCGATTTTAAAGTAAATCATCAGAGATTTTCAGTTTGGAAAGAAGTTTTTCAAATATTTTTGAGATAACCGGCAATAGGGAAATAGGCCGATAAGATTTCTTCTCATTTAGCGGTTTGCCTGGTTTCGGGACCATTATAATCTCGGCGACTTTCCATTGTCCGGAACGTAGAGCAATCTGAATGAAGCGTTGATCAAATAGAGCAGTTTGGTAAGAGCTTTATTTGGCAATTTCTTGACTACCTCCGCCGTTATCAAGTCGTAACCCGGAGCTTTTTTCGTCTTCAGATTTTTAATCACTTCCCTCAGTTCAATCAATGCAACTTTTTTTACTTTAAAGTTGTCAGATGTCGTGACTGGGGAGTTGAGCGTTAACGAAGGGCCGTCGAACGGCTTAAACGTTTCTTCTAAGTGCAAAGCAAAAAGTTCTGCCTTTTCTTTGTCGCTCTTTGCCCAGTTTCCATCGTTTTTCCGAATTGGTGGTGCTTGCATTTGAGGTTTCCGGATGCCTTTTAGCGATTTCCAAAGCGAATAATTGATTGATTCTCTTTCACCGGAGAGATTTCAATTTATTTATAAAAAGAAGGTATACATTAAGACATAGTCTTTAATAGTACAGCGAGGAAAGTATTCAAGTTAAATTTACATAAATCTCAAAGTTAATATTAACATAATAATTTTCAAGAGATTTTCAAGGTAGGTCGCTATCTTTTTGCTTTTAGATTCGCGAATACTATCTCTAAGGCGATTGCATAGTCGGTTAAGGCCCGTTTTATGCTGCGGTGCACGACTAATTTGCCATTTCTTTCGTGCTTTTCGTTTCTAGCTCACCAGTTCAATGGTTTCTCTGGGATACTTTTCGTTGCGGTTGATCTTAAAGCTTCTAAAATGAGTGTTTCTCCATGCCGCTCTTTGAATTGCTTCCACGAAACGATCAACTTCGTCCTCTAGTTCACAATCGTTGTTTTTTAAATTTTCCTCAAAGAATTGTAGTCCGCAACGCCTGTAATATTTATTGGTGGAGGTGCGCGTTTTGAAGCAGACATACTTTATTCTCTGATTCAAGTTTCTCAACTTTGCTTTTGAGCTCCCGACACAACAGCTCCATTTCGTCGAGCCTCTTACGGAACACGGTGTTTTCCTTTTTCAGATTACTCTCTTCCAAGGTTTGCGTTTCCCGAATTAACACATCCGGGTTTGCGAGACTTTTATTTTGAGCTTTAGGAGAAGTCTTTCGAGGCGGACATCTTTGTAGCCTTGAGCTTTTCCCAAATGGGTTGATTAAATTCTGATGCAAAAAATAGATGGATGCTCATGACGCCTAGGGACGCCAGATCGCCGAACTCGTCAAGGAGCATTCTTTTATGCGACAGAGCTGGACAAGTCGCATAGGAGATGAAGCATGGTTTCCTTCTCCTCCTCGTCCCTACAGCTTCTGCGGAAGTCGTGGAGAAGAGGCCATTTTTTTGGCGTGTTGACCTATAAGACAGTGTCTAGTGAGAACACCGACAACGCAGCTGATCTGTGATCGCTTTAGCTTGACCAACTCGGCACTACGTTTTTGGTCCAGCTTAAGCCAGATCTGTCTCGAAATTTGACACTTTGAGCCGTTTTTCCATCTGAGGTTGGTCATACTAATAGCGTTCAAGCTTTAGTGGATTCCTACATGTAGTGAGGAGCATACCCAGGGCTTGCCTGTCAGGCAGAATCTCTAGAGTAGTACCCTGTTTGGCAAGCTCATCCGCCCTGCAGTTTCCTGGAATGTCCCTGTGGGCCGGCACCCAGCATAGATGAATGTTGAACTACTATGCCATCTCCATAAAAGCGGACGTCTTTGCGGCCCACGTGGAAGAAACCTTTAAACCGTACGATGGTCAAGTGGTTTACGACAACCTCAATACGTCGGATTTACCATCTGACGATTTAACCCTCATAAGTGCAATGCTAATGGAACTTAAAGAGATCGATAATCTGAAACCTAAAAAATCTCCTGGTTATGATTTGATTACCACAGAAATTCTCAAAGTTTTACCTAGAAAAGAATTGATTAAGCTTCTCCATATTGTAAATGCTGCACTCAGATTAAAACACGTGCCGAGCCAATGGACAGTTGCGGAAGTCATAATGGTTTTAAAGCCAGGAAAACCGCCAAATGAGGTAAAATCGTATAGAGCAATTTCGTTTCTTCCAATCATATCGAAAATTTTCGAGAGGATATTACTAAGGCGTCTTCAACCGGTTGTAGAAGAAAATAATCATAGAATCATAGGTGCATAGAATTACTGACGTAATCGAGAAAGCACTTGAAGAAAAAAAAGATTTGCTCAAGCGTATTTCTTGACGTCTCGCAAGCCTTTGATAAGGTGCGGCATGATGGCTTGAAATCCAAACTACGACAAGTTCTCCCTGTATTCTTATACGATATTCTAGAATCATATCTCGGGAATAGACTCTTTCGTGTTAGACATGGAGTCGAATACTCCGAGCTCAAAGAAATTTCGGCCGGCGTACCTCAAGGAAGTGTTCTTGGGCCGCTTCTCTATTTGCTATGTACTCGTGATATACCGAACGAAGATGGCATTATCCTTGCTACGTTTGCCGATGACACCGCTATCCTAACAGTAGGTAAAACAATCGAAGAAACGACTGCAAAACTGCAAAACGCACTGAATAATGTAAATGAATGGACGAGGGACTAGCGGATCGCCCTCAACGAATCTAAATCTGTTCACGTGAATTTTACTTACACTTACACTTACAAGAAAACTAATAACCCTTTGCAAAGGAGGCCAAATACCTGGGAATGACACTCAACGCAAGACTAAAATGTAATTCGCACGTGAAAATGAAACGAAAAGAACTCGAAATCAAATATAGAGAAATGTACTGGTTACTCGGAAAACATTCACAGCTCAGTACTGAGAACAAACTGATTTTATACAAGCAAGTGCTAAAGCCGGTGTGGACCTCCGGTATATAACTTTGGGGTTGTACCAAGAAAACAAATGCAAATATTTTACAAGCTTTTTAGGGATCTCGGAATTCCGACAATCGAAGCTGAAACTAGAAGCTTCGCGAGAAAGCATAGAAACCGACTAATCGGACATGTCAACAATACAGTCCTACAAATTTTGGATAAGAGCAATTTATTGCGCCGACTACAAAGGCTTGGCGAGATAAGAATTAACCGCGTCTATATTGCGGAATATGCAGGATCTTTCAGTGGAAAGTAACCTGCCAAACGTTTTTATTTCATGATAGAAAAATTGCTCGATAAGTTATTAGTTTGTTGCGATATCTAACAAATTTATAACGAAGGGTGGTGTTTTTTTAGTCAGTAAGAATCTGACACTACTATGAGCACGCGCTTGCTATTCTCATAGTGTCTATGGAAGATTTTTCACCTACCCTCGGAAAAAAAAAATCTCCGTAAGAGATAAACGATAGTTTAAGGCGGCCTTTGAAGTGAAGGAGCACGATTCCAGGGACTTGATTGCCGCTTGGCTGTCAGTGAAAATGCTAATATCCCTGACAGATAGTACATAACACTTCAGCCAGGACAGGGCTGCCTTAATCGCCATGATTTCCGCCTGAAAAATGACTATAAGAAGGTAGTTCGGCTGTCGAAAAGTGTTGCTTGTGGAGATTTTTGTGAAAAGATCGAAAGCACCCGTGAAACTAGGTTAAAGTCCTTAAAAAGGGCAAGCCAGCTTAACTGGAGTCACTTAGAAAGTTTGATGGCAAGTTTACTGACAAGAAAGCGAAAGCTTTTAGTCTTCTGCTGGAGACTCACTTTCCAGGCATATACCCCTGTGGCATTTTTTGATTGTTTCAAATCGCCTGGCACCGATGGAATATATCCAACTATGCCGCAACAGGGTATGTGTATACCAGTTGCTGCTAACTCCGAAAGAATTTTCACTGTTGGCCTGGCACTGGCATATATTCTTACACCTTCGTGGACAGTCCTAAATACGACGATAAAATCGTATTGGGCGATTTTAACGTCAAAATAGGGAAGGAGGACGTCTTTGGTAGGACAGTCGGTAAACATAGCCTACACGACACCACGTCTGATAACGGACTAAGGCTAATTGATTTCGCTGTGGACCGAAATGTTAGCATAGCAAGCACATGGTTTCCTCATCTCGATATTCATAAGCATGGCGGTCCAATGATCATGTAACGATCAACCAAATTGATCATATTGCGATCGACGCAAGGCATGCCTCCAGTATTATGGATGTCCGGACCTTCCGAGCGGCCAACATAGACTCCGATCATTACCTTGTTGTAGCCAAGGTACGAATGCGGATATCCCAATCCGAGCAACAAAGAAGATTCACTGTGAGAAAATTTAACGTCTAAAAGCTACAATCGCAAGAGACCGCCAGACTCTTCGCTGAACGCGTATCCCGAATACCTCTATCACCCCTATGCCGCCAGCATCAAGTGCCGAAGACCAGTGGCAATGCTGCCAACATGCCATCAGAAACGCCGCGACTGATGTGCTGGGTCTCGCTCGCCCACCACCGCGAAACCCCTGGTTTGACGAAGAATGCCGGCGAGTGTATGCAGCAAAACAAGAGGCATACAAAGCGGCGCTGCAGCGGAAGACGAGAGCTGCTCATGAGCTCTACGAGCAAAAGAGATGGGAAGAACATCGGCTTCTCCAAAAGAAGAAGAAAGAGCATGAGAAGCGCGCGTTTGAGAATATCGAGAGTTTATACTCCAGGAGCAATGTACGGAAGTTTTACCAAAACGTAAGAAGAACGTGTCAGAGGAGCAATACCCGTACTGAAACCTGTAGAGATGAAAATGGAAACCTCGTAGTAGAATCACAATCGGTGCTGAGAATATGGAAAAACTACTTCTGCAGACTGTATAACGGCGACGAAGACCAACATCCCGCTGTAAGGCAGAATGAACCATTCAACATAGACCATGATAGTCAAAATTTCCGTCCACCTGACCAAAACGAAGTGAGGATAGCAATATCCAAGATACAATTCATCAAGGCTACTGGACCTGGCGGCTTACCGGCCGAACTTTTCAAGGCAGCTGGTGATGAACTGGTAGAGTGCATACACCAACTCACCTCTTAGATTTGGTCAGACGAGTGTATGCCTGATGAATGAGACCCCCACAACTGCGCCAATTATAGAGGCATCAGTCTCCTCAACATCGCATACAAGATCTTTTCTGCGGTATTGTGTGAACGCCTGAAACCTTTTAGCAACGGCCTGATTGGACGCTATCAGTGCGGTTTCAGATCAGGAAAGTTCACCATCGATCAAAATGGGTTTAACGATAAACGAGGGCAAAACCAAGTATATGCTCTCAACAAGAAGAGAAAGCCAACACCGACGAATTGGACAGAACGTCACAGTGGGCAGCTATAACTTCGAGTTAGTAAGGGACTTTGTCTACCTTGGCTCTGCTATAAATTCTACAAACAACATCAGCGCAGAAATCAAAAGAAGAATAACTCTTGCCAATCGCTGTTTTTTTGGGCTTATAAGGCAATTCAGCAGTAAAGCCCTATCTCGAACAACTAAGGAGACTTTATATAAGACCTTGATCATCCCAGTCCTGCTTTACGGTGCTGCAACATGGACTTTATTAAAAGAGGATGAAGATATCCTTGGTCGCTTCGAGAGAAAAATTCTTCGTTAGATTTTCGGTCCCGTTTGCGTTGATGGGTTTTGGAGGAGAAGATTCAATCACGAACTATACGAGCTGTACAGGGACATCGACCTAGTCAAAAAACTGCGTATTACACGTCTGAGATGGCTAGAACATGTAGAGCGAATGGACACCAACGCTCCGGCCCGCAGAGTCTTCGAATCTAACCCCAACGGACGACACAGTAAAGGACTTCCTCGCCGTAGGTGGCGCGCACTAGTTCAAAGGGACCTCGGCCAACTTGGAGTGCACAACTGAAGGGAATTAGCTAAAGACCGAGCTAAATGGAGAGGCTTGTTGGTTGAGACCCAGGTTAACCCCGAACTGCAGCGCCACCTAAGTTCGTGAACCGTCAAAATGGCTTTGATACCAAAAATTGGCATGGACGACTACTTGTTCCACAAGAGTTGCAGACCTATAGGCCTTGCCTCTTTCTTACTGAAAAGTATTTATAGCCTGATGGAATTTCACAAGCGGAAAGTTGCTTTGAGGCTGCACCTGCATCTACTATCAGAGATGCATCATGCCTATCAGTATGGGAAATCCTGCAAAACTGCGCTTCAAAATCTAGTGGCCAGAATTTCCAGATGGGCATTTTCACCAACATTGAGGGTATTTTCGACAATGTGACGTTTGACTGCATGTGTGACTCTGCAGATAACACGGGGTATACGAAGCATTAGTGTTGCCGGTCAAAGCAATGCTAATGAACAGAACTTTGGTTGTTGGTGTGGATTGTGATCGATATGTAATGGCAGGAATAAACAGGGCAGGCCAGAAGGCAACGGACTGTCCACACTGCTATGGTGCATGGTGGTTGACTTTCTAAACAGTTCTAACGTCTACGCTCAGGCATATGCGGATGATTTTGCCATACTATCTATTGGGCCTGCTTGTGGTAACGCGCAGGCGGCGCTAGACATGATCTATTGAGGGTGCAGTAGGAGTGGACATTCGGTGAATACTGTCAAAACTGAAGTTGTTTTCTTTACAATAAGGAGGATTCTGACCGGTCTGAGTCAGCTGATGCTAAAGAGCGTCACTATCTGTATTTCCAATAAAGTCAAATGTCTAGGAGTAATTCTGTATAAGGAATCTCTTTGCATGTCGAGTGGAAAACATACAAGCCTTTCGTAGTTTTCTGGCAGTATGAGGGTGCTTTTGGCAATATATGGGGCTTATCGCAAATAAGGTCCTCTGGCCATAATAAGATAATTTCTCGCATATGCGCCAGTTGTGTGTGACTGCTTTTTGCGCTAAACTCCAAAGAACGGCTTGTCTCAGCTGCTCGGAAGATTTCTCGAGTACTCCTTGCCCTGTTCTAAGCGCTTTGTTGAACCTACCTCTTCTTAACATTCCTATCATGGGCTGTACTATCAACGCCATTCATCATCTTAGACAGGGTGGTTTTTGGTATAATCCACGCTGGAGTTTTGATGACCTTGCGTGAAACTTGTCACACGACTATGATCTCATGGATAAGCCGTCGGTTGCAATAACACTAGAACTTCAGCTGATATCCAAATTCAGAGTCGTCTTTCCTGTGTTCAGGACTGGCTGAGGCAGAAATGGAATATAGTCGTATTCTCACGGATGGCTCCAAGACCAGTCAAGAGTCTGGTGTCTTTGTATAAGACGACAACATTGAGATTCACTTATCGTTAGGGAAATATGCGTTTATTTTCCAAGCGGAGACTTATGCAATCCTAATTACCATGAACTATATTGTGAAGAACAGGTGGAAGGATCGAAATATTTGCGCCTGTAGTGACAGTCAGATGACACACTTAAGGCCTTGCTTAACCCAGTAACCTCTTTCAGAATAGTTCGTGAATGTAAAAACTCAGGTCCGAGGTCACACTGGAATCTTGAAGAACGATGAGATTACTAGACAAGGGTCAGACGAGGACCCGAACCTGCGTTGGGTTTTGCTGCGTCCTCGATTATAGTTTCCATTGACAATGTCGGACGATGTACAAAAAGTATGAGAGTAAATTAACGGCAGCTGAGATGAAGATGCTTCGCATGACAGCAGGAGTGACACAGCTTGATCGAATAAGAAGTTCGAAGATCCGTGGAAGCTTTCACATCAAGGAAACCATCGTACAAAAAATAGAGCGCGACCGGCTCAGTTGGTATTGCCACGTTCAAAGAAGAGATCATTTGAACCCTGTTAAAAAGGCAATATCAATGCACGTTCCAAAGACATCGCAATGTAGGAAAGGCAGGCCTATAAACGCCTGGATCAGACAAATGCGACGACATCGGTATTTCATTGGCCTCAGTAACCGAGAGATCCAAAATCGGCAGGCCTGCCGATATTTTCTGAGGTCAAATAGGCGAACCCCACAGGCGGATCAGTGGAAATGCGGTGAAGTGGGAGGGTTGTGATCCCTTATTTTCGGATCATAGCCTCGCTGATAAAAGTAAGAAGAAGAATTGGGTCTCAAACGAACACAATTGTGTGCAGCATGACTCTCTAGGATGTAGGTAGACTAAACGAGTGCTCCCGGATGTCATGTCTCGGTACCTAAAGAGTACTAAAGATGAACCATCTTCGTATAGTGCGATAGGCGTGCTAGGCAGAATGGATAAAATGCTGGAAAAATCATATGCACTCGACTAGAGGTCATTAATAATCGGACGGACTCTCAGGTCAGTAGTATGAATTCCAGAAAGCTCGAGACTAGAAACCATAAGACGGCTCACTGAAACTGTGGAAGCAAACTTGGTGAAGCGATGAATACGATATGGTCCTGTAGTGGCATTTGACATCTAAAACATAATCTCTCTGTAATCTAGGGGCAAACGATACAGTTACTCAAAGCAATGAAGATACCATTGCCCATGAGCTATTTAGAGGAAGGAGTGTTGTTATACCCACCGATATTGGAGTGGAAAAATTCCTCATATCCCACAAGTTCCGAAAGGACAGGATATGAATTTGCGACAAAATGTACGCCAGCGTTCTGAGGCTTGAAATTACCGACGAATATAAAATCATTGGCCAATGACATCGGGATTGTGGAGGCGGTCTTATATCTGGAGGAAGTACGGGCTGTATACAACGAATATGTTCAAGTAGTCCAGCGTTGGTTGTCAACGGTCAGGCTAGAACTAGCTGCACAAAAGCGTGAGTAGTGTTAGTCACCAGCAGGAAGAACTGAAGGTAATCACGATCAGGGTAGGCGGTCACAGCATTAAATCAAGCCCGGCCATCAGATATCTGAGTGTGATGATTGGCAAGAGAGTCAACTCCAATCAATGGACTGCGTTTTATTGGCTTGTACCCAACAGGAGGGTTTGGAATAAAATGTTTGTTAATTAGTTATATCGATATCACTACAAACTGTGTGCTTCCTAATTATTATTTGGCAACTGTACAGTTTTTGGAGGAGCCTGTAATGCCTAGACGGCGCGTCATAGGTGACTGATAGGCAGAAAGGTGTTAGGAAGGAACTGTAATACCTCCCGTGGATTAACTGGCTATTAGATAATCGAAGCGACTACCGACTACGTCTGTTTCGCATCTATTAATATCAATGAAACCCAAAACGTGAAGAGAAACAACACACAAATTAAATCGAATTAAATCAAAATGCTAAGTGAATAGCGCCCCTTCGCGCTTCGCTTGGATGGACCATCATCCGTCACGGCGAGCAGCAGAGCGCTTGCAATTCAACCGCCTTCTATATGCCAATTGCCTTAATGCCTCTGACCTCATCACTCACTCATCAGACATAAAAATTCATTTAAATGAAAAAGGAATGAGTACTCCAAAGGGTATTAGGCAGACGCGTGGAATCCCCTGCTTCGGTATCATGTTGATTTGAGGTGAAAAATGCAGACCAAAATATCTCACGGATGAATGAATGAAATCCGAATAATGAAAACGAACCTCTATCTAAAAAAAATCCATGGAGGTCGTATTGGAATAAAGGAGAAGATGTAACTATATTATGACTTGGAATGCGAGCCATACTGGTAGAACTCGAGCCATACTGGTAGAACTCATTCGCAAATTATGAGTAAGTTGGAACCTCGCTAAAGAAGGGATCATCGAGTGGTCCACTTACAAAGAAAGTGTATGAGTTTTTAAAAATGAGATCAGGTTCTCAAATAAAACCCCTTGGAGGAATCTTTGTGGATCTATCGAATCAACGACGGAGGCATTCCGTGTTAGTAAAGTTATAGCCAAATCAAATCACTATCACCTGCATCTTCTATCAAGGGGGGCGCCCATCACACGATCTGGGGCAGTTCCAATATCAACAAAAGAGGTGAGTGCCTTCTTAACTTCCTTATTGGCTTAAATATTGATATTTTAAATAGAGGAAATGAACCTCCTTTTGTCAACTCTATCAGACAAGAGATTCTGGATCTTACCCTATCCAGTTCCTCTCTGTCCGATCTCATTACCAATTGGCATGTCTCTAATGAGCTCTCGTTGTCTGACCATATGCACATTAGGTTTGACATCGACCCTACTCGGACCAAATCAC
The DNA here is from genome assembly GCA_945910035.1 of Brachypalpus laphriformis. Lineage (NCBI taxonomy): Eukaryota > Metazoa > Arthropoda > Insecta > Diptera > Syrphidae > Brachypalpus > Brachypalpus laphriformis. The sequence continues at coordinate 161,068,685 of OX246754.1, read as the reverse complement.
CCCTAGCAGGTCTCCCAAACGCACCAATTGGAATCTCTATGCAGAAATCCTTAGGGTCGAATTTATTCCTTCCTGTTCAAATATAGACTCTTCTCATTCTCTTGAAGAAGAAGCCTCAAAACTTAGCTCTCAGATCACCTCCGCATATGAAGCCAGCTGCTATCCCAAAAGCAGAACTAACTTCCGCGATGTACCATGGTGGTGGAACAATGAGCTCGACACCCTCAAAAGAAAGGTTAGAAGGCTATTTAATAAAGCCAAAGCCACCAACTCATGGAGCGAATACAAGATAGCCCTCACAACTTACAACTCTGCTATTAGGAGATCAAAAAGACATACATGGAGATCTTTCTGTGAAAGCATAAATGATCTCCCTTCAGCTGTTAGGGCCCAGAAAACCCTATCCAAGAACCACAGCAACGGTATTGGTTTCCTACAGAAACCTGACGGCAGTTTTACACAGGGATACTACGAAACATTAGGTCTTCTTCTGCAGACCCACTTCCCTGACACCCTAATTACTGACCCTCACACATCACATGCCACTCCCTCCTAATCGACGCACTAGGACTCTAGCCAAGAAAATCTTCACCCTCGATTCCATAAGATGGGCCAACTCCACACAAAACCTTACAAAGCTCCCGGTGGAGATGGAGTTTTCCCCGTCCTCTTACATCATGGAATCGACACTCTCATTGAATCCTTAGTGCCCATCTTCAGATCCAGCTATGAACTCAGCTAAATCCCATCAATATGGAGAAATGTTAATGTTGTGCTCATTCCTAAAGCCAGATCACAATCAGACCCAAAAGCGTTTAGGCCAATCAGTCTCACCTCTGTGTTTCCTAAGGTAATGGAAAAAATCTTTGATCTTCACATAAGAAATTCCACCCTTATAGAACACCCCCTAAATAATCTTCAATTTGCATATCAGTCTGGTAAATCTACGGTCACAGCCCTTCACCATCTAGTCAGTACTATTAAAGCCTTCGATAACACATCGTTTCAATCAATTAAGTTTGCTGCTGATGTCAAAAGCATTGACCCGCAAACTGCCTAACGGATATGCTCCATGCTCAGAAGAAGACTTATCACTGTCAAGCTTGGACAAATCTCAATCTCCGTTAGAACTACTAAGAGTTGTCCCCACGGAGGTGTCCTATCTCCTCTTTTATGGTCCATTGTAGTGGACAGTATCATAAATGACCTCAATAGTTCTGGATATCTCATTCAGGGCTACGCTGACGACGTAGTCATTATAGGTACGGGCAAGGATGGATCCAGCATTTCTGAACAAATGCAACATGTCCTAAATAAAGTAAATAACTGGTGCCAGTCAGAAGGTCTAACGGTTAACCCTACAAAAACCGTAATCATTTCTTTCACCAGGAGGAGAAACTTAAGCCTTCAAGCACTATCACTAAATAATACTGAAATTGAGTTCTCAAAAGAAACAAAATGTCTTGGGATTACTCTAGACCACAAATTAAATTGGAAACCTCATATAAACAGAACCACTGAGAAGGCGACTAAAGTCTTCTGGGCCTGCTCTAGGTTTTTGGGCAAAAAATGGTGATTAAATCCAAAAATGATCCACTGCACCTATACCACAATCATCGTTCCGATAATAACTTATGCTTCGCTAGTATGGTGGGATAAAGTTAATCAAACCGTTACCCGCTCCGCCCTCCAGAAGGTGCAGAGACTAGCATGTGTAGGTATTACGGGCGCAATGCGCACCTGTCCAACAGCTGCGCTGGAAGCTCTCTTAAACCATCTACCCCTACACATAAATATTATGAAGACTGCGGCTGCCAGTGCTCTAAAGCTTCACCGTTTATGCAACAATACAAATTCCGAATTAGTTGGCCACATGAAGATCCTTGAGAAAATTCCGCTACTTACTTGTCCAGCAGTACGCATCTCAGACTTCATGCCCAAAAGAATCCACCTCAATCACCCCTTCACAGTAAACATAGCTGACCGCGGCTACTGGGACTATCCTCAAATTCCCCAATCAAGATCTCAAATCAATTGGTACTGATGGTTCAAAAATGTCAAATGGGGTTGGAGCTGGTATCTTTGGCCCCAACTACAAACTCTTTACACCACTAGGTCAATCCACTACTATCCTCCATGCAGAGGTCTATGCCATCGAGCTCTGCGCCAGAGGATGCATTAGACGAAACCTCCGAAGATCACATATTAATATAATGTCAGATAGCCAAGCAGCTCTCAAGGCTCTCACGACCTTTGACTATAAGTCTAAGCTGGTTTGGAATTGCCTCCTGACGCTTTTGCAGCTTGCTGCACACAATAATATCACACTAATGTGGGTCCCCGGTCACTAAGGTATCCCTGGTAATGAAGAGGCTGATAAGCTTGCCAGAATAGGTGCCCAATCACCTTATATTGGACCTGAACCCTTCTGCGGTTTATCCACCAGCCAGACTTAAATAGAGCTACTCCGCTGGGAACGCGAACAAATGCTCTCTCACTGGAATGCTCAACCCGGCCTAAGACATTCCAAGAAATTTATTAATTTCTCAAAAAATAGATCTAAAGACATTCTATCAATGAGCAAACAGAATGCTAAGATCGTTACTGACTTCCTAACTGGACATTGCTCTTTCAACTACCATCTCAAGAAAATGGGCCGTGTTCAATCGGAAACGTGCCGTTTCTGTCTTGAAGACACCGAAATAGCCCATCACATACTCTGTGATTGCCCGGCCATAGCCAGACTTAGGCTAAAGCACTTTAATAAAGGCGTTACATCACCTTCCGACGTCACCTCTTCTTCAGCTCGAACTATTATTAGCTTCATTAATGAACTTGAGTTCAGCTAGTTGACAAATTCAAAATCAATTAACCAGGGAATAGCACAAAAGATCTTTTTAGGTCGCAGTGCTCCAGGGGTCAGTCTCTGCCTTCCTCCCCTTCTACCTCAAAAAAAAAGAAAAAAAAAAGGGGGGCGCTGGTACTTGGGTAGACTCGAAGCGAATGGTTTCAAAATGTCAACTTACGATGACGATGTTGCCAGTATCAAGGAAATTACTTCCCAAATTAAATTAAATTGAAAGGATAATATCGAGGATCGCGTTAAAAAGGCATGTGTAGCCTTTTGCGCTTGTAAAAAAGCATTTGGCGACATTTGGGGTTTTAAGCCCGCTGTGGTATATTGTTTGTTCACGGCGGTTGTGCGATCTATCCTAACTTATGGTTCATTAGTTTGGTGGAAGTACTGGAGGTGCAATACCAGTTTCCAAGCCTCACCAAAATCCAGAGGTCAACGTATATCGGGATCATGGGATCGTTACGTACAACACCCATGGTAGCAATGGAGATAATGCTAAGTCTCATTCTGCTTAATCTATTCTGCAGAAACTCAGCGGCCAAATCGGCGCTCAGACTGAGGGAAACAGGATTCTGGTCATCTGCACCATACGGCCACGCCTCCATCCTATCCAGATTGGAGGTCTTAAATGGGGAGTTAGAAACTGATTACAATGGGGGCCCACCACTCGTTCAGAATAAACAACGACTGCATCGTCTTTCAAGTTGAAATCACAACCATCATCCCGAGTGCGAAAATCATTACCCATCATGGGTAAAGCAATTATTATATACATCGACAGCCAGGGAGCCGTTAAGGCTTTGGAATGCACAGCAATTAGATCGAAGCTTGTTAAAATCTGTAAACGGCATTGTTCGGGAATGCAACACAATAAGCTATATTATATGAATTTAATTTGTCTATTTCAACTTAAAATTGTATAACTTATTAATTTGAATTCAACCTTAAAACTACCTACATTAACCTTATAATTTTCTAAATTTCTTCTATTGCCAAACATGTCATATAATACCCTATGTATTGTTTCTATATCATTTACAATATTTTTTTTGCACTTGCCGAATCATCTGATCAACGGAATTACTTTGGGAATTTATCTTCATGCGAGGGTGCATTGTATTATCGATCTCTTTTTTCTAGCAACCACCAACCGCGAAACATCATTTTAACAGTCCACATATTGTAAATCGAATTTGTCTTGATCGTTGGCAATTAGAACGAAAAATATATGCATTTATAACGTTGTTTGAATTTGGTACTTTTTCTTTGCTGTTCTTTTGCCTTGCTCTTATTGCTGATCAGGCATCTTAATGTTTTATCACAGGCCAACAGGGTAAACCAATGCAGGGTAGCAGGGCAATGAAAGAGCAGACGAACTCACCAGAATGGGGTCGGCGTTGCCTATCTCGCAGGCCATCCCCTTCGTGAAGGTTCATACTAGCTCTATGAATAAACTCGTCGGAGACGAAGCCTCTAGTAAGGCCAACAGACGATGGATCCATCTGGATGCGTGCGTCATTCCCAGGACACTCTGGCCAGCTTACGATTCAAGAAGAACACATTATCTGCTTAGGCTTAGTCGTACCAATACGCAGGTCATCTGAGACACTGTGCTATTGGGGTTCATGCGGACTATATCGGCGTACCTCACAACGACTTCTGCAAGAGCTGCAGGGACAAGAAAGAAATTTAATCTTGACGACACCTGCCAATAGAAGTATGAGGACTCTCGGTAGTTACATCTTCAGTGAGTTGAATGATCTTCGTCAAATTGAGCTGAATCACCATCTGAGTTTCATATCCCTATTTAGGTGGTTCTAATCCGGGGGTGTCCCTTTCCGAGCTGGCTCACCCTCTAAGACACATATCCTTATTTAGGTTGGTTTAATTCAGCAGCTTTTGTTTTCAGATTCCTAGGTTAGTTACCTGAAATGTCTCTGTGGCTGAGCACATACATTTAGGTAAACGTTGAACTACTCTGCCATCTCCGTGAGAGACGACAGACAGTATAGAGCGACCTTTGAAGTAAAAGCGAACAACCACAGGGACATAGCCGCTTGGCTTTTCCTGACAGATATTATATTATATTTCAGCCAGGGCAGGGCTTCCCTAATTACCATAATTTCCGCCTGAAAAATGTTACGGTGATCTGGGAGACGGAAGCAGATGCTCAGGAGTATTTGGATGAGGAGTCCCCATAGTATATCCCATCAAGTACTGAGCATATGTCAACATGTTCAAAACAAACATTCTGTATGAAATTTTACGGGTTTGGTGTTGCTCTATTTAAACAAAGCCTTTAACTCCGTTTGGCATAGGTGTCCAAAGACGTCGAAAAAAGGGATGCGGTCACGTCATTTCAGCTAAGCTGATTTTTTTTATATGAGTAGTTTACTTGTTTATAGAACATATTTTACCACTGCCAGAAATTTTGGCCGGGTCCAAAAGGGTGTCAGACATGCTGAAACCTGTATAAAAATGAGGGTCGGTAACGTTATAATGGCAAGGCTATTTTTTTTTAATAGTTAATTGAGATCACCGTGAGTAATTATTCGCAACTGCCAGACGAAAATCCAGGGTCTAACATTCTGCCAGACGCAAGCGAAGTTTGAATGTCACTACTAAAACGATGTGCGACAAATGTATCTAATAGCCGATTTTCATCGAAACTATTGAAGCATTTGAAAACTTACTAAGTGTGTCTTATAGGAAATTAAATTTTAAATAAAATAGTATATATACAAAATTTTCATATATCCAGTAGAACAGAAGGTATTTTAAAGAGTCAGTAGCCACGATACGAAGCCATTAAGATATCGTTTTCATACAAAATGCATCATATGTCTTCTCCCTTCAGCTGTTTTACTTGGGAAAAACAAAACAATCATGCTTTCAATAATGAACCTTCTACAGGTGAGCATGTCATAAGGTATTTACACCAGTGGTTTACCTATGCCCAACCTACTCAACTTGTAGTAGAAGCACTCTAACCATTCCGTATCGAACGCCTTCTTCAAGTCAACCAGCCAGGCACCAGTGTATTGCTCCTTACTTACGTACTTAGGCGGCGCTACAGTTCGGGGTGAACTTGGGCCTCCACCAACAAGCCTCTCCATTTAGCTCGGTCTTTAGCTAATTGCCTCCAGTTGCGCACTCTAAGTTGGTCGAGGTCCACTTGAACTTGTGCGCGCCACCTACGGCGATGATTCCCTCTACTGCGTCGTCCCTCGGGGTTAGATTCGAAGACTCTGCGGGCCGGAGCGTTGGTGTCCATTCGCTCTACATGTTCTAGCCATCTCAGACGTCCAATACGTAGTTTTTTGACTAGGTCGATGCCGCTGTACAGCTCGTATAGTTCGTGATTGAATCTTCTCCTCCAAAACCCGTCAACGCAAACGGGACCGAAAATCTTACCAAGATTTTTTCTCTCGAAGCGACCAAGGATTCATTCTATTCATCCTCTTTTAATAAAGTCCATGTTTCAGCGCCGTAGAGCAGGACTGGGATGATCGAGGTCTTAAATAGAGTCTCTTTAGTTGTTCGAGATAGTGCGTTACTGTTGAATTGCCTTATAAGCCCAAGAAAACAGCGATTAGCAAGAGTTATTCTTCGATTGATTTCTGCGCTGATCTTGTTTTTCGAGTTCATAGCAGAGCCAAGGTAGACAAAGTCCCTTACTACCTCGAAGTTATAGCTGCCCATTGTGACGCTCTGTCCAATTCGTCGGTGTTGGCTTTCCCTTCTTGTTGACAGCATATACTTGGTTTTGCCCTCGTTTATCGCTAAACACATTTTGGCCGCTTCCGCCTCAGTGCTTACAAACGCACCGGTGACAGCCCGCTGAGTTCTTCCGATAATGTCTATATTGTCGGCGTATGCAAGCAGTTGTACAGACTTGTAATAAATTGTGCGTCTGGTGTTGGCTTGTGTGTTCCACACAATCCGTTCAAGTACAATACTAAAGAAGTCACATGAGAGCGCGTCACCTTGTCCAAAGCCTTTTTTGGCATCAAAGGTCTCGGTGAGGTCATTACTGACCTTGATGGAGCAGCGAGCGTTCTCCATCGTCATCCTGCACAGACGGACAAGTTTGACAGGGATGTCAAAACTAGACATGGTTCTATAAAGCTCTCCTCTATAGATGCCGTCGTAGGCGACCTTGAAGTCGATAAAGAGGTGGTAAGTATCGATTTGGAGTGTTGGGTTTTCGCCAGGATCTGCCGAAGTGTGAAGATTTGATCGATGGTGGACTGATAGGGTCCAATCACAATATCGCAGAAAAGATCTTGTATGCGATGTTGAGGAGACTGATGCCTCTATAATTGGCGCAGTTGAGGGGGTCTCCTTTCTTGTGGATCGGGCAAACGATGCTGAGATTCCATTCATCAGGCATACACTCGTCTGACCAAATCTTAGAGATGAGTTGGTGTATGCACTCTACCAATTCATCCCCAGCTGCCTTGAAAAGTTCCGCCGGTAAGCCCTCAGGTCCAGTAGCCTTGTTGAATTTTAGCTTGGATATTGCTATCCTCACTTCGTTTTGGTCAGGTGGACGGAAATTTTGACTATCATCGTCTATGTGTAATGGTTCATTCTGCCTGACAACGGGATGTTGGTCTTCGTCGCCGTTATACAGTCTGCCGAAGTAGTTTTTCCATATTCTCAGCACCGAATGTGATTCTACTACGAGGTTTCCATTTTCATCTCCACAGGTTTCTATATGGGTATTGCTTCTCTGCCAAGTTCTTTTTACCTTTTGGTAAAACTTCCGTACATTGTTCCTGGCGTATAAACTCTCGATATTCTCAAACGCGCGCTTCTCATGCTCTTTCTTTTTCTTTTGGAGAAGCCGATGTTCTTCCCGTCTCTTTTGCTCGTAGAGCTCACGAGCAGCTCTCGTCTTCCGCTGCAGCGCCGCTTTGTATGCCTCTTGTTTTGCTGCATACACTCGCCGGCATTCTTCGTCAAACCAGGGGTTTCGCGGTGGTGGGCGAGCGAGACCCAGCACATCAGTCGCGGCGTTTCTGATAGCATGTTGGCAGCGTTGCCACTGGTCTTCGGCACTTGATGCTGGCGGCATAGGGGTGATTGAGAGATTTCGGGATACGCGTTCAGCGAAGAGTCTGGCGGTCTCTTGCGATTGTAACTTTTCGACGTTAAATTTTCTCACAGTGAATCTTCTTTGTTGCTCAGATTGGGATATCCGCATTCGTACCTTGGCTACTACAGGGTAATGATCGGAGTCTATGTTGGCCGCTCGGATGGTCCGGACATCCAGAATACTGGAGGCATGCCTTGCGTCGATCGCAATATGATCAAGTTGGTCGATCTTTACATGGTCATTGGACCGCCATGTCTGCTTATGAATATCGAGATGAGGATACCATGTTCTTGCTAGTCCGTTATCAGACGTGGTGTCATGTAGGCTGTGCTTACCGACTGCCCTACCAAAGACGTCCTCCTTTCCTATTTTGGCGTTAAAATCGCCCAATACGATTTTATCGTCGTATTTAGGACATTGCACTTATGTCTTGCCGAGGAGCTCGTAGAAACACTCTTTGGTGGCAGGGTCCTTTTCTTCCGTGGGGGCATGAACACATATTAGGCTTATGTTAGCGAATTTAGCCTTGATTCGGATAGTCATAATATGCTCGCTAACCTGTCGGAAGCTTAAGACTTCTTGCCTAAGTCTGCCGCGTATGACAAATCCGCATCCGAATAAGCGTTGCCTGTTGCCTCTGTAGCAATCACCGTACTAGGTGTCACAGTTCTTCATCCTCTTTTTGCCCGGCCCATCCCATCGCACTTCCTGGATGGCGGTAATATCTGCTTTATAGCAGTCTAGGGCCTCTGCTAGTTGTTCGGCTGCACGTGGTCTGTAAAGGGACAGAACGTTCCACGTACAGATCCGAAGGTCGTTGTCCTTATTTCGTTTGCTGGGGTTGTCATTAGTTGAGCCATCCTTATCCGAGGCTTTTGGTTGTTTCGGAACCATCGATGTTTTACGTGGTAAGGAAGTTAGCCCGACGGCACAACCCCCAACCTGGAGGGCCAGTTCCTTAATTATTCCCCTAGGACGAGGGGCCGGGTACAGCGGTGCCAGTAGTCCACTACGGGGTATGAGCGCTGCCGTTGTCCCATTAAGGGCTCCTCCGCCACCATCTCTATTCCAATGTCCTGACCAACATTGGAAATTCCTTACCGACCTGTGATCCGAATACGTCGAAGCAGCTCGCGCAAGGTATTCACTAAGTTCAACCTAACTGGAACTATAGACGCCACCGTTGACTCCCTATAGGGAATTCGTCCGCTGCCGTCTGGAACAGGAAGAAGTGCACTAGTGAGAGAACACTCTTCCCCCCCCTCTCTCATCTGCTGCCGCCAAGAATCCGCCAAACGGGGTTGGTTACCCATTTCTTGGATTAAGGTACTAGGCACCCGGCTGCACCGCGTGGAGGTTGGGAGTAGGAGTTGGTAGGCCTCAGCTGAGTGAAAACGCTTGTGTTTTCATATGATCGCATGCACTACCGTTTGACCAGCCTCTTTCAACAATATTCAACTTTCTTCCTCTGAGGCGGCGGACGGTCTGTCAGAAATCTTATTTGCGGGTCTGTGATCACGTTCCAATTTCTCGTCAAACTCCTTCCAAGACTGTTCTTTCACTGTTTTCACAGCTAATTTGATATTTCTTCGCGCCTCAGTGTACCGATTTCGAGAATCGGAGTTCCACAAGTGAATCCAGACCTTAAAGGCTCTCTGATGGCTTCTTGAACTCCGGGCGTTTTAAACCAAGCAGTTCTTTTCTCACCAACACCCGCCACACCAAGCCGCTTCTCTCCGTAAACATCTCCCGCAGAGGCAATAACCGCTGTTGACAACAGTTTCCATTCTTCCTCTACATTTGATCGAACAGTTGGAATTCGTTCAAACTTTTCAGCTATTTGCCGTGCAAATGTCTCCCGTATCTCATCGTCCTGTAACCTTGCCCATCGTATGCGTGTAACCATCCTTGGTTTACGCTTTGGTAGGGGAGGCACTCTCTCGCTAAGATACAATTTGCACAGCACTAAGTGATGATCAGTTGATAGTTCGGCCCCTCTCAATACGCGAACATTACAAACCATTCTCTTCAGACACGATGGTACCACAAACAAATCGATCAACGACTTCTGCTGAAGACTCTGACGGTACCATGTGTATTTGTGAATGTCTTTGTGTGGAAAGATAGTGTTCGTGATGGATAAGCCATTTTCACAACAAAAATCCAACAAGTTCTCTCCATTCGCATTTTGATCAGGATCACCGTTCCTCCCAATCACACTCCCGCATGACATAACATCTACACCCACATGAGCATTGAAGTCACCCAACAGGACAAAAGAATCCATACCTGCAACCTTTTCAAGGGCAACATCAACTTGATTTGACTGAAGATTCGGTGCTTACACCTGCACCAATGCCAGAGTTGATCTTTCAGGCTTGAGCTTTAAGATCGCAACTCTCCCTCCTAATGGTATCCACTCCAATACTCTGTCTGTCAACCTGGGACTTATCAGTATTCCCAATCGCGCCTGAGCAGACATTGAGGGTGCGACTCCTGACAGGAAGAGCTTCCACCCATCCAAAAGGTCCGCAGCTTTAGAACCTCTCTGCTTTGTTGAAGAGACGCCAACTATATCTAGTCGACTTTTAACAGCCTCCCCAACAAGCTCAAGGTCCTTCCCTGTGAGCGATGAGACGTTCTATGTGCCTATCCTAAGTCGATGCCGTTGTCGAAATTCAGAAAGTCCATCTGTGCCCCTATCGGTGCACAGCGCGCTCAGTAGAAAGCTATCGTGGCTTTTTTGACTCTATCATTAATGTTCAGTCTCCAGTTCAGTTTCCTATCGAGCACCAGGCCGAGGTATCTCGCACTGCTTGAGATACTTAGGGCGATACCCCTTACAGAAGCTGGTACAAATTGTGGAATTATCCTTTTGTTAGTGAATAGTACTAACTCCGTTTTCTGGGGATTGATTGCTAGTCCACATTTCTTCACCCAGAAATCAATGGTTTTTAGGGCCCCTTCAATTCGCTAAACTGCACGATGAGAAAGCGAAGGAGGTTATTCGTCGGAACAACTCCTCGCAAACTTCACCCTGGCTAAAGCCAGCAATAGAACCCAAGAGAAGGCACGTTGCAGACACCGAACCTCCGGAGCCAAAGCGGAAGCAGAATCATCCATCAAATGGTGTTGCTGAGAGTCAACCCCCGGAGATAAAGCAGTAGGAGAAACATCCATCAAATTATGCTACAGCGAGTAAACGCCCGGAAGAAAAGCGGAAGATGAAACATCCATCTCTGGCAAACACCAAGGAGAAAGATGTGGCAATTGGCGCTGAGACCCCAGCAAGAGCCCAGCGAACAAGAGCAACCACAAACAAAAAGCAAGCGACAGGAGAAGGCGAATGGTTAAATGCCAACAGGAAGAAGGACGCCAAAAAGAAGCAGCAAGGGGTCATAAGAACGAAACCTGACGCTATTGTCATCAAAGCTACGGGAGCCCTTTCTTACGCGGATATACTACGCAAAGTAAAGGCAGATCCCAAACTGGAAGCGGTTGGAAAAGCGGTTTCTAAAATTAGGAGGGCACAGAAGGGAGACCTCCTAATACAACTCAAGGAGACGGGAATAAAGACCACCGAGTTTAAAGGCGTAATCAGCGGAGCAAGCGAGTGTAAGAACACTTACGCTACCACTACTCTCGAGGTCAAATACATCGATGAGGTCACTACAACATAATCGATGCAATTAGAACCCAGTTTAGAGTAAACGTTTTACCGGCAGACATCTTATCCCTGTGAAAGGCATACGGAGGGACTCAAACAGCAACCATCAGTCTTCCAGTAGAAGACGTAAGAAAACTGTTAGAGGCCGGGAAAATTAAGATTGGGTGGGTAGTCTGCCGAATCCGTGAAAAGACACTGCTGAAAACGTGTTTCAAGTGCCTAGAGTATGGTCATCTAGCCACACAATGCAGAAGCGAAGAAGATCGCTCGAAGCTATGTAGGAGATGTGGTGAAGTGCGCCACATAGCGAAAAATTGCGATAAGCAACCATCCTGCATCTTCTGAAAGAAAACCACCCAGACGACGCGCATCATATAGCTGGTAGCAGCAGATGCCCGGTTTTCAGGAGAGCTATTACAAGCAAAATACCATGAAGATAATACAGATGAATGTTAATCACTGTAGAATAGCCCAGGACATCCTGGCACAAACGGTCAAGGACGAAAGAGCCGACGTTGTTATGATCAGCGAGCCCTATAAATGTCCCGAACGGAACAATAACTGGATCTGTGATAAAGCAAAACAGGTGGCAATATGGATATGTGGACCCTATGCCTTTCAAGAAACAAACGACCAAACAGAAGGCTTCGTACGTGCGAAAATAAATGGAATCCATTTCCATTCAACCAGCGAATATCAACTAATGCTGGACCATCTAACCGCGGATGTGCTCCAGAGAGCCCCAGTGGTTATAGGAGGAGACATCAACGCGTGGGCCACAGAACGTGGGCAGCAAGCTCACCAACACCAGAGGATAGGCCTTATTGGAAACATTCGCTCCCCTAGCTATAGGCATTGCTAATAACTCTCATTGCACTCTAAACCGCATTTTCGCCAACTAAATATTCAGTGCATTACCCCAAGTGTCGCCCGGTTTTGCAATTAATTTCAATTAAGTGACCTACTAACTGTATTCAGTGCGTTACCCCAAGTGCTGACATTCGCCCCACTTTCATCTGACTTTGATAAAAGTGTTCCCATTAAATTTTTGCATAGATCTGCAGTAATTATCGTGCTCTGTGTCACTGTGCCACCAATTCCATTCACCCCATTTTCGCTTACGCGCTTGTTCACCCTATAATTCGCCATGTCTTGCGGTATTATCAACTGCCCAATCACTGACAATAATGCTGATTGGGTTTCTTGTAAAGGAATCTGCGGAAAATCTTTCCATGCCATATGTGTCGGTCTTAACAAAAGAAATACGGTATATGTAAAAGCACTTTCTGACAACCTCCTTTTCTTTTGTGATGAGTGCAAGAATATCTCACTCTCGCACGTTCTCCTTGCGATAAAGTGCCTTAGTGACTCAAATGACTCCCATCAAAAAAACCTCTCTAAGAAAATTATGGGTAAACTCTCCAACTTAGATAGCAGTGTTAGATGTGTTGACGATTTAGGCAACTCGGTTCAGAACTCAACCGAGCATATTAAATCCAAACTCTGTAACATTGAAAAAAAAATTGGTGGTCTGACGGAGCTGTTTCTTGCCAGTCCCACGAAGGAAGAATCCACCATGCACCATCTCAACAAAGTGCTTTGTGATCTCAAAGCTAATTATACGTCGCAGATCAGTTCTTACGATAAATTGCGCGAAAGTGTTAACTCCCTACGGGAAGACTTTGACATCCTCTTCCAATCTTCAAGCAAGCACTCATCTCCTAGGCAACCTGATCCAATGCTCGACGTAATTTTCGATCGAATCAATGGTGTCGGCGACGAAGTCACTGCAACGCGCTCAACCATTGTGAATGGAATCGAATCGGTATGCCACAAAATCGACGACCTACCTATCCATACCCATACAACACATCAATTTTGGATGAATTACTGGATGCAGATGTCGACTCACGCTCAACTCCACCTTCTTTTTTACTGCCGACGGACGAATCATCAATATCTCTCGCTGCCCCTACTGTCCAAGAGTCCGAAACTCCCCCCGTTGCTGCCCCCCGGAAACTCATCAAGCATTTTGGAACAACCTGGACACCTTCTGAGTGGCAGCGTAGGCTGAATAAATTAAGTCCTGACAACCTTCAGGTTACCACCTTCCTCATCAAAGGTAGCCCTCATTATGCTGATGTCTCGTGGATTACGAATTTGTTTTTAAAGAAATACGGTATCACCATCTCCCGATGCGAACTGATCCTGCCTTCTCACCACAGAAGTCTTCGCAACTTTAAATTCGACCTCCCGGCTAGATACGAATGGCTATTCCAAAACCCTGCTAGTTTAAATTTCAACCTCGGAAAGATGCGTATCTGCAAATGGGCGGACAAGCCTACAAACATAGATAAGTTAATTAATGATAGACTTAGTAATAACCTCACCCATAGAGATAAGTTAATTAATAATAAGTTGTACCCACTCTCTGTCCACTCTTCACATAACAAATCCACCATTTCAAACAATGGACCTACCACCCACCAAAAATCCAGCAGTACTCATCTCCCGTCCTTTAACATGTCTAAACCCGACTCAAATTGGTCTTTCAAAATGGGCATCTTCCCTAACTTCAACTTTAAAACGGCAGCCGTACTGTCTAAGTCTGCTACCAATTTGCCGAATATCAAGCGAGTTTCTTTCGATGTCCCGCCGGTCCCCTCTCCCTCTCCAAACACCAAGGCCACTCCCTCAGTCAACTACCCCAATAGAATTTCAAGTAACCGCGTCTCCTTCAATCTGTCACCTGATTCCTGTCCTCCTCCAAGCCTTAGCACTTCTTCTAATAACACTCCCGCCACCGTTAATTACCCGAATTTCACCCACTCCCACACTCTCAATACTTCCTCGTTAACCACCCCCAGTTGCACCTCTGCCCATACTTCGTCCTCGGTCTCTCTTAACAATTCCATCTCGGCCAATTTGCCATCTACTGCATCTCCCCCCACTTTCGATCCAATGCTTCAATGCTTCCAATGCTAAAGTGGAGGGTCATTGAGGAATATTCACACAGCAACCCTCAGGTGATAATACTGGAAATAAAAGGGAAAAAGCCAGTCCAGCTCCCAAAATGTACTGGCCCAAAATGGAACGACAGATCTTTCGATAAGGATGCATTCGAAGAAATGTTGAACGGTGGTCAAACTCCAAGCGGAACAGCGGAGACCCTCGCGCACCACCTCACAGGCACCATCACCACAGCGTGCGACGCATCAATGCCTAGGAGAACAAACGCCAGGAAGGCATCACCGTGTTACTGGTGGAACGAGGAAATAGGCGAACTTCGGGCAAAATGTCTACAAGCCCGGCGCAAAATCCAACGATCAAGAAGGAGGGCGGATTTCCAACAATGCCTGGGCACCCTTAAACTGGCGAGACGTAACTTAAATAGACCCATCAAGGAAAGTAAAACTGCATGTTTTAAACGTCTCTGTCAAGAAGCCCACATTAACCCATGGGGCTCGGCATACAGAATGGTGATGGTGAAATTGAAGGGCTATAGGACTCCTCAAATAACATCTCCGATAATGCTAAGATCCATAGTAGAGCACCTCTTCCCTCAAAGGCCTGCTACTATGTGCAATATTATACGCGAAGTCAATCCAGAAGATATTCCTTTAATTACTCACGAGGAGCTGCAAAGGGCATGCAGCAAGATAGGTGACAACAAGGCGCCGGGACCCGACGGCATCCCGAATAAGGCAGTAAGGGCAGCTGTAAAAAAAGACCAGACCTCTTCATATCAACAATGCAGAAGTGCCTTGAAGAAGGAACCTTTCCCGAAAAATGGAAGACGCAGCATTTGGTCCTACTGCCAAAGGAAAGAAGCCTCCAGGAGAACCATCATCCTATCGTCCAATATGCCTATTGGACACCATGGGAAGATCATCGAGAAGATAATCTATAATAGATTACGCGCAGTAGCAGAAGAGAAAGGAGCCCTCTCAGATCACCCATTTTGGCTTCAGAAGAGCACGATCTACTGTTGATGCCATAAGAGCGGTAGTTGATATCGCCAAAGGTGCCATCGAAGGCGAAAAATGGCTCTATGGCACAAAGGAGTATTGTGCAGTAGTAACCCTGGACGTTAAAAACGCATTTAACTCTGCGGACTGGTCGTTTATTAGAAGGTCACTTGCCAGGATGGATACGCCATATTACCTGCTACGGATAGTGACGAACTACTTCAACAACAGGAAGCTGAGGTACAATACCGATGAAGGGGTAAAATACTACAACGTAACTGCGGGAGTTCCACAGGGATCGGTTTTAGGGCCACTATTGTGGAACATCATGTACGACGGAGTCCTACGATTAACGCTACCTGGGGGAGTAACGATAATTGGATTCGCCGACATTGCAGTCGTGACAGTAGCTAAACAGATCCATGCAGTAGAGTCAGCTACAAATGAAGCAATTGCCCGGGTAAAAGATTGGCTAATATCCGCCGAACTAGAACTAGCTGACCATAAAACAGAAGCTGTTCTTATAACCAGCCGAAAAACCGTCGAATTTGCCAACTTTCAGGTTGGTAACCAAACCATCAGGTCGAAAGAGGCGGTTAAATACCTTGGAGTAATGCTGGACAACAAGCTACAGTTTAAAACGCATGTTGATTTTGTTACCAAAAAAGCATCGCAAATGCAGGGAGCTCTCTTGCGTATCATGCCTAACATCGGTGGACCTGGTTACGCTAGAAGGATTCTACTCTCTAGAGTTATCACCTCAGTTCTATTATATGCCGCCCCAGTCTGGGCGGAGGCACTGAGGACGAAGGAGACTATCGTCATCATACAGACTCTGTGCGCTACGGACAATCAGCGGCTTTCGAACCATCTCTGACGAAGCTGCATTTGTCATAGCTATAATGGTCACCATCCTTATTCTCGCAGATGAAATGCTGAGGATATATAACAGAAGAGTATTGAGTCATCACGACGCAACTGGTATCAAGGTGATAATAATTTGAAGAAAGGGCAACGTCAGCAGCTATGTGGCAAGCTCGTTGGGCTAATACAACAAAAGGCAGATTGACATATAAACTTATACCGACAATCCAAGACTGGATAAGTCGAAAGCATGGAGACTGAAACTACCATCTAACGCAGTTCCTGTCTGGCCATGGTGGCTACCGCAAATATCTACACCGATTTGGACACGACAACTCACCATCCTTCCCGGAATGCCCAGATAAAGATGAAGGTACGGAGCACGCAGTGTTTTACTGCACACGTTTCACGGCATGGAGAATTACTCTGCCAAGTCCGTTATTACTCCTCGACCATATGTTACGGTCGGTATCTCCCCCATAGTTCTGAAGAGGTGTTCTTCCACCCTGGCAAAACCACTGCGTAAGCTTTTCTGTCTGGCATACTCTTCTGGGCTCGAAAGCAGCATTTGTCCAGCTAGTCCCTAAAAAAGGCGAATCTTCCTCCCCGTCCAATTACCGACCCATTGCACTTACGTACCTTCTTTCCAAGGTCACGAAAACTCCTCAATGACCGGCAGTACGGTTTTCGTAGCAACAGGTCCACTTCTCTCACCGAGAAGTGGAACCAATCAATCCATCACTTCGGCGAAACAAAGATGTTTG
The DNA here is from genome assembly GCA_945910035.1 of Brachypalpus laphriformis. Lineage (NCBI taxonomy): Eukaryota > Metazoa > Arthropoda > Insecta > Diptera > Syrphidae > Brachypalpus > Brachypalpus laphriformis. Next base: position 161,051,464 of record OX246754.1, on the reverse strand, counting down.
CGCTCGATATTTCTAAGGCATTTGACAGAGTTTGGCATCAGGTTCTTTTGTCGAAAATGACAGTACCCTCTGTTTTTCATATTCATTCCCTAACTCACGTCCCTGCTCTTCGGCCGTAGAAGAGGAACGACAACCTATGTTAAGCACATTAAATTCCGACCTGGACAGCATTACCAAATGGGGTTCTATCAATAGAGTGGAATTTAATGCATCCAAAACTCAATGCTATCTTCTGTCTCTCAAGCGAAACCAAGACCCTCAACCATTATCCTTGAATGGTACTTGTATCGCTGAATCCGAAAGACTTACCATTCTCGGTATGTGCATCAATAACTGTCTTCGATGGAACGATCACATATTAGAGGTCTTCAAAAATGCTACAAAATGTCTAGGATTCCTTAAGCGTTGCAAAAAATATTTTACCCCGTCTGATCTGGCCTCCATCTATAAGGCATTCATCCGCCCAAAGCTGGAATATAACGTCCACATCTGGTCTGGTGCACCCAAGACCGTTCTGCACATTCTAGGTAGGGTACAGAACCGCGTGTTAAAACTTATAGGTGATAGAGTCATTATGAACTCCATAGTCTCACTTGAACATCGTAGAAATGTCTCATGTCTTTCCCTATTTTACCGCTTTTTTTATAAAAAAAAATACTTCAGCGCAATAGCCAGCTGCATTCCTCCCCCTTCAAATTTTCACCCGCAATACGCGTCATGCTTCGAATGCACATCAGTTCACCCTCAAGCCCAATTTCGGACGTACTGTCAAATATAGGGATTCGTTTATAGCTAGTCAAACGGTAGTGCATGCGATCATATGAAAACACAAGCGTTTTCACTCAGCTGAGGCCTACCAACTCCTACTCTCAACCTCCACGCGGTGACAGCCGGGTGCCTAGTACCTTAATCCAAGAAATGGGTAACCAACCCCGTTTGGCGGATTCTTGGTGGCAGCAGATGAGAGAGGGGGGGAGAGTGCTTTTCTCACTAGAGCACTTGTTCCTGTTCCAGGCGGTAGCGGACGAATTCCCTAGACGGAGTCAACGGTGGCGTCTATAGTTCCAGTTAGGTTGAACTTAGTGAATACCTTGCGCGAGCTGCTTCGACGTATTCGGATCACAGGTCGGTAAGGAATTTCCAATGTTGGTCACGACATTGGAATAGAGATGGTGGCGGAGGAGCCCTTAATGGGCTAACGGCAGCGCTCATACTCCCGTAGTGGACTACTGGCACCGTTGTACCCGGCCCCTCGTCCTAGGGGAATAATTAAGGAACTGGCCCTCCAGGTTGGGGGTTGTGCCGTCGGGGTAACTTCCCTACCACGTAAAAAACGCATGGTTCCGAAACAACCAAAAGCCTCGGATAAGGATGACCCAACTAATGACGACGCCAGCAAACGAAATAAGGACAACGACCTTCGGATCTGTACGTGGAATGTTCTGTCCCTTTACAGACCACGTGCAGCCGAACAACTTGCAGAGGCCCTAGACTGCTATAAAGCAGATATTACCGCCATCCAGGAAGTGCGATGGGATGGGCCAGGCAAAAAGAGGATGAAAAACTGTGACATCTACTACGGTGATTGCTACAGAGGCAACAGGCAACGCTTATTCGGATGCGGATTTGTCATACGCGGCAGACTTAGGCAAGAAGTCTTAAGCTTCCGACACGTGAGCGAGCGTATTATGACTATCCGGATCAAGGCTAAATTCGCTAACATAAGCCTAATATGTGTTCATGCCCCCACAGAAGAAAAGGACCCTGCCTCCAAAGAGTGTTTCTACGAGCTCCTCGACAAAACATACGTGCAATGTCCTAAATACGACGTTAAGATGTATTGGGCGATTTTAACGCCAAAATAGGAAAGGAGGACGTCTTCGGTAGAGCAGTCGGTAAGCATAGCCTACACGACACCACGTCTGATAACGGACTAAGGCTAATTGATTTCGCTGTGGAGCGAAATGTCACCATAGCAAGCACATGGTTTCCTCATCTCGATATTCATAAGCAGACATGGCGGTCCAATGATCATGTCACGATCAACCAAATTGATGATATTGCGATCGACGCAAGGCATGCCTCCAGTATTCTGGATGTCCAGACCTTCCGAGCGGCCAACATAGACTCGGATCATTACTTTGTTGTAGCCAAGGTACGAATGCGGATATCCCAATCTGAGCAACAAAGAAGAATTACTGTGAGAAAATTTAACGTCGAAAAGCTACAATCGCAAGAGACCGCCAGACTCTTCGCAGAACGCGTATACCGAAATCTCTCAATCACCCCTATACCGCCAGCATCAAGTGCCGAAGACCAGTGGCAACGCTGCCAACATGCCATCAGAAACGCCGCGACTGATGTGCTGGGTCTCGCTCGCCCACCACCGCGAAACCCCTGGTTTGACGAAGAATGTCGGCGAGTCCATGCAGCAAAACAAGAGGCATACAAAGCGGCGCTGCAAAGGAAGACGAGATCTGCTCGTGAGCTCTACGAGCAAAAGAGACGGGAAGAACATCGGCTTCTCCAAAAGAAGAAGAAAGAGCATGAGAAGCGCGCGTTTGAGAATATCGAGAGTCTATACTCCAGGAACAATGTACGGAAGTTTTACCAAAAGGTAAAAAGAACGTGTCAGAGAAGTAATACCCGTACAGAAACCTGTAGAGATGAGAATGGAAACCTCGTAGTAGAATCACAGTCGGTGCTGAGAATATGGAAAAAACTACTTCTGCAGACTGTATAACGGCGACGAAGACCAACATCCCGCTGTCAGGCAGAATGAACCATTCAACATGGACGATGATAGTCAAAATTTCCGTCCACCTGACCAAAACGAAGTGAGGATAGCAATATCCAAGCTAAAATCGAACAAGGCTGCTGGACCTGACGGCCTACCGGCCGAACTTTTCAAGGCAGCTGGGGATGAATTGGTAGAGTGCATACACCAACTCATTTCTAATATTTGGTCAGAGGAGTGTATGCCTGATGAATGGAATCTCAGTATCGTTTGCCCGATCCACAAGAAAGGAGACCCCCTCAACTGCGCCAATTATAGAGGCATCAGTCTCCTCAACATCGCATACAAGATCTTTTCTGCGATATTGTGTGAACGCCTGAAACCTTTTATCAACAGCCTGATTGGACCCTATCAGTGCAGTTTCAGGCCAGGAAAGTGCACCATCGATCAAATCTTCACACTTCGGCAGATCCTGGAGAAAACCCAAGAATTCCAAATCGATACTCACCACCTCTTTATCGATTTCAAGGCCGCCTATGACAGCATCTATAGAGAAGAGCTTTATAGAGCCATGTCTAGTTTTGACATCCCTGCCAAACTTGTCCGCCTGTGCAGGCTGACGATGGAGAACGCTCGCTGCTCCATCAAGGTCGGTAATGACCTCACCGAGACCTTTGATGTCAAAAAAGGCTTTAGACAAGGTGACGCGCTGTCATGTGACTTCTTCAATATTGTACTTGAACGGATTGTGCGGAACTCACAAGCCAACACCGGAGGCACAATCTATTACAAGTCTGTACAACTGCTTGCATACGCCGACGATATCGACATTATCGGAAGAACTCAGCGGGCTGTCACCGGTGCTTTTGCAAGCATTGAGGCGGAAGCGGCCAAAATGGGATTGGCGATAAACGAGGGCAAAACCAAGTATATGCTGTCAACTAGAAGGAGAAACCAACATCGACGAATTGGACAAAACGTTACCGTGGGCAGCTATAACTTCGAGGTAGTAAGGGACTTTGTCTACCTTGGCTCTGCTATAAATTCAGCAAACAAAATCAGCGCAGAAATCAATCGAAGAATAACTCTTGCCAATCGCTGTTTTTTTGGGCTTATAAGGCAATTCAACAGTAAAGCCCTCTCTCGAACAACTAAGGAGACTCTATATAAGACCTTGATCATCCCAGTCCTGCTTTACGGCGCTGAAACATGGACTTTATTAAAAGAGGATGAAGATATCCTTGGTCGCTTCGAGAGAAAAATTCTTCGTAAGATTTTCGGTCCCGTTTGCGTTGACGGGTTTTGGAGGAGAAGATTCAATCACGAACTATACGAGCTGTACAGCGACATCGACCTAGTCAAAAAACTGCGTATTGGACGTCTGAGATGGCTAGGACATGTAGAGCGAATGGACACCAACGCTCCGGCCCGCAGAGTCTTCGAATCTAACCCCGAGGGACGACGCAGTAGAGGGAATTATCGCCGTAGGTGGCGCGCACAAGTTCAAGGGGACCTCGACCAACTTGGAGTGCGCAACTGGAGGCAATTAGCTAAAGACCGAGCTAAATGGAGAGGCTTGTTGGTGGAGGCCCAGGTTCACCCCGAACTGTAGCGCCACCTAAGTAAGTAAGTTTATAGCCGAACAACACGTTTGTGGAACGATCTACCAGCCTCTGGATTTCCTAATCATTACAACCTTCAAACATTTAAAGCCAACGCAAACCGGCATCTCATCCGTTCATCTCCCCCTTTTCCCATCCGCCCGTGCCCTGAGCATCAGTATAAGGGTATTAATAATCCCTTCGGCGCGCGCGAATTATAGAAAAAAAAATAAATTGGATTGATTAGTAAGTATTCAAGTTTTCCAAAATGCATTTCCAAATACTTTCCAAAACTTGCTAATGACAATTTTGTAGATGACACGCTAAATTCAATAGAAAAATGTAACCAAGTTGCAGAGGACAAGTAGGGCAGGAATATTGCCATGCACTTTGTAAACTGCATATTCTCGTCAAACCCAATCGTCAATCAAAATTTCAATTTAAGTCTGCAAATTAATCGTGATTTCTATTTGAGATATGACTTGCAATTATCAGTACCTTCTTGACTTGTGGTGACAATCATCCAAAAATACTCTTCCAAACGGGGGTTATTAACTGCATGAATCCAATCGGCACACCCCTGCAAGTATGCACGACCGAGGTACATTTCCATTTCCATGCACAATTAAATAGGAACGTTTCCCTCAGTAATTGGACCTCACACGAAAATTCTAAGGAATTCTCAACAGCCTATAACTAATTAGCGGTATACTGTCAACACCGCACAATTTCCACCATTCCACCCTACATTTTGTAATTATTTCGCGCAAACACATGCACAGTATAAGCGACTCTCCCACCCGAACAACGATGTGCACGTAAAGCCTGCCTAATGACGCATCCTTGCCAACGCCAAGAACGGTCGGAGAACGAGATACCTACTGCAAGCCATAGTAGGTACCAAGGTGTAAAACAAAGAAATTATTCGCGCCCGTTTGCTAAGCATATGAAACCACTTGCCAAATTTAATGAGCCCCGAAAATAATCGATTAGGCGAACCGTTGAACCGCAAGGATATCCTCCTCATTGAAGCAGAAGGAGGTGCACGAGATACGAGGTCGAGATATGTGCATGTGAGTATGTGCTTACAGCAAACTTATCGAACTCGAGTATGTTTTCTTTTGGCTCTTCGTCGCGCTGAATGTGCTTGCAGAGTGCACGTTTGCCAAACATACCGAATCCACCTGCAAACTGCCGATTCGCGTCGTATTGAATTTTAATTAAAAGATGTTTCCTTCGCAGATAAACCCGCATCGAGATTCCTCTTGCGGTGTGTGTAAGAACAGGGGCTTTGTGCGCCCGAGTGTGCACCATTTCGGGAAATCTAAAGAAGGAAATTCATCCGCTAAATAGTTTCGAGTGCGTTGAGCTTATGCTCCACAGGCAGTCTGGATCGCTCACCTGTTTTATTAGAAACATAAGCATGGAAATTCGAAAATGTTGTGAATCAGTCAGGGAGTTTTATATCGGATACCGCCCAGCACCGAAGGCAAATCGTTAACATACGAATTATTAATCCATGATCAACGAGCTCGAAAGATGCTTTACACAATGGAGTCTGGGATCGACCAGTAATGGATACATTTTTTTTTTTTTTTTTTTTCGTATCCCTTACCTGTGTCTTGTCGTTGTGACGCCCCTTAATCAGTTGAAAGAGTTTTTGATCCATTCACGTTGAAAGTGGTCCACCGATTGATCGTGTTTAAACTAATTTTTTTATTCTTTTATTTTTGAGTTTTAGTAATCCATAGGGCAAAAATCCTCTGGCATCAGCTGGCACTTTAATTATGAGGTTGAACAGCAAATTCTTGTAGTATTTGATTTTTACTTGAATGCATTATAAGGACTTGCAAGACAAACTGATAACCTTAAAGAAATCTTCGAAGAGGATGCAACGTGAAAAAAACGTGTTTACTAACAAAGTTGACGTTGATCTGCCTAAAAATTCCGATAACCTTAAACAAGTTCAATTGTACTTCAAGGATATTTCTTGGACATTGAATTCACTTTAGATGCGTTTCACATATGTATATGAGCATTGCTTCAACAGATCGTGAATAACATGCTAAACGCACCATAATCTACTGCACACCACCAGTCTAGCATCCCAGTGCTACGAAAACACGTTTTAGCAGCACTGTGGCTTGAACTATCATTTTTTTTTTCTTGTACAACCCATGCCCGCGTGGCAACGACACTACGACCTGAAAGATCTATTGTATCGGAGGGTTGGAGTTAATCTAACATACGTACTACCTCCCTTATGAAAGTGAGTATGTCTTTAGTAGCGGAGCATTTCACTTCCACTGAAGTAAGTATCTCCTTGTGGAAAATACGTTTCCTTAACCAGTGTAGTGCCGGGCATTTAGAAAGAATGTGTTCGGATGTTTCATCCTCCTCTAGGCATAGTCGACTGTCCTCCTCTTGGCACAGGTTCAACTTGTTAAGGTGGTATCTTAGGCCGCAATGGCCGGTTAGCAAGCTCACTAGCTTCCTAATGCTTTCCCTATTTAAGTTAAGGATTTCCTTATAGGAATAAGGCTTGATTAAACGTTTGGATTGTCTTAAACCTGGCCCATTAGTCCAGTGATCTGAACGAAGTTTGTTCTCCCATTCGTTAATCAACGCTGTAGCTGTTGTCCAATTGACGCTACAATAAGGTTCGGGACCTATAAACGCAGGTTGGGTCCAGGGACGATAATGCCCTAAGTGCTGCCTGGCTATCTGAAAATATATGAATCCTAGCGCCCTTGATTCCCTTACAGAGATTGTGTCTGGCGCAGTGGGAGTCGTACCCATAGGTATCGAAATTTTTGTGTTGGGTCCAAAGACCCCAGCTCCAACTCCAGAATCCATTTTCGATCCGTCGGTGAACCAGACGAGACTTTTGGGGTCCAGTGTTGGAACACCATTGGACCAATTTCCGCGGTCCAATATTTTTACGTCGAATAACCTTCCGAAGCAATGTTGCCTGACCATAATATCCGGTATAGTACAAAACATGTCTCTTTTAGGGATCGAGTTGAGTATCTTTAGATGCTCCACTAGGTCACCTGGTTTATACTCACAATCTAGCTGCAGCTTGATGGCATATCTAGCAGCCATCTTCCTAATGAAGATTGGTAAGGGTGTTAGCCCGACAATAGCTTCAAGAGCTGTCGTGGGGCAGGTGCGCATCGCACCTGTAATGCCGAGACAGGCAGTTCTATGCAACTTCTGCAACTTGTTTGCCGTTGTCTGCTGGAGGGTTTTTGGCCACCAGACGATAGCCGCATATGTGATAATGGGTCTTGCCATCATTATGTACAACCAATGTATCATTTTAGGAGAGAGACTCCAAGTTCTGCCGTATAGGCGTTTGCTAGCCCAAAGTGCTCTCGTAGCACGTTCTGTGGCGGACTTGATATGTGAATTTCAGTTAAGTCGTTTGTCAAGAATTACACCAAGGTATTTGACCTCGCTGGAATAAACTATTGTGGTGCCTTTGATTGTGATGGGTTCAAGGTTGACCTGTGTCTTCTTTGTAAACGGCACCAGAACGGTTTTACTAGGATTGATGGATAGTCCTTCTTTGTTACACCATTCTACAACTTGTAAGAGTGCACTTTGCATGACGTTAGAGATTGTCGTGCCGTGTTTGTCACTAATACAAACCGCCAAGTCATCAGCATAACCGACGGTGGTGTAGCCTGATCTGTGAAGATCTGCTAACAGGTTGTCGATGACTATTGACCATAATAGGGGGAGAGAGCTCCTCCTTGAGGACAGGCTTTCGCTGCCGTTACAGACAGTGACACTCCCCCGGAGGAGGAGGTAATGAATCGGCTTACCAGCATGGCCCTAATCCATTGGTTGGTCGATTCTTCGATACCTCTGCTACTAATCGCCCTTGTGATCGAGCCGTAACCAGTGTTATCGAGTACGCCCTCGATATCAAGAAATGCACACAAGGCTATATCCTTAGAACTGAGTGTACCCTCTATCTTTTTGACGAGATAATGAAGGGTACCTACTGTGGATTTGCCTTTTCTGTATGGGTACTGATTCGAGTGCAGAGGGTTAGACATATCTAACCTGTCTCTGATGTGAATATCAATTAGTCTCTCCATTGTCTTGAGGACAAATGAAGTTAGACTTATAGGTCTATAGGATTTAGGCAGCTCGCTAGGCCTATTGCCTGGTTTGGGAATGAATACCACATTAACCTGTCTCCAGGTGGGTGGTATGTATCCCCAAATGTAGCTAGCTCTAAATAAAGCTATCAAACCCGGCAGGATGAGGTCGATTGACTTTTGTAGAAGTGCTGGAAACAGACCATCACCGCCGGGAGCTTTAAAAGGTTTGAATGTGCCCACTGCCCACTCAACTTTATCTGGACTAAATACTTTACCTGATAAACTGTTAACTCTACTTTCCACAAAAACCCTGTGGTCAAATGCGTTCGAGTACACATGAGATGTGTTTAGAGACGAACCTGGGAAATGTACCTGGAGCAGGGTTCTAAGTGTACCCGTACGGTCCGTCGTGTAGGTTCCGTCATTCTTCTTCAATAACCCTACACAGTTGACTTGATCTTTAACAAGCGCTTTATGGATTCGTGCAGCTGTTGGCATAGCGGCAATAGTTTCGCACCATTTCCTCCAAGCAGCTCGTTTAGATCGTCTCAATACTAGATTGTAGATTGTATTCTGTGAGAGCAAACCTGTATTCGTCCCACCTCTTCGTTCGCTTTGCAGAGTTGAAGAGTTTTCTGACCTTCTTCCTAAGTTTCGCCAGTTGGTCATTCCACCAGGGCACTTTACGTTTGCTAACATTGGTTTTGGGGACGCAGCTGTCGTGGTAGGAATTAAGCAGTATATTGTTAAGCTGGTAAGCAGCTTCATCCAGGTCCTCTATGGACTCGATAGATGTGAGGAGCATATCTTTTCTTGAGAACACTAGTTCACGATAGCGATGCCAATCCGTAGATTTGGGATCGTATCTGCTAGGGACATATGAGAGTTGACCGGGTATATCAAACCCAATATGTTGATGATCTGACAGTAAGGTCTCGTCTGATACGTGCCAATTTTCAATAAAATTAGAGATAAATGGGCTAGCGAGAGTGAGGTCAAGTACCTCTTCGCGAATCTCATTTATAAAGGGTTTAGAGCCTTTATTCAAAATATCTACTTGACTACTGACAAGGCATTCTAAAAGGCACTCACCCCTTCCGTTGACGCCACTACTACCCCAGACCTCGTGGTGTGCAATGGTGTCGCAACCGATGATGTAGTGGAGGTTGCTTTTTTGGCAGTAGTTAATGAGGCTCTGAACGTCTTTAGGCGGGATATCACCATTATCGTCAGGGAAGTACTCTGAGGCACACACGATATTCTGTGTTCCCTTCCCGGTTGGGACTTCCAGTAGTAGGGCCCCCAGGTCTCTAGTTATAAATTCTGGAATGGGAAGAAAGTTTATGTGCTAATTAAGCACGCCGCTCTAGGTGCTTGCTCTCCACACTTGGAAATCAACTTACTTGCCCTATTCCGGAGACCTCTTCTATGTCCGCAACTAACCCAGGGTTCTTGAATGAGACCAAGGGTTATATTTTCTTCGGCGAACCGCTTGCTGAGGGTAGCGGACGCGCCCTTAGCGTGATGCAGGTTCGCCTGTAGCACCTTGATCGTGCTCATCGATCTTCCTTTAAAGATCGAGCTTGCCGGAGTAGTTGAGCCTTTTTAGGGCCCTTTCCTGTACGGCAAGCAGTCAGATTAGGATGACCCTGAGGTCTGTTCCTAACCGACTCCTCATTCGTCCTAGAAACGTGCCCTCGGGCACCGCTGGTGGGTTTTGAAAGTCCGGCCACATTGCCGGTCGTGGGACGTCTAACTGCATTAGGTGTAGCAGTAACTCTAGCGGCGGAGGCTGTACAAGCAGTATGCCCATAGGCACTGCTGGTGGAAGCGGGTGGTAAAGTGTCCGCCGCAGAAGCAGTTGTTGAGCCAACTGCGTCCACCTTCTTCGGGCTACCGTGTCTTTAGTAACGGAGCATTTCAGTTCGACTGAAGTAAGTATCTCGTTGTGGAGAATACGTTTCCTTAACCAGTGTAGTGCCGGGCATTCACAAAGAATGTGTTCGGATGTTTCATCCTCCTCTAAACATAACCGACAGTCCTTCTCTTGGCACAGGTTCATCTTGTTAAGGTGGTATCTCAGGCCGCAATGTCTAGTAAGAAAGCTCACAATCTGAGATTGGATTTTAGCCGCTTCTTACAACAGACATGCCTACCTCGGGTATATTCTATCCCCTACCCGAAGGCGGCGCTGAAACATGGACTTTATTAAAAGAGGATGAAGATATCCTTAGTCGCTTCGAGAGAAATATTCTTCGTAAGACATTCGATCCCGTTTGCGTTGACGAGTTTTGGAGGAGAAGGTTTAATCACAAACTATACGAGCTGTACAGCGACATCGACCTGGTCCAAAAACTGCGTATTTGACGTCTGATATGGTTAGGACATGTAGAGCGAATGGACACCAACGCTCCGGCCCGCAGAGTCCTCGAATCTAACCCCGAGGGACGACGCAGTAGAGGACCTCCTCGCCGTAGGTGGGGCGCACAAGTTCAAGGGGACCTCAACCAACTTGGAGTGCACAACTGGAGGCAATTAGCTAAAGACGGAGCTAAATGGAGAGGCTTGTTGATTGAGGGCCAGGTTCTCGAACTATAGCGCCACCTATACCACCTATAAGTACGTAGTAATGTAAATTTCGCTTCAAAATTGAAGGTGTTGATAGCATTCACACATATCTTCTCTCATTCATCCACTATACGTAATTGGTCAATGGATATCTGTATATGTATGTAGGTCCAATACCACATCGCCAGTGGCCTAAGTCAAACAAATAAAAATGTATAGTTTTCTATATCTACTTGATTAGAATTAAATGCAAAGGTAGGAGTTTTTATAATAGCAACTTATAAACATAAAAACTCAGCTTTTAAAGATCTATGACTGTGAGGTATAACATAAAAACTCCAAGCCACCAGAGGTACCTTTCTGTAAAGATATTTTTATTTCACTACATCACAAGGAAATGAATACCTCTCCACAATCATGATAACTATTATTTATTTACTATCCCACACGGTAACACCTAAAATAAAACAACAACTATTAATATATTTGAATAATTCGCGACCTTTTTCGTAGAACAAAGGACAAGGAAAAAATATATATAACTGGCAATAAATAGGATAAAATAGGAAAAGAGTTGAATAGTGGGGGGGCGACAAGGAATTGTCCTAGGGAAATGGCGACCATCTCCGCACCAACAACCGCACATAAGGAAAAAGTAATACTTTTGCGCATAAATAACCACCATAAATCGAGAATGGCTAAAAATTCTGTATTTATAGCCGAATGATAAAAATAAGATTTATTAACTTTGTACGGCGCCCTTCTGGGGGGAGGATGCCTACATGTGGTTTGCACGCCTCATCGTGCTATACCTAGCCGAAAAGGCCCTTCCATTCCGACCAAAAACCAAATCACAGAGGGAAAAAAAAAAAAAAAATGCAAAACGAATTAGCAGGATTCACGTTCCCTCTGTCCTTTCTGTTTTTCTTTTGCGCCACTGAAAATGAATGGAAATTGTCTTGTTTAATGCCTGTGAAATTTATAACTACGGATAAGTGTGACTTCTCATATGCAAACTAGAGGCAGGCAAGACAATGATTAGGGAGCAGTTTGTATGCAAATTTTCACAGGTGCTTATACTGTCAACCGATCGAAATGGATTGCATAGAATGAATTGTCAGAATGGATTCGCTTTCGGTTTCGGATTTTGTAGCCATCGAATTTCTGAAACCTAACGCGGATTTCCGCCGAATGCTTCCGATTTTCAGCTAGCCTCGGGCGTTTTCAATGAAAAAAACGTATTTATTCGAAAATATCATATTTCTTTGAATTTTGCAGTACAAAGCTAATCCACAAATGCCGCTGGATTCAACAGTAGTCACGTGTCTATCCGAAAAATTGCGTGGAACACATGCATCCCTTCTTGCGACGGAAGCATGTGCCTCGCATTAATGGTCCTTTTGTGGGGTTGAAATGAGCGTCAAAAATGCCAGTATCTCAGCCAAATACACAACTTGCAAATGGACCACGGCAAACCGTATCATCGATGAATCTATAGGAATCATTAGCTCAGTAAAACAGAGAACAGATGAACGCTGGAAAGCGGTAAAGCGGTGCATAAATCTTTCCATAGCACACTGCTTTCTGCATCTGGTGCTGCTACCTAAGGAAAATAAACTTCTCGGATCCCCGTCATCATATCGACCCATTTGCCTACTGAATACAACGGAGAAAATAGTTCAATAATAGGCTGCCGAGGAAGAGGCGCTCTTCCGTAGTTACACTTGACATCAAGAACACTTTTAGTTCGGCAAGTTGGTCCTGTATAATGGACTCCCTTGAAAGAATGAATACGCCAAACTATATTCTAACCGTTGTATGAAGCAACTTTAGGAATAGGATGCTAAGGTGTGTTAGTGACGAAGGTATCGAACACTATAACATGTCGGCAGGCATTCCATAAGGATCAGTGCTAGGTCCCCTTCTGTGGAACATTCTGTATGACAACGTGCTTAGCTTGCCAATGAATGGCAAAGGCTTCGCGAAAGACATAGGCCTTGTGACCGTTGCGAAACACGTTCACAAGGTAGAATCAGCAACAAATGAAGCGATATCAAAAATAAAAACCTGGATGGGACTGAAGGCTTGGATTTAGTGAAGTAGAAGCCGGAAGCAATTCTAATCACCAGCCGCTAAGTACCCTTCTTTTTGGTTGGCCAAGGGATGTGTAATCTTCTTACGAAGGGTTACTGATATGCAAGATTCGCAAACCTGAACATTCGATACCAGGAATACGCCAACGTATTAACCCACACCCTACGAAGATCAATCACTCTCTCCCTGGGACTACCGTTAGGTATTACTTCGCGGGGCTAGTTAGCAATTTATGCTCTTCTTTCCCCGTTTGCTGGGTCGACATTGAATTCAGTGTTTGCCATTCTTTGTTCTATGAGAGATGTCTGGGCTTGGTTTTCACTGTTGCTCTGCTGGACTGACGATTTAGTCAACTCCATACGTGGCGCGGATGTTCTTGTTTCCTGCATATCTGACGCGGCAAAGTCCTTTCAAGCTAGAAGAAGATGTAAGAGAAAACAACTGTGGTATGACTGGGAATATGCGGCAGCTAGGAAAAAATCGTTCGCCTACTTGCGATTAATAAGAGAAACAGGCAGCAGTTTTGCAAAAATTATGTACCAGCAGACCAATAAAACATACAAAACCATGTACAGGGAGAAGCAAAAAAAGGAATTAAGGGCAGTCGTTCGTTTTGGGAACTTACCCGAACCGTCAATGGCTCACTCTTCGAACGGAGTATTCAAACCGAACCAACTATTCTGGCAGATCATTTTGAACAATTGCTGAACCCACCTTGTAGCACGAGCGAACTGCACTATGCGCTTCCCTTTTTTTTTTATGGTTGCGCCAAAGGGTGTGTAATCTTCTAAAGATACCAATAGCCTGAGCTACTGGCATGCACGATTCGCAAACCTGAATAATCGATGCCAGGAATACACCTACGTACTAAACTACACCCTGCACACTTCAACCACTCTCCCCGCGGGACTACCGTTTGGTATTACTTCGCGGCTTCCCTTTCAGAGAGTCGATGTATTGAACCGTACCATACTATTGCAAGATGTTTGTAGAGTTGTATATCGATGCAATTTAAATAAAGCCCCAGGAGAAGATCGTATCCCCTACGAATTCTTCAAATATTCGACCAACGAGTTCCTGGTAAAACTAACAAAGGTCTACAATTTCATTTTTGACGTGGGTGATGTACCGGCCAGCTTCAGAAAAAATATAATTTTTCCCTTATATAAAAAAGGAGATCGGAAAGATCCTAGTAATTACAGAGGAATATCTTTTCTGAACACAGTAATGAAGATTTTCACGGGAATCATTCTAGAACGTCTAACAGAATGGGTACAGGCAAATGACCTACTTAGCGAGTTCCAAGCTGGGTTCAGGAAAAACTATTCTACGGTGGACAATATATTTACACTGACAAGTATTGCTAGGACTTACCTGGACAAGGGCAAGAAGCTGTATGCGTTCTTCGTAGATTTTAAGGCAGCTTTTGATTCTGTTGACAGAAGGGCGCTCTTTTTCAAACTAAGAAATCTGGGAGTCTCCACGAAGTTGCTCAAAGTTATACAAAGCCTTTACAAAAACAACACAACTGCAGTATGGGATGGAGTCAACATGTCAGACTGGTTTGAGTCAAAAGTAGGTGTCAAGTAAGGCTGTCTTATGAGTCCTCTTCTGTTTTCGCTGTTCCTGGATGACTTGCCAACTTTCTTGCCCGGTGGAATCGTTCGCTGGAATTAAGATAATACATTGTCATTCTGTCGGAAACACCAACGATGATGCAAATCATGATTAACAAATTAGAGCAATATTGCAGTTTGTGGAACCTAAAAGTCAACACCGCCAAGCCCAAATTAATGATTTTCCGAAATGGTTCTAGTCGTTACGCAAGAGATGAAAAATGGACATGGCAAGGCGAAGTACTAGAGAAGGTGAAGGAGTATAAATATCTTAGAGTCATGATAACACCTCGGCTAACTTTTAACAATCACCTACAAGGAAACTAAAAGAAGCCAAAAGGGCAATAAATTGTAGCTGGAAAGGCATACTTTGTAAAAAGAACATTGCATTAAGCACAAAGTACAAAGTCTATGAAGCAGTAGTAAGGTCTATTATGTGCTATGCGGCCCAAGTATGGGATATTTTTCAGTATAAAGAAGCTGAAAAACTGCTGAGATATTTTATGATTTTTACAATAAAGTGTAGCCACTTCCTCTATATTTAAAAAGTAATGCCACTCCCGAGTCAACGCCTTCCGCATATAGTTGCAATGGAAGAAAATTACAATTCTTCAGTGAATGGTTTAGGTTGTGCAGCGAACAGGATATTCCCCTGATAGACTACAATGTAGCATCGTGGAAAGAATCTCTTCAGGATCTGTTGATGTAGATCGAGCTATCTACCCGCGTATTACTACTAAATTGCCTGAAGCTGCATAACCCTACGATTCCCATGGATGACTGGAAAGTTATCAAGGTTCAGGAACACCACAACAATACCCTCTCCTTCCTTCTTCTTATTAATGAAGACAGTGCCGTCTCCATTGAGAAGAATGGATGCAAACTCCGCTTCGGCATCAGGCATGCCAAAGTAAAAATTTTCCGATCCTCTGGTCTCACTGACGACTTAGACGAAGTCGACGATGCCAACAAGTTGTTGGAGGACATGAGGATTGAAACTACATCCCAAACCACAAATAACACTGATAATACCAATGCTGAAAGTCATTCAGATTAATCTGCACCACTCGATTAGTGCTACAGATAATTTGGTGGTTTTTCTAAAGGAGGAAAACATTGACATCAGCATTGTCCAAGAACCCTGGGTAAACGGCCCTGACATTAAGGGCCTCAATGACAACCAATACAACCTTTTTTACAACCGGAATAAGATCAATCATGGTAAGCCAAGAACCTGCATTCTAGCTAAAAAGCATATTAAAGCCTTTATATGTCCAAATTTTAGCTCGTCCGATTTAACAACGGTCAAAAGAGAGAACGCAGGTAGTGCAGACCTATACATCTCTTCTGCCTACATGGCACACGACCGCCAATCACCGCCAGAAGAATTTCAAGACATGGTGACGACTATCTTCCCAACAAAGACCAACCTGCTTATGGGCTGCGACGCATATGCCAGGCACGTGCTATGGGGTAGTTCCGAAAGCAACGAGCGAGGTGAGTCTTTGTTCGAATATATCCTTGCAAATAACCTCTCAGTATGTAACAAAGGCAACTCTCCAACCTTTATTTTTCCGAGTACGGAAAATTTCAACGGCTGGGAAGATGTTATAGACGTTACACTCTCTAATAACAGTAGTAGTATGAAAGTCGAGAACTGGAGAGTATCCAATCTGAAGTCTTTTTCAGACCATAATTGGATCCTCTTCAATGTAGATCTCGAGATCGAGACTCCCAAACCCTACAGAAACCCCAAAAGAACCGACTGGACAAAGTTTAGTCAAGTCGTTAGATCCAAGCTACGTAGACACAAAAGGAAAGGCTTTCGAAAAAGCCTTCAATAATGCTTTTAAAGTTGCGTGTCCGGTCAAATACAGCAAAAAAACCATCCCTCCGTGGTAGAACGAAGAACTCTCTAACCTCAGGAAACTGACTAGAAAGACCTTCAATATCTGCTACAAGTGCAAATACTGGCAGCCTTACACGGACAGCCTTAAAATATACAAAAAAGCTATCAGAATGGCCAAGAAACGGTCCTGGATAGAGTATTGCCAATCAATTGATACCCTCAAGGACTCCGCTAGACTCAGCAAGATTCTATCGAAGGATAATTCCAATCCATCCCTCCTGAAAAGGTCGGATGGTAAGTGGACGGAGTCAACTGCAGAATCCTTAAAGATCTTAATACACACCAACTTTCCCGGATGTAAAGACAGCTACACTAAGCCTAACAGTTCGCAATGCCTGCAATCCTGGGAACACATAATACCCATTATTACCGAAGAAAAAATCTCCTGGGCCATTCGCAGCTTCGCCCCTTATAAATCGCCAGGCCCAGATGGCATTCTGCCCATTATGCTACAAAAAATGCAAGAGGTAGCAATCCCATGGCTCGTGCCGATTTTCAGGAGCTGCATACTAAATAACCATGTACCCCACTCATGGAGACGGGTGAGAGTGGTTTTCATTCCGAAGGTGGGGAGGCGCGGACTTGAGATCGCGAAAGATTTCAGACCAATCAGTCTGACCTCCTTCGTTTTGAAGACCCTCGAGCGCCTTCTAGACAACCATCTGCGAGATACAATCGAGTCATCTCTTTCCAAATCCCAACACGCATACCTCAAAGGAAGATATACAGAAACAGCTCTTCATGAAGTAGTGCGAACAATAGAAAAATCCCTACAGTATAAGGAATACACTTTAGCTACCTTTCTAGACATAGAAGGAGCTTTTAACAATGTACACACTGAAGTAATTCTAGAGTCCCTCACGGAGCTGGGCATAGAAACCTACCTAAGACAATGGATAGTCTCTATGCTCAGCACTAGAACTATTCAGGCATCTCTAGGAAACAGCACCATAACCAAATTTGCCAGTAGAGGAACGCCCCAAGGTGGAGTCATCTCACCTCTACTATGGGTAATAGTCATGAATAAAATCCTTTTATGCTTAGACAGAGAAAGAATTAAAGTAGTTGGGTATGCGGACGACATGGTGATTTTAGTGTCGGGACTTTTCCCTCCCGTGTTAAGTGAAATCATGGAGAGTGCTCTAAGTAAAGTCACCGCATGGGCCAGAAAGTGTGGACTTGGAGTCAACCCAAATAAAACTGAACCGATGCTTTTCACCACAAAAACCAAAATATCCGACTTCAATCTTCCTCGATGAAACGGTCAGATACTCTCCTTATCTTCCAGCGCTAAGTACCTAGGAGTTATTCTAGACCCTAAACTTAACTGGAAACCAAACATAGACGAACGAGTAAAGAAAGCATGTATAGCCTTCTATTCCTGCAACAGAACCTTTGGCAAAAGATAGGACCTGCAACCAAAATTGACCCTGTGGATGTACACAGCCGTAGTACGCTCAATCCTTACCTGCGGGTCGATAGTATGGTGGCCGGCCCTTAAAAAAGCCTATAACATAACCAAACTAAATGAGGTGCAAAGAGCAGCATGCATAGGCACCACAGGCGCCCTACGGTCAACTCCGTCAGACGCTCTAACAGTCCTGCTACACCTTTTACCCCTAGATCTACATATCACAAACATCTCAGCGCACAACGCAATCAGACTCAGAGAGTCCAAGTGTTGGACTGCGAAACCCTATGGACACAGCAATATCCTAGATTCTCTACCAGGAGAACTCATATCGACTCCAACAGACTACATCATCCCCACATTGAACTTCACAAAGCGTTTCGATGTACAATTCCCTACAAGAAAAGATTGGCAAGATGGACAGGCGACCAGTGGTTTCGATCTAACAGTCTACACCGATGGGTCAAAAATGGACTGTGGGGTTGGTGCGGTTGTTTTCTCGGAGTCCCTGAACATCGCAAGATCGTACCGACTCCCGGACGCTACCAGCGTCTTTCAAGCGGAAGTACTCGCCATTCGCGGAGCCTGTCGCCAAATCAAGTCACACACAAATACACTACCAAGGCAAAGAATCGCTATTTTAATCGATAGCCAAGCTGCTATCAAAGCTATTGCCTCGGAAACCATTTCCTCGAAATTAGTACTAGAATGCCGACAGGAGCTGGCCTCGCTAGATGGCCAATGCATGGTGACCCTAGTCTGGGTTCCAGGCCACAGCAAGGTTGATGGCAACGAACATGCCGCCGAACTGGCCAGGCGAGGCTCAGCCCTTCAATGCTCACTTGCTGAACTTCTTCACACCCCGCTCGGAGCAATTAAGGGTCTCTGTTTTTACAGAACCGCCACTTCTACCTACCTACCTACCCGTGTCACTTTTAAAGAAAGAGCGCAGGAAAGCCTTACCAGGAACAGTTACCGAACTCTTGAATACGACCTCGGGGAAAAAAATTATTTCCAATACCAAAACAGCCTATGTACACTCTCTTTAATTTTCAAGGCTAGAGGCGAGCTTCTCAGATTAAACTATATGCCGTATAGGACTGTAGGAAATCCGGAATGCAGTTTGTGCAATCTACGAGCTAAGGAAGACATTTATCACTTCCTTAGAATATGTCCCATATTGAACGTGGTCAGGAGAATTCACTGGAGAAAAAGCAGCCTGTCGTCAAACGAAGTTATTTCAATCCTGAACGCCCAAAATTGGAGTGTGCTGGCGAGTTATATAAAAACTGCTTTAAACTACCAGAAGCAGATACAAGATGCAGCATTTTAAATACTGTTATTAAGATAGGATAGGATAAAATAGTTACATTGTACAAAAATAAACAAATCTAATAATTACATGTTTTAGACTATAAATTTCTCTTTTCGGCCCGACAGCAAATACCAATGCTATACTTTGTGAATTTATATTTATGGATTCTTTCTTTATTGTACAATAAAATCACATATTTAATCTTAATCTAATCTAATCTCTGCTGGACTCTGCCGAAGTTCTTTCAAGATTATAGTTGCAACCTTTTTCACCGCATCCTATACTGTGCTCAATGTTATCATAAAGTTTTCGCTCTAGTTCTCTGTGCTCTATACAGAAGCGCGGGCACTGAAAAAATATATGCTGCGCATCTTCTCCGTCGTCTTCGCAATTCAAACAGATAGGGGATTCATCTAGCCCAAACCGGTTCAGATACGATCGAAAGCAGGCCATGTCCGGTCAGGAGCTGACCAAGGTAGACATCTACTTCTTCGTTCTGCTGGTCCATCCATTTCTGGATATTCGTTAAAAGTCCCTTCGAAGACTAGTTTCATCTGTCCTGCCATGCTTTCATGATCCGCTGGTTTTCTGCCAGCTTCTGTCCCTTGTAGTTCACTAGCTAATATATCTGGCGGTGTTATTCGCTTGATGACACATATATAGCATCATCTGACACGGTCCGAAATGCACAGCGCACACTCAGCGCACATAGTCGATTGACGTAGTTAATCCTTCGGACGTAAGACTTGACTGCCACTGCTATGGCCCATATTGGTGCCGCATACATAATGATGGACTGCACCACCCTTGACAGAACTAGTCTCCTTCGTTATCTGGAGAGCCCTGAGGAAATGTCTTTGTCAGTTGCTGACGCAAACAAGGCTATCCGAGTGTCAACACAATATGACAATATGAGAAAGAGGCTCGACGAAATGGAGATGTTGTGTCGAGATCTCAAAAGCAAACTTGATAAACTTGAATCTCAAAACGTGTCTTCAAAAACGCAGACGGTTATCCACTGTGAGCCTTCTCCGGGTAGCCATCACTACAGCACGGATGAAGAAGAACTCACGCGCGAAAAGGATTGGACACTCAAACGAAGACCATCTAAAAAACGTAAGGCCGGTTCATCGCCACAACAGCAACCTAATCGCAAAGCGCAGCCGAAACCGGAAAAGCAAATTGAAAGCAAACGCGCCCCTCCACCAATAAATATCACGGGCGTTGCCGACTATAATTCTCTGCGGAAAATTCTAAAAACAACGATCGCTAGTGAATTTAAAGTAACTTCCTTGCGAAACGATGCGTGGAAAATCAAGGTTAATGACGCTGAGGGCTATCGGGCTGTATCTCAAAGGCTAAATAAGGAAAAAATTCAATGGCATACTTACGAAGACAAGTCTGAGAGACCCTTGAGGGTCGTAGCTAGAGGGCTTCATCCATCATGCGCTAAAGAAGATGTTATAGATGATTTACGCGTTAGAGGTTATAACATTCTGGACGCCGTGAACCTTTTAAAAAAAGAGAGAAAACGACCAGACCGTGGTGAAGAAACTACATTGAAACGTAAGCTTCCGCTTTTTGTGCTATCATTCCATAAAACGGAAAGCCAGCAAAAGATATTCAATATTCGTACAATCATGAGTATGGTCGTTAAAATTGAGCCGCTACGTGTCAACACGAAGACAATCCCTCAATGCAAGCGATGCCAAGAGTTTAATCATACACAAGCGTACTGTCGGAAAGAGCCGCGCTGCGTTAAGTGCGATGGGAAACACTCTTCGGAAAATTGCAATTTGAGCACAAACGAAAAAGCTATTTGCGTTAACTACAAAGGAAGACACCCAGCAAATTATCGCGGTTGCGAGGTCGCTAAGGAATTACAGATGCGACGGAAAAAATCGACAACGCCGATTGTACGGGGAACGAAATCAGTCGATCGGGCTCCTACGTCGGAAGAACGTATTGCTAAGCAGACTGAGCGGTTTCGTAAGCCAGTTGTGCAGATTCCTAAGCCGACTGAAAGGACGGTCGTATCAGCAGTGCAGACTCTTGAAATAGTCAATCAGCCTTCTAAGCCGGGAAAACGTACGTCAAAGTCGTCCACTAAAAAGGCTGAACGAAAAATAACCTCTGACAAGCCAGCGAACCCCGTACGTCTGACGTATTCTCAGGCTGCAGTCAAAGCAACCAAACGAAACGTCGGATCACCCTCTGATCCGTTGAATGAAATTCTAAACTGCATCTACGCTAAGTTCGAGGAACATTGTGAAATTAACAAACGGATTCTCGAACGTCTCAGTAACGTCGAAAGCTTTTGTATGGCTAACCATAAATCTAAATCTAAGTAAATATGAACTCTTTGCTTAAAATAGTAACATGGAATGCAAACGGACTCTTACAAAAATCTAACGAATTAGAAATGTTTCTAATAAGAGAAAATATCGACATATGTTTGATCTCCGAAACCCATCTAACAAAGGAATCGCAGATGAAGATAAGAGGCTACGCTGGTTATCACGCCTACCATCCTTCTGATAGAGCGCGGGGCGGTTCGTCATTATTCATTAAAACTAACATCGAACATTCGGTCGACATAAGCATAGAGCTGGAAAAACTTCAGTTGTGCGCAGTAAGGGTTAAAAATAAGCACCTGAGTTACAATATAGCGTCTGTTTACTGTCCGCCGCGATGCAAACTAGAAAAAGACGACTGCTTTCGTTTCTTCAATGCTCTTGGTTCAAATTTTCTTATTGGTGGAGATTTCAACGCGAAGCACACCTTCTGGGGTTCAAGATGTACTTCTTCTAAAGGAAAAATTCTCTACGAAGTGGCATATGAATTTGGTTGTTGTTTTTATTCGACAGGAAAACCGACCTATTGGCCAACTGACTCACAAAAAATGCCCGATCTTATCGATTTTTTTGTTACAAAAGGCATTTACGAGAAGTTTATTACAGTCAAAGAATGTTTTGATCTCTCTTCTGACCACTCGCCGGTAATTTTATTACTTGGAGAAGCGCTGATCAAGAAAAAAGGACCTCCAAGACTCACTAGCAATAGAACAAATTGGGAGGGCTTTAGAAATGATTGCGAAACAAATATCGCCTTAAATGTATCACTTAGAACACCTTGTGAACTAGAGGACGAAATTGATCGTTTCGTGGAAGCAATTCAAAGAGCGGCATGGAGAAACACTCCTTCTAGAAGCTATAAGATCAACCGCAACGAAAAGTATCCCAGAGAAATCGTTGAACTGGTGAGGGAGAAACGAAAAGCACGAAAGAAGTGGCAAATCACTCGTGCACCGCAGCATAAAACGGTCCTTAACCGACTATGCAATCGGCTTAGAGATAGTATTCGCGAATTTAAAAGCAAAAAGATAGCGACCTACCTTGAAAATCTCTCCGGTGAAAGAGAATCAAATTATTCGCTTTGGAAAGCGCTAAAAGGCATCCGGAAACCTCAAATGCAAGCACCACCAATTCGGAAAATCGATGGAAACTGGGACAAGAGCGACAAAGAAAAGGCAGAACTTTTTGCTTTGCACTTAGAAGAAACGTTTAAGCCGTTCGACAGCCCTTCGTTAACGCCCGACTCCCCAGTCACGACATCTGACAACTTTAAAGTAAAAAAAGTTGCATTGATTGAACTGAGGGAAGTGATTAAAAATGTAAAGACAAAAAAAGCTCCGGGTTACGACTTGATAACGGCACAGGTAGTCAAGGAATTGCCGAATGTAGCTATTATCAAACTGCTCTATTTGATTAACGCTTCGTTCAGATTGCTTTATGTTCCGAGGCAATGGAAAGTCGCCGAGATTATAATGGTCCCGAAACCAGGCAAACCGCTAAATGAGAAGAAATCATATCGGCCTATTTCCCTATTGCCGGTTATCTCAAAAATATTCGAAAAACTACTTTCCAAACGTCTACAGCCCGTAATCGACGAAAGACGTCTCATTCCTGACCATCAGTTTGGATTTAGAATTAAACATTCTACAATTGACCAAGTCCACAAAATAACTGACGTGATTGAGAAAGCTCTGAAAGAAAAAAAGATTTGTTGTGGTGTATTTCTTGACGTCTCACAAGCTTTCGATAAGGTTTGGCACGAAGGCTTGGAGTATAAATTACAACGACAACTGCCACGGCAACATCTTTTAATCTTGCGATCGTACCTCACCGAGAGACTCTTTCGTGTTAAGCACGGAAACGATTACTCTGACTTCAAGGAGATTGCAGCCGGAGTCCCGCAAGGAAGTGTCCTTGGCCCACTTCTATATGTACTCCACACGCGTGACATCCCGCAAGAAAGAAACTGTGTCGTCGCCACGTTTGCGGACGATACGGCGATATTGACAACGGGAGATACCATTGAAGCAGCAACCGGAAAGATTTAACATGCTATTAATAAAGTCCACGCTTGGACGAATTCTTGGCGTATTGTGCTGAACGAAAGCAAATCTACTCACGTCAACTTTACGTACAAAAAAGTGGATAGATTGCCTGTATATCTAAACTCGGTTCAAATACCGTACGCAAACGAAGCAAAATATCTGGGAATGACTCTAGATGTCAAGCTCAAATGGAAATCGCACGTGAAAAAGAAACGCGACGAGCTCGAAAACAAATACCGACAAATGTACTGGCTACTCGGAAAACATTCGAAGTTGAGCCTACATAACAAACTACTTATCTATAAGCAAGTGCTAAAGCCAGTGTGGACGTATGGTATACAACTATGGGGTTGTACCAAGAAAAGCAATAGAAACATCATACAAACTTTCGAAAATAAAGTTCTTAGAACGATCGTTAACGCACCGTGGTATGTACGTAACGAAGATATTCATCGGGATCTGGGAATCCCCAGCGTCGTCGAAGAGATAACAAAATTTGCGCGTAAACACAAAGATCGTGTTCACGGCCATTGTAACAGTACTATCACTCAAGTACTTGACACGAACAATTCAATTCGTCGTCTTCAAAGGACAAAACCTTTTGACCTCGCGTCATAGCATATGAAGGTCGTGAAAAAGGCAGGAACTTTCATTGGAATTTAACCTGTCTAAAGTGCTACATTTATTTTTAATCACATACGATCATCTTTTTCTAGAATAACGATTCTCGTAAGCGAAAATAAAACTACTGGATAAGCACTGGCTTAGTTGTAGTATTAATTTTGAGGAGAGGTGTTTTTTTAGTGAGTTAAAATCTCACACTACCATAAGCACGCGCGGTCGGGCCTTATGGTGTCTTTGGAAGATTTTTCACCTGCTCTCGGTAAAAAAAAAAATAAATAAATAAATAAAAAATTCTACGATAGTATTGTGTTGCAGTTGCGTGGTTATACTTTGGAAGAGCCATCCCTTACTCTGAAGATATACCCGACAATGCTATTGAAGAAGTTAGTGAGGCGGTCAAATACCCCAGAAAACGAAAAGCGGTTGCGCCAGATGGATACTCTCTGACTTATGAAAAAAGATGGGAGATATCGGGCTCAGATGGCTCAGTATTCTCATCCCCTAACTTATGAGAGGTTATCCAATACCTTCCCTGTGTGTAAAAGGAAGGGTGATACGCGAAACTATGATAATTAACATTCAATCAGGCAGATCCTACACACCATAAAGATCGTTGAGCGGATATAAGATGGTTAACTGCAAAACATAACAAGGTTATCTAATGATCACTGCGGGTTTGTTACGGGTAAATCAACCACAGATGTAATCCAAAGTATAGGGATCATAGTGAAAAACGTCGGATCATAGTGATCACGTCCTTTATTCATTGCTGACGGTGGAGCTACTCTTATCATAAGTGAGGATCCTACGTTCCTGCAGCGAGCACTTGACGCCCGGGTAGACGTTTTGAAGGGAAATGGGTATCGCATTAGTTAAAAAAGGCAGAGTAGTTGTGCTGCCCGTTCGGAATTAATTTGAATGGACCAATGCTTCCCAAGTGCGAAAATTAAAATATCTGGGATCATTAGTAGCGAAGCAGCCTATGATGATGACATCAATCATCGCGTAAGTGTAGGGAGAAAAGGGAGAAGTGGCGAGAAAACTCCACAATTTAATGTGACCGAAAAATGCTCCTTAGGCTGAAAGGAAGGCTCTACATCGCAGTTGTGCGTCCAGCACTCACATACGGTTGAGTTCAGATCATAACCTCGTTGAAATAGAAAGATGAACAAGACAAGGCTCTAAACTCAAATAACATACTCGTCCCAAGCACGCATATTCGTACTGGCCTCCCAGTAACGAAGCAATTTACGATCAGAATCAAAACACTCAAAGGGAATAAAGTGGTACGGCTTGATGGAATACCTTCCGTGCTTTTCCAAGCACCACCAAGTAATATATATCGGCCGCGCTTCTTCTTCTTCCTTTTATCAGCGAGGTTATGATCCGAAAATAAGGGATCATAACCCTACCACTCCACAGCATTTCTACTGATCCGCCTGTGGGGTTCGCCTATTTGAGCTCAGAAAATATCCGCAGGCCCGCCGATTTTGAATCACTCGGTTACTGAGGCCAATGAAATGCCGATGTCGTTGCATTTGTGTGATCCAGGCGTTTATAGGCCTGCCTTTACTACATCGCGATGTCTTTGGATCGTGCATTGATATTGCCTTTTTAACAGGGTTCAAATGATCTCTTCTTTGAGCCGGCTGAGCCGGTCGTGCTCTATGTTTTGTACGATGGTTTCCTTTATGTGAAAGCTTCCACGGATCTTCGAACTTCTTATTCGATTAAGCTTTTTCACTCCTGCTGTCATGCGAAGCATCTTCATCTCAGCTGCCGTTAATTTTCTCTCATACGTTTTGTACATCGTCAAACATTGTGAACCGTATGTGAGCGCTGGACGCACAACTGCGGTGTAGAGCCTTCCTTTCAACTTAGGTGGCATTTTTCTGCCAGAGAAGATAGCGGAATTTTCTCGCCACTTCATCCACCCTACGCTTACGCGATGACTGATGTCGTCATCACAAATTGCTTTGTTATTGATCATAGATCCCAGATATTTGAACTTTTCACACTTGGGAAGCACTGTTCCATTCAAATAAATGTCTGGAATAGGTCCGAGTGGATCAGAGAACGGGCAGCACAAGTACTCTGTCTTTTTTCAACTAATGCGATAACCATTTCCCTCCAGAGCGTCCACCCACACATCAAGTGCTCGTTGCAGGGATGTAGGATCCTCACTTATGATGGCACCATCGTCAGCCAAGAATAACTGATGTACCTTGGGGTCCATCACTTTACCTTCAAGCAGATAATCAAGGACTGTAATAAAGAGCAAATGACTTAAGACGCTTCCCTGGTGCACCCCGACTTTGATTGGGAACTCTTCGATTACTCCAGCGGGGCATCTTACTTTTGTCTTTGCTCCTTCGTACATGTCCATGATCATCTTTACCACCATATTAGATCTCGTAGTTGTCTGCCGAATGCCTGTTCAAAGTCAACCAATACAATATGCAAATCCTTTAAGGAATCACGCTGTTTTTCCATTACGATCCTTATACTTTGGATTGCATCTGTGGTTGATTTACCCGCGACAAACCCGCACTGAACTTCAGATAGCCGTATTATTTTTCGCAGTCGGCCACCTAATACCCGCTCAACAATCTTCATGGTGTGTGACATCAGCTTGATCGAGCGGTAGTTATCACAGTTTCGCGTATCACCCTTCTCTTTGTATACATGGAGAAGGTAACTTTCCCTCCATTGATTCGGCATTGGATCACCTCTCACAAATTTGGAGATGAGAATTCTGAGCCATCTGAACCCGATGTCTCCCATCTTTTTCCAGAACTCAGAGGGCATCTCGTCTGGCCCAACCGCTTTTAGTTTTTTGGAGTATTTGACCGCCTCACTAACTTTTTCGACTGTAATGTCGGGTATTTTTTCACAGTTAGAGGTGGCTCTTGGAAAGTATAGCCGGGAAAAATGTTCATTTAAAAGTTCTTCACAATACTGCCGCCACCTTTGCAGAATTTTTCGTCATCCACAAGAAGCTGGTCATGAGTATTGTTAATGAACTTCGGCGAACGAATCTCCTGAGCATTCCTTCTTCTTTGGTGGCTATTTTAAAGATGGTTGCGCTCTTGTTCATATTGTGTCTTTGCAGCTCCTGGATAGCCTGGTCTGCATCAGCAACCGGGGAAGATATTTTCTCCAGCTCCCGATACAGGCCCTCTGTACTCTCTGCTTGGAGCTGGACGCACTTCTTCTTCGCTTTTTTCCTGCAACATCTGTATTCCATTTCGAGGCGAACTTGTTCGTCACTATTATTAGAGGGCACTTTGACCAAGCTTTAAAAGCCGCTTTCTTCTCATTTATCACATTCTTAGCTTCATCACTCCAGCACCATGTTTCTTTGGCGTGTTGATGGTGGCTTTTTGAAGCTCCTAGTAGTGATTTGGCCTTCTTTAAGCAAGTTCGCTGTAGGGAATCCCACATATATTGTGCTCTGCACTCTTCATCCTCAGCTCCGTTGATGGTGTGAGAGAGGTAATTTTTCATTACGAAAACGAAAGCCTTGCCTTTTTTTTTTGTCCAGATTGTACCACTTAATTTTCTCAGAAACCCTTGTTTGTTTGCTTTTCTTCGGTGTTTTCATAAAAATTTCTGTTAGCAGGAGACGGTGTTGCCGAGCGATTGCCTCTCACAGGATCACTTTCCAATCTTTTACCCGAGGCTTCATGAAACTGCCTACCAAATGGTAATCAATCTGAGTTTCATCTCCACCACTGCTGTAAGTGATCAGGTGTCGGCTTTGTTTGATGAATATGGTATTTAACACGATAAGACCGTGTGATATGCACATGCTTAGGATGTCTTCACCAGGAAGGTTCCTGGTGCCGTATCCTAGTCCTCCATGGCAGTCTTCACAGTCTTCGTTTGACTTCCCGACATGTCCATTCAAATCTCCTCCAACAAACGGAAACTCTTCCTTTGGGATGTTCTTAAGGAGATTGTGGAAATCTACCCAAAATGCATCTTTATCTCTCTGATTGCACCCATTTTGGGGAGCATATGCACTGACAATATTCCACACCTCTCCTTGTATTACTAGTTTGAGAGACATCAAACGGTCGAAAATGCTGGTCTTCGAACTGCTCAAGACGTTACCAAGTAGCTCTGTCGCAAGGATGATACCGATTCCGTTCTTAGCCTTTTCCGTTCCGTAGTAGTATATATCGGCCGTGCTACTGCGTGTTATCATAAAAAATAGCATGACATACTGAAAGCCTTCCGGATAAGTGGAACAAATGTTTCCAAAGCTCCCAAAAAAACGCAGCTTGATAGAATACAAAATGGATAGGTATTTGCGTTCTTCCTGCGGCTTACAAAATAATATTTAGCCACAGTAATATAGTATCGGATGAAAGAACACTTGGATTCAAAACCTGATGTCGAATGAATAAGCTCCGGTCAGAATTTTCCTGCACAGGCCACATTAACAGTTAACACCTTGCAATTCATAATAGAAGAATACCACTTCTTCTTCTTCCTTTTCTCTCTCACTTCACCGCATTTCTACTGATCCGCCTGTGGGGTTCGCCTAGTTCGCCTGATAGAAGAATACCACATTGGTTCAAAATGTCGTTAAGTGGTCTACTGGATAAATCTCTCAGGTCCTGGAAGAAGTGTTACCCGAGAAATCCATACTTGAGACTTGTACAGTGACAGAAAATGGGTTATGTCCTCATTGGCGTCCTCATCCCTACAGCCCCGACATAGGTCTTCTTCGGCTAGACACAGCTTTTTCATGCAGTACCGCAGATCATTATGCCCATGATGACTCACACCAAGGTAGAGAGGGATTTCCTATCCTTTTCCATAAGTCTATCATTTCCTGTTTTGTCGAAGTACGGCCATACTTTTCTCGTTGTTGTACAAATGTCTAGGGAAGACCATCTGCTGTTAACATCCTTTAGGTCCTTAATCTCTGCTTCGAGCTTCAGTGTGCAAGACGGAATATTCACAGAGGGGTCAACTTGTTCTAATCCAGATGCCGAACTTCTTCTAGCCAATTTATCAGCTTTTTCATTTCCTGATATGTCCCTACCTACCCTATTGGAATACCAACCGGAGCTTTTGACAAAGCGATGGATGCTCATGACGTCCAAGGACGCCAGATCGCAGAGGTCGTCAAGGAAGGGGGACCCTAGATGGAGCATTCTTTTATGCGACAGGGCTGGACATGTGCATAGGAGGTGAAGGATGGTTTCCTCCTCCTCCTCGTCCCTACAGCTTCTGCAGAAGTCATTGGAGAAGAGGTCAAGTCTTTTGGCGTGCTGGCCTATAAGACAGTGTCCAGTGAGAACACCGACAACGCAGCTGATTTGTGTACGCTTTAACTTGATCAGATCGGCACTAAGTTTTTGATCCAGCTTAGGCCAGATCTGTCTCGAAATGTGACATGTTGAGCCGTTTCCCCATCTGAGGTTGGTCGTGCTAATAGCGTTCAGCTTTAGTAGATACTTACATGTAGCGAGGGGCATACCCAGGGCTTGCCTTTCAGGCAAAATCCTTAGAGTGGTACCCTGTCTGGCGAGGTCGTCAGCCCTGCAGTTACCTGGAATGTCTCTATGGCCCAGCACCCAGCATAGGTGAATGTTGAACTGCTCTGTCATCTCCATAAGAGATAGACGACAGTTTAAGGCAGCCTTTGAAGTGAAGGAGAACGATTCCAGGGACTTGATTGCCGCTTGGCTGTCAGTGAAAATGCTAATATCCCTGACAGATAATACATTAAATTTCAGCCAGGACAGGGCTTCTTTAGTCGCCATGATTTCCGCCTGGAAAACGCTACAATGATCAGGGAGGCGGAAAGAGATGCTCAGATTGAGCTGTTCGGAGAAAACACCACAACCCACCCCACCCTCCGTCTTAGATCCATCTGTAAAGAAGTGAACCGAACTGCCATCGACAGGGGGGGAAGTGTCCCATACATCCCGGTTAGGGATGCTCGTACGGAAGTTACGGTCAAATCTCAGTTTCGGCGGGGTGTAGTCCGTGTTTTCGTGTTTGAAGTTGAGAAGATCAAGGATCGAGGAGTGGCCAAAGCGATAGCTAGACCACTGAGAGGAGGCTTTCAAGCGGATGGCCGCACAGGCAGCCAACTGTTTGCCGAAAATATCTAAGGGTAGCAGGTTGAACAAGATGTCCAGTGCCGCGGAGGGAGTAGTTCTAAGTGCACCACTGATGCAGATGCATGCAGATCTTTGCACCTCAGCTAGTTGAGTGAGGTGGACAGCCCTTTCAAGAGCAGGCCACCATACGATCACGCCATGTAGTAGTATAGGCCTGATAACGGACACGTATAGCCAATGGGTGATTTGAGGTTTAATACCCCAGCTCCTACCTATAGCCTTTTTACAGGAATAGAGAGCTACATTAGCTTTCTTGACGCGCTCTAGTAGTTTGGCCTTCCAGTTTAATTTCCTATCCAAAATAAGACCCAGATATTTTCCGTTTTCAGAGAAGGTGAGACTGGTGCCATTTATCAAAGGAGGGTCTATGAGGGGAACTTTATATTTCCACGTGAACAGAACGAGTTCCGTTTTATGGGGGTTAACCCCCAGTCCACAATTGGAGGCCCATTTGGTGAGCCGAAGGAGAGCATATTGGAGGATATCCCTGAGAGTGTCCGGGTGTTTACCGGAGGAAGCAATAGCAATGTCATCAGCATAGGCGATCACTCTACAACCTGACGTATCCAGGTCCATCAGTAGTTCATTGACTACGAGGTTCCACAGAAGAGGTGACAAGACTCCACCTTGAGGTGTACCGCAGCGAGCAATTCTTCTGGCCGATGCTTCGCCCAGCTGTGTGTTAATAATCCTGCATGTAAGCAATTGATTGATCAACACTCCGAGCGAGGTATCCACTTTCAGATTTGCAAGTGCGTCGGTAATTGCCTTTGGTTTGACATTGTTAAAAGCTCCCTCAATGTCAAGGAAAGCCACCATGGTGTATTCTTTGATGCTCAAGGATTTGTCGATGGTGCGCACAAGCGAATGTAAGGCTGTCTCAACCGATTTGCCTTTGCAGTACGCATGTTGGGTCGGCGAGAGCAGAGCTGGGCTAATACTTTGCCGAATATGGATATCAATTAACCTTTCTAAAGTTTTAAGCAGAAAGGACGATAGACTGATAGGTCGGAGATCCTTTGGTTCCACGTGCGAGCTCTTTCCTGCCTTAGGTATGAATATGACTTCAACCTCGGTCCAAAGTTTGGGAATATAGACCAGATTTAGACAGCCCGACAAGATGACTTTGAGCCATGGAAGCACAATGTCCTCGCATTGCTGAATTTCAGCTGGAATAACACCGTCAGGTCCTGGGGACTTGAAAGGTTTGAAGCTGCGCATGGCCCATCGGATCTTTTCTGTAGTTATCAAGACTAAAGAGTTGCTGCAAGGTTGAGGGGGGGCTTTCCCACTTGCGATACAGCAACAGGGGAGCTACCAGGAAAGTGAGTATCCAGTAAGATGTCAATGGATTCCTCAGCAGAGGAGGTCCAGTGACCATCCGGATGCAAAAGGAAGCTGGGTATAGAAGGGCTTTTAGAGAGGATTTTCCGCAACCTGGAAGCTTCCGAGGACTCTTCAATGCTTTCGCAGAAGAGTCTCCAGGAACGACGTTGCTCCTTCCTCAGTGAGAATTTGTATTTGCTCGGGTATCTGCTCGAGACAGATCTTCTGAAATCCAAGCATAGTGTTATGTAGTCCAAAAGAGTTACGTTACCTAGAGCTTAACCATCTGATTGGAGATCTTGGGGAATGAGATCCTCAATGAGATTGCTGGACAAGGCTCAGAAGAGGATCTCTCAGGACCGAAACCTGCGTTGGGTCTTAATGCTACTTAGGTAAAGGCTTCCATTGAGCTTTGGGTTTCTTAATAACACTAGGAGCATGCGTTTAGTCAACCTGCATCCTGGAGAGTCATGCCTCACACAATTGTGCTCGTGAGAGACCCAATCGTCAATGGAAGCCCTAACCGAGGACGCTGGAAAACCCAACACGGGTTCGGGACCTAAAAAAGAAAGCCTCCTCTGAGCCTTGTCTAGCAATCTCATCGGAGATCTCGTTCCCCAAGATACCAGTGTGACCTGGGACCCAGATAAGAGACAGAGAATTCATCCTTGCGACCGAATTTAAAGAGTTTTTGGTTTCACGAACTATTTTGGAAGTGGTTAAAGGGTTAAGCAAGGCTTTAAGAGCAGCCTGACTTTCACTACAGACGCAAATACTACGGCCCCTCCACCTGTTATTCACAACATAGTTCATGGCCATTAGGATTGCATAAGTTACCGCTTGGAAAACAGACGCATATTTGCCTAACGAGAAAATAAGTCTACTGTTGTCGACTTCCACGAAGACACCAGCACCAGACCCTTGACTGGTTTTGGAACCGTCCGTGAAAATACGACTGCATTCCATTCCCGGCTCAGACTCTGGCCGAAGCCAGTCCTGAACACAAGGAAAGTCGACTCTGAATTTGCGTATCAGCTGAAGTTCTGGTGTCATTGCGTCAGACGGCATGTCTATAAGACAGGAGTCGTAAGATAAGTGTCGCGCAAGTTCATAATAATTCCAGTGTGGAGTATACCAAAAGCCGCCACGCCTAAGACGATGGATGACTTTGATAGTGCAACCAATGATATAAATATCGAGGGGAGGTAAGTTCAGCAAAGGGTCTAGAGCAGAGCCAGGCGTACTCGAAAAAGCTCCCATGCAGCCGAGACAAACCGTTCTTTGGAGTTTCGCGTAAAAGGCAACCACATATTTACGCGAGAGCCCCTTCCACCAAACAACCGACGCATATGCGAGGAGTGGTCTTATCATAGCCGTGTAGATCCAAAGAACCTTATTCAGTGAAAAGCCCCATGTCTTGCCAAAAACACCCTTGCACTGCCAAAAAACTGAGAGCGCCTTGGATGTTTTCGACTCGACGTGTTTAGACCAATGAAATTTCTTATCTAAAATGACTCCCAGATATTTGGCTTCATTGGAACTGCGGATAGTGACGCCTTTAAGCACTGGCTGAGTCAGACCGATCAGAATCCTCCTTCTTGTAAAGAGAACAACCTCAGTTTTAAGAGGATTCACCGAAATCCCACTCCAAGTACACCATTCATCGATAATGTCCAGCGCCGCCTGCGCATTAGCACAGACCGTCGCCAGACATGGCCCGACAGAAAGTACAGCGACAACATCCACATATGCCTGAGCGTAGGCGTTAGAACTATTTAGAGTGTTCGACAGAGAGTCGACCACCATGCCCCATAACAATGGAGACAGAACGCCACCCTGCGGACAGCCACTGGTTACCCCTGTCATAACATATCGGCCACAATTCGCATCCACTACCAAAGATCTATTCATTAGCATTGCTTTAATCCACAACACTAATGTTTCATCTACCCCGTGTTGTCTGGCCGAGTCGCACATGCAGTCAAAAGTCGCATTGTCAAAAGCACCCTCAATGTCGATGAAGATACCCATCGTATCCAGCGTATTCTTTCCTATCAAGCTCGCATTCAATTCTGGCCACTAAATTTTGAAATGCTCTCTCACAGGATTCCCACGCTGATAAGCATGCTGCATCTCCAATAGTGGATGCAGCTATAAGGAGGTCAAACTTATAGGTCTGAAACTCTTGTGGAGCGAATAGTCCTCCTTACCAGCTTTCGGTATGAAAGCTACTGTGACTGTCCGCCAAGGTGTAGGAATATATGCCAGCGGCAAGCCAGCGGTGAAAATTCTTTTCAGAGTTGGCAATAGCTGATCTATACGTTGTTGCAGCATATCTGGATATATTCCATCGGTGCCAAGCGATTTGAAACCGCATCCAGTCTGTTTTCCTCGGATTCCTCCTCTCCTGCAAAGTTATGGCCTCGCATTCGATTTGGAAAGCGATGTATCTATGGTCTGACAAGGACACCTCCGGCAGTACCCTCCAATTAGTAATTGACTTGAAATACGTATTAAATAAAGTCAAATCAATTACTTCCTGCCTCTTTACCGTAACAAAACGTGCCTGGGAGCCAACATTGTTAATTACCATGCAAGATGATAGTATAAAGTCTAGGAGATGGTTTCCTCGTATGCTACATTTGCTGTTGTCCCAGACTGTATTCTGAGCATTCGCGTCGCAACACATGACTAGTCTCATCTCCCGAGTGTCACAGTACTTTATGAGTTCGGCAACCGCCTTCGGTGGTGGAGGCATTACCGAATCAAAAGGGAAGTAAGCCGACGCAACGACGAAGGTTTTCCAACTTCCGATCGTTTCGTGGCTTACAGCTGCAGCAACCAAGTTTTGTCCACAGAATTGTCCAAGCTTGGTTACTGAGAAGAAATTCGGCACAATTAGACAAGCTTGTTCCGCACGTATGGCTACAGGATAGGTGTTATGTGGGGTTTTCTACGCACCACGGAAAGTCTACTACTTAAGAGAGCGGTATAAGCCTTTGAGTGGTGGAGGTTTATCTGCGAAAATATCAAAGATATAGTCGGTGTTTTATTAGTAGAAGGACGCGCACCAGATGCGCCATTGCTTCCGCCGAGACGAGCGCCCCTACCCGTAGCTTTGCCTGCGTCAGCCATTTTCTGTCCACTAGTGTTGGGACCTTTAGGCGTAACAGCACCAGCATCCACCAGATTTTGTGCGCAGATAACGCCACCGGTAGGAGGGTGCCCAGCAGAAGAGCGGTCATCAGATGCGCACACGCTTCCACCAAGGAAAGCAGGCGAAAACTTGCTTCGTCAGATTGGACCTGTTCGAACCGACCGAAAATGAGCCAGCGTTGGGTCTGAGGGATTGATCGGCTCCAGTTGGAGTACTTTCTGCTGACCTAGGACTCATTCCTGTCGCTGCTGAAGGATGACTGCTTTCGGCGCTTGCGCCTTCAGCTGACTCTGCATCCTCTTTGCACCGCGCCATCGCCACCTTCCTTCTTCTCCTTTTCAGTTGATTCTTAGTCAGGAGCTCATTCAGCCTTATTGGTTTCCGAGTCAAGCCGTCACCGACACAACTTCGATCAGCTGCCCGTTTATTGAGACAGATATTAGACGTTCCAGCCGAAACCTTTCCGCCACTTTCTTTGTCATTCCAGCCCAGTCTACCAAACGAGTCGGAGACAGAGCTGCAGGAGTCTTCTAAAGCAAGCGTCGCTACTACTTCCGATTCAACGCCAGAGGCGGCGTTTAAAAGTATGGTGGTTGGGACCTCCAGAATCCTCGTCCCGGCCGTAGTCGAAAAGACCACGGGTGGATTATCATTTTCACGAGTACCACCTGGAGTGAACATCTCATTTATTTTCTCCATCATACTGTACAACAAGTTTTACGTCACAGTCAAGACGTCTTCAACCTTTAATTCGATGTTTCACCTGGGGTCATTTCAGATCCTTAGGGTCATAGACTCTTAACCTGAGATGCCCGAGGTGAGAAGTTCCTGAATACGCACCAAGACTCCCAGTAAAGATGAGATCATTACCGCGATCAAGGCACTCAAAACCAACAAGGCGGTAGGACTTGACGGAATTCCAGCAGAGCTCTTACGAGCAGCGCCCACAATATCGGCTGAGCTTCTGCTTCCACTTATATAGAGAGCTTGGGATGCTGAGAGCTTTCTAACGAGTGGAAAAGGGGCATGATCGTCAATCTACCTAAGAAAGGAAATTTAATGGAGTGTGGAAACTGGAGGGGTATCTGCGTGCTGCCTGCTGTAGCTAAGGTAATAGTTAAAATCATCCTTGAGCGAATCAAACAACATCTCGAAGACACAATCGATGCCGAACAAGCAGGTTTGGATCCTCCTGTGCCGACCACATCAACACCCTGCGGATTATCATCGGACAGTGTGTTGAATATCGATCGGCACTGCACCTGTTGTTCATCGATTTAGAGAAGGCGTTCGATAGTGTCAACAGGGAGTTTATTTGGCGTGCCTTACGCAAGAGAGGTATTCCCGATAAACTAATTGCTATTATCAAAGCTACATATGACGGCTCCAAATGTCACGTTCTGCATAGGGGAAGGTTGTCTGCGGAATTTGAGATCCAAAGTGGGGTAAGACAAGGCTGTATCCTTTCACCAATATTATTCCTATTGGTGATTAGCGATATGCTTCATACAGCTTTGTCGACGGGAAACGGAGGAATTCGATGGACTCTTACATCTCAACTGAAACATCTTGACTGACATACGCTGACGATGTATGCTTACTCTCCCACAGAATTACGGACCTCCACCAAATGACAGCAGATGTGGAGAGGGAGGCAGGCGTCGTCGGGCATAAAATTAATACGGCAAAAAAAAATTACTCCGACTCTAGACGCGACTGAGGATGAAAAGGATAATTTTTATAGCCACTTAGGCGCCGCCTACAACCAAACGCCTAATGGGGACATTGTAATGGTAATGGGAGATCTCAATGCCAAGGTGGGTAGCGACAACACCATGCTTAAGCACGTGATGGGAGTTCACGGCGTGGGAGACCGTAATGACAATGGTGAGCGGTTTGTGGACTTCTGCAATACCAACCGCCTAGTCATCGGAGGTACGCTGTTTAAGCATAACACCTGCCATAAGATCAGTTGGGTCTCTACTGATAGGCAACGAACATCCAACCAGATCGACCACATTGCGATAAGTCGCCGCTTTAGAAATTGTCTCCTGGACGTCCGAAACAGACGTGGAGCTGACGTCGGACAAGAACGAGATCACCATCTTATGGTAGCTCATTTACGCCTTCGTACTGCATCCGTCAACAGCAACCGCTCAAACCTGCTTAACATCACCAGGTTTAATATCGACAGGCTCAAGGTTCCCCAAGTGCGCCAACAGTTCAGGGATCATCTTGCCTTAGAAGCAGAAGCAATCAGCAGCATAGAGAACATGGATGACCACTGGAGTGCTGTGAAAAATGCTTTTGCGACTGGGGCACGCACTTATGTCGGTAAAAAGCAGAAACACCACCGCACATGGCTTTCTACAGACACCTGGAGACGGATCGATGAGCGTACAGCAATCAAGGCTCGGATTGCAGCGGCCTCAGCAGTAGAGAGAACCGAGCTTGAAGCCCAACACCGTGCGAAGAAGAAAGAAGTGCAGCGTAGTGTGAGATGTGACAAACGTCAACATATCAACTCACTGGCCTCAAGGGCTGAAGAAGCAGCGAGTAGGTGCGACAGTAGGACTGTTTACAACATCACTAAGGAGCTCATTGGTGGTCGAAACTCCAAACAACATCCAGTGAAGAGTCTAGACGGTAACCTTCTGATTTCGATCGGCACTGCACCTGTTGTTCATCGATTTAGAGAAGGCGTTCGATAGTGTCAACAGGGAGTTTATTTGGCGTGCCTAACGCAAGAGAGGTATTCCCGATAAACTAATTGCTATTATCAAAGCTACATATGACGGCTCCAAATGTCACGTTCTGCATAGGGGAAGGTTGTCTGCGGAATTTGAGATCCAAAGTGGGGTAAGACAAGCCTGTATCCTTTCACCAATATTATTCCTATTGGTGATTAGCGATATGCTTCATACAGCTTTGTCGACGGGAAACGGAGGAATTCGATGGACTCTTACATCTCAACTGAAACATCTTGACTGACATACGCTGACGATGTATGCTTACTCTCCCACAGAATTACGGACCTCCACCAAATGACAGCAGATGTGGAGAGGGAGGCAGGCGTCGTCGGGCATAAAATTAATACGGCAAAAAAAAATTACTCCGACTCTAGACGCGACTGAGGATGAAAAGGATAATTTTTATAGCCACTTAGGCGCCGCCTACAACCAAACGCCTAATGGGGACATTGTAATGGTAATGGGAGATCTCAATGCCAAGGTGGGTAGCGACAACACCATGCTTAAGCACGTGATGGGAGTTCACGGCGTGGGAGACCGTAATGACAATGGTGAGCGGTTTGTGGACTTCTGCAATACCAACCGCCTAGTCATCGGAGGTACGCTGTTTAAGCATAACACCTGCCATAAGATCAGTTGGGTCTCTACTGATAGGCAACGAACATCCAACCAGATCGACCACATTGCGATAAGTCGCCGCTTTAGAAATTGTCTCCTGGACGTCCGAAACAGACGTGGAGCTGACGTCGGACAAGAACGAGATCACCATCTTATGGTAGCTCATTTACGCCTTCGTACTGCATCCGTCAACAGCAACCGCTCAAACCTGCTTAACATCACCAGGTTTAATATCGACAGGCTCAAGGTTCCCCAAGTGCGCCAACAGTTCAGGGATCATCTTGCCTTAGAAGCAGAAGCAATCAGCAGCATAGAGAACATGGATGACCACTGGAGTGCTGTGAAAAATGCTTTTGCGACTGGGGCACGCACTTATGTCGGTAAAAAGCAGAAACACCACCGCACATGGCTTTCTACAGACACCTGGAGACGGATCGATGAGCGTTCAGCAATCAAGGCTCGGATTGCAGCGGCCTCAGCAGTAGAGAGAACCGAGCTTGAAGCCCAACACCGTGCGAAGAAGAAAGAAGTGCAGCGTAGTGTGAGATGTGACAAACGTCAACATATCAACTCACTGGCCTCAAGGGCTGAAGAAGCAGCGAGTAGGTGCGACAGTAGGACTGTTTACAACATCACTAAGGAGCTCATTGGTGGTCGAAACTCCAAACAACATCCAGTGAAGAGTCTAGACGGTAACCTTCTGATTTCGGATGAGGATCAGCTCACTAGATGGAGAGAACATTTTGCTGCAGTGCTAAATCACTTAGACGACGGCGGTATGATCTTGAATTCGAATGAGCAGTTCGAAGCAACGAATTCCCGAATTCGCACCGTACCTCCCAGTAAAGCTGAAATAATAACAGCAATCAAGTCCCTCAAGAAAAACAAAGCGGTGGGTATTGATGGCATCCCTGCCGAGCTATTTCAAGCGGCGCCATATACATCGGCAGATCTGCTGCATCCGCTAATACGGAGAGCTTGGGATAGTGAACAATTTCCACAGGAGTGGAAAAGGGGGATGATCATTAAGCTTCCAAAGAAGGGTAACTTGGAGTGCGGTAACTGGAGAGGTATATGTGTTCTTCCAGCTGTAGCCAAAATAATAGCTAGAATAATTCTAGAACGAATTAAAGATCATTTAGATTCAACTCTCGATGTCGAACAGGCAGGCTTTCGCGCTGGATCCTCCTGCATCGACCACATAAACACCTTACGGATCATAATCGAACAATGCGTTGAGTATAGGTCTCCGCTTCATTTACTGTTTATCGACTTCGAGAAAGCTTTCGACAGCTTGAATCGAGATGCTATCTGGTTGGCCTTGCGCAGGAGAGGCATTCCAGAAAAGCTTATAGCTATTATCAAGGCTACATATGAGGGCGGCAAGTGTCACGTCGTGCACAATGGTAAGGTGCCGGAGGACTTTGAAGTCCAAAGTGGAGTACGTCAAGGGTGCATACTGTCCCCACTATTGTTCTTGGTGGTTATCAGCGATGTACTCCGTGCAGCATTGACGGAAGCTAATTCTGGAATTCATTGGACTATGACATCTTACCTTAAACACCTAGATTACGCTGACGATGTTTGTCTACTTTCACATCGGATAATGGATCTTCATTTGATGGCCCAAAATCTAGAAGCTGAGGCAAACAAAGTGGGGCTAAAAATAAACACAGCCAAAACAAAAGCCCTGAGTACTTCCAATACCCGCGCTCAACTTAACATTGCCGGAAAGCAAGTCGAGAAAGTTGATAACTTTCTATATTTAGGAAGTGTCGTCTCGGCTAATCGCGGTGGCACCGAACTGGATGTGTGCAGCAGAATCGGAAAGCTAAAGCTGCGTTCGGAATGCTGTCCAAAATCTGGAGAAGCAATGTTATTAGCTTAAGAACCAAGCTACGACTGTTCCGCTCCAAACGTAGAATCAGTGCTGCTTTATGGGTGCAGTACCTGGAAGGTGGACACCATTAACACACGCAAGCTGCAAGTCTTCGTAAACAAATGCTTAAGAATCATCTTGATGATTTTTTGGCCGAACCGCATCTCCAACGAACAACTTTATCTGAGAACGGGCCAAGAACCTATAAGCACTACTATACGAAGAAGAAAGTGGCAATGGATTGGACACACCCTACGGCGCGAAGACATCTCCATTGCGAAATACGCTATGCAGTGGAATCCGCTCACCCAGGCAGGCAGAATAGCGGGACGAGTCGAGAAGGAGGCACGGCAGTTATGGAAAACTCAGAACTCAGACACATTGCCAGAAACCGTACACGATGGCGCGTAGGCGTAGTAGAGGCCCTAGGACCCACAAGGGGATACAGGACATAAGTAAGTAAGTAGGGGTGATTGAGAGATTTCGGGATACGCGTTCAGCGAAGAGTCTGGCGATTGTAGTTTTTCCACGTTAAATTTTCTCACAGTGATTCTTCTTTGTTGCTCAGTTTGGGATATTCGCATTCATACCTTGGCTACAACAAGGTAATGATCCGAGTCTGTGTTGGCCGCTCGGAAGGTCCGGACATCCAGAATACTTGAGGCACGCCTTGCGTCGATCGCAATATGATCAATTTGGTTGATCGTTAGATGATCATTGGACCGCCATGTCTGCT
This sequence comes from Brachypalpus laphriformis, assembly GCA_945910035.1. Classification (NCBI taxonomy): domain Eukaryota; kingdom Metazoa; phylum Arthropoda; class Insecta; order Diptera; family Syrphidae; genus Brachypalpus; species Brachypalpus laphriformis. The sequence goes on along the minus strand of OX246754.1, from coordinate 161,010,466 downwards.
TATGAATATCGAGATGGGGAAACCATGTGCTTGCTATGGTGACATTTCGCTCCACAGCGAACTCAATTAGCCTTAGTCAATTATCAGACGTGGTGTCGTGTAGGCTATGCTTACCGACTGCCCTACCAAACACGTCCTCCTTTCCTATTTTGGTGTTAAAATCTCCCAATATGATTTAAACGTCGTATTTGGGACATAGCTCGTACGTTTTGTCGTAGAAACACTCCTTGGTGGCAGGGTCCTTTTCTTCCGTGGGGGCATGAACATATATTAGGCTTATGTTAGCGAATTTAGCCTTAATCCGGATAGTCATAATACACTCGCTAACGTGTCGGAAGCTTAAGACTTCTTGCCTAAGTCTGCCGCGTATGACAAACCGCATCCGAATAAACGTTGCATGTTGCCTCTGTAGCAATCACCGTAGTAGATGTCACAGTTTTTCATCCGCTTTTTGCCGGCCCATCCCATCGCACTTCCTGGATGGCGGCTATATCTGCTTTATAGCAGTCTAAGGCCTCCGCTATTTGTTCGGCTGCACGTGGTCTGTAGAAGGACAGAACATTCCACGTACAGATCCGATGATCGTTGTCCTTATTTCGTTTGCTGGGGTCTCATTAGTTGAGTCATCCTTATCCGAGGCTTTTGGTTGTTTCGGCTTAATGGTTGATCCATGGAATTATTGTACAAAGGACCTTCACTGGTCTAAGTGTGTCAGCACTCTCGTGTGGACAGCCAACCTAACCTGACTTAACCTAAACGGCGAAAAAGACCGAACCTCCGGTATAAACACTAAGCTGTTGCGGATGCCAAAAAACTTCATCTTCACAACTAGAAGCAGCGTGCCCGGGATCGCAGAGGATGGAAAGCAGCCGTGTCTCAGGCAGACACTCTTTGAGAGTCGGAAGCCTTTTAACTTAACAACTATCTGGTCTGGTGCACCAAAAACCGTTCTGCATGTTCTAGATAGGGTACAGAATCGAGCGTTGAAATTTACAGATGATAGAGATATTGTGAACTCCATAGTCTCACTTGGACATCGTAGAAGTGTCTCGTGTCTTTCCCTATTTCATTGCTTTTTTTTTATAAAAAATGCTCCAGGGAAATAGTCAGTTGCATTTTTCGATCAAACAACGTGCTTTCAATAGCTCACCAACTTAGTCGTCTTGGATAAGATTGAACTGCGAGGCTACCTGAATAGTCCCATTTGTCGCCGCCATAATAGTAACGCATGGACTTCCGCCTTTGCTTTGGAACTTTTTAACTACAATAGCTCTGTTGGCAGTTTGCTTGCAAGCTAATGACAAGTACAAACCTCTATATGAGGTTATTAAAATAAATCCCAATCTTGCAATATATTGCATACACATTTCTCTTTTCTTGTCCAAACTGTACTCGCCTTTTGGTTACTTCCAGTGGCATCCCCACAATATTAAAAAAAAATCCGTCAGTCCTTAGAATGGACGAGACCAGGAATAGACTTCTATTAATTCGATTAAATAAAACCTCAACTCCACCTCCACCCCAAAGCACCAAGATCAACATCAGTTCACCTGAAAGCAAATCCCTATTACGTTGAAGCGCAAATTTCGCGTATATACAATATTGCACGGCACCATCATCGTCAACACACAGCACAACAGAGAAACACAATGCGCCAGAAGAAAGTGGGTACCAAAATCTCATGAATCTCATTAAGGGCAGCCATAAAATTCTTGTAATAACAGCAAATTGGGTTTCATCCCATTTTCCAATATGCCTCTCGATAAAACGAAAGTCGAGCGAAATATCAACCCCGACCGAGATAACAAGCTCTTTGTTGGTATCCGCGCGTTAGCCCAAGGAGTTCGCAGGTTTCATGGCAAATCCCTCGTCCTGCTGCAGGCCGCGGGTGAAGTGTGTTCCACCATTGCTGGCCGTTGGTCGGTGTCGGCACGGCTAATGTATGCTGGGCATTGGTGCAGGGTACACGTTTACTGCGAATCAGTCTTAGCAGGCAATTCCCTTAGCTGGCAACTTGTTATGAAAAGATTATACTCGTACTTATGGCTCCTAATGAAAACCCAGTTATATGGTATCCGCCTTCCATTTAAATGTTGGCAACCACAAAGCCATTGCCAAAGAACTGTGTGCTGGAATTTGCAACGTCTTCTCCATCGCCATCGTTAAAGGGGGCCAGGAACTGGAACTTTTAATACACACATTAGTGGCCCCAACAACTGAAAGAAGGTCCGATTGGCCGATTACTGCTCACGACACGTTCATGTTCAGAGCTCGTTCGCCTCTATGTGACGAGCTGTGATTTTTGCTATGAGTAGTTGTTAATTGTGTGCAATGTGGTGAACAAGGACGTTTCCTCCTTTCCAAATGCACAGTACCCGTAATATTTTTTTTTTTTTGCTTTTTTTGTTGCCATGTTTGATGTTAAGTGAGATCAAATGCCTATTATTAAAAAGTTCCAAGTGTTCCCTCTTGGAGTAGGTATGCAGAGGTCGCTCCTCTTACAAGCCAGCTTTATTGTTATTTACTCGTAGCTGATGGTAATCATGCAATGAAAACACTTTGCAGCTCATTTAAGGTTAAATGAACCCGAATTGTGTTTACAGATTGTGTTTGGTTAGTGGTGATTTGAAATTGGAGATATCTACACAAGTATTGATTGATTGCAAATGACTCATGTATTTAAAGTTACTTGTAGCCAGAAGGGAGGTGTGGATGCTACGATCGGATGTTCGAACGAACGGATTAATTTACGACCACTCCTTCTAGCATCTACTTTTATTCTATATGTACATACTAATTCTATATACTAATTCTCTGTACAGTATGAATTCGAAAAAGTTTTGGTATAATAAGAAATATTATAAAGGTAAGTGATTAGATTTGTATGCGGTAAGTGTGAAAAATCGCATCATCACCTCCTCGCGGTACCCGCTGGATAGCTATCTGATGGCGAACTAACGATGAGCGTATGTTGAGTCTGACGATATATGTGCAGCTGAACACTCAGACCTGCGTAAGCACATCTGGGTGAACTTCAGCGCGCATATGTCTAACCGGACGAGGCATCTCTTGTTGACCTGATCGGCTGAAATATGCGTCTCAGAAGTCTAGCAAGAGCTCCTCAGAAGGAGGACGTGCGGCGGATGAATTCCCTCGATGGAATCAACGGTGACGTCTACAGACCAGCGGATACCTTACCGGAGCTACTTCAACATATTTGGAGCTGAGGTCTGTAAGGATTTTCAATACTACGTCAGGGTATTGAATAAGAGATGGTGGTGGATGAACCCTTAATGGGCCAACGGCAGCGTTCATAGCCCCGAAGTGGGTTACTGACATCGGTGTATCCGGCCTCTTGTCCTAGGGGTACAAAAGAAAAAGGATCCGGCCCTCCAGGTTGGGGGTTGTGCCGTCGAGTTAACTTCCCTACCACGTAAAAAACCTTTGGTTACGAAGCAACCAACAGCCTCGGATACGGATGATCTTACTGTTGACGACCCATGCAAACGTAAAAAGGACAACGATCTTCGTGGCTGCACATGGAATGTTAGGTCCCTCTACAAACCACTTGCAGCCGAACAACTTGCGGAGGCCCAAGAGTGTCTCAAAGCAGACATTACCGCCATTCAAGGATTATGAAAAACTGCGACATCTACTACGGCGATTGCTACAGACAAAAAGGACAGCGTCTATTCGGGTGCGGATTTATCATTGGAGGCACACTTAGGCAAGAAGTCTTGAGCTTCCGGCATGTGAACGAGCGCCTTATGACTATCCGTATCAAGGCTAAATTTGCCAACATTAGCCTAATATGCATTCACGCCCCTCATGAGGAGGACGATGCGACAAAGGATGACTTCTACCAGCTCTTGGACAACACGTATGAGCAATGCCCTAGCCACGACGTTAAAATGATCCTAAGTGATTTTAGCGCAGAGCTAGGAAGAGAGGAAGTCTTTAGTAGCGTGGTCGGAAAGCACAGCCTTCACAACATCACATCCGACAACGGACTCAAGCGAGTCGACTTTGCGGCGGGACGAAACTTTGTCGAAGCTAGTACGCGGTTCCCACGTCTCGACATTCACAAAGGAACATGGCTCTCCTTTGATCGAAAAACTGTCAACCAAATGGATCACATTGCGATCGACGCAAGGCACTCTTCCAGTATTCCCAGTGTCCGGACTTTCCGAGGAGCCAACGTGGACTCGGATCACTACCTAGTTGTAGCCAAGGTACGGATGCGGATATCCACAACGGAGCGAAATCAACGAAATACTGTGAGGAAATTTGACGTCGAAAAGCTACAATCGCAAGAGACCGCCAGAACCTTTGCCGATCGTGTTTCTTCTAATATCAATCTAAGTCCTATGCCGCCAGCAGCAAATGCGGAAGACCAGTGGCAGCGTTGCCAACAAGCCACCAGAGATGCCGCCTCTGATGTACTGGGTTTCCCTCGGCCACCACAACGAAACCCCTGGTTTGATGAGGAATGCCGGCAAGCACATGCAGCAAAACAAGAGGCGTACAAAGCGGCGCTGCATAGAAGGACTAGAGCTGCTTACGAGCTCTATGTGCGCAGGAGAAAAGAGGAACATCGACTTCTCAGAAAGAAGAAAAAGGAGCATAAGAAGCGCTCGATCGAGGAGATTGAGAGACTTTGTGGCAGGAATGATGTTCGAAAATTTTACCAAAGGGTAAAAAGAACATGCCAGGGTTTCAAAGCCAGAACAGAAGCCTGCAGGGACGAATATGGCAACATAGTAGTAGAATCGCAGTCGGTGCTGAGGATATGGAAGGAACACTTCTGCAGACTGTTAAACGGCGATGATGATCAATATTGCGCTGTCAGGCAGAATGAGCCATTCAGCAGTGACGATGGCAGTCAAGATTCCCGTCAACTCGATCAGAACGAAGTGAGGATAGCGATATCTAAACTCAAATCCAACAAAGCTGCTGGAGCCGACGGCCTTGCCGCTGAGCTTTTCAAGGCAGGAGGAGATGAGTTGGTAAGGAGCATGCACCAGCTCATCTGTAAAGTCTGGTCGGACGAAAGTATGCCCGATGAATGGAACCTCAGCATCGTTTGCCCGATCCTGAAGAAAGGAGACCCTCTGAACTGCGCCAATTACAGAGGTATAAGTCTCCTCAACATCGCATATAAAGTCCTGTCTGCCGTATTATGTGAACGCCTAAAACCGATCGTCAACAACCTGATAGGTCCTAATCAGTGCGGTTTCAGGCCGGGAGAGTCCACCATTGACCAAATATTCACACTACGGCAGATCTTGGAAAAAACCCATTAATACAAAATCGATACGCACCACCTCTTTATCGATTTCAAAGTTGCCTATGATAGCGTGTATAGAGACGAGTTATACAGAGCCATGTCTAGTCTTGGCATCCCTGCCAAGCTCGTCCGTTTGTGCAGAATGGCGATGGAGAACTCTCGCTGCTCCATCAAAGTCGGTAAGAACATCACCGAACCGTTCGATGTCAGGAAAGGTCTTAGACGAGCTATCATGCGATCTCTTTAACATAGTACTTGAGAGAATTGTACGAAACTCACAAGCCAACACCGGAGGTACAATCTTTTACAAGTCTGTACAACTACTCGCTTATGCCGATGACATTGACATAATCGGAAGATCTGAGCGGGCAGTCAATGGGGCATTTACGAGTATTGAGATCAAGGCAGCAAAGATGGGTCTAGCGATCAATGAAAGCAAAACAAAATATATGCTGTCTACAAAAAAGGACACCCAACATCGGCGTCTTGGACAGAACGCCACAATAAACAGATATAATTTTGAGGTAGTAAAGGACTTTGTCTACCTAAGCTCTATGGTGAGCCCGGCAAATGACATCAGTAGGGAGATCACACGGAGAATTACTCTTGCCAATCGTTGTTTCTATGGGCTAAAACGGCAATTGAGTAGCAAAGCCCTATCTCGAACTACTAAGGTAACTCTTTATAAGACACTAATCATCCCAGGCCTGCTGTATGACGCAGAGGCATGGGCTTTGACAAAACCGGATGAGGATGCCCTTGGTTATTACGAGAAAAAAAATTCTTCGAGCGATCTTTGGTCCCGTCTGCATAGACGGTGAGTGGAGGAGAAGGTACAATGCCAAGCTAAATGGCCTGTACAAGGACATCGACTTAGCCATAAGAGTTCACATACAGCGACTAAGATGGCTGGGTCATTTAGAGCGGATGGAGCCAAACGTTCCCGCTAAGAAAGTCTTCGAATCCACCCCGGACGGACGGCGCAGTAGAGGACGACCTCGCGGTAGGTGGTGCAAACAAGTGGAAGAGGACCTCAACCAACTTGGCGTGCGCAACTGGAGGCAGCTGGCTCGTAACTGTGCTGGCTGGAGAGGTTTGTTGGTTGAGGCCCAGGTCCACCCCGGACTGTAGCGCCATCTAAGTAGGTAAGTAAGTAAGTAAGTGTGAATTTACTTTTACAATAAATTAATGAATAATGGATCAAGTGCCTACAGTACTCCCCGGCTAGTTAGTACGCTACACTAACGAAATCTTGATGGAATTACAATTCTTCGACCTGATCGAGTTGTCCTTTGGTTTTGAACTGGTAATGCAGGCTCCGCATGATCTTTCATTGTCTTCTTCACTTCATCGCTGTTATTTTCGACTCCATCTTCAACGGTGTTAAATGCTGCTTTCAACCTGTCAATAGAAACGTTTTTGACTTTGTTTTTAATCTTTAACGAGAAATATTTAGGATATTTTTTAATAACGCTATAAGGTCCTTCATTCGGATGCTGAAGTGGAACACGAACGCTGTCAGTCCTGATGAACACATGGGTGCAATTGTGTAACGCTTTTTGAATGAATATTTTTGTGCCGTGGTATTCCGTATTTATTGGTTTAACGATTGAGATGGCCTTCCGCAGGTGTTTAACGAAGTCATCTGAACTGATGTTATTAGACGATTCTACGAAATATTATCCAGGCAATCGAAGTGTTTCGCCGTACAGAAGCTCAGCTGGTGTTGCATCTAAATCTTTTTTATAGGATGACCTCAATCGTAGGAGAACTAGTGGGACGACTCTAAACCAATCCGTGGTGTTGTGACACATAATTGCGGCCTTGAGGGAGCGATGCCACCTTTCGATAATGCCATTGGATTGGAGGTGGTATGCTGTTGTTCTGCAATGCTTTATTCCCAAGGTTTTGCTTAGCTCCGAGAAAAGCGTTGATTGAAACTGCCTCCCTAAGTCAGTCGTAACTTGAAATGGAACACCGTATCGTGCTATCCAACCGTGGAGAAGATGCTGTGCTACAGTCTCTGCTTTCATATCCACCATAGGAAACGCTTCAGGCCAGCGTGTGTACCGGTCTATAATGGTTAATAGATACCTGTATCCGTTTGATGTTGGCATTGGACCAACGATATCCATATTTATATGTGAAAATCGTTGAGATGTCAAACTGTATGGGACGACTTCTGCCTTGTTGTGACGGCTGATATTCGACCGTTGACATTGGAGACAGCCTCTTACAAATTTCGCGCAGTCTACTCTCATCTTTGGCCAAACGAAACGCTCTTGGATTAACTTTTGCGTGGCTCTTACACCAGGATGAGATAGATTGTGAAGCTTCTTGAGAACGGATTCTCTGCTGGCCGCAGGAACATATGGACGAACTTTTGAGCTTGAGGTATCACAATAGAGTTGTGATTTGGTTTCTGGAAAAGCCAAGAGTTTTAGATCTAATGAACTTGATATATTACCTTCTTCAAGTAACGTCTTCAGTTCTTTGTCATTTTCTTGCTCCTTCGCTATCGTCTCGAAGTCGATTGGTTTGGCTATGTCAACGGCGTTGATTCTCGAAAGGAAGTCGGCAACCTGATTTTCTGGTCCTGGAATGTGCAAAATTGTAGTAGAGAACTGGCTTATGTAATCCAATTGTCGCAGTCTTCTAGGTGAGGCCTTAGCAGAGTTCTGATGGAACGCATACGTCAAAGTCCGTGTAAATAGAAAACAATCTACCTTCCAGCAGGTACCGGAAATGTTTTACACCCTGATACACGGCAAGAAGTTCCCGATCATAAGTGCTGTAGTTCATTTGCGTTGGAGTTAGCTTTGTCGAGAAAAAACCAAGGGGTTGTGAAACGTTGTCGCAAACTTGATTTACTACAGCTCCTATGGCATTGTCGGATGCATCAGTGAAGAGGTAAAGCACTGCATTTGGTGCGGGGTGCGCTAAAAGTTTGGCATTAGCTAAATCCGATTTACATTTTTCAAAAGCACTGTTGGATTCTGATGTCCAAACGATAGGGGTGTTGTCGTTTTTCCTGTTTCCACGGACTAGCTCGTGAAGAGGCGCCTGATTTATTATGGCGTGCGGAATAAATTTTGTATAAAAATTTATTATAGCAAGAAATCTTTTGAGATCTTTACCGACAGAAGGCTTTTTATAATCGATGATATGTTTGACTTTTTCTGGCAAAGGCTTGATGCCGTGTGGATCGACGAGATGACCAAGGAATTGCACTTCTGATAAACCAAAATGACATTTAGAAGCATTGATTTTAAGGTTGTACTCACGTAGTCGTAAAAATACTTCATTCAGGTGTTTCGCATGCTCTTCCGGGCTTGAAGACGCTATGAAAATATCGTCAATGTAAGGAAAGGCGTAATCTAATACCGCTGCATCGTTTGCGCTCCGTTCTTTAATCCGAAAGTCATATACCGAAATTCAAACAACCCAAATGTTATTATGGCTGTTTTGGGTATATCGTCTGGATTAACCGATATTTGGTGGTAGGCGCGCTGTAAGTCGATGGTGGAGTAAATTGTTTTTCCATGGCACACGTTAGCAAAATCTCCAACGGACGGAATGGGGTACCGATCTGGCTGCGTAATGGCATTCAAGGCGCGGTAGTCCCCACATGGCCGCCAGTCACCGTTTGACTTTTTTACCATATGAAGTGGACTAGCCCAGCAGCTTTTCGATGGTCGGCAGATTAACTGTTCCATCAAATATGCGAATTCCGCTTTCGCAGCGGCTAACTTTTCTGGGGAGAGTCGCCGAGCTTTTGAAAAAACAGCTGGGCCCGATGTTACAATTGGTGCGTTTTGGTGAAACGTCACTTCTCAGTGAAGTAAGATTTAATACAGAGTTCAGCAACACAAAGTGACTTGGAACCACTTTAACTTTTTTTCTCAGTCGAAAATGAGTTGCGATGGATGGGAAGAGCTTTTTCCCTGAGAAAAGCTTTTTCGTTCAACTGGAATGATTCAGTATTATTTCATACATTTAAGCACAACTTTTTCATACTTTTTACTTCAATTTCAATTCAATCACCAATCTTCAAACAATTAAAAAAGTTGTTAACCAGATTGACTTAGAATCATTTTGTGGAGAAGCTTTCACTTTGCTTTGTATAGTTCTCACGAAAACACACCAAATACAGTGGCTGGTCTGGGACTTCGCAGGAATGCCAGTTGTGTTCAACAACGTCAGGTCTTTGAAGGTTTCAAGCAGATCTGCAAATCGATTCAGTACATCAAAAGTTTTAATTTCGCATTTACCTGGAGTTGGCTTGCCAGTAGCTGACAGTTTTGTGGTCTCGTCTATTAGGCGGTTCCTTTTTATATCAACAAGAAGTCCGTAGTGCTTGAGGCAGTCTGCTCCGATGATAGATGTAGCTACGTCTGCGATCAGAAAAATCCATGTAAAATTTCGCCGTAGGGCAAGGTTGACTTTACAGCGCACACTACCATATGTTTTTATTTTGGAGCCATTAGCAGCAGCAACTCGATTTTGGAATTTTGGTTTTTTTGTCAAAGGGTTGGGGGAACGGCCGAAACATCAGCGCCCGTATCTATTAGATACTTTTTGTGCGTTGTCATATCCGAAACATATAAACGGCTTATATGTTTGACAGCTGATGATGTGGTGACACGCGGTTTAGTTTTTTGGTTGCGGAATGTTGCCGTAATTACATGGTTGACGGCAATGGATTGCATCAACTCCGTACTTTGAGTGGTACCAGCAGATATCTTTTTGTCTCTTTTTAAAATGCTTGTCAGATGAAGGAGTCGAGTCTCGATTTCGAGATGGTGCTCGACGGCGGTCACGGCGATGTGCTTCTTCAAATCTGTCAATCCTTCGGCTGAGTGCTTTAAGTTTTTGTTGTAAAGCTTGATTGTGGCGTAATGTATTAAGCCCTGGTCTAGTCTTGCTATGAAATTTCCATGAGAGGTTGTTTCGTCCTTAAATGCCTCCAATATTGCGTGCACTTCTTGTGGAAGACGTTGTAGTCAAATGCTTTTTAGGAAATCCTCACCCACAGAATTCCCAGCCATTTCTTTTAGCTCGTTGAAGAGATGGGATGGCTTTTTGTCGCCCAAATCAACTTCTGACAGAAGCTTTCTCATCTTTTTGTGTTCAGAGTCTGAAAAACAGTCTATTAATGCTTTTTTAAGATATTCATACTTCCCGGTGAGTGGTGGCTGTAAGACGGCATCCCTGACTTGCGACAAAATCTTGCCATCCATGGATCCAATGACCGTATTGAATTTTGAAAAGTCGGAGGTTATGCGGCACGTGGAGAATTGAGCCTCAATTTGGGCAAACCAGATCTCTGGCATTTCTGTCCAAAAAGGAGAAATTTTCACCGATACACGCATAACCTCACTTTCGTTGGCGGGGTCAGATTGAGGTGGAGCCGGAGTCGTGTTTCTCAAGTCAGGGGATGAAGCTCCCTGTGGCTAGCTCTTATCGTCGTTGTCCATTGGAATTCCTAGTGCAGGGTGTTAAAAGCTATCGGATAATAGAAAATAGCCGCACGTGAGAATAATTATTTCTGCGCTTGATATTTCCAATGCCGCACTCGGGGTCACCTATTGTGGATGCTACGATCGGATGTTCGAAGGAACGGATTAAATTACGACCACTCCTTTTAGCATCTACTTTTATTCTAAACTATAATTATATGTACATACTAATTCTATATACTAATTCTCTGTACAGTATGAATTCGAATTCTAAACAGTTTTGGTATAATAAGAAATATTATAAGGGTAAGTGATTAGATTTGTATGCGGTAAGTGTGAATTTACTTTTACAATAAATTAATGAATAATGGATCAAGTGCCTACAGAGGCTTTGTGAGTTGTGAAACTTAGAACATTTTGGTAGATATACAGTAGGAACTCGATTCTTGCAACTAATTAAAACCGACCCTGTTGCACTCACTGGATAAGTTGCTTCTACTGAATATCTAATTTAGATAAAAATATTTGCGTTATTTAATATAAGAAACATACAAAACTTAAAGGCGTTTATGCAATCTAACGTACCACCTTGATCAAAAAGTTCCCGGAATTTATTCAGAAAATTAACAATACAAGTTTATTCATCTAAATCTATATTGTCCCCTTCAAAGTAATTTCCATCGACTGCAACACACTTATGCCAGCGCTTGATCCAATCTTCGAAACATTTTTTATATTCGGTTTTCGGTATGTCCATCAGTGCTTCCTGCGATTTTTCCATTACTTCCTCTCGGCTGCTGAAACGCGTTCCCCGTAATGGTTTTTTAACTCGATTGAACAGAAAGAAGTCATCAGGTGAATTCGGTGGCTGTTGAATGGTATTTGTTGCATTTCTCGTCAAAAGATTACGAATAATGATGGCACTGTGCGACAGTGCGTTATCATGGTGCAAAATCCACGAGTTTTCTGCCCACAATTCTGGTCTGGTAAAAAATCGCCAACACACACAGAGATAGTTGTACTCTTGGCTACGTAACTTTTGCAAATGTCAAGCTATGACGCTAAGATTTAGAGGGGAGATATCAACAACAGATGTACCAACTTAACAAAGAAAACAGAACTCGAATCGGAACGATGGGAGCGCCACACGGTTTTTATTCCGGGAACTTTTTGATCAAGGTGGTATAAACACAAATTAGGTTTAAAATACATATACCATGCAACATATGGAGGTGAAAAGTTAGAAATTAACATGTCATTTTAATCAGACTTTATTAACGAAACAATTTGAAATCTTCGTTTGTTTCGTGCATTTTAATTTGTGAGATATTGCTAATTCACGAAGTCTTCGAAGAGTCATCACATCAGTAAGTGGAATTTCATGCTGTTCTTCCCAGTTTAAACAAGTGTTAAAACACATTATTACATCATCTGCTTTGATGTTCATCGTTGGTAAAAAAGTAATTTCTTCTATTGGTTCTGCTTCAATCTCTTCCACGATCTCAGAAATGTGGTCCTCAATTATGCAATTTTAAATCTCATTATTTGAAATTGATTCTGAACATTCAATTTGTTGGAGTAACGCTGAAACGTCGTGAATTTGTGACGGCATCTCATTTAGGTTCTGTGCAAGTATTGCTAATGGAATATCGTCATCGTCTTCCCATTCTGAATCCTTTGCAAAAAGTTTCGTGAAACACTTTTCAATTGACGATTTGTCAACTCTATTCCAAACCGACGCCAGAAAACAAATCGCATGCTTCACAGTCATAGTTTTTATAGCTTCACACACTTGAAGACCAGATGATAAGATGTGACTCAAGAAAGTTTTTTTTATAGAAGAGTTTAGTCAATCTGATCGTGTTCTGGTCCATTGGTTGGGTAACTGCCGTACAATTCGGAGGAGAGCACATTTTTGTAATTAAGCCATCTGAGCTCGACAATTCGCCATCTTTAGGATGACAGGGCGCATTTTCAATCAAAAGGAGTGCTTTTGGTGGATAGCCTTCTGTTTTGAGAAATGTTTTCACCTGTAAATAAAGTTAAATCTTCACTTATCAGCTGTTTTATTAAAAAAATTACACATAAACTAACCTCAGGAACAAATGTTGTGCGAAACCATTCCTCAAACAAAGCAAGGGTCATCCATGCAGATTTATTGCCTTTATATACAACTGGCTTATCCGCAAAGCTTCTTAAGGCTCTTGGATTCTCTGCTTTTCCTATTACAAATAGTGTTTCCATTGCCATTTGCATTTGAACATGCGATAAAGGTCAATCTTTCCTTGCTAGACTTGGCCCCGGGGACTGATTTTTCTTTCGATTGTACAAGACTTTCTCCGGTAAATAATCCAGATTCATCTGCATTATAGATCTGTGATGGTTGCAGATCCAGTTCTTAAATTTTTTGCTGAAATGCTTTTGTAAAAGGATCCACCAATTCTACTTTGCTTGACAATTTTTCACCGCATATTTTAAGTTTCCGAATACCGTGTCTCTTTTGGAATTTAGCTATACAGCCGCTACTAGCAAGGAAATCGCCCGGATTCTCCTGAATTTGCGCGTGCAGTTACCTTGCCTTTTCCCCTAAAAGATCAGACGTTAGGTATATTGCGCGATCTCTGTTGAGCAAACCACTTGAATAGAACTTTTTCCATTTGAGGGTACTCCGATTCCTTTAAAGTTTTTCTTTTGCCAGGACCAGACTCGGTGTTCATTTACTTACTTACTTAGGTGGCGCTAAAGATCGGAGTGAACCTGGGCCTCAACCAACAAGCCTCTCCATTTAGCTCGGTCTTTAGCTAGTTGCCTCCAGTTGCGCACTCCAAGTTGGTCGAGGAACCCTTGAACTTGTGCGCGCCACCTACGGCGATGATTCCCTCTACTGCGTCGTTTCTTGGGGTTAGATTCGAAGACTCTGCGGGCCGGAGCGTTGGTGTCCATTCGCTCTACATGTCCTAGCCATCTCAGACGTCCAATATGCAGTTTTTTGACTAGGTCGATGTCGCTGTACAGCTCGTATAGTTCGCGATTGAATCCTCTCCTCCAAAACCAGTCAACGCAAACGGGACCGAAAATCTCACGAAGAATTTTTCTCTCGAAGCGACCAAGGATTCATTCTATTCATCCTCTTTTAGTAAAGTCCATGTTTCTGCGCCGTAAAGCAGGACTGGGATGATCAAGGTCTTATACGAGTATAGAGTCTCCTTAGTAGTTCGAGATAGCCTGATAAGCCCAAAAAACAGCGATTGGCAAGAGTTATTCTTCACTTGATTTCTGCGCTGATCTTGTTCTTCGAGTTCATAGCAGAGCCAATGTAGACAAAGCCCCTTACTACCTCGAAGTTATAGCTGCCCACTTTGACGTTTTGTCCAATTCGTCGGTGTTGGCTTTCCCTTCTTGTTGACAGCATATACTTGGTTTTGCCCTCGTTTATCGCTAAACCCATTTTGACCGCTTCCGCCTCAATGCTTGCAAACGTACCGGTGACAGCCCGCTGAGTTCTTCCGATAATGTCTATATTGTCGGCGTATGCAAGCAGTTGTACAGACTTGTGATAGATTGTGCCTCCGGTGTTGGCTTGTATTAATTAAGGTAATATTAAAGAAGTCACATGACAGCGCGTCACCTTGTCTAAAGCCTTTGTTGTCATAAAAAGTCTCGGTGAGGTCATTACCGACCTTGATGGAGCAGCGAGCGTTCTCCAACGTCAGCCTGTACAGACGGACAAGTTTGGCAGGAATGTCAAAACTAGACATGGCTCTATAAAGCTCTTCTCTATAGATGCTGTCATAGGCGGCCTTGAAAACGATAAAGAGGTGGTGAGTATCGATTTTGAATTCTTGGGTTTTCTCCAGGATCTGCCGACCTGCTGGTCCTCCAAAAAAGGTGTCTGGCGGTGAGCACGATTTCTCCGGTTTGGATTATTTAAAAGGAAAAAACCAAAAAGATTCTATTAGTGGATAGATAAATCTAGCGATTGATCGAAGGAATAGTCGAAATTTTGGTTTTTGACAAAACGGCGGCTCCAAAAAGAAAAAAATCCGATTTTCGACCAAAATTTGTTGGTTAAATTGTTAAAAAAAATAGAAATAATTTTCGGAAATCTTATTCCTTCAATCAATCCCTGAAGAATATATCTGAAAAGGTTGTGTTAAAATTTCAGACTGATTGGTTTAGCTGTTTTTGAGAAACCGTGCTCACCAACTTTGAAAACACCGTTTTGAGAAAAACCCGTTCAAAGTTTCAAAAGACATTCACACACGCTCCGGGATGAACTTACAAATGTGCTTGTATTTCCAAGAATATTTGCCGGATCGATTTAAAATTTTCAGAGAATATACTCAAATATATGTACATTGCGAAAATGTAATAAAAAAGAAATTAATTTTTTGAAATTTCTAACTGCGTATGACCCCTTAAATTGTTGATGTTGTTAATTTTTTATTTCGTTCATTTGCTCTCTCTCATCTCTTTTACAAATCAGAAGTGGGATTCGAAAAAGAGAGAGGGTATTGAAAAAGAGATGGTGGCGGATGAACCCTTAATGGGCCAACGGCAGCGCTCATATCCCCGAAGTGGGTTACTGACATCGGTGTATCCGACCCCTCGTCCTAGGGGTTGCAAAAAAAGGATCTGGTCCTCCAAGTTGGGGGTTGTGCCGTCGGGTTAACTTCCCTGCCACGTAAAAAACATTCGGCTACGAAGCAACCAACAGCGTCGGATACGGATGATTCTACTGTTGATGACCCAAGCAAACGTAAAAAGGACAACGATCTTCGTGTCTGCATATGGAATGTTAGGTCCCTCTACAAACCACGTGCAGCCAAACAACTTGCGGAGGCCCTAGAGTGTCTCAAAGCAGACATAACCGCCATCCAAGAAGTGCGATGGGATGGGCCGGGTAAAAGGAGTATGAAAAACTGCGACATCTACTACGGCGATTGCTACAGACAGAATGGACAGCGTCTATTCGGGTGCGGATTTGTCATTGGAGGTAAACTTAGGCAAGAAGTCTTGAGTTTCCGGCATGTGAACGAGCGCCTTATGACTATCCGCATCAAGGCTAAATTTGCCAAATAAGCCTAATATGCGTTCACGCCCCTCACGAGGAGAAGGACGACGCGACAAAGGATGACTTCTACCAGCTCTTGGACAAGACGTATGAGCAATGCCCTAGCCACGATGTTAAAGTTATCCTAGGTGATTTTAACGCAAAGCTAGGAAGAGAGGACGTCTTTAGTAGCGTTGTCGGAAAGCACAGCCTGCACCACATCAAATCCGACAACGAACTCAGGCTAATCGCCTTTGCAGCGGGGCGAAACTTTGTTGTAGCTAGTACGCTGTTCCCACATCTCGACATTCACAAAGGAACATGGCTCTCCTTTGATCGAAAAACTGTCAACCAAATCGATCACATTGTGATCGACGCAAGGCACTCTTCCAGTATTCCCAGTGTCCGGACTTTCCGAGGAGCCAACGTGGACTCGGATCACTACCTAGTTGTAGCCAAGGTACGGATGCGGATGTCCACAACGGAGCGAAATCAACGAAATACTGACGTCGGGCGGCTACAATCGCAAGAGACCGCCAGAACCTTTGCCGATCGTGTTTCTTCTAATCTCAATCTAAGTCCTATGCCGCCAGCAGCAAATGCGGAAGACCAGTGGCAGCGTTGCCAACAAGCCATCAGAGATGCCGCCTGTGATGTACTGGGTTTCTCTCGGCCACCACAGCGAAACCCCTGGTTTGATGAGGAATGCCGACAACACATGCTGCTAAACAAGAGGCGTACAAAGTGGTCAAAAGAACATGCCAGGGTTTCAAAGCCAGAACAGAAGCCTGCAGGGACGAAAATGGCAACATAGTAGTAGAATCGCAGTCGGTGCTGAGGATATGGAAGGAACACTTCTGCAGACTGTTAAACGGCGATGATGATCAATATTGCGCTGTCAGGCAGAATGAGCCATTCAGCAGTGACGATGGCAGTCAAGATTCCCGTCAACTCGATCAGAACGAAGTGAGGATAGCGATATCTAAACTCAAATCCAACAAAGCTGCTGGAGCCGATGGCCTTGGCGCTGAACTTTTTAAGGCAGGAGAAGATGAGTTTGTAAGGAGCATGCACCAGCTCATCTGTAAAATCTGGTCGGACGAAAGTATGCACGATGAATGGAACCTCAGCATCGTTTGCCCGATCATGAAGAAAGGAGATCCTCAAACTGCGCCAATTACAGAGGTATAAGTCTCCTCAACATCGCATATAAGATCCTGTCTGCCGTATTATGTGAACGCCTAAAACCGATCGTCAACAACCTGATAGGTCCTTATCAGCGCAGTTTCAGGCCGGGATAGTCCACTATTGACCAAATATTCACACTGCGGCAGATCTGGGAAAAAAACCATGAATATAAGATCAATACGCACCACCTCTTTATCGATTTCAAAGTTGCCTATGATAGCGTGTATAGAGACGAGTTATACAGAGCCATGTCTAGTCTTGACATCCCTGCCAAGCTGGTCCGTTTGTGCAGAACGACGATGGAGAACTCTCGCTGCTCCATCAAAGTCGGTAAGAACATCACCGAACCATTCGATGTCAGGAAAAGTCTTAGACAAGGTGACGCACTATCATGCGATCTCTTTAACATAGTACTTGAAGGAATTGTACGCAACTTTACAAGTCTGTACAACTACTCGCTTATGTCGATGACATTGACATAATCGGACGAACTCAGCGGGCCTTCAATGGGGCATTTACGAGTATTGAGATCGAGGCAGCAAAGATGGGTCTAGCAGTCAATGAAAGCAAATCAAAATATATGCTGTCTACAAAAAAGGAAACCCAACATCGGCGTCTTGGACAGAACGCCACAATAGACAGATATAATTTTGAGCTTGATGTAGTAAAGGATTTTGTCTACCTAGGCTCTATGGTGAAATGACATCAGTAGGGAGATCACACGAAGAATTACTCTTGCCAATCGTTGTTTCTATGAGCTAAGAAGGCAACTGAGTAACAAATCCCTATCTCGAACTACCAAGGTAACTCTTTATAAGACACTAATCATCCCAGTCCTGCTGTATGACGCAGAGATATAGGCTTTGACAAAATCGGATGAGGATGCCCTTCGTTATTTCACGAGGAAAGTTCTTCGAGTGATCTTTGATCCCGTCTGCATAGACGGTGAGTGGAGGAAAAGGTACAATGCCGAACTGTACGGCCTGTACAAGGACATCGACTTAGCCATAAGAGTTCACATATAGCGACTAAAATGGCTGGGTCATTTGGAGCGGATGGAGCCCAACGTTCCCGCTAAGAAAGTCTTCGAATCCACCCCGGATGGACGACGCAGTAGAGGACGACCTCGCGGTAGGTGGCGCAAACAAGTGGAGGGGGAGCTCAACCAACTTGGCGTGCGCAACTGGAGGCAGCTGGCTCGAAACCGCGCTGGCTGGAGAGGTTTGTTGGTTGAGGCCCAGGTCCAGACTGTAGCGCCATCTAAGTAAGTAAGTAAGTAAGTGGGATTCGAACCCACGCCCATACGGTGTTCCCACTATATCGGTGGTTCGTCCAACTCTCGCAGCTTGGGTACGTTATAGTGTGCAATCACGTTTATAGTGCCCCACCTGCTGGCACCCAAAGCACCTTACTTCGCCTCCGACACCCTGCAATCTGGCCACTGATCCTTCGTCTCGGTGTTCCGCCTCTCGCTGTCGATACTTCTCCGCCACTCGTCGACTCCTGGGGCTTAGTCCAATGACCCATCGGATATCGTCGACCGACGTTGGCCTCTCCATCTGCGATCCGCTGGGTAATATACTTCACCAGGGTGCCCTTCTGTACAAATTAAATTTTTATAAATTAAAAACTTTAAAAAAAATATTTTTTCTGAGGAGAAGCCTCTTTATTCCATGGCAAAAAATTACAAACTGAACTTAACAACAAATCAAAATAAACTTAACACCTAACTAAAACTACGGGCACGTTGGGGAATATGGGCAAATGAAAGATATGGGAAAATATGTGCAATGGGATATTGCTCCAGACGTCGAGTCAGCAACTTGAAACTAGAGCGTGATTCTGTTGGAGTGTGGGAATGTGCTAAGGTGCGGATATGATGGGATAAAGTATGTTGGGAAACACGAAACACGAGCGTGATTCTGAGGTAGATGGGAAAAGGTAGGAAAAATAGAATAGGAACATGAATGCGGAGCGTGATTACGATGTGGCGTAAGATGGGGTGTTAACTCCTCCCCGCTTAAATTCAAGCGTCCTCGCTTGATAGTTTTTAGAAGAACGGAATCTGATGGATCCTGACTGGTCTTGGCGGTGATATTTCGTCCTGGGCTTGGGTTGTAATTTGGTAAGATGCGGTATGTGTTGCCGTTGCCGATGTTTCTTCTGTTGTCTTTTTGTTTTCTTTGTCGAGAGTATTGGTAACTTGGGCTTGTCTTGATGGTACTTGCTTCGGCTCTTTGTTGTTTTCCTCAAGCACGTTGGTGATTTGGATTTGTGTTGATCGTCTTCTCCTGATGAGTCTCGCTATGAGACCCGAGACAAACATAAGTATGGCTATTGTTATTACGAGGTTTGTTATCATAGTAGTACGGTGTTTCGATTCTAATAGTTTAATACTCTCAGTGTTGTTAACATGTAGTTCCTTTAGCATTTCCAATGATAACAATTCTTCTATATTTTCGGCTGTGGAAAGTTGTACTATGGCGGGTAGTGGTTTCAGTGTAGAAACTATAACATCGGATGCGAAGGTTTTATTCTCAATTTTTATTGTGGAATTTTGGAATCTCAGAATGAATGTGCCGCTTAGTTCCAAAGTATTATTGTTGTCCTGTAGCAGTGTGCCGTTAAATTGGTTGAGTAGAATTACACCCGGAGAAATCTCGTCGACTGTTGAAACATGTTGGTTGTTGATTTTGGTACAGTTCGCTTTCATGCTTTGGAGAAGGTTAGGGATACAGGATGTGCCGCTTAGGTCTACAAGATTATGATTAGGACAAATTGCTAAATTATTATATGACTTACAATCTAGTTTTATTCCATATATTGTGTTTTGACATTTTAGTATGTTTTCATATTCAAGTTTATTTATAAAATTTGTTTTCTTTACGGGTTTAATTAAAATTTTACTACAAGTGTTTAATGCTACGCTTGGTATGCTTACAATGAAAATTATTGAACTTGAGTTTGTGGCTACTTTGATTTCAGCAAGATTTAATGCTTCATCGATTGTTTCATAAGGAAAGTTTTCATTCTTAAGTACATCTTTGGCTATATTTATTTCTGCTAAAGATAGTATATACGAGTTAATGACTCCTCGTTTCGCCCAATGTATGGCGTATTCTATATTTATAAGTTCCTCCTTGAGTAACTTAATTTTCTGTTGCGTAATTATTACAATATTATTCTTAAGTATATCATGGGTTGACATTTTCTTCAGAATTTCATTAGTGACATTAGTTATTTTGTTTATATCGTTAATTATATCTCTATTTACTAAAACTTGCTTATTGTTATTCCTTAATACGTTATTGATTTTGTTTTTGACAATTCGGAAATCGTCATGGTCAGGATTGCCTGCGATCCACTTCCATGCGGTTCCTATGAAATTTAGTGATCTCTTATTTCTATATTTTGGTTTAAGTCTATCTATTAAGTTATTTATTTGTGTTAATTCGTGGAGTAGGAAAGGATAGGAAGGATGATTTTCGTTTATGCGATGTTCTATTGTCTCTTTTATGTTGGTTATCAGATGTTCGCATGGTTCCAGGTCTATAATATGGACTATCTTGAAGTTTCCAGTTTGAATCTTTGCCATTCCTGTCTCAATGGCAACTAGTTCACTTAATGAGTAGTCTAAAATTTGCACTTCGGCTATGCAGCCTATAATACGAAGCGCTAAGATTAACACTAAATCTGCTGACTGCATTTTGATGTACTAGGATGTCCTTTTTTCCGGGTGGAGATGCCGGGTGTTCTCCAGGGATCGGGCGGTGCGGCTAGCTCTAACAAGCTTCCGTTTTGTCCTTTTTACGGGGCTACTTCGGGGCACTTGCAGTTATCTGCTTTCACCTGCACACGATCGCGGGGGGGACCACAAGAAATCTTCGTCCGCGCTACGTATTAATTTGAAACCGCCTCTTCACTACTTGAGGGAACTTTCACGGAACAAAAAGGTTTGTAGCTCGTCACTACTTAAGGGACTTATTTTTTCACGAACCGAATCTTGTGGTCCCTGCTCGGGCGCCAATTAAATTTTTATAAATTAAAAACTTTAAAAAAAATATTTTTTCTGAGGAGAAGCCTCTTTATTCCATGGCAAAAAATTACAAACTGAACTTAACAACAAATCAAAATAAACTTAACACCTAACTAAAACTACGGGCACGTTGGGGAATATGGGCAAATGAAAGATATGGGAAAATATGTGCAATGGGATATTGCTCCAGACGTCGAGTCAGCAACTTGAAACTAGAGCGTGATTCTGTTGGAGTGTGGGAATGTGCTAAGGTGCGGATATGATGGGATAAAGTATGTTGGGAAACACGAAACACGAGCGTGATTCTGAGGTAGATGGGAAAAGGTAGGAAAAATAGAATAGGAACATGAATGCGGAGCGTGATTACGATGTGGCGTAAGATGGGGTGTTAACTTACATGCCCTCGGGATGCTATTGCGTTCATCTCGAAGATGTACTCTTCTGAGTCCTCCTCAGAACACTGTCTCCGCTCACGAAATCTGTCATGAATATCCACTTCATCATCCAACATCGGGAAGTTGCGACACAAGCTAGAAAAGAATTCCCTCAGAGACTCCGCTGTACCATTGGGTTTGGGGGAGGAACCTGCCAGACCGTTGGGCGAATCTACGCCGAGGTAGCGGTAGACGAACTTACTTCATGGTGCGAGATTCTGGTAGTGCCGGACAACAGCCAACTAATTGGACGCAAGTTAATGGACCAACCATAGGTAAAAATCGTAAAGTCGTATAAATACCTTTTGATTACAGACGGCAGGACTAAGCTCCACCGGAAGAGTCGTACTGAATCCAGGAGCTGCTTAGGAGGTCCAAGTCGCGGTATGAGTGGATCGAAGCACAGTAGGAATTGTTCCACGTGCAGTAGGAGTGGGTCTAGGCGATCGGGAAGCCATTCGAGATCTAGGTCTGGTAGTGGGAGCCGCAGTCGTAGTAGAAGGGCCCCTTGAAGGAATCGCAGCGGGCCAAGGCGACGTCATGGCGGATCCAGAAGAAATTGAAGCGGATCAAGACGCAGTATAAGTGGCTCCAAACGCAGCCGCAGTGGTTCAAGGCATATCAGGAGCAGCTTCAAGGCCATTCGAAGCAGTCGCTCGAAATCTAAATCTAGATCTAGATCCGAGGCTTACTCCAAGGCTTAGTCCAAGGCCGCGCTCTCGATCAAAAGTTCCTCAAAGTCACCGAAAAGAAAGAGAGCGGCTCTGCCCAGGGATTTCGAGGATCACCGCTGCAGTCACGATCCCACCGAGGTTTGGGTGGTGAGGACACGATCAGTTAAGGATTGCCGACTTGTAAAGTCAACAGTGCATGTGAACCCCAAGGGTATATAAACAGCCACTGCAGCTGGATTAGAGGTCAATCACCGACAGGCCGTTACAGCGATAGCATTTGAATAAATTGATCAGTCAGTTAAATTGTTGTTGTTGTTTATTTTCGATTTCGCTCGTTTGCCCTCTTTCATCTCTTTTATATAATCGTACTCTGTGTTGGCTTCTTGGTCATTTTGACATTTCGGATAACTGCACAGCAAACGAATTGCCCAAAAATGGCAGAAAACAGGAGCTGTCGACTGCGAAAGGGCGATCCATCTACCGACAAAAACGGCAAGTTACAAAATCTCTACCTAGTACTGCAACAATCTAATAAGCAATGGCGTAATCTTGATACTATTCAAGATAGATGTGGCCCAAGCTAAAGCGGAGCAAAACCAGAAGTCTGCTACGGCTTAGCAGAACACCAACCTAGTTGGGCTACTAACAGCCTATTGCACACTGGGTAGACATTTTGCGATGTTAAGGGTTCCGGTCAATGACATTTGCCGCAGCTGTAAGGCCGAAAAGGAGTAGAAATCACCATATCACGTTTTACACATTTACTCAGCACTATCCTCAGCAAGAAAGCAGATTCCGGGAGAGGACCTTGCATATACATATTATAAATAAAATTTGGAAACTAATCCAGAAATCAAAATAGTTCCAAGAGTTCCAAACGTTCCGAAATGACCGGTCCCCGTGGCAATATGATCGGAAGGGATAACTCCTCCCTATCAATTTGGGCTATAAGGAAGTAAATCAGGTTCAAGTCCAAATTACACTCAATTTATAAAAATTATCTCAATATTCACGTTGACAGCAAACTACTCGTAAAGATGACAAAGGATGCGTTATAACTTTCTTGTTCACTTGGGACGCTGGTGCATGTCCATAGATGCTTCTCAAAACGCACTCCGCCATCATAATATAATCACTGCACTCTCACATCCTATTCGTAGTTTTAACGCGAAACCAGTTCTCCTCAGCTGCTCCAGTCTACTAGCGCATGGTAATGTATTTAGTGGCAGAGCTGCATACTATACATCCCACCAAGTGGACATCACCTATTCCCACCGGATCAACTTCTTCCGCAACTAAGTGTGATCTTTCTCTCTTCGTTGCACCATCAGTGGTTAGCGAGCCAGCCATGGACATGCTACACAACAAAACTGCTAAAGATATGTGTTTTATCGACACGGTGTGATTATTTATATGCGAAACGTGCATACATTAGGCTCTCAACTCCAAGTATCCAGTATAGTCTTGATCACGTCAGAATGGTTTAGGAATTGCGATTGGTTAACTCCCACTTTGGTCATCCTGCCGTCGGCCGGAGGGAGGTACGCGTTTGCACTGCATCTGCTGCATCAAGCGAAGGTGAAACTGTGCGCTGGTGTTGCAATCGTCGGTCATTCGAGAGGATCCGATTTAGATCAGCGCTACACAGCCGGGACCAACGATCACATTCGTCCAGAATCCGATTTGGATTGGGATACTAATCGTTGTCGGGGTTTTTCCTTCGTTTCTTTTTTTTAAGTTTTCGCGTGCACTCCCACAAGCGATTTGGCGGATGCAGCGCGAAAGAGGTCTCCGACACAGCAATTTGCACGATCGCATTAATTTAATGGGAAAACTTGCGCACCTTTTTGATTGGGGCGGTCCTAATAATTTTGCCAGATAAATGGAGGTGCAAACCATTTAAGTTATTCTCGATCTTTATTATTTGCGTTCGCGAATAGTTGAACATGGCCTCAGAGCAGAGGTCCCGAAGAAGGATTCTTTTTTTAAGTGTTGTAATATGTTTTTCCTTTCAGTGCTGTATTCGTGGAGATACAACAAAAAAAAGTTGTGGGAAATTGAGTGGAGGTTAAGGTCAAGTCGTTACTAGCTAATGCACAGTACATGCATCTGCATTGGGAATGGAAGGAATGGTAATAATTCAATGAACAGGATACAGTCGTAAACATAATTGTATTTACATGGCTTTTACCTTATTTGAAAATTTATAATCTCAGTACATTAATACATTGCTGTTGACCAACTTACTTCTCCAGCCAGCCCAGTTAAAAGGCAGCCGCCTCCAGTTGCGCGAGCTAAGTTGGTACAGGTCCCCTCCACTTGTTTGCGCTACCTGCCACGACAACGTCCTCTACTGCACCGTCTATCCGGGGTTGTTTCGAAGATTTTCCGGGCTGGAACGTTCGGCTCCATTTGCTCTACATGACCCAGTCATCTTAGTTGCTGTATGTGACTTCTTCTCGTAAAGTCGATGCCACGGTGTAGGCCATATAGTTCCGTATTGTACCTTCTCCTCTACCCGCCTTCTGTGCAGACGAGACCAAAGTTCACTCGAAGAACGTTTCCCTCAAAGTGAGCAATGCCTCTGCGCCATACAGCAGAACTGGTATGATTTCTGTCTTATACAGAGTTTCCTCAGTAGTTCGAGATAGGGCTTTGTTACTCTTCTGTCTTCTTTGCCCATGAAAACAGTGATTGGTAAAAATAGTTCTTCGTTTGATCTCCCTACAGGTGTCATTTACAAATACAAATATTTGGTGCAACAGCTCTTTAAAGTGCCAGGGCCTAGCTTCTCGCAATCACTCATGTTGTGTGCGTTATATTTTTCACACGAATGGAAGGGACCTACAGTTTAATGCCGAATCCGAACGGCGATTTGAGAAGCTTTTTCGTGACAACAATACTCTCGGATGTTTGTCAGACGCTCGCGAGAGGTGGGACCGTGAAAAAACTTGTTGGTGTTTTCTGGGATTCGAACTTGGAACCTCATGCGTAGTGATCCGACACACTAAGCACTTACGCCACGGCGCCCACGGTGTCATTTGCCGAGTCTAGGTAGACATAGTCCTTTACTGGCTCGAAATTATATCTTATATGATAAGGACCTATCAGGTCTCAACATCAGGCGATGTTGAGAAGATTCATACCTCTGTAGTTCGCGCAGTTAAGAAGGTCTCCTTTCTTCAGGATCGGGCAAAAGGTCTTGTGGTTCCATTCAACGAGCGTACTTCTGCCCGACCAAATTTTACAGATGAGTACATGTACATATGCCCCTTACCAGCTTATCTCCTCCTGTCTTGAAAAGCTCAGCGGCAAGGCCGTCGGCTACAGCAGCTTTTTTCGATTTAAGCTTAGATATCGCTATCATTACTTCATTCTGATCTTGTCGACGTGAATCTTTACTACCATCGTCACTATTGAATGGTCATTCTGCCTGACAGCGGAATATTGATCATCGTCGCCGTTTAACAGTCTGCAGAAGTGTTCTGCTGGCGGTATAGGACTTAGATTGAGATTAGAAGCGACTCTATCGGCAAATGTTCTGGCGGTCTCTTGCGATTGTAGCCGTCCGACGTCAAACATCCTCAAAATATTTCGTCGATTTCTCTGGATATCCGCATCTGTACCTTGAATACGAATAGGCAGTGATCCGAGTCCACATAGGTTTCATATGGTACAATCTGAGGAAAAATGGATGGAAATTTGCGCGTTTATTATGCATGTGCAAATGCAGCTTCGAATTCAAGAACGAATACGTCGAGAAGCAGAAAGTACAGCATAAATTGCCAACCAGCCCCGCGAAGTAATACCTAACGGCAGGGAGAGTGGTAGAAGTGTGTAGGGTGTGTGTTTAGTACGTAGGCGTATTCCTGAAATCGATTACTCAGGTTTGCGAATCGTGCATGCTAGTAGCACTCGGGCTATTAGTATCTATAAAGATTACACATCCCTGGCGCAACCTAAAAAAAAAAAAAAAAACATAGGTTTCTCGGAAAGTCCGGACACCGGAAATACCGGTAGAGTGCCTTGCGTCGACCATAATGTGATCGATTTGGTTGATAATCTTTCTTCTTTTTCCCTTGTGAATATAAAAACAACAGAACTGCGTACTAGCTACGACAACGTTTCGTTCCGACGCAAAATCGACTAGCCTGGATCCGTTGTCGGGTGTGGTGTCGTGCAAACTGTGCCTCCCGTCCTCTTTACCTAGCTTTCCGTTAGGACAAATTTAACGTCATAACGTCATGGCTAAAGCATTATGAATACGTCTTGTCCAAGAGCTGGTAGAAGTAATCTTTAGTCGCGTCCATCTTCTCGGGGGCCCGTGTTCGCATGTTAGGCTAACGTTGACGAATTCAGCCTTGAAACGGATTGTCATGAAGCGCTCGTTCACATGCTGTAAACTTAAGACTTTCCGAAAGTAGTTTTTTTATGATGCAGATCGCGACATAATCTGCTGTAAATTGGCTTGTACAATGAATCCGATGGTTGCTGCAGAACGCGCTCCTCGCATTGTGTATGCACAGTTCCTATAAGCTGATAAAATATTATTTTCCAATTACTGGAATCTTCTTCTTCTTCTTCTTCCATTTATCAGCGAGGTTATGATCCGAAAACAAGGCACCCTCCCACTTCACTGCATTTCTACTGATCCGCCTGTGGGGTTCGCCTATTTGACCTCAGAAAATATCGGCAGGCCCGCCGATTTTGGATCACTCGGTTACTGATGCCAATGAAATGTCGATGTCGTCGCATTTGTCTGATCCAGGCGTTTATAGGCCTGCCTTTCCTACATCGCGATGTCTTTGGAACGTGCATTGATATTGCGTTTTGAACAGGGTTCAAATACCAGCTGAGCCGGTCGCGCTCTATCTTTTGTACGATAGTTTCTTTGATGTGAAAGCTTCCACGGATCTTCGAACATCTTATTCGATCAAGCTTTGTCACTCCTGCTGTCATGCGAAGCATCTTCATCTCAGCTGCCGTTAATTTACTCTCATACGTTTTGTACATCGTCCAACATTGTGAACCGTATGTGAGCGCTGGACGCACAACTGCGGTGTAGAACCTTCCCTTCTACTTAAGTGGCACTTTTCTGTCACAGAAGATAACGGAGTTTTCTCGCCACTTCATCCACCCTACACTTACACGATGATTGATGTCGTCATCACAAGTTGCTTTGCTATTGATCATAGATCCCAGATATTTGAACTTTTCGCACTTGGGAAGCACTGTTCCATTCAAATAAATGTCTGGAATAGGCCTGAGTGGATCAGAGAACGGGCAGCACAAGTACTCTGACTTTTTTGAACTAATGCGATACCCATTTCCCTCCAGGGCGTCCACCCACACATCAAGTGCTCGTTGCAGGGATGTAGGATCCTCACTTATGATGGCTCCATCGTCAGCAAAGAATAACTGATGTAACTTGTCTTAGCGACACCCATATCAGATCTCGTGGTTGTCTGTCGAATGCCTTCTCAAAGTCAACCAATACAATATGCAAATCGCTTAAGGAATCACGATGATTTCCCATTATGATCCTTATACTTTGGATTGCATCTGTGGTGTATTTACCCGAAACAAACCCGCACTGATCATCAGATAGACGTATCATTTTTCGCATTCGGCCACCTAATACCCGCTCAACGATCTTCATGATGTGTGACATCAGCTTGATCGAACGGTAGTTATCACAGTTTCGCGTATCACCCTTCCCATTGTATACAGGGAGAAGGTAGCTTTCCCTCCATTGATTCGGCATTGGGTCACCTCTCACAAATTTGGAGATGAGAATTCTGAGCCATCTGAACCCGACATCTGACATCTTTTTCCAGAACTCAGAGGGCATCTCGTCTGGCCCAACCACTTTTCGTTTTTTGGAGTATTTGACCACCACACTAACTTCTTCGACTGTAATGTCGGGTATTTCTTCACAGTTAGGTGTGGCTCTTGGAAAGTATAGCCGGGGAAACTGTTCATTTAAAAGTTCTTCACAGTACTGCCGCCACCTCTGGAGAATTTTGTCGTCATCCACAAGAAGCTGGCCATGAGCATTGTTAATGAACTTTGGCGAACGAATCTCGTCAGCATTCCTCCTTCTTTGGGCGGTTATTTTGAAGATGGTTGCGCTCTTGTTCATATTGTGTCTTCGCAGATCCTGGATAGTCTGGTTTGCATCAGCAACCGGGGAAAATATTTTCTCCAGCTCCCGATACAGGCCCTCCGTACTCTCTGCTTGAAGCTGGGCGCACTTCTTCTTCGCTTTTTTCTTGCAACATCTGTATTCCATTTCGAGGCGAGCTTTTTCGTCACTATTATTAGAGGGCAACTTTGACCAAGCTTTGAAAGCCACTTTCTTCTCATTTATCATTTATTGTTGATGGTGGCCTTTTGAAGCTCCTAGCAGTGATTTAGCCTTCTTTAAGCAAGTTCGCTGGAGGGAATCCCACATATTTTGTAGTCTGCACTCTTCATCCTCAGCTCCGTTGATGGTGTGAGAGGTAATTTTTCATTACGAAAACAAAAGCCTCGCCTTTTTCTTTGTCCAGATTGTACCACTTGATTTTCTCAGAGACACTTGTTTGTTTGCTTGCCTTCAGTGTTTTCATACAAATTTCTGTTAGCAGGAGACGGCGTCAACCCGCTTACCTAACTTAACCTAAATGACCTTCCGGTATTACAATGCAACGGTTGCACTATTGGTAAACACTATACTGCGAGTGTTTAATTCTCGTTGACCTCTATCAAGTCGCTCATCATCGGTTAGAATTTATCCACTTTTTAACTACTCCAGTCTCTTTTTTTCCAACACTTGTTGTCATCGAATTTCTCACTTGTTGAGAGATTCCAAAACAATTGTTGTAGTGCCCGAAGACTTGTTACGTGTTATACTAAATTTCAACAGTTGTTAAATTTTACTCGTTTCGCAAGCACTTGCTGTATTGTGTTATAGGCCTCTGGTCGGATTAAAGCTGGGTGGGACGTCTATTAGAAGGACTGTTAGTAGAGGCACTCAGCAAGGTCATGTTCTATCCGCTTTTCTTTAGATTTTGGTGGTCAATGAAATACTGATAATCCTAACGAGGCGAGGGATGCACGGTGGTCGCTTATGCAGATGATGTTGCTATAGCAGTCTCGGGAAAGGACCTCAATACCATAAAAGAACTTCTACAAAACGTTTTAAACAAGCTTACTAGATGGGCAGTTCGATGTGGTTTGGGTGTAAACCCCACAAAACTGAGCTGGTTTTTAACTTCGGGAAGAAATTTTCTGCACAGTTAAGTAACAAGAAAGAGTGGAGCAACGAATCTATAATATACGGAATGGGCAACCATACGATAAAGTGGTATACAGATGGTTCGAAGGAACAGGGGCAGGCGTGTTTGAGCCAAGGACGAAGCACTCAGAACCCACGAGCAAGAGTACAAGCATCTTTCAAGCTGAAATATACGTATGTGCTATAAATAGATGTATCCAACTCAATCTCGAAAGAAGATACAACAACTTCGACATAGCAATACTGTCAGACAATCAAGCAGCTATCAAAGCACTTGACTCCTATGTCATTAAGTCGAAACTTGTGTGGTAATGCCTACACAAACTTAATGAACTAGGAAGAAACAGCCAAGTAACGCTCTACTGGATACCTGGTCATGTCAGGATAAAATGTAATGAAGCAGCAGACTCCTTACCAAGACAAGGAGCTACAGAACCCTTTATTGGACCTGAACCATGCTGCGGAATAGGGGAAAATACAATACGCAAAGAATTCAGTAAAATGGAAAAAGAAGACAGGACAAGAACTTGGAATAACACTACAGGTCTGAGGCAAGCTAATAAACTACTGGAATGTTACAATCGGAAAATAAAATGTGAATTTCAAACACAATTCCGAAGGAATTATAATGCGAGGAGAACTCTAACGAGGGAGGAGAGCTCTCCAGGATACTAGCAGGGGCCACTATAGACCATTGGGTCGCAGCGCAAGATAACTCTACATAGATAATAATACTAAATTCCCAGAAGAAATAATATCGATTAAGGAAGTCTTATCTTGGCTAAAGAAAAATGTAATATGAAAATGCTTAAGATATCCACATCTATTCAGATAGACAAGCAGCAACCGAAACCTTGGAATCGATCTCCATAAATTCATTAGTAGCTCTAGATTGCCTATCGTCTCTCACACAGATGACAGAGCAGTTCAATATTCACCTGTGTTGGGTGTTAGGGCATAGGGACATCCCGGGGAATTGTAAGGCTGATGAATTCGTCAGAATAGGAACAACTATACTGATCCTTACCTTGATGAATTGGTAGAGTGCATACATGAACTCATCTATAAGATGCATCGTTTGCCCGATCCACAAGAAAGGAGACCCCCTCAACTGCGCCAACTATAGAGGCATCAGTCACCTCAACATCGCATATAAGATCTTTTGTGCGATATTGTGTGAACGCCTGAAACCTTTTATCAACAGTCTGATTGGACCATATCAGTGCGGTTTCTACCATCGATCAAATCTTCACACTTCGGCAGATCTTGGAGTAAACCCAAGAAGTCCAAATTGATACTCACCATCTTTTTATCGATTTCAAGGCCACCTATGACAGCATCTAGCTTTATAGAGCCATGTCTTGTTTTGACATCCCTGCCAAACTTGTTCGTATGTGCAGGATGACGATGGAGAACGCTTGCTGCTCCATCAAGGTCGGTAATGACCTCAAGGATTGTGCGGAACTCACAAGCCAACACGGGAGCCACAATCTGTCACAAGTCTGTACAACAGCTTGCATACGCCGACATTATTGGAAGAACTCAGCGGACTGTCGCCGGTGCGTTTGCAAGCACTGAGGCGGAAGCGACCATAATGGGTTTAGCGATAAACGAGGGCAAAACCAAGTACATGCTGTAAACAAGAAGGGACAGAACGTCACAGTGGGTAGCTATAGCTTCGAGGTAGTATGGGACTTGGGAGGGGGGGGCAATTATAGGGCAATTCATCAGTAAAGCCCTATCTCGAACAACTAAGGAAACTCTGTATAAGACTCTGATCATCCCAGTCCTGCTTTACGGCTCTGAAACATGGACTTTTTTAAAAGAGGATGAAGATATCCTTGGTCGCTTCAAGAGAAAAATTCTTCGTAAGATATTCGGTCACATTTGCGTTGATGGGTTTTGGAGGAGAAGATTCAATCACGAACTATACGACCTGTACAGCGACATCGACCTAGTCAAAAAACTGCGTATTGGACGTCTAAGATGGCTAGAACATGTAAAGCGATTGGACACCAACGCTCCGGCCCGCAGAGTTTTCGAACCTAGCCCGGAGGGATGACGCAGTAGAGGACCTTCTCGCCATAGGTGGCGCCCACAAGTTCAAGGGGACCTCGACCAACTTGGAGTACGCAAGTGGAGGCAATTAGCTAAAGACTGAGCTAAATGAAGTGGTTTGTTGGTTGAGGTCCAGGTTCACCCCGAACTGTAGCGCCACCTAAGTAAGTAAGTAGTACTCATCCTTACAGATAATTGTTAGGTTAGGTTAGGTTAAAAGGTGTTAGCTGCAACGAATGAGCGCAGCCTGCACTCGGATCTCAAACGGATCCATTGTGCTCCCCTGACGTGGAGTTTCCTGGTCGAAGAACTGCAAAGAGGGGAAAGAAACAAAATAGCTAGAGTTCTGTGCTAGTGGAACGATAAGGGTACTCTAGGCATACCGATGGCTAGTTGCAAGCTAAAATTTAAGTTTGATGCTATCGAAAGAGCAATTCCTAGGTGGACAGTAGGAAAAGCATGTCTAGCGAGAAACACATTTGGCCTAAGATGGATCTAAAACGCACTAAGAATTTGACTTCTCTCAACAAATTTCATATTGTCCCAACAATAGGTGTCGTCACTGAGCACTGTCTAATAGGCAAGCATGCAACAAGGCTTGGCGTATATTTGAAATTATTTTACAGAAGCTGTATGGACGAAGAAGAGGAAGAAACCATTCATCACCTTCTTTGTACATGTCCAGCCATCTCCTTCTGCCTTGAAAAGTTCAGCGGCAAGGCCGTCGGCTCCAGCAGCTTTGTTGGATTTGAGTTTAGATATCACTATCCTCACTTCATTCTGATCGGGTTGACGGGAATCTTGACTGTCATCGTAACTGTTGAATGGCTCATTCTGCCTGACAGCGGAATATTGGTCATCATCGCCGTTTAACAGTCTGCAGAAGTGTTCCTTCCATATCCTCAGCACCGACTGCGATTCTACTGCTATATTGCCATTTTCGTCCCTGCAGGCTTCTGTTCTGGCTTTGAAACCCTGGCATGTTCTCTTTGGCTTTTGGTAAAATTTTCGAACATCATTCCTGCAATAAAGTCTCTCAATCTCCTCGATCGAGCGCTTCTCATGCTCCTTTTTCTTCTTTCTCAGAAGTCGATGTCCCTTTTTTTTTTCCTGCGCACGTAGAGCTCGTAAGCAGGTCTAGTCTTTCTATGCAGCGCCGCTTTGTACGCCTCTTGTTTAGCTGCATGTGCTTGGCGGCATCATTCAAACCAGAGTTTCGTTGTGGTGGCTGAGAAAATCCCAGTACATCAGAGGCGGCATCTCTGATGGCTTGTTGGCACCGCTGCTTCTGGTCTTCCGTATTTGCTCCTAGCGACATAGGACTTAGATTAAGATTAAAAGAAACTCGATCGGAAAAGGTTCTGGCGGTCTCTTGCGATTGTAGCCGCCCGACGTCAAATTTCCTCACAGTATTTCGTTGATTTTGCTCCGTTTTGGATATCCACATCCGTACTTTGGCTACAACTAGGTAGTGATCCGAGTCCATGTTGGCTCCTCGGAAAGTCCGGACACCCTGAATACTGGAAGAGTGCCTTGCGTCGATCACAATGTGATCGATTTGGTTGACAGTTTTTCGATCAAAGGAGAGCCATGTTCCTTTGTGAATGTCGAGATGTGGGAACAGCGTACTAGCTACAACAAAGTTTCGCCCCGCCGCAAAGGCGATTAGCCTGAGTTCGTTGTCGGATGTGATGTGGTGCAGGCTGTGCTTTCCGACAACGCTGCTAAAGACGTCCTCTCTTCCTAGCTTTGCGTTAAGATCACCTAGGATAAATTTAACGTCATGGCTAGGGCATTACTCATACGTCTTGTCCAAGAGCTGGTAGAAGTCATCCTTTGTTGTGTCGTCCTTCTCCTCGTGTGGGGGCGTGAACGCATATTAGGCTAATGTTGGCAAATTTAGCCTTGATATGGATAGTCATAAGGTGCTCGTTCACATGCCGGAAACTCAAGACTTCTTGCCTAAGTCTGCCTCCAATGACAAATCCGCACCCGAATAGACGCTGTCCATTCTGTCTGTAGCAATCGCCGTAGTAGATGTCGCAGTTTTCATACTCCTTTTGCCCGGCCCATCCCATCGCACTTCTTGGATGGCGGTGATGTCTACTTTGAGACACTATAGGGCCTCCGCAAGTTGTTCGGCTGCACGTGGTTTGTAGAGGGACCTAACATTCCACGTGCAGACACGAAGATCGTTGTCCTTTTTACGTTTGCTTGGGTCGTCAACAGTCAAATCATCCGTACCCGAGGCTGTTGTTTCAGTATTTCAGTATTTTCAGTATTTTATTAATATTAGTAAACAACATTTATAATAGACTATTACAATCTTTATATAATAAATGTGAATTTTACAATAACATGATTTAAATAAATTGTAACGATCTCTTATTTGTAAATAATGAAAACTGGAAATGTAGTTAAATGTAAGTTACCGAGTATGATGTATTAATGCAATTATTTACCATGGACAAATATTATTCCTAATTATTACCTGCTAGGTGCCGAAAGAGAGTGTCATCAAAAGGATTCGTATAATAGAGCCGTCTTAAGGTGAGAAGGAGTGAATTCCAGAGGCGTATGGCGTGAATGAAAAATTGTCGTTCACAAACATGATATGTAAAAAGCAGCAAAATTAAACTTAGAGAATGGTTTGATTGTGAGAACCTCAGTTTTTCATATAAGTACTGAGGTTGTTTGCTGGTTATAATTTTGTGTAAATACTTGAGTGTGCAGTAGTCAAGGTACTTGTCGAGTGAACATCCAAGAATCATTTTTGCGTACGACGACACAAGGTCATAGCGTTTTAAACCATGGACATAACGTGCAATGTTATTAAATGCGACATTGAGTTTGCGCCTAGTGAGTGCATTATGGCAAGAACAAATTTCGCAGCCATATGTTATTAAAGGAATTAGTAAGGACCTGACTAGCATTAGCCTTGTGTTAACTGGCGTGAAGTTTTGGGACACCGAGAGGTTCCTGAGGCAGCCATCAATTTCCCCGATGACTGTTCGCACATGGTCGTCCCACTGCAAACTTGTGTTGAACCAAACTCCAAGGTATCTAGCTCTATCCAGAAACTCAATAGAGGCATCACCAAGGTATATTGTGGGAAAGTTGCTTGCGTTGAGACCATTTCTATTTATGACTAGGCATTTCGTTTTAACCGGGTTATGCTGTAAGCAGTTTTCTTGAGCCCAGACAAAAATCCTTTGTACGTCTTCATTACATTGAACCGCGGCATCTTCCATTTGTCCAAGTGCAAAACTTAAGTAGAGTTGAACATCGTCCGGAAACATGTGAAACTTGGAATATTAAATTACCTTAGGGAGATCATTTATAAAAACTGCAAAGAGCAAGGGACCTAAAATGGATCCTGCCGAAGTTGCAATAAATTCAGACATTACACTGTTAGCTAAGACTGCTTGTCTTCTTCCAAATAGGTACGAATAAATTAAGTTAGCAGCTGATGTAGAAAAATTGTACAAAGTTGAAAGCTTAGAGACAAGTAGCTTATGGTTAACCGTATCAAAGGCCTTGGAAAAATCGAAAAGTGTCAGAAAAGTAACTAAGTTTTTATCCATTGCAACTCGTACGTCATCCGTTACTTTAAGCAATGCCGAAGTGCAGCTGTGGCATGATCTGAAGCCAGATTGATGAGCGTTTAGCAGCTGATTGCGCCGGAAGAAGACTGACATTTGGTTGTGGATAGACTTTTCCAAGACCTTTGAAAGGTAGGGCAAAATAGCAATAGGTCTATATTCGGCAGGTGAGTCAATTGTTGCTTTCTTTTTTAGAACTGTGATGATCTTTGCAAGTTTCCAAGCACATGGAAAGGTAGATCTCGTTATGATATTATTAAATATGAAGGTAATGACTGGCAGAAGGTACGGCAGGATAATTTTTAAAAAAAGAGGATGTATTCCATCAGTACCAACAGCTTTAGATTTTATTTTTAGTACTGCTTTTACAACATCAGTTTGCTCAATCCTGCAAAATTCAAAGGAGCCACTTTGCGGCACTTGAATGGTCTGGTGCAGTGCTACTGATGTTGTTTGTATCTCGGCGAATTCTTTATTTAGCTGGTTGGGATCGACTTCATCCATTTTGTGCTTACTTTGTTTCCCCACACCTAGTTCTCGCAAATTCTTCCAGAGTGTTTTAGATGGAAGTCTATGATTGTAGTGCCTACCATAGTACGCTCGTTTTGCTTCTTTAATTTTAGCGTTAACAGAATTTCGTTATATCCGAAATGCTTCGTAGAACTCAGGGAGCTTAAACCGTTTCCACTTTTTGTAGGCCACATCACGTTTATTTCTTAGCTCACGGATTTCTGGTGTAAACCACGTAATATAGTTACATTTAACTACCTTGGTTTTAAGTAAAACATGCCTATTAAAGAGTTCAACTATTGTATCTTGAAGATATTCGACTTGGGCTTTGACCGACGTTTCGCAATATACAGCCTGCCAGTTAACACTTTGAAGATCCTGCTCAAGTTGTTCCACGTTGAGGTTCCTAAAGTCTCTAAAGGTATACGTCAACGGGTTTCTACAATTTGTGATGTTAAATGTAGCAAAGATAAGGTCATGTCTGGAATAAACAGGTGCGGATGCTTGACTGAAGAAAACGTCCTAGATATCACTCGTAAGAAATAAGTCTAAAAGAGTGCTGGAAGAACTAGTAAAGTGCGTTGGAATGTTCGAATTAATAATTTCTAAATTGAGCGCTTGTATTGATTCGACAAATGATCGTGATCTCTCGCTGTTCAAGATATTGCAATTGAAATCTCCACAAACAACAGTTTTTAAATATGACGATGAATAATTTTCTAGTATAGTATACAGTGGAGATAAGTCAATATTATCATACGGTCTGTAAGCAACACCAAAAATACATTTTTTCTTCTCAATTTCAATAAAGCAATACTGGAGCGGACTATCAGGAGGCGACTCTACTAATAAATCGACAGTGAGGTTTTCACGAACGTAAACTGCCACGCCACCACCAATTCTATTTTTCCTGTCAGCTCGAAAAATATTGTAGCCACTCAAGGGATAAAGTTCATTCCTTATGTCAGGGTCAAACCATGTTTCGGAGACGCACGCAACATCAACACTAGAACCAAGAAACAGACATCTAAACTCGTCAATTTTTCTAAACAGACTTTGTGCATTGATATGGCACACTCTTAGGCCTTCTCGCTGCTTACAAAAGATATCGATAAGAACACATAAGTTATCATTCGAGCCATGACTTCCGGATAAATTTTCGTCTATATCACCCATGGAAGGTGGATGACATAAACGAGAAATCTCCCTCCCACTTCCAGGCTCAAACATCAAATAGAATAGCAGACTCTCACACGGCTAGCAGGAATTAAATAAGGCAAATAAAGGAAGAATTTACAAAAGAAAGTAAAAAGAATAAAAGAATTAAATTTTAAAATGAAAATAAACAGGCTAGGTAACACATACTCATTTGACTGAGGTTGATTCGTAACCGAAGGTTTTTTACGTGGTAGGAAAGTTAACCGGACGACGCAACCCCCAACCTGGAGGACCGTTGACATTTCTTACCTTACTGAATATGTGACAGCTGGATGTCATCTTTGACAGCTGCTGAAACATAACAATTGGAAAAATGATCATTGCTATCTGGTCACCCTCTATAAGCTGTCAAGAAGTTTGTCGTGCACCAAAGTGTGGAAGGCTTTGCTTAAATCCATGGACATAATTTGGATGTGTTGGTTGTTATTAAGGCCCATAGTTACTAGGTTGG
This sequence comes from Brachypalpus laphriformis, assembly GCA_945910035.1. Classification (NCBI taxonomy): domain Eukaryota; kingdom Metazoa; phylum Arthropoda; class Insecta; order Diptera; family Syrphidae; genus Brachypalpus; species Brachypalpus laphriformis. Next base: position 160,973,217 of record OX246754.1, on the reverse strand, counting down.
CGATTTCACTTAACATGCGCGGTGAAATTGTTGTTTCTCGATACTTATTGTAAGATTTCAATATCTGGTAGTGTCATGTTAAATTCTTTTGTTTGAATAAATAAATAATAATGACTTTAATTTGTTTGTTTAGGAGGCCATTTAACACAAAAGACAAAAACAATTCTGAGAATAAAAAACGCTAGGTCGCAGTTTCTCACCACTTTAGTCAAAACATGACGAATACATGTTCTTATTAGCCCAATACTAATTAACCTTCAATTGCTGTCTCCGCCATCTATACTTTCACACAGAAACCTGCGTGTGAAGGAAACAGTCTGCTTTGCATTGGCGCTGATTCCAATAAGAAGAATAAGAATAAAATTTGACAGCTGTTTTCCTGTTATTTTCACTCTGACACTTCGTAATGAGAAAAATTTCACGGCTCTGAACATTTTTTTTTGTAAAGTTTTCTATAAATAAACCCCGAACTAGACTAGTAAATTAAGTAAATTCCTCCAAAACAATCGGCCTAGAATGAAGCCCTTCATCGAGCACTACCGCTACCTCTAAGTATTTCTATTGTAAGTACATGCAGCGAGTGTTCGCCAGAAGAGTGTTTTTTTTTTTGTTTCGCTTAACCCGTCTGCCCATTTTCTTTTGTCCTGCAGAATTCTAAAAATATAAAAGTGTTCGCAGAGGCCCCGGTGCTTCGTGGATTGGCGGCGCATATTCTCAGTGTCACCGTGGGTAGCGAGGAAGACAGTAGACGCTAAAACGATGCCATCACTTCAGGATTTGGACATCTTCGAGCTGAGGCCAGTGATCACGAATCTGAACTGTAAGCTGTCGGCTGTGTCTGATTATGATCCGCAGAAGCAGCTGCTCTGTCTGGTCTCCGAGGAGAATGAAGTCGTTCTGCGGTACATTGCGGATGGCGAGCAGGAAGTATTAAAGCTCATCTCGTGGTTTCGCCGTATGTCGAGGGTGATACATGATGTCAGCTTCGATCCCAGTGGAACTTGGCTGCTAGTGTTGTGTGAGTTATTTTTTCGTTTACTATTCTACAGTTATTCAAACAGAAAAGGAATTCATCATTTGCATTAGCTGTCTTGTCCCCTTTTCCATACTTACTTACTTAGGTGGCGCTACAGTTCGGGTTGAACCTGAGTCTCAACCAACAATCCTCTCCATTTAGCTTGGTCTATAGCTAATTGACTCCAGTTGCGCACTCCAAGTTGGTCGAGGTCCCTATGAATTTGTGCGCGCCACCACCGCAACGAGGAGGTCCTCTACTACGTCGTCCCTCCTGGTTAGATTCGAAGACTCTGTGGAGCTAAGCGCTTCGTACCCATCCGCTCTATATGTTGTAGCCATCTCAAACTCCCAATATGCATTTATTTTGACTAGGTCAATGTTGCTGTACCTGTAATCTTCTCCTCCAAAACCCTTGAACGCAAACGGGACCGAATATCTTACGAAGAGTTTTTCTCTCGAAGCGACCAAGGATATCTTCTTCTGCTGTTCAATAAAGTCCATGTTTCAGTGCCGTAAAGCAGGACTGGTATGATCAGGTTCTTATGTAGAGTCTTATTAGTTATTCGAAATAGGGCTTTACTGTTGTATTGCCTTATAAACCCAAAAAAAAACAGCGATTGGCAAGAGTTATTCTTCGATTGATTTCTGCGCTGATGTCGTTTTTAGAGTTTATAGCAGAGCCAAGGTAGACAAAGTCTCTTACTATCACCAAGTTATAGCAGCCCACTGTGATGTTCTGTTCAATTGGTTCGCGTTAATTGTCCCTTCTTATTGACAGCCTGTACTTGGTTTTGCGAGCGTTCTCCATCGTCGTCCTGCACGTCATCCAGACGAACAAGTTTGGCAGGGATATTAAAACTAAACATGGCTCTATATAGCTCTCTATAGATGCTGTCATAGGCCGCCTTGAAATTGATAAAGATAATGAGTATCGATTTGGATTTTTTAGGCTTTTTTCAGGATCTGCCAAAGTGTGAAGATTTGATCGATGGTGGACTTTCCTGGGCTGAAACCGCACTGATAGCGTCCAATCAGGCTGTTGCTAAAAGGTTTCAGGCGTTCACACAATATCGCAGAAAAGATCTTGTATGCGATGTTGAGGAGGCTGATGCCTCTATAATTGGCACAGTTGTGGTGGTCTCCTTTTTTGTGGATCGGGCAAATGATACTGAGATTCCATTCATCAGGCATACACTCGTATGACCAAATCTTATAGATGAGTTGGTGTATGTCCTCTAACAGTCGTTATAATGCACGAGTCGTTTCTGGCATAATTACGGATCATCGTGCCATTGGCATCCACGCAGAGCGACTCGGTGTGCTGCATGACGATTATTGTAGAAGTTGCAGCGATGAAACTCATCACCTGCTGTGTGAATGTCCTGCCCTATCCATCAGAAGAATGAGGACTCTTCTCGTAGCTGGAGTACTTAGGCAATGTAGAGCTGACTGACTTCCTGAGTTTCATATCACTATATTCTTCTTCCTTTTATCAGCGAGGCTATGATCCGAAAACAAGGGATCACAGCCCTCCCACTTCACTGCATTTCTACTGATCCGCCTGTGGGGTTCGCCTATTTGATCTCAGAAAATATCGGCAGGCCTGCCGATTTTGGATCACTCGGTTACTGAGGCCAATGAAATGCCGATGTCGTCGCATTTGTCTGATCCAGGCGTTTATAGGCCTGCCTTTCCTACATCGCGATGTCTTTGGAACGTGCATAGATATTGCCTTTTTAACAGGGTTCAAATGATCTCTTCTTTGAACGTGGCAATACCAGCTGAGCCGGTCGCGCTCTAATTTGTGTACGATGGTTTCCTTGATGTGAAAGCTTCCACGGATCTTCGAACTTCTTATTCGATCAAGCTTGGTCACTCCTGCTGTCATGCGAAGCATTTTCATCTCAGCTGCCGTTAATTTACTCTCATACTTTTTGTACATCGTCCAACATTGTGAACCGTATGTGAGCGCTGGATGTACAACTGCGGTGTAGAGCCTTCCTTTCAACTTAGGGGGCATTTTTCTGTCACAGAAGATAGCGGAATTTTCTCGCCACTTCATCCACCCTACGCTTACACGATGATTGATGTCGTCATCACAAGTTGCTTTGCTATTGATCATAGATCCCAGATATTTGAACTTTTCGCACTTGGGAAGCACTGTTCCATTCAAATAAATGTCTGGAATAGGCGTGAGTGGATCAGAGAACGGGCAGCACAAGTACTCTGTCTTTTTTGAACTAATACGATACCCATTTCCCTCCAAAACGTCCACCCACACATCAAGTGCTCGTTGCAGGGATGTAGGATCCTCACTTATGATGGCTCCATCGTCAGCAAAGAATAACTGATGTACCTTGGGGTCCATCACTTTACATTCAAGCAGATAATCAAGGACTGTAATAAAGAGCAAAGGACTTAAAACGCTTCCCTGGTGCACCCCGACTTTGATTGGAAACTCTTCGGTTACTCTAGCGGGACATCTTACTCTTGTCTTTGCTCTTTCGTACATGTCCATGATCATCTGTACATAGGTTTCTGGAACCCCTCGATGTCTTAGCGCCACCCATATCAGATCTCGTGGTTGTCTGTCGAATGCCTTTTCAAAGTCAACCAATACAATATGCAAATCCCTTAAGGAATCACGATGTTTTTCCATTATGATCCTTATACTTTGGATTGCATCTGTGGTTGATTTACCCGAGACAAACCCGCACTGATCATCAGATAGCCGTATTATTTTTCGTAGTCGGCCACCTAATACCCGCTCAACGATCTTCATGGTGTGTGACATCAGCTTGATCGAACGGTAGTTATCACAGTTTCGCGTATCACCCTTCCCTTTGTATATAGGGAGGAGGTAACTTTCCCTCCATTGATTCGGCATTGGGTCACCTCTCACAAATTTGGAGATGAGAATTCTGAGCCATCTGAACCCGATGTCTCCCATCTTTTTCCAGAACTCAGAGGGTATTTCGTCTGGCCCAACCGCTTTTCGTTTTTTGGAGTATTTGACCGCCTCACTAACTTCTTCGACTGTAATGTCGGCTATTTCTTAACAGTTAGGGGTGGCTCTTGGAAAGTATAGCCGGGGAAACTGTTCATTTAAAAGCTCTTCACAATACTGTCGCCACCTCTGCAGAATTTTGTCGTCATCCACAAGAAGCTGGCCATGAGCATTGCTAATGAACTTTGGCGAACGAATCTCCTGAGCATTGTTCCTTCTTTGGGCGGCTATTTAGAAGATAGTGGCGCTCTTGTTCATATTGTGTCTTCGCAGCTCCTGGATAGCCTGGTTTGCATCAGCAACCGGGGAAAATATTTTCTCCAGCTCCCGATACAGGCCCTCCGTACTCTCTGCTTGAAGCTAGGCGCACTTCTTCTTCGCTTTTTTCTTGCAGCATCTGTATTCCATTTCGAGGCGAGCTTTTTCGTCATTATTATTAGAGGGGCACTTTGACCAAGCTTTGAAAGCCGCTTTCTTCTCATTTATCAGCATCTTAGCTTCATCACTCCACCACCATGTTTCTTTGGCGTGTTGATGGTGGCCTTTTGAAGCTCCTAGCAGTGATTTGGCCTTATTTAAGCAAGTTCGCTGTAGGGAATCCCACATATTTTGTACTCTGCACTCTTCATCCTCAGCTCCGTTGATGGTGTGAGAGAGGTAATTTTTCATTACGAAAACAAAAGCTTCGCCTTTTTCTTTGTACAGATTGTACCACTTGATTTTCTCAGAGACCCTTGTTTGTTTGCTTTTCTTCGGTGTTTTCATAAAAATTTCTGTTAGCAGGAGACGGTGTTGCCGAGCGATTGCCTCTCCCAGGATCACTTTGCAATCTTTTCCCCGGGGCTTCATGAAACTGCCTACCAAATGGTAGTCAATCTGAGTTTCATCTCCACCACTGCTGTAAGTGATCAGGTGTCGGCTTTGTTTGATGAACATGGAATTTAACACGATAAGACCGTGTGATTTGCACATGCTTAGGATGTCTTCACCAGGAAGGTTCCTGGTGCCATATCCTAGTCCTCCATGGCAGTCTTCATAGTCTTCGTTTGATTTCCCGACATGTCCATTCAAATCTCCTCCAACAAACAGAAACTCTTCCTTTGGGATGTTCTTAAGGAGATTGTGGAAATCCAGCCAAAATGCATCTTTATCTCTCTGATTGTACCCATCGTGGGGAGCATATGCACTGACAATATTCCACACCTCTCCTTGTATTACTAGTTTGAGAGACATCAAACGGTCGCTGGACTTCGAAATGCTCAAAACGTTACCAAGTAGCTCTGCCGCAAGGATGATACCGATTCCGTTCTTAGACTTTTCCGTTCCGTAGTAGAACATCTTGTAATCTTTTGTCCTAACGTCCAAGAAACGCGCCCGATTCCCGGTGTTTTTCCATTTCGTCTCTTGGACACACAAGATGTCCACCCGCCTTCTATTCATCATCTCTTCCAGCTCGTAACTTCGACCGGTCATGCTTCCAACGTTCCAACTCGCGACCCTCAAATTGCGTCCAAACTGTTTCATTATTTTGCTAGCCCCCGGAATCTGTATAGCTCTGACCCGAACATTTCTGCTCGGTCCAGGATCAGTACCATGCACAGCAGTGGTAGTGCCTGGCGGGGTAGTGCTTTTCCTTTTTGCAAGTATTACCATAATGATACAGTTTTGCAATACAATTTTTTGCACCATATTGCGATGGTGTTTGTTGTTTGACACGTGCATGCTCCTGTTTTAGTATTGTTTGATCTTTTCTTATGACACCGGTGATCTCCAGTCGTGTCAACCCACGGACTCGCATGCACACTTGTGGGAGGGTTTTTAAGGTAGTATATGTGTCGCTAGGCTAACTTGGGTGTTATATTGCCTAGATCTGATTTGTCCCCTTAGTCGCCTTTTACGACAAGCGCTGGTTGTTGGGGGGGGGGCGCTGCAGTGATATTCTTAACCCGTCCCTGCACGGGGATTTCATATCACTATATATATATATATATTTGGCGCAACAGCTCTTTTAAGTGCCAGGGTCTAGCTTCTCCCAACCACTTATGTTGTGTGCGTTATATTTTTCACGCGAATGGAAGAGACCTACAGTTTAGTGCCGTATCCGAACCGCGATTTGAGTAGCTTTTTCGTGACAACGCTACTCTCGGATGTTTGTCAGACGCTCGCACAAACAACTTAAGCCACGGCGCCCACATCATTCATATCACTATCTGGGTGGTTCTAACAGCGGACTATCTTTACAACGTTTCCAGGGTTAAAGAATTTGGGCACAATGGACCCGAACTGTTGGTCTAAGTGAGCAGTAACTCTTTTGTCAATATGCACCCATCTACCTAAACAAACCTATGCTCTCTACCAGTTGATCACCAGCTGCCTAGAAAAGTTCGGCCGATAGGCCGTCAGGCCTAGCAGCCTTGTTGGATTTCAGCTTAGATATTGCTATCCTCACATCGTTATGGTCAGGTGGACGGCAATTTTGACTATCATCGTCTATGTTGAATGGTTCATTCTGCCTGACATCAGGATGTTGGTCTTCGTTACCATTATACAGTCTGCAGAAGTAGTTTTTTCATATTCTCAGCACCGACTCTGATTCTACTATGAGGTTTCCATTTTCATCTCTACAGGTTTCTGTACGGGTATTGCTTCTCTGCCACGTTCTTTTTACCTTTTGGTAAACTTCCGTACATTGTTCCTGGAGTAGATATTAAGCTCAATATTCTCGATCGAGCGCTTCTCATGCTCTTTATTCTTCTTTTGGAGAAGCCGGTGTTCTTCCCGTCTCTTTTGCTCGTAGAGCTCACGAGCTGCTCTCGTCTTTCTTTGCAGCGCCGCTTTATATGTCGCATGCACTCGCCGACATTCTTCGTTAAACCAGGGGTTTCGCTGTGGTGGACGAGCGAGACACAGCACATCAGTCGCGGCGTTTCTGATGGCATGTTGGCATCGTTGCCACTGGTCTTCGGCACTTGATGCTGGTGGCATAGGGGTGATTGAGAGATTTGGGGATACGCGTTCAGCGAAGAGTCTGGTGGTCTATTGCGATTGTAGCTTTTCGACGTAAAATTTTCTCACAGTGATTCTTCTTTGTTGCTCAGATTGGGATATCCGCATTCGTACCTTGGCTACAACAAGGTAATGATCCGAGTCTATGTTGGCCGCTCGGAAGGTCCGGACATCCAGAATACTGGAGGCATGTCTTGCCTCGATTGCAATATGATCGATTTGATTGATCGTTCCATGATCATTGGACCGCCATGTCTGCTTGTGAATATTGAGATGAGGGAAGCATGTACTTACTATAGTTCCGTTTCGTTCCACTGTGAAATCAATTAAGCTTAGTCCGTTGTCAGACGTGGTGTCGTGTAGGCCCACTGCCCTACCAAAGACGTCTTCATTTCCTATTTTGGCGTTAAAATCGCAGAGCTCGTAGAACAGTCTTTGGTGGCAGGGCCCTTTTGTTCCGTGGGGGCATGAGCGCATATCAGGCTTATGTTAGCGAATTTAGCCTTGATCCGGATAGTCATAATACGCTCGCTCACGTGTCGGAAGCTTAAGACTTCTTCCCTAAGTCTGCCGCGTATAGCAAATCCGCACCCAAATAAGCGCTGCTTGTTGACGGCACAATCCCCAACCTGGAGCGCTAGATCCTTGTGTTATACCCCTAGGACGCGGGGCTGGGTACACTGTTGCCAGTAGTCAACTACGGGAGTGTGCGTGCTGCCGTTGGCCCATTAAGGGGCTCCTTCACCACCATCTCTATTCCAATGTCCTGACTAGCATTGGAAATTCCTTACCGGGTAAAGTGGTCACTATTTTTTTTTATTTTTTTTTTTTTTTTTTTCTTGTACAACCCATGCCCGCATGGCAACGACACTGCGACCTGAAAGATCTATTGTATCGGAGGGTTGGAGTTAATCTAACAGACGTACTACCTCCCTTATGAAAGTGAGTATGTCTTTAGTAGCGGAGCATTTCAGTTCCACTGAAGTAAGTATCTCCTTGTGGAGAATACGTTTCCTTAACCAGTGTAGTGCCGGGCATTCACAAAGAATGTGTTCGGAACTTTCATCCTCCTCTAAACAGAACCGACAGTCCTTCTCTTGGCACAGGTTCATCTTGTTAAGGTGGTATCTCAAGCCGCAATGGCCAGTAAGAAAGCTCACAAACTTCTTAATGCTTTCCCTATGTAAGTTAAGGATTTGCTTATAGGAGTAAGGCTTGATTAATCGTTTGGATTGTCTTAGACCTGGCCCACTAGTCCAGTGGTCTAGACGAAGTTTGTTTCCCCATTCGTTAATCAGCGTTGTAGCTGTCGCCCAATTGACGCCACAATAAGGTTCAGGACCTATGAACACAGATTCTGAGCCAGCCCTAGCAAGCTCATCTGCAGATTCGTTGCCCACAATCCCTTGGTGTCCAGGTACCCAACCGAGTCTTACCCTGTTGTATTTGGCAAGCTCTTGTAATGCATCGTAGCAGCATTTCACGGTTCTGGAGTCCATTTGGTTGGACGATAGTTCCATAAGTGCTGCTTGGCTATCTGAGAAGATATGTATTCTAGCGCCTTTGATCCCCTTGCGGAGATTGTGTCTGGCGCAGATCTCAATGGCATGGATTTCAGCCTGAAACACAGTGGAAGTCGTACCCATAGGTACCGAAATGTTTGTGTTGGGTCTACTCCAGAATCCATTTTCGAACCGTCGGTGAACCAGACCAGACTCCTAGTGTCCAGTGTTGGAGCACCATTGGACTAGTTTTCGCTGTCCAATATTTCAACCTCGAATAACCTACCAAAGCAATGTTGCCTGACCATAATATCTGGTAAAGTGCAGAACATGTCTCTTTTAGGGATTGAGTTGAGTATCTTTAAATGTCCCACAAGGTCACCTGGTTTATACTCGTGATCTAGCTGCAGCCTGATGGCAATTCTAGCAGCTATCTTCCTAATGAAGATTGGTAAGGGTGTAAGCCCAACAATAGCTTCCAGAGCTGTCGTGGGGCAGGTGCGCATCGCACCTGTAATGCCAAGACAGGCAATTCTTTGCAACTTCTGCAACTTGTTTGCCGTTGTCTGCTGGAGAGTTTTTGGCCACCAGACGATGGCCGCGTATGTGATAATGGGTCTAACCATCATTATGTACAACCAATGTATCATCTTAGGAGAGAGACCCCAAGTTCTGCCGTATAGGCGTTTACTGGCACACAGTGCTCTAGTAGCACGCTCAGTGGCGGACTTGATATGTGAATTCCAGTTAAGTCGTTTGTCAAGAATTACACCAAGATATTTAACCTCGCTGGAATAAACTAGTGTGGTGCCTTTGATTGTGATAGGTTCAAGGTTGACCTGTGTCTTCCTTGTAAAAGGCACCAGAACGGTTTTACTAGGATTGATGGATAGTCCTTCTTTGTTACACCATTCTACAACTTGAGATATTGCACTTTGCATGACGTTGGAAATTGTCGTGCTGTGTTTACCTCTGATAAAAACCGCCAAGTCATCAGCATAACCGACGGTGGTGTAGCCTGATCTGTGAAGATCTACTAACAAGTTGTCGATGACTATGGACCATAACAGGGGGGAAAGAACTCCTCCTTGAGGACATCTTTTGGCTGCAGTTATGGACACCGATACTCCCCCAGAGGAGGAAGTAATGAATCGACTTACAAGCATAGCCCTGATCCATTGGTTGCTCGATTCTTCGATACCTCTGCTACTGATCGCCCTTGCGATCGAGTCGTAACCAGTGTTATCGAACGCGCCCTCGGTGTCAAGAAAAGCACACAAGGCTATCTCCCTTGAACTGAGTGTTCCCTCTATCTTTTTGACGAGATAGTGAAGGGCACCTAATGTATAGGTAGATTTGCCTTTCCTGTATGCGTATTGATTCGAGTGCAGAGGGTTAGACAGATCTAACCGGTCTCTAATATGGATATCTATGAGTCTCTCCATTGTCTTAAGGACAAATGATGTTAGACGTATAGGTCTACCGCCCATTCAACTTTCTCTGGACTGAATATTTTTCCAGATAAACTATTAACTCTACTGTCCACATAAACCCTGTGGTTAACTGTGTTCGAGTACACATGAGATGTGTTAAGAGACGAGCCTGGGAAATGTACCTGAAGTAAGGTTCTGAGTGTATCCACACGGTCCGTCGTGTAGGTTCCGTCATTCTTCTTCAGTAACCCTACACAGTTGACATGATCGTTTGCGAGCGATTTATGGATTCGTGCCGCTGTAAGCATATCAGCGATTGGTGTTCACTAAGTTTAACCTAATTTGTAACGAAATAAAGCGAGGAGGGATAGCTACTAACACCAGTTACCCACACCACTGGCTAACCAATGTGATCACTACCCTCCTCTGCCGCGAACGTAAACGCCAGCGTTGACTCCATCTAGGGGATTCATCCGTTGCCGTCTGGAACCTATTCCATATGGGAACATTCCAATTGGATTAATATCCTGTATCCCCTTGGTTCTAGGTCTATCCCGTATAGTTTTTTTTTTCGATGTGCTTTCCTCTTCTCCAGCTACCGAGAATCCTCATACACTCTTCTGCGACATTTACTTCTTGGTCGACCCGCACTGCGTACTTTGCTGTTGAACTGTCTCCTTTTCGAACCGTGTTAGCCATCCAATATCACCATCATCGTCGAATGGTGATACCTATAGGTTCTGGTTCGTTCTGTAGGAAAAGTGTTCATTCAAGATCATAGACACTGATTCACAAAAGTTTGCAGCTTTCTCGTGATAATAGCGGTCACTTTCCAAGTGCTGCACCCATGTAACAGCACGGACTCAAAATTAGAGTCCAAAAAGAGCTTCAAATTCAGGAAAGAATACGTCGAGAAGCAGAAATTATAGCATAAATTATTAACCAGCCCCGCGAAGTAATACCTAATGACAGTCTCGCGGGGAGAATGGTAGAAGTGTGCAAGCTGTGGAATAGTACGTAGGCGCATTCCTGCATCGATTATTCGGATTTGCGAATCGTGCATGCTAGGAGCTCGGGCTTCTAGTATCTTTCGAAGTGGTGGCAATGGTCCAGTTGATAGTGTGTTTGCTCGTTAGCCGACATGTGGAAGTTCAAGCCCCAGCTGGGAACAGCAATCATCAGCCGCCCGAGTATAAAATGGAAAACAAAACCGGCAATGGTGCAGTGGATAGTGTATTTGCTCGTTAGCCGATATGTGCAAGTTAAAACCCCAGCGGGGAACTGCAATCATCAACCACCAGAGTATAAAAAAGGAAAATTTATAACATGGAAGTTTTCCCAACCACTACACCAAAAAATGTTCCTGTGTGGTAGTGCAAAGAACCGGAAAGTCTAAGTGCTCTGAGATTTGAGTTTTCCTTTAAAAAATAAAAAAGATTTGCGTATGTACATATGTATGTAAATGTGCGGTAATTTTGGCGTATCTGCACATTAATACTGGGATTTCCGCACACTGAAAACACTTTTCATTTCGAACATGCTTCCAAAATATTCGTGTGCCCACAGTTATGTATTTCATTGCGAGGAGAGTTCTGCATTTGCTAATTGTTCTTCTACCTTTTGTTATCGTCACTTTTACTTCGCTGTTGTCGTTGGCGTTCTATTCTCTGAAGCTCCTTCACAACTACTATCAATATGTTTCTAATTGCATCTTAGGTATTCAGCGATGAAAGCATATGCTTTAGTCATGTCATGTATGTGTCAGTTCTATGTCTCCTCTGAGTCTTTCGCTCTGTGCAGAAAAGCGCGAGCAGTGGAAAAAAATATGTTCCGCATCTTTTCCTGCACTTAGCCCCGGTTGAACACAGTGGGGAACTGTCGTGGCCAAACTAGTGTAGATACACACGGAAACACTCATTTCCACCATGTTCACCTAAAATTCTACTTAGGTAAAAGTCCACCTCTCCATGCGGACGGTTTACCCACATCTCTATAATGAATAGTTCCTGTCTGAAAACACTGTCATTAAGTAGTGACATTATTTTGGGAAAACAGTCTCTACGTGTACTTATAATATGAATCATACTCTGCTACGAGCACAAGTACGAGTACATTGAATTTTACTTCACCCTCATTGAATCCACTAACAACATGTATGATATTAGTCATGAGGAAAAGAAATATGTACGTACATACACACATTCACTAATAAATTTATCAGAAGAACAGTATCTAAGTATTTTCGTTGCTAAAAAATTGAAAGTATAATTTGCTCTTACTATTTTTTTATTTTTTATTGACCATGTTTTACTTACTAATAGAGGAACAAAATACCTTTTCTCCTTATAGGTTTCGACAATACTCTCCACATAATACCAGCTCTAGCAGTGGTAGGTGGTAAAACGCCCCAACTGACATATCAAACATTTAGCACAACACAGGTCACTTCGTATATAATCCCATTTGTTGGACCACATGAATGTCCAAACTCTAAGGCTTGTCCCAATCACGAGGCGACACGAAATGCAAAACCCAGTAGTTCTGCACACGTATCACCAGAGGACGGTGATGCGAAAGCTATGACTGATGACGATATGAAACAATTAATGGCAGATCAATGCTTAGATGAATGCAGCCATGATATACCGCCCTATATGCAAGCACCAATTGGTGCACATAATGTGCCTGAAGATAATACGGGTAACAATCAAGTCATGTGTACGTCGTTTATGTGTTCGTCGACATGCCCATACCCGTTGTCAGTGGTTTGGTGGCAAACCGTAGATTTAGGACATCGAGCAATAATCGGATATTCGGATGGTTCAATTTGTTTTGTTGGTCTAAGCCCGAATTGTCCGTTTGTTGCTAGTACTGCAATCGAAAGTGGATCTGTGGTCAAATTGCTAATCTGTAAGGACAACAATTTTGAGAGCGTAACATTGCTCGTATGTTTGTTAATGATGCCAAGAAATATATAATCCATTGAATGTATTATTTTAGATAACCTCGTCACTGAAACAACAATATAAACTTCTGTTGGAGCAAAGTGCCATCCCGTATGTGTACCCAGGAGACATTTCACCTACATCATCTAAGACGAGAGATGATTGGCAAATAGTCATGCCTGTTAAAACGAACAGCAACTGCTCGGATCCTGCTTCGGATAACAGTCAACAAGAAGAGGAAGTATTTGCAGATAACAAGGAAGTCGCTTCAGCAACCGTTTTGCCATCTTCGACTGGATCAGTGAGCGCACCGCCATTGTCTAGAAGTAATCAGGATATAGATGAGGCAAATAACCGCAATGGAATCTTACCAGCAGCCCGTGCTCGTTTGGCGTCCCTGAAAAGTCTTGGATCGAAGAAGTTGAATGCTATTAAGATGAGGTTGTCTGATAACAGACAAAAGTTGGAGGAATGTAAGTGAATTCCTTTTCATTCTGTGGATGTAATTTCCTGTGAATTTCGCTAAAACTGTTGGAAGTACTTTAACTCACTCTTAGTGATATTAGAACAATGGCTTGTGCTTCTTGCTTTTCCTATTCTGCTTATAGAGTTTAACAGTTGCTGTCTAATACTCTGATATGCGGGCATTAAGATATCTTAGGATGTCCACGGGCTATCGTATAGTACGGTTCCTATCGTGTAGGATTCCTGGCGATGTGTCTTAGCTTTAACCAACGCTTCTTTAATTTTCGAACTTTCTCTTCTACTGTCTATGCTAAATATTTCGAAAGCGATCCACTTCTAATCGTTCTGAGGAAACAGATATTTTTCTTTCCCGGATGTGGTCCGTTTTCTCATAAAGCAGCTTGTTTTGTTTACCGTGGCTTCCAGGACATAGGTCATTTTTCCAGAGACATTGATTATTAAGTGTTTCCAGCTTTCTTATGGTATTGCTAGTCACTTCTTTTTCTTTTTCCTATTTCGGCGAGGCTATGATCTGAAAGCAAGGGATCATAACCCTCCCACTTCACCGCATTTCTGCTGATCCGCCTGTGGGGTTCGCCTATTTGACGTCAGAAAATATCGGCAGGCCTCCAGCTTTTTGGATCACTCGGTTACTGAGACCAATGAAATGCCGATGTCGTCGCATTTGTGTGATCCAGGAGTTTATAGGTCTGCCTCTCCTGCCTCGCGATGTCTTTGGAACGTTCATTGACATTGCGTTTTTAACTGGGTTCAAATACCAGCTGAGCCGGTCGCGCTCTATTTTTTGTGCGATAGTTTCCTTGACGTGAAGGCTTCCACAGATCTTCGAACTTCTTTTTCGATCAAGCTTTGCCAATCCTGTTGTCGTGCGAAGCATATTCATCTCAACAGCCGTTAATTAACTCTCATTCTTTTTTTACATCGTCCAACATGGTGAACCGTATGTTAGGGCCGGACGCACAACTGCGGTGTAGATCCTTCCTTTAAACTAAGGTGGCATTTTTCTGTCACAGAAGATAGCAGAGTTTTCTCGCCACTTCATTCACCCTACACTTGCGCGATGATTGATGTCATCATCATAGGTTGCTTTCTTATTGATCATAGATCCTAGATATTTGAACTTTTCGCACTTGGGAAGCACTGTTCCATTCAAATAAATGACAATTCGTTTGTATGTAGACGCGTGGGAAGAAGATGGTTTTCTTTCCCTCTTTTCGTTGAACTGCGTTTATTTCTGATGTATGGGAAAAATCACCGACTTCCATGATCTTGTCAGCTAGTTTTGACAGAGCGATGAGTTCTTGGCTTGAAGCTTGTGGAATGGCTCGTACTTGGGAGGGTAAACGTTGTAACCGCAACGACTTGAGGAATTCGTCGGTGATATGATTACCTCCTAGCTCCTTGAGTTCGTTAAGCAGCTGTGATGGTTTCTTGTCACCCATGTCTACTTCGGAGAGTATTTTTTTTATTTTACGTTGCTCCGAGTCTCCAAAGCGCTTAATTATCTTCTCCTTTAGATTCTGGTACTTTTTGTCGCTGGGTGGATTTAATACTGCGTCAGAGACTTGCGTAAGCACTTGGGATTCGATCGCGCCAATGACTGTGTTGAACTTAACAGTGTCTCTAACGAATTTGGCTGTTTGGAATTGTTCCTCGCAAACCATATTTGCGGCTTCTCCACCCGTGCAGGGACGGGTTAAGAATATCACTGCAGCGCCCCCCAGCAACTAGCGCCTGTCGTAAAAGGCGACTAAGAGGACAAATCAGATCTAGGCAATATAACAACCAAGTGAGCCTAGCGACACATATACTACCTTAAAAACCCTCCCACAAGTGTGCATAAGAGTCCGTGGGTTGACACGACTGGAGACCACCGGTGTCATAAAAGAAAGATCAAACAATACTAAAACAGGAGCATGCACGTGTCAAACAACAAACACCATCGCAATATGGTAATATTGCAAAACAGTATCATTATGGTAATACTTGCTAAAAGGAGAGGCACTACCCCGCCAGGCACTACCACTGCTGTGCATGGTACTGATCCTGGACCGAGCAGAAATGTTCAGGTCAGAGCTATACGAATTCCGGGGGCTAGCAAAATAATGAAACAGTTTCGTCGAAATTTAAGGGTCGCGAGTTGGACCGTTGGAAGCATGACCGGTCGAAGTTACGAGCTGGAAGAGATAATGAATAGAAGGCGGGTGGACATCTTGTGTGTCCAAGAGACGAAATGGAAAAACACCGGAAATCGGGCGCGTTTCTTGGACGTTAGGACAAAAGATTACAAGACGTTCTACTACGGAACGGAAAAGGCTAAGAACGGAATCGGTATCATCCTTGCGGCAGAGCTACTTGGAAACGTCTTGAGCATTTCGAAGTGCAGCGACTGTTTGATGTCGCTCAAACTAGTAATACAAGGAGAGGTGTGGAATATTGTCAGTGCAATCAGAGAGATAAAGATGCATTTTGGGTAGATTTCCACAATCTCCTTAAGAACATCCCAAAGGAAGAGTTTCTGTTTGTTGGAGGAGATTTAAATGGACATGTCGGGAAATCAAACGAAGACTATGAAGACTGCCATGGAGGACTAGGATATGGCACCAGGAACCTTCCTGGTGAAGACATCCTAAGCATGTGCAAATCACGCGGTCTTATCGCGTTAAATACCATGTTCATCAAACAAAGCCGACACCTAATCACTTACAGCAGTGGTGGAGATGAAACTCAGATTGACTACCATTTGGTAGCCAGTTTCATGAAGCCTCGGGTAAAAGATTGTAAAGTGATCCTGGGAGAGGCAATCGTTCGGCAACACCGTCTCCTGCTAACAGAAATTTTTATGAAAACACCGAAGAAAAGCAAACAAACAAGGGTCTCTGAGAAAATCAAGTGGTACAATCTGGGCAAAGAAAAAGGCGAGGCTTTTGTTTTCGTAATGAAAAATTACCTCTCTCACTCCATCAACGGAGCTGAGGATCAGAGTTGTAAAAGAATGCAATCTTTAAGTAATGCATTCCATGAATTCACACCAAGTAGGTACTTCACGTTTTAGAATGCATTCAATTGACTTCGCTTTTAGACTGGAACTTCAAAAATTAAATCACCATTCATTTTGAGAAGTCTTTGATTGCGGCAATCATTTGAACAAATCAAAGATTTGAAGTCTCTGGAATGAAATCATTGTGACTGCACCGCATTCCCTGAAGTCGCATTGAAGTCACTTCTATTCTCTTCAAGTCATTGGCATTCAATTGAAGTCTTTAAGACTTCACTATTTCTTTAAGACTTCACACTAATTTCATTGAAGTCTTTAAGACTTCACATTAATTTTATTGGAGTCTTTGAGACTTCACACTAATTTATTGAAGTCTTTGAGGCTTCACTACATTTTGTGAAGTAAAAACTGACTATGAAAAATTTAATATGTACATATGTATAACAAAATGTAAATTTTCTTTTATTATTTTTGAATCACAAATAACAAAAATTAAATAAAATATTTCATTGGAAGACTTTTCGCTTTCGTTTTTAAGGTTTTCAATGTATGTATTCCAAATACCTGAAAATGTTAAATCATTTCACACAATAGCAATAAGTGTATGAGTTCACTGGATCTCACCTTTTTTCCTATAAATTATTAAACCAAATCATATTGAATTTCCCACTGCCCGTTTTGACTTCAACAAATGTAGTGACGTCTCAAAGACTTCAATAAATTAGTGTGAAGTCTCAAAGACTTCAATAAAATGACTGCGAAGTCTTAAAGACTTCAATGAAATTAGTGTGAAGTCTTAAAGAAATAGTGAAGTCTTACAGACTTCAATTGAATGCCGATGGCTTCAAGTGAATGCAAGAGACTTCAATGTGACTTCAGAGAATGCGCTGCAGTCACAAAGATTTCATTCCAGAGACTTCAAATCTTTGATTGGTTCAAATGATTGCCGCAATCAAAGACTTCTCAAAATGAATGGTGATTTAATTTTTGAAGTTCAAGTCTAAAAGTGAAGTCATGAATTCAAAATCAGAATTTATGAATTCTATTGAATTACATTCTCCAAAGATTTAATTCTTTTACAACTCTGCTGAGGATGAAGAGTGCAGAGCACAAAATATGTAGGATTCCCTGTAGCGAACTTGCTTAAAGAAGGCCAAATCACTGCTAGGAGCTTCAAAAGGCCACTGTCAACACGCCAAAGAAACATGGTGGAGGAGTGATGGAGCTAAGAAGGTGATAAATGAGAAGAAAGCGGCTTTTAAAGCTTGGTCAAAGTGCCCCTGTAATAATAGTGACGAAAAAGTTCGCCTCGAAATGGAATGCAGATGTTGCAAGAAAAAAGCGAAGAAGAAGTGCGCTCAGCTTCAAGCAGAGAGTGAGCTGGAGAAAATAACTTCCCGGGTTGCTGATGCAAACCAGGCTATTCAGGAGCTGCGAAGAGTCAGTATGAACAAAAGCGCAACCATCCTCAAAATAGCCGCCCAAAGAAGGAGGAATGCTCAGGAGATTCGTTCGCCAAAGTTCATTAACAATGCTCATGGCCAGCTTCTTGCGGATGACGACAAAATTCTGCAGAGGTGGCGACAGTATTGTGAAAAACTTTTAAATGAACAGTTTCCCCGGCTATACTTTCCAAGAGCCACCCCTTACTGTGAAGAAATACCCGACATTACATTCGAAGAAGTAAGTGAGGCGGTCAAATACTTTAAAAAACGAAAAGCGGTTGGGCCAGACAAGATGCCCTCTGAGTTTTGGAAAAAGATGGGAGACATCGGGTTCAGATGGCTCAGAATTCTCATCTCCAAATTTGTGAGAGGTGACCCAATGCCGAATCAATGGAGGGAAAGTTACCTTCTCCCTGTATACAAAGGGAAGGGTGATACGCGAAACTGTGATAACTACCGTTCGATCAAGCTGATGTCACACACAATGAAGATCGTTGAGCGGGTATTAGATGGCCGACTGCGAAAAATAATACGACTATCTGATGATCAGTGCTGGCTTGTCTCGGGTAAATCAAGAACAGTTGCAATCCAAAGTATAATGGAATAATGGAAAAACATCGTGATTCTTTAAAGGATTTGCATATGGTATTGGTTGACTTTGAAAAGGCATTCGACAGACAACCACGAGATCTGATATGGGTGGCGCTAAGACATCGAGGGGTTCCAGAAACCTATGTACAGATGATAATGGACATGTACGAAGGAGCAAAGAAAAGAGTAAAATGCCCCGCTGGAGTAACCGAAGAGTTCCCAATCAAACTCGGGGTGCAGCGTTTTAAGTCCTTTGCTCTTTATTACAGTCCTTGATTATCTGCTTGAAGGTAAAGTGATGGACCCCAAGGTACATCAGTTATTTTGTGCTGACGATGGAGCCATCATAAGTGAGGATCCTACATCACTGCAACGAGCACTTGATGTGTGGGTGGACGCTCTGGAGGGAAATGGGTATTGCATTAGTTCAAAAAAGACAGAGTACTTGTGCTGCCCGTTCTCTGATCCACTCAGGCCTAATCCAGACATTTATTTGAATGGAACAGTGCTTCTCAAGTGCGAGAAGTTGAAATATCTGGGATCTATGATCAATAGCAAAGCAACTTGTGATGACGACATCAATCATCGTGTAAGCGTAGGGTGAATGAAGTGGCGAGAAAACTCCGCTATCTTCAGTGACACACCGATCTACACCGCAGTTGTGCGTCCAGCGCTCACATACGGTTCACAATGTTGGACGATGTACAAAACGTATGAGAGTAAATTAAGGGCAGCTGAGATGAAGATGCTTCGCATGACAGCAGGAGTGACAAAGCTTGATCGAATAAGAAGTTCGAAGATCCGTGGAAGCTTACACGTCAAGAAAACCATCGTACAAAAGGTAGAGCGGGACCGTCTCAGCTGGTATTGCCACGTTGAAAGAAGGGATCGTTTGAACCCTATTAAAAAGGCAATATCAATGCACGTTCGAAAGACATCGCGATGTAGGAAAGGTAGACCTGTAAACACCTGGATCACACAAATGCGACGACATCGGCATTTCATTGGTCTCAGTAACCGGGTGATCGAAAACCGGCGGGCCTGCCGATATTTTCTGACGTCAAATAGGCGAACCCCACAGGCGGATCAGTAGAAATGCGGTGAAGTGGGAAGGTTATGATCCCTTATTTTCGGATCATAACCTCGCTGATAAAAGGAAGAAGAAGAAGAAAAATTCGAGGAGACTTGGACAATTACTGATGTCAGACCATCGACACGTTTCCGTCCAGGTCGTTGCAGAAACAACAGAATGTAGCCGAGAACCCGGTGGTGGTAAAGAATTTAACATTTCAAGAACGGTTTCGGGGAATGATAACCCAGTTTTCTGTGCCTCAAATGGATGGTACGGATCTCGAAGACGTGTTGTTCCAACAGGACGGTGCCTCTTGTCACACACCACGTGAAACAATGGGTCGTATGCAAAAAGATGAGCACGATCTCAGAGTCTGAGCTGACGAGCTTGAGGTCGCATGTGAAATCGATTGTGCAAAGCAGAACTCGGACTCAGTTCATTATCCAAAAAATGAGATCATTCTCAACGGCTCTGACTAGATGAATTTGAGTCAGATCTCAAAGCTCTCTGTCTTATTTTGTTGTGATTAGAATTTCTTAGCGGAAAGTTAAATAAAAAAGTAAGAATGTGTGAGTGCGTGTGTGTGTGGTTTTTAACATCTAATTGGATAACTTTAATAAATTGTTGGTTAAAGAATTGAAGCAAAATAAAATTTTGATCGAAAAATCAAAACTACCAATGATTTTTAATAAATGTAAAATATCTGCACGATGTTGTTGTCCAGCACTTCGAATACGAGCTGGGATCGATAGTGTTTAATCTGCAGTAGAATCAATAGCTTGTTATGTATATTATAGGCAACACGCATTGTACATACACTGCTGGTCAAAAAAATAGGTGTGATCTATTTGCTTTCATAGTTTTGATTTGATGATAGTTTAACAGCTATTTTGGCATCGCAAAATGTGCAACAACATGGAAATGTTTGAAGATCGTCATTTTACGGTTACAACAACAACATCTTTTCAATTGTGGCACGTGCTTATTCGTATTTTGTTTGATTGAGCGTGTGGGTTGATTTGTTTGCCCTCTGAAAGTTGGTCTATAAAATAGGTGCGTGTGAATCCAAATCGAAGTTCTTGAGATTATTTTATTAGTTTAATACTGATTATATCAAAGTGAGTTTCTTTAGATTATAGCAGGTACCTTTAGCTAATAGTTTAGTAAAATAGCTTTAAAATATAGGACGAAAAGCTCATTGCACCCAAGAAGAACGAAATTTGATAAGAAGGCTAAGGGATTTGGGCAAAACGTACAAGTTTATAGCTGAGGCACTAGGGCGCTCTGAGAACTTTGTAACAAATGCCCTTAAGCCTTGAAAAGTCACGAACAATCGGGGAAAGCACAAAAAAAAACCTCACCGACTACTGACCGCCGCATTGTTACTGTCCAAATTTGACCATTTTGCGTGTTAAAGGACCATTTGTGCACAAAATGGAAATGTAGTGAGTGCGCGTACAGTTTGTCGAAGATTCCAAGATGCCAAATTACCAGGAAAAATCGCCAGGAAAGTTCCACTTTTAATAGGCCAGAACTTAAAGTTTTACAAAGAATTCGCTTTAAAGCACAAAGGGTGGACCGGACCTGAAGTATTAAGAAATTGGTAACACATACTTTGGATTGACGAAATAAAAATATATTTGTTTTGCTGGGACTCTGGACATAACGTGCGAAGGCCAAAACGTAGGGAGTTTGAAGCGCGCTAAACAAGAAAAACGGTAAGGCACGGTGGGGCCAATCTTATGGTGTGCGATTGCTTTTCGTGGCATGGTATTGGTCCTATATTTCGAATAAATAACACCATGACCACGTTTGAATACAAGCACATTTTGGAGTACATAATGCTTCCATATGACGGAAAAAACATGCTTTTTCGATGGCACTACCAGCAAGATAATGACCCGAAGCACACATCAAGCCTTGTAAAGGATTGGTTTTGAGATAATGAAGTGTCTGTAATCCCATGGCCCAGTCAGTCCCCTGATCAATCCTATTGAGAACTTGTGGAATGGTCTGAAGAGGAGATTAGCGGGTCAATATTTCACCAACATCAGTTATGGGAAACGGTACAAAGACAGTGGTATGCTATAGCCTTGGCAACATGTCAAAAACTAGTCAATTCAATGCCACGAAGTATTGAAAACGTTTTAATTTTAGATGGAGGATGTTCAGGATATTAAGGTAAGGAAACGGAAAACGTTAGAATTTTCAAAAACATAATAAAAATTATAAATTTCATTGTTTCACGTCAACACACATATTTCATTGGCCACGAAAAAATCATAGGTTAGATTAGGTTAGGTTGAAGTGGCTGTCAGCTGAGAATCGCCAACACAAAAAAACAAATACAAATATTTGGCGCAACAGCTCTTTAAAGTGCCAGGGCCTAGCTTCTCGCAACCACTCATGCTGTGTGCGTTATATTTTTCGCACGAATGGAAGGGAGCTACAGTTTAATGCCGAGTTCGAACGGCGATTTGAGAAGCTTTTTCGTGACAACAATACTCTCGGATGTTTGTCAGACGCTCACGAGAGGTGGGACCGTGAAATAACTTTTTGGTATTTTCTTGGATTCGAACACCCTAACCACTTACCCCACGGCGCCAACACACTTAGACCAATAATAGACTCATTGTGATACCACATAGATCATGGGAGAAATTTCTCCTACCTACTCGTTAAACCATTCTGAGCTTCTTAAGAAGCGTATGAGGCTTTTAATATCGAGGTTTTTCAGGTCGCCTATGTCGTTGTAATAGGGGGCTCCTAGGTGAAGCTTCCTTCTATAGGAGAGAGCTGGGCAGTGGCAAAGAAGGTGAGGAATAGTTTCTTCCTCTTCTCCATCCATGCAGCTTCTACAAAAGTCGTTCGCAAAAACGCCTAGCCTTGTGGCATGCTTGCCTATTAGGCAGTGTCCAGTGATGACACCTATTAAAGCGCTGATATGCAATCTGTTGAGAGAGATCAAATTCTTGGAACGTTGTAGATCCAGCTTCGGCCAAATTTTTTCCACCTAAGGTTCCTACTCTCGATAGCATCCAGCTTAAATTTGAGTTTGCAGGTAGCGATTGGTATACCTAAGGAGCCTTTGTCCGGCAGGATGGGTATAGTTTTTCCTATTCTGGCGAGTTCGTCGGCCTTACAATTCCCTGGAATGTCCCTATGCCCCGGCACCCAACACAGGTGAATATTGAACTGCTCAGCCATCTCCACAAGAGACGAGCGGCAGTCTAGAGCTACTAAGGAATTTATAGAGGTCGATTCCAAGCATTTGATACCTGCTTGGCTGTCTAAAAAGATGCGGATATTTTTAGCAGATATCACGTTTTTCTTAAGCCAAGACAAGACTTCTTTAATCGTCAAAATTTCCGCCTGGAACACGCTACAATGATTTGAAAGACGGAAGGAGAGCTTAAGATTAAGCCTGTCAGAGAAAACACCACCACCAACCCCGTCCTTAGATTTTGAGCCGTCAGTGTAGAAGTGGATTAACCCATCTTCTAAAAATGTATCATCATTCCAGAGCGATCTGGAGGGGATGGTGACGAGGAAGTTCTTGTCAAAATTTAGACGTGGGATGTTTGGGGAGTTTATTCAAAATGGAGGCGTGGCCAAATTCTCTTCTTGATCACTGTTGGGTAGCTTCGAGCCGCTGCCGTTTGCTTGCTAAATATATCGAGGGGTACTAGATGAGATGGGCACCGTGGCGTAAGTGGTTAGTGTGTCAGATCACTACGCATGAGGTTCCAAGTTCGAATCCCAGAAAATACCAAAAAGTATTTTCACGGTCCCACCTCTCGCGAGCGTCTGACAAACATCCGAGAGTATTGTTGTCACGAAGAAGCTTCTTAAATCGTTCGGATTCGGCATTAAACTGTAGGTTCCTTCCATTCGTGTGAAAAATATAACGCACACAACATGAGTGGTTGCGAGAAGCTAGGCCCTGGCACTTTAAAGAGCTGTTGCGCCAAATATTTGTTTTTTGTACTAGATGAAACAAAATGTCCAGTGCCGCAGAGAGGGTTGTACGTAGCGCTCCGCCTATGCACAGACAAGCTGTGCGCTGGACCTTACTTAGATAATCGAGATTTACAGCTTTTTCTAAGGCCGTCCACCAGACAATGACCCGTATGTGAGTATCGGTCTAATGACCGAGATATAGAGCCAGTGAGTGATTCGGGGTTGTAAACCCCATCTATTTCCAATAGCTTTTTTGCAGGAGAAAAGTGCTACTGTGGCTTTCTTTACTCTTTCTTGAATATTAGGTTTCCAGCTTAATTTCTTATCCAGGATGAGACCCAAATATTTTGCTGTGTCAGAGAAAGTTAAGCTGATACCATTTAGAGAAGAAGGGTCGACTAAAGGAATTTTATATTTCCTGGAGAAGAGTATAAGTTCAGTTTTGTGGGGGTTTACACCCAAACCACACCGAACTGCCCATCTAGTGAGCTTGTTTAAAGCGTTTTGTAGAAGTTCTTTTAGAGTATGTAGGTGCTTTCCTGAGACAGCCAAAGCAACATCATCTGCATAAGCGATCGCCGTGCATCCCTCGATCACCAAATTCCACAAAAGGGCGGATAGAACACTATCTTGCGGAGTGCCTCTACTAACAGACCTTCTGCTAGACGTCCCACCCAGCTTAGAGTTGATAATCCGACCATTAAGCAGTAGATTAATGAGTTCGCAAAGTGAGCTGTCGACCTTCAGGTCTGAAAGTGCATCTGCTATCGCTGATACATTGACGTTGTTGAAAGCGCCTCCTATATCCAGAAAAGCAACCATTGTATACTCCTTATAAAACAGGGAATATCCAATTTTACGCACCAGTGAGTGTAATGCCGTCTCCACTGATTTGCCTTTGCAATATGCATGTTGGGCCGCCGACAGTAGTTTCCTATCAATACTGTTGCGTAAATGGATATCAATCAGTCGTTCTAATGCTTTGTCGGTCAGAAATCTTTTGGATTTATGTGAAAGCATTTGGCCGCTTTGGTTATGAAGACAACTTTGACTTCTCTCCATATCTTTGGGATATATACCAGGTCTAGACAACTTCTAAAAATTGTCTCAAGCATCGGCAGGATTATGTCCGATGACTTCTGCAACTCGGCGGGTATAATGCCGTCTGGTCCCGCGGATTTATATGGTTTGAAGCTGTACAGTGCCCACTAAAGCTTGCTCTGTGTAATCAGTTTTGATGAGTTTGTTTTTTGTGCAGATGGTTTGCTGAAAACCATGTTGCTAACAACTTGGGAACTGCCTGCGAAATGAGTGTCAAGCAGTAAATTTAGCGAATCTTCGCTTGAAGTCATCCAAGACCCATCAGTTTTCTTAAGGTAACTGGGTGTTATTGGATTTGTAGAGAGAATTTTCCTCCGCCTAGATGCCTCAGAGGCTTCTTCTATTTTACCATAGAAGAGTCTCCAAGAATTACGTTTGGCTTTCCTTAATTCTTTTTTGTATATGTTTAGGGATGCCTTGTACAAGTCCCAATCTAACGCATCTCTCGTACTTTTGGCATTATTCAAAAGTTTTCTACAATTATTTCTTAAAGGACCTAAACCGGCAATCCACCAATGCGGCTTTTCTTGCCCCTGGGTTGTATCAAGGGGCATGAAGAAGTCATCGCTATATTTAAGGCTGAGGTTAGGTCCTCAACTATGCGATCAAGTTCTTGGGGGTTGCAGGGGGGATTAAGGTGATCTGAGGTAACTAAGTTGCTTAAAGTTGACCTGTACTTGAGCCAATCAGTTTTGCCGTAGTTCCTAAAAACTGGAGGGCTAATAGAATCTATGTGTAGCGAGAATTGGAGATACCTGTGATCCGAGAAAGATGGTTCGCCTGACACCTTCCAATTCTTGATGCGGTGGACGATGCTATCGGAGGCAAGGGTGATGTCCAATACTTCTTGTCTGTTTCTGGTGACGAAAGTGGAATCGTTACCTATGTTGCACAAAATAAATAAATAGAATAAAATCAAAAAGTAACTCACCTCTTTTGTTGATATCGGAACTGCCCCATACAGTATGGTGAGCGTTAGCATCACATCCAATAATGAGACCAGTCTTTTGCCCATAGTGGGTGTAGTAGTTAGGAGTCTTGAGTCCACGTATCGAATTGTCCACAACCCAAGGTTCCTGGACCAAGACTATATCTTCCCTGTCCTTTGAAAGACGGAGAAGAAGCCGTAACAGAGTGGTGGAAGTTAATCTTAACATTAGCGCTACAATCAGGCAGAGGAACCTCCACCACTGTGGTATTCAGGGCTTCCAAGTCTGAGGACGATTCGAACAATGAAAAAATCATGAAATTCAACTAATTTTGTCATTTTATTTATTAATTTCTTAATTTTAGAGTTGTTATGCATATAAATCATTTGGTTATTTTATTTAAATGAATTTAAACCCGAAAAACATCAAAACTATTGAAAACATTTGGTACGAATCAATTTTGAAAAAAAAAATAAGTTCACACCTATTTCTTTGACCAGCTGTTTATATATAAAACATCATGTTATGTAGGCACTGCATTTCATTAAAAACTAGCTACTGGACCACTCAATGTCAATTTAAAAGCAAAAGTAATAAAAAAAACTAACCTATTAAATCTACAATCGATTTGACTTGTTTTTCTTTCTTTTTGTTTTTTTTTTTAACTTTACTTTAACAGTCTTTCAATTAGCTTTGATTTTATTAGCGCGAATAAGATTTGAACGTGGTGAGTGTTAGGTATACGAATTAAGTTCGCCTTACTCTCATTGATACACTCGAGGATAACAGCGCATATTTCGCGCTCATAATTACCCTAAAGCTCACTTCATATGTGTATATCACTAGTCTTTCTCAAATAAATTTAGAAATCCTAACATTATTACATTTATTTTAGATTCGTCTGAGATTTCAATAACCGCATTCGCAATAATGGACTCACCATCGCTTACACCAGAAGCACTGTCAATGTCAGCAGGCTCTTTCTACACGATACAGAATCTTCGACATACTTACTTACTCAGTGCCTTGCACAGTCATTCAAATACTCTCTCTGTGCACAGCATGGACATCAGCTTGAAGCCAGTCTTTCTATATAAGATTCCAATCAATTGTCATGAGATTCTCATTAGCTCCAATATTTTGTATTCAATACAATACGTTGAGATGGAGAGTAGTGCGACTGTTAGTCCTAACAAAACACCGACACAGGAGAATAAAAGAATAAAAGGCAATAAGCAGGAAAGTGAAAATTGGTCAAACGATATCGACAAGAGCTGCAGTAGTCACCTAATAAATGCTGTTGGAGTTATGAGCAGTGCAATGGCATCGGTGCAAAGTGGTGAAAGGGATGTAAGTATATTAAAACCATCATTCTATGATTTATTCATTTATTCGTTTTTTTTTTTTTTTTCGTTCTGCAGAAATTCAATGACAACTCATTGCTTGGCCTTTTTCGTTTCGAAAACGAAACAGTACTCAACATGTATCAAATGACTACTTTTGCAAATAGTTCGTCTACTTCGGAAAGAGCTAAAGAAGAAAAACCAGAAGTGGTAGATCGCAAGCAAATTCGATCTCCGGTAGAGTATGTGCATTTTTACAAGAGTGTAGACAGTAAAGATTGTTATTCTCTGCGTGAGATGGAAATAATGAGAAATGAGTTTCCAAAAATTTTCTATGATCCTTGTTATGTGGTCACCAATAAGAACGTGTATTACATCCAACTCAAGAAAGAGCCTTTTGAGATATTTTTGGATGCTGCTTTAAATGGCAAATGGAATCAATGCCATGAGTTTTGCAATACTTTCGATTTATCATTCGAGGTATGCATCGAATTTGCCGGCGATTATTTGTTGAGAAAAAAGAAAGTTGCTCAAGCCTTACTGACATATAATGCAGCTCGTATAAAACCGATTCGGACGGCCCTAAAGTTAGCTATGTTCGGACAAACTTACGCTCTCATGCACCTCTGCGCAATGGCTTTAAAGTCGCTTTACATATTAAAAAGTCGATATTTTTGCAGTGCAATTATTAAGGATATGATGGAAGATGTCATGTATCGCCATTCGGAAGACGTTAATCCGATTCTACCAACGAATCCGTCCAAAAGTTTCATTGTGAATGAAGGAGAAACATGCAGTGACTACCATTATGGTGTAGATGAGGCCATCAGTAATTTACAAATGTCGCCTTCTTCGCAATTTCATCTGGCGAATCTACTTTTAATAACTTTAGCCGAGAAGGCAGTTAAAGACAAGAATTATATTCCATTGTGGTAAGTTGGTCATTTATTAACATTGCAAAACATTTTTATTTATTACTGCTAGAGAAAGCACACTAAGTTAGATTTATTAGCATGCTCTCCTTCGAGAGATGGTAAGCGCCGTTGAGTGCTTTCTAAATCACTTTCACTTTTTTTCACGGTCCCACCTCTCGCGAGCGTCTGACAAACATCCGAGAGTATTGTTGTCATGAAAAAGCTTCTCAAATCGCCGTTCGAATTCGGCATTAAACTGTAGGTCCCTTCCATTCGTGTGAAAAATATAACGCACACAACATGAGTGGTTGCGAGAAGCTAGGCCCTGGCACTTTAAAGAGCTGTTGCGCCAAATATTTGTATTTGTAAGATGATTTCATAACCAGGCGCATTGCATTTTATTCTATGTACGGAGATTTTCACATTTAAACCGTTTAACTCGTATAAACGATAAATGCTATTTCAATAAAAAGCACTGTAGGAAATTTTAGGTAAACTCTGACTGTACCTTGGCTTTATTTAACTTCCGTATTTATACTATATTTTTGCTTACTAACTATTACTTAAATTCCTATAAAGTGGGTTAACAACATATTTCTTGCACTTATGAACTAATTATGTTTATTCCGCACATTGATTAATAGTATGGGTCATTTGAGTGCATTGCCTATAGTAGGTCATTTGAGTGCAGTGTGCTGGGGTTAATTGAGCAATCATTTTATTGGTGACTACGATTTTAAATCGTGCAAATGACCTGGACTTTGTAATGCACTCAAATTATTTCTTGTTTATGTCTAAACATGCCTATATAGTATCTCCACAACAATACGTGGAAAATCAACATTGAGTCCTACGTCTACCGAGCAGTATCCCAAAAATTGAATACCGAGAACATCCAGCGGTACGTATATGAAAACGAGTTAGAAAGGTGATTGCGTGTTGTACAACTAGTAAGAGGACACCACCCCTCGTGCAATAAAGAACACATTATGAATGACCTTTAAGTCAAAAGCTTTAAAATTCGTGTCGCCGTTAATATTATCAAGAATGAGAAGCAACAATTGAAAGGAGATCAAGAAGTATTCGTTAGATGTGGGTTTCCGCAAAGTTTTCATAAGACCGATAATGAAGATGTAATTTACAGTATTAAAATTATTCCAGACATCGTGGTCAAATCGAACCTATACGTAAGAGCACAAGATCGATCCCGCAGTTTAAGCGTTGTCAAAAGGAAAATCTGACATTCGTTGACGCGCAAACGTATGCGCAAGCCGTGTCACAAGAAATTAAACAAAGCGGTATTACGACAGATCCAATCTTACAAGTTTGTTTCCATAATTCACGCGAAACTTAAGGAGCAAAGTAGAACGAATAAAATCGTTTTCGAAAAATTAAGCAAGCTCGAGCTTGAAAATCGCAAAACACGAACTCAGGTATGAATATGAAACTTACTTACTTAGATCCTTTAACCACTCGGGGGGCATAGGGCGTCAACCACACCTGCGCGCCATCGTGCTCGAAGTTCTACAACGCGTTTGAGCTGCCTCCAATTCATTCCTAAAGAGCTCGATTCCTCCTCAACTGTTCTGCGCCACGTTTGCCTAGGGCGGCCCGCTATTCTGCCTGCCTGGTTGAGCGGATCCCACTGCATGGCGTATTTCGCAATGAAGTTGTCTTCGCGCCGTAGGGTGTGTCCAATCCATTGCCACTTTCTTTATAGTAATGCTTATAGGTTCTTGGCCCGATCTCAGATAAAGTTGTTCGTTCGAGAAGCGGTTTGGCCAAAAAATCCTCAAGATGATTCTTAAGCATTTGTTTACGAAGACTTGCAGCTTGCGTGTGTTAATGGTGTCCACCTTCCAAGAACTGCACCCATAAAGCAGCACTGATTCTACGTTGGAGCGGAACAGTCGTAGCTTGGTTCTTAAGCTGATAACATTGCTTCTCCAGATTTTGGATAGCATTCCGAGCGCAGCTTTAGCCTTCCCGATTCTGCTGCGCACATCCAGTTCGGTGCCACCGCGATTAGCCGAGACGACACTTCCTAAATATAGAAAGTTATCAGCTTTCTCGACTTCCTGTCCGGCAATGTTAAGTTGAGCGCGGGTATAAGAAGTGCTCAGGGCTTTTGTTTTGGCTGTGTTTATTTTTAGCCCCACTTTATTTGCCTCAGCTTCTAGATTTTGGGCCATCAAATGAAGATCCATTATCCGATGTGAAAGTAGACAAACATCGTCAGCGTAATCTAGGTGTTTAAGGTAAGATGTCATCGTCCAACGAATTCCATAATTAGCTTCCGTCAATGTTGCACGGAGTACATCGCTGATAACCACCAAAAACAATAGTGGGGACAGTATGCACCCTTGACGTACTCCACTTTGGACTTCAAAATCGCCCGACACCTTACCATTGTGCACGACTCGACACTTACCGCCCTCGTATGTAGCCTTGGTAATAACTATAAGTTTTTCCGGAATGCCTCTCCTGCGCAAGGCCAACCAGATAGCATCTCGATTCAAGCTGTCGTAAGCCTTCTCGAAGTCGATAAACAGTAAATGTAGCGGAGACCTATACTCAACGCATTGTTCGATTATGATCCGTAAGGTATTTATGTGGTCGATGCAGGAGGATCCAGCGCGAAAACCTGCCTGTTGGACATCGAGAGTTGAATCTAAATGTTCTTTAATTCGTTCCAGAATTATTCTAGCTATTATTTTGGCTACAGCTGGAAGAACACATATACCCCTCCACATATACCGCACTCCATCAAGTTGCCCTTCTTTGGAAGCTTAATGATCATCCCCCTTTTCCACTCCTGTGGAAATTGTTCACTATCCCAAGCTCTCCGTATTAGCGGATGCAGCAAATCTGCCGATGTATTTGGCGCCGCTTGAAATAGCTCGGCAGGGATGCCATCAATACCCACCGTTTTATTCTTCTTGAGGGACTTGATTGCGGTTATTATTTCGGTTTAACTGGAAGGTACGGTGCGAATTCGGGAATTTGTTGCTTCGAACTGCTCATTCGAATTCAAGATCATACCA
This sequence comes from Brachypalpus laphriformis, assembly GCA_945910035.1. Classification (NCBI taxonomy): domain Eukaryota; kingdom Metazoa; phylum Arthropoda; class Insecta; order Diptera; family Syrphidae; genus Brachypalpus; species Brachypalpus laphriformis. The sequence goes on along the minus strand of OX246754.1, from coordinate 160,942,424 downwards.
CCATCGTCTAAGTGATTTAGCACTGTATCAAAATGTTCTCTCCATCTAGTGAGCTGATCCTCATCCGAAATCAGAAGGTTACCGTCTAGACTCTTCACTGGATGTTATTTGGAGTTTCGACCACCAATGAGCTCCTTAGTGATGCTATAAACAGTCCTACTGTCGCACCTACTCGCTGTTTCTTCAGCCCTTGAGGCCAGTGAGTTGACATATTGACGTTTGTCACGTCTCACACTTTTCTTTCTTCTTCGCACGGTATTGGACTTCAAGCTCGGTTCTCTCTACTGCTGAGGCCGCTGCAATCCGAGCCTTGATTACTGTGCGCTCATCGATCCGTCTCCAGCTGTCTGTAGAAAGCCATGTGCGGTGGTGTTTCTGCTTTTTACCGGTATAAGTGCGTGCCCCAGTCGCAAAAGAATTTTTCAGAGCACTCCAGTTGTCATCCATGTTCAATATGCTGCTGATTGCTTCTGCTTCTAAGGCAAGATGGTCCCTGAACTGTTGGCGCACTTGGGGAACCTTGAGCCTGTCGATATTAAACCTGGTGATGTAAAGTAGGTTTGAGCGGTTGCTGTTGACGATTGCAGTACGAAGGCGTAAATGAGCTGGTAAATGAATGGTGATCTCGTTCAAGTCCGACGTCAGCTCCACGTCTGTTTCGGACGTCCAGGAGACAATTTCTAAAGCAGCGACTGATCCCAATGTGGTCAATCTGGTTGGATGTTCGTTGCCTATCAGTAGAGACCCAACTGATCTTATGGCAGGTGTTATGCTTAAACAGCGTACCTCCGATGACTAGGCGGTTGGTGTTGCAGAAGTCCACAAACCGCTCACCATTGTCATTACGGTCTCCCACGCCGTGAACTCCCATCACGTGCTTAAGCATGGTGTTGTCGCTACCCACCTTGGCATTGAGATCTCCCATTATCATTACGATGTCCCCATTAGGCGTTTGGTTGTAGGCGGCGCCTAAGTGGCTATAAAAATCATCCTTTTCATCCTCAGTCGCACTGTATGATGGTAATTTTTCTAACTCTACTCTGGAACCTAGCCGTCACTATGGGGTTTCCAGGATATGAGACTACTACGTGCTGCTGGAGTTAGCATTAGGTTTTCGGCTGCAGTGGCTCCTTCTTGTTACTAGCGGACCAGCACCTGTCGGGAGATGCTGCCCCTACGAGGCCTTTATTAGTCGTTTGCCATCCAAAGGAGCAAAGAAGGACGAATAAAATCGTTTTTGAAAAATTAAGCAAGCTCGAGCTTAAAAGTCGCAAAACACTATATTCAGGTATGAATATGAAACAGTTGCTTAAAATATCAACATGGAACGCAAACTATATTTTGCTAAAAACACGTCGAACTAGAAGTATTCCTACATAAAAATAACATTGCCATATGCTTGATTTCTGGAAAAGAAAACTCTCGTGTAAAAATAAAAGAATACATACCATCCATATGAAATGACTGAAGGCTGATCCTATCTGGTCATTAAAGACGGTACCGAGCACTCCCCGAATACAATTATTGAGCTCGATGCAATGCAAATAAGTGCAGTTCGTGTAAACAAAAAAAGTGGTATGTGCCTCACCCACATAAGCACATGGTTGAAGTGAAACTTCACGGGCGCCTTCACCGAAAGGTAGATTACTTTGTGAAGCCAGCATGCAATCTAGTATTTACTTCTTTTCGACATATTTTCCCTCTAATAGAGCGAAAACGCCTGACCTCGTAGACTTCTTCATCAAAACAGGAGTGGAAGGAAAGTTTTGATCTCTCCTCTGATCGCTCACCAGCCATTCTGACAATAAGTGAAAAAAGAATTCGTAAATAGCGAAGCTAAATATCCACCGGAAATAAAAGAACTCATACGAGAAAAGAGGAGAGCACGCTTCTCAGCATAAAACTCATTTGAACGACCTATACCTATGTAATAAACTTAAGAATGCAATCCGAGATTTTAACGCGAGATTTCTTCATATCTCATGGGCTTCACTGCCGAGAAAAGTTCAAATTGCTTTCTCTGGAAAGCCATGAAAGGCATCAAAAAGCCCAAATGCAATCGGCACCAATAAAAACAGGCACTAGCGAGTGGGCTGTCAACAAGAAGGGACAATCAACACCGACGAATTGGACAGAACGTCACAGTGGGCAGCTATAACTTCGAGGTAGTAAGGGACTTTGTCTACCTTGGCTCTGATATAAACTCAAAAAATAACATCAGCGCAGAAATCAAGCGAAGAATAACTCCTGCCAATCGCTGTTTTTTGGGCTTGTAAGGCAATTCAACAGTAAAGCCCTATTTCGAACAATTAAGGAGACTGTATAAGACCCTGATCATCCCAGTCCTGCTTTACGTCGCTGAAACATGGACTTTATTAAAAGAGGATGAAGATATTCTTGGTCGCTTCGAGAGAAAAATTCTTCGTAAGATATTCGGTTTGCGTTGACGGGTTTTGGAGGAGAAGATTCAATCACGAACTATACGAGCTGTACAGCGACATCAACCTGGTCAAAACACTGCATATTGGACGTCTGAGATGGCTAGGACATGTAGAGCGAATGGACACCAACGCTCCGGCACGCAGAGTCTTCGAATCTAACCCGCAGGGACGACGCAGTAAAGGACCTCCTCGCCATAGGTTGCGCGCACAAATCAAGGGGACCTCGACCAACTTGGAGTGCGCAACTGGAGACAATTAGCTAAATGGAGACGCTTTTTGGTTGAGGTGCACCCAGGGGCTAAGAGTCAGCTCCCTGTTTATTTACTTATATTTTTTTTTCACTTAAAGCAGCATCTCCGTAAACTTTTTGAAGCTCTCGATGCGCTTCAGAATCAGACATTTTCGCACAACCAAAAGTATACTTTATGACGCCAAAACAAAATTACTAATGTGTCAAAACTGTTTGTTTACCATATGTCTAAGCTCGGTTCATGACGTTTTAGATATGTCACAATCGACCACCACTTACTGCTGGAGCCGTCTATTGACAAACAGCGGGAACTTAGTTGCGCACCTAATATTTTTTTTTATCATGAAATTGGTGAACTTTTGTTGTGAGTTTACGTTGTCAGCGCATTCGTATTAAAGAAGAACTAAGGTTTTAAATATTTAATGCTTTATCTTGAATATTATCACATTTATATGCTTCAATAACATTTATTGTATTCTTTTATATTTTTATCCAGGAATTTTCTCGTTTCAAATACAAAATTCCACACAAATATGACAAGTATTGTTCTGTGTCAAAGTGGACTCTATTCAGCGGCTTTAATATTGGCAAAATCTAGAGGCGCATGCATCGATACATTCTTAGCGCTGAACAGTGTAGTTGGTCAGGAGTTTGGTAACACAATGTTCCATTGTGGTAAATATGTAAAAATAAATGAATTTCACTTAGGGTGGTACTCAGAGTTGAACGTGTGTCTTTACAACTTGAGTGAATCTATATTTATGGAGAGTATCACGTATCTGTCACATGTATCGCTCGAGTACTTTAACTTCCTGCAGGAGAAGCTCGAAAACATTCGTGAATGTGTACTAAAGGTAAGGCGATAATAAATATATGTTAGAACAACCTAAGTGATTATATGGTTTTTATTTTATTACAGCGTCTGGAGAAGCAATTGAATCCATTTTCAGCTGTTTTTCGGCCAATAGTATCGCATACTTCGTCGTCACGTTCAAATTATCAACACAAACAGGAATACAACGACAATAATTCATCGTATATTTTTGACTTTTGTAAGAGCTTAATTGAAACGTACTTGGCTGTTCTCATTCATATGGAATCTCTGAAGTGCAAGCAGGATAACATTTCGAATGCTTTGTCTTCATTTCGACTGACGTACGAAGACAATCAGGTGTGTTTAAATTGGTTACTTTCTATTATTTACGTACGGACTAAACCTTGAGTGTTTTAGTTTGCTATTGAAACTTCCAAGTTCTCGCCATTGTCGGCGGGTTTTGCTCACTGTTCCTGTGTAGTAGACGGCGTTGCGTATTTCTGGGGATCGAATGGTGTGCCTTGTAATTTTAGCGTTACCAAGTCTTCTGGTATGCTCTTAGTTTTAGGTATATACATTTATTTTGATTGAATCAATCATTTTGGTAGATCCGCCGGAACCTCCTCATGCTGTGAAGTGCTTGGATGTTATCTCACAACTCAATTTAGAGGTGCATACTGTGGCATGTGGCAGGCAGCACTCTCTAGTACTCACTAACAATGGAGTAAGTAGAACGCGCTGTTAAATTGATATTTTATATTTCATTTTCTTATCTTAGCTGTATGCATTCGGCAATAATAATTTTTGCCAATTGGGAGTCGGCAAGCATATGCTAATGTCATTGCAACCAATGTTGGTGAGAGCACTCGATGGAAAAAATATCACTGTTCTTGAAGCTGGGCAGTATCATAATGCTGTTGTAGCTGATGGGTTCTTATATACCTGGGGGTAAGTTGATGTAGCAGGATTCGCATGATTCCAAAACGATTTGTTTCTTTTCTTCTTTTTTTTTGCAGATGGGGCGTTTATGGGCAGTTAGGGCACGGTACTACGGAAAACATGCCTGAGCCCAAATTAGTGCCGTTCTTCCAATATAAGGTAACTAATAGAGTAAAGTACTCATAAGTAAATGTGTTGTTAATACATACATACATACATATGTATGTCCTGCCATAAATGCTGCACAAACCTTCCAGTGCAAACTGTATGAAGATAACATTAGGTATAGTATCGTTAACTTTTCTTCAGAATAAATACTACAAAACGCAATAATTATTACCCAGTTTGGTGTCAGCTATTGATCGGCTATTATGGAGTGGGGTATGAGCGGAAATTGTATTGCTGTCATAGCGTTGCATAACTGCGAAGAAAATGCTGACACAATTTTTGAATTATTAGGTCGTGTCATATGAAATTGCCGATCTACTGTTCATTCCTAAAGTGATCGTTGCGGCGTGATGTTTTTTTTTCTATTTTCTTCTTCTTTTTAATTTGGGCGCACTCAAGGGGTCATGGAAGGAAGGCTCTACACCGCAGTTGTGCGTCCAGCGCTCACATACGGTTCACAATGTTGGACGATGTGCAAAACGCATGAGAGTAAATTAACGGCAGCTGAGATGAAGATGCTTCGCATGACAGCAGGATTGACAAAGCTTGATCGAATAAGAAGTTCGAAGATCCGTGGAAGCTTTCACATAAAGGAAACCATCGTACAAAAAATAGAGCGCGACCGGCTCAGCTGGTATTGCCACGTTCAAAGAAGAGATCATTTGAACCCTGTTTAAAGGCAATATCAATGCACGTTCCAAAGACATCGCGATGTAGGAAAGGCAGGCCTATAAACGCCTGGATCAGACAAATGCGACGACATCGGCATTTCATTGGTCTCAGTAACCGAGTGATCCAAAATCGGCGGGCCTGCCGATATTTTCTAAGGACAAATAGGCAAACCCCACAGGCGGATCAGTAGAAATGCCATGAAGTGGGAGGGGTATGATCCCTTATTTTCGGATCATAACCTCGCTGATAAAAGGAAGAAGATGATATATATGGTATATATATATTTTTTTTTTCCGAGGGTAGGTGAAAAATCTTCCATAGACACTATGAGGATAGCAAGCGCGTGCTCATAGTAGTGTCAGATTTTTACTGACTAAAAAAACACCACCCTTCGATATAAATTTGTTAGATATCGCAGCTAAGTAATAACTTATCAAGCAATTTTTCTATCACGAAATAAAAACGTTTGGCAGGTTACTTTCCACTGAAAGATCCTGTATGTTCCGCAATCTAGACGCCGTTAATTATCTCGCCAAGTCGAAAAGTTTCGTTTTTTGTAATCGGCGCAATAAATTGCTCTCATCCAAAATTTGTAGGACCGTATTGTTGACATGTCCGATTAGTCGGTTTCTATGCTTTCTCGCAAAGCTTCTACTTTCAGCTTCGATTGTCGGAATTCCGAGATCCCTGTGGATATCGTCGTTTCTACTATACCACGGTGCTAGGAAAATTTCTCTTAGCACTTTATTTTGAAAAGTTTGTATAATATTGGCATTTGTTTTCTTGGCACAACCAAAGTTGTGTACCGTAGGTCCACACCGGCTTTAGCACTTGCTTGTATAAAACCAGTTTGTTCTCAGTACTGAGCTGGGAATGTTTTCCGAGTAACCAGTACATTTCTCTATATTTGATTTCGAGTTCTTTACGTTTCATTTTCACCTGCGAATTCCATTTCAGCCTTGCGTCGAGTGTCATTCCCAAGTATTTGGCCTCGTTTGCAAAAGGTATTTGGGCCGAGTTTAGGAAAATTGGCAAGTCATTAGTTTTCTTGTAAGTGAAATTGACGTGAATAGATTTAGATTCGTTGAGGGCGATCCGCCAGTCCCTCGTCCTTTCATTTACATTATTCAGTGCGTTTTGCAGTTTTGCAGTCGTTTCTTCGATTGTTTTGCCTACTGCTGGGATAGCGGTGTCATCGGCAAACGTAGCAAGGATAGTGCCATCTTCGTTCGGTATATCACGAGTATATAGCAAATAGAGAAGCGGCTCAAGAACGCTTCCTTGCGGTACGCCGGCCGAAATTTCTTTGAGCTCGGAGTATTCGATTCAATGTCTAACACGAAAGATTCTATTCCCAAGATATGATTCTAAAATATCGTATAAGCATGCAGGGAGAACTTGTCGTAGTTTGCACTTCAAGCCATCATGCCACACCTTATCAAAGGCGTGCGAGGCGTCAAGAAAGACGCTTGAGCAAATCTTTTTTTCTTCAAGTGCTTTCTCGATTACGTCAGTAATTCTATGCACCTGGTCAATCGTCGAGTGCTTGCTTCTGAACCCAAACTGGTGGTTAGGGATAAGATAATTTTCTTCTATAACCGGTTGGAGACGCCTTAGTAATATCATATTTTATATAATGTTCCCCGGTCATTTTACATGTTTATTATTCTACTAAAGAGGTTTTTTCGATGTTATATCTTGTTTTTCCTTCGCGTATTTGAGGTGGGCTTAAACTTTTGGCCTGCAATGTATATATTTGTTTGATATCTTAAGCACAAGCCGTTTTATTTAATGAAAAACCCTTTAGCGTTATAATACTATACCATTTTTGAATATTATTAATTTGTACTTTATTTTTATTTTTACAGAAAGTGGTACAAGTTTCACTTGGTCACGCGCACAGCCTTGTTTTATGCAAAGATCCTTATGGAAGCACAGACGTTTATGTATTTGGTTCGAACCATTTTGGTCAACTCGGAACCGGTCCTATGGGCTCTAAGCACACTATGGATTCATTTATGGAAACTCATTCAAAATCTCTACTTCCGATAAAAGTTGAAATAACCTCTGCAAAAATAAGACTGATTCATACCAAATTCTTTTCTAATGTATGCATTTCAACAACTTTTTTTATAAGAAAATATTATTCCCACTAACATTTTCAATATGAACTTTCAGTTAGTAGTTGATGAAAATAATCAACTGCATACATGGGGTTCATCTCCGCAAGCATTGCGTCTGGCCAATCAAATCAAACGTCGGGCCAATGCGAAACAGAAAATCGAAGAATTTCAGCGTAAAGAAATTAGCAGACGCTTCGAAGAAACACTTTCATCTGATGCAGATACGGTGAATATAAAAATTGAGGTGCCACAGTTTCCAGTAAAATCAACCACAGATAGTGTAGAAGATAAACCAAATACACCTAGCGATACCAAAGAAATTGAAATTAAAGTATTAACTACACCTGCAGAAAGTAACGATGAAGTTGAAAAAGAAACAGAGTGTTGTGCAGAGAGCTCTGGACAGTGTCCTGTTGATACTCAAATGGTTGTAGATGAAATCCTCACTTCTACGGAAACAGATGAGGAACAAAAACCAGAAGGAAAAACATTGGCAGTTGAGTTAGATACCGCAAATGAACATATGACTCCACATTTGGTAGATACAACAGAAGTGGCGGGTGATATACATCAGGTGAGAAAAGATATTAAATGATTGATGCTTTCCTGTGTTTTCAAATTCAATTCTTTTTTTTTTTTTTTTGCCTAGGGGGTAGTGGAAAACTCTAATGCGCACAAGAAACAGTCCCGCTCTGTTTCAAGTAGTGTGAGACTCCTACTCACTAAAAAAAAAAACACCTTTAACTCCGTTCCTCTCCACTCCGGGACCGCTTTAGAATTACTTCAGAGTGGTGTCGTTTTCTTCCCCCTCTGGGGATCGGCTTTTTCATTAATCTCCTGATGCGGGTTCATAGTATCTTGCCGGTAAGGCTTTCATAAATTTGGTAAACTTACTGAGTGTATGTTTACTTCCTCGTCTCTCTTTTTCGATCTGAGTACGTTCTCAATGAATAAAAATATCTTATTTCACATGTCGATACTCGAGACTATCTTGTTAACGACATTTTCTGGGGAAAAGTTGCCTATCTCCGACTTCAGACTATTCCTTTCTGCTGCCCACCTGTTACAGGTGGAAAAAGGTGTAATGCGCATCGTCTTCGAAAGAGTCTCTGTATTTATTTATTTTATTTATTTATTTGTGATAATTCCGAATTCCTCTTTATATATACATACATCTTACATTGAAGAGAGTTAATATGCTTAGCATATCTCTTCCTCGACTAAACGGTCAGATACTCTCCTCATCTTCCAGTGCTTAGTACCTAGGAGTTATTCTAGATCCTAAACTTAACTGGAAACCAAACATAGACGAACGAGTAAAGAAAGCATGTATAGCCTTGTATACCTTGTATGTATACCTTCGGCAAAAGATGGGGCCTACAACCAAAATTGTCACTGTGGATGTTCATAGCCGTAGTACGCCCAATTCTTACCTACGGGTCGATAGTATGGTGTCCGGCCCTTAAAAAAGCCAATAATATAACCAAACTAAGTAAGGTGCAAAGAGCAGCATGCGTAGGCACCACAGGCGCCCTACGGTCAACTTCGTCAGACGCTCTAACAGTCCTGCTATACCTTTTACCCCTAGATCTACATATCACAAATATCTCAGCACACAGCGCAATCAGCATCAGAGAGTCCAAGTGTTGGACTGCGAAACCCTATGAACACAGCAATATCCTAGATTCTCTACCAGGAGAACTCGTATCGACTCCAACAGACTACGTCATCCCCACTTTGAACTTCACAAAGCGTTTCGATGTACAATTCCCTACAAGAAAAGATTGGCAAGATGAACAAGCGACCAGTGGTTTCGATCTAACAGTCTACACCGATGGGTCAAAAATGGACTGTGGGGTTGGTGCGGCTGTTTTTTCGGAGTCCCTGAACATCGCAAGATCGTACCGACTCCCGGACGCTGCCAGCGTCTTCTAAGCGGAATTACTCGCCATTCGCGAAGCCTGTCACCAAATCAAGTCACACACAAATGTACTACCAAGGCAAAAAATCGTTATTTTCATTGATAGCCAAGCTGCTATCAAAGCCATTGCCTCGTAAACCATTTTCTCGAAATTAGTACTAGAATGCCAACAGGAGCTGGCCTCGCTAGATGGCCAATGCATGGTGACCCTACTCTGGGTTCCAGTTCACAGCAACGTTGATGGCAACGAACATGCTGACGAACTGGCCAGGCGAGGCTCACTTGCGGAACTTGTTCACACCCCGCTCGGAGCAATTAAGGCAAAAATCTCCTCAATCTTTCTTAGAAAAACTAACCTTAAATGAGGCCATCAGCGCAAACCTGGTGTTACCCACAATTTTTTTGGTTGCTGTTCTGGTGTTACATACATTCCTTACATTACCAACTATCAATACAAAAGTGGTGTAAGCCACCTTTTGGTATTCAAAAGCAGATGGAGCAGAAAAAATCGTTTTTGCACAGAGCATAATATAACAAAGTAATAGAGCAATCAAATTTAAAATCCCCATTCTCTCCTAATTAAATAGTTTGTGGTTACACCACTTTTGCGCTGATAGCCTCAAATGGTTTAGGTTAACGAACTGCGTCATATCCAGAAGGATGTGGCCCAACTACAACAAGACCAAAACAACCGCCCTATTGAACAGAACGCGCAAAGACATTGCCAGAATAATCGCAATAATCACGGGACACTGGCAGGTAGGAGAGCACGCAGCCAAACTAGGTATCCCATATAATACACACTGCCGCAGTTGCAACATAGCCACCGAAAAGGAAACAATTATCCACTACATGTGCACTTGCCCGGCACTAGCTAGGGCTAGACATCAAGCATTAGGCAAACCCTTCTACAATTCACTTGAGGAGATCTCGGGTAAAAACATAAATGAGCTAATCCTCTTCTTAAACTCCACAGGCTGGCTCTAGATTGTCCTCACCAATACACATCAACATCCAAGGCCGCATGACACAATTGTGCTAATTGGGTCTCTGTTTTTACAGAACCGCCACTTCTACCTACCTTCTTCTTCCTTTTATCAGCGAGGTTATGATCCGAAAACAAGGGATCACAACCCTCCCACTTCACCGCATTTCTACTGATCCGCCTGTGGGGTTCGCCACTTCTACCTACCTACCTAATTGTATACGAAATGCTTTGAAAAATGTAAATTCTGTGTATCGTATCCTGGTGCACTTTGTGGTTCATTAATAACCAGTATTGGTAGACTGCGCTCTCTACCTTTTCCATCTTGTGCAGGTTTCGGTTGAAGTAACCATATCCGGTAAGGAACTGGGTGATATATTAATTTACTTAATCGTGCTCCCGCTCCGTCCATGCAGCAACGTCTCTGATCAACCGGAAAGTTCACCTTCCCCTCGTTTCTGCGTTCCACCTGTTTTGCCACATCTGCTTCGTGAGTTGCTTTGCTTCTGTAGCTGCTGTTTCCGCTCCTATTTCCGTCTCCTTGTCGTGGACGTACTTCCTTTCTGCTGCTAAGAGATCAATGCCGCTCCTGCAACTTGAAGGACGTCTGGTTCAGACACTCTGCGGTAAGAACTATATACTCGGAGAGCACCTCTTCTCAGTACTGCTGACATTCGCTTCGTGCATTTTTCCTGATTGAGTGCGTCAGCCCAAATCTCGCAGCCGCACAAGAGTATAGAGTGTGTAGTCGACATCAGAAGTTTATGTTTGCTCATTTTTGGGCCTCCTACGTTCACCAGAAGTCTTCTCAGTGCGGGGGCGATCTTTGCAGCCCTGTCCGACGCGGACTTAATCTATTGCCAGAAAGTGAGTTTGGTATCAAGTGTTATTCCCAAATAATTCACTGCTTCTTTTGCTAGTACAGCTTCTGATCTCACTTGAAACTCAACATTTGTGGGAATTCGTCTCTTTGTCACCAATAGTATCTCCGCTTCTTTCATTCGCTAGGCTTAATCCGTGGTTTTCATCCAGGGATACACGCACCTCATAACTTGATCCAACTTTCTTTGGACATCCTCGGTGTCCCGTGCGGTGATAATTGCAGCAATATCATCTGCGTATCCGAATTAAGAAGGTGGCAAATTCAATTCCTTACAGAAGTTCTTGAATCTTCGTTAAGTTGTCGGTACATTATTATACTTATTTTTAATAAATTCATATACAATTAAGGAAACAAGAACAATTCAATCTCCTCTAGTCATGAATAGATGCATACATAAGGTAAAGATACAAAAGAAACAGCATCACTTCTTCTTCTTCCTTTTATCAGCGAGGTTATGATCCGAAAACAAGGGATCACAACCCTCCCACTTCACCGCATTTCTACTGATCCGCCTGTGGGGTTCGCCCAGCATCACTGCTACATGAAATGATGTTGGCCAATAAAATAGACTTATGACAAGTCTTGTTCAGTTTTTCTAGCTTTAATTTTGTTTAAACCTCTCGCTTAGATATGGTTAAACTAAATTCCTTTTAAAAAATGATATGAGATTGTAACATAAGTATTTCCCAATTTTTGAATGTCTGCTTAATGTTAAATAAGTTTCAGCAAATGCAAACATTTAGTCATCAATGTTATTTCCTTCATTATACAGCACTCCTGCCCACCTCTCAGTTAACTTCCTAATGCCGTCACTAAACAAATTATTTGGCTTTAACGAAAAAATACCCAAGCGCCTCTTAGACATCATTCCGAAATCTAATTTTTTTTTTATAGACGTTTTGGAGACTTCTGAAATTTTCTGAACTTCTCCAAATCTGGAGAATAAGGCGAATGCACAATTTTTTCCCAACCGAACTCCTGTAACTGTGTGCAGGTGCTCCTAGCTGTAATGAGAGCGAGCGTTATCCTAATGGAATAGAACATCCGTACAATTAACCAGACCTGCCCGTTGCTGGTCTAGTGCCAGCTTTAATCTGCACAGCTGCTGACAGTAGGTTCCTGTGGTGAAAGTCCGGTTATTAGGCAAAAGCTCGAAGTAAATTATTCCCTTAGAATCCCACCATACACACAGTAACACCTTGAGCTGGTGAAGTTCATCTCTGGTATGCTGTGCTGGTCTGCCTTCTGGACTAAGCCAATGGTAGCGTCGTTTAATGTTGTTATAAAGAACCCATTTTTCATCTTCGGTAACTATCCGGCTCAAACACGGCTGTTGATAATGACGCCACAGAAGCGCGTCAACATCTTTGCTAGGTATCGATGGGTGGTCATTTGGCTTATGTTGAGTTCTCTTGTGAGTTCCTTTACCGTAACAGTGGAATTTTTTTCGACGGTAGACTTCAGGTGCTTATCGTCTAGCTCTTCTGTCCTAGTGGGGCTTACTTCTTTTCTAGTGGCTTCACTTTCATTCTGTTTTTTTGTTTTTCGGGACTATAAAATATGTTTTTTGATACATCTTTTCCAAAGTTTAGCTAAAAATGTCTTACAATGATGTTAACACAACGAAATTTGCAGACTGAATGAGTAATATATCCCAAATACTAATTTCAATAATGGTTTCAGTGCATGTTATGGCAATGGTCCTAATGAAGGTCTTAACATACACAAATCCGCTGGTCCAGATGGTATCTCCAAAAAAAATACAAATATTTGGCGCAACAGCTCTTTAAAGTGCCACGGCCTAGCTTCTCGCAACCACTCATGTTGTGCGCGTTATATTTTTCACACGAATGGATGGTATCTCCCCCATAGTTTTGAAGAGGTGTTCTTCTACGCTGGCAAAACCTCTGCGTAAACTTTTCTGTCTATCCTACTCTTCTGGCCTCTTTCCAAGTAGATGGAAGACAGCATTTGTCCAGCCCGTCCCTAAAAAAGGCGAATCTTCCTCCCCGTCCAACTACCGACCCATTGCACTAACGTCCCTTCTTTCCAAGGTCATGGAAACGCTTATAAATCGTCAGCTTATGAAATATCTTGATTCACGGAAACTCCTCAATGACCGGCAATATGGTTTTCGTAGCAACAGGTCCACTGGTGGTTTGATGGCATGTCTCAGCGAGAAGTGGAACCAGTCTCTCCATCACTTCGGCGAAACAAAGATGGTTGCGCTCGATATTTCTAAGGCATTTGACAGAGTTTGGCATCAGGCTCTTTTGTCGAAAATGCGTGCATATGGCATCGATGAGTCTCTTCTTCAATGGATTAGAAATTACCTTTCGGGCCGCTCAATACAACTTGCATTGGACGGCTTCAAGTCTACAATTCACCATATAAATGCTGGTGTTCCCCAGGGCTCAGTTTTGTCTCCAACTCTCTTCCTTATTTTTATAAATGATCTCTTGTCTGCAACTTCTAATCCAATCCACTGCTTCGCTGATGACAGTACCCTCAGTTTTTCATATTCGTTCCCTAACTCACGTCCCTGCTCTTCGGCCGTAGAAGAGGAACGTCAACGTATGTTAAACACATTAAATTCCGACCTGGACAGCATAACCAAATGGGATTTAATTAATACAGTTGAATTTAATGCATCTAAAACACAATGCTGTCTTCTGTCTCTCAAGCGAAATCAAGACCCTCAACCATTATCCTTGAATGGTACTTGCATCGCTGAATCCGAAAGGCTTGCCATTCTCAGTATGTGCATCAATAACTGTCTTCGATGGAACGATCACATATTCGAGGTCGCCAAACGTGCTGCAAAGTGCCTAGGATTCCTTAAGCGGTGCAAACAATATTTTACCCCGTCTGATCTAGCCTCCATCTACAAGGCATTCATCTGCCCAAAGCTGGAATATAACGCCCACATCTGGTCTGGTGCACCCAAGACCGTTCTGCACATTCTAGATAGGGTACAGAATCGCGCGTTAAAACTAATTGGTGATAGAGACATTGTGAACTCCATAGTCTCACTTGAACATCGTAGAAATGTCTCGTGTCTTTCCCTTTTTTATCGCTTTTTTTTTATCAAAAAAATGCTCCAGCGAAATAGCCAGTTGCATTCCTCCCTTTCAAAACTTCACCCGCAATACGCGTCACGCTTCGAATGCACATCAGTTCACCCTCAAGCCCAATTTCGGACGTACTGTCAAATATAGGTATTCGTTTATAAGCCGAACAACACGTTTGTGGAACGAACTACCAGCCTCTGTATTTCCTAATCATTACAACCTTCAAACATTTAAAGCCAACTCAAACCGGCATTTCTCTGTCTCTTTCCCCCCCTTTTCCCATCCTCCCGTGCCCTGAGAACCAGTATAAGGGTATTAATAATCCCTTTGGCACGCGCAAATTATAAAAAAAAAATAAAATTGGAATATAACCCCCAAAAAACGCGCAATACTTACATTACAAACTGATAAATACCATTAAGGCCTTATTTACCGGCAAGTCTGAAAACAAAACGGAAATGCAAACTGGAAAGGGACAGGAAAAGAAGAATTCCCTTTTAACGGGAAATCTAAGTTAGTAACAACAATTCGAAAAATTTTGCAAAAAAAGCCTAAGCTCGGGGATTTAACGGCCATATCCGTGAACTGATGAGTGGTCACGTAATTTGTGTTGTGTTGTTGATAGAACTTGCAACAACATACATACAAATCACGTAACGAGTCAATCGTTCACAGATACTGCGATTCGACCCCAAGGTTTCCACGGGCTTCTGGGCAAATTCTAAGTTATATACAGGGTGTTTCAGCGATATGGGTACAAACGGCAATCACTGATAGCTGAAGTAATTTTAAGCAAAAAAATATATTCTCTTTTTCGTCCCGTTCTCGAGATGTGACGGTAATTTGAAAAGTTTGCGGCATTTTCAAGAAAATCACATATTTCAAGGCAAACAAAATTTATTTCTCAACGTAATCTTCTTGTAACTCGATAAATTTGATCAAACGTTTCTCCCAACCCTTCAAGTCGTCAGAGAAAAATTCTTTGTGTGCATCTGAAAAATACCGGTATACAGCGTTGCCAACAAACTCGGCACCCAGCACATTGAAAATTTTCTAATACCCAAATCGCTGTGTAAAATCGTATGCACCCGTTCACCTGATATCCCACAAACCTCAGCAATCTCCTGAACGGTCAGTCGACGATTTTCCATCAGAGTTCCATGCACTAAATCGACAATTTTGTCAGTTGAAACAGTTTTTGGGCGCCCAGAACGTTCATCATCAAAAATGCTGGTACGGCCACGCTTAGCCACCCAATGTTTGACGGTAGTATATGAAGGGGGCACTTCAACGTATACTGAGTCTAACTCGTCTTTAATTTCCAGATATTTTTTTTAGGCAAAAGAACTTCATCACCGCGTGATACTCGATTTTCTCCATTGTTGACGGAGAACGTCACATGTCAACTTCATGAGAGTGCCATGAGCAAAGTACCGATCGGAATGACTTGATAGTTTTATGCGATACATGTATCAACGCCATCTACGGTGGCAAGACGGTGACAAGAATTAAATTCTATTATGACTGTTTGTCTATAAGGTCTGAAACTTTCCAAATAACCCTCGTATAAAAGTTTTCTTAAAATGTTTTACTCAGTGTGGGCGTTGGAAAGGATTGACAGAGAGGGAAAGATTGGGATAGTGGTTTAAAACTCAAATATTAGGCTTCTGAAAAATTCCGAGGGTGGTGTCCAGATAACTGGGGAGATTTGTTTTATTATTTTGTTTTTGCTTCTGATTCACAGTATTTTTTCTCCGACCATCTGATGTCATAGGCTAATAGAGCGAACAATTTTTCCAGCCATATAGCCAACCAACTGCCAGTGTTCGGTCGTCGAAATAGTGTTGACATAAGTTTTCGAAATTGATAGGACTGACTACTTGTAGCTTGCTGACATCAAGATTTGAACCACTACTACTACATCGCCACCCCCACATTCAGTATTAGTACCCACGCTCATGCGCCATCGGGCGCTTCCCATTGCATTAATGTGTGGCTGAGCGAGAATGTTTCTACTTTCTGCTCAATCGGCAATTTTTTAGTTAGGTTTGGTTAGGTTGGAGGGAAGTGCACCTAAGTGCTTCTCATGGGGCCCATTGTGTTTCCCTTTGTAGTGTGGAACCTATTGTGAAGGTCCGTTGGTGTTGGTTGTGTGACAGGGTCGTCACGTAACCTCAGTATCTGGAATTGGGAATCGGGGGTTTCCTACTTTTGCTGTATAAAGCACAGCACGCTACAAAAGGAGGCGATGTCGCCGCAATCGAGTCCAAACAAAAGATATGCTAAGACTAAATTTTATTTACAATTTATCGACTATTTATACAATTATTCCACTTACAAATTATGCTTACTCTATCTTAATTCTAATAACAATTGAACGAATGAGTCAATTGAGTCAATCTGAATAGTGACAATAACATTTTGGGTAATAATACCGGTGGCACATTAATGTCGCTGCATGTCATTTGATGCTTGCAAAAGGTGATTGAAATTGATTGGATTACTTTTGCATGGTTGCCCCGTTGTATTATTATGTCATCTAGACCAATTAGTGAAGTTTAATTGTTTTGCATCGTTGTCCCATGTCATTATTACATTACATCCTTCCCCCACAAAAAAAAAAAATCTTTAAATTTAAATGAATATTATTATCTAGGCATGTCAATATTTATTTGATCTATAAATGTTCTATGCATGTTCTATTATTAATTTATGCCTTAGTAATCTACTTATACCTTTCCTTAAATTTGTCTCGACTTGACTAAGTTATTATTATGAATTTCATATTCCTTATTATCTAGTAGTATAGTACTATTTACACCTTTTTGAGATATTATTTTATACGGTCCTTTGGATGGTTTATCAAATTTCTTTTTGTTCTGTACTCTTAGATATACGTAATCACCAACTCTAAAGTCTGCTTTATTTATGTGTCTGTGCATTATTTCTCTTATGTTTATCTTCTATTAAATTATCTTTTGCTTTCTGATGGGCATGTCTTAACTGACATTTTAATTCACTTAAATAGCTATCCAAGTCATAAATTTTGTCTTTATTGGTTAAAATTTCGCATGGTAATGTGGTTAATTTTCCAAAAACTAATTCAAATGGAGAATATAGAGTGCTACTATGTGGCATGGAATTGTAGCAGTATGTATAGTAGGGGAGCCATTCATCCCAACTATCCTTATCTCCTATGTTCATCAAGTATTCGTTCAAAACTCTATGATTCCTCTCTATTGAACCTAAAGTTTCATGGTGGAATGGAGTCGAAACTATTTTTCCTATGTTTAATAACTTACAAATAATGACTGCATCTTTAGTTTCTACTGGAAATGCTTCTACAAATTTCGTTAATTCACATTGTATTGTTAAAACATATCTAAATCCGTCCGAAGGTCTCAAAGGCCTTACGATATCCATTGATATGGTCTCAAACGAGGTGCTTGGCGTGTCTGTTATCACAAAATGTTCTCTAGTGTATCTTGTTGTCTTGACCTTATTTCAAATCTCACAGTTGTTAACAAATCTTATAATCATTTTGTTCATGTTTTTCCAGACATACTTCGTTTTATTTTATTAATGCATTTTCTGATACCACAATGTCCTTCAATTTTTGAGTTATGATGTTCTTCAATTAATCTGTGCTTTTCTTCTTCATTTGTAACCCGCTTCGAAGGTTCATATAATAATATATCCAAACATTCTTCAATGTTTCTTTTCCGTTGCAGCTTATTAAATATGTCTTTGAATTCGTGCACGTTCACATCTTTAAATATTACATTATTTCTTGCTAGTGCCAGTTTATTCACACCTGCATTGCTCATATTGGATATTAGCTTCTTCAAAATCAATTTTAACTCTGATAGAGAATTATCGCTAAATTCCACAACTACAGTGTTTGCTGCTATTATAAATTCATTTCCTTGTGCCCCTTTTTCTATCCTTTCTACTTAAAAAATTATCTGCGGTTGGTTCTGTTGTGAACC
Organism: Brachypalpus laphriformis; assembly: GCA_945910035.1. Lineage (NCBI taxonomy): Eukaryota > Metazoa > Arthropoda > Insecta > Diptera > Syrphidae > Brachypalpus > Brachypalpus laphriformis. Next base: position 160,924,168 of record OX246754.1, on the reverse strand, counting down.
AGCCTGTGCTCTTTATGAAGCCTATCATGTTCCTTACTGGGTCTTGTATGAGATCCACTAGTTCGTCAAAAAACCTGTTTCCTATATGATGGAGGCGGCGGTTTTGAAGATTTGGGCAATCGTGTAGCAAGTGTTTGATGGTTTCTGTCTCCTCTATATCTTGACAGCTTCTGCAGTGGTCGGGTGTGTTGACGCCTAATCTAGCGGCCATTACCCCTATCGCGCAGTGTCCTGTTAGCGCACCTGTCAAGATGCGAATTTTTTTTTTATTCGTTCATTCATTAATTTTTTAGTTAGTCTTTAACTTAAATATTGCTATAGGTCTAGAGAAGCTCCCTCTCTCTCTCTATCTCTCTCTCTCTTTCTCTCTTCCTCCCTCCCCCTCTCTCTATCGTGCGCTCTCTTTCAAATAGTAGGTCTGGCAATTCTGTTTGTCTGCCTGTATGTCTATGTATGTGGACCTCGGTCTGCAGCCTAAACGGCTGGAAATATTAGGCTTCTGAAAAATTCCGAGGGTGGTGTCCAGATAACTGGGGAGATTTGTTTTATTATTTTGTTTTTGCTTCTGATTCACAGTATTTTTTCTCCGACCATCTGATGTCATAGGCTAATAGAGCGAACAATTTTTCCAGCCATATAGCCAACCAACTGCCAGTGTTCGGTCGTCGAAATAGTGTTGACATAAGTTTTCGAAATTGATAGGACTGACTACTTGTAGCTTGCTGACATCAAGATTTGAACCACTACTACTACATCGCCACCCCCACATTCAGTATTAGTACCCACGCTCATGCGCCATCGGGCGCTTCCCATTGCATTAATGTGTGGCTGAGCGAGAATGTTTCTACTTTCTGCTCAATCGGCAATTTTTTAGTTAGGTTTTGTTAGGTTGGAGAGAAGTGTAAGCTTTCACATCAAGGAAACCATCGTACAAAAAATAGAGCGTGACCGGCTCAGTTGGTATTGCCACGTTCAAAGAAGAGATCATTTGAACCCTGTTAAAAAGGCAATATCAATGCACGTTCCAAAGACATCGCGATGTAGGAAAGGCAGGCCTATAAACGCCTGGATCAGACAAATGCGACGACATCGGCATTTCATTGGCCTCAGTAACAGAGTGATCTAAAATCGGCAGGCCTGCCGATATTTTCTGAGGTCAAATAGGCGAACCCCACAGGCGGATCAGTAGAAATGCGGTGAAGTGGGAGGGTTGTGATCCCTTGTTTTCGGATCATAGCCTCGCTGATAAAAGGAAGAAGAAGAAGGTTGGAGAGAAGTGCACCTAAGTGCGTCTCATGGGGGCCATTCGGCCCATTGTGTTTCCCTTTGTAGTGTGGAACCTATTGTGAAGGTCCGTTGGTGTTGGTTGTGTGACAGGGTCGTCACGTAACCTCAGTATCTGGAATTGGGAATCGGGGGTTTCCTACTTTTGCTGTATAAAGCGCAGCACGCTACAAAAGGAGGCGATGTCGCCGCAATCGAGTCCAAACAAAAGATGTGCTAAGACTAAATTTTATTTACAAAATTTGAACTCATATCCTAAGTTATTGGACTTAGAGCCGATTTTGGAAATTGACATTTTCCCCTCAACGGATCTAACTATTTTGTTCAAATTTCATATTTTGGTATTTAAGTTAATATGTATGTGACGTATAGGTAAAAACGGCATACCAAGTTTTCGGAAGGTTAAAAAAAGCGAGGAGGGCCTGTGAGATGTGTCCCCATTCTAGGGAGTTCGTTTGCTCTTTCATTGCCTGGTATGCCCATATGCCCTGGTTCCTAGCATAGGGTCACCTTGTTGGCTTGTGATACCTAATTAAGATACCGCTTACAGATTCTAACGATCTTAGATCTAATTAGTGTAGAAACACGAACTGTTTGTTCGTGTTTCCACTATAATTCTGATAGTGAATCTCCTTTCAAATGACAGCATCGGAGTCATGTAATGGTTGCTACCTACCCTTCGTATTTCTGCATAATAGATCCAGCGGAATGAGACTTATAAATAAATAAATATTTGGCGCAACAGCTCTTTGAGTACCAGGGCCTAGCTTCTCGCAACCACTCATGTTGTGTGCGTTATATTTTTCACACGAATGGAAGGGACCTACAGTTTAGTGCCGTATCCGAACGGCAATTTGAGAAGCTTTTTCGTGACAACAATACTCTCGGATGTTTGTCAGACGCTCGCGAGAGGTGGGACCGTGAAAAAACTCTTATTTTGTGTTTTCTGGGATTCGAACTTGGAACCTCATGCGTAGTGATCCGACATACTAATCACTTACGCCACAGCGCCCACATGTGAATGAGACTTAGCATGGTCTCCATTGCTGCCGTGGGATCCCATGATCATGATACAGGCTGTGTCTGGATCTTGGAGAAGCTTGAAAGCTGATATTGCTTCTCTCGTTCCTTTCACCAGACTAACAAACCATGAGTGAGGATAGGTCGCACAACCGCCGTGTATAACCAATATACCACAGCGGACTTGAAACCCAACGCATTGCCAAACGCTTTTTTACAAGTGTAAAAGTCTACGTCTTTAAGTCTCTAATACGATCCTCGATATTATCCTTCCAATTTAATTTAGAATCTAGAATTACGCCGTTGAAAGGAAAATGAATACTTGGCACCAGCTCATTCTTTATTTTAAATATTTCTTAGGTTTCAAGTGGACTATTTCATTTTGCAATGGTTACGTCAACTGGCTTACTCTACACTTGGGGTAAAAATTTGGAACATCAACTGGGAACAGAGGATAAAGAACGTAAAGCCTTACTTAGACCGTCTGCGCTGGATAACATTGATAACCCGATGTACGTAGAATGCGGAGCAGACTTTACACTAGTCATGGGCCGTGATTATATTGTGAAAGCCTTTGGAGGCAACGCTAATGGACAGGTTTGTCAATGCTTATCGTCCTGCTTCATTCTTAAATTAAATTCATATTCATTACAGTGCGGTCGAGACTTGGGAGCGCTCTTTGATAAAGGGAAACAACGCGTTGTCTGTTTACCCACCACTAAGCGTTTGATGCGTTACGAAAGCCAATGTGTGGAAATACCAACAGAAATCAACCTACCACGACCAAGAATTCGTTTGGACTACGAGCCGATACGATACCTGAAAATTATTCCAGACTATCAGCCGCATTTTATGCAAGAAGCGGGAATTTGTCTGGAACCACCCGAATCAGCTATAAAATCACTCTTAACAACAAATCCCGGTCAGGAATCGGATGATATGATCTCTAGTATTGAAAATATCAGCCTCATCGATGCTGATTCTATGATTCTCTCTTGTCCAGCATATCCAAATAATAGCTCCAATGACATATCGGCCGATGAGCAAAGCTACTCACGCCTTCCGCCATCGGATGATCTCAGTTCAGAATGCAGTCATAACAGTCGTGAACTTCGTAACTATATACACTACTGTTTGTATGTGTTTCATGGTCTCTACAATCCAGACAAGATTGAGAAATTCTCGAAAAAACGTCTGGAATATCGTATACGTACATTAATGTTAAATTTTAAATTCGTCGACGCCTTTACTCTCTGCTTGACCGACTGCTCGAACCCATCAAAATCGCTGAAAATTTTCGAGTATTTTACCAAAGACACTAGCTTCGTGCCAACGCGAAGGCAGGACCTAAAGTTTTTCATATATCGTTTGTTTGTGCACTTTATCGCAAAGAAATTCGACATCACCGAATGCGAAGAATTCTTTCTTTCTGATCTCGACTACTATTTGCTGGAGTTGTCCTATGTTCTCTACTTCAACAACAACAACACCGAATTGGAACAGAATCTAAATCAGAAATTTAAAAGTCTCATTATGCAGGACCCCAACCATAATGACGAGTATAGACTCGAAGACACTGACGCTATCTTCGATAGTCTCAGCGTCAAATTCAAAACCATTGTGTGCCAGAGTCTTTTGAAATACTGCGTGGGCTAGCATAGGAACGTGTTTCGGCACAATATTTCACTTATCGATTTTTATAAAATTAAAACCATTTCATAAGCGCGAAATGTACATATTTTAAATTGTATCAAACAAGAACTTTAAACAATTGACGTCGAATAAAACAAAACAAGCTAATGTTGTGTGTATGTATCAGACCTGTATACTGCGCGCTTTCATATTTAGCATGAGTGACGATGGTGTTGAAAGAAAAAAAGAAAAGAAAGAAAAAAAAACGTTGTAGTGCCATTTTTTTTTGTTTGTTTTTGTTTTTGTTTTAATTATTCTATAAACAAACGATTTTATTCTAAATATATACATTTCCGGACAACACACGGTGAATGAAAATCATTATGATATGTACTCTCACTGCCGACGTCATCACGTTGGCCTTAGACATAGAAAATTCTCAACGTTTTATTATGTCTTCAATGTAATATTGTTTTTTAGTTGCAACATTTTACATGGATTTTTGCTCTTAATGCGCTTTTTGTATATTTTCAGCTTGTGATCTAATTTAATCAAAGATATATAAAGAAAAATAAAAATTATAACATTCATACACTAATATAGTAGACACATATGTATGTTTAAGAATATTATAAATTATGTAAATGTTTATTTCTGAAATAAAAAAATTGTTCTTTCTAATATGCGATATTGTAAAAGTCTTGTATAATTATTTACTTACTTATTTAGGTAGCGATACAGCGCCGGGTGGACCTGGACCTCATTCAACAAACTTCTCCAGCCAGCCCGGTTACCAGCCAACCGCCTTCAGTTCGCACGCCAAGTTGGTTGAGGTCCCCCTCCACTTGTTTGCGCCACCTATCGCGAGGTCGTCCTCTACTGCGCCGTCCATCCGGGGTAGATTTGAAGACTTTCTTGGCGGGAAGGTTGGGCTCCATCCGCTCTATATGAGTCAGCCATCTTAGTCGCTGTGTGTGAACTCTTCTGGCTAAGTCGATGTCCTAATATATGCTGTATTGTTTGGCATTGTACGGCCTATATAAGGCCGATGATGCGATTTTGCCACGCCAATGGCCGTGGCAAAATATCATCATAAACTCCTCTTGGTGGCCGCTGGATGATCTGATACTGAACTAACGATGAGCGTATGCTGAGTCTGACGATATACATATGTGTAGCTGAACACTCAGACCTGCGTAAGCTCACCTGGGTGAACTTCAGCACACATATGTTTAACCGGACGAGGCATCTCTTGTTGACCTAATTGGCTGAAATATGGGTCTCAGAAGTCTAGCAAGAGCTCCTCAGAAGGAGGACGTGCGGCGGATGAATTCTCCCGCTAGAACCAATGGTGACGTCTACATGCCAGCGGATACCTTACTTGAGCAGCTTCGACATATTTGGAGCTGAGGTCTATAAGGATACTGCATCAGAGTACTGAAAAAGATATGGTGGCGGATGAACCATTAATGCACCAATATCCCCGAAGTGGGTTACGGGCATCGTTGTATCCGGCCCATCGTCCTATGGGTTGCAAAAAAGAATCTGGTCCTCCAGGCTGAGGGTTGTGCCGTCGGGCTAACTTCCCTACCAACTTCCCTACCTTCGGTTATAAAGCGACCAACAGCCTCGGATACTGACCGCTGAACTTTTCAAGACAGGAGGAGATGAGTTGGTAAGGAGCATGCATCAGCTCATCTGTAAAATCTGGTCAGACGAAAGTATGCCCGATGAATGGAACCTCAGCATCGTTTGCCCGATTGTGAAGATAGGAGACCTTCTACAGAGGTATAAGTCTTCTCATCATCGCATAAGATCCTGTCTGCCTATCTATGTGAGCGCATAAAACGGATCGTCAACAACCTGATACGTTCTTATCAGTACGGTTTCAGGTCGGAAGTGTTCATCGTTGACCAAATATTCGCAATACGACAGATCTTGGAAAAAATCCATGAATATAAAATCGATACGCACCATCTCTTCATCAATTTCAAAGCTGCCTATGATAGAGTGTATAGAGACGAGTTATACAGAGCCATGTCCAGTCTTGACATCTGACAATGGGGAACTCTCGCTGCTTCATTAAAGTCGGTAAGAACATCACCGAACCGCTATCATGTGACCCTTTAACGTACTTGAGAGAATTGATCAAAATTCACAAGCCAACACCGGAGGTACAATCTGTTACAATTCTGTACAAGTACTCGCTTACGCTGATGACATAGGCATAATCGGTAGAACTCAGAGGGCCGTCAACGGGGCATTTGCGAGTATTGAGATCGAGGCAATAAAGATGGGTTTAGCGGTCAATGAAAGCAAAACAAAATATATACTGTCTACAAAAAAGGACACTCAACATCGGCGTCTTGGACAGAACGCCACAATAGACAGATATAATTTTGAGGTAGTAAAGGACTTTGTCTACCTAGGCTCTGTGGTGAGCTCCGCAAATGACATCAGTGGAGAGATCAAACGAAGAATTACTCTTGCCAATCGCTGTTTCTATGAGCTCATCCCAGTCCTGCTGTATATCGCAGAGGCATGGGTTTTGACAAAACCGGATGAGAATGCGCTTGGTCATTTTGAGAGAAAAGTTCTTCGAGCGGTCTTTGGTCCCGTCTGCATAGATGGTGAGTGGAGGAGGAGGAGTAGGCACAATGCCGAACTATACGGCCTATATAAGGACATCGACTTAGCCAGAAGAGCTTACATACAGCGACTAAGATGGCTGGGTCATTTAAAGCGGATGGATCCCAACGTTCCCGCTTATAAAGTCTTCGAACCCTCCCCGGATGGATGGCGCAGTAGAGGACGACCTCGCGATAGGTGGCGCAAACAAGTGGAGGGGGACCTCAACCAACTTGGCGTGCGCAACTGGAGGCAGCTGGCTCGTAACCATGCTGGTTGGAGAAGTTTGATGATTGAGGCCCAGGTCCACCCCGGACTGTACCGCCACCTAAGTAAGTTTGGCATTGTACCTACTCCTCCTCCTCCACTCACCATCTATGCAGACGGGACCAAAGACCGCTCGAATAACTTTTTTCTTAAAGTAACGAAGGGCTTCCTCATTCGATTTTGATGAAGTCCATGCCTCTGCGCCATATAGCAGGTCTGGAATGATTAATGTATTATATAGAGTTACCTTAGTAGCTCGAGATAGGGCTTTGTTACTCAATTGCCTTCTTAGCCCATAAAAACATCGATTCGGGGTAGTGGGAAAACACTGATGCGCACGAGAAACAGTCCCTCTCTGTTTCAAATAGTGTGAGACTCTTACTCACTAAAAAATCACCTGGTGGAAAACCTTTCTCACTTACACTAACTTATTATTGATATACGTATTCTTATACGTCATACATGGGGACCTGCATTGCGATTGATCGGGAAACTACTGACTGCCCAAAACTTGGCTTGGGCCAGTAGCGCAACAATCAAGTTCGTGATGAAGTGCTTACTTTACCTCCTAGTGGTGGTCCCCGGGCAACTATACGTATAAACCCTTATACGTATAGGCCAAAATTGTAAGTGCGGGTTGTCTAGGGTCTTGATTCTAGGCTAGGTAACGTGGGCCAGCAACCTGCGTTACTGAAACCAGCTCGCTACTGAAACCGACACTATGCCTCGGATAAGGACTGATCACATGTTGGCGACTTTTGGCTATTGTACCCGGACAAAGATAGGTTTCTGGAATGTAAAGACGCTCCTCGACTCGGGAAGAGAAGGTCCTTACAATGCCAGATTCCTCCAACTGGAAAAGGAATTCATGCGATATAAACTGGACATTTTGGGGGTAAGTGAAGTAAGATGGTTAGAAGCGGGCGAGTACCAGTCTCCAACGCGTAACACTGTACTACTCTATTCTGGAAGACCATCCGGAAGTCCGCGAGAATATGGAGTCAGACTACTGCTAACAACAACAGCACGCAAGGGCCTGATTTCCTGGCAGCCTCATGGTGATAGGATTTTGACGGCCAGATTCCGGACTAGAGTACGACGTGTCACCATCATACAGTGTTACGCCCCAACGAATAGTTCGTCTGAGGACGAAAAGGAGAGCTTCTACAATCTCTTAAGCGCCGTCTTCAACACAACACCAAATGGAGACATTGTCATAGTGATGGGGGATTTGAATGCCAAGGTAGGCAGCGACAACGAAGGGATCAAGCATGTAATCGGGAAGCATGGACTAGGCAACCGCAATGACAACGGCGAAAGGTTTGTGGATTTCTGCAATACCAACCGCCTTGTGATAGGTGGCACCATGTTTGAGCACAAGACCTGCCACAAAGTCAGCTGGGTTTCCAATGACAGGCAAGCAACCTCCAACCAAATTGACCATTTTGCTATCAGCCGCCGCTTTAGAAGCAGTCTCCTGGACGTCCGAAACAGACGAGGGGCTTATGATAGCTACTCTCCAACTATGCACTGCTGCAGTTCGAAGATCCCACGACAACACAAGAATGCCCAGGTTCAACATCGATAGACTTAGTGATCCCTCAGTGCGCCAACAATTAAGGGAGCACTTTTCGCAAGGTGTGGAAGCAATCAGCAGCTCAATGCCCGCAACCATCCAAGACCATTGGTGTGCTGTGAAAATTGTTTTTACATCTGGTGCTGAAAGAATTGTCGGTCGATCGCAGGGAAGACATAGGGCGTGGCTTTCCGAGGATACCTGGAGACGGATTGACGAACGAAAACAGCTAAAAGCTCGCGTTGCAGCTACCCCAGCAGAAGGGAGAAGCGAGCTAGAGTCCCTATATCGCATGAAGATGAGAGAAGTTCAGCGTAGCGTACGACGTGACAAGCGCAACTACATCAACGCGCTGGCTACAGAAGCAGAAGAAGCTGCACGGAGGTGCGATAGCAGGACTATCTACAGAATCACGAAAGAGCTGACAGGTGGTCGCAGCTCCAGCCAATACCTAGTGAAAAGCCTAGACGGCTCCTTGCTCATTTCGGATGAGGACCAGCTCAAGAGATGGAAAGAGCATTTTGCTACGGTTTTGAACCGTGTATTCGCTAGCGATATGCTCCCAAATCAGACTGAGATGCCCGAGGTGAGAAGTTCCCGAATACGCACCACGACTCCCAGTAAAGATGAGATCATTACCGCGATCAAGGCACTCAAAACCAACAAGGCGGTAGGACTTGACGGTATTCCAGCAGAGCTCTTACGAGCAACGCCAACAACATCGGCTGAGCTTCTGCTTCCACTTATAGATAGAGCTTGGGAAGCTGAGAGCTTTCTTAACGAGTGGAAAAAGGGAATGATCGTCAAGCTTCCTAAGAAAGGAAATTTAATGGAGTGCGGAAACTGGAGGGGTATCTGCGTGCTGCCTGCTGTAGCTAAGATAATAGCTAAAATCATCCTTGAGCGAATCAAACAACATCTCGAAGACACACTCGATGCCGAACAAGCAGGTTTCCGCTCTGGATCCTCCTGTGCCGACCACATCAACACCCTGCGGATTATCATCGAACAGTGTGTTGAATATCGATCGCCACTGCACCTGCTGTTCATCGATTTTGAGAAGGCGTTCGATAGTGTCAACAGGGAGTTTATTTGGCGTGCCTTACGCAGGAGAGGCATTCCCGATAAACTAATTGCTATCATCAAAGCTACATATGAAGGCTCCAAATGTCACGTTCTGCACAGGGGAAGGTTGTCTGAGGAATTTGAGATCCAAAGTGGGGTAAGACAAGGCTGTATCATTTCACCAATATTATTCCTATTTGTGATTAGCGATGTGCTTCATGCAGCTTTGTCGACGGGAAACGGAGGAATTCGATGGACTCTTACATCTCAACTGAAGCATCTTGACTACGCAGACGATGTATGCTTACTCTCCCACAGAATTATGGACCTCCACCAAATGACAGCAGATGTGGAGAGGGAGGCAGGTGTCGTCGGGCTGAAAATTAATACGACAAAAACTAAAATCATCAGCCTTGGAACTAACTCATCGGCTCAAATATGCATTGCTGGACAACCGGTAGAGAGAGTAGAGGATTTCCAGTATCTTGGGAGTATTGTCTCGACCGATGGTGGAACCGAACTGGATATAGCCAACAGGATCGCCAAAGCAAAGTCCGCGTTCGGGATGTTGTCCAAAATATGGCGAAGCAATGCAATCAGTTTGAGCACCAAAATAAGACTGTTCCGCTCCAACGTTGAATCCGTGCTGCTATATGGTTGCAGCACGTGGAGAGTGACCACTACTATCACCAGAAAGCTGCAAACGTTCGTTAATAGGTGTCTGCGCAATATCTTAAGGATTTTCTGGCCCAATTGTATCTCTAACGAACACCTTTACGAGAGAACGGGTCAGGAACCAATAGGCACAACTATCCAACGGCGGAAGTGGCAGTGGATTGGTCACACGTTCCGAAAGGGTGACAGCTCCATAGCGAACCATGCTATGCAATGGAACCCTCCAACTCAGGATGGCAGAAGACCTGGCGGTCCGCGGAAAACATGGCGCAGAACAGTCGAGAAGGAGGCACGGCAGTTAGGGAAAAGTTGGGGAGAACTCAGACACATTGCCAGAAACCGTACACGATGGCGCGTAGGCGTAGTAGAGGCCCTAGGACCCACAAGGGGATACAGGACATAAGTAAGTAAGTACGTCATACATAACAAAGCATCTACATTGTAATTTCCTTTATCTCATCATCTCATCAGATCAAAAATTGAGGAGTCGTCCACTTACATTCGTCTGATTAGGTTATCATTCACGGTACAGGCTAAATGTTTAAAATTAATTAAAATGAATTAAACTTAAAACGAAGGCAGTGCTACCCTTGTTATAAGGGCCGCAATTCTCGGATGTGTAAGGTGAAAGGGATATCGTGCAAAAAATACAGTGGCCGCCATGCAACAAGCATGTGTGACCCATTGTTTTCACAACCAAGACGTGCTTTTACCTCGCCTCAAAGTCAGCATGAAAATCCAGCAGCCAGTTTGAAAAATACTTCATCGATAAATCTATAATCAGGGTTATCGTGAATAAATTTTCCCTCGGAATTTTTCCTCCGAACAAAAATTAGATATTTTCAAAAAAGAGGAAATAACTCTCCGGAAAAGAAATAGGTATCATGAATGATAATACAAGGGAATTTTCAACGTAATCGCGATATCTATTTTTTCTTCGGTGAATTTTTTTCGTTTTTTTGAAGATGTTCGGGGGAAAAATTCCGAGGGAAATTTTATTCACGATAGCCCTGAATATATACGGCAGAAGGAATGCAGAGGGTAATGTATACTTGCAAACAGCATGCGCCTATGCTAGTAGTGAATTTTCGTTATGGATGGTAAGAGTCAGCTGTCGTTCATCAAGTCAATTCTGGCGCGAAACCTCAACTTACCTGTTGTGGGAGTGCATAGACTAAGTGTAATACCCTTCGGAAGCAATAAGCCCAAACCCTCCAAATTGTGCAACGAGGTTCGGATGGTTCTGCGAAGTCAGTACGATGATCGTGCTGTTTCGATAGATGCAATAGAAGTTCCTGCAGTTTGTCTTGATGTACTACTGACGACGGAGCAGTTTCACTCCACGATCTAAATTTAGCCGACACTCGTGCAAACGGACAATTACTTGAGGACGGGACCAGTGTGCTCATTGGAGCCGACACGTACTGGCAATTTGCGACTGGAGAGCACATACGTCTCACTGAAAAGTTGACGGCGATAAACACAATTTTAGGATGGACCATTCAAGGGCCGTCGATTGTGGAACGCAAAGCATTTCATTCTTCCTACACATTATCTCTTAACGTCTGTGCATGTGAAAATATTAACCAATTTTGGAAGCGTTCCTGATAATCAAAGAGTGTTGAGTGAGGTTGTATCCTCACACATTCGTCGAGTAGATGATAGATTCGAGGCTTCTCTTCCTTGAAAGGAACCATCAACTCCTCTACATGACAATAGAACGGGGGCATTATTTCGGATATGAATACTTGTCCGGAAACTATGTTCAACTTACCGAATACCATTCGTCCATGAACGAAATGTTTTTATCAGGTACGTATATTATTGAACCTGCTTTAGACACAGAATCAAGAGAACATCGAATCTTTTATTTACCTCACCGTCCAGTATAACGGAATGACAAAAAAAACGACTAAATTGCGCATTGCTTTCGACGCTTCGGCATATGTGCCTAGCTATTCGTCACTTACAGATGTTTTAGAAGTTGGTGAGAATTATTTGCCCGATCTTTTAGTCATCCTATTAAATTTTCGAGTTGGGAAATTTGGACTTGTAGCAGGCATCGAAAAGGCATTCCTGCAAATATTGCTTCATCCGTCAGATAGAGACAGTCATCGTTTTCTGTGGTTTGCGGAGAAAATCATCGACGAGAAGACCTTACCTGCGATTAGAACCTACCGAATGACGTGGCTAACATTTGGCATTAAAAGCAGTCCCTATATTCTTGGCCACTTGATTCAGGAGTTGATCAAGGTGTCGATGTTACGAGCTCAGACATCGTACGAGTTTCCGTCTGAAAGAAGCATTGCAGCTGTAAACCACTATCAAAAAATATGTGAGCTGCTAAAGGAAAGCTTTTGCATGGACGATTTTATCACTAGCATTGATGACGAAGATAGAGTAAAGTATATTTATCGAGAAACAACCAGAATATTTAGTAGTGCCTCCATGAACCTGCGTAAATGGAATTCCAACAGCGCGAAGGTGAGAGAGTGTTTCGAAGCAGAAGAAAGATTTTCGGATACGCAGAAGGTGCTAAGCTTGTAATGGGTAATAGCCACGGATGAACTTGAAGTGGATCTTGATCCTGTACTAGATTTGTTGAAAGTGGTTCTTAAGGTCATGGAAGGAAGGAGATCGATGAATGGCGATACCACGTCACTTAATAACGAGTCAAAATTCGACACATTTACACGTGCTTGCTGATGCGAGCAGGTATGCATACGGAACTGCAGCTTATGCAAGTCCTTTGCATAACAACGGAGAAGTATTGGTGCATCTTATCTGTGCTAAGGGCAGAGTTGCTCCTCTTAATATCAACAACGAAGCTTAACTGACTATTGCAAAGCTGGAGCTTATTGCTACACTTATTGCCGCGCGTCTGCTTGTTTATCTTCGAACTTATCTTCGGATACAAATTAGTGAGTCGTTTCTATGGACTGACTCTCAGATTGCACTGTTCTGGATCGCGGGTTCGGAAAGGCGATGGAAGCCTTACGTGGAGCATAGAGTGAAGGAAATACGATCATTGTCTGATGTAACGATTTCGAGACACTGTTCTGGTGTTGAGAACCCAGCTGACCTATTAACTAGAGGCATTAGCACCACATCGCTCGTAAATTCTTCTGTGTGGTTAAACGGACCTGCCTGGTTCAAAGAAGAGCAGATACATTGGCCATCTTCAAAATTAATCAATGCTGTTTCATTGTGTCTCACGACAATGCATATTGAAAAGCTTGATGTAGGAGATTTTGGGAGTGGAACTTTAATTAATTATCGACAGTAAACGCTTTAGTAGATGAAAAGTTAATACACCAAGTATTTGTCAGCTGAAGAGATAGAAAGTGCCGAAAAGTATTAGATTAAACATGTGCAGATGCTACATTTCTCTAACGAGATTTCTGCTCTTCAAATGAAAAAGAATGTACCATCTAATTCGAAACCCATTTCTCTTTTTTCCAATTCTAGGCGCTACCGGTAAACATTTGCGAGTAGTGGTCGCCTTCAGCATTTGACGGCAGATGAGAACGTTGCTCATCCTGTAATTTTACCAAAGTCGTCCCATATAACGAAACTCCTAGTTCACGACGCACATGAAAAATCATTCCATAGTGGGTCATCTGCAGTTCTTTCTCGTTTGCGCACAAAATACGGGGTTGTGAAGGGGCGGCAGCTTATCAAAGCTGCCACAAGGATTGTTTTGTGGGCAAAGTTCTTCGAGGGCCAGCAGCTACGCAGAGATTTCCTAGAGACCGCGTTCTCTCATCTAGGCCGTTCTAGGTAACTGGAGTGGACTTTGCTGGTCCCATATACTATATATTCGTAGCAGACAACAACGATGGTCAAAGAAAAGCGATATATTTTATTGTTTACGTGTGCCGCAATTCGTGCGGTGCACATTGAATGCATTAACGACATGACTACGGAGAGTTGTCTTCTTGCCACTCGATGATTTTTTCAAGACGCGGAGTCCTTCGTATAATGTACTCAGACAACACTACTACGTTTAAGAAAGCATCATCCGAACTAGATCAACTCAAAAACGTAAGGAGCGATGAACGATTTTTAGGATTTTTGAGTGAGCGTCGGGTAAGGTGGAAATTCATCGTTGAGGGTGCCCCTTGCTGGGGAGGCTTTTGGGAAAGACTATTAGGAGTGGTCAAATCGACCCTTAGAGCCGCTGTAAAGCGTTCAACATTAAACAATGACCAGCTACATACGTTGTTAACAGAAGTTGAAGGTGTCGTGAATTCGAGGCCGTTAACTTATTCAAGAGCCGACCCCCTAACCTCGAACCACTTACTCCGGCACATTTCCTGAACGGCAGATATGAAACATTAGAGGAGTCCACACCGGAAAATCGGAGAGGCAAGGACCTACGCATGCAGTGAAAGGAGCGGTTGCGATTTTAGCTGCATTCAAGGAACGATGGTATAAGGAGTACTTGTACCAACTCCGATCACTGCATCATATCAAACATGATGTGGGATCTACCTTAAAGATTGGAGATGTAGTACTGGTTAAAGATACATCACTTTTCGAGCGCTTTGGCGTTTAGCTGTGATTGAAAATGTGTTTCCTGGACGAGACAATAAGGTGTGTGCCTGCGAGTTTAGACTATCAAGCGGTTCCATTTTGAGAAGACCAATACAACTTCTATATCCATTGCAGATAACAAATTGATCTGTACACTTCTCGGTGGGAGGATGTTGAAAAATCTTTCTCACTTACACAAACTTATTATTGATATTCTATATACTTCTATAATACTCCATACATAACAAAACGTATACATTGTAATTTCCTCTATCTCTTTTCTTAAGATCAAAAGTAGACCAGTCGTCCACTTACATTTGCCTGATTCGGTTGTCATTCATTGTGTAAAAATTTAATTAAATTGTTAAATAAGATCGGCCCGTTTCTTTTATTTCCTTAGTTTCGAATTTGGGTGAATATTTTCTAAAGGGTCCTCGACCAACTTGGAGTGCGCAACTGGATGCAATTAGCTAAAGATCGAGCTAAGTGGAGAGGCTTGTTGGTTGAGGTCCAGGTTCACCCCGAACTGCAGCGCCACCTAAGTATGTAAGTAAGTAAATAGGCTGCACTGTAACATCCAGTCCGTGTATATAATGAAGAGGAGAGGTGAAATAACGCACCCTTGGCGAAGTCCAACGTTCACAGTGAAAAGTATTGTTTTAACGCCTTTTACCCGAGTACAGCTTCTACAGTTTGTATATTAAGACTGAATTGCCCTTAACAGAGAACCATCAATACCATACTCCTACAGAACACTCCAAAGTTTGTCTCGAGCAACCCTATCATATGCCTTTTCCAAATCCACAGAACAGGTGTTGATAGGCTTAGCATACTTCCAGGCCTTCTCAAGAACTATGCTGAAGGTGAATAATTGGTCTGTTGTGCTTCTACCGGGACGAGAACCGCATTGTTCATCCCCCAAACTGTTTTCAACCACAGCTCTGGAACGCGTTTCTAACCTTAGCAAAAACTTTTCCAGGGAGACATAAAATAGATATACCCCTGTAGTTAGTCTTTTGGTAATACATAGGTTAGGTTAGGTAAGGTGGCTGACCTGACAGAGTCAAGACCTTTTAGGTCCATTGTGATACCACATGTTGTCACCGGGTACTCGGGAACCTTTACCTTTCTCAGGAGGGTAATTGCTAACAATTGCTGTGCCTGTAGTGGGTAAGTAGGGTGACTAACTCAATCAACCCTAAAGTCAAGGTGGACTGGGAGGTAGAGTGTGCAAACGAGTATAGGGCTGATTGGTTCACCGGAGCCCCTTGTACTGTTGTGCAAATTGTATTGGCTGGTAGTGAGGCCTGGGTGACCGTGAAGGTGTAGGGATGCGTAAGAGTATTAGAGTGACTGATTCAATCCAACTTATAGTACTACTATGCATTTGGTGTTGGCTAGGTCGGGTTATTGATTCAATCGAACCCTTCATACCTAGGTGGACCGTGGAGGTAGTAGGGTGCGTAAGAGTAGTAGAGATGATTGACACAATCAATCCCTGTTATTGACATGCAGTCGTAGCGTTGTGTTTTACCAATGCTAGTCTGGTTTGGTTTTATCATCGAACAGTGCGTTGAATATCGATCGCCACTCCACCTGCTGTTCATCGACTTTAAAAAGGCGTTCGATAGTGTCAATAGGGAGTTTATTTGGCGTGCCTTACGCAGGAGAGGTGTTCCCGATAAACTCATTGATATTATCAAAGCTACATATGAAGGCTCCAAATGTCACGTTCTACACAGGGGAAGGTTGTCTGAGGAATTGAGATCCAAAGTGGGGTAAGACAAGGCTGTATCCTATCACCAACAATATTCCTATTGGTGATTAGCGATGTGCTTCATGCAGCTTTGTCGACCGGAAACGGAGGAATTCGAAGGACTCTTACATCTCAACTGAAAAATCTTGACTACGCTGATGATGTTTGCTTACTCTCTCACAGAATTATGGACCTCCACCAAATGACAGCAGATGTGGAGAGGGAGGCAGGTGTCGTCGGGCTGAAAATTAATACCGCAAAACTAAAATCATCAGCCTTGGAACTAACTCATCGGCTCAAATATGCATTGCTGGACAACCGGTAGAGATAGTTGAGGATTTCCAATATCTTGGGAGTATTGTCTCGACCGATGGTGGAACCGAACTGGATATAGCCAACAGGATCGCCAAAGCAAAGTCCGCGTTCGGGATGTTGTCCAAAATATGGCGAAACAATGCAATCAGCTTGAGCACCAAGATAAGACTGTTCCGCTCCAACGTTGAATCCGTGCTGTTATATGGTTGCAGCACGTGAAGAGTGACCACTACTATCACCAGAAAGCTGCAAACGTTTGTTAATAGGTGCCTGCGCAACATCTTAAGGATTTTCTGGCCCAATCGTATCTCTAACGAACACCTTTACGAGAGAACGGGTCAGGAACCAATAGGCACAACCATCCAACGGCGGAAGTGGCAGTGGATCGGTCACACTTTCCGTAAGGGTGAACCATGCTATGCAATGGAACCCTCTAACTCAGGATGGCAGAAGACCTGGCGGTCCGAGGAGAACATGGCGCAGAACAGTCGAGAAGGAGGCATGGCAGTTAGGGAAAAGTTGGGGAGAACTCAGACACATTTCCAGAAACCGTACACGATGGCGCGTAGGCGTAGTAGAGGCCCTAGGACCCGCAAGGGGATACAGGACATAAGTAAAGTATGGTTTGAGAGGGTCATCTGTCCTCATCTACCTATATATAAATTTACAATGTCTATGTTAGACAGATCGCTTAGGGCTTCAAAGAAGTATTCACGTAGTAGTCTTTTTCTTAGAGTAGCAAGCGCTGGGAATGTGCCAGCGAGATGAATTTTGTTTTCTTCTACTTCCTCATCTCTGCAACTTCTGCAACTTCTTCGATAGGACTCCCATTCTAATAGTATGTCTACCTATCAGGCAGTGTCCTTGGATTATTCCTACTGTGAGGCATATGTTCCTTCTGTTTAGAGATAGATATTTAGGTTTTCTTTACGTCTAGTAGAGGCCAGATCTTTCTGGACGATATGCACGTACTTAAGTTGTTCCATCTGTTGTTTACGATTGCTAGTACAAACACGCGTAGTTTCATCGTTTGTACGTGCCGGTACTTCTCTGTTATCAGTTAGAGGTAAACCGGTGCCTAGTTTGGCTAGTTCATCTGCTTTGTAGTTGCCCGGAATATCTCTGTATGCCGGGACCCAGCACAGAGTAATGTGGCATCTGTCCGCTGTCTCGTTGAGAGATTCGCGGCAATGTTTAACCAGCTTAGATCTTATTGTTGGCGTTTCCAGAGCTTTGATCGCTGACTTACTGTCTACGTAGAGGACGATAGACATACCATCTATCGGGCACAAAGAGAGCCTGCGCGCTGCTTTACGAATAGCTTATACTTCCGCTTGAAATATACTGCAGTGGTCCGGAAGTCGGAGAGCTGTGTTTAGCAAAGGTACATCGGAGGAAATACCCAATCCCGTACCCTCGGATGTTTTGAAACCATCTGTGTAGATTTCGATTGCGGCGTCATTTAGAATATTATCGTTATCCCATGCGGATCTGTCAGGGATGATGGTGCTATATTTGATGTTGAAATCATTTAATGGGGATAAGTAATCTGTGTCTTTAAAATTGGAATTCTGAAGAATTTTCGTGTGGGTAATTTGTGAGTTTGACCACTGTAGAGATTCTTTGAGTTTTAGGGCTGCTTTAGAGGCTACCAATTTCCCGAAGATATCAATGGGAAAGATGTGTAGTATAGTCTCTAAGGCGGCTGTGGGAGTGGACCTGAGAGCCCCTGTGACGCACGTACATGTTAATGGTTGTACTCCTTCAATAGAGTTGGTGTTGCACTTTATCTCGAGTACAGGCCACCAGATGAGAACGCCATAAAGCAGGATTGGTCTGACCACCGCCAGGTACAACCAGTGGACTATTTTCGGTTTGCAGACCCCATTTAGGGCCTATAGACTTTTCGCAGGTGTAGATGGCGATTTCTGCTTTCTTGGTTCGCTCTAGAATGTTCTGTTTCCAGTTGAGTTTACTATCAAGGGTTAGCCCTAAATATTTTGCTTTGGCCGTAAAGCCAAGTTCAGTGTTTCTAAGCTTAGGTGGAGCTATGATCGGGATTTTTTATTTCCTAGTGTATAGTACTAGTTCAGTTTTGGACGGATTTACGTTAAGCCCAACGCTGTCCGTCCATTTTGCTATTATAGATCTCTTAGGGTTTGGGGGAACTTTCCTGAAATGGCTATGATGAAAGCAACGACTTTATAGCTTTTATTTTCTAATGAAGTGAGTAGTTTATTCACTACTAATATCCAAAGTATCGTAGAGAGAACACCCCCTAGGGTGTGCCTCTGTGCGCCGACCTCTTGGTAGAATAGTACCCAAGCTCGGACAGAATTTGCCTGCTATTCAGCATTCGTTTTATGCAGGTACGCAGGCAGTAATCAACCTCCAGGTCTACGAGTGCTCTTATGATGGATACTGGGGCCTTATTTTGTACTGCTTTCGGATTTGGATTGCCATTCGGAAATGTAATCCGATTCGAAAATGAATTGGTATTTTGTATGGTTCTCGGATTGGGTGTAAGTGCTTCCAATTCAAAATCAAATATTTCCGAAAGTTAGATTGTCAAAACATCTATCAAACGTCACTTCAGTTACTTGGAAATTGAGTTTGTATTGATGTTATTAAAAGCGCCTTCTATGTCAAGGAATGATATCAATATATATTCTTTAACGGCAGGGGGTTTTTCAATGAAGCCCACTAGCGGGTGTAGAGCTGTTTCCACTGAAAAGCCTTTGCGATAAGCCTGCTGGGAATTAGATAAGGTTTGTACCTTGAGTTTTGATCAACTGACCTTTCTAGAATTTTCAGAAGGAAAGAGGAGAGACTAACTGATCTGAAATCTTTTGGAGTGTAGTGTGAGGTCCTACCGCCTTTCGGTATAGAGACCACCTTAACTTTTTTCCATGAAGACGGGGTATAGCCGAATTTAAGGCAGCTATTGAAGATCTAGTGGAGCCATGGGGCTGACAGTTTTATACCCTTTTGTAGTTCTACTGGTGTTATGCCATCTAATCCTTGAGATTTATATGGGAGGAAACTATTAACAGCCCATTGTACCTTGTGAGTGTTAACTATTTCAACCGGGACATCCAGGGTTGAATGGTGGTGTGATACATACCATATGTGTCTGTATCTATAGAGTTTCCTGCGAAATGAGTGTCCATGAGAAATGAGTGTCCAAGATTTAGTGTTTCTTCTGTGGACATGGTCCAGTCTCCGTTAGGTGTTTGGGTAAAGCTGGGAATGTGAGGAGATCTAGAAAGTATTTTCTTCAGTCTACTAGAATCGTTTGTCCTTTCTATATTGCTACAGAATAACCTCCGAGATTCTCGTTGAGCTTTCTTTATCTCTCTTTTGTGTACCTTGAAACAGTTCTTTTAGCTGTCCCATTCTTCTGGGGATCGAAAATATTTAGCTATGTTGAACTGCCTGCTACTGTTTGCGTCCCCGTGCAGGGACGGGTTAAGAATATCACTGCAGCGCCCCCCCCAACAACCAGCGCTTGTCGTAAAAGGCGACTAAGGGGACAAATCAGATCTAGGCAATATAACACCCAAGTGAGCCTAGCGACACATATACCACCATAAAAACCCTCCCACAAGTGTGTCCGTGGGTTGACACGACTGGAGATCACCGGTGTCATAAAAGAAAGATCAAACAATACTAAAACAGGAGCATGCACGTGTCAAACAACAAACACCATCGCAATATTGTGCAAAAAATTGTATTGCAAAACTGTATCATTATGGTAATACTTGCAAAAAGGAAAGGCACTACCCCGCCAGGCACTACCACTGCTGTGCATGGTACTGATCCTGGACCGAGCAGAAATGTTCGGGTCAGAGCTATACGGATTCCGGGGGCTAGCAAAATAATGAAACAGTTTGGACGCAATTTGAGGGTCGCGAGTTGGAACGTTGGAAGCATGACCGGTCGAAGTTACGAGCTGGAAGAGATGATGAATAGAAGTCGGGTGGACATCTTGTGTGTCCAAGAGACGAAATGGAAAAACACCGGAAATCGGGGGCGTTTCCTGGACGTTAGGACAAAAGATTACAAGATGTTCTACTACGGAACGGAATCGGTATCATCCTTGCGGCAGAGCTACTTGGAAACGTCTTGAGCATTTCGAAGTCCAGCGACCGTTTGATGTCTCTCAAACTAGTAATACAAGGAGAGGTGTGGAATATTGTCAGTGCATATGCTCCCCAAAATGGGTGCAATCAGAGAGATAAAGATGCATTTTGGCTAGATTTCCACAATCTCCTTAAGAACATCCCAAAGGAAGAATTTCTGTTTGTTGGAGGAGATTTGAATGGACATGTCGGGAAATCAAACGAAGACTATGAAGACTGCCATGGAGGACTAGGATATGGCACCAGGAACCTTCCTGGTGAAGACATCCTAAGCATATGCAAATCACACGGTCTTATTGTGTTAAATACCATGTTCATCAAACAAAGCCGACACCTGATCACTTACAGCAGTGGTGGAGATGAAACTCAGATTGACTACCATTTGGTAGGCAGTTTCATGAAGCCCCGGGTAAAAGATTGCAAAGTGATCCTGGGAGAGGCAATCGCTCGGCAACACCGTCTCCTGCTAACAGAAATTTTTATGAAAAGACCGAAGAAAAGCAAACAAACAAGGGTCTCTGAGAAAATCAAGTGGTACAATCTGTACAAAGAAAAAGGCGAAGCTTTTGTTTTCGTAATGAAAAATTACCTCTCTCACACCATCAACGGAGCTGAGGATGAAGAGTGCAGAGCACAAAATATGTGGGATTCGCTACAGCAAACTTGCTTAAAGAAGGCCAAATTACTGCTAGGAGCTTCAAAAGGCCACCATCAACACGGCAAAGAAACATGGTGGTGGAGTGATGAAGCTGAGAAAGTGCTAAATGAGAAGAAAGCGGCTTTCAAAGCTTGGTCAAAGTGCCCCTCTAATAATAATGACGAAAAAGCTCGCCTCGAAATGGAATACAGATGCTGCAAGAAAAAAGCGAAGAAGAAGTGCGCCCAGCTTCAAGCAGAGAGTACGGAGGGCCTGTATCGGGAGCTGGAGAAAATATTTTCCCCGGTTGCTGATGCAAACCAGGCTATCCAGGAGCTGCGAAGACACAATATGAACAAGAGTGCCACTATCTTCAAAATAGCCGCCCAAAGAAGGAAGAATGCTCAGGAGATTCGTTCGCCAAAGTTCATTAGCAATGCTCATGGACAGCTTTTTGTGGATGACGACAAAATTCTGCAGAGGTGGCGGCAGTATTGTGAAAAGCTTTTGAATGAACAGTTTCCCCGGCTATACTTTCCAAGAGCCACCCCTAACTGTGAAGAAATACCCCACATTACAGTCGAAGAAGTTAGTGAGGCGGTCAAATACTCCAAAAAACGAAAAGCGGTTGGGCCAGACGAGATACCCTCTGAGTTCTGGAAAAAGATGGGAGACATCGGGTTCAGATGGCTCAGAATTCTTATCTCCAAATTCGTGAGAGGTGATCCAACGCCGAATGAATGCAGGGAAAGTTACCTTCTCCCTGTATACAAAGGGAAGGGTGATACGCGAAACTGTGATAACTACCGTTCGATCAAGCTGATGTCACACACCATGAAGATCGTTGAGCGGGTATTAGGTGGCCGACTGCGAAAAATAATACGGCTATCTGATGATCAGTGCGGGTTTGTCTCGGGTAAATCAACCACAGATGCAATCCAAAGTGTAAGGATCATAATGGAAAAACATCGTGATTCCTTAAGGGATTTGCATATTGTATTGGTTGACTTTGAAAAGGCATTCGACAGACAACCACGAGATCTGATATGGGTGGCGCTAAGACATCGAGGGGTTCCAGAAACCTATGTACAGATGATTATGGACATGTACGAAGGAGCAAAGACAAAAGTAAGATGCCCCGCTGGAGTAAACGAAGAGTTCCCAATCAAAGTCGGGGAGCACCAGGGAAGCGTTTTAAGTCCTTTGCTCTTTATTACGGTCCTTGATTATCTGCTTGAAGGTAAAGTGATGGACCCCAAGGTACATCAGTTATTCTTTGCTGACGATGGGGCCATCATAAGTGAGGATCCTACATCCCTGCAACGAGCACTTGATGTGTGGGTGGACGTTTTGGAGGGAAATGGGTATCGCATTAGTTCAAAAAAGACAGAGTACTTGTGCTGCCCGTTCTCTGATCCACTCAGGCCTATTCCAGACATTTATTTGAATGGAACAGTGCTTCCCAAGTGCGAAAAGTTCAAATATCTGGGATCTATGATCAATAGCAAAGCAACTTGTGATGACGACATCAATCATCGTGTAAGCGTAGGGTGGATGAAGTGGTGAGAAAATTCCGCTATCTTTTGTGACAGAAAAATGCCCCCTAAGTTGAAAGGAAGGCTCTACACCGCAGTTGTACGTCCAGCGCTCACATACGGTTCACAATGTTGGACGATGTACAAAAAGTATGAGAGTAAATTAACGGCAGCTGAGATGAAGATGCTTCGCATGACAGCAGGAGTGACAAAGATTGATCGAATAAGAAGTTCGAAGATCCGTGGAAGCTTTCACATCAAGGAAACCATCGTACAAAAAATGGAGCGTAACCGGCTCAGTTGGTATTGCCACGTTCAAAGAAGAGATCATTTGAACCCTGTTTAAAGGCAATATCAATGCACGTTCCAAAGACATCGCGATGTAGGAAAGGCAGGCCTATAAACGCCTGGATCAGACAAATGCGACGACATCGGCATTTCATTGGTCTCAGTAACCGGGTGATCGAAAACCGGCGGGCCTGCCGATATTTTCTGACGTCAAATAGGCGAACCCCACAGGCGGATCAGTAGAAATGCGGTGAAGTGGGAGGGTTGTGATCCCTTGTTTTCGGATCATAGCCTCGCTGATAAAAGGAAGAAGAAGAAGAAGTTGAACTGTTTGCTACTATCATTTCGAAGTTTTGCCATGCTCGCGTTCCACCAAGGTGGTTTGCTAACATTTTTGTGTGTGCTTTGGACACTTTGTCACTTTCTTCTTCGTATAGTAATGCTTATAGGTTATTGGCCCGTTCTCAGATAAAGTTGTTCGTTGGAGATGCGGTTCGGCCAAAAAATCCTCAAGATGATTCTTAAGCATTTGTTTACGAAGACTTGCAGCGTGCGTGTGTTAATTGTATCCACCTTCCAGGTACTTCACCCACAAAGCAGCACTGATTCTACGTTCAAGCGGAACAGTCGTAGCTTGATTCTTAAGCTGATAACATTGCTTCTCCGGATTTTGGACAGCATTCCGAACGCAGCTTTAGCCTTCCCGATTCTGCTGCACACATCCAGTTCGGTGCCACCGCGATAAGGTGAGACGACACTTCCTAAGTATAGAAAGTTATCAACTTTCTCGACTTCCTGACCGGCAATGCTAAGTTGGGCGCTGGCATTAGAAGTGCTCAGGGCTTTTGTTTTGGCTGTGTTTATTTATAGCCCCACTTTGTTTGCCTCAGCTTCTAGATATTGGGCCATCAAATGAAGACCCATTATCCGATGTGAAAGTAGACAAACATCGTCAGCGTAATCTAGGTGTTTAAGGTAAGATATCATCGTCCAACGAATTCCATAATTAGCTTCCGTCAATGCTGCACGGAGTACATCGCTGATAACCACCAAAAACAATAGTGGGGGCAGTATGTACCCTTGACATACTCCACTTTGGACTTCAAAATCGCCCGACACCTTACCACTGTGCACGACGTGACACTTGCCGCCCTCGTATGTAGCCTTGATTATAGCTATACGTTTTTATGCGATGCTTCTTCTGCGCAAGACCAGCTAGATAGCATCTCAATTCAAGTTGTCGAAAGCCTTCTCGAACTCGATAAACAGTAGATGTAGCGGAGATCTGTACTCAACGCATTGCTTGATTATGATCCATAAATTGTTTATGTGGTCAATGCAGGAAGATCCAGCGCGAAAGCTTGTCTGTTCGACATCGAAAGTTGAATCTAAATGCTCTTTGATTCGTTGAAGCTAATATTTTGACTACGGCTGGAGGAACGCAAATACCTCTTCAGTTTCCGCAATCCATCAAGTTTCCCTTTTCGGAAGCTTAATGATCATCCCCTCTTCCACTCCTCTGGAAATTGTTCACCATACCAAGCTCTCTGTATTAGCGGATGGAGCAAATCTGGCGATGTATTTGGCACCGCTTGAAATAGCTCGGCAGGGATGCCATCAATACCCACCGCTTTGTTCTTCTTGAGGAACTTGATTGCTGTTATTATTTCAGTTTTACTGGGAGGTACGGTGCGAATTCGGGAATATGTTGCTTTGAACTGCTTATTCGAATTCAAGATCATACCGCCATCGTCTAAGTGATTTAGCACTGTATCAAAATGTTCTCTCCATCTAGTGAGCTGATCCTCATCCGAAATCAGAAGGTTACCGTCTAGACTCTTCACTGGATGTTCTTTGGAGTTTCGATGACCAATGCGCTCCTTAGTGATGTTGTAAATAGTCCTACTGTCACGCCTACTCGCTGCTTCTTCAGCCCTTGAGGCCAGCGAGTTGACATATTTACGTTTATCACGTCTCACACTACGCTGCACTTCTTTCTTCTTCGCACTGTATTGGGCTTCAAACTCGGTTCTCTCTACTGCTGAGGCCGCTGAAATCCGAGCCTTGATTGCTGTACGCTCATCGATCCGTCTCCAGGTGTCTGTAGAAAGCCATATGCGGTGGTGTTTCTGCTTTTTACCGACATACGTTCGAGCCCCAGTCGCAAAAGCATTTTTCACAGCACTCCAGTTGTCATCCATGTTCTCTATGCTGCTGATTGCTTCTGCTTCTAAGGCAAGATGGTCCCTGAACTGTTGGCGCACTTGGGGAACCTTGAGCCTGTCGATATTAAACCTGGTGATGTTAAGTAGGTTTGAGCGGTTGCTGATGACGGATGCAGTACGAAGGCGTAAATGAGCTACCATAAGATGGTGATCTCGTTCTAGTCCGACGTCAGCTCCACGTCTGTTTCGGACGTCAAGGAGACAATTTCTAAAGCGGCGACTGATCGCAATGTGGTCGATCTGGTTGGATGTTCGTTGCCTATCAGTAGAGACCCAACTGATCTTATGGCAGGTGTTATGCTTAAACAGCGTACCTCCGATGACTAGGAGGTTGATACTTCAGAAGTCCACAAACCGCTCACCATTGTCATTACGGTCTCCCACGCCGTGAACTCCCATCACATGCTTAAGCATGGTGTTGTCGCTACCCACCTTGGCATTGAGATCTTCCATCACCATTACGATCTCCCCATTAGGCGTTTGGTTGTAGGCGGCGCTTAAGTGACTATAAAAATTATCCTTTTCATCCTCAGTCGCGTCTAGGAGTCGGAGCATAACACTGTATGATGGTCATTTTTCTAACTCTACTCTGGAACCTAGACGTCAATATCCGGTCACTATGGGGTTTCCAGGATATGAGACTACTACGTTCTGCTGGAGTTAGCATGAGTCCTGCGCCGGAACTCCGTGCACTTCCAGCTGGTTTACCAAAGTAAAGCATGACAGTGCTTTTTGTTGGGGAGATGTATTCCCCAGCATCGTACCATCTTATCTCGCTCAGCCCTAAGATGTCGATTTTATACCGTGCGAATTCGTGTTCCAATTGGAGGAATCTGGCGTTATAAGGCCCTTCCTTGAGTGAGTCCAGGATGGTCTTAACGCTCCAGAATCCGATCGTTGTCCGTGGTTGATAGCCAAAGGCCGTCAACAAATTATTAATCCTTATCCGAGGCGAGAGTTTCCGTTCAAGCTAAGCTATCGGTTTTTAACTCGGTGTATGTTCCAACTCTCACCTATGGTCAAGAAATTTGATAGTGACCGAAAGAATAAGATCACGGATACAAGCTGCCGAAATGAAGTTCCTTCGCGGTGTTCCTGGAATAACTCGTAGGCGCTCAATGTTGAGCGGCTACTTCTCCGAATGGAACGATCTATGCTTCGACGGTTTAGTCACGTAGTGCGTATGCCCCCAGACCGGCTTCCAAGATGTGCCTTGGTGGCCGTGCCATCAGGTAGGCGACCCCGCGGTAGGCCTAGAAATAGATAGTTGGACCAAGTCTGGCATCTCTCCTGGAGCCGTCTAGGGATTCCTCCTGATGAGTTGGAGTCAGTGGCGGAGGATCGAGAAGGATGGAGGGTCCACCTGAGCATCCTACCACCGCGACCCTCATGAAGGTTTAGCGGGACATTGAAAATGTATGTATGTATGTACGTGTCTGTCCGACCAGAATGAATGTCCATTAAAAATCAACTTTTTTTTTTTTTTTTTTTTTTTTTTTTTTTTTTTTTTTTTTTTTTTTTTTTTTTTTTTAAAGGAAACCCAAATCCCAGAGCATTCAGACTCTCCGGTCCATTGTACTACCAGGCAGGAACCTTTCTTTGGTGCAGTGGTTGGAAAAACTTCGATGTAATTTGTTTTCCTCTTTATACTCGGGTGGCTTTTGATTGCTGTTTCCCGCTGGGGCTTGAACCTGCACACATCGGTTAACGAGCAAACACACTACCCACTGCACCATTGCCACCCAAAAATCAACTTAGTCCTGCATAAATTTAAACCCCAGTGTTGGTTTTTAGTTTTATTATTTTGAATAGTTTTTATTATAAATCTATATGTGCAATTAATAGTTACAAAATTTATACAGTTTCGTGTTATTCAACTTAAATCTAAATCTTATTCAACTAGTGACTTACTAATAAAACGGATTTTGTTTGATATTAACGTTTTATAAAACATTATACAATTTTTTTTTTTCAACAAAATTATTTTATATATATGTAGATTTAGAATCACGGAAAATTTATTTAAAATTCACAATAATATACAAAATTTTATTAACAGCACTTAGGTATTTCAAAGAGAGGCACGATCCAAACGATACATTACATCAAATTGGTGTTAGTAATTTGTATTGGGACGTAAAATCTGATTTTCTTAAATTACTCTCTGGTTCCTTGAAGGTCTATATATGTAAATATAAATAAAATTGTTTAAAAGAATTTTTCATTCAATTCATAAGTAGGTACGCATGCAAACAAAACACAAAAACGTTGATTTTACTTTCCTTTTTTTTTTTTGTTAATAATTAAGAATCACTCTCTTGTCTCTCTCTCTCGATCGAACACATGATATCTTTGAAATTTATTTAGTTTCAATATATAATTACAAGTTACTAGGCGGTCCTCTGGATCGATGTCCATAAACACCCGAATGTCTAGAGCCGGGACGTGAATGAACAATTGCATAATGATCGGTATCAATTGGTAACGACCTTCAAGAACAGTGTTTTAAGATTTATTATTGGATATCTTTTTTTGGGGGACGAGTGTTAATAGTAAAATTAGGAGTAGTAGTTACTCTACTACTACCTACATGCAAGGCAAGCTCTTGCACTAGGAAATATTATTTTGTTTTGTTAGAATATTCTCAGAATGTATAATTGAATATGAGTTAGATAAACTGTGTCTATTTGGCAGGCTGCTACTGTACAGATATTTATATAGGAGCAATATTAAACAAAATGTAGTGTGGAGTGTTGTTGAGAAGAAGTAGAATAGGAGTTCATGCTTAGTATCTATCAGACCTATTCGATTGAATCGTTGAGCCACCACTCGTGTATCCCTTATTGTGACCTTCACGTCCATGCAGCGAGTATCGTGATCCATATTGGCTTCCATGCCAGCTTCTGTAGGGATCGTATTCTTCTATGACGGATGCTTCCTTTTCGATTATCTAAAAAAAAAAAAAGTGGGGAGAAATTAGTATTAAATGGGGGTAGAGAATCAAAGAATTCTAAAAGCATTTGATCTAAGCCTGACTCAATGGCAGCGATGGAAAGTTGCTTTGGCAACCGTAATTTCTGTACCCATAGGTAATCAGGGAGTATGGGAGAAAAGAAGAAACAACAGTTATTATTATTTGTGAGAAGGCCTAATGGTATATCGTGTCTCCTACTAATGCTTTGTAAAGGCTTGTCCCCTCGCATTACAACTCTTTCCAAAATTAGATTTGAGAGTCTTGTACTCTGGCTTGTTTTCGGTGAGAATAGACCACCTTTAGAGCACCTTCTCCAGTCCAGGTTCTGTGAAGCTTCTTAGAATGAGAAGCGGGCTGAAGAGGATACCTTTTCTGATATTTGGTACTTGGTCATAAATTTAATTCTTTTTTGGGATAGGGTCCTACATGACTTCAGAAAGTGCTCCGGAGTCGCATTGGACTCATTGCAGAATCTGCAGAGCGCTAGCGGTCCAAGATGACAGCCTTGAGAAACACAGTAGGCCCCTGTACTGTCGTTTCTCCATACATCACTTTATTTAATACAAGATGGTACAAAACCCAAGGCTTTGAAGTCTGTGATATTGTGTAAACACCTGCTTATGTCCTGTATCCCCTTGTGGGTCCTAGGACCTCTACTATGCCTATGTGCCACCGTGTACGATTTCTGGCAATGTGTCTGAGTTCTCACCAACTTTTTCCCAACGTTCGTGCCTCCTTCTTGACTGTTCTGGGCCATGTTCTTCTCGGACCGCCAGATCTTCTGTCATCCTGAGTTAAAGGGTTCCATTGCATAGCATGGTTCGCTATGCAACTGTCACCTTTTCGGAACGTGTGACCAATCCACTGCCACTTCCGCCGTTGGATAGTTGTGCCTATTGGTTCCTGACCCGTTCTCTCGTAAAGGTGTTTGTTAGAGATACGATTGGGTCAGAAAATCCTTAAGAGATTGCGCAGGCACCTATTAACAAACGTTTGCAGCTTTCTAGTGATAGTAGTGGTCACTCTCCACGTGCTGCAACCATATAGCAGCACGGATTCAACGTTAGAGCGGAACAGTCTTAGCTTGGTGTTCAAAGTGATTGCATTGCTTCACCATATTTTGGACAACATCCCGAACGCGGACTTTGCTTTGGCGATCCTGTTACATGTATCCAGTTCGGTTCCACCATCGGTCGAGACAATACTCCCAAGATACTGGAAATCCTCTACTCTCTCTACCGGTTGTCCAGCAATGCATATTTGAGCCGATGAGTTTGTTCCAAGGCTGATAATTTTAGTTTTTGCCGTTTAATTTTCAGCCCGACGATGCCTGCCTTCCTCTCCACATCTGCTGTCATTTGGTGGAGGTCCATAATTCTGTGAGAGAGTAAGCATACATTGTCAGCGTAGTCAAGATGCAAGAGTCTATCGAATTCCTCCGTTTCCCGTCGACAAAGCTGCATGAAGCACATCGCTAATCACCAATAGGAATAATATTGGTGAAAGGATACAGCCTTGTATTACCCCACTTTGGATCTCAAATTCCTCAGACAACCTTCCCCTGTACAGAACGTGACATTTGGGGCCTTCATATGTAGCTTTGATAATAGGAATTAGTTTATCGGGAATGCCTCTCCTGCGTAAGGCACGCCAAATAAACTCCCTATTGACACTATCGAACGCCTTCTCAAAATCGATGAACAGCAGGTGCAGTGGCGATCGATATTCAACGCACTGTTCGATGATAATCTGCAGGGTGTTGATGTGGTCGGCACAGGAGGATCTAGAGCGGAAACCTGCTTGTTCGGCATCGAGTATGTCTTCGAGATGTTGTTTTAGGATGATTTTAGCTATTATCTTAGCTACAGCAGGCAGCACGCAGGTACCCCTTCAGTTTCCGCATTCCATTAAATTTCCTTTCTTAGGAAGGAAGACGATCATTCCCTTTTTCCATTCGTTAGGAAAGCTTTCAGCTTCCCAAGCTCTCTCTATAAGTAGAAGCAGAAGCCCAGCCGATGTTGTTGGCATTGCTCGTAAGAGCTCTGCTCGAATACCATGATACCGCCTAGTTGGTTTTGAGTGCCTTGATAGCGGTAGTCTACTGGGAGTCGTGGTGCGTATTCGGGCATTTCTCACCTCGAGCACCTCAGGTTGGTTTGGGAGCATATCGCTAGGGAAGACGCGGCTCAAAACCGTAGCAAAATGCTCTTTCCATCTCTTGAGCTGGTCCTCATCCGAAATGAGCAAGGAACCGTCTAGGCTTTTCACTGGGTGTTGGCTGGAGCTGCGACCACCTTTCAGCTCTTTGGTGATTCTGTCAGTCTGACAGTCCTGCTGTCACACCTCCGTGCAGCTTCTTCTGCCTCTGTAGCCAGCGCGTTGCTGTAGGTGTGCCAGTCACGTCGCACGCTACCCTGAACTTCTTTCATCTTTACGTGATATAGGGTTTCTAGCTCGATTCTCTCTGCTGCTGGAGTAGCTGCAACGCGAGCTTTCAGCTGTTTTCGTTCGTCAATCCGTCTCCAGGTATCCTCGGAAAGCCACGCCCTATGCCTTCCCTGCGATCGAGCGAAAATTCTTTCAGCACCAGATGTACAAACATTTTTCACAGCACACCAATGGTCTTGGATGGTTGCGGGCATAGAGCTGCTGATTGATTCCACACCTTGCGAAAAGTGCTCCTTTAATTGTTGGCGCACTCGTTGATCACTAAGTCTATCGATGTTGAACCAGGGCATTCTTGTGTTGTCGTGGGATCTTCGAACTGCAGCAGTGCGTAGTTGGAGAGTAGCTATCATAAGATGGTGATCTCGTACTATCCCCACATCTGCCCCTCGCCAGTTTCGGACGTCCAGGTGACTACTTCTAAAGCGGCGACTGATAGCAAAATGGTCAATTTGGTTGGAGGTTGCTTGCTTGTCGTTGCAAACCCAGCTGACTTTGTGGTAGACCTCAAACATGGTGCCACCTATCACAAGCCGGTTGGCATTGCAGAAATCCGCAAACCTTTCGCCGTTGTCATTGCGGTTGCCTATTCCATGCTTCCCGATTACATGTTTGAGCCCTTCGTTCTCGCTGCCTACGTTGCCATTCAAATCCCCCATCATTATGACAATGTCTCCATTTGGTGTTGTGTTGAAGATGGCACTTAATAGATTGTAGAAGCTCTCCTTTCAGTCATCAGACGAGCCATTCGTTGGGGCATAACGCTGTATAATGAAGGCGCGTCGTACTCTATTCCGGAATCTGGCCGTCATAATCCTATCACCATGAGGCTGCCAGGAAATTAGGTCCTTGCGTGCTGTTGTTGTTAACAGTAGTCCGACTCCAAATTCCCGCGAACTTCCGAATGGCCTTCCAGAATAGAGTAGTACAGTGGGCCCAATTCTTCAACTCGTATACGACAGTCGAATCCGACCATGGTCGCATTTAGTTATTACTTAAGTCGTATTTTACGAACAAAAAATACGACTTTGTCAAACTTAAATGCGACCATGGTCGAATACGACTGTCGTATACGAGTTGAAGAATTGGGGTGAGTGTTACGCGTTGGGCACTGATACTAGCCCGTTTCTAATCATCCGATTTCACCCCAAAAATGTCCAGTCTATATCTCATGAACTAATGTGAACACCTGAAACCTTTCATCATGTTTCATCACCTTTCATCAGGTTTCATGGCCTCTATCAGTGTGGTTTCAGGTCAGGAAAGTCAACCACCAATCAAATTTTCACACTTCCACAGATCCTGGAGGAAACCCAAAAAGTCCAAATCGATACTCACCATCTCTTTATCGATTTCAAAGTCACCTATAGAAAAGAGCTATACAGAGCCATGTCTAGTTTCGACATCCCGTTTGTGCTAATAATGACGATGGAGAACGCTCGCTGCTCCATCAAGGTCGGCAATGACCTCACCGAGACCGTTGATGTCAAAAAAGGTTTTAGACAAGGGGACGTCCTGTCATGTGATTTCTTTAATAGGCCCAGGCTCACCCCGAACTGTAGCACCAGTAAGTAAGTAGAGTGCATTGAGTTTGAGATACATTATTTGGTTGAAGATTTTGCCGAGATCTTTGTTGAAATCGGTCGTAATTACATTAACTACCATTCCCTAATGTTTGCAGTGTTTGGGAAATAAATTCGGGAAATGTAAGAGTCCTTCCAAAAAATTGGAAACACGGTCTGAGAGAGTTCAATAAGAGCTGTAAGGGTTGCCAAAAAGACATTCATATATTTTTTTTTCAATAATTGTTGGCAAATCGTCGGGGCCGCAGAAATATTCATTCTTGAACTTGCTTAACGTTATCTTATCTTGCTTTAAGTACATTATCTGTCGTTATCCTAATTGGGACGAAGGAAGTTTGCGCACAGTTGTTCAAGTAACTGAAATAATCAGGGACGGGTTCATGCGAGTGGTCAGTATGAGTATGAAATTGGTTGCGAAGAGATTAGCAATTATATTAGTGTCTGCCGAAGATGTATTGGTTTATTTTAGGGTGGAAGGAAAGCCGTCGGTTTTTTTCTAACGTTGATGTGCTAGATCATT
The DNA here is from genome assembly GCA_945910035.1 of Brachypalpus laphriformis. Classification (NCBI taxonomy): domain Eukaryota; kingdom Metazoa; phylum Arthropoda; class Insecta; order Diptera; family Syrphidae; genus Brachypalpus; species Brachypalpus laphriformis. The sequence goes on along the minus strand of OX246754.1, from coordinate 160,891,065 downwards.
TTAGGGTCAAAGGGAAGCCGTCGGTTTTTTTCGAACCCAGTTTTTCACAGAACTGTGCCAAAACTTCCCCACAACCGATGATGATGCGGACGTCCACGAACGGTTGAGAGAGCGGAGACAGACGCAGGGTAAAGATCTCGAGGAATACCTCTTCGAAATGAAAATGATTCCATCGAGGGGATGTGTGCAGGAGACTTTCCTGAATAGGTGTATAATTCAGGGAGTTGTGGTTAAGGAGTGCCAGGAAGCGTTCCGGGCAGTGAGCCTAACGTCAGTCGACGATCTCCTGCAAAGAGTCCGATGGTTCGTTGGATTAAGGCCCCGGCGTCGACGTGTGGCGGAGAAGTGTCGAGAGCGGGAGTCTGAACACCGAGATGAAGGACTAGTGGCTGGATCAGAGGGTGTCGGAGGCGAAATAAGGTGCTTTGGGTGCCAGCAGGTGGGGCATTACAAGCGGGATTTCCAACTGCAACGTACCCAAGCCAGGTACGGAATACACCAAGGACGCCACTGTGAACGGGTACCTTGTCAAAGCGTTCATCGACTTGGGAAGTGATTTTGTCACTTTGTGTCGCTCGAAGCAGACGAAGGACAAATCGAATATGCCGAGCACCGGAGGCACCTGACGAGGTTCGGAGGAGGGACTTGCCAGACCGTTGGGCGAGTCTACGCCGAAGTAGCGGTCGACAAACTTAACTCATGGAGCAAGGTTTTGATCGTGCCGGACGAGAGCCAACGATATGCAATGCTGATTGTGCGCAAGTGAAGGTTGTAAAGGCATACAAATGCATATCCATCACAGACTGCAGAACTAAATCTCCCGGAGGAGTCGCGGTGAATGCAGGAACTGCTGAGGAAGTCTAAACCGCGGTAGAAGTAGACTGAGGTGCATCAGTAGTGGATCCAGGCGAGGTAAGAGCGAATTCAAGCAACCACGAAGGTGCTCGAGGCTTAGGCCTGGTATGGGAGCAGGAGTCGAAGTGGTTCAAAGCCTAGTAGAAGCGGATCTAAAGGCGGTTGAAGTGGCCCCAGACGTAGCAAAGGCGGCTCTAAGTGCAGCCACAATGAATAAAGGCATTGTAGGAGCGACTCCAAGCAACAGGTGCCTCAAATTCGCCAGTACCCAAAAAGAAGAGAGCAACACGGCCCAGGGGTTACGAGGACGAGAGCTTCGGGATACAACTCAACCTGAAGAGTGACACCGGGGATCGGATCGTGAGGATACGATCATTTAATGATGGCAGAGTATAAATCATATTGCTGTGTTGTTGTTTTTATTTCGCCGTCGATTTCTTTCCGTTTTCGTTTCTCTCTCGCTTTCAGTATGTTGGGTTTCAAGTAGTTTGCAAGGCGAACCCCACAGGCGGATCAGTAGAAATGCGGTGAAGTGGGAGGGTTGTGATCCCTTATTTTCGGATCGTAACCTCGCTGATAAAAGGAAGAAGAAGAAGGGTTTCAAGAAGTTTGCAAATCACGGGACTGAGTAAATCTCAGTGAATGGAAGTACTTTCCAGTAATTTTTCCGCTTGATACTTTTTTCAGTTATTTGTTGTCGAAAGCAGACGAAAGTTCTTTCGTTCACTACTCATTTAAGCCGATCCTAGAACTGGGTATGTAATTACAACTCCAATCAAAACTTACCTCAGTTCTTGCACAGCTAAAACTCATTGCTGTGCACAGGAAGATATTCATGAGTAACATAATAAGGAACAGAACACCGAGTGTAATTGTGAGCCACAGCAGCCATGGTGGTCGTATACCACCATCCTCACAGATAGGTGAAACTACTGTAAAATAAAACAAAATTAAACAAAACACAGTAACCGCTTACTAATCCAACGAAACATACTTGGTGCTTTTGCTGGATCAAGGACAAATACAGTTGTTGCACCTAGAAGCATCCCTTCTTCAGTTTCACCCATTGGTCGTCCTCCCTTAATAAATGTACCGCCTGCCCCTGCGATAGCAATCTTTTCGCAATCAATTTCCTCGACGCATTTATTAGTGCACAGATGAATGTCACATTGGATGTGTACCTCGGAACCTACAGTACACAATTTAGTAAACTAGTACTGATTTTATTCGATTATCCAGTTATACGAACCTTCAGGAAATTTGAACATAGTCATCGTTGCACTGGCTGACGTACCATCAGCATTTGGAGTGAATTTCGAGATTGCTTCCGGATTTTCAGGACAACTGAAATTATAAAGTTAAAATGTTTTCAGTTCTCTAAATACGACGGCACACAAAGATACGAGTTTATCCTGGTGTACCACCGATATGTGCAGTCGGCTCAGCCTGGTTTTATTTCGTAGACTTACCCCCGTTCATCGATTAGGGCAGTAGTAAGGTTCTTTTTGTCAAAAGCGAAACAGTTTGTTACTCTTATCCCATTTGTTGCTGGAATCAGATAGATTTGTTAATTGAAATGTTAAAAAGTTGTAAAGCGAATAGATCAATGCTTACCATTCGGTTTAGTTAGTTCTGCTCTAAGGGTGTACTGGTGTCCAAATACAGTTTCTCGGACTCGTCGATCGTTTTCCAAAAATTTTAAAACAACATGCGCATTGTCGTCCCTAGAAGAATAATAAACGTTAATTGATACGGAAAGGACGTATAAAATTTAAAAAAATATTTTCTGAACAGAAACTCAATATCGGAAATTTTATACAATACTCCAGAGTTCCAAACTCCTAGGTCGGAAACATACTGAAGTTCTGGTACCAAAAAGTTTCACGCCTAAGCCTAGGACCTAGTACTTGACATCCTTTCCCACCTGATTACCCTGGGAAACAAATCGGGACGTAAACGAAACCTTTAATTGGCCTAATGACTTGGCCATGATGGGCTGATCAAACTGCTGCTTCAATTCATTTGCAGAGAACGTGACTGGCAAGATCCTAACTTCCTAAAGTAAGACGCCTCCAGGAGAACCATCATCCTATCGTCCAATATGCCTATTGGACACCATGGGAAAGATCATCGAGAAGATAATCTATAATAGATTACTCACAGTAGCAGAAGAGAAAGGAGCCCTCTCAGATCACCAATTTGGCTTCAGAAGAGCACGATCTACTGTTGATGCCATAAGAGCGGTAGTTGATATCGCCAAAGGTGCCATCGAAGGCGAAAGATGGCTCTATGGTACAAAGAAGTATTGTGCAGTAGTAACGCTGGACGTTAAAAACGCATTTAACTCTGCGGACTGGTCGTTTATTAGAAGGTCACTTACCAAGATGGATACGCCATATTACCTGCTGCGGATAGTGACGAACTACTTCAACAACAGGAAGCTGAGGTACAATACCGATGAAGGGGTAAAATACTACAACGTAACTGCGGGAGTTCCGCAGGGACCGGTTTTAGGGCCACTATTCTTGAACATCATGTACGACGGAGTCCTACGATTAACGCTACCTGGGGGAGTAACGATAATTGGATTCGCCGACGACATTGCAGTCATGACAGTAGCTAAACAGATCCATGCAGTAGAATCAGCTACAAATGAAGCAATTGCCCGCATAAAAGATTGGCTAATATCCGCCGGACTAGAACTAGCTGACCATAAAACAGAAGCTGTTCTTATAACGCCGTGGGCGCCGTGGCGTAAGTGGTTAGTGTGTCGGATCACTACGCATGAGGTTAAATACCTTGGAGTAATGCTGGACAACAAGCTACGGTTTAAAACGCATATTGATTTTGTTACCAAAAAGCATCGCAAATGCAGGGAGCTCTCTCGCGTATCATGCCTAACATCGGTGGACCTGGATATGCTAGAAGGATTCTACTCTCTAAAGTTATCACCTCAGTTCTGTTATATGCCGCCCCAGTCTGGGCGGAGGCACTGAGGACGAAGGAGACCAAAAGAAGACTATCGTCATCATACAGACTCTGTGCGCTACGGACAATCAGCGGCTTTCGAACCATCTCTGACGAAGCTGCATTTGTCATAGCTGGAATGGTCCCCATCGATATTCTCGCAGATGAAATGCTGAGGATATATTGTATAACAGAAGAGCATTGAGTCATCACGACGCCACTGGTATCAAGGTGATAAAAATTGAAGAAAGGGCAGCGTCAGCAGCTATGTGGCAAGCTCGTTGGGCTAATACAACAAAAGGCAGATGGACATATAAACTTATATCGATAATCCAAGACTGGATAAGTCGAAAGCATGGAGACTGCAACTACCATCTAACGCAGTTCCCGTCTGGCTACGGTAGCTACCGCAAATATCTACACCGATTTGGACACGACCACTCACTATCCTGCCCGGAATGCCCAGGTGAAGATAAAGATACGGAGCACGCAGTGTTTTACTGCACACGTTTCACGGCATGGAGAATTACTCTGCCAAGTCCGTCATTACTCCTCGACCATATGTTACGGTCGGAAGAGAATTGGATGGCAACATGTTCCTTCGTAACAACTCTACAAAAAGAGCTGCGGAGAATAGAAAAGCTAAGAAGAGCAGCTGAAGCAGCGGAAGAAGCTAACACAAGAAGCATAGCATAAATTGCTAAACAGCCCCGCGAACTAATACCTAACGGCAGTCCCGCGGGGAGAGTGGTTGAAGTGTGTAGGGTGTGGGTTTAGCACGTAGGCGTATTTCTGGCATCGATTACTCAGGTTTGCGAATCGTGCATGCTAGTAGCACTCGGGCTATTAGTATCTATGAAGATTACACATCCCTGGCGCAATCCAAAAAAAAAAGTTCAGAATTGATTTTTTTGACTTATAACCCACCCGGGTGGGTCAAAAGTCGGCTGGTCAAACAGCTGAGGCCTACCAACTCCTACTCTCAACCTCCACACGGTGACAGCCGGGTGCCTGGTATCTTAATCCAAAAAGTAGGTAACCAACCCCGTTTGGCGGATTCTTGGTGGCAGCAGATGAGAGAGGGGGAAGAGTGCTTTCCCATTAGAGCACTTACTCCTGTTCCCGGGCGGCAGCGGGCGAATTCCCTAGACGGAGTCAACGGTGGCGTCTATAGTTCCAGTTAGGTTGAACTTGGTGAATATCTTGCGCGAGCTGCTTCGACGTATTCGGATCACAGGTCAGTAAGGAATTTCCAATGTTGGTCAGGACCTTGGAATAGAGATGGTGGCGGAAGAGCCCTTAATGGGCCAACGGCAGCGCTCATACTCCCGTAGTGGACTACTGATACCGGTGTACCCGGCCCCTCGTCCTGGGGGAATAATTAAGGAACTGGCCCTCCAAGTTGGGGGTTGTGCCGTCGGTGTAACTTCCCTACCCTAAAATCTATGGTTCCGAAACAACCAAAAGCCTCGGATAAGAATGACTCAACTAATGAAGACCCCAGCAAACGAAATAAGGACAAAGATCTTCGGATCTGTACGTGGAATGTTCTGTCCCTTTACAGACCACGTGCAGCCGAACAACTAGCAGAGGCCCTAGACTGCTATAAAGCAGATATTACCGCCATCCCGGAAGTGCGATGCGATGGGCCGGGCAAAAAGAGGATGGAAAACTGTGACATCTACTACGGTGATTGCTACAGAGGCAACAGGCAACGCTTATTCAGATGCGGATTTGTCATACGCGGCAGACATAGGCAAGAAGTCTTAAGCTTCCGACACGTTAGTGAGCGTATTATGACTATCCGGAACAAGGCTAAATTCGCTAACATAAGCCTAATATGTGTTCATGCCCCCACGGAAGAAAAGGACCCTGCCATCAAAGAGTGTTTCTAAGAGCTCCTCGACAAAACATATGAGCAGTGTCCTAAATACGACGTTAAAATTGTATTGGACGATTTTAACGCCAAAATAGGAAAGGAGGACGGACGTCTTTGGTAGGGCAGTTGGTAAGCATAGCCTACACGACACCACGTCTGATAATAATTGATATTGTTAATTGATTTCGCTGTGGAGCGAATTGTCACCATAGTAAGCACATGATTTCCTCATCTCTATATTCATAAGCAGACATGGCGGTCCAATGATCATGTAACGATCAACCAAATTGATCATATTGCGATCGACGCAAAGCATGCCTCCAGTATTCTGGATGTCCGGACGTTCCGAGCGGCCAACATATGGTAGACTCGGATCATTACCTTGTTGTAGCCAAGGAACGAATGCGGATATCCCAAACTGAGCAACAAAGAAGAATCACTGTGAGAAAATTTAACGTCGAAAAGCTACAATCGCAAGGGACCGCCAGACTCTTCGCTGAACGCGTATCCCGAAATCTCTCAATCACCCCTATGCCACCAGCATCAAGTACCGAAGACCTGTGGCAACGCTGCCAACATGCCATCAGAAACGCCGCGACTGATGTGCTGGGTCTCGCTCGCCCACCACCGCGAAACCCCTGGTTTAACGAAGAATGCCGGCAAGTGCATGCAGCAAAACAAGGGGCATATAAAGCGGCGCTGCAAAGGAAGACGAGAGCTGCTCGTGAGCTCTATGAGCAAAAGAGACGGGAAGAACATCGGCTTCTCGAAAAGAAGAAGAAAGAGCATGAGAAGCGCGCGTTTGAGAATATCGAGAGTTTATACTCCAGGAACAATCTACGAAAGTTTTACCAAAAGGTAAAAAGAACGTGTCAGAGAAGTAATACCCGTACAGAACCCGTTAGAAATGAAAATGGAAACCTCGTAGTAGAATCACAGTCGGTGCTGAGAATATGGAAAAACTACTTCTGCAGACTGTATAACGGCGACGAAGACCAACATCCCGCTGTCAGGCAGAATGAACCATTCAACATAGACGATGATATTCAAAATCTCCGTCCACCTGACCAAAACGAAGTGAGGATAGCAATATCCAAGCTAAAATCGAATAAGGCTGCTGGACCTGATGGCTTACCGGCCGATCTCTTCAAGGCAGGGGATGAATTGGTAGAGTGCATACACCAACTCATTTGCATTGCGATTGATCGGGAAACTACTGACTGCCCAAAACTTGGCTTGGGCCAGTAGCGCAACAATCAAGTTCGTGATGAAGTGCTTACTTTACCTCCTAGTGGTGGTCCCCGGGCAACTATACGTATAAACCCTTATACGTATAGGCTAAAATTGTAAGTGCGGGTTGTCTAGGGCCTTGATTCTAGGCTAGGTAACGTGGGCCAGCAACCTGCGTTACTGAAACCAGCTCGCTACTAAAACCGACACTATGCCTCGGATAAGGGCTGATCACATGCTGACGACTTTTGGTTATTGTACCCGGACAAAGATAGGTTTCTGGAATGTAAAGACGCTCCTCGACTCGGGAAGAGAAGGTCCTTACAATGCCAGATTCCTCCAACTGGAAAAGGAATTCATGCGATATAAACTGGACATTTTGGGGGTAAGTGAAGTTAGATGGTTAGAAGCGGGCGAGTACCAGTCTCCAACGCGTAACACTGTACTACTCTATTCTGGAAGACCATCCGGAAGTCCGCGGGAATATGGAGTCGGACTACTGCTAACAACAACAGCACGCAAGGGCCTGATTTCCTGGCAGCCTCATGGTGATAGGATTTTGACGGCCAGATTCCGGACTAGAGTACGACGGGTCACCATCATACAGTGTTACGCCCCAACGAATAGTTCGTCTGAGGACGAAAAGGAGAGCTTCTACAATCTCTTAAGCGCCGTCTTCAACACAACACCAAATGGAGACATTGTCATAGTGATGGGGGATTTGAATGCCAAGGTAGGCAGCGACAACGAAGGGCTCAAGCATGTAATCGGGAAACATGGTCTAGGCAACCGCAATGACAACGGCGAAAGGTTTGTGGATTTCTGCAATGCCAACCGCCTTGTGATAGGTGGCACCATGTTTGAGCACAAGACCTGCCACAAAGTCAGCTGGGTTTCCAATGACAGGCAAGCAACCTCCAACCAAATTGACCATTTTGCTATCAGCCGCCGCTTTAGAAGCAGTCACCTGGACGTCCGAAACAGACGAGGGGCAGATGTGGGGATAGTACGTGATCACCATCTTATGATAGCTACTCTCCAACTACGCACTGCTGCAGTTCGAAGATCCCACGACAACACAAGAATGCCCAGGTTCAACATCGATAGACTTAGTGATCCCTCAGTGCGCCAACAATTAAGGGAGCACTTTTTGCAAGGTGTGGAAGCAATCAGCAGCTCAATGCCCGCAACCATCCAAGACCATTGGTGTGCTGTGAAAAATGTTTTTACATCTGGTGCTGAAAGAATTGTCGGTCGATCGCAGGGAAGACATAGGGCGTGGCTTTCCGAGGATACCTGGAGACGGATTGACGAACGAAAACAGTTAAAAGCTCGCGTTGCAGCTACCCCAGCAGCAGGGAGAAGCGAGCTAGAGTCCCTATATCGCATGAAGATGAGAGAAGTTCAGCGTAGCGTACGACGTGACAAGCGCAACTACATCAACGCGCTGGCTACAGAAGCAGAAGAAGCTGCACGGAGGTGCGACAGCAAGACTGTCTACAGAATCACGAAAGAGCTGACAGGTGGTCGCAGCTCCAGCCAATACCCAGTGAAAAGCCTAGACGGCTCCTTGCTCATTTCGGATGAGGACCAGCTCAAGAGATGGAAAGAGCATTTTGCTACGGTTTTGAACCGTGTATTCGCTAGCGATATGCTCCCAAACCAGACTGAGATGCCCGAGGTGAGAAATTCCCGAATACGCACCACGACTCCCAGTAAAGATGAGATCATTACCGCGATCAAGGCACTCAAAACTAACAAGGCGGTAGGACTTGACGGTATTCCAGCAGAGCTCTTACGAGCAGCGCCAACAACATCGGCTGAGCTTCTGCTTCCACTTATAATGAGAGCTTGGGAAGCTGAGAGCTTTCCTAACGAGTGGAAAAAGGGAATGATCGTCAAGCTACCTAAGAAAGGAAATTTAATGGAGTGCGGAAACTGGAGGGGTATCTGCGTGCTGCCTGCTGTAGCTAAGATAATAGCTAAAATCATCCTGGAGCGAATCAAACAACATCTCGAAGACACACTCGATGCCGAACAAGCAGGTTTCCGCTCTAGATCCTCCTGTGCCGACCACATCAACACCCTGCGGATTATCATCGAACAGTGTGTTGAATATCGATCGCCACTGCACCTGCTGTTCATCGATTTTGAGAAGGCGTTCGATAGTGTCAACAGGGAGTTTATTTGGCGTGCCTTACGCAGGAGAGGCATTCCCGATAAACTAATTGATATTATCAAAGCTACATATGAAGACTCCAAATGTCACGTTCTGCACAGGGGAAGGTTGTCTGAGGAATTTGAGATCCAAAGTGGGGTAATACAAGGCTGTATCCTTTCACCAATATTATTCCTATTGGTGATTAGCGATGTGCTTCATGCAGCTTTGTCGATGGGAAACGGAGGAATTCGATGGACTCTTACATCTCAACTGAAACATCTTGACTACGCAGACGATGTATGCTTACTCGCCCACAGAATTATGGACCTCCACCAAATGACAGCAGATGTGGAGAGGGAGGCAGGTGTCGTCGGGCTGAAAATTAATACGACAAAAACTAAAATCATCAGCCTTGGAACTAACTCATCGGCTCAAATATGCATTGCTGGACAACCGGTAGAGAGAGTAGAGGATTTGCAGTATCTTGGGAGTATTGTCTCGACCGATGGTGGAACCGAACTGGATATAGCCAACAGGATCGCCAAAGCAAAGTCCGCGCTCGGGATGTTGTCCAAAATATGGCGAAGCAATGCAATCAGTTTGAGCACCAAAATAAGACTGTTCCGCTCCAACGTTGAATCCGTGCTGCTATATGGTTGCAGCACGTGGAGAGTGACCACTACTATCACCAGAAAGCTGCAAACGTTCGTTAATAGGTGTCTGCGCAATATCTTAAGGATTTTCTGGCCCAATTGTATCTCTAACGAACACCTTTACGAGAGAACGGGTCAGGAACCAATAGGCACAACTATCCAACGGCGGAAGTGGCAGTGGATTGGTCACACGTTCCGAAAGGGTGACAGCTCCATAGCGAACCATGCTATGCAATGGAACCCTCTAACTCAGGATGGCAGAAGACCTGGCGGTCCGCGGAAAACATGGCGCACAACAGTCGAGAAGGAGGCACGGCAGTTAGGGAAAAGTTGGGGAGAACTCAGACACATTGCCAGAAACCGTACACGATGGCGCGTAGGCGTAGTAGACGCCCTAGGACCCACAAGGGGATACAGGACATAAGTAAGTAAGTAACTCATTTCTTTGGTCAGACGAGTGTATGCCTGATGAATGGAATCTCAGCATCGTTTGCCCGATCCACAAGAAAGGAGACCTCCTCAATTGCGCCAACTATAGAGGCATCAGTCTCCTCAACATCGCATACAAGATCTTTTCTGCGATATTGTGTGAACGCCTGAAACCTTTTATCAACAGCCTGATTGGACCCTATCAGTGCGGTTTCAGGCCAGGAGAGTCCACCATCGATCAAATCTTCACACTTCGGCAGATCCTGGAGAAAACCCAAGAATTCCAAATCCATACTCGATTTCAAGGCCGCCTATGACGGCATCTATAGAGAAGAGCTTTACAGAGCCACGTCTAGTTTTGACATCCCTGCCAAACTTGTCCGTCTATGCAGGCTGACGATGCAGAACGCTCGCTGCTCCATCAACGCCGGTAATGACCTCACCGAGACATTTTATGTGAAAGAAGGTTTTAGACAAGGTGACGCGCTGTCATGTGACTTCTTTAACATTGTACTTGAACGGATTGTGCAGAACTCATAAGCCAACACCGGAGGCACAATCTATTACAAGTCTGTACAACTGCTTGCATACGCCGACGATATAGACATTATCGGAAGAACTCAGCGGGCTGAGCGGCCAAAGTGGTTTTAGCGATAAACGAGGGCAAAACCAAGTACATGCTGTCAAGAAGAAGGGAAAGCCAACACCGACAAATTGCACAGAACGTCACAGTGGGCAGCTATAACTTCGAGGTAGTAAGGGACTTTGTCTGCCCTGGCTCTGCTATAAACTCTGAGAACAAGATCAGCGCAGAAATCAGTGGAAGAATAACTCTTGCCAATCGCTGTTTTCTTGGCCTTATAAGGCAATTCAACAGTAAAGCCCTATCTCGAACAACTAAGGAGACTCTGTCTAAGACCCTGATCATCCCAGTCCTGTTTTACGGTGCTGAAACATGGACTTTATTAAAAGAGGATGAAGATATCCTTGGTCGCTCCGAGAGAAAAATTATTTGTAAGATACTCGGTCCCGTTTGTGTTGACGGGTTTTGGAGGAGATGATTCAATCACGAACTATACGGACTGTACAGTCAAAAAACTGCGTTTTGGACGTCTGAGATGGCTAGGACATGTAGAGCGAATGGACACCAACGCTCCGGCCTGCAGAGTCTTCGAATCTAATTCCGAGGGACGACGCAGTAAAGGACCTTCTCGTCGTAGGTGGCGCGCACAATTTCAAGGGGCTCGACCAACTTGGAGTGCGCAACTAGAAGCAATTAGCTAAAGACCGAGCTAGATGGAGAGGCTTGTTGGTTGAGACCCAGGTTCACCCCGAACTGTAGCGCTACCTTAGTAAGTAAGTATCGATAGTCCTGCTCTGCTACAAATGATATCTCTCAATACCAACCCTCATAATCTAACCTAACCTAATCTAATCCAACCCCTGTTCCGCCTTTACTTTCACCGCACTAACTACTAATGGCTTCAACGAGCCAGAACGCTGCGCATAGCTAGCAACATGCAAAGGCTTTTCTATTTTCAGTGCAGGAAATTCCCCCCTGGAACTTTGTTGGGGTTTATTACTTAAGAGCCTTAGCCCAGTTCTCGGCTAAACATTGGGCTGGCACAATAGATCTTTGATGTCGCAGTGCGTACAAGGCTCTAGTATAGTATAGTACAGTATAGTAATTCCCTCTGCGAAATTCTCTTAAATCCAACCCCACTCCTCCTTAGTCCTTTCTTCGTTTTAAGTTTGTAGTAATCTAGTTTTAAATTAGGTTAAGTAAGGTTAATTTATCTTTATATATACCTTGTACTAAGCTTAAATAAATTAATTAATAAATTGAAGAAAAAATAAATAATTCAAGAACTCAGTAAGTAGATTTTTCCCTATATGATCCCAATTCGATCAAACAGCTATACGCAGAGTTTCCATTGTTGAATAATTGGGCACAATGGGTCCGAACTGTTGGTCTAAGTGAGCAGTGACTCTTTTGTCACAAGGCATCCATCTACCTAACCTAAACCGCTATACACATTTCTTTTAAAATTAGCTTCCCACCATCGTCTTCTTATCACTGCTATTAATTTAGTAAAAAAAAAAAAAAATAAAAAAATATGAACACAAGATGAACAACTTACTTTGGAAAACCAGTCTTGCCACAGGTAATCACATAAAACTTATCATCGGCCAATTCCAGTGTCTTATGGACTCGGACTGCCAGTTGGATTGATCGCTCTTCGATTTTCTATTTCCAATGAGAAAGAAAGACAAATTTTTTTCATTAAAAGCAGAACAATAGAAGTTAATGAAGTTAATCTTTTTTTTTTATAAATTTTTCAAACTAAACAAATTGTAAAGTTATACCAAAACTATCATACAACTTGGCAAACAAAAGCGGTAGTTAGTTCATTAAAAAAAATAAAGTATATTAATACAGCGCATGTTTTGGTTACTTAATAGCATCAGCGGCAAATCATCACTCGGAAGCAAACATTTTTTTAACCGAAGTGTGACGGTTTGCGCATTAACTTCAATCATTATTTTGTATCTACATACGAGTATACAAAAAAGATTTGCGTAGCAGCGTCTCAGTTGACTAGTTAGAGTGGCTTAGTATTTTTTAGGCATTCAAACAGTAGTTGTTAACGTGGATTAGGAGAGTATAACATTGTAGTTTATTTACGCATATTTAGTTTTGATTTAGTGAGTAAATATATAAGGTTACCTTCAAGAGATGTGGGTTGATTGTGCTTGAAACGGAAAACTATGCACCTACACAGAAGCAGAGGAATGAACTACAACTTCCGGGATTAGCGCTCATTTTGATATTCATATGTCAATCAATGTATGCAGCTTTTGGAATGATTTATTCCGCGCCACAAACACCCAATATATCATGTACCTGTGATTCAGTACAATGCCATTGGCCTTCACAATTTTTGAAGAGCAAACATACTTCTAACTCTATGATATGAAACTGCGGATGAGAGTATATTGATTTTGGTACGTAAGCTTTTAAAATTCAACACGAAGGCACTTCGTCCCCTGATTCGATAATTGGATGTGAAGGTTTTTGCATTCAATGGGAAATGAGATTTCGAGGAGAATTGTAAACCATTAATTTTCCTCGGCGACGATCTGCATTTCATTTGATTGTTATGAAAAACTTCCCTGCCACAAAGGAACCCCACAGGCGCATCAGTCGAAATGCAGTGAAGTGGGAGGGTTATGATCTCCACTTTTCGGATCACAACCTCGCCGAAATAGGAAGAAGAAGAAGAAGAAAAACTTTCCAACCACGTTAGAAAACACAGAAGGAACAGCCTCGGATACGGATGATTTTACTGTGGCGAACCGGATGTTGACGACCGTTGCAAACGTAAAAAGGACAAAGATCTTCACATCTGCACGCGGAATGTTAGGTCCCTCTACAAACTATGTGCAGCCGAACAACTTGCGGCGGCCCTAGACTGCTGTCAAGCAGACATTAGCGGCATTCAAGAAATGCGATGGGATGGACCGGGCAAAAGGGCAAAAGGAGGATGAAAAACTGCGACATCTACTACTGCAATTACTACAGACAATAAGAATAGCGACTATTCGGGTGCGGATTTGTTATTAGAGGCAGACTTATACACGAAGTCTTGAGTTTCCAGCATGTGGACGAGCACCTCATGACTATCCGTATCAAGGCTAAATGTTTAAACCCTTTAAGGCACCTGGCAGTGATGATATTTTTCCAGCTCTCATACAGAAAGGTCTGGATTACATCTTGCCTGCCTTGGTAGCTCTATTTAGAACAAGCTTCTACCTGCGATACATTCCACTAACTTGGCGGGAGGTAAATGTGGTGTTTATCCCTAAGCTAGGTAACAAACCCAGCGAGCTACCCAAATCCTACCGTCCAATCAGCTTGACATCGTTTTTCTTGAAAACCGTGGAGTGACTGCTAGACTTACGCATTAGAGGCATTCTTGAAAAGACTATACCTCTGCACTCTAGTCAATTTGCATATAGGAAAGGTCGATCTACGGAAGGCGCCCTTCACTATCTCGTCACAGAGAACAAAGCTGCCTACCGCTTCAAAGAAATTGCCTTTTGTGCATTCCTTGACATAGAAGGTGCTTTTGATAACACTGGTTATGAATCCATCACTAGTGCTATGAGACGCAAGGGGATAGACGAACCTACTACCAGATGGGTTAGGAACATGTTCGATAGCCGCATAATAACATCTTCGTCTGGAGAGGTCTCTGTGACGGTCTCCGCGGCCAAAGGCTGCCCCCAAGGCGGCGTCCTCTCGCCTCTCTTATGGTCACTCGTGGTGGATGACTTATTAAACACACTTAATAGTTCAGGTTTCACAACCATAGGCTATGCAGATGATCTGGTAATCATCATTAAAGGCAAACATGAAGACAATGTGTGTCAACTCATGCATAATGCACTCCTTGTAGTCTCGGACTGGTGTGCTGGGGAGGGCCTATCGATTAACCCCAGCAAGGCAGTCGTTGTACCGTTTACAAGAAGAAGAACGGGTCATGTAGGCGTTGACGGCAACGAAACTGCAGACCTGCTAGCTAGAAAGGGCTCCTCTGAGTTGTTCACTGGACCTGAACCCTTCTGCGGAATATCTGATTCTGCCTTTAAACTTACCCTAAACATTTGGGAACGCAACATGTGCATCTCCCACTAGAATAACTCCCAAGGTCTTAGGCAGGCTAAAAGAGCTGTCTAACCCTTCCAAAGAAAGGCAGTTGATATCCTAAAATACGGCAGAAATGACATAAGAAGGCTTGTAAGCTTCCTTACCGGTCACTGTCAACTTCTTTACCACCTTAACAAAATGGGAATTTCGGAGGATATCACCTGCCGCCTCTACCTCGAAGAGGACGAAACCGCAGAACCCATACTATGTGAGTGTGTAGCTCTGTGTAGTACTAGGAGAAGGTTTTTCCTTAAAGAGATCATATCTCCAATAGATTTAAGGAACTCCTCCGCAGCCGTAATCATAGCTTTCATAAGGAGAGTAGAAGTACTGCTGCCCTAAAAGTGGCCTATGGCACAATAGATCTCCTTGGTCGCAGTGCCTATACGCCATTTGGGCGTGGCCACACACCTGTTTAAAAATAAAAAATAAAATCCGTGTCAAGGCTAAATTCGCCAACCTAATAGCCTAATATGCGGTCACGTCCCTCACGAGCAGATGGGCGACGAGACGAAGGATGACTTCTACTAGCTCGTGGGCAACATGTATGAGCAAAGGCCTAGCCACTACGTTAAAATTGTCCATAGTGATTTTAACGCAATGCTAGGAAGAGAAGATGTCTTAAGTAGCGTAGCTGGGAAGCACAGCCTACATGATAATACATCCGACAACGGATTCAGGCTAATCTAGGAGTTTTTCTGAATCATAAACAACTGAGCTTCAAACCACTACACCAAACCTTTCCCTCTCTCTCTCGCTCTATCACTATCTCTATGTTAAGGATATTCATAACCCCTTGAATGCGCCCAAAATTAAAAAAAAATCCAGTTTGCGGCGGGATGAAATGTTGTCTTGATAATCACAAGGGAATTTGGCGCTCCTCTGATCGAAAAACTGACAACCAAATCGATCACATTGCGATCGACATAAGGCACTCTTCCAGTATTCTGCGTGTCCGGACTTTCCGGACTCGGATCACTACCTATCTGCGGATGTCCAGAATGGAGTAAAATCAACGAAATACTGTGAGGAAGTTTGATGTCGGACGGCTACAATCGCAAGAGACCGCTCGAGCCTTTGGCGACCGATTCTCTTTTAATCTCAATCTAAGTCCTATGTCGCTCGCAGCAAATGCGGAAGACCAGTGGCAGCGTTGCCAACAAGCCATCAGAGATGCCGCTTCTGATATACTGAGTTTTTCTGGACTACCACAACGAAACCCCTGGTTTGATGAGGAAGGCCGCAAAGCACATGCAGCAAAACAAGAGGCGTACAGAGCTGCGCGCGAACTCTACGAGCGGAAAAGAAAAGAGAAACATCGACTTCTCGATCGAGGAGACAGAGAGTTTGTTCCAGGGGTGATGTTCGAAAAGTTTATCCAATGGTAAAAAGAACATACCAGGGTTTCAAAGCCATAACAGAAGGCTGCAGGGACGACGTAAATGGTAATATAGTAGTAGAATCGCAGTCGGTGCTTAGGATATGGAAGCTGCACTTCTGCAGACTGCTTGATAGCGACGATGACTAATAGTTCGGTGTCAGGCAGAATAAGCCAACAGTGACGATGACATTCAAAATTCCCGTCAACCCGATCAGAATGAACTGAGAATAGCGATATCTAGACTAAGATCGAGCAAAGCTGCTGGAGCCGATGGCCTTGCTGCCCAATTTTCAAGGCAGAAGGAGATGAGTTAGTAAGGAGCATCCACCAACTCATCTGTAAAATCTGGTCGGACGAAAATATGCTCGATGAATGGAACCTCAGCATCGTTTGCCCGATCCTGAAGATAGGAGATCCTCTCAACTGCGCTAACTACAGAGGTATAAGTCTCCTCAACATCGCATATAAGATTCTGTCTGTCGTATTATGTAAACGCCTAAAACCGATTGTCAACCGCCTGATAGGTCATGTGCGGTTTCAGGCCGGAAAGTCCACCATTGACCAAATGTTCACACTATGGTAGATCTTGGAAACAACACATGAATATAAAATCGATACGCACCACCTCTCCATCAATTTCAAAGTTGCCTATGATAGCGTGTATAGAGACGAGGTATACAGAGCCATGTCTAGTCTTGGCATCCCTGCCAAGCTCGTCCGTTTGTGCAGAATGACAATAGAGAACTCTTGCTGTGCCATCAAAGCCTGGAAAGAACACCACTGAAACGTTCGATGTCAGGAAGGATCTTAGACAAGGTGACGCGCTATCATGTGATCTCTTTAACACAATACTTGAAAGAATTGTACGAAGCTGACAAGCCAACACCGGTGGTACAATATTTTACAAGTCGTTACAACTACTCGCTTACGCCGATAACATGGACATAAACGGAAGAACTCAGCGGACCGTCAGTGAGGCGTTTGTAAATATTCAGATCGAGGCAGGGAAGATGGGTTAAGCGGTCAATGAAAGCAAAACAACATATATGCTGTCTACAAAAAAGGACACCGGCGTCTTGGAGAAACCGCCAGAATAGGCAGATTTAAATTTGGGGTAGTAAAGGAATTTGTCTATTTAAGCTCTATACTCAGCTCCGCAAATGACACCAGTGGGAAGATCAGACGAAGAATTACTTTTGCCAATCGGTGTTTTTATGGGATAAGAAGGCAAATGAGTAGCAAAGCCCTATCTCGAACCTTAGTAGTTCAACTCTGCATAAGACACTTATCATCCCAGTTCTCCGTTACTTTGAGAGAAAAGTTCTTCGAGTGATCTTTGGTCCCGTCTGCATAGACGGTGAGTTGAGGAGTAGGTACAATGCCGAACTATACGGCCTGTACAAGACATCGGCTTAGCCAGAAGAGTTCACATACAACGACTAAGATGGCTGGGTCATGTACAGCGGATGGAGCCCAACGTTGCAACCTGAAAGTCTTCGAATCCAGCTCGGATGGACGACGTAGCAGAGGACGACCTCGCGGTAGGTGACGCAAATAAGTGGAGGAGGACCCCAATCAACTTGTTTTCCGTCAAACTGATATGTTCAGTTTAACGTTTGATAGCCACACAACACGAATTTGGAATAGCTTGCCTTCCTTAGCATTTCCAGAATCATTTAACCTGCAAAAATTCAAAACTAAAACCATTTGGTCATCTCACTTGTTTTCCTTTTCCGTCTAATCTTTAGTTCTTCCCTATATCCTTTCCTTCTTTTCATCACTGGGTTTCTGGGTTAAATTAGGCGAGGTGGTCATCTTCCCAAGGATATGTCCATTGTGATACTGCATATTTTAAGAACTGGAAGTTACCGAGCACATTGGAGAAACTTAATTATCCTATGTGGGATGTGGAGCTTACAGATCTCAGTGTACTTGATAAGGCTAGTTACGGTGACTGATTCAATCAAACCCTGATTGTCCAGGTGAACCGTGTAGGTGGGACTGTGTATAAGAGTATTACGCACGGTGACTGATGTAGTTGATAGTTGCTGATGCAAACAAATCAGTTTACAGGATCGGCTTGTCACTCATAAGTTCTAGCCTATTATACATATTTGTCGGGTGAGCAAGATAGGGATCGATTCATAGAGAAGGTGGAGGAGAGTGACTGTTGCAATCGAACCCTAGTATTGCTACGAGTATGTTTGTTGGATACACCAATGAACTTCTTTCCGATAGAAGGTAGGGAGGAAATACAAGTATTAGTGTAGTATCAGCGAAATCAGTTAGTTTTGACGTAAACCTATATAAACTTAAAATATCTATTTACTACGGATCAGTTAGATCTTCAAAGAACTAATCTAGTTTCTAGTACCTCGCAGGAAGAGCGTTTTCTTCTTCCTCTTTGTCTCTGTAGCTTCTGCAGTTATTTGAGAGGGCTTCCATTCTTCTGGCATGTCTGTCCAGCAGATAGTGTTCCATGATTATTCCTACTGTGAGGCCTATATTTCTTCTATTTAAAGACAGGAGTTTTCTAGTTCTCTTTATGTGGTATTGTTTGGCCAACATAGGTCTTTGTTGGCGCTTCCAAAACCTTGATTTTTGACTGAGTGAAACTTTTCCTGGTGGACATTCTATTCTTGGAATGCATATGTACATCTCTATTTTATTATTCAGAGAAAACACTTGAAGAAAAAAAATCTACTCCATTTTATTCATGAACGTTGCGCAGGGAAAGTTTGGTATAGAGGCATATGGACCTACCTAGACAATATTATTAAATATTCAAATCTTACATAGCAGATAGAGGTTTCAGAGTACGTTATGGTGAAGCGTTCTCTGAACCAAAAGAAATTAAAGCTGGTGTTTCACAAGGAAGTGTCCTTGGTCCAACACTGTATTTAATACGCATTAATGATATACCACAGATGACACTGTAATTCTAGCTATTGACGAATGCGTAGTTAAAGCTGCTGGCAAGCTGCAAAATTCAGTCGATAGAATAAGAGAATGGACACAGCCAATAAAACTTAACGAGAACAAGCCTTCTAACTTCAAAAATAAAAGAGTAGCAACATCATCTATTCTCATCAATAATCAATATACCCCGTACAGGGACGGCTTAAGAATATTATTGCAGCGCCCCACAACAAAGTGGACTGAGGGGACAAATCAGATCTAGTTAGCTTGACACCCAAGTGAAGTCAGCGACACAAACAAAACCTAAAAACTCTCTCGGAAGTGTGCATGCGAGTCCGTGGGTTGACACGACTAGAGATTACCGGTGTCAATAAAACATGAGGATGTACGTGTCAAAGACCATCGCAAGAATAACTGTAACAAAAACACAAGAAATTGGGAGCATTTCTTGGAATTTAGGACAAAAGCTTACAAGATTTTCTACTACGGAGCGGAATCGGTATCATCTTTGGTGCAGAGCTACTTGGTAACGTCTTGACCATTTCGAAGTCCAGCAATCGTTTGATATCTCTCAAACTAGTGATATAAGAAGATGTGTGGAATATTGTCAGAAAGAAAGATGCATTTTGGCCAGATTTCCACAACCTCCTAAAGAACATCACAAAAGAAGAGTTTCTGTATGGACAGTCAAGAAGTCAAACGAAGACTATGAAGGCTGCCACGGAGGACTGGGATATATATATATATATATTTTTTCTTTTTTTTTCCGAGGGTAGGTGAAAAATCTTCCATAGACACTACGAGAATAGCAAGCGCGGGCTTATAGTAGTGTCAGGTTCTTACTGACTAAAAAAACACCACCCTTCGATATAAATTTGTTAGATATCGCAACTAAGTAATAACTTATCAAGCAATTTTTCTATCATGAAAAAAAAACGTTTGGCAGGTTACTTTCCACTGAAAGATCCTGCATATTCCGCAATCTAGACGAGGTTAATCCCTATCTCGCCAAGTAGAAAGGTTTCGTCCTTTGTAGTCGGCGCAATAAATTGCTCTCATCTAAAATTTGTAGGACTGTATTGTTGACATGTCCGATGAGTCGGTTTCTATGCTTTCTCGCGAAGCTTCTAGTTTCAGCTTCGATTGTCGGAATTCCGAGATTCCTGTGGATATCATCGCTTCTAATATACCACGGTGCTTGAACAATTTCTCTTAGCACTTTATTTTGAAAAGCTTGTAAAATGTTTGCATTTCTTTTCTTGGTACAACTCCAAAGTTGAATACCGTAGGTCCACACCGGCTTTAGCACTTGCTTGTATAAAAGCAGTTTGTTCTCAGTACTGAGCTGGGAATGTTTTCCGAGTAACCAGTACATTTCGCTATATTTGATTTCGAGTTCTTTACTTTTCATTTTCACGTGCGAATTCCATTTCAGCCTTGCGTCGAGTGTCATTCCCAGGTATTTGGCCTCGTTTGCAAAAGGTATTCGGGCCGAGTTTAGGAAAATTGGCAAGCTATTAGTTGATGATTAAGGAGAAGAGAAAAGCGCGCAAAAAATGGCAACAAACTCGGGCTCCGCAACATAAAGCACATCTTAACCGTTTGTGCAACTCGCTAAAAAGATCTATTAAAGACCTTAAAAATAATGAAATGCAAACTTACCTAGAAAGCTTAACGGCAGAAAAAGATTCTAATTACTCGCTTTGGAAGGCTATAAAAGGTATTAAAAAACCTCAAATTCAAGCCGCCCCAATTAGGAAAAATCAAAACGAATGGGCCAGGCATGATCAAGAGAAAGCGCAAGTTTTTTGCCACCCACCTGGAAGAAACTTTCAAACCGTTGGGTGGACAAGCTCTTATTCAAAATATAAATACGTCTTATATAGCCAATAGCGTAATAAGAAATGCAACGCTTACCGAAATTAAGGAAGAAATAAAGAAACTTAAACCAAAGAAGGCTCCTGGATACGACCTAATTACGGGAGAGGTTCTTAAAGCCCTACCAAGAAAAGCTCTAATTAAGCTTCTGTTCATTATAAACGCTGCGCTTAGACTACAATATATTCCCAGTCAATGGAAAGTCGCCGAAGTCATAATGGTCCTTAAGCCCGGAAAACCTCCGAATGAAAAAACGTCTTATAGACCGATTTCGCTTCTTCCAATTATATCCAAAGTGTTCGAGAGAATATTGATTAGGCGAATACAGCCGGTTATAGAAGAAGGGCATCTCATTCCGGATCATCAATTCGGATTCAAAAGTAAGCATTCTACAGTTGAACAAGTACATCGAATAACACATGCAATCGAAAAGTCACTTGAAGAAAAAAAGATTTGTTCAAGCGTATTCCTTGACGTCTCTCAAGCCTTTGACAAGGTCTGGCACGAAGGCTTAAAGTTTAAATTACAGCAAGTTCTGCCAGAGCACCTATATAATATTTTGAAGAACTACCTTACGAATAGACTATCCCGCGTCAAATGTGGAAACGAATATTCGGATTTTAAGGAAATAATGGCTGGGGTGCCGCAAGGAAGCGTTCTTGGTCCGGTCTTATATCTATTATACACTCCTGATATACCGCAAGTAGAAGGCACTGAGCTGGCTACATTTGCCGACGACACTGCTATCTTGGCAGTAGGTAAAACGGTCGAAGATACTACAGAAAAACTGCAAGAAGCCTTGGATAGAGTAAATGAATGGACAAAGGTTTGGCGAATCGCACTCAACGAGACCAAATCTGTTCATGTAAATTTTACTTATAAGAGAGTAAATAATCTGCCGATCTTTTCAAACTCGGTTCAAATTCCGATTGCAAACGAGGCTAAGTATCTTGGAATGACACTTGATACAAAGCTGAAATGGAAAACGCACGTTAAGAAAAAACGCAAAGAACTAGATAACAAATATCGAGAAATGTATTGGTTACTTGGAAAATATTCCAAGCTTAATACAGAGAACAAACTGCTTTTATATAAGCAAGTGCTAAAGCCTGTATGGACATATGGAGTACAACTCTGGGGTTGTACCAAAATAAGTAATATTAAAATTTTACAAACTTTTGAAAACAAAGTGCTAAGAGGTATTGTAAATGCGCCATGGTATATCAGAAATAGCGATATCTATCTCTATCAGAGATCTATCAGAGATCTTGGCATTAAATCAGTCGAAGATGAAATCAAAAACTACGCGAGAAAACATAAAAGTCGACTAGAAAGTCACGTTAATATAACAGTCCTCCAAGTTTTGGATGAAGGAAACTTACTACGCCGTCTACAAAGAACAAAACCTTTAGACTTAGCGCGATAAGTAAGGAACTTCTAATGGGAAGGTACCTGCAAAACGTCCTTATTTCGTGAAACGAAAACTACTTGATAAGTCGAATACTTAGTTGTAGTAAAAATGAAAACAAGTCTGTTTTGAAGGGAGGTTTTTTAGTGGGTAAGAATCCCACACTACTATGAGCACGCGCTGTCGATCCTCATAGTGTCTTGTTGAAGATTTTCACCTACCCTCGGAAAAAAAAAACAAAAAAGTTATTAGTTTTCTTGTAAGTGAAATTTGCGGGAACAGATTTAGATTCGTTGAGGGCGATCCGCCAGTCCCTCGTCCATTCATTTACATTATTCAGTGCGTTTTGCAGTTTTGCAGTCGTTTCTTCGATTGTTTTGCCTACTGCTAGGATAGCGGTGTCATCGGAAAATGTAGCTAGGAGAGTGCCATCTTCGTTCGGTATGTCACGAGTATATAGCAAATAGAGAAGCGGCCCAAGAATGCTTCCTTGCGGTACGCCGACTGAAATTTCTTTGAGCTCGGAGTATTCGACTCCATGTCTAACACGAAAGATTCTATTCTCGAAATATGATTCTAGAATATCGTATAAGCATAGAAGGAGAGCTTGTCGTAGTTTGCATTTCAAGCCATCATGCCACACCTTATCAAAGGCTTGCGAGACGTCAAGAAATACGCTTGAGCAAATCTTTTTTTCTGCAAGTGCTTTCTCGATTACGTCAGTAATTCTATGCATCTGGTCAATCGTCGAATGCTTACTTCTGAACCCAAACTGGTGGTCAGGGCTAAGATTATTTTCTTCTATAACCGGTTGGAAACGCCTCACGAAAATTTTGGATATGACAGCATATGATATGAAGCAAAATTGGTCTATACGATTTTACCTCATTTGGCGACTTTCCTGGTTTTAAAACCATTATGACTTCCGCAACTTTCCATTGGCTTGGCACGTGTTTTAATCTGAGCTTAATCAATGCTTTTCTAGGTAGGTTAGGTTAGGTTAGGTTAGATTGGCTGTCTGCACCACGATGCAGACACACTTAGACCAGTAAAGGTCCATTGTGATGCCAAGGATCTACCATTAGACCACTCAGGGACTAATAAACCAACCGGAGCTTTTGATGAAGCGATGGATGTTCGTGACGTCTAAGGACGCCAAATCGCTGAGGTCGTCAAGGAAGGGAGCTCCTAGATGGAGCATTCTTTTGCGTGATAGGCCAGGACATGTGCATAGGAAGTGAAGAATGATTTCCTCCTCCTCCTCATCCCTACAGCTCCTGCAGAAATCATTGGAAAAGAGGCCAAGTCTTTTGGCATGTTGGCCGATTAGACAGTGTCCGGTGATGATACCGATAACGCAGCTGATCTGTAATCGCTTTAGTTTAACCAACTCGGCACTACGTTTCTGGTCCAGCTTAGGCCAGATCTGCCTCGAAATGAGACACCTAGAGCCACTATCCCACCTAAGGTTGGTCTTGCTAATAGCGTTCAGCTTCAGTAGATGCTTACATGTAGCGAGGGGCATACCCAGGGCTTGCCTATCTGGCAGAATCCTTGGAGTAGTACCCTGTCTAGCGAGTTCATCCACCCTACAGTTTCCTGGAATGTCTCTGTGACCTGGCGCCCAGCATAGGTGAATGTTGAACTGCTCTGTCATCTCTGTAAGAGACAAACGGCAGTCTAAGACGGTCTTTGAAGTAAAGGAGTACGATTCCAGGGACTTGATAGCCGCTTGACTGTCAGTGAAAATGCTAATATCGCTGACAGATATGCTTTTCTATGTAAAACTTTGAGAATTTCTCCGGTAATCAAATCATAACCAGGAGATTTCTTAGATTTTAGATTCTCGATCTCATGTGTGAGTTCCCTTAGCGTTGCACTTGTGAGCGTTAAATCGTCAGATGGTAAATCCAGCCTATTGCGGCTGTCGTAAACTACTTGACCATCGTACGGTTTAAGGGTTTCGTCCAGGTGGGCCGCAAAGATTTTGATTGGCGGCGCGGAGACTTTGGGCCGTTTGGTGCCTTTTACCGCTTTCCAAAGTGAATAATTGGAATCTTTTTTCGCTTTAAAACTTTCAAGGTAAGAGCCTATTGTACGAGTCTTAAAATCCTTAATAGTCTTCTTCAACAAATTGCACAGACGATTCAAGTTTGCTTTATGCTGCGGAGCACGACTCTGTTGCCATTTTTTACGAGCTTTTCTTTTTTCCTTGAACAATTCTTTTATTTCCGGAGGATATCGTAAACCGTATCTGACCGGCGTTTTCCTTGGATTGGGCGTATTATTCCAAGAGGCGAGCTGTACGATCTCAACGAAGCGATCAACTTCAACCTCAAGTTCATAGGGTGTCATACGTGGAACGTTCAGTTCAACATTATCTTCAATTTCGTTCCTAAAGCCTTCCCAGTTAGTTGTTCGACCAGTTAATCTCGCTGGCTCTAGGTTATAGACTAGCTTTTCGCTGATTGTTAAAATAACCGGGGAATGATCAGACGACAAATCAAAGCTCTCTTTGACTTTTATGTGGTTGGTAGATATTCCTTTCACAACGAAAAAATCGATCAGGTCAGGTATTTTCGAAGTATCAGTTGGCCAGTAAGTCGGTTTACCCGTCGAATGGAAATCACAACTGTACTCAATACCTGCCCCATAGAGCATTCTACCTTTTTTCGAGCTGTATCTTAAGCCCCAGAACGTGTGTTTTGCATTAAAATCGCCGCCAAAATTAGGTTTCAGCGATTCAAATAAGTAAAATCACATTTTTCGAGCGCGGAACACGGTGGACAGTAGATAGATGAGATTTTAAGAGTACGCTGAATACTTTTAACTCGAATCGTGCACAGTTGTACAGTTTCAAGATCTATCTTTAGGTCTTCGACTGGGATATGGCATCAAGAATCTTCCTGGTGAAGACATCCTAAGCATGTGCAAGTTACATGGTCTGATCGCGTTAAATAGTATGTTCATTAAATACAGCCAACACCTGATCACTTAGAGCAGATGTGGAAGTGAAATCCAGATGGACTACCATTTGTAAGCGAGTTTCATGAATTCTCGAATAAAAGATTCCAAAGTGATCCTGGGAGAGGAGATCGCTCAGCAACACCGTCTCCGGCTAACATACATTTTTATGGACATAGGGTCTCTGGAAAAATCAAGTGGTACAATCTGAACAAAGAAAAGCGCGAGGCTTTGTTTACCTCTCTCACACCATCAACATAGCTGAGTATGAAGAGTACAGAGAACAAAATATGTGAGATTCTCTACAGCCAACTTGCTAGAGAACGCCAAATCACTGCTATGAGCTTCAAAAGGCCGTCACCAACAAACAAAAGAAACACGCTGGTGGAGTGATGAAGCTAAAGAAGTGATAAATGAGAAGTAATCGACTTTCAATGTTTGATCAAAGGCCCCCTCTAATAGTAGAGACGAAAAAGCTCGCCTCGAAGTGGAATACAGAAGTTGCAAGAAAAAAGCGAAGAAGAAGTGCGCTCAGCTTCAAGGATAGAGTACGGAGGACCTGTATCGAGAGCTGAAGGAAATATCGTCCCCTGTTGCTGATGCATGACAGTCAAGATTCCCGTCAACCCGATCAGAATGAAGTGAGGATAGCTATGTCTAAACTCAAATCCAACAAAGCTGCTGGAACCGACGGCCTTGCCGCTGAACTTTTCAAAGCAGGAGGAGATGAGTTGATAAGGAGCATGCACCAGCTCATCTGTAAGATCTGGTCGGACGAAAGTATGCCCGATGAATAGAACCTCAGCATCGTTTGCCCGATTCTGAAGAAAGGAGACCCTCTGAATTGCGCCAATTACAGAGGTATAAGTCTCCTCAACATCGCATATAAAATCCTGTCTGCCGTATTATGTGAACGCCTAAAACCGATCGTCAACAACCTGATAGGTCCTTATCAGTGCAGTTTCAGGCCGGGACGGTCCACTATTGACCAAATATTCACACTGCGGCAGATCTGGGAAAAAACCCATGAGTATAAAATCGATACGCCCCACCTCTCCATCAATTTCAAAGTTGACTATGATAGGGTGTATAGAGACGAATTATACAGAGACATGTCTAGTCTTGGCATCCCTGCCAAGCTCGTCCGTTTGTGCAGAATGACGATGGAGAACTCTCGCTGCTCCATCAAAGTCGGTAAGAACATCAACGAACCGGTCGATGTCAGGAAAGGTCTTAGATAAGGTGACGCGCTATCATGCGATCTCTTTAACATAGTACTTGAGAGAATTGTATGAAGCTCACAAGCCAACACCGGACGTACAATCTTTTAGAAGTCTGTACAACTACTGTACTTTACTCAACAGTAAAGCCCTCTCTCGAGCAACTAAGGAGACTCTATATAAGACCTTGATCATCCCAGTCCTGCTTTACGGCGCTGAAACATGGACTTTATTAAAAGAGGATGAAGATATCCTTGGACGCTTCGAGAGAAAAATTCTTCGTAAGATTTTCGGTCCCGTTTGCGTTGACGGGTTTTGGAGGAGAAGATTCAATCACGAACTATACGAGCTGTACAGCGACATCGACCTAGTCAAAAAACTGCGTATTGGACGTCTGAGATGGCTAGGACATGTAGAGCGAATGGACACCAACGCTCCGGCCCGCAGAGTCTTCGAATCAAACCCCGAGGGACGACGCAGTAGAGGGAATTATCGCCGTAGGTGGCGCGCACAAGTTCAAGGGGACCTCGACCAACTTGGAGTGCGCAACTGGAGGCAATTAGCTAAAGACCGAGCTAAATGGAGAGGCTTGTTGGTTGAGGCCCAGGTTCACCCCGAACTGTAGCGCCACCTAAGTAAGTAAGTAACTACTCGCTTATGCCGATAACATGGACATAATCGGAAGAACTCAGTGGGCCGTCAATGGGGCTTTTGCTAGTCTTGAGGTCGAAGCAGCAAAGATGGGTTTAGCTGTCAATGAAAACAAAACAAAATATATGCTGTCTACACAAAAGGACACTCAACATCGACGTCTTGGACAGAACGCCGCAATAGACAGATATAACTTTGAGGTAGCAAAGGGTTTTGTCTACCTAGGCCCTATGGTGGACTCCGCAAATGACATCAGCAGGGAGATCACACGAAGAATTACTCTTGCCAATCTATGGACTGTGACGGCAATTGAGTAGCAAAGCCCTATCTCGAACTACTAAGGTAACTCTTTATAAGACACGAATCATCCCAGTCCTGCTGTATGGCGCAGAGGCATGGACCTTGACAAAACCGAATGAGGATGCCCTTGGTTATTTCGAGAGAAAAGTTCTTCGAGTGATCTTTGGTCCCGTCTGCATAGACGGTGAGTGGAGGAGAAGGTACCATCCCGAACTATACGGCCTGTACAAGAACATCGACTTAGCCAGAAGAGTTCACATTCAGCATTTAGAGCGGATAAAGTCCGACGTTCCCCCTAAGAAAGTCTTCGAATCCACCCCGGATGGACGACGCAATATAGGACGACCTCGCGGTAGGTGGCGCAAACAAGTGGAGGGCGACCTGAACCAACTTGGCGTGCGCAACTGGAGGCAGCTGGCTCGTAACCGTTCTGGCTGGAGAGGTTTGTTGGTTGAGGCCCAGGTCCACCCCGGACCGTAGCGCCATCTAAGTAAGTTGCTGATGCAAACCAGGCTATCCAGGAGCTGCGACAATACAGTATAAACAAGAGCGCAACCGTCTTAAAAATAGCCGTCCGAAGAAGGAGGAATGCTCAGGAGATTCGTTTGCCAAAGTTCTTAGCAATGCTAATGGCCAGCTTCTTGTGTATGACGACAAAATTCTGCAGAGGTGGTGGCAGAATTGTGAAGAACTTTTGAATGATTTCCTCGGCTATACTTCCCAAGAGCCACCCCTAACTGTGAAGAAATACCCGACATTACAGTCGAAGAAATTAGTGAGGCCGTCAAATACTCCAAAAAACGAAAAGCGGTTGGGCCAGACGAGATGCCCTTTGACTTCTAGAAAAATATGGGAGAAATCGGGTTCAGATGGCTCCATGTTCTCATCCCCAAGCTTATGTGAGGTAATCCAATACCGAATTAATGGAGGGAAAGTTACCTTCTCCCTGTGGACAAAGGGAAGGATGGTACGCGGGACTGTGATAATTACCATTCGATTAAACGATATCGCACATCATAAGGATCATTGAGCGGGTTTATCGTGAGAAAATTAATCACAGATTTAATCCAAAGTATAAGGGGCATACTAGAAAAGAATTGACTTTTAAAAATAATTCAACGGACAACTACGAGATCTGATATGGGTGGCGCTAAGACACATACGGGTTCCAGAAGCCTACATATGTACAGATATTCATAGGCATGTACGAGGGAGCAATAACAAGTGTAAGGTGCACCGCTGGAGTAACCGAAAAGTTTCCAATCAAAGCCGGGGTACACCAGGGAATCGTCTTAAGTGCTTTGCTCTTTATTGCAGTCCTTGACTATCTGCTTGAAGATAAGGTGACGGACCCCAAAGTACATCAGTTATTCTTTGACGATGGAGTCATCATAAGTCTGTGGCCATAAGTTAAAACCGCCAAAGTCGATTTTCACAGATTCTCAGCAAACGAGTTTAAAATTTTCGTTTTTCCCGAAAACGTATGGGAATTTGGAACTTTAGTCTTTTTCTTTACTTATAACTCGATAACGCTAAAAGGTAATAAAGCCAAAATTTGCTGGCATAAACTTCAAATTATAGAGTATATTCTGGCATCCTTAACTCAATTTTGACCTAACTCGACTTAGGCGGTTTTAACTTGTGGCCACAGAAGTGACGATCCTACTTCCCTGCAACGAGCATTTGATGTGTGGGTAGACGTTTTGGAGGGAAATGGGCACCACATTGGTTCAAAATAGACGAAGTACATATTTATGCTGCACGAACTCTGATCCACTCAGGCTTATTCCAGACATTTATTTGAATGGAAGAGTGCTTCGCAAGTGCGAAAACTTGGATCACTAGCGAAGCAACCAGTGATGATGACGAATCCCAAAAAAACACTAACAAGTTTTTTCACGGTCCCACCTTTCGCGAGCGTCTGACAAACATCCGCGAGTATTGTTGTTTTGAAAAAGCTTTTCAAAACAAATTGCCCTTCAGATACGGCACTAAACTGTAGGTCCCTCCCATTCGTGTGAAAAATGTTACGCAAACATCATGAGTGGTTGCGAGAAGCTAGGCCTTGGGACTTAAGGAGCTGTTGCGCCAAATATTTATTTATTTTATGCAGGGAAAATGGTTACACATCGGCAATACAATGGATCTCTCTTTGGTCTAAGTGCATCCTCGTCGAGGGCCGTTTCTGACTAACTATCCAACTACTCGTACTCTTTGCCATTCACGTCCAAAAGCAATACTCAATAGCAACATATTCGATATGAATGGCAATCCTTCAACGTATCTCAATGCTTAACAATCTACAACAAATAAAAATGTCCAAGAGTCAAATGCGCTACATCATCATCAATCATAAACTGTAGACAGTTGGGAGTAGAGAGCAGGCGAATATCGTCACCAAGATCACGTAGGATACCCAACGATTTATGGGTGCTGCTATTGGGAATCACATTGAATATGGCGGACACTGCACCCTTCTCAGGTCTAGGTTTCAACAAATTTACGATTGTATCACTTTATGTTGTAACAGACTGGTTACATGGAATCATTTACCGCTAAGATACACAGAATAATAAATTTATTGATAAATCTAATTTAGTAGAAGTATTAGTAAGGAAAAACCATTAGCTTACATCGGCACTCACGTTGCTAACCAGAATACCACAATAGTCCGGCTGTCCCTGTGTTGCCAATAAATTGAGACTAAAACCCACAACGTCAGAGCCATTGCCCACGGCCATGCAGCTTGGAATGCGATGATCTCTGGCATGCACCGTTCCGAAATACGGACCACTGAAATGTACTTTGATGTTCATTGTTTCAGTTTTGCATGTTGCCGTCACATGAGGAGCGAATTCTGTGGCTGTTGACTCCTGGCATGATACCTGAAAATATAAAAAAAAAAAATGTTTATTCGATGGCAATAAATTCGATAAAAAGTGATAAATTTTCATTTAGAAATCGAGATAAGCTTAATTTTAAAAAAGAAATAGAACCTTACAGCCGTCGATGGAATTTACTGATGTATGCTCGAACATATATGGCGAAGGGATTATCTTCAACACTTCAAGCTCAACTCTATCAGCCAAGAGGTGCTAGATCTTACCATATCCAACTCATCTTTGTTTGACTCAATTGGCAATTAGCACGTATCAAAAGAAAAG
Source organism: Brachypalpus laphriformis (assembly GCA_945910035.1). Classification (NCBI taxonomy): domain Eukaryota; kingdom Metazoa; phylum Arthropoda; class Insecta; order Diptera; family Syrphidae; genus Brachypalpus; species Brachypalpus laphriformis. The sequence goes on along the minus strand of OX246754.1, from coordinate 160,860,295 downwards.
AATTCGTATAGGCATCTATGCTGAATCCCAGAAAACACCAAAAAGTTGTTTCACGGTCCCACCTCTCGCGAGCGTCTGACAAACATCCGAGAGTATTATTGTCATGAAAAAGCTTCTCTAATCGCCGTTCGGATTCGGCACTAAACTGTAGATCCCTTCCATTCGTGTGAAAAATATAACGCACACAACATGAGTGGTTGCGAGAAGCTAGGCCCTGGCACTTAAGGAGCTGTCGCGCCAAATATTTAATTATTTATCTATGCCACCAGCTGAATTGGGCAGTAAACAGTTTCGAACGATTCAAATCTCTGGAACCGGATGGTATTTTTCCGGCGCAGATTCAGACGGCCTTCAACATAGTATGGCAGTATCTTTCCTGCATTCTGAAGGCTTGTCTTGAGCTCGGAACAACACCAACTGCCTGGACCGAGATAAGAGTGGTCTTTATACCCAAAGCAGGCAAGACATCGCACACCCTCCCAAACGACCTTAGACCTATTAGTCTAACGTCCTTCCTTCTCAAGATTCTGCAAAGAATCCTGGACCTACACATCAAGGCCACTATTGATAGCACCTTACTATCCCCGTCACAGCACGCCTACCAAAAAGGTAAATCTGTTGAAACGGCTTTGCACTCCATCATCCACCCTATCGAAAAATCACTCTCAACCAAAGAGTTCACCCTAGTGTCATTTCTAGACATAGAGGGAGCCTTCAACAACGTTGAAACAAATTCGACTACCAGTGCCTTACGTAGGCTCAACATCTGCGAACCCATCTGTTGTTTCACACAACACATTCTAAAGAACAGGGTAATAACAGCATCCTTCGGAAGTAGCACTGTCAAGCGACATGCACATCGAGGCACCCCTCAAGGAGGTGTACTATCTCCACTATTGTGGAATTTGGTGCTCAACGAGGCCCTTCTAAAGATCGAAAAAACTGGATGCAATGTTATTGCCTGTGCAGACGATGTCGCCATTCTAACAACAGGCAAATACCCGCAGACGCTGGCCGATGTCATGCAGTCTGCTCTTAATGAACTGCTCAGATGGACCGATAAATGCGGCCTCTCCGTTAACCCGACGAAGACCGAGCTAGTTCTATTCACAAGAAAACACAAGCTACCTGACTTCACTCCGCCCAAGATAAGAGGATCCACCCTCAAGCTTTCAAATAGTGCTAGCTATTTAGGTCTAAAGCTTGACCGCAAGCTAATTTGGAAAAAGAGTGTCGTCGAATGGGCCAGGAAATCGCTGGCCGCCCTATACATCTGCAAGAAAGCAGTAGGCTCCACCTCGGGCCGTAAACCAAGCATCATGCACTGGCTATACACGTCGGTCATTAAACCGATTTTCATGTATGGATTATTGGTATGGTGGCCCGCCTTGGAGAAGAAATCCAACCTATCCATAATGGAAAAAAACTCAGCGAGTTGCATGTGTCAGTATTACCGGTGCTTTTACATGCTCCACTTGCTTCCGATTGACATCGTCAGTAAGCAATTGGCTGTCAGCTCGGCAATAAGACTGAGAGGCTCCAGGCAGTGGAAGGAGCAACACACGGGACATGCCAATATACTTTCGATGCACCGTCATCTTCCCAATTCCACTGACCATCTGCCAATGAATACGATTTTGACAAGGGCTACACGCACTCGATACCGGACAGAAGTGAGTGGACGCAACGCAATGTCCTTTACAACGAATCGCTGACAATTTTCACGGACGGGTCCAAAACCAAGGACGGAGTCGGTGCCGGAATTTTCTCGGAAGATCTGGACATACACCTATCCTTTAACCTTCCAGATTACTGCAGAGTTTTTCAAGCCGGAATCACCGCAGTTCGCAAGGCCGCTAACTGGCTGGCGGCTAGCACACTATCAACACCTGATATTGTTATTTATATCGACAGTCAGGCAGTCATCAAATCCCTCGCATCCAGCACTACGAGATCTAAGGCAGTGAAAGACTGTCGCATATCTCTTAACGAGATAGCTGGTCAGTACAACCTCACCCTTTGCTGGATACCAGGTCACTGTAACATACCGGGAATTGTGCAGCCGACGAACTAGCATGACAAGGCTGCTCTGGTACAGATAGCATAAGCATCACCGACATCGAAGCGCCAGCGTCTTATGTTAAGTACCTTATTCAAATTGATGCCGAGAAAGTAGCCAATCATCGATGGCAACATCTAGACCAATGTTATACCGCCAGACAGCTCTGGCTGACACTCAATAATTCCAGGTCCATCGGACTCTTGAAGCACAAGAGAGGAACCCTCTCAAAAATAACAAATGTCCTCACTGGACACTGCGTCATAGGAAGACATGCCCAAAGATTAGGTATCCCTCATAATGACTTCTGCAGAAGCTGCAGAGATGAAGAGGAAAAAGAGGCCATCAGTCATCTCCTGTGCGCCTGTCCTGCGCTCGCCAACATCAGGAAGGCCACTCTGGGTGAATACTTCTACATTGATCTTAATGATCTCGGCAACGCCTGCACGGCTAAAATTCACGACTTCATTCAACGAAGCAAATGGTTCCAAGAGAAAGAGGGTGATCCACCCGCCTTACACATCGGCAGTACAATGGACCTACTTTCTGGTCTAAGTACATCCTCATCAAGGGGCGATTCTAACCTAACCTAACCTATGCCACCATTCTGGTGGAGAAACATTCTGCGAACACTTACCGCTAAGAGAGTATCAGACTACCTGCAGAAGATAATTACGGACTATTTCAGAAATAGGATACTGTACTACGACAACGACGATGGAACTATGCGGTGTTCCCCAAAGGTCTGTACTAGGTCCGCTACTGTGAAACATAATGTAAGACGACGTCCTCAGATTTAAATTCCCGAGGTCTTCGAAAATAATAGACTTTGCCACATAGCAATCATTGTAGTGACCAAACTCCTTGCGAAGTTGGAGCATTACTGCAATGTAGCTATCTGGATCGTTCGTATGCATGGGCTTACAACTTGCAGAGGAAAGGACAGAAGTAGTGCTCATCAGCAGCAGGCGAGTCATGGAGACTATGAGAGTAACCGCGGGCGATCCCATGGTAGTTTCCAAACCAGAGTTGAAGTACCTTGGCATTAACATAGTTGCAAGGCTAACATTTAAGCAACATCTACAGTATGCAAGGCAATGATCATACAAAATATCGTCGGACCAAATAACAAGAGGAGTTTAAACGCAGCCCGTGGAGTTTAGGAAGAGGAGTAGTTCTCCAATCGTCTTGTCCGCTATCTCTCTCAGATCCTCGAAGAAGAGTTTGCCAAGAGTTTGTTGTCTGATCCTCGCCAGGGCCGGACATCTGCAAAGGAAGTGACATAGAGATTCTTTCTCATTAATATCCTTGCAGCTCCTACAAAAGGTGTTGTGGGGGATACCAAGCTTGGCCGCATGATCTCTAACTGGCCAGTGACTTGCGATAATAGCTACGATTTTGGCAATAACTGGTTTTGGTTTGCCTAGTAACTCTTTCGACCTGGGTTTGTTGAAACTGGGCCACGTCTTTCTAGATATGACACAGGTTGTGAGGCTGTTCCACCCGCGATTGGCTAGCTGGAGGAAGTGAAGGTGAATATAGCCCTTAACGGCACCAAGCGAAATGTTGACTCTTTCTGCTAGAGAGCCATTATGGGCCGACCCTCGCCTGGCCAGCTCATCAGCACGCTCATTACCCGCATGGTTGCTGTGTCCTGGCACCCAGATGCGAGTGATTCTCGAGTGAGTGCTTTGTTGATTCAATTCGAACCGGCATTGCTCTACCAGTTTTGAGGAGATGCAAACCGCATCAATGGCCTTGGTGGCAGCCTGGCTATCCGAAAAAATAGCGATATTTTGGTTGGATGTTGGAAGATTATTTAGCAGGCGGCAGGCTTCTCGAATCGCAAGAAGTACCGCTTGGAAAACACTAGCAAAGTCTGGGAGACGGAAAAACCTTGATATATTCAGCTGGTCAGAGAAGATGCCTGCCCCGACTCCGCAGTTCATCTTCGAACCGTCCATGTATATCCCTATATGATAGTTGCAGGTAACGCTTCCGTTCTTCCATTCTTCTCTGGAAGGGAATTTTGTTAAGAAGGATTTTCTGAAGTTGAGTTTGGGTATCATGTAGTCGGTCGAGGACGCGACGCGGCATACGTAGTGGCTGGCATGGTATCAACAGACCTTCTGGCTAAAGAAGCCCAATGGATATACCATGCCAGAAGTACAACAGCACCGATTGCGACGAGTCGAAGTGACCACTAAGGGCAAGTCTGGATGAATGGCAGGAGAGATGGTATCACTCTGATAAAGGGAGGTGGACGCAGAGGTTGATCGCCACTATAAGCGCCTGGATCTACAGGAAGCATTGTGAGCTGAATTTCTACCTGATTCAGATGCTTATTGGCCATGGTTGCTTCAGAGCCTTCCCCCACAGGTTCGGATTCGACGACAACCCCTATTACCCAACGCTAAAAGCATCAAACCCAGAAAGCATCATCACAAAGATAATGAGCAGAGAAGAAGCCTGGAAAGCAGATAGCAACAATGTGGCAACCATTTAAATAAAAGTCTGGAATAGGCATAAATGGATAAGGGAACCGCCAGCGCAAGTACTCTGTCTTTTTTAAACTAATATGAAACCCATTTCTCTCCAAAACGTCCACCCACACATCAAGTGCTCGTTGCAGGGATGTAGGATAATCACTTATGGTGGCTCCGTCGTCAGCGAAGAATAATTGATGTACCTTGACGTCCGTCACTTTACCTTTAAGCAGATAGTCAATGACTGAAATAAATAGAAAAGGACTTAAGACACTTCCCTGGTGCACCCCGACTTTGATTGTGAACTCTTCGGTTACTCCAGCGGTATGTTTTAATATTGTCTTTGCTCCTTCGTACATGTTCATGACCATCTGTGCATAGGTTTCTGTAACCTCTCACTTATCTTATCTTATCAGATTCCGTGGTTATCTGTCGAATGCAAAAGTCAAAGTCAACCAATACCATATGCAAATCCTTTAAGGAATCACGATGTTTTTCCATTATGATCCTTATACTGTGGATTGCATTTGTGGTTGATTTACCGCCAACAAAACCACACTCATCATCAGATAGCCGTATTATTTTTCGCAGTCGGCCACCTAATACCCGCTCAAGGATTTTCATGGTGTGTGACATCAGCTTAATTGAATGATTGTTATCACAGTTTCGCGTATCATCCTTCCCTTTGTATACAGGGAGAATGTAACTTTCCCTCCATTAATTCGGCATTGGATCACCTCTCATAAATTTGGAGATGAGAATTCTGAGCCATCTGAACCCGATGTCTCCCACCATTTTCCAGAACTCAGAGAACTCTCGTCTGGCCCAACCGCTTTTCGTTTTTTGGAGTATTTGACCACCTCACTAACTTCTTCGACTGTAGTGTAGGGTATTTCTTCACAGCTAGGGGTGGCTCTTGGAAAGTATAGCCGGGGAAACTGTTCATTTAAAAGTTCTTCACAATACTGCCCCCACCTCAGCAGAATTTTGTGGTCATCCACAAGAAGCTGGCCATTAGCATTGTTAATGAACTTTGGCGAGCGTTCCTCCTTCTTTGGGCTGCTATTTTGAAGATGGTTGCGGTTTTGTTTATATTGTGTCGTCGCAGGTCCTGGATAGGCTGGTTTGCATCAGCCACCGTGGAAGATATTTTCTCCAGCTCCCGATACAGGCCCTCCGTCCTCTCTGCTTGAAGCCGTGCGCATTTCTTCTTCGCTTTTTTTTTGCAACATCTGCATTCCACTTCAAGGCGATTAACCCACGGACTCGCATGCACACTTGTAGGAGAGTTTTTAAGGTTGCTGGGCTCATTTAGGTGTTTTATTGTCTAGATCTGATTTGTCCCCTTAGTCGACTTTCACGACAAGCGCTATTTGTTGGGAGGCGCTGCAGTGATATTCTTAACCCGCCCCTGCACAGGGAAGGCCGCACTCTTTTGTGTTCCTCTATAATGGTAATGTCAAGATTCATCTCACCAATTCTTGTCCTATAGTTATAGTTGCACATTTCAACACATGAGCGAGCTTAGTAATTTTTAAAGACTGTTGCAAAAAAAGTAGCTACCCACTTTCACAGTGTGCAATGCGAATAACGTTGACATCCTATTAGGCATAGTATTCACATTATTTTCAGTTAACAATCGCAAATGGATTAATAAAACATATTTAAATTGAGAATTATTAGAGCGTGCTACCTTGCATATACTCGTACTCGTACAACAATAATATTTCAACTGCAAAGCATTGTTGGAGAACAATGAACTCCACTTGTTGTGTCATTTAACTGTGGTTCCAGCGCGACAGTGTTTATATTCACACATCCAATGCTCAATTCAATGACCAGATCCCATGGAACAGCGTACTATTCATCCAAGTAGTTATGAAGTTTTCGAATCGGGTAAATGCATTCGCGGTGTGTGTTTTCTACTTAGACACCACTTAACCAATCCGTATGGAATGGGTCTTGATTGACATAGGTGTTCCAGTGCACTGAAAGCAAATATCTTGAGCGCAAACAAGACAAAGTTCTTCGGACTAGTGAGTACTAGCGAGTCAATGTCTCTGTTTGGTTGCGTTAAGGCTTCGCAATTTTTTTAAGTGGGGTCTCAGTGCATGTGCCGTCTTGTATTTGACCAATCTGTACATACATACATAGATGCAGTCAGTTCATAAAAATTGACAAAGAATTGATGTCAACTTGGTAAATGAGAGAAGGGAAACAAAGTTCGATGGAGCTGCATCAGCAGTTAAGAATCTTCAAAATCGGCTTCACTCGTACGAGTATATAGCTACGAGTATATGGAGAGCTCCAATAATGCTGGCTTTTCTTAAATAGTACCCCATCGGGTTCCTTATTGGTGGACAAAAATTCCTTGTCTTCGGTCCTCCCCGTGGGCGCCCGCCGAAAATCGCTATTCACCCTTCAGTTGTCTAGTGTCAGCTAAGAATTCACACGCATGAACTCAATCGTGCGTTGTGATTCATTAAGATGCTGGTGGGGAGTAACCCCCATCACTTAATTATCTACCTTGTCGTGGTGTGATGGCTTATACTAGAGCTCAAGACGCTTAGAATCGACATCGGGGACGTATCACGTCCCAAGCAGTATCGCCGCAACGATGAGCGATTCACGTAAAGAGGCTCGAAGTAAAACTAAAGGATAATCATCCTACCTAGTCTCTCCTACCCCCCCCCCCCCAACTCTTCCCCCTGGGCTGGATCAAGGTGTCAACCGTACCGTGCCGAGGATCAGCCTGATCAGGGCAACCAAAAATAGCTCAGTCGCAAACGGTGTATCCAGAGACAGCGGGCACGCTCTGGTATCAACCGCCTTATCTGCATAATGCGGGGCTCTGTGCAGACTGACCACCCTTTCCCTAGCTACTCGTGGGACCGAAATTTCATCCTTAAACAAAAAACCGGACCTTGAGGCCGGACCTCAACAAAAAAAAAAACCGGAAACATCGTCGGCAGCTCTAAAAGCACTACACGTGTGGAAGAGCATCTGCAGAATCTCTGCATCGACGCTGACGGATGAACCGAACAGCGCTACACCCACGTGCAGTTCAGCTCCTCCATCTCTTCCCAAGCTCACTGACCAAGAGACAAAATCGCTAAGTCGTGAGACTAAAGCGGCTTTCCGCATCCTTGACCGACTGTGCAAAAAGGCGGAAAAGGAGTGGAGTCAGCAAGAGCGGGAATCTCACGGCTGGGCAACTGACATTTCCCGACAGTTCAGCGAGCTTATGAAGCTAAAGCCTCTACGGCACTTCGCTACCCGTGGGCAACGCCACCCAACCACCCGTGGCACACGCCACCCTTCCACCCGTGGCTCACGCCAGTCCTCCACCCGGGGCACTCGCCAACCCACGAATCGAAGAGTAAATCCCTCTCTCCGAAAGAATCGCTCCCACGCTAACGACACATCGAGTCGATCTGGTTTGCCAAACCAAGCTGGGGCCAGTCCGTAGTCACGATAGACTCAGCGCCCAAGAGACGCAGGTCCGTAGACGAGGAGTCCAACGCCTCGAAGAAGACAAAGAGCTCAGTGAGCTCCAAACCCTTCTCCGAGACGGTCAAGGACGGCCTCGTCGTCGCGATAGTGGACCTGTCTGACGAAGAAGGGAGGATCTGGTACGATAAGTGGAGGTTCATTGAAGGCAGAGTGATGAACTGCCTTTACGAGCGTATTTTGACTCATCTTAACTCTCCACCCACCTTTCAAGACGCTGGCTGGCATCAAGGCTTTGTTAAGCTGATCGCATGCGACGATCAGAACTCGGTCGACTTCATCGCCGCTGCCATTAGCAGCATCGGTGAAATCTGGCCAGGAGCCAAGCTCAAGGCGGTGGAACGGAGCCAAATCCCCCACCGGCCGAAAGCAAGGATCTGAGTTCCACTCGAACCGCCCGAGCCAGCAAAAGTCCTTAGCCTGATTGCCTATCAGAACCACACCCCTTGGCGCAACCAAAAAAAAAAAAAAATCCGGGTACGGGCCAGCTGCTTCCAGTTGCACACATCAAGTTGATTGAGGTCTCCTCTTGTTGGCGTCACCTACCGCGAGGTCGTGCGAAATACCTTCAATTCAGCCAGATGGCAATATGTTGAATGCCCTCAAAAGCACTTTTGATATTCCCGAATATCTCTTGTGGATGGTGAAGGACTATCTCAAGGACCGGAAGCTCTTATAAAACACCGCAGAAGGACCACGAATAAAGGAGATTACTGCTGGAGCAGCCGTGGCGTAAGTGGTTAGTGTGTCGGATCACTACGCATGAGGTTTCAAGTTCGAATCCCAGAAAATACCAAAAAGTTTGTTCACGGTCCCACCTCTCGCGAGCGTCTGACAAACATCCGAGAGTATTGTTGTCACGAAAAAGCTTCTCAAATCGCCGTTCGGATTCGGCATTAAACTGTAGTTTCCTTCCATTCGTGTGAAAAATATAACGCACACAACATGAGTGATTGCGAGAAGCTAGGCCCTGGCACTTTAAAGAGCTGTTGCGCCAAATATTTGTATTTGTGTTTTGCTGGAGCAGCGCAGGGATCAATTCTGGGACCCGATCTCTGAAACATCTCCTACGATGGCATCCCTCGTATGGAAATGCCCGAAGACACCTTCCTGGTACAGTATGCAGATGTTATCGTCGCGGTGATTACGGCAATAGACACCGAGAGCGCGCAAAGAAAACTCAACCAGGTGATGAGACGGATGCACCTCTGGATAAAAGAACATGGCTTAGGTTTGGCCACAGAAAAGACGGAGATAGTCCTTTTGACAAAGAAGAGGATTCCAACTATTCTCGACTTCCAAGTCGGGTCTGATGTAATAACCAGCAAGGAAGCGGTAAAGTACCTAGGGATGGCCCTAAACACGAAGCTCACTTTCTGGCACCAAATAAGATCTGCCTTGGAACGAGCTACGAAGATCACAATGTCACTGAGCAGATTAATGGCAAACGTTGGAGGCCCAACATCCAGCAAGAGAAAGTTCTTGATGACAGTCACCCACGCCATTCTCCTGTATGGGTGCGAGATATGGGCCGACGCACTACGACAAAAGAAATACAGGAAACAAATAACCGCAGTACAGAGGGGCGCGGCGCTACGGGTTACAAGTTTATACCGAACGGTGTCGGAACCAGCCATGCTCAAAGTCGCGGGGGTGACACCTATTGATCTCCTTGCGGCAGAGAGGAAGTACGTCTACGGCAAAAAGGCGGAAATTCGAGTGGAAGCGGTAACCGAGAAGGCGAAGCAGCTCACCAAACAGAAATGGCAAGAGAGATGGAGCTCAGAAAGCAGAGGACGATGGACCGCGAAGCTGATCAGCAACATCGCTGAATAGAAGGAACGGAAACATGGGGAAGTAAATTATTAGTTCACTCAATTTCTTACCGGACACGGTTATTTCAACGCCTACCTCCACAGAATGGGCAAAACAGGGAGCCCGGCTTACCAATATGGCGACTCAGAACTGGACGACGCAAACCACATGTTCTTCGAGTGTAACAGATGGGAAGCTAAAAGGAGGGCGCTAGAATCTCTAGTTGGCGTCATCACCCCGGAAAACATAGTGACAAAAATGTCAATTAGTGACCAGAGCTGGAATCAAGTACGTTCCTTTATGAAAAAAGTGCTTAAAACAAAAAAGAAAGAGGAAGACATAAGACGTCAATGGTGGACTTCCTCGGCCGGAAACCGCACTGAAGGATCTATCGGTTTTATTCATTCACGCAATACGGCAGACAAAGTCTTATATGCGATGTTGAGGACACTTATACCCCGGTAGTTGGCGCAGTTCAGAGGGTCTCTCTTCTTCAGGATCGGGCAAACAATGCTGATGTTCCATTCATCGGGCAGATTGTACAGGTACGTGCTTCATACCAACTCATCTTCACCTGCCGTGAAAAGTTCAGCGGCGAAACCGTCGTCTCCAGTAGTTTTGTTGGATTCATGTTTAGATATCGCAATTCTCACTTTTTTCTGATCAGATCAGAAGTACCTAATATTTATAATAAACGAATCTGTTCTGTAAAATGTGCGTTACCACCCCTATTATATCTATCTAAATATAAAATGTAATATGATAACTTTTTCTGTAACTGAAGCTAGCTTGACTGTACACATTCTCCATTTCCCTCCATAGTAAGGGAAAGAAGATCACCTTTTTTCTTGTCTCTTGACGACCTTGATAATAGTTGAGTCCACAGCACTACCATGCGAAAGCTAACTGAGACACATAACCACACATTTATAAAAGAAAAAAAGAGATCTGTTGTCACCGCTTTGCCGTAGGCTTCGTCACATTACTAGATACACATTAAAAACTCCCATTGCTATATAAATTTTTACATATATACCAAGAGCAATTGTTATTGTGTTATGTAACCAGAGCATGCATACTAGAGATACTCGTATACTTAATTAATATTTTGCTTTTATTATCGTGCCGGTATTTACCTGTTTATTAATTTAGCGCAAATAAAGTTAAGTATATTTGTATATGCATATGTACTGTACATACATTTGTACATTTGATGGTTCTGGAATAGATACACTGGGGTGCTTGTAGATGGGAAGTAAAAGTGCGAAAAGAACTTTTCACTTTATAATAAATTTGTTATGATTTATTTATTTTTGGGGCGAATTCTTGTTAGTTTTCAAAAATAAAAACCGAGAATGTATGCGGATCTATTTTTAAACAAGTTTTGACTAAAATTACCAGTTTGTAGATTTAGTTTTGTTGGGATATGTAGGTATGTGGTCACGCCGGTATATGACAAAGACCTTGGAAAATAGAAAGCTGTTCTTATTGCCGGCTGTGCGAAATCTTCTTAGGTTCAACCCGAATATACTGACGAGTCTAATTTTCATTTCTACATAAATATATACCTCTTGGTGTAGGTAACCTACAAACCACGTGCAGCCGAACAACTTGCGGAGGCCCTAGAGTGTCTCAAAGCAGACATTACCGCCATCCAAGAAGTGCGATAGGATGGGTCGGGCAAAAGGAATATGAAAAACTGCGACATCTACTACGGCGATTGCTACAGACAAAAAGGACAGCGTCTATTCGGGTGCGGATTTCTCATTGGAGGCAGACTTAGACAAGAAGTCTTGAGTTTCAGGCATGTGAACGAGCGCCTTATGACTATCCGTATCAAGGCTAAATTTGCCAACATTAGCCTAATATGCGTTCAAGCCCCTCATGAGGAGAAGGACGACGCGACAAAGGATGACTTCTACCAGCTCTTGGACAAGACGTATGAGCAATGCCCAAGCCACGACGTTAAAATTATCCTTGGTGATTTCAACGCAAAGCTAGAAAGAGAGGACGTCTTTAGTAGCGTTGTCGGATAGCACAGCCTGCATGACATCACATCCGACAACGGACTCAGGCTAATCGACTTTGCGGCGGGACGAAACTTTGTTGTAGCTAGTACGCGGTTCCCACGTCTCGATATTCACAAAGGAACATGGCTCTTCTTTGATCGAAAAACTGTTAACCAAATTCATCACATTGCGATCGACGCAAGACACTCTTCCAGTATTCTGGGTGTCCGGACTTTCCGAGGAGCCAACGTGGACTCGGATCACTACCTCGTTGTAGCCAAGGTACGGATGCAGATATCCAGAACAGAGCGAAATCAACGAAATACTGTGAGGAAATTTGACGTCGGGCGGCTACAATCGCACCAATGAAGTTTCTTCTAATCCCAATCTAAGTCCTTTGCCGCCAGCAGCAAATGCAGAAGACCAGTGGCAGCGTTGCCAACAAGCCATCAGAGATGCCGCCTCTGATGTACTGGGTTTCTCTCGGCCACAACTATGAAACCCCTGGTTTGATGAGAAATGCCGGCAAGAACATGCAGCAAAACAAGAGGCGTACAAAGCGGCGCTGCATAGAAGGACTAGAGCTGCTTACGAGCTCTACGTGCGCAGGAGAAAAGATGAACATCGTCTTCTCAGGAAGAAGAAGAAGGAGCATGAGAAGCGCTCGATCGGGGAGACTGAGAGACTTTATTGCAGGAATGATGTTCGAAAATTTTACCAAAAGGTAAAAGGACATGAAAGGGTTTCAAAGCCAGAACAGAAGCCTGCAGGGACGAAAATGGCAACATAGTAGTAGAATCGCAGTCGGTGCTGAGGATATGGAAGGAACATTTCTGCAGACTGTTAAACGGCGATGATGACCAATGTTCCGCTGTCAGGCAAAATGAGCCATTCAACGGTGACGATGACAGTCAAGATTCCCGTCAACCCGATCAGAATGAAGTGAGGATAGCGATATCTAAACTCAAATCCAACAAAGCTGCTGCTTGCCGCACAATTTTTCAAGGCGGGAGGAGATGAGTTGGTAAAGAGCTTGCACCAGCTCATCTGTAAAATCTGATCGGACGAAAGTATGCCCGATGAATGGAACCTCAGCATCGTTTGTCCGATCCTGAAGAAAGGAGATCCTCTGAACTGCGCCAATTACAGAGGTATAAGTCTCCTCAACATCGCATATAAAATCCTGTCTGCCGTATTATGTGAACGCCTAAAACCGATCGTCAACAACCTGATAGGTCCTTATCAGTGCAGTTTCAGGCCGGGAAGGTCCACTATTGACCAAATATTCACACTGCGGCAGATCTGGGAAAAAACCCATGAGTATAAAATCGATACGCCCCACCTCTCCATCAATTTCAAAGTTGACTATGATAGGGTGTATAGAGACGAATTATACAGAGACATGTCTAGTCTTGGCATCCCTGCCAAGCTCGTCCGTTTGTGCAGAATGACGATGGAGAACTCTCGCTGCTCCATCAAAGTCGGTAAGAACATCAACGAACCGGTCGATGTCAGGAAAGGTCTTAGATAAGGTGACGCGCTATCATGCGATCTCTTTAACATAGTACTTGAGAGAATTGTATGAAGCTCACAAGCCAACACCGGACGTACAATCTTTTAGAAGTCTGTACAACTACTCGCTTATGCCGATAACATGGACATAATCGGAAGAACTCAGTGGGCCGTCAATGGGGCTTTTGCTAGTCTTGAGGTCGAAGCAGCAAAGATGGGTTTAGCGGTCAATGAAAGCAAAACAAAATATATGCTGTCTACAAAAAAGGACACCCAACATCGGCTTCTTGGACAGACCGCCACAATAGACAGATACAATTTTGAGGTAGTAAAGGATTTTGTCTACCTAGGCTCTATGGTCAGCTCCGCAAATGAGAGATCACACGCCGATCTTTGTTTCTATGGGCTAAAACGGCAATTGAGTAGCAAAGCCCTATCTCGAACTACTAAGGTAACTCTTTATAAGATACTAATCATCCCAGTCCTGCTGTATGGCGCAGAGGAATGGGCTTTGACAAAACCGGATGAGGATGCCCTTGGTTATTCTGAGAGAAAAGTTCTTCGAGCGATATTTGGTCCCATCTGCATAGACGGTGAGTGGAGGAGAAGGTACAATGCCGAACTATACGGCCTGTACAAGAACATCGACTTAGCCAGAAGAGTTCACGACTAAGATGGCTGGGTCGTTTAGAGCGGATGGAGCCCAACGTTCCCGCCAAGAAAGTCTTCGAATCCACCCCGGATGGACGACGCAGAAGAGGACGACCTCGCGGTAGGTGGCGCAAACAAGTGGAGGGGGACCTCAACCAACTTGGCGTGCGCAACTGGAGGCAGCTGGCTCGTAACCGTGCTGGCTGGAGAGGTTTGTTTGTTGAGGCCCAGGTCGCCCCCGGACCGTAGCGCCATCTAAGTACGTAAGTAAGCGTCACGTCGTACACAGTGGTAAGGTGTCGGAGGATTTTGAATTCCAAAGTGAAGTACGTGAGTGGTGCATACTGTCATCATCACTACTGTTCTTGTGGTTATCAGTGATGTACTCCGTGCAGCAGTGACTGAAAGCAACTGTGGAATTCGTTGGACTATGACATATTACCTTAAACACCTAGATTACGCTGACGATGTTTGTCTACTTTCACATCGGATAATGGATCTTCATTTGATGGCCCAAAATCTAGAGGCTGAGGCAAACAAAGTGGGGCTAAAAATAAACACAGCCAAAACAAAGGCCCTGAGCACTCAGTTTAACATTGCCGGACAGGAAGTCGAGAAAGTTGATAACTTTCAATATCTAAGAAGTATGGTCTCGGCTGACCGCGGTGGCACCAAACTGGATGTGGGCAGCAGAATCGAGAAGGCTAAAGCTGCGTTCGGAATGCTATCCAAAATCTGGAGAAGCAATGTTACCAGCTTAAGAACCCAGCTGCGGCTGTTCCGTTCCAACGTAGAATCTGTGCTGCCTTATGGGTGCAGTACCTGCAAGGTGGACACCATTAATACATGCACGGTGCAAGTCTTCGTAAGCAAATGCTTAAGGATCATCTTGAGAATTTTTTGGCCGAACCACATCCCCAACGAACGACTTTATACGAGAATGGACCAAGAACCTATAAGCATTACTATACGAAGGTGAAAGTGGTAGTGTATTGGACACACCATACTACGTGAAGAGAACTCCATTGCGAAATACGCCATGCAGTGGAAGCCGCCCACCCAGGTAGGCAGAATAGCGGGACGCACTAGACAAACATAGCGTAGAACAGTCGAGGACGAATCAAGTTCTTTGGGAATGAGTTGGAGGCAGCTCAAACGCGTTGCAGAACCCCGAACAAGATGGGGCGCAGGCGTTGTTGACACCCTATGCCCCTCAAGGGGTTCAAGGATTTAAGTGAGTAAGTTAGGTCCATTTGGTTGGCTCAGTGTTCGGCGAGTTCTTCAGCTTCCCGTTATGCAATTATGGATTAGATACCACTGGGTGGTACCCCGAAGTAGAGCTCAAGGCCGACAAGTGGGCGCCTAGCACCCCTCCTTGTCAGACAGTCTGCCCATTCTTTTCCCACTACGTACTTGATACAAGTCACACGTTCTTTCCGATTACTCTTGTAATTAGTTTATTTCTTCACCGCAATTGAAAATTAATATCTAACATTCAAATTTCTCTGATCAGTGTGAACAAGCGATACAGAAAAACGCTGTGACCTATTACCATTGAAGTCAGTTGAAATCTATGATCTATGTCATGGTCTTGGTTATCTAAAGTGCTTTTGTATAAGCTCACCTGCCCATCTTATTCCTCTTCAGCTTCTGTTCGATCCCCGTTAGTATTCTATTTGCCCATAAATATTATGAAAATAATTTCAAACTACAATGGCATAACCACACATATTTTCAAGAAACATAAAATATTCTTAGAAATGCTACTTGTATGGCCCCTATAAGGCCTTTAATAGGTCATATTCAATGCCTTATAAACATAGAATTAAACTTATAATGTTTACCTTTCATTTTGAATATGGCACACTGTACTTACAAAACAAATTATTGGAATTTTCCACATCATCTGCGTGCTGCGATCGAGTTTATTGAAGTGTAAAACTTCGAATGACTGACAAAAGCCCCACAAGCCCGCCAAGCAGTGAACACAGAGCCTTGGAAAAGACTCTACGCTTGTCAATAAGAATTATCAATAAACTGAAATGAAGATTATAGGCAGACTTGTGCACTATGTGCCTTCACGAACACAATCATTTGAGCGAACGCGATCATCAATAAATTTGATTTGTTCATAGAGATATAATAGATATATATCGTGTATACCAGATCGTATTCGTGTTTTAATATCCCAGGTTTTGCGTAGATTTAGGCGTGCTGTTGTAGACTGCATGAATAAAAGTAAAATTGCTCGAAGCAAGTACGATTCACAGGATGTGAAGGCAATGAGGTATAATAAGCAGTCTCTGCTTCAGACTAGACGAGACGAATTTACGATGTGCCATTAAAAAGCTGTAAAACAAAGATGACACTGACAGAAGGGCCTTGCAATAAAACCAGAAAGGAATTCTTTGTAGAGTATATTATACGAGTAAACACTAAATTGTAAGGCGAATGTACTGAGAAGGAATGCTAGTGAATGGGAATATCCATTCACAAGAATATTAATCCTACGTCTCACTGCAGCCATAAACTCTATTCCTGTTAATGCCACATAAACAATCCTATGTGTGATGCATTTAAAGTAAACTACACGAAATAGCAAAATAGGACGATGCTGTGAAACCAATGTGGCACTTTTTAACCTTATCTTTCCATTTGACATAAAAATGTATAGCTTCATAACATTGTTCTAGCATTTTTCCTCGACTTCATGGAACAGCACACAAGTTGCGATGTAATACTAAAAATGGTTTCCTAGGGCCGTAGTGTGCTACATGTAAATGGTTGTATGTACATGTGGCTCTGACATCACGAAAAAGTGCCGCAAGTGAGTTACATGTTGGTTGTATACAATTTGTGATGTGGTTGCATGTAAATAAATATGGGTAGTACACTACATGTTTTGCCCAAAAATGGCATATTTTCATACTACCATAGATGGTAAACGACTAACAATTGCTCGTAGGAGCAGCATCTCCCGAAAGGTTTTGGTCCGCTAAATAACGAGAAAGAGCTACTGCAGCGGAACAACTTGCACCTCTGTTAGTCTGTTAGTAAGTCCTACTTCCACCTTCTCGTGGTGCCATCTGAGAATTTCTCTGGAAATTGCGAACGGAAGAGGACGAATGCCGAGCCTCCTGCGCCACAAAACAGGATAAGTGTCGGTTGGTCTACTGTAAAAAAAATAACTGCTCGGAAACGGAAATTTACGCCTCGGATACGGACGGATAATTTGATGACCACCTTCGGCTACCGAACATGGACAACGATCGGATTCTGGAACGTTAAGACCCTCCTGGACTCACTCCAGGTCACATTGGGGAATACATCTCCCAAACAAAAAGCACTGTCATGCTCTACTCTGGTAAACCAGCTGGAAGTGCACGGACGTCCGGAGTAGGACTGGTGCTAACTCCAGTAGCACGAGGAAGTCTCATATCTTAGATACCTCACAGTGACCGGATACTGACGTCTAGGTTCCACAGTAGAGTAAGAAAAATTGCCATCATACAGTGCTACGTTCTGACTCAAGACGTGACTGAGGATGAGAAGGACAAGTTTTATAACCAGTTATGCGCCGCCTACAGCAAAACGCCTAATGGAGTCATCGTAATGGTGACGGGGGATCTCAGTGCCAAGGTGGGTAGCGACAACACTATTCTTAAACACGTGATGGGAGTTCACGGCCTGATAAAGGTGAGCGATTTGTGAACTTCTGCAATACCAACCGCTTAGTTATTGGAGGTACGCTGTTTAAGCATAACACCTGCTACAAAATGAGTTGGGTCTCTACCGACAGGCAGCGAACATTCAACCAGATCGACCACAATGCGATCAGTCGCCGCTTTAGAAATTGTCTCCTGGACGTCCGAAACAGACGTGGAGCTGACGTCGGACAAGAACGAGATCACCATCTTATGGTAGCTCATTTACGCCTTCGTACTGCATCCGTCAATAGCAACCGCTCAAACCTACTTAACATCACCAGGTTCAATATCGACAGGCTCAAGGTTCCCCAAGTGCGCCAACAGTTCAGGGAGCATGTTGCCTTAGAAGCAGAAGCAATCAGCAGCATAGAGAACATGGAGTGCTGTGAAAAATGCTTTTGCGGCTGGGCTCCGCACCTATGTCAGTAAAACCATCGCACATGGCTATCTGCAGACATCTAGAGACGGATTGATGAGCGTACAGCAATCAAGACTCAGATTGCAGCGGCCTTAGCAGTAGAGAAAACCGAGCTAGAAGCCCAATACCGTGCGGAGGAGAAAGAAGTGCAGCGTAGTATGAGACATGACTAACGTCAGCACATCTACACACTGGCTTCAAGGGCTGAAGAAGCAGCGAGTAGGTGCGCCAGTAGGACTGTTTATAGCATCACTAAGGAGCTCCCTGGTGGTTGGAACTCCAAACAACACCCAGTGAAGAGCCTAGACGGTAACCTTCTAATCTCGGATGAGGATCAGCTCACTAGATCGAAAGAACATTTTGCTACAGTGCTTAATCACTTTATCATACCGGCGGTATTATCTCCAATTCGAGTGACCAGTTCGAAGCAAAAATTCCCGAATTCGCTTGGGATAGTGAAGAATTTCCACAGGAGTGGAAAAGAGGGATGGTCATTAAGCTTCCGAAAAAAGGAAACTTGATGGAATGCGGATACTGGAGAGGTATATGCGTTCTTCTAGCCGTAGCCAAAATAACAGCTAGAATAATTCTAGAACGAACCAAAGAGCATTTAGATTCAACTCTCGACGTCGAACAGGCAGGCTCTGGATCCTCCTGCATCGACCACATAAACACCTTACGGATCATAATCGAACAATGCGTTCAGTATAGGTCTCCGCTACATTTGCTGCTTATTGTCTTCGAGAAGGCTTTCGACAGCTTGAATCGAGATGCTATCTGGTTGGTCTTACGCAGAAGATGCATCTCAGAAAACTTTAAGCTATTGTCAAGGCGGTAAGTGTTACGTCATACACAATGGTAAGGTGTCGGAAAATTTTGAAGTACAAAGTGGATTGCGTCAGGGATGCATACTGTCACCAATATTGTTCTTACTAGTTTTTACTGATGTACTCCATGCAACTATGGAATTCGTTGGACTATGGCATCTTACCTTAAACACCTAGATTATGCTAACCTTGTTTGTGTACTTTCACATCGGATAATGGATCTTCATTTGATGGTCCAAAATCTAGAAGCTGAGATAAACAAAGTGGGGGCTAAAAATAAGCACAGCCAAAATAAAGCCCTGAGCACTTTTAATACCCGAGCTCAACTTAGCATTGCCGGACAGGAAGTCGAGAAAGTTGATAACTTCCTTTATTTTGGAAGTGTGGTCTCGACTAAACCAAACTGGATGTACTCGTATTTTTATTAGTTTTTTTTTTGTTGCACCAAGGGATGTGGTAATCTTCTAAAAGGATATTGGTAGCCCGAGCTACTGTGTACTTACTGCTTCCCGTCGTATTCTTTCCTGAATTCGAAGCTTTTTTTTGCACGTGCGTAATAAACACACAAATTTGCATCCATTTTTCGTCAGATCGTTCCATATGGTCTATGATGAATGGAGGGCTGGGAGGGTCATTTCTTCACTTTTGAAATCGCCTAGAGTAGATGACTATGTGCACCGTATCTTCCTCTTGGTCTGGGTATTCTAGGCATGACAAATATTTACGAAAAATGAGCAAACAGACCATAAGTGCCAATCAATGTTTATTAGACGACAAAAGTACGAAAATATGGCATAAATGTCCTAATTGTGAACTACAAAATGATGAAACTTATCCAGATCTCATACTGCCGGTACTTTGTACTGGACAATATTAGGAAGTGATATAGCCATTTGTGGGCGCCGTGGCGTAAGTGGTTAGTGTGTCGGATCACTACGCATGAGGTTCCAAATTCGAATCTCAGAAAACACCAAAAAAGTTGTTTATAGCCATTGTATTGCGTACAGCCTAAACCCGAGGGATAACTGCATAGTTTACGAAACAATAAAAATATTCCACGCAAGAATGGAGATAAGTCTTGGATGCAACTGTACAATTGAACCAAGCTGAACAATATTATTAACAAATTACTTATTTCCCATCGTTTTCAAAAACCTGTCCATTTCGGTATCCTGATAGAATTCGTGTCGCAAATTTAGCTATCAGAGGGGCTTGCTTAATCAGACCAATATTTATACACATGTGCAACCTAACAACATACTACAACGACCAAAAGCAAACCAACTGCCTAATGAAAACCTATAAAAATTACAAAAAACAATTACACAGCATCTAAGGCTCGACCCCACAACAAGTTTTTTTTTTTGTTTGTTTGTATGACATAACCAAGTTTTCTGCTCAAGCGCTCAAAGTAACCATTGTAACTTTCTCCACATCAACTACTTTCCCACTTAGATCTGAATACCATTTCCTAGTTTTTGTTTGCCATGAATTTATTAGCGAATATTGACAAATACACTTCCGTGCACAATTTACCATTTGAAGTATGACACGAAATCAACTAGCCTTCGTCCGTGGTTGCGCTTCAACTTCAGCCCGCCTCTCCATTCGCCTACACTAGATAGTGCATTGACACCAACGACAGCCAATATAGCCCTAAGCTTGATCATACTAACCCACTAGCCTGTGGATGCGTGTTTTATTCGTCGGCAATCACTTTATACAGCTTACAAACAAAAGAGTTGACTTGCGAACTCGATTTAGTTTCGTTTCATTGCTGCGTTAGTTTATGGGGAGCGCAGTAATCCAGTTTTAAGAACACGGCTTATATCTAATTAAGAGAAGCAATAAATCATTTCTTTTTCATTAAAAAAAGAAATGAAAAAGAAAATCACACAGGTAGAGGCATTTGATTACAGTTCAGAGTTTAACAAAGCACCGAACAGCCTAATAGAGATGCTGGCGATTCACTGAAATGTGGCGGTGGTAGAACTAATAAGTGTGTTCCAAGTTGCACCTCTGCATAATTTATTTGATTCCCATATTTGACCCCAAGCAGAGTTCACTTAGCAAGTCATTCCACACAATTTTCCATTACCTCACATTCGTTAAAGTTTGTAATTGACCCACGGTACCCAGAACCCTCGTCTCAGATGGTTCAGGGGGGTCAAAGTAGTTTCAGGAAGCCATGTATTCCAGCCAAGTTATGCTTATCATGCCGTTATTACCTTTGCTGAGCAATCAAAATATCTTTTTTATTACGCACATGTGGGCGAGTAAAGCATACAAATGTTCATTGTTTGGATTCAAGATACTTAATGGACGCATGGGTGCCGTGCTGTAAAAGAACCTTCAAGAATAAGAGGGATTTTACTGCCGAGGAATGCTAAGTGTTAATTGCTTTGGTTTTCTGTACTTCAAACAACTCGGTGAATGTAAATCTGGGTTGTAACTTCTAGTGCAGAGAATTGTATCGCAACAAATGTTGTATATTGTATCCGGCTGGGTAGTGGCCATACCTTCCAATCTGTTATGACCTTCTACATGATAAATTTGCAAGAACCTACATACATTTGGTTGGTGGTTCAGTCAGCGAGGTCCTTGAGTGAGACAACTTGTTTTGGCTTTCGTTCTTTTTGTGTTATCTGAGCTTAGACCATAAAAATACCAAACATATCAGAATTCGTGCGCGCCGTCGTTCTGTGAAACAGGTTTCGCTAAATTGCCCCGGCATTTCACGTCGCTCTATTTGAAAAAAAAAAAAAAAAAAAAAATGCGAAATCGAAATACGAAACCAGTTTCCTGGATTATGACGCACCAAAGGTTTTTTTTTACCAAGAAAGGATTTGTGTACTGCTGCAATGTGTCGGGCGGCTGCAATGGATATAATCAAGGCAGAGATACGGAACACGACTTGGTATATTTCAATCACGCTTACGTCATGCTGTGTTGTGCATGGTTGATTACTTTTGGATTTGTTTAAGAGCAACAATGGCTGTGATAATTATATTATTTGCAGTGCGAGTAAAATGTGTTATTGAACTGCACTTATACTATACTTGGTCGATTTTCTGATGTTTGCGTGGACACTGAAGATGTAGAATTTATTTGTTAGGAAACTTTGAAGGAGTCTCCAAATACGAGTGTATTTCTTCCATAAAATGCGTTTTGCAATGCAATCGTAATCCAATTTAGGCAGGAGAAGAGGCATGCAAGACATCCGTGCGTCTTAAGAAATAGCGGAGTAATAATCAATGAAACTCTGTATATACTCTGTGACAGAAATACGAATCACACTACAGTCGCACGCGAAATTAATGCGGTTTTCTTGTACGAATTCTGACAAAAATATCTTTTAAATCTCATATCATGAAATAAAATTTTATATCGCACCTTGTGACTCCACATAGTTTGTCCGAGTTACCATATATCCAAGTATAGCGAATAGCATGTATATACGATCAACCACATCACAGCACAAAGTGCGGTCAGACTCAGGGAGTCTGGGTCCTAGATTGCGAAACCCTATGGTCATAATAACATACTAGTCAAGAAAACTCGTTGCCTGCAACAGATTACACTATACCCCGATTTAATTTCATAAAGCGCTTCGATGTGCAATCCCCCCCTAGATCAGAATGGCAAGATGGACAGATGATTAAGGATTCCGATGTAACAATCTATACAGACGGTTCAAAGATGGACCGTGAAGTCTGTGCGGGTGTGTTTTCTGAATCCTTAAACATCTCAAAATCATATAGACTTCCGAACTTTCATAGTGTGTTTCAGTCAGAATTACTCACTGTCCAGGAAGCCTGTCGCCGGATCAAATTACACACAAACATAACGTTAAGGCGAAAGATCGCCATTTTCATTGACTGTATTAAGCACTCCAAAAACATAGAAATAGAATTTGATTCTATGCAAATAAACTCAGTCTCCGTAAAAATAAACCACTTATACTGCAATATCGGATCTAGTTACTTCCCTCTGGGATATAAGCTGGTAGAAGACGACCTCGTTCGTCTCTTTGACTCACTCGGGCCTAATTTTGTCTTAGGTGGTGACTTTAACGCGAAACACACTTTCTGGGGATCAAGATGCAATTCGACAAAAGGCAAATTATTATACAAAGCCAGCACGAAACGTGGGGTGAACTTTTTTTCGACAGGAAAGCCAACTTATTGGCCAACTGACAAAAATAAAATCCCTGACCTCGTCGACTTCTTTATCGCAAAAGGGTTAACTAAAACTTTGGCGGAAGTCGAAGAATGCTATGATCTATGCTCAGATCACTCAGCAGTCACTCTGAAAATAGGTGGAAGTCTAGTAAAAAAAGAAGGACCGCTTAGGTTAACTAGTAATAAAACTAACTGGGATGCTTTCAGAAGACTCTGCAAGGAAAATGCTGCTTTAAATGTACCGCTAAAGACACGGTTCGAAATAGAAAAAGAAATCGACAAACTCGTCGAAGCCATTCAGACCTTACTTACTTACTTAGGTGGCGCCATAGCTCGGGGTGAACCTGGGTCTTAACCAATAAGCCTCTCCCTTTAGCTCGGTCTTTAGCCAATTGCCTCCAGTTGCGCACTCCAAGTTGGTCGTGGTTCCCTTGAACTTGTGCGCGCCACCTACGGCGATGATACCCTCTACTGCGTCGTCCCTCGGTATTAGATTCGAAGACTCTGCGGGCCGGAGCGTTGGTGTCCAGTCACTCTACATGTCCTAGCCATCTCAGACGTCCAATAATCAGTTTTTTGACTAGGTCGATGTCGCTGTACAGTTCGTATAGTTCGTGATTGAATCTTCTCCTCCAAAACCCGTCAACGCAAACGGGACCGAAAATCTTACGAAGAATTTTTCTCTCGAAGCGACCAAGGATATCTTCATCCCCTTTTAATAAAGTCCATGTTTCAGCGCCGTAAAGCAGGACTGTTCGAGATAGGGCTTTACTGTTGAATTGTCTTATAAGCCCAAAAAAACAGCGATTGGCAATAATTATTCTTCGTTTGATTTCTGCGCTGATGTTGTTTTTCGAGTTTATAGCAGAGCCAGGGTAGACAAAGTCCCTTCTTACCTCGAAGTTATAGCTGCCCATTGTGACGTTTTGTCCATATCTCTATGGTCAAGTCTGAATACAGGACAGTCCTCTATTCTTAATAATCTTGAATTCCTTCCACAAGACACCGACTACGTATTAGGTGGAATATTACCAATTTTTACGGACAGTCAAGCTGCGATCAAGTCCCTGGAATCTGTCACCTTCAACCAAAAAAAGCCCTAAATTGCCACTGTCTCTTAACAAGATGGCCAAACAGTTCAACATTCATAATTTGGATGGCGTGGCAGAGGAACATTCCAGAGAACTGCTCGGCCAACGAACTCGCCAAGCAGAGCACTTGTCTATTGATTTCGTCGAGCAAAACCAATCTCGGCATGCCTCTCGCTACAGTGAAACTGCTAGTTATGCTCAACTCCATCAGCACGACCAATCGCAGGTGAGCTAGCGGCACTACGTGCCTCATTACTAGACAGATCTGGCCTGAGGTGGATCAGAAACGCTCCAACTGCCTTATCGGGCTGAAAAGGTTGCTCATCGCAACTATAGTATCATCATCGGTAGGCATGCCATCAGGCCAGGTATCTTAGCAAATAACTTCAGCAGAAGTTGCATGGACGAGGAGGAGGAGGAGCCATACTACACCTTTTTTGTACATGCCAGGACCTCTCCGCTCGCTGAAGACTACACTTAGGATTCTACCTCTTCGATAATTTAGGCGAACTAGCTAACGCCAGTATCGGCAGCTTCCAGTGCTTCATAATAAGCTCATAACAAGCTCATAACAAGCTCCAACTGGCCATTTTAATACCACAACTCAAGTGACCTAAAGGATGTAAAAGGACGTTAACTTCTAGGGAAAAGGAAAAGAAAAAGGGGTAAGAATTATTCAAATCCACCCCGTAACATTGGGGAAACTGATAAATTCCCCAATGGTAATCTCCGCTAGCTCTATTAGGTTGTCGAAAAAGGGTTTACCTATGGTGCGCTGTCTGGCCTTGCCTAAAGCCGGACACTTGCAGAGGAAGTGTAAGATTGTTTCTATCTCATCAGCGGTATTGCAGCTGCGACAGTGTGCATTAAATGTAATGCCTATTCTGGCCGCATGAACCCCGATGGGCCAGTGGCCAGTACTAACTGCCAGAACTCTTGCGATATCTGCACGGTTTCTATTTAGTAGATCTTGCGTTCTTTTCCTGGAGAACTATATTTATGACACAGTTCCGCACCCCCTGCTACCTGCTATCAGTCTTTAGCAGATAGTGCGCGAAGATGTCTCCCTTAAGGATCCGCAACGGGACGTTCACCTCCTTTGCTAGGGAAGCATCAAGGGCAGATCCCTGCCTCGCGAGTTCATCAGCTAAGGAGACAGATCCTTAACCGATGGTCAAGCGAGGCGAGTGCACTGTTCTACTAGCCTCGGGGATGTAGTGGCAGATACTATAGCCTTGATAGCCACCTGGCTGTCAATGAGGATGGCAATAGTATTTAGGGGTATAGAGGTTTGCTTAAGTAGGCGGCAGGCGTCACGTACAGCAAAAACTTCCGCCTTGAAGACACTGCACGAATCAGGAAGCCGGTAAGGCCTGGAAATATTGAGGGAATCAGAGAATATCCCCGGTGGGCAAAATCGCATCATCACCTCCACGCGGTGCCCGCTGGATAGCTATCTGATAGTGAACTAACTATGAGCGTATGCTGAGTCTGACGATATATGTGCAGCTGAACACTCAGACCTGCGTAAGCACATCTGTCTGAACTTCAGCGCGCATATGTCTAACCAGATGAGGCATCTCTTGTTGACCTGATCGGCTGAAATATGCGTCTCAGAAGTCTAGCAGGAGCTCCTCAGAAGGAGGACGTGTGGCGGATGAATTCTCTCGATGGAATCAACGGTGACGTCTACAGTACAGATCAGCAGTTACCTTACCGGAGCTACTTCGACATATTTGGAGCTGAGGTCTGTAAGGATTTTCAATACTACGTCAGGGTATTGAAAAAGAGATGGTGGCGGATGAGCCCTTAATGGGCCAACGGCAGCGCTCATATCCCCGAAGTGGGTTACTGACATCGGTGTATCCGGCCTCTTGTGCTAGGGGTACAAAAAAAAGGATCTGGCCCTCCAGATTGGGGGTTGTGCCATCGGGTTAACTTCCCTACCACGTAAAAAACCTTTGGTTACGAAGCAACCAACAGCCTCGGATACGGATGATCTTACTGTTGACGACCCATACAAACGTAAAAAGGACAACGATCTTCGTGTCTGCACATGGAATGTTAGGTCCCTCTACAAACCACGTGCAGCCGAACAACTTGCGGAGGCCCTAGAGTGTCTCAAAGCAGACATTACCGCCATCCAAGAAGTGCGATGGGATGGGCCGGGCAAAAGGAGTATGAAAAACTGCGACATCTACTACGGCGACTGCTACAGATAACAAGGACAGCATCTATTCGGGTGCGGATTTGTCATTGGAGACAGACTTAGGCAAGAAGTCTTGAGTTTCCGGCATGTGAACGAGCGCCTCATGACTATCCGTATCAAGGCTAAATTTGTTAACATTAGCCTAATATGCGTTCACGCCCCTCATGAGGAGAAGGACGACGCGACAAAGGATGACTTCTACCAGCTCTTGGACAAGACGTATGAGCAATGCCCAAGCCACGACGTTAAAATTATCCTAGGTGATTTTAACGCAAAGCTAGGAAGAGAGGATGTCTTTAGTAGCGTGGTCGGAAAGCACAGCCTGCACGACAACACATCCGACAACGGACTCAAGCTAATCGACTTTGCGGCGGGGCGAAACTTTGTCGTAGCTAGTACGCGGTTCCCACGTCTCGATATTTACAAAGGAACATGGCTCTCCTTTGATCGAAAAACTGTTAACCAAATCGATCATATTCCGATCAACGCAAGGCACTCTTCCAGTATTCTGGGTGTCCGGACTTTCCGAGGAGCCAACGTGGACTCGGATCACTACCTAGTTGTAGCCAAGGTACGGATGCAGATATCCAGAACAGAGCGAAATCAACGAAATACTGTGAGGAAATTTGACGTCGGGCGTCTACAATCGCACCGATCAAGTTTCTACTAATCTCAATCTAAGTCCTATGCCGCCAGCAGCAAATGCGGAAGACCAGTGGCAGCGTTGCCAACAAGCCATCAGAGATGCCGCCTCTGATGTACTGGGTTTCTCTCGCCCACCACAACGAAACCCCTGGTTTGATGAGGAATGCCGGCAAGCACATGCAACAAAACAAGAGGCGTACAAAGCGGCGCTGCATAGAAGGACTAGAGCTGCCTACGAGCTCTACGTGCGCAGGAGAAAAGATGAACATCGACTTCTCAGAACGAAGAAAAAGGAGCATGAGAAGCGCTCGATCGAGGGATTGAGAGACTCTATTGCAGGAATAATGTTCGAAAATTTTACCAAAAGGTAAAAAGAACATGCCAGGGTTTCAAAGCCAGAACAGAAGCCTTAGGGGACGAAAATGGCAACATAGTACTAGAATCGCAGTAGGTGCTGAGGATATGGAAGGAACACTTCTGCAGACTGTTAAACGGCGATGATGATCAATATTCCGCTGTCAGGCAGATTGAGCCATTCAACAGTGACGATGGCAGTCAAAATTCCCGTCAACCCGATCATAATGAAGTGAGGATAGCGATATCTAAACTCAAATCCAACAAAGCTGCTGGAGCCGACAGCCTTGCCGCTGAACTTTTCAAGGCAGGAGGAGATGGGTTCGTAAGGAGCATGCACCAGCTCATCTGTAAAATCTGGTCGGACGAAAGTATGCCCGATGAATGGAACCTCAGCATCGTTTGCCCGATCCTGAAGAAAGGAGACCCCCTAAACTGCGCCAACTACAGAGGTATAAGTCTCCTAAATATCGCATATAAGATCCTGTCTGCCGTATTATGTGAACGCCTAAAACCTATCGTCAACAACCTGATAGGTCCTTATCAGTGCGGTTTCAGACCTGAAAAGTCCACCATTGACCAAATATTCATACTACGGCAGATCTTGGAAAAAAACCATGAATATAAAATCGATACGCACCCCCTCCTCATCGACTTCAAAGTTGCCTATGATAGCGTGTATATAGACGAGTTGTACAGAGCCATGTCTAGTCTTGGCATCCCTGCCCAGCTCGTTCGTTTGTGCAGAATGACTATGGAGAACTCTCGCTGCTCCATCAAAGTCGGTAAGAACATCACCGAACCGTTCGATGTCAGGAAAGGTCTTAGACAAGGTGACGCGCTATCATGCGATCTCTTTAACATAGTACTTGAGAGAATTGTATGAAGCTCACAAGCCAACACCGTAGGTACAATCTTTTACAAGTCTGTACAACTACTCGCTTATGCCGATGACATTGACATAATCGGAAGAACTCAGCGGGCCGTCAATGAGGCATTTACGAGTATTGAGAACGAGGCAGCAAAGATGGGTCTAGCGGTCAATGAAAGCAAAACAAAATATATGCTGTCTACAAAAAATGACACCCAACATCGGCTTCTTGGACAGACCGCCACAATAGACAGATACAATTTTGAGGTAGTAAAGGATTTTGTCTACCTAGGCTCTATGGTCAGCTCCGCAAATGACATCAGTGGAGAGATCACACGCCAATCTTTGTTTCTATGGGCTAAAACGGCAATTGAGTAGCAAAGCCCTATCTCGAACTACTAAGGTAACTCTTTATAAGACACGAATCATCCCAGTCCTGCTGTATGGCGCAGAGGAATGGGCTTTGACAAAACCGGATGAGGATGCCCTTGGTTATTCCGAAAGAAAAGTTCTTCGAGCGATATTTGGTCCCATCTGCATAGACGGTGAGTGGAGGAGAAGGTACAATGCCAAACTATACGGCATGTACAAGGAAATCGAAATTAGCCAGAAGAGTTCCTACACAGCGACTAGGATGGCTGGGTCATTTAGAGCGGATGGAGCCCAACGTTCCCGCTAAGAAAGTCTTCGAATCCAGCCCAGACGGATGGCGCAGTAGAGGACAACCTCGCGGTAGGTGGCGCAAACAAGTGGAGGGGGACCTCAACCAACTTGGCGTGCGCAACTGGAGGCAGCTGGCTCGTAACCGTGCTGGCTGGAGAGGTTTGTTGGTTGAAGCCCAGATCCACCCCGGACTGTAGCGCTATCTAAGTAAGTAAGTAGGGAATATCCCCGCCCCTACCCCGCAGTCCATTTTTGAACCGTCGGTGAAGATTGTTATTTCGAACTCATTTGTCAGTACGCCAGTTTCCCATTCCGCCCTGGTTAGGAATCTGACCATGACTCCAACTGGTACTATGGGTGGTTCTCCATGGGGACTATAGATCCACTTGGTACCACAATGGGCCTAGTCTGGCCTAAGTGAGACTGTATTCTGCAGCCTGCCACCCTAACCTAACCTAACCTAATCCCACCCTATGTTGTTGCTCTGCTGGCCCCAAACAACGTTACGGTCAGTCAAGAAAGTCCCCTCCTATCGCTACCCAGATGCCCAAATTAATATAAAAAAAGTCAGTACAATACTAAGTCTCGCTAAAATGTATGCCCCATGGATATACAATCTCCCCTGTCGATACTACCTCCCCATAGCCACTATTAATAACATTAACCTACAAAAAGCATACACGTATGTACATTTCTTTCTAAACAGAAACCTGTGCTTTGCAAAGGTATGTTCTTGCTTTTAATTAAGTGACTCCAAACTTTTAGACAACTCTGTACACATTCTGGTGGCCCACTATAATAAACAACTCATGCTAATGAACTTTTTTCGCTTTAATAATAATTGATGAGCCTTCTTGTGTTTAGGCCTACCCAACTCCCAACAATCATTTACATATTTGGTAATTTCATTAAAATAATTCATTTCGTTCTGAGAAACAGTTTCGGAATTTTTGATCAGTCTGCGTCTACTGCTGCACCTTAACAAATCAGCACATCAGCGACGGTGATTAAAATTCACAATTTAAACTTTACAGAATACCATTCTTTGTTTAACGGTTACGGAGAGAATTCCAAGGAGATGGGACAATGCTGGAGTGTCTAATTGAACAAAGGCTAACCTTCACATTCGGTATTCATCGTGAATAGCGCTCATTCTGGTTAAGCACGCATTACGAATTCTGAGCGACGCGCTTGTGTAAACATAACCTATAATCATATAAACTCTCACACATTTGGTATTTGTGTGTTGGCACCAAAAAACAAACGGTCTTCGTTACATTCGTTATGGACAAACCCACCGAAGATTCAATTTTAGGCAAATTGAATGTCAAGAAAGTGATTAAGGCGCCCATTGATGGGGAATCGATCCCACAATGGAATCTGGCTAATTCACGCGCTTTATAAGGCTACGCAAAATTCGACATTGACAATTGTGGTCAAGTGATAAAAATACGTAGTTTGCTGACGATAATATACATGTCCACACACATGGTCCTCATTAATGCAGAATACGAAATGAATGTTAATTTTTTTTTTCCAAATGTCAGTGTGCAGGCATTATGCAATCAAAAAAATTATTCATATTTATTTTGGGCGTGATAATGATCATGGAATTCCTGTTAATAACATCAGATCTTGCTGTTTAATAGCTTTCACTCTTGTTGATCCAGTTTCATTCAAAATTGCCAGAGGATCAGTTGCATTCTAAATGGTAACCTGTATCTCTAAACTGCGGCAGGTGCCTGGAATATTAAGAAAGTACTCTGATCAGCGAGAATGTTTGATTGGGTTCATCATTTCTTCCAAATTGGGGTTTTATTATTCATTCTGAACGCACGATCTCGTATTTTTATTCTGCACTCAATTTTTCTATCTGAATACGAAA
Organism: Brachypalpus laphriformis; assembly: GCA_945910035.1. Lineage (NCBI taxonomy): Eukaryota > Metazoa > Arthropoda > Insecta > Diptera > Syrphidae > Brachypalpus > Brachypalpus laphriformis. The sequence goes on along the minus strand of OX246754.1, from coordinate 160,829,402 downwards.
TTCAAAGCACCAATTGGGTTAAGTAATGAGTCCATGAAACCATAATGTCCACGATTGATCTATTGTGCCACAAAGAGATAGTAACATGTGTGATTCTGAGTAGAGTTTATACTTAGAACCTATGCACATGTGCAGTTCATTCTTTGTGCTTTTCTTTCACCTTTTCGCAGGTACGGCTAAAATTAGACTAGGGAACCGTATGGGACCTAAATATGCACGACCTTTTGAGCAGATTACGTTCGACTATTGAGTGCGAGGCTTGGACAGCAGGAAGGTACTTCGCACTCCAAGCCTTATGGAAACAAAACAAGAATCTGAGAGTGTAACTGTTATGATGAAGCTTTTCAATTCTACCCTTCGAATACGGCGAAGAACAACAAATCCCTTCCATTCGTGCGAGAAATTTAAAACGACCTGCATTGCAAATGATTGTAAGATGCTAAACTCTACATATTGGCTGCATAAAATAAGCCCCTGGGCTACAAAGTGTGGTCTTGGTGCCAATTCGAGCAGAACTGAACTGATGCTTTTTACCACCAAAACCAAAATACCTGACTTCCTCGACTAAATGGTCAACCACTCTCCTTGTCGTCCAGTGCTGTGTATTTAAGAGTCACCCTGGATCCTGAACTTAACTAGAAACTAAAAATAGATCAGTGGGTAAGGAAATCGTGTCCCAATTACAGCCGCATTTGTCGTGTCATTACATCGATCTTGCTTAGAGAAGGCCAAGTCACTGCCAGAAGCTTCAAAATGCCACCATCAACAAACCAAAGACACATGGTGGTGGAGTGAAGAAACTTAAGAATTCATTTTAAAAAAATAGCGGCTTGCAGAGTTTCTTCAAAGCACCCTTTTAATAATAGAGACGTAAAAGCGTTCCTCAAAGTGGAATAAAGACATTGCAAGAGGCGAGCGAAGAAGTATTGAGCCCAGCTTCAAGCAGAGAGTACGTAGTCGAGAGCTGGAGGAAATATCTTCGAAGTTACTCATTCAAACCACACTATTCAAGAGCTACGACGACACTATATGAACAACCACAAATGAGCAACCATCCTCCGTACAGCAGCTCTAAAAGGGAGGAATGCTTAGAAGATTGGTTCGCCAAAGTTCATTAACAATGCTCATGGACAGTTTCTTGTGGATTAAAAAAACAAAATTCTGCATAAGCTGCGACAGTATTGTGAAGGACTTTTAATTGAACAGTTTACCGGGGTATACTTTCGAAGAGCCAGCCCTAACTGTGAAGAAATACCCGAGATTACAGTTGAAGAAGTTAGTGAGGCGATCAAATGCTCAAAAAAAACGAAAAGCGGTTGGGCCAGGCGAGATGCCCTCTGACTTCTGGAAAAAGATGGGAGACATCGGGTTCAGATGGCTCAGAATTCTCATTTCCAAATTTGTGAGAGGTGACTCAATGCCGAATCAATGGAGGGAAAGTTACCTTCTCCCTGTATACAAAGAGAAGGGTGATACGCGAAACTGTGATAACTACCGTTCGATCAAGCTGATGTCACACACCAGATCGTTGAGCGGGTATTAGGTGGCCGACTGCGGAAAATAATACGACTATCTGATGATCAGTGCGGGTTTGTCTCGGGTAAATCAACCACAGATGCAATCCAAAGTATAAGGATCATAATGGAACAAGATCGTGATTCCTTAAGGGATTTGCATATGGTATTGGTTGACTTTGAAAAGGCATTCGACAGACAACCACGAGATCTGATATGGGTGGCGCTGAGACATCGAGGGGTTCCAGAAACCTTTGTACAGATGATCATGGACATGTACGAAGGAGCAAAGACAAGAGTAAGATGCCCTGCTGGAGTAACCGAAGAGTTCCCAATCAAAGTCGTGGTGCAGCAGGGAAGCGTTTTAAGTCCTTTTTTTGTTTTTTTTTTTTTTTTGTTTTTATAATTTGCGCGTATAATCCCTTGGATTATTAATACCTTTATACTGGTTCTCAGGGCACGGGCGGATAGGAAGAGGGGGGAAGAAGACAGAGGAGATGCCGGTTTGTGTTGGCTTTAAATGCTTGAAGGTTGTAATGATTAGCAAATACAGAGGCTGGTAATTCGTTCTATAAACGTATTGTTCGGCTTATAAACGAATCCCTATATTTGACAGTACGTCTGAAGTTGGGCTTGAGGGTGAACTGCTGTGCATTCGAAGCGTGACGCGTATTGCGGGTGAAGTTTTGAAGGGGAGGAATGCAGCTGGCTATTGGCCATGGCCTCGAATATGTGATCGTTCCATCGAAGACGGTTATTGATACCGAGAATGGCAAGTCTTTCGGATTCAGCGATACAAGTACCATTTATGGATAATGGTTGAGGGTCTTGGTTTCGCTTGAGAGACAGAAGACAGCATTGAGTTTTGGATGCATTAAATTCCACTCTATTGATTGAACCCCATTTGGTTATGCTGTCCAGGTCGGAATTTAATGTGTTGTTGTCGTTCCTCTTCTACGGCCGAAGAGCAGGGACGTGAGATAGGGAACGAATATGAAAAACTGAGGGTACTGTCATCAGCGAAGGAATGGATTGGATTAGAAGTTGCAGACAAGAGGTCATTTATAAAAATGAGGAAGAGAGTCGGAGACAAAACTGAGCCCTGGGGAACACCAGCATTTATATGGTGAATTGCAGACTTGAAGCCGTCCAAGACAACTTGTATTGAACGGTCCGAAAGGTAATTTCTAATCCATTGAAGAATAGACTCATCGATGCTATATGCACGCATTTTCGGCAAAAGAGCCTGATGCCAAACTCTGTCAAATGCCTTAGAAATATCGAGCGCAACCATCTTTGCTCCGCCGAAGTGATGGAGAGATTGGTTCCACTTCTCGGTGAAATATGCCATCAAATCACCAGTGGACCTGTTGCTACGAAAACCATACTGCCGGTCATTGAGGAGTTTTCGTGAATCAGGATATTTCATAAGCTGACGATTTATCAGCATTTCCATGACCTTGGAAAGAAGGGACGTTAGTGCAATGGGTCGGTAATTGGACGGGGAGGAAGATTCGCCTTTTTTAGGGACGGGCTGGACAAATGCTGTTTTCCATCTACTCAGAAAGAGCCCAGAAGAGTAGGACAGACAGAAAAGCTTACGCAGAGGTTTTGCCAGTGTGGAAGAACACCTCTTCAGAACTATGGGGGAGATACCATCTGGACCAGCGGATTTGTGTATGTTAAGACCTTTGAGTACTCCTGCAACTGTACGAGTGCGAAAGTGGACTTGTCCCATGAAAAATTCGACGCTCTCAAGTACAGGTGGAGACAAAGCACTATCTGACATAGTGGAGTTCGCTGCAAAGTGAGCAGCAAGCAAATTTGCTTTGTCTAAGGAGCTGACAGCTGGAATGTCATTGAAAATGAGTTTTGGGTTAGAAGACGAGACAGAATTTTTAATATTTTTGACGAATGACCAACAATTTTTACTACCTTTGGGACATTGTAGAATTTTTTGTCTCAGTTTCTGGTCATGTAAGAATTATACACGTCGAATGTGGGCATTGCAGTCATTTCTGGATTGTTCAAACTTTTTTCGGTTTTCCTCAGGTTTGTTGGCTTTATAAGACCTTTGCTCTTTATTGCAGTCCTTGATTATCTGCTAGAAGGTAAAGTGATGGACCCCAAGGTGCACCAGTTATTCTTTGCTAACGATGGAGCCATCATAAGTGAGGATCCTACTTCCCTGCAACGAGCACTTGATGTGTGGGTGGACGCTCTGGAGGGAAATGGGTATTGCATTAATTAAAAAAAGACAGAATACTTGTGCTGCCCATTCTCTGATCCACTCAGACCTATTCCAGACATTTATTTGAATGGAGCAGTGCTTCCAAAGTGCGAAAAGTTTAAATATCTGATATCTATGATCAATAGCAAAGCAACCTGTGATGACGACATCAATTATCGCGTAAGTGTAGGGTGGATGAAGTGGCGCGAAAATTCCGCTATCTTCTGTGACAGAAAAATGCCACCTAAGTTGAAAGGAAGTCTCTACACCGCAGTTGTGCGTCCAGCGCTCACATATGGTTCACAATGCTGATGTGCACAAAGTATGAAAATTGATTAACGGCAGCTGAGATGAAGATGCTTTGCATGACAGCAGAAGTGACAAAGCTTGATTGAATAAGAAGTTCGAAGATCCGTGGAAGCTTTCGCTTCAAGAAAACCATCATACAAAAGGTAGAGGGTTGCCTGCCGATATTTTCTGAGGTCAAATAGGCGAACCCCACACGTGAATCAGTAGAAATGCGGTGAAGTGGGAGGGTTATAATCCCTTATTTTCGGATCATAACCTCGCTGAAAAAGGAAGAAGAAGGAGAAATCTTATAAAAGACATCTACCACGAAGTTACTACACAGGTAAGAAGTGTTTGTGTATTAACAAACAGCTTTAAAGTAAGAGTTGGGGTCCATCAAAGATCCGCTTTGAGTCCGCTGCTTTTTAATTTAGTAATGGATTTTGTAACCCGCGACTTAGAAAATGAGATCCCCTGGACACCTCCATACGCCGACGATGTAGCCCTCCTATCTACCAATGTGCAGGAAAAACTGAATCTCTGGATGGAGGCACTAGAATCAAACGATCAGCGAATAAGTAGATCCAAGACTGACTGTATGAAGTTCAACTTCACAAGGGACACAATCCAAGCTCACATAAAATTTGGAAATGAAACGGTTAAGGAAACTGACTGCTCTAAATACTTACTTACTTACTTAGGTGACGCTACAGTTCGGGGTGAACCTGGGCCTCAACCAACAAGCCTCTCCATTTAGCTCGGTCTTTAGCTAATTGCCTCCAGTTGCGCACTCCAAGTTGGTCGAGCTCCCCTTGAACTTGTGCGTGCCACCTACGGCGATGATTCCCTCTACTGCGTCGTCCCTCGGTGTTAGATTCGAAGACTCTGCGGGCCGGAGCGTTGGTGTCCATTCGCTCTACATGTCTTAGCCATCTCAGACGTCCAATACTCAGTTTTTGACTAGGTAGATGTCGCTGTACAGCTCGTATAGTTCGTAATTGAAAATTACGTATAATTCTCCTCCAAAATTCGACAACGCAAACGGGACCGAAAAGAATAACGAAGAATTTTTCACTCGAAGCGACTAAGGATATCTTCATCCTCTTTTAATAAAGTCCATGTTTCAGCGCCGTAAAGCAGGACTGGGATGATCAAAGTCTTATACAGAGTCTCTTTAGTACTGTTGAATTGCCTTATAAGCTCAAAAAAACAGCGATTGGCAAGAGTTATTCTTCGCTTGATTTCTGCGCTGGTGTTGTTTTTCGAGTTTATAGCAAAACCAAGCTAGCCAGAGTCCCTTACTACCTCGAAGTTATAGCTGCTCACTGTGACATTTTGTCCAATTCGTCGGTGTTGGCTGTCCCTTCTTGTTGACAGCATATACTTGGTTTTGCCCTCGTTTATCGCCAAACCCATTTGGCCACTTCCGCCTCAATGCTTGCAAACGCACCGGTGACAGCCCGCTGAGTTCTTCCGATAATAACCATATCGTCGGCGTATGCAAGCAGTTGTACAGACTTGTAATAGATTGTGCCTCCGGTGTTGGCTTGTGAGTTCCGCACAGTCCGTTCAAGTACAATATTGAAGAAGTCACATGACAGCGCGTCACCTTGTCTAAAGCCTTTTTTGGCATCAAAGATCTCGGTGAGGTCATTACCGACCTTGATGGAGCTGCAAGCGTTCTCCATTGTTAGCCTGCTCAGACGGACAAGTTTGGCAGGGATATCAAAACTAGACATGGTTGTATAAAGCTCTTCTCTATAGATGCTGTCATAAGCGGCCTTGAAATCGATAAAGAGATGGTGAGTATCGATTTGGAATTCTTGGATTTTCTCCAGGATCTGCCGAAGTGTGACGATTTGATCGATGATGGACTTTCCTGGCCTGAAACCGCACTGATAGAGTCCAATCAGGCTGTTGATTAAAGGTTTCAGGCGTTCACACGATATCGCAGAAAAGATCTTGTATGCGATGTTGAGGAGACTGATGCCTCTATAATTGGCGCAGTTGAGGGAGTCTCCTTTCTTGTGGATCGGGTAAACGATGCTGAGGTTCCATTCATCAGGCATACACTCGTCTCACCAAATCTTAGAGATGAGTTGGTGTATGCACTCTACCAATTCATCCCCAGCTGCCTTGAAAAGTTCGGCCGGTAAGCCATCAGGTCCAGCAGCCTTGTTGGATTTTAGCTTGGATATTGCTGTCCTCACTTCGTTTTGGTTAGGTAGACCGAAATTTTGACTATCATCGTCTATGTTGGATGGTTCATTCTGCCTGACAGCGGGATATTGGTCTTCGTCGCCGTTATACAGTCTGCAGAAGTAGTTTTTCCATATTCTCAGCACCGACTGTGATTCTACTACAAGGTTTCCATTTTCATCTTATGGGTTTCTGTACGGGTATTGCTTCTCTGACACGTTCTTTTTACCTTTTGGTTAAACTTCCGTACATTGTTCCTGGAGTATAAACTCCCGATATTCTCAAACGCGCTTCTCATGCTCTTTCTTCTTCTTTTGGAGAGGCCGATGTTCTTCCCGTCTCTTTTGCTCGTAGAGCTCACGAGCAGCTCTCGTCTTCCGCTGCAGCGCTGCTTTGTATGCCTCTTGTTTTGCTGCATGTACTCGCCGGCAATCTTCGTCAAACCAGGGGTTTCGCAGTGGTGAGCGAGCGATACCCGGCACATCAGTCGCGGCGTTTCTGATGACATGTTGGTAGCGTTGCCACTGGTCTTCGGCACTTGGCATTTCGGGATATACCTTCAGTGAAGACTCTGGCGGTCTCTTGTGATTGTAGCTTTTCGATGATAAATTTCTTCACAGTGATTCTTCTTTGTTGCTCAGTTTGGGATATCCGCATTCGTACCTTGGCTACAACAAGGTAATGATCCGAGTCTATGTTGGTCGCTCGGAAAGCCCGGACATCCAAAAAAACTAGAGGCATGTCTTGCATCAATCGCAATATGATCAACTTGGCTGATCGTTACATGATCATTGGACCACCATGTCTGCTTATGAATATCGAGATGAGGAAACCATGTGCTTGCTATGGTGATATTTCGCTCCACAACGAAATTAATTAGCCTTAGTCCGTTATCAGACGTGGTGTCGTCGCCCTACCAAAGACATACTCCTTTCCTATTTTGGCGTTAAAATCGCCCAATACGATTTGAACGTCGTATTTAGGACATTGCTCGTATGTTTTGTCGAGGAGCTCGTAGAAACACTCTTTGGTGGCAGGGTCCTTTTCTTCCGTGGTGGCATGAACATATATTAGGCTTATGTTAGCGAATTTAGCCTTGATCCGGATAGTCATAATACGCTCGCTTACGTGTCGGAAGCTTAAGGCTTCTTGCCTAAGTCTGCCGCGTATGACAAATCCGCATCCGAATAAGCATTGTCTGTTGCCTCTGTAGCAATCACCGTAGTAGATGTCACAGTTTTTCATCCTCTTTTTGCCCGGCCCATCCCATCGCACTTCCTGGATGGCGGTTATATGATATCTGCTTTATAGCAGTTTAAGGCCTCTGCTAGTTGTTCGGCTGCACATGGTCTGTAAAGGGACAGAACATTCCACGTACAGATCCGAAGGTCGTTGTCCCTATTTCGTTTGCTGGGGTCGTCATTAGTTGAGTCATCCTTATCCGAGGCGTTTGGTTTTTTCGGAATCATAGGTTTTTACGTAGTAGGGAAGTTACCCCGATGGCACAACCTCCAACCTGGACTTACTTGGGGTCGTACATTATCAGCGAAGGGATCATTGAGCATAGGCTTCAGTGCGGTTGGCAAAGCTGGCGTACAGTGTCCGGTGTTTTATGTGGCAATACACTATCACTCCCACCAAAGGGTAAAATATATAAATCTGTAGTCAGACCAACACTCATGGACTCCTCGGAGTGTTGGCGAAGTAATAAGAAGCAAGAGCAGAGGCTACATATGGCTGAAATGCGCATGTTAAGGTGGTCATCCGGAGTCACTAGACTCGATAAAGCGCAAAACAAATTTGTACGAGGAAGCTGTGGGTTTGCACCAATGACCGACAAACTTCAAGAAAACCGTTTAAGATGGTATGGGCATATAATGCGACGACCTGAAGACCATGCTACAAATACCAACCATCAACAGAAGACGCCGACGCGACGGCGGAAGGAATAAACTATAGACCAAGATAACTGGAACAAAATTTCAGTGGACATCACAATGACTCTACATAGACCTGAGCCTGATGAAGAAGAATTAACTTCTTCATCAAACCACTTACCAGACCTAACCTAAATGGAATGAACCAACACAAATAGTAAATGCATTTAAAATTGAAACATCTTGAAACATCTAACAGAGTAGATACTGATGCTCTCAAAGCACAGCCATTAGTAGAAAATACTTTCCACATCTAATGTTAAATGTTAATGCAGTCTGGACTCTTTCCGCAATTCACCGCATAATCTGTGCGATTTATTATTCCCATCATGTTGAGTGAGGACTATAAAGTGAATACTATATAGATGTCAGTAAACAAAATAGAGACTCGCATACGATTGCTCCCTCCATTCCTAATTTCTGTGCCACTTAGATAGTTTATGACGTAAGGAGGATGTGCCAGATCTCGTTTCATTAAATTTAATTTCCATGTTACCTCACATCTTTGATAGCCGTTTACAAGACATTCTCTGTCACTTACTAATCAACACGCACAGCTTACTATCTCCAACTACAGACATTCTCAAGTACTTCTAGAACATGACTTTCCCATATTCATTGCTTCCCAAAACTTTCTAACAATGACGAGGTGACTACCTGACAGAATGCTAGAATATCTTACTTTCTAGATGCAGATAATCTCAATAGAATCGAAACAACAATCACAGCCTAGTCTTGAATTCAATTTCTTTGAATGTATCTATTTTTTTCCTCCTACTTCGTACCGATTTGTATCTATCTCTCATACTTGTAAGGCAAAATTATTTAATCGAAAATCTTATTAAACGAATGAGAGCTGAGAAGAAATAAAACCACAATTAACGTCCCATACAGTAGGCATTGTCGGAGAGACTATGATTAGAGTTCCACTGACCAATTTTGTTAATCTGAGAAAAAGTGACAATGCCAGGTGAGATTTGATGATGACCCCAAAAAGAAACAAAATAATTTCTATATGAAGCCGTCAGGTAGGTAAGTGTTTTCATCAGCAATCCCATCCAGAATTGTGTTAATGCCTCTTAAAATTACCACTCAGCCCTGCCATGTGATACGTTTGTGTATCTTTTTGTAAAGGATTACTAATTCCAAGGCCTGGTTGGATTTCAAAGTGGTAAACAACATAGTTTAAGCAAACAGGGAAAAAAGCGAATGTGCCAAATTCTCTTCCACTTTGGTGTACAAACTCCAGCAATATGAGTGTATCTGGTGCCACCCGTATACTCTACATTCGACGAAGCTTAATGGTGTGTTTTAGCCTCAAGGTTTTCTGGTTTTTTTTTCACAGTGTTGACTCCCCACACACCTATTCGCCTTTGGCTTGGTAATTAATTTATTCACGCGGCCATATGTTCGAATGTTACGTCATTTCACATTCGGTATTATTGACGATTGTGAATACACGTTTAGATACTTTTTTTTTACTCAGTAAGGCTTATTCATCCGCTGCAAATGTTTTCTATAGTAATTTGTAATGCAGAAGCACGTTTAGGTTATGCTTAAGTAAGTTTGGAAAAGGACTTCCTAGGAAACTTGTTTCGGGAATTTAATAATAACCATTGACTACTTTCTTTAAAAATCGAAATTAATTTGTATCAGCCTGTGTTATCGCATAAACCAAAGGTAACCATAATTTAAACAAAACCGTTTCTAATTAGAGTTCGACTTTCATTGAATATCCGTAGGTACGAGTAGTTATTTTATGCAATAATGGCTGCCGGGCTACACAGCTGTGTATGCGAATAATTTGTTGTACCGTTTTTCTTTTTGTTACTACGTATTAGTTATATACAATCTCATGGATGTCATTATTTTTAATTAATAGCTTATAATTGAAGGTTTATTCCAGACGACTGTAATAGCGCCTTTAAGACTAAGTTGGGCAAGGAAAGTTAATTGCTATTACCGCGATCTTGGATTATGTTATTATGGACTCACTCTTACAAAGCCCTTGGGCTGAATTACGAGGGTTGCTACGTAAGTTTTGAGATATGACAACACCAGTGTGAATATGTCAAATCTGACATTGTCATCCTAAAGTTTCACATTTTTAATAGTAATCGTACTCAGAATGTTTTGTCATACGAATGCTATTTGTGTTGTGTACAGGTACTTGAAATATTCATCTTGGTCAAAAAATGGAATTAAATCGTGAACATTTTCGTGAGACGATTTATTATGACTTTCGACGTGGATTAATCCAACAACAGTATGCCGATCAACTCACTTCGACTTTTGGTAATGAAGCACCATCTCGAGCCGTCCGCGTTCCACCTGACCAAAACGATGTGAGGACAGCAATATCCAAGCAGAAATCCAACAAGGCTGCTGGACCTGACGGGTTACCGGCCGAGCTTTTCAAGGCAGCTGGTGATGAATTGGTAGAGTGCATACACCAACTCATCCCTAAGACTTGGTCAGACGAGTGTATGCCTGATGAATGGAAGCTCAGCATCGTTTGCCCGATCCACAAGAAAGGAGACCCCCTCAACTGCGCCAATTATAGAGGCATCAGTCTCCTCAGCATCGCATACAAGATCTTTCCTGCGATATTGTGTGAACGCCTGAAACCTTTTATGAACATCCTGATTGAACCCTATCAGTGCGGTTTCAGGCCAGGAAAGTCCACCATCGATCAAATCTTCACACTTCAGCAGATCCTGGAGAAAACCCAAGAATTCCAAATCGATACTCACAATCTCTATATCGATTTCAAGGCCGCATCTATAGAGAAGAGCTTTATAGAGCCATGTCTAGTTTTGACATCCCTGCCGAACTTATCCGTCTGTGCAGGTTAACGCTGGAAAATGCTCGCTGCTTCATCAATGACGGTAATGACCTCACCGAGATCTTTGATGTGAAAGAAGGTTTTAGACAAGGTGACGCGCTGTCATGTAACTTCTTTAATATTGTAGTTGAACAGATTGTGGGGAACTCAGAAGCCAACACCGGAGGCACAATCTATTACAAGTCTGTACAACTGCTTGCATTCGCCGACGTTATAGACATTATCGGAAGAACTCTGCGGGCTGTCACCAGTGCGTTTGCAAGCATTGAGGCGGAAGCGGCCAAAATGGGTTTGGCGATAAACGAGGGCAAAACCAAGTATATGCTGTCAACAAGAAGGGAAAGCCAACACCGACGAATTGGACAAAACGCCACAGCGGGCAGCTATAACTTTGAGGTAGTAAGGGACTTTTTCTACCTTGGCTCTGCTATAAACTTGAAAAACAACATTACCACAAAAAACAAGCGAAGAATAACTCTTGCCAATCGCTGTTTTTTTGAGCTTATAAGGCAATTCAACAGTAAAGCCCTATCTCGAACAACTAAGGAGACTCTGTATAAGACGCTGATCATCCCAGTCCTTCTTTACGGCGCTGAAACATGGACTTTATTAAAAGAGGATGAAGATATCCTTGGTCGCTTCGAGAGAAAAATTCTTCGTAAGAGTTTCGGTCCCGTTTGCAGAAGATTCAATCACGAAGTATGCGAGCTGTACAGGGACATCGACCTAGTCAAAAACTGAGTATTGGACGTTTGAGATGGGTAGGACATGTAGAGCGAATGAACACCAATGCTCCGGCCCGCAGAGTCTTCGAATCTAACCCCCAGGGACGACGCAGTAGAGGGAATCATCGCCGTAGGTGGCGCGCACAAGTTCAAGGGGACCTCGACCAACTTGGAGTGCGCACTTGGAGGCAATTAGCTAAAGACCGAGCTAAATGGAGAGGCTTGTTGGATGAGGCGCAGGTTCAGCCAGAACTGTAGCGCCTCCTTAGTAAGTAAGTAACCATCTCGAGCCACCGTGTTTCGCTGGTTTTCTAAATTCAATCGTAGTCGCACTTTGGTAAAGGACGAATTTCGTGAAGGTCGTCCAAAATCGGTTGTTGTGCCAGAAAAAATTGGTGCTGTGAGTGAACTGATGTTGCAAGATCGTCATGTGGCATACCGTGAGATTGAGGCATGCTTGGGCATAAGTTCCACTCGCATACATATAAGATCCTGTCTGCCGTATTATGTAAATGCATAAGACCGATCGTCATCATCCTGATAGGTCCTTATCAGTGCGTTTTCAGGCCGGGAAAGTCCACTATTGACCAAATATTCACACTGCGGCAGATCTTGGAAAAAACCCATGAATATAAAATCGATACGCACCACCTCTTCATCGATTTCAAAGTTGCCTATGATAGCGTGTATGGAGACGAATTATACAGAGCCATATCTAGTCTTGGCATACCTGCCAAGCTCGTCTGTTTGTGCAGAATGACAATGGAGAGCTCTCGCTGCTCCATCAAAGTCGGTAAAAATATCACCGAACCGTTCGATGTCAGGAAAGGTTTTAGACAAGGTGACGCGCTATCATGCGATCTCTTTAACATAGTGCTTGAGAGAATTGTACGAAACTCACAAGCCAACGCTGGAGGTACAATCTTTTACAAGTCTGTACTACTCGCTTATGCCGATGACATTGACACAATCGGAAGAACTCAGCGGGCAGTCAATGGAGCTTTTGCGAGTATTGAGGTCGAAGCAGCAAAGATGGGTTTAGCGGTCAATGAAAACAAAACAAAATATATGCTGTCTACAAAAAAATACACCCAACATCGGCGTCTTGGACAGAACACCACAATAGACAGATATAATTTTGAGGTAGTAAAGGATTTTGTCTACCTAGGCTCCATGGTCAGCTCCGCAAATGACATCAGTAGGAAGACCACACGAAGAATTACTCTTGCCAATCGTTGTTTCTATGGGCTAAGACGGCAATTGAGTAGCAAAGCCCTAACTCGAACTACTAAGGTAACTTTTTATAAGACACTAATCATCCCAGTCCTGCTGTATGGCGCAGAGGCATGGGGTTTGACAAAACCGGATGAGGATGCCCTTGGTTATTCTGAGAGAAAAGTTTGTCGAGTGATCATTGGTCCCGTTTGCATAGACAGTTACTGGAGGAGAAGGTGCATTGCCAAACTATGCGGCCTACCTATATAATGACATCGACTTAGCCGGAAGAGTTCACATACAGCGACTAAGATGGTCATTTAGAGCGGATGGAGCCCAACGTTCCCGCCAAGGAAGTCTTCGAATCCACTCCGCAGTAGAGGTCGACCTCCCGGTAGGTGGCACAAACAAGTAGAGCGGCAAAAGGAAGCATGCTATGAGACTAAAATTATGTTATGTTATTTAAGATGTTTGTAGGTAGTGCAATAACATGTCTCAGACGACATAACACATATGGTATACTCTGTGAGTGCCAAAGAATTGCCAGGACAAGGTTAAAGTACCTTGGTAGATACTTCCTCGATAACTCAGAAGAGGTAAAATCCTTGAACCACAACAATGATATTTTCTGTAGCAAAATTAATTATATGGGAGAATTGGTTTAGGTCTTTGTGCCGTGAAGGTTCCTAGGGACGCGATGAGCTCATCTTAGTGCCTAGTATTTTTATGAAAACCCCATATCCCTATTCAACCTAACCTAACCTAAGGATCATTTAGCAACAATTAAAGGCTTGAGTAGATAAAGATATTAAGTGACGTTTCGAAAATTGCAAGTGCAATAACTCTTAAAGCTCTATTTGGCACTATTTTTAATTTCACACTTTCATAAATAGACACTAAAACAAGGTTGAAACTTAAGACCCCAACTTAATAATTTTATGGAAAGTCTGTGCCTAACACCTTTCCATCTCGCAGTATGATCCTCACTCAAGGTGAGTAAGAAACGGTAAGGATATTGTTTGGAACTCTAAACGGTTCTGCTATTAAATCTATACTTCTCTAGGTTGTAAGTCTAGGGAGCCATTAGGATTGGTCCTGCAATATTCTTGTAAATATGTAATATTTTCGAACAAATATTTGAGGTTTCTACAGGTGGCCATGTGCTGTGGTGTTTCTGCTTTGGCGCAACAGCTCTTCAAGTGCATAGCTTATTGCAACCACTCATGAAAAGCTTGCTGTTGTTTTCTGGGATTCGAACATGGAACCTCACGCCCAGTGGTTCGATACACTAACCACTTGCGCCACGGCGCCCATCTAACCATCTAAACATATCAGCAAAAATTAAACTAATAGACCATCTACGAGTCCATAACAGCTATCAGCCCGATTTTGATATTTTCAACAGTTTATGAAATATGGCAATTTTTTGTTCCTGGATTGGTTTTTATATTTTGTCACCTGTACTGGAGAAGCAACCTAGACAAAATTCCATTATAATATTTTTTTAGAAACGTCTCCTATCAAAACAAATAGTACACCAAGATCAGTTTAGTAATTAGAACTTCTGCGAGAAATTGACCAATCGAACCAAGTGCCTTCTTTTCTTTAGAATAATACTTTCTAATGCAACGTTTCTGTGTGCGAAAAAAACATTTTTTAGTTTCGTCGTAACATATCAAAATCCCATCATCACATACGGGACAGTGGCATGGGTTAACAGAACTAGACTAATCACATACCTCAACAAAGTGCAAAGATTAGCCTGCATATGTAAAACAGGAGCCATGCGAACCTGTCCCACAGCAGCAGTAGAAGTGATCGTAGGTGTACCTCCACTACACATAGTACTAGAGCAAATCACCAAGGAGAGCATATTGAGAATCAGCAAAGAGCGCACCGGTAAAGGAACATGCATCGCAAACAAAGAGCGAGTAACCATGTTCAAATCGGTGCCGCTTCTGGGCTGGATGATATGGTCAAGAGAAATACTGCTTTGAAAGGAAATTTGACTCAAAGCTGAGCAACAAAAGAGACTGGAACAGCGAATCCGATAAATACCAATTCAAACAACACACAATTAAATGATACACAGACGGAGTGAAAACATCTACTGGCACTGGGACAGGAGTGTACGGACCCAGGGCTAAATACTCAGAATCACTGGGAATATTCCCCAGTATATTTCAAGCACAAGTTCACGCGATCGAAAGTTGCGCGCAACTCAACCTATACAGAAAATATCGCGATCAGGACATCGCAATACTGTCAGACAGCCAAGCCGCCATTAAAGCACTGACCTCGCTTGAGATCAGATCCAAACTGTTATGGGAATGCCTCACCAGGATCAACAAACTGGGAGAAACAAACAAAGTAACTCTCTAATGGGTACCAGGACATGTAGGAATAGAGGGAAACGAAGCAGCTGATGAACTAGCTAGAAACGGATCAGACACGTCGTTCCTTGGACCAGAACCTTTCTATGGGATAGGACCCCACAAAATTAGGGAAGACTTAAGGAAAGAAGAAGAGAACAAATGGGCCAAACATTGGGACGATATCCCCCACATAAGACAGGCAAAGGAACTTCTGGGGAAATACAACCAGAAAAGAAACAAAGCCTGCCTAAGAGTTAGTAAGAATCGGCTTCCCATTTTGGCGGGCATGTTAACACGTCACTGCAGACTCAAGGGGCATCTTAGAAAACTGGGAATAGAAGGAGAAGGATACTGCTGATTCTGCAGGAACTTCGCAGAAATACCGGCGCACCTTCTTATGGAATACGAAGGACTTATCCACAAAAGAAGAAATCACCTGCCTACCTCCTATCAGAAATGGATTTACATTCGCTGGATCCACTGAATATACTCCGGGCTGCTGTAGCAGCTGGGCTGGAGGAAGTGCTCTTGACCGAGTATATCATCGGCTAGAGCAGTAGTGGGGGCACAATAGATCTTTTATAGGTCATAATGCACTCGCACCTCACTATCATATACATCTACAACATATCAAAATTATGGTAAAATCCGGAAATGTTGAGGATGTGCCCTTTATTTGAAAGGTATCCTTACACTTGCTAAGTACTTTTGTTCCAAAATCTTAATAGAATCTTATAGCCATATATTTGATGATAACTTTATTCTTCATAAATTTGTTGATAAGAGTAATAATAACGGCACAGAAAACGAATAATTATTTCACCAAAAATATCCGACACAACAACAGGTACAAACAGTTTCTACGCAAAAAAACTTGATTTGTAGATTTAAGCACGTTCGAACTCTAGCGACAAAGGTGTTAACAGAGACACATTTTGAATGATTTAAGTGGCTTATGTCATAAAAGCATATATGTATCTATATATATATATCTATATCTTACTGAAAATAAAATTTGGTGGCATGTGGTCAGAAAGATACATAAATTAATTTTATCATAGAAAACGAATAGGTATACTGCTTAACGACAAACTATATCATGACAATCCTTAGGTAAATAAAATAAAATACATAAAAAAAGTTCAAAAACTACTTACGTGTGCAAATAATCCAAAGCAGAAGAGAAGTAATCCAAAATACGGTCGCACTTTGTCACTCGTACTATGCAAGTTCGCCATAGTTCGCTAGTCAACTCTTTTGTTTTTTTATTATTTCTTCTGTTACCCACAATCAATAATACAATCTGCGGTTACTTCAAATCGAAAAGGCAAATTCTAAGCTCAGAATAATGAATGAATTAATTGTTGTATTGGTGAGTAATTTGTAAAGAGATACATTTCTAAAATTCCTAGGATATGACGCAGATTTCAATCTCTGGAGAATACAAATCACGCTGCTAACGACAGTGAATCATTGACAGGAAATTTTAATTGTTTTCCTATGTATTTGTTGGTAATGCGCTAAAGTTCGTTTATTTATTTTCTTTGTAAGATTTGTAAGAGGCGTTGGCTAAGATCCGCAATGTGTAGCTGTCGTTACCTATAGCTAGCCCCTAAGCCGGTGGGTTCAGATGTTTTACTGTAAATTGAACGGATAACAAGTTGAAGCTCTTTTCGAGAAAATCACCTATGGGGGATATTTTCGTCTGTTTGTTTTTATCTTTTATTTTGGATAGTCTGCTACAAGCGATATCGTATTAAGAATTTCGGTTTTTTTTTTAATGAGTCAGGTCTCTCAATGTAAGCGAACCCCACAGGCAGATCAGTAGAAATGCGGTGAAGTGGGAGGGTTATGATCCCTTATTCTCAGATCATAACCTCGTTGATAAAAGGAAGAAGAAGAAGAAGAAGGTCTCTCAATGTAAGAGGGTTTTAGTTGACATAGTGATGTATTTCTGGGTTCTCGGATGATTTTTTTTTTCTTTGATGATTACAACAAACGTGTCGTATGACAGAGGATTTTTGACAAGCATTTGAATCTCTGAGCATAGATAGAGGGAAGGAGTGAGAGAGGGTGATTGAACATATGAACGGTCAAACTTGTTCAGAGCACATACTCTAGGTATGAAGAATTTTAAACAAAGGTTAAAGAATAATTGAATTGTGCAAATATGAGGTGAACATGTGTACACAACTGCCTCTCATCGAGTTCTAGTAGTATCGGAATAACCTACGTACAAGGGATGGTACTGACCGAAGCTATTCTCATAAGCAGCCGTAAAAAAGTGTAACACCTTATCATACAGCTCGGTGAGCAAATAATCAAGTCGAAGCCGTACATCAAGAACCTGGGAGTGTTGCTAGACCACAGACTCAGCTTCAGGAATCACATAGCGTACGCAGGTGAGAAAGCCTTCCATTAGAATGATTAATTCGGCGCATAGAATCGCATCTATTAGGGTATGCTGCGCCTTTAGAACTGTGTCAACGGATGCGATAAGTGTGACATCAGGTCGATGCCTATCAATCTAGACGCGAAGAAGACCGCGGCACCACGTGAAAACGAGCACAATGACAAAACAAAAACTGTAGAATCTATAAAAGCAGCATGACAACGTAGATGGAACATTACAACCAAAGGCCGATGGACACACAAATTGTTCCCTGAAGTTGAAGAATGAATTATCAGAAACCACGGGGAGGTAAACTACTATCTTATACAATTTCTATCGTGGCATGGATCTTCCGTAAGCATCCATCTCTACTGTATAAGTACTGTGAAAGAAAAGTGCTGAACGCAGAGCGTGTACTGATGGAATGCCAAAATTACACAAGGGCTAGGAACATTCTAGAAAGAACAATTGTCAGCCAAGTGACCCCAAGAAGTGTGATCACATTTATGTTGTCGAGGAGGGAAAGCTGGGAGACTGCAAACGAAGTAATCACAAGTATGATTCAGCAACTGCGCATAGAGAATGGAGCAAGGAGAAACGAAAGGTACGAAGATCCCCTCAAGTCTGGCAGCTAAAAAGAAGTGAGAAATGTCAAACCTGCTTTGCGAAGGAATGCCTTGACTGGCGGTGCAGCATGAGAACAAAGGGAAATAGGAGAGGTTTCTTTTAGCATGCATTGAGTCGGGAATAACTCGTAGAATGGGCTACAACTATCCATAAAGGATTTTCACCCCTACCTACGCATATATATAAAAAAAGGGTATAGTACTGAAACAAGAATTGTACTTCAGAACTATACATTGAACTACAAACGAAATTGGTACATGTACTATAAATCACATAAAAGATGAATGATAATCTGCGTAGTCAGGCACAAGACCGAGACAATGTACTTTGCTTTTGATTACTAAAGCCGTCGCAAAATTGTCACGCAATTTCGTAATGCGCAAGACGTTTCATCTGTGCAATTCTTCTGTTTTTTACTCAACTGTATGGAAAATAATTGTCATTCAGGTTCTGCTAACTTGAAATCCTTCAAAGGTTTTCAAAAGTATTCATTATGTGACTTAATGAGCTATCTGGCAGCCTTCTTCATATAGATCAATCGGAAGCAGCTCATGGATATGTGGAAATAGAGATATATAGGCAGCATAAAAAAGGGAAAGCATTTAGTGTTTGCCAAACCAAGGAAGGGTTTCTGCCTGGTAAAACAATGGACTGTATCGGATCCGAGTTACCCATGATATGGATTGTCCTTCCTGAAGGAACTGGAATATCTTGTTTACCAAATCAAAAATTTGTGAAAGTTGCTTCATGAAGTTATATAGCTTATTATGTGCCTCTATAAATCCTTCCTCCTAAAACGCATGTTTTGCTCAAATGATCCCACTGAATTGATTTTCTAATAGTAGGGCGTTTGGGCATAACTTAATGTAATGTTTTTTAATTGCCGGCTTTCCAATATTTGCTTTTCTAAACGTTTCATTAGTTTTCAACCAGAAAATTTCAAATCTCCCAGGAATTGGAGAAATTATCTGGTGAACCAGTGTACGAAATTTCTCGGAATCCGAGGGTTGTACTCAACTAAAAATAACACTGGATATACGCATCAAAAAACATTACTGTGACCTGGATACTAGAACACGATGGTTTGAAAGGCAATGAATGGGTGGATTCCTTAGATTGCTTGCGAGAAGATGCACTATTCCGCCCACTATTCGGTCCTGAACCATATTTTCGAGTTTCACGGCGTAGCACGAGCCCCAAAACAAGAGTGTTATGCAAAGTACTGAGCCAAATTCAAGGGCCTAAGAAAAGCAAAAAAGTTGATCAACCTCAACCGCTGTAATGCTAAGAAGCTACTTGATCTTAGCAAAGCAGATTTAAGCACCATTACAAGCTACTTGACTGGTCATTGCCCGTTCAGGTACCATCTGTACAAAATAGATGTAGAAGATACAGACGTATGCCGGCTATGCGGAGAGCAAAAAGAGCCGGCAGAACACACTCTTTGTGAATACCCCATGGCTGCAAAGAAAAGACTTCTCCACCTCAGGCAGGCTTTACTGAGCTCTTCAGACTTTTAGAACATTGCCAGGCTTTGTTGAAGTTTAACAAGAGCCTTAACCCAGTTCTTGGCTAAAAACTGGGCTGGCATAATAGATCTTTGAAGTCGCACCGCGTACAAAACCCTAGTACGAGTATAGTATAGTATAGTATAGTACAGTACAGTATAGTATAGTAAAGCATAGTATAGTTTAGTATAGGATAGTATATTTTGTCTAAACTAATCAAACGTAATTTGAAGTTCAAATTAGTATCAATATGGCCGGTCTCTAAAGATTTTGGAACGACCTTCAACCTGCTAGTAGCAGTAAAGGTTCTTATATTACCAAATGCTTTGCAAATATGCAACACTCAGATGTTAGCACGACACTTAGAAGTAACTGAAAATACACTTCTTACCCAAAGGGCGAATGGATATCTTTTTTCTAGAAGCTTACCTTTTTTATATAATTTAATTAAATTAGCAAGGCAAGGTTGGTAAAAACTTAAAATATTGGCATTCAATTAATTTTGCTCACTTCCACTGCCACAGACGAACAGCTTAATTGGCAACCACAGGGCTTCGGCTGCAAAAAACTCAAGATAGGATTTACTCCAATGGAAGGACAACCTTCAAATTTCATTTCACTTCTCAATCTACCATATTTACGTACTTTTAGCATTTTCACTATCCATCATGAACACTATCTTTCCACACAAAGATATTCACAAATACGATCGATTTCTTTGTGGTACCATCGTGTCTGAAGAGAATAGTTTGTGATGATCGCGTATTTGAGAGGGTCCGAACTGTCAACTGTTCATCACTTAGTGCTGTGCAAATTGTATCTTAGCGAGAGAGTGCCTCCCCTTCCAAAGCGTAAACCAAGGATGGTTACACGCATACGATGGGAGAGGTTACAGGACCTTGAGATACGGGAGACATTTGCGCGGCAAATATCTAAAAGGTTTGAACGATTTCCAACTGTTCCATCAAATGTAGAAAAGGAATGGCAACTGTTTTCAACAGCGGTTATTGCCTCTGCGGGAGATGTTTGTGGGGTTAAGCGGCTGGTGGTGAGAAAAGGACTGCTTGGTTTAAAACGCCCGGTGTTCATGAAGCCATCAGAGAGAAGTAGAGAGCCTTTAAGGTGTGGATTCACTTGGGGAACTCCGATTGTCGAAATCGGTACACTGAGACGCGAATAACCTGCAAATTAGCTGTGAAAACAGCGAAAGAACAGTCTTGGAAGGAGTTTGGCGTATAATTGGAACGTGACCACAGATCGTCCGCCGACTCAGAGGAAAAAGGTTGAATATCGTTAAAGGAGTTAAATCCAAAGACGGTATACTTCTTTCCCATGAGAAGGACATCTTACGCAGATGGAGCGAGCACTTTTCAGAATTGCTCAATCCCGAACAGGGCACCGAAGATGACAGACCTATTGTCGAGAGTTGGGCGGAAGTAGTCCTACTGTAGAGGAAGTAACTTTGGCGATCAAATCGCTAAAGTTTGGCAAATCTGCTGGTGTGGATGAAATTCGGTCAGAAATGCTCAAGGCTTTAGGTAAAGAGGGAGTGCAATGGCTCTTGCGTGTCATTAAAGTGACCTGGGAAAACGGTGAAACACCTGGTGATTGGCAAATGGGGGTGATAGTTCCTCTTTTTAAAAAAGGGAACAAAAGAGATTGCGCCAACTATTGGGGTATATCTCTTTTAAGTCTCCCTGGAAAAGTCTTCGCTAAGGTGCTAGAAAAGCGTTCCAGAACTGTGGTTAAGAACAGTTTGGGGGATGAGTAGTGCGGTTTTCGTCCCGGTAGAAGCACAACCGACCAGTTATTCACTCTCAGAATGGTTCTTGACAAGGCCTGGGAATATGCCAAACCTGTCTACACTAGTTTTGTGGATTTGGAAAAAGCATATGATAGGGTTCCTCGAGGCAAACTCTAGAGTGTTCTGCAGGAGTATGGGATTGATGGTTCCCTGTTAGGGGCGATTCAGTCTTTATATACAAACGTAGAAGATGTGTTCGAATAAACCGTGTTAAATCAATACCTTTCACTGTGGGCGTTGGACTCCGCCAAGGGTGCGTTTTGTCACTTCTCCTTTTCATTGTATATATGGATTGGATGTTGCAGCGCAGCCGTGGTGGAGAATGTTTCGAAGTGGGAGACCTAAGGATTAGTCATCTGCTCTTTGCGGATGATTTGGTCATCCTTGGATCCTCTCAAACCGAACTTCAGCACGCACTCGAAAGGTTTGTAGCCGTTTATGATAATGCTGGAATGAAGATCAATGTGAACAAGACAGAAGTAATGGTCGTTTCCAAAAAGCAAATTCAGTGCACTCTGCATGTTAGTGAAGTTCCACTGACGCAGGTGGATAAGTTTAAGTACCTCGGGGTCTTATTCACGAGTGATGGGAAGATCAATGCCGAGTTATCCTGTAAAATTGGTCAGGCTGGATCAATTTTGAGAGAGCTTGGCCAATCTGTTATAAGGAAGGCCGAACTTAGTGTTCAAGCTAAGCTATCGGTTTTCAACTCGGTGTATGTTGCAACTCTCACCTATGGTCATGAAATTTGGGTAGTGACCGAAAGAATTAGATCGCGGATACAAGCTGCCGAAATGTGGTTCCTTCGCGGTATTACTGGAATAACTCGTAGGGATCGAGTGCGCAACACCAGAGTACGCGAGGCGCTCAATGTTGAGCAGCTACTTCTCCGAACGGAACGATCTATGCTTCGATGGTTTGGTCACGTAGTGCGTATGCCCCCAGACTGGCTTCCAAGACGTACCATGGTGGCCGTGCCATCAGGTAGGCGACCCCGCGGTAGGCCTAGAAATAGATGGTTGGACCAAGTCCGACATCTCTCCTGGAGCCGCCAGCGATTCGTCCTGATGAGTTGGAGTCAATGGAGGATCGAGAAGGATGAAGAGTCCACCTGAGCATCCTACCCCCGCGACCCTCATGAAGGATTAGCGGGCCAATTGAAAATGAATGAATGAATGAATGAAATGCATTTTCACCAATATGATATGTTGGGAACTTGATTGACAAATTTATCGTACGAGTATAAGGCCCGCTTTAGGTTAGTGTGGACTCTACATCCAAAGTGCATTAACTGCATCAGTGTGTGCAAGTGAGATTTGTTTTCTTGTGGTGTAGTAAGATATATTGAATCAACAAAATGGTTCTATAGTTGCCCCGATGGGCTTTGTCCTTCCTTGAAATCTGAAGACTATAAAAAATGGTGTGCCAAAGTATCCATATGAGACTTCAAGTATCTTTAAGTTTTGCAAAGTTTTGCGTGCTCAGTTGTGAGACATCGGAGGAGTCATTGCTAAAATTTCTCATTTTCCCTTCCAAGGCTTGAGACGTTATTCTTATAAAAAAAATTAGTCTTCTGACAAGGAATTGATTTATTTTATATTCAATTTCTGAATATCAAGGCATTGCAATGTAAAGTGCCACCTAGTGCCTACAAATTTTTGGAGGGGCCACTGGTTCATCATTCCCGACATGCATTGACAAA
Organism: Brachypalpus laphriformis; assembly: GCA_945910035.1. Taxonomy (NCBI): domain Eukaryota; kingdom Metazoa; phylum Arthropoda; class Insecta; order Diptera; family Syrphidae; genus Brachypalpus; species Brachypalpus laphriformis. Next base: position 160,806,041 of record OX246754.1, on the reverse strand, counting down.
TCTCTCTTGTTAGTGTCCTCAGTTTAAAGCAAAAATTAATAAAACACAAGTACTCGTATGTACTGAAGATAATGATAAATTAATGCAAAACTATAAAACGCATCAAATTAATGCTCCTCGCAATATTCTATTCAGTTTTCCAGGGTCATGTACCTACATACATCATTCCCGTAATTGTAGGTGTTAAAATTGATTGTCTTCGCCAATTGTATAATCCCATAAAAAATACAACAACTACATGCCTACATTAACATTTTTAGATCTCGCACTCGTGGGTTTTGTAGAGAAAAAAAGACTATCGACATTGAGCGCTAAACCTCTGGTTTCCTACACACAAATGTCATTCTCCTGTCATTGTTAAGATTGCAAACTATTGCAAGAGAGCCTAAAACTTTTATCCGCTCGCAGATATCCACCCACCGGTTTTCTTAATATAGCTTGCGTCTGATATTTTTTGCTTTTGTTAGCCAAGCACTTTTTTTTACAAGTATTTGTAATCACTCGATCAGGCACTTTTTTGGAGAGACAAATACTGAAATCATCGTTTAGTTTAACAAAAAAAAATATTTAGCTCAATACAACAATAAATTCATTCACAACCGCAACCGCAATACACAATTTCCCAGAAATTTCAATGTCGTCATGTAATATTCATGAAATATTATATCTTTTTGTTGAATTTATGACGAATAAAAATGCTGTTGTTCACTTAATGGCGTCTATTAATTATAATTTTTGTATCTAGGTGTATAATTTTATATAGAAATTGTTATTGAATTATAATTTGGCAACTTTTAATGAGGGTTTGATCACACGCACCACTTTTAACAATTTCTGGAAAAAAAAACTCACGATCTTTCATCCGCGATCGACGTTATATTCAACGATCTCGTGGTAACTGAGTTTAAGCATCAGGTTAAGAGAACCAAACACTCTGTGGCTACCTCAGCTACCTGTATACCATACCTTTGTTTGTGTTCGAAATTTTTACTGAATCAGTCAGTCAGTCTGCAAAGAGTTACTGCGGCTGTAGAAGAGTACAAATGAAATAAAATGCACGGATAGTTAGATAGATACTCGTATCTAACATGTCTGGTGCGTTGTTTTGTTGTAAGTGTATGTAATGTTCCATTGGCGTAGGGTACATTGCTTTGTGTCAGTGCAACTTTTTGTATAAAATTTTATAATCAGCCCAAGTACTAAAACGCCTACACATCAAAATTAAATAACTTTAATTAGATAGATAGATAAGATAAAGATAGATAAATTTATCTTCCATAAAAAAAAAAAAATTCTTCAATAATTTTACAAAAACCTTTGTTGCGTAACATTGCCGTGCTAATTTTTTTTTTTTTTATTAAACCTTTTTATCACGGTAGAAAAAAAATTGTAATAGGATATAATTCTTCGGTTCTTAACTGTATTTAAAATAACAATCATGGTAATGAGATCAGACAGTTTTTTTTACTTCGTTTTGTTAATTTCCAACTCGAATCATCTACGAGGGTGGGTCAGTAAGTCCCTGAAAAATGAAATAAGGAACACTCTTTTCGGCATAAAAACATTTTATTTTTCAATATAGTCTCCTTTTAGCTCGATACACTTCATCCAACGTTTCTCCAATTTGTTGATGCCCTCCAAATAACACCATTTCTCGAGCCCCTCAAAATAAGCGTTTGTTTCAGTGATGACCTCTTCATTTGACCCAAATCTCTTACCCCCGAGCCATTTCTTCATGTTTGGAAACAAGAAATAGTCGCAGAGGACTAAGTCTGGGGAATATGCTGGATCAGGGAGGAGTTCGTAGCCTAACTCATGCAATTTTGCCATCGCGACTGCGGACTTGTGCGCCGGTGCATTGTCCTGGTGAAAAATAACTTTTTTCTTCGCCAAATGCGGCCGTTTTTGCTTCAAATCGACTTGGAATCGATCCAACAGCTCTGCGTAATATGCGTCGGTGATCGTTTTACCCTTTTCAAGGTAATCGATGTGAATAACACCGCGCGCATCCCAAAAACTGTTGCCATGACCTTGTTTGCTGACAAACCCGCCTTGGCCTTCTTCGGCTTTGATTCACCAGGAAAAGTCTATTGTTTTTACTGTTCATTGGTTTCTGGTGTGTTGTAGTGAATCCAGGTTTCATCCACGGTTACGAAACGGCACAAAAACTCAGCCGAATTTTTCTGGAACATCGCCAAACACACTTTTGAAGTTGTCAAACGAATGCGTTTGTTGTCGATTGTGAGCAAACGCGGCACCCATCTTGCGGAAAGCTTTTTCATGTCCAAATATTTATGTAAAATCGAAATCACTCAAGCCCATTCACACTGAAGGAAGTAGAAGCATCGCTCTAAAAACTCAAGTCACGCAAGGCCGCTGGACTAGATGGGATATTCCCGGAATTCCTTATTCACAGCGGTATCCATTTTAAGAACTGGCTCGCGCGTTTCTTTTCAAACATACTGGAAACAGGGCACTTCCCAATGGGAATTTTAGGCCAACCTAAAAGCATCAGTGGTATTTATTGACCTTACTACAGCGTATGATACAGTCTGGAGGGACGGTTTGATTCTGAAGCTTCTTCAAGTCGTACCATGCACAAAGATAGCCACGATCCTGAACAACATGCTTAACGACAGACCATTCCAGGTTTTCCTGAACGAGGAGCATAGTTCTCACAGAAAACTGAACAACGCACTCCCTCAAGAATCAGTGCTGGCACCTCTGCTTTTCAAATTGTACACTCATGATCTCCCAAGTACAGAATCAAGAAAATTTGCATACGCGGACGACCTTGCCATAGCCACAAAACACCGGTCCATATTTAAAACGGAAGCAACGCTAACGAAAGCCCTTGCCACACTAGGCTCGTACTTCAAAAAGTGGAGACTGTGTCCAAGTATGACCAAAACGGAAGTTTCATGTTTCCACCTTAACAATAAACTTGCCAACACTAAACTGTCGGTACAATTTAACGACGCTCAGCTTACCCACAACTTTTTACCCAAATATCTTGGAATTACTCTGGATCGTACCCTGTCGTTCAAACAGCACCTCATTAACACTGCAGCGAAACTCAACTCCAGCAACAACATCATACAAAAGTTGGCATCAACGACTTGGTGCGCTCCCGCTAAAACATTACGCTCTGCTTCCCCGGGGTTAGTATTTTCCACCGCCGAATATTGCGCCCCCGTCTGGCCAAATACCGCTCACACCAACAAGGTCGACGTGCAGCTTAATACTTCAACTCGCATAATCACAGAAACTATTACTTCTACCCCAACGAGGTTTCTCCCGGTATTAAGCAACATCCTTCAGCACACCTCCGTCGCCAAAATGCCTTACTGCGCGAGTTCAACAAAATCAATGCCAACCTACTCTTGCCAATCCACAACGACATCGACTCTAGTGTAAAATCTCGTCTTAAATCACGGCGCCCTCCCCTAAGACTGGCACTAGATCTTAACTTCAGCGCAACGGAAGTATGGAAGAACGAGTGAAGTTCCTCTTCTGCGAACGACTTAATTCGCATACCTTTTCCTACATCAATGTCAGCAGGTCACAACTTACACAGAAAAACTTGGGTGAGCCTTAACCGTTTGCGAACGAACCATGGCAGATGTGCGGCTACACTCTACAAATGGGGAGCGATCGATTTTCCACACTGCGACTGTGGCGCTGCAATGCAGAACATCAAACATGTGACCACTGAATGCGAGCTCCGAAAGTACCACGGCGATCTATCCGATTTCATCATTGCCTCTCCCGCTGCTATTCTTTGGCTAGAAAACCTTGACATCCAATTTTAAATCAACGTGCAATACTTATAAGCTAACTCTATGCCTGTAATCGAGTATAATATTTTCAAATTTATGTATTGTATAATTTATGTGTGTATTTAATATTCACTGTAAAATGTATCTTGCCATACGCTAAATAAATAACTGAGCCATGTGATTTTTCGTTCCTAGCTTAGTCACCAAAAATAAATGTACTTAAATTCGTAACAAGTAATATTTGTGTAATTTAAGTGTTGTATATATATGTAAGATAAGCAATATTTTAGTATATAAGATAGTGAGTAAAACGCAATGGCACTAGTCGTCAAACACATTTTGAGAGATTTAGTTTAGACTTCCCCCACTAGTGGTAAGGAGTCTTCTGCTTAAATTCTAAATTCAACATTTGGCCCTTCGATCCTTTACATAAAGAACCAACAACTAATTAATGGGTTACCAAGGCTACTAACATTGGTAGAAACAACACCAAAACATTACTTACTTACTTAGGTGGCGCTACAGTTCGGGGTGAACCTGGGCCCTAACCAACAAGCCTCTCCATTTAGCTCGGTCTTTAGCTAATTGCCTCCAGTTGCGCACTCCAAGTTGGTCGAGGTCCCCTTGAACTTGTGCGCGCCACCTACGGTGATGATTACCTCTACTGCGTCGTCCCTCGGGGTTAGATTCGAAGACTCTGCGGGCCGGAGCGTTGGTGTCCATTCGCTCTACATGTCCTAGCCATCTCAGATGTCCAATACGCAGTTTTTTTTACTAGGTCGATGTCGCTGTACAGCTCGTATAGTTCGTGATTAAATCTTCTCCTCCAAAACCCGTCAACGCAAACGGGACCGAAAATCTTACGAAAAATTTTTCTCTCGAAGCGACCAAGGATATCTTCATCCTCTTTTAATAAAGTCCATATTACACCGCCGTAAAGCAGGGCTGGGATTATCAAGGTCTTATATAGAGTCTCCTTAGTTGTTCGAGATAGGGCTTTACTGTTGAATTGCCTTATAAGCCAAAAAAACAGCGATTGGCAAGAGTTATTCTTCGATTGATTTCTGCACTAACCTTGTTTGTAGAATTTATAGCAGAGCCAAGGTAGACAAAGTCCCTTACTACCTCGAAGTTATAGCTGCCCACGGTGACGTTTTGTCTAATTCGTCGGTGTTGGCTTTCTCTTCTTGTTATCAGCATATACTTGGTTTTGCCCTCGTTTATTGCTAAACTCATTTTGGCCGCTTCCGCCTCAATGCTTGCAAACGCACCGGTGACAGCCCGCAGAGTTCTTCCGATAATGTTGTGGCGATCCCTAGTTTTTGACAATGACATTATAATAATTTCTATTCTTATTGTACCTTTATAACATTTGTAATCGTATTACACTTTATTTACTATTGCCGGAAAATCGGTAGACAGGTTGACATATATGTTATATAAGATAGTTACAAAATGAATTCTTCCCTTTTTTATCATCAAACCTCGTGGCCGCATGACGCCTCATTCTAAAATCTACCCTATATATATAATAGTTGGTTAAGTATTTAAGTTGAAATAAAGTGAACTGTTTTATGTGATTGACCATAGTTTTTCTTTGATCGTGTTTCATTGTTCGCTCATATCTTGCGAATTTTCACATTTCGCTTAACCACAATTGGTGACCCCGAATTCACGCAGAAAAAACGACATGGTAGACGGAAACGACAAGAAAGAATCCACTGCTCCGCAAGCCAACGTGACCACCGAAAGTCGACCAGAGATTATTGCAAAAGTAGCGGTCAGGATTCCACCGTTTTGGCCTGAAAAGCCGCAAATATGGTTCGCTCAAATAGAGGCGCAATTTCAGACAGCGAGGATAGTAAGAGACTCGGCGAAATTCAACACTGTAATAGGCGCGATAGAATCTCAAGTACTGACGCAGGTTTCCGATGCCGTACTAAACCCACCTGAGGACAAGAAATACGATAACCTAAAGGCGGTCATAATTGAACGTTTCGGGGATTCCGAACAGCGGAAAATAAAGAAGCTACTCTCTGAGGTTGATTTGGGCGACAAGAGACCTTCACAACTCCTAAATGAACTAAAGGACCTAGGAGGCAATCAAATCAACAACGAGTTCCTAAAATCCTTGTGGCTACAGAGGCTTCTACCACAGGTACGTTCTATTCTCCAAGCATCCAGCGAAGAATTATCGGCGTTATCTAAATTAGCCGACAAAGTTATGGAAATTGGTGACTTCTCAAATACTATGAGCATCAACGCAACACAACGAGAATGCAAGCAGCCTATATCCACAACGACCACCGCCATAGAACTGTCATTACAAAAGCAGGTGCAACAAATCAGCCGTCAGATTGATGAGCTAATGAAAATAACTCGAGGTTATCGCAATCATCGCAGTCGCAGTGTGAGCACTCGCCGTTCGATAAATTCATATACACACTCAGCTACAAAGGGAGACATTTGTTGGTATCACAAAAGGTTCGGTAGGAATGCAACAAAGTGCCGCGAACCGTGCTCCTTCCCAAACGAATCAAAAAACTAAATCGCAAATCGTTGGCCAATGTCACAGCAAGTAAACAACGCATTGGTCAACAAATTTTCAGATTAGTTGTTTACGATTCGACTTCCCAACGAAGATTCCTAATTGACAGCGGCGCGGACATCTCCGTTATACCACCTTCATACAGCGACAAATTTTCTCCGGCAAACATAACCTTGTTTGCTGCCAATGGTAGCACAATAAAGACATTCGGCGAAAAGCGATTAACGATAGACTTGGGGCTAAGGCGTGCATTTACGTGGACGTTTATAGTAGCCGAAGTTACGAGGCCGATCATCGGGGCGGATTTCATCAGAAAGTTTGGCATTTTAATCGACCTCAAACGAAACCGACTGATAGACAGCATTACTGGGATTGACACAAAGGCAACAAAAGCTATCGCGGATGAGGTAACTATAAAATCGTTCGACATTAATCATCCTCTCGCACATATTTTAGCCGAATTTGAGCAATTGGCTAACACCAACAAGCAGCCGACTATCATCACGGGCACTTCTCACTACATCGAGACCAAGGGCCCACCAGTATTCGCCCGTCCTCGTCGTTTGAATGCTGAAAAGTTGAAGGCGGCACAAGAAGAATTCCGATACCTGTTGGAAAAAGGTATTTGCCAACCTTCAAAGAGTAATTGGGCCAGTCCACTGCACATGCAGAGAAAACCAAATGGAGAGTGGCGGCCATGTGGTGATTACCGCGCCCTAAACGCCATCACCAAGCCCGACAGGTACCCCATACCTTTCATACAGGATTTCTTCTATATTCTACATGGGCGCCAGGTATTTTCAACCATCGACCTACAAAGAGCATACCATCAAATACCCGTCGAGCCGCGGGACGTCCCGAAAACGGCAATCACGACACCGTTCGGGTTATTTGAATTCAAGTATATGACGTTTGGGCTACGAAATGCAGCACAAACGTTCCAGCGGCATATGCACGAGGTACTCCGAGGCTTGGAGGACTTCGCCTTTCGATACTTGGATGACATTTGCGTAGCATCACGGGACAACGACGAGCACGAGCAACACCTTCGGCAAGTCTTGCAGCGCTTGAAAGATTTTGGACTGGCAATTAACCCTTCGAAATGTATTCTGGGTCAGCGAGAGATCAAGTTCCTTGGTCACTCAATTAGCAGCGAGGGAATTAAACCACTCGATGCGAAAGTTAAGGTCATCCGGGAGTACAAGAAACCCAGAATTGCCAAGGAGCTTAAAAGATTCCTGGCCATGCTTAACTTTTACCGGTGCTTCCTACCACGGGCAGTCGAAATCAATTGGTTTTGCAACGCCTCATACGGGGCAATAGGCGAAATGATACGACAACAATCCAGTGGGCGCTCGAGGCCGAATCAGCTTTCGAGATATGTAAGAACGACTTGGCCGAAGCAACACTGTTAGTTAGCACATCCAGCTATCAACGCTCCATTATCTCTCACCACGGACGCGTCGGATGTAGCGATAGGCGCAGTACTACACCAAGTTGTTAAGGGCGCATCACAACCACTAGGATTCTTCTCGAAGAAGCTGGATGACGCACAGCAGAGGTACAGCACATACGACCGCGAACTTTTAGCTGTATATGAGGCGGTGAAACACTTTCGACACCTTATCGAAGGACGCAGCTTTTACATTTGCACCAGTGGTGGGTTTAGGGGGCTTCCGGAGCCGGTGCTATAGGGCAACGTGTGTTAGAGTGAGACCCCCATAGGGTGGAATGTGTTAGAGTGAGATGGAAGGTTTGGGGTGTAGTCTAGCTCTCCATAAGAAGCAATGGGTTAGAGTGAGATGTAAGATTTGGGGCGAGGCTTTTTTCCCCTTCGATGTTGGGATCGAGGTGTCATATTTCATGTTTGTTTATTTTAGCTTTTGCATTGAGATCTGAATTTGGGAGCGAGGTGTCATATTTCATAGTTGTTAGTGTTTAGCTGGGGGAATCATCATCGGAGCGAGGTGTCATATTTCATATTTGTTAGTTTGGGCAGTGAGAAAGTCGTACAATTCCAGGAATTTGGTTGAGATGTAAGATCAGAGTCAGGGAGTGAGGCATTAAGTGTGTGTTTAGAGCGAGGTATCATATTTGATTTGATTGGAGAATTGCGGATTCCATAATGATTGTTTAAAGCAGAGTTTTTATTGCTGTTGATATGTGTGTATTTTCATATTTGATGTATGGGGAGCGAGGTATTCTATTTCAGAGATTGGTTTGATTGGCGAGTCGTTGGACTATGATTCCTTCGGGGGGATTTTATTTTCTGTGTGTGTGATCGGTGGTGGAGCTTAGATTGGTTTGATTGGGGAAATTGGCTTATTCCATAGATGGGTTATGATTGCCTAGAGGATATTTTTTTTTATTTCTATTGATCAGTGTGTGTCTTTTTCGTTTAGGGTGGTTGAGAGGGAGAGGAGAGAGGGAGGTTTGGCTGATTTCAGGAATTGATTTCTGGATTTTGTAGAGGAATTATGAACACATATAAGAATTAGAGAAGAGTTTTGGGCTACGAGTCAGGCTGATTCATAGCTGTGTGTTTCTTTTTGAATGCTGACCCGGAGTTAGTAAGTGTTTATCCCAAAGCAAATGTTGGGCGCTACAAATGTTTATCTGTTACTATTCCGTAAAAAGTATAATATGAGTAAAGAGGATGACATAAGGAAACAAAAGAAAAATCTGAATTATGTGAGTCAAATTGATTTGTTTGCTATTCGGTAAAGAAAAAGGGATCTATTGATCTGGGTGTGTGTGACGTCATCGGGGTGGAGCTTAGATTGGTTTGATTGGAGAAATTGGCAAATTCCATAGATGGGTTATGTTAGCTTAGAGGTTATTTTTTTATTTCTATTGATCTGTATGTGTGTGTGATTGGTTTGATTGGGGAAATTGGCAAATTCCATACATGGGTTATGATTGCTTAGAGGTTATTTTCTAATTTCTATTGATCAGCGTGTGTCTTTTTTCGTTTGAGAAGAATGAGAGGGAGAGGGGAGAGGGGCTGATTCCAGGAATTATGAACACTTATAAGAATTTGAGAAGAGTTCTGGGCTACGAGTCAGGCAGATTCATAGCTGTGTGTTTATTCTTGAATGCTGACCTTGAGTTAGTAAATGTTTATCCCATAGGAAATACTGTGCAGTATAATTGTTTATCTTTTGCTGTTCCGTAAAAAAAGTATAATATGAGTAAAGAGGATGACATAAGGGAAAACAAAAATCTGGACTATGTGAGTCAAATTGATTTGTTTGCTATTCGGAAGAACAAAAAAAATTGGAATTTTATTTCTATTGATCTGTGTGTGCGTGACGTCATCGGGGGCTGGAGCTTAGATTGGTTGGATTGGCGAAATTGACTAATTCCAGGAAATTGGTATCGGATTCCACAGATGGGTTGTGATTACTTAGAGGAGATTTTTTATTTTTTTATTTCAATTGATCTCTGTGTATATGTACGATCATATTTCAGAGAATAATTTGATTTAATTGGCAGAAAATAGCAAGGCCATTGATCATTTGCTAGAGTGAGAAGGGCTACATGGATGGCACTACAAATACTGTTGTTGTTGCTGTTCCATAAAGAAAAAAACTACGATATGAGTAAAGAGGATGACATAAGAAAAAAAAATAAAAAATCTGGGCTATGTGAGTCAAATTGATTTGTTTGCTGTTCGGTAGAGAAAAAATAAAAGAAATAAATGTATGATATGACTAAAGAGGAAGGAATAAAAAATATGGACCCTGTGAATCAAACTGATTGTTTATTCTTAAACGCCAGACTTGAGTTAGTAATTTCAATGTGACATATAGAATATTGAGGTAGGTTAGCTCTTTAAAGGAGATAAATAAATAAAAAGGTGACGAACAATAGTTAATGTTTTATCAGAGCAGAGCTAAAAATATTGAAACAAACAGGTGAAGTGGAAGGTAACTTAGGGGTTGTTAAGGAGTAAAATATGATTAATGCAAAGTCTCGTTTTTTGCAAGTATCAAAGCATAGACTTAATCAAAAGACGGGACGTCTTTCCTTATGATTATTTAAGCTCGTGGGATAAATTTAATGAATTATCTCTTACGTATAGAATTTTTAAATGAACTAACTAATGAGGAATGTTCTAAGAAAGATTATGCTCCTAAGGGATTCTTTAATGGCAACTAAAGCATCGTCTTTAGTGATTTCCTTCAGTAATAAGGTTAACGCAATGCCGTCACAAATATTCAAAGTCAAATAATGAATTAATTTTTTCATTTGATCGGTGACAAACCTACGCAATATACTGTATATTTAGATACTGTACGCTTGGGTAATGTCTCAATAACTTCCCCATCCAACACTTGTATTTGTATCCCAACACTTGTATTTGTGGCCAACACTTGTATTTGTAGCCCAACACTTGTATTTGTAGCCCAACACTTGTATTTGTAGCCCGACACTTGTATTTGTGGCCCAACACTTGTATTTGTAGCCAACACTTGTATTTGTAGCCCAAAACTTGTATTTGTATCCCAACACTTGTATTTGTGGCCAACACTTGTATTTGTAGCCCAACACTTGTATTTGTATGCCAACACTTGTATTTGTGGCCAACACTTATATTTGTAGCCCAACACTTGTATTTGTATCCCAACACTTGCATTTGTATCCCAACACTTGTATTTGTATCCCAACACTTGTATTTGTAGCCCAGCACTTGTATTTGTATCCCAACACTTGTATTTGTGGCCAACACTTGTATTTGTAGCCCAACACTTGTATTTGTATCCCAACACTTGTATTTGTATCCCAACACTTGTATTTGTATCCCAACACTTGTATTTGTAGCCCAACACTTGTATTTGTATCCCAACACTTGTATTTGTGGCCAACACTTGTATTTGTAGCCCAACACTTGTATTTGTATTCCAACACTTGTATTTGTATCCCAACACTTGTATTTGTAGCCCAACACTTGTATTTGTATTCCAACACTTGTATTTGTAGCCCAAGACTTGTATTTGTGGCCAACACTTGTATTTGTAGCCCAACACTTGTATTTGTAGCCCAACACTTGTATTTGTATCCTAACACTTGTATTTGTAGCCCAACACTTGTATTTGTAGCCCAACACTTGTATTTGTATCCTAACACTTGTATTTGTAGCCCAACACTTGTATTTGTATCCCAACACTTGTATTTGTAGCCCAACACTTGTATTTGTGGCCAACACTTGTATTTGTAGCCCAACACTTGTATTTGTATCCCAACACTTGTATTTGTATCCCAACACTTGTATTTGTATCCCAACACTTGTATTTGTAGCCCAACACTTGTATTTGTATCCCAACACTTGTATTTGTGGCCAACACTTGTATTTGTAGCCCAACACTTGTATTTGTATTCCAACACTTGTATTTGTATCCCAACACTTGTATTTGTAGCCCAACACTTGTATTTGTATTCCAACACTTGTATTTGTATCCCAACACTTGTATTTGTATCCCAACACTTGTATTTGTAGCCCAACACTTGTATTTGTATCCCAACACTTGTATTTGTAGCCCAAGACTTGTATTTGTATCCCAACACTTGTATTTGTGGCCAACACTTGTATTTGTAGCCCAACACTTGTATTTGTAGCCCAACATTTGTATTTGTATCCTAACACTTGTATTTGTAGCCCAACACTTGTATTTGTATCCCAACACTTGTATTTGTAGCCCAACACTTGTATTTGTATCCCAACACTTGTATTTGTGGCCAACACTTGTATTTGTAGCCCAACACTTGTATTTGTATGCCAACACTTGTATTTGTGGCCAACACTTGTATTTGTAGCCCAACACTTGTATTTGTAGCCCAACACTTGTATTTGTATCCCAACACTTGTATTTGTGGCCAACACTTGTATTTGTATTCCAACACTTGTATTTGTATCCCAACACTTGTATTTGTATCCCAACACTTGTATTTGTAGCCCAACACTTGTATTTGTATTCCAACACTTGTATTTGTATCCCAACACTTGTATTTGTAGCCCAACACTTATATTTGTATCCCAACACTTGTATTTGTGGCCAACACTTGTATTTGTAGCCCAACACTTGTATTTGTAGCCCAACACTTGTATTTGTAGCCCAACATTTGTATTTGTATCCCAACACTAGTATTTGTAGTGTCATTGCGCTTACTCATCGTATACAATAATGAATGCAAAAGCAAAAAAATATGTTCTTTTATTTTATTTGTAGTTTATTATACAGAGACATCAATTTCTTAATTCTAAACATTTTATTTTCAACCAAATAACAAGCACATGTATCCGGACCCAATTTACACGTATTGGAAGACCAAACACAGTTGGTGTAATGAAATCCGTGAATAGACTCTGTGGACGTTACATTTTCAAATCTCCTTAGAAATGCAATACAATTTAGGATTTCTTCGTAATGCTCCTCAAGAAGTGTGTGCTGATTGATTTTCAAAAATTGTAAAATTTCGTTGAAAACCGAACCGGTATTTATGTATATTGGACATGATTTTAGATTGAATTTCAGGCGTATACTGATGGGAATTCTCTTCGAGCGATTCTTTTAAATAGGTGGATAATTCTCTCTTTTCTTATTAACTTCCGCAATGCTCTCTTCTAGCTTCTGATCATTACTCTCTTTAAATTTCTCAAGTATATCGAGAAAATAGTTTCTAAACTTATTCAACAGTTCAAGTACATTCAAATTTTGTTCATCGATGTATGCACGTAATATTTTCTCATTTTTTTCATGTTTTGCGTCCATGGCCAGAAGACATCTATGAAATAGCTCATTAATTTGATTATCAGTATAGTTTTTTGTTGCAACATCATCATGAACAATTGGTTCTTTATTATTCTTCAATGCTTTATGATCAGCATCAAAGTATCCGTTTAAGTGCAGTTTTAAACTCCTTGCGATTTCTGTGTGAACAGTGTCCATCGTATTATCTACATACTGATGAAGAATATATATGGATTTGATTTGAAATTCTATACAATCAACCATGTACTCCTTGTTGACAGCTTGTTGCAATGATGTTGGCGTCCCAACATTATTTAGACATTTTCCCTCCATATCAAAATCACCACTGGGCAATAGTTTAAATCCTTCTCCAGGAGGTCCTTGAGGACCAGTTGTTGAGCTGTGAAGCCGATTGAAACTCTTTCCGAACTTGTCAACACTCATTTTGCTTTTTATTTATGCGTGCTAGGACCGGTCTTAATATATGATATTTGCTTCACGTAGCTCTTCTATAATTGAATTTATCTCATTTTGATGATTATTATTGCCAGCATTTTGCGATGCAATTAAAAGTCTTAGTCTATCAACGAGCTCATTGGGATCATTCCAATACACATATTCAACGGGATTATTAGAATAGCTCATATCTTTGAAATTATTGTTGTATGCTTTCCCAGTTTTCTTTATGACTTCCAGCGGTGGCGTTAGACCTTGTAGTAAAGGTCGAATAATATGTTTATACTTATGACCTCTGTTAGCCTTAATTTGCGAGGTGCCATCATATTTTTTCATGTGCACATTTGTCTTTTGCAATATCTTAAGATATTCATCTTAATCTTTAATAGTATATCGTCCTTTTCTGGGTTTTTTCCGAAAAATTAATTCATAAAGACCCTCTGTTCCGGGGAAGATTTCACCATCAATCGCGAAGTTCTTTTGTTCATTAATTACAAAACTCGATCTGCCCAGTTTTGTTGAATTTGATTGTACATCGAAATATGGACCATAGATGCTATCCAAATTCGATTCTGCTGGCGATGACCATGTTGTTTTATATGGAGTACTTTGATCCAGATTAGCAACATCGAAATTTTCGGGAGTTCGAAATGAAACATCTTTATCAACCGTGGTCATCGCCGTCGTCCTCACTGGCTGAATGATTGATTCTGGAGAATCAATATGTTTTTCTTCTTCTTCTTCTGGAGGAGGACTTTGGAATTGCAACTTTCTTCGAGTCTTTACTTTTGCTATTAAATCATTCTCGGCTGTATTTCGACGTTTGACATTTTTGGCGATTTCTTTTAAGGGTTCAACTATGGGTTTAAATGTTTTTTCAATTCCCGTCTCCTCCATGATTTGTCCACTTTTGAGAAGTCTATATTTTCTCTTTAAAATATTTTTAGTTTTTATAAGTTCTTTAAGTAAATCTTCATTGAGTTCCATATTTGAGAATTATGTCGGCTCCAAACTGGGCAGTATCGAACTGGGCAGTATCAAACTGGGCAGTATCGAACTGGGCAGTATCAAACTGGGCAGTATCAAACTGGACAGTATCGAACTGGGCAGTATCAAACTGGGCAGTATCGAACTGGGCAGTATCAAACTGGGCAGTATCGAACTGGGCAGTATTAAACTGGGCAATATCGAACTGGGCAGTATCAAACTGGGCAGTATCAAACTGGGCAGTATCGAACTGGGCAGTATCAAACTGGGCAGTATCGAACTGGGCAGTATTAAACTGGGCAGTATCAAACTGGGCAGTATCAAACAGGGCAGTATTAAACTGGTCAGTATCGAACTGGGCAGTATCAAACTGGGCAGTATCGAACTGGGCAGTATTAAACTGGGCAGTATCAAACTGGGCAGTATCAAACAGGGCAGTATTAAACTGGTCAGTATCAAACTGGGCAGTATCAAACAGGGCAGTATTAAACTGGGCAGTATTAAACTGGGCAGTATCAAACTGGGCAGTATCAAACAGGGCAGTATTAAACTGGTCAGTATCAAACTGGGCAGTATTAAACTGGACAGTTGCGACCGCTCGATTCCAAAGTTGATTGATGACTGAGCTCTTTATATAGTTACAGTTTCCTTAAACGATTTATTATAGCGCCCTTTTTCTATATTGCAATCCTTGTTAATAACCAAGAATCCATATGCATCTTTCCAGCATTTTGCGCACAATTCTCTGAACTGATTGAATGTCATATCGGAATTTATATGATCATTGTATATATGCTTCAGATTAAGTTCATCCTGCTTGAAAATAATTATATAGTTTGCATTGTCTCGTATCAAATGTTTCGGTATATGCGTATACGACTGGCACAAGTAGAAGCTATCCACATCGTTATGTCGACCCATGCAAAAATATTCTCGAATGTTGTTTTGTTTAGCGCACGCCACATCATCAAATATGAATATAGAATTTCGTTTTGCTTTGGAAGGCTCAATAATTTCACAATTATTTGAAAATTCGTTGTATTCCATTCCCTTGATTGTCTTTATTAGCTTTCTCAAGTATGCATACTTTGGTTGATGCAAAGACTTTGAGTATATGTAAAGGTTTTGATATTTCAAACCATTAGCATCGAGGAGAATGCTTAACATGACATTTGTTTTTCCACAATTTGATGGACCCACAATTATTCCTCGAATACTATCTGGAAATAATGCCCCATGTTTCTTCTTCTTCTTCTCGACAATTTTTCTATCAAAGTTCTGCACTTTAATACAGTCTAGTTGTTTAATGAACCGCATACTAACGTCGAATGAATCCAATCACTATAAAAGAAGGTATTTTATAGTCAGAGAATTCAGAATTGCTCTGTCCATGCAATAAGAAGGTTATATAAATGATTGATCATAAAGTGAAACCCCCCAGTTTTAAACGATCAGCCAAAGGGCGTGGATTGGTAAATTCCTTAATCAACAAGTTGCCAATTGAATTACATCTTCCCTCATACAATTTCCGTGGGCCTGGAACTTAATTGAAAAAACGTCTGGCTAGAGAAGATCAAGGAATTAATCCATTGGATGAACCTTGCTGCAAATTAAATAAACTCGGTCTTATTTGACCTTGAATAATTGTGACTGCATTGCATAAACCTCCTTACTGAAGAAAATCATTAAAGACGATGCTTAACTTGCCATTAAAGATTCTCATAGGAGCAAGATTATGCTCTATCTTAGAACATTCCGCATTAGTTGGTTTATTGAAAAACTCTATCCGTAAGATTTTAATCTATCCCACGAGCTTAAATAGAGACTTTGTATTAATAACCTTTTACTCCTTAAAAACCCTTAAATCGCTCTCCACTTCACCTGTTTGTTTCAATATTTTTAGCTCTGCTCTGATAAAACATTAACTATTGTTCATCACCTTTTTATTTATTTATCTCCTTTAAAGAGCTAACCTACCTCAATATTCTATATCTCACATTAAAATTACTAACTCAAGTCTGATGTTTAAGAATAAACAAGCAGTTTGAATCACAGAGTCCAAATTTTTTATTCCTTCTTATTCCTTCCTTCCTCTTTAGTCATATCATACATTTATTTCTTTTATTTTTTCTCTACCGAGCAGCAAACAAATCAATTTGACTCACATAGTCCAGATTTATTTTTTTTCTTATGTCACTTCTTTACTCATATCACACTTTTTTCTTTATGGAACAGGAACAACAGCAGCATTTGTAGTGCACAGCATTTACTATGGGATAATCATTTACTAACTCAGGGTCAGCATACAAGAATAAATAGTCAGGAACTTTTCTCAAATTCTTATCACTCCCAGCCACTGTAACATCCATGTAGCCCTTCTCACTCTAGCAAATGATCAATGGCCTAGCTATTTACTGGCAATTAAATCAAATTATTCTCTAAAATATGATCGTACATATATACAGAGATCAATTGAAATAAAAAATCTCCTCTAAGCAAACATAGCCCATCTGTGGAATCCGATACCAATTTCCTGGAATAAGTCAATTTCGCCAATCCAACCAATCTAAGCTCCAACCCCCGATGACGTCACGCACACACAGATCAATAGAAATAAAATTCAATTTTTTTTTTACCGAATAGCAAACAAATGAATTTGACTCACACAGTCCAGATTTTTGTTTTCCCTTATGTCATCCTCTTTACTCATATTATACTTTTTTTTTTACGAAACAGCAACAGATAAACATTTATACTGCACAGTATTTCCTATGGGATAAACATTGACTAACTCAAGGTCAGCATTCAAGAATAAACACACAGCTATGAATCTGCCTGTCTCGTAGCCCAGATCTGTAATTTTTCCTTCCCGATGAGGTTTGCAGAAAAAATTAGTCAAAACTCAGAACTTTACTTCAGAATCAAAACAATCATCCAGTCGCAATGCTGAAACTAAACACTTCTTTTCTTTGTAAACATACAAAACCTCGGTCCGCCATCAAAAACATAAACAGCACTCGATAGTCCATCTATGGATTCCAATTCAAGTTCTGAAATATGACACCTCGCTCCCAACAATCCAATTCGGCAAACGAACTAATCTCAGAAATATGACCCCTCGATTCCAACATGAAATATTCCGCGATGCCATCTATGTTTCTCTATCCCAAGCAGGGCTACCATTTTAAATTTATTAATGGGAGTATTTTAGAAGTTCACAGGGGAGTATTTTTTGTCCAAAGGGAGTACAAAAGAGAAACATTGCAAACCAAACATGTAAATCATTTAAAAATATATCTTCATTACTTACTTACTTAGGTGGCGCTACAGTCCGAGGTTGACCTGGGCCTCAACCAACAAACCTCTCCAGCCAGCTCCGACTGAGTCAATGTCATCGGCGTAAGCGAGTAGTTGTTGTTGTGTTGGCTTGTGAAGTGAGTTTCGTAGAATTCGTTCTAGTATTACATTAAAGAGAGCGTATGATAGCGCGTCACCTTGTTTAAGACCTTTCTTGGCATCGAACGGTTAACAAAGTACGATTTAATAAACAAAATACGCAAATTAGTACGTATCTGTTTGAACAAAAATCTAAATATTTTAAAGGAAGTAAAATCATGATGAGAGGAGTACGGGAGTACGAATACTCCCTTAGTAGTCACTTCGGCAGCCCTGATCCCAAGGAAGAGAAATGTTTATATCACAACAAATGCTGCGCTCTGCAAAGTGGTTTGTGAAGTTAATAAAAATAAAAAAAAAACAATTTTTTTCTTATTTCTTTTTTATTTACAAATTAAAATTACTTAATCTATTGGTATTTTGTGATGGCCCTAAGCTAGGGTGCTAATACCATCACTACAAATATACCGTTTAGTATCATTATAACTTAAAGCTAATTTGTTTATGTGCTGTGTATAAATATTGTGCAACTTACTTCTAAATATATACATAGGCTTATAAATAAGTTGTTTCTTAATTAAGCATTCTCGATAATGTCTTATATCCAAGTTATTAGTTACAGACTTTTTTATACCTTTCGCTTTTTTTGTAACCCTGCCGTTATCTATGCTGAAGGAATACATTTTTGCTCTGAGTCCTATAAACTCTGATATTTTCTGACAATTAACCTCGTCTTTGAAAAGACCAAGCACTTTGCCATTTCTTTGCGGAAAATTGTGTAGATTGTCTATAGGATACTCAGATGTGTCAAATCTAGATTTGTTTGAATTGATAACATCATCATAGATATCAGCATAGAAATCATTGGTAGCGATTGAGTATATAAAAGAGTCTGTATCCATGTAGTTTAACCTAATTGAGCTATTAAATTTAGGCTTCATGTAATCATAATGGAAATCATACATGAGCCATTTGGATAATTCGAGTACGGTGAAGCCGAGATATATGGGTTTATTAAGTTCTAATTGGCCTTTCTTCATTTCAATGGCGCACATATTTGGTGTAAATATGGTGCGACTATGAAAATTTGGATTAGCGATTAAGCTTCGGCAACCAAATCGTCTCCCCTCATTTTCCCAACTTGTAACGATTCTTACGTCGCGTCGCTTTTCAACATTTTCCATTGTCTTTCCGTATACACTATTGTTCATGAGTTTAAAGAAATCTTTTTCGAACTCATTGTTAGCATTTTTTTCTGTGTTCGGTATTCAATGAAATATATTTATCTAACCAATTAGATTGACTAAATTTTAAAACTCTATGGACTTTGGTTAAAATAAGGCCATTATCAATGCATTGTTTCAAATTCATTAAGTGAATAACATATTTATTTTTAGAATTCAGATTGGCTGTCAATTTAGAAAATTTACTCCCCGGAGTAATTGTGTTTTCTGGGCAAAATGGGAGATCATTATGAATATCGTGAAGAGATGTTGGATAAGTTAAGTCTACTTCGAAAACATATCCAACATTGGAGTCTTTTAAATTGGCGATATATTCATTTGTGTAGATCTCTGGATCTTCCCAGGTGAAATTACGGTGTGGGAGATTACGTGACATTGCCCAACCGTACAAGTTATTAGCATCGAAATATATTAGATATTCACTTAATCTATTTGGATCATAGTTTGTAATGTATTTATTGTTTGCTTGCGCATGTCTATGACTACATTGACAAAGGCCTCCTCTTATACCATTTTTAAAGAAATTATACATTCTATGTCGGTCAAAAGTTCCAAGTTAATTTTAGTGATTTTAAGCATAGCATCCCAGGATAAGCCTGGAGCAGTGTAATAATGACATGGATCTAATTGATAAATCGAAATACAAACTTTGCGGAAATTTTCAAAAATGTCTGCTAACAATAAGACATCGCTTTGTAGATATAATAGCAAATAATCTTTTAAGGTGTTACATTTGAAGTGATTCCACACTTTGATGGCATGATTATAATCTTCTTCCTGACATTCTTTTGCCGTCATTTTATTAAAGAATTTGTCGATTGTTGGAAGAGAGCATTCGTCAAAACGTTTCCACGAATCTAAATAATCATATGGAAATACTCCCTTCCTAATCATTAATTCAAACGAATTATCGTTTTGGAAAAATTCTTTCGTAATAGTCATGGCATCAATGGATAAATTATTTGTAAGCGACTCAATGCTTGCTTGAAGAAATCTATTTGAGTCTAAAAATCTCATTTCAAATGTATTGTTTTGATCTAATTGTACACGGAAAGACAATGAAATATACTTTTCCTTGTTCAAAGGAATTATGGTTATGTCACCGTTCATCTGAGCAAGACTCTTGACAAACAAATGGCAATCATAGCCCGAAAAGTTGTGCAAGAATATTGGGAAAAATTTGGGAATGTGAAATTTTAGATTGCACTGTGAGTGTGCAGGTCCTCTATATGCGCCAGTGAAATGACAATGATCCCTAACCCTCAGTTCATTTTCGTTAAACTTTTCCTTACAAATTGAACAATTAGGAGCTGTTTCTTGAATGTAGGATTCCAGTTGGGTTAGGGCATTCATCGGTTTCGGCTTCATTAAGACTTCTTTGTAGAGCTGAGTCAAATCATTCGCCAAGGTTGTTAAAAGTTCTTCTGGTGAATTCTCTCCTGAGAAAAATAAATAAATAATTAGCACATCTATGAATTTAACATATTTGTTTTAGTATTAC
This sequence comes from Brachypalpus laphriformis, assembly GCA_945910035.1. NCBI lineage: Eukaryota > Metazoa > Arthropoda > Insecta > Diptera > Syrphidae > Brachypalpus > Brachypalpus laphriformis. The sequence continues at coordinate 160,785,378 of OX246754.1, read as the reverse complement.
TTACCGAAAAATGTTTTGTGTTTATTGTGCTGCTCATCAAATGAACTTTTGATAAGATATGATCCGGCACAAGGCTTATGTTGTTGCACATCTGTTGTGGATGAAATCTCTGGATTTGGTGTGCAATGTTTTATTGGCTCCAGTATCGATTCAAAATCTGCATATACAACAAAGGGAACTTGCTGCATCCGTTCATATTTCTCAAATTTGAGGAACTTTTTGTCTACCTCTGGCATTAATGTAACTAATTTGCAGCATTCTGGCTTATGGTTTTCCAGTTTACTCGCACTTGAAAATCGCTGCAAACAGCCGTTACATAGATGCATTTGGGTTTTATGCTTTGTTGCTTGAGTTCTTATTAATCGAGAAATATTCTTGATGCATACATAATGGGTTCTTCCATCGTTGTTCTCGCAATATAGCAAATTTATGTGGGTCCTTTTCTCCGCAGCAGTATGATAGAATGGACCAATGATTTTAAAACTGGGGCTTAATTCATATCCGAACACATTGACACTTATCTCCGGATTATTATTTTCAAAAATGTTCATATCTTTAACGGTTGTAGGGAATTCCAAATCACTAAAGTTTATAGATCGGTCATTCACCACAATTATTTCACTTCTTATATCATTGATATTATATGTTGATGGTTTCTCACGATGGATTCTGACTTTTTCATTTAGAGCTGAGATAATGGCCCATTTGAAGCAGTACTCATCTGTATTTTGGACATTAATGCATGCGTTCTTGTTCTTGATCACAGATGGCAATTCGAAATATGAAGAGCCTCGAATAGGTTGATACTTATTAATGTTAATTTCAATCCTTAGAAATGAAATTAGTGTCCAACCACTGTCTTTCTCTTGAAACTCTTCCAATTTCGCTTTAATGTTGTCAGCCATTGTCTTTAGTTTTGTTGGCAACTCATCTATATCCAGAATTGCGCACATCTTTGTTTGCATACTCTTAACATCGATGATCATGTTGTCGTCATCATTGTCATCGATGTTTTTTACAAACTCGCAAAACAATTCCAGATTGAATTTGAGTCCCTTTAACACACTGAGTTCACTTTGAATCAATTCGGTAATCACGGGTAAATTCTGTTCAAATAGAATCTTCACATCCAGAATTGATTCATCATTGTTTTTAATAAAATAGCTTTTCAACCTATTGTTGAATGCGCTATTTATATAGGACACATTGTCTTTAAGCACACATTTTGATTTTTCTTTGTGGCTATTTTTCCGCTCATGTTGCGGCCATTTATTTTTTTCGATATCCTCTTCGCACACTAAACACCGTTTAAAGACGGTTGGTTTTGATTTTTTATTCATCACTTGCACTTGGATGGAGGAGTTTGGAGAAAAGACTCTCTTTTGAGAGTTAATTGGATGTTTAACTCTTTTATGGTGGTTTAATTTATCCCTTCTTGAGAATATAGCTCCACATTCATCACACTTTAATTGCTCTTCTTCCGAACAATGAATTGATTTTGTGTGCCTTACAAAAGACCACTTTTCACTGAACGTTACTTCACATATTTCACAGCGATACATTTTTTCTTTTTTGCTTTTAGTTGTGTCTTCACGGAAATTCGGTTAATAACTGTGGTGGATGCCGCTGATGCTCGCTCTTTTATACATGTCATCCCCACTCCAATTTCAGAAACATTTACTCTCTCTGTCCCCCTCTCTCCCTCTCCCTCGCTCTCTCTATCTCTCTCTCTCTCTCATACACACATTCAGCTGGTTTCTAACACGTCATCCCCACTCCAATTTCAGGAACATACAGCCTGTTTCCAATGAATTCCACTCTCATACACACATTCAGTTGTTTCCAAGAAATCGTTTTGCTGATTCCCTCTACCAATTTCATAAACATACAGCCGGTTATATTGATGACTCATACTTTTCCAGGAAATCATTGTGGATTCCAAACCGAACATCTGGCTATTCATGATTGAACGTACTCACAATTCCTCTATAGAATTCGAAACGCAATTCCTGGAATCAACCAAACCCCCTCTCCCCTCTCCCTCTCACCCTGACTAAACGAAAAAAGACACTCACTGATCAATAGAAGTAAAAAAATACGAGATCTCCTGTAAGCATTCATAACCCATGTATGGAATCCGATACCCATTTCCCCAATTAAACCAGTCTAAGCTTCACCCCCGATGATGTCACACACACGCAGATGAATGGAAATAAAATCCCCCTTTTTCTTTACCGAATAGTAAACAGATCAATTTGACTCACATAGTCCAGATTTTTTTTTTTTTTTTCACTTATGTCATCCTCTTTACTCATATTATACTTTTTACGGAACAGCAACAGATGAACATTTGTAGTGCACACCATTTGCTATGGGATAAAAACTTACAAACTCAGGATCAGCATTCAAGAATAAACACACAGCTATGAATCAGCCTCACTCTTCTCGAAGTCTTATACGTGTTCATAATTCCTCTATAGAATCCGAAACTCAATTCCGCGAATCAGCCAAACTCCCCTCTCCCCTCTCACTCTCACCCACCCTAAACGAAAAAAGACACATACTTATCAATAAAAATAAAAAATATATACCCTCTAAACAATCATAACTCATCTATAAAATTTGCCAAATACCTCGCTCCCCATACATCAAATATGAAAATACACACATATCAACAGCAATAAAAACTCTGCTCTAAACAATCATTATGGAATCCGCAATTCTCCAATCAAATCAAATCTGATACCTCGCTCTAAACACACACTTAATGCCTCACTCCCTGACTCTGATCTTACATCTCAACCAAATTCCTGGAATCGTACGACTTTCTCACGGCCCAAACTAACAAATATGAAATATGACACCTCGCTCCGATGATGATTCCCCCAGCTAAACACTAACAACTATGAAATATGACACACACACACAGATCAGCAGATCATCAGATCTATGAAATCTGCAATTCGCCAATCAAATCAAATATGACAACTTGCTCTCCACACACACACACACACACTCTCTGACTCTGATCTTACGAATCCCCCAGTCAAACTAACAAATGTGAAATATGACACCTCGCGCCACAAATTCTGATCTCAATCCAAAAGCTAAAATAAACAAACTTGAAATATGACACCTCACTCCGATGATGATTGCCCCAGCTAAACACTAACAAATATGAAATATGACCCCTCGCTCCAAATTCAGATCTTAGTTCAAAAGCAAAACATAAACAAACTTGAAATATGACACTTCGCGCCACAAATTCAGATCTCAATCCAAAAGCTAAAATAAACAAACATGAAATATGACACCTCGATCCCAACATCGAAGGGGAAAAAAGCCTCGCCCCAAATCTTACATCTCACTCTAACCCATTGCTTCTTATGGAGAGCTAGACTACACCCCAAACCTTCCATCTCACTCTAACACATTCCACCCTATGGGGGTCTCACTCTAACACACGTTGCCCTATAGCACCGGCTCCGGAAGCCCCCTAAACCCACTACTTGCACCGACCACAAACCTCTCATTTTTGCATTTACGCAAAAATTTCAGAAAGCGTCACCCAGGCGGCTTCGACAGTTGGATTTTATTGCACAGTTCAGCACCGACATGAGATACATCAAAGGCGATGACAACAGGGTAGCCGAACGTTATCGAGGATAACCGAAATTTGCAAACACACAGTAATAGACGCCCCGACTATTGCCGCAGAGCAAGCGAACGATGAAAACTTCAGGCAGCAGTTGAAAGAAGGTAATTTTGAATCAACATCACTAACAGTCAAGTCTTTTCCAATTCCAGAGTGTAATACACCACTCTACTGCGACATTAAATCCACTCGGATTCGACCCATATTACCTACCGCACTTCGGCTTCCTGTAATAAAGCAGCTACACGGTTTGTCTCACCCAGGCAGAAAATCAACCTTGAAGATCATCCAAGAACGATATGTTTGGCCGGGGATGCGAAAGGACATCGCTGCCGTCGTAAGAAGTTGTGTGCAGTGCCAAAGAAGTAAGGTGCAAGGCACAATCGATCGCCCATCGGTTCGTATTTACCACCTCCAGCCCGATTCGACCATATAAACATCGATCTTGTCGGACCACTCCCCACATCCCAGGGTTGCAGCTACATACTAACGTGCACCGATAGATTTTCGAGCTAGCCAGAAGCGTTTCCCTTGCAAGATATAACGGCTGAGACTGTAGCCAGAGCGCTGATAGTTGGCTGGATAGCCCGTTACGGTGTACCACTAAGAATAACGACGGATCTAGGTCGACAATTCGAGAGTAATGTTTTTAAAGAACTTATGCGCTTTCTCGGCATCAGACACCTTAAAACGACCCCCTATCACCCTCAAGCCAATGGGATCATCGAACGGTGGCACCAAGCACTGAAAACAGCCATTCGCTGCTACGAGACAGAAGATTGGTGCAGCGTTTTGCCCTCGGTTTTACTAGGGCTTCGATCCACTTATAAAGATGACATCAATGCGACCCCGGCAGAGATGATGTATGGGGCGTCACTACGCCTACCAGGAGATTTCTTTGGCAACCAGCGGAAGATTCAACACGAAACAGAGTTTGTCAAGGAGCTGCAGCGGGCAATGAGTAAGGTACACCCAAATGCGACATCGGGACACGACAACACGAAGGTCTTTATCCAACCAAGCTTGAAAACTGCTAGCCAGGTATTTGTTCGCAACGACACGGTCAAGGCGCCGCTTCAACAACCATACGATGGGCCCTACGAGGTTATCGACAGGAATGAAAAGTACTTCAAGGTGAGGGTCAAAAAGCGCACAGTGAACATCTCGATCGACCGTCTCAAAACAGCCTTTCTTCCCAACGAAACAACACAGTCAAACTCCCGGAAAACAGCGGACAAGCCTACGACAGACGACCATCAACAGGAGCCCACTTAAATCACAAGATCAGGAAGAAGAGTCCAGATACGTAAGGGTTACTAATCTTTTTCAATTAACTATCATCCAGTACCTAGTTAATTTAAGGGAGAGTGATGTGACGATCCCTAGTTTTTGACAATGACATTATAATAATTTCTATTCTTATTGTACCTTTATAACATTTGTTATCGTATTACACTTTATTTAGTATTGGCGGAAAATCGGTAGACAGGTTGACATATATGTTATATAAGATAGTTACAAAATGAATTCTTCCCTTTTTTATCATCAAACCTCGTGGCCGCATGACGCCTCATTCTAAAATCTACCCTATATATATAATAGTTGGTTAAGTATTTAAGTTGAAATAAAGTGAACTGTTTTATGTGATTGACCATAGTTTTTCTTTGATCGTCTTTCATTGTTCGCTCATATCTTGCGACTCTTCACATTTCGCTTAACCACAATGTCTATATCGTCGGCGTATGTAAGCAGTTGTACAGACTTGTAATAGATTGTGCCTCCGGTGTTGGCTTCTGAGTTCCGCACAATCCGTTCAAGTACAATATTAAAGAAGTCACATAACAGCGCGTCACCTTGTCTAAAACCTTTTCTGACATCAAAGGTCTCGGTGAGGTCATTACCGACATTGATGGAACAGCGAGCGTTCTCCATCGTCAGCCTGCACAGACGGACAAGTTTGGCAGGGATGTCAAAACTAGACATGGCTCTATAAAGCTCTTCTCTATAGATGGTGTCATAGGCGGCCTTGAAATCGATAAAGAGGTGGTGAATATCGATTCGGAATTCTTGGGTTTTCTCCAGGATCTGCCGAAGAGTGAAGATTTGATCGATGGTGGATTTTCCTGGCCTGAAACCACACTGATAGGGTCCAATCAGGCTGTTCATAAAATGCTTCAGGCGTTCACACAATATCGCAGAAAAGATCTGCTATGCGATGTTGAGGAGACTGATGCCTCTATAATTGGCGCAGTTGAGGGGGTCTTCTTTCTTGTGGATCGGGCAAACGATGCTGAGGTTCCATTCATCAGGCATACACTCGTCTGACCAAATCTTAGAGATGAGTCAGATAGCAGAAGAGCTAGAGAGAGCATCGATCAACTTTAGAAAGGATTGCGCGCATAGAGAGGGGACAACTGGAAACAATGTGTCTTATCATTTGGGTAGGTTCCCCGCAGTCACATGCACTAGATGCTGTTGCTCCCCATTTGTACAAAAAGTCTCTGTAGCGGCCGTGCTCGGTCTTTATCCTATTTAGTTGTGTCCACGTTTTTCGGGGTAGGTTGAATCCTGGTACGCGAACAGCAGGGTTAACTATGTTACTGCAGATATTTGGGGCAAAATTCCTCCAGTCTTTTTCCCACTCTTCGTTGATGTTGAAGTTAGACAAATGCAGTCTAGTCGCTGTCCTCAGAGGTGGATTTCGCGATTTCAGCCGATATGAGTCATTTTCGTTGGAGTATATGTGAATTGGAAGGTTCGAGTTGTTTTGAATTTTGGTAAATTCTCTGACGAGTGCGTTCTTTCGTCTAAGTGATTGTGGGGCAATGTTGCTCAAGACTGGGAGCCATTGAATTGGGGTGGACCTTATTGTTCCAGAGATTAGGCGCATTGCGATGTGGAGTTGGCTATCCATTTTCGTAGTACGTGCGCTATTTAACCATACGGGGGCTCCGTATTCGGCAGTTGAGTAAACCAGTCCTAAAGCGGCAGTGCGAAGTGTACTGGGTGATGATCCCCTGTAGCTGGACGAAAGTTTTTGAAGCAGGTTGTTCCTTGTTTTTAGCTTGGCTGCGGTGTTGAGACAGTGCTGCTTAAAGGTAAGGGATCTATCGATGGTTACTCCGAGATACTTGGGGCTCTTGTCGCAGGACCGTACCGTTGAAGAAAATTTGGAGTGCCATGTGTGCAAGTTGGCTATTAAGGTGAAAGCACGCTGACTCAGTTTTAGCCTTGCTGGGTGTCAGCCTCCATTTCTTAAAGTATTCTCCCAGGTAGCCATGATCTGCTGAGAGTGTGGCCTCAATTGAGTCCATGCCCTGGTGTTTTGTGGCTATAGCCAGATCGTCCGCATACGAAAATTGTTTCGATGTAGTGTTGGGTAAATCATGAGTATATAGGTTGAAGAGAAGTGGGGCCAAGACCGATCCTTGTGGGGAGCCGTCCTTGAGTTTTTTTTTTGATTTGCCAACGCTATTGTTGAGGAATACTTGGAAGGAGCGATTACTCAGCATATTGTTGATCATGTTTGCTGTTGTTTTGCAACGTACCGTCTTCAAAAGTTTGTAGAACATTCCAGTACGCCAGACCGTATCATATGCAGCAGTAAGGTCTACGAACACAGCGGTAGTCTTAAGCCTGTTTTCGAAGCCATCTTCAATATAAGTTGTTAGGGCACGTACTTGTACAACTACGACCTTTTCGGAATCCAGCTTCTTCTATAGGGATAACTTCGTTAATGGGTATCTCAATTCTGTTGTATGTTAAACGTTCAAGGATCTTATAGCATACACTTAAGAGAGCAATTGGTCGGTAGCTGTCGGCTTTGTCGGCTGGTTTCCCCGGTTTAAGTACCGCAATGATTTTTGACTTCTTGAACTCAATGGGCAGGTTACCGGATGATAGAATGCTGTTAAAAAATTTGCATAGCCAGATCTTAGTGTTTTTCCCGCAATTTTTAATAAATTCCGGATAGATTCCATCAGCTTCAGCGGCCTTTCGATGCTTACAGCAGGCGATGGCTACTTCTAGTTCGGAAATTGTAAAAGGTCGAGAGTATGCAGAGGTTAAAAGGGTCACCTTTTTAAGCTCTTTTAATAGGCTCTTAATGTGTTGGGTGTGGGCTTTGTCCGATTTGCGATCAGGTCTGGATCGATCTTAGGTTAGTGTGATGGGAAGGAATTTGATCCTCCAAGCTTCCGGATGAGGCTCCAAGCCTTTCTACTTGGTCGGGTAAAGTCCAGGTTTTGTGTAGTTTTCTTTTCGTGCATTATTCAGAGATTGTAAGAGTTCCTCTGCAATTTCTGTGTCACCACTCTCCTGAAATTCTTTATATAGCCGGTCACTATCAGAGCTCCAACCGGGAACATATTCTTTTCGATATCAGTGTGGGATGTGCATCTTTGCTGTGGCTATTACGATGCCAACAAAGCGCCCATAGTTCTTGGGAGTCGGAGGGATCCAGCGGACGTTGGAGTCGAGGTTTTTAGGGAAATCTTGCCATGATGACTTCTGAAAGTTCCACCTTGGCCGCTGAGTGGAGTTTACTAACGGGATCTTTATTCCGGTTTCTAGGACAATTGCGCGGTGTTGGCTTCGAGGAAAATCAGGTAAGACCCGTCTGGACACTTATTGTACACGTCTGGAGCAATTGGATGAAGCGAAGCACAGATCGGGGTTGTAGTCGCGGTTCCAGCGTCTAGAGTGGAAGGTTCCTCTGCCTTTGGCAGCAATAATAAGTAAGATTGTTTATGTCATTATGTTATGTTATTTTTTTTTTTTTGCCAAAGTCTTGTGCAAATATTCACACTTGCTGCTCTGCTGATGCCTTCAATATTTAGTTGACAGATACGGAGAGAAGGTCCTATATCTCTTGTCAAGAAGCGCTGAAAAGTGCCGTTTGTGTGAGCGTGCAAGGACGCAGATTGCATATGCGTGGTTGTGGATATTAATGCGTTGGATGCTAATGAGTTTCTACTTGTTACAGTTGCCGGGAGTTCAGTTCTCATTGAAAAAGTTCGGCATCCAAATGTGAATAGACTCTTAGCCTTACCTAGGGTGCAGCGCGAGAAACTTGTCTATTCTTCGCACCCCACTCAGCGACTAAAAAAGCTGAAAATCAAAGTAGAAGCAGTTGGAAATATGGAAGAATTTGAAGAAACCTTTCCACAGTATTCAACACAGATGTATGAAAACGTACTTACTTACTTATTTAGATGGCGCCACAGTCCGGGGTGGACCTGGGCCTCAACTAACAAACATCTCCAGCCAGCACGGTTACGACCCAGCTGCCTCCAGTAGCGCACGCCAAGTTGATTGAGGTCCCCCTCCACTTGTTTGTGCCACCTACCGCAAGGTCGTTCTCTACTGGCTCGTCCATCCGGGTTCGATTCGATTACTTTCTTATCGGGAACGTCGGGCTCCATCCGCTATACATGACCCAGCCATCTGAGTCGCTGTATGTGAACACTTCTGGATAAGTCGATGTCTTGTACAGGCCGTATAGTTCAGCATTGTACCTTCTCCTCCACTCACCGTCTATGCAGACCGGACCAAAGATCGCTCGAAGAACTTTTCTCTCAAAATAACCAAGGGCATCCTCATCCGGTTTTGTCAAAGCCCATGCCTCTGCGCCATATATCAGGACTGGGATGATTAGTGTCTTATAAAGAGTTACCTTATTAGTTCGAGATAGGGCTTTGCTCCTCAATTGCCTTTTTAGCCCATAGAAACAACGATTGGCAAGAGTAATTCTTTGTGTGATCTCCCTACTGATGTCATTTGCGGAGTTCACCATAGAGCCTAGGTAGACAAAATCCTTTACTACCTCAAAATTGTATCTGTCTATTGTGGCCTTCTGTCCAAGACACCGATGTTGGGTGTCCTTTTTTGTAGACAGCATATACTTTGTCTTGCTTTCACTGACTGCTAGACCCATCTTTGCCGCCTCGATCTCAATACTCGTAAATGCCCCATTGACGGCCCGCTGAGTTCTTCCGATTATGTCAATGTCATCGGCATAAGCGAGTAGTTGTACAGACTTGTAAAAGATTGTACCTCCGGTGTTGCCTTGTGACTTTCGCACAATTCTCTGAAGTACTATGTTAAGAGATCGCATGATAGCGCGTCACCTTGTCTAAGACCTTTCCTGACATCGAACGGTTCGGTGATGTTCTTACCGACTTTGATGGAGCAGCGAGAGTTCTCCATCGTCATTCTGCACAAACGGATTCATCCAAAAATGGGCCTCGTCGCTGAAAACGTTTATTTTATTTTTTTTTTTTTTTGCTGAAATCCGGGTCTGCTCCAACTGCTCCAGAACGCAGGCAGCGATCATTTGCACGTGTTGCTCAACGTTGTTGTAAGCCGCCATGGTGATTTTTCTTTAGTGCCTGAAAAGTAAAGAACAGGAAAATGAACAACAGATAAAGCAACATGGCTGCCATTAACTGTCAAAATCTACCCGTCCCTATTGGAAATCCCTTTATGTGTGTGAAACCCCTGGTAGCTAGAGTTATTCATTTTACATTGTACATTGCAATTTACTTTGTACTTCATAATAAAGGAATAATAAATTATTATTCCTGAATGAGCCGAAAATTTTCTACCTAAACTGTATTTATCTTTCTATTGTACTGTACCTGAGCACACATTATCAAATATCAGAACCCACCGTGGAAGATAGAAAATTCTTGCAGTTTCTTTCTCCTATTCCAACCACATGGTGAAGAACCACACTGATTTTTCAGCGAAAATTCAAAACTTATTGATTTCTCCACCAACAACTCGACGGAAGCCCCCATCCACCCAAAAAAACAAAATCCACAATCACATTGCTTCGCTCGAAAAACTTGGAGAATCCCACTTTAATCGATACCTAAGAAGGATATGGCATGCGCGAGTTCACCACCAAATAGAATACCTATCTCCTCACTACTAGCGATTACTTTTTCAGTGAAAAATTCCTCTCGGTTGTATTCGGTTGAAATCGAAAATCTCTCCCTTTCAAAAGAAAAAAATATATTCTGAAACGGATATCAAAATTAAAAAAAAAAAATTGAATTCCTCCCCCTAGTCGGTTACACAACGTCGAAGTTATTGATATTTTTTTCTCGAGTATCTAAAACCCTTTCGGTTTGGTCATTCCTATAAATACCAACCAACCAAAGTGAACTAGCATACCAGTGTGTCGGCTAAGAGATACAAATTCCAAATCCAAAGGTGAAAATACAATTACATTCGAATAAACAAAAAAAAAGAACCACAACCGATCCACTAATCAAGAGGGGGTAAGTGTTGGTTAGTCTATAATCTGATTTGAATATTAGCGTGCTTTTCAAGCCACCAAAGCCCGATAAGAGCAACATTTCCATTTGTGGTAGACACACTGGCACTGGCACATTCAGTCAATTGTAGTGTGGCACAGTAGGTCAACTGAGATAATGATAAAATAAATTATGTAGAAAGAAAGGGATGTAATGAGTGTGTGTAGGGGTCGAAGACATCTTTACAACACTCTCGCCACCCCCACCCGGAGTGTGCTGGGGTACACGGAGCTAGATGCTTTGAAGGAGATTATGTAAAGTGTGTTGTACCACTTAATTTTGATGTGTGCTGACCCTTATACCGGTGGTGTAAGAGCTCTTTTAAGCCTTTTCAGCGGAAAAAATCGACGGAAAATTGTCACTTCAAGCGCTTTGAGTGTACCTACCTACGGTTCCATCTCACTGGTTCGGCTTTAATCGGTGATTTTCACACACGATAGGTATACGCATATCTTATCTATCCTAGGGTAGTTGTACACGGTTTGTTGAATCGGTTCCCTCTGCAACTGCGCCTTCATTGATTTGCTTCTCATTTTTTCATCGTCACCTCCGTCGTCGTCCCTCAGTATTTTGGAGACACACAACTTGACACTTGTGTTTGGGAAAAAATCAATGATATCGCAAAAAAAAAAGAATAGGGGAAAATCCTTTAATAAATGTGACTTCTGACATTTCGACTGTTCATTATACCAACAGGGGGGGGACAATGCAGCCTGTATCCTGCACAAAGTCCGGACGTTTTCTCTTCTTTTTTTTTGTGAGGAGTCGCTCCAGTTTAATTTGTATTTTCAAATTACTCACCCACCCTCGAATTTGGTGGAGCATGCTAACTTTTCACATCATTCCCAGCTCTTTCCACCAATTGTCCTTCCGGTGGAATTTTATTCGTTGTGTTTCATTCATAAATCTCGCGGTGAGATGTACCGAGTATATGCATCGGTGGGAGGATGCAGGATAAACTTTTCACAGAGCGGTTACGTAATATCCTTTTGGTCTTAAGCATTCAAATGGTTTCGGGGCACGCGTTTTAGTTTGGGATACAGGCAGGCAGGTCTGTCCTATTTATCTTTAGCTCTTGTGGGAATTTTCCTTTGCATCTGACGACTGACGGTTGCATTCAACTAGTGAGGAAGCTAAGGTGGCATAAAAAAAATTAAAAGGGTTGTTCACACCTTTAAGTGCTTTTCTTTATTTTTTTTTTATTTAAAATTATGTCACGATGGAATGGATGCATGAGCCTTCAAGTTGTGCACAAACGTTGGACAAAAAATGAGAGTAAAAGAGGTGCTTAACTGAGAATGGAATATTTGGGGGTGAGCCTTTGTGAGTTCATCTATTCCCAAGCGATTATTGTGTTTATTTAACATTTATGTCTGGAATAGGTACATAAATATATGGAGTCTATTTTCCATGAATAGTAACCATCTTCCATCATCATGTATAGTTGGGGCGTTCTACTCTCGGTATTGGGTTGATATTTGCACCGAAGATTAGGTGTCATATCCGGACATAAGAAATGCAATATAAGGCATCTTACTCACACCATGATTACTGGAGTATATACTTCTATGCATATCCCTATTACTGCACGACTATGCATGTCAGTTGTATGAATTCTAGTTTCAAGCATACAAGTATATTGCAATTGCTTGAGAGAGCTAACGACGAGCAAGGGATCATTAAGGTGTTCGGGGATGAACCCTTTTTTTACTACTCCATCGGAGTAGTAAATATCAATGTCAGTTTTTTTTTATTGAAGAAAAATATGACTATGATCTGCTGTTCTAGCTTGTGGTCTTGTATCGCAGTAAAGTTTTATGATACATTTGAAAGACGTTCATATAAAATTTCATTGAATAAAAACACTAGCATGCGTCGCAACCCTCCATAAATTAGGGTCGTAACGAAAGTGGTTATATTTTGTGAGGATTTACTTCAAACTTTATAAATCTGTGCTTTGCTAACACCCTTCGACGCATAATTTATGAATTCTAATCGATTTATAAGCGAAATCAAGGAAATACTGTAAGCAAGTTTGACATCGGGCGGTTACAATCGCAAGAGAACGCCATGCCAGAGCTTTTGCTGATCGAGTCTCCTTTAACCTCAATGCTGCCAGTAACAAATGCGAATGACCGCGGCAACGTTGCCAACAAGCTATCAGAGATACCGCTTCTGATGTACTGAGTTTCTCTCGGCCACCACAAGGAAACCCTTGGTTTGATGAAGAATGCCGACAAGCACATGGAGCAAAACAAGAAGCGTACAAAGCGGCGCTGCATAGAAGGAATAGAGCGAGCTCTGAGAGCGGAAGAGAAAAGAGGAGCATCGACTTCTCATAAAGAAGCGCTCGATCGAGAAGACTGAGAGACTTAATTGTAGGAATGATGTTCGGAAATTTTACTAAAAGGTAAAAAGAACATGCCATTGCTTCAAAGCCAGAACAGAAGTCTACAGGGACGAAAATGGTAATAGAGTAGAAGAATCGCAGGCGGTACTGAGGATATGGAACGAATACTTTTGCAAACTGCTAAACGGCGATAATGACAAACATTCCGCCATCAGGTAGAATCAGCTATTCATCAGTGACGATGATAGTCAAGATTGCCCTCAACCCAATCAGAATAAAGTGAGGATAGCGATATCTAAACTTACATCCAACAAAGCTGATGCAGTCGATAGCCTTGTCAACGAGCTTTTCAAGGCGGGTGGAGATAAGTCGATAAAGAGCATGTGCCAGCGGTTTCAGGTCGGAAAAGTCCACCATTGACCAAATATTCACGTTATGGCACGTCTTGGAAAAAAATCCATGAATATAAAATCGATACGCATCACCTTTTCATCAGAGCTGGCTATGATAACCCGTATAGAGATGAGTTAAACAGAGCCATGTCTAGTCTCGGCATTCCTGCCAAACTCGTTCGTTTGTGGATGACGATAGAGAACTTTCGCTGCGCGATCATAGCCGGAAAGAACAGCACTGAACCGTTCGATATCAGGAATGGTCTTAGATAAGGTGACGCGCTATTTATCTCTTTAACATAATACTTGAAAGAATTGTACGAAACTCACAAGCCAACACCGGACGTACAATCTTTTACAAGTCCGTACAACTACTGGCTTACTGGCCGAACACAATGGTGAAACTGAAGCTGAAGTACGTTGCGCTGTCAAAGTTAACTACACACACATCCAATACTGCGAGCACAATCTGAAGCTGAAGCTTGCGCTAAAGTAGAAGTGGAGTTAACTTCAGCTTCACTGCAGCGCGCTTTTTTTGACATTTCCATACAAAAAAAAAGATGCGGCATATCAGTAAATACAGAAATTATTCGATCAAGTATTGGGTCTATAACTTAATTCGTGCGGTTTGCTAAGAGATGGCATAACTTGTATTATTCCATTGTTATTATTCCATTGGAACATGCGTTGGAAAGCTACTGTCATTGTACGTCATTTCAGTATATGTCATTCATTTGAAGCGTAAACAAGAATAATTTTTTTTTCACTCAAATATGTCGAACTTTGTGCCTGAAAAAGTGTTTTTGCGGGGAGTTCTTCTTCATTACTTTAATATGAAGAAAACTGCTGCCGAAAGTCATCGTAGTTTGGTGGAAGTTTATGGAGAACATGCGCTAGGTGAGCGAACGTGCCAAAAGTGGTTTGCACGATTTAAAAGTGGTGATTTTGGCTTGGAAGACGATGAACGTCCTGGGCAGCCAAAAAAGTTTGAAGATGAAGAACTGGAAGCATTACTCTATGAAGATTGTTGCCAAACACAAGAAGAGCTCGCAGAATCTTTGGGTGTTACTCAAGCAGCCATTTCAAAACGTTTAAAAGCAGCTGGATATATTCAAAAGCAAGGAAATTGGGTTCCACATGAAAAACCGCACGAATTAAGTTATATATATAAAAAGAAACAATATTCTATAAGATTTGGGTAATCCTCACTAAAAAAAATACAAAAAAAGCCAAGGTGTGAAAGAAAAAATCCAAAATATGGATTTCCAACAACAAACACCCGTGCAGCGCTTCACCATTGCGTTCGTACTCAGCTTCATCAGTACGCGATTTTTTGACACCGCTACAGGCGTATAGCTTCAGCTTCACCATTGTGTTCGGCTAGTTACGCCGATGACATTGACATTGTCGGAAGAACTCAGCGGGCCGTCAGTGGGGCGTTTATGAGTATTGAGATCGAGGCAGCAAAGATGGGTTTAGCGGTCAATAGAAGAAAAACAAAATGTAGCAGAGTATGCTGTCTACCAAAAAGGACACCCAACATCGGCGTCTTGTACAGAACGCCACAATAGCCAGATACAATTTAGAGGTGGTGAAAGACTTTGTGTATCTAGACTCTATGGTGAGCAGGGAGATCAAAAAAAAGAATTACCGTTCCCAATCGCTGTTTTTTTTTGTGGGTGCCGTGGAGCAGTGGCTAGTGTGTCGTTAAAATCCCGGAAAACACCAACAAGTTTTTTTACGGTCCACCTCTCGCAAACGTTTGCTAAACATCGGAAAATAGTGTTGTCACGAAAAAGCTTCTCAAAAACAAAATAAAAATTACCCTTTGGATACTGCACAAAACTGTATGTCCCAATTATTCGTTTGTGCATACCAAACCAGTGTCTCAGGATTTCCAAATCCTGGTTGATGTCCGCTACCAAGTCTAGTACCGAATTATTTGAGTATGAAGATGCTATATCATCTACAGACCCGGTTATTTGCCTCTTAAGATCAAGGTTGGAAATTGAATTAATAAAAATTAGAAATAAAATGGGACCAAGTACAGAACCCTGTTGAACACCGATTTGAACATCCAGACACTCACTGAAAACGTTCTCAATCTTCACCCTTTGTTTTCTATCCTTAAGGTAGGAAGCGAACCATTTAAGAATAAAACCTCTAACGCCAGCCTTTTATAGTTTCATCATTAGGAGTGCGTGGTCCACTGTATCAAAAGCCTTGGTAATGTCAATAAAAAGTGCAATAGTCATTTGTCTTTTATTTAAACTAACATACCATAGATCTGACTACACAAATTTAAAAGCGCATCTTCCGTCGATTTGCCAGCTCTAAATCCGTGTTGATTATCGCTTCAAAACGGACATCTCTCAAGAAAAGTAATAATTCAAACTTTAATCACTTTTTCGAAAAGCTTAGAAAAAAGTGGTAAAAGGAATATTGGCCTATAATTATTAAATTTTTTGGGGTCATCTTTTTTGAAGATGAGTATAACCTCAGCAATCTTTAAACTGCTAGGGAAAATACCACCATAACCGCTTTTGTTGAAAATATGTGCTAAGACATCCACAACGTTCAAAGTAATGTTTTTTAGGAAAGTATTTGAAAAGCTGTTCTGTACAATGTTGTTCGACTTTTTTACTTTACGTTTTTTTACGTTTTTCTACATACGTTTTTTACATGCTGAATTTTTACTATGCTTATGTAAAAAACGTAAAAAAGGTAAAAAAGTCAAAAAACCACGGAAAATAATCCAAATTGGGGAGCTTCAAAATAGAAGATGAGAGTTGGATCTGATTAATCTGTGCGGTATCCAAAAAAACTATTAGGTTTTTATCTTCTTTTCGATAAAATGATTAAAAAGCCCGATTTGTTGAAAACAGATTCTCTAATCCAACGTTTCTCAACCTTTAAGCGTATGCGGAATGCGGACCCCCAGCAATGAATAACTCGGTTATTATATTATATTGTATTCTTTTCCTGAAATATAATAATAAATTCTGATCAAATAAAAAACGAGAAAAATTTGAATTTCTTTAGCAATGAAACATATTTATTATTATTCTGTTTCAATATCTATATAGTCAACATTAGTTGAATTAAGCGAAAAACATACATGAATGAGTCTTTTAGACCTTTCAAAGGTCGATTTCGTAAAGGACTATGTATTTGAACCCAGTTTGAGAAAACTCTTTCAATCTGCGCGGACTATATTGGTATGTTAAGAAGCTTCAAAGCTAAAGATGACAGTTGAGGGTGATGAATGCTCGCGGTGCTCCAAAAAACGGTTGGTTTTTTAATTTCTTTTCGAAAAAAGTGTATATAAAATATCAATTTGTTGGCGAAAACAGTGCAAGCTCTCTAATCCATCTGCGTCTGAGTTTTTCATTACAAAGTGGTTTATTATTTGTTCTTCGGATGTCGATAAAATGGCCTTGGCGTAAAAAGGATTTAAATAATATGCAGTTAGTGAGATATCATTTAATGCCATCTCTTTTCTTTCTAAGTAAGATGCCATCATTGATTCCTTAAATTCGTTCTTATTTTTAAGTGAAAGCCACATATTTACCGCATCTGCAACACTTGTATCTAAAGCTTGGCACTTGTTAATAAGTTCACTTATAGGTTCCAACATTTTCTGGTTAGTGTCGACTCTTGCAACAAAATCCTCATCAAAAACTAACTTGCAAATAGTAGATTTAATTTTGCAAATAAATTTCCTAAAGGACTGTTGCATCGTGAATGCCACAAAACATGTCTAAAATGTTTCCCCATACGCAACATAACACTGGCGTTGTCTGACGCCACTGCGTAAAATGAAACGTTATACATATCTTTCCCCATATCTATTGATTGGTAGACTATATCTGAGACCATATCCGCATTTCCAATTTAACCGCTAAGATCCCATGCATTAAGAAATGCACGTTTACCCTGAGAGTTATGCAGCATGGTTACAACTGTTTTGCTGTTACTAGACGAATTCTTCCATCCATCTATTAATAGCACCGAATCTTGTTGAGTTGGTGAATGAAAGTCTTTGACACATTTGTTGTACATTTCATCCAGGAGTTGGTCTGACAAAGTTTTCCGTTTTGGGAGCACAGCTGCGTAAGATGACCTCATAGATTTTACCATACCATATTTTAGAAATGTGGTGATTCGATGTTGTGAATCGGAATATTACCGTTCATCAGTCTGAACAAGTCTGAACAAGAGGAAGAAGAGATTGGATTTCGCAAAAACAGTACTATAGAAAAGATTCGACTTCTAGAAAAAATGTATTTCCACGGACGAGACAAATTTCTACGTCCACGGATCAGATGGTCGGCAGATGACTTATTGAAAACCAAACACAGCACTTCTAATAAAAACATGGTGGAGATTCGGTTATTATTTGACGGTATTTTTCCACCTACGCTGCAGCAAAATTGCGCATGATTGAAGAAATTATGAATGATAAGAGTACATGGAAAGTACAATGATATTCTCAAACAGAATTTCTGTATTAGTGCCACTCAGTATTATCAGGAATAGACCGAAAGCACAAAGCTTATGAAACTCTGCAGTGGCTGATATATAATTATCCAAAAGTGATGGAAATACCTCCACAATCTTCTTCTTCTTCTTCTTCCTTTTATCAGCGAGGCTATGATCCGAAAACAAGGGATCACAACCCTCCCACTTCACCGCATTTCTACTGATCCGCCTGTGGGGTTCGCCTATTTGACCTCAGAAAATATCGGCAGGCCTGCCGATTTTGGATCACTCGGTTACTGAGGCCAATGAAATGCCGATGTCGTCGCATTTGTCTGATCCAGGCGTTTATAGGCCTGCCTTTCCTACATCGCGATGTCTTTGGAACGTGCATTGATATTGCCTTTTTAACAGGGTTCAAATGATCTCTTCTTTGAACGTGGCAATACCAACTGAGCCGGTCACGCTCTATTTTTTGTACGATGGTTTCCTTGATGTGAAAGCTTCCACGGATCTTCGAACTTCTTATTCGATCAAGCTTTGTCACTCCTGCTGTCCTGCGAAGCATCTTCATCTCAGCTGCCGTTAATTTACTCTCATACTTTTTGTACATCGTCCAACTTTGTGAACCGTATGTGAGCGCTGGACGTACAACTGCGGTGTAGAGCCTTCCTTTCAACTTAGGGGGCATTTTTCTGTCACAGAAGATAGCGGAATTTTCTCGCCACTTCATCCACCCTACGCTTACACGATGATTGATGTCGTCATCACAAGTTGCTTTGCTATTGATCATAGATCCCAGATATTTGAACTTCTCGCACTTGGGAAGCACTGTTCCATTCAAATAAATGTCTGGAATAGGCCTGAGTGGATCAGAGAACGGGCAGCACAAGTACTCTGTCTTTTTTGAACTAATGCGATACCCATTTCCCTCCAAAACGTGCACCCACACATCAAGTGCTCGTTGCAGGGATGTAGGATCCTCACTTATGATGGCTCCATCGTCAGCAAAGAATAACTGATGTACCTTGGGGTCCATCACTTTACCTTCAAGCAGATAATCAAGGACTGTAATAAAGAGCAAAGGACTTAAAACGCTTCCCTGGTGTACCCCGACTTTGATTGGGAACTCTTCGGTTACTCCAGCGGGGCATCTTACTTTTGTCTTTGCTCCTTCGTACATGTCCATAACCATCTGTACATAGGTTTCTGGAACCCCTCGATGTCTTAGCGCCACCCATATCAGATCTCGTGGTTGTCTGTCGAATGCCTTTTCAAAGTCAACCAATACAATATGCAAATCCCTTAAGGAATCACGATCTTTTTCCATTATGATCCTTATACTTTGGATTGCATCTGTGGTTGATTTACCCGAGACAAACCCGCACTGATCATCAGATAGCCGTATTATTTTTCGCAGTCGGCCACCTAATACCCGCTCAACGATCTTCATGGTGTGTGACATCAGCTTGATCGAACGGTAGTTATCACAGTTTCGCGTATCACCCTTCCCTTTATATACAGGGAGAAGGTAACTTTCCCTCCATTCATTCGGCATTGGATCACCTCTCACGAATTTGGAGATGAGAATTCTGAGCCATCTGAACCCGATATCTCCCATCTTTTTCCAGAACTCAGAGGGTATTTCGTCTGGCCCAATCGCTTTTCGTTTTTTGGAGTATTTGACCGCCTCACTAACTTCTTCGACTGTAATGTCGGCTATTTCTTCACAGTTAGGGGTGGCTCTTGGAAAGTATAGCCGGGGAAACTGTTCATTCAAAAGCTCTTCACAATACTGCCGCCACCTCTGCAGAATTTTGTCGTCATCCACAAGAAGCTGGCCATGAGCATTGCTAATGAACTTTGGCGAACGAATCTCCTGAGCATTCTTCCTTCTTTGGGCGGCTATTTTGAAGATAGTGGCACTCTTGTTCATATTGTGTCTTCGCAGCTCCTGGATAGCCTGGTTTGCATCAGCAACCGGGGAAAATATTTTCTCCAGCTCCCGATACAGGCCCTCCGTACTCTCTGCTTGAAGCTGAGCGCACTTCTTCTTCGCTTTTTTCTTGCAGCATCTGTATTCCATTTCGAGGCGAGCTTTTTCGTCACTATTATTAGAGGGGCACTTTGACCAAGCTTTGAAAGCCGGAATCGGAATATTACATCCGAAGAAAAAGGAAGCAATAGCTAAATCTATTTCGTGCTTTTCTCCTGGTTTTAAACACTCAACAAAAGCATTTAAATTTCCAATTTTCCTTGGCTTTGAAACTTTTTTTGTAGTACGTTTAACAGGTTTTGTAAAAGACAAAGATGATCCTGATGACATGAGAAGCGAAGATGACGATGTTGTAGTTGTAGCCCTAGCCGTTGGTAATAGATCTAACTCTTCGGAATCGATATGAGCTTCAGAGATAAATATGACTTCTTCATCTTCATTGATACCTTCAGTGCTCCCTCCGATTGACATCAAAGACTGATCTTGGTTTGAATAACTCTATAAAAAAACAACATAAACAATCAGGGCTTCGAATGTTACTCTACTTAATCAAAGTACATACCAGCATTAAAATGGAACTGTTGGAAGACGAATCCATATTACTGGTTTCTTCAGCAGCTTCATCTATGTTTTCGACTTCATTTTGGACGACAAACCCATTACATCTTTTACTGTTTGGAGTATTAATCGATGATTAAATAATCCAATTGCACAGCTTACATACATACCGAAGCGCCAGTAATCGCGACTCTGCTGTGTTTTGTAATGTTTTTTTTACAAAAATTGCAATAAGCTGCATATTTTTTTCCTTCTCGAACTAGAAAAAAGTTATTTTCCTCAAAATTCGCGGATTTTGGTCTTCCAGTGAAACTCATTTTATATAAATTAAATTAATGACACTTTATAGAATAATTCAACACACGACACTGAACGAAGGTTTCTCAGTAATTTAATTTATTTACAGCTTCTTTACTTTTTTACGAGTTTTTTACGTTTTTTACGGGATTTTTACGTTGTTTACGCTTATTTACGGGTTTTTTACCTACTCAAACGTAAAAAAGGTAAAAAATAGTTTTTTTTACACAGATTTGAACATCACTGGTTCTGTGTTAACGAATTAGAATTGTTAAGTAGCAAGATACGAGTATGTCAATATAGTTCAAAAGAGGAGATAAGTTGGAAGAAAAAGCTATTTTGCGAGACACTTTCCTTGAAAAAATATTGTTCAGTACAAACATTTTGAAACAGAGATGTAAAACCTGCATTTTAAAGGGTATCAGTGGCAATACTAGTGAAAGATTTATTAAAAATATTGGCCATTTCGATTGGAGAATGGATTTCCTTGTCCTTGTAGGAGATACAAGATTGAGCTTCAGATGAGTTACTTCTAGAAAATATCTCATTAACGATTCCCTTTTGCTCTATGAAATTTTCCAATATAGAAATTCTCTTCACAAATACCTCCGCGGCAACTTTTTGCAAATTCTTTCATAAGCCTTGCGAATTTGTTCATTATTTGGCTGTTTATAGGATTTTGAACGTAGTACATTTTTCTTTTTAATTTTATGTAATAAATAGTCAGACATCCAGGGCTGTAGTTTCTTCAATTTACTTCTCTTGTAAACAGATGGTGCAAAGCAATTCGTTACGTGATCATTTAAGACCCTACAAAACATATTAAAAGTAAGAGAAGGATCATTTTGGTTGTAGATATCTGACCAGTCTTCAAAGAACAAGCTTGAGTTCAAGCTCTCATAGTTAATTTTATTTGCTGTATAAAAAACAGTAGGATTTTTATTTTGTGTAGGATACTGCTATTGTAAAACGAGACAAGTAATGCAATGATCAGAAATTTGAAAATCAGATATTGCACTGGTGAGAGAAATATCAATCTTCCTATCAAGCCTAGCAAAAATATTGTCAATGCATGTTTCAGACGCATCAGAAATCCTTGTTGGGTTATTTATGTACGACTCAAAATCATTAGCAGACATTAGGGTAATGTATAAGGTGACCATAATTTTTTCCTCTCAAAGCGGGACACCTGTACATTTCTTTCGGCAAAACACATAATATTTTTTTCCAATTATTTTATTTCTTAATATAAATTATCCAAAATATGGGAAGTAATGTTAATGTATATTTCACGTGAATTAGATAAAAAATGAAAGTATTTTTTTTTTTGCGCTCAAAAGTTCAAGTTAAAGGGGACCGGCTTTTTCACATTTTTCTCCTGGTGCGGGTTTATAATATCTTGCCAGCAAGGCTTTCATCAATTTGGTAATATTTACTTCCTTCTCTCTCTTTTTCGATCTGAGTACCGTCTTAATGAATAAAGATATTTCATTCCACATGTCGATACTCGAGACCATCTTGTTTACGGCACGTATCTATAAAAGGAGAATACTATTAGCCGACATCGCTCACCTAGTCGCGAATACCAAACCGATGAAGAAGAGCTAACAAGTGAAACGAATTGGATCGAAAAGAAACGCAAAAAACGCAAAGCTGGTTCCTCACCGGAAGTCGAGCCACAAAAAGATGGAAAGCGCAAGGAGTTGCAAGAAAAGCCACAACAAATAAAATTACGTCCTCCGCCACCGATAAACGTCGATGGAATTACGGGCTATAATAAGTTGCATTGCCTCCTTAAAGGAACACTGGCATCGAAGTTTAAGGTGACGTCTCTCCGAAACAATACTTGGAAAATCAATGTCGATGATGCTGACGGTTACCGAGCAGTGTCTCAAAAATTGAATGCAGAGACGATTCAGTGGTATACTTATAAAGATAAGTTAGAAAGAACACTATGTGTTGTAGCAAGGAGAATCCAACCCTCGTGCACTAAAGAAGATGTTATTGTATAAACGACCTCAAAGACAAATGCTTCGAAATTCTTGATGCCGTCAATATTATCAAGAAGGAGAAGCAACAGTCGGAGGGAGATCAGGAAAAATTGGTAAAGCGTGGACCACTATTCATACTAAGCTTTGATAAAGACGAAAATAAAGATCTAATATATGGTATTAAGACTATTCTAAAGATTGTGGTCAAAATCGAACTTATGCGTAAGGTAAACATTTCTCGGAAGAGTGTTACCTATGTATGTCACCTGTATAAACTGCAAAGGAAAACATCCTGCGAACTATCGAGGTTGCGAAGTGGCGAAAGAGCTCAAAAAAAGGCGCGAATCCGAAACCAATTAAAAATAGACTCAAAATAGCTACGAGAAAGCACCGAAAGATAAAAAATCCGTCAATATTAACTAAAGATTAACCCAAACCTAGTAGAGAAAATGTGACAGAAGCAAAATCTTCGAATATTGGCGTGCAGTCTTATGCTCAGGCGATGACAGTTAACGGCAAGTACTCGTACATGGCTGACAACTCACAGGAGATCAAAGCAAGAAACCATCCAAACTTTACCGCAAAGACTCTTGCTCAAGTTGCGACATTGAGAAACGGTGATAGAGGTAGCTCACAAGATCCTGTATCCCATGGTTTTTCCCTAATTCTTGGAAACCTGAAGAGTAATACAAAACAAACAAACTAATTTTCGAGAGAATAGTTGCACTAGAAAACAACATTCATAACACGCGCACTTCAACCAGAATATGAAAGAAATGCTAAAAATTCTTACTTGGAACGCCAACGGGCTCATACAAAGACTCGACGAGCTAGAAATATTTATAAGAGAAAAAGATATTAATATATGCTTGGTCTGTGAAACAAAACAATCGAATGTTAAGATAAGAGGATATAGCGTGTATCACGACTTCCACCCATCGGGAAGACACAGAGGCAGATCATCTTTGTTTATAAAAGAATGTATCGAACACTCTGCGGAAGTAAAGATTGAATTAGAAGCAATGCAAGTAAGCACGGAACGCGTTAGAAATAGACATTTTGCCTTCAACATTTCGTCTATATAATGTCCACTGCGGTGCAAACTTGAAGAAAGTCATTTCACAAACATCTTCAACTTCCTTAAACCAAATTTTATTATTGGTGGCGAGTTCAACGCGAAACACACCTTCTGGGGTTCAAGGTACGCCTCTCAGAAAGGTAGAAAGATTTATAGTGCGGGTATGCAATTCAGTTGTGATTTTCACTCGACGGGTAAACCAACATATTGGCCAACTTTTAGAAATAAGATACCAGATCTGATCGATTTCTTTGTTGTTAAAGGAATATCTGGCAACTGTATAAAAGTTGAAGAAAGCTTTGATCTCTCCTCTGATCATTCTCCCATCATCATGAAGATAAGTGAAGCTCTGATTGAAAAAGTAGGTCCGGCCAGATTAAACAGCGCGAAAACTAATTGGGATGGCTTTAAAAAAAAATATTGAGCCAAGCGTGTCACTTAAAACGCCCTATGAACTCTCTCAAACCGAATCCAACCGATTTAGTTTTAAAACGATCAAAGTATGCTTCGTTCGTTCATCATTTTTCTTATTCCCAAACAAATGATACATTATAGATAGACAGATACAGACACGGTACACGGGGCGACAGAGCACAAAGTACCTATTAACTACCCAGTTATATATTTCAATTTCAAGTCTGTTTTTTTTGTGCTTTTGTTTTTAGTTTTTCTTTTTTTTTTCTTTTGATCTGTGAGCAAAATTATTTTTATTATATACATTTACTGAGAATGAGTTTAATGAACGAAACATGCATCCATATGGGGTGGCCTTTTTCCAAAGCGGGACATTTTGCGTTCTTCGGGGACAGCGGGACACAAAGCTCGAAAGCGGGACTGTCCCACCGAAAGCGGGACGTATGGTCACCTTAGTAATGTATCTTTCAGTGACTGAAGATGGAACTGAAATATCAAGATTCATATCACTTACTAAAACCATATTTTCCGAATGTCCCTCCCACAAAAGGAAAGATAAATCATCAACAAAAACATCTTTACTTTTATCATGAAGCCTATAAAAACACATAAAAATAAATGTATTAGCATTTATAGTGCAAGTGACCTTAACCATATCAGAAATTGAAAGCCCAGGGCAGCAAACAACACAATTTTCGAAAATGCTACGAGTATATATACCGCAGTACCACCCGCCGCATAAGAATTACACTTAGCATAAAATTTGTATCAAGGTATTTAAAAAAAAAATCTTTTTCACGATCGTAGATCCATATTTCAGTCAAGAAAATTAAAACAGCCTTATTCAAGAATGATTCCAAGTGGACCAGTAGTAAATCAAAATTTGTTCTCAAGCTTCTGATGTTTAGATGAATAATGATGAAATTATGTTTAAATTCATCACTATAAAATAAACTATTGAACATAGATAGACTTTCGTTTACAAAAAGTGCTGACCAAATATACCCGTTGTCAGCTTCTTCTTACGTTTCTTGTTAATTATATTCAGCTTGCAATCCATGGATTTAAGCTTCATACACACAATTTTCGTAGCTACCTCAAGCGATGACGATGCGTCGGATTGTTTGTAATTCTTCTTTTCAGGTGACTTGCTTGCTTGCAATAGTTTTGACATAGCACGACTTGATATCATCCGCAGTCACCTAGGCCTTCTGAAAGAAGCTTAACAGCACACCTCAAAGTATTTTCATAGTTGCCATTAGGGATTCCAACAATATCAATACTTTACTTACTTATATCCTTTAACTCCTCGGAGGGCATAGGGCGTCAACCACGCCTGTGCGCCATCGTGTTCGGAGTTCTGCAACGCGTTTGAGCTGCCTCCAACTCATTCCTAAAGAGCTCGATTCCTCCTCAACTGTTCTGCGCCACGTTTGCCTAGGGCGTCCCGCTATTCTGCCGGCCTGGGTGAGCGGATTCCACTGCATGGCGTATTTCGCAATGGAGTTGTCTTCGCGCCGTAGGGTGTGCTCAATCCATTGCCACTTTCTTCTTCGTATAGTAATGCTTATAGGTTCTTGGCCCGTTCTCAGATAAAGTTGTTCGTTGGAGATGCGGTTCGGCTAAAAAATCCTCAAGATGATTCTTAAGCATTTGTTTACGAAGACTTGCAACTTGCGTGTGTTAATGGTGTCCACCTTCCAGGTACTGCACCCATAAAGCAGCACTGATTCTACGTCGGAGCGGAACAGTCGTAGCTTGGTTCTTAAGCTAATAACATTGCTTCTCCAGATTTTAGACAGCATTCCGAACGCAGCTTTAGCCTTCCCGATTCTGCTGCACACATCCAGTTCGGTGCCACCACGATTAGCCGAGACAACACTACCTAAATATAGAAAGTTATTAACTTTCTCGACTTGCTTTCCGGCAATGTTAAATTGAGCGCGGGTATTGGAAGTACTCAGGGCTTTTGTTTTGGCTGTGTTTATTTTTAGCCCCACTTTGTCAAATGAAGATCCATTATCCGATGTGAAAGTAGACAAACATCGTCAGCGTAATCTAGGTGTTTAAGGTAAGATGTCATCGTCCAATGAATTCCATAATTAGCTTCCGTCAATGCTGCACGGAGTACATCGCTGATAACCACCAAGAACAATAGTGGGGACAGTATGCACCCTTGACGTACTCCACTTTGGACATCAAAATCCTCCGACACCTTACCATACTGCACGACGTGACACTTACCGCCCTCATATGTAGCCTTGATAATAGCTATAAGTTTTTCTGGAATGCCTCTCCTGCGCAAGGCCAACCAGATAGTATCTCGATTCAAGCTGTCGAAGTCGAAGTCGATAAACAGTAAATGTAGCGGAGACCTATACTCAACGCATTGTTCGATTATGATCCGTAAGGTGTTTATGTGGTCGATGCAGGAGGATCCAGCGCGAAAGCCTGCCTGTTCGACATCGAGAGTTGAATCTAAATGTTCTTTAATTCGTTCTAGAATATTCTAGCTATTATTTTTGCTACAGCTGGAGAACACATACCTCCAGTTACCGCACTTCATCAAGTTACCCTTCTTTGGAAGCTTAATGATCATCCCCCTTTTCCACTCCTGTGGAAATTGTTCACTATCACAAGCTCTCCGTATGTGCGGATGCAGCAAATCTGCCGATGTATTTGGCGCCGCTTGAAATAGCTCGGCAGGGATGCCATCAATGCCCACCACTTTGTTCTTCTTGAGGGACTTGATTGCTGTTATTATTTCAGTTTTACTGGGAGGTACGGTGCGAATTCGGGAATTTGTTGCTTCGAACTGCTCATTCGAATTCAAGATCATACCGCCGTCATCTAAGTGATTTAGCACCGTAGCAATATGTTCTCTCCATCTAGTGAGCTGATCCTCATCCGAAATCAGAAGTTTACCGTCTAGACTCTTCACTGGATGTTGTTTGGAGTTTCGACCTCCAATGAGCTCCTTAGTGATGTTCTAAACAGTCCTATTGTCGCACCTACTCGCTGCTTCTTTAGCCCTTGAGGCCAGTGAGTTGACATATTGTCACGTCTCACTCTACGCTGCACTTCTTTCTTCTTCGCACGGTATTGGGCTTCAAGCTCGGTTCTCTCTACTGCTGAGGCCGCTGCAATCCGAGCCCTAATTGCTGTACACTCATCGATCCGTCTCCAGGTGTCTGTAGAAAGCCATGTGCGGTGGTGTTAATGCTTTTTACCGACATAAGTGCGTGCCCCAGTCGCAAAAGCATTTTTCACAGCACTCTAGTGGTCATCCATGTTCTCTTGCAATATGCTGCTGATTTCTTTTGCTTCTAAGGCAAGAGGCGCACTTGGGGAACCTTAAGCCTGTCAATATTAAACCTGGTGATGTTAAGTAGGTTTGAGCGGTTGCTGTTGACGGATGCAGTACGAAGGCGTAAATGAGCTACCATAAGATGGTGATCTCGTTCTTGTCCGACGTCAGCTCCACGTCTGTTTCGGACGTCCAGGAGACAATTTCTAAAGCGGGGACTGATCGCAATGTAGTCGATCTGCTTGGATGTTCGTTGCCTATCAGTAGCGACCCAACTGATCTTATGGCAGGTGTTATGCTTAAACAGCGTACCACCGATGACTAGGCAGCTGGTATTGCAGAAGTCCACAAACCGCTCACCATTGTCATTGCGGTCTCCCACGCCGTGAACTCCCATCACGTGCTTAAGCATGGTGTTGTCGCTACCCACCTTGGCATTGAGATCTCCCATCACCATTACGATGTCCCCATTAGGCGTTTTGTTGTAGGCGGCTATAAGTGGCTATAAAAATCATCCTTTTCATCTGCAGTCGCGTCTAGTGTCGGAGCATAACACTGTATGATGGTAATATTTCTAGCTCTACTCTGAAACCTAGCCGTCAATATCCGGTCACTATGGGGTTTCCAGGATATGAGGCTACTACTGGTTTACCAGAGTAGAGCATGACAGTGCTTTTTGTTGGGGAGATGTATTCCCCAGCATCGTACCATCTTATCTCGTTTAGCCCTAAGATGTCTATTTTATACCGTGCGAATTCGCGCTTCAATTGGAGGAATCTGGCGTTATAAGGCCCTTCCTTGAGTGAGTCCAGGAGGGTCTTAACGTTCCAGAATCCGATCGTTGTCCGTGTTCGATAGTCAAAGGTCGTCTACAAATGATCCGTCCTTATCCGAGGCGATTGTCTCCGTTTCGGAGCAATAGTTTGTTTTACGGTTGCGGCTCGCTGGGCCACAGACCAACAGATGCTTCTGCTGTTTTTGGCGCAGGAAGCTCGCCATTCGTCCTCTCCCGTTAGCTCGCTGTATAACACTTCTAGGGTCACGACTGCGGGAGGAGAACAACTGGTTTCTGCTCTAATGGCTCGTAGTTAGAAGTTGACAGAGAAGCCTTCTCAGCAGCTGGCGATGTGTGCCCCAGGTGTGCTCTAGCAAGTTGGGTGGTGGAGAGCGCAGGGATTTGCGTCTGATTCTAGTGCATGAGCCACAAAAAACGGAAAAACTGTTCTTCTTTATATAGTCACAATCACTTGGCGTAAGGTTCACCTAACGTTCCAGCCCGGTAAATTTTCGAATTCACCCCGAATTGACGGCGCAGTAGAGGACGACCTTGCGGTAGGTGGCGCAAACAAGTGGAGGGGGACCTCAACCAACTTGACGAGTGCAACTGGAGGCAGCTGGCTCCTAACCGGCTGGCCGCAGAGGTTTGTTGGTTGGGGCCCTGGTCCACCCCGGACTGTAGTGCTACCTATGTAAGTAATGATGATTTGAGAAGCTCAGCAACTAGGCCGCCAGCTCCAGCAGCTTTGTTAGTTTTAAACCTAGATTTTGCTATACTCACTTGATTCTGATCTGCTACCATCGTCAATGTTGAATGTTTAATACTTCCTGACTGCGGGCTGTTGTTTATCAGTCGCCGGCCGTTTAAAAGTCTGTAGAAATGCTCTTTTCAAATTTTCAGCACCGACTGTGACTCTGTTTTTCTTTTTTTCTTTCGGAGGAGTTGATAAACCTCTTCTATTCTGCGTTCATAGGTCTCATCAGCATCACTCTGTAGACCGTAGAAGTATCCATGTAGAAATATCTATTCTCACCTCTTCGACTTTTTGCCACCAGTATGATGTATGCATGTAATTAATTTAAGGCCTGCCTTTTGAGGATGATGTTGTTATGTTTGCCGATTATTTGAATTAGCTAATAGAGCCGAATAGTAAATTTTGATTAATGCAAACCACCCACTTCGGCTTCTATTTATCATTTCCAGAGTGGATTACTATAACCTTACCCTGGATATACAAAGCGAACCTTGAAAAAGTTTGTTATAGTATTTTTGGATTTGGGGGAAGACGAAGTAAACTCAAAATTATTAAAACCACGCCTCATATATCATTTCTAGTCTGATTTTGATTAATTGCAGACAATATTACCTAGACATCGGGCCAAACGTCAAAAGAAAATCTCCTTGGGCTACAGAGGGTGATTTGAAGATTTTAAAGTCCACGGTCATAAAATACCCAAACCGTCTCTATCAGAGCGAATTAAAATTACCCACTATATCTAAAATAACAGACAGACAGGTAATTAATAACAAGAAGATAAAGTAAAATTTTCTTTGCAAAAAACAAACCATTGTAGCTCCATTTTTTACAAAAAAAAAAGCAATTAATGTTAAAATGATGACTCGGAACATTACACTTTTTTGTACGCACTAATAGATGTTTCTGAAATAAATTTACGTCATAATCCAAATTGTATTCGTTTACCGTGTAACATTTTGCCAACAAATTAAACGCTAGGTGTAGGTTTCCTATCATAATTTCACTTCAATTACTTATCGGATACAACGAAGCACATTTCCAGATTTGTATTTTGGTCAATTGTAATATACCAGTATTTGTACACTTATCAAATCTTTTTTCAGCGAGGTTATAGGTTAGGTTAGTTTGAAGTGGCTGCACAGTTAATAATCGCCAACACACTCAGACCAACAATAGGTCCAATGTGATACCACGTGAATCATAGGAGAAAGATTCTCTCTGCCTACTCGCTAAACCATTTTGAGCTTCTTATGAAGTGTAAGAGGCTCTAAATATCGATGTCTATCAGATCGCCTATATCGTTGTAATACTAAGCTCCTAAGAGAAGCTTCCTTCTGCGGGCGAGAGATGGGCAGAAACAAAGAAGGTGAGGAATAGTTTCTTCCTCTTCTTCATCCATGCAGCTTCTACAAAAGTCTTTCGCAAGGCCCAGCCTTGTAGCATAATTGCCTATTAGACAGTGCCCAGTGTTGACACCTATTGTAGTGTCGATATGCAATCTGTTGAGAGAAATCAAATTCTTAGAGCATTTTAGATCCAGCTTTGACCAAATCTATTTACTAGCTAGATATGAGGGTCCACTTGTCCACTTAAGATATGTACTCTCATTAGCATCCAAATTAAATCTGAATTTGTGCCTTAGTCCGAGAGGATGGGTACAGTTGTTCCTATTCTGGCGAGTTCATCGGCCTTAGAATTCCCTGGAATGTCTCTATGCCCCAGCACTCAATACAGGTGAACATTGAACTGCTCAGCCATCTACACGAGAGACGATCGGCAGTCTAGAGCTACTAGAGCTACTCGTATAGTTGCAGGAGTACTTAAAGGTTTTAACATACACAAATCCGCTGGTCCAGATGGTATTATTCTGAAGAGGGGTTCTTCTTCGCTATCAAAACCACTGCGTAGGTTTTTTTCAACGATCCCACTCTTCAGGTCTCTTCGCGAGTAAGTGAAAAATAGCATTTGCCCAGCCCATACCTAAAAAAGGTACATACCCATTGCACTTACGTCCGTTCTTTCCAAGGTCATGGAAACACTGATAAACCGTCAGCTAATGGAATATCTTGAATCACGAAAGCTCCTCAATGACCTACAGTATGGCAACAGGTCCACTGGTGATTTGATATTATATCTCACCGATAAGTGGAACAAATCTCTACAGCACTCTGGTGAAGTAAGATTATTGCGCTTTGTAGAAACGTGTTTTTATTTGTCTCTTGTGAAGTGGGTTACAGATAAAAAGAATAGAAAAAAATACTTATTTGATTAAAATGGTCAGACGATTTTTGGTTGGCAGTTCGAATACGGTTTGACTCGGCATGCACCACAGTCACCAATATTCTCACTGTTCCCCTGGTAATTTGTCTCCGAACTAGCAATAGGCAGTCCAAGGATCAAATTAACGATCACGTAGGTCTTGAATTTTGCCAGCATGAAGAGTTCCTTATATCGTCGCTGCCGAAATCAGAGTGACTTTGCGTCGACGGAACATTTCCTTTTATACAATTTTTCGGGTGCAAAGATCAACTCCACTTAAAATTAAGCCACACCCCATTGTGCGCGAAACTATACAATCCGAAAACAAGGTGCTACAATGTGTGTGTATGTGCTTTACAAAAAAACTAAACTTCAAATTACAGTCAGGGTTAAAGAAAAGAATACGGGAATTTACTATTTGCTAATGCAAGACAGGACACGTGTAAAATTAGTTATCGAAATAAAAGTTATATTAATTACTGACTTGTTTCTATAATATAATAAATGTAATGAATACAATGATACGAGTAATATAATAATATAACGATATGAAAACTGTCTGTCTAAAAGATACGGATATCTCTAACAGATATCACGTTTTTCTTAAGGGAAGATAAGACTTCTTTAATCGCCATTATTTCCGCCTGGAACACGCTACAATGATTTGGTGAACGAAAGAAGAGCTTAAGACTAAGCTTGTTAGAGAAAACACCTCCACCAACTCCGTGCTTGGTTTTTAAGCTGTCAATATAGAAGTGAATCGACGAGGTTATGATCTGAACTCAAGGGATCATAACTTTCCCACTTCACTGCATTTCTATTGATCCACCTGTGCAGTTCGCATGTTTGACCTTAGGAAATATCGACAGACATTACGATTTTGGATCACTTCGTTACTGAGGCATACCAAATACTGGTGTTTTCGGACTCGTGTGATCCAGGATGTCTTTGAAACGTGCATTGGTTCAAATGATCTCTTCTTTGAACGCGGCAATACCAGCTGAGCCGGTCGCGCTCTATCTTTCGTAAGATGGTTTCTTTGACGGTGAAGTCTTCAACAGATCTTCTTATTCGATCAAGATTTGTCACTACTGCTGTCATGCGAAGCATCTTCATTTCAGCTGGCGTTAATTTACATTCATTTTTTTTGTACAATACATTGTCGAGCATTGTGAACCGTATATGAGTGTTGGGCACACAGCTGTGATGTAGTGCCTTCCTTTCAGTTTAGGGGGCAGTTTTCACTTACAGAAGATAGCAGAGTTTTCCCGCCATTTCATCCACCCTACACTTACGCGATGATTGATGTCGTCATCACAGGCTACTTCGCTATTTAGCACAAATCCCAGATATTTTAACTTTTCGCACTGGATTAGGCCTGAGTGGAACAGAAAACGGGCAGCACAAGTACTCTGTCTTTTTTGAACTAATGCGATACCCATTTCCCTCCAGAGCGTCCACCCACACATCAAGTGCTCGTTGCAGGGATGTAGGATCCTCACTTATGATGGCTCCATCGTCAGCAAAGAATAAGTGATGTACCTTGGGGTCCATCACTTTACCTTCAAGCAGATAATCAAGGACTGTAATAAAGAGCAAAAGACTTAAGACGCTTCCCTGGTGCACCCGACTTTGATTGGGAACTCTTCGATTACTCCAGCGGGGCATCTTACTCTTGTCTTTGTTCCCTTGTGCATGTCCATGATCATCTGTACATAAGTTTCTGGAACCCCTCTATGTCTTAGCGCCACCCATATCAGATCTCGTGGTTGTCTGTCGAATGCATTTTCAGAGTCAACCAATACAATATGCAAATCCCTTAAGGAATCACGATGTTTTTCCATTATGATCCTTATACTTTGGATTGCATCTGTGGTTGATTTACCCGAGACAAACCCGCACTGATCATCAGATAGCCGTATTATTTTTCGCAATCGGCCACCTCATACCCGCTCAACGATCTTCATGGTGTGTGACATCAGCTTGATCGAACGGTAGTTATCACAGTTTCGTGTATCACCCTTCCCTTTGCATACAGGGAGAAGGTAACTTTCCCTCCATTGATTCGGCATTGGGTCACCTCTCACAAATTTGGAGATGAGTAACGGACTGGTCTTAAACCCAGCTAAATGCCAAGTCATACCTATTTCGAACAGATCTCTCGAACTAGCTTCTGTGCCAGATATCTTACTAGCAGGCGCTAAAATGCAGCTAGTTGAAACTGCAACAAGCCTAGGGTTTGTCATAAATTGACACCTATCATGCTACAATCACATCAACGTCGTAATTGGTCGTATTTATGGATGCTTGCGCAAATTGTGGATTTCAGCTAGTTTCACTCCGCTTGAGACACGTAAAAGGCTTGTGCAAACACTTATCATGCCTATAATAGCATACGCTGAAGTGATCTACAGCAGTCTTGATTCACTTTCATTTCATAAGCTGTAAGTAGCTTTCAATGATGCTGTCAGGTATGTTCACGAGCTCCGTAGGTATGATTGATTCTCTACTTATTCGAAAGATTTTCTAGGCTGTACACTACTGCAGCATCTGAACATAAGAAATTGTTTATTTATGCATAAAATTATTAGAACGCAATCACCCCCATACCTATACTCCAAACTTGAATTTTCGGTCTCTACTAGAACTTTCAACATTAATACACATTACTACAATTATCTGAATTGTTTTCGACTATTTTACATCAATGCTATCCGGTTATGAAACTCCTTGCCGCCACATATTAAAAATGTATCCAATGTCAAAAACTTCAAAACTGCACTCTTAAGATATTACACATCGCAGCATTAAAAATAGAAATAGAAATAAATTGTTTCCTTCACCTCTAATGTTTCTTTTGCTAACTTTATTCTGTCATTTCTTTCTTCTTCTTTCTTTATTTATGAATCATTAATTGAATTATTATGTTGTATTATTAACTTTGAGATTTATATAAATTTAACGTGAATACTTTCCTCGCTGTACTATTAAAGACTATGTCTTAATGTACACCTTTCTTTTATAAATAAATTGAATTAAATTGAAATCGGTTCCGTGGTTTCGGAGTCCATAGCATACAAACATAGGAATATACATTTTTTTCCATGGAAAAAAGCATTTTTAGTTTTTCCCGAATTTTCCAATTTTCCGGGTAAGTTTTCCAATTTCTTTCTGTAAGAACCTTATTCAGACAATTACGAACATTTAAAAAAAAAAAGGAGCCAAATCAAGGTTGACCAAGGTTGCGTATTTCGTTAGAAGTTGTGGGCAGAATATCTTCGCTTTCCTCCCCAGGTTCAGGTTCATGGTTCTATTAGCATAGATAGGTTATCTGTTTCCATTTTCATCTAGTGTTTTTTTTTTTATGCGCTGAGAGGTGGTAATCTTCAAAAGACGAAACTGAGCCCGTACTCAGTAACAGTGTGGGACTTTTACCCATTAGACCCTCATGATATTTTTGGCAATTTCAGTTACGGCATCCCAAGCTTTTTGGCTCTTAAGCATTTCACCAATTATGTTTTCGGGGGTTAGTTCCACGCCTAATTTCTGCCTCAGTGTTTCCCTCTCGCCTAGAAACCGTAGGCATTAAAAAAAAACGCATGTTCGGCATTTTCAATGCAGGCAGCACATCGTGGACAGTAGGGGCTGCCATCATGCTTACATTTATGCAGGTATGAATGAAAGCATCTTTGACCTGTCAGCAACTGAGTTAAATGAAACCCTACTTTATCATACCGTCTTTCTATCCATGGTTTAACCTAGGGTATGAGCACATGCGCCCACCTACCCTTTTCGGATGCGTTCCGGCTTTGTTGTCACTCTCCTATGCTCTGTATCCTTAAAGACATTTGTTGGATTTCGCCGGTTGGAGCAGTTTACTCTTGTTCTGAGGGTCTCAATTCATATTGTTGTCGCTGCTCTTCTGCCAGGATATCTATTATTAGCATTTTTGCTATCACACAGGCTGTATCGCTAGAGGTGATACGGTATACACAGCATACTCTTAATGTACATATTCTGTACACTAACGCAATCTTACTTCTCTTTGTTTTAGTCGTCATGGCTTTCGCCCAGATTAGTGCAGCGTAAACGATTATAGACGTTATTACTCTGGGCAAAAGTAATCTTTGACTGTGCCTAGGGCCTGATGTAATAGGCATGATTCGTGCGAGGGCAGCGCTGGCCATCGCTGCTTTGTGAGACACACTCTTGAAGTGCTCCTTGAAGGATCGTCTCGTATCTAGTATTAATCCGAGGTATTTTATGTGTGGCTTCGATGTTACCCACAGTAATATTTATCGTTTCCCTCTTCTTCCTGCTGCTTATAAGAACCGCTTCCGTTTTATGTTATACAAGAGTGAGGCCAGCCGAACTCAGCCAGTTCCGTACGGTCATAATTGTAGAGTTACTTATCTGCTCAACCTCTTCCAGTACTTTGCCAGTTACGACGATTGCAATGTCGTCCGCGAATCCGATAATTTTTGTTTCCTCGGGTATTGGAACTGGCAAGATCCCATCGCGCATGACGTTCCAGAGTAAGGGAAATAGCAATGACCCCTGTGGTACTCCGCCAGTGATCTTGTATTCTTTGGGTCCGTTGTCTGTGTCGTAGGTTAAGACTGTGCCCTTGAAGTAATTCGTCACGATTTTTATGAGATACGCTGGGACTCGTAAATTTCAGAATGCCTCTAGTATATGGCTCCAGTTTTCAGTGTTGAATGCATGCCATAGGTGACTGTAAGTAAGCGATAATGCTTGAGAGGAAGATTAGGAGAATTTCTCCATACAATTCTCTGGTAGTTTATGTGTTTCCTTGATAGCCAAATCTGGCGAAACATCTTCTCGACATCTCCGGATATGGTATAAAGGTGGCGACGGAAGCGAATGCGTATTGAGAATAGATCTCGTTGAATAGTGGGCCCTACCAGCAAGGTTTCATTCAAAGACTTTAACGCATTTGTACTAAAGGAACCATCAAAAATGACCCTAATTTTAGTGGTACTGCTTTCACCCTTGAATACGGCATGATATGGTAAATAGTAACACTTTGTAGACGACATCACTAACTCATGATCAGGTATTTCCTCCATATGTCCTAATGATATATATTCGCTCATAAAACTTGCATAACCATCCTTTAAATTCCGATTACTCTCGAACTTTCGTTCCATATAAAAGAATCGCTGCTTCGCCACATTAAGGCTATAACCAAAATCAGGTTCTTCTTCGCATTTAAAGGGCAGTTCCACAATATACCTACCATCTTCATGCCGTGAATGAGTTTTCGTAAATAAAGCTTCAGCCTTCTGATCATCAAGAGATGGGTTTTCTTCCCAATGAACCTCTTCCAACCTCCAAAAATGGGCAAGATCAAAGTTTTGAGCAGTTTCTACCTGAGTGCAAAATGATTTAAGAACGTCCGTCGACGGTGCGATAAAACTTTCCATATTACCAGATGCAGCCAATCCAAAAACAGTAGGTATCAAATGTGGCATTCCTAGCTTCCGCTGAATAGCAGATCCAGTTAAAATACTGAAAACTCTTTCGGCACCTACAAGTATATCGATAGGCCCAGGTATCCAAAATGTTGGGTCGGCTAATGCAAACGATGAAAAATAGTTGTAATCAAAGGAATTATTGGTAGATGTGGATAGAAACGATGTCAATTTTGAAAGGATGCAACAATCAACCTCAATAACTTCCCGACTGTGAGACGAAAATAACTGTAAAGTTACAAGACCGTTGATAAATCCTGCTGATGTTGAACCAACTCCTAGTACCGGTATGCGTACAGTTTTGCTTTTTAGTCCTAAGCGCTGCACCGTCCTTTCTATAATAAAGGACACTTGGGATCCAGAATCTAGCAATAGCAGCACAGTTTGAAAAACTCCTTGGATATCTTGAGCCTTTCCTAAAGCAGTTGGCAATAAGGTTTGTATACGCCGAGTAGGCTCAAAAGAGATGTTGGCCAAGACTGGCGGGATCGAAGAGCATGTGAAGGTGTGGTTGGTTCAGTACTATCCAAATTTACTGAAGAGTTTGACTCCGCATGAACAAGTGAGTGATGCCGAGCCTTACAAATTTTGCAACGAAAATTCGAACGACACTTGTTTAAACAATCTACTGAGCGCAAGCAGTTAAAGCACAATAAGTGAGCCTTTGCAAAACTACGACGAGTACCGATATCGGACGAAAGGAAATTTGAACATTTGGTAATAGGATGGTCAGCTTTGCAACTGGGACAGCTTTGCTTAGATTCTGCGTAATGCGAACGAATAGGGTTTTGAGTTCTGGCACGTGGTTGATTAGATCGACAAAGGGACTGACAGGATTCCAGAGCATCACAGCGTAGTTGCAAAAAATCTATTAGTTCATCAGTAGTGCAGTTTTCCCTGGCTCCTATT
Organism: Brachypalpus laphriformis; assembly: GCA_945910035.1. Taxonomy (NCBI): domain Eukaryota; kingdom Metazoa; phylum Arthropoda; class Insecta; order Diptera; family Syrphidae; genus Brachypalpus; species Brachypalpus laphriformis. Next base: position 160,747,341 of record OX246754.1, on the reverse strand, counting down.
TCTTCTGCCCAAGCTTGCTTTGATTCTATATCGAGTTTCTGCACCAGAAGATAGATTAGTCAGGGGTCTCTGCTATTAGATCCTACCGCGTTTAATCCACGAATGGTTTCATCAGCGCCATCAGTAATTTTTCTTAATAAATGTACATTTGTTGTGCTCGTTGTAGGTAGAACCAAATAGCTTTGAATGTACGACTGTACAATAAGATTGCAGCGATCGTAACGTTTTTCCAGGCGATCCCATGCCTCCAGATAATTGCTATCTGATACCGTAATATACCTAATCAAATTCGATGCCTCTCCACTTAAGAAGCCCTTTAAGTAACGAAACTTTTCGGTCGACGATAAATCCTTGCTATCAACTGAACCCAGATAAAGATCCCTAAAGCTAGGCCAATCTTTATAAGCCCCGGAGAAAGTTGGTATACTCATTTTAGGCAGATTAACGGAACTACTTTGGGTGGCGCTAAGTTTTTCGAGAAAGCTGGTCTGCTGGGTTGCTAACTTATCAACCACGGACTGTTTAGGAGATATAACATCAGTTCTCCTTTTACGAATTGCACGCAAAATAGATGATTGAGCCAAAAAGTACTTAGCCTCATACTATGAAAACTCCTTCTCTGCATCTGCAGATTCAGATGCATCCTCCAGGGCTAAAACATCACGATGAAGTAAAACGAAATCAGACCAACCTTCTTCAAGCTTAGCTAAACGTATTTCGAGCATTTCCAGAGTAATAGGTTCTTCAATTTTCTCCGCGAAAATCGCCGCGCGCGTTAAGCATCCTTTAACGTGACCTCGTTTCGCCTTGAATGCATTCATTATTAATTTTTGTTCACGGTTGCGCCTTTAAACACCGAAAATTAATTGAGATACGAGTAATAGGTCGAATATAACTCTAAAGCCGAACTAGACACTGTATGAAAAATGTTTTGAAAAATGTGATATGGTCTGAAAATCACACAAGTCTTTGAAAATGCCCTTTTAAGTATAAATTCTAATCTGGCTTTCGGAGGACCAAAATGTTTAGCAATAATTTACAATGCACTTGCCGAGTGCTCAGTATTAATCTATGAGGATGAAGAAAGTCGTACACGAAATCGAAATAGAAAAAGAGACTGTACAATTTTTATTCCTCGAATTTACCATAAGTATATAATACCAACTGAACAGGTTGATGGTCGAACAGCAAGAGAGCGAAACAGATTTTCATTTTATCAAAGAAGTCATTATACTACAAATTTAAGTAAACAAGTTACAGCTATTTTACATTGAATAAAGACATTATAAAGACAATTGCTCTCACATGATCATTATAGGGTAAATAACAAAGGTTTATCTTTTTATGACTCTTAGCATCAAACAGATATCCAGGGGGCAAGTCACGTAACTTTTCAGACGATCATCATTTGAACGATAGCAACCGACGAATGGAAAAAATTGTTGCATATTGTAGCGGTTAATATTTCCCTACCACAGTTGGTTGCGCACTCTTGGATGTATAAAGCCTAAATATATGTTTGAGCTATAGCAAAAACCGCAATCGTGAAAAGTTTACATGCATTTAGGTGTTGTACAGCCAACAGTGGGCAACCAACTCTGGTAGAGAAATGTTAACTCCGACAATATGCAACAATTTTTCCATCAGTCGATTACTATCGTCCAAACGATAATCGTCTGAAAAGTTACGTGATTTGCCCCCAGGGTTATCACTAAGTAATATTTCTTGGATCCCCCTTTCCACCTCTTGCCATCTATCGCTTTTTATGCAGTTTAAACCTCCAAGCTGAACTTTTCTTGCTGTGTCTAGCATGCACATCGGGCGATATGATGAAGGTTCTTCTGGTGGCTTATCACCTTTTGGGAGTAGAACCAGGCTCTGCCTTTTCCACTGTTCTGGAAAAACTCTTTCTTTCAACCACGCATTGTACATTTCTACAAACATATCTGGGCACGCTTTGAATACCGTTTTGAGAGCTATATTTGGAATGCCGTCAGGACCTGGTGACTTCTTATCCCCAAATTATTTGCATATTTTGATCAATTTATTTGCAGTAAGTAGGGGTATATTCGGTGGCTCTATAGTTTCCTCCTCCCCGTAGTGTGTTTCTCGGTATTGTGGAAACAGTCCTGTTACGATCATGTGCAGGAATTTGGGGCACATGGAAATTTGCTGCCATCTCCTGAGCTTTTTCATTACTACTTTGTAGGACAAGCCCCAGGGATTTTTATCTGCTTCGCTGTATAACTCCAGGTGGTTTAAATATGCTTTCTATGTACGTAGTCTGCGGAAAGAATGGCTTTATCCTTATCGCTTCTTGCCTAGTTTCCATCAGTTGCTTTGATTGGAGGTATTTGCACATTAGGTTGTTTTAGTCCTTTTGTCGCTTTCCATAGAGAGTAATTTGTTGCACATTCAGCGGTTAATCCTCTGAGTGTTTCATTGAGTCTTCTTTAAATTTTCTAATTTCTCTTCTTAATTGCTGACTAAGGAATGCTGTTTATGCAACTTTGCAAACATTTTTAAGGAACAAATACATTTCGTTCATAACGACAATAAGTCGGACAATTCAAATGTACACAGGGCATGCTTAAGGATGCAGACAGTTTGAGGATGTTATTAAATTGCAGCATTTCTTTACAAAGGGGATATTAAAACTTCCTTTCCTGCCGAACTATGCGTTGATGTCAAAAACAGGCTGGATTTCTCTGTACATTTGAACTATGTACATCTCAGGTATATTACGAAAATAATCAGGCATGGGGATGGCAAATTGTCCAACCAACTGTCCTTCCTTTGATAAAGAAGAATGTGTTGTGGATGAAGTCGTTGAAGGAAATTGCCGACAGCCTTAGCATACAATGAGACAATATACCAATAACAGAATATTAACGCAGACATTTTAAAAATCCTAAAATACAAAAGCACGAGAAAACATTGCAAAGGGTGGTAGACAGCAGCTTACGCATTTACAAGCACTAGGGACAAACGAAAGCACGAAATTACTTCACCGACAATTAGTCAAAGATACTCGGTTATTTAAAAGGATCTAATTTATTTCAATCACGTGGCGTACAAATATATCTCAGACAAACCCCCATCATTAAGGAATTTAGGGTTATATACTTTTTAAGAAAAACCATATAACTGAAATTGAAATTATACAAATGCTTACTGGACAAATAGATACAGAATAGGAAAATGCGTTGAAATTGTTCCGACATACATCAACTGCTGCAACTGGCATAGTGACTACAATGATCTATTAGATTTTTTGCTTATCACAGGTTGCAATAATAAGATGCTTATTGGGGACTTCAATGCTAGAGTTGGAAACGATCAAGTGGCACCAATTTCAATCAATGAAATTAAACCGTTTTTAAATTCACGCAGGATCTCGAAGGACAGCACAATAGACGCTAAAGATGAAATGATTATTGAGACATGCGACTCGTTTGATTTATGTTTATTAAATAGCATAAGTAGAAGTGACCCCAAAGGAGAATTTACTTTCGTCAGACGCAGCGGCTGTTCGGTAATCGACTATGCGCTAATTAACGGAGAGTGGCATAATATTATTGAAGATATGGAGATTCCCGCTCAAGAATTCTCAGATCATATGCCTATAACCATCGAATGTTCCTTGAAGGTCGAAGGGACAACTGTGAAAGAGTTAAATCTCCTCCCAAAACTTGTTTGGAAAGATAGCAGTGCCATCGAATACTGTACTAGACTGGACAATTATATCGCGAGGCTTTCACCGGAATGGAATCATGCGTTTTTGCAGCCCAGTATTCTTACGGGTCTAATAAAAATGTCTGCACCGTCAAACGATAATAGGAAAAAGTTAATTAGAAAGCAGCCTTGGTTTGACAGTGAATGCAGCAAAGCGAGACAAAAGTCTTTGGCGATGCTGAACACGTTCCGAAAGTTGAACACTGCATCAGCAAAGGAGATATACACTGTAAGAAACAGCCAATACAAATCTTTGTGTGAACGAAAAAAGAAGACGTACTTCAACGATATTGCTAGGGATTTGGCTGGTGCAGCGAATAGTAAAACATTTTGGTCATTGGCGAAAAAGCTTAACAGAACTACATTCAGGGTCGGAAGTCAAATCGAAGCCGCCACTTTAATGAGACATTTTAAGACAATGCTTAATACGCAAGGAATCGCACCTGCTTTTCACTATGCGCTACCCTTTATATACAATGCGAGCTTAGATAAGCCTTTTGATGAACACGAGCTTCATGAAGTGTTAAGAAAAGCTAAGCAGAATAAGGCACCGGGAGAAGATCGAATTCCATATGAATTCTTTCAATACGCTTCACCGCTCTTTTTGCAAAAACTGCTATCTTCCTTTAATGTAACTTACAATGAAGGAAGAGTACCGAGTGATTTTCGCAAGTCCATCATATTCCCGATATTTAAAAAAGACGATCCAAATGCACCGGAAAATTATAGAGGGATTTCGTTCATGAACACTGTCGCAAAAATCTTCACTGGCCTGCTGACGGCACGATTAGAAAAATGGGTAAAAGGTAATCAAAAATTAAGTCAGTTCCAAGCAGGTTTAAGAAAAGGTTACTCTACAGTCGACACAATAAATCGTAACTTTCTCTTTTACAAATTATCGCAAATTGGACTGTTCTCTAAATTTATAAATATTTTGAAAGGTCTGTACCATAATAATAAGGCGATGATATGGAACGGCGACGACATGTCAGAATGGTTCGAGGTCAATCGGAGTCAAACAGGGATGTCTTATCAGCCCTCTGCTATTCTCGCTTTTCCTGGACGATATTTCGAACCTGTTACCAGCAGGTATGTATAAGGATAGAAGAACTTAAAGTTACGACATTGCTTTATGCAGATCATATAGTTGTACTTGCAGAATCGCCAAACTCATTACAACTCATGATCAACAAGATAGAGGAATATTGTAAACTCAATTGTTTGTTCATAAACACTGAAAAGTCCAAGGTGCTGGTATTCCGCAAAGGCACAGGACGCTTCGCGAGAAATGAGCGATGGAAATACGGTGGGGAAGATCTGGAAGTTGTTAGGTCGTATAAATATCTAGGTGTTACCATAAGCCACAACCTTTCGTTAAAACGGCACTTTCAACTTAAGCTCACAGATGCGAAGAGAGCAATCAACGCCACCTGGAAAAACTTGCTTTCTACCCCCAAAGTATGCGTAACAGCGAAGATGAAAGTATTCGAAGCCGTAATGCGATCAGTAATGTGTTATGGAGCCCAAGTATGGGGAAGCAAATCATATGATGACGTCGAAAAACTTCTTAGGTTCTTCTTGAAAAAACTTTTGCGTTTACCTTTTAATACGCCAAACTTTATGTTACACCTAGAAACTGGAATATCACCACTCTTTATATTCACGTTAAAGACAAATATGAAGTATATTTTAAAGGTGCTAGGCGGAAGCGATGATACACGGCTGACTAAGATTCTGGCAAAAAGATCCTTAAGATGTAAATCACAGTTCTTTAAAGATTGGGAAAATACTGCTAACAAGTATAACATCAGATTGAACTTAACGGAATCAAATCTCCCAGAATGGATACTCTCTATCTTTCGATTTTTATCGGACGTCGAACAAGGTATGAAAAGAGAATATACTATAATGGCCACAAATTCAAGTTCACGACTTATCTACAAAAGCTTAACTTACGAGCAGAACTATATATACTCGAACCTCAGTGTAGCACAAATTTCGATAATATTTAGAACAAGAGGAGAGCTACTAAAACTAAATTGCATGCCACACCGCAACGACCTACCCTTGAGATGTGGCATATGCAATACAGGTGAAAAAGAAGATATTGCACATTTCATTGGTACTTGTCCAATACTAAAAGAAACCAGGCGAGCGCACTTCAGAGCGGACCTTTTAACACTGGGTGAAATTAAGAGTTTATTGAATGGAAGCGATTGGATTGCCCTTGCAGCATACTGCCATGTAGCACTCGATTACAGAACTTCAATTATAAATGAAAACTTTTGAGCTTTGATTTAATTATCTGCATAACTGTTATAAAGAAATGCGAAATATGTCCACTTTTGATTTTGTTTTCAAAACCTTGTATATGTAGGTGTAGCTAAAGATTGTCAATCTACGGCAGACGGCTAAGCCATTGTTTAAATTGTACTCTTAAATTGAATAAAGTACCCCTTATTATTATTATTAGTATTATACAGAATACGAAAACTTAAACAAGTAACATATGTATATAAAAAGGGGCTTAAAACTATAGGAAAACTATGTGGCATCGCTAAAAAATCGAATTATCACATCAAACTTGAGTGCACAAAGAAATTATATATACAGGGTGTCCCAGTTAAGCAGTATAATCCTTTAAGAGGAGATCCGAAGCTCCGCCGAACAAAAAATTGCATGGCACGGGGGGTCTATTCTTATCACATTTCAAGTTATAGCCCATCAAAGTGGGTGACCTCTTATTTGGAGCTGTAACCACTTTAAACGCTATAACTTCTAAACTATTACAGGTACAAAAATAGTTTTATATATTTTGGAAAGACAATTTAGTAGCGCATACAAGCTTACACATTGGGTACAGCTGAGCAGCTACCAAAAATGTATGGCTCCTTAAACTCAAAATAATGAAAATTTGTTGTTCCATTTTTTCACTTAAAATGCATTTTTCTCAAAATTTTTACTTAATATTTATTTATTTTTTATGAAATTTTTATCTCTAAAGAATGTCCCTAAAATTATGTTAAGCAACTTTTTTACGTACGATCAACAGAAATTGTAGTAAAAGCCATTTTTTGTCAGACAAAAATAGTCAAAAAGAACTGTAGGTACCTAGTCTTAAAACAGAACAGTTTATGGAATGTTTATAGCAATTGTTCGAAGTGCCTTCCTTCCATTTGAATACACTTTCGGGCGCGTTTAAGCATTTCCGATGGTAGATTAACGAGCAACAAACTTCTTCTCATCTCTTCTGAAACGGCACTAATTTTTTCTTAGAGCTCTTCCAGACTCGACATTTCTCTAAAATAAACGAAAGAACGAAGTTACTCCGCTGCTACTGTGACAAGGTGCTCTATCTTGTTGAAAGAACATCGCCCTTCTCTGAACAAGAGGAATATCTTCAAGGAGCTCCGGCAATCGTTCTCCAAGAAATTCCAGGTAGTAATTTGAATTAACTCTTCGTGGAAGAACGTGCGGGCCTACTGTGTTTCCTATTAATCCAGCACAAACATTCACGCTAAACCTCCTTTAAAATAAGCACCACGTTTTGAAGAAGTTGTTCACAATAATTAAATTCTTACCTTTGAAAGGATGTTGTGCGTATTAAATGGGGATTGGAGTCTGACCAATGGTGCAAATTATGGTGGTTTGTTACCCCATCTCTTGTGAATTGCGCTTCGTCAGTCCACAGAATGTTATTGAGGAAGTACCCGTTTTCTGCTTGTTTGCGCAGTAACCATTGGCGAAATTCCCCTCTTCTTTGCGCATCTCCTGGTAGTAAATCCTGTACCAGTGTTAAATGAAAAGGGTGTAATCTATTACTCTGTAGAGTTCTGTGAATCCTGGTTCTGGGAAGTTCCAACTGCACAGCTAGTCTGCAAACGCTGACTGAAGGCTGAACTTCCACAGTACGCAAAATTCCACTCTCAACTTCTGCCGCCGCTGCATCTAAATGCCGTTCCCTTTTATTTGGTGCTACTGACCCAGTATCAACAAGGCGCTGATACGCATCAGCGAAGATCCGACTACATGGTGTTCTATGATTTGGGTATCGCCGTTGGTACTCCAATCTTGCCAATGAAGCGTTTCTATTGCAGAACCCGTATACAAACACTATTTCCACGTTTTGAATACATTTTGTGGGGATCGGCTGTTACCTTACAGAGCAAAATGTCAATTGTAAATCAGTTGAAACAAAATTACGGTACATTTTCAAATCTGTGATAATTCTTTGCTACGCCTTTTTTTCCTATTCGATAATTAACTGTTAACTGCATTACTCATAGGTACGTTAGTTTATTATTCTCACTTAATTTTGTTTGACCATTTTGGTCTGACAAAAAATTGCTTTTACTACAACTTCTGTTGATCGCACGTAAAAAAGTTGCTTAACATAATTTTAAGGAAATTTTTTAGGGATAAAAATTTCATAAAAAAAAATATTAAGTAAACATTTTGAGAAAAATGCATTTTAAGTGAAAAAATGGAACAACAAATTTAAATTATTTTGAGTTTAAGGAGTAATAACTTTTTTTTAGCTGCATAGCTGTACCCAATGTGTTTGAAACTTGTATGCGCTACTAAATTGTCTTTCCAAAATGTATAAAACTATTTTTGTACCTGTAATAGTTTAGAAGTCATAGCGTTTAAAGTTGTTACACCTCCAATAAGAGGTCACCCACTTTGATGGGCTATAACTTGAAATGTGGTAAGAATAGACCCCCCCTGCAATACAATTTTTTGTACGGCGGAACTTTAGGTATCTCCTCTTAAAGGAATATACTGCTTAACTGGGACACCCTGTATACGACTAGAGGAACTTCACAGGGAGGGGTACCCTCGCCACTTCTTTGGCTTCTTCTTCCTTTTATCAGCGAGGCTATTCTTTGGCCATTAGTTGTAAACGAGATCTTGGTGAAACTGCAAAATTCAGCTGTGAAAGCCATTGCCTGTGCTCATGGTCTGCGGCAATTTCCATCGACCCTAAGCGTATTAATGCAATATGGACTGAACGAATCTTGTAAACTCAAATGAATCTTGGACGAATTTACTAAAAACAGATTTCTTTTCTTTTTAGATCTAATAAGACATTGTTGAATTAAGGCTGCGTGATCACCATTGAACGTGATCACAAGTTTGATTTTTTTGAATACCCTTAATACATCTTTTTAGACAGTGCGGGCATTGAAAAGGATAAATAGATAGATATATATATAGAAAGAGCGCTGTCGTTTGGTGGTGGTCAATAATTCTGTGAGAGATTAAGCAAACATCGTCAGCGTAGTCAAGATGTTTCATTTGGGATGTAAGAGTCTATCGAATTGCTCCGTTTCCCGTCGACAAAGCTGCACGAAGCACATCGCTAATCACCAATAGGAATAGTATTGGTGAAAGGATACAGCCTTGTCTTACCCCACTTTGGATCTCAAATTCCTCAGACAACCTTCCCCCGTGCAACGTGACATTTGGAGCCATCATATGTAGCTTCGATAATAGCAATTAGTTTATCGAAAATACCTCTCCTGCGTAAGGCACGCCAAATAAACTCCCTGTTGACACTATCGAACGCCTTCTCAAAATCGGTGAACAGCAGGTGGAGTGGCGATCGATATTCAATGCACTGTTCGATGATAATCCGCAAGGTGTTGATGTGGTCGGCACAGGAGGATCCAGAGCAGAAACCTGCTTGTTTGGCATCAAGTGTGCCTTCAAGATGTTGTTTGTTACGCTCTAGGATGATTTTAGCTAGCCAGCAGACAGCACGCAGATACCCCTCCAGTTTCCGCACTCCATAGAATTTTCTGTCTTAGGAAGCTTGACGATCATTCCCTTTTTCTACTCGTCAGCAAAGTTCCCAGCTTCCCAAGCTCCCTCTATAAGTGGAAGCAGAAGCTCAGCCGATATTGTTGGCGCTGCTCGTAAGAGCTCTGCTGGAATACCATCAAGGCCTTCCGCTTTCTTGGTTTTATGTGCTTTGATCGCAGTAGTAGTCTCATCATTACTGGGAGTCGTGGGTCGTATTCGGGCATTTCTCACCTCGGGCACCTCAGTCTGATTTGGGAGTATATCGTTAGCAAATACACGGTTCAAAACCATAGCAAAATGCACTTTCTATCTCTTGATCTGGTCCTGATCCGAAATGAGCAAGGAGTCGTCTAGGCTTTTCACTGGGTGTTGGCTGGAGCTGCGACCACCTGTCAGCTCTTTTGTGATTCTGTAGACGATCCTGCTGTCGCGCCTACGTGCAGCTTCTTCATTTTCTATAGCCAGCGCGTTGATATCGTTACACCTATTACACACGTTACGCTGAACTTTTCTCATCTTCATGCGATATAGGGACTCTAGCTCGCTTCTCCCTGCTGCTGCAATTCGAGCTTTCAGCTATTTTCGTTCTTTAATCCGTCTCCAGGTATCCTCGGAAAGCCAAGCTCTATGTCTTCCCTGCGATCGATAGACAATTCTTTCTGCACCAGATTTAAAAACATTTTTCACAGCACACCGGTGGTCTTGGATGGTTGCGGACAGTGAGCTGGTGATTGCTTCCACACCTTGCGAAAGGTGCTCCCTTAATTGTTAGCGCACTGAGGGATCACTAATTCTGTCGATGTTGAACCTGGACATTGTTGTGTTGTCATGGGATCTTCGAACTGTTGGAGAGTAGCTATCATGAGTTGCTGATCTCGTTCTATCTGCGCATCTGCCCCTCGCCTGTTTCGGACGTCCAAGAGACTACTTTTAAAGCGGCGGCTGATGGCAAAATGGTTGATTTTATTGGAGGTTGCTTGTCCATCGTTAAAAACTCACCTGACTCTGTGGCAGGTCTTGTGCTCAAACATGATGCCACCTATCACAAGGCGGTTGGCATTGTAGAAATGAAAGAATAGAGTTGTACAATGTTACGCGTTGGGGACTGGTAATCGCCCGCTACTAGCCATCTCATTTCATTTACCCCAAAATATCTAGTTTATATCGCACGAATTTATTTTCCGATTGAAGGAATCAGGCATTGTAAGGACCTTCGCTTCCCGAATCGAGAAGCGTCTTTACATTCTAGGAACCTTTCTTTGTCCGGGTACAATTGCCAAAAGTCGTCAACATGTGATCATTCCTTATCCGAGGCATAGTGTCGGTTTCTGTAGCGGTTGGTTTTCAGTAATGCAGGTTGCTGGCCCACGTCTAGAATCAAGACCCTAGACAACCCGCACTTGCGATTTTAGCCTACGCGTATAAAGGTTTATACGTATAGTTGCCCGGGGACCGCCACTAGGAGGTAAAGCAAGCACTTCATCAGGATTGATTGTTGCGCTACTGGCAAAAGCCAAGTTTTGAGCAGACAGTAGTTTCCCGATCAATCGCAATGCAGATCCCGTTTATCTGGAAGAATGGGTATATATGTTCCTATTCTGGTGAGTTCATGAGCCTTGCAGTACCCCTGAATGTCCCTAAGCACTGGCACCCAACACAGGTGAATTCTGAACTGCTGCGCCATATCTGTGAGAGACGATCGGCAATCTAGATCGTCTAATGAATTTATAGAGCTCGATTTAAAGGTTTGATTGCTGCTTGGCTACCTGAAAAGATGCTGATATCATGTTTTTCTTTTGCCTAATATAAGACTGAAAGACGCTACAATCTAAGTTCGCAATTAAATGAACCACAATTGCCAAAACTAATTTGCATTGTATACATTAAACCCGTATCACTAAGTTATTTATTATTTGAATATTTATATACATATGTATGTATTACATATTTATATTTGAATTTGCTTCTTGTTAAGACTTAGAGCAGTTTAAAATACTAACTTGGCAGGGGTTACTTTCAAAATCTCAACTAAAATATGTACATATATATGAACATAAGCACTATATTCAGTTGAATTTCTAAACTATTTTAATTTATGTATGTACGTACATACTTCAATTTAATTCGATTTCATGTTGTCCTATTACGCCTTTTCAGAATGGAAACCATAAAAAAGTCTTGTCATTGATTGCGGTAAATTACTTAATTACTAAAATAAATTGACCACATTCTTTTTGTAGCTACGATTGGATGAAGAAGGCAAATTTGATTAAACAGTAAACTGATGTATACATACATCTGTATGTACGTACCAATCAAATATCGATTGACAATGGCACTAAATCAATTAAATTCGAACATTGGTATGAAATCAGGGCCGAAATCTATTACGCAAAGAGAAATCTAAAATTTATAAATTATTTTGGGTATCTGATGAATTAGATAGATACTCGTATGAAGTTATACCAGATAGGGATAGACAGAGGTGTACGTTATTTTTAAAGTGACTTTAGTCCATAGATACCTATATTGCTAGCATTTAATGAAAATTTCAATGCATTAAGGATTATATTACATCTCCAGCTATAAACCTACGTAGATCAAGAAATCAAAACTACGAGTATGTGAACAACTGCATACTTACATACAATACTGAAAAGGTATAAATGCAATTTACCACCAGAGCATACACAATTACACACATCCCGTCAAGCAGGTATCCCATCAATTCCTCGGGAGGAGCTGCTAAAGGCATGCAGCATGATAGGCGACAACAATCAGCCCGGACCCGACGACATCCCGAATGAGGCAATAAAGGCGACTATAAAAAAGAGACCAGACCTCTTCATGGCAATAATGCAGAAGTGCCTCAAAGAAGGAACCTTTCCTGAAAAATGGAAAACAGCATTTCGTTCTGCTACCAAAAGAAAAGAAGCCTCCAGCAGAGCCATCGTCCTATCGTCCAATATGCCTATTGGCACCATGGGAAACATCCTCAACAAGATAATCTATATTAGATTATTCGTAATAGCAGAGGAGAAAGAAGCCCTCTCAGACTATCAATTTGGTTTCAGAAGAGCGTGATCTACTGTCGATGCCATAAGAGCGGCAGTAGATATCCGCAAAAGGTGCCATCGAAGGAGAAAGATGGCTCTACGGCACAAAGGAGTATTGTGCAGTAGTAACGCTGTACGTTAGAAATGCATTTAACTCTGTGAACTGGACGTTTATCAGAAAGTCAATTGCCAGGATGAATACACCATATTATCTGCTGTATATAGTGATGAACTACTTCAACCACAGGAAGCTGAGGTATAATACTACAACGTCATTGCGAGAGTTCCACAGGGATCGGTGGCGAGAGTTTCACAGGGATCGGTCTTAGGGCCACTTCTGTGGAATATTTTCTACAACGAGTCCTACGATTAGCGCTACCTGCCAGAGTAACGATAATTGTATTCGCCGATAACATTGCCGACGTAACAGTATCTAAACAGATCCGTGCAGTAGAATCAGCTACAAATGAAGCAATTGCCCGGATAAAATATTAGCGAGTATCCACGGGACTAGAACTAGCTAACTATAAAACGAAAGCTGTCCTTATAACCAACCGGAAAACCGTCGGTTACCGTTGCTAACCAAACCATCAGGTCCAAAGAGACGGTTCAGTACCTTTGAGTTATGCTGGACAATAAACTGCAGTTCAAAATGCATGTGGGTTATATTACCAAAAAAGCATTGCAAATGCAGGCAGATCCCTCGCGTATAATGCCTAACATCGGTGGACCTGGATACGCTAGAAGGATTCTGGCCGGAGGCACAAAGGACGAAGGAGATCAAAAGAAAACTATCGCCAACATACAGACTCTGCGCGCTACGGACAATCAGCGGCTTTTGCACCATTTCTGATGAAGCTGCATTAGTTATAGCTGGAATGGTCTCCATTGACATCTACGCAGATAAAATGCTCAGAATATACAACATAACAGAAGAGCACTGAGCCAACATGACGCCACTGGTATCAAGGTGATACAAATAGATGAAAGGCCAGCGTGGTAGCTATGTGGCAAGCTCATGGGCTAACACAAAAAAAGGCAGATGGACATAAAACTGATACCGACAATCCAAAACTAGATAAGTCGAAAGCATGGAGACTGCAACTAATATCTTACGCAGTTTCTCTCTGGTCACGGCGGTTATCTCCAGCGATTTGGACACGACAGCTCACCATTCTGCCCGGAATGTCCAGATAAAGATAATGATACGAAGCATGCAGTATTTTATTGCACAGGTTTCACGGCATGGAGGCCAGCGTGGTAGCTATGTGGCAAGCTCATGGGCTAACACAAAAAAAGGCAGATGGACATAAAACTGATACCGACAATCCAAAACTAGATAAGTCGAAAGCATGGAGACTGCAACTAATATCTTACGCAGTTTCTCTCTGGTCACGGCGGTTATCTCCAGCGATTTGGACACGACAGCTCACCATTCTGCCCGGAATGTCCAGATAAAGATAATGATACGAAGCATGCAGTATTTTATTGCACAGGTTTCACGGCATGGAGAATTCATCTGCCTAGTCCGTAGTTACTCCTCGGCCGTATGTTACAGTCGGAAGAGAATTGGATGCCAATATGTTCTTTCGTAACAACTCTTCAAACAGAGTTGCGGAGAATAAACAAACTAAAAAGGGCAACAGAAGCAGTGGAAACAGCTGGCACAAGAAGCATAGCATGAACTACCCCGCGAAGTAATACCTAGTGGCTGTCCTGCGGAGAGAGTGGTAGAAGTGTGCAGAGTGTGAATTACTGCATAAGCGCATTCCTGACATCGATTATTCGGGCTTGCGAATCATGCATGCTAGTAGCCCGGGCTACTGTGGAGTGGTGAAACTAAAGAACTGATAAATGGGAAGAAAGCGGCTTTCAAAGTTTGGTCAAAGTGCTCCTCTAATAATAAAAACAAAAAAGCCCGCCTCGAAATGGAATACAGACATTGCAAGAAACAAGCGAAGAAGTGCGCCCGGCTTCAAGCAGAGAGTACGGAGGACCTGTATTGGTAACTGGAGGGAATACCATTCCCGGTTGCTGATGCAAATCAGGCTATCCAGGAGCTGCGACAACACAATATGAACAAGAATGTAACTGCATTCAAAATAGCCGCCCAAATAAGGGGGGACGCTCAGGAGATTCGTTCGCCAAAGTTCATTAACAATGCTCATGGCCAGCTTCTTGTGGATGACGACAAAATGCTGCATATGTGACGACAGTATTGTGGAGGACTCTTGGATGAACAGTTTTGCCGGATATACTTATCAACAGCAACTAAAAACTGTAAAGAATTCCCTGACACTACTGTCGAAGAAGTTAGTGAGGCGGTCAAATACTCCAAAAAGCGAAAAGAGGTTGTGTTAGATGAGATAGCCTCTGAGTTCTGAAAAAAGATAGGACACGTCGGGTTTAGATGGCTCCCGATTCTCATCTCCAAGCTTATGGGAGGTGATCCAAAACGGAATCAACGGAGGAAAAACTACCTTCTCCCTGGACATGCCAAACTGTGATGATTACCCTTCGATGAAGCTGATGTCACACACCATGAAGATCGTTGAGCGGATATTATGTAGTCGATTGCGAAAATAAAACGGCTATCTGATGATCAGAGCGAGTTTGTCTCGGGTAAATCAACCACAGATGCAGTCCAAAGCATAAGGATCATAATGGAAAAACATAGTGATTCCATATTGTATTCATTAACTTTGAAAAGGCGTTTGGCAGACAACCACGAGTTCTGATATGGGTGGCTCTAAGACATCGAGGGGTTCCAGGAACCTACAGCTATGGCCAAAATAATGGCAACACTTTCTACGTTTCAAAAACAACTTGCGTAACGGTTGTTTTGTGAGAGTAAAAGAAAAACAATGTTTGCAGACTCAACGGTAAATATGATGTCAACATATTCTAAGTAGAAACAGAGTGCAAAAAAGAAAAGAAAAGTGATCAGTTGCAATCGACCTGTTAGAAAGTGCAGAACAAGCTGGACAAATAATAGCAACACAAGAAATAAAAAGTAAAAAATAAAAAAAATAAAAGGGTTGAAAATAATTTAGATATCGGTAAGTAGTGTACAGTAGTCTCTGAGGATATTGTGTACTATTAGGTTTGATTATATCACATTTAGCAAATAACAAAAATGGGCACAGGAAAGCATTGCACCGAAGCTCAACGTGAAGCCATTTTAGCGTTACATAAACGAGGTGAATCAATGAGGAAGATTGCAGTAGCCGTTGGATGCTCCCTAAGAATGGTCTTTAACGCACTGCGAAAAACTGCCTGAAACGAGAGGGCGTCCCTCTAAAACATCCGAGAGGGACAAAAAGCTTTTGATAAGAAAAGCACGGACAAATCCTTTTATGTCATCTACGGACCTTAAAAAAGAGACGGGGCTAGAAGTTAGTGCTAGAACAGTCCGACGTATTCTGGTGAATGCTAAGCTATACGCTCGAACCCCAAGAAAAGTGCCACTCTTAAAAAAAGTACACCTCCAAAAGCGGATTGCTTTCGCCAAGCTTTATTAAATGCCACAGGATCCACTACGGTCGATAAAGCAGT
This sequence comes from Brachypalpus laphriformis, assembly GCA_945910035.1. Lineage (NCBI taxonomy): Eukaryota > Metazoa > Arthropoda > Insecta > Diptera > Syrphidae > Brachypalpus > Brachypalpus laphriformis. Next base: position 160,731,190 of record OX246754.1, on the reverse strand, counting down.
GGAGAAATGTACTTTGGAGTGACGAAACAAAAATTAATTTGTTTGGGATGGATGGGAAACTGTTTGTTCGTCGCCCAGAATGTCAGGCATACATTCCAAAGTACACAAAACCAACTGTGAAGCATGGTGGAGGTAGTCTGATGTTATGGGGTTCTTTTTCGTGGCATGGCATTGGCCCAATACATCGGATAGATGGTATTATGACCAAAGAAAAGTTTCAGATACTGGAAGGCGTTATGCTGCCATATGCGGAAGAGCATATGCCATTAAGATGGCGTTTTCAGCAGGATAACGACCCGAAGCATTCGGCGAAATTCACAAAGCTTTGGTTTGACCAGAACCATCTCGATGTTTTGCAGTGGCCTTCTCAGTCACCCGACTTAAATCCAATTGAGAACCTTTGGAATGAGTTGAAGGTCCAAGTTGCGAAGTCTCACCCTGCAAATATCAATGAATTGTGGAGAATCGTCCAGGAATGTTGGTATTCTATACCAACCGAAAAATGTAGAAAACTGGTCGATTCTATGCACAAAAGAATCGAAGAAGTCATTAAAAATAAAGGACATGCTATAAAATATTGAATTTACTTCTAAAATATAATTTAAAAAAAAATTATTTAAGCGTTTTCTTTACTTATACTAGGTGTTGCTATTATTATGTCCAGCCAATTTTGCAAACTGTAACAGATTAGTTTCGTCTGATAAAATACTCCTTCGATTAATCAGGTCATCACTTAAAAAATGTATTGAAAACACATTTGCCATCACATTTGCATAAAAATAATTATCAAAATTCGAATAAAACAGGAGTTACAAATCCTTCTACTAAAAAGTAAAGGGTGTTGCTATTATTTTGGCCATAGCTGTATATACAGATGATCATGGACATGTACGAAGGAGCAAAGACAAGAGTAACATGCCCTGCTGGAGTAACCGAAGAGTTCCCAATCAAAGGAAGGGCACCAAGCACCAAGGAAGAGTCTTAAGCCCTTTTCTCTTTATTGCAGTCCTTGACTATTTGCTTGAATGTAAAGTGACGGACCCCAAGGTACATCAATTATTCTTTGCTGACGTTGGAGCCATCATAAGTGAGGATCCTACGTCCCTGCAACTAGCACTTGATATGTGGGTGGGCGTTTTGGAGGCAAATGGGTATCGCATTAGTTCAAAAAGGACAGAGTACTTGTGCTGCCCGTTCTCTGATTCACTCAGGCTTATTCCAGACATTTATTTGAATAGAACAGAGCTTTCCAAGTGCGAAAAGTTCAAATATCTGGGATCTATGATCAACAGCAAAGCGACCTGTGATGACAACATCAATCATGGGGTGGATGAAGTGGCGGGAAAACTCCGCTATCTTCTGTGACCTAAAACTGCCCATAAGTTTAACGGAAGGCTCTACACCGCAGTTATGCGGTTCACATGCCGGACAAGGTACAAAACGTATGCCGGTAAATTAACGACAGCTGAGGTGCTTCACACGACAGCAGGAGTAACAAAGATTGATCAATTTTGAAGTTCGAAGATCCGCGGAAAACTACACGTCAAAGAAATCATCTGACAAAAAATAGAGCGCGACCGGCTCAACTAGTATTGCCCTGTTCAAAGAAGATATCATGTGAACACCCTTAAAAGGGCGATATCAATGAACGTTCCAAATACATTGTGAAAGAAAGGCAGGCCTATAAACTCCTGGATCACACAATTGCAACAACACCAACACTTGATTTGCCTCAGTAACGAAATGATCTAGATCTATCAATATTTTCTGAGATCAAACAGGCGAAGTAGAAATGCAATGAAATGGGAGGGTTGTATCCCTTGAGGTTCGGATCATAACCTCGTCATAGGAAGAAGAAGTCAGAAAACGCGTTTTACGGTCCCCATAGTGAATTTGAAGAATTTCAACCTACCCCCGGCAAAAAGCTACTTTTACCCCAGCTACCACATTCAACACGAGTGGTTACGCATCTTGCTCTGTGTCTATTGGAAATTTTAAATTTCTTTTCTTCCACATAAAGCACTTCAATGCGTATTTATCGTGTCAGAGAAAGTCAACGAAGATGAAAAAGAATTAATAATCACGGCCTTTAATTTTTTATTGTATTTCAAATACGCATCAAAACAAAGTCCTTTTCAATTGACAAGAGCATTCATAAGTATCTAGCGACGTGAGGGCAGGGGCACATCCTTCAGAAAAGTTGTGACTTTTCTTTTGTATTTGGTACCCAATTCATCTTATAAATTATTGTTTGTCTCTTTCAATAGAACGAACAGAAAGAAGGATAATTAATCCGATTTTTCTCAACTTCAAACACCGATACGTGCGTAGGGGTGAAATGACTTGGGATCAGTTTTGTGAACGCCGCGTGTCGCATTTCACCGTGTACCACTTCAACTTGGTACATTGATTGATTGATTGATGAGCAAAATGGGAAACGTAACCGAAAAACTTTATCTACGAACGAATAAGATGGATAACAAGCACGTATATCTGCTACAGATTTTTTATTTTTTTTGTATGAACAGCCCCATTCACCGCAGTCCTGGTCATTCGTTTTGTAAAGCATTTTCGCCGATATCCTGGCAAAGTTTAACTCAATTATTAGTTGCTCATCCTGCAGGGTAGATTTGCTTAAACATGATTCGCGATGCGATAACTGATCAGCGTTGCCAGCCGCTCAAAATATTTTCCCTTCGACAAATCTTAGAAACCCTCAGATTTGACATTAAAAAAAAAATTTATTCCCCCCGCCGTCAATCAAAAAAACCAATAAATCTGAGTGGATCCTCGAAAAATGGCAGCGTTGCTCGTGCAGCGAAGAGAAATAGAGACGTCATGCAGATCTGCGTTGTATGCAGCAAACACAAGTAGCTTTGTTCATTTAACTATATGCAGTCTCACCCTCACGTTCCAACATTCTTAATTTACAAAAGGAAATATTTGGCGCAACAGCTCTTTAAAGTGCCAGGGCCCAGCTTCTCGCAACCACTCATGTTGTGTGCGTTATATTTTTCACACGAGTGAAAGGGACCTACAGTTTAATGCCGAATCCGAACGGCAATTTGAGAAGCTGTTTCGTGACAACAATACTCTCGGATGTTTGTCAGACGCTCGCGAGAGGTGGGACCGTGAAAAAACTTGTTGGTGTTTTCTGGGATTCGAACTTGGAACCTCATGCGTAGTTATCCGACACACTAACGACTTACGCCACGGCGCCCAAATTCTTAATTTGCTTATGATAGTTTTGGCAATTTCAGTCACTGCATCCCAAGCTTTTTGGCCCTTAAGCATTTCGCCAACTATGTTTTCGGGGAATAGTTCCACGCCTAATTTCTGCCTCAGTGTTTCCCTCTCGTCTAGAACCGTGGGCATTAAAATAAACGCATGTTCGGCGTTTTCAATGCAGTCAGCGCATCGTGGACAGTAGGGGCTGTCTTTATGCTTGTATTTATGCAGGTATGAATGGAAGCATCCATGACCTGTTAACAACTGAGTTAAATGAAACCCTACTTCACCATGCCGTCTTTCTATCCATGGTTTAACCTGGGGTATGAGCATATGTGCCCACCTACCCTTTTCGGAGGCCTTCCAGCTTTCTTGCCACTCTCATATGCTCTGTATCCTTAAAGACATTTGTTGGATTTCGCCGGTTGGAGCAGTTTGCTCTTGTTCTGAGCATCTCAATTCATATTGTCGTCGCTGCTCTTCTGCCAGGGTATCTATTGGTAGCACTTTTGCTATCATACAGGCTGTATCGCTAGAGGTGGTATGGTATACACAGCATACTCTTAATGTACATATTCTGTACACCGACGCAATCTTACTTCTCTTTGTTTTAGTCGCCATGGATTCCGCCCAGATTGGTGCAGCGTAAAGGATTATAGACGCTATTACTCTGGCCAAAAGTAATCTTCGACTGTGCCTGGGGCCTCCTGTATTAGGCATGATTTGTGTGAGGGCCGCGCTGGCATTCGCTGCGCTGTGAGACACACTCTTGAAGTGTTTCTTGATGGATAGTCTCGTATCTAGGATAGTCTCGTATTTAGTATGAATCCGTGAGGCCAGCCGAACTCAGCCAGTTCCGTACGGTCATAATTGTAGAGTTGCTTATCTGCTCAACCTCTTTCAGTAGTTTGCCAGTTACGACGATTGCAATGTCGTCCGAAAATCCGTTAATTTTTTATATCCTCGGGTATTGGAAGACGCAAGATCCCATCGTACATGACGTTGTAGAGTATGGGAAATAGCACTGGCCCCTGTGGTACTCCGCCACTAATCTTGTATTCTTTCGGTCTGTTGTCTGTGTCGTAGGTTAAGACTGTGCGCTTGAAGTAATTCGTTACGATTTTTATGAGACTCGTAAATTTCTGAGTGCCTCTAGTATATGGCTCCAGTTTGCAGTGTTGAATGCATTTTTGATATCCAGGGTTATCACTAAGCAATATTTCTTGGAACCCCCTTCCCACCACTTTCCTTCTATCGCTTTTTGTGCAGTTTCAACCACCAAGCTGATTGCATCTACTGTTGAGTATGCCTTCCGGAAGCCATATTGGTGTTTCGAAAGCCCACATAGAGTTTCTATCGCTGTTTCCAATCTGTTGTAGATGATTCGTTCCAGAACTTTTCCTGCTGTGTCTAGCATGCACAGCGGGCGATATGATGAAGGTTCTCCTGGTAGCTTATAACCTTTTGGGAGTAGAACCAGGCTATGCCTTTTCCACTGTTCTGGAAAACTCCTTCTTTCAAGCACGCATTGTACATTTCTATGAACATATCTGGGCAAGCTTTGAATGCCGTCAGGACCTGGTGACTTCTTATCCCCTAATTTCTTGCATATTTTGATCAATTCATTTGTAGTAACTAGGGGTATATTCAGTGGCTCTGTAGCTTCCTTCTCTTCGTAGTGTGTTTCCCGGGATTGTGGGAACAGTCCTGTTACGATCATATGCAGGAATTTGGGGCACGTGGAAATTGGCTGCCATCTCCTGAGCCTTTTCATTACTACTTTGTGGGACTAGCCCCAGGGATTTTTATCTGCTTCGCCGCATAACTCCAGGAAACATATTTTTTTACTTTGTTGGATGGCCCTTTTAAGCTCTTTCCGTGCTGCCTGGAATTGTTTATGGAAGACGGTGCAATTAGTTGTGTGTTAGTTCTCCTCGCTCGATGACATTTGCTACGCAGTTGGGCTATTTCCTCGCTCCACCAGTAGACAGGAGTGCGGTGACTATTTCTTGTTTTCTTTATCATGGTGGCATCGCAAGCACTTGTTATTTGACTTATGGCTTGTGCGACTTTGTTGTTAGCAGGCCCCGTCAGTTCTGTGCGTCTGGGGAAAATGCAATAGAATAATTCTTTATCAAAAGAGCTTGACTTGCATCCCCGTTTCTGCATTGGAGTTATAGGTGGTCTACTTAAGCTTGGTCTCTCTGTATGAGTCTTGCATATAATTGCTTGTTGATCGCTGTGTGTGGGCGCCGTGGCGTAAGTGGTTAGTGTGTCGGATCACTACGCATGAGGTTCCAAGTTGGAATCCCAGAAAATGCCAAAAAGTTTTTTCACGGTCCCACCGCTCGCGAGCGTCTGACAAACATCCGAGAGTATTGTTGTCACGAAAAAGCTTCTCAAATCTCCGTTCGGATTCGGCATTAAACTCTAGGTCCCTTCCATTCGTGTGAAAAAATATAACGCACACAACATGAGTGGTTGCGAGAAGCTAGGCCCTGGCACTTTAAAGAGCTGTTGCGCCAAATATTTGTTTGTTTTATCGCTGTGTGTATCGGTCACTCACTTCTCATGCTATTTTTATCGTCAGGGAGCTGGTAACGTAGGTGATATCAACAATCGACAGATTGACTCTTCAGACAGTAAGTTTATTTCCCGTGTTTGCGAGTACAATATCTAGCGCTGCAAAAGCCTACAGTGGGGCGCGACCTCGCCTGTTAGTTTCAGTACTACCCCACTCAACTGCCCATGCGTTGAAGTCGCCAGCAAAGATAGCGGGGTACTTCAACCAGGTGGAGTTTCCTGGTTGAAGTACTGAAAAGAGAGGAAAAACAAAATGGCTAGAGTTCTGTCTTAATGGAACGGCCTCCTCTGAACCAGCCTGAAGAAGTTATGAATTTCATGATGGTGGTTGGTGGCTTTTCAGACAGGTTGAAGAAATACTCGCCAAGGGCCGTCTTCTTGGTATTGCAGAAACTAGTGCAGTTGCAAAGGAAGTGTTCTGTGTCCTCCTCTATGCCTGTGATACCGAGTTCGCTGCAGAGTTCAGCCGTACTTAGCCGCATTCTCTTCCGGTGGGCCGCCAATAGGTTGTGACCGTTAAAAATTCGTATGAGAAGCGCCAAGTTTAGTCTATTTTTAGTGAGGATGAGCTTGGTTCTCATCTTGTCATGTTTTGTACAGATGCTTCTGGAAACTCGGCATGATGGGAACGCTCTCCATCTTTCGTCTGCTTGTAGTTTGAAGTTAAGTGTTATGTTTGATTCAACAAGTTTTAGGGGAGGAAGGACTGAGCTTTGGACCATTGACAGGTCTTGTTCTGATCCCTTCCTTGCCAGTTTATCCGCTACCTTGTTCCCTGGAATTCCTTTGTGATTGTGACCTGGGACCCACCAGAGTCTTACGTGGTGGCTATGGATGAGCGTTTTAACCTCCTCGCCGCAGCGTTTTATTTGCTTCGATTTTATTACCGCGGAAGGTATAGCCTTTATATCTATGAAAATGCCAATTTTTCTTCTAGTAACAAGTTTCGTGGATAATGCTCGTGTCGCCTCTGCTATCGCTAGGACTTCGTGGTTCAGAAGCCTCAGTGATATTACAATATCAGATTCTGCTGAGTAGATACCTGAACCCACTCCTTTGTTTGTTTTGGACTCGTCACTGAAGACTAAAATACTATCCGGTATCCCCACCATCTTCCCAGTGTTTCCTTGATGGGGTGACCGTTTTGACGTTTAGACTGAAGTCGAGTGATGGCGGAAAAAACTCACGAAAAATTCTAGAACCAGTTCCTATATCCATTTTAGACCCGCTGTGTAGAGTTGAATGACCTGTTCATTGGTTAATGTATTGGAGTCCAACTCTTGTCTTTCGGTAATAAATGTGGAAAATTTCTTATAGAAGTCTATGTGGGGGATGACATAGTAAGTAGTTCTACAGAGGTCTGTTCTGTACCTGCTGTATAGAACCATGTCCATAGGAGCTTAGCTTCCACGCACTCGATTGTTTGAAGCAAATCGCGCTCTTGGAAGATGTGCTTCGAAAGTTCTCACCCAAGGGGAGGAGGTTTAGCATCACATCCAAGCCTGCTTGCGGTGTTGCTCTCTGTGCTCCTGTTATGCATGCCAGTCGTTGCACCTAAGTTAGGTTTACTATGCAGCTGGTCTTGTCCGTTGTATTCCATCATACAATGATACCGTAGGTAAGTATAGGCCCGACAATTGTTATATACATCCACTTGAATATTGACAGATACATTCCCCATCGTTTACCGAAGGTTTTTTTGCAAGCGTAGAATCGCATAGTGCTTTCTTTATTCTTTCTTCTGTGTTCTTCTTCCACGTAAGCTTCGAATCCAGCATAGTTCCGAGATATGTTGCTGTTGAAGAGAGTTGTAGAGGAGTTCCATTTAGTTTCGGGAAGTCAAATTCTTCTATTTTCCTTCGTTTAGTAAACAGAATCAGTACAGTGTTTGCCGAATTTATACCTAGGCCGTTTTGTTCTGCCAAGGAGGACAATTCTTTTAGTGCAGATTCCATGCGGTTACTGATTGTAGGTAAGTATTTCCCACTGATTATGATTACTATGTCATCTGCATATGCAACTACTTTTATTCTCTTGGTTTTGAGAATCTTAAGAATTTTGTGAACGACAAGGAGCCAGAGCAAAGGAGAAACTACTCCTCCTCGCGGGGTTCCTCTTGTAACTGTTTTCTTTATGATCCAGCTGATTCTGTTTTTACTCCTAGTTCAACTAGTGCCGCATTGATCGACGTCGTATTTACGCTGTTGAACGCGCCTCCGATGTCTAAAAATGCAGCAAGAGTATATTCTTTAAAGTGCAGGTTTTTTTCTATGAATAAGACAACATCATGTAGTGCAGTTTCTACCGACTTTCCTTTTAAAATCAGGCACGAAAGATTCATCTATTCGTGTAGTCAGAGTGAAGCTGTGGTATCGCTAAAGCGCGGCTTTGAGGCGCCGCTTTATTTACCTCTTATTTTGCTGCGTGCATTCGCCGACATTCTTCCTCAAACCAGATGTTGGGAGGTGCTGACCGAGTGAAACCCAGTACATCAGTTGTGGTGTTTCTAATGGTGTGTCGGCAGCGTTGTGAGGTGGTTGCGATATTTCGTAACACGCGTTCGTAGAAGACTCTAGCGGTTTCTTGCGATTGTAGCTTTTCGACTGCGCAGTGATTCTTTCTTGTTGTGTCCTTTGGGATATTCGCATTTATACCTTGTCTGCAATGAGGTAAAGATCCGAGTCGATGTTGGCCACTCGGATAGTCCGGATTTCCAGAATATTGGAGGCATGTACTGCGTCAATCGTAATATGATCAATTTGCTTGATCGCTACATGATCATTAGACCGCCATGTCTGCTTGTGAATATTGAGATGAGGAAACTATGTGCTACCTATAGTGACGTTTCGCTCCACAGCAAAATCGATTAGCCTTAATCGCCACGATTTTAACGTTGTATCTTGAATATTGCTTGTATGTTTTGTCGAGGAGCTCGTAGAAACAATATTTGGTGGCAAGGTCCTTTTGTTCCCTGGGAGAATGAGCACACATCAGCTTTATGTTAGCGAATTTAGCCTTCAGCCGACTTGTTTTAATACGCTCGCTCATGTGTCGGAAGCTTAAGTTCTTGCCTAAGTCTGCCGCGAATAGCAAATCCGCGTCCGAATAAGCAATGCTTGTTGTCTCTGCAGCAATCACCGTAGTAGATGTAACAGTTTTTCATTCTCTTTTTGCCCGGGCCATCCCATCGCACTTCCTGGATGGCGGTTATATCTGCTTTATATCAGTCAAGAGCCTCTGCTAATTATGCGGCTGCACGTGATCTGCTAAGGGTTCGAACATTCCACGTATAGACCCAAGGGTCATTGTCCTTATTTCGTTCGGTGGGGTCGTCAACAGTTGAATCATTCTTATCCGAAGCTCTACCTCTAAGAGTGTGGGGCCGGGTACACTGGTGCCAGTAGTCCACTACGGGAGTATGAACACTGCCGTTGACCCATTAAGGGCTCCTCCGTCACCATATCTATTCCAAGGTCCTGGCTAGGTTAGGTTAGGTAGATGGGTGCTTTGTGGCAAAGAGTCACTGTTCACTCAGACCAACAATACGGGTCCATTGTACCCAATTATTTAACCCTGGAAGCACTGTAAAGAAAGTCCGCTGTTAGAACCACCCAGAAAGTGATATGAATCTCAGGAGGTCCATCAGCTTAACATTACCTTAGTACTCCAGCTCCGAGAAGAACGAGAAGAAGTAACTACCAAGAGTCCTAATTCTTCTGACGGATAGGGAAGGACAGTCACACAACATGTGACGAACAGATTCAATTTCTTCTTCTTCCCTGCAACTTCTGCAATAGTCGTTATGCAGTATACCGAGTCGCTCCGCGTGAACACCAAACGCACAGTGACCAGTAATTATGCCAGAAATGACCCGTGCGTTATAAGGACTAAGTTTTACCAGAGAGGTTGATTTCTTCTTGCTGTAGGCCGGCCATAGCGCCCTGGCCGTTGCGCATGTTTCCAGATGAGCCCAACGTCTGTTTGCTCGACCGGTGGCTTCATCTTTTATTTTCTTCCGTAAGGAACTGATTGGGGTTTCTACAGAAGAGAGGGCCCGCTATAAGTGCAGCGCCGACCCTTTTCTATGAAGCTCTTCAGCCCTTTCGCTACCTTCGATATCCATATGCCCTGGTACCCAGCAGAGAGTCGCCGCATTGGCTCTAGATATCTCGTTTGAAAGTAATTTACAGGTCTCACAAGCCTTGACCTAATTACAGCAAAGTCCAGATCCTTAACGGCTGCTTGACTGTCTATATAGACAGTGATCGTTTTACCAACGATATTGCTCTCGCGTATAATTTCAGCAGCCTGTATGATGCCTCGGACTTTAGCCTGTAAGACTTTGCAGCCGTCGCTTATTCTAAAGGAATGCTTTATTCCTAGAGCTTCACAATAAACTCCAGCTCCCATGCCAACGTCAATCTTAGAACCGTCGGTATAGAAAGCCAGCTCCTTTTTCTTCATGGTTCTTCGGTTCTTCCAGTATATTCTGTCAGGAATTCGATGGTTACCAGACCTTGTAAATTCGTTACCGACCTGTTATCCGAAAATCTCGAAGCAGCTCGCGCAATGTGTTCACTAAGTTCGAACTAACTGGATCTGCAGACGCTACCGTTGACTCCATCTAGGGAATTCACCCGCCAACTTCTGGAACAAGAAGAACTGGTCAATTGAGAAAGCACTCTTCCCTCCTTACTCGTCTGCTGCCCTCTATGATTTTTCAAAGGTGTTGGTTACCCAATCTCCGATCTCCGATCTCTGTAGGCATACAGTGGTCTCCAGTGAGGAGGTGGAAAGTAGGAGTTGGTAGGCCTAAACTAGTGTTTTCATGTAATCGTATGCACTACCGTTCCACCACCGTAAAATATAAAATTGTTGCGACCGACGACGAATCGATAAGTTTTTATTTTCCACATTTATGTTAAGCTTGCAGCGACAATATTCTTTTCAGTACATATGCCCATTCCTTTGAGATATTGGTATTATTGCATAATTTAGAGAGTATCTGGCACGAAATCTATTCACAGTTCGATGGATGGTGTGCTTAGATGAGCGATTATATGCGCGTCACCAAATTCACGAAGTCGTCTATAAGTTTCACAAATCGACAAGCGATTATCATAGAAAATAAGGATGATTTGATAGCGTTGTGCAAACGTGAGTCTATCCGTGATGATATACCAGACTATTTTTAACACTATCAGTACTGCTTAAGGGCAAGCATTTTGTGACGAATATTACTTTGAACTGAAAGAGAAAAACTCAAATCAGTTACTACGTAATATCCAGCTTGTCACAGCCGTCATTTAGCGTGGTGTTAGTTGTTAGTATTGTGGATATTTATAAAGCCTAACACCTTACACAAAAAGACTGGACAAGCAAACAAAAAGCAGATTTCATACTAAACAAAGGTATGATCTAAAAATGAATATGTTACGCATAAGTCAAACATTACACTAAACACTTACAACAAAGAAGTTAGTATCGTTCGTATAACTTATGTTTTAGCTTTGATTTACTATGGTTGTAATCAAATTTGTCGCGGTTAGTATTCACTTCCTTCGTCATGCGCGTAAGAAGTTCGTTACAACCGTAGTTCATTCGGTGGAAATTTACGCGGAAAATCTCGTCTTACATTTAAACCGACTTCATTTAAAAGATCCGGCGAGTCAATAAAACCATTAACCAGTTGGTGTAAAAATGCTACATCACATACTTCCCTACGTTTCTCCAAAGAATGACGATTTAAGAGAAGAAGGCGGTCGCAATATGGTGGAAGACGTGTAGGGTCATTCCAGTTTAAATGGCGAAGTGCAAATCGGACTAACTTACGCTGTACCGATTTAATACGGTTAATACATACATTGGAGACCAAATATTAGACGCATAATCTAACTGCGGACGGACAAAGGTATTATAAAGCGTGGATGTTATAAGAGGACACTTGAATTCTTAACTCCAACGTTTTATAAAGCCAAGCAATGAATTCGCTTTATTGACAATCTGTTCAATGTGAAAATTGAAGTCAATATTTTGAGAAAAATGTACTCCTAAATCACATATTGATGTGACTTTGTTAAGTAAACATTCATTGAGATTGTAATCACAACTTATTAAATTACGTTTTCTTGAAAAGATCATCGACTGGCATTTAGATACGTTCAAAAATAAATTGTTATTACAGCACCATTCAGCGAACGTATCTAAATCATTCTGCATAGCTATACAATCAGACTGACTGCGTACAAGCCTAAAGATTTTTATGTCGTCCGCATAGATTAAGATTCGAGTATTCTCAAGTATTGCCACCACGTCATTGATCGCAATGATAAATAAAAGAGGACCTAAGTGGCTTCCTTGGGGTACACCGGATGTAGCGAGGATTGCATCGGATGTTATTCCCCGAAATAAAACTTGATAAGTTCGTTCTTCAAGATAAGAACATATCCATCGAACGAAATGATTTGGAAAGCCCAAAGACGTCAGTTTAAACAGAATTAAGCTGTTAGAAAGTTTGTCAAAGGCCTTGCTAAAATCTGTACAAATACAGTCGATCTGACCACCCTCTTCGACAACTTTGTTTATAAAAGAAGTTAATTCCAACAGGTTAGTAACAGTGGATCTTCTATTCAAGAACCCATGCTACTTGGTTGATAGAAATGGTTTGCAAGCAAAATAAAAACCCTTACAAACTATAGCCTCGAACAGTTTTGGCACACACGATAGCTTGGCAATAGGTCTATAATTAGAAATTTCACCTCGGTTTTCCGTTTAGTGTATTGGAATAATAAAAGAGTTTTTCCAAATTTTAGGAAAAATGCTCTGCTTTAATGATGCCCGAATTACCACGGCTAAGGGTGTTGCCAAGTCATTGCAACAATATTTTAGCACAATCGGAGTAATTTCATCAGGGCCACAGGTAGTGTCGTTGCTAAGTAAAGCTAAATGCTCTCTCACATCTTCATCAATTATTGAAATCTGGCCCATTGAGCTGCTAGAGAAACCTTCAAGGTGGGTGAAATTACTTTGGGCAGATGAATAGTTCTCGGAACAGAAAGATAGGCCAAAGAATGAAGTGGGATCGAAAAAAAGTGAGCCACGCATTTTATTAATGTAACTATCATATAGATTTTTCGATAAGATTTGAAAGTCTCTATAGAGGATAGCAAACTGGTTATAATCGCTTGTTCTGTTTGTCGTTAAATAATTTTTCCACGCTTTATTTCTTTTATTTCATAGACTCCGTAATTGGTTATTGTACCTAGGTGCAGTTGTAGACAAATCCTTACGTGTGTTCCTTACGGGTACGGACGAGATAAAACAGTTAAATACATGTATGTAAAAATGTTTTGGGGACCTGCATTGCGATTGATCGGGAAACTACTGACTGCCCAAAACTTGGCTTGGGCCAGTAGCGCAACAATCAAGTTCGTGATGAAGTGCTTACTTTACCTCCTAGTGGTGGTCCCCGGGCAACTATACGTATAAACCCTTATACGTATAGGCCAAAATTGTAAGTGCGGGTTGTCTAGGGCCTTGATTCTAGGCTAGGTAACGTGGGCCAGCAACCTGCGTTACTGAAACCAGCTCGCTACTGAAACCGACACTATGCCTCGGATAAGGACTGATCACATGTTGACGACTTTTGGCCATTGTACCCGGACAAAGATAGGTTTCTGGAATGTAAAGACGCCCCTCGACTCGGGAAGAGAAGGTCCTTACAATGCCAGATTCCTCCAACTGGAAAAGGAATTCATGCGATATAAACTGGACATTTTGGGGGTAAGTGAAGTGAGATGGTTAGAAGCGGGCGAGTACCAGTCTCCAACGCGTAACACTGTACTACTCTATTCTGGAAGACCATCCGGAAGTCCGCGAGAATATGGAGTCGGACTACTGCTAACAACAACAGCACGCAAGGGCCTGATTTCCTGGCAGCCTCATGGTGATAGGATTTTGACGGCCAGATTCCGGACTAGAGTACGACGTGTCACCATCATACAGTGTTACGCCCCAACGAATAGTTCGTCTGAGGACGAAAAGGAGAGCTTCTACAATCTCTTAAGCGCCGTCTTCAACACAACACCAAATGGAGACATTGTCATAGTGATGGGGGATTTGAATGCCAAGGTAGGCAGCGACAACGAAGGGCTCAAGCATGTAATCGGGAAACATGGTCTAGGCAACCGCAATGACAACGGCGAAAGGTTTGTGGATTTCTGCAATGCCAACCGCCTTGTGATAGGTGGCACCATGTTTGAGCACAAGACCTGCCACAAAGTCAGCTGGGTTTCCAATGACAGGCAAGCAACCTCCAACCAAATTGACCATTTTGCTATCAGCCGCCGCTTTAGAAGCAGTCTCCTGGACGTCCGAAACAGACGAGGGGCAGATGTGGGGATAGTACGTGATCACCATCTTATGATAGCTACTCTCCAACTACTCACTGCTGCAGTTCGAAGATCCCACGACAACACAAGAATGCCCAGGTTCAACATCGATAGACTTAGTGATCCCTCAGTGCGCCAACAATTAAGGGAGCACTTTTTGCAAGGTGTGGAAGCAATCAGCAGCTCAATGCCCGCAACCATCCAAGACCATTGGTGTGCTGTGAAAAATGTTTTTACATCTGGTGCTGAAAGAATTGTCGGTCGATCGCAGGGAAGACATAGGGCGTGGCTTTCCGAGGATACCTGGAGAAGGATTGACGAACGAAAACAGCTAAAAGCTCGCGTTGCAGCTACCCCAGCAGCAGGGAGAAGCGAGCTAGAGTCCCTATATCGCATGAAGATGAGAGAAGTTCAGCGTAGCGTACGACGTGACAAGCGCAACTACATCAACGCGCTGGCTACAGAAGCAGAAGAAGCTGCACGGAGGTGCGACAGCAGGACTGTCTACAGAATCACGAAAGAGCTGACAGGTGGTCGCAGCTCCAGCCAATACCCAGTGAAAAGCCTAGACGGCTCCTTGCTCATTTCGGATGAGGACCAGCTCAAGAGATGGAAAGAGCATTTTGCTATGGTTTTGAACCGTGTATTCGCTAGCGATATGCTCCCAAAATCAGACTGAGATGCCCGAGGTGAGAAGTTCCCGAATACGCACCACGACTCCCAGTAAAGATGAGATCATTACCGCGATCAAGGCACTCAAAACCAACAAGGCGGTAGGACTTGACGGTATTCCAGCAGAGCTCTTACGAGCAGCGCCAACA
The DNA here is from genome assembly GCA_945910035.1 of Brachypalpus laphriformis. Classification (NCBI taxonomy): domain Eukaryota; kingdom Metazoa; phylum Arthropoda; class Insecta; order Diptera; family Syrphidae; genus Brachypalpus; species Brachypalpus laphriformis. The sequence continues at coordinate 160,716,168 of OX246754.1, read as the reverse complement.
ACATCGGCTCAGCTTCTACTTCCACTTATAGATAGAGCTTGGGAAGCTGAGAGCTTTCCTAACGAGTGGAAAAAGGGAATGATCGTCAAGCTTCCTAAGAAAGGAAATTTATTGGAGTGCGGAAACTGGAGTGGTATCTGCGTGCTGCCTGCTGTAGCTAAGATAATAGCTAAAATCATCCTTGAGCGAATCAAACAACATCTCGAAGACACACTCGATACCGAACAAGCAGGTTTCCGCTCTGGATCCTCCTGTGCCGACCACATCAACACCCTGCGGATTATCATCGAACAGTGTGTTGAATATCGATCGCCACTGCACCTGCTGTTCATCGATTTTGAGAAGGCGTTCGATAGTGTCAACAGGGAGTTTATTTGGCGTGCCTTACACAGGAGAGGCATTCCCGATAAACTAATTGCTATTATCAAAGCTACATACGAAGGCTCCAAATGTCACGTTCTGCACAGGGGGAGGTTGTCTGAGGAATTTGAGATCGGAAGTGGGGTAAGACAAGGCTGTATCCTTTCACCAATATTATTCCTATTGGTGATTAGCGATGTGCTTCATGCAGCTTTGTCGACGGGAAACGGAGGAATTCGATGGACTCTTACATCTCAACTGAAACATCTTGACTACGCAGACTCTCCCACAGAATTATGGACCTCCACCAAATGACAGCAGATGTGGAGAGGGAGGCAGGTGTCGTCGGGCTGAAAATCAATACGACAAAAACTAAAATCATCAGCCTTGGAACTAACTCATGGGCTCAAATATGCATTGCTGGACAACCGGTAGAGAGAGAAGAGGATTTCCAGTATCTTGGGAGTATTGTCTCGACCGATGGTGGAACCGAACTGGATATAACCAACAGGATCGCCAAAGCAAAGTCCGCGTTCGGGATGTTGTCCAAAATATGGCGAAGCAATGCAATCAGTTTGAGCACCAAAATAAGACTGTTCCGCTCCAACGTTGAATCCGTGCTGCTATATAGTTGCAGCACGTGGAGAGTGACCACTACTATCACCAGAAAGCTGCAAACGTTCGTTAATAGGTGTCTGCGCAATGTCTTAAGGATTTTCTGGCCCAATCGTATCTCTAACGAACACCTTTACGAGAGAACGGGTCAGGAACCAATAGGCACAACTATCCAACGGCGGAAGTGGCAGTGGATTGGTCACCCGTTCCGAAAGGGTGACAGCTCCATAGCGAACCATGCTATGCAATGGAACCCTCTAACTCAGGATGGCAGAAGACCTGGCGGTCCGCGGAAAACACGGCGCAGAACAGTCGAGAAGGAGGCACGGCAGTTAGGGAAAAGTTGGGGAGAACTCAGACACATTGCCAGAAACCGTACACGATGGCGCGAAGGCGTAGTAGAGGCCCTAGGACCCACAAGGGGATACAGGACATAAGGATGTAAAAATGTTCAGTCATTTGTCATATTACTATTGCTGTTGAAAATTCCTACAAAGTCAATGCTAGATATTAGTTCGTTCAGTAAATTAAAGTCTGATTTCTTAAAATCAAATTCAAGAGTAAAATTTTTTAAAAGTATCATGAACCACGTCGTCATGAGAAAGAATAACGTGAAGTGGAGGATGATACGCGTCAATAGTACTCATCGTGCTGGAACTAAGTCCCACAATACAACTGCTAGAATTTGTTTAAAATCCAGGTCAAGTTGTTTGTCAAGAAAGTTTTTTATACTGCTTAGTTGCAGTAATCCACAAGACATTACATTGTCCACCAAAATTGTTTCTAGAGGTAAAGACGCATGAGCCACCACAAAGCTAAGTTCGTCGTCAGAAAGGGTCCACTTTAAGTTGTGTAGATTAAAGTCACCCACCAATAAAATATCGTCGAGAGGATTACAATTTTCCGATACATAATTGATGGCATCAGTACCGTGCTTATAGGGGGGATATAAATGTTAATAATTATAATGAACCTAAGTATATCCTTAATTTAGTTTCACACAAATAACGTCCAGCGAGTCTGTATTAGGAATTGGAAAAATGCAACTTTGCAAAGAGTTTCGGACAACAATTAGGACTCCACCACCCCTTAGATGCTCAATATCTAAGTATCTATCTTAACGATATACCTCAAAGTCTGAGGAGAATAATTCCGTGTTCAGAAAGGTAAAATTAAGCCAAGTTTCTGTCAGCGCAATCACATCATGGATCGATGCATGAGATGCCAATAATAAATTTCTCGTTTTTGTGCGGAGTCCCCTTACATTTTGGTAGTAAACGGATAAACTGTTTATTTTTTTGGAGAATTAAGAACAGGGCGAGTGTTGTTATTCTGAGGCTTAGCAACAAACTCTCTAATGAATGCATCCTGTGGCCACATCTCTTTGTTCAATAGCTTTTTCAAAGAGACATAACTCCGTCATTAGTTTAAATGAGGGGAAAGGACTAGTCTTTTTATTAATTTTTTGACATTTAATTTTAGATACGTCAACAGAATAGTCTTTTAAATTGTTAATTATGTCGTCACAGGACGTGCCAGGAAGTGGTCTAGAAACGAAGACAGCGAAGGCAACGCTGACAAACGGTTTTTGATTGGGGCTATATGAGTATTTGTTATGCTAGAGGTTGGAATGTCAACAGTGTGTATATTTGTTCCCAAATTCGCACTGGTGGTAGAAAGATCGGTAGATAATTCAGTATTGGATGAAATACTTGGTGCTGTTATTCTATAATCGATTTTCTCCGTTGTCTTTTTCTTAGCCAAACGGTTTTTAGGTAAAATCTTGCTCGAACTAGAGGATTGCGAACGCTTTCTCTTAGGTGCAGAAAGTTGGATCGTATCACTTGAGGGTGGTATCGGCTCGTTCCTTATTAACTCTTCTTAAGGAGCTACCCAGGTGTAAGCTGTAATTTCTAAACAATATTAGTAGACAAAACAAGATAAAACAGCAAAAAACGGATTAACTCACTCAATAAAAATCACTCAAAATAAGTTCTCAAAAAAAAAACAAAGAGAAAAACAATTATATTTTAAAAATCACTAAAATTCAATTAAAAATAAAAATTAGAACACTTCAAAACAGGTCCAATTAAAGTAAACACACTAGATACTACCATGTACCAAATAACAATTAAAAATTACACGAAATTTACAAAGAAAATCAGAATTGCATGCAGCACAAAGCACAACTCGTCAAATTCGTACAGCTATAGAACGTACTGAAGATGGTGGCATCATATCTGAACAACTAAATATATTTTCTTTTCGTCCCCATACTCTGCTAGTGTTTTCCAAGCGGAAATTTTCGCGATTCGGAAAGCCTGACGCTTGCTGAATAAATTCCCAATCTCTAACCACAGAATCGCTATCTTTTTGAATAGACAAGCTGCTATCAAGGCCATTGAAGCGGTTGCCACATTCTCAAAATTAGTGGAGCAACACCAGTTTAAAATCAATCAACAAAGTATCCACTTGAGTAGCAGGGCACAGTAATTATGAGGGTAATGAGGTGGCCAGGCGAGGGTCAGCCCTTAATGGCTCTCTTACTTCTAGGTACCGCTAAGTGCTTCAAACTAGCCAATCACGTCTGGAGCAGTTTTACTAGCTGCGCCATATCAAGAATGGCATGGTCCTGTTACAACAAACCCAAGTCAAGAGTTGCTAGGCAATTGAAGACCAGATATTGCCAGAGTTATAGCTATTATTACAGGCCTCTGATCAGTTGGGGACCATATGGCCAGGTTTAGTATGCTCCACAATCTGTTTTATAGAAGCTGCAAGGGTATTAATGAGAACTAATTTCTATGCCACTTCCTTTGCAGATGTTCGGCCATAACGAGGACCGGACAAAACACTCTAAGTAAAGCTTTCTTGGAGGATCTAAATGAGATAGCTGACAAGGGGATTAAAGAACTAATCCTTTATCTGAACTCCACGACCTGGTGAATCCTAAGCACTAATTCGATTCTTTCTGATCCCCCACTCTACCTACCTATACTGCAAATTAATGTCAAAAAGAGCGGACAGAATGATAACTCGTTTTGACAGCTATCCATATCATGAGTTCTATCTATACAAAACGAAAACGCCCTTTATTATGAGTTTAACGTACGTTACTATGTCCCAAGCTAAACAAAAGTATTGCGAGGAGAAATTAATTTTAGATACACGTAAACGCGTGTTATTAATATTAAATGTCTTAAGTATATGGTATCAGTCATCAATCAATGTTCTTAACTAAAGCGTACAGTTCATGAAAAAAGGGAAATCGAATCACATATGGTAACTTCTTTGCACGCACTCAAGGGGCTATGAATACCCTTAAAATGTTTTACACAGTGTGGGCGTTGGAAAGTATAGACACTGGACAGGCGGGAAGATTGGTGTAGATTGTAGATTGTTGTTTGAGGTGGGACTAGGTCGCCTTATCTCTGCGGCCACATTGGACCTAACATTGGACCTATTGTGATTTCCTCTAATCTTAAAGCTTATTCAATATGCCAGATTTTGTGATGCTTTTGAGTGAGCTTGCAGATATGTCTTCTGCTTTGAGGTAGAATTTGCGTTAGTAACGATGACGTGTTCTGATTAGACAGTTACAGTGACATAAGATGTGTTCTGCTGATTCTCCGTCTTCGTTGCACATTCCGCAAATATTGTCTTGTGCTATTTCAATAGCATAACATCTCATTCGAAGACAGGAACGAAACTTCATTATGGGAGGAGATTTCAACGCTAAACACACCTACTGGGGATCTCGACTAATAACAAAAAAAGGTCGTGAGTTAGACATACAAAGCGGCTCAGGATATGGGATGTGAGTTCATATCCACTGGAAAGCCGACATACTGGCCAACAGATCCAGATAAAACTCCAGACTTAGTTGACTTCTTCCTAGTCAAAAAAATCTCCAAAAGTTTCTTGCATATCGAAGAAAGGTTTGATTTAAGTTCAGGTCATTCTCCGATCCTTCGCATCTGTACATGGAATGTTCTGTCCCTTTACAGACCACGTGCAGCCGAACAACTAGCAGAGGCCCTAGACTGCTATAAAGCAGATATTACCGCCATCCAGGAAGTGCGATGGGATGGGCCGGGCAAAAAGAGGATGAAAAACTGTGACATCTACTACGGTGATTGCTACAGAGGCAACAGGCAACGCTTATTCGGATGCGGATTTGTCATACGCGGCAGACTTAGGCAAGAAGTCTTAAGCTTCCGACACGTAAGTGAGCGTATTATGACTATCCGGATCAAGACTGAATTCGCTAACATAAGCCTAATATGTGTTCATGCCCCCACGGAAGAAAAGGACCCTGCCACCAAAGAGTGTTTCTACGAGCTCCTCGACAAAACATACGAGCAATGTCCTAAATACGACGTTAAAATCGTAATGGGTGATTTTAACGCCATAATAGGAAAGGAGGACGTCTTTGGTAGGGTAGTCGGTAAGCATTGCCTACACGGCACCACGTCTGATAACGGACTAAGGCTAATTGATTTCGCTGTGGAGCGAAATGTCACCATAGCAAGCACATGGTTTCCTCATCTCGATATTCATAAGCAGACATGGCGGTCCAATGATCATGTAACGATCAACCAAATTGATCATGTTGCGATCGACGCAAGGCATGCCTCCAGTATTCTGGATGTCCGGACTTTCCGAGCGGCCAACATTGACTCGGATCATTACCTTGTTGTAGCCAAGGTACGAATGTGGATATCCCAATCTGAGCAACAAAGAAGAATCACTGTGAGAAAATTTAACGTCGAAAAGCTACAATCGCAAGAGACCGCCAGACTTTTCGCTGAACGCGTATCCTGAAATCTCTCAATCACCCCTATGCCGCCAGCATCAAGTGCCGAAGACCAGTGGCAACATGCCATCAGAAACACCGCGACTGATGTGCTAGGTCTCGCTCGCCCACCACCGCGAAACCCCTGGTTTGACGAAGAATGCCGGCGAGTGCATGCAGAAAAACAAGAGGCATACAAAGCAGCGCAAAGGAAGACGAGAGCTGCTCGCGAGCTCTACGAGCAAAAGAGACGGGAAGAACATCGGCTTCAAAAGAAGAAGAAAGAGCATGAGAAGCACGCATTTGAGAATATCGAGGGTTTATACTCCAGGAACAATGTACGGAAGTACATCGGCTTACCGGCCGAACTTTTCAAGGCAGCAGGGGATGAATTGGTAGAGTGCATACACCAACTTATCCCTAAGATTTGGTCAGACGAGTGTATGCCTGATGAATGGAATCTCAGCATCGTTTGCCCGATCCACAAGAAAGGAGACCCCCTCAACTGCGCCAATTATAGGGGCATCAGTCTCCTCAACATCGCATATAAGATCTTTTCTGCGATATTGTGTGAACGCCTGAAACCTTTTATCAACAGCCTGATTGGACCCTCTGAGTGCGGTTTCAGGCCAGGAAAGTCCACCATCGATCAAATCTTCACACATCGGCAGATCCTGGAGAAAACCCAAGAATTCCAAATCGATACTCACAACCTCTTTATCGATATCTAGGCCGCCTATGACAGCACCTATAGAGAATAGCTTTATTGAGCCATGTCTAGTTTTGACATCCCTGCCAAACTTGTCCGTCTGTGCAGGCTGACGATGGAGAACGCTCGCTCCTCCATCAAGGTCGGTAATGACCTCACCGAGACCTTTGATGTCAACAAAGGTTTTAGACAAGGTGACGCGCTGTCATGTGACTTCTTTTACATTGTACTTGAGCGGATTGTGCGGAACTCACAAGCCAACACCAAAGGCACAATCTATTACAAGTCTGTACAACTGCTTGCATACGCCGACGATATAGATATTATCGGAAGAACTCAGCGGGCTGTCACCGGTGCGTTTACAAGTATTGAGGCGGAAGCGGCCAAAATGGATTTAGCGATAAACGAGGACAAAACCAAGTATACATATGCTGTCAACAAGAAGGGAAAACCAACACCGACGAATTGGACAAAACGTCACAGTGGGCAGCTATAACTTCGAGGTAGTAAGGGACTTTGTCTACCTTGGCTCTGCTATAAACTCTGAGAACAACATCAGCGCAGAAATCGAGCGAAGAATAACTCTTGCCAATCGCTGTTTTTTTGAGCTTATAAGGCAATTCAACAGTAAAGCCCTATCTCGAACTATTAAGGAGACTGTATAAGACCCTGATCATCCCAGTCCTGCTTTACGGCGCTGAAACATGGACTATATTAAAAGAGGATGAAGATATCCTTGGTCGCTTCGAGAGAAAAATTCTTCGTCAGATTTTCGGTCCCGTTTGCGTTGACGGGTTTTGGAGGAGAAGATTCAATCACGAACTATACGAGCTGTACAGCGACATCGACCTAGTCAAAAAACTGCCTATTGGACGTCTGAGATGGCTAGGACATGTAGAGTGAATGGACACCAACGCTCCGGCCCGCAGAGTCTTCGAATCTAATCCCGAGGGACGACGCAGTAGAGGGAATCATCGCCGTCGGTGGCGCGCACAAGTTCAGGGGTACCTCGACCAACTTGGAGTGCGCAACTGGAGTCAATTAGCTAAAGACCGAGCTAAATGGAGATGCTTTTTGGTTGAGGCCCAGGTTCACCCCGAACTGTAGCGCCACTTAAGTAAATAAGTAAGGTTCTTAATAGGATTGAGGTCGGGACTTTGCGCTGGCCAACTTAAAACATTTAATTTATTCTCCTTAAACCAACTCTTCAAAAGCCGTGAGGTGTGTTTGGGATCATAGTCCTGCTGAAATATGAACGTTACCGGTAGATATTCAAATGAATATGGCTCCATATGATTTTGCAGAATGTCCCTGTACACATGTCGATCCATACGTCGACAGATTCGGACAATAGGGCCAACGCCATTTATCTGCGTAGCCTTGGACATAAAAGCCTTCTCCAGGATTTACTACGATAGACTATAATAAGGGGGAGAGAACTCCTTCTTGGGGACATCCTTTCGCAGCAGTGACCCTGAGTTTATTTCTGCCTAGTGAGATGCTAATTTTTCTGTGTTCTAGAATGCATTTGATCCAGTTACATGTTGTATTATCTACAAGATAGTTAATAAATTTAATTTATTTTTTACAGATCGCACAGCCTGCAGAGGACCTTTTGCTAAACCTTCCCAAGCCCAAAACAGCACACCGCGGGACCTCAATACAGCAGAGACAGTAAGCGTTTTCAACTGAACAGCGCACCACTGTTCGGTCGGCGGCTTTAAGTCAATATTAGTGCAATAGCTACTGCTGGGTGCGGGCGAATTTGCGCCCCGCCACCGGTAAGTTTACATAACTTCGTGCAAAAATATAATAAAATACAATACTGCTCCACAGTAGCTAACACTCATAGCGTGTAGCGTTCAACATCATATTATTTGCATATAGGTACATATGTTATTGCTCGGTAATTGTAGTGTTTATTTTGGATTTGATAAATTACCCCTTAATGATAAAAAATCGTCTATTGCTCCCAATGTATTAAATGTGCGACCTTTCTGAGTTTGTTTACTTGCAATATGAAGTGGTGCGTGTACATAGGACATATAGTACTTGTGGGCTTTAGGGTAGGCGCATAGGAGTCCACTATAAACAAGCCTGACATTGGTGCTACATATCCAGTTTATGTGAGGCATGATGCGAACTCCACAGGTTAGGTTAGGTCATTTATAATTCCATGTGCAAACATTCTTAAACAAACATTTTGTTTGCACACATAATAACAGGTTGAAGATAAATATTTTATTTTCCAATAAGGCAGTGCCTGTGAAAATTCATTTTTTTGTTGATTTTTGACGATTTAAAAAGATACATTTGATATGCGGCGAAATACGAGTTGGATGTATTTCTGGGAGTTTCCATAACCGCCACAAAAAGAATCCTGTGAAGTCATGTCTATATTTGTCCTTTAGAACTTTTTTTTTGTGTTTGGATTTATACGAACCATCGTGTTGTTGTGCTTTTTCATCTCTTCTTCCTCAGAGATCCTGACGGATTTTCTATTACTTGCACCGACTATAGCATTTGTTTGTCTCCTGCTTGGTAGTACCGAATATGACGTAATATTTGCACTGCCTTCTCCACATCCTTTCGCCTTAGTATAAAGTATCGTCTTTCATTCCCTGTGAATAATACTAATAATACTGTCCATTTGGTGTTTATTGCTTTACGGTTAGAAATTCTCGTTTGGCGAAGCTTAGGTTAGGTTAGGTTGAAGTGGCTGCCAGCTTACGCCAACACACATAGACCAAGAGAGGTCCGTTGTGGTACCACGACGATCATGTAATCCCAGCCTACTCGTTAAAACCAATTAGAGCTTCTGATGAAGAGAAGGAGGCTCCTGATATCTAAATCTATTAGATCGCTTAAATCGTTAAAGTAGAAAGCTCCTAGGTGAAGCTTCCTTGTATGGAAGAGAGCTGGACATGCACAAAGAAGGTGAGGAATGGTTTCTTCCTCTTCTTCGCCCATGCAGCTTCTGCAAAAATCATTTGAAAATACGCCACGCCTTGTTGCATGCTTGCCTATTAGACAGTGTCCTGTAATTACACCTAAAATAGAGCCAATATGCAATCGATTGAGAGAAATCAATTTCTTAGAGCGTTTCAGATACAACTTGTGCCAAATCTGCTTAGTCGCTAGACACGTTGTACCACTTGTCCACCTTAGATTTGTTCTTTCGATTGCATCTAGCTTGAATTTAAGTTTACAAGTAGCGATTGGTATACCTAGATTATCCTTATCTGGAAGGATGGGTGCAGTTGTTCCTAATCTGGTGAATTCGTCAGCCTTACAATTCCCCGGAATATCCCTATGCCCCAGCACCCAACAGAGGTGAATATTAAACTGCTCCTGAATTTATAGAGATCGATTCCAAGGATTTAATTGCAGCTTGGCTATCTGAAAAGACGCGGATGTCCTTGGCGGACATCACGTTTTTTTTTAGCCAAGATAAGAACTCCTTAATCGCCATTAGTTCCGCCTGGAACACGCTGCAATAATCTGGTAGACGGAAGGTGAGCTTAAGATTAAGCCTGTCAGACAAAACACCTCCACCAGTTCCGTCTTTAGTTTTCGAGCCGTCCGTATAGAAGTGGATCGAGTCATCTTCTATGAAATCCTCTTCATTCCAGAGTGATCTGGAATGGATGGTGAAAAGGCAGTTCTTGTCAAAGTTTAGACGTGGGATGGTGTGGTCCGTGTTTTCGGGAGAGATTGTGAATTTATTCAGAATGAGGGCGTGGCCAAACTCTTTCCTTGATTACTGTTGGGTAGCTTCAAGGCGAACGGCTGCATTCGCTGCCATTTGCTTGCTAAATATATCAAGGGGTAACAGATGAAGCATTATGTCCAGTGCCGCAGAGTGAGTCGTACGTAATGCTCCGCTTATGCACAGACAAGCTGTGCGCTGGACTTTCTTAGATAGTCGCGATTAATAGCTTTTTCTAAGGCTGTTCACCAAACAATCACCCCGTATGTGAGTATCGGTCTAATGACCGAGATGTATAGCCAATAAGTTATTCGGGGCTGTAAACCCCATTTATTTCCAATGGCTTTTTTGCAATGCTACTGTAGCTTTCTTGACTCTTTCTTGAATGTTAGGTTTCCAGCTTAGTTTTCTATCCAGGATAAGACCCAAATATTTCGCTTTATCAGAGAAAGTTAAGCTGATACCATTAAGAAAGGGAGGATCGATGAACGGAATTTTATATTTTCTTGAGAAGAGTACCAGTTCGGTTTTATGTGGGCTTACACTCAAACCACACCGAACCGCCCATTTGGTTAACTTGTTTAACGTTTTGTAGTAGTTTTGTAGTAGTTCTTTTAGAGTGTTAAGGTGCTTTCCTGAGACTGCTATAGCAACATCATCTGCATAAGCAATCACCGTGCATCCCTCAACATCCAGTATTGTCAATAGTTCATTAACCACTGAATTCCAAAGGAGAGGAGATAGAACACCACCTTGCGGACTGCCTCTACTGACAGATCTTCTAGAAGACATCCCACCTAGCTCTGAGTTGATAATTCGACCATTAAGCAGTGAATTGATCAATTCGCATAGTGAGCTGTCTACCTTCAGGTCCGAGAGTCCATCTGCAATCGCTGATGCATTGACATTGTTAAGAGCACCCTCTATATCTAAGAAGGCTACCATTGTATATTCCTTGTGAAACAGGGAGTACTCATTGTAACAATGCCATTTCAACTGATTTACCTTTGTAATAGGCATGTTGGGCCGCTGACAGAAGTTTTGTATCAATACTGTTGCATAAGTGGATATCAATCAATCGGTCTAATGTTTTTAGAAGAAATGATGATAGACTAATGGGTCTAAGATCTTTCGGACTTGTGTGAGAACATTTGCCAGCTTTGGGTATGAAAACTACTTGGACTTCTCTCCATACTTTTGGTATATGGACTAGATCTAGACAGCTTTTAAGAACTGTTTCTAGTACCTGCAAGATAAGGTCCGACGACTTCTGTAGTTCGGCTGCTATTACGCCATCCTTAAGCCACTAAATATAAAATCAAAATTGCTAACTAAACCAAAGCGTAAGATCGCGCCGGAGAAAGTAGGCAAACTAAAACTACCGGGTTCAGAGCACAAAAAGGTGAGGGAAAGATTGACAACAGAAAAGTCCCCGACCTCTGCTCTTAAAAGAAACGGTACTGAAAAGCTAAGATTAGAAAAGCCACCGGGTAATGACCCTCGGACAGCAGCAGTGCAGTCTTATGCTCAGGCCGTGGCTTCCGAAAAACCAAAAAACCTTGAAATTTCGACCGACCCCTTTTCTCATGTTTTCTCAGTTATTCTCGCGAAACTTGAAGAACAAAACAAAATAAATAAAATTATTCTCGATAGGCTGGTTAAGCTTGAAAATAATTCACAGAAAACGCGCACTTCAACTAGAATATGAATGACAAACGAATGTTAAAAATATGTACTTGGAATGCAAACGGTCTTTTGCAAAAACTTGACGAATTGGAAATATTTATGCGCCAAAAAGATATTGATATTTGCTTGATTTCTGAAACCCACATCAAAAAGGAATCGCATTTAGACCTAAAGATAAAGCTTGAAACTTTGCAACTTTGCACGATTCGAGTTAAAAATAGTCAGCGTACTCTTAAAATTTCGTCTATCTACTGTCCACCGCGTTCCGCGCTTGAAAAAAGTGATTTTACTAACATGTTTGAATCGCTTAAACCTAATTTCACTATTGGCGGCGATTTTAATGCGAAACACACGTTCTGGGGCTCAAGATACAGTTCGAAAAAAGGTAGAATGCTCTATGGGGCAGGTATGGAGTACAGTTGCGATTTCCATTCGATGGGTAAACCGACTTATTGGCCAATTGATACTTCAAAAATACCTGATCTGATCGATTTTTTCGTTGTGAAAGGAATATCTACCAAGCACATAAAAGTCAAAGAGAGTTTTGATCTGTCGTCTGATCATTCCCCGGTTATTTTAACAATCAGCGAAAAACTAGTCTTTAACCTAGAGCCAGCGAGATTAACTGGAAGTACAACTAACTGGGAAGGTTTTAGGAACGAAATTCAAGATAATGTTGAACTGAGCGTTCCACTTGCGACACCCTATGAACTTCAGGTTGAAGTTGATCGCTTCGTTGAGATCGTACAACTCGCCTCTTGGAATAATACTCCCATTCCAAGGAAAACGCCGGACAAAAACGGCTTACGATATCCTCCGGAAATAAAGGAATTGGTCAAGGAAAAACGAAAAGCGCATAAAAAATGGCAACAGAGTCGTGCTCCGCAGCATAAAGCTCACTTGAATCGTCTGTGCAATTCGTTGAAGAAAACTCTTAAGGATTTTAAGAATCGTGCAATAGGCTCTTACCTTAAAAGTTTAATAGCGAAAAAAGATTCCAATTATTCACTTTGGAAAGCCGTAAAAGGCACCAAAAGGCCCAAAGTCCCTCGCCGCCAATTAAATTAAATCAAAATGAATGGGCAAGGGAAGATAAAGAAAAAGCGGACGTCTTTGCGGCGCACCTGGAAGAAACCTTTAAACCGTACGATAGTCAAGTCGTTTACGATAACATCAATAGGCCGGATTTACCATCTGGCAATTTAACACTCACAAGTGCAACGCTAAGGGAACTCAAAAATGAGATCGAGATTCTAAAACCTAAGAAAGCTCCTGGTTATGATTTAATCACCGGAGAAATTCTTAAAGTTTTACCTAGAAAAGCTTTGATTAAGCTTCTCTATATTGTAAATGCTGCGCTCAGATTAAAACACGTTCCAAGCCAATGGAAAGTTGCGGAAGTAATAATGATCCTAAAACCAGGAAAACCGCCAAATGAGGTAAAATCGTATAGACCAATTTCGCTTCTTCCAGTCATATCCAAAATTTTCGAGAGGATATTACTAAGGCGTCTCCAACCGGTTATAGACGAAAATAATCTTATCCCTGACCACCAGTTTGGGTTCAGAAGCAAGCATTCGACGATTGACCACGTGCATAGAATTACCGACGTAATCGAGAAAGAACTTGAAGAAAAAAAGATTTGCTCAGGTGTATTTCTTGGCGTCTCGCAAGCCTTTGATAAGGTGTGGCATGATGGCTTGAAATCCAAACTACGACAAGTTCTGCCTGTATGCTTATACAATATTCTAGTATCATATCTCGGGAATAGACCCTTCCGTGTTAGACATGGAAACGAATACTCGCAGCTCAAAGAAATTTCGGCCGGCGTACCACAAGGAAGCGTTCTTGGGCCGCTTCTCTATCTGTTATATACTCGTGATATACCGAAAGAAGATGGCACTATCCTTGCTCCGTTTGCCGTTGACACTGCTATCCTAGCAGTAGGTAAAACAATCGATGAAACGACTGAAAAACTGCAAAACGCGCTAAATAAAGTAAATGAATGGACGATGGACTGGCGGATTGTCCTCAACGAATCTAAATTTGTTCACGTGAATTTCACTTACAAGAAAACTAATGACTTGCCAATTTTCCTAAACTCGGCCCGAATACCTTTTGCAAACGAGGCCAAATACCTGGGAATGACACTCGACGCAAGGCTGAAATGGAATTCGCACGTGAAAATGAAACGTAAAGAACTCGAAATCAAATATAGTGAAATGTATTGGTTACTCGGAAAACATTCACAGCTCAGTACTGAGAACAAACTGCTTTTATACAAGCAAGTGCTAAAGCCGGTGTGGACCTACGGTATACAACTTTGGGGCTGTGCCAAGAAAACAAATGCAAATATTTTTCAAACTTTTCAAAATAAAGTGCTAAGAGAAATTGTCCAAGCACCGTGGTATAGAAGAAACGACGATATCCACAGGGATCTCGGAATTCCGACAATCGAAGCTGAAACTACAAATTCCTACAAATTTTGGATGAGAACAATTTATTGCGCCGACTACAAAGGACGAAACCTTTCGACTAAGCGAGATAATGATAAACCGCGTCTTGATTGCGGAACATGCAGGATCTTTCAGTGGAACGTTTTCATTTCATGATAGAAAAATTGCTTGATACGTTGTTACTTAGTTGCGATACCTAACAAATTTATATCGAAGGGTGGTGTTTTTTTAGCCAGTAAGAATCTGACACTACTATGAGCACGCGCTTGCTATTCTCATAGTGTCTATGGAAGATTTTTCACCAACCCTCGGAAAAAAAAAAGATACCATCCGGTCCTGCGGATTTGTGTGGTTTGAAGCTGTGTATCGCCCAGCGGAGTTTGTTCTGTGTAATTAAGTGCAGCTGGTCTATTAGAGACAATGTTGCTGACAACTTGGGAGCTACCTGGGAAATGTGTGTCAAGTAGTAGATTTAGCGAATCTTTGCTAGAAATTGTCCAAGTCCCATCTAATTTCTTGAGATAACTGGGCATTATTGGATTTGTGGAGAGGATTTTTTCTTAGCCTAGATGCCTCAGAGACTTTTTCTATTTTGGCACAAAAGAGTCTCCAAGAATTGCGTTTAGCCTTCCTCAGTTCTTTTTTGTAGATAGTTAGGGATGCTTTGTACAAGACCCAGTCTCTTGCATCCTTCGTGCTTTTGACATTGTTGAAGAGTTTTCTGCAATTAGTTCTTAAAGGACCTAAATCTGTATTCCATCAATGAGGCTTTTTCTTACCCCTGGGCCGTACTATAGGGCAGGAAGAAAACATCGCTTTATTAAGGGCTGAGGTAAGATCCTCAACCATGCGATCTCATTCTTGGGTATTGCAAGGGGTCCTAGAGGGAATCGAGGTAACTAATTTCTTTACAGTTACTCTGTATTTGAGCCAGTCAGTTTTCCGATAATTCCTTAGGACTTTGGGGCCTATAGGGTCGATATTCAGGCTAAATAGAAGATATCGATGGTCTGAGAAGGAATGTTCACCTGATGTCTTCCAGTTCTTGATCCTTTGAAGGATGTTGTCAGAGAGGGTAATGTCTAGCACTTCTTGTCGATTTGTAATAATGAATGCTGGTTCATTACCGATATTGCACACAATGAAATTTGTACTTAAAATAAATTCAAACAGTAGCTCACCTCTTTCGTTGATGTCCGAGCTGCCCCATACGGTGTGGTGAGCGTTTGCGTCACACCCTATTACGAGACCCGTTTTCTGCCTCCCTGCATCTGCGATCAATCTTTCCAGGTTATACCCAAAAAGAGAGTCCATATTTCCGTAGGCGAGATATGCTGATACCAAGTAGTATGACCCGCTTGACATCTCTATCTTTGCCGGCGTGGTATCTCGATCGCTGTATTTAGGGAGTAAGGTTACTTTTAGGCTACTTTTTACCAGTATACAAGATCTGGGTTTACCTTTATCTGGTGTATACCGGGAGTAGTATTCTGGAGTCTTCAGTCCACATACCAAGTTGTTCACAACCCAAGGCTCTTGGACCAAGACGATATCTGGCCGAATCAGACTCTTCGTCCTTTTTGTAAACTTTTAATGCAATTCGATCAAAACCAATCGCACCTTCAGTCTTCGCCAAAAGAGCAAGGGATTTTTTATTGACCACTATGAGGGCGCACCTAAAGACCTTCCAATTGTGAGTTGGTAACTCCGGATTGCTAAGACAGATGATGTTGAGGATCACATGCGGGTCGGAGGGCTCAGCTGGGATCCAGGCGCAAGTTCTCGGTCTACTCGGGATATCTTCCCTCGCAACAACCTCGAGCTTTGCACCTGGCCATACCTCACCCAATTTCATTATGGCCGCCTTGTACATATCACACGACCTTTGATCGGCGCAAGCGATCAGCTTGACATGACCTTGATGCCATCCACCGTCGCGGCAAATAGGAGGAGGACCAGGGTACTCCTGCATGATTTCCACAAAAACTGTGGGGAGTTTAGCCGGTATTATACCCCATTATTCAGGAGCGAACGTACCGTCAGGATCGCTTCTGTCAACCACCGCCAGTACGATCTTGTCTTTAACGACCTCGCTGTAGGACTTAGATATGGTGTTGGTGGATTTAGAGAAAGTGCTGGTGCTATGCATCTTGACCCTTTTGGAATCCGGAACGGGTTCTTCCAATGATCTATTTCGTTACGTCGAACGTTAAGTCTCCGCTAGTCCCAGCTGCTTCGTTGCCGGCGATTTTGATGGCCCATTCCATCATGGCTTTGATTTTTTCCGTTCTCTTGCACTCCGGAACATTTCCAAAGTGCTAGAGAATCCTGCTGGTTTTACGGCGATCTTTATATGCTTGTTTTGAGGGCGCGATATGCTGCAAGCTTGCGCTACGACTCTGTCCCGAAATGCCCCTAGTGGACTGTGGGGTGGTATTCCTACCTTTAGGCTCCACACGGCTTTTGGAGGTAGTTGGCCCATGTGAGGCCACAATCCTCTTACCATCCAGCACTTTAGAAGCTGTTACGGTAGACAACTTGGTCGCCGTACTACCGCCCGGTTTTAAAGGAGTACCGGTCTCAGTTTTTATTTGTTTTGTTTGTTTTTTTGTTTGCTTCGAATTCATGATTGTTTTCCCACGAGTAGCGGAGAAGGGAATGTCCGTCTGAACAGAGATCCGCAGTATACAGATAAGGCTGGTTAACTCGGATGTCGCCAGGTTTCTGAATACTGCGTTCGCGACTGAGCTATTTTTGGGATGGGCTCCCATCCAGGTTGATCCTCGACACGGGTCGTATGACACCTTGATCCAGCCTACCGGAGGGGAGAGAGAGAAAAGGAGAAAATATGAGAGGAAGGAATGAGGTCGACTGCAGCTTAGCTTCAAATCTCTTCTGGGGAAGACTAGTACCCGAGAATCTTTGACCTTTACTAGGCCCGTACACCACGATGAGGTGTGCAGTCACGTAAAGGTTCTTCGCGTCTAGATCGATAGACATTCGGCCTAATATTATGTTTATCGTATCCGCTGATATAGTTCTAAAGGCGCAGCATACCCTTAAAGCTGGGATTCTATGCGCCGAGTTCAACGTTCTATATTATGACTTACGATGCATCGCTGATGCCCATATTGGGGTCGCATACGGGAGTATTGACCTACTCACGGTTGTTAGGTGATTTCTTATTGTCTGCCTTGGTCTCCAATATTAGGCATTAGTCTGCATAGTGCCGCTACTGCCCGAGAAGCCTTCTCGCCTGCGAACATTCGGTGGTCCCTGAAGCTGAGTCTTTAGTCCAGCAACACTCCCAGGTACTTGATGTACGACTTCGATTCGATAGTTTGCTCACCGACCTGTTTGGTGAGGTGCCCCACTTTTTTACGGCTGCTTATGAAAACGGCTTCGGTTTTGTGCTCCGCTAACTCTAAGCCTGATGTCTGTAGCCATAGCTTCACGTTTGCGATTGTTTGAATGCAGTTTTGCACAACTTGCTCTAATTGTTTGGCTCCTACTACAATTGCGATATCGTCGGCACAACCGATGATGTCTACTCCGTTCGGCCTTTGTGTTCCTAGAATGCCATCGTACATTATGTTCCATAGCATTGGTCCCAGGACCGACCCTTGTGGAACTCCTCCCGTGATTTTGTACATCTTTGGTCCCTCTTCTGTGTCATAATAAAGGGTTCTGTCTCCGAAATAATTCACAATTATCCGCAGTAGTTGGTACCTACAGGTCACTCAGTGCTTTCAGTATACAACTCCAGTCTGCTGAATTGAACGCGTTCTTGACATCAAATGTCATGACAGCACAGTAGTGTTTCGGTCCTCCGAGCCATCTTTCTCCCGCAATTACCTCACGTGCTATAACCCACACAGCTTGTATTGCATGGTTGGCGCTCCGTTTCTTTCGGAATCCAAAATGTCGGTTACAAAGCTCCGGGTCCCCTTCCGTGTATTACTCTAGTCATGTCCGTATCATTTTCTCTTGCACTTTGCCCCGTGTATCTTGCATGTACAACAGCCCGTACGACGATGATTGCTCCGGTGGTTTGTCGCCCTTTGGTACAAGGACTAGTCGCCACCGTTTCCAATGAGACGGGAATTTTCCTTCTGTTAGACATGCTGTGTTGAGGTGTGTAAAGACGTCTGGTCTGGTTTTGATCGCCTCCTTCAGAACAAAGTTCGGGATCCCGTCCATCCACGGCGTCTTGTTGCTTTTGATAGCTGCTGCGACTTCTATAACTTCCTCAGTTGCAAATGGTGGTATCGTCTCCGTTTTATCTGCTGTGTCTCGTGGCAGTGTGAATCCGTCATTCCTCAGGAATAGGCTGGTGACAATTGAGTTCATGATGTGTGGGCATATCAGTGCGGCTGCCGTGGTGCTTTTCAGTTTTTTCATGACTATTTTATATACGCTTCCCCATGGGTTGTGTTGTAGTTTCTCCCTGAGTACCTGGAATGATTCACTTTTGCCCTTCTTAATCATCTTACGGAGTTGTATTCGCTTCCTCTGGAATTCCACTCAGAGTTCTTCATAGTTCTCTGAGTCTCTGCCTCTTGCCTTTTGCTGACGCCTGCACGACGCTCGTAGCTTGACGATGTCGTCGTTCCACCAGTACGTATACACCGGCGTTCTTCCTTTTCCCCTGCGCGGCATGGCTGCATCACACACGGTTGTCAGAGATGATGTCGCGTGACAGTCGGAATTTCATGTACTCGTATTGCCTGAGGTGGTTCCGTTCGTTTTGCTGATGCTTGGGGTGGAAATAGACCCTTTTTTTCATAAGTAATAGGCAGCTGGATGAGGGTGTCCTGGTGCCTTTGAGATTTGCCATGACTGTCCTGTATGCGATACTCCAAAGATTTACGTTTGCTTGCTCGCAGAGTCCCTTAAAGCTGTTGTTCTTGCTTCCCCTGATGGTTAATTTTAGGTCTCTACGAGTATTTTTTTTATTCCATTTATAGGTCCTGATGGGAGGTCCTCACTTTGTGGCATTTGCTCGATAGCTCTGCTTTCTGATGGTGATGGTGTTCCCACCTCTGTTTCAAGGGTCCTAGTTCTCAGCGCCTCACACATCCACTTACTCGTGGTATCGTTCCTTTCAAACACCCTCCTAATCGCTTTATGGGAGGTGTTCTGTAAGGCTGCTTAGCTGTCCAGGAAGGCGCATATGTCTCTCTAGTGCTAGTC
Organism: Brachypalpus laphriformis; assembly: GCA_945910035.1. Taxonomy (NCBI): domain Eukaryota; kingdom Metazoa; phylum Arthropoda; class Insecta; order Diptera; family Syrphidae; genus Brachypalpus; species Brachypalpus laphriformis. Next base: position 160,696,645 of record OX246754.1, on the reverse strand, counting down.
GACATTTAAGCATTTAAACTGCATTTTTAAACTTTATATCGTTCGTTATACTGTGCGACTTCCTTGTGTGTATATGGTAAATTTGTTTAATATAGTAGTATGTAATGTACATACATCTGGCTAGAAGTTTTGAAAATTATATCAGACGTTGAAATATTGTATAGACATTGCTTCCATGGTAACAGTAGCTTAGTGTGTACAAAAGTGTATATTACATGTATTTAGTAGCTTCGTGCCTTGTAATAAATAAATTTTCAATTTATACAATGATAATGTGTTTGCTTTTACGTTAGGAGAACGAAGCATCAATGTTTGTTATTTGATAAATGTTCCTTTTAACGTTACGTAAAGTATCCTCGCACTGGATGACTGTGTGTTAGCACGCTTCACAAGCTTCTTGAATATAATTACAAATAAAAATGGAAAATTCCGAATCAGATTCAGATGATGTAAGTTTGATGTTTATACATAAATTTTTAATATTCATAAATAAAAACTATTTCTTTGAATTTCTTATAATGGCAGTAAACCTTTTATGGATACGACTGGTGTTGGGTTTATAGACTTTTTTTTTTTTCATGACTGAGCTTTAAAAATTATAAGTGACACATGTCCATTACAATTCCGCATCGTGATGCCGCAAACAGGAATAATGCCGACTGAATGGGATATGTTATGACACTTCTGAGTTTTGTGATGGGATAAAAGTACCCGGGAGAAAAACATTCCTCGTCGTAAACATAATTCCTTGTTTTACTTGTATAACGCCTGTGGGGAATTCCATTGGTTAATATGAAAAGTAGCTTCACCATATTTTCGTTTCTGGCAGTGTAACTGATTTACATTTTTTAATATTTTTGGCAAGGCAACGTTAAGTTCTGATTTTTCGTTTTCGAGTAGGGGAATCGAGTTTTTTTAAGAGTTTACGTAAAATGATTGAATGGCCGTAGCAAAAATGACGAGCTGGTTTTCAATCCTTGAGAGTCAGCGAAGCAACCTTACTCACTCCAACTTTTCATTGGAGTAACTCTCTCGATTCTGGTAGACATACCAACCTGTCATCTTTGCCGCCTGCTTCTTTGCGGATGACCAACCCAATGTCCCATCTGAAAACGTCATCGAACTAGTTGCTTATAGCAAAAGAATGAATAGACAAATACACTTGGATTGCGACTCAAATGCCCATCATACCATACAGTCTGGGGGAGTAGCAATATGAACAAAAGAGGTGAGTCTGTTCTAAATTTCCTTCTGTCTACCAACCTAAAAATTTTAAATAAAGGCAATTAGCCCACTCAATCAGAAGAGAAGTACTAAATCTTACCATATCTAGTTGTTCTCTTACCGATCCAATTTCCAATTCCCATGTCTCGAAAGAACCCTCACTGCTTGACCATATAAACATCAGATTTGTCTTGGGTACTTCAAGACATCCAATCATTATTAACAGAACTCCTAAATGCACCAACTGGGGCCTCTACACGAAGACCCTCAGGTGTGACTACAATTAAAACTCTGTTGAAACATTGACTCTCATAAAACTCTTGACGAAGTAAACGCATCATGTTGTCAAGCTAAGGCTAGTTCATCTAACCGTGATGTTCCCTGGTGGACCAATGAGCTTGAAAGTCTAAAGCGTAAAGTTAGGAAGCTCTTCAATAAAACTTTTGTTTTCTCCAAATCTTGGAGTTTACATAAGAAAGCTCTCACCACGTACAAATTAGCAATAAGAAAACCAAAAAGACACACTTGGAGATCTGTCCGTAAAAGCATCAATGATCTCCCGTCATCAGGGGTGTAGACGTATAATAGTTGGTGTATTATACACACTTTTTTTTAAATGTGTATTATACATCTGAAAAATATTGCTGGTGTATAAAAGTGTATAAAAGCAAGGAATAGCTATAAAACTGAAAAAAATGTATAAAAGTCAAAGAAATACATAAAGATTCTAAAAATAAGCATTTGAGAAATAAAACAATAAAAACATTTTGATTTTTAATACAGCTCCGATTTATTCGAGTCCTTTATTTTAAGTGAATAGTAAATGTTAAGTAACATTTTGGACTTGTTGAAATCCGAACGATTTCTTAAATCACTATGGATCATATACCAATTGGAAAATACCATTCCAATTGTGCCGAAGAACCTGGTATGCTTAAAGGTTTTTGGGCGTATTCTGAAAGTTTCGTGTGGTGCCTTTTAGCGAAATGCCAGTATATGGCTACTTTGTAGTCGCCGCCCTCAAGCTTTCAAATGTTTATTGTTTATTTATAGTCCTACACAATAAGATACAATATCTTTTAAGCTAGTGTAAGCTTCAGTATTACGATACTATTTGTATATTTACATTTCTGTTACTAAGTGACAATTCAGCTGTATCTCAGTAATAAATAAAAAAGAAAAAATACAATACAAATAAAATAATATATAATAAAGATAAATACAAACGATTCAAGTAAGAATTATATCAATTAAGTTAATTTAGCTAGTTAACCCAAATAAAACCATCATCATCAAAGGGCTCCTAAATATTGCCTAAGTCTAATCTTAAACTGGGTTGCACAATTTATCGATCTAATGGTTCGTGGAAGGGAAAAAGATATTAGAAACGAGTAGCGTACTGGAACAATGTCACGACTTCTGATAGAACGCGGAAAACAAATCTTATTATACATATAGGGCGGTTGACGTGTTTGCATGACATTGTGAAGCATGCTTATTGTTGGGAATCTAAAAAGGTTCTCTAGAGTGAGGCAATGTATTGATTAAGAAAACGAGGATATATGATCATACCTCCGCAGTCCATAGATATACCGTGCAATACTATTGTAGGCAACATTAAGTCTCCGTCTGTGTTCGTAATCGCAGTTGCAAAAAAGTTCACATCCGAATAATATAATTGGGATGAGTAATATTTTGGAGAGCATCATCCTTATTTTGATCGGAGTAATTCGTTGTGTGGCCCATAACATGCGAAGACCTCCGTAAGTTTTACCTACAGTTAATCTTATATGGTCATTCCAGGTTAGTGTTTTGTTGAAGGTTATGCCGAGATTCTTCGCAGAATCAACATACTCTATGGGTATATTATTGAGTCATATTAGGGGAAAACACGATGTATCATGACAATTCCTGGATATGACAAGGCATTTTGACTTGGTCGGATTTAGACAGAGACCATTTACCTGTGACCATTGCAGTATCTTAAATAGATCTTCGTTTACTTCATATGCCCCATTTTCAACAAGACCCAACGGACAACTATTGCAAAGCTGAACATCATCAGCATATAAATGAATAGATGAATTTAGTGAAAGTGAGGGAAGTTCATTAACATACATTGAAAAAAGTAATGGACCCAATATTGATCCCTGAGGAACACCTCTGCACAATGGCAGAAAACTGGATGCCGAATTTTTGGCGACAACTGCTTGAAACCTTTCATTTAAATATGAAAAAATTAGATTTGTAGACGATCCTGAGAAACGAAATTGGTCCCTGAGTTTACTGCAAAGAATATTATGGTTGACCGTATCAAACGCTTTTGAAAAATCTAAAAGAGTGAGAAAGGTCATACTATTATCATCTACAGCTCGTCTAATTTCTTCCACCACATTTATTAGAGCAGTGGTGTAGCTATATTGAGGACGAAAAACAGATTGGTTTTGACATTATTATTAAAAAAATTATTACTGCGAAGAAAATTGCGCATCTGAGAATTCATAATTCTTTCAAGCATTTTAGATAAAAATGACAGGATAGCTATTGGCCTAAACTCATTTTGATTTTTGGGAACAGGTACAATTTTAACACGTTTCCAAGCATTTGGGAAGACTCCGGTCACAAGGATTGTGTTAAAAAGATGAGTTATATATTTTAAGGTGAATGGGAGCGTAGCTTTTAAAAATACTGGATGAATTTCGTCAAATCCAACAGAGTTTGATTTTATTGATATGCAACTTTCCAGAACATCAGTTTCATCAACAGCTGCGAAGCTAAGGCTACCTGAAAAATGTGTGTCATCACTTTCCTGAAACCGGGAATAAGAGATGTTGTTATTGGAATCAATTAAAGAGACCGAAGTAAAATTTTTATTCAGCTCATCACAATCAAAGTTGATAAAATTTCTGTTGATGTGTTTACCCACACCAATTTCTTTCAGATTTTTCCAGAGCCTATGTCCAGCTAGAGAAGTGTCTAGTCTTGAAGCATAAAATCGTCTCTTTGATTCACGTATCTCAAATGTAATCTTATTTCTCAAAGCACGGTAAACATTGAAGAATGCATTCAATCTAAAACGCTTCCAACTCTTATAAGCTTGATCACGCTTATGGATTAATTTTTTAATATTATTTGTAAACCAGGGTCGATTTTTGGCTCCCACTGACTTAGTTTTGAGAGGAACGTGGGCATTAAAGAGAAAATTATTGTTGTTCTGAATAAAGGATACTTGGTCATCTACAGAAGCCATTGAATAAACGCGAAACCACTCAATTGACCTAAGATCTTTTTCTAACTGGCTCGAGTTAACATTTCTAAAATCCCTAAAACTGTAGTTGGTATTTAAGTTAATGGGTTCACACTCAAAAGTTATCTGAATAAGATCGTGATGCGAAAAGCAAGAAGCAATAAGTTGGTTATAGTGGAGAACTTTATTCAGGTGACTAACAAAAAATACATCACGCAGTGTACTTGAATCCTTGGCAAAGTGTGTGGGAGTTGATGTATTTACAGGCCGTAGATTCAGCGTTCTCATGCTATCAACAAGGGAATTTTCTAGGAGAATGTTGCTATTGAAATCTCCAGCCAGAATGACAAAAGGCGAGACGAACGAAAGTTCATCTAATACAGCAATCAAGGGTGATGTATCAATATATTTTTTAGGCCTGTATGCCGACCCTAATAAAATTTTGTTTTCCCTGCAAGTGATTTCAACGAAAAGATATTCAATGCTACTACCAGCCGGAGACTCGCGTATTGGTCTACAAAATAAATTAGAGCGGACGTAGATCGCCACACCCCCACCAATACGCCCCACTCTATCACACCTAAATAGGTTGTATCCATGCAGACAACATAAAGCATCACTCAAATCAGGTGAAAACCATGTTTCAGTCACACACACCACGTCAACTTTCGAATCTTCAAAAAGATACCTGAATTCGTCTATTTTCGGCCACAAACTCTGAGCGTTAATACAACAGACTTGCAATCCAGCACGCTAACTACACAATACATTAATCATTAAACGCGTTGTATTAGTATTATCATCCACGACTTCCCTATTGCACTCATTAGGACCAACCATTAAGAGATATTAAAAATGATAGGCACACAATGAGATGCATCACACAAACAAAAAGCAAAGACACACCGATGATGATGATGGTTAAATATTTAAGGCATTGGGAATAAAAGCTATGGTTAATTTTAATATGTAACATCAATTATAGAAAATTATTAATGCAGAAAAAAAAAGCAAATATTGAATCCATGGCCTTTGAACTCAGTATCGAAATAAGGTTTTCATCTACTTTTAGCCTTTCTTCAGAGGACAAAAGCTGCCCTCTATATTTGGGGTGCAAATAATTTGCTGTTAGTGAATACACATTGAAAACATTATTTTTGACTGTCCGCTCCAACATTTTTTTGTGACATTGTCCATGTCCGTTCTCCAAGGCGCTGTTTAAAATTGTTTTCCCTTCCTCCACTTCATCTGCTATTGAAAATTCGCTGGCCTGTGCTTTGTTGATGAGTTTGCATATGGGGTCTTAATCGATTTGGAGCTTTTTTAAGTCTTTGACAAATTCTTCTTTAAAAAGAAGTTCAGCAGAGGAAGCACTGACCAAGGCCCCAGTAACGACATCGCTATTCCAAGGTCTGCAACTATCTGCTTCATTATGGGCAATTTTTATTAAAAAGCTATCGATTGCATTCCTTTGTGTCGTCCATCTTGTCTCATTTGGAAGCACTACCTTTGTTCCTCCTTTTTTATGAGCTTTTGCTCCAAGTTTGGTTTTTTGAACTCCTTTAGTATGGTTGCAGCTTGGTGAATTCTTAATTTTTGCGCTTCCTCAGCCAAAAAAAAATCTTTAACGAGAAGATTGCCGATGTGGCTATTGCAGGTTGTGTGAATAATGTTTATAGATCTCCCCATCCGGATCATGTTACTAGCGTTTTCACTGACAACGTCAAAAACGTCAACATTATATCGTTGCTTTGCTATTTCAACCAAATTCTCACAAACCATGCGCATTTCTTCACCAGTTTCTTTAATTTCCGAAAAGTCAAAACTTTCAAGGAAAAGTGACAACATTCTTTGTATTGGCAGATGAATTTTTCCAGCCGTCAATTAGCAACACCGACTGCCCACCTGATCCAATGGTGTTTGCATCCTCAGCAATAATTTTTTGATGCACCTTAACAAGTAATGTTGTTGATAGAGTTGAGCGGCAGGGAGGAGTGTAGGATGGTCGCAATTTCTTCAAGCACATTTTTAAATGGTCGGATTCTACAATAGTGAAGGGAATATTGCACCCAAAAAAGAACTCTGCCAACGAAATATAAATTTCTTCCTTCTCCAAAGGAGTAATCTTGTCAATATATCTGCTTGTCAAATCTCTTTCCTTCTTTTTCATTTTTCTTGGCGGCGATTTAAAGATGGGTGCTATATTTGCAAGGGAGCTGGTCGATAAGGCTCTATATGCTGCTGCTGCTGACGTTGAAGGAGAGCAAGCATAGCTTGTACCATCAGAAGAATTAGTTGAACTGATAGATGTAGTTGAGTTTGTTTTTTTTTTGCTGTTGGTAGTCTGATCGGCACGGGGTATCAAGTTTTTCCTACACAATCGTAAAAGGTTTTAATTATTGAAAAAAAAAAAAAAAAAAACACTTCACCGAATCTTACATCATTAACTACTGCAAAGACAGTACATCCAGAACCAGAACTTGTTGCATGGCTTAAGTCAAGCTCAGAGATTTCTGTTGTGTCAATCTCGAACTCAACGTATTGCGTTAGATCCTATCTGGGAACAAATGCGGAGATCTCAACGCTTTTAGTGTTCAAAACCATATCCACATCTAAATCTGGGTCTAATCAAATGTTAGGTCTTGGGAAGATTCAGCTGAACTACAAGCGGATGTCGATTCAGAGGCCGAATGCGCAGATTGGGTGGTGTTTTCTGTTTACATATGTTCCTGTTAAGAATGTACATTACAGTTGTTACAATAAACAAGCAGCACGAAGTAACTACTATTAAGTCACATGTGTCGTTGCAGTCTGAACTTCGAGGTATTTTTCAATTTTGCCCCACAAAAACAGCAAAGCGTCATCAATTTTCCGTCGATACGCCCTTTTCCCACAAATCATGAAGGGTCGGCCAATCGAACTTAAAATATTTTATAGATAGCACACAAATTATCAATTTTTTAAATCGCACCATTTCCTTTTTAATTCATTTTTTCTTTTCTTAATATCTGGTCAATTAAATATCTATTTATCATAAGAACCGTTAAGCTATTATTACCTTATAAGTTCTACTGAGTACAATTCAAATAGTTCAACACAACACAATTTCGCGTACTGCGTCCCTGACTGCTTTGCTGTGCTGACTGCTGATGATGACTTAACTACAGAATGTGCAAAGAGGAAATTGAAACAGCTGAATCAATCTTAGATACTTTTTTACACTTTTATACGCTTTTTTACGGTAAAATGTATAAAAACAAAAAAGTCTGACACTTAAGAACCCTGCCCGTCATCCATTAGGGTTTAAAAGGTCCTTTCTGAAAACCATAGTAATGGCATTGGTCTCCTACAAAAACCTGATGGCAATTACACTGAAAACAGCACTGAATCGCTAAGCCTACTCCTACAAACTAACTTTCCAGACTCGCAGATCACTGACGCATCGGCATTACCTGTCTATGAACCTCTTTTTCACGCTCCAAATAGACACACCAGGGGTCTCTATAGAAAACTCCCCCAATTATCTCTATCTCAACCTAGAAGCCCTACAAGGCATCTGGTGGGGATGGTATTTTCCCCGCTTTAATCCAACACTGTATTGCAATCATTATAGTATAGACTGCCTGGTCTCGATCTTCTGAGCCAGTTTCGAACTAAACTATATTCCCTTTGTCTGGAGAAATGTCAATGTAGTTTTCATTCCCAAAACCGGCTGCAGGTCTCCTTCAGACCCAAAATCTTTTAGGATTAGTCTAACCTCAATGTTCTTAAAATTAATGGCGACAATTATTGAGCGCCATATAAGAGATACCGCTTAAACAGAACATCCTCTGAATGAAAACCAATTTGCTTATCAAACAGGCAAATCAACAATAGCAGCCCTTCACCACTTGGTTGAAAAGATTGAAAAATCGTTGTTAAACAAAGACATCATACTGTGTGCTTCCTAGACATCTCTGGAGCCTTTTACAACACCTTGTTGCATTCTATAAAAATGGCAGCCAAAGCCAAAGACATCGACCAACACACTATCAAATGGATTTGCTCCTTGCTGAGTAGCAGAACTATTTCTGCCAGGCTTCATCAATTTTCGCTTTCCACCAAAAGCACTGAGGCTTATCCTCTAGAAGGCGTTCTATCTCCTCTTCTTTACTTTAACTTTACTTATGTCCTGTATCCCCTTGTGGGTCCTAGGGCCTCTACTACGCCGACGCACCATCGTGTACGGTTTCTGGCAATGTGTCTGAGTTCTCCCCAACTTTTCCCTAACTGCCGTGCCTCCTTCTCGACTGTTCTGCGCCATGTTTTCCTTGGACCGCCAGGTCTTCTGCCATCCTGAGTTAGAGGGTTCCATTGCATAGCATGGTTCGCTATGGAGCTGTCACCCTTTCGGAACGTGTGACCAATCCACTGCCACTTCCGCCGTTGGATAGTTGTGCCTATTGGTTCCTGACCAGTTCTCTCGTAAAGGTGTTCGTTAGAGATACGATTGTGCCAGAAAATCCTTAAGATATTGCGCAGACACCTATTCACGAACGTTTGCAGCTTTCTGGTGATAGTAGTGGTCACTCTCCACGTGCTGCAACCATATACCAGCACGGATTCAACGTTGGAGCGGAACAGTCTTATTTTGGTGCTCAAACTGATTGCATTGCTTCGCCACATTTTGGACAGCATCCCGAACGCGGACTTTGCTTTGGCGATCCTGTTGGTTATATCCAGTTCGGTTCCACCATCGGTCGAGACAATACTCCCAAGATACTGGAAATCCTCTACTCTCTCTACCGGTTGTCCAGCAATGCATATTTGAGCCGATGAGTTAGTTCCAAGGCTGATGATTTTAGTTTTTGTCGTATTGATTTTCAGCCCGACGACACCTGCCTCCCTCTCCACATCTGCTGTCATTTGGTGGAGGTCCATAATTCTGTGGGAGAGTAAGCATACATCGTCTGCGTAGTCAAGATGTTTCAGTTGAGATGTAAGAGTCCATCGAATTCCTCCGTTTCCCGTCGACAAAGCTGCATGAAGCACATCGCTAATCACCAATAGGAATAATATTGGTGAAAGGATATAGCCTTGTCTTACCCCACTTTGGATCTCAAATTCCTCAGACAACCTCCTCCTGTGCAGAACGTGACATTTGGAGCCTTCGTATGTAGCTTTGATAATAGCAATTAGTTTATCGGGAATGCCTCTCCTGTGTAAGGCACCCCAAATAAACTCCCTGTTGACACTATCGAACGCCTTCTCAAAATCGATGAACAGCAGGTGCAGTGGCGATCGATATTCAACACACTGTTCGATGATAATCCGCAGGGTGTTGATGTGGTCGGTACAGGAGGATCCAGAGCGGAAACCTGCTTGTTTGGCATCGAGTGTGTCTTCGAGATGTTGTTTGATTCGCTCAAGGACGATTTTAGCTATTATCTTAGCTACAGCAGGCAGCACGCAGATACCCCTCCAATTTCCGCACTCCAATAAATTTCCTTTCTTAGGAAGCTTGACGATCATTCCCTTTTTCCACTCATTAGGAAAGCTCTCAGCTTCCCAAGCTCTATCTATAAGTGGAAGCAGAAGCTCAGCTGATGCTGTTGGCGCTGCTCGTAAGAGCTCTGCTGGAATACCGTCAAGTCCTACCGCCTTGTTGGTTTTGAGTGCCTTGATCGCGGTAATGATCTCATCTTTACTGGGAGTCGTGGTGCGTATTCGGGAACTTCTCACCTCGGGCATCTCAGTCTGATTTGGGAGCATATCGCTAGCGAATACACGGTTCAAAACCGTAGCAAAATGCTCTTTCCATCTCTTGAGCTGGTCCTCATCCGAAATGAGCAAGGAGCCGTCTAGGCTTTTCACTGGGTATTGGCTGGAGCTGCGACCACCTGTCAGCTCTTTCGTGATTCTGTAGACAGTCCTGCTGTCGCACCTCCGTGCAGCTTCTTCTGCTTCTGTAGCCAGCGCGTTGATGTAGTTGCGCTTGTCACGTCGTACGCTACGCTGAACTTCTCTCATCTTCATGCGATATAGGGACTCTAGCTCGCTTCTCCCTGCTGCTGGGGTAGCTGGAACGCGAGCTTTTAGCTGTTTTCGTTCGTCAATCCTTCTCCAGGTATCCTCGGAAAGCCACGCCCTATGTCTTCCCTGCGATCGACCGACAATTCTTTCAGCACCAGATGTAAAAACATTTTTCACAGCACACCAATGGTCTTGGATGGTTGCGGGCATTGAGCTGCTGATTGCTTCCACAGCTTGCGGAAAGTGCTCCCTTAATTGTTGGCGCACTGAGGGATCACTAAGTCTATCGATGTTGAACCTGGGCATTCTTGTGTTGTCGTGGGATCTTCGAACTGCAGCAGTGCGTAGTTGGAGAGTAGCTATCATAAGATGGTGATCACGTACTATCCCCACATCTGCCCCTCGTCTGTTTCGGACGTCCTGGAGACTGCTTCTAAAGCGGCGGCTGATAGCAAAATGGTCAATTTGGTTGGAGGTTGCTTGCCTGTCGTTGGAAACCCAGCTGACTTTGTGGCAGGTCTTGTGCTCAAACATGGTGCCACCTATCACAAGGCGGTTGGCATTGCAGAAATCCACAAACCTTTTGCCGTTGTCATTGCGGTTGCCTAGACCATGTTTCCCGATTACATGCTTGAGCCCTTCGTTGTCGCTGCCTACCTTGGCATTCAAATCCCCCATCACTATGACAATGTCTCCATTTGGTGTTGTGTTGAAGACGGCGCTTAAGAGATTGTAGAAGCTCTCCTTTTCGTCCTCAGACGAACTATTCGTTGGGGCGTAACACTGTATGATGGTGACACGTCGTACTCTAGTCCGGAATCTGGCCGTCAAAATCCTATCACCATGAGGCTGCCAGGAAATCAGGCCCTTGCGTGCTGTTGTTGTTAGCAGTAGTCCGACTCCATATTCTCGCGGACTTCCGGGTGGTCTTCCAGAATAGAGTAGTACAGTGTTACGCGTTGGAGACTGGTACTCGCCCGCTTCTAACCATCTTACTTCACTTACCCCCAAAATGTCCAGTTTATATCGCATGAATTCCTTTTCCAGTTGGAGGAATCTGGCATTGTAAGGACCTTCTCTTCCCGAGTCGAGGAGCGTCTTTACATTCCAGAAACCTATCTTTGTCCGGGTACAATAGCCAAAAGTCGTCAACATGTGATCAGTCCTTATCCGAGGCATAGTGTCGGTTTCAGTAGCGAGCTGGTTTCAGTAACGCAGGCTGCTGGCCCACGTTACCTAGCCTAGAATCAAGGCCCTAGACAACCCGCACTTACTATTTTGGCCTATACGTATAAGGGTTTATACGTATAGTTGCCCGGGGACCACCACTAGGAGGTAAAGTAAGCACTTCATCACGAACTTGATTGTTGCGCTACTGGCCCAAGCCAAGTTTTGGGCAGTCAGTAGTTTCCCGATCAATCGCAATGCAGGTCTCCTCTTCTTTGGTTAATTGTAGTTAACCAACTCTTAAACGACCTGTGTAAATAATGCTGGTTACCGAACTCAAGGTTATGCAGATGACCTAGTCATAATAATAAGAAAGAATATGGTATATTATCAATGAAAGAATGCAAAATATTTACTTACTTAGGTGGCGCTACGGTTCGGGGTGAACCTGGGCCTCAACCAACAAGCCTCTCCATTTAGCTCGGTCTTTAGCTAATTGCCTCCAATTGTGGACTCCAAGTTCGCCGAGGTCCCTTTAAACTTGTGCTTGCCACCTACGGCGAGTAGGTCCTTTACTGTGTCATCCGTCGGGGCTAGATTCGAAGATTCTGCGGGCCGGAACGTTGGTGTCCATACGCTCTACATGTCGTAGCCATCTCAGACGTCCAATACGCAGTTTTTTGACTAGATCGATATCGCTGTACAGCTCGTATAGTTCGTGATTGAATCTTCTCCTCCAAAGCCCGTCAATGCAAACGGGACCGAATATTCTAGGAAGAATTTTTCTTTAGAAGCGACCAAGGATATCTTCATCCTCTTTTAATAAAGTCCATGTTTCAGCACCGTAAAGCAGAACTGGGATGATCAGGGTCTTATACAGAGTCTCCTTAGTTGTTCGAGATAGGGCTTTACTGTTGAATTGCCTTATAAGCCAAAAAAAAAAAAAACAGCGAATTGGCAAGGGGTATTCTTCGCTCAATTTCTGCGCTGATGTTGTTTTTGGTCTAATTTATAGCAGAGCCAAGGTAGACAAAGTCTCTCGAAGTTATAGCTGCCCACTGTGACGTTCTGTCCAACTCGTCGGTGTTGATTGTCCCTTCTTGTTGATAGCATATACTTGGTTTCGCCCTCGTTTATCACTAAACACATTTTGGCCGCTTCTGCTTCAATACTTGCAAACGCATCGGTGACAGCCCGCTGAGTTCTTCCAATATTGTCAGTGTCATCAGTTTATGCAAGTGGTTGTACGGACTTTTGATATATTGTACCTCTGGTGTTGGCTTGTGATTCCGCATAATCCGTTCAAGTACAATGTTAAAGAAGTCACATGACAGCGCGTCACCTTGTCTAAAACCTATTTTGGTCATTACCGAACTTAATGGAGCAGCAAGCGTTCTCCATCGTAAGCCTGCACAGACGGACAATTTTGACAGGGATGTCAAAACTAGACATGGCTCTATAAAGCTCTTCTCTATAGATGCTGTCATAGACGGCCTTGAAAACAAAGAGGTGGTGAGTATCGATTTGGAATTCTTGGGTATTCTCCAGGATCTGCCGAAGTGTGAAGACTTAACCGATGGTGGACTTTCCTGGCCTAAAACCGCACTGATAGGGGCCAAGCAGGTTGTTGATAAAAGGTTTCACGCGTTCACAGTAGATCGCAGAAAAGATCTTGCGCGCAATGTTGAGGAGACAGATGCCTCTATAATTGCCGCAACTGAGAGGGTCTCTTTCCTTGTGGGTCGGGCAAACGATGCTCAGATTCCATTCATCAGGCATACAAGTACATTCGTCTGACCAAATCTTAGAGATGAGTTGGTGTATGCACTCTATCAATTCATCACGAGCTGCCTTGAAAAGTTCAGCCGTCAGGTCCAGCATCCTTGGTAGATTCCAGTGTGTATACTGCTATACTCACTTCGCGTTTATCAGGTGAACGGGGATTTTTACTATCATCGTCTATATTGAATGGTTCATTCTGCCAGACAGCAAAAATGTTGGTCTTTGTCGCCGTTATACAGTCTGCTGAAGTAGTTTTTCCATATTTTCAGCACCGACTATTGTTCTACTACGAGGTTTCCTTGTTCATCTCTACTCACTTCTTCGACTCACCTACTATCTCCCAAAGTTACTTATCCACAAAAAAATCGCAATCGTGCCAGGATCAACCAGCTTCTTGTACTGCCCGCCATAATCTCCGCCATTAGAAACGAGGCTCAAACATCGGGAGAACCTTGGGGCCAGGGAAGATAAGCCTACATACATATGTATGTATGAACTCGTTAGCAAGTACCTAGTTCATATTTTTGATCATATAGTATGCCTATGGAACCGTTGTAACACGCTTCTTTCAAATGCCAGTATCAAGAGAATAAATACCCTCTCTCAGACTGTTAGAAAAACTATAGGAAAACATTAGCATTCAATCTACAAGCTTTATCAAATCTACTATCTAACGCACAGCTAGCAAATTGTTTAATGTTAAAACCTTGTTTTCTAGGAAACTAAAACCGGCACCCTGAATTTCTCATCGTTCAAGACCAGTTTTACTTCCAATGTTAATTTCCTGAAAAGACGGTAAGTGGTATATAAAATTATATACCAAAGCATTCACAATCCACATAATAGTTTCAGCTCGGGGGATCTATCTTCCGAGTGTGATGATGTTGATCCGAATGAATTGCCGCCAGCGGCACGGCCTACACAGGATCAAGCCCCGCCGCTGCAACAGCAACCAAAACCACAGAGTGCCGGGCCTCCGAATATGCCACCACCGCCGGTACCATCTGGACAAGTACCACCACAACCTACCACCGCCGCTCCGGAACTAGCGTTGAGTTTCGGAAAGGGTCCTGCCCGTGGTACAAGTGCTCCAACAAGTCCAGCTAAATCTAGGGAAAGTCTGCTGCAGCGTGTTCAAAGTTTAACTGGTGCTGCTCGAGATCAAGGAGCTTCGATTATTGGTAGGACGCGCAAGGGTGCATACTTAAAGCAGATTTGTCAAATTAAATTTTCACCTTAGGCGCAGCTGTACAGAGCGCAACTCGTCCTGCATTCAACAAAGATAAATACTTCACTCTGCTTGTACTGGATGATCAAAACACCGATTGGTCGAAATATTTCCGAGGAAAGCGCTTACATGGAGATTTCGATATTCGAGTTGAACAGGCTGAGTTTAGAGTAAGTATTTGTTAGGCAAATGGTGAGATAAGACTCATGGAAGCTGCTACCTAAACGTTGCTTTATTCGCATTTGTTTGACTTCTTTTATTTTTAAAATAATTTTTCAAGGAAATTTCATTGACGGCAAACGCAGACAGCGGACCAGTTGTATCAATGGCGGTTTATCGAGGCGGAACTAGGGTAAGATCACATTTGATACATGTAAAGGTACAAATCCTCCGATGATGGTAACACATACTTTGCTGTGTGAAATAGCAGTGGATCTGAATATTTAATTTGATGCACACTTGTTTATAATTTCAAAATACAATACAATTTTTTACCAACACTTATTTGCGTAACCGCAGATAAAGTCAGAGCATGTATACAGAAAGCCAACACGTAGGTAATACCTAAATATACATTCGAGTCGACTTTCCGATCAGTCCCCGTCTAAGACACCCCTAAGGTTTATCCTAACAGGTCAGGCAAATATTTCATCTAATACTCTGGACCAAGCTGAATGTCATCTACGATCATATGGCTCTTGAAACGGAAGCTGTCTTACTGGTCGTCTCAAAACCACTGTGCTCTGATTCGAAATCCTCCCAAAGCTGTCTTCCATTAGCTCGACATAGCCTGGCTTTTGGTTTTTGAACTATAGTAGGTAGGTAGGTAGGCGTGGTGGCTCTTCTTAGAAAAGAAGAACCCAATTAGCCGTAGGTGCCGCTTTGATACAACAAACTCACGTAACTTGGATGTGAATGTGTGTTGATGGGGAGTCTCTAGATCCAATCTGTGAAGTTTAAGAAGATTGTTAAATATTTACATCTTTGGAACTATAACACATCCACATTTTGTTACAGCTCATGTACAAGGTTTTTTTTCCCGAGGGTGGGTGAAAAATATTCCATAGACACTATGAGAATAGCCAAGCGCGTGCTCATAGTAGTGTCAGATTCTTACTTCTTCTTCTTCCTTTTATCAGCGAGGTTATGATCCGAAAACAAGGGATCACAACCCTCCCACTTCACCGCATTTCTACTAACCCGCCTGTGGGGTTCGCCTATTTGACCTCAGAAAATATCGGCAGGCCTGCCGATTTTGGATCACTCGGTTACTGAAGCCAATGAAATGCCAATGTCGTCGTATTTGTGTGATCCAGGCGTTTATAGGCCTGCCTTTCCTACATCGCGATGTCTTTGGAACGTGCATTGATATTGCCTTTTTAACGGGGTTCAAATGACCTCTTCTTTGAACGTGGCTCAGCTGGCCGATGGCGCTCTATTTTTTGTACGATGGTTTCCTTGATGTGAAAGCTTCCACGGATCTTCGGACTTCTTATTCGATCAAGCTTTGTCACTTCTACTGTCATGCGAAGCATCTTCATCTCAGCTGCCGTTAGTTTACTTTCATACCTTTTGTACATCGTCCAACTTTGTGAACCGTATGTGAGCGCTGGACGCACAACTGCAGTGTAGAGCCTTCCTTTCAACTTAGGTGGCATTTTTCTGTCACAGAATATAGCGGAATTTTCCCGCCACTTCATCCACCCTACGCTTACGCGATGATTGATGTCGCCATCACACGTTGCTTTGCTATTGATCATAGATCCCAGGTATTTGAACTTTTCGCACTTGGGAAGAACTGTTCCATTCAAATAAATGTCTGGAATAGGCCTGAGTGGTTCAGAGAACGGGGAGCTTAAGTACTCTGTCTTTATTGAACTAATGCGATACCCACTTCCCTCCAAAATGTCCACCCACACATCAAGTGCTCGTTGCAGGGATGTAGGATCCTCACTTATGATGGCTCCATCGTCAGCAAAGAATAACTAATGTAGCTTGGGGTCCATCACTTTACCTTCAAGCAGATAATCAAGGACTGTAATAAAGAGCAAAGGACTTAAAACACTTCCCTAGTGCACACCGACTTTGATTGGGAACTCTTCGGTTATTCCAGCGGGGCATATTACTCTTGTCTTTGCTCCTTCGTACATGTCCATGATCATCTGTACATAAGTTTCTGGAACCCCTAGATGCCTTAGCGCCACCCATATCAGATCTCGTGGTTGTCTGTCGAATGCCTTTTCAAAGTCAACCAATACCATATGCAAATCCCTAAAGGAATCACGATGTTTTTCCATTATGATCCTTATACTTTGGTTATACTTTGGATTGCATCTGTGGTTGATTTACCCGAGACAAACCCGCACTGATCATCAGATAGCCGTATTATTTTTCGCAGTCGGCCACCTAATACCCGCTCAACAATCTTCATGATGTGTGACATCAGCTTGATCGAACGGTAGTTATCACAGTTTCGCGTATCACCCTTCCCTTTGTATACAGGGCGAAGGTAACTTTCCCTCCATTGATTCGGCATTGGATCACCTCTCACGAATTTGGAGATGAGAATTCTGAGCCATCTGCACTCAGAGGGCATCTCGTCTGGCCCAACCGCTTTTCGTTTTTTGGAGTACTTTACCGCCTCACTAACTTCTTCGACTGTAATGTCGGGTATTTCTTCACAGTTAGGGGTGGCTCTTGTAAAGTATAGCCGGGGAAACTGTTCATTTAAAAGCTCTTCACAATACTGCCGCCACCTCTGCAGAATTTTGTCGTCATCCACAAGAAGCTGGCCATGAGCATTGCTAATGAACTTTGGCGAACGAATCTCCTGAGCATTCCTCCTTCTTTGGGCGGCTATTTTGAGGATGGTTGCGCTCTTATTCATATTGTGTCTTCGCAGCTCCTGGATAGCCTGGTTTGCATCAACAACCGTGGAAGATATTTTCTCCAGCTCCCGATACAGGCCCTCCGTACTCTCTGCTTGAAGCTGGGCGCACTTCTTCTTCACTTTTTCTTGCAGCATCTGTATTCCATTTCCAGACTAGCTGTTTCGTCACTATTATTAGAGGGGCACTTTGACCAAGCTTTGAAAGCCGATTTCTTCTCATTTATCACATTCTTAGCTTCATCACTCCACCACCATGTTTCTTTGGCGTGTTGATGGTGGCCTTTTGAAGCTCCTAGCAGTGATTTGGCCTTATTTAAGCAAGTTCGCTGTAGGGAATCCCACATATTTTGTGCTCTGCACTCTTCATCCTCAGCTCCGTTGATGGTGTGAGAGAGGTAATTTTTCATTACGAAAACAAAAGCCTCGCCTTTGTCTTTGTCCAGATTGTACCAATTGATTTTCTCAGAGACCCTTGTTTGTTTGTTTTTCTTCGGTGTTTTCATAAAAATTTCTGTTAGCAGGAGACGGTGTTGCCGAGCGATTGCCTCTTCCAGGATCACTTTGCAATCTTTTATCTGAAGATTCAAATGGTAGTCAATCTGAGATTCATCTCCACCACTGCTGTAAGTGATCAGGTGTCGGCTTTGTTTGATGAACATGGTATTTATCACGATAAGACCGTGTGATTTGCACATGCTTAGGATGTCTTCACCAGGAATGTTCCTGGTGCCATATCCTAGTCCTCCATGGCAGTCTTCATAGTCTTCGTTTGACTTCCCGACATGTCCATTCAAATCTCCTCCAACAAACAGAAACTCTTCCTTTCGGATGTTCTTAAGGAGATTGTGGAAATCTACCCAAAATGCATCTTTATCTCTCTGATTGCACCCATTTTAGGGAGCATATGCACTGACAATATTCCACACCTCTCCTTGTATTACTAGTTTGAGAAACATCAAATGGTCTTCGAAATGCTCAAGACGTTACCAAGTAACTCTGCCGCAAGGATGATACCGATTCCGTTCTTAGCCTTTTCCGTTCCGTAGTAGAACATCTTGTAATCTTTAGTCCTAACGTCCAAGAAACGCGCCCGATCTCCGGTGTTTTCCATTTCGTGTCTTGGACACACAAGATATCCACCCGGCTTCTATTCATCATCTCTTCCAGCTCGTAACTTCGACCGGTCATGCTTCCAACGTTCCAACTCGCGACCCTCAAATTTCTTCCAAACTGTTTCATTATTTTGCTAGCCCCCGGAATCCGTATAGCTCTGACCCGAACATTTCTGCTCGGTCCAGGGTCAGTACCATGCACATCAGTGGTAGTGCCTTTCCTTTTTCCAAGTATTACCATAATGATACAGTTTTGCAATATTACCATACTACTTACTTACTTAGATGGCGCTACAGTCCGGGGTGGACCTGGGCCTCAACCAACAAACCTCTCCAGCCAGCACGGTTACGAGCCAGCTGCCTCCAGTTGCGCACGCCAAGTTGGTTGAGGTCCCCCTCCACTTGTTTGCGCCACCTACCGCGAGGTCATCCTCTACTGCGCCGTCCGTCCGGGGTGGATTCGAACACTTTCTTAGCGGGAAGGTTGGGCTCCATCCGCTCTAAATGACCCAGCCATCTTAGTCGCTGTATGTGAACTCTTCTGGCTAAGTCGATGTCCTTGTACAGGCCGTATAGTTCGGCATTGTACCTTCTCCTCCACTCACCGTCTATGCAGACGGGACCAAAGATCGCTCGAAGAACTTTTCTCTCGAATATTACCATATTGCGATGGTATTTGTTGTTTGACACGTGCATGCTCCTGTTTTAGTATTGTTTGATCTGTCTTCTATGACACCGGTGACCTCCAGTCGTGTCAACCCACGGACTCGCATGCACACTTGTGTGTTTTAAAGGTAGTATATGTGTCGCTAGGCTCACTTGGGTGTTATATTGCCTAGATCTGATTTGTCCCCTTAGTCGCCTTTTACGACTAGCGCTAGTTGTTGGGGGGCGCTGCAGTGATATTCTTAACCCGTCCCTGCACATGTCAGATTCTTCAAATCAAAAAAAAAAGTTCTTACTGACTAAAAAAAACACCACCCTTCGTTATAAATTTGTTAGTTATCGCAACTAAGTAATAACTTATCGAGCAGATTCCAGATTGTAATGTCAATCCGCATGAATTGGAGAAGGGGTCTATCTTCCCCAAATCACAGCTACGGAGCATAGAAAGTCATTGAACTCAAATTAATCGTGTTTTCTGACTACTCGTATGTTAGAAAGTTGTCATCCGTTATGACAAAAAGTAAGTTTTGTACTATAAGTTCTTTACATATAATAGAACCAGAGATAGGTCCTACGTAAAGCTTCCTTCTTTGGGATAGAGATGGACATCGTTCGAATATACACCAAGCCCTGCTGCATGTATGCTTATTAGATAGTGCCCGCTGATGACACATATTGTAGCACCAATATGTTGCATTCTACTGTTGAGAGAAATCAAATTTTTGAGTATTTTAGATCCAGCTTGGCGCAAATCTGTTTTCCCGCTAGACAAGTGTTTCACTTGTCCACCTAAGATAAGCATCCAGCTTAAGGTTAATTTTGCAAGTAATGGTCGGTATGCATACCTAAAGTATCCTTATTTGGAAAAATGGGTATAGTTCTTCCTAATCTGGCGAGTTCATCAGTCTTACAATTCGCCAGAATACCCCTATGGCCTGGTACATAGCTGCTTTGATTGCTGCTTGGCTATCTGAAAAGATGCGAATATGTTTAGCGGATATCACGATTTCCTTTAGCCACGATAAGACCTCCTTAACCACGATTATTTCCGCTTGGAATACCCTACAATAATTTGGAAGACAGCAGGACAAGTTAGGACTAAAGCAATAAGTTATGCGTGGTTTTCTTATCCTGGGCATCGAGGTATCGCATGCTATTAGCATGTACCGCTGATGTATTAGGCGCATTGTGGCATCCACTTTCCTTTCGGGAGATCCTGTCATGCTTTTTTTTTCTCTTGTACAACCCATGCCCGCGTGGCAACGACACTGCGACCTGAAAGATCTATTGTATCGGAGGATTGGAGTTAATCTAACAGACGTACTACCTCCCTTATGAAAGTGAGTATGTCTTTAGTAGCCGAGCATTTCAGTTCCACTGAAGTATGTATCTCCTTGTGGAGAATACGTTTCCTTAACCAGTGTACTGCCGAGCATTCACAAGGAATGTGTTCGGAAGTTTCATCCTCCTCTAAACAGAACCGACAGTCCTTCTCTTGGCACAAGTTCATCTTGTTAAGGTGGTATCTCAAGCCGCAATGGCCAGTAAGAAAGCACACAAGCTTCTTAATGCTTTCCCTATCTAAGTTAAGGATTTCTTTATAGGAGTAAGGCTTGATTAATCGTTTGGATTGCCTTAGACCTTGCCCACTAGTCCAGTGGTCTAGACGAAGTTTGTTTTCCCATTCGTTAATCTGCGTTGTAGCTGTCGCCCAATTGACGCCACAATAAGGTTCAGGACCTATGAACACAGATTCTGAGCCAGCCCTAGCAAGCTCATCTGCAGTTACGTTGCCCACAATCCCTTGATGTCTAGGTACCCAACCGAGTTTTACCCTGTTGTATTTGGCAAGGTCTTGTAATGCATCGTAGCAGCATTTCACGGTTCTGGAGTCCATTTGGTTGGACGACAGTGCCATAAGTGCTGCTTGGCTATCTGAGGAGATATGTATTCTACCGCCTTTGATCCCCTTGCGGAGATTGTGTCTGGCGCAAATCTCAATGGCATGGATTTCAGTCTGAAACACAGTGGGAGTCGTACCCATAGGTATCGAAATCTTTGTGTTGGGTCCAAAAACCCCAGCTCCAACTCCAGAATCCATCTTTGAACCGTCGGTGAACCAGATCAGACTTCTAGGGTCCAGTGTTGGAGCACCATTGGACCAGTTTCGCGGTCCAATATTTCAACCTCGAATAACCTACCAAAGCAGTGTTGCCTGACCATAATATCTGATAAAGTGCAGAACATTTCCTTTTTACGGAT
Source organism: Brachypalpus laphriformis (assembly GCA_945910035.1). Lineage (NCBI taxonomy): Eukaryota > Metazoa > Arthropoda > Insecta > Diptera > Syrphidae > Brachypalpus > Brachypalpus laphriformis. The sequence continues at coordinate 160,675,055 of OX246754.1, read as the reverse complement.
TGAGTTGAGTATCTTTAAATGTCCCACAAGGTCACCTGGTTTATACTCGTGATCTAGCTGCAGCCTGATGGCAATTCTAGCAGCCATCTTCCTAATGAAGATTGGTAAGGGTGTAAGCCCAACAATAGCTTCCAGAGCTGTCGTAGGGCAGGTGCTCATCGCACCTGTAATGCCAAGACAGGCAATTCTTTACAGCTTCTGCAACTTGTTTGCCGTTGTCTGCTGGAGAGTTTTTGGCCACCAGACGATGGCCGCGTATGTGATAATGGGTCTAACCATCATTATGTATAGCCAATGTATCATCTTAGGAGAGCGACCCCAAGTTCTGCTGTACAGGCGTTTACACGCCCACAGTGCTCCGCCCCGTGGCGGACTGGATATGTGAATTCCAATTAAGTCGTTTGTCAAGAATTACACCAAGATATTTGACCTCGCTGGAATAAACTAGTATGGTGCCTTTTATTGTAATAGGTTCAAGGTTGACCTGTGTCTTCCTTGTAAACGGCACCAGAACGGTTTTACTAGAATTGATGGATAGTCCTTCTTTGTTACACCATTCTACAACTTGAGATATTGCACTTTGCTGACGTTGGAAATTGTCGTGGTGTGTTTACCTCTGATAAAAACCGCCAAGTCATCGGCATAACCGACGGTGATGTAGCCTGATCTATGAAGATCTACTAACAAGTTGTCGATGACTATAGACTATGTGGCGCCGTGGCGTAAGTGGTTAGTGTGTCGGATCACTACGCATGAGGATCCAAGTTCGAATCCCAGAAAACACCAAAAAGTTTTTTCCACCTCTCGCGAGCGTCTGACAAACATCCAAGAGTATTGTTGTCACGAAAAAGCTTCCCAAATCGCCGTTCGGATACGGCACTAAACTGTAGGTCCCTTCCATTCGTGTGAAAAATATAACGCACACAACATGAGTGGTTGCGAGAAGCTAGGCCCCGGCACTGAAAGAGCTGTTGCGCCAAATATTTATTTATTTGATGACTATAGACCATAAGAGGGGGAAAGAACTCCTCCTTGAGGACAGCCTTTGGCTGCAGTTATGGACACCGACACTCCCCCAGAGGAGGAAGTAATGATTCGACTTACAAGCATGGCCATAATCCATTGGTTGGTCGATTCTTCGATACCTCTGCTACTGATCGCCCTTGCGGTCGAGTCGTAACCAGTGTTATCGCACGCGCCCTCGATGTCAAGAAATGCACACAAGGCTATCTCCCTTGAAGTGAGTGTTCCCTCTATCTTTTTGACGAGATAGTGAAGGGCACCTACTGTAGATTTGCCTTTCCTGTATGCGTACTGATTCGAGTGCAGAGGGTTAGACAGATCTAACCGGTCTCTAATATGGATATCTATGAGTCTCTCCATTGTCTTAAGGACGAATGATGTTAGACTTATAGGTCTGTATGATTTAGGCAGCTCGCTAGGCCTCCAGGTGGGTGGTATGTATCCCCAATTGTAGCTGGCTATAAATAAAGCTGTCAACCACGGCAGGATGAGGTTAATTAGAATCGCTTATAATCGCTTCTTTCCCTCTATCTATCACCGAGGTGAGGAGTTTTTCGTTGAGTTTGTTTGTTTGATCTGGAGTGTAGGTAGTTTACAAAACTTAAATGGGACAGAGTTGCGTTAACAAGATTAGGTGGGATTTTAGAAATAATAGTCACAGTGCAAGACACTTTAGTTTAATCATTTATTATTCCATTTAAATAACAAAACAAGTATTTATAAACGAAAAATCTTATCGAATTGTCATTTCAAAATTCAAACAAAGTTCCCGCTGAAAAGGTAAAAGCTCTTAGCCGAGTTAAGAACTAAAAACACTTCTGTACTCGCTTCATTTATATTTCCAATACCAATTATACAAAACTCGCAAAATGCATTAACATATCGACTGAAATATCGATTTCGCTTTGAAGCTCGTCCTTTAAGCTTTGAAAATTGGCTTAGAAAATGTTACCCTTTCAGCAGATGCTAGATTTCTAATATACATTTGTCGTAACTTGAAACACTTAAGTTTATATTTATTTCTTAATAGCCTAATAGCAAATAAAAATATTTTTCGTTCGTTTCTTAAATCACAATTTTTTTCATAATCTGTCTCTGCGGTTAGAATATTTTTTTTTAAAAACTGTAATGTATTACAATTATTAGGTTGCTCGTTCATTTCGACCTGATTTTGTACTAATTCGACAACCACCGCGTGATGGAGCAAGTGATTTCCGCTCAACTATACTTGGTTTGAAATATGGAGGCGTTCCTAGTATCAACTCTTTACATTCTGTATACCAATTTCAGGTAAAAGCTGCTCTTGTAATTTTTTTTATTTTTTTTACATTTTTTCTTAAACAATTTTCTTATTTTTAATATTTTAGGATAAACCATGGGTTTTCGCTCATCTGCTGCAACTGCAAAGGCGCTTGGGAAAGGATATGTTCCCACTTATTGAACAAACATTCTTTCCTAATCCTCGTGATTTGGTAAGTCACAATTTACAATTCTTATTATTTACAAATAAAAATAAAATATTCCGATTTATATATATAAAAAAAAATAAATAATTATAAATATCAATGTATTAAAGCTCCTGTTATTCCCGATATACGAAGATTTAAAAAAAAAAAAACAAACAAACACATCTTATGGATCTGCTAAGCACGCCTTGTATGGAGGTGTTCTTTTCCAATAGCACTTTGTAATAGGTCCTTCTGGTGTCCTGTGCACAGTGGGTACACATGAGCTGAAATTGGTTTCACATTTCGCGAACGGTGACCAACTACAGGACTGTCCATTTCGATCTGAGCAGTCTCCTCGGCAGAAATCGATCTGAAAATGTTAAGGGAAAGAAATTTAGAAACACCACTTGCAGAAGTTACGATCGAAATTACTTTGCATTTGCATCCTTTGCGGTAAACACCGGCGAATCCTCTCCTCTCGATTATGGACATTTTTTGATATTCTTTTATGTAGTTGCACAAGGACAATTTCGAGCCTTTACTTGCAACCACATACAGTTTACCCACTTCCAAATCAACTCCACACATTGCGTCTGAAAGGGCTGTAGTTAAGCGTCCGTGTTTTAGAATAGTTTGTGCTTGTTCCGTCATCTATAGAAAAATAAAGTATTTAGTGAGTTTTAGTATCGACTGTGATATTTGTTAATTACTAATTATATGATCATTTCAAACGGGGGTAATGTAGGTGGCAATGGTGCAGTGGATAGTATATTTGCTCGTTAACCAATGTGTGCAAGTTTAAACCTCGGGAAGAGCAATCACCAGCCACACGAGTATAAAAAGCTTAGCGATTGACATCGAAGTTTTTCCATCCACTGCACAAACAAAAGGTTCCTGCCTGGTAGTACAATGACCAGAGAAACTGAGTGCCATGGGATTTGAGTTTCCTTCTATATAAAGAAAGGGGGGGCTATTCTTTTCATCTTTTCATTTTGCAGTGCTGCACCTTCATTTTACCTCAATTCGTTCATCTAAAACTATTTCGAAGCTTAAACATACCACAGCCAGTCCTGAGAATGTGAAAAAACTTTCTCTGCAAACTGTATAACGGCGGCGAAGACAAATATCCCTCTGTCAGGCAGAATGAATCATCCAACACAGACGATGATAATCAAAATTTCCGTCCACCTGACGAAAGCGAAGTGAGGGTAGCAATATCCAAGCTGAAGTCAAACAAGACTGCAGGACCTGACGGCTTACCGGCCGAACTTTCCAAGGCAGCTGGTAATGAATTCGTAGAAAGCATACACCAACTCATCTCTAAGATTTGGTCAGACGAGTGCATGCCTGATGAAGGGAATTCCAGCATTGTTTGCCCGATCTACAAGAAAGGAGACTCCTCCATTGTACCGATTATAGAGGCATCTGTCTCCTCAACTTTGCATACAAGATCTTTTCTGCGATATACTGTGATATATTAAGAAAGCAACAATAGTTTTTTACTCCTGTAGTATAATTTTTGGTAGAACCTGGGAACCCTCCACCAAAATCATACTATGGATGTATACGGCTATAGTTAGACTTATACTGACTTACGGCAATCTAGTATGGTGGCCAGCTGTCAACAAATCCACCAACTTAAAGGCAATCACCAAAGTCCAAAGACTAGCGTGCATTGGGACTACCAGTGCGATGAGGAGAACCCCAACCGCAGGACTCGAGCCTATTCTCAACCTGCTACCGCCAGACATCTTTATACGCACGTCAGCAGCCATTAATGCTACAAGAATTAGCCAGTCAGCAAACTGCAAAAAAAATAGAATAGGTACTCGATGATCCTACTTGATTACTTTGGCCTCCTGCACATAAGGGGCTACATGACGGCATATTTTGACTTTGTAAAGCCTTTTTCTACCGCCTACCCTAGCAGGGAAGAATGGAAAAGCGGTCACATACCTAACGCCGAGTTTATAGCCATCTACACAGATGGTTCAAAAATGAGCACTGGCGTAGGATCAGGCATATTCTCCGACCCCTCGAAATGCATACGACTTCCAGACTACAGCAGTGTCTTCCAAGCAGAGGTTTTAGCAGTGGTAACAGCCGCCCGTGAGATTGCGGTAAGGGCAATACCGCCAGAAGGTATCACCATCTTTATCGACAGCCAGCCAGTTTTAAAAGCGATTACTGCCATAGAAATTAAATCGAAGCTTATGAAGTGATGTCGAGAAGAGCTCAGGGTTCTTGCAACACAACACAAGGTATCGCTCTGCTGACTCCCTGGACACGAGGATATCCCAGGCAATGAGAAAGCCGACGAGCTAGCAAGAATCGGCTCAGAAGCCCTACTAGAACATGTTGACCCCCCTGTGTGTATCCCGCCTTGCACACTCAAACTCGTTGCAGGGAATAAAGCCATTAGAGAGGCAAACACTAGATGGACTTCCATGGAAACTTGTGCCACCACCAAGAAGCTATGGCCATCCTTCGACAAAGCAAAGACCGAGAGAATTACTCGTGGGAATCACCACGGGGCACAACACTCTGCGGTAGGTTAGGTGGCTGTCCTGACAGGGTCAAGACACCCTTAGACCACTTGGGTCCATTGTGATACCACGTAGAGTTGGAACGGGAGAATCACCGGTTACCGGGGGAACCTTAACCTTTCTCAGGAGGGTGTTGGGTGAGAATAACTATACCTGAAGTGGCTAGAGAGGGTGACTGACTCAATCAACCCTAAGTCGGTGTGTACCGGGAAGGTATAGTGTACAAACAAGTATTGGGGGTGACTGATTCAATCGAACCCCCAGTACTGCTTTGTAAGTAGTATTGGGAAGTCTGAGTAAGCCGTGTAGGTGTATGCATACGCGTAAAAGAGTGACTGATTCAATCGAACTCTAAGTACTGCTATGCAGGGTGTTGACAACGTGGGGTGACTGTTTCAATCAAGCCCTTCATACCTAGGTGGACCGTACAGGTGTAGAGATGCATAAGCGCCATAGAGTGACTGATTCAATCAAACCCGTACCTAGGTGGACCGTGGAAACAGTGGAGTGCATAATAAAAGGGGAGGTGACTGATACAATCAACCTAGCACTACTATGCAACACTCTGCGGTACCACTTGAAGAAACTACGTCTGACAGAGGAGGAACTCCATAGAGGCTGTGGTGACGAAGGTCTCCGGATACTTATCATCTCTTTATCGATTTCAAGGCTGCCTATGACAGCATCTATAGAGAAGAGCTATATAGAGCCATGTCTACTTTTGATATCCCTGCCAAACTTGTCCGTCTGTGCAGAATGACAATAGAGAATGCTCGCTGCTCCATCAAGGTCGGCAATGACCTCGCCGAGACCTCTGATGTCAAAAAAATTTTCAGATAAGGTGACGCACTGTCATGTGACTTCTTTAATATTGTACTTAAACGGATTATGCGGAACTCACAAGCCGACACCGGAGGCACAATCTATCACAAGTCTGTACAACTGCTTGCATACGCCGTTATAAAGACATAATTGGAAGAACTCAGCGGGCTGTCACCGATACGTTTGCAAGCATTGAAGCAGAAGCGGCCAAAATGGGTTAAGCGATAAACCAAAGTAAAACCAAGTACTTATATGCTGTTAACAAGAAGGGACAAACTACACGGACGAATTGGACAGAACGTCACAGTGGGCAGCTATAACTTCGAGGTAGTAAGGGACTTTGTCTACCTTGGCGTTGGCTCTGCTTTTAATTCTAAGACGACATGAGCGAAGAATAACTCTTGTCAGTGGCTGTTGAGCTAATACGGCAATTCAACAGTAAAGCCATATCTTGGACAACTAAGAAGACTCTATATAAGACCATGAACAACGCGGTCCTGCTTTACGGTGCTAAAAACTTGGATTTTGTTGGAGACAGATGAAGGTATCCTTGGTCGCTTGCAGAGCGAAATTCTTCGTAAGATATTCGACTTCGTTTACGCTGACGGGTTTCGGAGGAGAAGATTTAATGACGAACTATACGAGTTGTACAACGACATCGACCTAGTCAAAAAACTGCGTAATGGACGTTTGAGATGGTTAGGACATGTAGGGCGAATGGACACAATTGCTTCGGCCCACAGAGTTTTCGAATCTAACCCGGAGGGACGGCGCAGTAGAGGGCCTCTTCGCCGTAGGTGGCGCGCACAAGTTCAAAGGGACCTCGACCAACTTGGAGTGCGGAACTGGAGACCGAGCTAATTGGAGAGCCTTGTTGGTTGAGACCCAGGTTCAACCCGAATGGTAGCGCCACTTAATTAAGTACGTAAGACCTCATTTGACTGGACGCATCCATTGTTCTGATCGCTATAACTGGCGCCAGACTTTTAAATATTTTCAGCTATTGTCTTACTGAATTCTATTACTCCCCGCGGTAACAAATGAATTCCATATCTTACCTTGTACGATTTCTTTATTTCAATCTTGTATGCCATATGATGTTTGACCAATCTGTGCGATTTCCTTAGAACTCTCATGATTATAACTGAAAAGAACAGAATGAAAAGCATGTGAATCATTCTCGATTTGCGACTATACAAACATCTTAATTGGGTCACATAATATTTTAAGTCAAAAGAGGAAAAAACCATCTCAAGATATTTATTGCACAACTTACCGTAGTCGGCTTCACAAAAATGTGTCTGTGGGTGGCTCGGCATACAAGAGCAAGCATTTACGGATGGTGTCAAAAAAGTCAACAGCGACAGAATTGCGATTATCCCAACGCCAAAGCATCTTACGATATTCATTTTGTCGTATTTTAAGAATTCTGTAAGAAAAAATAAAATATAAATATTATGTAGCTACTCGTGTATCCGAAACCTTCAGGTGTAAACAGATTTAAGCTTTAAATTTCAATTACTTTACCTTTCTAAATGAAAGGGTCTTGGTGTAATCACAACGTATCGCCTTCGTTACATTTAAAATAAAAATATTTCTCCAAATAAATCTAACATACGAGTACGAGTACGTGGGAGTGATACTTGGGCGCCAGTGAGACAATTAACTGGTTGATTTACGGAGGTGCACTTGGAATTCATTGTGGTGATCTGTTTTATTTGTAGTTCTCAACAGGGGTCACATGTCCTCCAGGGGGCTCTTCCAAAATATATGGGGTATTATTTTCTTTGTGTACACGAGTAGTGAACTGGTAGATAAATTTGTAGTTTCCATCTCCATAGACAGAAACAGTTTTACACACCAAATGTAGGGTCCGATGATATGTTGCTAATTTCGGAAAAGGAGGCTCATATTGCTAAAGTATCGAGTCCGACAACTATTTGATTTTGACTATGCATCATCACAGAAGTATTCACTTATCTGTTTTTGCTGGATTTCGAAAACGAAATATGAATCACGAATTGAGTCAGAGTGGAAAATCGTTCTACGAAATTAATAGTTTGTTTCAGTTATTAGATACAATATACATCCTTCAACTTGAGATGAATTTGTATATATAAATCTGTTTGACTTTTTATTGGCATGCAAAAGAAAAGTATGAGTAAGTGGATAATGTTCAAGACTTACATAGTTGCGATACCATTAACCCTTATCCTGTACACATGGGTCAAAATTGCCCAAACGCACCTTTCATAGCGGTTATTTCGCTTATTTATTTGAAATTTCTTGACATTTATTTTGTTTAGGAACTGAATAGAATTTTAATAAACTTTTATTATATATGTTCATTTATGAGGTTTTATGATAAGATTTTTGCAAATAACATACGTTGTATTCGTGGGTCAAAATTGCCCAATATTTATTTTCAAATGTTGTTGAGAATTTGCTTTATTATTTGTAAATGACTGCAATTATACGGTTTTGTTTTACATGAAATCTTATCTAGGTAGGCTTTGTTTTTCGACTACACAATTTACTCGTTTAGAACGTGCCACAGTAAGAAATTATTCCTCGCGTGTAGATTTTGGCAACAAATAAAATAATATAAATATACTGAACAAAATATACGAATTTTACTAGTTATTTCTTATCCATCTACAAAAAAAAGTAAAAGTGAGTGCTTTATTTGTGCAATGCTAGTGTTCTTCTAGTTTTTGTTTTCCATAGAATCAATATGGCTGGGTTGAGTCGAGAAGACATACAGCAAATGCTTGATAATGATGTGAGTCTGAGTGGTAGTGTTGCAAGTGAGGTGGAGGAGGAAAATATTTCGTCCCTATACGAAACTTACTCTTCAAACTGGGAAAGTTTACCTTTGGTAAATGAGGATCATAGCAGTTCGGATGACGAAGCACTTCCCATTCCAACACAATTTCTTTCGAAGGATCGAAATTATAAATGATCTAGGTGGCCAATAAGAGATTTTTCGATCGGCCGTCGCAGAACAGAAAATGTGTGTGTTTTGTTTCCTATGTTTTTTTTTTTTTTTGTTATCAAAAAGGGATCCTTTTGTTTTTAGGGGTAAGCGTATTTAGAGAAAGCTGGATTAGAGTTAATGCGATTTCTTTCGAATGCTATATTGGACTACTTTTGCTGACTGGAGTTTTTGGTCCCATGGAGAGGCCTTGGAAAGTTTCTGGAATGACTGCAAGGGAAGGTCAATTTTCAAAGCTACAATGAGTCTTCGAAGATTCCAGAATATATCGAGAGTTATACGTTTCGATAAAAAAGTGTGACAGGAATGATCGACGAGCTCGGGATAAACTCGGTCCAATAAGAGATTTCTGGAATAGATGGGAATGTAATTTACGAAAAACATTCACACCAGATGACTGTGTTACTGTAGATGAACAATTAATAACATATCGTGGGAGATGTTCTTTCAAGCAATACATTCCATCTAAGCCAGGAAAGTATGGAATAAAAGTATGGACTCTGTGCGATAGTAAAACAAGTTTTGCCTGGTAAGTTTACATCGGTAAGGATAGAAATTGTAAGCCCGAATGAAATCATGGCAATCGTGTAGTTCTAGACCTCATAAAAGACTTGAAAGGTAGAAACATTACTTGTGATAATTTCTTTACTTCACACGAATTAGGAATCGAGTTGTTAAAAAGAAAACTTACGATAGTTGGAACAGTGCGAAAAAATAAAAGATGTTTGCCGCCACAAATTTTGGATTTGAAAGGAAAGCCGGAGAAATGTTCCCATTTCTTTTTTGATAACGACAACGATACAACTCTTGTTGCATATGTTCTAAAGAAAAGCCGAGCAGTCATTCTCACGAGCACCTTGCATCACGATAAAGGGGTAACCGATGATGCCCAAAAGCCGGAAATAATAAAATAGTACAACTCCACGAAATCAGGGGTAGATACTCTTGACCAACTTATTCGCATTTACACATGTAAGCGAAGAACAAACAAGTGGCCATAGACGTTGTTTTATAACATTGTGGATATATCAGCCTATACTGCTTTAGTGATATACATGTCTATTTTTCCAAATTGGAATAAAGGAAAACATTTTATACGAAGAATTTTTTTAAGAGGAATTAGGGGAAGCTTTGGTTCAAGGGGAAATCTCCCGTCGGACTTCTTTTCCACACAGTGGTCCGGGAAGATCAATGGTTCAACGTCAACAAAAAAATCGAATCGCTTCAATAGCACAAAATATTCAACAAAATGTACAAAATGTTTAAAATTTATTTGCACAAACCATTCCAAACAAGAAATTACATGCGAAAATTGTGATTGCTAAATAAAAAAATGTATTGGGCAAATTTGACCCACAAATACCATATGCGTTTTTTTTTCTAACTACAGGATAAGGGTTAAAGTCGTAATGATTGAAGACTTCACAACAGTGCGTTGGAAAATTAGCATACAGAAAAAATTAAGTACTAACCCAATGGCATTTCCCTATGAATCTATAGAAGTTTATAATGTCTATGTTAGACAGGGCACTTAGGTCTTCAAAGAAGTATTCCCCTAATAGTTTCTTTCTCAGGGTAACTAGTGCTGCGCATGTGCCGAGGAGGTGGATATTGTTCTTCTTTTCCTCTTCATCTCTGCAGCTTCTACAGTAATCATTTGCTGGGACTCTCATTCTAGTGGCGTGTCTACCTAACAAACAGTATCCTGTGATTATTCCTACTGTGAGGCTTATGTTCCTTCTATTTAATGAAAGGAGTCTTTTGGTTTTCTTTGCGTCCAAGAGAGGCCAGATCTTTCAGGTCGATACGCACGTAGCTAGATTACTCCATCTGTTGTTTGCAGTAGCTTGCGCTTCATCAAACATACGAAGTTTCATCGTTTGTACTGGGGGTGCCGGTACCTCTCTGTTGACAGCTAGAGGTAGTACGGTGCCTTATTTAGCTAGTTCATCTGCTTTACAATTGCCTGGAATGTCTGTGTCCCGGGACCCAGCACAGAGTGATATTGAATCTGTCTGCAATCTCGTTAAGAGATTTGCGGCAATGTTTGACCAACTTAGATCTCATTGTTGGCGTTTCCATAGCTTTAATCGCTGACCGACTGTATATGTAAAGGACGATAGAGCTACTATCTATCGGGTGCATAGAGAGTCTGCGCGCTACTTCACGAACAGCCGATATTTTCGCTTGAAAAATACTACAGTGGTCCGGAAGTCGGAGAGCTATGTTTACCAAACGTACTTCGGAAAATATACCCAATCCTGTACCCTCCGATGTTTTGGAACCATCTGTATAGATTTCGATTGCGGCGTCATTTGCAATCCATGCGGATCTGTCAGGAATGATTGTGTTATATTTGATGTTGAAATCGATTAATGGGGATATGTTATCTGTTCCATCAAATGTAGAGGAAGAATGGCAACTGTTTTCAACAGCGGTTATTGCCTCTGCGGGAGATGTTTGTGGAGTAAAGCGGCTTGGTTTGGCGGCTGGTGGTGAGAAAAGGACTGCTTGGTTTAAAACGCCGGGAGTTCAAGAAGCCATCAGAGAGAAGAAGAGAGCCTTTAAGGTGTGGATTGACTTGGGGAACTCCGATTCTCGAAATCGGTACACTGAGGCGCGAAGAACCTGCAAGTTAGCTGTGAAAACAGCGGAAGAACAGTCTTGGAAGGAGTTTGGCGAAAAATTGGAACGTGACCACAGATCTGCAAATAAGATGTTCTGGTAGACCGTCTGCCGACTCAGAGGAAAAAAGTTGAACATCGTTGAAGGAGTTAAATCCAAAGACGGTACACTTCTTTCCAATGAGGAGGACATCTTACGCAGATGGAGCGAGCACTTTTCAGAATTGCTCAATCCCGTACAGGGCACCGAAGATGACAGACCTATTGTCGAGAGTTGGGCGGAAAGTAGTCCTACGGTAGAGGAAGTAACTTTGGCGATCAAAGCTCTAAAGGTTGGCAAATCTGCTGGTGTGGATGAAATTCGACCAGAAATGCTCAAGGCTTTAGGTAAAGAGGGAGTTCAATGGCTCTCGCGTGTCATTAAAGTGGCCTGGGAATGCGGTGAAACACCTAGTGATTGGCAAATGGGGGTGATAGTTCCCCTTTTTAAAAAAGGGGACAAACGAGATTGCGCCAACTATAGGGGTATATCTCTTCTAAGTCTCCCTGGAAAAGTCTTCGCTAAGGTGCTAGAAACGCGTTCCAGAACTGTGGTTGAGGACAGTTTGGGGGATGAGGAGTGCGGTTTTCGTCCCGGTAGAAGCACAACCTACCAGTTGTTCACTCTCAGAATAGTTCTTGAGAAGGCCTGGGAGTATGCCAAACCTATCTACACTTGTTTTGTGGATTTGGAAAAAGCATGTGATAGGGTTCCTCGAGGCAATCTCTGGAGTGTTCTGCAGGAGTATGGGATTGATGGTTCTCTGTTAAAGGCGGATTAAAAAAATAAATAAATATTTGGCGCAACAGCTCTTTAAAGTGCCAGGGCCTAGCTTCTCGCAACCACTCATGTTGTGTGCGTTATATTTTTCACACGAATGGAAGGGACCTACAGTTTAATGCCGAATCCGAACGGCGATTTGAGAAGCTTTTTCGTGACAACAATACTCTCGGATGTTTGTCAGACGCTCGCGAGAGGTGAGACCGTGAAAAAAACTTTTTGGTGTTTTCTGAGATTCGAACTTGGAACCTCATGCGTAGTGATCCGACACACTAACCACTTACGCCACGGCGCCCACTAAACGGTGTTAACGGTGTTAAATCAATACTTCACTGTGGGCGTTGGACTCCGCCAGGGGTGCGTTTTGTCACCTCTCCTCTTCATTGTATATATGGATTGGATGTTGCAGCGCAGCCATGGCGGGGAATGTTTCGAAGTGGGAGACCTAAGGATAAGTCATGATTGCGGATGATTTGGTCATCCTTGCGTCCTCTCAAACCGAACTTCAGCTCGCACTCGAAAGGTTTGTAGCCGTTTGTGATGATGCTGGAATGAAGATCAACGTGAACAAGTCAGAAGTAATGGTCGCTTCCAAAAAACCCATTCAGTGCACTCTGAATGTTAGTGGAGTTCCACTGAAGCAGGTGGATACATTTAAGTACCTCGGGGTCCTATTCACGAGTGATGGGAAAAGCAATGCCAAGTTATCCTGTAGAATTGGTCAGCTTGGCCAATCTGTTATAAGGAAGGCTGAACTTAGTGTTGAAGCTAAGCTATCGGTTTTTAGGTCGGTGTATGTTCCAACTCTCACCTATGGTCATGAAATTTGGGTAGTGACCAAAAGAATAAGATCGCGGATACAAGCTGCCGAAATGAGGTTCCTTCGAGGTGTTGCTGGAATAACTCGTAGGGATCGAGTGCGCAACACCAGAGCATGCGAGGAGCTCAATGTTAAACAGATACTTCTCCGAACGGAACGATCTATGCTTCGATGGTTTGGTCACGTAGTGCGTATGCCCCCACACCGGCTTCCAAGACGTGCCATGGTGGCCATGGCATCAGGTAGGCGACCCCGCGGTAGGCCTAGAAATAGATGGTTTGACCAAGTCCGACATCTCTCCTGGAGCCGCCTAAGGATTCCTCCTGATGAATTGGAGTCAATGGCGGACGATCGAGAAGGATGGAGAGTCCACCTGAGCATCCTACCCCCGCGACCCTCATGAAGGATTAGCGGGCCATTGAAAATGTATGTATGTATGTGTGTATGTTATCTGTTTCCCTGAGATTGTAGTTTTGTAGATTTGTGCCGATTTGTGAGCTTGACCACTGGAGAGATTCTCTAAGTCTTGGGGCTGCTTTAGATGCTACCAATTTCCCAAAAATATCAATGGGAAAAATATTAAGTAGTGTTTCTAAGGCGGCTGTGGGAGTGGACCTGAGATCCCCTGTGATTCACCTACATGTTAATCGCTGTACTCCTTCTATATTGTTTGTATTGCACATTGTTTCGAGTGTAGCCCACCAGACAAGAATGCCATAAAACAGAATTGGTCTGACCACGCCAGGTGCAACCAGTGGACTTTATTTGGTTGAGGACCCCATTTAGGACCTATAGCCTTTTTACAGGTGTAGATGGCGACTTCTGCTTTCTTGGTTCGGTCTAGAATGTTCTGTTTCCAGGGAGTTGTAAGGCTGATGAACTCGTCAGAATAGGAACGACTACAACCGTCCTTTCAAATGAAAGTACTCTAGGTATACAAGCTGGATGCTGTCTAGCGACTAAAGAGATTTGCCCTAAGCTGGATCTAAAACGCTCTAAGAATTTGATTTCTCCCAACAGAGACAGTGCATATAGGCTACTCTATAATAGGAAAGCATACAACAGTGCTTGATGAATATTCGAACGATTTTTGCAGGAGCTATATGAACGAAGAAGGGGAAGAAACTATTTCTCACCTTCTTCGTATATGCCCTCCTACAGAAGCTCTCTCACACAGAAGGAAGCCTCACTTAGGAGCTTTCTATTGCAATGTTTTAGGCGATCTGACAAACACAGATCTTATTCTCAGATCCCTCTTAACTATAGAGGTATAAATCTTCTCAACATCGTATATAAGATCTTGTCTGCCGTATTATATGAATGCCTAAAACCGTTCGTCAACAAGCTAATCAGTGCGGGAAAGTCCACCAAATATTCACACTACGTCAGATCTTGTACTACAGCCAGATATATAAATTCGATATACACCACTTCTTCAACGATTTCACAGTTACCTAGTGATAGACAATACAATCACAGTTGGTGTCAGATAAACACTCTTCATTTGATCACAGCAATCTGCTTCAAGTTATTTCCAATACAACATTGCCAGTACTCAGTGGTAGGTTACAAGATCTTCCGTGATGATGACAGTGCATCTTTCCCTTCTGCTACCGCAAGGAGTCTCTCATAGATGATGCGCTCCAGGATTTTTCCCATTGTATCCAGGAGGCATATTGGGCGATATGAGGAGTGTTCTAGGCATAAGAACCAAGCGTTGCAATTTCCAAGGCTCGGGGAAAACTCATTCTTCCAGACAATTTTGAGACAGCTGGCTGGCTTGTTGGTTAAGGGACGGGTCCACCCTGGATAGTAGCGCTACCTAAGTAAGTAAGATGAACATAGCCTCTTACGCTTCATCAGAAGTTGAAAATGGTTTTAGTGAGGGCAGCGATTACATGATCCATGTGGTATCACAACAAACTTATCTCTGGTCTAAGCGTGTTGGCGTAAGCTGGCAGCCACTTCTGCCTAACCTATCCTAAGTTACTGTTGCAGTAAAATTCAATAAGTTCTCTGAAATCCTCTTCAAGATTACTTCTTGTGAACTTGTTTCGTTAGATGAATCGAACATGAAATTAGGTATCCGTTGCGAATTATTAAGTAGATAATGGAAACCTTTTTGGATGTTGTTAGATCTCTATATCTATCTATGTATCTATAAATTTACTTCAAAATTGCAAACCTATCAAAGTTTTGTACACATTAAAACTTTCTCAGCTTACTGTGTTGATATGAGTTCGGTACACAATTCGTTCATACGCTACATTGTATCGATGCAATACATTGAACCACGTATGATTTCAAATAACATGTACTGGCATATAGCACACGCACAATCCACTCAAAACCGCGAACGATCGGCAATCCCATATGCAAATGCAATCAACTTAAACCTAAGTAAGTCATATTTCTTTCCAAGATTATTTATAACCTCATCTAGTCTAATTTGTTTCAATATTACCATAACTCTAATCGAACTAGGACCAGACACAAAAATTACCCAACAGAATCCGAATAATTCAAGCGAATGTATTTTAAAGTGCTCTGCCCATCCGTTTGATTGTGCACTTCATTCACGGTGACTTCATAGTTGAACGTATACTTAAGCCTAATGTACTGTAGCGACCACCTGTAAGAGTATTCCTAGGAATTCGTCTGCCAGCGAAGAGTATCTAATGGGAGTTTCTAAAAAAGATGAAATCAACATCAGAGGAGAAAAACATCAGTGCGGTGCACACAACCAGGAACACTCTCTACAACGAGAAGATTAGAAACAGACGCATATCTCAGATTCTAAAATGTGTTTTGCATCTTTGTAATGAGGCTAATTGAGCAGACGGGCATGTGCACGCGGAGTTAGCTACACGACCACTCGTACTTACAATATTATGTAAGACAGCAAGAATATGGAAATGCAACTCATTTATGCATAACTTGAGTGAAACACGAAACTCCTTTCCTGTCTTGACGCTGCGCCGATTGTTGGGTAAACAGCAGACATTTCAATTACCAATTGCAATGAATATTGCTGTGACCGCAAAATTTAATCAAATATATTTTGCATCGAATGAAACTCAAATCGACTTTTGTATACGCGAATGCGATAAAAAAAAAGAAGTGCGGATTGCGTTTAATCAGCACCTTGGAGCTTAGAAGATGCTTGCGTCGTCGTTGTCGCCTACCCAACCATGTGGATACAATGTGCCCCACATTAAAGTGAATTTGATTTTCCCCTTGAACGCTTGACTCCAATAAATCAATTGCACTGCGGTGGCTGAGAAATTCTTAAAAAAAAAAAAAAAGACACCAACTCAGAGGAAAGCATTCCCGGCCTCTGGATCCGAAGTACGGTGGGGGTGGCATGCTCGTGTCGTATCTTCCCCGCATGGAACTAACAACATACCGTGCCGCCTTTTGACTATAAGAGTGTATCTTTTTCCTTTCCTTCGGCGACCTGAGATAATTTCTAATTATAGCCATTCAATAAATTCACTTTGTATCTATAAAGAGCTATCGGCATGCGTCTGTCAGACGCAGATAAGTGTTTTAATGTTACAAAGAGGAAGCCAATTTGAGGATAATTTAGCATGTACTATACGAGTAGATACGAGTAGTATGCTTGCATTCAGTTGCTATACGTACTTAGTTAGAAACGGTTTGCTGATTTGCCGATAGTGCAATGTTTATAGCCTCTTAATTATTAGTTTTATGACTGAAGTGACTGAGTTTGATAAACGATTGTCATTTTCTAGGAAAATTATTATATACTGCCTGCAGAAGGTATGTACAAGTATTAGGCAGATAAATATTGGATTTCGAAAGCGGTATAACTAGCTGCAGGGCAGCTGTCGATCTAGATTTTTATATTTATTAGTGATTTCTTTAAGCTTTCATCGGATATCAGTAGAATAGTTATCAGATTAAAGAATTGGGACTCCATTAGTATAGAGACGGCCTTTCTTAGCCCAGCTTGGGGCTCGTACTTCTAAGACAGTAGTTCTAAGGTATAGCAGATTGGGTCATCCGTGGATACCCACAAAGTATTTACACACTATCTCTGTCGAAATAATAAATCTTAAGCCACATTTAAACTATATGGCCTTCCCCACTTTCTCATCTCAGCAATTCTTAAGTCTTTGTGTGCTTTACGAGGGCAAGGTAAAAAGTCCTCAGCCTGACGCACAGATAGCGTCCCAATCAGCAAAAAATTATGTTTCCTGCCTAGGTGCACTTCTCATTAGTTCGTATGACAAGTTACAACTTGTTCTCTCAAGTAGTTTGCTTACACGAATTTTTGCAGTAGACGTCTTGTATGTTTTTCGTTAAAATGGATAAACTTGAATATCGTGCGGTCATAAAATTCTTCGTTTTGGATGGGTTAACCCCGAAGGAAATTCATCCAAAGTTGACAAAAGTTTACGGGGACTCTGCTCCTTCTATGTCAACCGTTAAAAAGTGGGCAGCTGAATTTAAACGTGGTCGCACGTCCCTCGAAGATGACCCACGTGAAGGACGGCCAAAAACCGCAACCACACCCGAAACCATCGAAAAAGTGCATGATATCATGTTGGACGATAGGCGAGTGAAGGTGAGTGAGACAGCTGAGGTTGTGTGTATATCGGAAGATAGGGGGCGAAACATCTTGCACAAAAACTTAGGGATGCGAAAGCTCTGCGCAAGATGGGTGCCGCATTTTCTGAATGCTGATCAAAAGCAAATGCGCAAACGATTTTTGCGGCAATCTTTGGACCGATTCAATAGGGATCCGACCGATTTTGTGCGGCGATTTGTCACCATGGATGAGACATGGGTCCACCACTACATGCCAGAAACAAAACAGCAGTCGAAGCAGTGGGTGGTTCAGCGCCAAAGAAAGCGAAGTCGATCGCATCTGCCGGAAAGGTCATGGCCAGAGTGTTTTGGGATGCGAAAGGGATCCTGTTAATTGATTACCTTGAGAAAGGCAGAACAATTACAAGCGAATATTACTCCAACCTTCTTGACCAGCTGGATGCCAAAATTCGCGAGAAGAGTCCTGGCTTCAAGAAGAAAAAAATCATCTTCCACCAGGACAATGCACCTATACACAAGTATGCGTCGGCGATGGGAAAACTGCGGGATTTGGGGTACGATTTGCTCGGCCACTCACACCAGACAATGATCCGACCTCCCAAACTACCATTGAATATTTATCCGGAAGCGATGTTAGAAACAAGTGTACACTCTACACTTGACGGTGACTGTCAATGTCTGGGATGTGCGTCGCGTTGTCTACAAGCTAAGAAAGGCTGCTTGTCTCAGCAAAGAACTCTGCAAAAAGGTTCTTCAGGTGTTATTGGTCCAGAATGGCGAAGCAACTAGTATTAAAGACACTGAAATCCCCCGTAACAACGATTCCAGTTGTGTGATTATGGGAAAGAATACTATCTGTGGAGTGAGAAATGCCGTTGAGGTTCTCAAATATCAATTCAGTTTCTGAGCTCGGGCTTATATAAAGGAAGCAGAATGATTCCCGATGGATAATCTGACCCAGAAATACTAAACGGTGGGGTCATCTGAGCTACCGAAATGGGGATGAAGTTGAAAGCATACTCGATATTTCGCATAGAGCTCGATACTTCTATGGGGCACAAATAATAGCACTGGGGTCAGTGTCAGCGCCTACCTGGGTTTCACTTAGAGTCATTATCTCTGGCTTGTGTTTGAAGAGGTGGGCAGTTACAGCAAAGAAGTTGCTCCTTAGCCCCCGAATGTTAGTAGACGCAACCATATATATCTCCATTTTACACTACGAGGGCAAGGTGAAAAGTTCTTGGCCTGACAATGAAAGACTGCGATTTTCAGAAAAAACATGATTTTATTTTTCTACATAATCTCCCTTGACTTCAACACACTTAGTTCACCGTTTCTCCAACATCAGTATTCGTTCTCGGAAGTGAGAGTCTGGAAGGCTGTGAAAATATTCATCTACGGTCCTCTCAACATTGGATGCATTGGATGCGAAGCGCTTCCCAGAAACAAATTTCTTCAAGTTTGGGAACAGATGGATGTCTGAGGGTGCCAAATCAGGTCAAGTTAAAAAGAAGTTCCGCTGGAGAACAAATTGGCAATATGAGAATGCCAATTGGAGCGGCTTTAATACGTTCTTCAGGGAATTTAACTGGTCCCTATGATTCCTCGATAGGGACGTGAATGCCGCTGACTGACATGATTACAGACATAATTTTACTTGGAATGCGCTCCTAAATTCCAAGAAAATCAGTAAGTCTTAGACCTAAACAAGAACTGTGGCTCAATCCGGCTTGTGCGATTGGTGTCCGGAAGGAAGAGACTTTTGTGTTATGGCGCCAACTGAAGTCTCTACAACAGGCTAGAGATGACCGCAACGTCACCTTAAAACGTGCGAAATTCCTGCGAGACCAACAAGTGAGGCAACAAATATTGCAATGTCCTTCTTTCTTCTTCTTCCTTTTATCAGCGAGGTTATGATCCGAAAACAAGGGATCATAACACTCCCACTTCACCGCATTTCTACTGATCCGCCTGTGGGGTTCGCCTCCATATTGCAATGTCCTAAGGGAAGCAAATCTTTTTGATCTTTCGTTCAAAGAATAAAATGCTGGAAGCGAGTATTAGACGAACGCATCAGAATACTGACAACTATTTCTAAAAACCAATGCGGCTTCGTAGAGGCAAATCAACAACAGACGCCATACACAGATCTACGATCTAAAAAGGCATCAGGTGGACATCTCGACAACGTAAAATCGAGTAATCTGGAAGCTCAGAACCAGAAGGGCAGACCTCAAATGAATGGGAAACCTGCATGCAAAAAAAGAATTTAAAAGAATAAAAGGCTTTGCCTCATCCACCCAGCTCTTGGCTACGATGATAAAAATATCACGGACTCCAAAGAGCTAATCTGCTAGCTGCATTATTCGCAGCAAATTCCGCCTTGCCAGATGAATAAATATTATATTTTTCCGAACCCGTTCAGTAGCTCGAGTCCTTAAAGACCTAAACTGTAACAAATCTTCACATCCAGATGGAATTTATCCCCTTGTTTTTAAGAGGTGTTCTTCTACCCTGGCGAAACCTCTATGTGAGCTCTTTCAGTTGTCGTACTCTATAGGCATCTTTCCGAAGAAGGGGAAACTTGCCCATGTTCAGCCAATTCCCAAAAAGGGCGATGGAACCTCCCCTTCTAACTACCGACCAATAGCTTTAACGTCAGTGCTATCCATGGTCATGCAAAGCATGTTAATTATCTTATGAGATATCTCGAAGAAAACCGTATCCTCAATGACCGTCAGTGTGGTTTCCGGCAAAAATGTTCCAGAGGGGACCTTATGGTGTACCTGACGGAAAAGTGGAACCACAGCATCCATAATTATAGTAAATTCTGAGTAGTTGCTCTGGATATCCCAAAAGTTTTTGATGGAGTATGTCGTCGCGCCCTCGTAAGCGAGCTTCAAGCTTATGGTGTTGGTAACATTTTCTCATCATGGATTGCGAGTTTCTTAAGTAATCGCTCAATACAAGTTGTATTAGATGGATGTACTTCTACCCCCTTCTCAACAAATGCTGGTGTACCCCATGGTTCAGTTCTCTCTCCGACCATGTTTCTGATATTCATCAATGACCTTCTTTTTCTCACTCGCAATCCAATTCATTCCTTCGCGGACGATAGTATCCTTGACTTCGCTTAGGTTAGGTTAGGTTAGGTTAGTGGGCTGGTGTAGGAACGGAAATCATCTACACAACACTCAGGTCAGTATAGACCCATTTTGATAACGGCAAAGGCCCTTAAGCTGTAGATTCCCAGCTACGGCGAATGTCAACCGAACTCAACTCTGATATTGATGCTATCATTAACTGGGGTGTAAAAAACCGAGTTGAGTTCAACTCGTCAAAAATGCAGTGCTGTCTCCTATTTTTGAAGCAGGACACTACTGTGGCAAAATTAAAAATAACGGAGTTGACATTGAGAAACCCGATGGCTTGTCAATGCTTGGTATGCATATAAGCTCAGAACTCCACGGGAATCAACGGATTTTAGACGCCGCTAAGGCTGGTTGGTACTAGATGCCTCCGTTTCCTCAAAAGATGCAAACGATTTTTCACTCCTCCTGCTTTGGCTACTATCTATAAAGCATATATTCGTCCGAAACCTGAATATAAATCGCACATTTGAGAGGGTGCTCCAGCCTCATATTTGAGTTTACTAGAACGTGTTTAGCGTCAAACGGGTAGATTGATCGATTATCAGTCAATTTGTAGGCAAATCCCTTCGCTGAAATACCGCCGGAATTTAAAGGCTGTACCGGATGGCATCTATAGTTGTGTCCTGCCTGTCCGCAGTTCAATAGAAATACGCGTGCGGGCTCTTCCGCACATCCCTACATCTCAAAGCCAGGTATGACGTAATGCATTCTGTAATAATTGCGTGGCCTAGATGTTTTTGTTGGATCGTTGGATGACCCACTGCATTTGGTTTCCAGTTATGTGATGTCTAGCGACTAAACAGATTAAGCCCAAGCTGGATACGAAACGCTCTAAGAAACTGATTTCTGTCAACCGATTGCATATTAGCGCTATAATAGATGTGATCACAGGACGCTGTGTAATAGGCAAGCCTGCAAGAAGGCCTGGCGTATATTGGAATAGTTTTTGCAGAAGCTGCATGGGCAACGAAGAGGAAGAAACCATTCTTCACCTTCTTTGTGCGTTACCAGCTCTCCCCATAGAAGGAAGCTTCACTTAGGAGCTTTCCATCATTACGATTTAGGAGATTTGATAGGCTCTGAGGAGGATAGGCTCAGGAGCCTCCTACACTTCATTAGAAGCTCAAAGTGCTTCTAAAAGGTAGGCAGGAATTACGCGATGGGCTCAAGCCCTGCGGTTGATGTTATTCTCATTGCACTGGTAATAGCGATGCCCACTAGACTTTGTGCTTTCGTGATGGCGCTTAGGTAAGTGGACTTGCTGACGGCCTACCATCATACGAAACTGCCATAGTTCAGTATAAGTCTTACTATAGCCGTGAACATTAACAGTATGATTTTGTGAGAGGGTCTCCCAGTTTTCCCAAATATTCTGCTGCATGAGTAAAGGCAATTGTGACTTTTTTGGTTCTTTCATTAATGTTCAGTCTCCAATGAAACTTTTTATCGAGCACCCGACCCATTTATTTTGCGCTGTCAGAGATTCTGCGGGGAATGCCTCCAACAGAAAGTATTATAAATTGTGGTATAACCAAACCCACTATTCACTGCACTCTTGCTATCCTCAGAGGATGCATACAAGAGTTTTTAGGTTGCAGTGGACCAGATTCGCTGAAATTCATTCATTATTTTCTTGCTAACTTAAGTTACATTCAAAAACTTCACACTTGGCTACATTTCTTAAAACTGTGGGCGCCGTGGCGTAATTGGTTAGTGTGTCGGATCACTGCGCATGAGGTTCCAAGTTCGAATCCCAGAAAACACCAAAAAGTTTTTTCACGGTCCCACCTCTCGCGAAAGTCTGACAAACATCCGAGAGTATTGTTGTCACGAAAAGCTTCTCAAATCGCCGTTCGGATACGGCACTAAACTGTAGGTCCCTTCCATTCGTGTGAAAAATATAACGCACACAACATGGGTGATTGCGAGAAGCTAGGCCCTGGCACTTAAAAGAGCTGTTGCGCCAAATATTTATTGTATTGGTTTCCCTATAATGTAAACTGTTTCAACCACCAATTCGACATTTTTCTTGAGGACGTACATACATACTGCCAGATTTATGTGGAATCACGGCCCCTTGTGTAATACGCGTAACCTTACAGTAACTCATTACAGCAACCATTCACATTGAGTTGTTTTTACATCTCAAAACAAAGTAAGGGGAGGTAGACAATGCATTCAATTTATTTGTTTGGAATTTGAGTCAACAAGTGGAAACTGCTCTGACTCAGCCAAATGCAGTTGCATTCGTAACTTAACAGTTAATAATGACTAAGGTGACTTATATAACGAGTGCATTCCTAGAATCGTGTACTCTAATCGTGTTTGCATAATTAGCAACCATCTTCATTGTTATCAATGTTGTATATAACTACTTGCAAACTTAAAAACTTATAGCTTGCGATAGTACAGGTAGCTAAGAATTAGTTTGGGCTAGTAAGAGTTTGCAATGCTCTTAGTGAAACCCAAACCAAGTCCTATAGTACACAAATTTTACGAATATAACGCCAACAATTAGTTACAGGCTCAGTAGAGCGAGATATCTATGACCGAGATGCTTAAAAGATACTACAACTTGAGTGCGAATTCACGCCATACAAGATGGAAATCTCGGGGTTGAGCGAGATTAGATGGTTCAATGTTGGGGAGTGCCACAGCCCTACCAATATCATGCTATAATCTACAAAACCAGTTGGGAACGCACGGACTTATGCTAACTCCAGCAGCACGAATAAACCTTACCGTGACCGGACTCTGACGGCTAGATTTCACAGAGTAGAATAAGACAAATAACCATCATCCAGAGTTATGCTCCAAGTCCTGAAAAGAGTCACTGAGGACGAAAATGACAATTTTTTTTACTCATTTAGGCAGCGTCTACAACCAAACGCTAAGGAAGGAAACGTCTTGCTTAGGTAAGTGAGGAGAGTTTACGGCCTTTGAGACAGAAATGATTATGACCAGCGGTTTGTTTATTCTGCAATGCCAATTGCCTAGTCATTGAAGACAATCGCCTTAAGCACAACATCACTTGGGTCTCAGTTAACATGCCATCCCTGACAAACCCGCATGGGATAAAAAAAAAATAAATTTTTGGCGCAACAGCTCTTTTAGTGCCAGGGCCTAGCTTCTCGCAATCACTCATGTTGTGTGCGTTATATTTTTCAAACAAATGGAAGGGACCTACAGTTTAATGCCGAATCCGAACGGCGATTTGAGAAGCTTTTTCGTGACAACAATACTCTCGGATGTTTGTCAAACGCTTGCGGAAGTGGGACCGTGAAAAAAACTTTTTGGTGTTTTCTGGGATTCGAACTTGGAACCTCATGCGTAGTGATCCGACACACTAACCACTTACGCCACGGTGCGCACATGAGATAATACGGTAATATTCTTAACGACGCCGCAATCGAAATCTACACAGATGATTCCAAAACATCGGAGGGTATGGGATTGGGTATATTCTCCGAAGTACCTCTGCTAAACGCAGCTCTCGTACCACTGTAGATATTATAAGCGGAATTATAGGCTATTCGTGAAGCATCTCGCACACTCTCTTTGTACCCGATAGATGGTCTATCGTCCTCTACATAGGCAATCAGTCAAAGATCAGAACTCTGGAACGTCAACAATAAGATCCCAAGGGAAACAGATGACCCTCTAAAACTCTACTAGACTTGAACTAGTAAATACACAACATCACGACTGCATATCAGTAACAGGGATTGATTGAGTCAATCAACTTTACTACTTTGATGCGGCCTGCGGTGCATCTATGCACTAAGGGTTCGATTGATTCAGTCACTGTACCTAGCCAAACCAATTACCATACGAGTATTATCCATTGCTCGACTGCATAACAGTACACAGGTTTGATTGAATCAGTCACCTCGTTTACTCGTATACACCCCTACTACCTCCACGGTCCACCTAGGTATGAACGGTTCGATTGAATCAGTCACCCTACCTATCCAACGCCAAATGCATAGCAGTACCAAAAGTTCAATTAAATCAGTCACTCCAATACACCGTCACGGTGACCCAGGCCCCATTACCAGCATCAAGTTAGATGCTTCAATGGTTTGGGTTTAGATGCTAATGCTTTAGCATCCCATTCCCAAAATCTGGTAAGCGCAAATAACCTCGCAACTATGCTCCAGTATGCTTTGCCATGGATATCGGAAGAATCAATGGATCGTTTGCGGAAGTACAAAAGGCATCACGAGAAGCAAAAACAACAAAGCCCCAGGGGAGGGCAGGGTCACCTTCGAGTTTTTCAAAAATGCATCAACGAGTTTTATTCATTTTATTTTATTCTGATTACGAAAGGTTTCAACATGATCTATAGGGCAGGTACGGTTCCGAAAAGCTTCAAGAAGAATATAATGTTCCCCTATTTAAAAGGGGAGATGCTAACAGCCCCGGTAGCTACAAGGTATTTCCTTCCTGAACACTCTCTGAAATTTTTTACGAGTGTTTTGATGCAACGTTTGTCCACATGGGTAAAATCAAGAGGACTTTTGAGTGAATTTCAGGCTGGCTACAGAGCGAACTACTCAACATTTGACAACATATTTGTATTGACTAACTCAGCAAAGATGTATATCTGCAAGGGGGAAAGCTGTAATCCTTTTTCGTCGAATTTCGTGCTGCCTTTGATACAGTACAGAGGCAAGCGCTTTTTTATGAGCTAAGTTTACTGGGATATCATCGAAATTGCTAAGGATAATACAAAGCCTATACAGCGATAACCAGGCGGCAGTATGGGACGGTTTTCCATAGTTCACTATTGTTTAGTTTATACTTAGATGATCTAGCTTCCTTCTTACCAGGTGGAATTGAGTTCGAAGAATGTACCATCTAAGTACTCTTCTATGCGGACTATATCGTCATTCTCGCCGAATCGCCAAACTTGTTTCAGCAAGTAACAAGCTGGAGGAATATTGTAAGCTATGGAACCTCAGTGTAAATATCGCTAAATCGAAAGTCCTGATATTTCAAAAACAATTCAGGAAGATACACCAGAGCGGATAAATGGTCATTTGCTCATGAGCAGCTAGAAGTAGGCAAGCAATATCGCTACCTAAGGGTAACACTACCACCAAGACTTATCGTACGCAAGTCACCTAAAGGAGAAGCTGAAGGAATCGAAAAGAGCCATAAGTAGCACTTGTAGAAGGGTTTATGGTAGAAACGATGTACCAACGAAAGTGAAATAGAAACTTTTTGAAACCATAGCACGATCAATTATGTGCTACGCAAGCCAAGTATGGGGTTATGAGGAATATGATGAATTCGAGGCCCTACAAAAATATTTTTTATAGCAACTCTTCAAACTTTCGGTGAACACCACAAATTAGAGACAGAACTGCCTATGATGAGCCTATACGCCATGGGATTGCATTTTAAGTATATCCTAAAAGTAGTAGATATGGCTGACTACCGGCTTCCAAAAATAATGCGCCGTCATCTTCTCAACAAAAAAGCTTTATTGTTCAGGAAATGGGAAGAACTGAGCGAATATGCTCATAGCAATGTGGACATGTCACTAAGATAGATATGGATGGATGGAGATAGACATATTGATGAAAGAAAACATGCGGCTTTCATGGAAATGGCTACTGTACTTATCTTCCCCTTTAGAAGCCGATCGCATCGCACTTCTTCTCTTCTTTTGCAACCCGTTAAATAGCCAGTGAAAGTCATAAAACAGTTCCTAATTGAACACCAATGCTTCACACTTGATTTTTAAAATCGAAGGTGATTTTGAAACCACGTACAATGCAAGACACTTCACACGTTCATAAGAAATTTTAAAAGCAATAATTCTGTTGCATAATTGACATGTGTCAACACAGAGTAGATGCAGTGTTAAGACCGACAAATATCTACAAATTTATTGAATTTATTAGCATTTCCAACAGATGACATTCCATAACGTTGATTTCATAAACTCAGTGGGAGCAATATTTCTGATCATCTATTTTGTAAGCCAATACCACAAGGGCCTTTGAAATGAATAAGAATAAATCTATAATTATCTAACGCCCTGGACACGGTTTATAGAATGTAATTATAGAAGTGTGCTATGGACACGTGTGTTTGAGACCCTCATTCAGGAAATTAATTCTAATAAAATCTATCTTGCGGTGCATGGAAGTACGTAGGATGATGGAATTCTTTCACCCACACTGTCCACGGTGTTAATAGGCGACATGTATTGAGCTGTTTTGTGGGAGGTTCTTTAGATCCCAGTTTAGAAACTTGTTTGATTATATTCCAGGGCGTTACTGACTCAACTAATGAATTAAATTTTGTATCTATTCTCACTGTTCTACAGCGAACACTTCCATAAACGATAATGGACTGTGTTTCACTGTCTATATGGTCAATACAGCAAGAGACTGGTGACAGATGGCACAGGCGCCGTCTATAAATACATCCAACCAAAGTCCTATTGCCTTGTGTCTTTGAAACAAGTGTGTTGTAACATTGATTTAATCCACATAATCTTTTTGAGTAATTTCATCTTACAGCAGAATTATAAACAAAATCCAGAAACGATAAAATGTATACCCAGTTCCCACTAAATGCCAAATAATCACACCACAAACTAATGAATACCCTCTGATGTTTGTTCAGATTTTGTGCAACAAACAAATATTTTGTTTGCCTCAAAGTTTATCACGACGCACGCTGTGAACAGTCACAGAGATGCTATTACAGTCTGATTTAAAATGAGCATTTAAATCACCCTTAATTGCGATTCTTTTTGATTTCGCCTTGACTCGAATCTTTGGTGTTGACCACCCACAGATGTCACAATCTTAAGTAACACAAAACAATGTGCCCCGAGAATTGGAGGCGATATTCACTGGGAAAAGATACCAAATTGACAAACAAATGCCGGCATAGTCAGTGGAGGAGGAAATGGCCGATGCTCAGCAAAGCAACGGGCTGAAGAGTGCGCGCAGCCTAACACTTTAAGCCGCGTAATAAGGTGTCTATTTATTGTTTTTAATTGACACTTTAACGACAGCGGGAGACAGTTGTATAAAATTGTAACGAGTTGCTTTAAATCTCAACTAATTGGCTACACTGTTGTCACTTGTGTACGTGGCCGAATTTTTGCTGTCCAAAGCCATGCACAGAAAGGTGAAGAGGTTTGGACACAATTTGCTGGAAGTTTTGACACTCATACTCGCAATAGAAATAAAGGTCATCGGGACAATGGAACGCAAAGAAAAGTTGTAGCTTCAGCTGATATCTGGTAATCTAGCATCTCAGCCGGCGATAAATTTTAGAACATTTGATATATTTCAGGGGATGGTTAGGTTAGGTTAGGTTGGAGAGAAGTGCACCTAAGTGCTTATCATGGGAGCCATTCGGTCCATTGTGTTTCCCTTTTTAGTGTGGAATCTATACTTAAACGATTATCTTGTGGTCGGTTCTGTTGTGAACCACCCTATGCTCTTTATGAAGCATATCATGTTTCTTAGTGGGACTTGTATGAAATCCCCTAGTTCGTCAAAAGCATGTTTCCCATATGACGGAGGCGGCAGTTTTGATGATTTGAGCAATCGCATAGCCGGTGTTTGAAGGTTTCTGTCCCTCTATATCTTGACAGCTCCTACAGTGGTCGGGGGTGTTGATGCCTAATCTAGCAACCATTACACCTATCGCGCAGTGTCCTGTTAGCGCACCTGTCAAGATACGAACTTCTTTTTTATTCATCGCCAAAAGGCTTTTTGTTCTGTTTTCATGCACTGTCGGCCATAAGCCAACCATGCGGAGTTAATCAGTTCTCCTGCTTTTAGGTCTATTTTCCTTTTCAGTTTACCAATTGGAGTCTTTACTGATATCCGAATATGTATATGTTGAAAATCGAATGCTGATCCTTTTTTAGCTAGTTCATCTGCTGTCTCGTTTCCTTTTAAATTGCTATGTCCGGAAACCCAGCAGAGAGTTACGTCATCGGTGTTGCATATTCTGTTCAACGTGCTACGGCCGGCATCTCGAAAGTATTTGTGATCTGACTTCCTCGCTGTCTAGTGCTTTGATTGCCGCTTGACTATCCACGAAAATCTTAATCTTGAAAGGATTTAGTTTGTATTTACTATGTATAGTCTGTGCAGCCCTGGCAATGGCGAAGACCTCAGCTTGAAAGATGCTACAGTCATCCGGGAGTTTGTATGAGTCGCTGATTTTAAGTGTGGAGTAAGGATAGTCACAAGTCCCAGGTTGACAGGCAGAGTATTGGAGTGGATACCATCAGAAGAGAGAGTTTCAATCTTAAAACTTTAGCTTGAAGAAAGATCGACTCTGGCATTGAAGCAGATATATCCCCCGAACCTTCGGTCAAAATATTCAGGTTTCTTATATGAAGCTGATGTTGCCTTTGAAAAGGCTGCGGATGTGGATTATTTTGTAATAATGGGTGACTTCAATGCTCACGTGGGCGTAGATGTCATAGAGGAGTGTGATTGCGAAGAACGGTGATCCTGACCAAAACGCGAACAGAGAGAAATTGTTGGATTTTTGCTGTGAAAATACCTTATCCATCATAAATGCTATCTTTCCTCACAAAGACGTTCACAAATGCACATGGTAATGTCAGAAGTCGCTGATAGTTTTTATTGTGGTACCATCGTGTCTGAAGAGAATGGTTTGTGATGTCCGCGTATAGAGAGGGGCCGAGTGTTGTGCAAATTGTATCTTAATGATTGAGTGCCTCCTCTACCAGAGCACAAACTAAGGATGGTTACACACGTTCGATGGGAGAGGTTACAGAACGACGAGATATGGAAGACATTTGCGTGGCAAATATCTGAACAGTTTGAACGAATTCGAACTATTCCATCAAGAGCAACTCTTCTCAACAGTGGTCATTGCCTCTGCTAGAGATGTCTGTAGAGTGAAAAGAACTACTTGGTTTAGAATACCTGGAGTTAAGGAAGCCTTCAGAGAGAAGAAGATAAGCTTCAAGATGTGGATTCACTTGGGGATCTCCGATTCTCGAAATCGGTAGACTGAGGTGCGACGAACTTGCAAATTAGCTGTGAAAACAGCGAAAGAGTCTTGAAAGAAGTTTGACGAGAAATTGGAACGTGACCACAAATCTGCAAATAAGATGTTCTGGCAGACCATTTCTCGACTCAGAGGAAGAAAGTTGAACATCGTGAAAGGAGTCAAGTCCAAAGATGGGTATACTTCTTTCCAATAAGGAGGACATCTTACGCAGATTGAGCGAGCACTTCTCAAAATTGCTCAATTCCGAACAGGGTACCGAAAATGGCAGACCTATGATCGAGAGTAGAGCGGGTTGTAGTCCTACGGTAGAAGAAGAAACTTTAGCGATCAAATCGCTAAAACTGATCAAATCTGCTGGTGTGGATGAAATCCGGCTAGAAATGCTTAATGCTTTAGGTAAAGATGGAGTGCAATGGGTATCGCTTGTCATTAAAGCATTAAAGTGGCCTGGGAATGCGGTGAAACGTATGGGGATTGGCAAATGGGGGTGGTTGTCCATCTTTTAAAAAAAGACGATAAAAGAGATTGCTCCAACTACAGGGGTATATCTCTGTTAAGTCTCACTGGGAATGTCTCCCTGGAAATACCTTCCCTAAGGTGTTAGAAATGCGTTCCAGAGCTGCTGTGACTGAGGATAGTTTTGGGGATGAGCAATGCGGTTTTTGGTAGAAGCACAACCGACCACTTATTGACTCTCAGAATGGTTCTTGAGAAGGCCTGGGAGTATTCTAAACCTGTCTACACCAGTTTTGTGGATTTGGAGAAAGCATATAATAGGATTCTTTGAGGCAAACTCTGGAGTATTCTGCAGCAGTATGGGATTGATGTTCCCTTGTTAAGGGCAATTCAGTTTTCATACTGTGTTCGGGTGGACGGCGTTGGACTCCGCCCAAGGTGGATTTTGTCACCTCTCCACTTCATTTAATATGTATATGAAATAGATGTTACAGCCACAGCAATGGTTTCAAAGTGAGAGACTTAAGGATAAGCCATCTGCTATTTGCGGTGAATTTGGCCATCCTTGGTCCCTCTCAAGCCGAACTCCTCAAACCTCTCAAGCTAGCACTCGAAAGGTCTGTAGCCGTTTGTGATGATGTTCGAATGAAGGTAAATCTGAACCTATCAGAAGTAATGGTAATTTCCAGAACGTCAGTCCACTCTGCATGTTAGTGGAGTCCCACTGAAGCAGGTTGATAAGTTTAAGTACGTCGGTGTCTTATTCACGAGTGATGGAAAGAGCAAAGCCGAATTATTCTGTAGAATTGATCAAGCTGCATCAATTTTGAGAGATCTTGGTCAACCTGTTATGAGGAAGGCCGAACTTAGTATTAAGCTAAATTATCGGTTTTTATCTCGGTGTATGTTCCAACTATCACCTATTATCATGGAATTTGGGTAGCTACCGAAAGAATAAGATCGCGGATACAAGCTGACGAAGTAAGATTCCTTCGCGGTGTTGCTGGAATAACACGTAGGGATTGAGTGCGCAACACCAGAGTACGCGAGGCGCTCAATGTTGAGCAACTACTTCTCCGAACGGAACGATCTATTCTTCGATGCTTTAATCATGTGCGACGTATGCCTCCAAACCCGCTTCCAAGACATGCCATGACTGTCGTGCCATCAGGTAGGCGATCCCTTTGAAGGTCTAGAAATATATGGTCCTGGAGCCGTCTAGGGATTTCTCCTAATGAAATAGTCTATGGAAGAGGATCGAGAAAGATGGAAAGATCACCTGAGTATACCCTCGCAACCCTCATGAAGGATTAGCGGGTCATTGAAAATGTATGTATACACGTATATGTATAAATCGAAAAAAAACATCCCCCTTAGAAATTATAAGGGATGCCAAGCCGATAGCCTGGTTATGCCATTGGTTGCTAAGATAGGGTCCCTCTCCGATGGTTCAAAGGTACCAGACATAGTAGCCTAACAGGCAACATTTGAACCTCTTCGTATCAGGACAGTGCTATCATTTCTTATTGTAATGACATGATCCCGCAGAAACATCACTTACAGCCATTCCACTCAGTATATTATGATACTCGTATGTGCATTCATATCCATGTATATATGTCGTAGCTAATTGACGCATTTTATGAGAATCTAGCTAAGTGTCTACGATATTATAGAGTATAGGTGCCACATTCAATCTGGGAGTTTTGGAAAGTCAAAAAATTATCAAATCCATTCATAACTAGCAATTCGGCAAAGCTGTGCACCCTTATTTGGAATATCTTTCTGTAAACCATTGGCAGTGTCAATAAAACCATATCGTTTGGCTTATTTTAGCAAACTGTTGTCGACCCATTATGGCTCGTAGACCCAAAGACCAAACCCACTCAAAAATTCTGCAAACCACATTCAATTGTAAAATTTCCAAATTACTTTTGCAAATAAAACAAAAACATGCCCACTTTGTG
This sequence comes from Brachypalpus laphriformis, assembly GCA_945910035.1. Classification (NCBI taxonomy): domain Eukaryota; kingdom Metazoa; phylum Arthropoda; class Insecta; order Diptera; family Syrphidae; genus Brachypalpus; species Brachypalpus laphriformis. Next base: position 160,642,777 of record OX246754.1, on the reverse strand, counting down.
CAAAGAACATATGTTGCCACAAATTTCTGCTGTTCTGTACTACTTTTCGTCGTCGAACATAGTTTACAGCACTTGCAATTAATTTATTTCCATAAAGTCAAACAATTTGCACAATAACTTCTTACGAGCTCTCGAATTATTTGTCGACATTTGCACTATTTCCCAGGCACTGGTCTGACTCGATTTAATTTATTTTTATATGCAAATTTTATAGAAAACAAAATGCCCTAAGACATTAAATAATTCTTAGAAAAAGATACGAAAGGTGGGGTTCGTTCGTCAACTGGTTTGCGTTTAAAAATAATTGGAGGGAATTAAATCCATGGATCATTAGGCGCAGAGACATGTTTACTATAAAGCCTGGCTAACTGCGCCACGAACTCGATGACATCTACAATTATCGCTCTTGTGGAGCATAATTAATTTCAATTGCAGAGGTGCCACACGTCATGAGGTAGTCCTCGAGCTTGCTTGATTAAGTCTTTAACATAAATAACATGATTAGCTACAGACGTCTTTTGTTTGATTTTAATTTCTTTCATTCGATCATTAATAAATCAACTATGACAGGCTGAGAATGTCGAGTGATGTTCTAAATGGCACAGGTAAGCCTACGATTAGCTAGAACGTGTTAAGTTAAGAAAGAAACATTCATTATGCGGATTAGTCGGTAGTAAATTAATATATTATTCGTTATATGTTGAAGAATTAGTAACAGCGCTGCTAGTTGCAGGTGTAATATTTACATCATAAGTGTGTCCACTCGGTACACTATGCTCTACGTGAATAATCGCCTAATTGTCGGAGAGCTAGTCGTGGTCGGATACGTCACAGATGTGGAGTTCTGCCGACCCAAGTGGTTTAGAGGATAGGGGGGCTCACACTTAGAAAAAATGAAAAACAAAAATTATAGCGTTCAATATGAATTCAGCATAATGAATTACTGTTGTTATTTTTACATGTACTTTAACTGCCATACGGCAGCCGTAAGGTCTGGGCAGAACCCCCGGACAATGGCAAGGAAATATAAGTTTTATCCAGGCTCAAATATTGGTAAATCACCTATCACATCTTAATAACTACTTACTTATGTAACGCTACAGTTCGGGGTGGTCCTGGCCTCTTCATTTAGCTCGATCTTTAGCTATTTGCGTCCAGTTGCACACTCCAAGTAGGTTGAGGTCCCCTTGAACTTGTGCGCGCCACCTACGGCGATGATTCCCTCTACTGCGTCGTCCCTCCGAGTTACAGTCGAAGACTCTGCGGGCCGATGCGTTGATGTCCATTCGCTCTACATGTCCTACCCATGTCAAACGTCCAATACGCAGTTTTCTTTGACTAGGTCGATATCGCTGCACAGCTCGTATAGTTCGTCATTAAATCTTCTTCTTCAAAACCCATCAACGCAAATGGGACCGAATATCTTACGAAGAATTTTTCTCTCGAAGCGACGAAGGATATCTTCATCCGCCTAGAATAAAGTCCATGTTTCAGCGCCGTATAGTAGGACTGGGATGATCAGGGTATTATATAGAGTCTTAGAGTTAGCTGTTCGAGACAGGGCTTTACTGTTGAATTGCCTTATTAGTCCAAAAACAACGATTGGCAAGAGTTATATTTCGCTTGATTTCTGCGCTGATACCATTGTCAGACTTAATAGCAGAGCCAAGGTAGACAAAATTCCTTTAGCTTCCGACTGTGTTGTGCTGTCCAATTCGTCGGTGTTGATTGCCCCTTCTTGTTGACAGCATATGTTGGTTTTGCCCTCTAAACTCCTTTTCGCCGCTTCTACTTCTATACTTGCAAACGCACCGGTGACAGCCCGCTGAGTACTTGCAATAATGTCAATATGGTCGGCGTATGCAAATAGCTGTAAGGACTTTTGATAGATTGTGCTTCCGGCGTTGGTCTGTGAGTTCCGCGTAATCCATTCAAGTACAATATTAAAGAAATCAAGCTGTTGATAAAAGGTTTCAAGCGTTCATAGAATATCCGAGAAAAGATCTTATATGCGATGTTGAGGAGACCGATGCCTCTAGGAGTAGTAGTAGTAGTAGTAGTAATTGTGATTTTTATTTAGCAAAAGTTTAGTCTGTTACAATAATTCACAGTAAATGACATTGGCAATTGCCGTCAGCCGAAAAAAAAGAGAGAATTCTAATTCATATTTATAATTAAAAACAAATTGTCCAATAAAATAAAAATACAGTTTTGGTTTTATGAATATATCTAAAATGCTTCGTTTAGTATTTGTTGATGATATTTTGATGCAGATCTAATATAGTTGGCTAACAGATTCCAGTCTTGACCATTTAATTGTGCGATTACCTCATTTTCTGCTAGTGTGTTTTTACCCAAGTAGACTTGCTTAATCTCCTTTAATACGGGACATATTCCAATAAAGTGGAGAACGTCTTCTTTCGCACCAAGGTTGCATATAGTGCATTCCTCATTCCCATCGCTTACGTAGAGCATAAAGTTTATCCGAAGAAGTTCGCCTCTGGCTTTGAAGATGGTGGAAATTGTATTAGGGCTGTTGCGATCGTGGAAATAATTTCTATCCCCCAGATCATGATCGAGTAAACTATAAGTGATTCTCGTCTCGCTATGCTGCGCTTTCACTCTGAATGCCGCTCGGGTGGAATCTTCAATATTCATCAACAGCTCCTGTAGGGTACGCTTCCATGTTTCCGTGCTATTTTCATCTATGGGGAGATTGTATTCTCTGCTTAGCCTAGACCATTCGCCGAAAAATTGCTGTTTTCTCAGGGGTTTTGCGATGATATGGGAAAGGCGATGGCGGGGGAGCTCCATAACTTTTAGAATGTTAAGGAAGTGCAACCTTAAGGTAAAGACATATAAAGGTGGTAAGCCTGTTTCTAGATGCAGCATGTAGTTTGGAGTAATTTCCGGCAATCTGAAAATCTTTTTTAGAAAGTATCTAAGCAATTCTTCTACTTCCTCATACTGAGAGATACCCCAAACTTGGGCAGTGTAGCACATGATCGATCTCATAGTTGCTTCAAAAATTCCGAATTTTTTTCCGAGGATGCCCTTCCAGCTGCAATTCATTGCCCTTTTTGCTTCTTTGAGCTTCTCTCTCAAATATGTTTTGAATGACATTTGGGGGTAATAATTACCCCAAGGTACTTATATTCCTTCACAACTTCGAGTACTTCATTTTACCAGGTCCATTTTTCCAGCCTTGAATACCGTCCAGTACCATTTCGAAACACCATTATTTTTGACTTACTGGTATTCACTGAGAGATTCCATAAGCTGCAATATTGTTGTAGCTTATTAATCATCATTTGCAGCATTGTTGTGGATTCTGCCAGAATGAAAATATCATCCGCGTACAACAAAACCTTTATATGAACTCCACCAAACACTAGTCTTCCCGGAAGAAACGTTATGAGGTCATCCAAAAATATGGAGAAGAGGAGAGCACTCAAGAGACAACCCTGTTTTACTCCTATGTGCGACTCAAACCAGTTGGACATTTTGTTTCCATCCCATACTGCGATCTTATTATTTTCATAAAGGCTTCGTATTACTCTAAGCACTTTCGTTGAGACTCCTAGGTTACTCAACTTATAGAAAAGAGCGTTCCTGTCAATTGTGTCGAAAGCCGGCCTGAAATCGACAAAGAACGCGTATAGTTGTTTGCCCCTATCACGGTATGCCTGGCCAATGCTTTTTAGTGTAAAGATGTTGTCTAGAGTTGAATATCATTTTCTAAACCCCGCTTGGAATTCACTCAGCAAATTGTTTTCGCGTACCCAATCCGTCAGACGGTCTAGAATAATTCCAGCAAATAATTTTGCTACTGAGTTCATATAGCATACTCCTCTATAATTATTCGGATCGCTTATGTCTCCTTTCTTAAGCAGGCCGAAAATTATACTCCTTCTAAAATTATCTGGCACCTCATCCATATCAAAACTATAATTGAAGGCTAGCGCAAGTTTTCTGAGGAATTCGTTTGTCGCAAATTTGAAAAATTCGTAGGGGATGGGATCTTCACCAGGGGCTTTCTTTGTGCTGCATCTGTGCAGTACTTTGTAGAGTTATTGGGCAGTAATTGTGCGGTCTAGTGCGTCCACTGTTATGTAAGGTAGGGAGTAGTTCAGTTGACTTGTACTACTCGGTGGATTCAGCAACTGCTCGAAGTGATTGGCTATGTTTCAACTTGAATGCCCCATGCGAACATCGTAGCGTTGAGGGATCGGACCAGCTTCCAAAGCGAACGAGTATCTGAAATCCCATCCAAAGCTCTCGCCAGCTGCTGCGTGTACCTTCTTTTTTTGTTGATACAGATGCTTTTGTATGCCCTTCTCGCTTCCAGGTACATGATTTTTGCAACGCTGTTGTCTGTTCTACGGACTAAACGCAGGTAAACAAATGACTTTTTCCTCGCTGCCATGCACTCCCAGTCGAACCATGCTTCCTTTTTCTTGAATCTTCCTGACGGTTGAGATATACTCGCAGCATTCGAAATGCAGGAAACTAGAACATCTACACCACGGCTAGAGTTGAATTCGCTTTTGTTTATAGCGCTGAGATTGCTGTTCAGTTTTTGTTCATAGCTAAGTGCGTAGCTTTCCTTCCATTGTAATTTTGGTAGCAGCCACAACTCCGGGACGGTAGATTCTAACGGAATATCCATAGACATCAAAGCTGTCAACGGCAAGTGATCCGAATAAGTGAGCTCCTTTACATTTAAGTCGACCACATACTTCAGCCATCTTCCACGTACGAGACAGTAGTCTCTGAAAAACGTTAGGTGCCCCTTCTCGTCGCTCTTAGATCGACCGTTTAGTACTGTGGGACCGATCGTTTCACACATTTCGGTGAACTTTCTACCATTGCCATCAATTGTTTTATCCGTTGCACATCTAAATAAATTTACGTTCTGAGGTAAGAACTCCGGTTCCACTTCCAGCAGCTGCGTATCACCTATTCTCGCATTGCAATCTCCGATTACCATTACGTCTTGATGCCTCTATAATTGGTGCAGTTAAGAGGTCTCCTTTCTTGTAAATTGGGCAACCGATACTGAGATTCCATTCATCAGGCATACACTCGTCTGACCAAAACTAAGAGATGAGTTGGCGTATGCTCTCTACCAATTCATTACCAGCTGCTGCCTTGAAAGTTCGGCCTGTAAGCTGTCAGGTCCAGCAGCCTTATTGGATTTCAGCTTGGATATTGCTATCCTCACTTCACTCTGATCCGATGGACGGAAATTTTGACTATCATCGTCTATGTTGAAAGGTTCATTCTGCCTGACAGCGGGATGTTGTCTTCGTCACCATTATACAGTCAGCAGAAGTAGTTTTTCCACATTCTCAGCACCAAATGTGATTCTACTGCGAGGTTTCCATTTTCATCTCTACAGGTTTCTGTACGGGTATTGCTTCTCTGACACATTTCCGTACATTGTTCCTGGAGTATAAGCTCTCAATGTTCTCGATCGCGTGCTTCTCATGCACTTTCTTCTTCTTTTGGAGAAGCCGATGTCCTTCCCGTCTCTTTGGTTCATAGAGCTCACGAGCAGCTCTCGTCTTCCTTTGCAGCGCCGCTTTATATGCCTCTTGTTTTGCTGCATGCACTCGCCGGCTTTCTTCCTCAAACTAGGGACTTGACACGGCACATTGTGGCATTTCTAATAGCATGTTGACAGCGCCAACACTTCTTCTTCTTCTCGTCTTCGACACTTGAAGCTGGCGGCATAGGGGTGGTTGAGAACTTTTGGGAGAAGCGTTCAGTGAAGACTCTGGTAGTCTCTTTCGATTGTATGTAGCTTTTTGATGTTAAAATTTCTCACAGTGATTCTTCTTTGTTGGGTCGCTTGGGATATTCGCATCCATGCATTGGCCTCAACAAGGTAATAATCTGTGTCTATGTTGGTCCCTCGGAAGGTTCGGATATCCAGAATACTGGAGGGTCTTGCCTCGATCGCAATACAATTAATTTGGTTGATCGTTACCTGATCATTAGACCGCCATGTCTGGTTTTGAACATTGAGGTGAAGAAACCATGTACTTGCTATAGTGAAGTTTCGCTCCACAGCAAAATCAGGAAACCCTAGTCCGTTGTCAGACGTGGTGTCGTGTAGGCTAGGTTTACCGACTGCTCTACCAAAAACGTCCTGTTTTCTTTTAATGAGTGCCACTGCCACTTGCCTAACTTTGGCCATAAATCCAGTTTTAAATGCAACAGGTTTTGAAATGGATTGAAACCTAATAAGTGTGCAAATAAGACGGACTGGAGTTCAAAACTCAAGCCACAAGCATTGCAAGCTACCCACACTAAACTTAAGAAAACAACAGAGATAATGTCCTGGCTGACATGATGGATTGATATGATTGATGAAGACGTAATGTATGTGCAGTAAAGATATTTTGGAGTTTAAAGCTTCTGTCGCGAGTCACGTAACTCAAAATAAAATGCACACATATTGTCATGGCTAACTTTTGCAATAACTTTGCTTTAGCATACTCCCTTACTTCCATGCAATATTTATTCCACTTTCACCTGTGAAAGTATTCGAAAGTAATAGTGGGATTGGATTTCACATGATAAATCGCCCGAAATAGGATTTTGCGTGGTTTCCAATTTAAACACTTTGTGGATTTTTCATCATGAATAATAGCCCATATGAACCCAATATATATTTATTTTTTTGTAATTTCGTGGTGGTTGTTCTTTTTGGATCTTGAACGATTTTATCCCCCTTAGCCTATATTTTCAAGAAAAAGTACAGCTCGTAGTTTGATTGCACTTCATTTAATTTTATTAACCAAACCCATTGCTTTCACGTTCGTTTCGGATGTTTACGAAATTGAAGAGCGCTGACTCAAATATTCTCAGGAAATACATTAATTGGTCCAAATGGAAATGCTTTTACTACAATATTTTGAATGCAGTACGAAGCAAATTGATTTCAAGGTTGCAATCAATTATTTATACGAACGTTATACATTTCGCGGTTTATTAAGCAAAAATATCATTTTTGGCAGAGTGGGAGAAATTAAGTGGCACTTGTTTTGCTTCAGTGTTTGTCTGAGTGTTTCGCAATTTTTAGAAAATTGTAAGTTCAATTAATCCAACATCTGACGTGCAGATAAAATACTAACAGGGTAAGAAAATTGCGAAATATTTTTGATTAGTTTCAATATCTGCCCATCAGGTTAGAGAATCGAACGAGAACTATTTTAGAATCGCAATAAGTTCTGAATTCCAACGAACTGTACAAGGCAGCACCAAAGTTGGATATAGACTAACCTTTTGCATACAATTTTCCAGTACTTGAATTCCAATTGGAGCGTTCTCAATTCGTTCTTTAGGGATTTTGCCGATACCTTTGTTTCCTCACAAAAGTGCAACCACTGACAGAGTTACAGATCTTATTTTACTTTGAATGCGCTCTCACATACCAAGCAATTCAATACACATAAAGCTTTAAAGGCACTTGAATCACCAATAAAAGCAATGACGCGCATCCCTAAATAAGATTGGAATTATTTCAATCTCACTCTGTGCTGGGTTCCTGGTCATTCGGACATTTCAGCAAAAGTAAGACGAATTAGCTAAAAATGGCGCAAAAAAGGAGCTCCCTACTGCGGAAGGGGGGCTGCATCTACCCATAGAAACGGCAAGATACACAATCTATAGCGGCGCTGAATCAGGCCAATGATAGATGTCTCAATCTTGACACATAAAACCATGCGAGACAAACATGGTAACAATTGAATAAAAAAAAAACAAAACGTCTGATACTGGTCAGCAGACCACGCATTAGTACCCTAGTTGGACTGTTTACTTGTCATTGCACACTAGGCAGGCACGCTACGAAGCTTGGAATTCCGGCCAATTACTTTTGTCGCAGCTGTATGGACGAAGAAGGAGAGGAATCACCCTTTCAGTTGCTCTGCGGCTGCCCAGCACTATCCTTGGCTAGAAAACAAACCCTTGGGAAATACTTCTTTGAAGAACTCTCAGAAATCGCCAACTCGGATATCAACAGCATCTGGAAATTAATCCAAAAATCACAATGGTTTCAAGAGTAACGGAAGTAACGGAAGTAAAGTTGGTCTAAGGGAATCCTAACGATTACGGGATAGGATAACTTTATCGAAAACGATTTTCAACGGAAAATGAAACCTTCGTGGACCTAACAGCAGCCTACGACACCGTGTGGAAAAGAGGCCCCCTGTATAAGCTTCTCCAAATCATCCCTTGCATAAAAATCTGCAACCTTCTATGCGCGATGTTGAGCGACAGGCTATTCAACGTCTTCGCCAATGACAAGCTCAGCAAAACCAGGAAGCTCAACAACGGTCTTCCGCAAGGGTTGGTGCTCGTCCCTACTCTTTTCAACATATACACCAGCGACCGTTCATACACGTCCTTCCGAAAATTTAACTACTACGACGACGTGGAACAGGTAGCGACATCAGACTTGACCCAGCTGTCAGCATACTGCAAGCATTGGCGCCTACAACCGAGTGCAATCCAAACTGAGATCTGCTGTTTCCACCTCAATCATAGAGAGGCTCGAAGAGAGCTGCGAGTGCTGCTTGATGGTGTATACCCGAGACACAACTTTACTCCTAAATATCTTGGTATCACCTTAGACCGAACTCTGACGTACAAGCCTCATTTAACCAAAGCCGCGCAAAATTAAAGTCAAGAAATAACGGAATTCAAAAACTGGCAGGCGCCTCCTGTGATGCCTCCGCAAACTGCCCACGCACATCTGCTCTCTCGCTGGTTTATTCAGCTGCAGAATATGGAGCCCCTGTTTGGCTTAATAGTTGCGACACCAACAAGATCGACCCCTAACTGAACACCACCATGAGATTAATATCTGGGACCCTAAGACCAACCCCAGTTGAATGGTTGCCCATGCTTTGCAACATAGCTCCACCCGATCTAAGAAGAAAACAGGCCCTGATCACAGAATTTTACAAAATCCTAGGTAATGTGAAAATCCCACTTTATGCTGAGATTGGGAGCTCCATCACCCTGAGAATGCGCTCAAGGCACCCCCCAATAGAACTCGGAAAAAAATTAAGTGCTGAAAACTTCTCCCTGGAAGAATCTTGGTCATCTTCATGGGCAAATTCTTCTTCTTCTTCTTCCTTTTATCAGCGAGGCTATGATCCGAAAATAAGGCATCACAACCCCCCCACTTCACCGCATTTCTACTGATCCACATGTGGGGTTCGCCATGGGCAAATTACGGTAGACAAAGTCCAATATTCAGAAACGAATACAGAGAACCCGAATTTGAACTACCGAGGAAAGCAGAGTGCAACCTAAACCGGATACGGACTTCTACTGGGAGATGCAACGGTACCTCAGCCAAGTGGGGTCAAACTGCTGACCCGTGCTGCTTATGTGGCGCTCCCGTCCAAAGATGGAACACATCTTGCTCGACTGCCCAGAGCTGTCATATACGGGTAATCTAGACGACATCAATAGCCTGTCATTAGAAGCTATAGCCTGGCTGCAATCACTGCAACTATAAAATGTCTGTATATATGTTTTGTAATTTCCTTTTTTTGTATCCATACGCTAAATAAATAAATAACGGACGATAGCCACCTTACCTAACCTAATCTATACACATAAAACCAAAGCAAGAGAATCGGTTCAATGCGACCTGTACGACTGCAATCCCATGGAAGAAAAAGGGTTTTGCACAATGTCGGCGACCTTCATCCGAGGCAAACCAACGCCTCTACCGATGGGCTTGAAATGACTGCAATATCAACTTAAAACATGCGAAATTCCTACGCGACCATGTGAGCTATATACGCTCTAAGAACAATAAATCCTTTGACCATTCAAGAAAATAATAAAAGGCTCTGCATAATCGACCATCCCAGCTCTTGTCTTCAATGATAAGAATGTCATGGACTCCAAGTAAAAGGCTGCTAGCCGTAATCTTTGAATCAAATTCCACCTTGCAAGATACTTCTATTCCTCCAACTATACTGAGGTCAGTTCGATATAACTTGGAACAAATTCCGAACTCATTCAGTAGCTCGAGTCCTTAAGAATCAAATAAGTAATACATTTTCTAGATGTGATCTTTTCCCAAGCCCTATGCTCGTGGCGTCACTGGCACTTTCTCGAAATTGAGTTTTTCTAAGTACTCGATCAATACATTACATTAGGTGGATGTATCATACTCCTACCTCCATCGACTAATGCTTCCGTTCTGTAGGGTTCTATCCTACCTCTGACCCTATTTTTGATTTATATCAATGAAATTCTCCCTGATTCAAACAATCCAACCCATTTCTTCGCAGATGACAGCAGTCATGATTCTGCCTAGCTATTAATGGCATCGCGACAAGATCCCCAAGTTATGGAGGTCCAGCGGCAGCAGTTCTCAGTTCCGATATTGATGCTATCATCAGTTGGGGTGCCAAAAAACCGATTTGAGCTTAAACAGAATACGTGCCTGGCCAAACTATAAATTAGTGGAGTTTACATTGAAGATACCAATAGTTGGTGTGCATGTTTGGCCAGATCTTTCTTTTTATCGGGATAAAAACACTCAATGGGCGCATCCAGAAGCAACTGGTCGATTGCACTATCAAAGAACAAACCCCGGTTCTTCTCTGATGGAATTTCCCTGTCTCTCTAAGAAAGCCAAGCAAGCACTTCAATGAAGAGGTGCTAACAGTACCAGCACTCACCACATCCGCACCGAAAAACTGCCGCCTGATAGGAAAGGCAGGAGACTCGTAGAGAAAATGTACCGCAGTGTCGTCGCCCATTGCACAAGCATCGCAGACTGCAGTGTCATTTAAGCCTGCTTGGCGAAAGCGAAATGGTCTGTCAGGACACCAGTAAGTTATATGCAGTCTTTTCTGTTGGGAGACAGCAAGAATGCCTCTGATTTTTTACAGACGCTCGGGAGCATTTGCTTAGCCAACCTACATCCTGGAGAGTCAAACCAATTTTGTTGGTAAGGGAAGTGGAATCCCTAATCAAGGACGCAGCGAGACCCAATGCGGATTCGGGTTCTGAAAAAAACTCCTTGGAGCCTTGCTTAGGAATCTCATCGCAGATCTCGTTCCCCGAGATCCCAGTGTGACCTGGGACCCAGAAAAGAGACAAGCCTTCCGAGCGAGTTCAAGGAGCTCATACATTCACCAACTATTTTGAGAGTGGTCAAGGCCTTAAGGTCAGCTTGACTGTCACTACAGACGCAAACACTTTGACCCTTCCACCTAACCTATTCTTCACTACATAGCTCTTGGCCTTTAGGATTGTATAAGTTTCCGCTTGGAAAACAGACGCATTTTTGCCTAACGAGAAGTGAAACCTAATGCAGTCATCTTCCTCGAATATACAAGCACCAGATCCTTGACTTGACATTCCATTCCTGGCTCAAACTCTGGCCGCAGCCAGTCTTAAACACAAAGATAGTCCATTTTGAAGTGCTGGTGTCATTGCGTCAGACGACATATCCATGAGACTAGAGTCGTAGGATAAGTGTCGGGGAAGGTAATCAAAACAGTGTGGATTATAGAAAAACCGCCTCGTCTAAGACGATAGATGGCTTTGATAGTAAAACCTATGACATAAGTATCAAGAGGAGGTAAGTTCAACACAGCATCTAGAGCAGAGCTAGACGTACTCGGGAACGCTCCCGTGCAATCGAAACAAGCCGATTTTTTGGAGCTTGGCTCGAAAGGCACTCACGAAAGCGCGATAGCGTCTTCCACCAAACAACCGACGCATATGCGAGAAATGGTCTTAACATAGCCGTATGAAGCCAGTGGACTTTGTTCGGTGAAAAGCCCCATGTCTTGCCAAAGCACCATTACATTACCAGAAAACTGAGAGCGCATTGGATGTTCTCGACTCGACATGTTTAGACCAAAGAGGTTTCTTATCCAGAATCAGTCTTAGATATTCAGCTTCATTGGACATATAAATTGCGGAGTGCTTTATGAATGGCTGAATCCTTCTTCCCGTAAAGAGAACAACCTCGGTTTTAAGAGGATTTACCGGAAGCCCACTCTTAGTACACCATTCACCGATCATATTGAGTGCCGCCTACGCGTTAGCACAGACAGTCGCTAGGCATGGTTAAAAAAAAGCGCGGCAACATCATCCGCGTATGCCTGTGCCCAGACATTAGGACTGTTTAGAGTATTGGGGCCGTGACCTTTACAGGAATAAGAAGCTAGATACCTTGAATTTCTCTGCACTTCACAGACATGGCCACAATCAATAAAGCTCATATTCATCCGAGACTTGAATACAACTTGCTTATGTGCTGAAGCAATGAATAATGTTTGCTACAGTAAGACTTTAAGGGCATTGTACTATATATACTTACTTGCATGCAATAGCCAAAGTTCTAGCCAAATAAATTCCAAAGTAGTTGAAGTCTAATGGCTATGATATCCAACTGAAGCCATAAATACGTATGAAGACGAATGAGTGAATGTTTCAAACATCCAAATTCACACGAAGAGAAACGTGATACGTATTAAAATATGTAATACCGTGATTTTCTCCATAAATCTCTTATTAACATCCATAAAAAGTATTTAATTCCCCCACAGTACTACCAGTACGGTTGTTAACCTTGAACGGCTATATGTCACAAACGTGAATCTTCCAGATACAACAATACGTGTAGGTACTCTTGTATTTGCACTTCAGATAAAGAGGAAGAAAATTTATTGCACGTAATATGATGCGACCATAAATGCATTTCACTATCAACCTCATAAAACTACCCGTGTAGGGGTTTCTCTCGGGAATATGAGAAACCATCTTTCACGACGATGAGTTAATTAAATTTATTTCATTCCACTCTGTGCGTATGGTTGTGATTTTAATGATTCATAAAAGTTTCATACAGTTTGCTGGGGTTTCGCGTTATTCCATGGATTTCTAGGTTACACCCTTCAGAATCGAATATCTTGTTTTTCGTTTAGATGTGCATATTAAATTCATCCGATAAATGTTTAAAAAGTGTAAACAAATCGACCAGTAGCCATGTTACATGTCATTGATCAGAAATGAGAGGTCTGGATTTGGACGATGACTCTTCTGGAAGAGATGGAATGGAGGAGATAGCTTTGAGATACATGAGCTTGGTCATATTGAGTGAATCTTAAACAGAACTACAAGTAGAAGTTCCTGTGAACACTGGACACCAAGTTGAGGTCGAAAGGAAAGCATTGTTTTTATGACGTGACGATACGCATTTAAATTCTTATCTTTGCATAACCGCATACTAGATGATAACGAAATCATGCATGATACAGTTTCATGTTGCAACTCAAAAACTATTACTTGTATCGAAAATCAAAATACACCACGTGATAGATAAGGAATCAAAGAATTTATCTCACCTAGTAGAGATTGTTACGTTACGCACGGGACGAAGTGGGACGTGCCGTCATTTTGTAATTTTTTCACCGCATCTGGAAACTTTCTCGCACTTTTAACTCAGTATAGCTATGACGCTCTATATAAGGCGTGTTTTGGTGAGAATTGCGCAAAGCAAAGTAAAAGATTCTCATCAAAACGATTCACAGTCAATCTGGTATAAAAGCTTTTATTAGTATTTGAAGATTGATGCAGCTGCTCGCTATTAGCCTCTGAAACACTAACAAAATCGTTTCAACGCCGGCCGTCTGAAATTGAGTGTTACAAACTATACATCGCAACTCACTTTTGACTGAAGATAAAAGCTAAGGTAGTTGCCAGTCATTTTTTGTTGTTGTATTCCGTGCTAGATTTTACTTCACTAGAATCACTGTCTCACCAAAACACGCCTATAGTCGGAGTCGATAGTTCTTATCATGTTCGACAGATTTCCTGCATAAAAAAATATGAAGTCTTCTAGCAAAAGGGTATTAAGTTGATTTTGAAAATTATTAAATTTCAACACAATGTCGACGTATACTCGAAAAGTTAAGTCGAAATACATAAATCGTAAAAAGAACATCTCAACAGTAATCCATGTATCCTTCACAAACTCAGGTCATTTTAGGTTTCGTTACTCCGTGGATCGTGTCCGCAACAAATCCGTTTCCTAATGGATTACACAGATGCTTCAATCCAGAACTGTATATTCAATGCTGAGGGTTGCAACCATCCGGAAAAGGGTGTGCGGAGGAACCCTCTAAGGCGGAGTTCTGTCTCCTCTAATATGGCTTCTTTTAGAGATGAGTAACTCAGATGAAGCAGATCTTCTTCACGGATCTTTACGGATCACAGATCAGTGATACATTGATACGGTATGAGCCGGAAAGAGTGCGATTTGAAAGAGCTTCTTCTTCACGATTCTATACCTGCAGCCACAACATCGTAGGTATGTGTTGTGCCGTGTATTGAACCGACTCCTTCTATATACATTTGTATGTACATTATATACACTTGGCAACAGAACGTTTCCCTCGTCTTTATCATATGAATCTGTTGAAAAGATCCAGACGAATCTTATGTTCTGATGTTCTGTACGCTCTCAACAGATCAAAGATCCATACCGATACAGTGATATATATGTAGGTATGTTACAGTGCAACTGCCACAACAGAACACAAGAACAACACAATTGCCTGTAGACGTGCGCTGGCTCAATTGCATGGATGTATGTACATATATACACATCGCTAAAGCTATAATACACTACACACTATTCATCCCTTATTCAGTAGTATGGATATTCTTTTGTATAATAGTAGTCAGCACGCATCAAAGTTTGCGCTGCCTCAACTGTGCGTGTATGTTTGCTAAGCTTTTTGTTGCTCTTGTGTTGGCTTGGCTCTATGTACCAATGTATCGATATTGTCCCATAATAATAGAGAGCTTCTTCCACTTTGTCTCCATAGAGAGAGACAAAGATCGAGGAGAGTTATCTCAAACCGGAAGAGTAGTTCACTAAGTAGCAAATAAGAGTAGTTTGTCTAGAGAGGGGGCAGTCTAATTACGACTATTGTACCGGTCGGATCGGTTAAATAAAAAACCCTTTATAAAATAATCTAATTTCGCGTTTTAATAAATGAAAAACCCTACGATCAAACTATATGGATCTCTGATATGTTGAGAGCGTACAAAACAAAAGATCCGCCTAGATCTCTTAAGCCGATTTAAAGATCCGGATCTTTGAAAAGAGAGTGATCCGGTGAGCCGCCTCATTCAAAAGATGCATATTTCCCATCTCTAGCTTCTTTTAGCGAATGAGATCTTGGTAATACTGAAGGAAAACGGCTTCAATGCGACGGTCCATGCCAACAATGTGGTTTTCCTGGTTTCGGGGAAACATCCTCCAGTCTTAAGTGAAAGGTTCAATCTCGCACTACAACTAGTGGATAACTGGGTCAGTAGCAAAAGGCTGGGAGTGAACCCCTCAAAGACGGAGGTAGTTCTTTTCACTAAGAAGAGATCGATCCCTACCTTCAAACCCCCAAATATCGGTGGTATTCAACAAAGCATCTCAAGTTCAGCTCGACGCCGAATTTAATTTTAGATTCTAAGCTAAACTGTAAGTATAACACATTCGAATCGCAGAAAACATCAACAAGTTTTTTCACGGTCCCACCTCTTGCGAACGTCTGACAAACATCCGAGAATATTGTTGTCTCGAAAAAGCTTCTCAAACCAAATTGCCCTTCGGATACGGCACTAAACGGTCCCTTCCATTCGTGTGAAAAATATAACGCACACAACATGAGTGGTTGCGAGAAGCCAGGCTCTGGCACTTAACGAGCTGTTGCGCCAAATATTAATTTATTATTAAACACATTCGAATGCATCAAAAAAGCAAGCGTAGCTTTCTATTCTTGCAAAGAAGCATTCAGTAATACGCGGGGCTTTAAACCAGCTATGGTGTACTGGATATACACGGCGGTCGTAAGACTCATTCTTACATATGGTACACTAGTATGGTGGATGGTACTTGAGGAGCAATACCAGCTTTCAAACCTCACCGAAATCCAGAGGCCAGCGTGCATCGGAGTCATGGGATCAATGAGAACAACACAAATAGCGACAATGGAAACTGTGCTTTGTTTCATTCCGCTTGATATACACTGTAGCTGTCTGGCGGCCAAAACCGCTGTAAGACTGGGAGAAGACCGATTGTGCTCACGGTCATGCCTCCATTTTGTCACGATGGGGGACTGTGAATTTACAGAAACTGATCACATGAATCCGATGCTAGCATTTGAAAGGGGATTCACTACAAGAATTCCTGACAGAATATAGTGGAAGAACCGAACACCCATTAAGAGAAAAAGGAGCTGGCGTTGTATACCGACTGTTCTAAGATGGACGTTGGCACTGGGGCCGGAATTTATTGTGAAACGTTAGGAATAAACCACTCCTTTAGAATAAACGACGACTGCAGCGTCTTTCAGGCCGAAGTCAGAGCAATTATATAGGCTGCTGAAATAATACGCGAGAGTGGTATCGGTAAAGCTCTGGACTCTGCTGTAATTAGGTCGAGGCTTGTGAGGACCTGCAAGTAACTTTTAAACGAGTCATAGCGGAGACCATCTGCTGGGTACCAGGGCATATAGATATCGAAGGAAACGAAAGGGCTAAAGAGTTTACTAGGAAGGGGTTGGCACTGCATGTATCTCTTTTGCAATGATCCCAATTAGTTCCTTGCGGAAGAAAATAAAAGATGGAGACGTCAGTCTGGGTTACTGGGTTAATCTGGACACACGCGCTATCGCCGGTCTTTAAC
Source organism: Brachypalpus laphriformis (assembly GCA_945910035.1). Classification (NCBI taxonomy): domain Eukaryota; kingdom Metazoa; phylum Arthropoda; class Insecta; order Diptera; family Syrphidae; genus Brachypalpus; species Brachypalpus laphriformis. The sequence goes on along the minus strand of OX246754.1, from coordinate 160,626,033 downwards.
AAGAAGAGATCAATCTCTTTGGTGAAACTTAGTCTTCATAACGCATGGGTCGATTCCTGCATAATTACTGGTCACTGTGCCATTGGTATTCATGCGGAACTACTCGGTGTATGGTACACCGACTTTTGTAGAAGTAACAGGGACAGGGAAGAAATTGTGTGATTGTTCTGCCCTATCCATCAGAAGAATGAGGACTCTTGGTAGTTACTGCTCCTCAGAGCCGTAGGACTCAGTCAATTTTGAGCTGATGGGCCTCCTGAGATTCATATCAATATCTGGGTGTTTCTAACAGTGGGATATCTCTACAGTGTTTCCAGAGTTAAATAAATGGGCAGAAATTGGGCACCCGAGCTGTTGGTATGAGTGAGCTTGTGACTCCTTTGTCACAAGGCACCCATCTATCTAACCTAACCTAATCCGTTTCCTAAAATTCGTAGAATACATTTATATGTGCTCTAGGCATACTATGCCTTCTTTGTTTTTAATTTATAACAAAGAATTTGAATCGTTCTACATGCTCGTAGTTTGGACTTGAACCATTATCCCGCATTTTTTCTAGTGATCTTATATTTGCGTAACTGCCTCAGAATTGTAAAAGTGTTGGTGTTCCCACTTCAGGAATATCGTATCAGATGGGCCTTTATTCCTAATATTAATCCCCACTACTCAGTTACAATAAATCAGCATCGGAGGTCAAACTTGCTCTCCTCTAGTAGCATGTGATAATATACCTATATACGCGTATGTATGTATACATACTTTATCACATAGATGTATAAATTAGGAGCTTATAGCTTTTTTATATTGTTTTTCTGCTCATTTAAGGTATCAAATCAAACCCAAGGGTCAATTTATTTTATACTATCACAGTTCAGAAAAATTCAAAGTTGTTTGACAGTAGTCGTTTTATACCCACTAACTAAAGCTATTATGCTTTTACTTTACAAACGGTCTTCATAATTTTTTTTTTAATGGCAATAAACATTTAAAAAATTAACAAAGCTGTTATACCGAATTTGACTTTTATGGATTGATTGCCTTCGTTTGGATAAATAATAAAAATAATTAAAACTGATTCCGGTTTAATTAAACTTAAAACTTATAAAACTGCATACATATGTATGAGTGATGGCTTCCACACATTGGGATAATTAAATAAATTTGATTTTCTAATGAACGGTAGGAGTGAGAAGGTTATCTTTGGAAGCACTTCCTTTCGACGAACGAAAGAAATACAAAATACATCCACAGAACATAGACGTGGGATTAGGGTTACTGGAACACGCTTGTTTCATCAGAGACAGATCGGCACATAGTACCGTCTTAGTGGGTGGAGTGGCGGTTTCGTTAAAAAGAACCCAATCTGGCGGTTGATGTTAATGAGAAGTCTCTAAATCCAACCTGTGAAATCTAAGAAAATTCTTAGTTCTTTCTCTTGTAATATGGAGTCTTGTTGTCGATGAACCACTTGAAAAGTTAAGAAATCCTTGAATTAATTGTCAAGCTTATGCTGGTGGCATCGCACTGATTGCCAAGGGAAAATTTGAAGGAACCCTATGTGATATTATACAAATGGATCTTACAGTAACTCAAAAATGGTGCAACACGGCTGGGCTCAATATAAACCCAGCTAAAAGCACAATAGTACCATTCACGAGAAATATAAAACTCAAACTGAAGCCAATTGGATTGACGGGCACGATACTGACACCGGTAAAAGTAGTGAAGTATCTAGGACTACACATAGATAGTAAGCTCACGTGGAAAAAGCACACGGAGGAGATATCCAAAAAAGCTACAAAAGCTACTCGCACTCTAATGATATGTAGGAGCCTAGCGGGTAAGTCTTGGGGATTTAGTCCAAACATTCTAAGATGGGTGTATATTGCCATTATAAGACTTATGAACAACACCACAGGTTTATGTAAGCAAGCTTTTTAGCTACTGGGATGTTACAACCGGAAAAGCGATAGCGTTAAAAAAGTGAACTAGTCTAGTCACAACAAGAGACACTCACTAAAGTGTAAAGACTTGCATGTCTCTTCATCACTGCGGCCATGAGATCATGTCCAATAGCAGCCATCGAAGAACTCCTGGAGCAAACACCGCTCCATCTCATAATGGAGCAAAATGCAAAGTGGACGATCCTAAGGATGGCAAAAGCAGACATTGGAAGGGAGAAATGCGTTGGTTTAAGGGTATACGATGCACTTTCAAAAAAAATTTCCCCTTCTGGCAGTCCATAGGGACGATAGCATTAGAAAATTTTACTTTGGAAACTGCTTTTGTACAAAGTTAAGCAATAAGAAAGAGTGGAGCAACGAATCTTCGACATACGGACTGGGCAGCCACACGATAAAGTGGTATACAAACGGTTCATGAACTGAGGAAGAAACAGGGGCAGGCGTGTTTGGCCAAGAACGATGTACTCAGAACCCATGGACAAAAGTACCAGGGTCTTTCAAGCTGAAATATGTGCTACAGATATATAGATGTATACAACTTAATCTCGAAAGAAGATACAACAACTGCGACATAGCAATACTGTCAGATAGTCAAGCAGCTATCAAAGAACTTGACTCGTATGTTGTTAACTCAAAACATTTGTGGAATGCCTACACAAACTTAATAAATTAGGTAGAAACAACAAAGTTACTCTTTACATGATACCCGATCATGTCGGGATAAAATGTAATGAAGCAACAGACGACTTGGCAAGACAAAGAGCTGCGGAGCCCTTTATTGGACCTGAACCATTCTGCGGAATAGGGGAACATAACATCTGAGAAGAATTCAGGAAAATGGAGAAAGAAGACAGGGCAAGAACTTGGAATAACACCACAGGTCTGAGGCAAGCTAAGAAACTACTGGGGTATTACAACCGGACAAGATTCGAAGCCTGAATCTGCCGTAGCAAGGCTAACATACGAATCCTAACAGGGTTCCTAAGGGGGAACTGCAAACTCAGGAAGCACTTACGGAAACTAGGTATAACAAATGAAGGCCTTTGCAGATTCTTATGAGTCAAGCGAAACTCCGGAGCACCTTCTGGAATCTTGTGGGGCACTGACTCACAATACATTGAAATGCATATCTACTTGGGCAATTACGAAATATCAGATGAGGATATGCCAACCATGGATCCACTTCTCATTCTTAGATTCCTAAAAGAAACTGATTTGGAGAGAGAGGTGAACTATTCTCGCCCAGTGTTGTCACTTGGGCGCCGTGGCGTAAGTGGTTAGTGTGTTGGATCACTACGCATGAGGTTCCAAGTTCGAATCCCAGAAAATACCAAAAAGTTTTTCACGGTTCCACCTCTCGCGAGCGTCTGACAAACACCCGAAAGTATTGTTGTCACGAAAAAGCTTCTCAAATCGCCGTTCGGATTCGGCATTAAACTGTAGGTCCCTTCCATTCGTGTGAAAAATATAACGCACACAACACGAGTGGTTGCGAGAAGCTAGGCCCAGGCACTTTAAAGAGCTGTTGCGCCAAATATTTGTATTTGTATTTGTTGTCACTTTACCACAATTGTGGTCGATCTACCACAATTTTGAAAGTTTTTCAAATCTACCACATCTACAACGGAATGCAAAAATTCTACCACGTTCTTAAAATCTGTCCTACCGATACTGAAGCAACCAATTCAACTCGATTCCCTTGAAAAATATGTACATATATACATTTTTCCAATTCGTTTCGAAAATTCAACAGATATCAAAAACCCTTTCTCGTCATCCTCATCCGCACATCATTTGATGCAATGTATTCGTTCTTCATGTGTACTCGTTAGGTTAGGTTAGGTAGATGGGTGCCTTGAGACAAAGAGTCATTGCTCACTCAGACCAACAGTACGGGTCCATTGTGCCAAATCGTTTAACCCTGAAAACGCTGTAAAAGAGAATCCGCTGTCAGAACCGTCCTAAAAGTCAGAAAATGATAAGAATCTCAGGAGGTCCGTCAGCTCAACATTACCCAAGTCCTCCAGCTCCGAGAAGAAGTAGCTACTAAGAGTCCTCATTCTTCTGACGGATAGGGAAGGACAATCACGCAACAGGTTACGAACAGATTCAATTTCTTCTTCGTCCCTGCAGCTTCTGCAATAGTCGTTATGCAGCACACCGAATCGCTCCGCGTGAACGCCAATGGCACAATGTCCAGTAATTGTCCTGAAAATGGCCCGTATGTTATGACGACTAAGTTTTACCAGAGAGGTTGATCTATTCTTGCTGTAGGCCGGCCATAGCGTCCTGGCCCATGTTTCCAGATGAACCCAGCGTCTGTTTACTCGACCGATGGCTTCATCCTCTGTTTGCTTCCGTAAGGAACTGATTGGGGTTGCTACAGAGGGGAGGGCCCGCGATAAGTGCAACGCTGACCCTTTCCTAGGAAGCTCGTCAGCCCTTTCGTTTCCTTCGATATTCATATGCCCTGGTGCCCAGCAGAGGGTCACCGCATTGCCTCTAGATATCTCGTTTAAGACTGATTTGCAGGTTCTCACAAGTCTCGACCTAATTACAACAGAGTTTAGAGCCTTTATGGCTAAACAAACAAAACAAATATTTGGCGCAATAGCTCTTTAAAGTGCCAGGACCTAGCTTCTCGCAGCCACTCATATTGTGTGCGTTATATTTTTCACACGAATGGAAGGGACCTACAGTTTAATGCCGAATCCGAACGGCGATTTGAGAACCTTTTTCGTGACAACAATACGCTCTGATGTTTGTCAGACGCTCGCGAGAGGTGGGACCGTGAAAAAAGTTTTTTTTCCCAGCCTTAATGGCTGCCTGGCTGTCTATATAGACAGTGATCGTTTCACCAACGATATTACTCTCTCGTATAATTTCAGCAGCCTGTATGATGGCTGTGGCCTCGGCCTGAAAGACGCTCCAGTCGTCGTTTATTCTAAAGGGTGGTTTATTCCTAGCCCTTCACAATAAACTCCGGCTCCCATGCCAACGTCCATCTTAGAACCGTCGGTATAGAAAGCCAACTCCTTTTTCTTCAGGATTCTTCGATTCTTCCAGTATATTCTATCGGGAATTCTTGTAGTGAATCTCCTTTCGAATGCTAGCATCGGGTTCATGTGATCAGTTCCCGTCAATTCACTGGTAGTCCCCCATCGGGACAGAATGGAAGCATGGCAGTAAAGGCTCGATGAGCACAATCGGCCTTCTCTTAGTCTTACAGCGTGTTTAGCCGCCAGACTGCTGCAGTATATGTCAAGCGGAATGAAACTAAGCATGGTTTCCATTGCCGCTGTTGGTATTGTTCTCATTGATCCCATGATTCCGATGCACGCCACCCTCTGGATTTTGGTAAGGTTTGAAAGCTGGTATTGCTCCTCAAGTACCGTCCACCATACTAGTGAACCATATGTGAGAATAGGTCTAACAACCGCCGTGTATATACAGTACACCATAGCTGGTTTGAAGCCCCATGTATTACTGAATGCCTTTTTGCAGTAGTAGAAAGCTACGCTTGCATTTTTGAGGAGTTCGGAAATATTTTCCTTCCAGTTCAGTTTGGAATTTAGAATTACACCCAGATATCGAGGTGACCTTGAGATCCTCAGTTTAATGCCACCGATGTTTGGGGGTCAGAAGGTAGGAATTGATCTCTTCTTAGTGAAAAGAACTACCTCTGTCTTTGAAGGGTTCACTCCCAGCCCGTTGCTGCTGACCCAGTTATCCCATAGTAGTGCGAAGTTGAGCCATTCAGTTAGGACTGGAGCAAATTTTCCTGAAGCCAGGATAACGACATCGTCCGCATAGGCCGCCACGTTGAAGCTGTTTCTCTTCAGTACTACCAAGATCTTATCCACCACAACTTTCAGACTCAGTAGCTTATCCTATTTTCTTTTAAAGACGTTGGAACGCATCTTAGATATACATATCCGAAATACCCTAGATAAATCCCTTCTATTCAAATCTCAACATGCGTACACTAAAGGGCGATCGACAGAGACGGCGCTCCACGAAGTTGTGCGAACGATAGAAAAGACAATCCATTTCAAACAATATACCCTTGCTACCTTCTTAGACATTGAAGGTGCCTCCAATAACGTCAGTACGGAATCGATTCAGGAAGCTTTGATCCAACTGGGTGTGGAAGAGTTTATTAGCAAGTGGATATTGACACTGCTAAAACCAGAATCATTCAATCGAATCTCGGCAACAGCAGCTCCACCATATCTGTTGTTGGAGGAACTCCTCAAGGTGGGGTCTTATCTCCTCTTCTGTGGCTTATGATCATCAATAAAATTTTGTGTAGACTTGATAGGGATGGAGTAAAGGTTGTCGCGTATGCGGATGACGTGGTAATACTGGTATCGGGGATGTTTCCATCCGTAATCAGTGAGATTATGGAAGGTGCCTTGGGCAAGATTAGCTCATGGGCCACTGGATGTGGAATCAGCGTCAACCCAAGCAAAACTGAACTGATGCTCTTACCACTAAAACCAAAAGACCGACGTTTACGCTTCCAAGGCTAAAAAATCATCTACTCTCCCTATCCTCCAGTGCCAAGTACCTGGGTGTGGTACTTGATCTAAAACTAAGCTGGACGCTTAATATTGAGCAACGGGTAAAGAAGGCCTTTGTAGCTTTCTATGCATGCAGCAAGACCTTTGACAAGAAGTGAGGACTTCGCCCGAAGATGGTCTTATGGATATACACTGCCGTGGTGTGTCCCATTCTTTCCTATGGATCGCTAGTCTGGTGGCCTGCGCTAAGGAAAGCTTATAACATCAAACTTGTCAACAGGGTACCAAGAACTGCGGCTATAGGCGCAACGGGTGCCATGAGGACATGTCCAACCGATACCTTGAACGTTATTCTGCACCTTTTACCACTCGATCTTCACATTATGCAGCTATCATCATGTAGTGCGGTCAGGCTAAGGGAAACGGGATGCTGGTGCACCAATCCGTATGGTCACAGCAGTATCCTGAATTTGCACCCGCAGGATCTGGCAGCTAATCTGACCGATTAATAACTCCCACAGTAAACTTTAGAAATGACGTCACGATCAGATTCCCAACCAGTGCGGAATGGGAAACTGGCGTACTGATAAATGAGTTCGAATCAACAATTTTCACCGACGGTTCAAAAATGGACTGCGGGGTAGGGGCGTGGATATTCTCTGATTCCTTCAATATTTCCAGGTCTTACCGGCTTCCTGATTCGTGCAGTGTCTTCCAGGCGGAAGTTTTTGCTGTACGTGAGGCCTGCCGCATACTCAAGCAAATCTTTACTTACTTACTTACTTATGTCCTGTATCCCCTTGTGGGTCCTAGGGCCTCTACTACGCCTACGCGCCATCGTGTACGGTTTCTGGCAATGTGTCTGAGTTCTCCCCAACTTTTCCCTAACTGCCGTGCCTCCTTCTCGACTGTTCTGCGCCATGTTTTCCGCGGACCGCCAGGTCTTCTGCCATCCTGAGTTAGAGGGTTCCACTGCATAGCATGGTTCGCTATGGAGCTGTCACCCTTTCGGAACGTGTGACCAATCCACTGCCACTTCCGCCGTTGGATAGTTGTGCCTATTGGTTCCTGACCCGTTCTCTCGTAAAGGTGTTCGTTAGAGATACGATTGGGCCAGAAAATCCGTAAGATAAAGCAAATCTTTACACCCCTAAATACCATTGCCATCCTCATTGACAGAACAGTGCAAAAAAGAACTCGCCTCGCTTAATCACCGGCTAAGGGGAATGAGCGGGCTGATGAACTCGCGCGACAAGGATCTGCCCTTGATGCTTCCCTAGCAAAGAAGGTGAACGTCCCGTTGGGGGTCCTTAAGGGAGGCATCTTCACGCACTATCTGCTAAAGGCTGATAGCAGATGGCAGGGGGTGCGGAACTGTGTCATCTCCAGGCAGATGTGGCCCAAATACTCCCTGAAAAGAACGCAAGATCTACTAAACAGAAACCGTGCAGATATCGCAAGAACTCTGGCAGTTAGTACTGTCCACTGGCCCATCGGGGTTCATGCGGCCACAATAGGCATTGCATTTAATGCACACGGTCGCAGCTGCAATACTGCTGATGAAATAGAAACAATCTTACACTTCCCCTGCAAGTGTCTGGCTTTAGGCAAGGCCAGACAGCGCACCTTAGGTAAGTTCTTTTTCGACTACCTTATAGAGCTAGCAGAGATTAGCATTGGGGATATTATCAGCTTCCTCAATGCATCGGGGTGGATTTGAATAATCCTTCCCCCTTTTTCTTCTTCTTTCCCCTAGTAGTTAACATCCGTTAGGTCGCTTGAGTTGTTGTAATAAAACGTCGCTTCTGCGCTAATTAAGTGTCGGCATGGTTTGCTGACACAACCCTTCCTACCTACCTACCTATCCACCACAAAGAGCCATATTAGCGGGAACAGAACTCCACCTTAGGGTGTTCCTCTGCAGACCCTTCTCCGGATGGTTACTTCTCCTTGCGTTGAAGAAAATGTGTAGTTACTCGTAGAGTGCAGCCTGTAGCAGAGTGGCGTGAATACTAATATTTACGAGTACATCGTCTTTCCAGTCAGATTGGAAAAATAATAGCTTGTTGTTATTATATCCTTAAGATTTCCTTTGAATTACTGTTTCTTTAGCAGAAACTTATCATATGTATGTATAAAAAATATTTACTTTAATAGTTTTCCTTGTTATACATAAATATTTTTCTCCAAAGACGGGGAGAGGGGATGTCTATGTTATCAAATCTACGACATTTTTTTTTTCCAATCTACCACTTTTTTTCAAAATCCAAGTGATAACACTGTTCTCGCCAAGGAAGCAAGCTTTTAGACGGATGGCCGCACTGGCAGTAATCTGTTTGCCAAAGATATCTAAGGGTAGCAGATTGAACAAAATGACCAATGCCGCAGGGGGAGTAGTTCTCAGTACACCACTGATGCAAATGCATGTAGATGTTTGCACCTTAGCTAGTTGAGTGAGATGGACAGCCTTATCAAGGGCAAACTAGATTTCAAAGTCGTCATACCATAGTTTCCATAATCGTCCTGAGGGCATAATACCAAGTTCCTAAAGTCGATCTACCTAGGACGCCCTGTGAGTTGAGAAGAAAAATTCTCTTATTTCCCCCGTAAGTCGGATTTAACTTTTGATATAAAAAGTTTGCAATTGAGGTCGACCAATCGATGCATCAAGACAAGGGTTGAAGAGCAATTTTGTTTATGCTAAGCAACGGAAATCGTGGCTATTCCCCAGAGTTCATGCACATTAGCCTTGACTGGTCAGCGAAATTACTTTTTTCTTTTTGTCTCGATATCTGTTGTTTGATTTTTTTTTTTTTTCACAAAATGTTTACATAAGGGGAACGTTTTATGACAAAAATGTTGTCAGCGATCTCAACAGCGTGACAGACTTAAGCAAATTGTCTACTTGACGTTTGTCCAGTGCGGAATATGCACAAGGTTCAGTAACACTCCAAAGGAATCAAATAACATCATCGCCACATTACAGTGTATCACGGGTCAGATTGCTTGAGATCCTCATACAAGCTCGATGAAGTGCCGAGTCGTGAACTATTTTCGTATAGTGGTTTTATCGATCCGTAGGGATTGCTGCACAATGAAAGGTGTCAAAGTTCATAATCTGTAGAAGGTCGACTGTAGGTTATGGTTATGGTTGTGGATATCATAATAGTATACCCCTTCATCAAAGTGTCAATGCTTTGAGTGAGGCATTTGCCTGTTAAATGTATTCTGCTGAGGCTTTGAAATCTTTGTATCTAACCATGATGTCAAGGTAATGAGTGACAGATGATTTGGGTTCATTTTCACTCCTGATGACGGCAAGATTGGAAAAGCAAACTTCGTCATTCCGGCACACTCCCTTCAAATCCCATTTTAATTTTTAATGCCAAATAAAAATGTTATGTGCTTCATGTTCCACCAAAATACACTTTTGTCGATGAAGCAAAAATGCAGACTCTGTTTGTATACCCCGTTTTGTGGTGGGAACTTTTAAGCATGTAAAAACGTAATCAAATTCTAACAAACAAACAAATCCTCATCAAAAAATCCATAAAAATAATTTGAGGCATTTTAATGGCTTACCATCGACATGGACATTGGGAAATATGCATTCCATGTCAAAGTGTGCATTGCATAGAAACATCTCACAGTTGTGCGTTATTTATTGCTCCATCGATGTATCGAAAATTCAACATAAGACTAAATATTTTCGCATATACTACACAGCATACGTATTTTGTTCTATTAGTCATTGCGTAGGATTCGAAAACATTGGATAATCTATTATTGCGGTGACATCAAGCTTCTTGGCTGATCAAATATAAACAAAAAAATCGTTATAGGGTAGAGATGAACACAAATAAATCGTAGAAGGTTATTTATTTGTATTTTCGTTATTTTGTCGCAGAAATCTTTAGTTCTTTTCGCACGACCATTGGACGATGCTGTTTATTATTAGAATATTTTATTTTGTAAACAAAAATCAAAGCGTTCATTTGTTAGCAATAAAATGAAACATTTGGTTTTATTAATCATCGTTGAAGTACATTTTAGCTTTTATCTTGAGAATAGTTTGAGATGGAAAGGTACATCTATGGAATGTCATTACTCATGGAAGTTTGCTGGAAGGTAATTGTTTTTCTTTTTCGGATGGAAACCGTATCTATAGAGATAAGGTATGACTTTTGCAAAAATCGGAAATAATAGTTAGTCAATTGCAGTGTCACCATCATAGGCAAGTCATGTTTAAAGTGAAGCAAATGAGATCATTGAGAAATTCTGTTTGTACTGTAACTGCTTTACATAGTTTGACTGCATAATAGTACAAAGGTTCGATTGAATCAGTCACATTATTTACTCGTATGCACCCCACTACCTTCACGATCCACCTAGGTATGAAGGATTCGATTGAATCAGTCACCCGACCTAGCCTACGCCAAATGCATAGTAGTACCAAGATTGAATCAGTCACTCTATTACTCTTGTGCATTCCTACACCTTCACGGTCACCCAGGCCCCACTACCAGCCAACACAAATTGCACAGCAGTACAAAGGATTCGATTGAATCAATCACCCCGATACTCGTTTGCACACTCTACCTTCCCGGTCCACCTTGACTTTAGGGTTGATTGAGTCAGTCACCCTACTTAGCCACTACAGGCACAGCAATTCTTAACCATAACCGTCCTAAGAAAGGTAAAGGTTCCTGAGTACCCGGTGATTCCTCCGGTACAATCAACATGTGGTATCACAATGGACCTAAATGGTCTAAGTGTGCCCTGGCTCTGTCAGGTCAGCCACCTTACCTTACCTAATCCAACCTAACCTAACTTAACTACTTTATTTTATTTAGTCAGTAGCAGTGGTATGGTTAGGTTAGGTTCGATTAGCTGTCTGTACGAGGGTGCAGATACACTTAGGCCAGTAAAGGTTCATTGGGATACCAAGATCTACCATTAGACCACTCAGTGACTAATAAAACCAACCGAAGGTTTTGATGAAGCTATGGATGCTTATGACGCCGAAGGGCGCCAAATCGCCGAGGTCATCAAGGAAGGGAGCCCCTAGATGGAGCATTCTTTTATGTGACAGGGCTGGAGGTGAAGGATGGTTTCCTCCTCCTCTTCGTCCCTATAGCTCCTGCAGAAGTCGTTGGAAAAGAGGCCAAGTCTCTTGGCGTGTTGGCCCTTAAAACAGTGTCCAGTAAGGACACCGACAACGCAGCTGATCTGTGATCGCTTTAGTTTAACCAACTTGGCAATACGTTTTTGGTCCAGCTTAGGCTAGATCTGCCTTAAAATGTGACACGTTGAGCCAATTTTCCCACCTGTGGTTGGTCTTGCTTGTGGCGTTCAGCTTTAGTAAATGCTTAGATGTAGCGAGGGGTATACCTAGAACTTGCCTATCTGCCAGAATCCCTAGAGTTGTTTTCTGTCTGGAGAGCTCGTCCGCCCTGCAATTTCGTGGAATGTCTCTATAGCCTGGCACCCAGCATGGGTGAATGCTGAACTGCTCTGTCATTATGACAAACGGCAGTTTAAGTGTGCCCTTGCAGTGAAACAGCACGATTCCAGGGACTTGATTGCCTCTTGACTGTCAGTGAAAATGCTAATATCCCTGACAGATAGTACATTACTGGCATAGGTTAGGTTAGATGTATGGGTACCTTGTATATGGGTATGCCTTGTGACATGAGTCTCTGCTCGCTTAAACTAGCAGAGGTCCATTATGTCAATCTTGTTTTGACCATGGGAACCTGTAAGGAAGATAAGATAAGGATATGGAGCGTTGGTTAGCTCGGAAAAGGGCAAAAAAAATACAAATACAAATATTTGGCGCAACAGCTCTTTAAAGTGTCAGGGCCTAGCTTCTCGCAACCACTCATGTTGTGTGTGTTATATTTTCCACACGAATGGAAGGGACCTACAGTTTAATGCTGAATCCGAACGGCGATTTGAGAAGCTTTTTTGTGACAACAATACTCTCGGATGTTTGTTAGACGCTCGCGAGAGGTGGGACCGTGAAAAAACTTTTTGGTATTTTCTGGGATTCGAACTTGGAACTTCATGCGTAATGATCCGACACACTAACCACTTACGGCACGGCGCCCACGAAAGGGCACCGCTGCATTAGAACCACCTAGATAGGGCTATGACTCTCAGGAGGTCGTTCAGCTCAATGTGATGTAGAGCCTCCAATTGAGTGAAAAAGTACCTACCGAGAGTCCTCATTCTTCTGCCAACAAGAGCAGGTCATTCGCATAGCAGGTGGCGGCCAGATATAATTTCTTCTTCGTCTCTGCAGCTCCTGCAGGAGCCGTTGCGAGATACGCCGATACGTTCCACATGAAACCCAATGACGCAGTATTGCGTACTGTTGTAACTAAGCCTCCCTAGCTTTTGATGAACTAGGGGATCTCCTACAAGTCCCACTAAGGAACATGATAAGCTTCATAAAGAGCATAGGCTAGTTCACAACTGAACCGACCGCAAGATAATTGTTTAAGTATAGGTTCCACACTACAAAGGGAAGCACAATGGAGTGAATGGACACCGTGATAAGCACTTAGGTGCATTTCCCTCCAACCTAACCTAAGCCTCCCAGAGAACCGAATCTCTTCAAATCGTAAGGCGGCCACAGCGTTCTCATCCAGAGGGATATATCATCTGTTGACTTCACTGGTGGCTTCGTCTCTGACGAGTTTATTTATAGAGGTAATAGAATCCACAGCCAATTATTGAGGCATCAGTCTGCTCTACATTGCATATAAGATTTTTACTGCGATATTGTGTGAACGCCTGAAACCTTTCATCAACAGCCTGATTGGCCCCTATCAGTGCGGTTTCAGCCCAGGAAAGTTCAGCATCGATCAAAACATCACACTTCGACAGATCCTGGAGAAAATCAAAGAAGTCTAAATCGATACGAACTATAAGAACACCCACTGCTCCAAGGTCGGTAATGACCTCACTGAAACCTTTGATGTCGGAAAAGGTCTTAGACAACGTGACGCGATGTCATGTGACTTCTTTAATATTATACTTCAACGGATTGTGCGAAACTCACAAGGCAATACCAGAGACGCAATCTATCAAAAGTCTGTACAACTGCTTGCATACGTCGACAATATTGACATTATTGGGAGAACTCAGCGGGCTGTCACCGGTGCGTTTGCAAGCATTGAGACGGAAGCGGCCACAATGGGCTTAGCGATAAACGAGGGCAGAACCAAGTACATGCTGTCAACAAGAAGGAACAATCAACGCCGATGAATTGGACCATAGGTCATAGTGGACAGCTGCAAATGCGAGGTAGAAAGGGACGTTGTCTACCTTGACTCTGCTTTTAATTCTGAAAACGACACTAGCGCAGAAATCATGCGAAGGATAAGTCTTGCCAATCGCTGTTTTTTTGGGGACTAATAAGGCAATTTAACGGTAAAGACGGATCTCGAACCACTTAGGAGACTCTGTATAAGACCCTGATCGTTCAAGTCCTGCTTTCCAAAGCAAATTTCTTCGTAATATATTCGGTCCCGGTTGCGTTGACAGGTTTTGGAGAAGAAGATTTAACGACGAACTATACGATGTCTACAGCGACATCGACTTAGTCCAGAAACTGCCTATTGGACGTCAGAGATGGCTAGAACATGAAGAGCGGATGGACGCCAACCCTCCGACCCGCAGAGTCTTCGAATCTAACCCGGAGGGACGACGCTGTAGAGGACCTCCTCGCCGTATGTTGCGCACACAAGTTCAAGGGGAGCTAAGTAAAACAGTTGGTATCACGGCATCATACTGCAATACAGCTTTGAAAAACAAAGATGGTGCTCCATTTGCAAGAATGGATAGAAAATTGAGGGTGGCAATGGTGTAGTAGTAACGTCGTCAATTGCCACGCAAATGGTTCATGGTTCAAATCCTGATGTCAGCAAGCATTTATTTATTTCTCATGAAATATATAAAGTCAGCCCGATCATTTGCAAAAGCTTCTGTGAACACTAGTGCGAAGGCATAACACTGGCAGTAGCTTGGTCATGTGGCTGGAAAAATTGTTCGCTCTGTTGATGATGATTTGCCCTTGACATCGGTTATTGGGAAAAAAGTGCTGTGAATCATAAGCAAAGACAATAATAACAAAAATCTCCCCAGTTATCTGGACGCCACCCCCGGAGAATATCTGAAGCATAAACAACTGAGTTTCAAGAACCCCTACGCAACCACTCTCTCTCTCTATCCATACTTTCCAACGACCGCAATGTGTGTAAACATGTTAAAGGTATTCATAACCCTTTGAGTGCGCGCAAATTATAAAAAAAAAGATAAAAATAAACGTAATTTTTGTGACCAAAGCAGACGAATAAGCTTCAAGGCCTTCTTCCCGAAAGCATTAGGAAGATTATTAATCACTCACATTCGGTCCGAACTTCAAAGAACAACAAGGTGTACACTCTAGGGATATTTTTGTACATTGAAGGGACCTTCCTTAATGTGGAAGTGAAAGATGAAACATAAGTTCTAGATTACCTGAGCAGAGAATTTTTCCTTTCAGATTGGGTGGAAGGCGGGCTGAAATAAGACGCACAAGTTCGAAGCCGGGAGGGTGCCAAGCACACGCTCTACATCTTCAATGTGTCTTAGTTACAAATGATATTTTATTCAAATTAGATCACAGTGGAACAAAGAGCATGGCATATGTCGATGATGTTGCCTTACTTGCAATAGGAATATTCCTTTCCACCAGATAAGGAGACATGGGATAGTGAGTCATTCTTTTTTGAGAAATTCTCAAATTTTAGATGGCCGAGAAAATCAAAGAAAAAAAAAAGAGATTTCTAATTCTCTTTTGCGGAATATCACTGAATCTTACAAAAACTCTTGAAAGGACGCCACAGTCTTGAAAGTGAACCCTATTATGGGAATCTAGATAGTTCTTGAATAGCCTACTCTAGAAATCCGAAGGAGCAGTTGAGCGCTATACCGATCGGTCCAATGCATTTTCAGGAAAATCGTCAGTAAACTCACAATACACTCACGGAGGGATTTCACTGTGCACTTACTTCCTAGTAGGGGAACTACGGATTTTCTTTGAACGCGTTTAAGAAAGTGCCTTTTCCCCAATAGTTGCAGTGACTCCCCTTAAAAATTGGCACCTTGTACTTTTCAGACTTAACAACTTAAATTGATGAATAGTCTTCCTCTCTTCCAGCTATGTAACTTACATTAAAGTCCACATTCTAGCGACCTGCGAATGCGTGAACTACGGACAAACCATTTTTTGGTACTTTTAAAAGCACACAATTGCGGATTCTGTCATTTAAAAAAAAAAATGTTTTTGGGTGGAAATTAACAATTCGCCGAATTTTCTGTGAATAAGCGAATGTTTCCTGCGAAATGTCAACTCCAAAAATGTAAAACGCATCCCCCATTCGCGCAAGATCAACATTCTTTTGCTTTGTTCTTCATCGGAATGAAATATTTTAAATATTTAAAAGCTACATTATGTATTTATGTATTTTTCATATTTAGGCAATTAGTTATAAAATGAATTACAACTGAAACTCGCAGATTGGCGCGACCAGATACAAAAATTGTTGTGAATAAAATGTCAGAATTGGCGTCTATTCGCTCAAGGATTTGCATTTTGTATTGGTTGACTTTGAAAAAGCATTCGACGGACAACCACGAGATGTGATATGGGTCGCGGTAAGATATCGATGAGTTCCAGTAACCTTTGCCCAGATGATCATGGACATGTACGAAGGAGCAAAAGCATGAGTAAGATGCCCCGTTGGAGTAACCGAAGAGTTCCCAATCAAAGTAGGGATACACCAAGGTAAATCAATTATTCGTTGCTGATGATGGAGCCATCATAAGTGGGGATCTTACATCCCTGCAACGAGCACTTGATATACCTATGGGTGGACGTTTTATAGGGGAATGGGTATCGCATTAGTAAAAAAAAAAAAAACAAAGTACTTGTGCTGCCCGTTCTCTGATCCAGTCAGGGCTATTCCAGACATTTATTTGAGTGGAACAGTGCTTCTAAATTGCGAAAGGCTCAAATATCTGGGATCTATGATTAAGAGCAAAGCAACCTGTGATGACGACATGAACCATCGCGTAAGCGTAGGGTGGATGAAGTGACGAGAAAACTCCGATATCTTCTGTGACGGAAAAATGCCCACTAAGCTGAAAGAAAGTCTCGACACCGCAGTTGTACGTCCAGCGCTCACAAGCCGTTCACAATGTTGGACAATGTACAAAACGTATGAGAGTAAATTAACGGCAGCTGAGATGAAGATGCTTCGCATGACAGCAGTAGTGACAAAGCTTGATCTAATAAGAAGTTTGAAGATCCGTGTAAGCTTTCACGTGAAGGAAAGCACCTTACGGAAGATAGAGCGTGACCGGCTCAGCTGATATTGCCACGTTCAAAGAAAAGATCATTTGAATCCTGTTAAAAAGGCAATATCAATGCACGTTCCAAAGACATCGCGATGCAGGAGAGGAAGGCCTATAAACTCCTGGATCATACAAATGCAACAACACCAGCATTTCATTGGCCTCAGTAACCGAGTGATCCAAAATCGGCAGGCCTGCCAATATTTTCTGAAGTCAAATAGGCAAACCCCACACGCAGATCAGTAGAAATGCAGTGAAGTGGGAGGGTTATTATCGCTTGTTTTCGGATCATAGCCTCGCCGAAATAGTAAGAAGAAGAAGAAGTGTGGGGTTATTACTCCTTCAAAGTCGTAGAAAGGTGCTTCGTTACTTCATCAAGCAGATCTTCAGATTACCTACTTGTTCACCTACCTATAATATATAGTCTGGATAGAGGCTGGAATCCCACCACGCTTTCTGAATACTCTAAAGCCTCATTTAGATTTTGTGGAAAGAGTTATGGCCATGGACCAAGAAAGGATACCAAAGTTAGTGCTGCCCCACATGATATCGACTGGGGTGAACTGTGTTAAAGAGTGCGATAAACTGGCATCTTGCTGAAGAAAACCGGACCGGAAATTTGTACGATAAATCTAGAAACGGGACACAGTTCTCTCAATACAGAATATACTACGGTGGAATGAAACACTATTTGCAGGATAGTACACATTTCTTGGTAGGAAGTTCAACGGAAATGATGAGCACAAGTTGTTAAATCTTAATTTTATACCGCACCGTTCGGTACTTCCAATTGTATAAGAGAGATATAAGACCTCTGCAACCTAAAAGTACGAGAGGATGTATTTCATCTCCTGGCAGTGTGTCCAATTCTTAAAGAATTGCTCCTGTTTGGCGAGTGTCTTATCATCTGTAACTTCACAAACAATGTCAGTCACATTTTTACTAAATACTTCTTCAATTTCTTCAAAAGTATTTGCGGTGTCCTCTACTGTATCATGAAGAAGAGCGGCTTGCAACACTTCCATGTCATCGATATGACCTTCGATGGATAGTATCGTTGCAACGTTTATAGGATGGTTTATGTATGGCGTCTTTTTGCCTTTGGATCTGCTTTTAAAATAAAATATAAATTGAATTAAAAAAAATGTATATCATTTTGAATTATCAACATAACGATGCACGTAGTAAATGAGCTACTAGTGGACCTTGATAGGTAACGCTGTAGAGTGATTGCCTATGCTGATGACATTGCTTTTGCAAGCACCCAGACGCTCTCAGGAAAATCCTCCAATTTGCTCTATCTCGGCTCACTAGATGGGCCTTTAAATGTGGATTGGGGGTTAACCCCCATAAAACGGAACTCGTTCTCTTCACGAGGAAATATCAAGTTCCTCTCGTAGACCCTCCTATGATAAATGCCACCAGTCTCACCTTCACTGATAACGCAAAACACCTGGGTCTTATTTTGGATAGGAAATTGAACTGGAAAGCCAATCTACTGGAACGCGTAAGGAAAGCCAATGTAGCTCTCTATTCCTGTAAAAGGAGCTGGAGTATGAAACCCAAGACCAAAGGTGGGTCGGATTGTGGTGTTTTCTCCGAAAAGCTCAACCTGAGCATTTTGTTCCGCCTCCCTGATCACTCTAGCGTTTCTTATGCTGAAATCGTTGCGATTAAGGAAGCCCTGTCCTGGCTAAGGTGTAATGTATTATCTGTTACTGATCTTAGCATTTTCACTGACAGTCAAGCGGCTATCAAGTCCCTGGAATCGTGCTCTTTCGCTTCAAAGGCTGTCTTAAACTGCCGTTTGTCTCTTATGGAGAAGACAGAGTGGTTGAACATTCACCTATGCTGGGTGTCAGGCCACAGAGACAATCGGGGAAACTGCAGGGCGGACAAGTTCGCCACACAAGGTACAACTATAAGGATTCTTCCAGATAGGCAAGCCCTTGATATGCCCTTCGCTACATGTAAGCATCTACTAAAGCTGAACCCGATTGGCAAGACCAACCACAGATGGAAAATTGGCTCAACGTGTCACATTTCGAGACCGATTTGACTTAAACTGGACCAGAAATGTAGTGCCGAGTTGGTCAAGCTAAAGCGATCACAGATCAGCTACGTTGTCGGTGTCCTCATTGGACACTATCTAATAGGCCAACATGCCAAAGGACTTGTCCTCTTTTCCAACGACTTCTGTAGGAGCTGTATGGACGAAGAGAAAACCATCCTTCACCTCCTATGCACATGTCCTGCTCTATCACGTAAAAGAATGCTCCATTTAGGGACTCCCTTCCTTGATGACCTCGGCGATTTGGCGTCCTTAGGCGTCGTAAGCATCCATCGCTTCATCAAAGGTTCCGGTTAGTTTTATTACTCCCTGAGTGGTCTAATGGTAAATCTTTGGCACAAAAATGGACCTTTACTGGTCTAAGTGTGACTGCACCCTTGCGCAGACAGCCAATCTAACTTAACCTAATCTAACATATAGACACCAAATATCGGTCAAAAATGCAATTGGTCACTAAGTCCATGAAATGGCACAACTTTGATAAAGCATCGCAGTGTGCGCCCCGATATTTATCTGCATATCGAAGACATTATGATAATGAATATATTCTAATGGTATTCCTGCTTGATAGACTAAGAAACAGAGATTGTATCAAGGGACTTGTCAAATAAAACCTTAAGTTGTGATGTCATCCCACACCTAGTCCGGGAAGTTGTTCACCTTGTCTAAATCTATTAGGTAATAATAATAAACAGTTAATTTCAATCTTCTTACATCTTAAATAAACAGGCCACGAAAATCGATAAAACTTGAGCGCTGAAATACATATGTATACCGCATCTCACAGTCAGAACTATAAACAAAATACGAGGCTATATCATGTCTTATTAGAACTAGGCGTTAATTGAAAAGTGGAAGTAAAGCAGCTACTAAAAATTAGCAGTGCTATGCCATGTGCAATCCAATACTCGTTACAGACAAGACTAGCAATTGAAAAAAACTGCATCCCCTCAAATCGATGTAAACGAGCCAAAACCTCGAAACAATTCACGCATCAAAATAAACGTATATCTAGGTTAATTTGGTGTTAAATGTATTTTATCTGACACTTCTGGATTTGAGTTTGAGAGGATCTTCATGTTATTTATAAAACTGCATTCATTCTGTGATATAAAATAAAATAATTATTCACTCACCTTACCCCCAAACAAATGCCCAAGTTGACGATGTTTTTTGTTTTTTTTTTTGGTTTTTTGAATAATCTTTACAATTTAGTTTTAAATTTTTTTTTAGACGCACTCCCAGAACCACATTTCATTTAAGCACAGACCACAATTTAAATTTATGTTATTTTATCTTTTCTTTTCTTATTAAAAACGCACCAGATATAAATATATAAGAATATCTTTAAAAATAAAACAACACAAGGTATCCACGATCTTTTAGATGATCAGTAAGACGCGATTTCTGCTTGTTTGCCCAACAATCGATTCGAATACGTCCACATGCAGTGCTAGACTAAAATACAATTTCGTACCGATTCGGCTTTTCAATAAATAAAACCGCTGAGTCTTGAGTTTTCTGCTTCCCCAAAGAAGAGCGCTTTGCCTCATGTGGGTGAAATTTTAAATTCAACTAAAACTCAACCACAACCCACTCAAACGCGCGATCAAAGTGGGGAAAATGTATCTGTATCTGAATTCAATGCACCCACCACCATCATATCTGAGAGAGCAAGCACATGCGGGTAGAAAAATAGTGAACGAGTAATCTACCAAATGGTTAAATTTGTTGGACTTGGACTCTCTGGGGCTCTCAGTCCGTTCTTATGAGCTCACGCTTATCGTAAGATACAGCATGGGGATGTGCAAAAAAAAAACTACTTACTGCTGTAGGTTGGAAAATGTCTCATTTCCCCTTAAGTACATGCGTCATGGATTTTATTTTAGGCATGCTGAGCGATGATTAGTTTCTGGAAGGCTATAGATCTGCTGCTCAACCACTTGATGACGATCGTGAGAGGGCGCCGCCATTCACTCCGAGAGTGATAATGATTGTGTGTGCGAGCAGTAAACACAGGACGCACGCTGCGTCTTTGAATATGCCCGCGTTTTATTGGCTTTTTGATTTGACAGACGGGGTCGCGATAAGAATTCTCACGTGTAGGCCAAGTCTTATCTTCGAATTTAAATTAACATTAAATGTGATCTTGAAGCGAATTTTTTTGCAATTTTTGCAAATACACAAGATATCAGAATGATGCAAGAGTAAGTGATCGGGTGCGGTTGGTTCAAAGTATTTCCGAGTTAGTGCGAATAAAATTATTTTTACATTAACAAGTAAAACCACTTAAGTCGATTATATGCTCTACCACGACGTCATTTCCCAGAATTGATTGTGTATGTTTTAATTTCCTCTCCACATTTCTTGGCTACATTTTGCACCTTCTTATGAATTACTCTGCTTATCGGCTCGAAGTTTTTGCACAAGCCACTGACTAGAGGTCAAAATGAATTTTCTTAATTCCGGGAAATCCCCAATTGGGCAAAAACAGCTTTAGTTTCGAGTTGATAAGAATATTGTCAACTGTTTGCACTTAAACTTAATTAGAAGATAGATTACATAGGACTTAGAGCAGCCGTAACTATTTTCGATTCCAGGAAAGCTACACTGCAATCAATACACACGAGTACCAACTTGTGTAGGATTGACATTGAAGATTCAAGGTTAGGAGAGAAACTTCTATGAATCCTACTCCAGCTAGAACATTCACCCTCCGATCAAAGATGTCATTTTGAGTGATTTCGCCCCTTTTCTATTTTTTTATGTCAAAAAGACGGCTTCTTTGGGCAAATAACGTATGTATGTACAATATGTCCATGTGAACACGAAAATACGAGTAGTTTTGTAAGCAAAAAACAAAGATTGTGTTCGGATGTTTCATCCTCCTCTAAGCATAACACTCCTTCTCTTAGCACAGATTCAACTTATTAAGGTGGTATCTCAGGCCGTAATGGCCAGTTAGAAAGCTCACGAGCTTCTTAATACTTTCCCTATCTAATTTACGGATTTCCTTTTAGAATCGTTGATAAATCGTTTGGATTGTTTTGGACCTGGCACATTGGTCCAGTGGTCTAGACGAAGTTTGTTTTCCCATTCGTTTATCAGCGTTGTAGCTGTTGCCCAGTTTACGCCACAATAAGATTCACGACCTAGGAACGCAGATTCTGAACCAGCCCTAGCAAGCTCATATGCAGATTCGTTGCCCACAATCCCTTGGTGTCCAACCGAGTATTATTATAATATTATTATTATATTAGTTGTATTTGGCAAGGTCTTACTATGCATCGTAGCAGCATTTCACAGTTCTGGAGTTCATTAGGTTTGACGATAGTGCCATACGTGCTACTTGGCTATCTAAAGAGACATGCATTCTAGCGCCTTTGATCCCCTTGCGGAGATTGTGTCTATCGCAGATCTCAATGGCATGGATTTCAGCCTGAAACACAATTGGAGTCGTACCCATAGGTATCGAAATCTTTGTGTTGGGTCCAAAGACCCCATCTTCAACTCCAGAATCCATTTTCGAACTGTGTCGGTGAACCAGACCAGACTTCTAGGGTCCGGTGTTGGTGCACCATTGGACCAATTTCCGCGGTCCAATATTTCAACTTCGAATAACCTACCGAAGCAATGTTGCCTGACCATAGTATCTGCTATAGTGCAGAACATGTCTCTTTTAGGGATTGAGTTGAGTATCTTTAAATGTCCCACTAGGTCACCTGGATTATACTCATAATCTAGCTGCAGCTTGATGGCATATCTAGCAGCCATCTTCCTAATGAAGATTAGTAAAGGTGTCAGCCCGACAATAGCTTCCAGAGCTGTCGTAGGGCAGGTGCGCATCACACCTGTGATGCCAAGACAGGCAATTATTTCCAACTTCTGCAACTTGTTTGCCGCTGTCTCCTGGAGAGTTTATGGCCATATGTGATAATGGGGCTAACCATCATTATGTATTGTACAACCGATGTATCATCTTAGGAAAGAGACCCCAAGTTCTGCCGTACAGGCGTTTACTGGCCAGCATTGCTCTATTAGCACATCCTGTTCCGGACTTAATATGTGAATTCCAGTTAAGTCGTTTGCCAAAAATTACACCAAGATATTTGACCTCGCTGGTATAAACTAGTGTGGTGCCTCTGATTTTTCAAGGTTGACCTGTGTCTTCTTTGTGAACGGCACAAGAACGGTTTCACCAGGATTGATGGAAAGTCCTTCTTTGTTACACCATTCTACAACTTGGGATATTGCACAAAAACTGCCCAGTCATCAGCATAACCGACGGTAATGTAGCCTGATCTGTGACGAGCCTTTGGCTGCAGCTACAGACACCAACACTCCCCCAGAGGAGGAGGTAGCCCTAATCCATTGGTTAGTTGATTCTTCGATACCTATGCTACTAATCGCCCTAGCGATAGAGTCGTAACCAGTGTTATCGAATGCGCCCTCGATGTCAAGAAATACACACAAGGCTATTTCCTTAGAACTGTGACCTCGGAGTCTTATTCACGGGTAATTAAAAGAGCAATGCCGAGGTATCCTGTGGAATCGGCCAGGTTGGAACAATTTTGAGAGTGCTTGGTCAATCTGTTATAAGCAAGGTCGAACTTAGTGCTCAAGCTAAGCTATTGACTTTTAACTCGGTGTGTGTTCCAATCCTCACCTATGATCATGAAATTTGGGTAGTGACCGAAAGAATAAGATCGTGGATACAAGCTGCCAAAATGAGGTTCCTAAGCGCTGTTGCTGGAATAACTCGTATGCGCATTACCAGAGTACGCGAGGCGCTCAATGTTGAGCAGCTACTTCTCCGAACAGAGTAATCTGTATTTCGATGGTTTGGTCACGTAGTGCATATACCCCCAGATCTCCAACACGTGCCATGGTTGCCGTGCCATCAGGTAGGCCTAGAAGTAGATTGTTGGATCAAGACCAACATCTCTTCTAGAGCCGTCTAGTGATTGCCCTTCATGAGTTGAAGTCAAGGGCGGAGGATCGAAAAGGATGGAGGGTCGAACGGAGCATCCTACCACCGCGACCCTCATGAAGGATAAGCGGAAAATCTATGTATGTATGTAAAAACTGATTTTGCCAAAAATGATACAAGCTTAAGATCGGCAGACTTTCAAAAGTCGGACTACGGCCGATGTACATACGAGTATGTATGTCGTATGTCTCTTAACTCGTATGTCTCTTAACTCGCATGTCTCTTAACGAGATGGCCAAACAGTTCAACATTCATAATTTGGGTGCCGGGGGACAGGGACATTTCATAGAACTGCTCGGCCAACGAACTCGACAAGCAGGGCACTTGTCTACCGATTTCGTCGAGCAAGACGAATCTCTGCATGGCTCTCGCTACAGTGAAACTGCTAGTTAAGCTCAACTCCCTTAGCCCGACTAACCGCAGGTGGGCTAGCGGAACTACGTGCCTCATTACTAGACAGATCTGGCCTGAGCTGAATCATCAAGCTGAGAAGCTACATAATAGGTAACTACAATAGGTGCCATTACGGGGCATTGCATCATCGGTAGGCATACTATCAGGCTAGGTCTTAGCAAATAGCTTCTGCAGAAGTTGCATGGAAGAGGATGAGGTGAAAACCATACTACACCTTGTTTGTACGTACATATGTATATGTCTTATTGTTTTTCCTATTTCGGCGAGACTATAATGTGAACTCAAGGAATAATTACGCTCCCACTTCACTGCACTTCTACTGATCCGCCTGTGGGGTTCGCTTGTTTGACCTCAGAAAATATCCTCAGGCTTCCCGATTTTGGATTACTTCGATGCTGAAGCAAACCAAGTGCTGATGTCGTTGCATTTGTGTAATGCAGGAGTTTATAGATCTGTCTTTCCTGCCTCGCGATGTCTTTGGAACGTTCTTTTCTTTGAACATGGCAATAGCAGCTAAGCCGGTCATGCTTTATTTTTTGTGAAATGATTTCTTTGACATGAAGACTTCGACGTATCTTCGAACTTTTTATTCGATCAAGCTTTGGCACTCCTGCTTCCTGCAGCATGAAGCATCTACATCTCACTTGCTTGGTACATTGTCTAACATTGTGAACCATATGTGAGTGCTGAACGCACAACTGGCGTGGAGAGCCTTCCGTTCAACTTAGTGGAAACTTTTTGGTCACAGAAGATAGTGGAGTTTTCTCGCCAATTCATCCACCCTACACCCATGATCGATCTCGTAACCACAGGTTGCTTCGGTATTGATCATAGATCCCAGATATTTGACATTTTCGCAATTGGGAAGGACTATTCCACTCAAATAAATGTTTGGAATAACCGAAGGTAGATCCGTCTCTGATAGGAGACACTGCTGGAACACAATGGTGTCGCTGTCATACGTCGTGTTCATATGCCAATCGCGTCGCATGTCGCATGTCTCTCAAAAAATGCGTCCACAATGAAGTCGCATACTTATGTTATTGAAATATCAACTGGATTGAAAATGTGTTTATTAAATACAAATAAAAGTCTGGAAAAGGTTTTTTTTTTACAGCGGATGTAATAGATTCCACAATATTTCTGATTGCTGCTCCTCTATTGCCTACTACTTGTCAGCCTTGTCGCGCGACAAATATTAAAAGTTGACCAATTCACAGCGACTCATTGTATTCACTTCTATTCATTTATGTGTATTTGAACTTTTGACAGGACGTACGACAGCGTCAGCGACAGCGACACTATTGTGTGCCAGCAGACAGGCACCTAGGTGACTTTTTTTTATATAATTTGCACGCACTCAAGGAGTTATGAATACTCTCAATATATTAACACACAGTGCGGGCGTTGGAAACGATAGATAGAGAGAGAAAGATTTGGTGTAGTGGTTTTAAACTCAGTTGTTTATGCTTCAGAGTAATTCCGGGGGTGGCGTCCAGATAACTGTGGAAATTTTTATTATTTTTTTGTCTTTGCTTCTGATTCACAGTATTTTTTTTTCGATAAACGATGTCATATGCAAAAATGACCAAACTACTGCCAGTGTTATGTCTTCGCAGTAGTGTTCACACAAGTTTTCGCAGTTGATCGGACTGGCTTTACATATTTCATAAGAAATAAATAAACGCTTGCTGACATCAGGATTTGAACCATAAACCATTATCATGGCAATTGACGATGTTATCACTGAACCATTGCTTTTGTGGATTATTGCTTCGCATTCCTTGAGTGTTAGTGTGCTGGTATTTCTGCGAAGTTTTCCTAAGGGAGCGCCTTGAGTCCGCAGGGTGCCATTAGTATGCCTGTCATGATGCGAAGTCAACTCTTAGGCAGGTTTTGTTTCTTTTGTGGTTGTAGTTTCCCTATCGCAATTAGGGGATATCATCCCATTGATTGAATTACTTGATCTCTTCTTTTTTTCTCAGTTCTTTCCATATCCAAATAACGTGGGTGTCTGAGCCGTTTCTTGCTAGTGCATCCGCTGCTTCGTTCCCCTTCACTCCTACAAGTCATGGTATCCAGTAGAGAGTAACTTTATTTTTCTGGCCCAGCCGGTTGTATGAATTGCTACTTATCGGGCTCACCGCTATAATCCCCTTTGTTGGTCAGATTTGAGCCAACTTTCGGAACAACATCTGTTTACCATATCGTCTCTCGCCCAGTCCAGAAGTGGTTCTGATTTAAACATGGTTTCTTGCTCTTAATTTGCTATGCATTTTCCTTTGACGTCCCTTTGATTATTCTTAATATGGTCCCCTTTGCGATAACCTCTAGTGCTGTTGTAGGACAGGCTCTCAAGACTCCTGTTACAGTTAGTTTTTGAACTTTGCCTAGGAATTTCCTCGTCATGCTTAGCCTTATTCTGCTTATTCATGCCACTGCAGCGTATGTGATGATGGGTTTGACTATCATCATGTACTCGTACAATACATCCACCTTCCTTTATGAAGAAATAAGGTCCGATGATGCCACCAGCGTAGAAACCGCACCAAACAATGCATCTTTCTGCATGTAATAGAGTCTGTGGAATCTCTTCCAGATCGGTCTCATTCCATATGCGATCATTTTGCTCATTAGCCCGTTAAGCCAAATATGATCGCCCAACACAACTTTGCGATTAAATTACAGGTCAGCTTGCAAGTGCTCAGAGAAAGAATGGCACAAATGGTGGTCTCGTGTCTTTATATCCTTCACTATCTGGAGAATACACGGATGTAGGTCAAGAGGTTTGCGCAATATTTTCCACTAAATAGACAGACAGGGTTGCAATATCTGCGATCGATGCCGAATCGATTAATTTGGATCATCTTGCACACGTTTACAGCGGCGATAGCATCTTCAGTACAGACATTCCTTTGATCATCTATCTATTCACAGCCTAAAGGATGGATAGCTGGAGTGTACTCATCCATAAGATTCGTGAACTGAGGGCCGATTTTCAAAGTAAATTTGGATAGTTTGGTACAATTTTCCAAGCGTGAGTTTACCCATGATGATTTGACAAACTATTCTGAAGAGAAATGTAAAAAAGAGCGGACAGAATGGCAGCTCGGCTTAAAGCTATCCATGCCGTAAGTTCTATCTTACTTACTTGCTAAGATGGAGCTACAGTCCGGGGTGGACTTGGGCCTCAACCAACTAACCTCTCCAGCCAGCCTTGTCACGACCCAGCTGCCTTCAGTTGCGCACCAAGTTGTTTGAGGTGCCCCTCCACTTGTTTGCGCCACCTACCGCGAGGTCGTCCTCTACTGTGTCGTCCATCCGGGGTGGATTCGAAAACTTTCTTAGCGGGAACGTTGGGCTCCATCCGCTCTAAATGATCCAGCCATCTTAGTCGCTGTATGTGAACTCTTTTTGCTAAGTCGATGTCCTTATATAGGCCGTATAGTTCGCATTGTACCTCCTCTTCCACTTGCCGTCTATGCAGACGGGACCAAAGATGACTCGAAGAACTTTTCTCTCAAAATAACCATCCTCATCCAATTTTGACAAAGTCCATGCCTCTGCGCCATACAACAGGACCGGTATGATAAGTGTCTTCTACAGAGCTAACTTAGTAGTTCGAGATAAAGCTTTGTTACACAATTGCCTTCATAGCCCATAAAAACACGGGTCGGCAAGATTAATTATTCGTTTGCTCTCCTCACTTGTGTCATTAGTAGAGGTCACCATAGATTCTAGATTGACAAAGTTCTTGACTACCTCAAAATTAGATATCTCTGTTCTGGCGTGCTGTCAAAGACGCCGATATTGGGTGTCCTTTTTTGTAGACAGCATATATTTTGTTTTGCTTTCTTTGACCGCAAGATGGATGGATTCTGATTCTGATGGAAGATGGGTTCTTCGCTGCCTCGATTTCAATACTCACAAATGCCCCACTTACGGGTCGTTGCGTTCTTACGACAATGTCAATGTCATCGGTGCAAGCGACTAGTTGTACAGACATGTTAAAGACCTTTACTTCTGTAATTGGCGCTGTTCAATGGGTCTCCTTTTTCAGTATTGGACAAACGATGCTGAGGTTTCATTCATCGGTCTTACTTTCGTCCGACTAAATGTTGCAGATGAGCTGGAGCATGCTCCTTACCAACTCATCTTCACTTGCCTTGAAAAGTTCGGCGGCAAGACCGTCAACTCCAGCAGCTTTGTTCGATGTAAGCTTGGATATCACCATTCTCACTTCATTCTGATCGATTTGAGGGGGAATTTTGACTATCATCGTCACTGTTGAATGGCTCATTCTGCCTGACAGCGGATTATTGGTCATCGTCGCCGATAAGCAGTCTGCAGAAATGTAGCTTCTATATCCTCAGCACCGACTGCGATTCTATTGTACTACTATGTTACCATTTTCGTCCCTGCAGGCATTGAAACCCTGGCATGTCCTTTTACTTTTTGGGAAAATTTTCGACCATTATTCCTGCAATAGAGTCTCTCAAACCCCTCGATCGATCGCTTCTCATGCTCCTTTTTCTTCTTTCTGAGAAGTCGATGTTCCTCTTTTCTCCTCCGCTCATAGAGCTCGCGAGCAGCTCTAGTCCCTCTATGCAGCCCCGCTTTGTACGCCTCTTGTTTTGCTGCATGCGTTGGCCGGCAATCTTCATCTAACCAGCGGTTTCGTTGTGGTGGCCGAGAAGAACCCAGTATATCATTGGCATCTCTGATGGCTTATTTGCAACGCTGCCACTGGTCTTCCGCATTCGCTGCTGGCAGCATAGAAACTCGTTCAGCAAAGGATCTAGCGGTCTCTTGCGATGGTATCCGTCCGATGCAAAATTTCCTCACAGTATTTCGCTTTGTTCTGGGTATCCGGAACGGTACGGGTACCTTGGCTACAACTTGGTAGTGATCAGAGTCCACGTTGGCTCCTCAGAAAGTCCGGACACCCAGAATACTGGAAGATTACCTTGTGTCGATCGCAATGTGATCGATTTGGTTGACGGTTTTTCGATCAAAAGAGAGGCATGTCCAGCGTGCTAGCTACGATAACGTTTCGTCCTGCCGCAAAGTCGACTAGCCTGAATCTATTGTCGGACGTAGTGTTGTGCAGGCTTTCCGACCATGCTACATAAAACGTTTCCTTTTCCAACTTTTGCATCAAAATCGCACAGGACAATTTTAACATCGTGGCTAGGGCATTGCTTTGACAGCTTATAGAAGTCATCCTCCATCGCGTCATCAATCTTCTCGTGAGAGGTGTGAGCACATATTGGGCTAATGTTGGCGAATTTAGCCTTGATACCGATAGCCATGAAGCGCTCGTTCACATGTCCGAAACTTAAGACTTCTTGCCTAAGCTGTCTCTAATAGCAAATCTGCACCCAAATAGATGCTGTCCTTGTTGTCTGTAGCTATCGCCATAGTAGATGTCACAGTTTTTAATCCTCATTTTGGCCGGCCCATTCCATTGCACTTCTTGGAAGGCGGTAATGTCTGCTTTGCAGCAATCTAGGGCATTCGCAAGTTGTTCGGCTGCTCGTGGTTTGTAGAGGGACCTAATATCATCAATAAAAAATGTGGTTGGACGAAAATATGCCCAAGGAATGGAACCCCAGCATCGTTTGCCCGATCCTGAGAAAGGAGACCCTCTGAACTACGCCAACTACAGAGGTATAAGTCTTGTCAGCATCGCATATAAAAATTCTGTCTAACACCGATCATCAAGAACCTGGCAGGTCCTTATCAGTGCATTTTCAGTTTGGGAATATCCACCATTGACCAAGTATTCACGCAGACACGCAGACTGTTCTCCTTTTTACGTTTGATTGGGTCGTCAACAGTAAAATCATCCATATCCGAGGCTATTGCTTCGGGAATATACATTTTTTACGCGGTAGGGAAGTTAACCCGACGCACGGTACAAACGCCAAACTGGAAAGCCAGTTCTTTTTTATATCGCTAGGTTGGTTACCCATTCTCCAATCAAGTTACTAGGCACTCAGAGGTCACCACCATGGTGTGTGTTACATGTTCCCATGTAATCGCATGCATTACCATTTGACCACCGAAAAACGTCTACAACTACTAATAAGCTGTCGTACTGCATACAAATTCCATGAAAATCCAAAACTATCTAAAGTTCACTGACCAGCTAAAAGTCGCTCAACCTTAAATGTGGGTTTTGCCACACTATGCTGATAAGTTTCTACTCAATAAGAATTTAATATATGAATATGTAGATATGATCAGTGCTCTGAAATTCCCAAATCAATTGAACATTGTATCTCAGTAACTACCCATTCATGCTCCACGAATACACACCACTATCACACGACTCATGAATCAACACAGGAAGTAATCAAATATTTCGTTGATGTTGGCTTAAAGGCCGATAATTAAAAATAAAAGTTCCACAACAAATAGATCTGAATTTTCTTAGAAATTTGAATGCAAAATATTTCGAAAAAAGAATATCAATACTCGCATAGTCTTTGCGACAAATTAGTCATCGAAAGAAATAATTTGGCATAATACAGACGACAGAGCTAATTATAGTCTTACACTGATCTTTACTTTTTCTTGTCTCATTTCAGTTTAGCTGGTCGAAATTCCCATGCGTACTTAAGGCAGGACACTGCCATGGTGGAGTGGCGACAGCTCGATTAGATAATGCCAGCGCCTTGCAAGATGCGGCCGGCCTTGTGTCGGGATCAGTGACCAACGACGCGCAATGCTACTGCACAATTGAACCGTACATCGATGCCAAATTCGATGTTCACATTCAGAAGGTTGGCAGCAACTATAAGGCTTTCATGTAAGTATGCATTCGGTTTGTAAAAAGTAAGCGACTGGCCGACCTTGAGAGGAGATAATTGCTCGTACACGAAAAAAAAATCTGCCACCGAGACGAGACGATCTTAGTGCTTGTATCCAATAAAAAAAAAAAAAATAGCGAGAAGTACTACTACTGGAACAGGTTCGTCTGGATCGTCAGCGTCACTATAATGGCCACACATATGCACCTCATGGATAGACTTCCGCGTGTGTATTACAACTACTTACACTCAAAACGATTCTTACTATCTGAAGTCGGAAATATCTATGAAATTCATCTGTCGCCTAATGGGATCGATCGTGATAAATGGCCAAATGCATTCGATTTACCCGAGTAGGAAATATTTTATAGTTAAGCTTTGCTATTTTAGCCGCTGGTACTACAATTTATGTACCGAGAGTTTCTTATAAAATAAGTCTACACGCAAACTACATGCACACGTGCTAATATCATGATTTGGTTACTTTCAGGCGAAAGTCGATCTCTGGCCACTGGAAGACAAATCAAGGGTCTGCAATGCTGGAACAAATCGCCATGACCGAGAAGTACAAGACCTGGGTAGATGAGGTAAGTCGATTTAAGGAAAATTTATAGCACGACTTGAAGTCATATTTTAAGCACAATTACTGGTTCGTTGGTATTTTAGACAATTTTTTTCAAAAGTAAATGGTACGAGGAGCTCATTACAATTTTTTTTTTTTAAATTTTATAAGGGTAGGCAATGGTCTTATTTCTACTGGTAATGCAAAATACCTGGGTCTAATTTTGGAAAGCCAATCTCCTTGAACGCGTGAAGAAAGCTAGTGCAGCCCTCTACTCCTGTACAAAAACTATAGGTAGAAGCTGGGGTAGGAAACCCCATATCGCAGTTTGGCTGTACGTGTCCGTAATCCGGCCTGTAGTTTTTTTTTTCTCTTTGTTGTGCCAAGGGATGTGTTAGTCTTCGAAATACATTAGTAGTTTGGTTGCTCCAAGGGGTGTAGTAATCTTCTAAAGATACTAGTAGCCCGGGCTATCAGCATGCACGATTCGCAGACCCGAATAATCGAGGCCAGGAATGCGCCTACGTACTAATCCACACCCTGCTAAGCCTGACGCACTGGTGATTAAAAAGATCGGAGAAATTTCCTATTGCGACATACTCCGAAAGGTGAAGACCAACCCCGAGTTGAATGGATTGGGGTGTGATGTAACCCGCATAAGAAGGACAGCCAAGGGAGAGCTACTGCTTGAGCTCAAGAAAGCAGCTGATGGAAGAACATCCGAACACCAAAGTAAAGTGGGAAAAGTTCTCGGTGAAATAGCGGAAGTGAAATCCCTAACGCAAGAGGTGCTCATTGAGTGCAAAGACCTAGATGGCGTCACCACAAAGGATGAGATCTGCCAAGCTCTGTCCGAGCAGTTCGGGGAAGCACAAGGCATACAGATCTCATCCATCAAATCTATGAGGACAGCCTATGCAGGGACGCAAACTGCCGTCATTAGCCTCCCGATAAATACTGCCAAAAAAGTTCTGGAGGTTGGAAAAATAAAAATTGGATGGACGGTATGCCGAATACGGGAGAAAATAATACCGCTGCGATGTTTTAGGTGTCTTAACTTGGGGCACCTAGCAAAGGCGTGTAAAAACACGTTGGATAGGAGTGAAGATTGCATTATGTGTGGACAGAAAGGCCATATATCCAAGAACTGCAGCAATGATGCAAGGTGCGTCCTTTACGAAGAAAAGGGAAGTAGCAACATCAAACACGCGGCAGGAAGCATAGTATGCCCGGTATACCAAGAAGCTGCAAAAGTCGCAAGAAGAATATGAAAGTGCTGCAACTAAACTTAAACCACTGCGAAGCGGCACAGGACATCTTGACACAAACCGTTCGCGAGTTAAAGATAGATGTTGCCGTATTATGCGAGCAGTACAAAAGTCTCGATGATACAGTTTGGGCTGCGGATGACTCAAAAAGAGCTGCTATTTGGGCCTGTGGAGATTGCGCCTTTGAAGAAAAATGATGACACCCAGAACAGGCTTCGTGCGAGCAAAGGTCAAAGGAGTACATGTCTATAGCTGTAATGCATCCCCAAACAACACCATTGAGGAGTTCCAAAGTATGCTTGATAGGCTCGTGGATGATGCTAGAGGTCGTAGCCCAACGATTATAGCAGGAGACTTCAATGCATGGGCCACGGCTTGGGGCAGCGCTCGGACCAATAGAAGGGGAGAAGCTCTCCTAGAAGCCGTATCGTCAGTAGACCTAATATTGCTAAATACAGGAAGTGAGCACACTTTTAGTAGAAATGGTGTAGGCTCCATAGTTGATATCACCTTTGCAACTAGTTCTTTATCGAGAGGCGTCATCTGGAGAGTCAGTAATCAATATACTCACAGCGACCACCTTGCCATCCTGTTTGAAGTATAACCTAGGAGAACAACCCAGGAATGCCCAAAGAAGGCACAACGAATGGGGTGG
Organism: Brachypalpus laphriformis; assembly: GCA_945910035.1. Classification (NCBI taxonomy): domain Eukaryota; kingdom Metazoa; phylum Arthropoda; class Insecta; order Diptera; family Syrphidae; genus Brachypalpus; species Brachypalpus laphriformis. The sequence goes on along the minus strand of OX246754.1, from coordinate 160,592,367 downwards.
AAAATAAGAACCATGGACAAGGACACTTTTGCCCTGATTTTTGTAGAGTCAACAATAAGCCCAGGAACAACAAACGCTATGGCCGCTGAGGTTACCAAACAAGTAACTAGGGCTTGCGACGCATCCATGGCCCGGAAAACGTCAACAAATCGCCGGCCACTAGTATGCTGGTGGAACCAAGAGATAGCAGAGCTACGCAGCAAGTGCCATAGAGTCAGAAGACTATTCCAGCGATCCAGAGGTTTGACCACACATCAGGACCTACGGGTGTAATTCAAAGATAGGCGAAGAGAGCTAAAACTAGCCATCCGCAGAAGTAAGAGTAATAGCTTTAAGGAACTCTGCGAGCAAGCAGATGTAAATCCTTGGGGCACCGCCTATAGAACAGTAATGGCAAAACTCAAAGGCACTAGGGCACCCTCCCCTTCATGCCCTCTCCTTATGCAGAAAGTTGTATCGGGGTTGTTCCCACCTCAAACACCAGCAGAGCGTATAGAGCCACCTCCGAAAGTACAGGACATCCCAACTGTCACGCAAAGGGAACTCCTGGATGTATGCAGACGATTCGAGGATACCAAGTCACCTGGATTGGATGGCATACCGAACAAGTCCCTTAAATTAGCCATTAAAACAAATACGCAACCATTTGTGGAACTCTACAACAAGTGTCTAACAGAAGGAGTTTTTCCAGACTAATGGAAAAAGCAACGTCTAGTGCTGCTGTCTAAAGGGAAAAACCACCAGACGAGCCCTCGTCATACCGTCCCATATGCCTGTTAGACACAATGGGTAAAATACTGGAGCGAATCATATGCAACCGACTAGAAGTGGCAATTGGTGAAGCCGGGGGACTCTCCAACCAACAGTACGGTTTTAGGAAAGCTCGTTCTACAGTAGACGCAATAAGAAGGGTAACTACAACCTTGGAAGAAGCTATTCAGGGCAGGAGATGGAGAGGCGGTGCAAAGAAATACGGTGCCGTAATAACATTGGACGTCAAAAACGCGTTCAGCTCTGCGAATTGGGGACTCATAGTTCAATCGCTTAGGTCAATGATGGTGCCATGGTTCTTAATTAAAATAATACTGAGCTACTTCGAGAAACGGTTTCTGCTCTTCGATACCGACGATGGAGTAAAGCAGTACCACATATCTGGCGGAGTTCCACAAGGATCGGTATTAGGCCCTATCCTTTGGAACATTATGTATGATACGGTTCTAAGGCTTGGAATCCCAAATGAGGCAAAAATCATAGGATTCGCCGATGATATTGCAATTGTCGTGGTTGCAAAACATCTAGAAGAAATAGAGGATACTGCAAATGAATGTATCCGAAAAGTCAAACGGTGGATGGCAGCAGTCCGGTTAGAGCTCGCCGAACATAAGACAGAGGCAGTATTGGTAAGCAGCCGCAAGAAAAGAGAGGAAATCACCATCAGAGTAGGAGATCATAATACGACTTCAAAATCGGTTATCAAATACCTAGGTGTGATGATCGACGCGAGGCTCACTTACAAGGAGCACCTTGAAAGAACGTGTGACAAAGCGGCTCGGGTGATATTGGAGGACCTAGGCAACAAAGGAGACTTATTCTATCAAGGGTGGTGCAGTCCATCCTTATGTATGCGGCACCCATATGGGCCAAAGCTATGATAAAAAAGACCTACACAAGAAGGATAAACTCTGTCAACAGACTATGTGCGCTGAGAGTATGCTGTGCCTTTCGTACGGTGTCAGACGAGGCAATATGTGTCATCGCGGGAATGCTATCAGCGAATATCTTGGCTATCGAGCTACAAAGGACCTACGATGCCAAAATTCAGGAACCTCAAGCGTCAGTCAAAAATATCAAGCTGGAAGAAAGACAGCGAAGCATTAGAGCATGGCAGGAGCAATGGAACCAGTCCTCAAAGGGAAGATGGACCCATCGACTTATACCGGATATCCAAAAATGGATGGACCGGAAACACGGAGAGGTAGATTTCTATCTTAGTCAGTTCCTAACAGGACATGGCTGCTTTCGAGCGTATCTCAACGTATCTCGATGAATCTCCCAACTGTCCAAATTGCGGAGAAGCCCCAGAAGATGCTCAGCACGTATTTTTTCAGTGCCCACGTTTTCATATAGAGCACAGAGAACTGGAGGACAAACTTGGAGAAATACCAACCCCCGAAAACATTGTGCACCATATGATAGCATCGAATGCAATATGGGACGCGGTGAAACAAGTTGCAGCGATAATCGTGCAGGAACTTAGGTGGGTGGAAAGAGTCAGAGAGAGCAACCAAGTCCAACCGGCAACACTTTTGGAATAAGGAGCGGAAGACAGCGAAAGAAGAGCATAAATAGCTAACCAGCTCCGCGAAATAATACCTAACGGTAGTCCCGCGGGCAGAGTGGTTGAAGTGTGCAGGGTGTCGTTTAGTACGTAGGCGTATTCTTGGCATCGAGTATTCAGGTTTGCGAATCGTGCATGCCAGTAGCTCGGGCTACTGGTATCTTTAGAAGATTACACAACCTTTGGCGCAACCATAAAAAAATAATAAAAAAAAAAAAAAAAACACCCTGTACACTTCCCACCACTCTCCCCGCAGGATTGCCGTTTTTTTTTTTTTAACAGGTGTGTGGCCACGCCCAAATGGCGTGTAGGCACTGCGACCAAGGAGATCTATTGTGCCGTAGGCCACTTTTAGGGCAGCAGTACTTCTACTCTCCTTATGAAAGCTATAATTACGGCTGCGGAGGAGTTCCTTAGAACTTTTGGAGATATGATCTCTTTAAGGAAAAGCTTCTCCTAGTGCTACACAGAGCTACACACTCACATAGTATGTGTTCTGCGGTTTCGTCCTCTTCTAGGCAGAGGCGGCAGGTAATATCCTCCGAAATTCTCATTTTGTTAAGGTGGTAGAGAAGTTGACAGTGACCGGTAAGGAAGCTCACAAGCCTTCTTATGTCATTTCTGCCGTATTTTAGGATATCAACTGCCTGTCTTTGGAAGGGTTGGACAGCTCTTTTAGCCTGCCTGAGACCTTGGGAGTTATTCCAGTGGGAGAAGCACATGTTGCGTTCCCAAATGTTTAGGGTAAGATTGAAAGCGGAATCGGGTATCTCGCAGAAGGGTTCAGGTCCAGTGAACAACTCAGAGGAGCCCTTCCTAGCTAGCACGTCTGCAATTTCATTGCCGTCAACGCCTACATGACCCGGTACCCACCACAATTTTACTTTATTGTGTCGGGCCAGGTTTTTTAAGCTGTCGAAGCAGCTTAGAACTGATTTTGAACTGATCAAATGGGAGATCAGTGCTTTGAGCGGCGCTTGGCTATCGGTGAGTGTATGGATAGGGGCACCTTTGATGCCTGAGTCCAGGTTAATATTAGCACAAGTTTCAATGTCGTAAAGCTCGGCCTGGAAAACACTAGGACTCTTTCCGAGTGATTTCGAAATTGTATGGTTGGGTCCATACACACCGGCGCCAACTCCTGAATCCATTTTTGATTCATCGGTGTACCACACTATACCTTTTGGATCAAGCGACGGTCCGCCATTATTCCATATATCACGGCTTGGGATCACAATCTCGAACCTTCTACCAAAGTAGAGTGATTTGGGCGTAAAGTCGGAGACCGTGCTGAGCATGTCTAGCTCGGGGAAATCGGATAATAGCTCCATGAGATCCACGTGATCCCGTGTACTATTAGTACCTGATTTTCTAAGACTAACTGCACTGCGGATTGCCAATTTTTTTATAAACATATGTAACGGAGTAAGTCCGATTATGGCTTCAATGGCTGTTGTGGGACAAGTGTGCATAGTACCTGTGATGTCGAGGCAAGCTAGTCTTTGAAGTTTTGTGAGTTTATTAATGGTTGTGACCTCTTTGATTTTCGTCCACCAGACTACGGACGCGTATATCAGAATGGGTCTTACAACCGTGTTGTATAACCAGAAAATGACCTTTGGAGACAGGCCACAGGTCTTGCCGTACATACGGCGACACGCCCACAAGGCAGTAGTCGCCTTGGCAATTTTATGCTTAATATGGGAGTTCCAGTTAAGCTTCTTATCCAGGACAATTCCTAGATATTTGACTTCTTCGGAAAAATTGATTGTTGTGCCGTTTAGAGTCACTAAGGCAATATTTAGTGTTCTTCTTCTTGTAAACGGTACAACGACTGCCTTGCTGGGGTTAATCGATAGGCCCTCCCCAGCACACCAGTCCGAGACTACAAGGAGTGCATTATGCATGAGTTGACACACATTGTCTTCATGTTTGCCTTTAATGATGATCACCAGATCATCTGCATAGCCTATGGTTGTGAAACCTGAACTATTAAGTGTGTTCAATAAGTCATCCACCACGAGTGACCATAAGAGAGGCGAGAGGACGCCGCCTTGGGGCAGCCTTTGGCCGCGGAGACCGTCACAGAGACATCTCCAGACGAAGATGTTATTATGCGGCTAACGAGCATGTTCCTAACCCATCTGATGGTAGGTTAGTCTATTCCCCTGCGTCTCATAGCACTAGTGATGGATTCATAACCAGTGTTATCAAAAGCACCTTCTATGTCAAGGAATGCACAAAGGGCAATTTCTTTGAAGCGGCAGGCAGCTTTAATCTCTGTGACGAGATAGTGAAGGGCGCCTTCCGTAGATCGACATTTCCTATATGCAAATTGACTAGAGTGCAGAGGTATAGTATTTTCAAGAATGCCTCTAATGTGTAAGTCTAGCAGTCTTTCCATGGTTTTCAAGAAAAACGATGTCAAGCCGAATGGACGGTATGATTTGGGTAGCTCGCTGGGTTTGTTACCTAGCTTAGGGATAAACACCACATTTACCTCCCGCCAAGTTAGTGGAATGTATCCCAGGTTGAAGCTTGTTCTAAATAGAGCCAAGGCAGGCAAGATGTAATCCAGACCTTTCCGTATGAGAGCTGGAAAAATACCATCACTGCCAGGTGCCTTAAAGGGTTTAAATGAACCGATTGCCCATTCAATTTTTCCTTGACTGAACAGATTTCCAGACAAGCTGTTCACTCTTCTGGAGATGCCACATGTGGCGCCTTCAGGAGCAACAGGTACGTGGTCGCTTAGAATTGTTGAGCCAGGGAAGTAAACCTCGAGCAGAGTTTCCAGGGTTTCTTTTCGACTGGCGGTGTAGGTGCCATCAGGTTTGATGAGCAATCCCACCGCATTGGAATGATCCTTTGAGAGAGCCTTTTGGAGACGGGCTGCTACTGGAAGGGACTCGATATTTTCGCAGTTCTTTCTCCATGCTGTTCTCTTGGATTTTCTCAACTCTATGTTGAACTTAGTCAAAGCGGACCTATGGTATATTCGTCCCAATTTTAATTGCGTTTTGCGGTGTTGAAAAGTTTTCTCACCCTTTTGCGGAGAATCTCTAGCTGGTCATTCCACCACGTGACGCTCCGTTTACCTGTATTGTCATTTTTCGGGACACAGCTACTCCTGAAGGAAGAGATTAGGAAGTCGTTTAGTTGGCAGGCTGCCACATCAACATCACATTTAGATCTTAAAGATGTGAGCAGCATGTCATCATTGACGGCGAGATTTTCGCGAAAAAGTGCCCAAATAGTTCATTTCGGTACGTAATGCGTTTGATTATTATGTTTAACCCCACCCGAGATGTTAAATCTGATATGCTGATGATCAGATAGTGAGGGTTCATTTGACACATGCCAATTGACAACAGAATTGAAAATAAAAGGGCTCGAGATAGTGAGATCAAGTACCTCTTCTCGAATAGAATTTATAAAAGTTGGCTTGTTACCTTCATTACTTACTTACTTACTTACTTACTTAGATGGCGCTACGGTCCGGGGTGGACCTGGGTCTCAACCAACAAACCTCTCCAGCTAGCACAATTACGAGCCAGCTGCCTCCAGTTGCGCACGCCAAGTTGGTTGAGGTCAGCCTCCACTTGTTTGCTCCACCTACCGCGAGGTCGTCCTCTACTGCGTCGTCCGTCCGGGTTGAATTCGAAGACTTTCTTAGCGGAAAGGTTGGGCTCAATCCGCTCTAAATATCCCAGCCATCTTAGTCGCTGTATGTGAACTCTTCTGGCTAAGTCGATGTCCTTGTACAGGCCGTATAGTTCGGCATTGTACCTTCCCTTCCACTCACCGTCTATGCAGACGGGACCAAAGATCGCTCGAAGAACTTTTCTCTCGAAATAACCAAGGGCATCCTCATCCGGTTTTGTCAAAGCCCATGCCTCTGCGCCATACAGCACGACTGGGATGATTAAAGTCTTATAAAGAGTTACATTAGTAGTTCGAGATAGGGCTTTACTACTCAATTGCCGTTTTAGCCCATAGAAACAACGATTGGCAAGAGTAGTTCTTCGTGTGATCTCCCTACTGATCCCACTTGCGGAGTTCACCATAGAGTCTAGGTAGACAAAATCCTTTACTACCTCAAAATTATATATGTCTATTGTGGCGTTCTGTCCAAGACGCCGATGTTGGGTGTCCTTTTTTGTAGACAGCATATATTTTGTTTTGCTTTCATTGACCGCTGGACCCATCTTTGCTGCCTCGGTCTCAATACTCGGAAATGCCCCATTGCCTGCCCGTCATCGGCATAAGCGAGTAGTTGTACAGACTTGAAGAAGATTGTACCTCCGGTGTTGGCTTGTGAGTTTCGTACAATTCTCTCAAGTACTATGTTAAGGAGATCGCATGATAGCGCGTCGCCTTGTCTAAGACCTTTCCTGATATCGAACGGTTCGGCGGTGTTCTCACCGACTCTGATGGAGCAGCGAGAGTTCTCCATCGTCATTCTGCATAAACGGACGAGCTTGGCATGGACGCCAAGACTAGACATGGCTCTGTATAACTCGTCTCTATACACGCTATCATAGGCAACTTTGAAATCGATGAAGAGGGGGTGCGTATCGATTTTATATTCATGGGTTTTTCCAAGATCTGCCGTAGTGTGAATATTTGGTCAATGGTGGACTTTCCAGGCCTGAAACCGTACTGATAAGGACCTATCAGGTTGTTGACGATCGGTTTTAGGCGTTCACATAATACGGCAGACAGGATTTTATATGCGATGTTGAAGAGACTTATACCTCTGTAATTGGCGCAGTTCAGAGGGTCTCCTTTCTTCAGGATCGGGCAAACGATGCTGAGGTTCCATTCATCGGGCATCCTTTCGTCCGACCAGATTTTACAGATGAGCTGGTGCATGCTCCCCCATGCTCCTTACCAACTCATCTCCTCCTGCCTTGAAAAGTTCAGCGGCAAGGCCGTCGGCTCCAGCAGCTTTGTTGGATTTGAATTTAGATATCGCTATCCTCACTTCATTCTGATCGGTTTGGCGGGAATCTTGGCTGTCATCGTCACTGTTGAATGGCTTATTTTGCCTGACAGCGGAACATTGGTCGTCAATGTCGTTTAACAGTCTGTAAAAGTGTTCATCCCATATCCTCAGCACCGACTGTGATTCTACTACTATATTGCAATTTTCGTCCCTGCAGGCTTCTGTTCTGGCTTTGAAAACCTGACATGTTCTTTTTACCGTTTGGTAAAATTTTCGAACAATATTCCTGCAATAAAGTCTCTCAATCTCCTCGATCGAGCGCTTCTCATGTTCCTCTTTCTTCTTTCTGAGACGTCCTCTTTTCTCCAGCGCACGTAGAGGTCGTAAGCAACTCTAGTCCTCCTATGCAGCGCCGCTTTGTACGCCTCTTGTTAAGCTGCATGTGCTTGCCGGCATTCCTCATCAAACCAGGGGTTTTATTGTGGTGGCCGAGAGAAACCCAGTACATCAGAGGCGGCATCTCTGATGGCTTGTTGGCAACGCTGCTACTGGTCTTCGCATTTGCTGCTGGCGGCATAGGACTTAGATTAAGATTAGAAGAAACTCGATCGGCAAAGGTTCTGGCAGTCTCTTGAGATTGTAGCTTTTCGACATCAAATTTCCTCACAGTATTTCGTTGATTTCGCTCCGTTGTGGATATCCGCATCCGTTCCTTTGCTACAACTAGGTAGTGATCCGAGCCTACGTTGGCTCTTCGGAAGGTCCGGACACCCAGAATACTGGAAGAGTGCCTTGCGTCGATCGCAATGTGATCGATTTGGTTTTTCGATCAAAGGAGAGTCATGTTCCTTTGTGAATGTCGAGACGTGGGAACCGCGTACCTGCTAACGACAAAGTTTCGCCCCACTGCAAAGTCGATTAGCCTGAGTCTGTTGTCGGATGTGATGTCGTGCAGGCTGTGCTTTCTGACCACGCTACTAAAGACGTCTTCTCTTCCTAGCCTTGCGTTGATCTCATCCATCAAATCTATGAGGACAGCCTATGCAGGGACGCAAACTGCCGTCATTAGCCTCCCGATAAATACTGCCAAAAAAGTTCTGGAGGTTGGAAAAATAAAAATTGGATGGACGGTATGCCGAATACGGGAGAAAATAATACCGCTGCGATGTTTTAGGTGTCTTAACTTGGGGCACCTAGCAAAGGCGTGTAAAAACACGTTGGATAGGAGTGAAGATTGCATTAGGTGTGGACAGAAAGGCCATATATCCAAGAACTGCAGCAATGATGCAAGGTGCGTCCTTTGCGAAGAAAAGGGAAGTAGCAACATCAAACACGCGGCAGGAAGCATAGTATGCCCGGTATACCAAGAAGCTGCAAAAGTCGCAAGAAGAATATGAAAGTGCTGCAACTAAACTTAAACCACTGCGAAGCGGCACAGGACATCTTGACACAAACCGTTCGCGAGTTAAAGATAGATGTTGCCGTATTATGCGAGCAGTACAAAAGTCTCGATGATACAGTTTGGGCTGCGGATGACTCAAAAAGAGCTGCTATTTGGGCCTGTGGAGATTGCGCCTTTGAAGAAAAATGATGACACCCAGAACAGGCTTCGTGCGAGCAAAGGTCAAAGGAGTACATGTCTATAGCTGTAATGCATCCCCAAACAACACCATTGAGGAGTTCCAAAGTATGCTTGATAGGCTCGTGGATGATGCTAGAGGTCGTAGCCCAACGATTATAGCAGGAGACTTCAATGCATGGGCCACGGCTTGGGGCAGCGCTCGGACCAATAGAAGGGGAGAAGCTCTCCTAGAAGCCGTATCGTCAGTAGACCTAATATTGCTAAATACAGGAAGTGAGCACACTTTTAGTAGAAATGGTGTAGGCTCCATAGTTGATATCACCTTTGCAACTAGTTCTTTATCGAGAGGCGTCATCTGGAGAGTCAGTAATCAATATACTCACAGCGACCACCTTGCCATCCTGTTTGAAGTATAACCTAGGAGAACAACCCAGGAATGCCCAAAGAAGGCACAACGAATGGGGTGGAAAATAAGCACCATGGACAAGGACACTTTTGCCCTGATTTTTGTAGAGTCAACAATAAGCCCAGGAACAACAAACGCTATGGCCGCTGAGGTTACCAAACAAGTAACTAGGGCTTGCGACGCATCCATGGCCCGGAAAACGTCAACAAATCGCCGGCCACCAGTATACTGGTGGAACCAAGAGATAGCAGAGCTACGCAGCAAGTGCCATAGAGTCAGAAGACTATTCCAGCGATCCAGAGGTTTGACCACACATCAGGACCTACGGGTGTAATTCAAAGATAGGCGAAGAGAGCTAAAACTAGCCATCCGCAGAAGTAAGAGTAATAGCTTTAAGGAACTCTGCGAGCAAGCAGATGTAAATCCTTGGGGCACCGCCTATAGAACAGTAATGGCAAAACTCAAAGGCACTAGGGCACCCTCCCCTTCATGCCCTCTCCTTATGCAGAAAGTTGTATCGGGGTTGTTCCCACCTCAAACACCAGCAGAGCGTATAGAGCCACCTCCGAAAGTACAGGACATCCCAACTGTCACGCAAAGGGAACTCCTGGATGTATGCAGACGATTCGAGGATACCAAGTCACCTGGATTGGATGGCATACCGAACAAGTCCCTTAAATTAGCCATTAAAACAAATACGCAACCATTTGTGGAACTCTACAACAAGTGTCTAACAGAAGGAGTTTTTCCAGACTAATGGAAAAAGCAACGTCTAGTGCTGCTGTCTAAAGGGAAAAACCACCAGACGAGCCCTCGTCATACCGTCCCATATGCCTGTTAGACACAATGGGTAAAATACTGGAGCGAATCATATGCAACCGACTAGAAGTGGCAATTGGTGAAGCCGGGGGACTCTCCAACCAACAGTACGGTTTTAGGAAAGCTCGTTCTACAGTAGACGCAATAAGAAGGGTAACTACAACCTTGGAAGAAGCTATTCAGGGCAGGAGATGGAGAGGCGGTGCAAAGAAATACGGTGCCGTAATAACATTGGACGTCAAAAACGCGTTCAGCTCTGCGAATTGGGGACTCATAGTTCAATCGCTTAGGTCAATGATGGTGCCATGGTTCTTAATTAAAATAATACTGAGCTACTTCGAGAAACGGTTTCTGCTCTTCGATACCGACGATGGAGTAAAGCAGTACCACATATCTGGCGGAGTTCCACAAGGATCGGTATTAGGCCCTATCCTTTGGAACATTATGTATGATACGGTTCTAAGGCTTGGAATCCCAAATGAGGCAAAAATCATAGGATTCGCCGATGATATTGCAATTGTCGTGGTTGCAAAACATCTAGAAGAAATAGAGGATACTGCAAATGAATGTATCCGAAAAGTCAAACGGTGGATGGCAGCAGTCCGGTTAGAGCTCGCCGAACATAAGACAGAGGCAGTATTGGTAAGCAGCCGCAAGAAAAGAGAGGAAATCACCATCAGAGTAGGAGATCATAATACGACTTCAAAATCGGTTATCAAATACCTAGGTGTGATGATCGACGCGAGGCTCACTTACAAGGAGCACCTTGAAAGAACGTGTGACAAAGCGGCTCGGGTGATATTGGAGGACCTAGGCAACAAAGGAGACTTATTCTATCAAGGGTGGTGCAGTCCATCCTTATGTATGCGGCACCCATATGGGCCAAAGCTATGATAAAAAAGACCTACGCAAGAAGGATAAACTCTGTCAACAGACTATGTGCGCTGAGAGTATGCTGTGCCTTTCGTACGGTGTCAGACGAGGCAATATGTGTCATCGCGGGAATGCTATCAGCGAATATCTTGGCTATCGAGCTACAAAGGACCTAGGATGCCAAAATTCAGGAACCTCAAGCGTCAGTCAAAAATATCAAGCTGGAAGAAAGACAGCGAAGCATTAGAGCATGGCAGGAGCAATGGAACCAGTCCTCAAAGGGAAGATGGACCCATCGACTTATACCGGATATCCAAAAATGGATGGACCGGAAACACGGAGAGGTAGATTTCTATCTTAGTCAGTTCCTAACAGGACATGGCTGCTTTCGAGCGTATCTCAACAGGTTTGGGCTCGATGAATCTCCCAACTGTCCAAATTGCGGAGAAGCCCCAGAAGATGCTCAGCACGTATTTTTTCAGTGCCCACGTTTTCATATAGAGCACAGAGAACTGGAGGACAAACTTGGAGAAATACCAACCCCCGAAAACATTGTGCACCATATGATAGCATCGAATGCAATATGGGACGCGGTGAAACAAGTTGCAGCGATAATCGTGCAGGAACTTAGGTGGGTGGAAAGAGTCAGAGAGAGCAACCAAGTCCAACCGGCAACACTTTTTAACAAGGAGCGGAAGACAGCGAAAGAAGAGCATAAATAGCTAACCAGCTCCGCGAAGTAATACCTAACGGTAGTCCCGCGGGCAGAGTGGTTGAAGTGTGCAGGGTGTCGTTTAGTACGTAGGCGTATTCTTGGCATCGAGTATTCAGGTTTGCGAATCGTGCATGCCAGTAGCTCGGGCTACTGGTATCTTTAGAAGATTACACACCCTTTGGCGCAACCATAAAAAAATAATAAAAAAAAAAAAAAAACACCCTGTACACTTCCCACCACTCTCCCCGCAGGATTGCCGTTTTTTTTTTTAACAGGTGTGTGGCCACGCCCAAATGGCGTGTAGGCACTGCGACCAAGGAGATCTATTGTGCCGTAGGCCACTTTTAGGGCAGCAGTACTTCTACTCTCCTTATGAAAGCTATAATTACGGCTGCGGAGGAGTTCCTTAGAACTTTTGGAGATATGATCTCTTTAAGGAAAAGCTTCTCCTAGTGCTACACAGAGCTACACACTCACATAGTATGTGTTCTGCGGTTTCGTCCTCTTCTAGGCAGAGGCGGCAGGTAATATCCTCCGAAATTCTCATTTTGTTAAGGTGGTAGAGAAGTTGACAGTGACCGGTAAGGAAGCTCACAAGCCTTCTTATGTCATTTCTGCCGTATTTTAGGATATCAACTGCCTGTCTTTGGAAGGGTTGGACAGCTCTTTTAGCCTGCCTGAGACCTTGGGAGTTATTCCAGTGGGAGAAGCACATGTTGCGTTCCCAAATGTTTAGGGTAAGATTGAAAGCGGAATCGGATATCTCGCAGAAGGGTTCAGGTCCAGTGAACAACTCAGAGGAGCCCTTCCTAGCTAGCACGTCTGCAATTTCATTGCCGTCAACGCCTACATGACCCGGTACCCACCACAATTTTACTTTATTGTGTCGGGCCAGGTTTTGTAAGCTGTCGAAGCAGCTTAGAACTGATTTTGAACTGATCAAATGGGAGATCAGTGCTTTGAGCGGCGCTTGGCTATCGGTGAGTGTATGGATAGGGGCACCTTTGATGCCTGAGTCCAGGTTAATATTAGCACAAGTTTCAATGTCGTAAAGCTCGGCCTGGAAAACACTAGGACTCTTTCCGAGTGATTTCGAAATTGTATGGTTGGGTCCATACACACCGGCGCCAACTCCTGAATCCATTTTTGATCCATCGGTGTACCACACTATACCTTTTGGATCAAGCGACGGTCCGCCATTATTCCATATATCACGGCTGGGGATCACAATCTCGAACCTTCTACCAAAGTAGAGTGATTTGGGCGTAAAGTCGGAGACCGTGCTGAGCATGTCTAGCTCGGGGAAATCGGATAATAGCTCCATGAGATCCACGTGATCCCGTGTACTATTAGTACCTGATTTTCTAAGACTAACTGCACTGCGGATTGCCAATTTTTTTATAAACATATGTAACGGAGTAAGTCCGATTATGGCTTCAATGGCTGTTGTGGGACAAGTGTGCATAGTACCTGTGATGTCGAGGCAAGCTAGTCTTTGAAGTTTTGTGAGTTTATTAATGGTTGTGACCTCTTTGATTTTCGTCCACCAGACTACGGACGCGTATATCAGAATGGGTCTTACAACCGTGTTGTATAACCAGAAAATGACCTTTGGAGACAGGCCACAGGTCTTGCCGTACATACGGCGACACGCCCACAAGGCAGTAGTCGCCTTGGCAATTTTATGCTTAATATGAGAGTTCCAGTTAAGCTTCTTATCCAGGACAATTCCTAGATATTTGACTTCTTCGGAAAAATTGATTGTTGTGCCGTTTAGAGTCACTAAGGCAATATTTAGTGTTCTTCTTCTTGTAAACGGTACAACGACTGCCTTGCTGGGGTTAATCGATAGGCCCTCCCCAGCACACCAGTCCGAGACTACAAGGAGTGCATTATGCATGAGTTGACACACATTGTCTTCATGTTTGCCTTTAATGATGATCACCAGATCATCTGCATAGCCTATGGTTGTGAAACCTGAACTATTAAGTGTGTTCAATAAGTCATCCACCACGAGTGACCGTAAGAGAGGCGAGAGGACGCCGCCTTGGGGCAGCCTTTGGCCGCGGAGACCGTCACAGAGACATCTCCAGACGAAGATGTTATTATGCGGCTAACGAGCATGTTCCTAACCCATCTGATGGTAGGTTAGTCTATTCCCCTGCGTCTCATAGCACTAGTGATGGATTCATAACCAGTGTTATCAAAAGCACCTTCTATGTCAAGGAATGCACAAAGGGCAATTTCTTTGAAGCGGCAGGCAGCTTTAATCTCTGTGACGAGATAGTGAAGGGCGCCTTCCGTAGATCGACATTTCCTATATGCAAATTGACTAGAGTGCAGAGGTATAGTATTTTCAAGAATGCCTCTAATGTGTAAGTCTAGCAGTCTTTCCATGGTTTTCAAGAAAAACGATGTCAAGCCGAATGGACGGTATGATTTGGGTAGCTCGCTGGGTTTGTTACCTAGCTTAGGGATAAACACCACATTTACCTCCCGCCATGTTAGTGGAATGTATCCCAGGTTGAAGCTTGTTCTAAATAGAGCCAAGGCTGGCAAGATGTAATCCAGACCTTTCCGTATGAGAGCTGGAAAAATACCATCACTGCCAGGTGCCTTAAAGGGTTTAAATGAAGCGACTGCCCATTCAATTTTTCCTTGACTGAACAGATTTCCAGACAAGCTGTTGACTCTTCTGGAGATGCCACATGTGGCGCCTTCAGGAGCAACAGGTACGTGGTCGCTTAGAATTGTTGAGCCAGGGAAGTAAACCTCGAGCAGAGTTTCCAGGGTTTCTTTTCGACTGGCGGTGTAGGTGCCATCAGGTTTGATGAGCAATCCCACCGCATTGGAATGATCCTTTGAGAGAGCCTTTTGGAGACGGGCTGCTACTGGAAGGGACTCGATATTTTCGCAGTTCTTTCTCCATGCTGTTCTCTTGGATTTTCTCAACTCTATGTTGAATTTAGTCAAAGCGGACCTATGGTATATTCGTCCCAATTTTAATTGCGTTTTGCGGTGTTGAAAAGTTTTCTCACCCTTTTGCGGAGAATCTCTAGCTGGTCATTCCACCACGGTACGCTCCGTTTACCTGTATTGTCATTTTTCGGGACACAGCGCTACTCCTGAAAGAAGAGATTAGGAAGTCGTTTAGTTGGCAGGCTGCCACATCAACATCACATTTAGATCTTAAAGATGTGAGCAGCATGTCATCATTGACGGCGAGATTTTCGGGAAAAAGTGCCCAAATAGTTCATTTCGGTACGTAATGCGTTTGATTATTATGTTTAACCCCACCCGAGATGTTAAATCTGATATGCTGATGATCAGATAGTGAGGGTTCATTTGACACATGCCAATTGACAACAGAATTGCAAATAAAAGGGCTCGAGATAGTGAGATCAAGTACCGGGTGGACCTGGGTCTCAACCAACAAACCTCTCCAGCTAGCACGATTACGAGCCAGCTGCCTCCAGTTGCGCACGCCAAGTTGGTTGAGGTCCCCCTCCACTTGTTTGCGCCACCTACCGCGAGGTCGTCCTCTACTGCGTCGTCCATCCGGGGTGGATTCGAAAACTTTCTTAGCGGGAACGTTGGGCTCCATCCGCTCTAAATGACCCAGCCATCTTAGTCGCTGTATGTGAACTCTTCTGGCTAAGTCGATGTCCTTGTACATGCCGTATAGCTCGGCATTGTACCTTCTCCTCCACTCACCGTCTATGCAGACGGGACCAAAGATCGCTCGAAGAACTTTTCTCTCGAAATAACCAAGGGCATCCTCATCCGGTTTTCTCAAAGCCCATGCCTCTGCGCCATACAGCAGGACTGGGATGATTAGAGTCTCATAAAGAGTTACCTTAGTAGTTCGAGATAGGGCTTTGCTACTCAATTGTCGTCTTAGCCCATAGAAACAACGATTAGCAAGAGCAATTCTTCGTGTGATCTTGCTACTGATGTCATTTGCGGAGTTCACCATAGAGCCTAGGTAGACAAAATCCTTTACTACCTCAAAATTGTATCTGTCTATTGTGGCGTACTGTCCAAGACGCCGATGTTGGGTGTCCTCTTTTGTAGACAGCATATTTTTTGTTTTGCTTTCATTGGCCGCTAGACCCATCTTTGCTGCCTCGATCTCAATACTCGTAAATGCCCCATTGACGGCAAGCTGAGTTCTTCCGATTATGTCAATGTCATCGGCATAAGCGAGTAGTTGTACAGACTTGTAAAAGATTGTACCTCCGGTGTTGGCTTGTGAGTTTCGTACAATTCTCTCAAGTACTATGTTAAAGAGATCGCATGATAGCGCGTCACCTTGTCTAAGACCTTTCTTGACATCGAACGGTTCGGTGATGTTCTTACCGACTTTGATGGAGCAGCGAGAATTCTCCATCGTCATTCTGCACAAACGGACGAGCTTGGCAGGGATGCCAAGACTAGACATGGCTCTGTCTCTATACACGCTATCATAGGCAACTTTGAAATCGATGAAAAGGTGGTGCGTATCGATTTTATATTCATGGGTTTTTTCCAAGATCTGCCGTAGTGTGAATATTTGGTCAATGGTGTACTTTCCCGGCCTGAAACCGCACTGATAAGGACCTATCAGGTTGTTGACAATCGGTTTTAGGCGTTCACATAATAAGGCAGACAGGATATTATATGCGATGTTGAGGAGACTTATACCCCTGTAGCTGGCGCAGTTCAGAGGGTCTCCTTTCTTCAGGATCGGGCAAACGATGCTGAGGTTCCATCCATCGGGCATACTTTCGTCCGACCAGATTTTACAGATGAGCTGGTGCAGCGGCAAGGCCGTCGGCTCCAGCAGCTTTGTTGGATTTGAGTTTAGATATCGCTATCCTCACTTCATTCTGATCGGGTTGACGGGACTGCCATCGTCACTGTTGAATGGCTCATTTTGCCTGACAGCGGAACATTGGTCGTCATCGCCGTTTAACAGTCTGCAGAAGTGTTCCTTCCATATCCTCAGCACCGACTGCGATTCTACTACTATGTTGCCATTTTCGTCCCTGCAGGCTTCTGTTCTGGCTTTGAAACCCTGGCATGTTCTTTTTACCTTTTGGTAAAATGTTCGAACATTAGCCCTGCAATAAATCTCTCAATAAGTCTCTCAATCTCCTCGATCGAGCGCTTCTCATGCTCCTTTTTCTTCTTTCTGAGAAGTCGATGTTCATCGTTTCTCCCGCGCACGTAGAGCTTGTAAGTAGCTCTAGTCCTTCTATGCAGCGCCGCTTTGTACGCCTCTTGTTTTGCTGCATGTGCTTGCCGGCATTCCTCATCAAACCAGGGGCTTCGTTGTGGTAGCCGAGAGAAACCCAGTACATCAGAGGCGGCATCTCTGATGGTTTGTTGGCAACGCTGCCACTGGTCTTCCGCATTTGCTGGTGGCGGCATAGGACTTAGATTATGATTAGAAGAAACTCGATCGGCAAAGGTTCTAGCAATCTCTTGCGATTGTAGCTTTTCGACATCAAATTTCCTCACAGTATTTCGTTGACTTCGCTCCGTTGTGGATATCCGCATCCGTGCCTTGGCTACAACTAGGTAGTGATCCGAGTCCACGTTGGCTCCTCGGAAGGTCCGGACACCCAGAATACTGGAAGAATGCCTTGCGTCGATCGCAATATGATCGATTTGGTTGACAGTTTTTCGATCACAGGAGAGTCATGTTCCTTTGTGAATGTCGAGACGTGTGAACCGCGTACTAGCTAACGACAAAGTTTCGCCCTGCCGCAAAGTCGATTAGACTGAGTCCGTTGTTGGATGTGATGTCGTGCAGGCTGTGCTTTCCGACCACGCTACTAAAGACGTCCTCTCTTCCTAGCTTTGCGTCAAAATCACCTAGGATAATTTTAACGTCGTGGCTATTGCATTGCTCATACGTCTTGTCCAAGAGCTGGTAGAAGTCGCCCTTTGTCGCGTCGTCCTTCTCCTCATGAGGGGCGTGAACGCATATTAGGTTAATGTTGGCAAATTTAGCCTTGATACGGATAGTCATAAGGCGCTCGTTCACATGCCGGAAACTCAAGACGCCTTGCCTAAGTCTGCCTCCAATGACAAATCCGCACCCGAATAGACGCTGTCCTTTTTGTCTGTAGCAATCGCCGTAGTAGATGTCGCAGTTTTTCATACTCCTTTTGCCCGGCCCATCCCATCCCACTTCTTGGATGGCGGTAATGTCTGGTTTGAGACACTCGAGGGCCTCCGCAAGTTGTTCGGCTGCACGTGGTTTGTAGAGGGACCTAACATTCCATGTGCAGACACGAAGATCGTTGTCCATTTTACGTTTGCATGGGTCGTCAATAGTAAGATCATCCGTATCCGAGGCTGTTGGTTGCTTCGTAACCAAAGGTTTTTTACGTGGTAGGGAAGTTAACCCGACGGCACAACCCCCAACCTGGAGGACCAGACCCTTTTTTAGCAAGCCCTAGGACAAGATGCCGGATACACCGATGTAAGTAACCTACTTCGGGGATATGAGCGCTGCCGTTGGCCCATTAAGGGTTCATCCGCCTCCATCTCTTTTTCAATACCCTGACGTAGTATTGAAAATTCTTACAGACTTCAGCTCCAAATATGTTGAAGTAGCTCCGGTAAGGTATCCGCTGGTCTGTAGACGTCACCGTTGATTCTATCGAGAGAATTAATCCGCCGCACGTCCTCCTTCTGAGGAGCTCTTGCTAGACTTCTGAGACGCATATTTCAGCCAATCAGGTCAACAAGAGATGCCTCGTCCGGTTAAACATATGCGCGCTGAAGTTCACCCAGATGTGCTTACGCAGGTCTGAGTGTTCAGCTGCACATATATCGTCAGACTCAGCATACGCTCATCGTTAGTTCACTATCAGATAGCTATCCAGCGGGCACCGCGAGGAGGTGATGATGCGATTTTGCCCACCACTCTGTATACCTACTCCAGTCATTTCTCTTAGGGTTTCTGTAGCTGTTGCTAGCCCTGGGTTGGAAATTAATATGAAAGCGTATTCATCTGATCAAAAGGAGATGCCTCCTCTAAAACCCTCCATTTTTCTATTGTTAGGTGATCAGAACAAGAAGCTAGTGTTATATCAATCACAGTGTTCCTTACTACAAAAGTTGGCGTAGATCCCTTATTGCATATGGTGAGCTTGGTCGATAGAATGAAATCGAAAAGACACTCACCTCTTATATTAGTATCACTGCTGCCCCATTGCGACTGATGCGCATTTGCATCGCAGCCCACGATGAAGAGCCAGTTTTCCTTTATTACCAACTGCTTCATCTTCACAGATGGAATCTCCGTCAGCTCGTACGGAAGATATGCAGAGCCCAGGCACAGCGGTTTTCTTTCCAATCTTTCACAGGAGACTGCTACTAAATCGCTGTCACTGAAATTATTGAAAAGAAATGCCCTTATGCTGTTTTTTTTTAATAGTATGCAAACCCTGATTTCAGCTTCGTTGGCTTTGTAGAACAACATTCTACAGCCCAGCCCTTGAATCTGGTTGTTGTCGCTGATCCATGGCCCAAGCGTCAGCGAAAATTGTGCATGCTAAATGGTCACTGCAGACTCAAAGAGTATCTCAGAAGACATGGCATAGAAGGGAATGGATACTGCAGATACTGCAGAGACTTCAAGGAAACACCAGCATACCTTGTTCTTCTTCTTCCCTTTATCAGCGAGGCTATGATCCGAAAACAAGGGATCACAGCCCTCCCACTTCACTGCATTTCTACTGATCCGCCTGTGGGGTTCGCCTATTTGACCTCAGAAAATATCGGCAGGCCTGCCGATTTTGGATCACTCGGTTACTGAGGCCAATGAAATGCCGATGTCGTCGCATTTGTCTGATCCAGGCGTTTATAGGCCTGCCTTTCCTACATCGCGATGTCTTTGGAACGTGCATAGATATTGCCTTTTTAACAGGGTTCAAATGATCTCTTCTTTGAACGTGGCAATACCAGCTGAGCCGGTCGCGCTCTAATTTGTGTACGATGGTTTCCTTGATGTGAAAGCTTCCACGGATCTTCGAACTTCTTATTCGATCAAGCTTGGTCACTCCTGCTGTCATGCGAAGCATCTTCATCTCAGCTGCCGTTAATTTACTCTCATACTTTTTGTACATCGTCCAACATTGTGAACCGTATGTGAGCGCTGGACGTACAACTGCGGTGTAGAGCCTTCCTTTCAACTTAGGTGGCATTTTTCTGTCACAGAATATAGCGGAATTTTCTCGCCACTTCATCCACCCTACGCTTACGCGATGATTGATGTCGCCATCACACGTTGCTTTGCTATTGATCATAGATCCCAGGTATTTGAACTTTTCGCACTTGGGAAGCACTGTTCCATTCAAATAAATGTCTGGAATAGGCCTGAGTGGATCAGAGAACGGGCAGCACAAGTACTCTGTCTTTTTTGAACTAATGCGATACCCATTTCCCTCCAAAACGTCCACCCACACATCAAGTGCTCGTTGCAGGGATGTAGGATCCTCACTTATGATGGCTCCATCGTCAGCAAAGAATAACTGATGTACCTTGGGGTCCATCACTTTACCTTCAAGCAGATAATCAAGGACTGTAATAAAGAGCAAAGGACTTAAAACGCTTCCCTGGTGCACCCCGACTTTGATTGGGAACTCTTCGGTTACTCCAGCGGGACATCTTACTCTTGTCTTTGCTCCTTCGTACATGTCCATGATCATCTGTACATAGGTTTCTGGAACCCCTCGATGTCTTAGCGCCACCCATATCAGATCTCGTGGTTGTCTGTCGAATGCCTTTTCAAAGTCAACCAATACAATATGCAAATCCCTTAAGGAATCACGATGTTTTTCCATTATGATCCTTATACTTTGGATTGCATCTGTGGTTGATTTACCCGAGACAAACCCGCACTGGTCATCAGATAGCCGTATTATTTTTCGCAGTCGGCCACCTAATACCCGCTCAACGATCTTCATGGTGTGTGACATCAGCTTGATCGAACGGTAGTTACCACAGTTTCGCGTATCACCCTTCCCTTTGTATACTGGGAGGAGGTAACTTTCCCTCCATTGATTCGGCATTGGATCACCTCTCACGAATTTGGAGATAAGAATTCTGAGCCATCTGAACCCGATGTCTCCCATCTTTTTCCAGAACTCAGAGGGTATTTCGTCTGGCCCAACCGCTTTTCGTTTTTTGGAGTATTTGACCGCCTCACTAACTTCTTCGACTGTAATGTCGGCTATTTCTTCACAGTTAGGGGTGGCTCTTGGAAAGTATAGCCGGGGAAACTGTTCATTTAAAAGCTCTTCACAATACTGTCGCCACCTCTGCAGAATTTTGTCGTCATCCACAAGAAGCTGGCCATGAGCATTGCTAATGAACTTTGGCGAACGAATCTCCTGAGCATTGTTCCTTCTTTGGGCGGCTATTTTGAAGATAGTGGCGCTCTTGTTCATATTGTGTCTTCGCAGCTCCTGGATAGCCTGGTTTGCATCAGCAACCGGGGAAAATATTTTCTCCAGCTCCCGATACAGGCCCTCCGTACTCTCTGCTTGAAGCTGGGCGCACTTCTTCTTCGCTTTTTTCTTGCAGCATCTGTATTCCATTTCGAGGCGAGCTTTTTCGTCATTATTATTAGAGGGGCACTTTGACCAAGCTTTGAAAGCCGCTTTCTTCTCATTTATCAGCATCTTAGCTTCATCACTCCACCACCATGTTTCTTTGGCGTGTTGATGGTGGCCTTTTGAAGCTCCTAGCAGTGATTTGGCCTTATTTAAGCAAGTTCGCTGTAGGGAATCCCACATATTTTGTGCTCCGCACTCTTCAGCCTCAGCTCCGTTGATGGTGTGAGAGAGGTAATTTTTCATTACGAAAACAAAAGCTTCGCCTTTTTCTTTGTCCAGATTGTACCACTTGATTTTCTCAGAGACCCTTGTTTGTTTGCTTTTCTTTGGTGTTTTCATAAAAATTTCTGTTAGCAGGAGACGGTGTTGTCGAGCGATTGCCTCTCCCAGGATCACTTTGCAATCTTTTACCCGAGGCTTCATGAAACTGCCTACCAAATGGTAGTCAATCTGAGTTTCATCTACACCACTGCTGTAAGTGATCAGGTGTCGGCTTTGTTTGATGAACATGGTATTTAACACGATAAGACCGTGTGATTTGCACATGCTTAGGATGTCTTCACCAGGAAGGTTCCTGGTGCCATATCCTAGTCCTCCATGGCAGTCTTCATAGTCTTCGTTTGATTTCCCGACATGTCCATTCAAATCTCCTCCAACAAATAGAAATTCTTCCTTTGGGATGTTCTTAAGGAGATTGTGGAAATCTAGCCAAAATGCATCTTTATCTCTCTGATTGTACCCATCGTGGGGAGCATATGCACTGACACACCTCTCCTTGTATTACTAATTTGAGAGACATCAAACGGTCGCTGGACTTCGAAATGCTCAAGACGTTACCAAGTAGCTCTGCCGCAAGGATGATACCGATTCCGTTCTTAGACTTTTCCGTTCCGTAATAGAACATCTTGTAATCTTTTGTCCTAACGTCCAAGAAACGCGCCCGATTCCCGGTGTTTTTCCATTTCGTCTCTTGGACACACAAGATGTCCACCCGCCTTCTATTCATCATCTCTTTCAGCTCGTAACTTCGACCGGTCATGCTTCCAACGTTCCAACTCGCGACCCTCAAATTGCGTCCAAACTGTTTCATTATTTTGCTAGCCCCCGGAATCCGTATAGCTCTGACCCGAACATTTCTGCTCGGTCCAGGATCAGTACCATGCACAGCAGTGGTAGTGCCTGGCGGGGTAGTGCCTTTCCTTTTTGCAAGTATTACCATAATGATACAGTTTTGCAATACAATTTTTTGCACCATATTGCGATGGTGTTTGTTGTTTGACACGTGCATGCTCCTGTTTTAGTATTGTTTGATCTTTCTTTTATGACACCGGTGATCTCCAGTCGTGTCAACCCACGGACTCGCATGCACACTTGTGGGAGGGTTTTTAAGGTAGTATTTGTGTCGCTAGGCTCACTTGGGTGTTATATTGCCTAGATCTGATTTTTCCCCTTAGTCGCCTTTTACGACAAGCGCTGGTTGTTGGGGGGGGGGGGCGCTGCAGTGATATTCTTAACCCGTCCCCAGCATACCTTGTTATGGAATGCAAAGCATTAATCTGCAAACTACCTGGAAGCCCGCCCTTTATTATAAACTGTGCCTTCCTTGAACTCTCTTCAGATACTCCGGTTCATCAAAGTAGTTGGACTAGAGGAAGTGTTTTAATTCGAGTATCTCATCGACTTACTTTTGAGAAGTCAACAGTTACGGGTCCAGATCTGTTATTCGATGGCTGGCGTCCACATGTGAGTTACTCTAAAGGCTTCCGGTTAAAAGCCAAACTACCGTACTCCTATTAGTTCATGGAGCATGGATGGTGGAATGGAAATCATTTCTTTCCTTTTATGGGATCAGTTGCATGTTGGCTACTAACTAGTTAAATATGTAAGCAATAGATAAATACAAAACGATTTTCTATCTTCTGCCGCTCACTCATTCCGCAGAGTAACAATTTCTAATGCACATTTCTGATTAACAACTCGTTACTCATGTACGGCACACTGAGATAATTATCATCCCACGCATTATAAACTGTGTCGGTGACTGATCTCAATTAATTCATTTCAGTTTAAATGCGTACACACGCTCTGCAGGCTGATTCTCACTTACATACCTTCTTACATTCCAGATCTCAGAGTTGTTTGGTGGAATGGAAGTGTGCGGCGTATCCGTAGTTGTCGGAAAAGATGGACGTGAATTCATCATCAGTGCTTGCGATTGTACGTTCTCTCTAATTGGCGATACCCAAGAGGAAGACAGGCGACAAATTGCAGATATCGTCACATCCCGAATGCAGGTATGGTATTCCTTCGACATGAATAGAAATCTGTCTAATTTTTTATTTTATTTTTAACAAAATTGCAGAATGTCTGCCGCCCTGCGATGGCTACAAAAGCTACATCAAGGTCCTCGGTCTCGTCACGCGCTGAAAGTCCAACCGATGATGCACAACAAGCTCCAGCAGGACCTCGCCCAGCACCAATGGGTGGACCTCCACCAATTCCCGAACGTTCATCACCGGCAGTTGGTTCCATTGGACGTCTTAGCAGTCGAAGTAGCATCTCAGAGACCCCTGAGGAAGCTGCTGCTGCTGACAAGGCATCATCACTGGCATCAAATGGCCGTCGTGATTCACAAACTTCACAAGCTTCTAACGTTTCAAGTGCTTCCAAAGCATCGCAACGTCCTCCGCAAACTCAGACATCGGTTGTTGAGGATGCGGAGGACACTATGAAAAATCTTAGGAAGACCTTTGCAGGGATATTCGGTGATATGTAGGAATTAGCAAATAAAAAACGTGGAAGGACCGCTAGTGATACGGGAACATCGTTTCTGGGAAAACAATTTTCTTTTTCAACCGGAAAGCCTGATGTCATATCCTCACAGCCAACAAAACCAACTTCGGCTTCGACTAGTGACTTCAATAAGATCGCAGAAAATCTTACTTCCCAGTGGACGAGTAATAATAAAGATTTGAGTGGTGGTGCTGCAAACACCACGAAGCCAACAGTGCCACCGTCTTCAAACAGTAATATCGTCACTAGCAACAATAAACCTTCCAACGTTTTACAAGCATTCGAAGAGGAGAACAAGTACAGACCAGTTACCAACTTCGAGCCTCAAGAAAGAGTCAATCCATTCGATAAAGACAGCAAGTCGTCTGAACCTTTCTCAGCTACATCCATATACAACAAGTCTTCGGCTAATATAACACCAACTGCAGTAGCTGCATCGCAAGGCGTAATGACGTCCACAAACAAAAGTACTTTTCCAAACGATAGCAGTAGCAAAGGATATGTCAAGAAGTACGACTATGAAGGTTCGTCGTCCTCTATAGATTCTAAAGGAGAGCCTATTGTTGTAAATGATTATAAGGCTCCAGTTCCATCTCATAGTCCGATTGTGGCATCTAGCTCTAGTGGCTACACTTCCCAGTCAGCATCACATTCGGCTAGTCCTTCCAACGGTTACAGCAAGGGAGCAGAAATAAAGCCCAGCTACTCTCGCACTGAAAGTGAGTATTTTGTACCCTGTTACGATGTGTAATAAACTTTCTGTAGCTGAGGTGAAATAAGGCGTCGCATGATTATCTTGGAAAACTATTGTACAAAGCATTATTAATCCTCTGAAACATATCAGGAAGCTTCTTATGTTCTAGGAGAAGAGTCTCATACCTCTTCACTAAGTAATACACTGCATCCACCAGACACATGCACATATCTCTAAATCTTTTAAATACTCTAAGCACAAATGCAAATGAACTCTTTTTTTTTTTGTTAGAACTTCTAACACCTTAAGGTACATTTATTTGAGACTCGTATCCACTTTTTGCTTCGATACTTCCTCATAAAACTGACGGTTTTTTAATTTGTACCCACATTATGTACAAAACAAAACCCGACAATATATTTAGGCTAAGCTAGACACAAATTTTCCATTAAGCGTTTCCTATTTTTAAATTTGAATAAAACAAACTGTGGGTGGGATATCATTGAAATTTTTATTTATTTGGAAGGCCCCTGTATGCCATTATGTATGGAATATAGCATCATTGAAATGCCCGCCGCGGCTTCGCTGGGTGGCGCGCATCCGAAACGTCCAATTTTCCATAAATCTGGCGCATAGATCAGGCTGAATTGGACCAATGGCATTGATTATGTTGGCTTTCAGGGCAGTGGTGGTTTATTGGCACAGACCTTTGACTTAAGAAAACCCCGCAAGAAGAAGTCTAATGGGGTGAAATCGCACGATCTCGGTGGCCAATTCACAACGCCGCGCGCCGCGTGAGATAACCATGTTCGGAAATCGCTCGTGCAGAATGTCCATCGTGGCGTCAGCTGTGTAGCCGTCCTGTTGAAACCATATGTCGTCCGTGTCCATATTATCCAATTCGGGGCAAAAGAAATTGGTTATCATCGACCGATAGCGCTCGCCGTTGACAGTGATGGCCTGGCCAAAGTCGTTCTCAAAGATGATGCCGCCAGCCCAAAATCCACACCAAAGAGTGACTTCCTCTGCATGCATTGCAATTTGGTGGATCTCGTGTGGATTGTTATCGTCCCAAATTCGACAATTTTGCTTGTTGACGAACCCATTCATCCAGAAATGGGTCTCGTCGCTGAATATGATTTTTCGACCGAAATTGGGGTCAAATTCCAACTGCTCGAGAGCCCACTCAGCGAACAAACGGCGTTCACTACGGTCATTAGCCTTGACCTCCTGTGTCTTTTTTTTTTTTTTTTTATTGGGAGGGGTAATCTTCAAAAGACGAAACTCAGTACGTCCTGAGTAACAGTGTGGGACTCTTACCCACTAAACCCCCCTCCCACGACCGCCCCATTCCCCGCGGTACTGCCGTCAAGCATTTCATCGTGGGGGGGTTTTAGTCTGATGTATTCGACTAGTGCATGTTTGCAATTTCCTGCTCAGCATTTATTGTATTTCGCCGGTCTGATTCTTTCCTTTCTCTTTCTAGGGTTCTTAGAATCTTCATTATGCGCATTGTGCTCCCAGTGACTGCGTCCCATTTCTCCTGGCTTTTGAACATTTCGCCAACGATGTTTTCTGGCGTCAGTGGATGGCCGAGTTCACTCCTTAGTGCATTCCTTTCGTCGAGGAATCTTGGGCATTAAAAAAATATATGTTCTGCGTTTTCTACGCAGTCAGAGCAATGCGGACAGTAAGGGTTATTGTCGTGTTTATACTTATGTAAGTACGAACGAAAGCATCCATGGCCCGTTAGGAACTGTGTTAAGTAGAACTTAAGTTCTCCATGTTGCCTGTCGAACCATGGCTGGATTTGGTGTATGAGCCTATGGGTCCACCTGCCTTTCTCAGAAGCATTCCAGCGTTCTTGCCATTCTCTTAGGCTTTCTGCTCTATAGAGCCGGTTTTCGCTGGCCTCGTTTCTTTCTCTTCTTGCGCAGTACTGACGTTGCTGTTCTACTGCCAGGATATCTATTGGGATCATTCTCGCTACCACGCAGGCTGCATCGCTGGAAGTAGTGCGAAATGCGCAGCTAGCTCTCAATGCACATATTGGATACACAGATGTGATATGTGATCTGTATGTTTTAATTGCCATGGCCCCGGCCCAAATTGGTGCGGCGTATAGGATTATAGACGTAACCACTCTAGCCAGCAGTAACCTACGGCTATGTCTTGGTCCTCCTATGTTGGGCATGATACGCGCGAGTGCAGCACTTGCTATTGCACCTTTTCGGCCTTCATACTTAAGGTGATCTCTAGATGAAAGTGTCGTATCTATCATGATACCTAGGTATTTTATATGCGGTTTAGATGTGATTTCATGGCCGCCGACTATAATGCTGAGAGTTTCTACCTTCTTCCTACTACTTATCAAGACTGCTTCAGTTTTATGCTCCGCCAGTGTTAGACCAACTGAGGTGAGCCATTTTCGCATTATCCTTATTGTCGCACTGCTTATCTGTTCCACCTCCTCCAACAGTTTAGCAGTGACAATAATGGCGATATCATCAGCAAATCCCACTATTTTTGTTACTTCTGGTATAGGAAGTCGCAGTAAACCGTCATACATAATATTCCAGAGCAGAGGGCTAAGGACTGAGACCTGTGGTACTCCGCCTGTGATCTTATATTCCTTGGGACCGCGGTCTGTATTGTATACCAAGATTCTGCACCTGAAGTAGTCAACAATAACGTCTATGAGGTATTGTGGAACTCTCATTCTTCTGACCGCTTATAAGATGTGACTCCAATTTGCCGTATTGAAGGCGTTTTTTATGTCGAGAGTTATAACCAAGCAGTACTTTTTGGAACTGCCTCTCCATCTTCTTCCCTGTATAGCCTCTTGTGCCGTTTTAACTACCACATTGATTGCATCTGTTGTTGAGCGCGCTTTTCGAAAACCGTATTGGTGTTCTGAAAGACCTCCAGATTCTTGAATTGCTGCCTCTACCCTGTTACAGATGATTCGCTCCAATATTTTGCCAGCCGTATCTAACATACAGAGCGGGCGGTATTATGATGGTTCATTTGGTGGTTTCTTACCTTTGGGAAGAAGTACTAGGTTTTGCCGTTTCCACTGATCCGGGAAGACTCCTTTCTTCATGCACGAGTTGTAAATGTTAATAAACATTTCTGGGCTTAATTTTATAGCTGTCTTGAGTGCTATACCATATTTGGGATACCATCTGGTCCAGTTGCTTTTTTATCTCCAATTTTATTGCAAATCTCGATTATTTCTTCTATGGTTACCTCTCGGATTGTTGGTGCCTCTACTATTGGATCATCCGAGAATGCGTTCTCTTGTTGATGAGGAAATAGTCCGACCACGATGTTGTGTAAGAACTCTGGGCAGGTGGAAATCTGTGGCTGGCACCTGTTCAATTTTTTCATGACGATTTGGTAGGCTTTGCCCCAAGGATTTTCGTCACCTTCATCACACAGCTCGGCGAAACACTTCCGTTTGCTCTTTAGTATGGCTGTTTTTAGTTCCTTTCGAGCCACCCTGTAGTCTTCTTGCAGTTCACTGGAGACGGCCCTCGCTCTAGATCGCTTATACGCCCTTCTCGCTCGATGACACTTGGTACGTAGCTGCGCGATTTTTTCATTCCACCAGTAAACTGGGGGACGATGTTCCATGGCCTTTCTTCTCCCCATTGTGGCGGCACATGCCCGTGTAACCTCATTTATGGCCTGCATTGCTTTACTGCCCGCACGACCCGTCAGTACTGCGTTTCTGTTGAAGATACATGTGAATGCTTCCACGTCGAAAGAGTCTGATTTCCAGCCTTTTTTCTGTGGTAGCCTGGCTATCGGTGTTTGTCTACTTGCTTCCGGCAATACTTCACATATTATCGCCTGGTGGTCGCTATGAGTATAGAGGTCACTGACTTCCCACTATGTTCTTCCTATCAAGGAGCTACTTACGTACGTGATGTCTATAATCGAAGCGCCGCTTTCTCTGCAAAACGTGGGTTTATTTCCGCTGTTTACTACTACCACGTCTAGGGCTGTAAAAGCCTCCAGTAGGGATCTTCCTCGTTTGTTCGTTTCTTTGCATCCCCATTCAGCGGCCCATGCATTAAAGTCTCCAGCAATGATCGCCGGTTTTCGATCTAAAGTATCATTTACGAGTTTGTCCAGCAGCTCTTCGAATTCTGCTATTGAGAGGCTTGGTGGTGCATAGCAGCAATAAATATATATGCCGTCGATTTTTGCCCATATAAAACCATCTCCTGATGTTGGCATTCTCTCTTGGAAGGTGGTTTTTCCACAGGTCCATATGGCCGCTTTTCCCGTAGTGTCCGTTATCCACGCGTTTGCATCGAATTCTTTGTAGGGCTTACTATGGATTACGACGTACATATACTTTTTGTTCGCGCACAGATTGCATGAGGAGATCGTTCGCAGCTTCGCAGTGATTGAGGTTGAGCTGTTTTATCTTCTTACAAGGTTTTTCAGCTCTCTCAAGGCTTTTTGGAAGGCTGGGCATTTGCCGCTTCCTGTGACATGGTTGCTATTTGTGTCCTTTTTGTCACAACACAGCAGGCATTTTGGCTCTAGGGCACAAGATTTTGCGATGTGTCCACTCGCACCACATCTAATACACCGGTCAGAAAAATCCACCGCACTTTTGCAGGCTCTGGCAGTATGTCCGAAGTCCATACATTTGTAGCATTTTGCTGGAGTGATTTTTTTGCCGTATTCGGCAGACCACCCAGCCAATGCGCACTTTGCTGGCAGTCATCAGCCTCTCAGCCACTTCCGCTGGCCGGCTCACTGTCGCTATCTGTGTCCCTGAGTAAGCTTTTCGCAGAGACTTTATGGCACTTGTTCCGACCTGGTACTCTTTGGATCCCTCTGATTGATTAGGGCTTCGCAGATCTCCTCCTTCGTTGTGATTCCGTCCAGGTCTTTGACTTCTATGAGTACCTCGTGTGTTAGGGTTTTCACTTCCGCTTTTGTTCCCAATGCCTTTTCCACGGATGCATGAAGCTTCGTCGTTTCCGTTGTTGGGAGGCTCCTTAGTTTTAAGAGTGTCAGTTGAATCGTATACGGGTGTAGGCCCAAGTCATGACGCAAAATTCGACAAGTTGTGGTCTGCGAATTGCCGAGTTCTTGTGCGCGACGCGGAATTGACTGCCTCGGATTCACCTGCAGACTCTCACGGACAGCGGCGATATTTTCGGCAGATCTTGCGTTTTGTTGACGTACGGGTGTTGGCGGATTGTTCACTGAACCGATCGACTCGAATTTATCGACCACGTTGCGAATAGTCCTCTCGGAAAGACGATTATGGCGACCGTAAAATAGGCGAAGCGCACGAAATGTTGCACGAACAGAAGACCCAGTTTCATAAAACAATTTAATCATTTGCACATGTTGTTGAACGCTATAACTCTCCATGTTGATTTGGCAAATAGACTAAATAAATGGAAGCCAATTTGACAGATGTCGCTTTAACAATATGGCCGCAATCAACTGTCAAAGCTCGGAAATCCCTATTGGAAAACCATTTATGTTACAATTATAAAGAGCAATAGTTTGCTTGCTTGTAACTATTTGACTCACTTACTTACAGGGCTCCTGACCCTGAGACACAGCAGCCTTCCATCCTCTGCGGTCCCGGGCACGCTGCGTTCAGTTGTGAAGACCAAGTTTTCTGGTATGCACGACAGCTTGCTCTTTATACCAGAGGTTCGGTCTCTTTCGCTAACTTTGGGGCTGAGATTCAAAGATTCTCTTGGCTGGCACATTATGGTCCATTCGCTCGATGTGAACGAGCCAATGTTGGCTTTTGGGACTACATCCACATCCTGGTACAACTCATAGAGTTTCGAACCCAGTTGTTTTGCTAAATTGAAGTAGCAGCGGTTTGCTAGGGTTATTCTCCATCAATTCTCAAGGTTTTGAGTAGATAGGTTAGGTTAGGTAGATGGGTGCCTTGTGATAAAGGAGTCACTGGTCACTTAGACCAACAATTCGGGTCCATTGTGCCCAATCATTTAACCCTGAAAACGCTGTAAAGTACGTCCGCTACTAGAACCACCCAGATAGTGATATGAATCTCAGGAGGTCCATCAGCTCTACATTACCCAAGTCCTCCAGCTCCGAAATGAAGTAACTACCAAGAATCCTCATTCTTCTGAGGGATAAGGCAGAACAATCACACAGCAGGTGACGAACAGATTCAATTTCTACTTCTTCCCTGCAACTTCTACAATAGTCGTTATGCAGCATACCGAGTCGCTCCGCGCGAACGCCAATGGCACAATGCCCAGTAATTATCCCGGAAACGACCCGTGCGTTATAACCACAAAGTTTTACCAAAGAGGTTGATCTCTTCTTGCTGAAGGCCGGCCATAATGCCCTGGCTGTTTCGCATGTTTCCGGATGAACCCAACGTCTGTTTGCTCGACCGGTGGCTTCATCTTCTATTTTCTTTCATAGGGAACTGATTGGGGTTACAACAAAAGGAAGGGGCCGCGATAAGTGCAGCACCGACCCTTCTCTAGCAGCCCTTTTCGTCAGCCCTTTCGTTTCCTCCGACATCCATATGCCCTGGTACCCAGCAGAGGATCACCGCATTGGCTCTGGATATCTCGTTTAAGAGAGATTTGCAGGGTTTCACAACTTACTTACTTACTTACTTATGTCCTTTAACCCCTCGGGGGGCATAGGGCGTCAACCACGCCTGCGCGCCATCGTGTTCGGAGTTCTGCAACGCGTTTGAGCTGCCTCCAACTCATTCCTAAAGAGCTCGATTCCTCCTCAACTGTTCTGCGCCACGTTTGCCTAGGGCGTCCCGCTATTCTGCCTGCCTGGGTGAGCGGATTCCACTGCATAGCGTATTTCGCAATGGAGTTGTCTTCGCGCCGTAGGGTGTGTCCAATCCATTGCCACTTTCTTCTTCGTATAGTAATGCTTATAGGTTCTTGGCCCGTTCTCAGATAAAGGTGTTCGTTGGAGATGCGGTTCGGCCAAAAATCCTCAAGATGATTCTTAAGCATTTGTTTACGAAGACTTGCAGCTTGCGTGTGTTAATGGTGTCCACCTTCCAGGTACTGCACCCATAAAGCAGCACTGATTCTACGTTGGAGCGGAACAGTCGTAGCTTGGTTCTTAAGCTAATAACACTGCTTCTCCAGATTTTGGACAGCATTCCGAACGCAGCTTTAGCCTTCCCGATTCTGCTGCACACATCCAGTTCGGTGCCACCGCGATTAGCCGAGACGACACTTCCTAAATATAGAAAGTTATCAACTTTCTCGACTTGCTTTCCGGCAATGTTAAGTTGAGCGCGGGTATTGGAAGTACTCAGGGCTTTTGTTTTGGCTGTGTTTATTTTTAGCCCAGAAGCTGAGGCAAAGCTTCTAGATTTTGGGCCATCAAATGAAGATCCATTATCCGATGTGAAAGTAGACAAACATCGTCAGCATAATCTAGGTGTTTAAGGTAAGATGTCATAGTCCAACGAATTCCAGAATTAGCTTCCGTCAATGCTGCACGGAGTACATCGCTGATAACCACCAAGAACAATAGTGAGGACAGTATGCACCCTTGACGTACTCCACTTTGGACTTCAAAGTCCTCCGACACCTTACCATTGTGCACGACGTGACACTTGCCGCCCTCATATGTAGCCTTGATAATAGCTATAAGCTTTTCTGGAATGCCTCTCCTGCGCAAGGCCAGCCAGATAGCATCTCGATTCAAGCTGTCGAAAGCTTCTTTCTCGAAGTCGATAAACAGTAAATGTAGCGGAGACCTATACTCAACGCATTGTTCGATTATGATCCGTAAGGTGTTTTTGTGGTCGATGCAGGAGGATCCAGCGCGAAAGCCTGCCTGTTCGACATCGAGAGTTGAATCTAAATGATCTTTAATTCGTTCTAGAATTATTCTAGCTATTATTTTGGCTACAGCTGGAAGAACACATATACCTCTCCAGTTACCGCACTCCATCAAGTTACCCTTCTTTGGAAGCTTAATGATCATCCCCCTTTTCCACTCCTGTGGAAATTGTTCACTATCCCAAGCTCTCCGTATTAGCGGATGCAGCAAATCTGCCGATGTATTTGGCGCCGCTTGAAATAGCTCGGCAGGGATGCCATCAATACCCACCGCTTTGTTTTTCTTGAGGGACTTGATTGCTGTTATTATTTCAGTTTTACTGGGAGGTACGGTGCGAATTCGGGAATTTGTTGCTTCGAACTGCTCATTCGAATTCAAGATCATACCGCCGTCGTCTAAATGATTTAGCACTGCAGCAAAATGTTCTCTCCATCTAGTGAGCTGATCCTCATCCGAAATCAGAAGGTCACCGTCTAGACTCTTCACTGGATGTTGTTTGGAGTTTCGACCACCAATGAGCTCCTTAGTGATGTTGTAAACAGTCCTACTGTCGCACCTACTCGCTGCTTCTTCAGCCCTTGAGGCCAGCGAGTTGACATGTTGACGCTTGTCACGTCTCACACTACGCTGCACTTCTTTCTTCTTCGCACGGTATTGGGCTTCAAGCTCGGTTCTCTCTACTGCTGAGGCCGCTGCAATCCGAGCCTTGATTGCTGTACGCTCATCGATCCGTCTCCAGGTGTCTGTAGAAAGCCATGTGCGGTGGTGTTTCTGCTTTTTACCGACATAAGTGCGTGCCCCAGTCGCAAAAGCATTTTTCACAGCACTCCAGTGGTCATCCATGTTCTCTATGCTGCTGATTGCTTCTGCTTCTAAGGCAAGATGGTCCCTGAACTGTTGGCGCACTTGGGGAACCTTGAGCCTGTCGATATTAAACCTGGTGATGTTAAGCAGGTTTGAGCGGTTGCTGTTGACGGATGCAGTACGAAGGCGTAAATGAGCTACCATAAGATGGTGATCTCGTTCTTGTCCGACGTCAGCTCCACGTCTGTTTCGGACGTCCAGGAGACAATTTCTAAAGCGGCGACTGATCGCAATGTGGTCGATCTGGTTGGATGTTCGTTGCCTATCAGTAGAGACCCAACTGATTTTATGGCAGGTGTTATGCTTAAACAGCGTACCTCCGATGACTAGGCGGTTGGTATTGCAGAAGTCCACAAACCGCTCACCATTGTCATTACGGTCTCCCACGCCGTGAACTCCCATCACGTGCTTAAGCATGGTGTTGTCGCTACCCACCTTGGCATTGAGATCTCCCATTACCATTACGATGTCTCCATTAGGCGTTTGGTTGTAGGCGGCACCTAAGTGGCTATAAAAATTATCCTTTTCATCCTCAGTCGCGTCTAGAGTCGGAGCATAACACTGTATGATGGTAATTTTTCTAACTCTACTCTGGAACCTAGCCGTCAATATCCGGTCACTATGGGGTTTCCAGGATATGAGGCTACTACGTGCTGCTGGAGTTAGCATGAGTCCTACGCCAGAACTCCGTGCACTTCCAGCTGGTTTACCAGAGTAGAGCATGACAGTGCTTTTTGTTGGGGAGATGTATTCCCCAGCATCGTACCATCTTATCTCGCTCAGCCCTAAGATGTCGATTTTATACCGTGCGAATTCGCGCTCCAATTGGAGGAATCTGGCGTTATAAGGCCCTTCCTTGAGTGAGTCCAGGAGGGTCTTAACGTTCCAGAATCCGATCGTTGTCCGTGTCCGATAGTCAAAGGTCGTCAACAAATGATCAGTCCGTATCCGAGGCGTATGTTTCCGTTTCGGAGCAATAGTTTATTTTACGGTTGCGGCTCGCTGGGCCACAGACCAACAGACACTTATCCTGTTTTTTGGCGCAGGAAGCTCGCCATTCGTCCTCTCCCGTTAGCAATTTCCGAAGAAATTCCCAGATGGCACCACGAGGAGATGGGAGTAGGGCTTACTAACAGAGCTGCTAGGTTTTCGGCTGCAGTGGCTCCTACTCGTTACTTAGCGGACCAGCACCTATCGGGAGATGCTGCCCCTACGAGGACTTTGTTAGTCGTTTGAGGGTTTCACAAGCCTCGACCAAATTACAACAGAGTTTAGAGCCTTAACGGCTGCCTGGCTGTCTATATAGATTGTGATCCTTTTGCCAACGATATTACTCTCGCGTATAATTCCAGCAGCCTGTATAATGGCTCTGACTTCGGCCTGAAAGACACTGCAGTCGTCGCTTATTCTAAAGGAGTGGTTTATTCCTAGGACTTCACGATAAACTCCGGCTCCCGTGCCAGCGTCCATCTTAGAACGCCAGCTCCTCTTTCTTCATGGGTCTTCGGTTCTTCCAGTGCATTCTGTCAGGAATTTTTGTAGTGAATCTCCTTTCAAATGCTAGCATCGGGTTCATGCTATCAGTTTCTACCAACCCGCTGGCATGGCATGGCCGTAAAGGCTCGATGACCACAATCAGTCTTCTTTCAGTCTTACAGCGGTTTTGGCCACCAGAGTGCTACAATATATATCAAGCGGAATGGTTTTCTATTGCGGCTGTTGGTGTTCTTCTCATTGATCCCATGATTCCGATGCACGCTGTCCTCTGGATTTTGGTGAGGTTTGAAAGCTGGTTTTGCTTCTCAAGTACCACCCACCATACTAGTAAACAATATGTGAGAATAGGTCTTACAACGGCACGCCATTCATATCCATTACACCACAGCTGGTTTGAAGCCCCACGTATTACCGAATGCCTTTTTGCAAAAATAGAGTTTTTGATGCTTTCGACAATGTTATCCTTCCAGTGTAGTTTGGAATCCAGAATTACGCCCATATATCGAGCTGAACTTAAGATACTTAGTCCTGAATTTTTTCAGGCACTGGTTTTTTCTGGAACCCGTCGATATCTTAACGCTACCTGTATGAGATATCGTGATTGTCTGTTAAATGCTTTTTCAAAATCAACAAATTCAATATGCAAATCCTTTAAGGAAGCACTATGTTTTCCCGTTATAATCCCTATGCTTTGGATTGCATCTGTGGTTGATTTGCTCGTAGTCGGCCGCCTAATACCCGCTTAACGATCTTCAAGGTGTGTGACATTAGCTTGACTGAACGTATCACCCTTTCTTTTGCACAGGGAGAAGGTAACTTTCGCTCCATTAGTTCTGTATTGGAGCACGTCTCTTTGGAGATGAGAATTATGAGGCATTTGAACCCGATGTCTCCCATCCGCTGGGGAAACTGTTCATTCAAAAGTCCTTCACAATACCGTCGTCACCTATGTACTCATAGAATTCGGCCGTCATCCGCAAGAAGCTGTTAATGAACTTTGGCGAACGAATCTCTTGAGTATTCCTCCTTCTTTGGGCGGCTATTTTGAAGATGATTGCGCCATTGTTCGTATTGTGTCGTTGCAGCTTCAGTATTGCGTGGTTTGTACCTGAAGATGTTTCTTCCAGCGTCCTATGCAGGCCCTCCGTACTCTTTGCTTGGAGCTAGACGCACTTCTTCTTCGCTTGTCTCTTGCAATGTCTGTATTCCACTTTGAGGCGGGCTTTTTACTCTGTTATTTGAGGGACACTTTGTGCAAGCTTTGAAAGCTGGTTTCTTCTTATTCATCGCTTTTTTAGCTTTATCTCCCATCCACCATTTCGTTGGCGTGTTGGTGATGGCCTTTTGAAGCTTCTAGCAGTTACTTGGCCTTCTCTAAGCAAGCTTACTGTACGGAATCCCACTTATTTTGTGCTCTGTACTCTTCAACCTCAGCTACGTTGATGGTGTGAGAGAGGTAATTTTTCAATGCGAAAATAAAAGCCTCGCCTCACATGCTTAGGATTTTTTCAGCAGGAAGTTTTCTGGTGCCGTATCCCAGTCCTCCATGGCAGTCTTCATAGTCTTCGTTTGACTTCCCGACGTATCCATTCAAATCACCGAAGTTACATCCAGAAATACCTCCATGGCCGCAGTAATGCAGATGCATGCCATTTTGGGCAATCTATTGAGTGTGTGCCTCGTTGTGAGATGCGATTGCTTCATTGGTAAACATTGGTCTCACCTCAGGATACTCAGGCTACATCTCCATGACTTGCCAACTAGGCTCTTGCATATCACGAGAGCTCGGATAGCCTTCCTGGATATCTTTTCTATGTATTTCTTCACACTCAGTAGTCAAGCACTCCAATCACTGAAACAGAGTTCCAACACTTGCCTCTGTCTTCTTCTTCTTCCTTTTATCAGCGTGGTTATGATCCGAAAACAAGGGATCATAACCCTCCCACTTCACAGC
Source organism: Brachypalpus laphriformis (assembly GCA_945910035.1). NCBI lineage: Eukaryota > Metazoa > Arthropoda > Insecta > Diptera > Syrphidae > Brachypalpus > Brachypalpus laphriformis. The sequence goes on along the minus strand of OX246754.1, from coordinate 160,555,419 downwards.
ATTTCTACTGATCCGCCTGTGGGGTTCGCCAACACTTGCCTCTGATACCTGGCTAAAATCTGCACACCTAAAGTCTTAGGCTGCTTTCTTGAAATGCATCTGGCATTGTCTATTCCCAGGAATCAGCAGCTCGTGTTCCAAACAGAGCATATGGCTACCCAATTTAACTCCATTTGTTGTGCAGTAATGTCAAGGTCAAGGCTTTGCTTCAAACTTGTCTGAGGCTTCAAGTTTGTACATACATACTCGTACGTATTACATGGGTTTGACTGCTTTTTTTTTTAATTTTATTTTACGTCTGCTTTAAGTACTTATAAATGCAAATTACAAGAAAAGCAAATCATATCAATTTGAATACTTTCGAGCAGGTATTTGGAGTTACCACAGAAATTGTTTGGAAATGTTACAGTGGACAATGAGTCACCACTGAAGTCTTGTTTTTGATTTACTTGCTTTAGATTGAATTATATAATTTTGATTAGTCATATCATAATGTTTACTTAAATGAGGGATTAGCAAAAGAAGTAACCGGGGTTCGATGATTCAATCTCTGTTTACCTTCTTGCCGCGCTTCAGAATTAAGCCATTCAAATCACGTTTAAGTAAGATACATCGGTACCTAGTGTTTATTTTTTTGGGTATAAAAAACTCAGGCCGACTTTGACAGATGCGTAATGACATAATCTGAAGATTACTTACAGTTTGTGTAATTTTCAATCACGTCATACATAATATTATCATCATACTCATTTGTGGAGATCTACTCGTAAATGGTCACATTGGGCGAAAAAATGAACGCTTTGAAACAATTCATGGGGGCTATGACTTCGGTACCAGAAACATCCAAGGTTCAGAGATTCTAGAAATTGCTCAGGATTTTGCTTTAACTATTAACTATTAAAGAGAAACATCTTTTCACATATAAATCAGCTGGTGGATCAACGTTAATTGACTACCTTCTCTGCGAGCGTGAGCAAATTAAACACTTCAAGGACTGCAAGGTCATTCCCGGTGAGGCACTTACCTCACAGCATAGGCATCGTTTTCCAAATATGGAAGTGGATTGGAAAATAGTAACCAGAAGAACGAACTCAATACCAACAATTAAGTGGCGCCTGCTTAACAGCGCTAAGGAGGCAGCTTTTATAAACGTTCTACAAAACTCTATCTCAAGTATAGACCGGCGTTGTATATTTGCTGATATGATATGTGGAATGCATTTCAAAAGACCTGCAAAGAAGCCAAAAGATGACTTGGTGTTTCAATGGGCGCGCTAAAAATACAAAAAGAAACATGGTAGTGGTGCTAAGACGTGCAGGGGAAGCTGAAGTGCAAAAAACAAACTTTCAAAACGTGGCAGGTAACCAGATCTGAAGGCGACCTGCACACATATTAAACAGCTAAAAGAGAGGCCAAACAAGCAGTTTCTAAGGCAAAAGAGCTCACTACAAATGAGTTTTACGAGAAACTAAGCACCAAAGAAGGTGCTAAAGACATTTTGAAGTTGGCTAATACTCAGAGTTGTAAAAGAATTAAATCTTTGGAGAATTTAATTCAATAGAATTCATAAATTCCGATTTTGAATTCATGACTTCACTTTTAGACTGGAACTTCAAAAATTAAATCACCATTCATTTTGAGAAGTCTTTGATTGCGACAATCATTTGAACCAATCAAAGATTTGAAGTCTCTGGAATGAAATCTTTGTGACTGCACCGCATTCTCTGAAGTCACATTGAAGTCACTTGCATTCACTTGAAGTCATCGGCATTCAATTGAAGTCTTTAAGACTTCACTATTTCTTTAAGACTTCACACTAATTTCATTGGATCCTTTAAGACTTCGCAGTAATTTTATTGAAGACTTTGAGACGTCACTACATTTGTTGAAGTCAAAACTGGCAGTGGAAAATTCAATATGATTTGGTTTAATAATTTTTGGGAAAAAAGGTGAGATCTAGTGAACTCATATACTTATTACTATTGTGTGATATGATTTAACATTTTCAGGTATTTGGAATACATACATTGAAAACCATGAAAACGAAAGCGAAAAGTCTTCTAATGAAATATTTTATTTAATTTTTGTTATTTGTGATTCAAAAATAATAAAAGAAAATTTACATTTTGTTATACATATGTACATATTAAATTTTTCATAGTCGGTTTTTACTTCACAAAATGTAGTGAAGCCTCAAAGACTTCAATAAATTAGTGTGAAGTCTCAAAGACTTCAATAAAATTACTGTGAAGTCTTAAAGACTTCAATAAAATTAGTGTGAAGTCTTAAAGAAATAGTGAAATATTAAAGACTTCAATTGAATGCCGATGACTTCAAGTGAATGCAAGTGACTTCAATGTGACTTCAGAGAATGTGGTGCAGTCACAAAGATTTCACTCCAGAGACTTCAAATCTTTGATTGGTTCAAATGATTGCCGCAATCAAAGACTTCTCAAAATGAATGGTGATTTAATTTTTGAAGTTCCAGTCTAAAAGTGAAGTCAATTGAATGCATTCTAAAACGTGAAGTACTTGGTGTGAATTCACGGAATGCATTACTAAAAGATTGCATTCTTTTACAACTCTGCTAATACTCAATGCTTAAAATCGCAGGACGTTACATCCGTCAAATACATAAAAGATACAAATGATAAAATGCTAACTAGAGATGAGGAAATTAAAAATAGATGGTTTGAATATTATGATTAGCTGTCCAGCGTTGAGTTCCATCGCGACAGAACGATCTCTCTTTAACCGATCGAGGGCCCAATCTACGACATCACAAAAGACGAAGTGCAGGCGGTAGCTCGCAAAATGAAAAGTATAAAGCAGCTGGCTCAGATAAGATTCCATCAAATGTGTTCTACAAAGTAGGAGGGGAAGGCACCACCGAAGGAAGGAATCCCCATGACATGGCGTAACATCTTTATGACACCCTTCTATAAAACCGAAGCTGACGTAAGATGCTGTGCAAACTACCGCGGGATTAAACTCACGTCGTATTGTCTCAAAATCTGGGATAGAGTCGCATCAGGTAGATCGCCTCAGTATACATATTTTACGAACCGTCATTGTGAAATATCGCCTGAGTAAGAGAAATTTGTATAGCGTTTTCGTCGACCTTGGAAAAGCCTTTGATCGAGTACCGAGGGCGCTGGTATGGCAGTCACTCAGAAGTCACTTAGTTTCGGAACACCTCATAATTTTAGTGCGTGACACCTATAACTAGGTAAAAACTCAGATTAAGTGCGCTCGTGGGCTTACTGACAAGTTTGAAGTCAAAGTGGGTGTCCATCAAGGCTCAGTTCTGAGCCCATTGCTATTCAACCTTGTGATGGACCTTCTGACCCACGAAATCCAAGGAAGTTTACCGTGGACGCTGATTTTGCTGATGACATAGGCCTCCTAGCAAATGACAAAACGACCATGCAAGAAAGGCTATGAATATCCTATGGCCTGAGGATACTTACTTACTTCATTAGATGGCGCCACAGTCCGGGGTGGACCTGGGCCTCAACAAACCTCTCCAGCCAGCACGGTTAAGAGCCAGCTGCCTCCAGTTGCGCACGTCAAGTTGGTTGAGGTCCCCCTCCACTTGTTTGCAAAGGAGGTCGTCCTCTGCTGCGTCGTCCATCCGGGGTTAATTCGAAGACTTTCTTAGGAGGAACATCCGCTCTAAATGACCCAGCCATCTTAGTCGCTGTATGTGAACTCTTCTGGTTAAGTCGATGTCCTTGTACAGGCCGTATAATTCGGCATTGTACCTTCTCCTCCACTCACCGTCTATGCAGACGGGACCAAAGATCGCTCGAAGAACTTTTCTCCCAAAATAACCAAGGCTTTTGACAAAGCCCATGCCTCTGCGCCATACAGCAAGAGTGGGATGATTAGAGTCTTATAAAGAGTTACCTTAGTAGTTCGAGATAGGGCTTTGCTACTCAATTGCCGTTCTAGCCCATAGAAACAACGATTGGCAAGAGTAATTCTTCGTGTGATCCCCTACTGATGTCATTTGCGGAGCTGACCATAGAGCCTAGGTAGACAAAATCATTTACTACCTCAAAATTGTATCTGTCTATTGTGGCGTACTGTCCAAGACGCCGATGTTGGGTGTCCTTTTTTGTAGACAGCATATATTTTGTTTTGTTTTCATTGACCGCTAGACCCATCTTTGCTGCCTCGATCTCAATACTTGTAAATGACCCATTGACGGCAAGCTGAGTTCTTCCGGCTATGTCAATGTCATCGGCATAAGCGAGTAGTTGTACAGACCTGTAAAAGATTGCACCTCCGATGTTGGCTTGTGAGTTTCGTACAATTCTCTCAAGTACTATGTTAAAGAGATCGCATGATAGCGCGTCACCTTGTCCAAGACCTTTCCTGACATCAAATGGTTCGGTGATGTTCTTACCGACTTTGATGGAGCAGCGAGAGTTATCCATCGTCATTCTGCACAAACGGACGAGCTTGGCAGGGATGCCAAGACTAGACATGGCTCCTTATAACTCGTCTCTGTACACGCTATCATAGGCAACTTTGAAATCGATGAAAAGGTGGTGCGTGTCGATTTTATATTCATGGGTCTTTGCCAAGATCTGCCGTAGTGTGAATATTTGGTCAATGGTGGACTTTCCAGGCCTGAAACCGCAGTGATTAGGACCTATCAGGTTTTTGACGATCGGTTTTAGGCGTTCATATAATACGGCAGACAGGATCTTATATGCGACGTTGAGGAGACTTATACATCTGTAGTTGTCGCAGTTCAGAAGGTCTCCTCTCTTCAGGATCGGGCAAATGATGCTGAGGTTCCATTCATCGGGCATACTTTCGTCCGACCAGATTTTACAGAGGAGCTGGTGCATGCTCCTTACCAACTCATCTCCTTCTGCCTTGAAAAGTTCAGCGGCAAGGCCGTCGGCTCCAGCAGCTTTATTGGATTTAAGTCTAGATATCACTATCCTCACTTCGTTCTGATCGGGTTGGCGGGGATCTTGATTATCATTGTCACTGTTGAATGACTCATTCTGCCTGACAGCGGAATATTGGTCATCATCGCCGTTTAACAGTCTGCAGAAGTGTTCCTTCTATATCCTCAGCACCGACTGCGATTCTACTACTATACTGCCATTTTCGTCCCTGCAGGCTTCTGTTCTGGCTTTAAAACCTGGCATGTAAACCTTTTGGTAAAATTTTCGAACATCATTCCTGCAATATTTCAATCTCCTCGATCGAGCGCTTCTCATGCTCCTTTTTCTTCTTTCTGAGAAGTCGATGTTCATCTTTTCTCCCGCGCACGTAGAGCTTGTAAGTAGCTCTAGTCCTTCTATGCAGCCCGCTTTGTACGCCTCTTGTTTTGCTGCATGTGCTTGCCGGCATTCCTCATCAAACCAGGGGCTTCGTTGTGGTAGCCGAGAGAAACCCAGTACATCAGAGGCGGCATCTCTGATGGCTTGTTGGCAACGCTGTCACTGGTCTTCCGCATTTGCTGCTGGCGGCATAGGACTTAGATTGAGATTAGAGGAAACTCGATCGGCAAAGTTTCTGGTGGTCTCTTGCGATTGTAGCCGCCCGACGTCAAATTTCCTCACAGTATTTCGTTGATTTCGCTCCGTTCTGGATATCCGCATCCGTACCTTGGCTACAACTAGGTAGTGATCCGAGTCCAGTTTGGCTCTTCGGAAGGTCCAGACACCCAGAATACTGGAAGAATGCCTTGCGTCGATTGCAATGTGATCGATTTGGTTAACAGTTTTTCGATCAAAGGAGAGCCATGTTCCTTTGTGAATGTCGAGACGTGGGAATCGCGTACAAGCTACGACAAAGTTTCACCCCGCCGCAAAGTCGATTAGCCTGAGTCCGTTGCCGGATGTGATGTCGTGCAGGCTGTGCTTTCCGACCACGCTACTAAAGACGTCCTCTCTTCCTAACTTTGCGTTAAAATCGCCTAGGATAACTTTAACATCGTGGGTAGGGCAATGCTCATACGTCTTGTCCAAGAGCTGGTAGAAGTCATCCTTTGTCGCGTCGTCCTACTCCTCATAAGGGGCGTGAACGCTTATTAGGCTTATGTTGGCAAATTAAGCCTTGGTATGGATAGTCATAAGGCGCTCGTTCACATGGCAGAAACTCAAGACTTCTTGCGTAAGTCTGCCTCCAATGACAAATCCACACCCGAATCGACGCTGTCCTTGTTGTCTGTAGCAATCGCCGTAGTAGATGTACCTTGCTAGTACCTTGGAGAGGTTTATTCCCTTGTTAGAATTCCCCTCGCAGCACAATTGTATTTGAAGGTCATACTTGGCGAGAATAGTTCACCTTAGAGCTCTCTCTCCAAACCAGTTTCTTTTAGGAATTTGAGAATGAGAAGTGGATCCATGGTAGGTATATCCCCATTTGATATTTGGTACTTGCCCAAGTATTTCAATCTCTTGTGAGTCAGTGTCCCACAAGATTCCAGAAGGTGCTTCGGAGTCTTACAATGAGTCTTTGCAGAATCTGCAAAGGCTTTCATTTGCTATACTTACCTAGTTTCCGTAAGTGCTCCCGGAGTTTGCAGTGCCCCGTTAGGAACCCTGTTAGGATTCGTATGTTATTCTTGCGAAGGGAGACACAGGCTCAATTTTTTTCCGTTTATAACATCCCAGTAATTTCTTGGCTTGCATCAGACCTTTTGAAATAGTTCTTCACCATCCGCAAGAGATATTCGGAAATATCAAAAATGGTTTCGAAGGCATTCAGCATATCCCTCCATCTGGCTGAATTGAAGGCATTTCGCACGCCCAGAGTTGCTAGCAATACGATTTTCTTTGAATAGTGGTTGCCCTGTTGAGCCAATTAGGCAGTCCTTACCACTTCTTCAATTGCTCCAATCGTAGAGTGCCCTTTCTGAATCCGTGCTGTCTTTCGGACAAACCTGCTCTCTGCACGGCTGTTGTAATCCTTGGTTTTAACAACTTTTTCAAGAGTTTCCCTGCAGTGTCCAGCATATAGAGAGGCCTGTACGCTGATGGGCAATTCGGGTCTCCTTTCTCTTTGCTGATCCTTCCTATTGTTTTGTTGAATTTTACTTCGTGTTTGTGTTGTGTTGGGAATTCCAAATTGGTTTTGTTTTGTTAAAAATGTAGTGTTGTGTTTAAATTAAAACTTTTGTTGAATTGAATTTGTTTTACTTTGAATTTGTTGTGTGGTTCGTATGGTTGGGACATGTTTGCATATTAGGTTGGTGTCGTAGCTAGTGTTCGGTTGCTGGGTAGAGGACAGATTTTAGCGATTGGCCTCTTTAAAGTGGTGTTGTTAGATTTTAGCGTTACCACGCGCACTACATCGTCCGGTCCGGGGTGTGGGTCGGTGACGCGTGCTAGGCTCCATTTTAGTGGTGGTAGCCGTTCGTCCTTGATGAGGACGAGATCGCCTTTCTGCACTGCTGCCTGAGCAGCTTTCATCTACTTCGGGTGTTGTTATAGCTTGGCCAAATATTCGTTGCCCACTGTTTTCAGAAAGACTGGTGAAGCGTCTGGACTCTCTTCCAATGGTCGATGTGGGAAATTTTGTCGAGTTGGTACTCTGGCTGAGGTGGAGCGAGCAACGGTTCTCCCACGAGGAAATGTCCGGGCGTGATGATTTCTAGGTCGTTGACATCGTCTGATTGGGGATACAATGGCCTTGAGTTCAGGCACGCTTCTATTTGTGTAAGAAGGGTGTAGAGCTCCTCGAAAGTCAGACACTGGTTTCCGGTCTCGCCTTTGAGATGGTACTTCACTGACTTCACTCCTGCTTCCCATAAGCCACCAAAGTGAGGGGAAGCCGGTGGAATGAACCTCCATCTAATTCCGTCCCGTCCAAAATCATCCAGAACGAGTTGTGGTGGCAAGGTCCACCGTTTTTAAGGGAATTCAATGGGATGCGCCATTCCCCGACCAACCGCCATGTCTGGAAACTCAGCAGGAAGCACGTGCAGTTAAGGTGCATTGCGCCACGCTACGAGAAAAAAGTAATAGTCTGGTAAACGAACTCCTGGTCAAGTGTCCCACCTTATCCAGACCAGTAAGAATAGTAGCCTATTGCCTACGTTTTCGACGCAAGAATCCGGCTCGAAGCAAAATGTTCAACGCCGTTTTCGACCACTGTAAAAACTGTTCACTGTAAAACCAACAGAAAAATTCTACGGAATATAAGCCGTCCGAGCTGTAACTTCCAGCTCATGGGGAAAACTGCTTCCTGGATACAGCTATTGTACATATTCAGCAGCAGCTGAGGAAATGTCTGAGCAATCGTCTTGAGCACCTCCGCCGGTATTCCGTCAGGTCCATCGGGGTTTCTGGTCTTTGGACCGGAGAGGTGTCTGGGGTCGAACACGATGCGTTGAGGAGAAGAGTGTGTTCAGTATAAACTTCATCTTTTCTTCGCCGAGGACAGGGCTTGCCATCTGTGTCCTCAGTTTTCGCATTACGACTTTGAAGCCTAGCCCCCAGGGGTTGCTGTTGACATCCCGGCGGAGATCCTCCCATTTCTGTTTTTTGCTCGAATTGATGGCTCTCTTGAGCTCGGATCTCATGGTTCTAAATTCTGCTAGTACATCTTCCGTGGGTTTAGCTTGTCTTCTCTCCTACCCCTGGTGACTTTGCCTCTGAGATGTAGGCATCTTCTTCGAAGCGGAGCTATCTCGTCGCTCCGCCAGTACACCGGTTTCCTGTTTCTATTGCAGCCGCTCACTCGAGGCGTCACATGCCGGCCGTATTAGCTGCATCGTGGCCTCAACTTTTGTTTGAGCAGTTCCCACTGTTTCTAGGGCCGCGCTTATCTTCTCGGGTGATAGGGTGGATATCGAAGCCAGGGGCTACATACTGGAATGATACCTTTGTTATATTGGGATTCAGTACTTTAGGTTAGGTATGTGGGCTGGCAGGGAGGGACGCTCTCTGCCACACTCAGGTCAGCGTTGACCCATTGTGGTACCCATGGGGGAAAAAGTAATCCCTTACCCAATGAAACTAAAAACTACTAACTCAGTCACTTACTTCATTTCTGCATACAAACCACCCTGATGATTTGATGAAGTTCAACATCTTTTCTGTTGAAACGCCGGAGAGTTCCTCGAGATCCTGGAAGAAATATTTACCAAGGAACTTTTTCCTGGAGTGTTGAAGACTCGGACAGTGGCACAGGAAGTGGGTTGTGTCCTCAAAAACTTCCTCGTCACCACAACCTCTGCAGAGTTCCTCCTACGTCAGGCGTAGTTTCTTCAAGTGGTACCGCAGAGTGTTGTGCCCCGTGATTATGCCCACGAGGGTGGAAAGGGATTTCCTATCTTTACGGATGAATCTCTCGGTCTTTGCTTTGTCGAAAGATGTCCATAGCTTCCTAGTGATGGCGCAAGTTTCCATGGAGTTCCATCTTGTGTTCGCCTCCTCAGTGGCTTTATTTCCTGCAGAGAGCTTGAGTATGCAAGGCGGGATACACACAGGGGGGTCAACTTGTTCTGTTGGGGCTGCTGAGCCGATTCTCGCCAGCTCGTCGGCTTTATCATTGCCTGGGATACCCTCGTGTCCAGGGACCCAACAGAGCGATACCTTGTGCTGTGTTCCAATAACCCTGAGCTCTTCTCGATAACACTTCACAAGCTTCGATTTAATTTCTATGGCAGTAATCGCTTTTATAGCTGCGTGGCTGTGGCTGTCGATGGTGATACCTTCTGGCGGTATTGCCCTTACCGCAGACTCACGGGCGGCTGTTGCCACTGCTAAGACCTCTGCTTGGAAAACACTGCTGTGGTCTGGAAGTCGTACGGGTTTTGATACACCTAGAGGGTCGGAGAATATGCCTGATCCTACGCCAGTGTTCATTTTTCAGCCATCTGCATAGATGGCTATAGATTCGACGTTAGGTATGCGACCCCTTTTCCATTCTTCCCTGCTAGGGTAGGCGGTAGAAAAAGGGCTTACAAAGTCTAATTATGGCGTCATGTAGTCCTTTATGGGCACGAGGCCAAAGTAATCAAGTAGGATCATCGAATGACATATTCTATTTTGGTTTTCAGTTTGCTGACTGGCTAATTCTTGTAGCATTATTGGCTGCTGACGTGTTTAAGTTGGTGGATTTGTTGACAGCTGGCCACCATACTAGATTGCCGTAAGTCAGTATGGGTTGAACGTGTTGTTGGCCCTGCCCAGAGCCTCCCTTTCCTTGTCCGTGAAGGACTTCTGATCACGCTTTTTAAGCCGCCGAATTAGCCTAATGGCATTACGCTTCCTGTTCCTGAGCGTTGTTTTCCTCTTCTGTGTCCTAACCTCCCTAGTCTTTTCGGACGTGGATGATGGTCGGGCTAGTCCCAGGCCAAGTCCACCCGCGCTGACTACTGTCGCGAAACTACAGGTAGTAGAATTTCCATTGCCAGCAGGGCAATGAGGATCGTGAGGACCGATTTTCCTCACGAGGCTGGCTGCGGCTTGCCCCGTTCGGATCATCCGTCTTCGCCACCCCGACATCTACATTGCTGTCCTCGGATGGTTACTGTGGCTCTGCTGCAATGGGAGGCTGCTCCGAGATTGCCAATGTGATCGCCTTAGGTCTAGACTGGCTACGGCTTATCGTAGACTTTGGCGGTCCCATCGGTTCTCCCACGCTCGGGATAGCTGCAGGGGTCTTCCCCATCGGCGAGCCTGTCACTGACGAGCGCTCCGATAAGGCCAGCTCCTGCAGGTAGGCCCGTGCGTTGTGGAGTCTCTTCCTGTCTGGCTCTGAGAGCTCTTCCCACCTCTTTGTCCCTAATCTCTTGACAGTCAATTTACAGTTTTTTGCTCGTCGGGAGGTAGTTGACGCATTAGAGAGGGATGAGCTAGCGATGAAGCAAGCGTCATCTAGAAAGAACCTTTCCAGGTTCAAGTCGATTGCTCCAACGCTTTCTTCATCCGAAGTACGAAGCAGAGCTTCCTGTGTATCTCCTATAGACCGGTCGGTTTTTATAGAGTTAGGAGTGCCCGACCGGTTTACACTCTTCGCTTGTTGAGTTATATTTTTTGAAATTGACATGTAGGGTTCCACGAGTAAGGGGGAAGAGGATGTCCGCCTGTACTCACCCCCTGTATACAGGTAAGGGGAATTAATTGAAACTGGAGGCCCCCAAGGTATCCAGAGTTCACCGTTAGAAGACACCGTAACGTGGTGCCATTCATCCCATAGGCACGGTAGTTTACACCTGGGATTCCGGGTTTTTTCAAGTTTTCCTCCTTAGATCCGCCATATTCCGTTAACAACAGCGACACCTCGTGTAGGGTGTAGCTCTTCACCACGTATGGACGGTCTTAGGGAAGAGAAACAACTTAATCCTAACCCTCTGGCCCCTTTGCCTGGAGACCTTGCCAATTTAGTAAGCCCCTAAAGTGTGTAAGAAACATGTTCGGGCTCAGGTGTCTGCTGCTAATTCGTTTTCTTCCATTGATTTTTCGTTCTAGGACCCAAAACTGTACTGAGTTACGGCACTGGGCTAGTCTACGAGCTTCTGCTTCATAATACTAAAATGTTTATATAGGTAGATATCCAGGCAACCTGCAGATTCATTCAAGTCAAAGGCTAAATCGGGCTGACTTACTCATAATCGGGAGGTCCCCAAGAGCCGTTCGTATGTTGTGGCATATTACATCTGGCTAAACAATTTGCTAATAAAAGCCAAAATATACTTTGTACTCCTTCCAATTATAAAACTAAACAATTCTACTTCTAATTTCTTTGCAGGCAATGAAAAACCCTCCGATTTAGATATTATTTTCGGAGAAAATAAGGCAATAATTGGAAATGGAAAAATAACTCGTTCGGGAGGCTCGTTCTCCGATGCCGATCTAATATTTGGTGGACCTCCAACGCGTTCTGATCGATTTGGCTCATCAAAAAGCATGAGCGTAACATCCGACAGCCGAACCAACACCGGTAGTAGTCCATATAAAATCTACGAAGGCATTCAAAATGCTGCCTTCCAAGATTTTGAATCACAAGTAGTAAAGTCAACAAGCGACCAATGGAATAAAGCAGTTGACGATGATGGCGACATAGATTTGAAATAAATTTCACCATTTTCATCAATTTATATCGCAAAGCGAAAAAGAATTTAAAACATACACTTGACAGAATATAAAAACTCAAAATTCATGAAACATGTTGTCGCCTCCATAGTTTCCTGGTTTCACTTAATAATTTCCAAATCATAACCATAGATCGTAGAATAGTTTCCATCAATCTTAACAAAAATAAGTTCAAAACCGAAATGAATTCCCACAGAATGAAATGAATTTAAGAAAGCGATGCTAAATTATTCCAAAATTATTCCAATTGGTGTTGCATTTTTATAACAATTACAATTATAATTAACAAAGTCAATATATATACATTAATATGTTACACTGTATTGTTGATTGAGAAATATGTATGTGTTAAACAAAACGCACGGAAAAAATAAATAAAATAATAATTACAAGAATATACAAAAAAAAAACAAGTTAGGATAATAAAATAAAATATGTTGATGTTATATAAATACATATAGATATGCATTTTAAAGAATACATTTTACGAGATTCAACTCATTCATACAACATAAATTCGTTGCATTGTGCGTACATAATTTAAACAAAAAAAAATTATTACGAAATACACTAAATTCGTAGTTCTTTACAAAATATCATACATGACAATATTACAATATTACAAAAAAAAAATACATTTCTTGTTAGAATATTATATACAATACATATATACACACAATATGTAGTTAATGAAAGGATATGGATGTTATTATTATTATATAGTATCAAATAATTTAAACACTCGGAGGGCCATTTACAACGAATGAAGGTGAACACACATTTTAGGACCATGGCCAGTATTATAAATATGTATACATACACGTCATACACAATGTCCTAAGTGACCAACAATTTTATGTTTTCCATATTTGTATTCACATGGAATGCATGATAATATTATAACATTAGTTAAAACTACGCACACGTTCATAATGATTGCAGTGTACTTGTTGAACACATAATATTAGGCATTTTAACCAACACAAAACTACTAAATACATATGTATTATAGCTAATTAATGTATAACTAGAAAATATTGTGTAAAACGTAAAAATGCTTTGAAAGGATGTGAATTGCACGAAAATTAGTTATATACTATTTATCGGATTTTTTCCAAATACCCACACTATGACACTATTAACCCTCCTCATCCTCCTCCTCGTCCGTTTGTGGCAATTTTTAATTTAACTCAAATTAGTTATTAACGAGTTGCATATGTTATGCTTTATGTCTATGCATTGTATGTCCTTCAACTATACTCATTATTAATTCTTAAAATTTCCTTAACAAGTAAAGTAAACAATACTATCCTTCTTTAAATACATACTCGTATAGAAAAGATTTATAAATATTATTCACATGTTACTAAAGAATTTCACGTAAAAATAAAATGTGTTTAAAAAATATATATATATACATTATATAGTTACATAAATATCACAAGACATACTAACATATTCCAGAATTACATGCATTTTCAAATTGAGTCAAACAAATTGCTTGTTGCATATAAAAGCCGAATTAAATTAAATAAAAAAATAAATAAATAAAAAAATAGTATCTCGATGATTACAGAATGAATGAATATGAAAAATTATTGCTACTAATATCATCATCTAAATATTATGTGTTGTGTAATCAAAAATATATATACTGAGTTAAATAAAGGAGGAATTTTTAAAATTACTGTGGAGTTTTATTTAGTAATGGTCCTCTGTTAATTACTACTTACTTACTTAAGTGGAGCTACAGTTCGGGGTGGACCTGTGCCTCAATCGACAAACCTCTGCAGCCGGCACGGTTACTAGCTAGCTGCATCCAGTTGCGCACGTCAAGTTGGTTAAGGTCCTACGACACTTATTTGCGCCACCTACCGTGAGGTCGTCCTCTACTGCGCCGTCTATGCGGGGTAGATCTTAGGACTTTCTTGGCGAAAACGTTGGGCTCCATCCGCTCTAAATGACCCAGCCATCTTAGTCGCTGTATGTGAACTCTTCTGGCTAAGTCGATGTCCTTACATAGAACGTATAATTCGGCATTGCAGCTTCTCCTCCACTCATGCAGATGGGACCAAAGACCGCTCGAAGAACTTTTCTCTCAGAATAACCAAGGGCATCCTCATTCGGTTTTGACAAAGCCCATGCCTCTGCGCCATACAGCGGGACTGGGATGATTAGTGTCTTATAAATAGTTACCTTAGTAGTTCGAGATGGGGGTTTGTTACTCAATTGCCTTCCTAAGCCATAGAAACTACGATTAGCAAGAGTAATTCGTCGTTTGATCTCCCTACTGATATCATTTGCGGAGCTCACCATGAAACCTAGGTAGACAAAGTCCTTTACTACCTCAAAATTATATCTGTCTATTGTGACGTTCTGTCCAAGACGCCGATGTTGAGTGTCCTCTTTTGTAGACAGTACACATTTTGTTTTCGTTTATTGACTGCTAAGCCCATCTTTGTTGCCTCGATCTCAATACTCGCAAATGCCTCACTGATGGCCCGCTGAGTTCTTCCGAATGTGTCAATGTCATCGGCGTTAGCGAGTAGTTGTACAGACTTGTAAAAGATTGTACCTCCGGTGTTGGCTTGTGATTTTCGTACAATTCTCTCAAGTACTATGTTAAAGTGGTCGCATGATAGCAGGTCACCTTGTCTAAGACCTTTCCTGACATCGAACGGTTCGGTGATGTTCTTACCGACTTTGATGGAGCAGCGAGAGTTCTCATTCTGCATAAACGGACGAGCTTAGCATGGATGCCAAGACTAGACATGGCTCTGCATAACTCGTCTCTATACACGCTATCATAGGCAACTTTGACAACAACAATCGATGAAAAGGTGGTGCGTATCGATTTTATATTCATAGGTTTTTTCCAAGTTCTGCCGTAGTGTGAATATTTGGTCAATGGTGGACTTTCCAACCTGAAACCTTACTGATGAGGACCTGCCAGGTTGTTGACGATCGGTTTTAGGCAGACAGGATCTTACATGCGATGTTGTGGAGACTTATACATCTGTAGTTGACGCAGTACACAGGGTGTGCTTCTTCAGGATCGGGCAAATGATGCTGAGGTTCCATTAATCGGGCATCCTTTCGTCCGACCAGATTTTACAGAGCATGCTCCTTACCAGTTCATCTCCTCCTACCTTGAAAAGTTCAGCGGCAAGGCCGTCGGCTCCAGCAGCTTTATTGGATTTAAGCCTAGATATCACTATCCTCACCTCATTCTGATCGAGTTGGCGGGAATCTTGACTGTCATTGTCACTGTTGAATGGCTTATTCTGCCTAACAGGGGAATATTGGTTATCATCGCCGTTTAACAGTCTACAGAAGTGTTCCTTCCATATCCTCAGTACCGACTACGATTCTACTACTATGTTGCCATTTTCGTCCCTGCAGGCTTCTGTTCTGGCTTTGAAACCCTGACATGTTCTTTTTACCTTTTGGTAAAATGTTCGAACATCATTCCTGCAATAAAGTCTCTCAATCTCCTCAATCGAGCGCTTCTCATGCTCCTTTTTCTTCTTTCTGAGAAGTCGATGTTCCTCTTTTCTCCTGCACACATAGAGCTCGTAAGCAGCTCTAGTCCTTCTATGCAGCGCCGCTTTGTACGCCTCTTGTTTAGCTGCATGCGCTTGCCGGCATTCCTCATCAAACCAGGGGTTTCGTTGTGGTGGCCGAGAGAAACCCAGTACATCAGAGGCGGAATCTCTGATGGTTTGTTGGCAACGCTGCCACTAGTCTTCCGCATTTGCTGCTGGTGGCATAGGACGTAGATTAAGATTAAAAGAAACTCGATCGGAAAAGGCTCTGGCGGTGTCTTGCGATTGTAGCCGTCCGACGTCAAACTTCCTCACAGAATTTCATTGATTTCACTTCGTTCTGGATATCCACATCCGTATCTTTGCTACAACTAGGTAGTGATCCGAGTCCACGTTGACTCCTCGGAAAGTCGGAACCCACAGAATATTGGAAGAGTGCGTCGAGTGCGATTTGGTTGAAGGTTTCGCGAAGAGATATGATTTTGTGCAGGCTGTGCTTTCCGATCACGCTACTAAAGACGTCCTCTCTCCTAGCGTTGCGTTGAAATCGTCCAGGAGAATGTTCACGTCGTTTCTAGGGGATTGCTTATACGTCTTGTCCAAGAGCTGGTAGAAGCCATCCTCTGTCGCGTCGTCTGTCTTCTCGTGAGAGGCGTGAGCATATATTAGGCTAATGTTGGCGAGTTTAGCCTTGATACGGATAGTCATGAGGCTCGATTAATCCTCAACTATTCTGCGCCACGTTTGCGTATGGCGCCCCGCTATTCTGCCTGCTTGGGTGAGCAGATTACACTGCATGGCGTATTTCGTAATGGAGTTGTCTTCGCGCCGTAGGGTGTGTCCAATCCACTGTCACTTTCTCCTTCTTGTAGTAATGCTTATAGGTTCTTGGCCCGATCTCATATAAAGTTGTTCGTTGGAGATGCGGTTCGGCTAAAAAATCGTCGCGATGATCCTTAAACATTTGTTTACGAAGACTTGCAGTTTGCGTGTGTTAATGGTGTCCACCTTCCAAGTACTGCACCCATAAAGCAGCACTGATTCTACGTTGGAGCGGAACAGTCGCAGCTTGGTTCTTAAGCTGGTAACATTGCTTCCCCAGATTTTGGATAGCATTCCGAAGGCAACTTTAACCTTCCCGAGTCTGCTGCACTCATCCAGGTCCACCGCGGTCAGCCGAGACTACACTTCATAGATATGGAAAGTTGTCAACTTTCTCGACTTCCTGTTCGGCAATGTTAAGTTGAGGGCGGTTGTTAGAAGAAGTTCTTAGGGCTTTTGTTTTGGCTGTGTTTATTTTTAGCCCCACTTTATTTGCATCAGCCTATAGGTTGTGGGCCATCAGATGACGGTCCATTATCCGATGTGATATCTAGGTCTAGGCCCATAGTTGCCCTCAATGCTGCATGGAGTACATCGCTGATAACCGCCAAGAACAATAGTGGCGACAGTATGCACCCTTGACTTACTGCACTTTGGACTTCAAAATTCTCCGACACCTTACCGCGCTCGTATGTAGCCTTGATAATAGCTTTAAGTTTTTCTGCGGTGCCTCTCCAGCGCAAGGCCAACCAGATAACATCTCGGTTCAAGCTGTCGAAAGCCTTCTCGAAGTCGATAAACAGCAAATGTAACGGCGACCTATACTCAACGATTTTGATCCGCAAAGTGTTTATGTAGTCAATGCAGGAGGATCCAGCACGAAAGCCTGCCTGTTCGACGTCAAGAGTTGAATCTAAATACTCTTTGATGCATTCCAGAATCATTCTAGCTATTATTTTGGCTACAACTGGAAGAACGCAAATATCTCTCCAGTTTCTGGATTCCGTCAAGTTTCCTTTTCTCGGAAGCTTAATGATCATCCACTTTTCCACTCCTGCTCTTTCCCAAGCTCTCCGTATTAGAGGGTGCAGCAAATCTGCCGATGTATTTGGCGCCGCGGCGCTTAAAATATAATAGTTCGACAGGGATGCCATCAATACCCGCCGCCTTGTTCTTCTTGAGGGACTTGATTGCTGCTATTCATCCTGATTGTCGTTGGCGTTTGTCGCTTTCGATGATTGTCGTTTTATTCATAACTACGACCTGCTGACCGTTAAACATTAGCAATTTGTTTGTCGTGTAGAATACTATTACAACTCTTTCACAGTGAAAAAGTTATGAAAATGGATATGTGCTACATCTGAAGAATAAAACGTCAATCGTCGAAAAGCGACAAACGCCAACGACAATCAGGGTGATTATTTCGGTTTTACTGGGTGGTACGGTGCGAATTCGGGAATACATAAGTTGCTTCGAACTTCGAACATCATCTAAGTGGTTTAGCACTGTAGCTAAATGTTCTCTCCATCTAGTGAGCTGGTCCTTATTCGAGATCAGAAGGTTACCGTCTAGGCTCTTCACTTGGTGTTGATTGGAGTTCCGACCACCAGTGAGCTCCTTAGTGATGCTAGAAACAGTCCTACTCTCGCCCTTAAAGAAAGTGAGTTAATATGCTGACGTTTGTCACGTTTCACACTACGCTGCACTTCCTCCTTCTTCGCATCGTCTTGGGCTTCTAGCTCGGTTCTCTCTGCGGCTGCTGCAGTCCGAGCCTTGATTTCTGTACCCAAATCGATGCGTCTCCAGGTGTCTGCAGATAGCCATGTGCGATGGTTTTTCTGCCTTTTACCGACATAGGTGCCGCAGCCGTCAAAACATTTTTCACAGCATTCCAGTGGTCATCCATGCTCACTTGCATTGTGCTGCTGATTGTCTCTGCTCTAAGGCAAGGTGGTCTCTGAACTGTCGGCGCACTTGGGGAACCTTGAGCCTGTCGATACTTTAATTGGTGATGTTAAGTAAGGACATGGCAAAATCGCTTCATCACCTCCTCGTGGTGCCCGCTGGATAGCTATCTGATAGTGAACTAACGATGAGCGTATGCTGAATCTGACGATATACATACGTGTATCTGAACCCTCAGATCTGCGTAAGCACATCTGGGTGAACTTCAGCACACATATGATAAACTGGACGAGGCATCTCTTGTTGACCTGATTAGCTGATCTCAGGAGTCTAGTAAGAGTTCATCAGAAGGAGGACGTGCGACGGATGAATTCTCCCGGCCCTACAGGCCAGCGGATACCTTGCTTGAGCTACTTCGACATATTTGGAGCTGAGGTCTGTAAGGATTTTCAATACTGCGTCAGGGTATTGAAAAAGAGAAGGTGGCGGATGAACCCTTAATGGGCCAACGGCAGCGCTCATATTCCCGAAGTGGGTTACTGGCATCGGTGTATCTCGTCCTAGGGGTTCCAAAAAAGGATCTGGTCGTCCGGGTTGGGGTTTGTGCCTTCGGGTTAACTTCCCTACCACGTAAAAACCCTTCGGTTACGAAGCAACCAACAGCCTCAGATACGGATAAATTTACTGTTGACGACCCTTGCAAACATAAAAAGGACAACGATATTCGTGTCTGCATAACCTCTACAAACCAAGTGCAGCCAAACAACTTGCGGAGGCCTTAGACTGCTACAAAGCAGACATTACCGCCATCCAATGCCTTACATTGCCAGATTCCTTCAATTGGAAAAAGAATTCATGCGATACAGACTGGACATTTTGGGGGTAAGTGAAATCAAATGGTTAGAACCGGACGAGTACCAGACCCCAACGTGTAACACTGTACTACTCTATTCTGGAAGACCATCCGAAAGTCCGCGGGAATATGGAGTCGGACTATGTAGTGATAACAGCAACAGCACGCAAGGGCCTAATTTCCTGGCAGCCTCATGGTTATAGGATAATGACTGCCAGATTCTGGACTAGAGTACGACGCGTCACAATCATACAGTGTTATGCCTCAACGAATGGCTCGTCTGAGGACGAAAAGGAGAGTTTCTACAATCTATTAAGTGCCGTCTTCAACACAACACCAAATGGAGACATTGTCATAGTGATGGGGGATTTGAATGCCAAAGTAGGCAACGACAACGAAGGGCTCAAATATGGACTTAGCAACCGTAATGACAACGGCGAAAAGTTTATGGATTTCCGCAATGCCAACGGCCTTGTGATAAGTGGCATTATGTTTGAGCACAAGACCTGCCACAAAGTCAGCAGGGTTTCCAACGGCACGCAAGAAACCTCCAACCAAATTCACCATTTTACCTTGTGCCGCCACTTTAGAAGTAGTCTCGTGGACGTCCGAAACAGGCGAGGGGCAGATGTGAGGATAGATAGTCTATGTAGGTAGGTAGGTAGAAGTGGTTGTGTCAGCAAAACCATGCCGACACTTAATTAGCGCAGAAGCACCGTTTTAATACCACAACTCAAGTGGCCTGTCGAATGTAAAAAGGACGTTAACTGCTAGGAAAAGAAAAAGGAGTAAGGATTATTCAAATCCACCCCGTTACATTGAGGAAACTGATATTAACCCGAACGCTAATCTCCGCTAGCTCTATTAGGTTGTCGAAAAAGGATTTACCTAAGGTGCGCTGTCTGGCCTTGCCTAAAGCCGGACACTTCCAGAGGAAGTGTAAGATTGTTTCCATCTCGTCAGCAGAATTGCAGCTACGACAGTGTGCATTAAATGTAATGCCTAATCTGGCCGCATGAAGCCCGATGGGCCAGTGGCCAGTACTAACTGCCAGAACTCTTGCGATATCTGCGCGGTTTCTGTTTAGTAGATCTTGCTTTCTTTTCTGGGAGTATTTGGGCCACATCTGCCTGGAGATGACAAAGTTCCGCACCCCCTGCCATCTGCTATCAGCCTTTAGCAGATAGTGCGCGAAGATGCCTCCCTTGAGGACCCCCAACGGGACGTTCACCTCCTTTGCTAGGGAAGCATCAAGGGCAGATCCATGCCTGACGAGTTCATCAACTTGCTCATTCCCCTCAATGTTGCTGTGACCCGGAACCTAAAGGAAACAGATCCTTAACCGATAACCAAGCGAGGCGAGTGGCAGATACTATAGCCTTGATAGCCGCCTGGCTGTCAATGAGGATGGCAATGGTATTTAGGGGTGTAGAGGTTTGCTTAAGTAGGCGGCAGGCCTCACGTACAGCAAAAACTTCCGCCTGGAAGACACTGCACGAATCAGGAAGCCGGTAAGACCTTGAAATATTGAGGGAACCAGAGAATATCCCCGCCCCTACCCCGCAGTCCATTTTTGAACCGTCGCGTCGGTGAAGATTGTTGTTTCGAACTCATTTGTGAGTTCGGCAGTTTCCCATTCCGCTCTGGTTGGGAATCTGACCGTGACGTCAATTCTAAAGTTCACTGTGGGAGTTGGTCAGATTAGCTGCCAGATCCTGCGGTAGCAGATTCGGGATGCTGTTGTGACCATAAGGATTAGTGCACCAGCATCCTGTTTCCCTTAGCCTGACCGCACTACATGATGATAGATGCATATGCCGGCAATCACATGCAGCAAAACAAGAGGCATACCAAGCGGCGCTGCATAGAAAGACTAGAGCGGAGGAGAAAAGAGCAACATCCACTTCTCAGAAAGAAGAAAATGAAGAAAAATGAGCATGAAAAGCGCTTGATCGAGGAGATTAAGAGACTTTATTGCAGGAATGACGTTCGAAAATTTTACCCAAAGGTAAAAAGAACATGCCAGGGTTTCAAAGCCAGAACAGAAGCATGCAGAGACGAAAATGGCAATATAGAATATAGTAGAATCGCAGTCGGTGCTGAATATATGGAAGGAACACTTCTGCAGACTGTTAAACGGCGATAATGACCAATATTCCGCTCTCAGGCAGAATGAGCACTTCAACAGTGACAGTCAAGATTCCCGTCAACCCGATCGGAAGTGAGGATAGCGATATCTTAACCTAAATTCAACAAAGCTGCTGGACCCGACGGCCTTGCCGCTGAACTTTTCAACCCAGGAGGAGATGAGCTAGTAAGTAGCATGCACCACCTCATCTGTAAAATCTGGTCGGAAGAAAGTATGACGGATGAATGGAACATAAGCATCGTCTGCCCGATCCTGAGAAAGGAGACCCTCGGAACTGCGCCAAATACAATGGATATAGAATTCTGTCTGCCGTACTATATAATGGCCTTAAACCGATCATCAACAATCTGACAGGTCCTTATCAGTGCGCTTTCAGCCCGAGAAAGTCCATCATTGACCAAATATCCCCGCTACGGCAGGCTTTGGAAAAACCCATGAATATAAAATCGATTTCAAAGTTGCCTACGATAGTGTGTATAGAAACGAGTTATGCAGAGCCACATCTTGTCTTGACATCCCTGCCAAGCTCGTTTATGCAGGGTGACGATGGGGAATTCTTGCTGCTCCATCAAAGTCGGAATGAACATCACCGAACGGTTCAATATCTGAAAAGGTGACTTGCTATCATTCGATCTTAAAAATAATACTTGATAGAATTGTACGGAACACACAAGCCAACACCGCAGGAATATTCTTTTACAGTACAACTACTCGCTTACGCCGGCCGATGACATTATCATAGTCGGAAGAACTCAGCTGGCCGTCAGTGGGGCATTTGCGAGTATTGAGATCGAGGCAGCAAAAATGGGTTTAGCGGTCAAAGAAAGCAAAATAAAATATACATGTGCTGTCTACAAAAAAGGACACCCTACATCGGCGCCTATGACAGAACGCCACAATTTTGAGACAGTAAAGTACTTTGTCTACCTAGGCTCTATGGTGAGTTCCGTAATTGATACCAGTGGGGAGATCAAACGACGAATTACTCTTGTCAATCTTTGTTTCTATGGGCTAAGACGGCAACTGAGTAACAAAGTCCTATCTCGAACTACTAAGATAACTCTGTATCAAACAATAATCATCCCAGTCCTGCTGTATGGTGCAGAGACAGATCGGTTAAGGACGTCCTTGGTTATTTTGAGAGAAAAGTTCATCAAGCGATCTTTGGTCCCGTCTGCAAAGATGGTGAGTAGAGGAGAAGATACAATGCCGAACTATATGTCGTATAAAATGACATCGACTTAGCCAGAAGAGTTCACATACAGCCACTAAGATGGCTGCGTCAGCTAGAGCGGATGGAGTCCAACGTTCCAGCCCGAAAAATCTTCAAGTCCGCCCCGCATAGACGGTGCAGTAGAGGATGACCTCGCGGTAGGTGGCACAAACAAATGGAGGGGGACCTCAACCAACTTGACGTGCGCAACTGGATGCAGCTGGCTCGTAACCGAGTTGGCTCGAGAGGTTTGTTGATTGATGCCCAGGTCTACCCCGGACTGTAGCGCCACCTAAGTAAGTAAGTAAGTAAGTCGCTAAATCTTAACTATTTTTGAAGTTAAGATGTACTTCCTTGTACTGTTTATAGCACAAAACAGCCATGCAGAGACCGCTTACGAAATCATTCCCTTATAAAACACGCCGAAGCTGTTCTAAACAATACGGAGCCGTTTTTTTCAAACGATACCTGGACCGATGCATTTCACAACGGTGCCAAAAAATTAACCAAATGTGGTAAAGTAAACATGAGTCCGACTTTCGATGGCATTGCCATGTGTTTGTTCAAGAATCCGCTGTAAATATTGCCAACTTTCGCCATAACAGTCTCCGTGTGAAGTACATTCTTCAACTCAACTGACAAAGAAGAGCTTTGGAATTCAATGGACAGTGAAAACGCACGTAAATTTCGCACGCAGTTCAGAGAAGATGCCTGCGCCTACACCTATTTCCATTTTGGATCCATCAGTGTATACAGCTTAGTTCAGATGGGCGCTCAATATGTGCTTAGAATTGGTTTATTGAAGTCTAGGTATGGCGTAGTTTAATCAGTATTAGACACATTGCCTAGATCTATCTATAGGTTCGTAGTATGACCCATTGCATTTGGTCTTCAGGTATCTATCTGGCTTAATCTTAGGACACTAATTACCGCAGATGTTTGTATAAAGATATGTAGAGGAAGCAGGTTGAGAATGGCCTCAAGCTGTCGTTCTCATTGCACTGGTACTACCAGTGGACGCTAGTCTTTGTACTTTTGTGATGGTCGTTAGGTTAGTAGTTTTGCTGGTGGGTTACCACCAAACAAGGCAGCCATATATAGCCGTGTACATTCATGGGAAGATTTTACGATTCGGTCCCCAAGTTTTCCCGAATATTCTGTTGCACGAGTAGAAAGCTATCATGCCTTTTTGATCTATCGCTTATGTTCAATCTCCAATTCAGTTTCCTATCGAGCACCAGACCCAGATATCTCACACTGTTGGATATACTTTGAGACATACCCCCAACAGTAGGTGTTACGATTTATGGAATTTTCCTTTTGTTAGTGAATAATACTTACTCAGTTTTCTGGGGAATGGCCGCTAGTCCATATCTCTTTCTCCAAGAGTCTATGGTTTTAAGTGCGCTTTCAATTTGCTCTCCAAGAGTCAGGGTAATTTTCCTGTTGTCAGGTGTAACAGGATGGTTCTGATGCCACTGTTTCTGGGCTTTTGGAGTACAGGTGTGGGGATATGACCCCACTTTGGAGTGTACCTCTAGAGGCGTAGACATCGAACTTTGTTACTCCAAGTTTAACTTTGATATGTCTTTGCTCTAGCATATTGACTGTTTAAGTCCTACGGCATCTGTTTTGACATTGTTAAAGGCTGTTTCGATGTCTAAGAATGCAGCTAATGTATATTCTTTATCTTTCAGTGTTTTCTCTATGGGGCCGACGACACAGTGCAGCGCAGTGTGTACTAGCTTTTGCGTTTTCTAAAGGCGTGCTGCGCTGGAGATACTAGTAGATCATCAGGATATAGTTTACTACGAATGTATACATATGCCAGCTAATCTTGCAAAAGTTTTTAGGACGAAAGAAGTATGACTTATTGCGCTGGCAAAAATCCTCATCCTAAGCCTCCACGTGGGTGCCAGCCGGTAATAACCACCACAGTAGTCTTGTGCAACGTCAAGGTGGGGTTTGCTAAAGTCAAGGAGCATTGGTATAGGATTCTAAACTACTCAATAGTTTAATCCTCTACACATGCTTTTTGGCCATCGGATCGAGGTACCTGATTTCAGTGCTGGTGTTAGCACTCCAATGCAGGAAACCGTACCCAAGAATAAAAGGCTGGGTATTAAGCCAGTCTCTAATGAGGTCCTTTAGACGCACGGGAGGGGTCTGTCGTATTTTAGCATAATCCCGATAAGTCGGCTCTGTCGGGACCGAACTAATTTCCGTTTTACTCGTGGGGCTAAAAACTAATGAATCCAATAAAAAAAAAAGAATATCCTCTAGCCAGGCCATCCTAGGAGGAAGCGAAAACCTTGAGAGGAGTTCCATTTATGGCGCGGTCCCCGAACCTTCTATACCCTCCACATCGGCAGTAGCAGCGAATACTCGACTTAGTGCCAATAAGCGCGCTGTGCACAACCGAAAGTCAGATAGCAACCGCAGGAAAAGTGCGTACCAGGGGGCCATCTTCATTCTGGGTAAGATTACCAAGAACGAAGAGGCCGGTACGGTTAGATACCAGAGGATCTTCGATGAGTACATCAACTCCCGTAGCGAACAACCTCAACCTCAACAACCACGTAAGACCAAAGCGGCAAAGTGCTACCGCTCCGTGGAGGAAGTCAAGTCCGACTCCCAACACAACAAAGTTACAAGGCTCTCTACCGCTAAGTCTAATGACCAATCGACCTCGGTACCCCAGACGACATGAACTGTGGGCGAGGTTGTCAGAGACGACCTACAAGTCGAATTGGTGGATGAGCTCTCTACCGGCGGCAAAGCAGTGGTTGACGCTTAGGGTGCGACAGAGGCCAAGCTATCGGAAATGGTGATGGAACATGTTATAAACAACCAACGAGGATCGCTACCCTGCTTTGACTCAGCTGAAGTCAAAGAGTCATCAAATGCGAGGATGCCTTCTCTATGGAATTCCTAAGCGACTGCGTTCACAAGATCCGTGACGCGTGGGACGGCTTGAGACTCATGCTAATCCTAGCCAGAGAGATTGCGAGGAGACCCAGAATCCGCATTTGGCTCCCCAACATGGCCATTGAAAGCAGTAAGCTCATTAATTGCTCGAAACTCCACAATCCAACGGTTCCCATGGATGACTGGAAAGTCATCAAGGCTAAGGAACCATACAACAATACCCTGTCTTTCTTATTACTGATCACCGAAGAAAGTGCTGTCACCCTTGAGAAGACCGGCTGTAAGCTTCGCTTCGGCATCAGACGCGCCAAGGTCAAGATCTTCAGATCAATAGGTCTGAGCGACGACTTAGATGAACTCGAAGACACCAACAGGCTGTTGGAGGACGTGATGATCGGGACCACCCTACCCACCACTCCAACAACTCAAGACCATACCAATGCTGAAGTCATTCAGATAAATCTGCATCACTCGATTTATGCTGCAGCTGAAGCTTCTGAAGGAAGAAGACATTGATATCAGCATTTTCCAAGAACCATGGTTTAATGGCCCTAACATAAAGGGCCTAAACGACAACCAATACAACCTTTTCTACAACCGCAATAACATCAACCAAGGTAAGCCAAGAACCTGCATTCTAGCAGGCTCTAGCTAAAAAAAAAAAATATCAAAGCCCTTATATGCCCAAATTTCAGCTCTTCTGATTTAACAGTTGTTTAAATAGAAAATGCGGGCAGGGCGGACCTCATAATCGCATACGTCTATATGGCATACGACCGACAAGCACCGCCGGAGGAAGTCCATGACGTAACAACCAGCATCTTCACTACAAGCACCCACCTGCTGATGGGCTGCGACGCCAACGCCAGACATACGGTATGGGGCAGCTCAGAGAATAATGAACGCGGTGAGTCTTTGCTTGGGTTGGGAGGACGTTATTTATGTCACACTCTCTAGTAATAACCATAATATCAAAGTTGAAAATTGGAGAGTATCGAATTTGAAATCTTTCTCAGACCATAACTGGATACTCTTCGACGTAGATCTCAAGATCGAGACTCCTAAACTTCTTAGAAACCCCAAAAGAATCGACTGGGACAAGTTTGGTAAAGTCATAAGTTCAAAGCTCCATAAAACACCGAAACAAACCAAAAGTAGCTTCAATTACAGAACTCGACAACCAAATAGAGACTTTCGACAAGGCTTTTACTACGTCGTATTAAGTCTCGTGTCCAGTCAAATATAGCAAGAATACATTCCCACCTTGGTGGAACGAGAGACTTACACGTCTTAGGAAACTGACATGAGAGATATCTGCCATAGCTGTAAATACTGGCAGCCTTATAAAGACTGCCTTAGAAAATATAAGCAATATATCAGAGTGGCTAAGAGGCAGTCAAGGATAGGTAACTGCCAATCCATTGAGATTCTTAAGGACTCTGCAAGACTCAGTAAAATTCTATCGAAAGAACACTCCAATCCATATCTTCTTAGAAAGATAGATGGGGAATGGAGTAATTATACAGCAGAATCTCTGGAACTCCTGATAAACACACATTTTCTCGGTTGCACAGATAATAGTGCAGAGCCTACAAACTCTCAGCGCACGCAATCTAATGCCTGGGAAAACTTTATACCCTTTATTACAGAAGAAAAAATCTCCTGGGCCTTAAGCAGTTTCTCTCCTTATAAATCCCCGGGCCTGGACGACATTTTACCCATTATGCTACAGAGGTCGCAAGACCTGGCAATTCCATGGCTCACGTCGATTTTCAGGAGCTGTTTACTGAACAACCATGTACCCCCTTCATGGAGACGAGTGAGAGTCGTTTTCATCCCAAAGGCAGTCATGAAAATTCAAAAGGTTTCAGACCAATCGGTCTAACTTCCTTTGTACTGAAGACTGTCGAGCGACTCCTAGACAACCATTTCCGAAGCAAAATAGAACAATCCCTCTCCCAAGCTCAGCACCTCAAATGTAGGTGCTCACGAGGTAGTGCGCACTATAGAAAACTCCATACACTACAAAGAATATACCCTAGCTAACTTCCTAGACATAGAAGGGGCTTTTAAAAACGTACACACTGAAGCAATCCTAGAGTCCCCTACGGAGCTGGGAATAGAAAGCAATCTAAGTCAATGGATCGTTTCTATGCTTAGCACTAGAATTATTCAGGCAACACTAGGCAATAGCAATGTAACCAAATTTGCCAGTAGGGGAACACCCCAGGGCAGTGTTATCTCACCTCTACTATGGCTGATAGTCATGAGTAAAATCCTATTAACATTAGACAGAGAAAGAACGA
Source organism: Brachypalpus laphriformis (assembly GCA_945910035.1). Classification (NCBI taxonomy): domain Eukaryota; kingdom Metazoa; phylum Arthropoda; class Insecta; order Diptera; family Syrphidae; genus Brachypalpus; species Brachypalpus laphriformis. Next base: position 160,527,624 of record OX246754.1, on the reverse strand, counting down.
AGGTAGTCGGGTATGCGGACGATATGATGATACTGGTGTCAGGAAAGTTTCTTTCTGTTATAAGCGAAATCACGGAAAATGCTCTGAGCAAAGTGAGCGCTTGGGACAAAAAGTGTGATCTTGGTGTCAACTGGAGCAAAACTGAACTGATGCTCTTCACTACTAAAATACCTGACTTCGCACTTCCTCGGCTAAATGGCCAACCACTCTCCTTATCGTCCAGTGCTAGGTATCTAGGAGTTTTCCTAGATCCTAAACTTAATTGGAAACCAAATATAGAACAACGAGTAAAGAAGGCATGCAAAGCTTTCTATGCTTGTAGCAAAACCTTCGGAAAAAAATGGGGGCTGCAGCCAAAATTGACCCTATGTACATCCAGCCGTGGTACGACCATTTCTCACATATGGGTCAATAGCGGCCAGCTCTAAAAAGGGCTTATAATATAACCAAACTTAATAAGGTACAAGAAACGGCATGCATAGGCAGCACACGCGCTCTACGGTCAACCCCGACCGATGATCTAACAGTCGCTATTTTTATTGATAGCAAAAGATCGCTTTTTGTATTGATATCCAAGCAGCCATCAAAGCCATTGCAATGCCAAAATGAACTACCTTCGCTGAATAGCCAACTTAAGGTAACCCTAATTTGGGTTCCAGGGCACAGTTACGTTTATGGAAACGGATGATCTGGCTAGGCAAGGCTCAGCCCTCCAAAGCTCTCTTGCGGAATCAGTTCAGATTCCGCTTGGAGTAGTCAAAGCAGAAATGTCCTCAAAATTCCTTGCCCAAACCAACCTCAGATGGACTAGGCTAACAAACTGTGTCATATCTAGAAAGATGTGGCCAAACTACAACAAAGCAAACACAACCGACTTCTTAAACAGAACGCGTAGAGACATCGCCAGGATAACAGCAACCACCAAAGGTCACTGTCCTATAGGAGACCATGCAGTCAAACTAGGTAACCCATACAACACACACTGTTGCAGTTGCAATGTCGCAACTGAGAAGAAACCCTTATCCACTTTTTATGCGCCTGTCCGACACTAGCTAGGGCCAGAAAACGAGCTTTAGGAAAACCCTTTTTCGATTCCCTTGAAGAAGTCTCAGAGACAAACCTTAAAGACTTAATAATCTTTTCAAACTCCACAGGCTTGATCTAGAGACTAACCACCAACACACCTTTTATATCCAACTGCACGAGTTTTGTGGTATCAAAACGGCACCTAGTGCTAATTGGGTTATTTTCTTAAGAAAAACCACCACACCTACCTACCCACCATTGGCATAAAATCTTTCGCGGAAGTGTGGTTTTCTTTAGCGGCCTTGGGTATGAAGACCCCTTTAACTTGAGGTAGCTCTTTGAGCATCGGAATAATTGTGGTTACAGTTTTCTGTAAAATGATCGGAATAATCTCGTCGAGTCTTGGGGATCTAAGGGATCTAAGGGAAATTAGATCCGTCTGTGGTTCCGGTTCCATGTTACTATTAATTCCCATGTTATTATACGGGTCGTGCACCCCGGAAAGTGCGTTTTTAGCAGAAATCTTATTGATTCTGCACAGGACTCAGTCCAACTTCCTTCGGGTCCTTTGAGAGATCGTAGATTTTTTGATTCTCTCGAGATGATTTTCTCCAGTCTCACAGATTCTACGGTACCCTTGATCGATCTCATCACAGAAGTGTGGCAAAGAGTGGCGTTTAGCTCTGTGTGTTTCATTTTTGAAATTTCTCTGACTGGACCTACTGTTCCCAGTATGCATCCAATTTTACATTCAGGAGGGGTCTTGTTACTTTTCTAATTTTAGCTGGTTCCTGTGACCACCATGGCGGTGATTTTTATCTGTATCTTTTGATTTCTGCACGTGCTTTGCCATACGCTTCCTTAAAGATAAATGCTATATCCTCAGCCTCGCGATCTATGTCTGCAGGTCCTTGCTAATTACATTCCTGCAGAAGTCTACTGCTTTTCCTCGCCTCGTTGCTAAAGAGATCCCATTAGCTTTTCTCTGGCTTCTGTATGATTTAGGTAAGTCACAGTTGCTGCCCACGAGAAATTCAATAAGTTGGTGGTCCGAGTAGCAAACGTCTAAAGTGGGAACATCTCACTACAATAAAGTAAATACTATCCAAATCGACAGCAAACCATTGGCAACCATGCCCAATCGTTTTCACTAAGGGACAGTTTTGACTCATCACTTTTCATTTCACTTCTTCCGTAGATGATTCACTGATGATCATCTACGTATCAACGCATTCATAAGTGCATCCAGTTTTACCTGCACCAACTAGATACACTTACCTGAGCCCTTGAAGCGAAAAATGCACCAACGTTTGGTTGAAATTGCTCATGCATTCGAATTACGTAGACCAATTTTGAGGAAAGAGAAAAATGGAAACACGTTTCACTAATCCCAAAATGTCGACAAAGACGCGACACAATATTCGTGAGTATGGGGAGTTCCGACAAAATACTCTTTTCGTTTTTATGCTCATCGAACCTTGGCATGGTATCTTGTTACGGTGTGTCTTCAGGTATACGAAACCATTAGGTTGCAATAGCGCATAGAAAATTATCAACTAATGTACTTGTACATACATAAAAGAAGCAAGGACGCATTTTGAATGTTAGTCGAGTTTTTGAACTGGTAACAGGTAGTTCGGTACATCACCAATATGTATCTCATCGGCAAGTGTATCGTTATTTATCTAATTGTGGCTGAAATAAGTGCAAATGAGGATATCGAGAACAAAGTTATCGAACGGAATAGTGGTTGGTTAAGAAGTGCAGAAACGGTCCTCGCCGGTCCGGCCGGTCATGTTGTAGTGGAAGTCGCAAAAGATCTGCTAAGTCGATCGGCTGGCAACAGCCAAGTCTTGAGTTTAAATCTCACCAATTTACTCGTGATTATCCTTTTGAAAGTGTTGATATTCGCGGCCGGTCTCCTGGGCGCTGGCCACTGGAGTAACTATGCTCGGGGAAGAAGTTTGTCCCAATGTAAGTGCTCTGTCGATCCCCTGACAAGTGGGTAATTCTAATTTAATTGGCAGCGTCAGTACTTGAGGACGGAGAGGGACGCTTAATTACTGGATTCTTGGCAGCACAAGGGTCAGCAAACGACGGATGTTTATACCAGGCTGCCTGCCGTTCCCCAATCACCGCCTATGAATATGCTCGAGCTGCTAAGGCCCTTCTCGGTGGAATTGAAAAATTCGAAGGGTAAGTCATTAGTTTTATTGCCTATGACTAATTTGTGATTCAAACGTTTTCCTTATAGTAACGTTCGTGACAACCCGCGTTATAGTGATTTGATTGTTCTGGTTGAGAAGGCAGCGTATGATGGGTACAAGGGAACACCATGCGATTTAGCATACAAGTGCAACATCTATTAGTAGTAATGTTTGTTTTTTTCTTTTTTCTTTTTTAAATAATTTATTTTGATTTATTTGGATTGTGCTTACAGTAGAAATGGCGGAATTTGTAAATACAAATATATTTAGGAAATGTCAACATTGAAAAAGTTTTTGTTTTATATAAGGTTTTGCTCTGATTCTCTGCCTTCGTTTACGGCCTTCATATACTCTGGATAGTGAAGGAATCCGTCTTTGTTAGTGTCGGCAATCAATAGAAATTCATCGATTACCTCTAGAAATGAACAAAATTTTATGATTTTTGATTCTTTATCTGTGCAGTTCCCAGAACTTACCAACAATGTGATTCAGTTCATCGGATGCATTTTGCAAGTAAGTATCTCTGTCGAGTTTGTAGAATGAGTCATCCTGATGAAGAGCCGCTTGTAACATCTCCAGTCCGTCCAGAGCGTTGTTCTTATCATTGTCATGAATCTGAAATAAATAATTCAAGGAAAAAGTTTATTGTAGCATTAAATTTTGAGAACATAAACTTAATGGAAGAATGTCCCATAGTAACCCTTTTAACCCACCCAAGCCAACCAAGTACTGTTAAGATATAGACGCCTGCCAGGCAACGAGCACTTACCCAAACTGAATCGACAAGCACTAATCGATTATCACATATTGGGTTCTGTTAGGTTAAGTTAGGTTGAAGTGGCTGCCAGCTGAGAACCGTCAACACACTTAGACCAACAAGAGGTCCATTATGATACCACGTGGATCATAGGGAGAAGTTTCACTCTGCCTACTCGTTAAAGCATTTTGAGCTTCTTATGAAGCACAGGAGACTCTTAATGTTGATGTCTATCAGATCGCCTAGGTATATCGTTTGCATTTGCTACCATTTGCTTGCAAAATGTCGGGGGGTATCAGACGAAGCATGATTTCCAGTGCCGCAGAGGACATAGACGCTTATGCATAGACAAGCTGTACGCTGAACCTTGCTTAGATAATCGCGATTAGTAGCTTTTTCTAAGGCTGTCCACCAGACAATCACCCCGTATGTGGGCATCGGTCTAATGACCAAGATGCAGAGCCAATGAGTTATTCGTGGTTGTAAACCCCATCTATTACCAATAGCTTTATTGCAAGGGAAGAGTGCTACTGTGGCTTTGACTCTTTCTTGAATGTTAGCTTTCCAGGGTAAGACCCAAATATGTTGCTGTGTCAGAGAACGTTAACTTACCTACTTAGATGGCGCTACAGTTCGGGGTGAACCTGGGCCTCAACCAAGAAGCCTCTCCATTTAGCTCGGTCTTTAGCTAATTGCCTCCAGTTACGCACTCCAAGTTGGTCGAGGTCCCTTTGAACATGTGCGCGCCACCTACGGCGATGATTCCCTTTACTGCGTCGAGCCTCAGGGTTAGATTCGAAGACTCTGTGGGCCGGAGCGTTGGTGTCCATTCGCCCTACATGTCCTAGCCATGTCAGACGTCCAATACGCAGTTTTTTGACTAAGTCGATGTCGCTGTACAGCTCGTATAGTTCGTGATTGAATCTTCTCCTCCAAAACCCGTCAACGCAAACGGGACGGAAAATCTTACGAAGAATTTTTCTCTCGAAACGACCAAGGATATCTTCATCCTCTTTTAATAAAGTCCATGTTTCAGCGCCATAAAGCAGGACTGGGATGATCAGGGTCTTATACAGAGTCTTCTTAGTAGTTCGAGATAGGGCTTTACTGTTGAATTGCTTTATAAGCCCAAAAAAACAGCGATTGGCAAGAGTTATTCTTCGCCCAATTTCTGCGCTGATGTTGTTTGTAGAATTTATAGCAGAGCCAAGGTAGACAAAGTCCCTTACTACCTCGAAGTTATAGCTGCCCACTGTGACGCTTTGTCCAATTCGTCGAGGTTGGCTTTCCCTTCTTCTTGGCAGCATATACTTGGTTTTACCCTCGTTTATCGCTAAACCCATTTTGGCCGCTTCCGCCTCAATGCTTGCAAACGCACCGGTGACAGCCCGCTGAGTTCTTCCGATAATGTCTATATCGTCGGCGTATGCAAGCAGTTGTACAGACTTGCAATAGATTGTGCCTCCGGTGTTGGCTTGTGAGTTCCGCACAATCCGTTCAAGTACAATGTTAAAGAAGTCTGTCATGTGACGCGTCACCTTGTCTAAAACCTTTTTGACATCAAAGGTCTCGGTGAGGTCATTACCGACCTTGATGGAGCAGCGAGCGTTCTCCATCGTCAGCCTGCACAGACGGACAAGTTTGGCAGGGATATCAAAACTAGACATGGCTCGATAAAGCTCTTCTCTATAGATGCTGTCATAGGCGGCCTTGAAATCGATAAACAGGTGATGAGTATCGATTTGGAATTCTTGGGTTTTCTCAAGGATCTGCCGAAGTGTGAAAATTTGATCGATGATGATGATAGGGTCCAATCAGGCTGTTGATAAAAGGTTTCAGGCGTTCACACAATATCGCAGAAAAGATCTTATATGCGATTTTGAGGAGACTGATGCCTCTATAATTGACGTAGTTGAGGGGGTCTCCTTTCTTGTGGATCGGGAAAACGTTGCTGAGATTCCATTCATCAGGCATACACTCGTCCGACCAAATCTTGGAGATGAGTTGGTATATGCACTCTACCAATTCATCATCAGCTGCCTTGAAAAGTTCGGCCGGTAAGTCGTCAGGTCCAGCAGCCTTGTTGGATTTTAGCTTGGATATTGCTATCCTCACTTCGTTTTGGTCAGGTGGACGGAAATATTGACTATCATCGTCTATGTCGAATGGTTCATTCTGCCTGACAGCGATGTTGGTCTTCGTCGCCGTTATACCGTCCATATTCTCAGCACCGACTGTGATTCTACTACGAGGTTTCCATTTTCATCTCTACAGGTTTCTGTACGAGTATTGCTTCTCTGACACGTTCTTTTTACCTTTTGGCAAAACTTCCGTACATTCTTCCTGGAGTATAAACTCTCGATATTCTCAAACGCGCGCTTCTCGTGCACTTTCTTCTTCTTTTGGAGAAGCCGATGTTCTTCCCGTCTCCTTTGCTCGTAGAGCTCACGAGCAGCTCTCGTCTTCATTTGCAGCGCCGCTTTGTATGCCTCTTGTTTTACTGCATGCACTCGCCGGCATTCTTCGCCAAACCAGTGGTATAGTTGTGGTGGGCGAGCGAGACCCAGCACATAAGTCGCGGCGTTTCTGATGGCATGTTGGCAGCGTTGACACTGGTCTTCGGCACTTGATGCTGGCGGCATAGGAGTGACTGAGAGATTACGGTATACGCGTTCAGCGAAGAGTCTGGCGGTCTCTTGTGATTGTAGCCTAAGCTGATACCATTGAGAGAAGGGGGGTAGGTCGACTAACGGAATTTTATATTTCCTGGAGGAGAGTACTAGTTCAGTTTTGTGGGAGTTTACACCCAAACCATACCGAACCGCCCAACTAGTTAGCTTGTTTAAAGTTATTTTGGAGTATTTAGATGCTTTCCCGAGGAGGCTAAAGCCACATCCTTGCCATCCATTGACTACCAAATTCCACAAAAGAGGGGATAGAACACCTCCTTGCGGAGTGCTTCTGCGGACAGATCTTCTAGTAGACATCCCACACATCTTAGAGTTGATAATCCAACCATTAAGTAGTAGATCAATCAATTCGCAAAGGGGAGCTGACGACTTTCAGGTCTAATAGTGCATCTGCTATCGCTGATGTATTAACATTGTTAAAAGCGCCCTTTGCCTATATATCTAGAAAGGCAACTATAGTGTACTCCTTATGAAACAGAGAACATTCGATACTACGCACTAGTGAATGTAAGCCGTCTCTTACTAGTTTCTTATCAACACTGTTGCGCAAATGGATATCAATCAGTCATTCTAATGTTTTTAAGAGAAATGATGATAGACTAATATGTCTAAAATCTTTTGGATTTATGTGAGAGCATTTACTCGCTTTAGATATGAAGACAACTTCAACTTCCCTTCATATCTTTGGGATTTATACCAGATCTAAACCAGCGTTTAATAATGTGAAAACCGAAGCTATAAGACTATCACTAAGTACTGTGCACGAAATAAATATAGCGTACAAGACATATTTTAATGTAACTCATTTTTATATATTTATTTTTCATTTAATTTTTTTTTTATAAACTTAATACAACAAAGCAATATAATAAAACATTAAGTTTAAAGATTTATCAAAAACTTGACATAAAAAAAAAAATATTGCGATTTAGTTCAAACGAAATAATTATAGCGTACAAGTTGTACAAGTTGAAAAAACAATGTTTTTATTAATAAAAAACTAAATCTTTTATTTTTAATAATCAATATGATCTCCATTCTTTTGAATAACATAATTCATGCGACGAGGCATTAAGTCAATTAAATTATTTAATATTAAAAGGTTGATTTTTGTACACTCCTCGTTAATAGCGATGCGGAGCTGCAGTAAAGTGTCAAATTGACGACCATTTGCATAAACTTTTTGCACCAAGATGCCCCAAAGATTTTCGATTGGGTTAAGATCAAGACTAATGGCCGGCCACTCCATTAATGGTATATTCCTTGACATTAAGAAATCTTTGGTAAGTGCGGCGCTGTGTATGGTTGCATTGTCCTGCTGAAAAGTCCAATTATCCCCCAAAATATTTTCTTCAAAATAAATCAGAACATCGTCCAAGAGTTCGACATACTTTTCTAAATGAATCTTATGGGAGATAAGGCACATTGGAGACTATCCACGGTAGCTAAATGCAGCCCATACCATAAGTGAGCCTCCCTGGAAATTACGCGAATAACGAGTTTCTCGCTCAGTTCTTAGATCCCTCCAATATTTTTGGCAGCCATCAGGCCCATCCATATTACATTTTTTCTCATCACTAAAAATGATGAATTTCCGTTGCTCTTCCCAAAATGCGAATTCCAACTTTTTTGTCCTGTGGCGTGTCAAAAGCTTAGGTTTATGTGCCCTTTTTTGGTACTTCAGATTGTCATCCTTTTTTAGTATCTGTTGAACTCTGCTTGTTGTTACCGGAAGAGATAATTAGAGCCTTATTTAAGATGGACTTATGTTTTTATTGACTGCCAGATGTTTTATTGCCCGAATGTCCCTGCTGTTAATCATGGGTGGCCGCCCGGATCGTCTTCTTTTGTCGTAATTTTCGCTATCTTTTAGAAAATTGCAAATGGTCTTTTTATTTCGGTTTAATTTTACAGCGATTTCCCTACTTGTCTTTCCGCTGTCTTTGTAAGCAATCATTTGAGCGCGTTCTTCAAAATTCAATGTTGGTCCTCGTGGCATTCTTAAGAATGACGTCTTAAAACTGATTATATCTTCACCTTAATGAATCACTTTTTACATAATTAATAGGATCACTTACCACTAAAAACTTTTTAACAATTTAAAAGAATTATCAGCAAAATACCCTTCAATAACGGCAATCAAACGCGTTGTACGCTTTATTTATTTCGTTCTACGCCAGAAAAATGTTCAAGAAAATGCCAGATAACGGTACATGAACAAAGCGTCAAATGCAGAAAATAATTTTTTTCGTTCATTCATGCATATATGTATAAACCCAACTTACAATTTAAAAGCAAAGAAAAGTTCTTAAATTTCCAAAAAAGAGATCATGTTCTTTTGTACGCTATACTTATTTCGTGCACTGTAGAACGACTCAGCGTAGATTCCACACTCTCAGAATGTATAGAATGTATGTTCAGGTCGAGACATATCAACTCAGAGCTGGGTGACAGCCAACTCTTATCTCCTCTACTATGGACTCTACTCACAAACGAGATCCTTTCGGAATTAGGACACAACGAAGTAAAGGTTGTTGCATATCCAGATGACATAGTCCTATTAATGTCCGGTAAATTCCTCGATACAATCGCTGAAATTTTATAATCGGCCCTAAATAACGGATGCGCCATCTTTTATGTCGGTATGTAAATATTGAATAACTTTTACATTTATCAACCGATTGACTTGAAAAGACATGTTTTTGAAACGCCGATTCAGTACAATTTTATCAATGAATCACTTCACACCGAAACAATGCGCCGAAATAGTGTAGCTGTACACTGAAAATAGTCGTTCAGTTGTGTTAACTCAACGTATATATCGTCGAAAATATCGTGGCTAACAAGTATCGTCTGACAACACTATTCGTTGTCTGGTCTCGAATTTTGTTGAGCACGGGACAATGAGAGATCGCCGACAAGCCGTTCAACAACGCCCAAGACGTTTCAATGAACTGGTTGAAGCCGCAAGAGAGAGTGTTGCCGAGGGCCCACATGTGTCGTATCATCACCGCGCTCAGCATTTTGGCGGCATTGGAACCAATTTGCGGCGCATTCTGAAGGATGGTTTGCATTTGTTTCCTTATAAAGTGCAATTGACTCAAAGAATATTGCCAATAGACCGTCCACGTCGCTTGGAATACGGCCAAACATTCGCTCGAATGGTTGACTCTGAACCTGATTTTTGGAAGCAAATTTTGATGACCGACGAGGCCCATTTCACACTCTCTGGCGCCGTTAACAGGCGAAATTCCCTCATTTGGGGAACGGAGAATCCACGTATCCGGAGAATCCATGTAACACCATTGCATGACCAAAAAGTGACTGTTTGGGTCGGCGTTTGCGCCAAAACCATCATTGGGCCATTTTTCTTCATAGAAGGCGAAATAGTCAATAGGAATCAATATCGGTGGATGTTGACTCATTATGTCTGCCCACAAATGTGTGAAAAAGGTCTGGACGGTTACTGGTTTCAGCAAGATGGTGCGCCATGCCACACTGCAAATCAAACAATGCAGTTTCTGCAACGAAAATTCCCTGGACGTGTGCTGTCAAAAAATGGCGACATTGACTGGCCACCCAGATCTCCAGATTTGACCCCTCCAGACTTCTTTTTGTGGGATTATTTGAAAAGCAAAGTATACGCCAGCAAGCCTCAGACCATTGACGAGCTCAAGGCATTTTTCGTGCCGAAATCATCCATATACCGCCCGAGATGCTCGAAAAAGTGGTGGAAAACGCAGCACAAGGGGCACATTTTGCTTTGGTCAATAGAGGCGGCCACTTGCTTGATGTTGTAATCAGAAACTAGTCCAAATAAATTGCAAAGGACCAAGTTAAATAAAAATACCTCATAGCGGGTGGGCCAACTACAAGTTTCTTTCATAGGTTATTTTGACACTGACAGCTATTTCCCCCCGAAATCCTGACAGAAAGTCAGTATCATACCTCCGCGGGACGAAATGAGTCGCTTTACGCTTGAACAACATTGAGAAATATTAAAAACTTATTTCCAAAGTGAGTGCTGTGTAGCCCGAACAGTGCGTTTTTTGAAAAGAAGTTTTGGTCGAAATGAAGCACCCACCGCGCCTGCTGTACGCAAGTTTGTGCAAAAAGTTCGTGAGCCTGGTATCTGGGGCTCGGAAAACTCGCATGTTATTGTCGAGAAGCCAATGCATTCACAGAGAGTGACAGTTTAGTGCGGATTGTGGAGTGGTGGCATCATTGGACCATTTTTCTTCGAAAATGAGGCTGGGAACAACGTTTCGGTCAACGATGGGCGTTACAGAGCCATGTTAACGACTTTTTTTTTTTTACTGAAATTGAAGACATGGATTTGGACGACCTCTGGTTCATGCAGGATGGCGCGCCATGCCACAATCGGTCTTTTGCACACCGAATTCCCAAATCATGTTATCAGCCGTCTTGGCGATGTCAATTGGCCGCTTCGGAGCTGCGATTTGACCCCTTTGGACTTTTTTTTTGGGGAACCGTGAAGAACCGATGTTATGCCAACAATCCGAAAACGATTCAAGCACTTAAGGCCAATATCATCCAAGCAATCCGTGAGCTACAGCACGAAACCATGAACAAGGTCTTGGAAAATTGGAGTGATAGAATGCGCTACTGCGAGGACAGCTGAGGCAGCCACTTGAACAACGTTGTGTTCCATAATTAATGGGAATGTTTGCTCTTACTAATAAAGCCATAATACATAGAAAAAAATTCATTTTGTTCATTTTATTGCATTTTTAAAAATAAACTTGTAGTTGGCCCACCCTGTATATGGAAATCGGTTGTTTTTTTTTAAGTTATTCAATATTCACATACCGACATAAAAGATCGCGCACCCTGTACTCTCTATAACGGGGCGAAAAGATGTGGACTGAACATCAACCCGACGAAGACAGAGGTGGTCCTCTTCATCAACAAAGGAAAAATCGTGACATTCGGAGCCCTACGAATCGATGGCACTCTACTCCAAGTCTCGGGCAAAGCACGGTATTTAGGATGCATACTTGGCCGCAAACAGAGCTGGAGAGATAGCACAGCTGAAAGAATAAAGAAAGCGTACATTGTGTTCTATGCTTGCCGTAGAATTTTTGGCAAAAAGTGGGGATCCGAACCTGCCATAATCTACTAGATATGCACAGCCGTAGTCAGACCAATTCTAACATATGGCTGTATTGTCAAGTGGCCAATAGCAGAGAAAATCACACGTCTCAAGGAACTGACAAAAATCTAGAGACTCGCTTGCATAGCATCTACTGGCGCCATCAGAACAACTTCGACCGCAGCCCTGGAAACAAACCTCGCACTGATGCCAATAGACCTATTCGTTAAGAAATTATCCGCGATGAGTGGCCTACGCCTTAAAGAATCCAACGTGTGAAGAAAATCCAAAAAGAAAGAAAAGTGGGCTTTCTTAGACACCACTACAGACTACCTTCCGCCATATACCCGACTTCAGCCTAAACGTCAGAACGGTCATCCCATGAAGGTAATACTGGGCAGATGATGGAGCCATCACCCCGCATAGTACTTCGTTCTTTACTGGCGGGTCCAAAGCAAACGAAGAACTGGGTTCTGGTATCTACTCAGCAGAACCCGATATTACAATATCACTAATACTTCCGAACGGAAGTCCTAGCAATAGCAGAGGCGGAACGGAAACTATCCACGCAGTCTGTTACTAGAAAAGATGTTGACATTTACTTTGATAGTCAAGCTGCTATGAAAGCCATCTCATCCGCGGTAATAAATCAAAGCTAATAGAACGCTGTCGCGAGGAGCTTAATACACTTACCGATAGCCACCAAGCAACACTGCGGTGAATCCCAGGACACAAAAGAATTCCAGTGAACGAAATGGCAGATGAACTGGCAAGGAAAGGATCTGAACAAGACCTGTAAATGCTCCCAAAAGCAGTCCTTCCTCCTCTAAAGTTTGTTAATTCAAACGACAAGCAGACGAAAAACAGAGAGGGCTTCCATCGTGCCGCGTCTCCAGAAACATCTGGACAAAACACGACAAGGTGAAAACCAAGTTCTTCCTCACCCATGGTAGACAAAACTTGACGCTTTTCATAGAAATCATTACCGGCCACAACCTATCACCGGCCCACCGGAAAAGAATGCGGCTAAGTGTAGATGAACTTTGCAGAGGATGCGGCAACACGGACGCAGATGAGGACACAAACCACTTCCTATGCAAATGCCCTAATCTCTGTACTACCAGAAAGACGGGCCTCGGAGAATATTTCTTCAATCATCTGGGCGACCTGTCTGAAGCGCCACCAACCGCCATTCTGAAATTCATATCATCTACAGAATGGTTTCTCAAGAGGCCGCCCCCACTCTACAGAACTCTAATCACTGTTTCTTTCTCCTTCTTTTTCTATCATTTCAGTGTTCAGTGTTTCAGCTCAGACATTCATGTTTGGTGTAAAAATTCTTGTCGGGGCTTTAGCAACATTAAGAAGCCCTCAGACCAAATCCAGTCTCGCTGCGGCCCGGTTAAATCTGCACACGTTGTAATTTCTACATGCTGTAGCATGAGCGTTCCCAACCCTCCTACTAAAAGCATCGACCATATTGGTCATTATATTTGGCATTAAAGACCGTATTGCTCCTAATCAAAACTGCAACTGGATTAGTGACCGAACATTAATCATACCCGATTCGACGTATAAGACTTCATAATTAGTTTTAAAGTTGGTCGATATGCCAGAGCACCATTGTCCTAAGACACAATTAGCAATCATGACAATCACTGCACTTACTTTGAAATAGTAAAAATGTTTTTCATCTTCCGTCATATCTTCAAGATTAATTTTGATACCCATGTCATGTAAATCATCTTCAATTCGACTGAAAAATAGTAATTTATCCAATAAAAGGGAATTTCATGCTTAAGATTAACAATCTCACTGTTCTTCGTGTGTTAAATGGATATCGACTTTCTTGTGAGTGGACTGTTCACTTCGCGGATGATGTGGTCCTCTTTTAATGCCACTACTCAAATGCAGCTCTCCCAGAAGTGCAAGCCAAACAGATATCCATGGCCAAATACCTTTTCCGCTCATTTTCGCGGCTTTAAAGTATCCACATTGTGCGAAAATCCAATAGATACTTCAGGTCTTCGCTACCTGCACCATTGTTTTGTTTTCCGTGTTGAACATTCGAAAATCAATTTCACAGAATGTTAAACTGCGCAAGGGCTATTTTTTTCATCAGCCCAATCCAATCCGATAGGTGGCGATATTGGTGGTTGAAGGTGAGCACTGTATTTAAAACTTTATTTACTTGGCAACGTTTAAAAGGGAATAGCTATCTGTAGGAGTTTTGTCAATAATACAATAAATTCGAGAAGCGAAGGTTGATTTTCTTAATTGAGATACAAACTCTACTTCTGTTCTATACAAATTAATATGTGTGACAAACTTTGTGACCAGTACGAGACGTTTAACCCCGAAAAGGAATACGAGAAATTTTTAAAGACAAAGCCTATAGTCAATACTGCAAAACTCTATGAGAATTTGCATATTTCTGAACGGATGAAATGTCCTTGTAAGTGAAAATATTCATTGAATTGGAAGTCCAGTTCTCATGTTGTTCTTGTTTTAGATTTATTCAAAGGTTATGGAATAGAAGTAGAAGAGAACCCAATGTATCGTACCGTCAACTCTGAGTATGGATATTATTCACCGAATGCATACACAATTCCAACACGCAACTTCCCATTGCCGCAGAAGTTCTCGAACAACATCTACAAGTTTGGAATGTACAGGAATTTCTCACTCAATACGCAGATGGATAAGAATGTGTTCTGAGGGATTTTATATTTGGTTTCAAATTAAAAGAATTTTACTGGGCAACGGATGCTAACTATGTGTTTGTGCGAGTCGAGGTTTGGTCATCTTATGGAACAAAATTTAAGCAATTTGGTTTTGTTTTATTTTTATGTATGCAACTAAGAACATAAACATTAAACATATATCCTTATACATACTCGTATGTCCTTTTATTATTGCTCTCCAGTGTAGGTGTACTTATAAGTTGGCAGTTGCAGACGCGATAGCCAATAAATGGAATAGTCGTAGAGGCAGGGACCATTGGCGCGTACGTCACCAAACCTGGAGCCAGTTACCATACGCTACGATGTTTGGGGCGCAAGTGCCCTGCCACCTATAAGATCTATTATGCTGGCCCAATGGTTAACCAAAGATAAAATAGAGGCTTTTGATAACTCTCAATAATGTCTTGGGTTCCAGGTTCCAAGGTCCATTGCGACCAGCTTTAGATGGAGTAATCGTTTCTCTACGGCCCCTCGGCCTTCACAAAGAATGTGTTCTGCTGCTTCTCTCTGTTCCCCACAGAGTCGGCACATGTTTGTATCTGATAGATTCACTTACTTTAGATGGGTAGCTGAGTGAACAATATCCGGTTAGGTAGCCCGTTAGTTCACAAATCCTCTTTGCTGTATTCAAGTAGCTTGCTTTTGTTAGGGTTTAGGAACTTTTTCGCTTATTTTAAGCCCCTTTGGTAGGCTCAGTATTCGGCGAGTCCTTTAACTTTCGATTTTGGGTGGTACTCCGAAGTAGGATTCAGGGCCGATGAGTGGATGCCCAGCGCCTCTCCTCGCCAGACAGTCTGCTCGTTAGTTCACCTCAAAGCATTCGTGTTCAGCAGTCCATATTATGGTAACCTGATTTGTGAATGCGAGGCTATCTGGGAAGATGACACAGTCCCGCAGTCTCCGCAGCCATTCCCGAATGCATAGTTCTATCGCATGGACTTCTGTTTGGAAGATGATAAGTGATTTACTAAGCGCCGCACGCTCAAAATTGGGAACATAAACCCCAGCTCCGGTACTGCAATTTTTTTGAATTTCGAGCCATCTGTGTACCAGATTTGTGCGTTGGGTGGTGTATTGAGACCTTTGTTTCTCTATTTTACGTGGTCACTACTGACCACTTTCAATTTCCTGGAGAACCGAACCCTCTTGACCATCGTATCTGGAATCTTGAAGATTTGGTTATTTTGGATGTTTTCAAGAATGCTTAGATGGCTTGTGAAATTGTCGGATCTCATTTCTTGCATCTAAGGCAGCCTAAGAGCGCTTAGGTTAGGTTAAAGGGGTTAGCTGCCTGCACTCGGATCACAAAGGGATCCATTGTGAAGAAAGAAAAAGAAGAAACAAAGTATATAGAGTTCTTCGGTATTGGAGCGGCCTCCTCGAAACCATCCAGAAGAAGTTATGAATTTTAGGAGGCTGGTTGGTGGCTTATTAGACAGAACGCCCAGATGATTGTAGAAGTAGTTTCTGGTATTGCAGAGACTAGGCCATTTGCATAGGAAGTGTTCCGTATCTTCTGCGCCCGTGTTGCCACATCATCTACAAAGTTCATCTGTACTTAGCCGCATTCTTTTCCTGTGGGCTGCCAAAAGGTTGCGGTTGGTAATGATTCCTATGAAAACCGCCAAGTTTTTTCTACCTTGGGTGAGGAAGAGCTTGGTTTTCACCTCGTCGTGTTTTTTCCAGATGTTTCTGGAAACGCGGCACGATGGAAGCGCTCTCCGTCTTTCATCTGCTTGTCGTTTGAAGTCAAGTGCCATGTTTGATTTAACAGACTTTAGGGGAGGACGGACTGAGTTTTGGAGCATGGACAGGTCTTGTTCTGATCCCTTCCTTGCCGGTTCATTGCCATTTCAATCCCTGGAATTCCTTTGTGCCCTGGGATCCACCACTGTTTTTTTTTTTGTTTTTTTTTTTAAACAGATGTGTGGCCGCGCCCAAATGGTTGTAGGCACTGCGACCAAGGAGATCTATTGCGCCAGAGGCCACTTTAAGGGCATCAGTACTTCTACTCTCCTTATGAAAGCTATAATTACGGCTGCGGAGGAGTTCCTTAAATCTATTGGAGAGTATGATCTCTTTAAGGAAAAAGCTGCTCCTAGTACTACACAGAGCTACACACTCACATAGTATGTGCTCTGCGGTTTCGACCTCTTCTAGGCAGAGGCGGCAGGTGATATCCTCCGAAATTCTCATTTTTTTAAGGTGGTAAAGAAGTTGACAGTGACCGGTAAGAAAGCTCAAAACCCTTTTTATGTCATTTCTGGCGTATTTCAGGATATCAACTGCCTGTCTTTGGAAGGGTTGGACAGCTCTTTTAGCCTGTCTGAAACATTGGAAGTTATTCCAGTGGGAGATGCACATGTTGGGCTCCCAAATGTTTAGGGTCAGTTTAAGGGCGGAATCAGATATTCCGCAGAGGGTTCATGTCCAGTGAACAACTCAGAGGAGCCTTTCCTAGCCGGTACCTACCACAATTTTACTTTATTGTGTCGGGTCAAGTTTTGTAAACTATCGAAGCAGCTTAGAACTAATTTTGAACTGATCAAGTGGGAGATCAGTGCTTTAAGCGCCGCTTGTCTATCGGTGAGTATGTGGATAGAGGCGCCTTTGATGCCTAAGTGCAGGTTAATGTTAGCACAAGTTTCAATGGCGTAAAGCTCAGCCTGGAAAACACTAGGCGTCACCGGCGTCAACTCCTGAATCCATTTTTTATCCATCGGTGTACCACACTATATCTTTTGGATCCATCGACGGTCCGCCATTATTCCATATATAATATCACGGCTTGGGATTACAATCTCAAACCTTCTACCAAGCAGAGTGATTTGGGCGTAAAGTCGGAGACCGTGCTGAGCATGTCTAGCTCGGGGAAGTCGGATAATAGATCCATGAGATGCATTTTCATTAATTTGTATTGATTTTATTAGTACAATTCATTATATCTTACATGCTAACAAAAACGCTTAAAGCTAGCTTAATTACCTTAACTATCTCATTCTGACTTACTGGCCCCATGCAGGTGCGCTAAGCTAAACTTAACTCTTAACCTATGTCTTTCGACGTAACCTAACTAAATTTATTTATTGTAATTTAACTAATTAACAAACTAAGAACTATGAAAAATGTTTATTGTATAAAAAACATAGTAAACAAATTTGTTTTTTTTTTAAACTATTAAATAAAACTTATAAACTACCTTAAAAATAAACTTAAGGTAACTTAACTACGAAGTGTAATTAAATACACTCTTTTTTTTTCAAGCCAAGTGCTGTGCTTGGTTTTTCTGTTTTTTTTTTAGCCAAGTACTATGCTACTTTTTTTTTTTTGTTTTTAGACAAACTTAAGACTACCTTAAAACTATGTAAGCCGGCCATGGCTATTATATGAAATATAAATAGACGACCCGCTCTGCCTCATTTGCAGGCTAACCCGGATTAGGGGGAAACGACGACGGCGTTCCCTCTTCTTCAATAAGCCACCAAAATTGGTCATGCTGCCTACTGACATCTTCAATGTCGCGGACTGAAACCGCTTTACTGAACCGAAGACGCTCTTCACTACTCTGTGCGACGTCTCGGTCGTAGTTGAGTCGCCTATCCACAGCTGTTCTGGCGACGTGGAAGATTAGCGGCACCGCTAACTTATCCAGGATTAGACTTCTTTGATCGAGATATAGGAACGCTTCTGGAGGGATAAAGCCGTTAAGGCGCACACTCTCTTGATAGAGATTATTGGGGTAATAAGCCCCAAAGATCAGGCTATTCATCGAAGTCATTGCTCTTGCAATGTGCCTTCGAATCATCTTGATCAAGAAATATCCACTCTGATCAGATTCGCCCTGTTGTACAGGACCTCATTAGGATAGAATTTTATGTACTCAGACTCTGGTGTTCTGTATAAACGAAGGCAAGCC
The DNA here is from genome assembly GCA_945910035.1 of Brachypalpus laphriformis. Taxonomy (NCBI): domain Eukaryota; kingdom Metazoa; phylum Arthropoda; class Insecta; order Diptera; family Syrphidae; genus Brachypalpus; species Brachypalpus laphriformis. Next base: position 160,509,171 of record OX246754.1, on the reverse strand, counting down.
CTCTCAAACACCCGCATCTTTTCCAACAAGCTTGGCCACACGTTGAACCACACGGGACATCCATATGCGAGCATAGGCCGAATGAGGGCCATGTTGCAGATTACCTTCACCCTTGTATCGAGTTGGCTGCTGTAAAACAGTCTCTTTGTAAGGGTGAAAGCAACTTTGGCTCTGGCCAGAGCAGCATATGTTTGTTAAAATATAGATATTGATCTAGCCAGACCCCACGGTATCTGACTACACTTCGACTCGCAAGTGGCTGTCCGTGCTGTCCCACGATAGAGAAGTTTCGTTAATTCTTTCTGGTGTCCCTAGAGGCCCCAGACAACGGCGTTCTGAATAGGATGGTCTCCGACTTCTGGAAGTTAATCTTCAACTTCCAGTCGTCGCAGTATCTCTTGATCTTATCAAGGTCACGCTGCAAGAGTATTGCAATTACCTCAATCTTAGGCCCTGATCTGTACGCGACCAAATCATCTGCGTACGCTATGGCATGGTGAAGTGAACCTATGAGATCGCTCGTTTTTTTTCCGAGGGTAGGTGAAAATCTTCAACAAGACACTATGAGGATCGACAGCGCGTGCTCATAGTAGTGTGGGATTCTTACCCACTAAAAAACCTCCCTTGAAAACAGACTTGTTTTTATTTTTACTACAACTAAGTATTCGACTTATCAAGTAGTTTTCGTTTCGCGAAATAATGACGTTTTGCAGGTACCTTCCCATTAGAAGTTCCTGCCAGCTCCGCAGTTTAGACGCGGTTACTTATCGCGCTAGGTCTAAAGGTTTGGTTCTTTGTAGACGGCGCAGTAAATTTCTTTCTTCCAAAAGTTGGAGGACTGTAATATTTACGTGACTTTCTAGTCGACTTCTATGCTTTCTCGCGTAGGTTTGAATTTCGTCTTCGATTGTTTTAATGCCAAGGTCTCTGTGGATATCGCTATTTCTGATATACCATGGCGCATTTACAATACCTCTTAGCACTTTGTTTTCAAAAGTTTGTAAAATTTTAATATTACTTATTTTGGTACAACCCCAGAGTTGTATACCATATACCCATACAGGCTTTAGCACTTGCTTATATAAAAGCAGTTTGTTATATATATTAAGCTTGGAATATTTTCCAAGTAACCAATACATTTCTCGATATTTGTTATCTAGTTCTTTGCGTTTTTTCTTAACGTGCGTTTTCCATTTCAGCTTTGTATCAAGTGTCATTCCAAGATACTTAGCCTCGTTTGCAAACGGGATTTGAACCGAGTTTGAAAAGATCGGCAAATTATTTATTTTTTTATAAGTAAAATTTACATGAACAGATTTGGTCTCGTTGAGTGCGATTCGCCAAATCTTTGTCCATTCATTTACTCTATTCAAAGCTTCTTGCAGTTTTTCTGTAGTATCTTCGACCGTTTTACCTACTGCCAAGATAGCAGTGTCGTCGGCAAATGTAGCTAACTCAGTGCCTTCTACTTGCGGTATATCACGAGTGTATAATAGATATAAGACTGGACCAAGAACGCTTCCTTGCGGCACCCCAGCCATTATTTCCTTAAAATTAGAATATTCGTTTCCACATTTGACGCGGAATAGCCTATTCGTAAGGTAGTTCTTCAAAATATTATATCTCTGGCAGAACTTGTCGTAATTTAAACTTTAAGCCTTCGTGCCAGACCTTGTCAAAGGCTTGAGAAACGTCAAGGAATACGCTTGAACAAATCTTTTTTTCTTCAAGTGATTTTTCGATTACATGTGTTATTCGATGTACTTGTTCAACTGTAGAATGCTTACTTCTAAATCCGAATTGATGATCAGGGATGAGATGCCCTTCTTCTATAACCGGCTGTATTCGCCTAACCAATAGTCTCTCGAACACTTTGGATATAATTGGAAGAAGCGAAATCGGTCTATAAGAGGTTTTTTCATTCGGCGGTTTTCCAGGCTTAAGGACCATTATAACTTCGGCGACTTTCCATTGACTGGGAACATATTCTAGTCTAATCGCGGCGTTTATAATGAACAGAAGCTTAATTAGAGCTTTTCTTGGTAGTGCTTTAAGAACCTCTCCCGTAATTAGGTCGTATCCAGGAGCTTTCTTAGGTTTAAGTTTCTTTATTTCTTCCTTAAGTTCGGTAAGCGTTGCATTTCTTATTACGCTATTGTCTATATACGACGTATTTATATTTTCAATAAGAGCTTGTCCATCAAACGGTTTGAAAGTTTCTTCCAGGTGGGCGGCAAAAACTTGCGCTTTCTCTTTATCATGCCTGGCCCATTCGTCTTGATTTTTCCTAATTGGCGCGGCTTGAATTTGAGGTTTTTTAATACCTTTTATAGCCTTCCAAAGCGAATAGTTAGAATCTTTTTCTGCCGTTAAGCTTTCTACGTAAGTTTGTATTTCATTATTCTTAAGGTCTTTTATAGATCTTTTTAGTGAGTTGCACAAACGGTTAAGATGTGTTTTATGTTGCGGAGCCCGAGTTTGTTGCCATCTTTTACGAGCTTTTCTCTTCTCCTTAATCATCTCTTTTATTTCCTGCGGATAAATTTTAATGTAACTGGCCGGGGTTCTCTTTAGTTTGGGAGTATTCTTCCACGCGGCATCCTGTAAGATTTCGACGAAGCGATCTACTTCAACTTCAAGTTCATAGGGCGTTTTAAGTGATACGCTCAGCTCAATATTTGCTTCAATATCTTTTTTAAAGCCGTCCCAATTAGTTTTCGCGCCAGTTAATCTGGCCGGTCCTACTTTTTTAATCAAAGCTTCGCTTATCGTCATAATGATTGGAGAATGATCAGAGGAGAGATCAAAGCTTTCTTCAACTCTTATACAGTTGCTAGATATTCCTTTAACAACAAAGAAATCAATCAGATCTGGTATCTTATTTCTATCAGTTGGCCAATATGTTGGTTTACCCGTCGAGTAAAAATCACAACTGAATTGCATACCCGCATTATAAAGCTTTCTACCTTTCTGAGAGGCGTATCTTGAGCCCCAGAAGGGGTGTTTCGCGTTGAAGTCACCACCAATAATAAAATTTGGTTTAAGGAAGTTGAAGATGTTTGTGAAATCACTTTCTTCAAGTTTACATCGCAGTGGACAATATATAGACGAAATGTTGAAAGCAAAATGTCTATTTCTAACGCGTACCGTGCTTACTTGCATTGCTTCTAATTCAATTTTTATTTCCGCTGAGTGTTCGATATTTTCTTTTATAAACAAAGATGATCCGCCTCTGGCTCTTTCCGATGGGTGAAAGGCGTGATATCCGCTATATCCCCTTATCTTAATATTCGATTGCTTTTTCAGATGAGTTTCACAGACCAAGCATATATCAATATCTTTCTCTCGCATAAATATTTCTAACTCGTCGAGTCTTTGTATGAGCCCGTTAGCGTTCCAAGTAAGAATTTTAAGCGTTTCTTTCATATTCTGGTTGAAGTGCGCGTGTTATGAATGTTGTTTTCTAGTGCAACTAGTCTCTCGAAAATTAGTTTATTTGTTTTGCATTGCTCTTCAAGTTTCGCAAGAATTAGGGAAAAAACATTGGATACATGATCTTCTGAACTACCTCTATCACTATTTTTCAATGTCGCAACTTGAGAAGGAGTCTTTACATTAAAGTTTGGACGGTTTCTTGCTTTGATCTCCCGTGAGTTGTCGGTCGTGTACGTACCCTTAACTGTCTTCGCCGCTTGAGCATAAGACTGCACGCCAATATTCGGAGATTTTGCTTCTGTTACCTTATCTCTATTACTTTCGGATTTTTTATCATTAACCGATCTTAAGTTAATATTGACGGACTTTCTATCTTTCGCTGCTTTTTTCGTAGCTATTTTGGGTCTGTTCTTGATTGGTTTCATATTCGGACGCATCGAATTTTTTAGCGTATCGCGGCGTTTTTGAAGCTCTTTCGCCACTTCGCAACCTCGATAGTTCGCAGGATGTTTTCCTTTGCAATTTATACAAGTGGCTGGGGTTTGCTTGTTTAGGTGACACTCTTCCGAGAGATGTTTACCTGCGCATTTGACGCATCGCGGCTCTTTCTGGCAGTAAGTCTGCGTGTGATTGAAGCCTTGACAGCGCTTACACTGCGGGATCGATCTGGAGGTCTTACGCATGGGTTCGATTTTCACCACGATGTTTAGAATAGTCTTGATACCATATATAATATCTTTATTTTCGTCTTTATCAAAACTAAGCATGAATAGTGGAAGACCGCGCTTTACCAATTTTTCATGATCTCCCTCCGACTGTTGCTTCTCCTTCTTGATAATATTGACGGCATCAAGAATTTTAAAGCCTTTGTCTTGAAGGTCGTGCATTACATCTTCTTTAGTGCACGAGGGGTGGAGTCCCCTTGCTACAACACGCAGTGGTCTTTCTAACTTAGAGGCAATGCAACTTATTATAGTCCGTAATTCCAACGACGTTTATCGGTGGTGGAGGACGTAATTTTGGTTGTTGTTGCTTTTCTTGCATCTCCTTGCGCTTTTCATCTTTTTGTGGCTCGACTTCCGGTGAGGAACCAGCTTTTCGTTTTTTGCTAGGTCGTTTCTTTTCGACCCAATTCGTTTCGCGTGTTAGCTCTTCTTCATCCGTCTGGTATTCGCGACTAGGTGAGCGATGTGAGCTAACTGTATTTTCTTTTTGTAGGTACGTGTTTTTTAGGGCATTATTTTCTTGCCTGAGTAAATCTACCTCTTTCTTGAGCTCACGATAGAGTAGCTCCATTTCGCTAAGCTTGGTACGGAGTACGTCGTTTTCCTCCTCAATGCTTTTAGATTTCGCTGAGTCCCGTTTTTCACGCGTTTGCGCTTCCGGCGGACTTCTTTTTCCGGAGACGTTCGATCTTGTTGGTGGAGATCGAGATACCCTTGTACTTTTTGAGATCGCTCGTGTAAATATTGAAAAGGATCGGCGAATTAACCGCGCTCTGTTGCAGATCATTTTTCACTTCAAAAGTTCCAGCAGACGTCACATTGCCATTCTTCACAATGAACTTCTTACTGGTGAGCATGTCATAAAGCATGTACAGCAGTGGTTTAATTATGCCCAGCCTGCTCAGCTTGTAGAAGAGTCCCGCTAACCATACGGTATCGAAGGCCTTCTCCAATTCAACCAGGCAGGCACCCGTGCATTGCTTCTTGCTTTTGTTCCATATCCGATACCAGTTTAGACGCGGCATGTATGGTATCATGCCCCGCCTTAAAACCGAATTAATTATCCTGAATTATATGCATGCCCTCAACCCACTTAGTCAGGGCTCTATGGATCATTTTTTCGAATACCTTGCTGATATACGGAAGTTGACTAATCGACCGGAGATTCCCCGGATTGGAACTATCTTTATTTTTCTTTGGAATGGGCTGCACCACCGCTATTTTCCAATGTGTTGGATAATGAGCATTATACATTGCATTATTAAACAGGATGGTGTAAATGATCACCGCTTCTGGAGGAAGATGTCTAAGCACTATGTTGGGTATACCATCGATTCCCACGGATTTCTTTTTTCTCAGTGATTCGAAGAACGCTTGGAGCTCTGCCTTGAAATGAACGGGTGATGTAACACACTTTTATTCTAGATCCATGAGATCCGCGTAATCCCGTGTACTATTAGCACTTGACTTTCTGCGAATTGCCACTTTTTTTATAAGTATATGTAACGGAGTGAGTCCGAGAGTGTTACACGGTGGCTATCGGTGAGCGTTTTAAGCTTCTCACGGCAGCGCTTTATTAGCTTTGATTTTATCACGGCTTTTATAGCAGATTGACTATCTATTTAAATGTCAACCTCTTTTCTAGTAACAAACTTCGTGTAAAGTTCTCGTGCCGCCTCTGCTATCGCTAGGACTTCTGCTTGGAACACACTGCCGTGGTTCCGAAGTCTTAGTAACATTGGAATTTCGGGCTCTGCCGAGTAGATACCCGAACCCACTCCTTCGTTAGTTTTAGACCCGTCCGTGAAGACTGAAGTACTGTGCGAGTCGATGGCCCCACCATCTGTCCAGTGTTCCCTTGAAGGGATGACCGTTCAGACATTTAGGCTGAAGTCGGGGAATGGCAGAAGGTAGTCTATGGTGGTGTCTAGGTGAACCCACTTTGCAATAGTACGGTGGCCCTTTCTCCACAAGTTGGATTCTTTTACAAGCAGGGCACTCATCGCAACTGATTTCTCAACGTATTCGTATTAGTCTAGTGGAATCAGTGCGAGAATTGTTTTAAGGGCTGCGGCCGGGGTGGTTCTGATAGCGCCAGTGGATGCTATGCAAGCAAGTCTCTAGATTTTTGTTAGTTCGTTGAGATTTGTGACTCTCTTAAAGCACTTAGCGTAGCTTCCTTCTGCAATGTGAAGTGCAGCGACGTGAGATTAAGCATTGTACGGTGATGACGGCACAGGCTTATCTGTGCAGTCGATTTAACCCTTGACTTTGCTCTGTTGTGTTTTAGGCCGCCATACTAGAGAGAAACTAGGCCCAGGCACTTGAAGAGCTGTTGCGCCAAACATTTTTTTTTTTTTTTTTTTTTCTTGAGAGACGTAGGTGATCATTGATCTGACGATTATGCTGTACATCCAGTAGTTCATCTTGGGTCACCCTGGTCACCTTCTTGACAATATTGTTTGGGTAAGAGTTACAGTTAAGCTTTTTGTGTAAAATTATTTCGAGATATTTTGCTTCCCCTGTAGGTTTGATGGGGGTAATTTTCAGTGAGATTTGCTTCAGATTGAGCTTTCTCTGCTTAGAAAAGGGTACAAGGTTGATGGTTAAGCCCTTTGTTATACACCAATTCGAGCCAGTTGCACCTAGTTGATTGAATTTCCTTTCTAATTGTCCGCCTATGATGTGGCCTTCATCTTCAGTTCCGGCTTCTGGCAGAAAACTCTTCTATGTCCATCTATTCTAACTGTATCAACCATTTTAGTACCTGTATTTGAGAATCCCTTTGACTAGTTCGAGGTCGCTGTATAGCACATACAGTTCGCCATTGCAACTTCTGCACTCGCAGTCTCCGCAAGAGCGTTTGAAGAACTTTCTCTGAAGAAAACTAAGGGCGCCCTCATCAGGTTTAACACGGTACATGCCTCTGAACCATGCGACTAGGTTGATTAATGTCTTTATAGAGTTACCACAGTAGTTCGAGAAATGTTTTCTTTTCTCAATTGTCTTTTTGGCCCAAGGAAACAAAGAATATCATTGGCTTAATTTCCATGCTGGTCTCATGTCTCGAGTTAAAAGCGGTGGCTAGGTGCACTGGGTCCAGTGGCCTATGCTATGAGCGCTACTGAACTACTACTGACAGGAGAAAACTTCAGAACATCTTCTTACGGAAGCGGTATACTATATTTTTGTCAAAATATACACGAAACGCAACCTGGAAAGCCAAATTGTTGTTTACAGCCCTTAGAACGACGGACCGCTTACACGTTCGCTAATTCAGAGTTGGATTGCTGCCATCTCTTTTCCAGCACCCTGACTCAGTCTTGAAATCTTTATTGAGTAAGGGTATCCACTATCCAGATTGTGGACGTCACCATCAATATTTCCGCCGTACGTTCTTTACCGATGCGATTTTACCCACCATATACTCGTATGTAGATATACAATAGACGTAATGAAAAGTAAAAGCTATAATCGTAAGGATGGGCGAAGTGAGGAAGTAGTCTTATCTGTCGAGTTTGTTTCAATTTGAAGATCTTTGGAATAGGTTGCTTTAAATTCTAAGACAGCCCTTAATATATATATAACAAGAGTATAACAAGAGGAACTGGCTCTCCAGGTTGGGGGATTGTGCTGTCGAGGTGACTTCCCTACCAAGTAAAAAAATACCTATTCCGAAACAACCAATAGCATCTGATAAGAATGACTCAACTGTTGACGACCCCAGCAAACGAAATAAGGACAACGAACTTCGGATCTGTACGTGGAATGTTCGGATCCTTAATAGACCACGTGCAGCCGTACAATTAGCAGAGGACCTAGACTGCTAGAAAGCAGATATAACTGCCATCCAGAAAGTGCTATGGAATGGGCCGGCCAAAAAGAGGATGACAAACTGTGGCATCTACTACGGTGATTACAGAGGCAACAGGCAGCGCTTATTCGGATTTGTTATACGCGGCAGACTTAGGCAAGAAGTCTTCAGCTTCCGACAGGTGAGCGAGCGTATTATGACTATACGAATCAAGGTGCTCCTCGACAAAACAAACGAACAATGTCCAGAGTACAACGTTAAAACGTACAACGTACTGGGCGATTTTAACGAGAAAATAAGTAAGGAGGACGTCTTGATAAGGCATTGATTTCGCAGTTGAGCAAAACGTTACTATAACAAGCGAACGGTTTCCATGGTTTCCACGGGAAGAATATCAGCTTCTCCAAAAGAAAAAAAAGAGCATGATAAGCGCGTGATCGAGAATATTGCCGTGGCCTAAGTGGTTAGTGTGTCGGACCACTGCGCGTGAAGTTCCAGGCTCGAATCCCAGAAAACGCCAGAAACTTTTTTCACGGTCCCACCTCTCGCGAACGTGTGACAAACATCCGAGAGTATTGTTGTCTCGAAAAAGCTTCCCAAACCAAATTGCCCTTGCAATTAGTGTACACTAAAGTGTAGGTCCCTTCCATCCTTGCATTCGTGTGAAACATATTATTCTTCTTCCTTTTATCAGCGAGGCTATGATCCGAAAACAAGGGATCACAACCCTCCCACTTCACCGAATTTCTACTGATCCGCCTGTGGGGTTCGCCTATTTGACCTCAGAAAATATCGGCAGGCCTGCCGATTTTGGATCACTCGGTTACTGAGGCCAGTGAAATGCCGATGTCGTCGCATTTGTCTGATCCAGGCGCTTATAGGCCTGCCTTTCCTACATCGCGATGTCCTTGGAACGTGCCTTTTAAACAGGGTTCAAATTATCTCTTCTTTGAACGTGGCAATACCAGCTCTGTATTTTTTGTACGATTTTCGCGCTGTGTTTTTTGTACGATGGTTTCTTTGATGTGAAAGCTTCCACGGATCTTCGAACTTCTTATTCGATCAAGCTTTGTCACTCCTGCTGTCATGCAAAGCATCTTCATCTCAGCTGCCGTTAACTTACTCTCATACTTTTTGTACATCGTCCAACATTGTGAACCGTATGTGAGCGCTGGACGTACAACTGCGGTGTAGAGCCTTCCTTTCAACTGAGGGGGCATTTTTCTGTCACAGAAGATAGCGGAATTTTCTCGCCACTTCATCCACCCTACACTTACACGATGATTGATGTCGTCATCACAAGTTGCTTTGCTATTGATCATAGATCCCAGATATTTGAACTTTTCGCACTTGGGAAGCACTGTTCCATTCAAATAAAAGTCTGGAATAGGCCTGAGTGGATCAGAGAACGGGCAGCATAAGTACTCTGTCTTTTTTGAACTAATGCGATACCCATTTCCCTCCAAAACGTCCACCCACACATCAAGTGCTCGTTGCAGGGATGTAGGATCCTCACTTATGATGGCTCCATCGTCAGCAAAGAATAACTGATGTACCTTGGGGTACATCACTTTACCTTCAAACAGATAATCAAGGACTGTAATAAAGAGCAAAGGACTTAAAACGCTTCCCTGGTGCACCCCAACTTTGATTGGGAACTCTTCGGTTACTCCAGCGGGGCATCTTAATCTTGTCTTTGCTCCTTCGTACATGTCCATGATCACTTGTACATAGGTTTCTGGAACCCCTCGATGTCTTAGCGCCACCCATATCAAATCTCGTGGTTGTCTGTCGAATGCCTTTTCAAAGTCAACCAATGCAATATGCAAATCCCTTAAGGAATCACGATGCTTTTCCATTATGATCCTTATACTTTAGATTGCATCTGTGGTTGATTTACCCGAGACAAACCCGCACTGATCATCAGATAGCCGTATTATTTTTCGCAGTCGGCCACCTAATACTCGCTCAACAGTCTTCATGGTGTGTGACATCAGCTTGATCGAACGGTAGCTATCACAGTTTCGCGTATCACCCTTCCCTTTGTATACAGGGAGAAGGTAACTTTCCCTCCATTGATTCGGCATTGGATCACCTCTCACGAATTTGGAGATGAGAATTCTGAGCCATCTGAACCCGACGTCTCCCATCTTTTTCCAGAACTCAGAGGGTATCTCGTCTGGACCGCCTCACTAACTTCTTCGACTGTAATATCGGGTATTTCTTCACAGTTAGGGGTGGCTCTTGGAAAGTATAGCCGGGGAAACTGTTCATTTAAAAACTCTTCACAATACTGCCGCCACCTCTGCAGAATTTGGTCGTCATCCACAAGAAGCTGGTCATGAGCATTTCTAATGAACTTTGGCGAACGAATCTCCTGAGCATTCCTCCTTCTTTGGGCGGCTATTTTGAAGATAGTGGCGCTCTTGTTCATATTGTGTCTTCGCAGCTCCTGGATAGCCTGGTTTGTATCAGCAACCGGGGAAGATATTTTCTCCAGCTCCCGATACAGGCCCTCCGTACTCTCTGCTTGAAGCTGGGCGCACTTCTTCTTCGCTTTTTCTTGCAGCATCTGTATTTCATTTCGAGGCGAAATTTTTCGTCATTATTATTAGAGGGGCACTTTGACCAAGCTTTGAAAGCCGCTTTCTTCTCATTTATCACTTTCTTAGCTTCATCACTCCACCACCATGTTTCTTTGCCGTGTTGATGGTAGCCTTTTGAAGCTCCTAGCAATGATTTGGCATTCTTTAAGCAAGTTCGCTGTAAGGAATCCCATATATTTTGTGCTCTGCACTCTTCATCCTCAGCTCCGTTGATGGTGTGAGAGAGGTAATTTTTCATTACGAAAACAAAAGCCTCGCCTTTGTCTTTGTCCAGATTGTACCACTTGATTTTCTCAGAGACCCTTGTTTGTTTGCTTTTCTTTGGTGTTTTCATAAAAATTTCTGTTAGCAGGAGACGGTGTTGCAGAGCAATTGCCTCTCCCAGGATCACTTTGCAATCTTTTACCCGAGGCTTCATGAAAGTGGCTACCAAATGGTAATCAATCTGAGTTTTATTTCCACCACTGCTGTAAGTGATCAGGTATCGGCTTTGTTTGATGAACATGGTATTTAACACGATAAGACCGTGTGATTTGCACATGCTTAGGATGTCGTCACCAGGAAGGTTCCTGGTGTCGTATCCTAGTCCTCCATGGCAGTCTTCATAGTCTTCGTTTGATTTCCCGACATGTCCATTCAAATCTCCTCCAACAAACAGAAACTCATCTTTATCTCTCTGATTGCACCCATTTTGGGGAGCATATGCACTGACAATATTCCACACCTCTCCTTGTATTACTAGTTTGAGAGACATCAAACGGTCGCTGGACTTCGAAATGCTCAAGACGTTTCCAAGTAGCTCTGCCGCAAGGATGATACCGATTCCGTTCTTAGCCTTTTCCGTCCTGTAGTAGAACATCTTGTAATCGTTGTATGTAATAGCGGGGGGGGCTGCAATGATATTCTTAACCCGTCCCTGCACGGGTTCCACATATAATATAGTGCACAATATGAGTGGTTGCGGGAAGCTAGGCCCTGACCCTTAAGGAGCTGTTGCGCCAAATATATATACATTTACAATATATGTTGGACGGCTTGCTGGCCGAACGATTCAAGGCAGCTGGTGATGAATTGGTAGAAAGCATACACCAACTCATCTCTAAAATTTGGTCAGATCAGTGTATGCCTGTTGTGCCTGTTGAATGGAATCTCAGCATCGTTTGCCCGATCCATAAGAAGGGAGACCAACTCAATTGCGTCAATTATAGGGTCATCAGTCTCCTCAATATCGCATACAATATCTTTTCTGCGATATTGTGTGAACACTTAAAACCTTTTATCAACAGCCTGATTGGATCCTATCATTGCGGTTTTAGGCCAGGAAAGTCCACCATTGATCAAATCTTCACACTTCGGCAGATCTTGGAGAAAACCCAAGAGGTCCAAATCGATACTCATCATATCTTTATTCCCCCACTTGACTACAAATCTCGTTGCGGTGTAGGGCGTCTAGTAAAGGTCAGCGACTCTCGGGTTTTACTCTCCAGATGAGACATGAGGCCAAGATGTAGTCATCCTAATCCCAGCCCATCATATCTTATCCTTTCCCCTCTCCTCGCCGGTGGGTCGGATCAAGGTGTAATACGACCCGTGCCGATGATCAGCCTGGCTTAGGGCCCACTTTAAATAATAGCCCAGTCGCTAACGGAGTATCCGGATAGCTGGCGACCTCCGGATTAGACTGCCTTGCCAGCACAATGCGAATTTCTGTGCAAGTCGACCTTCCATTAAAAAAAATGAACAAAAAAAAAAATATATAAAAAACCAAACAAAGAAAAATATAAAAAAAAGTAAAAAAAGAGGAGGGTTCTCTTGAAAAACCGTCTTTCAGACTCCTGGAAAGTGTACTCGCAGGCTCTGCTAGGCCAATTCCTACTAGCGCATTGTCCTTGAAGCCTAGCTCTAGTTACGTGAGGAGTTCCGAGCAAATGGTCGCTTCCAGGGTTGCTGAACACGCACCTGGAACGCCGGCAGCTATGACATTAGTATCAGTAAATGATCCTAGTGGAAGTCCAGGCCATGAGACGCGAGGGGTTTATCCCCAAATCCCCTCTGCGCCTTCAGGGGCAGCTAGCTGTTTGCCCTCAAGCTTACAGCGCGCTGTTCCCTCCACCTCGAAGGATCCACAATCATTCATTCATTCATTTTCAATGGCCCGCTAATCCTTCATGAGGGTCCCGGGGGTAGGATGCTCAGGTGGACTCTCCATCCTTCTCGATCCTCCGCCATTGACTTCAATTCATCAGGAGGAATCCCTAAGCGGCTCCAGGAGAGATGTCAGACTTGACCCAACCATCTATTTCTAGGCCTTCCGCGAAGTCGCCTACCTGCTGGCACGGCAACCATGGCGCGTCTTGGAAGCCGGTCTGGGGGCATACGCACTACGTGACCAAACCATCGAAGCATAGATCGTTCCATTCGGAGAAGTAGCTACTCAAAATTGAGCGCCTCGCTTACTCTGGTGTTGCGCACTCGATAACTACGAGTTATTCCAACAACACCGCGAAGGAACCTCATTTCAGCAGCTTGTATTCGCGATCTTATTCTTCGGTCACTACCCAAATTTCATGACCATAGGTGAGAGTTGGAACATACACAGAGTTAAAAACCGATAGCTTAGCTTGAACACTAAGTTCGGCCTTCCTTATAACAGATTGGCCAAGCTCTCTCAAAATTGATTCAGCCTGACCAATTCTACAGGATAACTCGGCATTGCTCCTCCCATCACTCGTGAATAAAACCCCGAGGTACTTAAACTTCTCCACCTGCTTCAGTGGGACTCCACTAACATGCAGAGTGCACTGAATGGGTTTTTCGGAAACGGCCATTACTTCCGATTTGTTCACGTTGATCTTCATTCTAGCATCATCACAAACAGCTACAAACCTTTCGAGTGCGCGCTGAAGTTCGGTTTGAGAGGACCCAAGGATGACCAAATCATCCGCAAAGAGCAGATGACTAATGCTTAGGTCTCCCACTTTGAAACATTCCCCGCCACGGCTGCGCTGTAACATCCAATCCATATATACAATGAAGAGGAGAAGTGACAAAACGCACCCCTGGCGGAGTTCAACGCCCACAGTGAAAGGTATTGATTTAACACCGTTTATCCGAACACAGCTTCTACAGTTTGTATATAAAGACTGAATCTCCCTTAACAGAACCATCAATCCCATACTCCTGCAGAACACTCCAGAGTTTGCCTCGAGGAACCCTATCATATGCTTTTTCCAAATCCACAAAACAAGTGTAGACAGGTTTGGCATATTCCCAGGCTTTCTCAAGAACCATTCTGAGAGTGAACAACTGGTCGGTTGTGCTTCTACCGGGACGAAAACCGCACTGCTCATCCCCCAAACTGTCCTCAACCACAGTTCTGGAACGCTTTTCTAGCACCTTAGCGAAGACTTTTCCGGGGAGACTTAAAAGAGATATACCCCTGTAGTTGGCGCAATCTCTTTTGTCCCCTTTTTTAAAAAGAGGAACTATCACCCCCATTTGCCAATCACCAGGTGTTTCACCGCATTCCCAGGCCACTTTAATGACACGCGAGAGCCATTGCACTCCCTCTTTGCCTAAGCCTTGAGAATTTCTGGCCGAATTTCGTCCACACCAACAGATTTGACAACTTTTAGCGCTTTGATCGCCAAAGTTACCGCCCAACTCTCGACCATAGGTCTGTCATCTTCGGTGCCCTGTTCGGGATTGAGCAATTCTGAAAAGTGCTCGCTACATCTGCGTAAGATGTCCTCCTCATTGGAAAGAAGTCTACCGTCTTTGGATTTGACTCCTTCAACGATATTCAACTTTTTTCCTCTGAGTCGGCGGACGGTCTGCGAGAACATCTTATTTGCAGATCTGTGGTCACGTTCCAATTTTTCGCCAAACTCCTTTCAAGACTGTTCTTTCGCTGTTTTCACAGCTAATTTGCAGGTTCTTCGCGCCTCAGTGTTTCGATTTCGAGAATCGGAGTTCCCCAAGTGAATCCACACCTTAAAGGCTCTCTTCTTCTCTCTGATGGCTTCTTGAACTCCGGGCGTTTTAAACCAAGCAGTTCTTTTCTCACCACCAGCCGCCACACCAAGCCGCTTCACTCCACAAACATCTCCCGCAGAGGCAATAACCGCTGTTGAAAACAGTTGCCATTCTTCCTCTACATTTGATGGAACAAATGGAATTCGTTCAAACCTCTCAGATATTTGCCGCGCAAATGTCTCCCTTTACTCATCGTCCTGTAACCTCTCCCATCGTATGCGTGTAACCATCCTTGGTTTACGCTTTGGTAGGGGAGGCACTCTCTCGCTAAGATACAATTTACACAGCACTAAGTGATGATCAGTTGACAGTTCGGCCCCTCTCAATACGCGAACATCACAAACCATTCTCCTCAGACACGATGGTACCACAAAGAAATCGATCAGCGACTTCTGCCAAAGACTCTGACGGTACCACGTGTATTTGTGAATTCTTTTGTGCGGAAAGATAGTGTTCATGATGGATAAGCCATTTTCACAACAAAAATCCAACAACCTCTCTCCGTTCGCGTTTTGATCAGGATCACCGTTCCTCCCAATCACACTCCCCCATGTCATAACATCTACACCCACATGAGCATTGAAGTCACCCATCAGGACAAAAGAATCCATATCTGCAACCTTTCCAAGGGCAACATCAACTTCATCTAAGAAAGCTGCGTACTCTGACTGAAGGTTCGGTGCGTACACCTGCACCAATGCCAGAGTTGATCTTTCAAGCTTGAGCTTTAAGATCGCAACTCTCCCTCCTAATGGTATCCACTCCAATACTCTGTCTGTCAACCTGGAACTTGTGAGTATCCCCACTCCCGCCCGAGCAGACATTGAGGGTGCGACTCCTGACAGGAAGAGCTTCCACCCACCCGAAAGGTCCACAGTTTTAGAACCTCTCTGCTTTGTTGAAGAGACGCCAACTATATCTAGTCGTCTTTTAACAGCCTCCCCAACAAGCTCAAGATCCTTCCCTGTGAGCGATGAGACGTTCCATGTGCCTATCCTAAGTCGATGCCGTTGTCGAATCTCAGAGAGTCCATCTGTGCCCCTATCGGTGCACAGCGCGCTCACCCCTTGACCCCCGTAATGGTTCGCGAGGCCATTGACAGGAAGCCTAGCTCCAAAGGATGCCCTGGCTTACCAGGCTTGGCAATATCCGAGGCCGGTCGATTCCTTCTTGTCATCATGGGGTGTGCGCTTTGTTAGCCGTAACTGGATTGTATGGATGGGAATAACTGTTTAAGTTAGCCCATCCGCACATCCCAGTCACGTTGCCCGCCCCCCACCACGAGGAGGTCAGCTGCCAGGGAGGCAAGGATCCACATCCCCTTCTCAAATCCCTTTCAGAGGCGACGGACTGCTCGGCTTCAGCGATCCGGATGGCAGCATTATGGCGACCAAAGGTGGAAGGTGGAGATAAACTCGCCACCAATTGTCTCCAAATCCTACGTGACCATCCTGGCCCTGATATTTCCTGCGGGGATGGTGGCTGGCATCAAGGAAATGTCAAATTAATTGCTTGCGCAGACCAAAGATCGAAGGATCTCTATATCTATATAACTATAATTACTCTCTCCAGATTGATGCAGGTTTGGCCAGGTGCACAGCTGGAGGTCGTGAAAAACGACCAGATTCCAAACCGACCTAGAACACGTACCACCATTTCGGCTGAACCCTCCGATCCTAAGGTAATCCTCGATATTCTCAAGGTAAACAACAGTTCACTTCCTGCCCATAATTGGAAGATTGCCAAGGTGGACAAGCCGAGAGAAGACGTCAGAAGTGTCATCATTATTATCAATGAAGAGTCTCTGGCCCCCTTGGCACCTTCTAAAGGGGTACTTAATTATGGATTCAGCTCCATCACTCTTAAAGTCCATAAATGCGACGAATAGGAGCCCGAGAAAGTACCTCCGAAGCAGGGTGTAGTTCAATCTGCACCAGCTAAGAGCATCTCTCCTTCCGAGCCCCTTCCATCTCTCCCTTGCGCCGCTCCATCTCTCTTCGGGGTCGACTCCTCGTCGACGGACACGGGGATGGTTGACGCTCCTTTAAAACTGAACTTTCCTGGTCCTCCTTCTCCCTCGCCATCTCTCCTGGGAGTCAGCTTCAGTTTGACGGACACGGAGATGTACAGCGACCCTAGTGGCCTCTCTCTCGAGGATGACCTCATGTCATCAGACTTAGGGGAAGCCAACAATATCGTAATAATGGTATCTGTACCGAGAAGTAGCTTCAATGCTGCGGATCCTTCAGAATAACCTGCATCACTCTATCACGGCCTCGGCCTCCCTTATTCTCCGACTCAACAAAAACGGGGAAGACTTAGTCCTGATCCAAGAGCCATGGGTTGTTAGAAACCGGGTTTGTGGCCTCAAGACTCCAAACTACAAATTAATCTAATCTAGCAAGGAAGGGAGGTAAACCGAGATCCTGTATCCTGGCGGTCATCGGCATATTTAGGTCACAATCATGTGGCCGACTCCCTCGGGACATCTTGGGGAGCTTGATTGCTAATGCGGAGAGGCTTAATACTAGTTTCATCATTGGCTATGATGCGAGTGCCCATCACTCAATCTGGGGCAGTTCCGACATAAATGAAGGAGTTGAGCAACTTTTTGTTTTTATCCTTAGTACTAATCTCCTACTCATAATCTGTAACCGGGGGTCCAAACCGACCTTCATTACTCGCAATCAACAAGAAGTCCAATCAACTCTTGTCTCCGATCACTTGCATAACTTGGTTAGAGACTGGAGAGTCTCTGAAGAGCACTCTTTTTCAGACCATCGTTACCTCCAATTTAGTCTTGACGACCATCTGCCTGATCAGAAAGTTTTTAGAAATTATAAAAAAATACATGCCTATACCTGCCTACTGAACCTACAAGCACTGAGGATCTTGAAAGTCTGGTCAACACAATAACATCGGCACTCAATGGTGCCATGCCTACGGTCTGCCCACTCCGCAAACTTCGGGGTAAAAAGACCACCTTGGTGGAATGCAAATTTCAGCACTCTTAGGAAAGACAGTAGGCTCCTTTTTAATATTGCTAAAAGCTTCCGCGAGACGGTCGATTGGGGCTCCTATAAACTGTCTCTCAGAAAATACAAAATCTTACTGAGGAAAGAGCAACGACGACCCTGGAGACTCTTTTGTGACGGCACTGAAGAGACCTGGGAAACTTACAGGTTGCGGAAAATCCTCTCGAAAAGCTCTTCAATACCCAGCTACCTTTTGCATCCGGATGGTCACTGGACCTCTTCCGCTAAGGAATCCATTGACATCTTACAGGATATTCACTTTCTTGGTAGCTCCCCTGTTGCTGTCTCGCAATTGGTAAAAACCTCCTTTCAGTCGTGCGGCAACTACTTAGTTTTAGTATCTACAGAAAAGGTCCAATGGGCCATGTGCAGTTTCAAACCCTTCAAGTCCCCATGACCTGATGGTACTATTACAGCAGCAATTCAGCAGTGCGAGGACATTGTGCTATGGCTCAAAGTCGTCATGTCGGGCTGTCTATATTCCCAAACTTTGGACCGAGGTTGAAGTCATCTTCATACCTAAGGCAGAAAAGAGCTCGCACAACCAAAGGATCTCCGACCTATCAGTCTATCAACCTTTCTGCTTAACATTTTAGAAAGGCTGATTGATATCCACTTTCGGCAGAGCATTAGCCCAACTTTGCTCTCGCGTCCCAGCATGCGTACTGCAAAGGCAAATCGGTTGAGACATTCGCTTGTGCGCATCATTGGAAGATCTTTGAGCATTAAGGAATACACAGTGGTGGCTTTCCTTGACATTTTACAGGGAGCATTTTACAATGTCAAATCCAAGGTGATTACCGACGCACTTGCAAATCTGAAAGTGGATACTTTACTCGGAGTGTTGATCAATTAATTGCTTACATGCAGGATTATAAACACACAGCTGGGCGGAGCATCGACCAGAAAAATTGCCTTCTGCGGTACACCCAAAGGTGGAGTCTTGTCACCTCTTTTGCGGAACGCGGTAGTAAATAAACTGTTGGACCTGGATACGTCAGGCTGCAGAGTAATAGCCTATGCTGACGACATTGCTGTTGCTGCCTCCGGTAGGCACCCAGACACTCTCAGGGAAATCCTCCAATATGTTCTACTTCAGCTCACCAGATGCGCCTCCAAATGTGGTTAATCCCCATAAAACGGAACTCGTTCTCTTTACGAGGAAATATAAAGTTCCCCTTATAGACCATCCTATGATAAATGGCACCAGTCTCACCTTCACTGATAACGCAAAATACCTGGGTCTTATTTTGAATAGGAAATTGAACTCGAAAGCCAATCTACTAGAACGCGTCAAGAAAGCTAATGTAGCTCTTTATTCCTGTAAAAAGGCTATAGGTAGGACCTGGGGTATGAAACCTCAAATCACTCACTGGCTGTACGTGTCCATTATCAAGCCTACACTACTCTATGGCGTGATCGTTTGGTGGCCTGGTCTTCACAGGGCTGTCCACCTCACTCAACCAGCTAAGGTGCAAAGATCTGCATGCATTTGCATCAGTGATGCACTGAGAACAACTCCCTCCGCGGCACTGGACATTTTGTTCAACCGGCTACCTTTAGATATTTTCGGCAAACAGATTGCTGCCTATGTGGCCATCTGTCTAAAAGTCCCCTCTCAGTGGTCTAACTATCGCGTTGGCCAACTCCTTGATCTTCTCAACTTCAACCACGAAAACACGAAATACTCCCCGCCGAAACTGAGATTTGACCTTAACTTCCGTACGAGCATACCTGATCGGGATGGACGGGATACCTCCCCCCCTGTCGATGGTAATTTGGTTCACATCGTTACAGATGGCTCTAAGACCGAGGGTGGGGTGGGTTGTGGTATTTTCTCCGAAAAGATCAATCTAAGCATCTCCTTCCGCCTCCCTGATCATTTTAACGTCTTTCAGGTGGAAATCATGGCGATTAAGGAAGCCTGTCTTGGTTGAAGTGTAATGTACTATTTGTCAGGGCTATTAGCATTTTCACTGACAGCCAAGCAGCTATCAAGTCCCTGGAATCGTGTTCCTTCAGTTCAAACGCCGCCTTAAACTACCGTTTATCTCTTATGGAGATGACAGAGCAGATCAACATTCACCTATGCTGGTTGCCAGGCTACAGGGACATTCCGGGAAACTGCAGGGCGGACGAGCTCGCCAGACAGGGTACCACTCTAAAGATTCTGCCTGACAGGCAAGCCCTGGGTATGCCCCTCGCCACTTGTAAGTATCTACTAAAGCTGAACGCTATTAGCACGACCAACCTCAGATGGGAAAACGGCTCAACGTGTCACATTTCGAGACAGATTTGACCTAAACTGGACCAGAAACGTAGTACCGAGTTGGTCAAGCTAAAGCGATCACAGATCAGCTGCGTTGTCGGTGTTCTCATTGGACACTGTCTTTTAGGCCAACACACCAAAAGACTTGGTCTCTTCTCCAACTACTTCTGCAGAAGCTGTAGGGACGAGGAGGAGAAGGAAACCATCCTTCACCTCCTATGCACTTGTCCAACCCTGTCGCATAAAAAATGATCCATATAGGGTACCCCTTCCTTTAAGTCGTCGGCGATCTGGCGTCCTTAGACGTCATGGGTATCCATCACTTTATCGAAAGTTCCGGACTCCGGTTGGTTTTGTTAGTAGCACAAAGGACATTCACTGGTCTAAGTGTGTCTGTACTCGCGGACAGCCAACCTAACCTAACCATCTCTTTATCGATTTCAAGGCCACCTATGACATTATCTATAGAGAAGTGGTATATAAAATCACAACTAGTATTGACATCCCTGCCAAACTTGTCCGTCTGCGCAGGATGACGATGGAAAACGCTCGCTGCTCCATCAACGTCGGTAATGACCTCACCGAGACCTTTGATGTCAAAAAGGTTTTAGACAAGGTGACGCGCTTTCATGTGACTCTTTAATATGTACTTGAACGGATTGTGGGAAACTCACAAGCCAACACCAGACGCACAATCTATCAAAAGTTCGTACAACTGCTTGCATACGCCGACGATATTGACATAATTGGATGAACTCAGCGGGATGTCACCGATGCGTTTGCAAGCATTGAATCAGAAGCGGCCAAAATGGGTTTAGCGATAAACGAGGGCAAAACCAAGTGCCTGTATGCCGTCAACAAGAGGGGATAATCAACATCGACGAACTGGACAGAACGTCACAGTGGGCAGCTACAACTTCGAGATAGTAATGAACTTTGGGACAGAATAACCTGTTAGGGGCATGCTAAGTAGAAAAGAAACATTTTGCATCTACCCAGATACGACTTCCTAGTGGAAAGCAGGCTGAAGCGCTATCCGAGAACAGCCTTACCAGACACTGGAAAAGTCACGGATAAACTCTATCTTCCTAATCCGCGCTACGTTCCACAACCCCTTATTCTTTCATTCATTCATTCACAGCAATAAAAGTAATCGTTTCTGACTTCAAAGAAGTCGTATCAATTTCTATTCAAAAAGTCATGTAAATTAAAAAAAAAAAAAATCTCCTTCGTTTTTGTTTTCATTCCTTTGTTTACGTACTTTAAAAGATAACAACAATTTACATTTTAAAAGGTCACAATGAGGTAAGCAAGTATAAAGGCTTAACAACTTTTCCACTTCAGTTAGTTCTCCACCACCCTTACAAGTGCTGATATTTTATCTATTTCAGTGAAATTAAAAGACTTCTTAATTCCCTTTTGTGGGAGATATACGGCCGGATTCCATCGAGCATTGCTCGAAAACATAGTAAAAGTCGGCAGATAAAAATGCATCCAAGACTGTACGAACCACGATTGCTTGCGAAACTAAGTACCGAAATGGGATTTTCAAATCAAATTCGTAATAGACAACTTCAATTCCCTTAGATATTGACACTCTCTCCGATATCTGTACTATTCTGAAGTTGGAAATCCGCCTGATAAGCAAGTATCTAGAACGAGTGCTAATAAGCAGAGACAAGAACCGAACACAACAAACTATACTCTATGGATTTCTGGATGTTATTGTATCTTCAAGGCTAGGTAAGTGTTTTTTGCCGTCAACAAAACCACTACGCATGTCCGTCTTCTATCAAAATACGAACACACAATCACATTTTCATTAAAAACAAACTCATCTGTACTTGTATATGAGGAAATGCATATTCGTAGCGAATATTTCATTGACGACGACAATTGTCACTGTTTCCTCGTTCTTTCAGTGAACTTCAAAACTTTCAATCGTCCACTCGTCGCATTGTTCGCATAGTTCATGTAAAATCTTAGAAATACCCAGTTTTTGGATATCCTTTCTTTTTTTTTTTTTGAGTTTCATATTATTTTTCACATCTGAGGGTATTTTCTTTCCTCATTTCGATACACACTACCCAATCAATTAGCCCAATCCAAACGACCTTTAGATACTAAAATTAAAATTCCTGCGGGCCGTAGAAATTTTCATATTGTTCGCGTTTCAAATATCGATCGTTCAACAAAATATCCATACGTATACATTGTGAACGTTGTTAAAGAATGGAAAAACTACCCTTGATTGGCAATAACGAGTAGCTGTGTACAGTGATTTGATTATGCTCGTAGTGTTTGTTGTATACAAATTAATTATTCATATTTAGCAATGAAACTGAAATTGATTGATAAAAGTGACGAAAAGTGCATTAAGGATATGTTTATCATGTATTTCTATTTTTGCGGCTTAAGTTGAAAGCTTCAAGTTGTCCGACACCTTTTTTTTGCGGAAAAAGTGGGTCAAGTCGAAAAATAAGAGCGATTCGTATTTTTTTTTTTTTGCTAATTCATTGCCATTTGTGATAGATGCAGATACATACGAAGTCATAAACAACAAAGTAGGAAAAAGTAGTTGTAGTCTTTCTCAAGATGTATGTTGCGTTTTCGAGGATATCATACACATTGAAAGGATCTAATGGAAAGGGCTGTTTCAACTAAAATTAAAAAATGGGTGATTACGCAGTTGAATGTGTTTTCCTTCTACTTTTTCTGTATATTTTCTTTGTGTCTTTGCAGTTTTTCTACTTTTTTTTTCTATTCAATGTCGTGTGTATCCTTTTCTATCCTTTACTGTTGCATGGTTGTATATATTCTTGTTGTTGTAAGTTTTTTATTAGTAACAAGTACCTATTGGAAAATTGTTTTTAGAAGAGCAACACAGGTGCTTAGGGTAAATATTATCAAAACCAACAAGTGAAGTGTAGATACTATATTGAATGTACGTATCTGCAGACTTTCAAAATGTTTCTAGTTTGAAGTTCAACATTGTGGTGTTATTTATGTTAGAATCTACTTGGCAAGTGAATGACAAGTGTGTAGGTATATCCCTAATGACAAATATTGGCGCTTAACCTTTTGTATCTGAACTACACGTGGGATGTCGTACCTTCGAATTATGTATGTATGTATGTATGTAGTGATATTTAATGTTACTTGACCTTTACTATATGTATCTGGGAACTACATGAACACACACAGTCTTATGCAAATTAATGTGAACAAAAACTTTTTCAAGAACATCTCAAGGAAAATCTTAATTAAAAGTGGAAACATGTAATAAATTACGAGGGGTGGCTGATAATTTGGCGGCCAAAGGGTTTACGTGAAAGAAGAGATCCGATTAAAAAAAATGATTTCTCAATTTAATTTCCCTCGAGTGAATTGCACTTCTCACATCGAGCATTGCTTTTACTTTACTTATCTCCTATATCTCCTTGTGGGTCCTAGAGCCTCTACTACATCTACGCCCCATCGTGTATGGTTTCTGGCAATGTGTCTCAGCTCTTCTCAACTTTTTCCCAACTGCCGTGCCTCCTTCTCGACTGTTCTGCGCCATGCTCTCCACGGACCGTCAGGTCTTCTGCCATTCTGAGTTAAAGAGTTCCTCTGCATAGCATGGTTCACCTTTTCGGAACGTGTGACCAATCCACTGCCACTTCCGTCGTTGGATGGTTGTTCCTCTTGGTTCCTGACCCATTCTCTCGTAAAGGCGTTCATTAGAGATACGATTGGGCCAGAAAACCGTTAAGATATCGCTCAGGCACCTATTAACGTGGTTTGGGTGTAAGCCCCTACAAAACTGAACTGGTACTCTTCTCAAGGAAATATAAAATTCCGTTTGTCGATCCTCCCTCTCTTAGTGGTATCGCTTAACTTTCTCTAACAAAGCAAAATATTTGGGCCTTATCCTGGATAGTAAACTAAGCTGGAAACTTAACATTCAAGAAAGAGTCAAGAAAGCTACAGTAGCACTTTTCTCTTGCAAAAAACCTATCAGGAGTAGATGGGGTTTGCAACCACACATAACTCATTGACTTCACATCTCGGTCATTAGACCGATACTCACATACGGCGTAATTGTCTGGTGGACAGCCTTAGGAAAAGCTATAAACCGCGACTATCTAAGCAAGATCCAGCGTACATCTTGTCTGTGCAAAGCGGAGCACTACGTACAACTCCCTCCGCGGCACTGGACATAATATTTCATCTGATACCGCTCTATATATTTAGCAAGCAAACGACAGCGAATGCAGCCGTTCGCCTTGAAGCTACCTTACAGTGGTCAAGAGAAGAATTTGGACACGCTTCCATTCTGAATAAATTCACAATCTCTCACACGGGCTACACCATCCCACGTCTAAATTTTGACAAGAACTTCCTTGTCACCATCCCTTACAGATCATTCTGGAATAAAGATGCTTTTTTAGAAGATGTTCACTTCCATAGGTTAGGTTAGGTTAGGTTAGGTAGGGTTACGAGGTTATCATAAAACACTAGGCACCAAAGTGGGCCCATCGCGATCCCTAGGGAACCTTCACGGCAGAAGACCTAAACCCATTCTCCCAAGCAATTAATCTCCCTACAGAATCTGAAGAGATCCTTGTTATGGTTCAGGGACCTCACCTCTTCAAGGTTATCGAAGAAGTATTTACCAAGGTGCTTTAGCCTTGTCCTGGCAATTCCTTGACATTCACTGAGTATATCTGTGGCAATACGACAAAATAGCTTAAGTCGACTTAAGTCAAAACTGAGTTTATTATAGCAAAATGTTCCCAATTACATAAAGTATTATCTCTCAATTTTTTAGTTGCATACCTGTTGACTGCTGAGTTATGGCTGCTAGAGTACAGGCCCAATTCAAAAATTTCATACGATTTTCGCTGTAAGGCACAACTTTAAACGCTTCTCCTTAAAAATCTTACAAATCGACTTAAGCTATTTTGTCATATTGCCACAGATATAAGTTATATCCTCTGAGACATGTAGGTCATCGCAGTACCTACAAACATCCATATCGGATAACCCTAGTCTCATGGCATGCCTCCTTAGGAGACAGTGGCCAGAGAGTATTCCTATCGATGTTCTTTGCCTTGATCTATCTAATTTAATTATCTCCTCAGATTTTCTGCGATCTAACACAGGCCACAAGGCCTTAGACACCCTGTGACCATCTAAGTTTGACCATCTTAGATCAGCCGTGTCAATAATGTCCTCCCAACCATTAAAATTATCCGTACTTGGAAAGATAAAAGTCGGGGTGTTACTCTTGTTTCAGATGAAAAGGTTGTTTTCAATAATATAATCAAACAAAGACTCACCGCGTTCGTTATTCTCTGAGCTGTCCCATACCGTATGTCTGGCGTTGCGTCATGAGCTTCCTCCGGCGGTGCTTGTCGGTCGTGTGCCATATAGACGGATGCAATTATGAGGTCCGCGCTGCCCGCGTTCTCTATTTAAACAACTGTTAAATCAGAAGAGCTAAAATTTGGATATATAAGAGCTTTGATATGTTTTTTTTAGCTAGAACCTGCTAGAATGCAGGTTCTTGGCTTACCTTGGTTGATATTATTGCAGTTGTAGAAAAGGTTGTATTGGCTGTCGTTTAGGCCCCTTAAGTTAGGGTCATTAACCCATGGTTCTTGGACAATGTTGATGTCAATGTCTTCCTCCTTCAGTAAGACCATCAGATTATCTGTAGCACACATCGAGTGGCGCAGATTATTCTGAATGACTTTCAGCATTTGTATAGTCTTGAGTTATTGAAGTGGAGGGTAGGGTAGTCTCGATCCTCATGTCTTCTAACAGCCTGTTGGTGTCGTCGACTTCATCTAAGACGTCGCTCGGAACTATTGATCTGAAGATCTTGAACTTGGCGTATCTGATGCCAAAGCGAAGTTTACAGCCAATCTTCTCAAGGGTGACAGCACTTTCTTCGGTGATCAGTAATAAGAAAGACAGGGTATTGTTGTATGGTTCCTTAGCCTTGATGACTTTCCAGTCATCCATGGGAACCGTTGGATTGTGGAGTTTCAAGCAATTGATGAGCTTACTGCTTTTAATCGCCATATTGGGAAGCCAAATGCGGATCCTGGGTCCCCTCGGAATCTCTCTCTGGCTAGGATTTGCTTGAGTCTCAAGCCGTCACACGCATCACGGATCTTGTGAACGCAGCCGCTTAGAAATTCCTTAGAGAAGGCCTCGCATTTGATGACTCTGTACCCTCTTATGACTTCAGCTGAGTCAAAGCAGGGTAGCGGTCCTTCTGGTTGTTCATAAGATGTTCCATCACCATTTCCGATAGCTTGAGCTCTGTCCTACCCCAAGCGTCAGCCACTGCCTTGCCGCCGGTAGAGAGCTCATCCTCCAATGCGACTTGTAGGTCTTCTTTGACAACCTTGCTCACAGTTCGTGTCGTCTGGGGTACCGAGATCGATGGGTCATTTGACTTAGCGGTAGAGAGCCTTGTAACTTTGTTGTGTTGGGAGTCGGACTTGACTTCCTCCACGGAGCGGTAGCGCTTTACCGCTTCGGTCTTACGTGGTTGTTGAGGTTGAGGTTGTTCGCTCTGGGAGTTGATGTAAACATCAACGATCCTCTGGTATCTTGATTTGTCAGCCAGGTCCCGCGCAGAAACCGTACCGGCCTCTTCGTTCTTGGTAATCTTACCCAGAATGAAGATGGTACGCACTTTTCCTGCGGTTGCTGGCTGATTTTCGGTTGTGCACAGCGCGCTTATGGCCACTAAGTCAAGTGTCCTACGCTGCTGTCGATGTGGAGGGTATAGAAGGTTCCGGGATCGCGCCTTGATTGGAACTCCTCTCAAGGTTCTCGCTTCCTACTAGAGTCTCCTGACTGGAGGCGAGCAGTTAATCTTCCGATGAAGTGCTCGGATTTTAATTTTTTTTTTTTAGTTTTTGGTCCCACGACAAAAACGGAAGTGTGTCCTGACTCTTGCCAGGACGGCCACCTTACCTAACCTAACTTAACCTACTACTGGTCTACTTGCAATCATTTTCTCTGGGTGGATCGCGCATATAAAGACTTGATGGTCGCTGTACGTGCATCGGTCACTCACTTCCCATGTTACTTGTCTCGACAAGCTGACATTGGTGATGTCAATCATCGAACCTATGTTTCCTCTGCAGAAAATACGTTTATTTCCCGTGTTCCCGAGTACAATGTCCAGCGCTGCAAAAGCCTTCAATTGGAGTCCCCTATCACTCTAATATACATATACATATATGTGCAAGGATTTAAAAATGCAAATACGAGTATATGCATGTATCTTATCCACCGCTGGAATATATGCATATTTTCAGTTTTGTAGATGAGAACCAAAGTCATTAATTTCACAATGCCCGATGCAAAAAGTTTCTAATAATACTTTTTGGAGCACTTTAATCAAGTAGCCTCCCGCATTTACATTTCAATGGACAATCTTGAATTCAAGTGCTATCGACTTGAAATTTTAGGGAAATATTTCTTTTGTATCATAAACACACAGATTGGATGAGCTTTCCTTTCTTTGACTACTGTTGTGTGACTAAAGTCGTAATTTGATCCTTTTTTGGCTGGTCTACTGGCATGAGACCACTTTCTAAAATTAGATGAACTTGTTCCTTTTCCTTAAGATATTGCTACTTCTCGCTTTAACTGAACTGATTCTTTTTAGAACATTGCCACTTTCGTTTAAACTAATTGTAAATGTATTCAAATACGGATGACCGGGAGAATTCCTTTCAGCAATGTCTATAGGTACATACAGTGCTGAGCAAATGAATTTTTTCTTTTGAATATGTTTATGAATATTTTGGATTAGTACTTGATATGCCCACCTTTTGTATCTATGAGTTCTTTTACCCTATTGGCCGTTGAAGATATTAAGCTTCCGCACATACGAGTAATTTTAATTTTTTCGTCTTGGAACCATACCTCAATAATTACTGAAATTAACTTGTTTTTCCTCGTCCAATCCTTTTTTCCTGAGCCTTGCTTTAATAATGGCCAACAGATTCTCAATTGGTTTGAGGTCAGGCGAGGTGTCAGGCCATTTCAGCACGAAGAATTGCTTAACTTTTTTTTACATATGGCATGGAGCAAGATCTTGTTGGAAAATAGCATTTTCGGTTCGAAGTCTCCTTCAAATGGTAAACAGGAGCAGCTGGTTAAAGACGTCTGCAGATTTAGATTAGATTGGAATTTATTTGAGAACAAAATTATTCGTTACATTGTATATTACAAAAAAATCGATTTGGCATGGCCTTGCCAACTGCCTGGTTGACAACTTACTTTCAATTCGTGTAGAAAATTGTTTACGTATATTAGGCTAGGGTTTTTTTCTTGTCTTTTGATGCGCAGATAGGGGTAAAACAATTTCATAGATACTTCTAGCCCGTGCTACGAGCTATGCCCGACTCCATGCTCCACGCTTTTTTTAATTTTTTTTTTTTTGTTTGGTTGCACCAAGGGATGTGATAATCTTCCAAAGATACTAGTAGCCCGGGCTACTAGCATGCACGATTCGAAAGCCCGAATAATCGATGTCAGGAATGCGCCTACGTACTAATCCACACCCTGCACACTTCTACCATTCTCCCGCCCGGGATTGTCGTAATGTATTACTTCGCGGGGATGGTTAGCAATTAGTGCTATGCTTCTTGTATTGTTGCTTCTGCTTCCCTTGCTTTCTCCATTCTATTTCGTAGATGTGACTACGGCGATGTTGTCAGCGAACCCGATTATATTAAGTCCTTGTGGCAATGCTAGTCGCAGGACTCCGTCGTACATGATTTTCCATAAGAGAGGGCCTAGTATCTATACTTGCAGGACTCCTGCCGTGACGTTGTAGTACTTTACCCCCTCGTCGGTTTGGTATCTCAACTTTCCGTTGGTCCAATTCGTCGGCGTTGGCTTTCCCTTCTTGTTGACAGCTTATACTTGGTTTTGCCCTCGTTTATCGCTAAACCCATTTTGGCCGCTTCCGCCTCAATGCTTGCAAACGCACCGGTGATAGCCCGCTGAGTTCTTCCGATAATGTCTATATCGTCGGAGCAGCGAACGTTCTCCATCGTCAGCCTGCACAGACGGACAAGTTTGGCAGTAATGTCAAAACTAGACATGGCTCTATAAAGCTCTTCTCTATAGATGCTGTCATAGACGGCCTTAAAATCGATAAAGAGGTGGTGAGTATCGATTTGGAATTCTTGGGTTTTCTCCAGGATCTGGCGAAGTGTGAAGATTTGATCGATGGTGGACTTTCCTGGCCTGAAACCGCACTGATAGGGTCCAATCAGTCTGTTGAAGAAAGGTTTCAGGCGTGGACACAATATCGCAGAAAAGATCTTATATGCGATGTTGAGGAGACTGATGCCTCTATAATTGGTGCAGTTGAGGGGGTCTCCTTTCTTGTGGATCGAGCAAAGCTACTTTGAAAAGTTCGACCGGTAAGCCGTCAGGTCCAGCAGCTTTGTTGGATTTTAGCTTAAATATTGCTATGCTCTCTTCACTTTGACCTGGTGGACATAAATTTTGACTATCGTCGTTTATGTTGAATGGTTCAAAGAAGTGTATACCACTTCAAACATCAGCACTCTAAGGGGTGAAATTGCAACCATTGCAATAATATTACACATGCGTGGTTCAGATTAGATTATTGTCCAAATCAAGAAGAAGTGGCTGCAAGGATGGTCAGGTCTTAGAATCCGGGGTATGTATGTTTTAAGGTCCTCAAACAAACAAATTTAACACCTAACAGGCCATCCTACGCAAATATAGTCGTATAAAACTTATTTTCCTTCTTTCGATAATAACTCTATCGAAAGTGACAAATTCTCTCTTCTCCAGAAAGCGTATATTTACAAATATTTGGCGCAACAGCTCTTTAAAGTGCCAGGGCCTAGCTTCCCGCAACCACTCATGTTGTGTGCGTTATATTTTTCACACGAAAGGAAGGAACCTACAGTTTAATGACGACTCCGAACGGCGATTTGAGAAGCTTTTTCGTGACAACAATAATCTCGGATGTTTGTCAGACGCTCGCGAGAGGTGGGACTGTGAAAAAACTTTTTGGTGTTTTCTGGGATTCGAACTTGGAGCCTCATGCGTAGTGATCCGACACACTAACCACTTACGCCACGGCGTATATTTAGTCAACATAAAACATTAACATAACTGCATGGACATGATCGGAATTTACTGATAGACAAATGCAGCAATAATATTTTCCTGGCATTTTTTTATCATCTTTTAAATTAACATTCATTTGTACATTTAACAAATTTGTTTAAAAGAATCTCCAAAATGAACTGATTATGAAACTGTGTTTGAGCCTCAAAACACCATCAAAGCATTGTGTAAATAAAGGATGTGACATAATGAATTCATATCCTTCTAACACTCACCATCACTTGTTAGTTTATGTCTGCGATGGTCTTCCAAGAAGTAAGACCCACAATCAAAGCAAGCTCTTAGTTGGCTCATAACCTTAAAGGAGAAATAATATTACGATGTTAAAAGTTGAACATATTAATATCTAATAAAAGCGAAGCTTGTATATGATCCCTCTTCCTCAATAGCTCCTTATAAAGCATAAGTACCTAATAAAATTCATCATTAAAATTTGTTCTCAATTTATAAAGTGATGAGCAAATGTGTACTGATTTAATTAAAAAGTAAAAGGAATCGTCTTCCTCTGATAACGTCGTATGATGATGTTCAGAAGAGCACCGAAGTATATCGCTTGATATGAGCCACCTCTTCAACTCGATTAAGAACTTAGCTGGTAGCTACATTCAAAAGGATTCGAATGAATCATCAGGTAATTCAATTACTCATCTTATTTCAATTAGTTATTAGAGATTGCTTCTATACGCATATACAATAAATAACATTTTTGTCGCTCATTTGTTCACGATGCCTCGAGATACATATTTATATTTTATCGCAGTTGTATGCCTATCATGACTGATACGTTTTAGTATGCATGTTCGCTTCTTAGATTCATGAATACAATTCTAGCATTTTTAATTATTGGAAAAAATTGTAAATCTTCAATCAGTAATGGATAGAAGTGTAACGTACCATCTGCTTAAATAAGATCAAATGAATTTAAAGCGGCTTTGTACTAATTACTCGGGCACAGCTTTCAAAATTGTAATTTTTTCAAAATATGCCAGAGTTATAAATTGGACATTAAATATACTATACAAGAGAAAAAAGCATGATCATGTACAATCAGAAGATTCAATAAAAATTTCTTCAATTATTACCGTAGCTGATAGTGATACGCCATCCCTTAATTGACAAGTTGTAACGCGTGCGACCGCGAATAAATTATTCTATCAAAGTTTATTAATCGACAATATAGAGAGCTATTTTTATTTCCAATCAACCAAAACAATTTTTAATATGGGGTTGCGTTTGAGGAATCATATATTGGTTCAATGCTAGATAGCAAAAGGGGAATCAACAAAGTGATTTTGTAATAAGCGTAACTAATATGTATTTGAATACTAAGCAATTTTTTATATTGGTAGAACATTAAAATCCGACAGATTCGACAAATCCGGCAGAATCGACAAATCCGCCAAATCCGACAGATCCGACATATCCAGCAGATCCGACAAATTCGACAAATCGGACAAATCCGACAGATCGGACAAATCCGACAGATCCGACAAATCCGGCAAAATCCAAAAATCTGACAAATCCGACAGATCCGACGTATCCAACAAATCCGACAAATTCGATAAATCGGACAAATCCGACAGATCCGACAAATCCAACAGATCCGACAATTCCGTCAATTGCGACAGATCCGCCAGGTCCGACAAATCGGACAAATCTGACAGATTGGGCAAATGCGACAGACCTGCCAAATCCGACAGATCCGACAGATCCGACAACTCTGGTAAATCCAAAAAATCCGACAATTCTGGTAAATCCGACAAATCCGGCAAATCCAACAAATTTGATAGATCCGACAAATCCGACAGATCCGACAAATCTGACAAACATGGCAAATCCGACAACCCTGGTAAATCTGACAAATCCGGCAGATCCGAGAACTAGAACAAATCCAACAAATCCGACCAATCCGACTGATGCAACAAATCCGACAGATCGGAGAAATCCGACAGATCCGACAAATCCGATGGATTCGACAACTCTGGTAAATCCAACAAATCTGACAATTCTGGTAAATCCGACAAATCGGGTAAATCCAACAAATTTGACAGATCCGACGGATCCGCCAAATACGGCAAATCGGACAGATCCAACAAATCCGACAGATCCAATAAATCCGATAAATCCGACATATAAAACAAATCGGATAAATGCGACAGATCCGAGAAATCCGACAGATCCGACAATTCTGGTAAATCCGACAAATGCGACAGATCTGACAAATCTGATGTATCCGACAACTCTGGTAAATCCAACAAATCTGACAATTCTGGTAAATCCGACAAATCGGGTAAATCCAACAAATTTTACAGATCTAACGGATCCGACAAATCCGGCAAATCCGGCAAATCCGACAGATCCGACAGATCCTGTGAATCCAATAAATCCGACATATCCAACCTTGGCATTGACCGCCTCTATTGACCAAAGCAAAATGTGCCGTTTTCCATCACTTTTTCTAGCATCTCGGGCGGTATAGCGATGATTTCGACACGAATGTTTGCTTAGAGCTCGTCAATGGTCTGAGGCTTGCTGGCGTATACTTTGCTTTTCAAATAACCCCACAAAAAGAAGTCCGGAGGGGTCAAATCTGGAGATCTACCAAAATCAAGTTCAATGTCAACCATTCGAGCGATTGTTTGGTCGTATTCCAAGCGACGTGGACAACCTTTCGGCAATATTCTTTGAGTCAATTGCACTTTATCCGGAAACAAATGCAAATCATCCTTCAAAATGCGCCGCAAGATGGTTCCACTGACGCCAAAATGCTGAGCGCGGTGACGATACGGCACATGTGGGTTCTCGGCAACACTCTCTCTTACCGCTTCAACCAGTTCCTTGGAACGTCTTAGGCGTTGTTGAACGGCATGTCGACGATCTCCCACTATGCCGTGCTCAACAAAATTCGACACCAAATGACGAATAGTGTTGTCAGACGGTGCTTGTTGGCCACGTTATTTTCGATGATATGCACGTTGAGTTAACACAACTGAACCACTATTTTCAATATACAGCGTCACTATTTCGGCGCATAGACTTCTGTATGAGGCGATTCACTTTTAAAATTTTAATAAATTGCCGTTTAAGAAACATGTCTACTCAGGTCAATCGGTTGATAAATGTCAAAGTTATTCAATGTTTACATACCGACATAAAAGATGGCGCACCTGTTATGTACCTATACTCGTACGCAATTGCCTAAACGAAAGCCAGTCTTCTTTCAAACTGTATTAAACTTTTTTTTCAGATTCTAATAAATATATGGAAAAAAGACAGTTTTCGAAAAGTGGGCGTGTCAGGGCGGATTTCAAAATTGTTTTCACTTCTACTACTTCGGTCATTTATTTAGAAGCTCAAACACAAAATTGTATCCTGCTGACAAACAGACGGACACAGCTTAAACAACTCGGCTGTTTGTACTGATTATTTACATATGGGGTTTATCTTTATTATTACTTACTTACTTACTTAGGTAGCGCTACAGTCTGGGGTGGACCTGGGCCTCAACGACCAAACCTCTCCAGCCAGCCTGGTTATGAGCCAGCTGCCTTCAGTTGCGCAGGCCAAGTTGGTTGAGGTCCCCTCCACTTGTTTGCGCCACCTACCACGAGGTCGTCCTCTACTGCGCCGTCCATCCGGGGTGCATTCGAAGATTTTCTGGGATGGAACGTTGGGCTCTACCCACTCTACATGACCCAGACATCTTAGTCTCTGTATGTGAACTCTCCTGGCTAAGTCGTTGTTATTGTATATGCCGTATAGTTCGGCATTGTACCTTATCCTCCACTCGGTGCCTATGCAGACGGGACCAAACGTTACTCGAAGAACTTTTCTTTCGGAGCAGTCAAGGGCATACTCATCCATTCCTCTGCGCCATACAGCAGGACTGGTGTGGTTGGTGTGTTATAGAGAGTTACCTTAGTATTTCGAGATAGGGCTTTGTTACTCATATGCCTTCTTGGCGGAATATGTTGGCTATAGTAAAAAGAACAGCCTGTATTGCTACCATGTGTGTCTACGCACTACGTTCACGGCGACAGTCGAGGCTTTTCTGTACCTTTTACCATTGGACCTACAAATAGAATTACAATCGCGCAATAGTGTGCTTCGGCTCACTAACGTAGTGCTCTTTAAATCCTCCATAGCTCATTCTTAGGGAACTATTTTCCGATAATCCTGACAAATCGTACAAAATCCTTGATACCCTAGACTTCAATACAGCATACGAAGCAATGTACCCTATTAAGGAGGATTGACAAAAATATGTAGTATAGCAGTACATGCAGATGGTTCCAAGACCAGTGAGGGAATGAGATATCATATATACTCGAGAGATATAAGCCTACAGGTGGCTCTGAGACTTCCGGATACATGCAGTGTGCTCAAAGCAGACGTTCTAGCTGTACTTAAAGCTGCGCAATTACATGAGATGGGATCAATATCCAATAAGAATATCGCCATCTACATTTGACAGTCAGGCTGC
Source organism: Brachypalpus laphriformis (assembly GCA_945910035.1). NCBI lineage: Eukaryota > Metazoa > Arthropoda > Insecta > Diptera > Syrphidae > Brachypalpus > Brachypalpus laphriformis. Next base: position 160,474,578 of record OX246754.1, on the reverse strand, counting down.
GCTAAAGCCGCTAGAGTCTTACGTCATAAAATCTGAAATCGTGGAATTGCCGCACAATACTTACTTACTTAGGTGATGCTACAGTTCGGGGTGAACCTGGGCCTCAACCAACAAACCTCTCCATTTAGATCGTTCTTCAGCTAATTGCCTCCAGTTACGCACTCCAAGTTGGTCGAGGTCCCCTTGAACTTGTGCATGCCACCTACGGCGAGGAGGTCCTCTGCTGCGTCGTCCCTCGGGATGAAATTCGAAGGCTCTGCAGGCCGGAGCGTTGGTATCCATTCACCCTACATGTCCTAGCCATCTCAGACGTCCAGTACACAGTTTTTTGACTAGGTCGATGTCACTGTACAGCTCGTATAGTTCGTGATCGAATCTTCAACTCCAAAACCCGTCAACGCAAACGGGACCGAAAATCTTACGAAGAATTTTTCTCTCGAAGCGACCAAGGATATCTTCATCCTCTTTTAATAAAGTCCATGTTTCAGCGCCGTAAAGCAGGACTGGGATGATCAGGGCTTTATGCAGAGTCTCCTTAGTTGTTCAAAATAGGGCTTTACTGTTGAATTGCCTTATAAGCCCAAAAAACAGCGATTGGCAATTCGATTGATCTCTACGCTGATCTTGTTTTCGAGTTTATAGCAGAGCCAAGGTAGACAAAGTCCCTTAAAAAAAATAAAAATAAATATTTGGCGCAACAGCTCTTTAAGTGCCAGGGCCTAGCTTCTCGCAACCACTCATGTTGTGTGCGTTATATTTTTCACACGAATGGAAGGGACCTACAGTTTAATGCCGAATCCGGACGGCGATTTGAGAAGCTTTTTCGAGACAACAATACTCTCGGATGTTTGTCAGACGCTCGCGAGAGGTGGGACCGTGAAAAAACTTTTTGGTGTTTTGTAGGATTCGAACTCGGAACCTCACGCGTAGTGATCCGACACACTAACCACTTACGCCACGGCGCCCACAAAGTCCCTTACTACCTCGAAGTTATAGCTGTCCGCTATGACGTTCTGTCCAATTCGTCGGTGTTGATTGTGCCTTCTTGTTGACAGCATATAAGTACTTGGTTTTGCCCTCGTTTATCGCTAAACCCAATTATGTTAATATCGTCGGCGTATGCAAGTAGTTGTACCGACTTGTAATTGATTGTGCCTCTGGTATTGGCTTCTGAGTTCCGCACAATCCGTTCAAGTACAATATTAAAGAAGTCTTAAGGCAGTGCGGCACCTTGCCTAAAATCTTTTCTCATACCAAAGGCCTCGGTGAGGTCATTACCAACCTTGATGGAGCAGCGAGCGTTCTCCATCGTCATCCTGCACAGGCGGACAAGTTTGGCAGGGATGTCAAAACTAAACATGGCTCTATATGTCATAGGCGGCCTTGAAATCGATAAAGAGGTAGTGAGTATCGATTTGGAATTCTTGGGTTTTCTCCAGGATCTGCCGAAGTGTGAAGATCTGATCGACGGTGGACTTTCCTGCCCTGGAACCGCACTGATAGGGTCCAATCAGGCTGTTGATAAAAGGTTTCAGGCGTTCACACAATATCGCAGAAAAGATCTTGTATGCGATCCTGAGGACACTGATGCCTCTATAATTGGGGCAGTTGAGGGGGTCTCCTTTCTTGTGAATCGGGCAAACGATGCTGAGGTTCCATTCATTAGGCATACACTCGTCTGACCAAATCTTAGAGATGAGTTGAGTCATCCCCAGCTGCCTTGAAAAGTTCCGCCGGTAAGCCGTCAGGTCCAGCAGCCTTATTGGATTTCAGCTTGGATATTACTATCCTCACTTCGATTTGCTCAGGTGGGCGGAAATGTTGACTATCATCGTCTATGTTGAATGGTTCATTCTGCCTGACAGCGAGATGTTGGTCTTCGTCGCCGTTATACAGTCTGCAGAAGTAGTTTTTTGCAAATTCTCAGCACCGACTGTGATTCTACTACGAGGTTTCCATTTCCATCTCTACAGGTTTCTGTACGGGTATTGCTTCTCTGACACATTCTTTTACCTTTTGGTAAAACTTCCGTACATTCTTCCTGGAGTATAAACTCTTCTCTTTCTTCTTCTTTTGAAGAAGTTGATGTTCTTCCCGTCTCTTTTGCTCTTAGAGCTTACGAGCAGCTCTCGTCTTCCTTTGCAGCGCCGCTTTGTATGCCTCTTGTTTTGCTGCATGCACTCGCCGGCATTCTTCGTCAAACCAGGAGTTTCGCGGTGGTGGGCGAGCGAGACCCAGCTCATCAGTCGCGGCGTTTCTGATGGCATGTTGGTAGCGTTGCCACTGGTCGTCGGCACTTTATGCTGCCAGCATAGGGGTGATTGACAGATTTCTGGATACGCGTTTAGCGAAGAATCTGGCGGTCTCTTGCGATTGTAGCTTTTCGACGTTAAATTTTCTCATAGTGATGCTTCTTTGTTGCTCAGTTTGGGATATCCGCATTCGTACCTTGGCTACAACAAGGTAATGATCCTTTTGTTATACCCCTGGGACGAGAGACCGGGTACACTGGTGCCAGTAGTTCACTACGGGAGTATGAACGCTGCCGTTGACCCATTTAGTGCTCCTCTGCCACCATCTCTTTTCCGAGGTCCTGACCAACATTGGAAATTCCTTACCGACCTGTGATCCGAATACGTCGAAGCAGCTCGCGAAGGTATAGACTTAGTTCAAACCTAACTGGAACTATAGACGCTACCGTTGGCAATTTCTCCGCTGCCGCCTGGAACAGGAAGAAGTGCTCTAGTGAGAAAGCACTCTTTGAAAACGCTTGTGTTTTCATATGAACGCATGCACTACCATTTGACCAACCATGAGCCCACTATGGTATCCAGCATTTTTATGATCTAGTGTCATTGTTAAATGATATTTGTAGATGTCAAAAGAATCAGTGCAACATTTCAAGCTTCTCTCATAAGAAGAGATATTATACATTGTGTAAAAATAATATAAATCTAATCACGTTCTGACCATTAAACTAAAGCTCGTGTCGACAAAACTATAAACATCCCTCCATAAGAAGAAATGTAATTGTTTACTGTAAATGGAGCATGAAATTAAAATACGTATTTCATGTATCTAAGTCAAGCAATTACTAGCCCTTGCATGCTATATGCACTATGCTAGGTTACGTTGAGTATTGTCTGTCGTTATGCTGTGCATTTGTCTCATTCCAAATAATTTAGTTTGTATTCAGTTTTGCTTAGAATGTCGTACAGTCGGAAGATTATTATTATTATTTGTATAGAGTTATTTTGCACTGCGACCTAGTGGTCTATTGTGCTTCCTGCTAATACCTTGTAGAGGTTTGTTCCCTCGTTAGAGTTTCCCTCGCATTGCAATTCCTTCGGAATTGTGTTTGAAGGTCGTACACTCTTACTTTGCCTTGGCGAGAGTAGTTCACCTTAGAGCTCTCTCTCCAAACCAGTTTTTTTAAGAATCTGAGAATGAGAAGTGGGTCCATGGTTGGCATATCCTCTTCTGATATTTAGTATTTGCCCAAGTATTTCAGTCTTTTGTGGGTCAGTGCCCTGCAAGATTCCAGAATTTGTTCTGGAGTCTCACTTGACTCACTCCATATTAAACCTTCTTATGGACACGCATTTCCCAGGAAACTCTATAGATACGAACACATCTATACCCCAACACCACTCCATCATGGACGTTCCGGCAGGAGTAATAAACACCCACACTATTCATTGGGCTGTTAATAGCTTCCTACCATATAAATCTCCAGGCTTAGATGGTATTTCACCAGTGGAACTGCAGGAGGGCATAAAACCCTTAGCCCCCTGGCTCTACGTGATTTTCAACAGCTGCCTTAAATTCGGCTATACCCCATCCTCGTGGAAACGAGTTAAGGTGGTTTTCATCCCGAAATGCGGTAAGACCTCCCACTATAATCCGAAAGATTTCAGACCAATCAGCCTCTCCTCCTTCCTTCTGAAAACGTTAGAAAGGCTAGTCGATAACCATATCCGTTCAAAACTCAAGGTACAAACCTTATCTAGCTCTCAGCATGCTTACCGGAAAGGTTTTTCAGTGGAAACAGCTCTACATTTGTTAGTAGGCACCATTGAAAAATCTCTTGCCGTTAAAGAATATACTATGGTGTCTTTCCTTGACATAGAAGGCGCCTTTAATAACGTCAATACAGAATCCATCACAAGAGCGCTCGCTGACCTGAAGGTGGACTGCTGCCTTTGCATTTGGATAGAGCAAATGCTGAACAGCAGGCAGATTCTATCCGAGCTCGGGTGCTGCTCAACCAAAAGGCTAGCGCACAGGGGCACACCCCAGGGGGTGTTCTCTCTCCGCTACTTTGGATATTAGTAGTGAATGAGCTACTCACTTCACTAGAAAATAAAGGCTACAAGGTCGTAGCATATGCTGACGATATTGCCATAGCCATATCAGGTAAATTCCCCCAAACCCTAAGAGATGTAATGAACTCGGCGCTAAATTTAGTAGCGAAATGGACGGACAGCGTTGGGCTCAACGTAAACGCGTCCAAAACCGAACTAGTACTTTTTACTGGGAAATACAAAATCCCGTTCGTAGCCCCACATAAGCTTAGAAACACGGAACTCAGCTTTTCAAACAAAGCAAAATACTTAGGGTTGACCCTCGATAGTAAACTTAACTGGAAACAGAACATTCTAGATCGAACCAAGAAAGCGGAAATCGCCATCTACACCTGTAAAAAGGCTATAGGTCCCAAATGGGGTCTTCAACCTAATATAGTCCACTGGTTGTACCTGGCGGTGGTCAGACCAATCCTGCTTTATGGCGTTCTCGTCTGGTAGCCTGCACTCGAAACAAGGTGCAACACAAACTCTATCGAAAGAGTACAAAGATTAGCATGCAAATGCATCACAGGGGCTCTCAGGTCCACTCCCACAGCCGCCTTAGAAACCCTACTTAATATATATCCCATTGATATCTTTGGGAAAATGGTAGCATCTAAAGCAGTCCTAAGACTTAGAGAATCTCTCCAGTGGTCAAGCTCACAAATTGGCCACATGAAAATCTTACAAAACTCCAATCTTAGAGTAACAGATTACATATCCCCATCTATTGATTTCAATATCAAATATAACACCACCATCCCTGACAGATCCGCATGGGAGGAAGGTATCATTCTAAATGACGCCGCAATCGAAATCTATACAGATGGTTCCAAAACTTCGGAGGGCACAGGACTAGGTATATTTTCCGAATCACCTAGAATAAACGTAGCTCTCCGACTTCCGGACCACTGTAGCATCTTTCAGGCGGAAATATCGGCTGTTCGTGAAGCAGCGCGCAGACTCTCTCTATACCCGATAGATGGTAAGTCTATCGTCCTTTATATAGACAGTCAGTCAGCGATTAAAGCTCTGGAAACGCCAACAATAAGATCTAAGCTGGTCAAACATTGCCGCGAATCTCTTAACGAGATTGCGGACAGATGCAACATTACTCTGTGCTGGGTCCCAGGACACAGAGATATTCCAGGCAACTGTGAAGCGGATGAACTAGCTAAACAAGGCACCGTACTTTCTCTCGATGTCAATAGAGAGGCACCGGCACCACCAATACAATTAATGAAAATCCGTATGTTTAACGAAGCGCAATCTAATGCAAACAACAGATGGAGTAATCTAGCTACGTGCGCATCGACCAGGAAGATCTGGCCCTTACTTGACGCAAAGAAAACCAAAAATCTCATTTCATTAAATAGAATAGGAATAGTCGCAGGACACTGCTTGTTAGGTAGACACGCCACTAGAATGGGTGTCCCAGCAAACGATTTCTGTAGAAGCTGCAGAGATGAAGAGGAGGAGGAGAATAGTCTCCACCTCCTTGGCACATGCCCAGCGCTAGCCACACTAAGAAAGAAGCTACTAGGTGAATACTTGTTTGAGGACCTAAGTGACCTGTCTAACATAGACATTAGAAACTTAAATAGATACATAGGTAAATCCAACTGGTTTAGCTGAAATGCCCCCCCTCCACATCACCACCACCCCTCCTCCTTCGTTATTGGTTACTATCAATCCCCAAGAGGTACTGCAACAGACACCTCCCAAGATCGATAGCTAACCCTCCCATATCACTAGACCAGTGCCTGTAAACAAGATTACTGCATAGAGGTAACAGAGATTGATTGAGTCAATCAATCCCCCTATTACTCACATGCACACTACCTACACGGTGAACTAGGTATTAAGGGTTTGACTGAAGCAGTCACCCCACCTAGCCAAACCATCCCCTAAAGTTCGACTGCATACAAGTGCAAGATTGACTGCATCAGTCATCTCGCTCTACTTTGCATTCCCCACTATTTCCACGGTCCACCTAGGTACGGGTTCGATTGAAACAATCACCCTACCTAGTTCACACTTTATACATAGCAGTACTTAGAGTTCGATTGAATCAGTCACTCTATGTACGCTTATGCTTCTCTACACCTACACGGTCCACCTAGGTATGAAGGGTTTGACTGAATCAGTCACCCCACCTAGTCAATAGCATGCGTAACAGTAATTAGAGTTAGACTGAATCAGTCACTCTACTATACGTATGCACCTCTACGCCTACACGGTTTATGGGACCTGCCAATAATAACTTGCATACACAGTATAGGGGGTTCGATTGAATCAATCACCCCCCATCACTTGCTGCACACTATACCTTCTCGGTACACCTTGACTTCAGGGTTGACTGAGTCGGTCACCCTCTCTACCCTTTTCAGTCAGCATTCTCAGCCAAAACCCTCATGAGAAAGGTTAAGGTTCCCCTGGTTACCGGTGACCCGACCGGTCATTACTCATGTGGTATCACAATGGACCCATGTGGTCTAAGTGTGTCCTGACCCTGTCAGGACAGCCACCTTTACCTAACCTAACCTAACCTCACTTGACTCATTGCAGAATCTGCAAAGGGCTTTATTATACCTAGTTTCCGCAAATGCTTCCTGAGTTTCCAGTGCCCCGTTAGGAAGCCTTTAGGATTCGTAGCTTATTCTTGCTAAGGCAGATACAGGCTTCGAATCTTTTCCGGTTGTAACATCCCAGTAGTTTCTAAGCTTGCCTCAGGCCAGTGGTGTTGTTCCAGGTTCTTGCCCTGTCTTCTTTCACCATTTTTCTGAATTCCTCGCGTATGGTGTGTTCCCCCATTCCGCAAAATGGTTCAGGTCCAATGAAGGGTTCTGCAACCCCTTGTCTTGCCAAGGTGTCTGCTGCTTCGTTACCTATTATCCCGACATAACCGGGTATCCAGTAAAGCGTTATTTTATTATTTCTGTCCAATTCATTAAGTTTGTATAGGCATTCCCAAACAAGTTATGACTTAATGACATAGAATTTAAGTGCTTTGATAGCTGCTTGGCTGTATGACAGTATTGCTATGTCGCAGTTGCTGTATTTTCTTTCGAGATTGAGTTGGATGCATCTATCTATAGCACATATTTTAGCTTGAAAGATGCTGGTACTCTTGCCCATGGGTTCTGAGTGTTTCGTCCTTGGCCCAAACACGCCCGCCCCTGTGCCTTTTCCAGTTCTCGAACCGCCTGTATACCACTTTATCGTGTGGTAGCCCAGTCCGTATGCCGTGGATTCGTTGCTCCACTCTTTCTTGTTACTTAACTTTGTACTAAAGTTTTTCCCAAAGTTACTTTTTCTGGCATCGTATTCTCTCGAACCAACGCATTTCTCCCTTCCAATACCTTCTTTTGCCATCCTTAGGACCGGTCGCTGTGCATTTTGTTCCACTACAAGATGGAGCGATGTTAGCTTCAGGAGTACTTCCATGGCTGCAGTTGGACATGTTCTCTTGGCCCCACTGATGCAGAGACACGCAAGTCTTTGCACTTTAGTGAGTGTCTCCCTCGTTGTGACTAGACTAGTTCGCTTTGTCCATGCTATTGCTCCATAAGTGATCATTGGTCTCACAATGGCAATATACATCCATCTAAGAATGTTTGGACTAAGCCCCCAAGACTTACCCGCTATTCTTCTGCATATCATTAAAGCACGGGTAGCCTTTTTGGATATCTCCTCTGTGTGTTTCTTCCAAAAGAGTTTACTATACATATATGTGTAGTCCTAGATACTTCACTTCCTTTACCGGTGTCAGTATCGTGCCCCCCCCCCTTCGGGTAGGGGTTAGAATATACCCGAGGTAGGCATGCCTGTCGTAAGAGGCGACTAAAATCCACCCTCCGTATACCGAGTATGGCGTATACAAAAAACATGCAATGAACAAAACAAAAGATTTAAATACCCCAGGTGGCAGTCCAGGTAAACTGGAAAATCCACCCTCTTCGGAGGTCGGCTCTACGGATTCTGGGGAGAGCCATTTATTGCACCTTATAAATCCCTTCTCAAAAAGTACAAGGGTATCTCGATCTCCACCAACAAGATCGAACGTCTCCGGAAAAAGAAGTCCGCCGGAAGCGCAAACGCGTGAAAAACGGGACTCAGCGAAATCTAAAAGCATTGAGGAGGAAAACGACGTACTCCGTACCAAGCTTAGCGAAATGGAGCTACTCTATCGTGAGCTCAAGAAAGAGGTAGATTTACTCAGGCAAGAAAATAATGCCCTAAAAAACACGTACCTACAAAAAGAAAATACAGTTAGCTCACATCGCTCACCTAGTCGCGAATACCAGACGGATGAAGAAGAGCTAACACGCGAAACGAATTGGGTCGAAAAGAAACGACCTAGCAAAAAACGAAAAGCTGGTTCCTCACCGGAAGTCGAGCCACAAAAAGATGAAAAGCGCAAGGAGATGCAAGAAAAGCAACAACAACCAAAATTACGTCCTCCGCCACCTATAAACGTCGTTGGAATTACGGACTATAATAAGTTGCATTGCCTCCTTAAAGGAACTCTGGCTTCGAAGTTTAAGGTGACATCTCTGCGAAACAATACGTGGAAAATCAATGTCGATGATGCCGACGGTTACCGATCAGTATCTAAAAAATTGAATGCCGAAAAGATTCAGTGGTATACTTATGAAAATAAGTTAGAAAGACCACTGCGTGGTGTAGCAAGGGGACTCCACCCCTCGTCCACTAAAGAAGATGTAATGCACGACCTTCAAGACAAAGGCTTTAAAATTCTTGATGCCGTCAATATTATCAAGAAGGAGAAGCAACAGTCGGAGGGAGATCATGAAAAATTGGTAAAGCGCGGTCTTCCACTATTCATGCTTAGTTTTGATAAAGACGAAAATAAAGATATTATATATGGTATCAAGACTATTCTAAACATCGTGGTCAAAATCGAACCCATGCGTAAGACCTCCAGATCGATCCCGCAGTGTAAGCGCTGTCAAGGCTTCAATCACACGCAGACTTACTGCCAGAAAGAGCCGCGATGCGTCAAATGTGCAGGTTAACATCTCTCGGAAGAGTGTCACCTAAACAAGCAAACCCCAGCCACTTGTATAAATTGCAAGGGAAAACATCCTGCGAACTATCGAGGTTGCGAAGTGGCGAAAGAGCTTCAAAAACGCCGCGATACGCTAAAAAATTCGATGCGTCCGAATATGAAACCAATCAAGAACAGACCCAAAATAGCTACGAAAAAAGCAGCGAAAGATAGAAAGTCCGTCAATATTAACTTAAGATCGGTTAATGATAAAAAAATCCGAAAGTAATAGAGATAAGGTAACAGAAGCAAAATCTCCGAATATTGGCGTGCAGTCTTATGCTCAAGCGGCGAAGACAGTTAAGGGTACGTACACGACCGACAACTCACGGGAGATCAAAGCAAGAAACCGTCCAAACTTTAATGTAAAAACTCCTTCTCAAGTTGCGACATTGAAAAATAGTGATAGAGGTAGTTCAGAAGATCATGTATCCAATGTTTTTTCCCTAATTCTTGCGAAACTTGAAGAGCAATGCAAAACAAATAAACTAATTTTCGAGAGACTAGTTGCACTAGAAAACAACATTCATAACACGCGCACTTCAACCAGAATATGAAAGAAACGCTTAAAATTCTTACTTGGAACGCTAACGGGCTCATACAAAGACTCGACGAGTTAGAAATATTTATGCGAGAGAAAGATATTGATATATGCTTGGTCTGTGAAACTCATCTGAAAAAGCAATCGAATATTAAGATAAGGGGATATAGCGGATATCACGCCTTTCACCCATCGGAAAGAGCCAGAGGCGGATCATCTTTGTTTATAAAAGAAAATATCGAACACTCAGCGGAAATAAAAAGTGAATTAGAAGCAATGCAAGTAAGCACGGTACGCGTTAGAAATAGACATTTTGCTTTCAACATTTCGTCTATATATTGTCCACTGCGATGTAAACTTGAAGAAAGTGATTTCACAAACATCTTCAACTTCCTTAAACCAAATTTTATTATTGGTGGCGACTTCAACGCGAAACATCCCTTCTGGGGCGCCTCTCAGAAAGGTAGAAAGCTTTATAATGCGGGTATGCAATTCAGTTGTAATTTTTACTCGACGGGTAAACCAACATATTGGCCAACTGATAGAAATAAGATACCAGATCTGATTGATTTCTTTGTTGTTAAAGGAATATCTGGCAACTGTATAAAAGTTGAAGAAAGCTTTGATCTCTCCTCTGATCATTCTCCAATCATAATGACGATAAGCGAAGCTTTGATTAAAAAAGTAGGACCGGCCAGATTAACTGGCGCAAAAACTAATTGGGATGGCTTTAAAAAAGATATTGAAGCAAATATTGAGCTGAGCGTATCACTTAAAACGCCCTATGAACTTGAAGCTGAAGTAGATCGCTTCGTCGAAATCTTACAGGATGCCGCGTGGAAGAATACTCCCAAACCAAAGAGAACGCCGGCCAGTTACATTCAAACTTATCCGCAGGAAATAAAAGGGATGATTAAGGAGAAGAGAAAAGCGCGTAAAAGATGGCAACAAACTCGGGCTCCGCAACATAAAGCACATCTTAACCGTTTGTGCAACTCACTAAAAAGATCTATTAAAGAGCTTAAGAATAATGAAATACAAACTTACCTAGAAAGCTTAACGGCAGAAAAAGATTCTAACTATTCGCTTTGGAAGGCTATAAACGGTATTAAAAAACCTCAAATTCAAGCCGCGCCAATTAGAAAAAATCAAGACGAATGGGCCAGGCATGATAAAGAGAAAGCGCAAGTTTTTGCCGCCCACCTGGAAGAAACTTTCAAACCGTTTGATGGAGAAGCTCTTATTGAAAATATAAATACGTCGTATATAGACAATAGCGTAATAAGAAATGCAACACTTACCGAACTTAAGGAAGAAATAAAGAAACTTAAACCTAAGAAAGCTCCTGGATACGACCTAATTACGGGAGAGGTTCTTAAAGCACTACCAAGAAAAGCTCTAATTAAGCTTCTGTTCATTATAAACGCCGTGATTAGACTAGAATATGTTCCCAGTCAATGGAAAGTCGCCGAAGTTATAATGGTCCTTAAGCCCGGAAAACCGCCGAATGAAAAAACGTCTTATAGACCGATTTCGCTTCTTCCAATTATATCCAAAGTGTTCGAGAGAATATTGGTTAGGCGAATACAGCCGGTAATAGAAGAAGGGCATCTCATCCCTGATCATCAATTCGGATTCAGAAGTAAGCATTCTACAGTTGAACAAGTACATCGAATAACACATGTAATCGAAAAATCACTTGAAGAAAAAAAGATTTGTTCAAGCGTATTCCTTGACGTTTCTCAAGCCTTTGACAAGGTCTGGCACGAAGGCTTAAAGTTTAAATTACGACAAGTTCTGCCAGAGCACCTATATAATATTTTGAAGAACTACCTTACGAATAGGCTATTCCGCGTCAAATGTGGAAACGAATATTCAGATTTTAAGGAAATAATGGCTGGGGTGCCGCAAGGAAGCGTTCTTGGTCCAGTCTTATATCTATTATACACTCGTGATATACCGCAAGTAGAAGGCACTGAGCTAGCTACATTTGCCGACGACACTGCTATCTTGACAGTAGGTAAAACGGTCGAAGATACTACAGAAAAACTGCAAGAAGCTTTGAATAGAGTAAATGAATGGACAAAGATTTGGCGAATCGCACTCAACGAGACCAAATCTGTTCATGTAAATTTTACTTATAAAAAAATAAATAATTTGCCAATCTTTTCAAACTCGGTTCAAATCCCGTTTGCAAACGAGGCTAAGTATCTTGGAATGACACTTGATACAAAGCTGAAATGGAAAACGCACGTTAAGAAAAAACGCAAAGAACTAGATAACAAATATCGAGAAATGTATTGGTTACTTGGAAAATATTCCAAGCTTAATATATATAACAAACTGCTTTTATATAAGCAAGTGCTAAAGCCTGTATGGACATATGGTATACAACTCTGGGGTTGTACCAAAATAAGTAATATTCAAATTTTACAAACTTTTGAAAACAAAGTGCTAAGGGGTATTGTAAATGCGCCATGGTATATCAGAAATAGCGATATCCACAGAGACCTTGGCATTAAAACAATCGAAGACGAAATTCAAACCTACGCGAGAAAGCATAGAAGTCGACTAGAAAGTCACGTAAATATTACAGTCCTCCAACTTTTGGAAGAAAGAAATTTACTGCGCCGTCTACAAAGAACCAAACCTTTAGACCTAGCGCGATAAGTAACCGCGTCTAAACTGCGGAGCTAGCAGGAACTTCCAATGGGAAGGTACCTGCAAAACGTCATTATTTCGCGAAACGAAAACTACTTGATAAGTCGAATACTTAGTTGTAGTAAAAATAAAAACAAGTCTGTTTTGAAGGGAGGTTTTTTAGTGGGTAAGAATCCCACACTACTATGAGCACGCGCTGTCGATCCTCATAGTGTCTTGTTGAAGATTTTCACCTACCCTCGAAAAAAAAAAAAGAAAAAAAAAAAAAAAAAAAAAAAAAGTATCGTGCCCGACAGTCAGATTGGCTTCAGTTCAAGTTTTCTCTTTCTCGTGAACGGTACTATCGTGGTTTTAGCTGGGTTTATATTGAGCCCGGCCATGTTGTACCATTCTTGAGTTACTATTAGACCCTTTTATATAATACCACATAGGGTTTCCTCAAATTTCCCCCTGGCAATCAGTACAATGTCATCAGCGTAGGCTTGACAATAAATTCTAGGATTTGTTAACTTTTCAAGAAGCTCATCCACAACAATACTTCACATTAGGGGAGATAACACTCCTCCTTGTGGGCATCCTCTTGCTGTGTTGACCTTGATAATTCTACGTGATACATCCACTTAGATACTGTTCTGCTTACTCCCTTTCTGTCTAGGGCTTGTTTAATAGCTTCATGCGAAGTGTTATCAAATGCCCCTGCGATGTCTAGGAAGGCGCAGACTACTATCTCTCTTGTTTCGAGAGCTCTTTGGATGGTTTCCGTCAGCTGATAAAGAGCCATCTCAGCGGATCTGCCCGCTCTGTATGAATACTGACGGTAATGCAGTGAGGATGTATTAAGTACATCATCTATTAGGTGGTTATCCACAGCTTTCTCCATTGTTTTGAGAAGAAACGATGTTGGGCTGATCGATTTGTATGACTTAGACTGTGTTGGGTCTTTCTTCCCCATTTTTGGTATAAACACAACTTTCGCCCGTCTCCACTGGTGTGGAATATATCCCAATGTAAGACTACTTTTTGTTATTCTGACCAGGTGTGGTAGTAGTTTTTCTTGCTCCATTTGCATTAGGGCTGGTATAATACCATCCACACCTGGTGACTTGAAGGGCTGGAAGGAGCTAATTGCCCACTCGATTCTCCCTCTGGAACAGATAGCCCCTGCGATCTCCCAATCTTCCTTCCGAGGTCTGGTCGTGTTGGTCATGCTCCCGTCACAGGTGTTCTGCGAACTTCCGGGGAAGTGAGTTTCTAAGAGCAGTAATGCTCTTTGTTCCTCATCTTCAGTAAAACTGCCATCTGGTTTTTTAAGGGATGTTGGCATTCCCCCCGATTTTGCAAGGGCTTTATGTAATTTAGCTGCAGCAGAAGTGCTGTTTATTGTCTCACAGAACTTCCTAAGGCTTTCTTTTTTCGCCCTTCTTAACTTTTTGTGGCAGTTTGTAAGTGCCGCCCTGTAGCTTTGCCAATCTTCATTATGCTTTGCTCTGTCGTGAAGATAAAGATAATAATGTAGTTGATACGTGTAGATCACTATTATCCAGTCGTTATGGAAAAATCAAAAGTTCCAGCAGTCGTCAAGGCCAAAAAGATCGCTTGGGAAGCAGAGGAACAGTGGATGTATTATTTCTGGAAATGGTAGTAGACCACAAGGTCATTATTTTTTTATATTTGGCGCAACAGCTCTTTAAGTGCCAGGGCCTAGCTTCTCGCAACCACTCATGTTGCGTCCGTTATATTTTTCACACGAATAGAAGAGACCTACAGTTTAGTGCCGTATCCGAACGGCGCGCGATTTGAGAAGCTTTTTCGTGACAACAATACTCTCGGATGTTTGTCAGACGCTCGCGAGAGGTGGGACCGTGAAAAAAGTTTTTGGTGTTTTCTAAGTTTCAAACTTGGATCAAGCACAGTGATCCGACACACTAACCACTTACGCCACGGAGCCCACCCCACAAGTTTGGCGCTTGAGAAAGATGCTGCTGGGGTTCTGTCATCGTCCAAACTAAACATCCTGTTATTTGTTGATCCTAATAGATCATTAATATGGATGACAGAACAGTGTACCCTTTTTGGGACCGTCATCTTTATTATATGTATATCAGGAGTTTTCGCCTGAAGTAATCATCACAATCTTCAGGATGTGTTTTGAAGTGCTGTCGATGTTTCCCATCTTTTTCCAGAACTCCGGGGTATCTTGTCTGACCCAACCGCTTTTCGTTTTTTTTGAGTATTTCACCGCCTCACTTACTTCTTGGATTGTCATGTGGGGTATTTTTTGGAAAGTTTAGCTGGGGAAACTATTCATTTAAATGTCCTTCACACTATCGCCTTCTATGCAGAATTTTGTCATCATCTACAAAAAGCTGACCATGAGCATTGTTAATAAAATTTGGCGAACGAATCTCCTGAGCATTTTTCCTTCTTTGGGCGGCTATTTTGAAGATGGTTCCGCCCTGGTTCATATTGTGTCATTGCAGCTTTTGGATAGGCTGATTTGCATCAGCAACCGGGGAAGTTTTTCTCTAGCTCCCGATACAGGCCCTCCGTACTCTCTGCTTGAAGCTGGGGCCACTCCTTCTTCGCTCGTCTCTTGCAACATCTGTATTCCACTTCGAGGTGGGACTTTTCGTTGTTATTATTAGAGAGGAGGACACATTATTAGAGGACGATTAGGTTAGGTTAGATTAGGATCGGCCCTCGATGAGGATGTACTTAGACCACAAAGTAGGTCCATTGTACTGCCGATGTGTAAGACGGGTGGATCGCCCTCTTACTCTTGGAACCATTTGCTTCGTTGAATGAAGTCGAGAATTTTAGCCGTGCAGGCGTTGCCGAGATCATTAAGATCATTGTAGAAGTATTCATCCAGAGTGGCCTTCCTGATGTTGGCGAGCGCAGGACAAGCGCACAGGAGATGACTGATGGTCTCTTCTTCCTCTTCATCTCTGCAGCTTGTGCAGAAATCGTTGTGAGGTATACCTAATCTTTGGGCATGTCTTATTAGAGGACACTTTATCCAAGCTTTGAAAGCCATTTTTTTCTTATTTATCATGTCCTTAGCTTTATTACCCCACCACCATGTTTCTTTGGCGTGTTGGTGATGGCCTCCTAGCAGTAACTTGGCACTCTCTAAGCAAGTTCGCTGTAGGGAATCCCACATATTCTGTGCTCTGTACTCTTCAATCTCCGCTCCGTTGATGATGTGAGAGAGGTAATTTTTCATCACGAAAACAAAAGTCCGGTTGTACCACTTGATTTTCTCAGAGTCCCTTGTTTGTTTACTTTTCTTCACTGTCTCCATAAAACTTTCTGTTAGCAGGAAGTGGTGTTGCTGAGCGATCGACTCTCCCATGATCACTTTGCAATCTTTTACCTGAGGCTTCATGAAACTGACTACCAAATGGTAGTCAATCTGGGTTTCATTTCCACCACTTCTGTAAGTGATCAGTTGCCGGCTTTGTTTAGTGAACATGGTATCTAACACGATAAGACCGTGTGACCTGCACATGCTTAGGATGTCTTCACCAGAAAGATTCCTGTTGCCGTATCCCAGTCCTCCCGACTTCCTGACACCTCCATTCAAATCTCCTCCAGCAAACAGAAACTCTTCCTTTGGGATGTGCCTTAGGAGATTGTGAGAATCTAGCCTGTATTAGACCGCAGGAAATCTGGGGAGATCATGACTAAGAACAGCGATAGGAATACTCTCTGGCCATTGTCTTTTACGGAAGTATGCTATGAGACTAGATTTGTCAAATACGGTTGTTTGTAGATACTACAATGGCCTACATGTCTCAGAGGACATAACACATGTACTCTGTGAATACCAAGGCATCACCAGGACAAGGCTAAAGTACATTGGAAGATACTTCTTCGATAACCTAGGAGAGGTAAGGTAAGTGTCTTTACCTTTTAAGGATGGATGGATACCTGCGCTTGAACCCTCGCCTTTAGCAGTCCTTGAACCACAACAATGATATTTTCAAATTCTGTAGGGAAATTAAGAGTATGGGAGAATGAGCCTCGTCGGTTAGATAAGGCTGGGGACATCATCATTTATTGGCAGCAGGGGATTGGCAGCTTTTTTTGCATGCTCTCGGATTAATGCATGAGAGCGGCGTATCTTTGGTGGAGCTATGTGACTCAGTAGAGGAAGCCAATGTGTTGGTGTGGATCTCAGAGCCCCAGTTATAAGGTGCAATGTGATGTTGAGCTGTACATCCACTTTTGCTGCGAAGCGAAGTTATGTTGCGGTTGCTCCCCTTGTCGTACGGGCAAGTTTTTGAATGATGTTATTCCTCGTTCTCAATTTTCCCGCTGTATTTGAGAGGTGGGTCCGGTAGCATAATGATCTATCCAGCGTCACTCCCAAGTACTTCGGGAAAGGATTGTGGTTCAGCAGAGCACCATTGAAGACCACCCTCAGTTTGTAGGATGCCAGTCTCTATTATTTAGGTGGAAGTAACACACCTTTATCTTTGACATACTTGGGCACAGACGTCATTCTCTGAAGAATGTGTTCAGGACTTCCAGATCGGAATTTAAAATTCGCTCAGTTGCTTCTATACTCTGGTGTTGTGTGGCTAGGGCAATATCATCATTACATGAGAACTTTCTCGACTCAGTCTGAGGTATATCGTGGGTGTACATGTTAAATAAAGTTGGTGCTAGTACTGACCCTAGGGGTAACCCATTGTTCAGCTTTCCTATGCCGCTCTTTGCATCATGTAGGAAGGCTTGGTACGTTCGGTTAGACAGCATATTGTTGACTAGTTTAGCTGTTTTCCGGTAGGTACAATCTTGTAGATTAGGCCTTGTCTCCATACCATGCCATAAGTTGCTGTCAAATCAATAAATGCCACAGATGTTTTGTACATCTTTTGAAATCCGGCTTCAATGTGTGTCGTCAGGGCTAGTACCTGGTACGTACAGCTACGGCCAGTCCGAAAGCTAGCTTGGTCGATAGGGATATGGTGATTTATGATAGCGCTGTTCCTGTTGGAGATAACTCACTCCAGTAATTTGTAACAGAAGCAGAGGAGAGCTATTAGGCGATAGTTTTCAGGTTTGTCAGTTGGTTTTCCTGAGTTAGGAAGAGCTATGATTTTCGCTTTTTTTAAATACTGCAGGAGTTGCCCCGTCTCTATAATTTTGGAAAAAAGAGACGCCAGCCATCGTTGAGTATTAAGCTCGGCATGTTTTAGAAACTCAGGGTATATAATGTCAAAACCTGCTGCTTTACCCGTTTTCACCGGCGACGTCAAAACAGTTGATATTTCTTCTAGTGTGATAGAATACAATGTTGCCTCTGGGCATTTTTGTTTCAGAGTTTTAAGATCACGTTTGACTCTGATGGTGCGCTGTTTGTCTTGTGGTGCTCTGGACATTTTGAGTATGTTGTTTGCGACATCGTTGGGGTTAACAGCTGGGCTTCCCACGCTAGCTACATTTCCACCTCCAATCTTTCTGAGCAAGCTCCATGCTTTACGACTTGAGTGAGTGAAGTTTAGCACCCCTATTATGGTTAGCGAATCGAACGTTCGACTCAAGTCGAACTGTCAGCGAATTGCTTCTGTCGTGGTATTGTTGTTAGCAAACATTTTCATTCGAATAAGGAATAAGTGCTGACAAAGGAAAAAACAATTAAATGTCATCTGTAAAGTGTATAAAGCAACAGAAGTAATTCGCCGGGAGGTTCGACTTGAGTCGAAAGTTCGATTTGCTGGCTATAATAGGGGTGTAGGGCTTCCATCGCAGTTTGCCACTTGTTTAGCCGGCTTTTGTCTAATGACCTAAGTAACTCATCGGCAATTTCGGTGTCCCAGCTTTCCTCAAAGGTTTTGTAGAGACGTGTATTTTCAGCGCTCCATCCAGGGTTTATGTCTTTTTTGACGTAAAGGTTCCCTAAGGAGCGCGATGGCCCCACCTTGGTGCCTAGTATTTCATGAAAACCGCCTAACCATACTCAACCTAATCTAACCTAACCTAACATCAACATAGTACAAACCTAACATAACAAACAAGGCATACGATTAACATACATATGTTCGTCATTTGGGGTCTTTTGTGACCTTTTCGGTTTGAATTACTTACTCGTACATATTAATGTATTTTGTTATTTAGTTATGGGATCATCTATTCAGGTGTAACTGAAGTCCTTGTGTTTTTACATTTGAACGTCGTCCCAAAATTGTAGTAAAACTGTGAACGCTGGTTGACCTTTGCTTGGCAACCATTACATTCTACGAGTAGATCCCCATTTAGGGACCAAATTTAATCTCCCCAATTGCTATTTCAAATGTCTATGTCAAAACCAAATATAGGCTTAATTTTCTTGGTCATCGGCCGCATCAGGATGTGTTCGTAAAAAGAATACAATTCGACGAAATTAATTGGGTAGACTGGAAAGAGCTTTATGTATTTATATATGTACATAATATGTACTTCATTTGAAGTACTATATTACCTATCGGATTGTCTTTGTTTCATAACTGGTCATATGGCAAAACCATTTGCCACAAGCAATCTGCTTAAAATGAGTTTCTCCTGGTTGTGACAGTTGCTTTATTGCAGCTCTTACCCTGTTTCGACTTTACATTTTGTATGTACATACGCAGATACATATATTCCTAGGATCCTTTTTTTTATAAACTTAGCATAGCCTTAAGTTCTACTTTGTTTGAGATATTTGAGTGCAGTTGATTTTAATGTTAGCTATTCTCAATGGAGATATGTGGATTAGCAAACAAATCTATGAACTGTGGTTTATATAGGTACATATCTATGATGTACGTACATACATACATAATGTGATTTAGGACAAAAAGCTGGCATGTGTGGTATACATACATAGCTACATTATCCTTCGGGAAAAAAAGCGAAATGACAATACAGGAATGCTGTCAGCAGTGAGATTTTGTTCTTGCCACGTGAATTT
The DNA here is from genome assembly GCA_945910035.1 of Brachypalpus laphriformis. NCBI lineage: Eukaryota > Metazoa > Arthropoda > Insecta > Diptera > Syrphidae > Brachypalpus > Brachypalpus laphriformis. Next base: position 160,455,019 of record OX246754.1, on the reverse strand, counting down.
TAAATAAGTTTTTTTGTGACGCTCACGTTTCCTTTTGTGAAATAAAAGCACTGCTTCACTACGTATTTATTTTTGATAGAAATTCTATTTGTATCTTAGTCACAAAAAAATATGGGTAACCTGGTTAAATAATTATTTTTAACAATTTCGCAGAAGAGTCAACATTCGTATGTAGGCGAACCCCACAGGCGGATCAGTAGAAATGCGGTGAAGTGGGAGGGTTATGATCCCTTGTTTTCGGATCATAACCTCGCTGATAAAAGGAATAAGAATTCATTCACATTCGTATGTTGTATCTTAGGTGTTTAGCAGCATTAATTCCATGGCATACGAATGCACTGTACCTCTTCGTCGTTGAAAGCCAAAGAAACAATATCAGGCGTGTCATATGTTTGTCAGAAACTAATACAGTTATTAAAGGTAGATAAAGGGCTAAGCGCAAAGTACTCTGAGCCCATGGGTAAGAGCACTAACATCTTTCTGGGCGAAATATATGCCATAGATAGGCTAGATACTAAAGGGTGTCCCATAAAAGGGGTTAGTAAAAATGGAGCGCTATACGAAAGAACAAAGCATTTTCATTGTTAAGCAATATTTTAAAAATAATGAAGGTTTGTCAGCTGCAGTCCGCAATTTTCGTACAAAATGATGAAGTTCATTTTCATCTTGATGGCTTCATTAATCGTCAAAATTGTCGCATTTGGGGTTCAGAAAACCCACGAGTAATTGTTGAGAAACAAATGCATCCACAACGCGTGACTGTTTGGTGCGGATTTTGGGCTGGAGGCATTATCGGACCATTCTTCTTCGAAAATGCGCCTGGTCAGGCAGTAACAGTTAATGGTGTTCGTTATCGTGACATGATAACCCAGTTTTTAGTGCCTAAATTACAAGATATGGATGTGACCAACATGTGGTTTCAACAAGACGGTGCCACATGCCATACAGCCACAGAAACAATTTAATTACTGCATGAGTCATTTCTTAATCGTGTAATCGGCCGTTCTTGCGCTAAGAATTGGCCATCCAGATCTTGCGATTTAACGCCATTGGACTTTTTTCTTTGGGGTTTTTTGAAGTCAAAGGTCTATGCAAACAAGCCCACGACCGACCACCAACGCCTTGAAAGAGGAAATTGGGGGGTGTGTTAATAAAATTCAGCCACATTTATGCGAAACGGTCATAGAAACTTTCAATAAAAGAGTACGTACTTGCCAACAAGCCGTGGCGGCCATTTATCCGATGTGGTATTCCATACATAACCCCAATCTGTGATCTATGAATCAATAAAAAATTTAAGATTTCTAATTAAAAATCTGTATTTTCTATCAAAATTACATTTTGCGTGAATTATGGGACACCCTTTACATGGTATGAATACATATGTAGAGCGCAAAAGTTTGAGTACTTAATCAGGCGATCTAAAAGTAAGTCGTGGAAGAGTTTTATGAGTCCATCGCGGATACTAGTGAAACTTCTAGACTTCGCAAGATATTGGCAAAAGACACCGCTGTCCCAAGCTTCATGAGAAAATCTGACGGCACAAGGGCAGAAAGTAGCGAGGAAGTTTTAGATACATTAGTTGATGCTCACTTTCCAGGAAGTAGATCACCAATGGATTCTTCCACTTATGGCAACTCGTATACTGGTATGTCAATAGGAGATGAGGTAGATAACCTCATTACATGGAAGATGGGCTATCATGTCATTCGCACCGCTTAAAGCACCAGGCCCTGATGGAATTTTACCAGCTATGCTGCAAAAAGCACCAGCCAAGGTCAGAAATATGCATATGGACATTTTTAAGCACTGTTTAAGGTCAGGTAACGTACCTGGGTCTTATTCTAGACAGAAAACTGAACTGGAAAGCCAATCTACTAGAATGCGTAAGGAAAGCCAATGTAGCTCTCTATTCCTGTAAAATGGCTGTAGGTAGGAGCTGGGGTATGAAACCTGAAATCACTCGCTGGCTTTACGTGTTGTCAGGCCCATACTACTCTATGGCGTGATCGTTTGGTGGCCTGCCCTTGACAGGGCTGTTCACCTCTCTCAGGTAGCTAAAGTGCAACGATCCGCTTGCATGTGCATCAGTGGTGCACTAAGAACTACCCCCTCTGCGGCACTGGGATGGCTCTCCCCCTGATGATGGAAATTCAGTGCACTTCTACACAGATGGCTCTAAGACCGAAGGTGGGGTGGGCTGTGGTGTTTTCTCCGATAAGCTCAACCTGAGCATCTCGTTCCGCCTCCCTGATCTTTGTAGCGTTTTTCAGGCGGAACTCATGGCGATTAAGGAAGCCCTGTCTTGGCTGAAATGCAATGTATTATCTGTCAGCGATATTAGCATTTTCACTGACAGTCAAGCGGCTATCAAGTGGAATCGTGCTCCTTTACTTCAAAGACCGTCTTAGACTGCCGCTTGTCTCTTACAGAGATGACAGAGCAGTTCAACATTCACCTATGCTGAGTGCCAGGTCACAGAGACATTCCAGGAAACTGTAGGGCGGATGAACTCGCTAGACAGGGTACTACTCTAAGGATTCTGACAGATAGGCAAGCCCTGGGTATGCCCCTCGCTACATGTAAGCAGCTACTGAAGCTGAACTCTATTAGCAAGACCAACCTTAGGTGGGATAGTGGCTCTACGTGTCACATTTCGAGGCAGATCTGGCCTAAGCTGGACCAGAAACGTAGTGCCGAGTTGGTTAAACTAAAGCGATTACAGATCAGCTGCGTTATCGGTGTCATCACCGGACACTGTCTAATCGGCCAACATGCCAAAAGACTTAGCCTTTTTTCCAATTACTTCTGCAGGAGCTGTAGGGACGAGGAGGAGTAGGAAACCATTCTTCACTTCCTATGCACATGTCCTGCTCTATTACGCAAAAGAATGCTCCATCTAGGAGCTCCCTTCCTTGACGACCTCAGCGAGTTGGCGTCCTTAGACGTCATGAACATCCATCGCTTCATCAAAAGCTCCGGTTGGTTTATTAGTCCCTGAGTGGTCTAATGGTAGATCCTTGGCATCACAATGGACCTTTTCTGCTCTAAGTGTGTCTGCATCGTGGTGCAGACAACCAATCTAACCTAACCTAACCTAACGTACCAATGGCATGGAGGGAAGTGCGTGTTATATTCATACCTAAAGCAGGTAAACCAAGGCACACTTCAGCGAAACGCTAGAGACCCATAAGTCTCTCGGCATTTCTCCTCAAGACACTTGAAAGGCTTCTTGATATTTATATCAGAAGTAAGTGTTGCTCTACTATTGACAATACCGGAGGGTGAGGGATACACGGTTATTGCTTATGCAGATGATGTTGCTATAACAGTCTCAGGAAAGCACCTTAATACTCTAAAAGAACTGCTACAAAGCGCTTTAAACAAGTTACCCAGATGGGCGGTTCGGTGTGGGTTGGGTGTAAACCCGCATAAAACGGAACTGATACTCTCCTCAAGGAAATATAAAATTCCGTTCATCAGTCCTCCCTCTCTTTATGGTATCAGCTTAACATTCTCTGATAAACCAAAATATTTGGATCTTATCCTGGACAGGAAACTAAGCTGGAAACCCAACATTCAAGAAAGAGTAAAGAAAGCTACAGTAGCACTTTTCTCTTGCAAAAAAGCTATTGGAAATAAATGGGATTTACAGCCCCGAATAACTTACTGGCTATACATCTCGGTCTTTAGACCGATACTCACATACGGGGTGATTGTTTGATGGACAGCCTTCGAAAAAGCTATAAATCGCGACTATCTAAGCAGGTCCAGCGTACAACTTGTCTGTGCATAAGCGGAGCACTACGTTCAACTCCCTCCGCGGCACTGGACATTATGTTTCATCTGTTACCCCTTGATATATTTAGCAAGCAAATGGCAGCGAATGCAGCCGTTCGCCTTGAAGCTACCTAACAGTGGTCAAGGAAAGAATTTGGCCACGCCTCCATCCTGAATAAATTCACAATCTCTCTGGTAAATACGGACTACACCATCCCACGTCTAAATTTTGACAAGAACTACCTTTTCGTTTTCCCTACCAGATCACGCTGGAATGAACAGACTTTTTAGAAGATGAGTCAATCCACTTCTATACCGACGGCTAAAAAACGAAAGACGGTGTTGGTGGAGGTGTTTTCTCTGACAGGCTTAATCTTAAGCTCTTCTTCCGTTTACCAAATCATTGTAGCGTGTTCCAGGGGGAAATAATGGCGATTAATGAGGTCTTATCTTGGCTAAAGAAAAACGTGATATCCACCAAGGACATCCGCATCTTTTCAGCTGCAATCAAATCCTTGGAATCGATCTCTATAAATTCAGTAGTAGCCCTAGACCGCCATTCGTCTCTTAAGGAGATGGCTGGGCAGTTTAATATTCGCCTCTGTTGTGTGCCGGTGCATAGAGATATTCCGGGGAATTGTAAGGCTGGCGAACTCGCCAGAATAGGAATAACTGTACCCATCCATCCATGGTTCTAACGAGTAGGCTGGGATTACATGATCCTTCGTGGTACTACTACGGGCCTTTCTTGGTCTATGTGTATTGGCGTAAGCTGGCAGCCACTTCAACCTAACCTAACCTACGTGCTGCTCGGCTACACAGGAGCTTTTCCGAGTACGCCTGTCTCTGCTTTAGATGCTTTGCTGAACTTACCTCACCTTGATACTTATATCATGGGTGGCACTATCAAAGCCATCCATCGTCTTACTTAGTTACTTAGGTGGCGCTACAGTTCGGGGTGAATCTGGGCCTCAACCTACAAGCCTCTCCATTTAGCTCGGTCTTTAGCTAATTGCCTCCAGTTGCGCACTCCAAATTGGGTGAGGTCCCTTTGAACTTGTGCGCGCCACCTACGGCGATGATTCCCTTTACTGCGTCGTCCCTCGGGGCTAGATTCGAAGACTCTGCGGGCCGGAGCGTTGGTGTCCATTCGCTATTCATGTCCTAGCCATCTCAGACGTCCAATACGCAGTTGTTTTACTAAGTCGATGTCGCTGTACAGCTCGTATAGCTCGTGATTGAATCTTCTCCTCCAAAACCCGTCAACGCAAACGGGACCGAAAATCTTACGAAGAATTTTTCTCTCTAAGCGACCAAGGATATCTTCATCCTCTTTCAATAAAGTCCATCTTTCAGCGCCGTAAAGCAGGACTGGGATGATCAGGGTCTTATACAGAGTCTCCTTAGTTGTTCGAGATAGGGCTTTACTGTTGAATTGAGTTATTCTTCGCTTGATTTCTGTGCTGATGTTTTTCGAGTTTACAGCAGAGCCCAGGTAGACAAAGTCCCTTAATATTCGAAGTTATAGCTGCCCACTGTTTTCTGTGATCCGAACATTTAATCTGGTCCGACGCGCTAACCACTGCGCCACGGCGCCCAGCAGTTTTCAGTTTATCGATTAGTTTCTCTTTCGTGAAATGAAAGCGTTTGGCAGGTACCTTCCTACTAAAAGTGCCTGCTTGCTTCCCAATTGAAACTCGGTTAGTTTTTAACTGAGAATATGGAAGAACTGCATCTGCAGACTGTATAACGGCGACGAAAACCAACATCCCGCTGTCAGGAAGAATGAACCATTCAACATAGACGATGATAGGCAAAATTCCCGACCACCTAACCAAATCGAAGTGAGGATAGCAATATCAAGGCTGCTGGACCTGATAGCTTAAAGGTCGAACTCTTCAAGGCAGTTGGTGAGGAATTAATAGAGACCAACTCATCCCTAATATTTGGTTAGACGAGGGTATGGCTGATGAATAGAATCACAGCATCATTTGCCCCATTCAGAAGAATGGACACCAACTCAACTGCGCCAATTAGAGAGGCATCAGTCTCCTTAACAGTGCATACCAGATCTTTTCTGCGATATTAGGTGAACGTCTGAAACCTTTTATCAACAGCGTATTAGTACAGTTTTAGGACAGGAAAGTCTCCTATCGATCAAATCTTTACACTTTGACAGATCCTGGAGAAAACCCAAGAAGTTCAAATCGATACTTACTATCTCATTGTACTTAAACTTGAATAAATTGTGCCAACACCGAAAGCACAATCTACCAGAAATCTGTAATATTGACAGAATTGGAAGAACACGGCGGGCTGTCACCGATCTGTTTGCAAGCATTGAAGCAGAATCGGCCAAAATGGGTTTAGTGGTAACCGAGTGTAAAACCAAGAATATGCTATCAACAAGTAGGGACAATTGACATCGAAGAATGGGACAGAACGTCACAGTGGACAGCTATAACTTCGAGGTAGTAAGGGACGCCGTGGCGTAAATGGTTAGTGTGTCGGTTCACTGCGCATGAGGTTCCAAGTTCGAATCCCAGAAAACACCGAAAAGTTGTTTCACGGTCCCACCTCTCGCGAGCGTCTGACAAACATCCGAGAGTATTGTTGTCATGAAAAAGCTATTCAAATCGCCGTTCGGATTCGGCACTAAACTGTAGGTCCATTCCATTCGTGTGACAAATATAACGCACACAACATGAGTGGTTGCGAGAAACTAGGCCCTGGCACTTAAAGAGCTGTTGCGCCAAATATTTATTTATTTAGTAAGGGACTTTGTCTACCCCGGTTCTACTAGTAATCAACAACATCAGCGCAGAAATCAATTACATTTACCTCATTTGGCGGTTTTCTTGGTTTTAAGACCATTATTACTTCCGCAACTTTCCATTGGCTCGGAACGTGTTTTAATCTGAGCGCAGCATTTACAATATAGAGAAGCTTAATCAAAGCTTTTCTAGGTAAAGCTTTGAGAATTTCTCCGGTGATTAAATCATAACCAGGAGCTTTCTTAGGTTTTAGAATCTCGATCTCATTTTTGAGTTCCCTTAGCGTTGCACTTGTGAGTGTTAAATTGCCAGATGGTAAATCCGGCCTATTGATGTTATCGTAAACCACTTGACTATCGTACGGTTTAAAGGTTTCTTCCAGGTGGGCCGCAAAGACATCCGCTTTTTCTTTATCTTCCCTTGCCCATTCATTTTGATTTAATTTAATTGGCGGCGCAGGGACTTTGGGCCTTTTGGTGCCTTTTATGGCTTTCCAAAGTGAATAATTGGAATCTTTTTTCGCTGTTAAACTTTCAAGGTAAGGGCCTATTGCACGATTCTTAAAATCCTTAATAGTTTTCTTCAACGAATTGCACAGACGACTCAAGTGTGCTTTATGCTGCGGAGCACGACTCTGTTGCCATTTTTTACGCACTTTTCGTTTTTCCTTGACCAATTCCTTTATATCGTAAACCGTATTTGTCCGGTGTGTTCCTTGGAATGGGAGTATTATTCTAAGAGGCGAGCTGTACGATCTCAACGAAGCGATCAACTTCAACCTCAAGTTCATAGGGTGTCGTAAGTGGAACGCTCAGTTCAACATTATCTTCAATTTCGTTCCTAAAACCTTCCCAGTTAGTTGTTCTACCAGTTAATCTCGCTGGCTCTAGGTTATAGACCAGTTTTTCGCTCAATGTCAAAATAACCGGGGAATGATCAGACGACAGATCAAAACTCTCTTTGACTTTTATGTGGTTGGTAGATGTTCCTTTCACAACGAAAAAATCTATCAGATCAGGTATTTTTGAAGTATCAGTTGGCCAGTAAGTCGGTTTACCCGTCGAATGGAAATCACAACTGTACTCCATACCTGCCCCATAGAGCATTCTACCTTTTTTCGAACTGTATCTTGAGCCCCAGAACGTGTGTTTCGCATTAAAATCGCCGCCAATAATGAAATTAGGTTTAAGCGATTCAAACATGTTAGTAAAATCACTTTTTTCAAGCGCGGAACGCGGTGGACAGTAGATAGACGAAATTTTAAGAGTACGCTGACTATTTTTAACTCGAATCGTGCAAAGTTGCAAAGTTTCAAGCTTTATCTTTAGGTCTTCCGATTGCTCGATACAGTCTTTAATAAGCAAGGATGATCCGCCTCTCGCTTTTCTGGAAGGGTGACTAGCGTGGTAATCATTATAGCCTTTTATTTTTAAATGCGATTCCGTTTTCATGTGGGTTTCAGAAATCAAGCAAATATTAATATCTTTTTGGCGCATAAATATTTCCAATTCGTCAAGTTTTTGCAAAAGTCCGTTTGCATTCCAAGTACATATTTTCAACATTCGTTTGTCATTCATATTCTAGTTGAAGTGCGCGTTTTCTGTGAATTATTTTCAAGCTTAACCAGCCTATCGAGAATAATTTTATTTATTGTGCCTTGTTCTTCAAGTTTCGCGAGAATAACCGACAAAACATGAGAGACAGGGTCCGTCGAAATTTCAACGTTTTTTGGTTTTTCGGAAGCCACGGCCTGAGCATAAGACTGCATTGCTGCTGTCCGAGGGTCATTACCCGGTGGCTTTTCTAATCTTTGCTTTTCAGTACCGTTTCTTTTAAGAGCAGGGGTCGAGGGCTTTTCTGTTGTCAATCTTTCCCTCACCTTTTTGTGCTATGAACCCGGTAGTTTTAGTTTGCCTACTTTCTCCGGCGCGATCAATTATTTTGATTTTATATTTAGTGGCTTAAGGAGCGCATCTCTCCGTTTTTGCAACTCCTTAGCTACTTCACAGCCTCTATAATTTGCCGGGTGCTTTCCCTTACAATTAACACATGTTGCAGAGATTTCTTTGTTTACTCCACAAACTTGGGAGAGGTGATTTCCGGTGCATTTCACACAACGTGGTTCTTTTCGACAAAACGTTTGCGTATGATTGAATCCTTGGCATCGTTTGCACTGAGGTATCAATCTTGTATTCTTGCGCATGGGTTCGATTTTGACTACGACATTCAGAATTGTTCTTATTTCGTAAATCTTATCCAAACTGTCAGCTTTATCAAAAGTTAGCATAAAAAGAGGAAGCCAGCGCTTTACCGTCGTTTCCTCGCCTTCCAATTTTTGTTTTTCCCGTTTAATTAAATTTACTGCATCGACGATTTTAAAGTTTTTGTTTTTCAAATCGTGAACAACATCTTCCTTTAAGCATGAGGCATGAAGTCCTCTAGCTACGACTCGTATCGGTCTTTCAGATTTATTTTCGTAAGTATACCACTGAATTTTTTCAGTATTCAGTTTATTAGATACTAAGCGGTAACTGTCTGAGTCCTTTACGTTTACTTTCCATTTGTTGTTGTTGAGCGATGTTACTTCAAAATCGGATAGCAACAGAGGTTTAAGAATAGAATGCAGTTTATTATAGTCTGCAATTCCGATTACGTTTATTGGCGGCGGTGATCGTACCTTAGTTCGTGGATTTTCTTCGACACATGTGTTTATTTTGTCACGCTGTTCGTTATCTTTTCGCTCATTTTGCGTGTTTTCTTGCCTCGTTACCATTTCGGGTGAAGAACCAGCTTTTCGTTTCTTAACTGGTCGTTTTTGAACTCGCAGCAGACTCATTACGAGGTTTCTTTATATCCTTAAATGCTTTATTTTCTGCTTTAAGTACATTTAATTCTTGTCTTAGTTCTTCGCAGAGAAGTTCCATTTTACTTAGCCTGGTCCGGAGTTCCATATTTTCGTCCGTAAGGCTTTGAATTTTCGTTGAAGTCCGTTGTTCGTGCGCCGACACTATCGATGTCGCCGGACTTCTAGTTCTGTACGTTTTTATGGTAGATACTGATGGTGGAGATCTAACTACCCTGGTACCTTTTTTAAAAGGGTTAGATGAACGCAATAAATGGCTCTCCCCAGAATCCGTAGAGCCGACCTCCGAAGAGGGTGGATTTTCCAGTGTACCTGGACTGCCACCTGGGGTATTTATATCTTTTGTTTTGTTCATTGCATACTTTGTATACGCCATACTCGGTATACGGAGGGTGGATTTTAGTCGCCTCTTACGACAGGCATGCCTACCTCGGGTATATTCTAACCCCTACCCGAAGGGGGTAGAAATCAATTGAAGAATAACTCTTGCCAATCGCTGTTTTTTTTTTAAGAATAACTCTTTTTTTGGCTCTAGTAAGGTAATTCAACAGTAAAGCCGTATCTTGAACAACTAAGGAGACTCTCTTTAAGACCCTGATCATCACAATCCTGCTTAGCGGTGCTGAAACATGAACTTTATTGAAAGTTCCTTCGTAAGATGCTCGGTTCCGTTTGTGCTAACGAATTTTGGAGGAGAAGATTCAATCACGAACTATACGGGCTGTACAGCAACATCGACCTAGTCAAAAAAAAACTGCGTATTGGACGTTTGAGATAGCTAAGACGTATAGAGCGGATGGACACCAACGCTCCGGCCCGCACAGCCTTCGAATCTAACCCAGAGAGACGAAGCAGCAGAGGACCTCGTCGCTGTAGGTGGTGCGCACAAGTTCAAGGCGACCTCAACCAATTTGGAGTGCACAACTGGAATTCTTCTTCGTCTTCCTATTTTGGCAAGGTTATGATCCAAAAACAAGGGATCATAACCCTCCCACTTCACCGCATTTTTACTGATCCGCCTGCGGGGTTTGTCTGGGGTGCACAACTGGAATCATTTAGCCAAATGGAGAAGCTTATTGGTTGAGGCCCAGGTTCACCCCAATCTGTAGCACCACTTAAGTAAGTAAGTACATCACGGATGCTAGATGCTTTGGTTTGGAAAACTAGAAGCAGTATTCCAAGGATTAAAGATGATGAAAAGGGGCGGTGCTGCAGGCAGGTTGGTAGCCCAATAAGTATGTAGAAAAACAACTTAATTGTGTTTACCTTTAATTATTTCTTCTTCCGTCGGGGACTTACATTGTTTACCTTGCTACCTCATTGTTATCGCTTTATTAATTCATAGAATGCACGCATGCCATTCACTAATAAATAAATGTACGTAACGTTTAGATCTGTCATTTGCAAATCGATAATGCTAAACTACATAATTAATTCCAAGTCTATCATGCTTCCTATTAGGGGAATCGAGCCGGGAAATGCGATTTAATCTCTCACCACCACCCGGCACACTGAAAGGACGTGGCGATGCAGGCCGGCCAATAATTACTGATGAAACGAATTCTTCATCAGATTTCAATCAATGGCTACATGCAATGAAAATGGTTGCCCGTTTGCCTGGAGGCATGCCACCAGAGTTTAGGCGGAAGGTAAATACATTTCACATCAGCTAGAGACACTGTAGATCTCAACATGACTATAAACGGAAATTAAAATGTAACTCATTTCTATTTTTAATTCATTACAGCTGTGGTTAGCATTGGCGGAAAAGTATTTAAAATCGAAAAACGTTGACTGGGAGAAGGAGGAAATCAAGTGTTTCAGCGAACAATGGAGGGAAGATGATGAAGAGTTGGGGATTCAAATAGTTAAAGTATGTAAAATATATTTAGTAATATACTGAACATTCGTGCTCAGCAATTGCTTATCATTCTATAGGACCTCCACCGAACGGGCTCCAGTCTGTGTTCTGGCCCAGCAGGCACTATAAATCAAGCGAAATTAAAACGAATTTTACTAGGATACGCTAGGTACAATCCGGAAGTTGGATATTGTCAAGTAAGTAACGATTTAATAATGATAATGTACAATATTAGATTCGCGAACAATTTCAATCTTGGGATTTCCATCAAACTAAGTACTGACAGTATGAACAGAAAAAAAAGACTTTCTCAAATGTGTTCACCATTTTCAATGGCCTGTTAATCCTTCAAGAGGGTCGCGGTGGTAGAATGACCAGGTGGACTCTCCATCCTTCTCGATCCTCCGCCATTGACTCCAACTCATCACGGGTATTCCCTAGACGGATCTAGGAGAGATATCGGACTTGATCCAACCATCTATTTCTAGTCCTACCGAGGGGTCGCTTTCGTGAGTGCACGGCAATCACGACATGTTTCGGAAGCCGGTTTGAGAGCATACGCTCTACGTGAGCAAACCATGGAAGCATAGATTGTTCCGTTCGGAAAAGTAGCTGCTCAACACTGAGCTCCTCGCGTACTCTGATGTTGCACACTCCATCCCTACGAGATATTCCAGCAACACCGCGAAGGAATCTCATTTCGACAGCTTGTATCCGCGGTTTTATTATTTCGGTCACTATCCAAATTTCAAGACCATAGGTGAGAATGGGAACATATGCGGAGTTAGAATTCGATAATTCAGGTTGAACACTAAGTTCGGCCTTCCTTAAAACAGATTAACCAAGCTCTCTCAAAATTAATCAAGCCTGACGCATTGTACAGGATAACTCGGCATTGCTGTTTCCATCACTCGTAAATAAGACCCCGAGTCACTTAAACGTATCCACCTGCTTCAGTGGGACTCAGAATGCACTAAATTGGCGTGAAGAACAGGTGGAAGGGCCGTAGTATTTGTATCTGTAGTGACAGTCAGGCTGCGCTTTAGGCATTGGTTAACCCTTTAACCAATTCCAAAATCGTTCCTGAAACCAAAAACTCTTAGAACTCGGTCGCAAGGCTGAATTCTCTGTCTCTTCGCTGGGTCCCAGGTCACACTGGGATCTTACTTACTTACTTATGTCCTGTATCCTCTTGTGGGTCCTAGGGACTCTACTACGCCTATGCGCCATCGTGTACGATTTCTGGCAATGTGTCTGAGTTTTCCCCAACTTTTCCTAACTGCCGTGCCTCCTTCTCGACTGATCTGCGCCATGTTCTCCTCGGACCGCCAGGTCTTCTACCGTCCTGAGTTAAAAGGTTCCATTGCATAGCATGGTTCGCTATGGAACTGTTACTGTGTGACCAATCCACTGCCACTTCCGTCGTTGGATGGTTGTGCCTATTGTTTCCTGACCCGTTCTCTTGTAAAGGTATTCGTTCGAGATAGGATTGGGCCAGAAGACCCTTAAGATATTGCGCAGGCACCTATTAACAAACGTTTGCAGCTTTCGGGTGATAGTAGTGGTCACTCTCCACGTGCTGCATCCATATAACAGCACGGATTCAACGTTGGAGCGGAACAGTCTTATTTTGGTGTTCAAACTGATTGCATTGCTTCGCCGTATTTTGGACAACATACCGAACGCGGACTTTACTTTGTTGATCCTGTTGGCTATATCCAGTTCGGTTCCACCATCGGTCGAGACAATACTCCCAAGATACTGGAAATCCTCTACTCTCTCTACCGGTTGTCCAGCAATGCATATTTGAGCCGATGAGTTTGTTCCAAGGCTGATAATTTTAGTTTTTGCCGTATCAATTTTCAGCCCGACGACACCTGCCTCCCTCTCCACATCTGCTGTCATTTGGTGGAGGTCCATAATTCTGTGGGAGAGTAAGCATACATCGTCAGCGTAGTCAGGATGTTTCAGTTGAGATGTAAGAGTCCCTCGAATTGCTCCGTTTCCCGTCGACAAAGCTGCACGAAGCACACCGGTAATCACCAATAGGAATAATATTGGTAAAAGGATACAGCTGTGTCTTACCGCACTTTGGACCTCAAATTGCTCAGACAACCTTCCTCTGTGCAAAACGTGACATTTGGAGCCTTCATATGTAGCTTTAATAATAGCAATTAAAATGATCGCGGTAATGATCTCATCATTACTGGAAGTCGTGGTGCGTATCCGGGAACTTCTCACCTCAGGCATCTCAGTCTGATTTGGGAGCATATCGCTAGCGAATACACGGTTCAAAATCTTAGCAAAATGCTCTTTCCATCTCTTGAGTAAGTCCTCATTCGAAATGAGCAAGGATCCCTCTAGGCTTTTCACTGGGTGTTGGCTGGAGCTGCGACCACCTGTCAGCTCTTTCGTGATTCTGTAGACGGTCCTGCTGTTACACCTCCGTGCAGCTTCTTCTACTTCTGTGGCCAGCACGTTAATGTAGTTGCGCTTGTCACGTCGCAGGCTACGCTGAACTTCTCTCATCTTCATGCGATATGGGGACTCTAGCTCGCTTCTCCCAGCTGCTGGAGTAGCTGCAACGCGAGCTTTCAGCTGTTTTCGTTCGTCAATCCGTCTCCAGGTATCCTCGGATAGCCACGCCCTATGTCTTCCCTGCGATCGACCGATAATTCTTTCAGTACCAGATGTAAAAACATTTTTCACAGCACACCAATGGTCTTGGATGGTTGCGGGCATTGAGCTGCTGATTGTTTCCACACCTTGCGAAAAGTACTCCCTTAGTTGTTGACGCACTGAGAGATCGCTAAGTCTATCGGTGTTGAACCTGGGCATTCTTGTGTTGTCGTGGAATCTTCGAACTGCAGCAGTGCGTAGTTGGAGAGTAGCTATCATAAGATGGTGATTTCCTACTATCCCCACATCTGCCCCTCGCCTGTTTCGGACGTCCAGGAGACTACTTCTAAAGCGGCGGCTGATGACAAAATGGTGAATTTGGTTGAAGGTTGCTTGTCTGTCGTCGGAAATCCAGCGGACTTTGTGGCAGGTCTTGTGCAGGTTGGCATTGCAGAAATTCACAAACCTTTTGCTGTTGTCATTGCGGTTGCCTAGTCCATGCTTCCCGATTACGTGTTTGAGCCCTTCGTTGTCGTTGCCTACCTTAGCATTCAAATCCCCATCACTATGACAATGTCTCCATTTGGTGTTGCGTTGAAGATGGCACTTAAAAGGTTGTAGAAGCTCTCCTTTTCATCCTCAGATGAACTATTCGTCTGGACGTAACACTGTATAATGGTGACTCATCGTACTCTAACATAGTCCGGAACCTGGCCGTCATAATCCTATCACCATGAGGCTGCCAGGAAGTTAGGACCTTACGTGCTGTTGTTGTTAACAGAAGTCCGACTCCATATTCCCGCGGACTTCCGGATGGTCTTCCAAAATAGAGTAGTACAGTGTTACGCGTTGGGGACTGGTACTCGCCCGCTTCTAACCATCTTATCTAACCCCCAAAATGTCCAGTTTATATCGCATGAATTCTTTTTCCAATTGAAGGAATCTGGCATTGTAAGGACCTTCGCTTCCCGAGTCGAGGAGCGTCTTTACATTCCAGAAACCTATCTTTGTCCGGATACAATAGCCAAAAGTCGTCAACATGTGATCACTTCTTATCTGAGGCATAGTGTCGGTTTCTGTAGCGGTCGGTTTTCAGTAACGCAGGTTGCTGGTCCACGTTACCTAGTCTAGAATCAAGGCCCTAGACAACCCGCATTTGCAATTTTAGTCTACACGTGTAAGGGTTTATACGTTTAGTTGCCCGGTGACCACCACTAGGAGGTTAGCATGCACTTCATCACGAACTTGATTGTTGCGCTACTGGCCCAAGCCAAGTTTTGAGCAGTCAGTAGTTTCCCGATCAATCGCAATGCAGGTGCCCCCTTTTTGCACTTGGGAAGCACTGTTCTATTCAAATAAATGTCTG
The DNA here is from genome assembly GCA_945910035.1 of Brachypalpus laphriformis. Lineage (NCBI taxonomy): Eukaryota > Metazoa > Arthropoda > Insecta > Diptera > Syrphidae > Brachypalpus > Brachypalpus laphriformis. The sequence goes on along the minus strand of OX246754.1, from coordinate 160,439,756 downwards.
GAATAGGCCTGAGTTGATCAGAGAACTGGGAGCACAAGTACTCTGCCTTTTTTTTTAACTAATGCGATACCCATTTCCCTCCAAAACGTCCACCCACACATCAAGTGCTCATTGCAGGGATGTAGGATCTTCCCTTATGATGGCTCTATCGTCAGCAAAGATTAATTGATGTACCTTTGGGGTACGTCACTTTACCTTCAAGTCAATGACTGCAAGAAAGAGCAAATGACTTAAGACGCTTCCCTGGTGCACCCCGACTTTCATTGGAAACTCTTCGGTTACTCCACCGGGGCATCTTACTTTTGTGTTTGCTCTTCCGTGTCCATGATCAACTGTACATAGGTTTCTGGAACCCCTCGATGTCTTAGCACCACCCATATCAGATCTCGTGGTTGTCTGTCGAATGCCTATTCAAAGTCAACCAATATAATATACAAATCCTTTAAGGAATCACGATGATTTTCCATTATGATCCTTACACTTTGGATTGCATATGTGGTCGATTTACCGACAAACCCACACTGATCATCAGATAGCCGAATTATTTTCCGCAGTCGGCCATCTAATACCCGCTCAACGATCTTCATGGCGTGTGGCATCAGCTTGATCGAACGATAGTTATCACAGTTCCGCGTATCACACAGGGAGAAGGTTACTTTCCCTCCATTGATTCGGCATTGGATCGCCTCTCACATATTTGGAGATGAGAATTCTAAGCCATCTGAACTCGATGGCTCCCATCTTTTGCAGAACTCAGAGGGCATTTCGTCGGGACCAACAGCTTTTCGTTTACTCAAGTGACAAGTTACTCATTTATAAGAGTATAATTAAAGCAATATGGACGCGATCTACAAATCTACACAGTCGACTAAGAAATACAAAGAATCTGCTCAAAACAACTGGAAAAAATTCAAACACAGTGTAACAGCGACCTCAACACTCTACTCGATCAAGAAACCTCAAGAAGAAGAAGACCCACCGACCTAATTTCTCAGAACTAGAACTATGTACGAGTATGTAACGTTGTTAAATGTAACTTCAAATTGACTGCAACGACAAGGGGCGCTCGGTGTGAATAAAATCGCTGCCGCACCGCAGTCGCACTGCAGCTCCACTGCATGGCTACCGCAGCCGCACTGCAACTCGATTGCAGGGGTATCGTAGCCTCACCGCAGCGACACCGCAGTGGGGTCCCTGCGGTGCAGTTGTGGTGCTTCTGCAGTGTGGCTACCGTGATCTGGTTGTGAGGCTGCAGTGCGCTGCTATGCAGCTGCAGTACCACGACGGTTACTGTTCTGGTTGTGCTACAGCACAGCACTTGCTGAACAAGTATAGATAGACATGTACCTGTTAACTTGTTTTCCGGTCAGGTCCTTGTGTTCAGAAGATCAAAACTTTCGCTATGACGAGATCTTTTCCGTGATTAATAATAAATTTAAGTCCGCGAAAATTTAACTTTTGCAGTCATTCGAAATTTTCTGAAGAATTGAGAAATACGTAATTCAATAAACTCTGTATCTCGAAAATGTAATATTTTGCTGTCTTCTTCTTCCTTTTACAGCGAGGTTATGATCCTAAAATAAGGGATCACAACCCTCCCACTTCACCGCATTTCTACTGATCCGCCTTTGGGGTTCGCCTATTTGACCTCAGAAAATATCGGCAGGCCTGCCGATTTTGCATCACTCGATTACTGGGGCCAATGAAATGCCGATGCCGTCGCATTTGTCTGATCCAGGCGTTTATAGGCCTGCCTTCCCTACATCGCGATGTCTTTGGAAAGTTCATTGATATTGCCTTTTTAACAGGGTTCAAATGATCTCTTCTTTGAACGTGGCAATACCAGCTGACCCGGTCGAGCTAGAGCTCGTACGATGGTTTCCTTGACGTGAAAGCTTCCACGGATCTTCGAACTTCTTATTTGAATATTTTGCTGTATAATGTTTTTTTTTTTTTTTTTTTTGTGGGTAGGTGAAAATCTTCATGAGACACTATGAGACCGTGTTCTCATAGTAGTGTCAGATTTCTACTGACTAAAAACACCCTTCCCTTCGTTTTGTTTACAACGATTAAGTTAGACCTTATCAAGTAGTTTAAGCTTCAGAAGAGAATATTCGCGTGAGGCAGGTAGGTTTCCAATAAAAGCACCTGCTGAAACCATCATGACATGCGGCTTTTTGTCTTAATGCGCTAATTCGAACGGTTTCGTTCTTTGAATTCGGCGCGTAAGATTTGTCACATCCAAAGTTTGGAGTATGGCACAGTTGCAATGGCCGTGAAGACGAATACGAAGCTTGCGAGCGAAGTTTTTTATTTCGTCCTCCGCGGTAGCTATCCCTAAGTCTCTGTGGATATCATTGTTTCTGATATACCAGGGAGCGTTCTCGATTATTCTTATAATTTTATTTTGGAATGATTGTATGAGATTCCTATTGCTTGGTTTGGTACAACCCCAGAGTTGTATACCGTACGTCCACACGGGTTTAAGCACTTGCTTATACAGAAGCAGTTTGTTATATACGCTTAGTTTGGAATATCTTCCAATTAGCCAATACATTTCTCTAAGTCGATTTTCGATTTCGTCACGTTTCTTTTTAACGTTAGGTTTCCATTTAAGTTTCGCGTCTAGTGTCATTCCCAGATATTTAGCTTCGTTTGCATGCGGTATTTGTACCGAGTTAATAAAAACGGGAAGGATGATTATTTTCTTGTAAGTGAAGTTAACATGCGTCGATTTGGTCTCGTTAAGAACAATGCGCCGAGTTTTTGTCCACTCACAGATTTTATCCAAGGCTCGTTGGAGTTTTATGGTTGCTGACTCGATTGAATTTTCCGTTGCCAGAATAGCCGTATCGTCCGCGAACGTAGCTACAATAGTGCCTTCAGTTTGTGGTATGTCCCGAGTGTACAGCAAGAATAAGATAGGCCCAAGGAACTCCGGCGGCGATTTCTTTAAAATCAGAATATTCAGTTCCGTGCTTGACACGAAAAAGTCTGTTTTTAAGGTATGATTCTAAGATTTTATGAAGTTGCTCCGAAAGGATTCGTCTTAGCTTATAATTCATTCCATCGAGCCAAACCCTGTCGAACGCTTGAGATACGTCAAGAAAAGCGCTAGAACAAATCTTTTTCTCCTCAAGGGCTTTTTCAATTTCGTCGGTTATTCTATAAACCTGGTCAATTGTGGAATGCTTGATTCTGAACCCGAATTGGTGGTCAGGTATTAGGCGTCTCTCTTCAATGACCGGAAGAATCCGTTTCAGTAGGAGTTTTTAAAATACCTTCGATATTATTGGTAGTAGCGATATCGGTCTGTACGATTTTTTGTCATTTGGAGATTTCCCCGGTTTCGGAACCATTATGACTTCTGCGACTTTCCATTTATTTGGAACGTATAATAATCTAATAGAAGCATTTATCAAATAAAGTAATTTTAATAGTGCCTTTTTTGGTAATTTCTTGAGGATTTGTCCGGTTATTAAATCATAGCCAGGAGCTTTATTATTTTTCAGGTTTTTTATTGCCTGGCAAAGTTCTATAAATGACACACTTTTTATTCTAAGGTTGTCAGATGTCGTATTCGTACCGGTAAAATCGTCTACCAATGTTTCTCCATCAAATGGCTTAAAAGTCTCTTCTAAGTGCTCGGCAAATAGATCCGCTTTTTCTTTGCCACCTTTTGCCCATTCGTCGTTGTTTTTTCTTATCGGTGGCGAATGTATTTGGGGTTTCTGAATTCTTTTGACAGCTTTCCAGAGCGAGTAATTAGTGGTTTTTTCGGCGGTTAAACCTTCAAGATAAGCTGAAGTCTCTCGATTTTTTAGGTCTTGGATCGCTTTTTTAAGCTTATTGCATAGGAAATTCGAGTGGGTTTCATGCTGGGGAGCGCGAGTTTGTTGCCATATTTTGCGTGCTCTCCTCTTTTCTCGAATAAGTTCTTTTATTTCCGGCGGATAATTAGCTTCATTGCATGGGACTTCTTTCCTCCTTAAAGGTGTATTTTTCCACGCGCCATTCTGTATTGATTCAATAAATTTGCCGAGTTCATCTTCTATTTCGAAGGGTGTTTTGAGCGATACATTTAAGACAATATCTTCTTCGCAATCAGTTCTAAAGTCGCGCCAGTTAGTTTTTTTGTTAGTTAATCTAGGCACACCTTCTACTGTCATTAGTCGGTCACTTATTGTCAAGATTACCGGCGAGTGATCTGAGGAGAGATCAAAGCTTTCCTCTACTTTCGCAAAATTTGAAGATACTCCTTTTGCTACGAAGAAGTCTATTAGGTCCGGTGTTTTTGCTGTATCAGAGGGCCATTACGTCGGTTTCCCCGTCGAAAAAAAATCAACCCCGAATTGCATACCGGCTTCGTACAGAAGTCTGCCTTTCCGTGAATTGGATCTGGAACCCCAAAAGGTGTGTTTTGAAATCGCCACCTACATATAATGAAATTCGGTCCAAGTGAGTCAAGGAGACGTACAAAGTCGTTACTTCTAAACGTGCATCGCGGAGGACAATAAATGGACGCGATGTTGAAATACGAGTGCCTATTCTTAACTCGAACTGAACTTGTTTGCATTGTATCGATTTCAATCGTCGTATTTATGGAGTGCTCAATGCAGTCTTTAATGAATAAGGAGGATCCGCCTCTAGCTCTTCCGGAAGGGTGGTATGCGTGATAAGCACGATACCCTCTTATTTTTACTCCGGATTCCTTTGTCAGATGAGTTTCAGAGATCAAGCAAATTCCAATGTTGTCATTCCGTAAGAATACTTCTAATTCGGCGTTTTTTTGTAGAAGGCCGTTTGCGTTCCATGTTAAAATTTTTAGTAACTGATTCATATTCATATGGGAGTTCTTTTTTGGCGAGGTTTTAACTCGAGCTTGCTCAATTTATCAAATATGACTTTGTTGACCTTCGTTTGCTCCTCAAGTTTCGCAAGAATTATAGAGAAAACTTGGGAGACTGGGTCTACCGTAACACCGCTTTGCTTGTTTTCCAGCGACGCAGCTTGAGCATACGTTAGCGTCTCTGGAGATTGTGGCTTTTCCTTTGATTTTGCCGAAGGAACTTTACTTTGCTCGACTCTCGTCTTAACTTTGACGTGTTTATTGACGGTCGTTACCCTTGGCTTAGCAATTTCACGGCTATTTTTAACCGGTTCTGCGTTCTGGCGTTGAATATTTTTAAATGTGTCTCGCCTTTTTTGAAGCTCTTTTGCCACTTCGCAACCTCGATAGTTCGCTGGGTGCTTTCCTTTGCAGTTAATGCAGGTAGCCGGGGCCTGCTTATTTAGGTCACACTTTTCCGAGAGATGATTACCAGCACATTTTACGCATTCCGGCTCTTTTTGACAATACGACTGTGTGTGATTAAAGCCTTGACAGCGTTTACACTGAGGTATCTATCTCGTACTCGTACGCATAGGCTCAATCTTGACTACGATATTCAGAATAGTTTTAACGTTATAAATATCGTCTACATTTTCGCTCCTGTCAAAGGTAAGCAAAAAGAGCGGAAGTCCATGCTTGACCATGATTTCCTGGCCTTGTTCCGTTTGTTGCCTCACCTTTTTGAGAATATTGACGGCATTAAGAATTTTTAAACCTTTAGCTTTGAGGTCGTTCATTACGTCGTCATTTGTGCACGAGGGGTGGAGCCCCCTTGCTATAACACGCAGTGGCCTTTCTGACTTATTTTCGTGAGTATACCGCTGGATCTTTTCCGTGTTTAATCTTCGCGTTCTTTTTGTAAAAGCGAGTTCTTTAGAAGCTTGTTTTCCTCTCTCAGCATGTCTACCTCTTTTTTGAGCTCTTGATAGAGTCGATCCATTTCATTAAGCTTATTGCGAAGTTCGTTATTTTCCTTCTCAAAGCTTTTACATTTCTCTGAGTCCTGTTTCTTGTGCGCTTGCACTTCCGGCGGACTTTTTTTCCCGGAGACATTCGGTCTTGATGGTGGAGACCGAGGTACCCTTGAACTTTTTATAGAGGGGTTTATTAATTGCAATAATTGGCTCTCCCTTAGAATCCGTAGAGCCTACCTCCGAAGAGGGTGGATTTTCCAGTGAACCTGGACTGCCACCTGGGGTATTAAATATTTTCGTTTTACTCATTGCATTTTTTGTATACACTTTAAGCCCGGTGTACGAAGGGTGGATTTTAGTCGCCTCTTACGACAGGCATGCCTACCTCGGGTATATTCTAACCCCTACCCGAAGGGGTATAATGTACATAATTCTTCGTGGAAACGATTTCGGCACATATGACTTTGTTATCGGGTTTTAAAGTTATGCTAAAACTGATTTATTTTTCATTAAAGGGCTTCAACATGCTGGGCGCGCTTATTCTACAAGTTATGGATAAGGAAGAAATTGAATCAATAAAAGTGATGATATACCTAGTCGAGGGTATTCTACCGAGAGGATATTTTAGTGGATCTCTAGGTGGCCTTCAAGCTGATATGGCAGTATTTCGGGAATTGATGACTTGTAAGCTTCCTAGACTGGCGAAACATTTACAAAAACTACAAGGACCAGTTGAGAATGCCTTCGAACCACCACTGACAAACGTTTTCACCATGCAGTGGTTTTTGACAATGTTTTGTACTTGTTTGCCAATGACATGTGTCTTGAGAGTATGGGACTTAGTCCTTATTGAAGGCAGTGATGTACTTCTACGAACCGCTTTGGTTTTATGGAGTCTTTTAGAAGAGTAAGAGTTCTTATATCATGGTAACCTATAATTCGATATTGGGTTTTTTCAGACGAATTCTAAATGCAAGAACAGCTGATGATTTCTATTGCAAAATGGGATCGTTCTCGAGTGAACTATTGAACGGACATTTGATAGATTCAAATGGGTTGATAGAAAAAGTCGTCGACTTAGGTCCGATACCCGAGTTACAAAAACTAAGAGACAAGCATTTGTACAATATTTCACCATTTAGGGATAAAACGGGTTTACAGTAAGTCAGAGGTCTTCCTTAACTTACTTAACACCTACTAATTACAATTTTCTACTCTAGGCTTTACTATTCAGATGAAGAAGGCGACTCTGATGAGGATTCTCGGATGGCAGTTGCCACCGCTTGGGGTCTTCGCCTTAGCAGAAGAGGCTCAGCCGGGTTGAGTAATAAAACGGATGGTAAAGATCGAATTACGCTTGATATATCATTGCTTAAGAAACAGTATGATCGTTTGCGTGAAAGACAACGACAGGCACACATCATTCTAACTTCCGCTGTAGCACGTCAAGGATCCAATCCAAATCAATCTTCCATTCAAATGAATCAGCTGCTCATTGGTCGCAATGCTATCGTAACAAATAATGGCCGACGCTTAGGACCACCTCAAGGAGCCATACCACCGGCAAGGAAACCATCACTTCCAACTGCAAAATCACCAAAACCTACACAAACCAAAACACTTCGGCGTGGTGAAACCCTCCATTGGAGAGACACCGAACTTTCCAAACGACGAAGAGGCAGTCTCAAGTGGAAGGATATAAAATCAGATAGTTCACAATCAGGTCAGGATGATCGCCCTCCTCAATTGATCGAAAGTGCACCCTCTTCGAGAAGTAGTTCTTCGGAGCCGAAATCTCAGAGAGGCTCTTTGAAAGCACGCCAACGAAGTGATTCGTCATCCTATAGCGAAGATAGTGACGGGAATTCCAGTACCAGCACAAGCCTCTGTGATGAGGATGACCATGAAATCGGTAATGTGTCTTCCCTCGAAGGGAGTCCCATGAAGAAATCCAAAAAGAAACATTCGGAAGTGCCTCACAAAAAATGCCTGGAAGATGTACTAAATAGTAATGACAAGCAGCACACAGTAGATAGCCAAATACCCTTCATTCAGTTAACGACAATGGACTCGCCAGTTCTAAACGCCAATAAGACTGATATTGATTCAATTGAATACAGCAAGGAGGATAGCGAAACCGAATCTAATCGATTGGACTATGCTGGTTTTGTAGACGAATACAGTTGGCCTGATATAAATGAAGCAACTAGTAGTGGTCCTTTGGAAGATATTACAATCGATGTGACCTCTGATGAAGGGGATTTTCTTTCTCTATCGAATGTTATCACCAGCACTAGTCAGCTATCTCCAATACCTGATATAACAACATATATAAACAACTCTAACATCAGTCCCTTACGAACTCCAATTTCGACATTTAACTACGCCAATCTGGTAGTGAGCATAGATGACTCGAAAAAGTTCGACGTCAACGACGAGGGCGTTACTAATGAATATTTCGAAAGGATAAACATAGTCGAAAGACCAACGAAACTGGACCTCCTCTACTCTTTGAATGAGGAAGACAGTATACGAAACGCATATAAAACTTGTCAGTCGTCACCGGAACCAGCTGTGCATGAGAAGGATTCTCAAAAAGAAAGTTTATCTCCAGACAGTTCAAAGTTCCTTATATATCAGAAAAGCACCAAGACCTTACCTCCTTCTACGGAGGAGTTGGACAGAAAAATGAAAGTGCTCTTAGAATACTCAAATCAGTCCTCTTTGTCGTTTATTGCAGAAGCAAAGCACGAGATATCTACTGGAATGTTTAAAGGGCGAGAGTTTGATCCAAAATCCTTGAAATACCAACCTGCAGCTTTAGTCCCATCAAACAGAGCATCTGCGCATATTAAACCCGCTAAGGATGAGACTATTGAACATCTATTTATTATACCTTCCACTGAGAAGAGAGTCGAAAAAGCATCTCTTGAAAAGCGCTATGATTCAGAAAGCCCGGTCAAAATTAGCAAGGAAATAAAACCTGGAAAAATTCTAGCTCATGATTCCGATAGCCAGTGTCATCCTGAATCGACTGGCTCACCATTTGTTGGCAAAAATTTTGATTATGTAGCTCAAGATGAATTTAAGAACGATTTGAAACTAGGCTTCGAAAAGAAAGAACATGCCGTCTCGAAGGCTGACCAAGAAGAAAACAATTCATTTGAGTATTTGACTCAAACGGCAGACAATTTCAAGCCGGAGAAGACGTTAAGCGAGCTGAGCAGTAATGAGCGGGGCGCATTAGAGGTCCAACAAGAATATGAGAATCAATTTAAGTCTACAATTCAAAACTCAGAAACATTTTTTGGGGATGGTGTGTGTCAGATTCCATCAACAGAAGACCTAGAGACAAGGTTCAAAGCCCTCGAAGTTACTTTCACTGACAGAAAGGGGGCTTCTTCGAGATCAAAAAAAGCTGAAAACGAGAGCAAACTGACCGCTGGAAGTTGGAAAGAAAGTGAAAAAAAAGAATCAAGCACACCAAAATCTGAAGCGCAATCTGAAGGTCAAAATTCCACTGATGCTATCGCTCCTGAATCTTCTAGTAATATCACCGACCTACCAGAAGTTCCAAAACCTCGTGTCTTGGACGAAGTCCTCATAGTGTCTGGCACCCGAAGTCCAGTCAAAGAACATTCATTACTTGATGGAGAACAAAAAAGCCATGGAAATCTTTTTCAATCCCAGCATGAGTCAGTCCTAGAATACACTTCAACTCCAGATAAGCCTCTTAATGAAGAAACTCAAAGCCTTGAAGAGAAAGTGTCAGTTCTTAAGCAAGCTGGCAGTCTAGATAAGCCTCTATACGACGATAATCAAACAACATTACTAGAACACAAAAAGGAAGAATATACATTTTCTAAGAACGAATCAATCAAAGAGACCGAGTTGGATGGCTTAGTTCTAAAGCCAACCTACGACCTAGATAGATCAACTCTTTTAACTGCAGAGCGCGAATCAGATCCAGATCTTGATATTTTGCCTAATCCCCAGAATCAATCAGCCAAAGATTCCAATCTAGAGACTACTATTATTGAAGCAACTTCCGGCTCAGAAGGGCCCATAATTTCTTCTACTAAGAACGTATCAGAAGGATATCCAAACCGTTTATTACAGTCGAATTTTCAGATTCAATCAGTCAAAGATTTCAGCTCAGAAACGTCAAACCCTGACCTTAAAAGCTGTACGATTCTGTCTAGTAAAGAGGTGCCAGAAGTTGATACAAATAATTTAAACCAAATAGACTCTCAATCAGAACTCCAGAGCCATTCAGGCCAAGATGATATTTTAAAGACGTCAACTACTGAACGAACCCTTGGGATTGAAAAGTTGAAGGTTCTATCAACAAAAGATGTGTCAGAAGTGGATCAAGGTTTCTCAGACAAAACCGACTTGCAGTCGGTTGAAGAAAACCCTCCAGATCAACGTTCTGAAAAATGTCCAAATATTGATGATAATTTACCAGCACATCCTCTGTCTTGCTCTCAGGATCACTTTGGGAATAAAGAGGCCCCACAGCTAAAATTGGAAAGTCCCATAGCTTTGCAAAGTTCATCCCACTTCAGCAAGCAGAATAATGTATTTGACCGCACTGAGGAATCAGTCATAGCTCATATACAAAATAGTGATCAAAAGAACCCTTGTCATTTAGTCAATCGCGCAAAATTGGAGAGCTTAGATAGGGAAGAAGGTCATGATCAAGACAGAGAGTGTAATGCGGTTGCTAGGACTGAAAACAATGTAGACAGAGATCAACTCACGATTGACTCTACGGATGTTAAAAACACCGAACCATCTCTTTTGTGTTATTCCGAGGATCACTTTGGTGAAAAATACGCCTCACAACTGAAATTAGAGAATTTAGTACTCGAACAACTACAGAACCAGAAAGGAAATCAAAGGCACGATTCTTTACACACTACTGTTGAACAAATACCCACGTTTCTTAAAGATCATGGCGATAAATCGGAGAATCTAGATAACCAGATATGCGTGGAAGAAGCACCCACATACCAGAACGATAAGAATTCGGATCCCACGAATGACAAAGTTTCCTCGAAGTCAAAATTTCATGATCCCGTAGTACCACATACTGTAGACCTAACTCGGTCACAAAAGCCAAAAATTCCATCAACGGAAGACTTGGAGTCTAGATTTATGGCACTAGAAAGGCAACGCAGTGAAAAACACCCACCTGTCATCGTCGATCATTCCGATACTAAAGACAAATTGCCCAAAAAGGAGTCTGCACTAAACCTTGACGATACTCTGCCTTTAAAGTTAGAAGATTCAGACTCAAAAATACAATTTACATCATCCAAGAATACAGACCTTGGTTCCCAAGTAGAAGTTGTAAGCAACAAGCCTATCCCTTCAACCGCTGACTTAGAACATCGTTTTAGAGAGCTCGAACGAAAACTGAGCTCAACAAATATGACTTTGTCATCAAAAACCACAGCACCTCAGGAAGACCATTTGAAAGCCTTAAAACAAAGCAATATTGGAACAAATCCCTCAATAGTATTACCAGACAACGAAAATTCAACACCAAGCAATACTCCATCAATAATAAATACGTCTTCTAAAAGTAATGAAGATCACATAGCTACTGATCAACCTCCTTTCATACGGAAACGGATTCCATCCACTGAAGATTTAGAATCCAGATTTCAAGCACTGGAAATTCAAAAATCACTCAAGTCTCCAACAGCAACGACTTCAAACTTACTATCGCCATCAAAAACTAAAACCGAATTCGGGATCTCCACACCTGAAATGGAAACTGTCTCGAAAAGAAAATCCGATATACCATCTACAGAAGATCTTGAGAACAGATTTCAAGCGTTAGAGCAGAGCAAACTCGTCCAAAAGCCTCAAAAAGAAGTACAAAATGAAAATCAATCAGATAGCTCTATCCCCTCTACAAAAGTCTTGGAGAGTAGATTTCAAGCTTTAGAACAAAGAAAATCAATTGTAGATGACTGTACTAAAAGCAAGGAAAATGAAACCGAAACAATCTGTGAATCCAAGAAGGAAAAGGAATCAAAAACTCCTCCTTCTGCTTTAAATTTGGAAATGAGATTTCAAGCCTTAGAACAACAAATGTGCAGTGGTGACGTTTGTACTAAATCAAATGAAAATGAAACTCAAATAAGCTTAGATTTGAAAGCTAAATCGAATCGAAAGGATCAAGAAAATAAAATAGTTCCATCAACCGAAGATTTGGAAACTAGATACGAAGCTTTAGAACAACAAAAATCAATCACAGATAACTGTACTAAACCCAAAGATATCCAAAGCAGTTCTGATTCCAAGACTTTATTGGAAAAGAAAGAAAGAACAAATAAAAAACTTCCTTCAACTGAAGATTTGGAATCCAGATTCGAGGCTTTAGAACAACGAAAGTCAATCAATGGTGGTTGTACTAAATCGAAGGAAAATCAATGCAATCCTACTTTGGAAACTTCTATTAATACTTTAGAAAAACCGGAAGACAGAAATAATTTTACTTTAACACAGGATTTGGAAAATAGATTTGATGCCATAGAAGGCGCAAAGTCAATCAGGGATTCGAAGACTGCTAATGAAGGTTCAGAGAGGAAGGAACAAAACAACAAAAATGTGTTTTCAACTCAGGACTTGAAACCTAGTGATCTTCAGCCACCAGTTACGAAAAAAACTTCCGAAGAAAATGAAAAACTAAAGGAATTGTTATCTCCGTCGCACTTATCTGAACAAAATCTTGATAAGAAGTCAAAAATCCCTTCAACCCAAGACTTGGAAACTAGATTTGAAGCCTTAGAACAGAAAAAATTGACCAAGAATGATTTGTCTACACCAAAAGACTCAACATACCAGATAGCCAAAAACAGTAACCTAGAGCACAAAAAGATATCAAAGGTCCCGTCAACACATGATTTGGAAAAAAGATTTGATGACATGCAAATAGATATGAAAAAAACTGAACAAAAAGATTCAAAAGTTGAACAAAAGCAGGAATTAGTCGCGGATACAGTGCCAACACTAATCCAGTTTCCAAATACTTCTACAGAGCCCATCGATCAGAACAAACGAAAAGATTTGTATAAACTAGAATCCCAAAGCGATGAAACTTTGACCGCAACCGATCAAACTAGCACGGAATTCGATACAAAAACCGAGTCTCGACCAACTTCATGCCCAGAGTACAGCGAGCCATTTGATTCGAACATTGTCACCACCGATAGGGTACTAAAAATCATTGAAGAAAATTCCAAGATATTACATCGAATTTTAAAAAAGACTCTTGCAGATGCCGGCGATAACACAGACACTACAGCCCAATCTAAGAAATCCAATTCCGGAATAACTGATTCCCTACTGGCACTTGGAAACATCTTTCCGCGAAGTGATGAAACCATTTCACCTAGTCGCATCAAATCACATTCATGGATTCGTCCATCCATCACATTACGTTCAGACGACAACATTTCCGATCGATTAGCTTCCATTAAGAGCACAATCAAATCAATTGACACACTCTGTGAAGAGAAATCCTTTCGCAAAGAGAAGTGTCAACGATACATTGATTCATTATTCGCACGTCCAACAATAACAACTATAAATCCAGCAAATCCTTCGATAAAAGTCGAAGACTTCGAGTCTAAGCCATCACAGGAGCGAGTCCCTAAACGAGAACTGAAAAAAGACAGTTCACCTAGAAGGAGACGAGTCGAAGACCGCGAAGAATATGAGAGCAGGGTAAGACGAGATATGATGCCAAATAGTTTAGATACGCCTAGTGATCTTAGTTTTAGTTTAGCAAACATTGAACAAGTAGATAGTGAAGTAGATAGAATTAATCAAGGAAAACAAATGGATACACAAATGGAGCGACCTCTCTCGCCGTACTACGTCTCTGGATATGATCTCAACAAGAGATCAATCACTCCGGTGGTTTACATTCCGACAAAGCTGGAAATTCGTCACACAACAGTTACATCGACTTTTTACGATCGCTATCTTACTGAGAAGCATATGGAAAGGACATTCCCGAGGAGTAAAAAATCCCCTGTCTCACCGACAATTACCAAAAGCTACCTAGACATTTCAAATTACTCCTCCATAAATTCGAACGATCGCAGTTCCAAATCCGCCGAGAACTCACCATCAAGACGTAAAGATGGCGGTGGCTTCTCACCCAATGAAACATTGTCGTCAGCAACCAATAAACGTAACTTGGTGTCAACACTCGAAGTTGCCAAAAAAGACTTACACATTCGAAGCTGTGACAACATTCTTCTTCAGCTGCGGTCATCCACCAACAACAAGGACATGGTACCATCCATAATGGTGTACAATCCACTTCCGACAAAGATAAGAAAACCACCAGAACTAGGAATCAGTTTGGGCCTATACAAGGACTATGGCAGTGATGAGTCTTCGAAGAGCTGAAACCCTTACAACAAACGAGTATACGTATTTCAGTAGCAGGTTGTCATAGATGTAGAATGATATTTTTGATAAGTCTCCCTCTATGTAGACTTTCGAATTGAGAGAATCAAATTCAGGAATATTTAAGCATAAAACTTGTAGTAAACGAAAGCAATAAACTATTTTCAAAAGTGAAAATAACTTTAGATGCAAACTATTTTCGTCAGGTATTTATTAAATATAAAAACAAAATCCATTCTATAACATTAACAATTAAAAAAAAATAATAATGAAAACAATCATCAATTACCCTTTTCTATGGCTTCGAATTAAAAGTAAAAAACAAATTAAATTGTTGTTGTTTCTTTTCCGTTTTTCTTTCACTAAATTTCTGACTTCTTTCTACGTAAATAAATACGTACACCTACATATAAATACACATATATATATATATATCAATTTATTGTTAATAAAATAAACTATTTTGAAACTTATAATGTTGATGATGATGACTGATAAATAATTACTATTAAAATATGAAACGAAACATTTTAAACAAATTCAATTTAGTGTCAATGAAATTATTATCAGCGATAGTTACAATTGTATTTATTATAATTATTAGTAATTTAATTTAAAAAAAAAATATGTTATCTGTTTGACATTTACTTATATAAATTTAATTGAAACTTTGGAGATTGTCAATATTGCATAAAACAATTGTTATTATTATTATTTTGGGTATTATTATTGATTTAAAAAAAAGAGAAAATAAAAACGGAGTTAATAAAATAAAATAATAAAAAAAAATAGTTTTAATATGCATGTGCTTACGCACGCTGTACGATATACAATTCGGTCTTCAACGATCAGTTTTAAAAACAGGTACATGCTTTGCTTGTTAAAGGTATATCTGCTTTCATCTATCCTCTGATCATTCTCCAATCATTATGACGATAAGCGATGATCTGATTAAAAAAAGTAGGACCGGTCTGATTAACCAGCGCGAAAACTAATTGGGATGGCTTTAAAAAAGATATTGAAGCAAATACTGAGCTGAGCGTATCACTTAAAACGCCATATGATCTTGAAGTTGCAGTTGATCGCTTCGTTGAAATCCTACAGAATGCCGCGTGGAAGAATACTCGCAAACCAAAGAAAACGCCGGCAAACTACATTCAAACTTATCCACAGGAAATAAAAGAGATGATTAAGGAGAAGAGAAAAGCACGCAAAAAATGGCAACAAACTCGGGCTCCGCAACATAAAGCACATCTTAACCCTCTGTGCAACTCACTAAAAAGATCTATTAAAAACCTTAAGAATAATGAACTGCAAACTTACCTAGAAAGCTTAACGGCAGAAAAAGATTCTAATTACTCGCTTTGGAAGGCTGTAAAAGGTATTAAAAAACCTCAAATTCAAGCTGCCCCAATTAGGAAAAATCAAGACGAATGGGCCAAGCATGATAAAGAGAAAGCGCAAGTTTTTGCCACCCACCTGGAAGAAACTTTCCAACCGTTTGATGGACAAGCTCTTATTGAAAATATAAATACGTCTTATATAGCCAATAGCGTAATAAGAAATGCAACACTTACCGAACTTAAGGAAGAAATAAAGAAACTTAGACCTAAGAAGGCTCCTGGATACGACCTAATTACGGGAGAGGTTCTTAAAGCCCTACCAAGAAAAGCTCTAATTAAGCTTCTATTCATTATAAACGCCGCACTTAGACTAGAATATGTTCCCAGTCAATGGAAAGTCGCCGAAGTCATACTGGTCCTTAAGCCCGGAAAGCCGCCGAATAAAAAAATGTCTTATAGACCGATTTCGCTTCTTCCAATTATATCCAAGGTGTTCGAGAGAATATTGATTAGGCGAATACAGCCGGTAATAGAAGAAAGGCATCTCATCCCGGATCATCAATTCGGATTCAGAAGTAAGCATTCTACAGTTGAACAAGTACATCGAATAACACATGTAATCGAAAAATCACTTGAAGAAAAAAAGATTTGTTCAACCGTATTCCTTGACGTTTCTCAAGCCTTTGACAAGGTCTGGCATGAAGGCTTAAAGTTTAAATTACGACAAGTTCTGCCAGAGCACCTATATAATATTTTGAAGAACTACCTTACGAATAGACTATTCCGCGTCAAATGTGGAAACGAATATTCAGATTTTAAGGAAATAATGGCTGGGGGTGCCGCAAGGCAGCGTTCTTGGTTCAGTCTTATATCTATTATACACTCGTGACATACCGCAAGTAGAAGGCACTGAGCTAGCTACATTTGCCGACGACAATGCTATCTTGGCAGTAGGTAAAACGGTTAAAGATACTACAGAAAAACTGCAAGAAGCTTTGGATAGAGTAAATGAATGGACAAAGGTTTGGCGAATCGCACTCAATGAGGCCAAATCTGTTCATGTTAATTTTACCTATAAGAAAATAAATAATTTGCCGATCTTTTCAAACTCGGTTCAAATTCCGTTTGCAAACGAGGCTAAGTATCTTGGAATGACACTTGATGCAAAGCTGAAATGGAAAACGCACGTTAAGAAAAAACGCAAAGAACTAGATAATAAATATAGAGAAATGTATTGGTTACTTGGAAAATATTCCAAGCTTAATATAGAGAACAAACTGCTTTTATATAAGCAAGTGCTAAAGCCTGTATGGGTATATGGTATACAAATCTGAAGTTGTACCAAAATAAGTAATATTACAATTTTACAAACTTTTGAAAACAAAGTGTTAAGAGGTATTGTTAATGCGCCATGGTATATCGGAAATAGCGATATCCATAGAGATCTTGGCATTAAAACTAGATACATGCATACATTTTCCATTGCCCGCTAATCCTTCATGAGGGTCGCGGGGGTAGGATGCTCAGGTGGACCCTCCATCATTCTCGATCCTCCGCCATCGACTCCAACTCATCAGGAGTAATCCCTAGACGGCTCCAGGAGAGATGCCGCACTTGGTCCAACCATCTATTTCTAGGCCTACCGCGGGGCACCTACCTGATGCCACGGCAACCATGGCACGTCTTGGAAGCCGGTCTGGGGCCATACGCACTACGTGACCAAACCATCGAAGCATAGATCGTTCCGTTCGGAGAAGTAGCTGCTCAACATTGAGCGCCTCGCGTACTTTGGTGTTGCGCACTCGATCCCTACGAGTTATTCCAGCAACACCGTGAAGGAACCTCATTTCGGCAGCTTGTATCCGCGATCTTATTCTTTCGGTCACTACCCAAATTTCATGATCATAGGTGAGAATTGGAACACACACCGAGTTAAAAACCGATAGCTTAGCTTGAGCACTAAGTTCGACCTTGCTTATAACAGATTGACCAAGCACTCTCAAAATTGTTCCAACCTGGCCGATTCTACAGGATAACTCGGCATTGCTCTTCACATCACTCGTGAATAAGACCATGAGGTACTTAAACTTATCCACCTGCTTCAGTGGAACTCCACTATTATGCAGAGTGCACTGAATGGGTTTTTTGGAAAGGACCATTACTTCCGATTTGTTCACGTTGATCTTCATTCCAGCATCATCACAAACAGCTACAAACCTCGAGTGCGCACTGAAGTTCGGTTTGAGAGGACCCAAGGATGACCAAATCATCCGCAAAGAGCAGATGACTAATACTTAATTCTCCCACTTCGAAACATTTCCCGCCACGGCTGCGCTGCAACATTCAATCCATATATACAATGAAGAGGAGAGGTGGCAAAACGCCCCCATGGCGGAGTCCAACGCCCACAGTGAAAGGTATTGATTTAACACCGTTTATCCGAACACAGCTTCTACAGTTTGTATATAAAGACTGAATCTCCCTTAACAGAACCATCAATCCCATACTCCAGAGTTTGCCTCTAGGAACCCTATCATATGCTTTTTCCAAATCTACAAAACAAATGTAGACTGGTTTGGCATACTCCCAGGCTTTCTCAAGAACCATTCTGAGAGTGAATAACTGGTCGGTTGTGCTTCTACCGGGACGAAAACCGCACTGCTCATCCCCCAAACTGTCCTCAACCACAGCTCTGGAACGCGTTTGTAGCACCTTAGCGAAGACTTTTCCAGGAGACTTAAAAGAGATATACCCCTATAGTTGGCGCAATCTCTTTTGTCCCCTTTTTTAAAAAGAGGAACTATCACCCCCATTTGCCAATCACCAGGTGTTTCACCGCGATCCCAGACCACTTTAATGACACGCGAAAGGCATTGCACTCCCTCTTTGCCTAAGCCTTGAGAATTTCTGGCCGAATTTCATCCACACCAGCAGATTTGCCAACTTTTAGCGCTTTAATTGCCAACTCTCGACAATAGGTCTGTCATCTTCGGTGCCCTGTACGGGATTGAGCAATTCTGAAAAGTACTCGCTCCATCTGCGTAAGATGTCCTCCGCATTGGAAAGAAATGTACCGTCTTTGGATTTAACTCCTTCAACGATATTCAACTCTTTTCCTCTGAGTCGGCCAGAACATCTTATTTGCAGATCTGTGGTCACGTTCCAATTTTTCACCAAACTCCTTTCAAGACTGTTCTTTCGCTGTTTTCACAGCTAATTTGGTTCTTCGCGCCTCAGTGTACCGATTTCGAGAATCGGAGTTCCCCAAGTGAATCCACACCTTAAAGGCTCTCTTCCTCTCTCTGATGGCTTCTTGAACTCCGGGCGTTTTAAACCAAGCAGTCCTTTTCTCACCACCAGCCGCCACACTAAGCCGCTTCACTCCACAAACATCTCCCGCAGAGGCAATAACCGCTGTTGAAAACAGTTGCCATTCTTCCTCTACATTTGATGGAACAGTTGGAATTCGTTCAAACCTTTCAGATATTTGCCGCGCAAATGTCTCCCGTATCTTATCGTCCTGTAACCTCTCCCATCGTATGCGTGTAACCTTGGTTTACGCCTTGGTAGGGGAGGCACTCTCTCGCTAAGATACAATTTGCACAGCACTAAGTGATGATCAGTTGACAGTTCGGCCCCTCTCAGTACGCGAACATCACAAACCATTCTTTTCAGACACGATGGTACCACAAAGAAATCGATCAGCGACTTCTGCTGAAGACTCCGACGGTACCATGTGTATTTGTGAATGTCTTTGTGTGGAAAGATAGTCTTCCTGATGGATTAGCCATTTTCACAACAAAAATTCGACAACTTCTCTCCGTTCGCGTTTTGATCAGGATCACCGTTCCTCCCCCATGTCATAACATCTACACCCACATGAGCATTGAAGTCACCCATCAGGACAAAAGAATCCATATCTGCAACCTTTTCAAGGGCAACATCAACTTCATCTAAGAAAGCTGCGTACTCTGACTGAAGGTTCGGTGCATACACCTGCATCAATGCCAGAGTTGATATTTCAAGCTTGAACTTTAAGATCGCAACTCTCTCTCCCAATGGTATCCACTCCAATACTCTGTCTGTCAACCTGGGACTTGAGGGTGCTTGAGCAGACATTGAGGGTGCTCCTGACAGGAAGAGCTTCTACCCATCCAAAAGGTCCACAGTTTTAGAACCTCTCTGCTTTGTTGAAGAGACCCCAACTATATCTTGTCGACTTTTAACAGCCTCCCCAACAAGCTCAAGGTCCTTCCCTGTGAGCGATGAGACGTTCCATGTGCCTATCCTGGTTGGGTGTCAAATCGCCCAAAACCAAATCGCCCAAAATGCAAAAAACTAAAAAAATGTCAAATCACCCAAAAAACAGGTTGGGCGATTTAACATTTTTATTTTTTGGGCGATTTGACATGATGTCAAAACACCCAAAAAAGTGATTTTGGGCGATTTTGTGTTTCGGCTATCTTAAGACGGATCTGTGTCATATCGCCCAACACCAAATCGCCCAAATCTGGAAAATGTCATATCGCCCAACATTTTTTGGCGATTTAACGCTATGACAGATCGATTAGGAAATGAAATGTCAAATCACCCAAAGCAGAAATGGGCATTTCATCGCAATTTGAAAACACCAACACATAGGAAGGTCAAAAAAGACAACCAAATTGAAAAAGGTTGAAAACATTTATTTTCCGCAATTTTGGGCGCAGGGACATTAGTCCCCGGGGCATAAGTCCCACCACATTGGGACATAAAATGTTGGATCTTATGTCCCACCTACAAACCTCTCAAGGAAAACAGCGGCCAAATAAGATGGGGCATACATAAGTCCACAATGTATAAACAGTGCAATGTGTAAGGGGGGGCATGCTGCCCCCCTGCACCCGCCTCAAATCCAACAGTGACCCCAAGCAGGGGGGTTGCAGGGGGCAGCATGCCCCCCCCTTACACATTGCACTGTTTATGTATTGTGGACTTATGTATACGCCTCTTCGAAAAAAAAAATGTTGACATACATATGTATGTATGTCCCTGCGCTCATATTATATTCATTAATAATCGGAAATGAAGGATTGAAGAAATGGATGTATTGCCAAAAAAAACTAAGCTGCATTGAGCCTTACTTACGACGTCAATCGCGCTGATTGCTTTGTCAGGCTCACACTTACAGTTACGGGGAAACAAAATCGCTCGGTGGGGGGGAGGGGGTCCGCGCGTGGTTGCGTGGCGCAACGCGACGCGAAACTGTAACCGCGCCGCATCGCGTCGCGTCCGGCCGTCCTTCGCGCGTGGACGCGACGTGAAAGCGCTGTGACCGCTAATGTAATTGTTACAATACGTTTTAAATGCAGTCTTAAAGCCAATTTAACGAAAATGTCAATCCGCCCAAAATCTGTTATATTTTTGGGTGATTTGACATTATGCTAAATAGCCCAAAATTAAAAATGTTAAATCGCCCAAAAAGATTTTTGGCCGATTTGACATTTTTCTGCATTTTTTCGCATTTTGGGTGATTTGGTTTTGGGCGATCGGAAGCAAGGCTATTAATGAATTCGGACAAAATGCCCACTTTCTTGGGCGTTTTGTCATTTTTTAATTTTTGGGCGATGTGTCGTTGTGTGATATCGCCCATAATTTTTGGGCGATGTGACATTTTTCCGATTTGGGCGATTTGGTTTTGGGCGATTTGACACCCAACCGCCTATCCTATGTCGATGCCGTTGTCGACCCCCCCGTAATGGTTCGCGAGACCATTGACAGGAAGCTCTTAGCCATTTCGGGTTTGACCCGGCCGGCTGCCGAGCGGGATAGGCCGACCACCAGACGCTCGCATACAGGCCTGGCTCCAAAGGATGCCCTGGCTTACCAGGCTTGGCAATATCCTACGCCGGTCGTTTTCTTCTTGTCATCATGGGGTGTGCGCTTTGTTAGCCGTAACTGGATTGTATGGATTAGAATAACTATTTAAGATACCCCATCTGCACACCCCAGTCACGTTACCCGCCCCCCACCACGAGG
Source organism: Brachypalpus laphriformis (assembly GCA_945910035.1). NCBI lineage: Eukaryota > Metazoa > Arthropoda > Insecta > Diptera > Syrphidae > Brachypalpus > Brachypalpus laphriformis. The sequence continues at coordinate 160,418,154 of OX246754.1, read as the reverse complement.
AGGTCAGCTGCCATAGGGTAGAGATGTTTAGTTTGCGCTACAAAATTTCAGAAGGCGCCGAAAAGAGCTTTTGCATTCAATTTTATTCAAGTTGAATGATACAGTAGTATTTCACAAATTTAAGCACAACTTTTTCATACTTTTCAATTCAATTTCAATTCAATCACCAATCTTCAAACAATAAAAAAAAGTTTTAAACCAGCTTGACTGGGGATCGTTTTGTGGAGAAGCTTTCACTTTGCTTTGCATAATTCTCACCAAAGCACGCCATATATTGAATGGGTTTTTTTTTTTCATATTCTTAAATCCGACTGTGATTTACAACGAGCTTTCTTTCTTTTTTCATCGTTACAGGTTTCTGTACAAGTTTTGCTCCTTTGACATGTTCTTTTTACCTTTTTGTACAACTTCCATACATTGTTCCTGGAGTATAAGCTCCTTTTATCCTCGATAACGATGCCGATGCTCTTCCCGTCTCTTTTACTTGTAGAGCTCCCGAGCGGCACTCGTCTTCCTTTGCAGCGCCGCACAGTGGTACCAAAACATAATTTTCTCAAAAAAAATCATTTTAACTGCGGCTTGTGTTGACGTGATGGTGGTGGTAGTGCCGATGCTAATACAGGCGATGATTCTTCCACGCGATCCTGGTCGACCAAGTTTGCTGGCAAAGGCAAATTTTCCACGTTGGCAGATGTTATCAACATGCAGCTTAGAGAAATTAACTTTTGAATCAATTGTAATCGCTGCAGCTGTATGCCGAATATAAAGATGGAGAAGCGTCGTTTCAGTAGGCCAAACGAGCCTTCGACGATGTTGCGCGTAGTGAGTATCGCTTGGTGATACCCCCTTTCAGGATCACTCAATTGCGCAGTGTCAGAGTCGTGTGACCGCGTAAACAAGTAAAATGTATTGCCGTAACCGCCATCACCTTCGACCTTATCAATGTTTTTTTTTTTGTTTTTCGGAATTGGAATTAAACTCTAACAAGAATCGAACAGGAATTTCTGATAGAATTGATAATTCTATCAAATGGAAGAGTATCGATAACAAAAGAAAGTAGCCTAGAGGGTAGTGGAAAACCGCTGATGCGCACGAGAAACAGTCCCGCTCTGTTTCAAGTAGTGTGAACACACTCACTAAAAAACCACCTTTAACCCCTTTTTTACTTGACACCATCCACTCCGGGACCGCTTATCGTATTACTTCAGAGTGGTGTCGTTTCCTTTCCCCTCTATGGACCGGCTTTTTCATATTTGTCTTGTCTTGCGGGTTAATTCGTTCTTGCCGGCAAGGCTTTTACCTTCTTCCTGAATTTTCTGAGGGGATGATTGCGTCTTCCACCTACTTTTTGGATCTGAGTACCGGTACTTGAGATCTTCTTCTTCTTCTTCCTTTTATCAGCGAGGTTATAATCCGAAAACAAGGGATCATAACCCTCCCACTTCACCGCATTTCTACTGATCCGCATGTGGGGTTCGCCTTGGTACCGGTACTTGAGATCATCTTGTTTATAGCATTCTCTGGGGAAGAGTTGACTATTTCCGACTCCAGTCTAGTCCTCTGCTCTTTCCATCTGCTACAGGCAAAAAAGGCGTGGAAAGCATCGTCTTCCAACGAATCTCCATATAGGCAGGCTACGCTCTCCACTTTACCCATTTTGTGGAGGAATCGGTTGAAATATCCATGTTCAGTTAAGAACTGTGACAAAGTAGTTCACTTCGCCGTGTTCCCGCTTTATCCATGCCGCAATGTCTCTAATCAGCCTCAAGTTCCACTTACCTCTCATTTCACCGCTCCACCTGCTTTGCCAAGCCTTCTTTGTGAGGTCCTTCGCCTCAGCAGCTGCCGATTTCGCTCCTACTTCCGCCTTCTTGTCGTGGACGTGCTTCCTCTCTGCCGCTAGGAGGCCGATGGGGGTCACTCGTGCGATAGGAGCTTACAACTCGAAGGGCTTCTCGCCTTTGTACTGCGGCCATTTGCCTTCTATACTTCTCTTGCTTAAATGCATCTGGGACTACTCGGAACTCAACAATTGTCGGCATCTGTCTCCTAGTCAAAAGGACTACGAGTATCTCTTTTTTCCGCAACGAGGCTAAGGCCATGGTCCATCCTTCCCTTGCGGTGATCACCGCACCGATCTCATCTGCGTACCTGACTAAGAAGGTGTCTTCAGGCATCTCCATGTCATAGGAGATGCTCCACAGATAAGGTCCCAGGATTGATCACTGTGCTGCTCCAGCAGTGATTTCCTTTCTGTGAGGATGAGGACCCTCCATGTTTTCGTACAGCAGTTCCCTGTCTTTGAGATAGTACTTCAGAATCCTCTGGAGATATTGCAGTATCCAGAAAGTATTTTCGAGCGCGTTCAGCATTTCTCCCCATCTGGCCGAATTGAACGCATTTCTCACGTCCAGAGCTGCCAGCACGACGATTTGCCTTGAGAAGTGGTTTCCCCTTTGGGCGGCATGGGTGGTCTTGACTACTTCCTCAATTGCTCCTATCGTGGAGTTGCCTTTTCTTAATCCCTTTTGCCGATCAGAGGTCTGTACGCTGATGGGGAATCCAAGTCTCATTTTCCCTTGCTCATGAGCACCAAACGTTATAACTGCCACTTCTTGTAGAAGATCCCTTCCTTTAGGCAGCCGTTATACATACTCAGCAATATGTGCGAGCAAGTTTGGGCAACCGTTTTTAACACCTCCGCTGGTATGCCGTCAGGGCTGAGGCCTTATTATTCTGGAGAGATTTTGCTGCTAGAATCAGCTCTTCTTTGTTGAACATTGGGTATCTTGTTGTTGAGCAGGAAAGATGTCCATTTGCCTAACAGGGTGAGCCGGGAAGAGTGTGTCCAGTATTTTTCTCATTTGTTCCGCGGTCATCGTGGGACAGGTCGCCTGCGCTTCTAGACCGATATTCGACTTTAATTCTACTGCAAATAGACTCTCGCAATAAGCCCCTAACTAACTTTTGACTTGACTTTAAATTTCATCGCCATATTGCTGAACGTGCTCAGAATTTGCCCAACCTAGACCAAAGTTAAACGAAATTGTTGAGGGCGTTTTCAAAAAATATATATTTTTTGCAAAACAGAAATACATAGCTGAAAATACAGAATTTTGGATTTAAAGAATTTTAAAGCACAGATATCAGAATACACAATTCCGTGGCTGCAAGCGATAACCGCTTAAGTCGAGTTATGACTCGACTGCCAGAAGACGCTCCAATATTCCAAGTTTATGCCATAAAATATGAGTAGTGAGCAAAGAAACAAAGCCGATATACCAAAATCCCATACGTTTTTGGGAAAAAGGAAAATTTCAAACTTGTTTTCTGGGAAACTATAAAAATCGACTTAAGCGGTTGTTGCTTGAAGCCAAAGAATTTTCTATTACAAGAACTCTTTAGAGTGAGGAGGACTCGTTAATTTAATTTAGTTTTTATTTAAGCTTAACAAGCAAGTACTTAAAGGTAAAACTTAAGAACTAACAAAAGGGGAACTTAACGGTAAGCTTAAAACTATTTTTTATTTTTTTTTTGCTGGGCCCACACAAGTTTAAACAATCTAAAAAACTTAACTTAAAACTAACAGAGGAGGGAAAAACTAGAGTGTGTAGGAAGAGACGCAGAGGGGGAAAATAAAAGGGGGGAAATGTGGGTGTAGGGGGTGGCAAAATCAAGACGTGGCTAGGTCGAATTGAAGCGGAGCTGAAGATGGTTTCGAAGGCTGGTTCTGCTGCAGTGGATGTCAAAGTTATTTTCCATATAATTAGCCAAGCGCAACATTCTGGACAGTGGTGCGTTATAACCATAATTCGTGATGAGTTTTAAACGATCAGAATAGGGAGGCAAGTCGTATCTATCAAACCAAGGAAGATCGCATAGGGCGAAACGGATAAACCTGCGCTGGATGGCTTCAATATGTCGGATGTAGACAACATAGGTCTAACGAAGGTGATATAAAGTGATTTGGTGACGTACGGGTTCGAAAGCCAAGCAGATTTGAACAATTGGCTCTATTTATTATATGGCTGATATGGGAACGGAAGTTAAGCTCCCTATCGCAGATTACACCTAAATCACGCGAAGATGAAACTTGTGGGACAAGCTCGTTGTAAAGGAAGTAGTTCCTATGGGTTGGTGGAAGGCATTTACGGAAGTATGTGATGCATTTTCCTTTGCTTACATTAAGTTCAAGATGATTTTTCTGGCACCAGAGAGAAAATCTGTTTAGGTCATCGTGAAGTGGGCGAGAATCAGTGGGAGAAGATATGTATCTAAATATTTTCATGTCATTGGCATAGACAGAGAGATACGAGTCTTTGATAATGCAGTCGACATCGTTGGTGGTCAAGACGAAAATTAAAGGACCAAAGTGACTGCCTTGAGGGACATCTGAAGTGGCCTTATCACGGTGCTTCCACGAGCCATGAGTCATGCTTGGGCATATGTCGGACAACTGTCAGACGATGCCCAGGCAGGTGCCATATTTTAATGGGTGGGTAGTTCATGTCTGAACATTTCATGGAAGATGGAGCTCATTTTTGCACTCAAAGCTTTAGAGCAACTGCATAACAAAGAAGAAAAGGAACAAAAACAAATAAAACGTCGATTCTGGGTAAAGCCTTACGTTTTCCACTCGGTCATGACTCACTTTTGTTCAAAGTTACAGCTCATGCCCAACTTCATGGCAGGCATGGATGGCAAGGCATAAATCCAAACATATATGTCAGCGCATGCAAACATGAAGACATAATGCGGTCTCCATGAGACATTTTGAAGACAAGACATATGCCCGAGCATGAGTTGTGGGTCGTGGAGACACGATGTATAGGAGTTAGAGACAGAAAATCTAAATATGACCTCGTACTGTCGACCTTCCAAGTAGGATTTGATCCAATTGATAAAACCGGGTTGAAAATCAAGAGCTTTCAACTTAAGATTAATAATTCCATGGGAGATTTTATCAAATGCTTTACTGAAGTCAATGGCAATTACATCGATTTCGTTGCCATCTTTGAATGCACACAGCGCCTGAGAAACGAATTCAGTTAAATTGGTGTTTGTTGATCTACCTTTAAGGAACCCGTGTTGGTTGGAAGAATATAAGGGTTTGCAATGAAAAAACACGGAATCGCAAACTATGCTCTCGAAGCGTTTGGGTATGCATGGTAGTTTGGCGGTATGTCGATAGTTAGGTATTCCATTTTTAGGACCTTTCTTGTGAATAGGGATGATGAATGAGTTCTTCCAAAGTATGGGGAAAGAACCTTGGGAAATAGACGTAAGAAAAAGAGAAGTCAATGGCTGGGCCAAGTGGATCACGCATTTTTTTAGAACAATTGTGGGCAACCCATCAGGACCGGAAGAATAGTCATCCTTAAGTTTATTAATCTTCTCTGCGACAAGTAGCGAGGTGATACTAAGTTTAGCCTTAGAGCTAGTGTATTTGGTCTTGGCAATCCATTTTTTAAAGCACAAATAACCTAAATTTAACGCATCGTTAGTGGGAGTCAAAAAATTGCCAGTCATATCTCGAGGGTATCATGAACTTAAAAGTGCTAAACTTACTAGAACTTGCTGGTGAGATTTTGTGCCAGTCCGTAATTGTGATACTGGTGGAAGAAGTTTCGTAACCATGAAGAGTAGACGTGACGAGAAGTAAGTTTGACGGTAAAGGTCGAGAGATTGCCTTCATTTAATTTCTTAAGCTTTTCATTCCAATCGGATGGGGTCCAAAAAGCTCCAAGTCGCTTAATGAGGCGAAGTGGTGATGGGAGACTCTGTAATCCTTCGGTCGAAGGAAGAGTGGTAGCGGAAGTTGAAATAACTTAAGCGGCTGGTTGAACAGGTGGTTGTTGGATCCTTGGAGAGGAATTAGAATAGGTTTCGAGTTCAGTGAGTTTGGATGGGTTGTAAAGCACATGCGATTCTTTACAGGATGGTTGCGCATCATCGATTTCGCTGTTGATCACGCGCATTTCTTCACCCATATCACTGATGATAAGCTGAGTTGATAGTATTTGGTTACTGATAATCTCCACCGTAGTTATTAGCTTCGATATCGGAACGCAGGGAGTGGATACTCTCGCAAATGCTCGATTTAATTGCTTGAGAGTAAGATGAAAATTCTCGCTTAAGGTCATCAAGATGACTCGATTTGCTGAGACTTTCACAAGGAAGTTTGTGTCCGATTTCACTGATTCGTTTTAGTTTTTTTTTCAATGTTTTTGAGCAATGGCTTACATGTAACTTCAGAGGATTCAACAGTTTTGGTAAGATCGCCGACGTATTTAATCAAGTCATTGAACTTGGACGAAAGCTCGAGAACATTTTTATAGGGTGGTTTATTTTTCCAAAATAAACCTCCCTAATTTTCCATAAAGTGTTTAAATTGGTGTCTTGATTCAGCGGTTATCTCAATAAATAATTTTTGCTGCGAGTTTCTGCAATATTCGAACAAATTGTTTCCTATTTATTGTCGAGTGCTACTGTTTTCATTCGTTGTTTTTGTTCGTCGTGCCGATTTTCTATCAAAATGTCAGGCCCTCCAACTCCAGCAAAAACCAGATTTGGTGCCAAAAACAATAAGTTGCACCAACAATCACCTGCACTTATTAACAAGGATGAGACATCGACCAATAAATTTGAACTACGTCTCGCATAACAACTCGAGGTCTATAAAGCTTAACTCAAAGCACTGATAATGGAGACACATCGTAACCTGCTGGAGAAACTAGGCCAGATTGTCACTGATTTCAACACCCGCTTCGATGATATTAATCGAACCTTAGCCGCGCTAACGGTACGTACTGAGGTGCTTGAACAAACATCCGAGTCAATTCGATGCTCTCAGTTGGATAATGAAGTAGCGCGTTGGATAATGAAGGAGTGCGAGAAATTACCCACTGATGCCATACTTCATGGTGTCCCACAGTGTGCCAAAGAAGACTTGAGAAAAATGTTTACATCTCTCTGCTCATCGATTGATTGCGCATCACCACCTGTTCCCAAAGATATATTTCGCGTAAAATCCAAAGAAGCATCTGAAAACATAGCCATAATCATCAAATTCTCATCGGCGGCTGATAAATCGACAGTACTCAAATACACAAGCCGGGCATATAAGAAATCACGTAAACCAAATTGTTTGCAAAATCTTGGACTAGCATCTGACAGGCCGATCTACATCAGCGAAAGTCTCACCACGGTCAACCTCTTACTTTACCGGAAAGCTTTTCGCCTGAAGAAGCAAAAAAAGCTTTTTTTCTGTTTTCACCCGTGGAGGGCGAGTGTATGTGCGTCACACACCAAATCGAAGGGCTTTTCTGATCGATTGCAGTCAACGCTTGGATTGTTTTGCCGCTGCTGCTACTTATCATGATGTCGTGCAAAACAAAAAGTAAGCTGAAGTTCCAGTCTCGTTTGTGTAATTTTTTTAGAATATCTATTTTTTTAATGCCTAATTATTATTTAGCTATTTTGTTGTCAAGTTTTACCTTAGTGTATCTATATCTGTTATTCGCCTGCCATCTGAGAATTTTTCCGTTTCTAGTCAACTGTATTTTTAGTCGTCTTTCCCCAAGGGATAGTTTTCCTTTTTCTCATTTCCTCATGAGGCGTTTTTCTTTTTTAGTTCAGAGCAGAGCCTGAGTTGTCAAAAAAAAGTTGTGTTTCTTTTTGAGATCAGACACATCAGAGCTCGGAATTCGTTTATCTTTTTTCGTTCAGAGTATGCTCAGAGCGCACTCTATGAGCTCTGAATAATTTGACCGAGCGTTCAGAGCAAAATCCTGAGCACAGCCATTTTTCATATTTGACAGGAGAGGACAAAGAAAAAAAAATTGCAAAACAATTGAAATGGTGGACGAAACTTGTTGCTCTGGTGCAAAAAGTAAATATAACATAAAAAATAACTATCAATAAATATTCTATTCATATTTTGACAGCTCAACGTATAATTGCTAATCAAATGACATCAGAGTGCTCAAGTGTGTTTCATAAACAAATCAGAGCGCTCTGAGCACGCTCGGTTCAGAGCACGCTCGATGTGCTCGAGCTCTGCTCTGAACGAAAAAAGAAAAACGTCTATTGATGCCTAATGCAATTGAAGGCCAATTCCAGGGAAATGGCACGAATGATCACTTGCGCACTCTGATAAATATTCTTTGTAATCAGCGCCAGGGTGTGTCACCTTAACGGGCAGTCTTTATAAAAAGATCGATGAATTTAGAGGAATGTTCCTTGATTCAAATCTCGATGTCGTATGTGTAACCGAAACATGGTTTAATATTGATGTTGTGGATGAGGTATATGCTCTAAAAGGCTATCGGCTATTGCGAAATGATAGACCATATAGAATTGGGGGCCGCGTTGCAATGTATATCCGCAACACTGTATTCGTTAGGGTTTTAATCAACTCGCCTCCCGGTAGTCCAGTAGAGTATGGTTTTGTTGAAGTTGTTCGAGAGAACAAAATATGTCTTCTAGGTGTTGTCTACCGACCTCATAGCCATTTTGATTTATCTCCCGTATACAATATCATAGAAAATTATTCTCCTGATTATTGGAAAACCATTGTTTGTGGTGATTTTAATTGCAATTTGTTAAATCATGCGAGCTCTACATTATTTCTTGAGACAATGCAAACACGTAGTCTAGATATTATAAACAAAACTGTTCCAACGCACTTCACTCACACTAGCACTCTTCTGGACTTGCTTCTCACCAATGATACTTAGACGTTTTTTGTAGCCAGTTCTCAGCTCCTGTGTTCTCGAAGCATGATGTTATATTTGCCACATTTAGCTTCCCTGGATTTTAGAAACTTAAACACTCAAGCATTGGAGCATGATCTACAAAGAGTTAACTGGCAGCCTATATACTGTGAGAGTTTAAGTAAAAATCAAGTAAATTTCCTACATAGTGTTATACAGCATCTTTTAAATTGCCATGTTCCTCTTAAGACCAAGGTTACCAGGTACTCCTACAACTTGTGGTTTACTCCCGAAATATTCGACTTAAAAAACAAGCGCGACGCAACTTATAAGAGATGGAAACAATTTAGACTTCCTGAATTTTATAATGTTTTCCGCCAGCTAAGGAATCTAGTTAATTCAAAAATCAAGCAAGCCAAGCGCGACTATTACTATACGCACTTAAATCACAAGCTGCCAACTAAGACCCTCTAGAAAAATTTGCGGGAACTGGGTATCGGTCGCAAGAGTAACACCACAAATGACAACTTCGACATTAATCGTTTAAACAAAGAGTTTGTAGAAGTTCAAAGGTCTTCTAGTTCTTGTACTGCACCTAATCATTTGATAGTAAATAACTCGTTCGGGTTCACCTGTATTGAACAAGCGGATGTTGTTAGTGCTATTCTCAAAATTAAGTCTAGAGCTGTTGGTATTGATGGAATTCATCCACTTTTTATTAAAATCATTTTACCTTACCTTCTGCCAGCAGTATCTCATGTTTTCAACACAATCCTAACAACATCCGCTTTTCCTAGTCCCTGGAAAGTCGCCAAGATTGTACCAGTGTTAAAAATGAAAACAGCCTCTAATTCGCCAGCTGAATACAGACATATTGCAATCCTCCATTTCCTGTCAAATGTCGTAAAAGATAGTTCATCATCAAATGTCGGTCTATCTCCGGCGCAATAAGTTACTTTGTGAGAATCAGTCTGGATTCAGGCCATTTCATAGCTGTACATCCGCATTGCTAAAAGTGACTGATGATATACGCGCTGCATTAGATAGAAACCGAATAAGTTTTCTTATTCTGTTAGACTTTTCCAAGGTATTTGACACAGTAAACCATCATCAGCTTTTATTAAAACTTGAAAGGCTTTTCGGCTTTTCCTCGTTTGCCTTGAAGCTCATAGAAACATACCCTCATAAAATTTGAATTTCAGTATTTTATCAAAACTCAGAGCGACAATTTTTCATTCATGCCACTCGTCTTTGAAATTCCCTTCCTCTTAGGGTGAGAAGGCTTTATAATACGAATAGTTTTGGAGAATCTCTCTTTCGGCATTTGGCAGGCTAATGGTAATACAATTAGATACATTTAATGTAAATGGCTATAGGTAAACTTTATAAATAAATCAAAATCATTTAACATTTAAAATTATATTCTTAATTACTGTTCATTATAGCAAATAAAATTATCCCTAACATATGTATATACAAGAATTTAAGTTAAAACTTTATTATATATTTTGCATTGTATAAATTTTTCATTTATAGCTTAAAGGTGATATAAAGCCTATTATGAATGATGTTAATAAAGTAAATAAATAAATGAAAAGAAATGAAATAAAAAAGTTTTTATGGGACGCAAGCAAGTTGCTCGTAGTCATTTTAGCACTTGATCGCGTGCAAGACAGGATAGGGTGATCACTTTGCATTAATCGCGGTAAAAAAAGATCTTAAGATAATCTTTAACACAAGTCACAGACCGTTTTGATAGTCTGGTGCATAAAGGGTGAACGAATTTGCCAGAGATGCTGCTGCAGTTAATCAGTTCCACGTTGCTCATTTCAGTTGAGCAATTTACGTTTCCGCAGATATTAGCCATAATTGGTCAGTATTACGAAATGAGATACAAACAAAAAAAATAAAAATTTCGAGGGCACTAATTGGAATTGGGTCACAACTTGTGTGGATAAACCAAAAAGTGCTGATCAACAAGATTGCAGAAAAAGCACGAAAAGCAACCAAGTAAAAGAAAAGAACTGGGAAAACACTTTTTCATACACGGGTGCAGATTGGCCAGTGAAAACAATTAGAGTCTTGTCTTGTCTGGCAGGTTCTATTTGGATAGTCTAAAGCTGTTTTTAGACCGTGTCGTGTCGATGTGTAGTACGAATTAGGGAATAGGGCTTTATTGACGAAATTTTACATTCACATTCAAAATAAAGTGTTTTCATAAAATCCTATCGTAAATCGAACGTTTTCTTCTCTTCTGTACCTCACCATTTGTTGAGCTAGTCGCTATTGGTTCATTAAAGGCGTAATCTATTTCTAAAGAATCGTAATCCTGCCTCCTGCGTCCTTCTTTTCTTATGCCCTCGCGTACTATTTGCAAAATTTTCCAAGTAGTATCTTCATAATTCTGTTCTGACTGGATCAACTTAAGCTGTGTGCACAAGTATTTTGCAAAAATACTTTCCTTTGTTTCAGGTTCTTGTTTCAGTCTAGTTTGCAAAACTTGTTCGGCATATGATTTTGCGAAATCGAAAGCTTCCGCGGCTTTTTGCCGGAAATCATCAGCATCATCAGCATGCTTCCTTTTGGCAGGCGTCTGTAGAAAAAATAATTTAATTTGTATTATGTTTCATATATATCGGTGCAAAATTGTATTTACATTTGTAGTAATTCTGATACTTTGTTCTGACTTACAGTCATTCTCCAAGACTTCACAAGGGACAAACTAAAAAAAAATTATAACTCTTTGCTATCTACAAAAAATAAATAAATAAATAAACTTACCTCAGGTTTGCCTATTGGGTCAGAAGTGTTTACTGCATCAGAGTGTTCACAATCTAAACTATCATTGAGGAATGTCATATGTCGATAGGACCATAACATAGGCACATATTCTTCATTGTTCTTTTTAGAATACTCTATAAGTCTTTTTTCCTTTAGCAACTGTGACCGGAGTGTTTTCATTTTTAGTTTAATTTCATCAACTGTGACTTCTGGCTTAGATTTTTTCAACTCTGCACATATGTCATCAAGCGTCATTCTTCTTAATCCCATATTTGTGTAGTTGGGATCCGAGCTTTTATATAAAAACGGATGCTGCTCATATAATGTAAGCAGCAGTAGAGTTTCAGATTTGTTCCACTTTGCCATGTTCTATAAACATAAATAAAAATATAATTCAGGGAGTTGTTAATTTTGTCTTCTAATCTTATAAGGATTTTAGTTGTTCACTATAAACCTCTTTCAAAAAGGAAACAGTATTATGAAGCAGAAGCTCGAAGACTGGTTCAGTGCCGTAACTCAGTAAAGTTTGTGGTCCTAGCATGGTAAAACTATGGAAGAAAAGGAATTATCAGCAGAAACTTGAGCCCGAACATGCTTCTTGCACACTTTAGGGACTTGCTGAATCTTAATATAACAAGGGTATCATTCCAGTACGCAGATCCTGGCTTCGATAACCATAGACTTAATGCACCTATCACCCGAGAAGATTTTATTAAAGAACTCAATGACCTAAAGGGGCACATCTCGATATTCATAAGCAGACATGGCGGTCCAATGATCATGTAACGATCAACCAAATTGATCATATTGCGATCGACGCAAGGCAGGCCTCCAGTATTCTGGATGTCCGGACCTTCCGAGCGGCCAACATAGACTCGGATCTTTACCTTGTTGTAGTCAAGGTACGAATGCGGATATCCCAATCTGAGCAACAAAGAAGAATCACTATAAGAAAATTTAACGTCGAAAAGCTACAATCGCAAGAGACCGCCAGACTGTTCGCTGAACGCGTATCCCAAAATCTCTCAACCACCCCAATGCCGCCAGCATCAAGTGCCGAAGACCAGTGGCAACGCTGCCAACATGCCATCAGAAACGCCGCGACTGATGTGCTGGGTCTCGCTCGCCCACCACCGCGAAACCCCTGGTTTGACGAAGAATGCCGGCGAGTGCATGCAGCAAAACAAGAGGCATATAAAGCGGCGCTGCAAAGGAAGACGAGAGCTGCTCGTGAGCTCTATGAGCAAAAGAGACGGGAGAAACATCGGCTTCTCCAAAAGAAGAAGAAAGAGCATGAGACGCGCGCGTTTGAGAATATCGAGAGTTTATACTCCAGGAACAATGTACGGAAGTTTTAACAAAAGGTAAAAAGAACGTGTCAGAGGAGCTACACCCGTACAGAAACCTGTAGAGATGAAAATGAAAACCTCGTAGTAGAATCCCAGTCGGTGCTGAGAATATGGAAAAACTACTTTTGCAGACTGTATAACGGCGAAGAAGACCAACATCCCGCTGTCAGGCAGAATGAACCATTCAACATAGACGATGATAGTCAAAATTTATGTCCACCTGACCAAAACGAAGTGAGGATAGCAATATCCAAGCTAAAATCCAACAAGGCTGCTGGACCTGACGACTTACCGGCCGAACTTTTCAAGGCAGCTGGGGTTGAGTTGGTAGAGTGCATACACCAACTCATCTCTAAGATTTGGTCAGACGAGTGTATGCCTGATGAATGGAACCTCAGCATCGTTTGCCCGATCCACAAGAAAGGAGACCCCCTTAACTGCGCCAATTAAAGAGGCATCAGTCTCCTCAACATCGCATACAAGATCTTTTCTGCGATATTGTGTGAACGCCTGAAACCTTTTATCAACAGCCTGATTGGACCCTATCAGTGCGGTTTCAGGCCAGGAAAGTCCACCATCGATCAAATCTTCACACTTCGGCAGATCCTGGAGAAAACTTAAGAATTCCAAATCGATACTCACCACCCCTTTATCGATTTCAAGGCCGTCTATGACAGCATCTATAGAGAAGAGCTTTATATAGCCATGTCTAGTTTTGACATCCCTGCCAAACTTGTCTGTCTGTGCAGGCTGACGATGGAGAACGCTCGCTGCTCCATCAAGGTCGGTAATAACTTCACCGAGACCTTTGATGTCAAAAAAGGTTTTAGTCAAGGTGACGCGCTGTCATGTGACTTCTTTAACATTGTACTTGAACGGATTGTGCGGAACTCACAAGCCAACACCGCAGGCACAATCTATTACAAGTCTGTACAACTGCTTGCATACGCCGACGATATAGACATTATCGGAAGATCTCAGCGGGCTGTCGCCGGTGCGTTTGCAAGCATTGAGGCGGAAGCGGCCAAAATGTGTTTAGCGATAAACGAGGGCAAAACCAAGTATATGCTGTCAACAAGAAGGGAAAGCCAACACCGACGGATTGGACAAAACGTCACAGTGGGCAGCTATAACTTCGAGGTAGTAAGGGACTTAGTCTACCTTGGCTCTGATATAAATTCTACAAACAACATCAGCGCAGAAATCAATCGAAGAAGAACTCTTGCCAATCGCTGTTTTTTTGGGCTTATAAGGCAATTCAGCAGTAAAGCCCTATCTCGAACAACTAAGGAGACGCTATATAAGACCTTGATCATCCCAGTCCTGCTTTACGGCGCTGAAACATGGACTTTATTAAAAGAGGATGAAGATATCCTTGGTCGCTTCGAGAGAAAAATTCTTCGTAAGATTTTCGGTCCCGTTTGCGTTGACGGGTTTTGGAGAAGAAGATTCAATCACGAACTATACGAGCTGTACAGCGACATCAACCTAGTAAAAAAAAACTGCGTATTGGACGTCTGAGATGGCTAGGACATGTAGAGCGAATGGACACCAACGCTCCGGCCCGCGGAGTCTTCGAATCTAATTCCGAGGGACGACGCACTTGGTAGCTGCCAAACTCCTATGGTATTATCTTCGCAGTAGAGGGAATCGTCGCCGTAGGTGGCGCGCACAAGTTCAAGGGGACCTCGACCAACTTGGAGTGCGCAACTGGAGGCAATTAGCTAAAGACCGAGCTAAATGGAGAGGCTTGTTGGTTGAGGCCCAGGTTCAGTAAAGTCAAATTTTACACATAAAACAAATACAAACACCGGCTGGCTACTACTCTTGATTTAATCCCCAAAGCCAAAAGTGACTGGCTTGGAAGTTGCTTGGTTCCTAGAGATATGATCGTATAAAATCGGCTGGCTTTGGTTGGCTGGAAAACCGTTTAAATGAACGACTGGCTGGCTAGGTTAAAAAAAAACACTACTAATGCGTTGGAACAAGAAATGATTCCACAGCAATTTAAAGAAGTTCTAATATACCCATTATACAAAAAAGGGTGCACATCCGCCCCGGCAAACTATCAAGGCATCTCGTTTTTTAATGGATCCTATAAAGCATTTACTGCAGTCCTCCAAAGAAGGCATGGATTGCCTCTAACAACCTTCTAAAGGAGTACCAGGCAGGATTAAGGTCTGGGTATTCAACCATCAACCATATATGTATATGTACATCATGAGAAGCATAGCAAAATCGTACATCTTGTGGGGCAAACAACTTTATACATTTTTCGTAGACTTCAAAGCAGTTTTTGACACCGTGGATCGAGGTGCTTTGTTCCACAAGCTGTATAACATTGGAATGTCGGGAAAATTTGAAAAGGTTTTGGAAAAGCTTTACGCAGATACTCGGGTAGTGGTATAGAATGGAGAAGCAAATTCCGAGTGGTTTCAAGCGAAATCAGGAGTCAGAAAAGGGCGTCCGCTCAGCCCATGCCTATTGCTTGCCGGGAGGTATACACTTTTCTGGATCATGCATAAAAACCCTAATGTTTGCTGACGACATAGATCTGCTTGCAAATTCACCAGAATCTCTCCAGCTTATGATCAACCGTTTATATATAAATACTGTTGCTTATGGACCCTTGTAGTTAACTTGGAAAAATCGAAAATTATGATTTTCAAGAAGAGTGGAGGCAGAATGCGGTCGAACGAAAAATGGAAATTTAATTGTGGAGAAGTATGGATACTCAATATGGATAACTATGTTAAAATAAAATTAACTGAGGCCAAAATTGTCATAAATACAATATGAAGTAGATGTCTTAGCAATAAAGTCATAGCCCCGAGCAGTAAGTATTAAGTATTTGAGGCAGTCTCGGAATCTATTTTATTTTATGCAACTCAAGCTTGGGGGTGCTATAATTTTATTAAACGTCCATTTCGACTTCCACCTAATACACCTAACTACCTCCTTATGCTTGAAACAGGGCTTTCTCCACTCATATGAATTATACACCCCTATTATGGTTAGCGAATCGAACGTTCGACTCAAGTCGAACTGTCAGCGAATTGCTTCTGTCGTGGTATTGCTGTTAGCAAACATTTTCATTCGAATAAAGAATAAGTGCTGACAAAAGAAAAAAACATTAAATGTCATATGTGAAGTGTATAAAGCGACAGAAGTAATTTGCCGGGAGGTTCGACTTGAGTCGAACGTTCGATTCGCTAACCATAATAGGGGTGATAATCGTATATTTAAGATACAATCGATAAATGCATGGCATTGCCATCTGTCTGATTGACAATCAATCGGCGGTAGAAAACCCGATGTACCGAACTCGTAGCTTCTCCAGTATACGTATCCACAAATTTTTCGTCAACTCTCGCGATGAGATCAAATGTTTTTCAACAAATAAGAACGTACAGTGAAATCCATTCAGACTTGTAGCTGCCAAACTCCTATGGTATTATCTTTCTTCTTTTAATCTCCACCAGGTATCCTCCAGCAGGATTCCTGACAATTGCAGTAATATTTCACGTTGCATATGTTATTCACTTTTGGATCAGTTACTGTGTTGTCAAATTGGGTGGTTGTTTCTGGAGATATTGCATTGTAAGACGTGGTACAATAAAAATTGCAAACAGAAAACTTTTCTCTTTTTAATTTTTTTATTTATAAGAAATAATTTTTAGCACAAAAATAGTTCATTGAATATAATTAGAAAATGAAAAAATAATGACTTCAAGTTTTTATAGCTTGACGTTGGAATAGTCGTATCTTTGCCTTTATGGGTCTCATCAGAGCTTGCACAGTCGAGTTTGGTATCATTTGAGTCGCTCGTAAATATTTTTTTTTAAAATCATCGATGTTTTTACCTGCTCGGAACTATTTCCTCAACTTCGTTTTAATTGTGGCCCAATACCTTTCAATAGGCCTTAATTCGGGGCAGTTTGGTGGGTTGATATCCTTCCCTACAACGTTTATATTTTGCTGTATGTACCAATTTTTAACAACAGAGGAGTAGTGGCAGGTTGCTAAGTCTGGCCAAAATATTGTTGAGGTCGTATGTTTTCTAATAAGTGGTAAAAGTCTTCTTTTCAAACATTCGTTTAGATAAATATTCGAATTGATGGTCCCCGTTGTCACAAACAGAGTGCTGCGTTTTCCACATTGGCAAACCGCTTGCCAAACCATACATTTTTTTGGAAACTTTTCTCTTTTTATTGTCTTAAATTTTTCAGGAACCTTGGCTTTGTCAATTGCAGAATAATACTCTTTACCTGGCAATGACCGAAAGTCCTTTTTGACGTAAGTCTCGTCATCCATTATAATGCAAGAGTATTTCTTGTCCAAGAGGTGTAGGTATAGTTTTCGACTTCGCTGAATAGCGGTTTTTTGTTGTTTATACTCTCTTCTTGGTACAAAATACTTTTTATAAGACTTAATGCCATGTCGTCTTTTGATTCTTAGTATTTGAACGTGATTAGTATTAAACTTTTTAGCTAAATCGCGAAGTGACAGGTTAGGGTTTCTCTTTATACACTTTATCACTCTCTTTTCTAAATCCTTATTTCTAGCACCACCTTTCTTACCCGTTCCTTGTTTTCTTAACACAGAATTGTCTTGAAGAAACCGAATAACTGTTCTTCGAACGGTTGCGTATGTTGTTTCTACTTGTTTAGCAATTATTTTATATGGCGAGTCTCTATTATTCAAATAAGTGTGCAACATTTTTTTGCGTACTTCCTCTTGCGACGAAGACATAGTTGAAACTACAGATTCTTAAATTTTATTTTGTTTTTTGAAACAAACTTTAAATAGTGCTAAACGCAATCGCAAGACAAGAGAAGCCGGTAACAACGTAGTTTTATTGAAAACTGAGAAAGAAAATTTGCAAATTTTAGTGTACCATGTCTTAAGAAGTTTTCTATTTTTTTTCTGTGAATTTAGAGTTGTAAGGTAAATAATGTTTGCAGTTTTAAGCAAAGTTGTTTAAGTGGGCATAATGGGACGTGGAAAGAGCCTTACGAATAAGGAATAAACTAATATTATATTTTAAAAAGAAAATGGCTTGTCCAATCGACAAATTCCTTTGAAATTGTACAGATCTCCAAATGTGGTTGATCTTTTTATAAATTCAGGGCAACAGTATGACCAAAACAAGGCGAAATGTGCTCCAAGAAAGGTGACGAGCTTCAAAAAAAAATCAAAAACACGAAAAAATAAGCTCTACTTCGCATAATAAAAAAGGTTGTATCTCAACATTGAAGTATGTCGTGTTTAACAAATATAACATTCGACTCCAGCGATAGTTTTTATAAAAAAAAGGCCAGCGCTGATTTGTCCGCCCATATGGACAATCGACGCCAGATTTGTCAAGAGCCACATGTCCTGAACCACTGAATGGTGAAAGGTTATCTTCAATGATGATATAATAAAAAGTTCAATTTGGATGGACCGAATGATTGTTACTATTATAATTGATTGACGAGACAAACTTGATGTCAGAATGAGTCGCAGTTTTGGAGAAGGCAGTGTTAAGATTTGGGGCGCCTTTGGGTGGAAAGATGCCTATCCTCTACATTCCATCAAAAAATTAATACGCAAACATACTCGGGAATGCTAGAGTATACTTTGGATGAATTTGCGGATGACGTCGGGGTCCTGGATTGATTTTCTAGCCAGTTCATTCTGCCAAAGTGGTTAAAGAGAACCTTAGTTTGACAGGTAAACCTGTTTTGGACTGACCGTCGAGATCGCCAGATCTGAAGCCAGTTGAAAATTTATGGGGACGAATGGCACAAAAAGTGTACAAAAATAGAAGGCAGTACAGCGCGATTAACAACCTCAAACAATCCATCCAAGATGTTTGGAAGAACATGGAAATGGATTATCTTCAAAACCTCATAAATTCCATGTCAAGCAGGATATTACGTATATGAAGGAGGAAATGCGCATTTTTAAAATATTGAAATACGTACAATAATTTTTTGAAATTCATTTTTCTTATACATAAGCCCTACCTCTAACTTAATTTCGCAGTGTTTTAGCAATATTTCATTTCAAAACTTTTCAGTCTGTATCCTATATATTCTTCTGTTCTTCTTTAGTTGACTTATTAGCTGCATATTAATGCTGTGTACCAAAATTGTTCTTTCACCTTTTCTTGACTAAATTATTTTGAAAAATCTGGTGCCTCTATGTTAATTTCATGGAGTCAGTGAGATCTGCTCATCAACATTAAGAATGTTGTCTTTTTTTATTTTAATCTACCATGTTCACAGGGAAAACCTGATAAACAGAGGACAAAACTGGCTAGGAAAATTAAAATAAACGGAAGGCAAAACTGAGTAAATGTCCATTCACAGCTCAGTGACCTTCGAATGCGAACGAGCGAATATTCGCCAACTTTGACATTTTATTCATAGCTGCTTTTTATCTGGTAGCGGCAATCCGCGAATTTCAGTTGTCATTCATTTTGTAACTAATTACTTAAATGTGAAAAATGGATAAATACATGGCGTATCTTTCATTCAGAAGGTAATCACCCTTATTCCGAGTGGCGTTTACAACGATTTAAAATACTCCAATTCAAATTTACCATTACGAGTGGCGTTTTTGCCTCGTTGAACGCCTTGTGGAACCCACTTGTGTACGACGAACATCACGTGAGAAATTTCACTGTCATTCTTTAAGGCGTTGAACGCCACAAAACAACGGGGAAAACGATGGTATTTGTCGTCAACAAATTAGTGATCGCCCAGTAGTAAAAACGACTGAAAATGTAAGTTTTCTTAAATTTTTAATTGATTCAAATAACTGACTTAAATTATCTTACTTTTTGGAGTCAAAATAGCGCACCAGAAGCAAATTAAGACTTTGGTGGAGTTGATGAGTTGGCTAATGCCAACAACACGTGGTGTTCCAAAGCGGTCCCCCATCTAAGTACTACCCATGCCCAATGCTGCTTGATTTCGGTGATCGAACGAAAATTGATATTCTCAGCATGGCACGGTCGATGGCATAGCATGTGGAATGCATACTTCTTGCCGACGACGTTTTACCCTGTTGTCGAAGTTATGGAATAACTCTTGTAAAACAAAACGCCTCAAATAACGACATACGTCGTGCAAGTAAAACGCCACTCAGAATAAGGGTGAATATCTTACCTTGTTTCAATAAATTCAACCACCATCTTACCCACCAACAACGAAATAAACGAATTGTGAGGTTAAACTCTCGTGAATGTTTTGGTCGCGGGAATGTGAATTGCGTACTACATATGTGGAATGTGAATAAAGGTCCATTCACAGCTCAGCGACCTGCGAATGCGAATGAGCGAATATTCGCCAATTTTGACATTTCATTCACAGCTGCTTTTTTATCTGGTCGCGGCAATCCGCGAATTTCAGTTGTCATTCATTTTGTAATTAAGTGCCTAAACACGAAAAATGTTTAAATACATAGGGCGACTTTCATTGAGAAGGTAATATCTTACCTTACTTCGATAAATTCAAACACGATCTTATTCACCAAGAACAAAGCAAAAGAATTGTGAGGTTAAACTCTCGCGAATGTTTTGGTCGCGGGAAGGTGGATTGCGTCCT
Source organism: Brachypalpus laphriformis (assembly GCA_945910035.1). Taxonomy (NCBI): domain Eukaryota; kingdom Metazoa; phylum Arthropoda; class Insecta; order Diptera; family Syrphidae; genus Brachypalpus; species Brachypalpus laphriformis. The sequence continues at coordinate 160,397,715 of OX246754.1, read as the reverse complement.
ACATGTGTGGAATGTGAATAAAAGTTGACAGGTCGCAAAGAGTATTCGCTTATTCGCGGGAAAATCGACGAATTGTTAATTTCTTCACAGAAACTAATTACAATTCAACTTTTTTATATTAATCGATAAAAAAATTAAGCTTCGTTCTTTGGAATAATAAAATTGCCAATGGCGTGCTTATAAATGTGCTAAAAATGGTTTGTTCGCAGTTCCGGCATTCGCAGCTCGCTGTGTTGTGAATGGACCTTAAAAGATGACAGTTCGCAAAAAGCATCCGCTTATTCTCAGAAGAATCGACGAATTGTTAATTTCTTCGCAGAAACTAACTTTTAATATATTAATAGATATGTACCTAGATAAATTAAGCTCCGTTCTTTTGGAATAGTAAAATGCCCATGGTGTGCTTATAAATGTGATATAAACGGTTTGTTCGCAAGTCGCTGAGCTGGAAATGGACCTTAAAGGTCCATTCACAGCTCACTGACCTGTGAATCTCTTAACTACGACGAACCAGTTTTTAACACATTTATAAGCACGCCCTTGGCAATTTTATTATTCCAAAAGAACGGAGCTTAATTTATCTATCGATTAATATAATATATAAAAAGTTGAATTGTAATTAGTTTGTGCGAAGAAATTAACAATTCGCCGATTTTTACGCGAATAAAGGTCCATTCACAGCTCGGCGAATTGCGAATGCCCAAACTGCGAACAAACAGTTTTTAGCACATTTATAGGCACGCCCTTGGCAATTTTATTATTTCAAAAGAACGGACCTTAATTTATCTATCGATTAGTATATAAAAAGTTGAATTGTAATTAGTTTCTGCGAAGAAATTAACAATTCGCCCATTTCTCCGCGAATAAGCGAATGATTTTTGCGAATTGTCAACTTTTATTCACATTCCACACATGTAGGACGCAATCCACATTCCCGCGACCAAAACATTCGCGAGAGTTTAGGTCGATTCACAGCTCAGCGACCTGCGAATGCGAATAAGCGAATATTCGCGAATTTTGACATTTCTTTCACAGCTACTTTTTCATCTAGTCGCGCCAATCCGCGAATTTCAGTTGTCATTCATTTTCTAACTAATTGCCTAAACGTGAAAAATGCATAAATACATAGCTCAGCTTTTATTCAGAAGGTAATATCTTACATTCTTTCAATAAATTCAACCACCATCTTACCCACCAAGAACAAACAAAAGAATTGTGAGGTTAAACTCTCGCGAATGTTTTGGTCGCGGGAATGTGGATTGCGTCTTACATGTGTGGAATGTGAATAAAAGTTGACAGTTCGCAGAAATCATTCGCTTATTCGCGGAAAAATCGGCGAATTGTTAATTTCTTCGCAGAAACTAATTACAATTCAACTTTTTATATATTAATCGATAGATAAATTAAGGTCCGTTCTTTTGGAATAGTAAAATTGCCCATGGCGTGCTTATAAATGTGCTAAAAACCATTTGTTCGCAATTTGGGCATTCGCAGTTCGCTGAGCTGTGAATGGACCTTTTAACCTCACAATTCTTTTGTATTGTTCTTGGTGGGTAAGATGGTGGTTGAATTTATTGAAAGAATGTAAGATATTACCTTCTGAATAAAAGCTGCGCTATGTATTTATGCATTTTTCACGTTTAGGCGATTAGTTATAAAATGAATTGCAACTCAAATTCGCGGATTGGCGCGACCAGATAAAATAGTAGCTGTGAAAGAAATGTCAAAATTTGCGAATATTCGCTCATTCGCATTCGCAGGTCGCTGGGCTGTGAATCGACCTTAAGCGAATACTTTTTGCGAATTGTCAACTTTTATTCACATTCCACACATGTGGGATGCAATCCACATTCCCGCGACCAAAACATTTGCGAAAGTTTAACATCACAATTCGTTTGTATTGTTCTTGGTTCTTTCGATAAATTCAACCACGATCTTACCCACCAAGAACAAAACAAAAGAATTGTGAGGTTAAACTCTCGCGAATATTTTGGTCGCGGGAATGTTGATTGCATCCTACATGTGTGGAATGTGAATAAAAGTTGACAGTTCGCGGATTGCCGTGACCAAATAAAAAGCAGCTGTGAATGAAATGTCAAAGTTGGCGAATATTCGCTCGTTCGCATTCGCAGGTCGCTGAGCTGTGAATCGACCTTAAGTGGACTCCTTTTTTAATTCTACCCGCTCGGTTAACATTTTGAATTTATTAAACTAACTTCAATTCGATTCTCTCAAGAAATCTGACTCAGACCTTCCTATTATGTTCAAAAATTGTCTGGGATCGTTATTTAGATTTAAATGAAAAATATAAAACAGAAAAAGCATTTCGCTTTTTGTACTTGAAAGATACTAATTTTGTTTCGATTAAAAACGCTGAGCAGTGAATCTGGCAGCACTGATTGTAACTAATAATAAAATGGAAAACAAGTAATCGCAAATGCCAGCCACGAAAATATTCCAATATATGAACAAACTATATCTCTTTCACCTCCAGACGAAAAACGTGTTCTCTACACCATTCTTAAGTAAACTTTACACATAGATTTGTACACGATTCCTTTTAATTCACTTCCGCGCACTATACCACCACGTTTTTGTGCCAACCGTCCGTTTACTTTATTCTTACCTGTTGCGTGCCCGGAAAACTAGTTGCAATTTTTTTAAGAGGAAGCACTTAATATTCGAAACGCTTGTGGAAAAAGCCTTCGTGTAACAATGTCGTCTTAAAAACCGAATACCACTACAAAGGTATTTGAAAGTGGATTGACATTTCTTCGGACTACATTGTGCATCTCTTTCATTTAAATGAGCACATGGTCGTTGGTTTATCATGCTGTGTCAGCTTATAAGTTCTGTTTATTCTCTTTCGTTTTTCAATGAGCAACCAGAGTTGCCAAAACCTTTTTAAAAGAAAAAAGTTTAAAAGTATAAGTAAAATGAAAATATAGCAGAAATGGACGTTGAATAAGTCTAAATTAACTTAAAGCGTGAGAAATAATTTTTGTAAAATAAGTGCACAACATTCTTATTAATAAACATTTTTATGTGATGTTTTTTTAAGCCATCATAAGTGAGGATCCTTCATCCCTGCAACGAGCAACTGATGCGTGGGTGGACGTTCTGGAGGAAAATGGGTATCGCATTAGTTAAAAAAATACAGAATACTTGTGCTGCCCGTTCTCTGATCAGGCCTATTCCAGACATTTATTTGAATGGTACAGTGCTTCCCAAGTGCGAAAAATTCAAATATCTGGGATCTATGATCAATAGCAAAGCAACTTGTGATGACGACATCAATCATCGCGTAAGCGTAGGATGGATGAAGTGGCGAGAAAATTCCGCTATCTTCTGTGACCGAAAAATGCCACCTAAGTTGAAAGGAAGGCTCTACACCGCAGTTGTGCGTCCAGCCCTCACATACGGTTCACAATGTTGGACGATGTACAAAAAGTATGAGAGTAAATTAACGGCAGCTGAGATGAAGATGCTTCGCATGACAGCAGGAGTGACAAAGCTTGATTGAATAAGAAGTTCGAAGATCCGTGGAGGCTTTCATATCAAGGAAACCAATCATAGCTGGTATTGCCACGTTCAAAGGGGAGATGATTTGAGCCCTGTTGAAAGGCAATATCAATGCACGGTCCAAGGACATCGCGATGTAGGAAAGGCAGGCCTATAAACGCCTGGATCAGACAAATGCGACGACGTCGGCATTTCATTGACCTCAGTAACCGAGTGATCCGAAATTGGCAGGGCTGCTGATATTTTCTGAGGTCAAATATGCGGATCAGTAGAAATGCGGTGAAGTGGGAGGGTCATGATCCCTTATTTTCGGATCATAACCTCGCTGAAAATGGAAGAAGAAGAAGATTGGCATATTAAGCAATGAATAACTCAGTTGTATCAGAAATAAAATCTTTAAAAGAAATAACAAGAGAATTTCTATTTGAATACTTTGTCATCTGACGATACTGGTGAATGTCAGCCCCATGCCTACAGACAGAGAAATTGACGAGATCACTACGCGCTACACCATTGTGCGTGAATTTTGCGTGTAGCACCACACCATTTGACAGCTCTTACTATTGCTACTGCTACGCCACAGCTTTCGTGCATTGTGTTCTTGCAGTGAAGCACATCGAAAGAAATAAAAACGAATGCCAGGGTAGGTAGGTAGAAGTGGCGGTTCTGTAAAAACAGAGACCCAATTAGCACAGTTGTGCCGTTTTGATACCACGACTCATGCGACCTTGGATATTGATGTGTGTTGGTGAGGAAAATCTAGAGCCAGCCTGTGGAGTTTAAGAAGAGTGTAAGCTCATTTATGTTCTTACCCGAGATTTCCTCAAGTGAATTGTAGAAGGGTTTGCCTTATGCTTGATGTCTAGCCCTAGCTAGTGCTGGACAATTGCACATGTAGTGGATAATTGTTTCTTTTTCGGTGGCTATGTTACAACTACGGCAGTGTGTATTATATGGGATACCTAGTTTGGCTGCATGCTCTCCTACCGGCCAGTGTCCCGTGATTATCGCGATTGTACGGGCAATGTCTTTGCGCGTTCTGTTCAAAAGGGCGGTTGTTTTGGTCTTGTTGTAGTTAGGCCACATCTTTCTGGATATGACGCAGTTCGTTAACCTGGACCATTTAAGGTTAGCTTTTCTAAGAAAGATTGAGAAGATGTTTGCCTTAATTGCTCCGAGCGGGGTGTGAACAAGTGCAGCAAGTGAGCATTGAAGGGCTGAGCCTCGCCTGGCCAGTTCGTCAGCATGTTCGTTGCCATCAACGTTGCTGTGGCCTGGAACCCAGACTAGGGTCACCATGCATTGGCCATCTAGCGAGGCCAGCTCCTGTCGGCATTCTAGTAATAGTTTTGAGGAAATAGTTTCTGAGGCAATGGCTTTGATAGCAGCTTGGCTATCGATTAAAATAGCGATTCTTTGCCTTGGTAGTGTATTTGTGTGTGACTTGATTTGGCGACAGCCTTCGCGAATGGCGAGTACTTCCGCTTGAAAGACGCTGGCAAACGAATGCCAACTCCAATATAGAAATTTCGTAAAAAAAGATTAGGCTGCCATTTTCCTATACTTAAATAAACATTAGCAGCCCTATTAAAAAAAAAATATTTATTATTGAAACAAAGTCCATACATATGGCAACTCCAACTGCACGAATTGTGTGGCATATATTTGTCCTGCTTTTGAGTGATCAACTTTGTTTTCCTTTTTTCCCAACATTAAGGGGAATATCCATAGCAGCATGTTTTGTTTTTTTTTTTTTTTTGGTTTTAAAGAATCGGGAACATGTTTTCAATTATCCGGCAACATGTTTTTTTTATACTTTGAAATAGTCTACAACATGTTGGGCATTCTAACACGCCTTTAGTTGTTTCTCAAAACACCAGGAGTCGTCTTTTGCGCGCATTTAACGGCAGAACAATTTAAATTATTTTGGTTATCACCAGGGAAAGCCGTATATTGAATTTGCCTTTATAATTTTTTTCCGGATTGTAAATGCATTTGTATTACGTGCCTTATTCTAAAAATATGATTCTTACCCTGCATTTTCACTCTTTTATGCGGTCTGTTGCCACCTTCTTCCCTTCTCGTCTTTTAAAACGCTACCATGGTCGACTCTTAAACTATGAAAGGCTGTGGAAAAGGATTCGATGCTCCTAATTTCCTTGAAAACCTACCGCCGAGTGAATATTTGGTCCACAATTCTTTCTGTATCGAACCAATCATGATTTTAGACATTCTCAATGTGAACGGCAGTACAGATGAATGGGTACATGATCCGTAAATCTGCAATAGGTGGGAAGGACCCACCAAGAATTTCCACGCAATAGCGTCCCTTCTGCGAATGCCCATAAAGAGGAACAAAAGAATTTACGGTCGACGAAGTGCCCGAAGCGGTGATGAGAATGAATCAGGGAGGGGCAGTCGGACTGGATTATATATAATACTTTCGAGAGTATGGTTGAAAGACATGATAGCTAGACCTGTTATAGATCCTAAATCATTCTGCGGAATAGGGGGCCATACCCTAAAAGAAAAATTCAGGAAACTAGAGAGATCAAGCAGGGCAAGTACCTGGATTAATACTCAAAGTATGAGGCAAGCAAAGAAGCTTTTGGGAAACTGTTCGAAGTACGTATCAACATAAATAAGAAAAGGTTATTCCAAACAGGTTTTCTAATACGACACGGAAGACTCGAGGAAGACCTAAGGGAACTAGGTATACTGAAGGACTCTGCCGATTCTGCAACGAGTCCGTGGACTCCGGAACACGTTCTGAAGTCTTGTGGGGCACTGACCCAAAAAAGAATTAAATATCTGAGCGGGTACCAACAGATCCGCTTCTCATTTTTAAATCCCTCAAAGAAGCTGGACTGGAGACCCTCTCCGCTCTATGAATGATAATTGACTTCAACGGTTTCCTTCCTCGCTGCTAGATAATTCTTTTTAAACCTTGACAGTTTGTGGATCCTTATTCCTCTATCAATGGGTTCGAACGCTTGCTTGAAATCAAAAAATACGTTACTGAGATATTCTTATTTTCTAACTCTTCCTCCAATTTCAAGATCAACAAACTTTCTGTTGTCTTACAAGAATGGTCTCTTCTAAATCAAGACTGTTCTTCATTAAATAGCCCATTACTTTCTACTTAAATTACTAATTATTTGTTAACCGCCTTCTCCAAGTAAGTAACGAAGACACACTCGATGCCAAACAAGCAGGTTTCTGCTCTGGATCCTCCTGTGTCGACCACATCAACACCCTGCGAAATATCATCGAACAGTGCGTCGAATATCGGTCGCCACTTCGCCTGATTTTCATCGATTTTGAGAAGGCGTTCGATAGTGTCAACAGGGAATTATTTTGCGTGCGTCACGTAGAAGACTCCCGATAAATTAATTGCTATCATCAAAGCTACATTTTTGAAGGGTCCGTCACGTTCTGATTGTCTGATTAATTTGAGATCTATAGTGGGTTAAGACAAGGTTGTATTCTTTCACCACTACTATTCCTATTAGTGATTTGCGATGTGCTTCGTGTAGCTTAGGTTAGGTTAGGTTAGGTAGGGTTATGAGGTCATCATAAAACATTAGACACCAAAGTGGGCCCATCGCGATCCTAGATTCGTGTAGCTTAATCGACGGGAAATGGAGGAATTAGACGAACTCTTACATCCCAACTTAGACATCTTGACTACGCTGACGATGTATGCTTACTCTCCCACAGAATTATGGACCTCCACCAAACGACAGCAGATGTGGAGAGGGAGGCAGGCGTTGTTGGGCTGAAAATTAATACGACAAAAACTAAAATTATCAGCATTGGAACAAACTCATCGGCTCAAATATGCATTGCTGGACAACCGGTAGAGAGAGTAGAGAATTTCCAGTATCTTGGGAGTATTGTCTACATAGCCAACCGGATCGCCAAAGCAAAGTGCGCGTTCGGGATGTGGCGAAGCAATGCAATCAGTTTGAACACCAAGCTAAGACTGTTCCGCTCCAACGTTGAACCCGTTATATGGATGCAGCACGTGGAGAGTGACCACTACTATCACCAGAAAGCTGCAAACGTTGGCTAATAGGTGCCTGCGCAATATCTTAAGGATTTTCTGGCCCGATCGTTTCTCTAAAGAACACCTTTACGAGAGAACGGGTCAGGAACCAATAGGCACAATCATCCAACGACGGAAGTGGCAGTGGATTGGTCACACGTTTCAAAAGGGTGACAGATCCATAGCGGACCATGCTAAACAATGGAACCCTTTAACTTAGAATGGCAGAAGACCTGGCGGTCTGAGGAGAACTTGGCGTAGAACAGGCGAGAAGGAGGCATGACAGTTGGGGAAAAGTTGGGAAGAGCTGAGACACATTGCCAGAAATCGTACACGATGGCGCATAGCCGTAGACGAGGTCTTAGGACCAATTCAAAATTAAAGCGAAAATATCATTGACCAGGGGTTCAGGTCGTTGGTAATGTCCTACGAAGCTAAAAAAAAAAACTCTTTTCTCCTATAGAAGCGATCCCGTGGAAGTTTCGTAGCTTTAAAAAAAACCTTCAATTCGTTTGTAGTAACGTTCCATAACCGACAGTGTAAGATAGGTCACCAGCCTTTTTCCTCATGAAAATTTATATATATTTTTTTTTTTTTTGCCTAGGGGGTAGTGAAAAAACGCTAATGCGCACGAGAAATAGGCCCGCTCTGTTTCAAATAGTGTGAGACTTACACTCCTACTTACCCCAAACCCCTTTTTGATCTGACAGCATCCACTCCGGGACCGCTTTAGCATTACTTCAGAATGATGTCGTTTTCTTTCCCCTCTGGGGACCGGCTTTTTCATTTATCTCCTGATGCGGGTTGTTAGTATCTTGCCGGTAAGGTTTTCATCAATTTGGTGAATTTACCGACGGTATTCCTTTCTGCTTCCTTTCTGCTGCCCACCTGTTACAGGTGAAAATGGTGTGATGCGCATCGTCTTCCAAAGAGTCACTTTTTTTCCCATCTTGTGCAGGTATCGGTTGAAGTAACCATGTCCGGTAAGGAACTGGGTGATAAAGTAGATATGGCGAGGGTAATCCATTATTCGTTCAGCATCATGGTAACCTGTTAAATTTGTTTGTCTATGTGCATTGTGCATATACATACATATACTCGTATGTACTGTTTGTTTGTTTGTTTCCAATGGCAGGATTGGTTTTACTCAATTTTCCTTCGGACTTCCTAGTACAGCGCTGTTAGGTTGTTTTCTTGTTGGTGTTGCTGGTTGAGGTTCGGGCAGGTGAGGAGATGTTGTTGGTCTGTGTTGGTGTCGTTACAGAGTGGGCAGTTGGCATTCGGTTTTATCCCGATACAGAATAGGTGGTGGTGTAGACAATCATGCTCAGTTGCCATTCTCAACTGCTTCTCGTATATGACGCACTTTTTTTGTTTCTTGAACATCCTGGAGATGACAGCAATTCTTGTCTATACGTTGGGGCAGTAAATGTTAATAAATTGTCAAATCAATGACCAAAAGAGAGGAATAAGGGGAATCGTTCTACCCCTCGACTGTGCCCTATCTCGTTCCTATTCAGGTCAATGTAGTCTCTAGGGTGATAAGCCGAGAACTATAAACATTGAAGACGATACAGTTTCTTTGAACCGAGAAAAACAATAAAAATTGGAATGAAACTCGTTTTAATCGCACAGTAAAAATAAAGTTACAGTTTATGGAAAATAATTAATTACATCATATATTTGTTATTCTTTTCTGAGAGATGTTTTGATGAACGCTTCGCGTCAAGGAACAATGAGTGCACATCGTTTATGTCGTCTTTAGAGATTTGAGATCGTCCATTTACTTTAGACATCTGGTGTGCCGGGGTTAACAACTGCACGGCATACCTCAATGTTGATGCGCTTCCAATTTCACTAAGTTGAGTAAAAGCGGGTTCTTCCAGCTGCAATCCTTCGGTCTGTGCACGTAACTTGATAATTTGCTCCATCTCTGAGGTACTATAGGGTAGCGTACGAATAATAAGAAGCCTATCCAGTAAATCCAATGGAATACCATGAGGTGAAACGATATCTGTGGTGCCTCTGTAAAGAAGATGCATTAATTAATCGTCTTATCACTAGTCCTAATCATCACTAGAAACATTTAATTATAATAAAGATCGGCAGAGCGCTAAAGTTGTTGCGCCTTGCAGATGGGTGAGATGCGCACCCGTTCGTGTGCGTTCTTATGTTGGGATGTTTGCCGGATAGAGGACATGGCAGAGTGTTTAGTTTATTGAATAGCTTGTAACAAAATTGTAGGCGGGCAACTCGAACGACTGCGAGACGATAAGCCCTATATGGGTCTGCTGTGCGCAAATATTTATTTATTTGTATCGACTGCCATAAAGAACACTCCTATTATCTTTAAATTGGTTAACGACTTCCGTTCTGAAATCTAGCGGGCATAGATCCTCCTAAAGTACCAAAGTACCTGCACTTGAAAACACCAACTGAAACCTGTACTGTACTAGAACTATAACCACAGATCCAGCGAATAGGACTGACATAATTATGTTTCACAAAGTCAACAAACATTTTGAAATCTTTGATGTCGCAGTAACGCTGAACCGAAATCTAGACAGTACGTCCTGCACAAAGATTTCAAAATATACTGAACTGGCGATTAAAATGGGAACAATGTGACGGGCTAAGTGCGTAGAAAACACACCAATTGTCGTTTCAGAAAATGGATTGGAACCGAAACACCTCGCCACAAACTTCAAGAAACACAATTTGGAAAAGCTGATGGCAGAATACCAAATCCAGTATGCCGTTGGACATGTGTAACATCGCCAGAAAGTTCATACAAGTGTAAAAGATGACAACTAAGCGAAAGGACGCAGAACTCGGACTACTCCCCCCAGAGCATAAGCCCTATAAGATACCAGAATATATAATCTCCGGCATTGAGGGCGAGATGTGGTAATCTTCATCTTATTGCTATTTCGGCGAAGTTATGATCTGAACTTCATTGCATTTTTACTAATTCGCCTGTGGAGTTTGCCTGTTTGACCTCAAGAAATATGGTCAGGCCTATTGATTTTGGGTCACTCCTTTACTGAGGCAAGCCAAATGCTGTTGTTGCACTTGTGATCCAGCAGTTTTTAGACACGTCTCTCTATCGCGATATCAGAGGAACGTTAATATATACAGTAGAATCTCGATAATGTGAACCCCGATAATGTGAACTATCCAATAATGTAAACTGGAAAAATAATGCACTACCTACTCTAAAATGTGAACTCGTTACCATTTTTTGCTATGAAATGTGAACTTTTTTGGTACATAGTACACACAAGTGCATGACTGCATTCATGTTCATTTCTGCTTCTTTTTGTCTTTGAATTTCATTATGCGACTCCTTTTTCAGGGAATTGACGTTAGCGCGCGCTCATTTCTGTTGGTATTTTCTCGTTGAAGGGTTCATTTTTGTTTGATTTCTTTTGTGGCTTGTGGTGTTTAAGTTCGTGTATCGCCTTCGAAAAAATCTAAAGCTATGGCTCCTACGAAGCAAAAACAACATAAATTCCTAACAATCAAGGAAAAAGCTGACATTTTAAGAAAATTGGAAACAGGCTATTCGGCATTAGGTCTATAGCAGAAATATGGGGTTTCAAAATCCACAATAACAGCGATAAAAAAGAAATAAAACACAATATTTGAGTTATCGGAAATACGGAGTCGCAAATGGAAGCTGCGCTCTTTGGATAGCTTAAGAAACAGCGGCAAAAAAATGTGCCAATTTTGACAAACTTACTCAGAAATCAAGCAAATCACTTCAACAGCCAGTTCAAGGAATGTCCTAATTTTAATGATAGCGACGAGTGGCTCCAAAAGTTTCTAGAACGTCATGGAGTGAGAATTTTAAAAATATGCGTTAACTCGGTGTATGTTCCAACTCTCATCTATGGTCATGAAATTTGGGTAGTGACCGAAAGAATAAGATCGTGGATACAAGCTGCTGAAATGAGATTCCTTCGCGGTGTTGCTGGAATAACTCGTAGGGATCGAGTGCGCAACACCAGAGTACGCGAGGCTCTCAACGTTGAGCAGCTACTTCTCCGAACGGAACGATCTATGCTTCGATGATTTGGTCACGTAGTGCGTATGCCCCCAGACCGGCTTCCAAGACGCGCCATGGTTGCCGTGTCATCAGGTAGGCGACTTCGCGGAAGGCCTAGAAATAGATGGTTGGATCAAGTCCGACATCTCTCCTGGAGCCGCTTAGGGATTCCCCCTGATGAATTGGAGTCAATGGCGGAGGATCGAGAAGGATGGAGAGTCCACCTGAGCATCCAACCCCCGCGACCCTCATGAAGGATTAGCGGGCCATTGAAAATGAATGAATGAATGAATGCGGGGAAAAATTGTCTGCAAACCAGGAAGCTGTAAAACCGTTTTTGGAAGAATTTCATGCCTACGTCAGGGAAAATTCTCTTACTCCAGAAAAGATTTACAACGCCGACGAGACTGCTCTCTATTGGAAACTTCTTCCGGGAAAAACTCTTGTGTTGTCCAAAGAAACTTTTTTGGGATCAACAAACGCGACTGGAACACACAAATTAAAGCCTCTCATCATAGGGAAGCCCAAAAATCCCAGGGCGTTTTCTGGATTTAATGTGGCTGTTTTGTAGAAGTCAAGCAAAAATGCTGAATGACAACAGTGATTTTCTTACACTGGTCTCATAATAATTTCGTAAAAGAGGTAAGTTGAGCTTTCGTCTCTCTCAATAACGAATCATAATGGTACACAATTTTTTTTACAGGTTATAACTTTTTTTCGGGACGATAATTTACCAAAAAAGCCATTGCTTCTTTTGGATAATGCGTCTTGTCACGGCAAAAAAGACAAGCTAATATGCATCGATGGAAACATAACAGTGATGTTAATCCCACCAAATGTTACTGCACTAATCCAACCCATGGTGGCATCCATAGCAAAATGTTTCAACAAAATTCTACCAAGAGACTCAAATTGGGAACTGGAAGATCTAATTCCATTAAGTCGTCTTCGCGAGCAAGATGGAATTGCATATTTTGAAAGGCAATTCAACCACATTGGTAATCTTTTAAGACGTGTTGACGATTTGGAGGACATATCTATGGGAGATATACGATTTTGGGTCGTCGATGCTGATGGTGAGTTAAAAGAAAGGTCAGCTGAAGAAAACGCTGAAGATGTGGAGACTTCTTCTGTTGAATAAGTACGTAATTCAACAAAAACGTCTCACTGTCGTGCAATTCACTGTTCAAATGTCTTGTTGGACTAGGCTCATGAAAACGAAATGGATGCGGATGTTATAATGTTAATGTTAAGATAATGGCAATTGAAAAATCAACGGCTTCTGTTCTTCTAACAAAGATCACACATTTTTTTCCTAAGAAATAATTTGATTTTTTCTCATTTTTTACTGAGTAATTTATGTACAAATGTATTAACTTTATTTTTCTTTTGCCTTGATGTTGTTGAATTAGTTTTATGTTTGCTTACTTTGTTCGCTTTTTATCAAATAAAATTAAGAATTTATTTATGTTAACCCAAAACCTATGCGTTTTCATTTTAGGTTTAATTTATTTTTAAGCAATTTAAGTTCTTTTTCCTACTCGATAATGTGAATCTCTCTAAAATGTGAACTGGCCATGTTTTAATTAGTTCACATTATCGAGATTCTACTGTATTGGCTTTTTGACAAGGCAGGGTTCAAGTGATCTCTTCTTTGAACAGGACAATACCATCTGAGCCGGTCGGGATTTATTCTTCCAGAGATGGTTTCTTTGTCGTGAAGGCTTTCACAGATAATCGAACTTCTTATTCGAGATGTGGTAATCAATATGTTCACCTTTATTCCGAGTGGCGATAACGACGATTTATTTAAACAACCACAATTTCCGTTTACAATTACGACAAAACGTCGTGCAAGTAGAACGTCTCTCAGAAGGAGGATGAATTAATCAGCGAAGTAAAAATCGGAATCGTAAAAGAGTAGTTGTCGCCACTGTTGCTTACCGAGTGATGGGCTTATAAAATAAGGAGCTGATTGGCCAAGGTTAGCAGAGTTTAGCGAGACACATATAAGAACAGTCACAAAGAAGTGCAGTATAGTGTGAGACGTGTCAAACGTCAGTACATCAACTCACTGCCTTTAAGGGCTGAAGAAGCAGCGAGCAGGTGGGACAGTAGCACTGTTTATAGCATCACTAAGGAGATCACTGGTGGTCGGAACTCCAAGCAACACCCAGTGAAGAGCCTAGACGATAACCTTCTGATCTCGGCTGAGGATCAGCTCACTAGATGGAGAAAATTTTGCTACAGTGCTAAGCCACTTGGACGATGGCGGTATGATCTCGAATTCGAATGCGCAGTTCGAAGCAACAAATTCCCGAATTCGCACCACACCTCCCAGTAAAACGGAAATAATAACAGCAATCAAGTCCCTCAAGAAAAACAAGGCGGTGAATATTGATGGCATCGCTGTCGAACTATTTTAAGCGGTGCCAAATACATCGGCAGATTTGGTGCACCCCCTAATATGGAGAACTCGGGATAGTGAACAATTTCCGCAGAAGTGGAAAAGGGAGATGATTATTAAACTTCCGAAAAAAGGAAACTTGACGGAATGCGGAAACTGGAGAGATATTTGTGTTCTTCCAGCCGTAGCCAAAATAATAGCTAGAATAATTCCGGAAGGAATCAAAGAGCATTTAGATTCAACTCTCGACGCCGAACGGGCAGGCTTTCGTGCTGGAGCTTCCTGCATCGACCACATAAACACCGTACGGATCATAATCGAGCAATGCCTTGAGTATAGGTCTCCGCTACATTTACTGTTTATCGACTTCGAGAAGGCTTTCGAAAGCTTAAATCGAGATGCTATCTGGTTGGCCTTGCGCAGGAGAGGCATTCCAGAAAAACGTATAGCTATTATCAAGTGTCACGTCGTGCGCAATGGTAAGGTGATGGAGGATTTTGAGGTCCAAAGTGGAGTACGTCAAGGGCGCATACTGTCGCCACTATTGTTCTTGGTGGTTATCAGCGATGAACTCCGTGCAGCATTGACGGAAGGTAATTATCGAATTCGTTGGACGATGACATCTTACCTTAAACATCTAGATTACGCTGACGATGTTTGTCTACTATCACATCGAATAATGGACCTCCATTAGATAGCCAAAAATCTAGAAGCTGAGGCAAACAAATTGGGGCTAAAAATAAACACAGCCAAAACAAAGGCCCTGAACACTTCTTATACCCGCGCTCGACTTAACATTGCCGGACAGGAAATCGAGAAAGTTGATAAGTTTCTTTATTTAGGAAGTGTGGTCTCGGCTAATCGCGGTGGCACCGAACTGGATGTGTGCAGCAGAATCGGGAAGGCTAAAGCTGCGTTCGGAATGCTATCCAAAATCTAGAAAAGCAATGTTATCACCTTAAGAACCAAGTTGCGACTGTTCCGCTCTAATGTAGAATCGGAGCTGCTTTATAGGTGCAGTACTTGGAAGGTGGACACCATTAACACACGCAAGCTGCAAGTGTTAGTAAACAAATGTTTAAGGATCATCTTGATGATTTTTTGGCCGAACCGCATCTCCAACAAACAACTTTATATGAGAACGGGCCAAGAACATATAAGCATTACTATACGAAGGAAAAAGTGACAGTGGATTGGACACACCCTACGGCGCTAGGGCAACTGCATTGCGAAAAACGCCATGCAGTGGAATCCGCTCACCCAGGCAGGCAGACCTATGCCCCCGAGGGGTTAAAGGATCTAAGTACGAAAGTTAGTATATAAGAACAGTCGCTAACCCTACTGGCTTAACTCAGTTGTGTGAAGAGGCCCTAATGCATATACCGAGGGGCAAAAGACGCAGAATAAAATTATTTTTCTTCGTCGTGTTGGTGCTGTATGTTGCATTAACATAGATAAGAGAATTTTTGTTCAGTTGCTATCCAAGCAGTACCAACGCTCGGTCGAATGAAAATATTGCTACTGTTGCTGAAAGTGTGCATGAGAAGCAAAATTTCAGTTTTTCGTTCGGGGCAAGTGGGCTTTTCCGGGAAGCTTCATTCTTCATTCATATAAGATTCAATTGACTCAAGAACTTAAGCCACAAGACCACAGCATGTGTCGAACGGTCGTTGACTTCGCCCTCGAGCAGTTGGAAATGAATCCCAATTGTGGTGATAAGATCATCTTCAACAAAGAAGCACTTTTTGACTGAATGGCTCCGTGAACAGTCTAAATTCGCGGATCAAAGAGCTGACTTTGTATCCAGAAAAACTCTGCGCTTGATTTGGATTTTGGGCAGCCATCAAGCAATACGTCATCCTACACGAAAGAGGCGATGTGGTAACTGTCAACGGCAAAATGTTTCATATCCGTTTTGTCTTCTAACGAATTGGATGATATTGACATAGACAACCTGAGGTTTGAGCAAGACAGTGATGCACGTCACAGAAAAGTTTACAGTTCGCGTTATTTCGAGAACTGGTCGCCATGATCGTGCGATTGAAAACCCTTCGGTTAGGTACGGTGGTTATCCTCACTTAGACTTACTGAGGTCTATTGTGCTACCACGTGAGGCAGTTACTTCCGTAACTCTTGGAACCGTTTTAATTTTGAACACCCTTAGACTACGTTAAGACTCTAGCCTTGGCCAATGAACCAGCCGATATTCACGACTTGAAAAACAACCCATTGCTTTAATCCAGCTCGATTTATGAGGACCAAAATTGAGTCTTTTTGAAAGCCTCTTGCAAACGGAGGCCAACCAAGAGTGTAGGAATCCTACACTGTTACTGAGTACGGACTTATTCTCGCCTTTGAAAGATTATCACCTTCCAAAGCTAGACGAAGACGAAATATCGCTCTTCTTACCGAATAACACAACGACCACGGTTTGTGGCAAATATGACAATCGGTGCGATTGGTGACTCCAGCGACTTATGGAGATAAGTAAACGTCTCCAAGTCCAGCATGTGTATTTCGTCAATAAAGAGCACACCAGGTACGAGTTCAGCGATTCCTTGGTCGATATATTTGTCAACCACTTTGTTGATCTCCATCCGAAGCTTATCTGCAAGAAACCATTTAATAGGACCAACGTGCGCTTACTACTCCCAACTCCTACCTGTAATTTCCGTCTTTTTGGGTTTCATCAACTGTCCCATCATTGAGAGAACATCTTGGCCGCCTTGTGGACGTGCATTCGCAACATCCAGGTCGTGCAAGGTGACGTCTTGAATAACTTCCTTCTTCTTGTGCACTTCTCCTTTCGGGAGAGGCACATACTCCTCGGTTTCCAGATCGAACTCTGTTGCAAACGTATCGCTGCGACCCTGCCGCTTAACCGCGCCACTGTTTGCCTCAATGTATATGACATCGCCCACTTCCACCTTCTCCTTCTGCAGAGACTCGAAGATACTCGGATCGAGCTTCAGCTGTTTGGTGCCCTTGGCTGTCTTGAGACCAATTATCACATTGCTAATGGTTTTGCCGTACCCTCCCATGGGGTTTTCTGTTTCTACGGGGGTCAACTCGATGACTTCCCCTTCGTAGACTTCCTTGGTTTCGCGGATCCTCAGACCAATGGAACGCCTGAAGTTCTCCATGAGCACCTCGGTCTTTTTGATTTCGGTACTGAACACCTCAGATCCCACCATCGGGCAGAAAGGTACTTTATTACCAAGCTCTTGCGCGATAGCTAGAGCGATGGCAGTCTTTCCTGTTCCAGGAGGACCGGCAAGGAGAAGTGCCCGTCCTGCCATCTTCTTCGATTTGATCAGATCTAGGACTATACCTGCAGCCTAGAACAACGATTGTGAGCATGTATTGCGGACTGACCGAAGAAGAATTACCTCTCGGGCGGCTTTTTGCCCGACCAAGCCGGCTGCTATCTGCATGGGAACACCATTCTCGTCGAGTCCCAGACCTTTGACGTGACTGTGAGCAGCAATTCGCTGGGTACGCACGGTACTTTTGACTTCTTCGATTTTCATTGTGCTGTTGCAAGCAAATGCGACTTATATTTCTGTAACGTGCTGTTTATTGATCAAACAAACGACGAAATTCTTCTAGAACACGTATTGACGCCAACCGAAGCACACTTTTCTATTTTCGTTTTGCCGAATTCAAAGTGACAATTTGCAAGGGAATAAGTTTTCTTACATAGAAGCCCATTAAGTTGATAGGAAGCAATTTGTTATACAGGGAAGGCATCTCAAAACGAGGTATGGAAAGTAGTGCCAAGTTGAAATGTTCGATTTCCGGGAAAAATGTCTGCTATAAAATGTATTCATATCGAAACGGCAATTATGATCAAGGGTGTTGTTGTTGTTGCTGTTGTTGTAGTAGCTACATATTCGTGTTGTTGGATTGCAAGTCAGTTACTTCTAAGCACAGGAAGTGAGACACGTCCATGGGACGGTTCCACAGCGCATCCGGACGTAAGATGGTAGCTTTGGTCGGACAGTTGAAGAGATGTTGCGTGTGATGCTGATGGGTCAGCAACATCGCGGACGTAATTGGGTTAAGTTTGCCCTAGTTTTGCGTGGTAGATGACGTTCTTCATTGGCTATGGGAGAAGGACGACCACCTAAGCCTATAATCCGACGATGATTTACTACTACTGCGCTAACTATCGCAGTGCAGTGCGGTGAATGCTTTCTTCTTGTGAAGTTGAAGGTCGAAATCCGGGAGTTGAGTGTAGATATCGATGTCTCTTTGGAGCATTGTACTGTTTTTATATATGTCTCGAGGTGGGTGCTGCAGCTTTCTTAGAAAGTAGTCGGAATGCTCTTGTAGGCTGCAAGCAAGGAGGAATTGTTGTGAGAGTATGATGTTGTGCTCTTTAATGGACAATATTTTAGTCTCCGGGTAGAGGTGGTCCTCATTTGCCATCAAGTGACACCCGGTGATAACTCGCATGGCTGAGTTATTGGACGCTTGAATATTCTGGTAGTTTGTATTGCTCAGCAGTGTAATTCTCGTTGGACTGGTCGGTCTGATAGTTTTTCCTCAGGAACTGTGTGATCTAAAGTGGTTGCGGATGTTTGATGCCGAGAAGGTAGCATACATATTATCAAAAGTGACAGTCACAAGTTGTGGTTGAGTGACTGTGAGTATGCGTCAATCTGCATCTGCTATACCTAGCTGTAGCTTAATTTCTTTGGCCAATACGTGAACAGTGTGGCTGTGAATTTTCCTGCTAATAGCTGAAGATTGTGGGTGTTAAAGAACCATTCTATGACAACTAAGTAGTCATACATAGTTTAGGCAATTAGACAGCTATATCCGTTTTATCCCACCTAAGACAGTCAACTATGAACGATTCTCCGGACTGGTAATATCTACTGCTAAAAAACACATACCAGGCGGATACAAGAAAAAATATATCCCTGGATGGAGCGCAGAGAGCACTCGATTATATAAAGAGTTTGAGAAAAGCGGTAACCGCGAAATTGCGGATGAACTACTCTGCTCACTTGATAAAAGTCGCATGCATAAGTGGCAAAGTGTGTCGGATCACTACGCATGAGGTTCCAAAATCGAATCCCAGAAAACACCAAAAAGTTTTTCCATGGTCCCACCTCTCGCGAGCGTCTGACAAACATCCGAGAGTATTGTTGTCACGAAAAAGCTTCTCAAATTGCCGTTCGGACTCGGCATTAAACTGTAGGTCCCTTCCATTCGTGTGAAAAATATAACGCACACAACATGAGTGGTTGCGAGAAGCTAGGCCCTGGCACTTCAAAGAGCTGTTGCGCCAAATATTTGTATTTGTATAAGTGGCAAACTGCGATGGAAGGCCTTGACTTTACTCACTCAAGTAGAGAAGCATGGAGTCTGCTGAGAAAACTTGGAGGAGGAAATATAGCCAACGTTGGAAAACCTCCAATAAATCCCAACGATATCGCCAACCAAATTACAAAAAAATGTCCAGAACACGACCAGAAAATGGCACACGGTTAACATCAAACGGGATCTAAAGAGGTTGAGAGCAGGGTGCTCGGAGATATCTCAGTATTCCACCTCAATCACAATGGATGAAACGGAAGTCGCCTTGGCTTCTATGAAGATGGGTAAGGCAGCTGGTTTCGACAACATACATATATCCAGAATTCTTAAAGCATGCAGGGCCTAGCACACACCGACGGCTAGCGTCCTTATTCTCGAAAATATAAGAGACGGGAGAACTTCCAAAATCGTTTAAGGAAACAAAAATAATTGCTCTCATAAGACCCGGTAAACCGGCAACTAAACCCGAAAGCTACCGCCCCATTGCCCTTCGGAATTCATGTTATAAGCTACTTGAACGGGTTATTTTCAACAGAATCAGTCCAATTATAAACGAGCACATTCCCATTGAAGAAGCTGGCCGAATCTGCACCGATTAGGTACTTGCCGTAACGACGTATAACGAAGAAGGATTTGAAAAAACGCTCAAGACATCAGTGGCGTTTATCGATCTCACAGCAGCTTATGACACGGTATGGAGATACGGTCTGCTCTACAAGCTCTTAAAGATTATTCCCTGTCGCAAAATGACTCAGCTGGTGAACCATATGCTGCCAAACCGGAAGTTCCAAATCTTCTTGAACGATGTTAAAAGTGATACGAAGAAGATTAACAACGGATTACCGCAAGGATCAGTATTAGCACCAACTCTGTTGAATCTGTATACCCACGACATATGTACCTCAAACACTGTCAAGAAAGTTTTCATATGCCGATGACATCGCTATAGCTACCCAACATCAAAATATGACAATAGCCGAAAACATTTTAAACGACGACCTTAAAGTGTTAAATACACACTTTTGTGAATGGCAAAGACTGAGGTTCGCTGTTTCCATCTGAACAGCAAATTGGCATCTTACAAACTAAGAGTTCATTTCAACGGCACCCTTATAACTCACAACCCACACCCAAAGTATCTTTCAGTAACGCTAGATAGAGCATTATGTTACCGAGAACATCTCACGAAAACGGCTGGAAAACTAAAGACAAGAAATAACATCATTCAAAAACTCGCTGGGACATCATGGGGAGCTAGTTCTACATCACTTCCCTCTGCCGCAATCGGACTCGTGTATTCGGCAGCTGAATACTGTTACCCCGGTGTGGACGAATAGCTTGCATACTCTAAAAGTAGATGTCCAACTTAACAACACCATGCGGATCATAACAGGAGCCCTGAAGTCTACACCAACGCATTGGCTTCGAGTGCTAAGTCACATAGCACCACCAAATATTCGTCGATCTCATGCACTATTCCGATAACACGCCAAAATAGTAAACAACAACCTGCTGCCGGTTCATAACGAAATCTCCACTCTGGATCAGCCCTCTAGGCTCAAATCTAGAATCTAGAATCTACTGGTACCACTCAACCGCATACGATCCAACTGTGGTATATGTGCTAATACACTCCATAAGTGGGGTGTCTCAACTTCATCAAGTTGCGACTGTGGAGCTGAACGACAAACAATCAAACACATTGTAACGGAATGTCCACTAAGGTCGCATCCCGGAAACCTGTCTGATTTCGCACACGCAACATCTAGCTCAATAGACTGGCTCAACGAACTTGACATCAACTTGTGAAATCCTTTTAGTAAAATGGTTATAGTAAAAGTTGTATTATGTAATTCCTCGTGTAACTTGTCAATACTTCTTGTATATCTGTATCTTTGCTACTGTAAACTCCATACAATAAATAAATAAATAACAGTGTCAAATGCTTTTGACAGGTCCAGGACATTGTCGACTGTCCTATAAAATGTTTGTCTTTGGTTTAAGCCGTTGCGAATTTGATTAGCGAAAACCGTGTTTATGTTGCGCTGCAGTTAAATGCTCGACGATGGTTGGAAAAAGGAGTACCTGTAGTATCTTGACGACCGGCGGCAGGAGCGAGATTGGACGGTATGATTTACTTTGGTCGGTTATTCTCGTTTGGGAAGCGGCATCACCCGAGGAGCTTTTCATACAACTGGAATAAGTAGGGGTTGTATGGGGTGGATTAGCACTGAATTTAGATATTCCAGTCCTAGTGTGTCATGTTTTTTGAGCATCACCGCAGATATTCGGTCCGGTCTAAGAGCTTGCGTTGTTTGGCTTTAGTATAGTGGCTTTTACTTGGTCTGAGCTAAATATTTGATTCTCAATTTTCCGTAGCAGGTAGTGTACCTTCTTCACTGTGGTTCTTTTGTAACGACTATTTTTGGCCGTGTGCTCAATAAACTATCGGTTTAACAGTTTGCAATATTTCTCCGGTTTTCCAACCTGATGGCTGGGTTATCATTCCATTTAATTGGATTCACCAATGCCTTTATAGTCGACAAAGGTGGTCTTGTTTGTTTGACTTGACTTGTCAGAGGGAGGGATCAATGGAAGCCTAGTGCTCTCGATGTTATATGGATAAAACTTACCACACCCGGTTGCACTAAGTTAGTGTGCTGCCTTTACCGGTCTACAAATGATGACCAACCGACCAGATTATTCCAACATCTTTCCGAAAAAGTCGTCGGGATACAAATTCACTACCCATTGAAATCATTATTCTGGGAGACTTCAAAGTTCACAACTTGAATTGGCCGAAATATTCAAATCGAACCGATGACGCTGAAAGACAAGCCAACGTTTTTGCTATCAGTTGTAATCTCACCTAGCTGGTGCAGCGCCCACTCGAATAATCCCACTGGCTTCGGAAAGATATTAAATCCTTTCTTTCTACAGAGCCAGACAATTTGCACCCTTAGGAATCTCAGACCAGGCCATATTTGCACAGCACATGCTACCTACAACAATAACGGGACAGGATCACCATCGAATGATTTAGAATTACAAGATGTCTAACTGGGATGAGCTAGGAGACTCTAATGCATCTTTTCCATAGACAGACATATGTTTTTAAAATACCGATGTCAACGAATGTGCAGAAGCTGTCACTAAATCAATTCTTCTCGGAATGGAGGTATATTTTCCTCATTATACTAAAATATCAGCCCCTAGCAAACCATGGTTCAACAGAGACTGTAAGTAGGCCGTGGCCTCAGAAACAGATCCTATAGGCATTAGAACAACGACCCAACCTGGCAGAACAGAGGGGATTTGCGAAACAGATGCAATCTAACGATTGAGACAGCAAACAGGACAATTTAAGCTACTAAATATTTTTATCTATAAAGCCTTGTGGCTTATCTGCAGGAAATTGTTATCCAAATTGTGCTTCGTACAAGATGGTTTCATCAAAGTTTACAATTTTATTTGGGATCTATTTGCAATGCTTTTTATCATATGGAATTACATTAAGATTGAGAACATATTAATAAAATTTAAGCCTAAGAAATTTGAGTTTTTGTTTTATTACCATTTTAAGTTCGTTAAGTTACTTTGGGTTTTATGTTATTGATTTAAAAAAAAGTCCCGATACGATAACGATGGACTCACCAACAAACTTCCCCAATGTTCCAGTGCATCACGTCCATTCTGGTCATTGGCAAAAGTGATTAGCAACAACTTCTGTTTTCTATCCTTCCTTTTAGTTTCGCGGATGACAGCATTTTATAGTATCTTACTCAAACAACATGCCGGTGAGTGCTGATACCTCACATAGTCAGAGATGGGACTCAGAATTAACGAAGAGGTGCAAAAAATATAGAAGCTAGGCCACGGCACTTTAAAGAGCTGTTGCGCCAAATATTTGTATTTTTTTTTTTTTTTTGCAAAAAAAATATTTCAATGGGGAAAGCCAACTTTGTGGAGTTTAATGCCAAAAAAACATAACCCACTAGCTTTTCCAAAGAGAAAACATCTACCGGTTATCCAACTTCAAATGGATAGCCAAATAATCGATCTCAAGTAGACCATGCATTTACTGGGTGTCACAGTAAACTTACTTATTTACTTACTTATTTACTTAGATGGCGCTACAGTCCGGGGTGGACCTGGGCCTCAACCAACAAACCTCTCCAGCCAGCATGGTTACGAGCCAGCTGCCTCCAGTTACGCACGCCAAGTTAGTTGAGGTCCCCCTCCACTTGTTTGCGCCACCTACCGCGAGGTCGTCCTCTACTGCGCCGTCCGTCCGTGGTGGATTCGAAGACTTTCTTAGCGGGAAGGTTGGGCTCCATCCGCTCTAAATGACCCAGCCATCTTAGTCGCTGAAGTCACAGTAAACTCTGGATCTAAATCTACTTGACAGCATTCAGAGGCCAGCAGGTCGTTTAATATTCCATTTGTATCGATAGTAAAACAAGAACTAATGTAATGGTCTCAATCAACCAGGAAGGTTTTCCTACTAATCCTAAAGAGTTAAGGCAATTATTCATCCGTTTTCATGAGTGCTGCAACATCTCGCCCACTGATGTCTCTAACGATCTCTCTTCATTTGCTTCCTATGTTAGCTCAAAACAGCTTTCGCGTACTGACTTTAAAAACTACTACCGCTCCTAACGACAGACGTATTTTCGCTCCAAATAGCTCAACGCCATGCCCTACTAACGTAGATAATATCACCGTTAAACACCTATCCATTTACTACCAGAACTCATGCGGTTTACGCACCAAAACCTCCTCTGTCTTCCTTAATTCGCAAAAGTTGCCCTACGATGTTTTCGCCCTTACTGAAACTAATCCCCCCGCCGCCTACAATAGTAATGAGTTATTTACCCCTGAATTTAACGTTTTCCGCGATGATGGTCTTGACAAAGAAGATGATTCTTCTAGCCGCGGAGTTCTCCTGGCTATACATAACCGCTATGACTCCGCACTTTACAAATCGTCGCATACCGCTAATTTTGAGTTTATTTGCGCTAAAATTACAATCCTTAAACGTAATCTCTATCTACTTTGCTGCTGCATTCGCCCCTCTCAACCAATTCAAGGCTACCAACTTGCTATAGATGCTGTAGACTCTCTCCTTGATGCTACTGATCCCAACGATGATGTCATTACCTTAGGGGATTTCAATCTTCCATTTCTTCAATGGGTTCAGTCTGAGGATGAGTCTCATCTTGTCACTTCAAATGCAACCTCAGACAAAGAAGTCCTCTTCACAGATTGTCTCTCCAACTCTGGCCTCCATCAAATCAGTGGCATAGCTAACAGCCTTGGCAGACAACTTGACCTTATCTTTTCATCTGATCCTGATAATTGTATTGTTACAGCAAGCAACCATCTTCTCTCTACTCTAGACAGATACCATCCTCCCCTCTTTGTATCGTATTCCTATGGTGACTTACATTCTAGTATTCTCAGAACTCATATAGCTTTGACTTTCGGAAAGCCGACTTCACCAAACTTAATATCCTGCTCAGTAATGCTAATTTTAACTACGCACGCGTTACTGTCGATCCTTCTGCTCTTGCATTCTTCTATACTACAATGTTTCTGCATGCTGTTCCTTATTCGCTCTAAAAAAAAAACAGTTTTTCATCCCCACCCTGGTATAATAAACAATTGCACTCACTTCGTAACAAGAGGAACAAACTTTGGAGAGCATACCTAAAATCCCGTTCTCGCTATGACTACTCCATCTATCAGCACACACATACATAGTTCGGCGAATTCTGCGAAGCTCTCTACTAGGATTATCTTGACCGAATGCAATCCAGTCTTATTACTGATCCTAAGCGTTTCTATCATTTCATAAATGCCAAACGAAAATCTGATAGTTATCCTTCTACCTTTAAACTCGCTAACACCTCTTCGTCGGACCCTAAAATTGTTGCAAATCTATTCGCTTTTAACCAGTCGTTTACCGACCGCATCCTTGAGCCCGACCACGATTACTTCTCTTATATGGACAATTGCGGCAAAACGTCATTAGTTTCGGTTAAAATCACCTCACTTCTTCTCGCAGAGAAGATTAATAAACTTAAAGATGACTATTCTTCCGGTCCTGCTGGGTTGCCAGCAATTGTTCTAAAAAAATGCGTGACCTACTTGGCCCAACCATTGACTTCTCTTTTTCTTATGTCCATTTCCCAAGGTTCTTTCATTATCCTTTGCAAGAACTCATTTATTATCCCAATTCATAAGAAATGCCCTAAAAATGAAATATCTAACTATCGACCTATCGCCAAACGATCATGCATACCCGAACTCTTTGTTTACGACTCGATGTTTTTTCATTGCAAACCCTTATTCTCTTCCAACCAATACGGGTTCCTTAAAGGTAGATCAACAACCACCAACTTAACTGAATTCATTTCTCAGGCGCTGTGTGCATTCGAAGATGGCATCGAAATCGATGTTATTGCCACTGACTTCAGTAAATCATTTGATAAAATCTCCCATGGAATTATTATTCTTAAGTTGAAAGCTCTTGGTTTTCAACCCGGTTTATCAATTGGATCAAATCCTACTTGGAAGGTCGGCAGTACGAGGTTATATTTAGATCTTCTGTCTCTAACTCCATTAAGGCCACTTCGGGTGTCCCTCAAGGCAGTCACCTTGGTCCTTTAATTTTCGTCCTGACCACCAACGATGTCGACTGCATTATCAAAGACTCGTATCTCTCTGTCTATGCCGATGACATGAAAATATTTAGATACATATCTTCTCCCACTGATTCTCGCCCACTTCAAGATGACCTAAACAGATTTTCTCTCTGGTGCCAGAAAAATCATCTTGAACTTAATGTCAGTAAATGCCAATTCATCACCTACTCTCGTAAATGACTTCCACCAACCCATAAGTGCTTCTTCCTCTGCAACGAGCTTGTCCCATAAGTTTCTTTTTTGTGTGATTTAGGTGTAATCTGCGATAGGGAAGTTAACTTCCGTTCCCATATTGACCACATAATAAACAGAGACAATTCTGCGCTTGGCTTTGTAAAACGTTAGTCCAAGGAATTTTAGAACCCATACGTCACCAAATCACTTTATATCACATTCGTTAGACCTATCCTCGAATATGCTAGCCAAGCCTGGTCGCCACACTAGGCTGTACACATCCGACGTATTGAAGCCATCCAGCGCAGGTTTGTCCGTTTCGCCCTACGCGGTCTCTCTTGGCTTGATAGATACGACTTGCTTCCCTACTCTGATCGCTTAAAACTCATCAATCTTCAGTCTCTTGAAACTCGTCGCGATATTGCCGGCCTATTCTTCCTCCATCACCTAATTACTGATCAAATTGATTGTCCCGCGCTTCTTGAATTAGTCTTATTTAACACCAAGCCCCGTAACCTAAGGTCCATTCCCATCTTCCGTCTCTCTTATCATCGCACCAATTATGGTTATAATGCACCACTGTCCATTATACGGAAAACACATTTGACTTCCACTGCAGCAGAACCACCCTTCGATCATCAGCTCCGCCTCAATTCCATCTAGCCATGTCTTGATTTTGCCACCCCACACACAAATTGCCACCCTCCGATTCTCCCCTCTACCCTTTCCCTTCTCTACCTAGCTTTTCCATCCTCTGTTAGTTTTCAGTTAAGTTTTTTTTAGATTGTTTAAGCTTGTGTGGGCCCTTAGGGGCCCAGACGCAAAAAAAATAAAAAATGAAAAATAAAAAAAAAAAAAAATAAAAAAAATTGTTTTAAGCTTAACGTTAAGTCCCCCTTCTTGTTAGCTTTAAATTATAGCTTTAAGTATCTGCTTGTATTAAGCTTAAATAAATAAATAAATAAAGAAAAAAAAAATTAGACCCAGCACTAACGTCGAACTTTCAGTTGTTGGCACATCGAAGGCAGATGGCAGATATATGCCTGTTCTACAGGTACTACCGTGGCAGATGTTTTTAAGACCTCAATGGAAAGATCCTTAGAAACTCGTCCTATCAGGCAGGCCACTAGAGCACATAACTTAAGAATGTCATTCTACCAAAATTAATTTTGTTACACGACAATCAAACTTTAGAACTCACTCCCAAACGAAATATTTCCAAAAAACTATAATCTGCAACAATTTAAATGCATAATCAACAGACATCTGCAAGCAGTAACTTGGTAATATGGCTGGAAAAAGTGTTCGCTCTGTTGGATGATTGATTTGCCTTTGACTTCGGAACTCGCGAAAAAATACTGTGAATCAGAAACAAAGGCAAAAAATAAAAAAAGTTGTTGCAGCTACCCTGGGTAGAAATAAAAAAATGAATATTCGCAAAGTTTGTTTAATGGCACTTACCACAGGAAGCAAGCAAGGGTGGTTGTAAGTCCTTTCGTCTGTCCGTCAAATCATCCAGCCGGCGCGAGTGGCTCCGAACATGCAATACAAAGTCTCCCCAGTTATCAGGACGCCACCCCAGGAGTTTCTCTGAATCATAAACAACTAAGCTTCAAACCACTATACCAAATCTTTGTCTCTCTCTCTCTATCTATCCTTTCCAATGCCCGCACTATGCAATAACATTTAAAGGGTATTCATAGCCCCTTGAGTGCGCACAAATTAAAAAAAAAATCTCGGGGCACTGGCTCAGCGTTATAGGTTCGACTTTCCCGAGAAAAGTTTATAAAAAAAAAGATTCAGATATTTAAGATTCATTCCGGCTTTAAATTGGAAGCACTTTAGCAGATCACAATACATCTAAGAGTATGTTTTCGAAAAGTTTTCATTCTAAGTCCCTTTGTGCTTTTAATTTTAAATCAATTTCGAAAATCTGGAAGTCTTTGCATTGAATAACATTTTTTAAGGATTTATATTTTTATTTGTGACTTTTTTTAACTTTAGAACTTATATGAAAAATTGAAGTATTTATACTAATGCTATACAATATTGAATGTAGACTAAAATTCTGGAAGAATTGGAGGGCATGTACACACCAGGTGCTTGTCACCATACGCATCATCTATCCTTCCAACAGTTGGCCACATTTTCGAGTCCGATTTCACAAAAGGCTGTGAAATAAATTCAATATTAAGTAAATTCAAACCTTTTCATTCAATAATGACTTACGGCTGGAAACGCGGCCACCTCTCTACTATATGGTCTATTCCATTTATCCGAGACTACTTGCGCCTGAGTATGCGGTGACATTTTCAGCGGATTCATGATCTTATCCATTCGCCCTTCTTCGATCTCTCTGATTTCATAACGAATTGATATCATTGCCTCGCAAAATCTATCCAATTCCTGTTTATCTTCTGACTCTGTTGGTTCAATCATCAGTGTTCCACCTACAGGCCATGACATAGTTGGTGCATGGAAACCATAATCCATTAGGCGCTTGGCGATATCAACTGCTTCAATATTGGCAGTTTTCTTAAAGTCTCGCACGTCCAAAATAAATTCATGTGCCACTAAGCCGGTCTTGGGATCCTTGAAGAGAGTCTTATATTCATCCTCCAGTCGTTTGGACATGTAGTTTGCATTAAGAATTGCAACTTGTGTCGCTCGTTTTAAACCTCGACTTCCCATCAACTTGATGTAGGACCAAGAAATTGGTAAAATTGCCGAGCTGCCAAATGGTGCTGCACTTACAACACCGAAGCTGTTATCTTCACTTTCAAGTGGGCTTATGACAGGATGGCCAGGAAGGTACGGAATCAAGTGGGACTTAACTCCGATGGGTCCCATTCCGGGTCCACCACCTCCATGTGGAATGCAGAAGGTTTTGTGCAAATTTAAGTGGGATACGTCACTTCCATAGTCCCCAGGTCGGCACAAACCCACCTGTGCATTCATGTTGGCTCCATCCAAATACACCTGGCCACCGTGCCTATGAATTAGATCACAAATATCAGCAACAGTTTCCTCAAAA
Organism: Brachypalpus laphriformis; assembly: GCA_945910035.1. NCBI lineage: Eukaryota > Metazoa > Arthropoda > Insecta > Diptera > Syrphidae > Brachypalpus > Brachypalpus laphriformis. Next base: position 160,368,447 of record OX246754.1, on the reverse strand, counting down.
ACTCCCATAGTGGAAGGGTAGGTGATCATAAGACAGGACAAGTCATGTTCGTGTTCGTGTACCTTGTCTTTTAAATGACTCATATCTATACTTCCGTCAGACTTTATGCGAATGGGTTCCACTTTCATGCCTGCCATCTGCGCAGAGGCGGGGTTAGTGCCGTGAGCGCTGATTGGAATCAGGCAGATATTTCGGTGAGTTTCATTGCGATGCTCGTGGTAAGAACGAATTGCACGTAGTCCAGCATATTCACCTTGTGCACCGCTATTGGGCTGGAAAGATATTTTGTCATAGCCAGTAATCTCACAGAGATCCTTCTCAAGCTCCCTAAACATCTGGTGGTAGCCCTTAGCTTGTTCCACTGGTGCGAATGGATGGATTTCTGTAAAGTGACGATAGGAACATGGCATCATTTCAGTTGTAGAATTAAGTTTCATTGTGCAAGAGCCCAAGGGAATCATTGAGTGTACTAGGGAGATGTCCTTGTTCTCAAGTCGCTTCATATACCGAACCATTCTTGATTCACTGTGATGGGTGCTGAAGATGGGATGCGTCAAGTAAGCTGAGGTCCGTATGAATTTGGTATTCTCAATCGAATTCTGTGTAATGTCGTTTTCGGCAAGAACTTCATCGATGGGCTGGCACTTAAACACCCATAACAGATCGGAGATATCATTGGGCGAGACTGTTTCATCTAGAGCTACGCCAATGGAACCATCTGGAAAGTATCTAAAGTTGATTCGTCTTTTCTCGGCTCGTGATCGGATTTCGTCTATAGTCATTTGGTCGGAAGGTAATATGTGAAGTGTATCAAAGAATCGCTGGTTGCTGACTTTATGTCCAGCGCTAACAAGTCCAGCGTACAGTGTGAGAGCAGAGTGGTGAATACGTTTAGCGATTTCCTTTAGTCCGTCTGGACCATGATAAACAGCATACATAGCCGACATATTTGCTAACAATGCTTGTGCCGTACATATATTACTGGTAGCTCTATCACGCCTGATGTGCTGTTCACGAGTTTGTAGGGCTAACCTGTAAGCATCATGACCATCCGCGTCTCGAGTAACACCAATCATTCTGCCTGGCATAAGACGTACCAAACTTTGTTTACAAGCGAAAAATCCTGCATGTGGTCCTCCATATCCAAGTGGCACTCCCAAACGTTGTGATGTTCCGATAGCTATATCCGCTCCAAATTCTGCCGGAGGTCTCAATAGGGTCAATGCTAGGAGGTCCGTAGCTACTACTATTAAAGTCTGTTAAAGCGGAACTATTAGTCACATTATTTTCATGGATTTTTAGAAAACCTACTCCATTCTTCCGCGCCAACTCTGAGATGTTTTCAAAGTCCTTGACATCACCATAGGTATCGGGATACTGCAATAAGATTCCAGATAACTCGCGACTTTCTAGATCGGCATTTTCAATAGGACCGATTTGAATATCAAGTTCCAATGCGGATGCACGGGTTTGAACCACTGATATAGTTTGGGGATGTACTTTGTTAGACAGATATAACTTCTTTCGTTTGTTATGCCTTTAGAAGGTGGGAAGTTACAATGGGTTTCATGAAATAAAGCCGAGAAAAGTACCTGGCACACAAGCACATGGCTTCCGCTGCTGCTGTTCCCTCATCGAGGAGAGAAGCATTCGCTACGTCGAGTCCTGTCATTTCAGAAACAAGTGTCTGGTAGTTAAGTAGTGACTCAAGACGTCCTTGGGCGATTTCTGGTTGATAGGGAGTATACTGAGTTGTCCTATAAGGAAAATTAATGATATTTTATTCTTGATGAACATGAGCTTCGAATAATAACTACCATCCTGGATTCTCGAATATATTTCGCTGAATAGTGTGTGGTACAAAGCAGTTATGGTAACCCATTCCAATGTATGATCTCCAGATTTCATTTCTTGTCGCAATTGATCGGATTCTTTCGATCAATTCATGTTCACCTGCAAAATTATAAATTTCATTAATACAAGAATAATAAATATATTTGTTCTTGTAGTAATCTGGTAGAATTATCACTGCGTAACCTAACTAAAACTATGCAAGGAGAGGTACTTGCCACTTCTCTGCCGAAATTTAAAAGTTCAGCCGTGGAATCCGTCGTCTATGTCGACGACGTAGTCCTTATGGTCTGTGGCAAATTAAGCGTCCTAATATTATATAATCTGAACTGAACAATTTTAAGAAATGGGCGAAATCTTAGGAGTAAACCAAATAAAACAAAACTAATTTTATTCACTAACGGTAAAGACACCCAATAAAAATGAATTGGCATCTAATACTGTCATATGTCATTCTGAAATAGAAACTTATACGGACGAGATAAAGACGTCCATAAAATTCATGAATTCATGCAGTGTATTTCAAGCTGACTTTCTAGCCATATGTACAATGCACCCAAAAGGATAGGATTGTTGGACACATCACAGGAGGATATCTTCATTTACGTCGATAACCAAGCTGCCATTACGGCGCTCAGAACTTCTGGTTCTAAGCAGGCAGAATAACTATCAAATTATTTGGATACTAGCCCAAAATGGCATTACCAGGAATGAAAAAGCGGATGAGCTGGCCCGAGCAGGATCGGATCACCGTGCATCATTAACGGACAAAAGAGTCCAGTTTTTCATTTCATAAGTCAAATTTAAAATAACTAATATCCCCCAAAGAACACAAAGGACCTCTGGCGGAAGATAGACATCAGCAAATCTAAAAAAAACTCCTAGCCCTAAACAGGCCTTCTATAGCAATAGCCCCAAGAGTAATAACAGGATATAACATGTCAAACACTCCATTTGCAGAGGTTGTGACGACCCGGGCGTGGAGGAGGACACAGGACAGTTTCTACTTCTTGGTCATTGTCCAACCATCAGCAGCCTTCATTCAAATCTACTAGGCAAACCTTTGTGGGTAGAATTAAAGGAACTGGTAGTCATACCCATCTCCATGATCATGAATTTCTGTAACAAATCGGGGTGGATAAGATTCTCTATCGAGGCGGACTCAACCACATCAAACAGACGAGTTTAAGCATCATGTAACTCAATAAAACTTTTGTTTCTTTCATCGTTAAGGGCCCGCGTAATGTATCTCACCTAAATAAACTTAAACCTTCGGGTCCTTATCAGTGCTGTTTCAGGCCCGGAAAGTCCACCATTGACAAACTATTCACACTACGACAGATCTTGTACGCCACAATAGACATATCTGTGGCCACAAGCTAATACCGCCTAAATCGATTTTCACAGATTCTCAGAAAACGAGTTTAAAGTTATCGTTTTTCCCGAAAACGTATGGGAATTTGGAATTTTAGTCTTGTTCTTTTGCTTATAACTCGGTAACGATCACAGATAATAAAGCAAACATTTTCTGGCATAAACTTTGAATTATAGAGCATCTTCTGGCATCCTTAACTCAATTTTGACCTAACTCGACTTAGGCGGTCTTAACTTGTGGCTCCAGATAATCATTTTGAGGTAGTAAAAACCTTGTCGAACATTCTTCGAGCGATCTTTGGTCTCATTGGCATAGACGGCAATTGGAGAAGAAGGTACAATGCCGAACTATACGGCCTATAGAAGGACATAGACTTAGCCAGAAGTCCCAGGTTCACCCGGACTGTAGCGCCACCTAATTAAGTAAGTAATTAAGCGGTTGTATTTTGCTGGAAAAACCAGACTGGATCACTCAAATATGTATAACAAAGGCTTATTGTATGACCAGCAGATTCAATGCTTTAACTTTTGACAAAAAAGCTTTTAGTATATGTAACTAAATTCATAGACAAAACAATGCCCAATCATCTTTATAGCGGCCTTACTGATACGTTAATTCCCGCACGAAATCAAGCGTTTTTCGTTAACGCTAGGGAAAGATTGCACGTGAATGGCGCTTCTTTAGGAACGGAAAGAGTGTGTGCTTAATTGCATGAGATGGCACATGCGCCAGGCGTGAGTTACACAAACCTTTTCCACGTGGTTGTGCGCGATAGTTAAAAGCAAAGCATCATCAAACACTAGTTCAAAAACTGGTGAACTGTTGCACACTTCAGCACACACAAATTTCGCGAAAGGTTGATCTCTAGGCACACACTCCTAGCGCGTACGCTACAAGAACGCAGTAAAACGCGAGTGAAAGGATAAGTAACAAAATGATAGCACCACGTGCCTAGAGCGCTGTATTTGCGCGTGCTTTACCGCACTCCGGCGTGTACAATCCAATCACGCGGTAAAACGTTTACGTATTAAGGCCGCTATTAACTCAAAGGGGTTATATTAGATAACGGGAAAAATTTTAGCAACCTAAATTGCCCATTAAAAGATAAATGCATGCATAAATGATAGAAGCGTTACTTTGCAGGCTACAAGTTAGTACAGTACAAGTAGAAACGTTGGTAAACTCAAAGGGACAAAATTTACTCAGGAATATTTGAACAAGTTTAACTGCGGCATCTACAGTTCCCCAGCTTCAAGTGGATAACCAATTAATCGATCTCAAGGAGACCATGCATTTACTTGGTGTCGCAGTAAACTCAGAAGTAACATGGCATGATCACATATCCAACATCGTAAAATCATCTTCCATGAAGTTGAGCTATCTTTTCAGAGCAAAAAAAGTACTTTACACCGCCGCAACTTCTTCTTTTATACAAAGCACAAGTGCTCTCATGTTTGAAACTCGACTCCAAAACACTATCTCAATCTACTTAATAGCATCCAGAGGCGAGCACTTCGCTTAATTGAAGATCCAGCACTTATGTCCAACCTTCAATCGTTGACTCATCGAAGGCAGCTGACATACTTATGCCTGTTCTACAGATACAACCATGGTAGATGTTCGGAAGATCTCAACAGAATGATCCATAGAAACTCGACCTTTCAACGTCCTACCAGGTAGGCCACTACCGCACACAACTTTCATGTTCACCTAGCAACCACAAGAAAATCATTCTATCAAAATTCATTCTATTACAGGGCAATCAATCTTTGGAACTCACTCCCAGACGAAACATTTCCGGAAAACTATAATCTGCAACAATTTAAACGCATCTCTGGAGGCTGCGCTGGCTCAGCGTAATAGGTTCGCCTTTTCCTTGAGACATATATAGGTAAAGTCCCAAAATCTATAGACAGACGGGAGCGCATACCTGTGTTATAGCCGGAATGATCTCCATCGACATCCTCGCAAATAAGATGCTAATGATCTACGAAAGGAGAACCTCGAGTCATCAAGAAGAAGGTATTATCAAGAAATTAAAGCAGGAGGAGAAAGCCAGCTATGTGGCAAGCCAGGTGGGTTAACAGTACGAAAGGTAGATGGACCTACAACCTGATCCCCACCATTGAGGTCTAGACCAAGCGAGTGTATGGGGACTGCAACTACCACCTTATGCAGTTCCTATCGGGTCACGGCGCCTATAGCAAATATTTACACAGATGTTGGCATGATCTCATTTCTCTGTCCACATTGTCCAGACCAGGAGGAAGATACAGAGCACGCAATATTCCATTGCAATCGCTTCACGGAATGAAGAAATAATCTTCCAAGTCCACCATTCCTTATAGACCAAATATTTAGTAGTTGTTGATAGCATCTCTGTCGAACTATATCAAGCGGGGCCATATATCTCGGCAGATCTACTGCAGCCTCTAATACGGAGAGCTCGGGATAGTGAACAATTTCCGCACGAGTGGAAAAGGGAGATGATCATTATACTTTCGAAAAATGGAAACTTGACGGAATGCGGAAACTGGAGAGGTATTTGCGTTCTTCCAGCCGTAGCCAAAATAACAGAATAATTCCGGAACGAATCAAAGAGTATTTAGATTCAACTCTCGACGTCGAACAGGCAGGATTTCGTGCTGGAGCTGCTGGAGTACGTCAAGGGTGCATACTGTCGCCACTATTGTTCTTGGTGGTTATCAGCGATGAACTCCGTGCAGCATTGACGGAAGGTAATTATCGAATTCGTTGGACGATGACATCTTACCTTAAACACCTAGATTACGCTGACGATGTTTGTCTACAATCACATCGGATAATGGATCTTCATCTGATGACCCAAAATCTAGAAGTTGAGGCAAACAAAGTGGGGCTAAAAATAAACACAGCCAAAACAAAAGCCCTGAGCAGTTCTAATATCCGCGCTCAACTTAACATTGCCGGACTGGAAGTCGAGAAAGTTGATAACTTTCTTTATTTAGGAAGTGTGGTCTCCGCTAATGGCGGTGGCATCGAACTGGATGTGTGTAGCAGAATCGGGAAGGCTAAAGCTGCGTTCGGAATGCTATCCAAAATCTGGAGAAGCAAAGTTATCAGCTTAAGAACCAAGCTGCGACTGTTCCGCTCCAACGTAGAATCGGTGCTGCTTTATGGGCGCAGTACTTGGAAGGGGGACACCATTAATACACGCAAGCTGCAAGTCTTCGTAAACAAATGTTTAAGGGTCATCTTGAGGATTTTTTGGCCGAACCGCATCTCCCACGAACAACTTTATACGAGAACGGACCAAGAACCTATTAGCGTTACTATACGAAGGAGAAATGGCAGTGGAATGGACACACCTTACGACGCGAAGACAACTCCATTGCGAAATGAGCTATGTCCACTGCATCCGCAGAATACCGGGCGCCCTAGGCAAACGTGGCGCAGAACAGTTGAGGAGGAATCGAACTCTTTAGGAATGAGTTGGAGGCAGCTGAAACGCGTTGCAGAACTTCGAACGTGATGGCGCGCAGCACCAGCACACCACACCAGCAAAATTTCGAAATCATCACTGGGAGTATTCTAAGGGTCCATGGGAGCGCATATGATGCTCATCATCTGGGATGCTTACAGTAAATGGCTTGAGGTGAAAATCTCTTGTACAATGACAACCAGTTCTACTATCTCCCTTCTTGACGAAGTATTTGCTGCTTATGGTGTTCCAGTGACAGTGGTCTCAGACTATTGTTATTATAGTGTTGTTATTATTGCTGCTTTCGCCTCTAATTCCCTTAGAACTATTCTAAGTTAATTTTGTTAAATTTTGTTTTATCTAGTTTATTGTTCTGTATTCTGAATAAATATTGAAATAAATTGAAATTGAATTAAATTGAATTGAAGTAAGTAAGTAAGTAAGTAGCAACCCGGGCTACTAGTATCTTTGGAAGATTACCACATTACCACAAAAAAAAAACAAAAAGATGTATATTGAGTATAAATTGAACGCGAACTCGCGCTTTAAACAGCATGTTATTGCGAATGCTAGAAGGCTTGATAATAGAGAAGAATAATGTATACCTGGCGGGAAGCAACGTGTCAAAGACCGACGACAAAATTGGCGGATTACACATCTCCTGCATGACGTAGGCAAATAAAACTTTTTAGCACAAATAAACCACTTACGTCCAAATATACGTAAGTTCCCTTTCGAGCTACTCCGATTTCTCCTATCAATAACAATATGTTTTCTACACTTCATTGGGGGTCCAATGTTAACACACTTGTCTTGGTATCACTAAGAGCACCCCCCTGAAAGTCACGACCTGCTGATAACGCAGATTAAAAACACGAGAGACTTTGCTTTGTACTTATTAAACTAGCAAAAAAAAAAAACTTCATACGTACTTAGTGGTTTGTCCAAATTCAAATCCCTATTTAGCTGGATGTTCTTAGGAACTGCTCTTTCTGTGAGCTCATTGAGTGACTAGGAAAGCATAGAATAAGTCAATTAATTTTAAAAATCACAAGTAAAAGTATTACCTTATAGCCTAAGGTGTCAAGCATGGCAACAACATCTGTCTTTCGAGGACCTATGTGACGACTAGGAAAGTCCGACTTTTTGGGAAATAAAATCTCATCTGCCGTTGCAAAGTATCGAATTTTGTTTCTTAAAACATTTTCACCAAACTTTTTACCACACGTGAGATATGTGTAGGCCGAGTTCAATGTAAACCGCTGCATTTTGAAAGCTTATCACTTGTTGCAAGAGGGGTCTTAATATACTAAAGCAGATTTGCGATCAACTACCAACCGACTGTACTGAATGACTGAAGTCGTCTCTTAAGATTAAACTGATGCCTACCCTCAAGTCGCAGGTCAGAAGAGAATATATTCTATTTCTTATCAGCGTGTAAATGTACTGGTAGCAATGTATGCTAAATTTAGTTTATTCATGCTGAAAATTTTCCTCCGAGAAGATGGTAATTAATTTTTGATTTTTACCTGCTTTCTCGAATATTGTCATTAGACCATGCATGCTCGAGTACAGGTCGTTTTATTTATGAGCGGTTAGAGTGGTAGCACCTTTAGGAGGCGTTGTTGGGTGACCTGAAATGTCTTTGGTTCAAAATATGAAAAAGAAACATTTGTACCTACTTAATATTTGAAACACATCGTACCTTTATTTCTCATGCAGGGTGTATCTTAAATGTGCACACATCAGTACCATTCGTTCGATTCTTAGCACTTTGATGAAACTGGATTTTATGTTAGACTGTAGTTTACCAAGTTCATATTTTGACTTTATCTAGATCTAAATCTCTCCAGTATTTTCAACAAAAAGGAGGATAGGCTGATAGGTCGGAGATCCTATGGGTTAACACATGAGTTTTCCCTGCTTTAGCTATGAAGACAACTTCCACCGCAGTCCAGGACACTCCTCTATTCTCAACAATCTTGAACTCTTTCCACAGACACCGACTTTCTACTTCCTCAACTTCTGTTTGATAAAAACTTCGAAACTCGCATCCCCTCCAGACTTGATTGGGAGAGGAAGCTAGGGACACAAGAGGGATTCATTTGCTTTTACACACATGGATCCAAAACAGATTTGGGAGTGGGGGGCGGTGTCTTCTCCCAAGAACTAAACTTTGGCATCTCTTTTCCCCTCCCTCATCACTGCAGCATCTTTCAGGCCGAGATCATGGCAATAAAAGAGGCCTTGTCGTGCCTGAATTACAATGTGATATCCAGGCGGGATATTACTACCTTCACTGACAGTCAAGCTGCGATCAAGTCCCTGGAATCTATTACCTTCGGCTCAAAAACAGCCCTAAACTGTCGCTTGTCTCTTAACGAGATGGCTAAACAGTTCAACATTTGGGTGCCTGGGCACAGGGACATTCCAGGAAACTGCTCGAACGACGAACTCGCCAAGCAGGGCATTTGCCTGCCTCTCGCTACAGCTGATACTTAAGCCCAACACCATTAGCGCGACTAATCACAGATGGGTCAGCGGCACTTCGTATCTCATTACTAAACAGATCTGGCCTAAGCTGGATCAGAAGCCCTCCAATCGCCTTATCGGGCTGAAAGGTCGCTCATCGCAACTATAGTAGGTGTCATTATGGCGCACTGCATCATATGTAGGCATGCAATCAAGCTGCGCTTCTTCTGCTTCCTTTTATCAGAGAGGTTAGGATCTGAAAACAAGGGACCATAATCCTCCCACTTCACCGCATTTCTACTGATCCGCCTGTGGGATTTGCCTATCAAACTGCGCATTACAGCAAACGACTTCCGCAGAAGTTGCATGGACGACGAGGAGGAGGAAACCATACTACACCTTTTTTGTACGTGTCATGCCCTCTCCGCCCGCGGAAGACTACACTTAGAAGCCTACCTCTTCGAAATCTTTGGCGAGCTAGATATCGTCCGCATCGGCAGCCTCCAGCGGTTCATAACAAGCTCCAACTAACTGGTTATAGAGGTAGCTCTCCCTGGGGATGATAGATCCATGTGGTACCACAATGGGCCTGGTCTGGCCTAAGTGAGGTTGTATTCTGCAGCCTGCCACTCTAACCTAACCTAAGCTACGTATACTATTTTTTGGGAGTTGCTACATGGTGAATATTTCGTCAATTCAATGTGACTTGCTGCAACTAAAGAACTACCAGGAAAGCGAGTGTCAAGGGGAAGGTCAATAGACTCCGTGCTAGAGGTGGTCCAATGACCATCTCGCCCTATCGGGTAGCTGTGTATTGCAGGGATTTTGTAGAGGATCTTTTGCAGTCTAGAAGCTTCTGAAGATCCATAAATAGTAACGCAGAAAAATCAGGCTAGGCGTTTCTCTTTCCTAAAAGACTTTTTTTATTTAAAATGGCAGACATTTTATAGGTATCCCAATCATCTGTCTCTTTGGAGCTTTTAGTTCCATTCTTAACATTCCACCATGGAGGTTTCTTCTTGCCACGTGGTGTACGAAGAGAGCAAGTTACCGCCATCGCATCATTGAAGGCCCCCTTGAGGGTTCCAACAATGAGATTAAGTTCCTCGGTACTCTTATGTTTCAGGAGTACATTGGAGGGAATAGATAATTCAGGGTCTCTCTGTAAAGGGACCAATTCGTCCTCTTAGAGTTTCCAGAAATCTTTTGGTTAGGAAGATTTTCATCTAATCTAAAAGTAAGGTAACGATGGTCTGAAAAGGAGTGATTTTCCGAGAGCTTCTAGTCCTTTACCTTGCGTTTAATATGATTGTCGACAAGAGTAATGTCTAAGACTTCTTGTCTGTGTAATGAAGTTTGGTTCAGAGCCCAGATTACACAAAAGTATGTTAGTACTAAGAATAAAACCAAAAAGTTGCGCACCTCTTTCATTAATATCGGAGCTGACCAAACTGTATGATGAGAATTTGCATCGCACACAATTATAAGGCTAGTTCTTTGGTTCTCCACTCTGGCTACAATTCAATTTAAAACAAAAAATTGTCGCCTGTAAAATTTAGTTTTAGTGACTTAGACCAATTTTGCTTTCCGCTGACAAGTTGTAGCTTCCAGTTAGGTACAGAAAGAGGAAAATCCCTAAGTTTCACATTTAGTGCATTTGCCCATAACACTTGTAGAAATGCCAGTTGACTTATTGTTTTGTGTTATACAATTGTACCATACTTGTACAATTTCACCTGTACTTTTAGTACTTGTTGTATTGTGTTATAGGCCCCAGGTGGTGGAGTGGATGTTGTGAACAGTTACGTGAATGATTTGGCTGAGTTGCTTAAGCGTGAAGTGAGTAGGTTAGTGAATGAAATGTTGGTAGAAAGGACTGTATGTGCTAATGAATGTGAATGGTTCAATAAAAAAACTAGCTCGATTAAAAAAGAACAAAGTTATAAAATATGAGAAGGCTAAATTCAACAACGATCATACAGCGTGCGATACGTACAAGGAAGCGAGGAATATCTATAAAAGGGAAGTCAAAATACACAGAGACAAGCATATACGAAAGAAGATCGATACAGCGAGGGACCAACAAACAATATGGCGAAACATGAAGAATTTTATTTTAAAGAAGGATCAAGGTGATATTAGGTGATAGGCGAACCCCACAGGCGGATCAGTAGAAATGCAGTGAAGTGGGGGGTTATGATCCCTTATTTTCGGATCATAACCTCGCTAATAAAAGGAAGAAGAAAAAGATCAAGGTGATATTAGTAATGTTTTGTTCGGTGAAATTGTTATTCATGAAAGTGAAAAAATATCGAATGAATTTAATACGTTCTTTGTAAAGAGTGTAGAAAACATAATCAACGATATTCGCAAATTGACTTATGAAGATTCCATAAACCAAGTAGCCACCGTTTTTAAGTTTAAATATATAAATACTAAGGATATAGTGTTGGTGCTGAAAGATATGGGCAAAAAGAACGACTTTAACTTTATGAGTGGAAGTATGTTTCTGCAAGGCATTGAGAGAATCGGCTCAATTCTATGGGAGGTTTTCAAGAAATGCATGAGGAGAGGGATGTTTGCTGATGGATGTAAGGAATGTACTGTTCGACCTATTCAGAAAGTACAGAATACTGTCTTGTGTGAGAAATTCAGACCGATGAATATTCTGTATTTATATGAAAAGCTATTCGAAAAAACTTGTAGAGAAGCAGTTTAGGAGCTATATAGAGGAAACTAATTACATCATTCAACATTAGTCAGGATTTAGAAAAGGATTCTCATGTGAGACGGGTTTAAATTGGGTGATAGGAAACTGGAAAAGCCATAATGGATGAACGGAAAATAATTGTAGCAGTGTTTCTGAATTTCAAGACAGCTTTTGAGACGGTGGACCGGGAAATTCTAATAAAAAAACTGATTGGGTACGGAGTCAATGGCAATGAAGTGGAATGGTTTGAGTCATATCTAAACGGTCACACTCAACGTACAATGGTAAATGATAGTATCGTGGATCCAATCGAAATAAAAATAGGAGTACCCCAGGGCTCGGTATTAAGTGTTTTTCTCTTCTTACTATATATAAATGATATTAACGCAGTAGTGAAATATAGCAAATTGTGTATGTTCGCCGACAATGCGCTCCTATTTGTCAGAAGAAATCGACAAACTCGTCCAAGCCATTCAGAGCTCAGCATGGAAAAACACTCCTTTGCGGAAGACAGAAGCACGGGACAATAAAGTCAAATACCAGCCTGAAATCGAAGACCTCATACGAGAAAAGAGGAGAGCGCGCAAGAGATGGCAACAATCCCGTGCGCCACCGGATAAAACTTATCTGAACCACCTTTGTAACAGGCTAAAAAATGTGCTGCAGGACCTAAAAAATCAAGAGACTGCTACTTACCTCGAGGGTCTGACCGCTGATAAGTATTCAAACTACTCTCTATGGAAAGCCTTGAAGTCTATACGGAAACCTGTAGTGCACTCGCCGCCAATTACGAAAGCTAACGGTGAATGGGCAAAAGAAGACAAAGAGAAAGCAGAATTATTTGCCGATCACTTAGAGGAAACGTTCAAGCCGTTCGATGGACAACCATTGATCGAAGATCCGAATGAGAATATGGCACCCGACAACTTTAAAGTAAAAACCGTATCCCTGTCCGAACTTCGAATGACAATAAAAAAATTGAAATATAACAAGGCTCCGGGATATGATTTAATCACTGGCGAAATTTTGAAAGAGCTACCGAAAAAAGTGCTGGTTAAGTTGCTCTACATTATAAATGCTTCTTTAAGACTGTTATATGTTCCAAGGCAATGGAAAGTCGCCGAAGTTATTATGGTTCTGAAACCGGGGAAATGTGCAAATGACAAGAAATCACATAGACCCATTTCACTTCTGCCAATAATATCTAAGGTCTTCGAGAAACTTCTGCTGAAACGATTCCAACCAGTAATTGAAGAAAGACACTTGATCCCGGATCATCAATTCGGCTTTCGGGTCAAACATTCCACAATCGATCAGGTGTATCGGATAACGAAAGAAATTGAAAAGCTCTAAAAGGGAACAAATATGCTCTAGCGGTTTTCTCGACGTATCGCAAGTCTTCGACAAGGTATGGCACGAAGGCCTAAGGTATAAGATAAGGGTAATCTTACCGGAAAAGTTGTACAGAATATTAGAATCTTATCTTGAAAACAGACTTTTCCGTGTTAGACACGGGAGTGAATATTCGGATTTCAAAGAAATCTACGCCGGCGTTCCGCAAGGAAGTTCTCGGTCCAATCCTGTTCCTGCTCTACACAAGAGATATACCACAAGATGAAGGGACCGTTGTAGCAACGTTCACAGACGACACGGCTATCCTCGTAACGGATGAGTCGGTCTAATCATACACGGGAAAACTCCAACGAGCTTTGAACAATGTATGCGAATGGACAAAAACCTGGCGAATAGTCCTCAATGAGACAAAATCAACGCATGCCAATTTTACGTTAAGAAAGATAATCAACTTACCTATATCCATTAACTCGGTGCGAATACCGTACACAAACGAGGCAAAATATCTAGGAATGACCCTAGACGCAAAACTTAAGTGGAAACCACACGTTAAAAAGAAGCGCGAAGAGCTCGAAATCAGATTTAGAGAAATGTATTGGCTACTCGGAAGATACTCGAAGTTAAGCGTATACAACAAACTGCTTCTGTATAAGCAAGTGCTAAAACCGTCTTGGACATATGGTATACAACTTTGGGGTTGTACCAAACCAAGCAATATGGCTCTATTGCAAGCATTTCAAAACAAAATAATCCTCCTTGGTATATAAGGAACAGTGATTTTCACAGAGATCTAGGAATTGCTACCGTGAGGGACGAAGTAACAAACTTTGCTCGCAAACTTCGTACCCGTCTTCACCCCTAGTCTCCACTGGCAATAATTGATTGCAAGAAATATGTCAAGCAATTGAAATTTCCAATGGAGACCGCAAATTTCTTGAAATAATTCATTTCATTTGCGGTCTCCATTGGAAATTTCGATTGCTTGACATATTTCTTGCAATAAATTATTGCCAGTGGAGACAAGGGGTCATGTTCACTGCAATAATGAAATAATTCGTACTATGGACGTGACAAACCTTGAGCGCCGACTACAAAGAACAAGACCTTTCGACCTAGCGTCGTAAGGAAAAACCGCATGTAATGACGGTATTAGTAGGTGCCTTCACTGGAAAGCTACCTACCTAACGCGATTAACACTACAGAAGCGTAAACTACTCGTTAAGGCAACTTAGTCGTAGTCATCACAAAAATGAAAAAATAAGAGGAACGAATTTCCTACTACTATGAGTACGCGCAGCCGGTTCTCATAGTGCCTCTCTGAGGGGGTGAGGTTTAGCCCGTAGGCATATACTGACTAGCACTGATGGCATTGTCAGATATATGAATCGGGCATAACCAATGTTACGGACCATTGGTATCTTTTGAAGATTCCTGCACCTCCAGGCGCAACCAAAAAAAAAAAAAAAAAATTTGTCAGTGGAAGTAATTCAGGGGAATGCATCCAAAAAATAAACAAGGACCTGAAATCGGTCTAAAAGTGAATAAGCTGATGTTAAACATAAAAAAGACAAAGTACATGGGTATGAACAGTGATCAAATTGGGGGTGCTAAAATTGATGGGGAAGACATAGAGCTTGTAAATGAATATCTTGGTGTAATAATTGATGATCAGATGAATTTAAGAGGATATATTGATTATATATGTATGTAAGAAATTGTCCAAGAAAATATATTTCCTTAGCAGAATTCGGCAAAAAATATCTACTGTTACAGTTATAAGAATATATAAGGCGATGATAAGGCCGCATTTCCAATATTGTTCAACAATACCATGTCTATCAACAGAAGGAGATTTAACAAGGCTACAAAGGCTCCAAATAAAGTCATGAGAATGATTTTCAAGTGCGCAAGACTAACCCACATAAAGGATATACTGAAAAGGCTTAAATGGCTAAGTATAAGGCAGAAAATAAACCTAAACGTGTTAGTGTTCGTCTTTAAAATGAAAAACGAAATGCTCCCTAACTATTTTTTTAACAATATAAGATATGTATGTAAGTGAAAGTCAGCCATATAACCTTAGGGGTGGTCAACATTTTCGATTAGAACTGAAATCATCCGCGCGTGCTCAGAATACTTTAATGTTCAAGGGTTTGAAACTATTTAATTGTCTCCCGAATGAAATGAAGCACATAAACATATATACATACATTTTCATTTTGGGGACCTGTATTGCGATTGATCGGAAAACTATTGACTGGCCAAAACTTGGCTTGGGCCAGTAGTGCAGCAATCAAGTTCGTGATGAAGTGCTTACTTTACCTCCTAGTGGTGGTCCCCGGGCAACTATACGTATAAACCCTTATACGTGTAGGCTAAAATTGTAAGTGCGGGTTGTCTATGGCCTTGATTCTAGGCTAGGTAACGTGGCCCAGCAACCTGCGTTATCGAATATTGCCCGCTACAGAAACCGACACTATGCCTCGGATAAGGAATGATCACATGTTGACGACTTTTAGCTATTGTACCCGGACAAAGATAGGTTTCTGGAATGTAAAGACGCTCCTCGACCATGGGGAGAACTCAGACACATTGCCAGAAACCGTACACGATGGCGCGTAGGCGTAGTAGAGGCCCTAGGACCCACAAGGGGATATAGGACATAAACAAACATACATACATACATTTCCAATAGGATGGTCAGGTGGACTCTCTATCCTTCTCGATCCTCCGCCTTTGACTCTAACTCATCAGGAGAAATTCCTAGACGGCTCCAGGAGAGATGTCTGACTTGGTACATCCATCTATTTCTAGGCCTACCGGGAAGTCGCCTACCTGATAGCACGGCAATCATGGTACGTCTTGGAAGCCGGTCTGGGGGCACTACGCACTACGTGACCAAACCATCGAAGCATAGATCGTTCCGTTCGCCTACTCCGTTGCGCACTCGGTCCCTACGAGTTATTCCAGCATCACCGCGAAGAAACCTCGTTTCGGCAGCTTGTATCTGCGATCTTATTCTTTCGGTCACTACACAAATTTCATGACCATAGGTTAGAGTTGGGACATACACCGAGTTAAAAACCGATAGCTTAGCTTAAACACTAAGTTCGGTCTTCCTTATAACAGACTGGCCAAGCTCTCTCCAAATTGATCCAGCCTGACCAATTCTACAGGATAACTCGGCATTGCTCTTCAAATCACTCGTAAATAAGACCCCGAGGTACTTAAATTTATATACCTGCTTCAGTGGGACTCCACTAACATGCAGAGTGCACTGAATGGGTTTTTTTTGGAAACGACCATTACTTCCGATTTCTTCACGTTGATCCTCATTCCAGCATCATCACAAACGGCTACCAACCTTTCGAGTGCGCGCTGAAGTTCGGTTTGAGAGGATCCAAGGATGACCAAATCATCCGCAAACAGCAGACGACTAATCCTTAGGTCTCCCACTTTGAAACATTCCCCGCCACGGCTGCGCTGCAACATCCAATCCATATATACAATGAAGAGGAGAAGTGACAAAACGCACCTTTGGCGGAGTCCAACGCCCACAGGTACTTAAATTTATATACCTGCTTCAGTGGGACTCCACTAACATGCAGAGTGCACTGAATGGGTTTTTTTTGGAAACGACCATTACTTCCGATTTCTTCACGTTGATCCTCATTCCAGCATCATCACAAACGGCTACCAACCTTTCGAGTGCGCGCTGAAGTTCGGTTTGAGAGGATCCAAGGATGACCAAATCATCCGCAAACAGCAGACGACTAATCCTTAGGTCTCCCACTTTGAAACATTCCCCGCCACGGCTGCGCTGCAACATCCAATCCATATATACAATGAAGAGGAGAAGTGACAAAACGCACCTTTGGCGGAGTCCAACGCCCACAGTGAAAGGTTTTGATTTAACACCGTTTATCCGAACACAGCCTCTACAGTTTGTATATAAAGACTGAATCGCCCTTAAGAGGGAACCATCAATCCCATACTCCTGCAGAATACTCCAGAGTTTGCCTCGAGGAACCCTATCATATGCTTTTTCCGAATCCACAAAACAAGTGTAGACAGGTTTAGCAAACTCCCAGGACTTCTCAAGAACCATTCTGAGAGTGAATAACTGGTCGGTTGTGTTTCTACCGGGACGAAAACCACACTGCTCATCCCCCAAACTGTCCTCAACCACAGCTCTGGAACGCGTTTCTAGCACCTTAGACTTTTCCAGGGAGACTTAAAAGAGATATACTCCTGTAGTTGGCACAATCTTTTTTCTCCCCTTTTTTTATAAAGAGGAACAATCACCCCCATTTGCAATCACCAGGTGTTTCATCGCATTCCCAGGCCACTTTAATGACACGCGAGAGCCATTGCACTCCCTCCTTACCTAAAGCCTTGAGCATTTCTGGCCGGATTTCATCCACACCAGCAGATTTGCCAACTTTTAGCGCTTTGATCGCCAAAGTTACTTCCTCTACCATAGGACTATAGGTCTTTCATCTTCGTTGTCGTGTTCGGGATTGAGCAATTCTGAAAAGTTCTCACTCCATCTGCGTAAGATGTCCTCCTCACTGGAGAGAACATAAACAATTTGAAAAAATTTAAAGAAGAAATAGTAAAATTTTTAAAATCGGAGAATTGAATTATATTAGGTCCGTTCGCCTACTTTCCGAGCCAAAAACTAATAAATTGTCAAATATGACATGATGAGAGTAAAAGCTCTCAGAGAGCGCAAAATCTAAGCAAAAGTACGCGAATGAAAAGCGAGCCATTTCGAGCCAAGTCGAGTCAACAAAAAAAATTATCATGAACAAATTTAAATAAAGTTTAAAATAAATATTTTGGGAAAACATTCACACATCACAGCATTTTCTTCGAGATACTTGGCATCTATTTTTTATGTCTATATTTTGAAATGGAATCAAAAACTCTTTGATTCATTTGACAATCATTTAGCAGTTTTTATTTCGTGCCGGCAGAAATTCTTCGAGCACATGCAGGCACAGAGGGGAAATACTCGTTACTCGTTGCTTATCAATTTGTCTCTTTATTTGTCATGTTCCCTCAGTACGCGAATACACTTCGAGCACTTTAAAGCACCTTAAAGCACTTTAGATTGTGTACACGAATGGGCCTAATATAAAATGAGAACCGAGAAGCTAATGGCATATATTGCCATTATTTATGAACCGGTAACTTGCTAACGCGCACGTAAGTGTGTCCCCTCGCCCGGGAGGGAAGGGAAGATGGCGGGGTTCGAAATAGGTATTGTAAGACCCCTTTTCGAATCGTCAATAGCTTCCGCTCTGAATACTAACATTCACCCTGATTACCGTTGGGGTTTTACGCTTTTCGACGATTGTCGTTTTATTCCTCAGATGTACCACGAATTCATTTCTATAACTTTTTTTAATGGGAAGGAGTTGTAATAGTGGGCGCCGTGGCGTAAGTGGTTAGTGTGTCGGATCACTACGCATGAGGTTCCAAGTTCGAATCCCAGAAAACACCAAAAAGTTATTTTCACGGTCCCACCTCTCGCGAGCGTCTGATAAACATCCGAGAGTATTGTTGTCACGAAAAAGCTTCTCAAATCGCCATTCGGATTCGGCATTAAACTGTAGGTCCCTTCCATTCGTGTGAAAAATATAACACACACAACATGAGTGGTTGCGAGAAGCTAGGCCCCGGCACTTTAAAGAGCTGTTGCTCCAAATATTTGTATTTAGTTGTAATAGTATTCCACATGACAAAAACAATGCTTAGTGACGTTTAACGGTCAGCAGGTCGTAGCTATGAATAAAACGACAATCGTCAACGCCAGCGGTAATCGGGGTGATTATGCATGAGTCTCATTTGTAATAAAATGTTTTCCAACTTATTTACTGTGTTCCTGGCAACCCTACGACAGAGAAAACTACATTCCTTTCCTTCGTCCATCTCTTCTACTCGCACACATATTTTTCCAATATACACAAGAGAAAGAGATATCTATTCGCATTCGCGGAGCCGGAGCGGAGCGAAAAACGAATTGAACTGTCAGACTCAGAAATGTAAAAGATGGCGAAGTGCTAAGAAGTGTATGCTCTGCGGTGCATCGCGAACTGCACACACAAGAAAAAGAAGAAGGAATTCCAATAAACTCCCACAATATTTGTGCAACTTTCTGCGTGACAAAGAAACACCCAATCAATTTTATATCGAAATTATAAAGTGTCAATGGCAAATGAACGGGAATAAGTGCATTCAAGTGAACATCTGTGTGCTAAGTTGAATATTATTTTGGTTTTGTCTGGTGTTAACGGCGACGTCGGCCGGAGAGGGGCTTTTTCATTCGAATTTTATATTATTTTTTGTTGTTGCATTTCATTGCTGCTACTGCTGGTTGGTGTTGTTTTTGTTTTATTCTTCTCCTTCTTGTACTCACTCCTCCACCGCCCAGATGTACTCCATCTACTCTTCTCCATGAAGTCAAGCATATAAAAGAAAACGAAAAGAATCCGCGGTCGGCGCGTTGCAAAAAATTCCAAGAAAATCAAATCAAAAAAAAAAAAAAAATCGAATCATATTTATTGCTGGTGATGCCTTGTTCTTCTGAGTATTGGGGGCTAAACGTTTTCTTTTTCTTACTCTCCCCCCGCCTGGTTTAATGAAAATTTGTTAATTTTAGTTGCGTGCCTACTAAATTTGAAAAAAAAACCAAAAACGAAAATTCCTTGTTTTCTGTTATAAAAATAAGTAAAACTGGGTGCGGATCTGTTCGCTCTGGATGTGGAGACTTTCGAAGGAATTCATCGGCAAACAATTGAACACCGAGCAGGGAATCGCTCGCTCAAAGATTCTTGGCAAAGGGAAATCTACTCTTTTTTTGTTGGATTATACGAAACCTTGAATGCTCCCCTAAGGTAAGTGTGGGCTATGGGTTGGTGTGGGATACAACTAATGCAATTATATAATCCAACCCCGAAAAATTGTCGAAACTCCTACCACAAGAGAAGTGTTTATAGTTGCAAGAGGGAGTGGTACACACATACAGTATGCTTTCAAAATTAAAAATTGAAAAAAAAACTATTGAACACTGGTGCGAGTACATAGTGGGAATTTCAGGCGTATTATGTAAAACAAGTAAAAAAGAAATGATATTCCAAATGAGAAACTATAGTGGGCTAAATATAACCACCCACGCTGTGGTTGCGCTCGTTCACTCACACTTTTTGCTCTTGTGTAGTTGTTGTTGCTGTTTGGTGGATTGCTTATGGTGATCATTTCAATCATCGAAATTCAAAGAAATCATGGTCAGGTCTTATTTCCAGTGTAAAAGCCGCCAGCACAAATGGAGCCAAAGTGAACCGAGCGATAGACAAAGACTAAGGTAGCCACACAAATATTTGCACATCTCTGTGGTATGATGTGGATTAGCCGGAAGTAGATTGGCATAATTGTTCTTTTTTTACACCCAAGTGTCAGCTGTTTATATACACTGATTTGTGTTACTTTTTTTTTTTTTTTTTTTAATTACCGTGTCAGTGTTGCCGCAGAAAGAAGTTGACGGGAGCAGAATCTAGTACACTAGGCAAAATTCTTATAAAAAATATAATAGGGTGATGGCACCAGTAGTCAGCTCTTTAACTCTTTTTATATATATCAACTGTTTGATAGAGTTTTTCTAAATGTTTGGAATGCGTAGATTGGAAAATGTTGAACTTATTAATTCGATTTGCTGCCTAATGCAAACTATTAACAAAAAGAGCAAAGCAAGTGGGGTCCTGGAGTAGTCGACCTCTGCATTTCCAGAAGTCGGCCACGTGAGCATCCAGTAGTCAGCCCCAATTCGTATTTCTCTTACCAACAATAAAAAGCAACTTAAAAAAATCGTTTAATGTTAAATAATTAATAAAATATGTAGGCGTAAAGGAAAAGGAACATTTATTTCAGTGATATGTGCTTAAAGATAAATTGCACAAAATGTGTTTTATAAAAAGTTACAACTTTTTTGGTTCAATTAAAACTTGATTCCGATAGGTTTGATGGCTTTAAATGCACCTCATTCATCGAAATTTCGACGCAAACGATGGTCATTGGGCTTCAATTCTTGCACGAGTTGGATCTTGTAAGCCTTTAAACAAACATCAATTGCGTAAAATTTTCCATAAAGTGGACGGAAAAAGACCAAGCTGTTGTGAACGACGCCGAATCGATAAATTTTGATCTTCAACACTTTTGAACGGATGCAATATTCTCCTCAATACACACTCTTATGCGTCTCGGTGCCACTGCATCTTGCAAAGAAAATGTTGTGCGAAAACGGTCAACAATACAGCGAATAGCGGTCTCAGATGGTCGATTATGTCGGGTGTAATATGGTGCAAGTGCTCTACCACCTTGATCAAAAAGTTCCCGGAATTTATTCAGAAAATTAAAGATACAAGTTTATTCATCTAAATCTATATTGTCCCCTTCAAAGTAATCCCCATCGACTGCAACACACTTATGCCAGCGCTTGATCCAATCTTCGAAACATTTTTAATATTCGGTTTTCGGTTTGTCCATCAGTGCTGCTGAAACGCGTTCCCCGTAATGGTTTTTTAACTCGATTGAACAGAAAGAAGTCATAGGGAGCCAAATCAGGTGAATTCGGTGGCTGTTGGATGGTATTTGTTGCATTTCTCGTCAAAAAATTACGAATAATGATGGCACTGTGCGACGGTGCGTTATCATGGTGCAAAATCCACGAGTTTTCTGCCCACAATTCTGGTCTCTTTCGGCGAATTGCTTCACGCAAACGTCTCATAACGCCCAAATAATACTCTTTGTTTACTGTCTGGCAAAAATTCATGATGCACTACACCGTTGTAATCCATGAAAACCGTGAGCATTGCCTTCTTTTTTGACTGAAAACGTCGGCCACTGCGTTCATCATCTTCAATTGACTCACGACCACTTTTGAACCGCTCGTGCCACTGTTAAACGACCGTTTTCTTTAGAGAATCGTTGTCGAAACACTTTTCCAACATTTCCAACGTTCGCGCACCATTAAATTCGTTTTTTACGCAAAATTTAATACAAGTTCGTTGTTGCAAATTTAAATCCATTTCTAAAAAATCGCCAACATACACAGAGATAGATGTACTCTTGGCTACGTAACTTTAGCAAATGTCAAGCTATGACTCTAAGATTTAGAGAGAATATCAACAACAGATGTATCAACTTAACAAACCGAATTCAAATCGGAACAATGGGAGCGCCACACGGTTTTTATTCCGGGAACTTTTTGATCAAGGTGGTATATGTTAGGCGCACAGAACCATCATTTTGGAATCAAATTTCTAAAATTTGGTAACGTTGAAAATAATCTGGTTGGAAAAATGAGTGTATTTAATCTGTGGGCAGTAAACACTACTTCTCCAACACACTTTCCTGGCGGTCTTCCGACACTCCTAGATGTTTTTTGGGTAAGTGATAAGAGAAAGGTAGTCCTTTGCAATCAACTTTCAGCTCCAGTGTTCTCGAAGCATGATTTGATTTATCTTGCTTTTGATTTTAATGGTACATCTATTGTAAAACCCTATCAATACATAGATTCTAGGAATATTGAGTATCCTTTACTAGAGGAGCATGCAAGAAGTGTAATCTGGGAAAATATTTATTACTTGTCATTTAATGAACAGCTCAAATTTCTTAATGAAAACATCAAAATTTTGTACAACCGTCCTGTAGCCTTGGAAACCAAATTTGTCGAGCCCAAAAATCAACCATGGCTTACTGTACGTATCCGAGCACTTATGTTGCAACGTGATCAAGCATATAACCATTGAAAGAGATTTCGTCTGGATGAATTTCGACGTACAAACCTTCGCAACAGAATTGTTATGGAGATCCGAAGTGTTTTCAAACCGACTAAACCCGCCCTAGTCAGGCGACAGCTATGGAATAACCTCCGCAGCATCGGCTTAGGGAAATCCAAGGGCAAACAGACCGAAGATATTGATTGCAATACTCTCAATCACAATTTTGTATCTACAACCCCACAACCACAGAATTCTATGAGGGCTTCTTCTAGTCTTTCAGCCGGTGAAACTTTATCGTCTCCAACAGGGGCACTTCGTTTCGGGTTCAGTAGACTGTGCTGAAGTGGTTGAAAGTCTCCTCTCAATCAAGTCCTCAACTGTAAGATTGGACGAGATTAATCCTCTATTTTTGAAGATTATATTGCCAATCCTACTCCCATATATCACACATATATTTAATTAAATTTTGACAACTGGGGAATATCCTCTATAATAGAAATTGGCAAAAATCGTTCCTATTCTCAACGATTCTAAAGGTGACGAGTTTTTGAAAGCATATTACAAAATCGTATGAGCTTGCACCTCAACAATGGCAATTTCTTGACGATAAATCAATCCGGTTTTCAGAAAAACCACAGTTGTACCACGGCTTTAATAAGTGTTACTGAGGATATACGACAAGCTATCGAGGAAGAGAAGGTGACCGTTTTAGTTCTGCTGGAATTTTCCAAGGCATTTGACACTGTTGTCCATTCTCATTTGTATGATAAGTTCTTAGGTTTTTCAATTTTTCCACTAGTGCAGTTAAATTGATTCATTCCTACTTATCGGGTAGGATGCAAGCAATCCGGTTACACAGCATTCAGTCGGATTTCCTAGAAACTCTAAATGGTGATCCCCAGGGATCTATCTTAGGACCGGCACTTTTTTATCTGTATGTAAATGACCTTCCATCCATTGCTAAACACTGCGCATTAAATATGTATGCTGATGATGTACAAATTTATATGAGCTGCCCACTTGGCCTTATAGAGCATGGCGCCGCCTGCGTCAATGAGGACCTCGAGAGTATTATGCGTTGGCAAATGATCATTTGTTAAACCCTACAAAATCCAAGTGCTTAGTTGTTTCAAGGTATCCATTGGACCTTTCTTATTTTCCTCCTATTAAATATGTTGAAATGGCTAAAAACCTTGGAATGATTTTTAACCGCAACCTGACCTGGGATAACCATATCAACGCCGCGATCGGAAAGACTCGTGGCGTGCTTAGAACTTTGTGGGCAACTCAATCCTTTACTCCCGTTAAGACCCGCATTATGCTGGCAAAAACCTTGGTCATACCAACACTAATATAATAAATAAATATATAATATAATAGTTGCGAAATTTTCGGAAAGTGTAGCTCTGTTAGTAAAAGAAGACTGTGTGTCACCTTTAACAATGCTATTAAGCTGGCTTTACACTATCCTTCTTCATTCACCGAAAAATGAACAACGAAGAAGCATTCACATTGAAGAAGCGTTCGCTCGTTGTATCAAAATGGATAACAACACATTGTTGGCAGTGGCGGCGCTTTTAATTATTTAGAAAAAAGAAAAAAATGAGAGATCCTGTTGGACCAAAAGCTGGTTGTTAAAAAGAAAGCACTTATCACATATAAATGTGCTTAGTGAATTGAGATTGCACCCAGATGACTTCCGGAATTATTTAAGGATGTCAGAAGAAATGTATATTAAACTTCTTGATTATAAAGTTCTATAAACTCCTCAAGAAATTCTCTTGGCAGACTTCTTAAATCACCCATTTTTATAGAGAAGACGAACGACACTGCACAAGAACGTACGATTAATGGTTATTGTCATTTACACACGTTGTTCCGTGTTTAAGTAAAACCGTACACCGAAAATTCCAACCAGCTTTGACTTTTTTTCGTACGTGTTCGTTGTTCATTCGTTCTTCGTTCGTTGTTCGGTTTTGCCATTCACACTTTCGTTATTCCGCGTACGTTGAACAACGAACAATGAACACCGGGTAAAAGATCGAAAGTGTAAATCCACACCTAGGTACGTTTTCGGACTACGAAGGTATGACCATGTGTCAAGCTTTTCCAGACGCATTTTCGACATGACATTTGATAGCCTTCTACAGTTTCGCACCGTAACTTTGCTCTCACACATCCTGCAATTACGACAACCCCCGTACCTCTATGAAAAACTAATAATGGCTTCCTCAAACAGATCTGGCCACGTAATTCATCCTCCATACTCTTACCTTACCTCCGAGCGTCAGTTTTTTATTAATGCTATCCGCTTATGGAATTCTTTGCCGCGTTCTATTAGACGTATTGAAAACGCAGCAAGGTTTAAAAAGGAGTTAATTATTTATCTATCCCAAAATAAAATACATAGTTAAACAGTAATGTAATCAATTTTAACTTAGCTCCTTCTTGTCTAATTCATGTATGTAAATTCTTTTTAATATTGTAGCTTTTATCTGCAATCTAAGCTTATCACTAATTAATAAAATATTATATCTGAAAGTGTATAGGCATTACAATAATAATAATAATAAATGAAATAAATTTTGAAGAGTGTATGTCAACACGATAAAATTGCGAAGACTACTGAATAAAAATGACACTGACAGTTTGCAATCTGACAATTGGTTTGGCAGATATAACTGTCTGAAGTTAGTACTGGCTTAAAAAACGCCATCTATTAACGTTAACTGCTCGAACACAATGAGGTAGTCGTAGCGTAGCGCGTTGCGGTAGTAAGGGCTGTCAAAAATAGAAACATATATTATACAAACTCAATAGTGCGCTCATATTGAGTAGCTGTAGAGTAGCGTGTAGTATGAGTTGGCTTACATTTCACTTTTGTAGCGCTACAAGTTTGACAGTTTACTTACAAATATAGAAATAGACGACTGCAACATAGGGAAATTTATCGATCTCATTAAAAATATAAATTTTCTGTCAAATTTATGCCATAATATGCATAATATTAAGTTTAATAAGCAAAATTATATCATTAAAAAAATAGTTCTCAATAAAAACAAAAATAATTTCAATCGGCTGGCTTTATATGACGTAAGCGCGCTACACCAAATCATATGAGCCCAGCGCCACACTATTTGACAGCTTGTACTACTGCTACTATTAGGCAAAACCTATCATGAATTGTGTTCGGGCAGTTAATGTCAAATCTCGTAACAGTAGCGTAGATATCGGGAAATCAATGTGATCGATCCCCCCTTGAATCTACGAAAAATAAATTTTTCTCAGTACTATCTAAACCATAAACCAAATTTTTGTACTTATTTTCATACACATGAATTTTGCTGCGGAAAATAGCACTTAAGAAATTAAAACTATGAAACAAAATGCTAAGTCAAATCCCCCCTTTGCAAGAAGTACCTACGCCACCTGGCACTTTTTGACAGATTTAAAAAAAAATATGTACATACATATACTACTTTCTGCACCGAAATTCGCAGTTTGTCAAATTTCTACGAGTGGGGGTAAAATTCTCTCAGAGAGGTAAAATTACAAAAAGTAAACGAACGCGTTAAACCACAAAATTTGCCCACTTCTTAAACGTCAAACCTCAAACGCGAAAGAGAAAGAACAATCCAACAAAAAATTACATATACAGCGATTTGACGGACAGAGATAACAGATTTCGCAAACCAGCCCAAAGAAATTTCTTGCACTAAAATTCGCAGCTAGGGGAAATTTCTTACTCTTTCGGGAGCGCTCTCTTCTGTCAAGAACTACGAAAATTCGCTGTTTTGGGATGGTACACGAACAGACCCACGATGTACTATGTCTGCAAAATTTCAAGTCCATAATTTTCAAAAATAAAAAAAGTTATAGGTTTTTGATCAGCACACAATACGGTTGGGAGAATCTAGGACTAGGTCATTCATCGTGTGTCACCTGTCCGCTGACGATGGTACCACAACTACCCTGTTCCATTCGCAAAGGTGTCCAAATCTACATATACGACCTCGATGCCTACACGCAGGGCACCAGGATCGACAGACAGACCTTCAAAGATGCATTGAAAAGCATTCATCACACTACTGTGTCCCACTCTATAGAGAATCACTGCCCCAAGTTGGTCCTCGGAGGCCGCCCACCACCCATTGCAGACGAAGAATATGCCTGCCCTGAAGAGCAAGGACAACCCCAGCTCAGCTACGCTCAGGTTGGTGCCGCCTACTAAACAGCTACAAGAAGACAGTCTCAACGCCTCCATAGAAGACAAATGCCTTGACTACGGAAATGGCCTGCACAACATCAAACTTCTTTTCGACTGCCCAGCAAAGCCGACCGCCTTGTGCCCCGATGCACTTTGGGAAAGACCCATAGACGCGGCTCGATTCCTGAGCCTAGAAACTGATTTGTCCACATGAACCGTAGCTTCTACAACAAAAACAACAACATGAATCCAATTGAGAATTTATGGGGAGCATTATCTTGTCTGGTATACACAATCGGACGGCAATATAATACCTTTGGAGAACAAAAGAAGTTATTAAATTGTCCTGGATCTCTATTTGAAACTCTCTCCAAAATTTTACCAATACCAGGTTAAATAGAATATTTGAAACAATAACTAACAAGGGAGGTTCTACCCTTTATTAAAACCACCGGGTTTTTAATAGAATTTCGCTCAGTAGTACATAGTCCTTTCTCCTGTAGTGTAGCACCTAGCAAAGGTAGCAAAAATGTTAACGAAAGTAGAGGGTGTTTTTTTTATGGGCTATAGGACTCTTTCTTCTCATTTATTACTCCTTTATCTTTATCACTCCACCACCATGTTTCTATGGGGTGTCGGTGATTACCTTTTGAAGCTCCTAGCAGTAATTTGGTCTTCTTTAAGCAAGTTCGCTGTAGGGAATCTCACATATTTTGTGCTCTGCACTCTTCATCCTCAGCTCCGTCGATGATCCCATCTCCAAAACCAGGCATTATAAAACTATACAGGGTGGCCCAAAAACACGCATATATTTAAAATGAAACAACATAATTTGATAATCTTTTTTTTTTTTTTTTTTAATGTTTATTTGGACCTATACGTTTTTTTTCATTACTTTTTGAAGATGATATCGGTCAAGTGGGCGCCGCCATTGTTGATGACCATTTGCGCTCTTTTTTCAACATTTTCAATCGTTTTGATGAGAATTTCAGGCGATAAGCTCTCGAACTCTTGTCGGATATTCTCTTTGGGAACTTCTAGAGTCTGTGGCATGTTCTCATAGGTCCGTGACTTCAAAAAACCTCAAAGAAAGAAGTCTGGAGCGGTCGAATCGGGCGATCTTGCCGGCCAGTGCAAATCGCCGAAACAAGACATTAGACGACTTGGAAACGCATCTTTCAAAATGTCCATTGTCGCGCGAGCTGTGAATGTGGTTGCACCGTCCTGTTGGAACCACATGTCCTCCAGTCCCAATTCATCAATTTGCGGCCAATGGCCAATAGCCAGTTGCGTGGCTCGTCATCTGGTCGACGTTGACGGCTAATTCGCGACAACTTCAGCTACAGCGGCGATATTCTCGTTGGAACAAGCACTACGAAGCCTTCCGGCGCCTCTTCTGTCACGTGTTGCTCTAGTCTTTTCGGGGCGACCGGCTAAACGCCTTAGTGTTTGCCCAGTTGGCGTAGGACGGCCGGGAAATCTGCGCTGAAATTCACGTTGCGCCAAAATCACTGACGAATTATTCCGTAAAAAAATAGTCACGAGTATTCCGCGATCTTGAGGAATATAGCGTTCCATGGCTTGTCGACGTGTACTCTGCATCTGTTTACTTCACAAATATCAAAACAAAACTGTCAGTTGCCGCCATTTGCAAAAGTCATAGCATCTTCCGATAGGGTAATACATCTTAGGCCACCTTATACAATACATTACCTAAGTTTGGGGAGTTTAGGGAAAACTAAAACTAAAAATTTCCCTCTATACGTTTAACCTGCAGTCAAGCGCATATACAAGCACAGGTACAACGAGGTTGAGTCAAAAAGTCTCTGAAAATTAGAACAGATGACATTGCCACCTCAAATTCAGCATTTTGTATGTCAAGAAGGATCTTTCAAAAGAACGCACCCAAAATTTCAGACAGATCTGTCAAGTAGATTTGTTGTGACCTTTTGAAACAGACACCTACGAGAATTTTCGCAAAAATGGAAAAGTTGAATTTCGTGTGCTCATTTGTGCTCAAACACTTTTTTTTTGCGTAAAAAAAACCTTAAAGTACCACTGAGAGCTTTTTAGGGTTCCTCTCTAATAGTACTATCGAAACTATTATTTTTTTTTTTGACCGAAGGGGGGGTGGAAAACGCTACTGCTCACGAGAAACAGGCCCGCTCTGTTTCAAGTCGTCTTCAACTCACTAAAAAACCACCTTTAACCCTTTTATTCTACTTGACATCATCCACTCCGCAACCACTTTTGTATTACTTCAGAGTGGTGTCGTTAAATCTGTTAAATCTTTCTTGCCGGTGAGTCTTTCATCAGGCTTACATAAATCTCAGAAGGGTAATTATTAGATCGTCCTCTCTCTCTTTTTATTTAAGTACTTTTTCTATAAAGGAGTATACTTGATTCCAGCTCTGGCCACTCATTGACATTTTTGTCACTATGTTTTCCAGGGTGATGACGATCAGAGATTCGAGAGCCCTCCTTTCAGCTTCCCATCTGTTGCACTCGAAGAACATGTAGTTTGCGTCATCCACTTCTGAGTCGCCGTATTGGCAAGCCGAACTTCCTGTTTTGCCCATTTTGCGGAGGTAGGCGTTCAAATAACCGTGTCCGGTAAGAAATTGGGTGACATAATAATTTACTTCCCCGTGTTTCCGTCCCTTCCATTCAGCGATGTTGTTGATCAGCCTCGCGGTCCATCGTCCTCTGCTTACTGAGCTCTATTTCTGTTTGGTGAGCTCCTTCGTCTCGTCGGTTCCCACTTCCACTCCAATTTTCGCCTTTTTGTCGTAGACATACTTCCTCTCTGCCGCAAGGAGATCAATAGGGGTCACTCCCGCAACTATGAGGACGGCTGGTTTCGACACCGTTCGGTACGAACTTGCAACACGTAGTGCTGCGCGCCTTTGTACTGCGGCTACTCGTTTCCTGTATTTCTCTTGCCGCAGTGCGTCGGCCCATATCTCGCACCCACACAGGAGAATGGCGTGGATGTCTGTCATTAGAAGCTTTCTCTTGCTAGCTGTTGGGCCTCCAACGTTTGCAATTAATCTTCTCAGTAACATTGTGACCTTCCCAGCTCGTTCCAAAGCAGACCTTAATTGATGCCAGAAAGTGAGCTTTGTGTTTAGGGCCATTCGTAGATATTTCACCACTTCCTTGCTGGTTATTACCTCAGACGCGACTTGTAAGTCGACAATAGTCGGAATCCTCTTCTTTGTCAAAAGGACTATCTCCGTCTTTTCCGTGGCCAAACCTAAGCCGTATTCTTTCATCGAAACCAATAGTTGCCCTATAGTTATAGGTGCCAGTAAAATCTGTGTTGGAGGGTAGTGAGTCTTGAGAATCTTGTAAGTATGTAGTGGAACTACTCCCTATGTAATAGAACGGTAACTCTGTACCGTGTATATGAGCTGAAAGAGTTTGCTTGATTCCATTTGACTGACTCATTCGAGTCAGCGAAAGAGGTGAAAATGGTGGGAGAAGTAGGTAGTATTGCCTTTAAATCTCAAAAAGATGCATGCGTGTAGGTGTAAGATAAGAAGTTAGCTTATGTAATTGGATTGCAAGTGTGGACCTACGTGTAGTCAGTGCTCGTACCTATGTAATCGTCGTACACTTCATCTAAACACTAAGTAGGTGTTGGTAGTACCTTCTCTGAGTACTCTGTGTTGGGTAGGTTATCAGTTCTAAGTTTTCTGAATTAAAATAGATGTGTAAACAAAAGATAAATCACCGAATCATGTTTTGAGTGACTAGACCAACCGATAAGGCAACCACCGACGATGACGGTTGGGCGCGGTAGAAATACCGCTGATGATTAAATATAAGTATTCTGACTGACTTTCGATTGAGTTATTTCTTGTATTTGTTTACGTTTTTTTGTTTTTTTTTTTCTATTGAATTGATAATCAGTTCTATTGTTATGTAATAACAGATTCTGTTGCGAACTATATTCGTAGCCGCAAGGTATTGTATTCTGGAGAATTATGAATGTCTAATACGTCTGACTACCCCGCAGATATTTATAGTCACAACAACTTTCTTTTGAATTGTGTCACATTGGAATTTGAAATCGAAATCCATTGTTGCATGTTAAATAGTTGTCATGAGACGACTCAGCCAATATACAATAAAAGTGCTGTTGGCGGTGGGTGTTCTGCTTTATGAAATTCTATGGAAACCTATTGACTGTTTTTGTCAAACAAAATATTTATATTCATTGCATTGTATGCTCAGAGAGTACAGGAATTCGTAGTGGTCCTGCACTAGGGTTTTACAGCCAGTTTGGACATGAGTCATGAGTATATCCTTCTGAACGAAGGCATATTTTTAACATTTCTGTTGAGGTAAAATTTAACCATAGCTGTGTGGGTGGACTATTAGTTCTCTGATGAAATTTAGAAGAAATTAAATCACTGAACTACTGATTTTATACTTGTATTGCATATTCTTTGCTGAGTTCAAGTAGCCTTCTTACTCTGTATTTGTTGGGTTTTATGAATTTATTCGCTTGTCTTACGTCCCTTTGATTGGCCCAGAGTTCGGTGAGTCCTTCAAATTCCCATTGTGTAACTGTGGAGTGGATACCACTGGATGGTACGCTTTAGTAGGCCGACGAGTGGGCGGTCAAGGGCGCTAGCATGCACGATTCGCAAGCCCGAGTAATCAATGCTAGGAATGCGCCTACGTACTAATCCACACCCTGCACACTTCTACCACTCTCCCCGCGGGACTACCGTTAGGTATTACTTCGCGGGGCTGGTTAGCAATTTTTGTTCTTCTTTCCCCATTTGTTGGTTCATCATTGAGTTCAGCGTTTGCTGTTCTTTGTTCTATGAAAGATGCCATCTGGGCTTGGCTTTCATTGGTGCTCTCCCTGACTGCTTCCAACCGTCGAAGTTCCTTCATGATTATTGCTGCAACCTCTTTCACCGCGTCCCATATTGCGTTCGATATTAACATACCACCTTGATCAAAAAGTTCCCGGAATTTATTCAGAAAATTAAAAATACAAGTTTATTCATCTAAATCTATATTGTCCCCTTCAAAGTAATCCCCATCGACTGCAACACACTTATGCCAGCGCTTGATCCAATCTTCGAAACATTTTTTATATTCGGTTTTCGGTATGTCCATCAGTGCTTCCTGCGATTTTTCCTTCCTCTCGGCTGCTGAAACGCGTTCCCCGTAATGGTTTTTTAACTCGATTGAACAGAAAGAAGTCACAGGGAGCCAAATCAGGTGAATTCGGTGGCTGTTGGATGGTATTTGTTGCGTTTCTCGTCAAAAAATTACGAATAATGATGGCACTGTGCGACGGTGCGTTATCATGGTGCAAAATTCACGAGTTTTCTGCCCACAATTCTGTCTGGTAAAAATCGCTAATACACACAGATATAGATGTACTCTTGGCTACGTAACTTTTGCAAATGTCAAGCTATGACGCTAAGATTTAGAGGGAATATCAACAACAGAACCAACTTAACAAAGAAAAACAGAACTCAAATCGAAACGATGGGAGCGCCATACGGTTTTTATTCCGGGAACTTTTTGATCAAGGTGGTATGGTTCACAATGTTCTCGGGAGTCGGTATTTCTCCAATTCTTTCATCTAAAGGGTGTCCCATAATTCACGCAAAATTTGAATTTTGCGCCATTTAATAGTACAGTGGTGCCAACGGAAAAAAAGATAACAATGTGACAGCTGCCATTTCGGGGTTAGTAAAAATGTAGCGGTATACGAAAGAACAACGCATTTTCATTGTTGAGCAATATTTTAAAAATAATGAAGGTTTGTCAGCTACAGTCCGCAATTTTCGTACAAAATGATGAAGCTCATTTTCATCTTGATGGCTTCGTTAATCATCAAAATTGTCGCATTTGGGGTTCAGAAAACCCAAGAGTAATTGTTGAGAAACAAATGCATCCACAACGCGTGACTGTATGGTGCGGATTTTGGGCTGGAGGCATTATCGGACCATTCTTCTTCGAAAATGCGGCTAGTCAGGCAGTAACAATTAATGGTGTTCGTAACCCAGTTTTTAGTGCCTAAATTACAAGATATGGATGTGACCAACATGTGGTTTCAACAAGACGGTGCCACATGCCATACAGCCAGAGAAACAATTTAATTACTGCATGAGCCATTTCCTAATCGTGTAATCGGCCGTTCTTGCGATCAGAATTGGCCATCCAGATCTTGCGATTTAACGCCATTGGATTTTTTTTCTTTGGGGTTTTTTGAAGTCAACGGTCTATGCAAACAAGTCCACGACCACCAACGCCTTGAAAGAGGAAATTGGGGGGTGTGTTAATGAAATTCAGCCACATCTATGCGAAACGATCATAGAAAATTTCAATAAATGAGTACGTACTTGCCAGCAAAGCCGTGGCGGCCATTTATCCGATGTGCTATTCCATACATAGCCCCAATCTGTATACTCTATGAATCAATAAAAATTGTAAGCTTTCTGATTAAAAATTTGTATTTTCTATCAAAATTACATTTTGCGTGAATTATGGGACACCCTTTAGTTCTCTGCGCTCTATACTGAAACGCGGACGCTAGCTGCATATGACACAGTTTGTTAGCCTAGACCATCTGAGGTTGGCTTGGGCCAGGAATTTAGAGGATATTTCTGCTTTGACTGCCCCAAGCGGAATCTGAACTGATTCCGCAAGAGAGCTGTGGAGGGCTGAGCCATGCCTAGCCAGTTCATCTGCAAGTTCGTTTCCATAAACGTTACTATGACCTGGAACCCAAATCAGGGTTACCTTGAATTGGCTATCCAGCGAAGCTAGTTCATTTTGGCATTCAAGCACCAGCTTGGAGGATATAGTAATCGAAGCAATGGCTTTGATGTCTGCTATCGATAAAAATGGTGATCTTTTGCCTCGTTATATTGGTGTGTGTTTTGATCTGACGGCAAGCTTCCCGGACAGCGAGTAATTCTGCCTGGAACACACTGGCAGAATCCGGGAGCCTAAATGATTTAGAGATGTTTAAGGATTCGGAGAACACACCCGCACCGACTCCACAGTCCATCTTTGAACCATCTGTGTAGATTGTTACGTCGAAATCCTTAATCACCTGTCCATCTTGCCATTCGGACCTTGTGGGGAATTGAACGTCGAATCGTTTTGTAAAATTCAATTTGGGTATCATGTAATATGTTGTGGGCAAGACGAGTTCTCGGCAGAGAGTTTAAAATGTTACTATGCCCATAGGGTTTCATAAACCAGCACCCAGACTCCCTGAGTCTGACCGCACTTTGTGCTGTGGTGTTTATTATGTGTAGATCTAAAGGTAAGAGATGCAAGAAGACTGTTAGAGCGTCGGTCGGGGTTGACTGTAGAGCGCCTGTGGTGCCTATGCATGCCGTTCTTTGTACCTTATTAAGTTTGGTTATATTATAGGCTTTTTTAGAGCTGGCCACCATACTATTGACCCATATATTTCTATTGCCTGAATAATTCTAGTGCTGAGCATAGAAACGATCCATTGACTTAGATTGCTTTCTATTCCCAGCTCCGTAAGGGACTCTAGGATTGCTTCAGTGTGTACATTATTAAAAGCTCCTTCTATGTCTAGGAAGGTAGCCAGGGTATATTCTTTATAGTGAATGGAGTTTTCTATAGTGCGCACTACCTCGTGGAGAGCTGTCTCTGCTGTTTACTAGTACTGCTTCTGTTTTATGTTCTGCGAGCTCTAACCCAACTGCTGCCATCCACCGCCTCACTTTTCGGATACGGCCTTCGTATCCAGGGATCCATGGAGGTCAAAACAGTCCCACACCAGTTTTGGCCATGCCGTATACGAATTAATGGCCGTTAGCGCTGTCTGACTGTTCGAATAGATCTAGATGCGGGTTCCGGTAGTGTTTATCTGCAGGCATTCCCGAATCCATAGGTCTATCACATGGACCTCTGCTTGGAAGATGGTAGGTGATTTACCAAGTGCTGCCGCACACTGAAAATTGGGACCAATCGTTGGGTGGTGTGTTGAGACCATTGTTTCTCCATTTTTGGGGGTCACTAATAACCTTTTTCGAATTTTCTGGAAAACCGACATCCCTTGACCATCGTATCTGGAATCTGGAAGATTGGGTTATTTTGGTTGCTTTCAAGAATGGTCAGATGGCCTGTATAATCGCCGGGCTTCAGTTCTTGTATGTGAGGCAGTCTAAGAGCACTTAGCTAGCTTCTTTCTGCACTGTGAGGTGCAGCGGCGTGAGATTAAGCATTTTACTTAATGCCACCATCGGGAACGTTTTCATTGCCGCAGAGATGCCGATACAGGCTAATACGGGCAGCCGATTTAAGTGTTCCTTAGCTTTGATCTGTTGTGTTTAGGCCCTCAAAAACAACATGCTAAGACCGTTATTGAAATTACTATTTGAGATATATTGTTCATTCAGTCGGATGTATCGGAAGACCATATTCGGCATATTTAATTGTTTTTGTTCCGGAAAAACCAGAACGGAAGTAAATCGAAAATGTGTATGGAAAGAATGTTCTTAGCGAGTTCAGGTGTCGACGGTGGTTTGCACAGTTTAGAAACGGAAATTTTGAGCTAAAAAAAGAATCTTATTCGAGTAGGCCAGGAGAACTAGACGATGAGCTCCTGAAGTCCACCGTTGAATTTGCCTGAGTGTTTGGTATACCCAAGGCGCATTTTCCTGGTAAAATGGATATTGGTGTTTCATGTGGAATATTTCTATGCCCCGACACCCAACAAAGGTAAAAATTAAACTACTCCGCCATCTCTATAAAAGACAATCGGCAATCTAGAACTGCTTTTGAATTAATAGAAAAAGATTCCAATAACTTAATTGCAGTTTGGCTGTCCGAAAAGAAGATAATATCTTTAGCAGATACTACGTTTTTTTAAGCCAAGATAAAACTTCTTTAATCGCCATTATTTCCGCATGAAGACGAAAGGGAAGACTGAGATTAAGCCTTTTAGAGAAAGTACCTTCACCTACATCTTTGTTAGTTTTTTATCAGTCGGTCAACTACTATAACCCATAGCTTTAACTTTGCTTTGTTTGGTGGTTGGAGAAGGTGAGTCTACGATCATTAATTATGTTATGCCTCCATTGGGTTCGTTGTTTTCCCTTCGTTGTTGTTCATCTCTTCACTGACCGTCAATATGGTTCCGGCACAATCATTCTACAGGGGATCTTATAGTTTGCCTCCCAGAAAAATGGAAGCAAAGCAATTATCATCACAGTGAATACCGAGTAGTTGCTCTCGACAGGGTGTGGCATAAAGCCATTTAAAGGAAGCTTTAAGTTTTTGATAAATACAACTTGTGTTGGATAGATACAATTCAACCCCCTTGTCAATCAATGCTGTTGTACCATATGGCTGAGTCCTCTTCTCGACATTCACTCTCTCATTCGCAATGTAATTCATTCCTTCGCTGACAACAGTATGCACATTTTACTCCACTTCTCTTAGTCTTTAACGATTTCACGGCAAGAGCTCCCAGCTCTGGAGTCTTCCGAGCCCAACTCCAATGTTGATGCAATTTTCAATTGGGTTGCGAAAAACCAGTTTGAGTTCAACGCATTAAAGAGCCAGCACAAAACAAATTCGCTAGAATCAGCAGACTTTATTGCTAGATCCCACAGGTTTCTCAAAAGATACTCCTACAGACTTGGTTATGGTCTACAAACATACGAGTATAAGCATCGCTTTCAGCGACAAGCATGCAGATTGATCGGTGACTCGTCAATTTGTAGCCAGATTTACTGGTGCCCATAATTCGAAAGATTTCAGACCAATCAGCCTCTCCTCCTTCCTACTGAAAACGTTAGAAAAGCTAGTCGATAACCATATCCGTTCAAAACTCAAGGTACAAACCTTATCTAGCTCTCAGCATGCTTACACCGGAAAGGTTTTTCAGTGGAAACAGCTCTACATTCGTTAGTAGGCACCATTGAAAAATCTCTTGCCGTTAAAGAATATACTATGGTGTCTTTCCTTGACATAGAAGGCGCCTTTAATAACATCAATACAGAATCCATCACAAGAGCGCTCGCTGACCTGAAGGTGGACTGCTGCTTTTACATTTGGATAGAGCGAATGCTGAACAGCAGGCAGATTTTATCCGAGCTCGGGTGCTGCTCAACCAAAAGGCTAGCGCACAGGGGCACACCCCAGGGGGGTGTTCTCTCTCCGCTACTTTGGATATTAGTAATGAATGAGCTACTCACTTCACTAGAAAATAAAGCCTACAAGGTCGTAGCATATGCTGACGATATTGCCATAGCCATATCAGGTAAATTCCCCCAAACCCTAAGAGATGTAATGAACTCGGCGCTAAATTTAGTAGCGAAATGGACGGACAGCGTTGCGCTCAACGTAAACGCGTCCAAAACTGAACTAGTACTTTTTACTAGGAAATACAAAATCCCGTTCGTAGCCCCACCTAAGCTTAGAAACACGGAACTCAGCTTTTCAAACAAAGCAAAATTCTTCGGGTTGACCCTCGATAGTAAACTTAACTGGAAACAGAACATTCTAGATCGAACCAAGAAAGCGGAAATCGCCATCTACCCCTGTAAAAAGGCTATAGGTCCTAAATGGGGTCTTCAACCTAATATAGTCCACTGGTTGTACCTGGCGGTGGTCAGACCAATCCTGCTTTACGGCGTTCTCGTCTGGTGGCCTGCACTCGAAACAAGGTGCAACACAAACTCTATCGAAAGAGTACAACGATTAGCATGCAAATGCATCACAGGGGCTCTCAGGTCCACTCCCACAGCCGCCTTAGAAACCCTACTTAATATATATCCCATTGATATCTTTGGAAAAATGGTAGCATCTAAAGCAGCCCTAAGACTTAGAGAATCTCTCCAGTGGTCAAGCTCACTAATTGGCCACATGAAAATCTTACAAAACTTCAATCTTAGAGTAACAGATTACATATCCCCATCTATTGATTTCAATATCAAATATAACACCACCATCCCTGACAGATCCGCATGGGAGGAAGGTATCATTCTAAATGACGCCGCAATCGAAATCTATACAGATGGTTCCAAAACTTCGGAGGGCACAGGACTAGGTATATTTTCCGAATCACCTAGAATAAACGTAGCTCTCCGACTTCCGGACCACTGTAGCATCTTTCAGGCGGAAATATCGGCTGTTCGTGAAGCAGCGCGCAGACTCTCTATATACCCGATAGATGGTAAGTCTATCGTCCTTTATATAGACAGTCAGTCAGCGATTAAAGCTCTGGAAACGCCAACAATAAGATCTAAGTTGGCCAAACATTGCCGCGAATCTCTTAACGAGATTGCGGACAGATGCAACATTACTCTGTGCTGGGTCCCAGGACACAGAGATATTCCAGGCAACTGTAAAGCGGATGAACTAGCTAAACAAGGCACCGTACTTCCTCTCGATGTCAATGGAGAGGCACCGGCACCACCAATACAATTAATGAAAATCCGTATGTTTAACGAAGCGCAATCTAGTGCAAACAACAGATGGAGTAATCTGGCTACGTGCGCATCGACCAGGAAGATCTGGCCCTTACTTGACGCAAAGAAAACCAAAAATCTCATTTCATTAAATAGAAGAAACATAAGCCTCACAGTAGGAATAGTCACAGGACACTGCTTGTTAGGTAGACACGCCATTAGAATGGCTGTCCCAGCAAACGATTTCTGCAGAAGCTGCAGAGATGAAGAGGAGGAGGAGAATAGTCTCCACCTCCTTGGCACATGCCCAGCGCTAGCCACACTAAGAAAGAAGCTACTAGGCGAATACTTCTTTGAGGACCTAAGTGACCTGTCTAACATAGACATTAGAAACTTAAATAGATACATAGGTAAATCCAACTGGTTTAGCTGAAATGCCCCCCCTCCACATCACAACCACCCCTCCTCCCTCGTTATTGGTTACTATCAATCCCCAAGAGGTACTACAACAGACACCTCCCAAGATCGATAGCTAACCCTCCCATATCACTAGACCAGTGCCTGTAAATAACATTACTTTTTTTTTTTTTTTTTTTGCCGAGAGCAGGTGAAAAATCTTCCAAAGACACCATAAGGCCCGACAGCGCGTGCTTATGGTAGTGTGTGATTTTTACTCACTTAAAAATACCTCTCCTCAAAATGAATACTACAACTAAGCCAGTGCTTATCCAGTAGTTTTATTTTCGCTTACGAGAATCGTTATTCTAGAAAAAGATGATCGTATGTGATTAAAAATAAATGTAGCACATTAGACAGGTTAAATTCCAATGAAAGTTCCTGCCTTTTTCACGACCTTCATATGCTATGACGCGAGGTCAAAAGGTTTTGTCCTTTGAAGACGACGAATTGAATTGTTCGCGTCAAGTAGTTGAGTGATAGTACGGTTACAATGGCCGTGAACACGATCTTTGTGTTTACGCGCAAATTTTGTTATCTCTTCGACGACGCTGGGAATTCCCAGATCCCGATGAATATCTTCGTTACGTACATTAACATTACTGCATAGAGGTAAAAGAGATTGATTGAGTCAATCAATCCCCCTATTACTCACATGCACACTACCTACACGGTGAACTAGGTAGTAAGGGTTTGACTGAAGCAGTCACCCTACCTAGCCAAACCATCCCCTAAAGTTCGACTGCATACTAGTGCAAGATTGACTGCATCAGTCATCTCGCTCTACTTTGCATTCCCCACTATTTCCACGGTCAACCTAGGTACGGGTTCGATTGAAACAATCACCCTACCTAGTTCACACTTTATACATAGCAGTACTTAGAGTTCGATTGAATCAGTCACTCTATGTACGCTTATGCTCCTCTACACCTACACGGTCCACCTAGGTATGAAGGGTTTGACTGAATCAGTCACCCCACCTAGTCAATACCATGCATAACAATATATCGAGTTAGACTGAATCAGTCACTCTACTATACGTATGCACCTCTACGCCTACACGGTTTAAGGGACCTGCCAATATAACTGCAGACACAGTATAGGGGGTTCGATTGAATCAATCACCCCCCATCACTTGCTGCACACTATACCTTCTCGGTACACCTTGACTTCAGGGTTGACTGAGTCAGTCACCCTCTCTACCCTTTTCAGTCAGCATTCTCAGCCAACACCCTCATGAGAAAGGTTAAGGTTCCCCTGGTTACCGGTGACTCGACCGGTCATCACTCATGTGGTATCACAATGGACCCATGTGGTCTAAGTGTGTCCTGACCCTGTCAGGACAGCCACCTTTACCTAACCTAACCTAACCCAACTGGTGCCCATACTTTCACTGTACGAGTAATTGCTCGGATAAAATTTATAGTTGTGTCTAGACAGTTTAATACAGTGCACGAAATAAATATAGCGTACAAGACATATTTTAATGTAACTCATTTTTATATATTTATTTTTCATTTAATTTTTTTTTATAAACTTAATAGCAACAAAGCAATATAATAAAACATTAAGTTTAAAGATTCATCAAAAACTTGACACAAAAAAAAAACGTTGCGATTTAGTTCAAACGAAATAATTAAAGCGTACAACTTGAAAAAACAATGTTTTTATTAATAAAAACCAAATCTTTTATTTTTAATAATCAATATGATCTCCATTCTTTTGAATAACATAATTCATGCGACGAGGCATTGAGTCAATTAAATTATTTAATGTTAAAAGGTCGATTTTTGTACACTCCTCGTTAATCGCGATGCGGAGCTGCAGTAAAGTGTCAAATTGACGACCATTTGCATCAACTTTTTGCACCAAGGTGCCCCAAAGATTTGAAATTGGGTTAAGATTAAGACTAATGGCCGGCCACTCCATTAATGGTATATTCCTTGACTTTAAGAAATCTTTGGTAAGTGCGGCGCTGTGTATGGTTGCATTGTCCTGCTGAAAAGTCCAATTATCCTCCAAAATATTTTCTTCAAAATAAATCAGAACATCGTCCAAGAGTTCGACATACTTTTCTAAATTCATCTTATGGGAGATAAGGCACATTGGAGACTATCCATGGTAGCTAAATGCAGCCCATACCATAAGTGAGCCTCCCTGGAAATTACGCGAATACCGAGTTTCTCGCTCAGTTCTTAGATCCCTCCAATATTTTTGGCAGCCATCAGGCCCATCCATATTACATTTTTTCTCATCACTAAAAATGATGAATTTCCGTTGCTCTTCCCAAAATGCGAATACGAGTAATTGCTCGGATAAAATTTATAGTTGTGTCTAGACAGTTTAATTGTAGAAATATATGTACGGCATCTTCCGTGAATCTCTAACCTACGTTTGCCAGGTCCCTTCCGACTGTATCATATTTACA
The DNA here is from genome assembly GCA_945910035.1 of Brachypalpus laphriformis. Taxonomy (NCBI): domain Eukaryota; kingdom Metazoa; phylum Arthropoda; class Insecta; order Diptera; family Syrphidae; genus Brachypalpus; species Brachypalpus laphriformis. Next base: position 160,326,912 of record OX246754.1, on the reverse strand, counting down.
ACGTTGTCTGTTGTCCAGGTACTTTCTGTATTTTCCATGACCAGTTAGGAACTGTGTGATATTATAGTTCTACTCTCCTTATTTCCTTTTCACTTAAATTTCTATGTTGGGGATGAGTTTGTGTGTCCATCTTCCTGTTGTGGCGTTATCCCATCTGTTTTGCCATAATCGCCATTACTTCTGCTTTAATGGCTCGGCTATGCTGTCGGTTCGCGAGTTGCCTATTGTACAGTAGTTTCATTTCGTCAGTCAGGATATCGGTGGGTACCATCCCAGCTACGACATATGCCGCTTCTTTTGACACTGTTCTATAGGTGCAAATTGTCCTTAGATCGCCGAGTTTATAGACAATTAATAGTTCCTGGCTGGATTATTTTCCTACCAAAGTATCAGCTCACACTTAGTGATTAGTAGTGCTAAGCTTACTACAACAAGGTTCTGCGACTATGTTTGGATCCACCGACGATTGGCAGAATCTCCGCTAGCGATGATTGTAGTATCGACGGCTTGTTTTCTAGATATTATAGGTGCGGCTTAAAGTTTAGCCTATTGTCTATCATACCTAGGTATGTGATTGTCTGTTTCGATTTAATCACTTGGTCTCCTTCATGAATGTCTTCTGCTCTACTAAATCTGAACCTACTGTCTTCAACCAGGTTTCAATTTTCGAGATTGTTTTATTTGTTCCTAATTCTACTTCGTGAACGTGTTCCGCAACAGTCACAACAGCGATGTCGTCCGCGAAGCCTATGACGTTCTTACTTTACAGCATTGGTAACTTGTGCATATCGTCGTACATGATGTTCAACAGAATGGGACCTGACACTGATCCTTGTGGAACATGTGCCGACACATTTTAGTAGTTGGTACCTTCGTGGCTTACATACCTTAGCTTCCTATTCCTAAAGTAGCTCCATACTATCCAAGGAATATAGCTTGGCCTATTCATTCTTTCAAGAGAGTCCATTATACATGACCAACTTGCTGAATTAAAAGCGTTCGTGATCTCAAGTGTAACTACGCCACAGTACTCCTCTGTGCCCCACCACCATCTTCTTCCTTCAATGGCTGCAGCAGCGATATCTTACACCATTTCGTCTACTGTGGACCGGGGTTATTGGAACCCAAACTGGTATTCCGAAATAGCGCGTCTTTCCTGGGCTATTATGTATTACTTTTTCCAATATTTTCCTCATCGTAATCAGTCAGCAAATGGGGCGATATGATGACGGAGCTCCGGGGTTTTTTTTTTTCCTTTAGGGAGCATCACCAGATACGAGTACTCTTACTTCCAGCGATACGAGAATCTTCTCTTAGACAGCTCTGTATGACTTCTATAAAGGTATCAGGTCGTGCTCTAATGGCTGCTTTTAGGACTTTATTCGGGATTGCATCAGTACCTGGTGCTTTGCTATCACACATTTTTGCGCTCGCTAAATGCAGTTCGTCTGGTGTTACCGATGGGATCTTTTCGTTGAATGTTGTAATGTCCATACGGGGAGTAGTCCTTGCTCTTTGCGGAAGAGTGTGTTGTGATGATGTTCTCGAGCACAATGGGAATTATGGTGTCCTTTGAGCTTCATCATAGCGATCCTGCAGTCAGTTCCCCACGGATTAATGTCGACTTCCTCCAACATTTGTTTGAAGCACAATTTTCTTTGCTGTACTCGTATCTGATAGCAATTTTTAAAGCCTTCCTGGCACTTATAAATGCTGCTAGCTTCTGATTGAATTCCGGCCCACCCTTCGAGCGTTGAACTCTGTGTCTTGCTTGCAATCAGTTTACTCTGAGAGATTTGATTTCGTCGTTCAACCAGTAGCTGGCCGATCCACCTGTGCTGGGTTTTCTTCTTGGCATAGGAGCAACGCCTGTGGAGGTCGCCAAATCCGTGGTCCATGTCTGAGGCGATGAGTACTGAACACTTCTTGAATCCAGGAGTATTGTATTCGATTTGTGTTTTAACATATTCAGCTGTTCAGCGCACTAGTGTTTCCAGCGAACGTTACAGGTTTTTTTTTTTTTGGTAACAGATTGCCGACAACTTCTTTAAGCGACTTGTTTTGAATAAAGAATCTGAACTCGTGAATCATTAATTAGCATAAATTTGCTTCCCCTTAGTATCTGCGAGATTTTCATCTTGAAGTATTACTGTGAACTAAATTAGTCATTTTTGAAATAAAGATTTAGCAGAACCGGATGATTCATTGTTTGTTTACTTTTCTTTTACAATGCATGGAGGCGAGTTGTATATCTGTTGGAATTTGTGTAAAATGAATGCATATCTTAAGATGCTGTATAGGTGTATTGCTGTTCATATGTGCCTGTGCTGTTGTATTTGTATGTGTAGGCGTATAGTCATTCATGATAAATTTATAAACAGCAACTCACCAAAAGCATCAACTGATTTATTTATCATCTTCCCAAACCTCACCGAAGGCAAGGACTTAAAAGTGGTTAAGGGGCTTTAATAGGAAATATGTGACTCAAGTATAGATGGCTTGTAATTGAGAAATTTGTATCTAGTTCTAAGCTCGAGCCAATATCAATTTATATCACAGAGCAACTGTTTTGAAAGCACTTTACCTTCTTACTTACTTACTTAGGTAGCGCTACAGTCCGAGATTGACTTGGGCCTCAACCAACAAGTCTCTCCAACCAGCCTGGGTGGCGTTCTGTCCAAGACGCCAATTTCGGCTGTTCTTTTTTGTAGACAGCATATACGAGTATTTTGTTTTGCTTTCATTGACCGCTAAACTCATCTTTGCTGCCTCTGTCTCAATAGTCGCAAACGCCCCACTGACGGCCCGCTGAGTTCGTTCGACTATGTCAATGCCATCGGCGTAAGTGAGTAGTTATACAGACTTTTAAAATTTTTTGCCTCCGGTGTTGGCTTGTGAGTTTCGTACAATTTTATTATGTTGAAGAGATCGCATGACACCTCGCCACCTTGTCTAATACCTTTCCTGACATCGAACGGTTCGGTGGTGTTCTTACCGACTTTGATGGAGCAGCGAGAGTTCTCCATCGTCATCTTGCACAGACATGGCTCTGTATAACTCATCTCTATACACGCTATCAACTTTGAAATCGATGAAGAGGTTGTGCGTATCGATTTTATATTCACGGTATTTTTTTCCAAGATTTGCTGTAGTGTGAATATTTGGTCAATGGTAGACTTTTCCGATTTGAAACCGCACTGATAAGGACCTATCAGGTTGTTGACGGTCGGTTTTAAGCGTTCACATAATACGGCAGACAGTATTTTATATGCGATGTTAAGAAGACTTATACCTCTGTAGTGAGCGCAGTTCAGACGATCTCCTTTTTTCAGGATCGGCCAAACTATGCTCAGGTTCATTCATCGGGCATACTTTCGTCCGACCAAAATTTTACAGATGAGCCGGTGCATGCTCCTTCCCAACTCATTTCCTTCCCAACTCATTTCCTTCTGGCTTAAAAAGTTTGGCGGCAGGGCTGTCGGCTCCAGCAGCTTTGTTGGATTTAAGTTTAGATATCGCTATCTTCACTTCATTCTGATCGGGTTGACGGGAATCTTGACTATCATCGTCATTGTCAAATGGCTCATTCTGCCTGACAGCGGAATATTAGTCATCGTCGGCGTTTAGCAGTCTGCAAAGTGTTCCTTTCATATCCTCAGCATCGACTGCGATCCTACTACTATGTTAACATTTTCGTCCCTGCAGGCTTCTGTTTTGGCTTTGAAACCATGGCATGTTTTTTTTTACCTTTTGGTAAAATTTTCGAACATCATTCCAGCAATAAAGTCTCTCAATCTCTTCGATCGAGCATTTCTCATGCTCCTTTTTCTTCTTTCTGAGAAGTCGATGTTCCTCTTTTCTCCTCCGCTCGTAAAGCTTGCGAGCAGCTCTAGTCCTTCTATGCAGCACCGCCTTGTACGCCTCTTATTTTGCTGCATGTGCTTGCCAGCATTCCTCATCAAACCAGGGGTTTCGTTGTGGTGGCCGAGGAAGCCCATTACATCAGAGGCTGCATCTCTGATGGCTTGTTAGCGACATTGCCAATGGTGTTCCGCAATTGCCGATGGTGGCATAGGACCTAGATTGGGATTAAAGGCAAATGCTCTTACGGTCTCACGCGATTTTAGCCATCCAACGTCAAACTTCCACAGAGTAATTCGTTGATTTCGCTCCATTCGGGATATGCGCAGCCGTACCTTGGCTACAATTAGGTAGTGATCCGAGTCTACGTTGGCTCCTCGGAAAGTCCGGACACCCAGAATACTGGAAGAGTGCGTGGCGTCGATCGCAATATGATCAATTTTGTTGACGGTTTTTCAATCAAAAGACAGCCATATCCCCTTGGGAATGTAAAGACGTGGGAACGCTACGACAACATTTCGTCCCGCCGCAAAGTCGACTACCTTGAATCCGTTGTCAGACGTGATGTCGTGCAGGCTGCGCTTTTCGACCACGCCTCTAAAGACATCCTCTTTTCCTAGTTTTGCGTTAAAATCGCCCAGGACAATTTTAACGTCATGGCTAGGGCATTGCCCACAGGTCTTGTCCAAGAGCTGGTACAAGTTGTCCTTCATCGCGTCATCCATCTTCTCGTGAGCTCATATTACGCTAATGTTGACAAATTTAGCCTTGGTACGGATAGTCATAAGGCGCTCGTTCACTTGTCGGAAACTCAAGACTTCTTGCCTAAGTCTGCACAAATCCGCACCCGAATGGACGCTGTCCTTGTTGTCTGTAGAAATTGCCGTAGTAGATGTCGCAGTTTTTCATCCTTGTTTTGCCCGGCCCATCCCATGGCACTTCTTGAATGGCGGTAATGTCTGGTTTGCAGCAGTCTAGATTCTCCGCAAGTTGTTCGGCTGCACGTGGTTTATAGAGGGAGCTAACATTCCACGTGCAGACACGAAGATCGTTGTTCTTTATACGTTTGCAAAGGTCGTCAACAGTAAAGTCATTCGTATCCGAGACTTATTCGAGACGAGATGTAATCCGACGGCACAACCACCAAACTGGAGAGTCAGTTCCCCTTGTTATACCCTTGGACGCAGGGGCGGATACCTACCATTTGACCACCAGCAAGGTTGTTTAATTGGACAAAATGGGACGTGGAAAGTGCCTTACGCAGGAGGAAAAAACAAGAGTTATATTTTACAAAGAAAATGGTTTATCCAATCGGAAACATGCCGGGCAATAGTCCAGATATCCAAACGTGGTTGATCATTTCATAAATTTAGGGCAACAGTATGAGCAAAACAAGGTGAAGGTGCTCCAAAAAGGTGACGAATCGGCAAAAAAGATCCAATTGTTGAGGAAGCACGAAAAAATAAGAAAAACAAGCTCTTTGCTTTGCAAATTAAAAAGAAGTTGGATCTCAACATTAGAGTACGTGTCTAACAAATATTGCATTGGACTATTCCAGCCTAGAAATTATCTAGGCCCTTGGCGAGTAGCCATTTGCAGCATTTTTGAATGGCTCCGCCGAGTCGTTCACGCAATTCCATTGATTTGGTCGGCAATGAATTAACTGAAGAGGACGGCCGGCTTCTAGAAATGGTGCCGCTTCCTCCGATGAACCGATGAGAGTACCGTTCTCGTGAGTGTTAGGGACTGAGGAAAGATCTTCTAATAGATCTATATCCATGGAAATGGGTGCTTTTAGAGCAGAAAAACTCGATGCCTCGTATTAATTTCGTAGAGCGTATATTGCTTTGAAATCCCTGGCTGCAGTAAGTGGAATCTTTGCAATGAATTGGCATGTTGTAATTTGCTGACATTTACCTAAAAAATATCTCAGACCTCTCGAAAATCTTAAAAACAATTCGTAATAATAGACAGTAGGCTTCCCAAGGCAAAGAAGTACCAAAGCTCCTCAGACGTTTTTCCGTTGACCAACTTAATCTAGTTCTTTTGTTTGTTCAACTATTAAGTATAGCAATGCAACTATATAGTTTCGAGAGCATGGTTCTAAAGACGATGGAGAAAAAACAAATTGTAACTAGGATAACAACCCTTATTGCAATTAAAAAGGATTATATGAGAACGGATGCAAATTAAATACTTTTGAAAGAATATTGAGAGAAAAGAAAGGATTCATAAGAAAATGACCATTTTATCGAATAAATTTTGAATGTCGTTTTCAGTTTTCTAATAGAAAATTCAAGTGCTAATGAGACTCTTCAGCGCTGCACGACAACCCATGTGCACCATGTGCATCGAAATTCTTTAGAAACATTTTCTACACGATAAATCGGTCAGGGTCTGGAAAGAGTTTCAAGAGGGTGGATGACGGGCGACAACGATGAGAATTATGATGGTGATGATGAAATCTCCAAAAAGCTGCTTCAATTTGGGGTCAAGGATTTTGTTTTTATGCACATACTCGTAGATGTGCTATTAAAGTTTTTAGATCCACTTTAAAGAATACGGTTTGCTAAGTGATCCTTTATACCGTATTGCTTGAATTAATTAAGCACTGGAGGAGGAAAATATTTATGTTTGAGTTAACGTTGGTAATTGACTAAAGTTTATGACGATAAACATATAACTCTAGTTTACGAATAAATGAATGACGAAAACTTCCCTATAGAAAAAAAGAGGTAAAATGGATCTCATTTCTTTCGAATTCTACAAGAATTGTACGTCAGAATTTCTAGCAGCACTTACGTCGGAATTCAATCAAATATTTAAAACTGCGAATGTACCAGGAAGCTTTCGAAAATCGATAATATACCCGTTGTACAAGAAAGGAGACTATGAGGACCTATATCGGAGTATATCGTTCTTAAATACGTCGGCTAAGTTGTTCGCCGTAGTGCTTTTCAACAGGCTCAAAATAAGGACATTTTGCATGAATACCAAGCAGGTTTTAGGCGAAATTATTTAACCATCAATCAAATATTTTCACCGAAGATTATAAGAAGAATCACAAAAAACTATACGCATTTTTCGTGGACTTTCGAGCCGCCTTTGATACTATAGCCCGCGAAGCGCTTTTCTATAAGCTATAAAACTGAAATGAAACTTTGCAACTATGCACGATTCGAGTTAAAAATAGCCAGTGCGCTCTTAAAATCTCATCTATCTACTGTCCACCGCGTTCCGCGCTTGATAAAAGTCATTTTACTAACTTGTTTGAATCGCTGAAACCTAATTTCATTATTGGCGGCGATTTTAATGCAAAACACACGTTCTGGGGCACAAGATACAGCTCGAAAAAAGGTAGAATGCTCTATGGGGCAGGTATGGAGTACAGTTGTGATTTCCATTCGACGGGTAAACCGACTTACTGGCCAACTGATACTTCGAAAGTACCTGACCTGATCGATTTTTTCGTTGTGAAAGGAATATCTACCAACCACATACAAGTTAAAGAGGGCTTTGATCTGTCGTCTGATCATTCCCCAGTTATTTTGGCATTGACCGAAAAACTAGTCTGTAACCTAGAGCCAGTGAGATTAACTGATCGACCAACCAACTGGGGAGGCTTTAGGAACGAAATTGAAGATAATGTTGAACTGAGCGTTCCACTTGCGACACTCTATGAATTTGAGGTTGAAGTTGATCGCTTCGTTGAGATCGTACAGCTCGCCTCTTGGAATAATACTCGCAATCCAAGGAAAACGCCTGACAGATACGGTTTACGATATCCTCCGGAAATAAAAGAATTGGTCAAGGAAAAAAGAAAAGCTCGTAAAAAATGGCAACAGAGTCGTGCTCCGCAACAAAAAGCACACTTGAGTTCGTTGAAGAAGACTATTAAGGATTTTAAGAATCGTGCAATAGGCTCTTACATTGAAAGTTTAACAGCGAAAAAAGATTCCAATTATTCACTTTGGGAAGCCGTAAAAGGCACCAAAAGGCCCAAAGTCCCCGCGCCACCAATTAAATGAAATCAAAATGAATGGGCAGGGGAAGATAAAGAAAAAGCAGACGTCTTTGCGGCCCACCTGAAAGAAACCTTTAAACCGTACGATGGTCAAGTGGTTTACCACAACATTAATAGGCCGGATTTACCATCTGACGATTTAACACTCTCAAGTGCAACGCTAAGGGAACTTAAACACGAAATCGAGAATCTAAAGCCTAAGAAAGCTCCTGGTTATGATTTGATTACCGGAGAAATTCTCAAAGTTTTACCTAGAAAAGCATTGACTAAGCTTCTCCATATTGTAAATGCTGCGCTCAGATTAAAACACGTGCCCAGTCAATGGAAAGTTGCGGAAGTCATAATGGTTTTAAAACCAGGAAAACCGCCAAATGAGGTAAAATCGTATAGACCAATTTCGCTTCTTCCAATCATATCTAAAATTTTCGAGAGGATATTACTAAGGCGTCTCCAACCGGTTATAGACGAAAATAATCTTATCCCTGACCACCAGTTTGGGTTCAGACGATTCACCAGGTGCATAGAATTACTGACGTAATAGAGAAAGCACTTGAAAAAAAAAAGATTTGCTCAAGCGTATTTCTTGACGTCTCGCAAGCCTTTGATAAGGTGTGGCATGATGGCTTGAAATGCAAACTACGACAAGTTCTCCCTGTATGCTTATACGATATTCTAAAATCATATTTCGGGAATAGACTCTTTCGTGTTAGACATGGAATCGAATACTCCAAGCTCAAACAAATTTCGGCCGGCGTGCCGCAAGGAAGCGTTCTTGGGCCGCTTCTCTATTTGTTATAGACACGTGATATACCGAACGAAGATGGCACTATCCTTGCTACATTTGCCGATGACACCGCTATCCTAGCAGTAGGCAAAGCAATCGAAGAAACTGCAGAACTGCAAAACGCGCAACGAATCTAAATCTATTCACGTGAATTTCACTTACAAGAAAACTTATGACTTGCCAATTTTCCTAAACTCGGCCCGAATACCTTTTGCAAACGAGGCCAAATACCAGGGAATGACACTCGACGCAAGACTGAAATGGAATTCGCACGTGAAAATGAAACGTAAAGAACTCGAAATCAAATATAGAGAAATGTACTGGTTACTCGGAAATCATTCCCAGCTCAGTATTGAGAACAAACTGCTTTTATACAAGCAAGTGCAAAAGCCGGTGTGGACCTACAGTATACAACTTTGGGGTTGTACCAAGAAAACAAATGCCAATATTTTACAAACTTCTCAAAATAAAGTGCTAAGAGAAATTGTCCAAGCACCGTGGTATAGTAGAAACGACGATATCCACAGGGATGTCGGAATTCCGACAATCGAGCTGAAACTAGAAGCTTCGCGAGAAAGCATAGAAACCGACTAATCGGACATGTCAACAATACAGTCCTACAAATTTTGGATGAGAGCAATTTATTGCGCCGACTACAAAGGACGAAACCTTTCGACTTGGCGAGATCTTGGCAGGATCTTTCAGTGGAAAGAAACCTGCCAAACTTTTTTTATTTCGATATAGAAAAATTACTTCATAAGTTATTACTTAGTTGCGATATCCAACAAATTTATATCGAAGGGTGGTGTTTTTTTAGTCAGTAAGAATCTGACACTACTATGAGCACGCGCTTGGTATTCTCATAGTGTCTATGGAAGATTTTTCACCTACCCTCGGAAAAAAATATATATATCCCAGTCCTTCGTGGCAGCCTTCATAGTCTTCGTTTGACTTCCTGACATGTCCATACAGAAACTCTTCTTTAGTGATGTTCTTTAGGAGATTGTGGAAATCTGGCCAAAATGCATCTTTCTTTCTGACAATATTCCACACATCTCCTTACATCACTAGTTTGAGAGATATCAAACGATTGCTGGACTTCAAAATGGTCAAGACGTCACCAAGTAGCTCTGCCCCAAAGATGATACCGATTCCCTTCCGTAGTAGAGAATCTTGTAAGCTTTTGTCCTAACTTCCAAGAAATGCTCCCAATTTCTTGTGTTTTTGTTACAGTTTTCGCAATATTCTTGCGATGGTCTTTGACACGTACATCCTCATGTTTTATTGACACCGGTAATCTCTAGTTGTGTCAACCCACGGAAACACCAGCTTTAATTTGTTTTGGTTCAAAGAACGCTTCACCATAACGTACTCTGAAAGCTCTATCTGCTATGTAAGATTTGAATATTTCATAATACTGTCTAGGTAGGTCCATATGCCTCTATACCAAACTTTCCCTGCGCAACGTTCATGAATAAAATGGAGTAGATTTTTTTTCTTCAAGTGTTTTCTCTGAATAATAAAATAGAGACGTACATATGCATTCCAAGAATAGGATATCCACCAGGAAAAGTTTCACTCAGTCAAAAATCAAGGTTTTGGAAGCGCCAACAAAGACCTATGTTGGCCAAACAATGCCACATAAAGAGAACTAAAAAACTCCTGTCTTTAAATAGAAGAAATATAGGCCTCACAGTAGGAGTAATCACGGAACACTATCTGCTGGAAAGACATGCCAGAAGAATGGAAATCCTCTCAAATAATTGTAGAAGATACAGAGACAAAGAGGAAGAAGAAAACAATCTCCTGCGAGGCACTAGCCAATCTAATGAAAGTTCTACAAGGAGATTACTTCTTTGAAGATCTATGTGATCTGTAATAAATAGATATTTTAAGTTTATATAGGTTTACGTCAAAACCTAACTGATTTCGCTGATACTACAGTAATACTTATACTTCCTCCCTACCTTCTACCGGAAAGAAGTTCATTGGTGTATGCAACAAACATAGCAATACTAGGGTTCGATTACAATAGTCAATCTTCTCCACCTTCTCCATGAAACGATCCCTATCTTGCTCAACCAACAAATATGTATAAAGGGCTATGTTAGAACTGCAGCAGTCAGCTAGTACTTATGAGAGGCAATCCTATAAATTGCTTTGTTTGCATCAGCAACTATCAACTACATCAATCACCGTGAGTAATACTCTTATACACAGTCCCACCTAAATGGTTCGCCCAAACCGGTGCAGCGTATAGGGGAACCGAGCTAACCACTTTGGATAGTAGAATCTGTCTAGCATATCCAGGGCCACCGATGTTTGGCAGTATTCGAGAAAGGGCTGCCTGCAGTAGTGAAGCCTTCTTGCTCGAGTATTCCACGTGTGTTTTAAAACTTAACCTGTTATCGAGCATTACTCCTAAGTATTTCACTGCTTCCTTGGTTCTTATAGTCTGAGTTCGGACTTGAATATTCGCATATTGAACAGCTTTTCGACTTGTTATAAGAACAGCTTCAGTTTTGTGGTCTGCTAATTCTAAGCCGGAGGATCGTAGCCAGTCTTTAATTTTTCCGATTGTTTCGTTTATCGCTGATTCTTTTTCGTGGATGTGTTTAGCCACGGTGACCACGGCGATGTCGTCAGCGAACCCGATTATCTTAACTCCTTGTGGAAGTGCTAGTCGCAGGACTCCGTCGTACATGCTATTTCATAAGAGAGGGCCTAGTACCGATCCTTTTGGGACTCCTGCCGTGACGTTGTAGTACTTTACCCTCTCGTCGGTTTGGTACCTCAACTTCCTGTTGGTGAAGTAGCTTGTAACTATCCTCCTGGCTAGCGATCTCCTTATGAATGTCCAATTTGCCGATTTTAAGGCGTTTTTGATGTCCAGAGTCACTACTGTACAGTATTTCTTTGTTCCCCCTCGCCATCTTTCTCCTTGGATTGCTCCAGTTGCTGTGTCAACTACCGCTTTTATGGCATCGACGGTAGAACGCGATTTTCTAAATCCGAACTGATGGTCTGATAGTGCTCCTTTCTCTTCTGCTACCACGAGCAGTCTGTTGTATATTATTCGTTCAAGTATTACCCAAAGTGTCGAGTAAACATATTGGGCGATATGACGATGATTCTCCAGGTGGTTTGTTTCCTTTTGGTAGCAGTACTAGATGTTAAAGCTTCCATGGCCCAGGAAAAACTCCTTCTTCCATACACTTTTGCATAGTGGCTATAAAAATGTCCGGCCTGTTTTGGACAGCCACTTTCACTGCCTTATTGGGGATAACATCTGGTCCAGGTGCCTTGTTGCTTCCTATTTTCCTGCATGCTTCGAATAGTTCCTCCCGTGTGATAGCAGAGATGTGCTCTGCATTGGTCTCTCTGATTATATCACACAGAGTAGATGGTCTATGGGGGAATAGGTGCTCTATTATGGATCTTAACATGTTAATTTAGGGCGTTGGAAGATTGGATGAGTTTCCTTAATATTAATTAATATCGCCTGGTGGTCGCTATGTGTATATTCCTCGCTAAGCCGCCATTTGGTGTTACGCAGGAGAGAGTTGCTAACGAAGGTTATGTCTATGATTGACCCTATACCTGCTTTGCGATATGTGTTTGCACGCCGCCTGTTTGCGAGCACTATTTCTAGTGGCGCAAAGGTTTCCAGTAGCATACGCTCTCTGGCAAGCATGTGTCCTAAGTACATTGTTGTTCGTTCTATATGTCTGTGGCAACAAGGCATATCAGCATAAGTATACTTATGCCGTTATTGAAATATTTTTTTGTTTTTAACATTTTTTATATAATATTCTCTCAGGAAAGGCGAACGCTGAAACATTGCCTTGATATGTCTTGAATTCATTATCTGAAGCGGTTACTGAATTAGGGGCAGGGAAATGAGACGATAAAGACATCTTTAAATACGTTTTTTGGAATGTGTAAAGGCACTTATGCTGTTATTCTTTTTGCCACAGATGTTAACGACATAACAGAAGCTATAAGATGTGGAATAGAGATAAATCGAACAAAGATCTTTACTTTGTTATTATATTTGCAGATGATATTTTCTTCTTCGCAGATACAGGGGACGGCATGCAGCTAATGATAAATAGGCTAGAAATATATTGTAACACCTGGAACTTGTCTGTTAACTTAACCAAGTCGATATTTAGAAGCGGTCATATTAAGAGGAGCAAATAGAAGTTGTCCGCGAATATAAGTACCTAAAATCCAAGTTGGCGGAAGCTAAAAGAGCAATAGGTTCTGTTTGGGGAAGTTGCATCAACAAACAAAACATTACACAGACTGCGAAGCAAAACGTATTCCGTGCAACTGCAACCGCAATTATCCTTTACAGAGCACAAGTATGGGGATACTGTTCGTTTGAAGTTGTTGAAAATTTCCTTCGCAACTTCATCAGAAGAACATTTGAACTGCTGAGCAATTCACCCAACTACCCGCTTCATCTTGAGACCGGTATAGCACCTCTGTTATTGGATACCCCCAAGCTCCACTTCGACTATGTGGTAAGAGTTATGGCAATGAAGGAGGAAAGAGTGCCGAAATTGTGCTAATTCAGATGCTAATGACTAGGGGAATGACCATTCAAGAATGAAAAAGGCTAGCAACGGATTGCGGATTGAATTTATAAATTGCTCCCAACGAGCAGTCATCATTAATGAAACAAAAGTTCAACATCCTACTGGAGAAAACGGGCCAAAGAATGTATGACAAAAATGTCAGAAAAGCTTTGTCATCTCAATATACGAGTAGGGCATATTATAGCAGGCTAAATCTCATTCTATGCCACAGAACATATTTCTTAGCAGACAAAACGACAGAAATGATGAACATCACCTTTAAAATAAGAGGAGAACTCCTACCCCCTAACTACATACCCCATCGCCCCGAACTTCCTTTACTGTGTAACCTATGCAATCGCAAAGAACGAGAAGATGTGTATCACTTCCTTGCAGTATGTCCCATTCTAAAGGAATTTCGTCTTAACTTTTTTGAAACACATTTACTTGAGTTGGAAGAAGCGATGAGCATACTAAACGGCGACAGAGGCTGAGATTTATTACATAGGCACCACGTAAATGCTCTACGTTATCGAACCTATATTGTTGAAGAAATCTTTTAAAATGCAAGCTATCATCGCAAATACTTTTTGAACCAATTTGAAATAGTAGACAAAGACAAAATGGTAAATAATTCATATGTACTTCGCTAAGGTGCTAGAAACGGAGGAGGAGTGAGGTTTTCGTCCCAGTAGAAGCACAACTGACCAGTTATTCACTCTCAGAATGGTTCTTGAGAAGGCCTGGGAGTATGCTACTCGTAAATCTGTCTACACCTGTTTTGTGGATTTGGAAAAGCATATGATAGGGTTCCTCGAGGCAAACTCTGGAGTGTTCTGCAGGAGTATCGGATAGATGATTCGCTGTTAAGGGCGATTCAGTCTTTATATACAAACTGTAGAAGCTGTGTTCGGATAAACGGTGTTAAATCAATACATTTCACTTTAGGCGTTGGACTCCGCCACGGGTGCGTTTTGTCACCTCTCCTCTTCATTGTATACGAGTATATGGACTGGATATTGCAGCGCAGCCGTGACGGAGAATGTTTCAAAGTGGAAGACTTAAGGATTAGTCATTTGCTCTTTGCGGATGATTTGGTCATCCTTGCGTCCTCTCAAACCGAACTTCAGCGCGCACTCGAAAGATTTGTTTGTGAAGATGCTGTGTCGAGGTTCAACGTGAGCAAATCGGAAGTAATGGCCGTTTCCAAAACACCCATTCAGTGCACTCTGCATGTTAGTGGAGTCCCACTGAAGCAGGTGAAGAAGTTTAAGTACCTCGTGGTCTTATTCACGTGTGATGGGAAGAGCAATGTCGAGTTATCCTGTTGAATTGGTCAGTCTGGGATCAATTTTGAGATAGCTTGGTCAATCTGTTATAAGGAAGGCCTAACTTAGTGTTCAAGCTAAATGATCGGTTTTTAACTTGGTGTATGTTCCAACTCTCACCTATGGTCATGAAATTTAGGTAATGACCGAAAGAATAAGATGGCGCATATAAGCTGCCGAAATGAGATTCTTTCGCGGTGTTGCTGGAATAACTCGTACGCATCGATTGCGCAACACCAGAGTACGCGAGGCGCTCAATGTTGAGCAACTCCTTCTTCGAACGGAACGATCTATACTTCGATTGTTTGGTCAGGTAGCGTCTATGCCCCCAGACCGGCTTCCAAGACGTGCCATGATTGCTGTGCCATGAGGTAAGCGACTCCCAGGTAGGCGTAGAAATAGATGGTTGGATCAAGTCCGACATCTCTCCTAGAGCCGCCTAGGGATTCCTCCTGATGAGTTGGAGTCAATGGCAAAGGATCGAGAAGGATGGGGGGTCCACCTGAGCTCCCTCAATGTCAATGAAAGTCACGGTGGTGTATTCCCCAATGCTCTGAGATATTTGAATGATGCGCACGACCGAATGTAAGGCTGTCTCGACCGATGTGCTCTTGCAGTACGCATGTTAGGACGCAGAGACCATTGTTTGGGCAGGTGGATATTAATCAACCTCTCTAGCGTTTTCAATACAATGGACTATAAGCTGATAGGTCGAAGATGCTTTGGTTCCACATACGAGCTTTATCGATTTGGAGGGCTTGAAGCTGCGCAAGGCCCAAAGAATCTTTTCTGTAGAAGTGGTTTGTTTCAATTTGAGGTTTTACTTTCTAGAAGCTGCCGCTGTCCTCTTTCCGATACATCTACCTTCCCTATTCTTTTCTTTACCGGTTCCATTAGTGCAAGGTATAGAGGTGTAAGACCCAGTAGACTTTAGATAGTTAGATAGACTTTTTATTAACTTCATATAATTTTCACAGATAGTATATACAAAGTCGTTTATGGTTTGGCTTAAGGCCGTCTACCAGATTGACAATATGGTTGCTATTTCTGTTTAAAAATCGCCTTCCAAAATACGGGCTCTGTAGCGTATTGCAGCTGTAGCATAGTTGTATAAAACAACCCAACCACGACTTCCGTTCAGTACGTTGATCACCTCATCCAAGTCTAGCGAAATTACTCCGAAGTATCTCGCACGAAATTCTCCTAAAATGGGACATCTTCCGATGAAATGGTATACATCCTCCCTCTCTTTAAGGTTGCACAGGTCACATAAAATTGGAAGATCGGGTCGATGTGGAATAAAATAAAGACTTGTTAGTTCACCTCTAAGTTTGAATATTGTGCTTATCATATGCAGAGAGTAACGACTGAGGAAGTACGTTGAGTCGCTTTCAATGTGGTTAAAATTCAGCCTACTGTAGATCAGCCTATGTTGCGATGAATGTGCTTCAGCTGCAAATATCTCATACATGGAATTACCTCCAATTTTCAAAACATTTGTAAGCATAGGTTTTATTGATGTAAGTTGCATATCAGATGAAATATTTAAGCTCGCGCCATAATTTGCTGCCAACTCCTCCCACTTTTGAACCAAATGCCCTCTTGTCGAAAGTATATGCTTCAGAACAATCCTGGGCAGTCTTCCATTATCCATCTCCACTACTTTTACAATATAATCTATATGCAACTTTAGGGTATCTAAAAAGAGAGGAGGGACTCCAGTTTCTAGATGCAGCATATAGTTCGGTGTATATGTTGGAAGTCGAAAGATTCGTTTCAAAAAGTATCTTAGAAATTTTTCAACTTCTTCAAAAAAGCAATAACCCCAAATTTGGGCTCCGTACAGCAGTATAGAGGCAGCAGTTGTACGAAATAATTTATTCTTCGCTGTGTGATCGATAAACTTATTGTCGACGCAACGTCCCCAAACTGATGAAATAGCTCTTTTAGCTGCTGCTAGTTGACATTTAAAGTGTTTTTTCATATTGAGGTTGGATATAATTATCACACCTAAATATTTATACTCTTTCACTATTTCAACGTTTTCACCCCGATAGGACCACTTTTCGTTGCGAGAGTATCTTCCACCGCCATTTCTAAAAATCATCATCTTTGATTTTGATAAATTCACCGTCAAATTCCATTGCTTACAGTAGTTTTCAAGACGGTTCATAGTAAGGTGCATCCCTTCAACTGTCTCCGATAAAAACACTATATCGTCCGCAAACTTTAGCGCCGGTATCCGCACACCACCAAGCTCGATCCCTCCTCCTACTTCTCCTACTATATCGTTGATAAATAAGATGAAGAGTAACGTGCTTAAGATGCAACCTTGCTTAACTCCCATTTGTGTTCCAAATTCTTCCGATACATTCTCTCCATTCCATACGTACGCCACGTTGCTCTCATACATCGCTTTTAGCACATTTATCACTTTACTTGATAAACCAATTTTATACAGCTTATAGAAGAGAGCTTCACGCGCTATGGAGTCAAAAGCTGCACGAAAGTCAACAAAGAAGACATATAGCTTTTTGCTACTTTGCTTAAAAAACTCTGCAATGTTGGTGAGAGTAAAAATGTGATCCAGTGTTGAATAATGCTTTCTGAACCCCGCCTGGTATTCATTTAAAATCCTATTGTTTGCCATCCATTGTGTAAGCCTATTAAATATCAAAGCACTAAATAGTTTTGCCGAAGTATTCAAAAAAGAAATGCCTCTGTAGTTAGCTGGATTATCTAGCTCGCCTTGTTTGTGCAACGGGAAAATTATCGCTCTTCTAAAGCTTTCTGGGACATTGGCTGTTTCAAAAATTTGATTAAATTCATTTGTAAGTGCAGTGAGAAATTCTGTGGAACTGTTCTTGTAAAATTCGAAAGGGATCCGATCGTCACCTGGGGCTTTCCTCGCTTTAGAGCATTCAACTGCGCGTACAGACCCAGTACAACTTACCTGTACGCCATCTGTTGGATGCAACCTTATTGTTGCTGATATATGTATACAACTCAATCTCTGTGCTTTCGGTCGCCGTGATAAACTTATTTCTCTTGGTGCAAGTCAGAGCAGAAATTGTCTTCTAGACGCCCGTTACAGACGTGGAGCAGACATCGGCCAAGAACGCGATCACCATCTTATTTTTGCTTTTAGACGCCTTCGTACTACATCTGTCAACAACAATCACTCAAACTTCTTCAACATTACCAGGCTCAATACTGACATGCTCAGGGATCCCCAAGTTCGCCAACAATTCAGGGACCATCTGGCCTTAGAAGCAGAAACAATCAGCAGCATAATGGAGGAAAGCGTGGATAACCGCTGGAATGCAACTGGGGCACACACCTTCTTCTTCTTCCTTTTATCAGCGAGGTTATGATCCGAAAATTAGGGATCACAACCCTCCCACTTCACCGCATTTCTACTGATCCGCCTGTGGGGTTCGCCTATCTGACCTCAGAAAATATCGGCAGGCCTGCCGATTTTGGATCACTCGGTTACTGAGGCCAATGAAATGCCGATGTCGTCGCATTTGTCTGATCCAGGCGTTTATAGGCCTGCCTTTCCTACATCGCGATGTCTTTGGAACGTGCATTGATATTGCCTTTTTAACAAGGTTCAAATGATCTCTTCTTTGAACGTCGGTAAAAGGCTGAATAAGCACCTCGCATGGCTATCGGCAGATACCTGGAGACAGATTGATGAGCGTAAAGCAATCAAGGCTCGGATTACAGCGTCGTCAGCAGTGGAGAGTACCGAGCTAGAAGTCCAATATCGCGAGAAAAAGAAGGAACTGCAGCGTAGAGTAAGACGTGACAAATTTCAGTACATCGACTCACTGGCCTCAAGGGCTGAAGAAGCAGCAAGCAGGTGTGACAGTTGAACTGTCTATAACATCACCATGGAGCTCATTGGTGGTCGGAACTCCAAATAACATCCAGATGAGCATCAGCTCACTAGATGGAAAGATCATTTCGCTACAGTCCTTAACCACTTAGATGATGGTGATTTGATCTCGAATTCTAATGAGTCTTCCGAAGCAAAACATTCCCTAATTCGCACCGGGCGGAGCTCCCCGTAATAGCGAAATAGCAAAAGCAGCAATCAAGTCCTTCCCGAACTATGTAAAGCGGCGCCAAACACGTCCGCAGAGCTGTTACACTCGCTCATGCGGAGAGCGTGGGAAAATGAAGAATTTCTCCAGGAGTGGAAAAGAGGGATGATCATTAAGCTTCCGAAAAAGAGAAATCGATAATTGTCGACTTTGGAAGCTTGAATCGAGATGCTATCTGGTTGACCTTGCGCAGGAGATGTATTTCAGAAAAACTTAGCTATTATCAAGGCTACATACGAGGGTAGAAAGTGTCACATCTTCCATAATCGTAAGGTTTCGGAGGATTTTGAAGTCCAAAGTTGAGTACGTCAGTGGTGCATACTGTCACCTCTGCTGTTCTTTGTGCTCATCAGTGATGTACTCTGTGCAGCATTGACGAAAAGAAACAATGGAATTCGATGGTCTATGACAACTTATCTTAAACACCTCGACTACACCGACGATGTTCGGCTACTTTCACATTGGATGATGGATCTTCATCTGATGACCCAACATCTAGAAGCTGAGGCAAACAAAGTGGGGCTCAAGATAAATACAGCTAAACTAGAACCCCTGAGCACTTCTAAGACCCGCGTTCAACTCAACATTGCCGGGCAGGTAGTCGAGAAAGTAGACAACTTTCTGTACTTAGGAAGTGTGGTCTCGGCTGACCGCGGTGGCACCGAACTGGATGTGTGCAACAAAATCAGGAAGACAAAAGTTGCGTTCAAAATGCTATCAAAAGTCTGGAGAAGCAATGTTCTCAGCTTAAGAACCAAGCTGCGACTGTTCCACTCCAACGTACGAGTAGAATCAGTACTGCTGTATGAGTGTACTACTTGGAAGGTGAATACCATTATCACACGCAAGCTGCAAACCTTCGTAAATAGATGTCTAACAATCATTTTGAGGATCTTTTGGCCCAATCGTATCTCCAATGAACAACTTTACCTGAGAACGGGCCAAGAACATATAAGATATTACTGTGCAAAGGAAAAAGTGACAGTGGATTGGACACACCCTAAGGCGTGACGACGTGAAATACTCCATGCAGTCGAACCACGCACTAGGTAAACGTGGCGCAGGACAGTCGAAGAGGAATTAAGCTCTTTGGGAATGAGTTGAAGGCAGCTAAAACGCGTTGTGCAACTCCGAACAAGATGGCATGCAGGCGTTGCGTTGTTGACGCCCTATGCCCATCGAAAGGTGAAAGGATTTAAGTAAGTAAATACGTCAGGGCGTCATGGTTGGTAACTGGTCTAACCATCATAGTTTACTTATTACCCCAATGTCTCATTCCATTTCATTTTGTATTAGACCTCCTGTCATTACATTCTAAACAATATTTTTTTTAAATTAAAATATTGCAGACACCATTCTAAATAAAAATTACCTTTTTGCGTCTAATGATCCCTGCTGGCGAAGACCAGGCCGACAAAGCAAGATAAATTCTCTCAGATCTATTTGAAAGCATAATTACGAATTCTATTCACACATGGGACGCTTTCAAGCCCAGGAAACTGCCATAGCACACCTGCCTTAGGTCGAATCATAATATGTGTGTACTACTTCTATGCGATATACGTGTGTTTAGAAAAAAAGTGAAACTGCATAGAAGAGGTGGCGTCATATTGCCATGAACCACATCCAGCGATAGGCGATAGCGTACTTGAATAGAAATTCACATTGAAAGGGTGAATCATTTGAAGAATTACTGCTCTTTTCATTCATAATTTAGGTAATGTTTTACTTTCATAACTGATTCATTCAGTAGAGAACTTTTGTTAAGTAAAAGTGAAACTATTTCAGTAGTGTAAAGTTTTAGATGCAAAAAAATTCTAATTTTCCTGAACGTGCTTACAATTCGCAAGTTGAAATAGGGTTGGCAGTTTAAAAGATGGTAAAACGAAAAAGGACCACAGAGCCAAAAGAGTGGTTTTTTATGCTATTGTTACTTTAGAATGCTAATGTCATAGTTGAGGATTGTCCTGGGTGTCAAAATCGAGCCTTTTGAATTTTTTTCAAAATAAAGGAGGTAAGCTAAGTTAGATTAGAATGGCTACTTGTACCAAGATTAATAACGGGTGGGCCATCTAGTGATTTCTTTTTAAATCATAGGTTATTTTGACACTGACAGCTGTTTCCCGCTCGAAATCTTGACAGAAAGTCAGTATCATACCTCCGCGGAACAAAATGAGTCGCTTTACGCTTGAACAACATTGGGAAATATTGAAAACTTATTTCCAAAGTGAGTGCTGTGTAGCCCAAACAGTGTGTTTTTTGAAAAGAAGTTTTGGCCGAAATGAAGCACCCACCGCGCCTGCTGTACGCAAGTTTGTGCAAAAAGTTCGTAAGACTGGTATGCTTATGCTAGTAGACAACACTCATGGTCCCCGTCGTCGTACGGTGCGCACAGACGAGAATGTGGCTGCTGTAGCGGAGAGTGTGAGACTCAATTCACGAACATCAACTCGTCATCGATCTCAACAGCTCAACATTTCACGCACTAGCCTGAGGAGAATTCTGCACAAAGATCTGGGATTATTTGCTTACAAGGTCCAATTGATTTAGCAATTGAAAGCGCACGACCATCCGCTTCGTTATCGCTTCGCAGTTTGGGTCTTAGAGCAGCTTGAATTGGACAACGATTTTGGGCGAAAAATCATCTTTTCTGACGAGGCACATTTTCATCTCGGCGGCTACGTTAACAAACAAAATTGCCGCATCTGGGGCTCGGAAAACCCGCACGTTATTGTCGAGAAGCCAATGCATCCACAGAGAGTGACAGTTTGGTGCGGATTGTGGAGTGGTGGCATCATTGGACCATTTTTCTTCGAAAATGAGGCTGGGAACAACGTTTCGGTCAACGGTGGGCGTTACAGAGCTATGTTAACGACTTTTTTTTTTCTGAAATTGAAGACATGGATTTGGACGACCTCTGGTTCATGCAGGATGGCGCGCCATGCCACACACCCCATGCCACAATCGGTCTTTTGCGCACCAAATTCTCTAATCGTGTTTTCAGCCGTCTTGGCGATGTCAATTGGCCGCCTCGGAGCTGCGATTTGACCCCTTTGGATTTTTTTTGTGGGGAACCGTGAAGGACCGATGTTATGCCAGCAATCCGGAAACGATTCAAGTACTTAAGGCCAATATCATCCAAGCAATCCGTCAGCTACAGCCCGAAACCATGAACAAGGTCTTGGAAAATTGGAGTGATAGAATGCGCTACTTCGAGGCCAGCCAAGGCAGCCACTTGAACGACGTTGTGTTCCGTAATTAATGGGAATGTTTGCTCTTACCAATAAAGCCATAGTACATGGAAAAAATTTCATTTTGTTTATTTTATTGCATTTTTAAAAAGAAACTTGTAGTTGGCCCACCCTGTACACACTTAGACGAGAAGAGGTCCATTGTGATACCACTGTGCTATGGACAAAATCAACTACACGAGGACAACCAACCGGAGCTTTTTATAAAGCGAAGGATGCTTCCGATGTCTATGTTCGAAAGGTGGCAAAGGCTATCTAAGAGAAGGGCTCCAAGATAAAGTAGCCTTCTTTTGGATAGGGCTGAACAAGTGTAGAGGAAATTGAAGATAGTTTCCTCCTTGTCGTCATCCCTGCAGCTCCTGCAGAAATCATTTGACAAGAGACCTAACCTTTTTGCGATAGTGGCGCTTATATTTGATCGCATCAGTAAGATCAAACCATTTGAGCGCTTCTGACCCAGCGGTCAGAACTGTCTGGATATATGACATGCCGTGCCGTCCTCCCATCTACGATTTATTTTGCTGATAGCGTTCAGCTTAAGCAGATGTTTGCACGTAGCGAGAGGCATACCCACTATCTGTCTATTCGGTAGGATATTTAGGGTAGTGCCAAGTCTGAGGCGTCAGCGTCAGCTTTGCAGGTACCTGGAACGTTTCTGTGGCCTGTCATCCAGCATAGGTGAATGTTGAACTGATCTGCCATCTCCGTGACTGACGAGCGGGAGTTTAGAGAGACCACTGATATAAAAGAGAATGACTCCAGGGATTTAATTGACGCTTGACTGTCTGTGAGAAGATATTACCCACAGATATTACATTACATATCAGCCACGAAAGAGCTTCCTTAATCGTCATAATTTTCGCCAGATAAATGTTACAGTGATCTAGGAGGCGGAAGGAGATGCTCAGGCCGAGCATTTCAGAGAAGACACCACTGCTCACCACACTTCTGGTTTTGGATCCGTCTGTATAGAACTGAAATAAAAGACCTAAAACTTACTGGTCTAAAGTCTTTTGTAGTGGTATAGCTGGCGTTTCAGTCTTTTAGGGGCGTGAGGTTCCAAGTTCGAATCCCAGAAAACACCAAAAAGTTTTATCACGGTCCCACCTTTCGCGAACGTCTGACAAACATCCGAGAGTATTGTTGTCACGAGAAAGCTTCTCAAAACAAATTGTCCTTCGGATACGGCACTAAACTGTACGTCCTTCCCATTTGTGTGAAAAATATAACACACACAACACGAGTGGCTGCGAGAAACTAGGCCCAGGCACTTAAAGGCCTGTTACGACAAATATTACTTCAGTAGCGCTATAGTTCGGGCTGAATTTGGGCCTCAGCCAACGAGCCTCTTCATTTAGCTCGGTCTTTAGCTAATTGCCACGAGTTGCGCACTCCAAGTTGGTTGAGGTCCCCTTGAGCTTGTACTGGGTTAGATTCGAAGACTGCTGGCCGGAGCGTTGGTGTCCATTCGCTCTACATGTCCTAGCTATCTCAAACGGCCAATACGCATTTTTTGACTAGGTCGATGTCCCTGTACAGCTCGTATAGTTCGTCATTGAATGTTCTCCTCCAAAATCCGTCAACGCAAACGGGGCCGAATATTATTACGAAGAATTTTTCTCTCTTGTCGGCCAGTGGAAATCGCCAAAACAAGACATAAGGCAAACCGGAAACGCATCCTTCAAAATGTCTATTGTCGCGGCAGATGTGTGTGCGGGTGCACCGTCCTGTTGGAACCACATGTCCTCCAGTCCCAATTCATCAATTTGCGGCAATAAAAACCCGTTGACCATAGTTCTGTATCGCTCACCAGTCACAGGAACGCGTCCTCGAAAAAATAAGGCCTGGTGACACCTCCGGCGTAAATGGCGCACCATTTTTTTTTTGCCTAGGGATTAGTGGAAAAACGCTAATGTGCACGAGGAACAGTCCCGCTCTGTTTCTAGTAGTGTGACACTCACTGCTCACTAAAAAAACACCTTGAACCCCTTCTTCTACTACCATCCACTCAGGGACCGCTTATCGCATTACTTCGGAGTGGTGTCGTTTTCTTTCCCCTCTAGGGGCCGCCTTTTTCATATTCATCTCCTGGTGCGGGTTTATACATTCTTGCCGGTAAGGCTTTTATCTGCTTTATGAAATTTGTGAGGGAATGTTGGCGTCTTCCTCTCTCTTTTTGGATCTGAGTACCGTCTCGATGAAGGAAAATATTTTATTCCACGTGTCGGTACTCGAGGTCATTTTGCTTATACCATTTTCCGGGGAAAAATCGCCTATTTCCGACTCCAGTCTACTCCTTTGCTCTGTCCCTCTGCTACAGACGAAAAAGGTGTGGAAAGCGTCGTCTTCCGCTGAGTCTCCATATTGGCAGGCTGCGCTCTCATTTACCCATCTTGTGGAGGTGTTGAAATACCCATGTTCCGTTAGGAATTGAGTGACAAAGTGGTTCACTTCGGCGTGTTCCTGCTCTGTCCAAGCCGTGACGCCTGTAATCAGCCTCGCTGTCCATCTCCCCCTCGTTTCAGCGCTCCACCTTCTTTGCCAAGCCTGCTAGGTAAGCTCGTTTGCTTCCGCGACTACCAATTCTGCTCCTACTTCCGCCTTCTTGTCGTGGGCGTACTTCCTCTCTGTCGCTAGGAGGTCGATGGGGGTCATTCCCGCAACTACGAGGACGGCTGGTTCTGACACTGCGATAGGAGCTTGCAACTCGGAGAGCTCCTCGCCTTTGTACTGCGGCAATTTTTTTTTCTGTACTTCTCCTGTCTAAGTGCATCTACCCAGATCTCACACCCATACAGAAGAATGGCGTGAGTGATGGACACGAGGAATCGTCGCCTACTCATTGTTGGGCATCCGATATTTGCCATGAGCTTACTCAGTGATGTCGTGACCTTTGCAGCTCGCTCAGATGCGGACTTAATCTGTTTCCAGAAAGAAAGTTTAGAGTCCAGGGCGATTCCTAAATACTTTACTGTCGGTTTGCTGATAATCACTTCTGGGCCTACTCGGAACTCAGCAATTGTCGGGATCCGTTTCCTAGTCAGAATGACTATCTCTGTTTTTTCCGCAGCGAAACTAAGGCCATGGACTTCCATCCAGGCGACTACACGTCTCTTTACCTGATTTAGTTTCAGCTGAGCCTCTTCGAAGTCCCTTGGGGTAATCACCGCTCCGGTGTCATCTACGTACCCGACTAGGAAGGTGTCTTCGGGCATTTCCATACGAAGGATTCCATCATAGGAGATATTCCACAGATCAGGTCCAAGGATTGAGCCCTGCGCTGTTCCAGCAGTGATTTCCTTTCCGTGAGTACCCTCCACGGTGTCGTACAGAAGTTCCCTGTCTTTGAGATAGTCCTTCACAATTTCCAGAAGATATTGCGGTATCCTGAAGGTGTTCTCGAGCGCAACTAACATATGTATCTCCCCATCTGGCCGAATTAAAGGCATTCCTCACATCCAGAGCTGCCAGCACGACGATTCGCCTTGAGTAGTGATTTCCCCTTTGGGCGACGTGGGTGGTTTTGACTACTTCCTCAATTGCTCCTATCGTGGAGTGGTGTTTTCTGAATCCGTGTTGTCGATCAGATAGGCCACCTGCTCTTTGGATTGCTGTTGTGAGTCGAGGCTTTAGCATCTTCTTGAGGAGTTTTCTGTATGCTGATGGGGGATGCGGGTCTCCTTTTCCCTTGCTTATGAGCGCCAAGCGTTGTACCTTCCACTTCTTTAAGAAGATTCCTTCCTTTAGACAGCCATTATACATACATAGCAGTATCTGTGGGCAAGTTTAGGCAACCGTTTTCAACACTTCCCTTGGTATGCCGTCGGGGGCAGGGGCCTTATTGTTCTGAAGAGATTTAGCTGCTCGAATCAGCTCTTCTTCGCTGAACATTGTGATGTCTTGTTGTTGGGCAGGAGAAATCTCCATTGGCCTAACAGGGTGATCGTGGGGCAGGTCGCCTGCGCTCCTAGTTTTTTCATGACAACCCTATAGCCGAGTCCTCAGGGGTTGCTGTTGATCTCCCGGCGAAGGTCCTCCCACTTTTGTTTCTTGCTCGAATGAAACTCCCTCTTGATCTCGGATTTTGCGGTTTTGTATTCCGCGAGTGCGCCTTCTATGATTTCGGCGTGTCTTCGCCTTCCTCTGGTGACTTTGTGGCCTGGGTGTTGGGGTGTCCCACAGCAGGCAAGTCTTCTGGTCGATGCTCCGTCCAGCTGTGTGTACATAATCCTGCATGTTAGCAATTGATTGATCAACACTCCGAGCGAAGTATCCACTTTCAAATTTGCAAGTGCGTCTGTGATTGTCTTGGGTTTGACATTGTTAAAAGCTCCCTCAATGTCAAGGAAAGCCACCATAGTATATTCTTTAATGCTCAGAGATTTTTCAATGATGCGCACAAGCGAGTGTAAGGCTGTCTCAACCGATTTGCCTTTATAGTACGCATGTTGGGACGGCGGGAGCAAAAACGGGCTAGCTCTCTCAAAGGTGGATATCAATCAAAAGAAAAGACGATAGACTGATAGGTCGGAGATCCTTTGGGTCCACAAGTGAGCTTTTACCTGCCTTAGGAATGAAGACGACTTCAACCTCGGTCCACAATTTGGGAATGTAGAACAGGTTTCATCCGGGCCTTAAGAGTCAATGATTCTTTAAAGCGACTTTTGGTATCGTGCACTGTCGACTTCCACATTCTGACTTCTCTGCAATGGCACGCTCTGTATACCCTTCTTTGTGCAATGTTATAATGCCAAAACGTTCAGCTTAACTTTATTTCTTATTTCTTCCCATTTGAATTTGTTGTTTTTGATATCTACCGCCATATTATTCACTCACTTTAACCCGGGTTAAAATTTATATCCGAGTTAAAGGGAGTTTAACCCGAAAATTAAACCCAAGTCCATAATAATCACTCGTTAAACTCGAACTTAAATCTGGTTGGTGATTAACCCGATCAAATTTAACCTGCCGTCCGGAGACCAGTTTAAGTACTTTAACTCGGATTAAAACACAATTTCATAATATTGACTAATTTTGTTCGAGTCACATTTGACATTTCTTTGTTCGCAGGAGGCAGTAAATGTGAAATAAATATAAAAAGTAGCAAGAACCAAAACAAATTTATTTCATTCGTGAAATTGATGAAATGTTGATGTGTTCATCGTCAGAAGACGAATTTCTGGAAGAACTGATAGAACAGCTGATGGTGACCACCCTCTTGCCATTGGCCATGGTATGGCCATTTCATCATTCAATAAGACTCTTATTGCCACTGCGGCCACTGTTAGGACAGGGGTCGACAATATAGGAGACACCTCATCTAATAAATTCGATGTCTGACTTCTTGTTGGCATTGTTGTCGTCTCATAGCCTGGAGGTGACAACCTATAGCTGTTAAAATTTGACAATACGTAGGTTTAAAACGATTTAAAAACCAGTTTAAACTGTTTTAAATCCGGGTTAAATGCTTCTTTAATCCACCGAGTTTAATGCATGTTTTTGAGTGAATATTATGAACATAGGTTTAAATTTTCAGGTTTAAAAAATGCGGATTAAATGGTCTGGTTTAATATTCACTTTAACCTGCCCTTACACCCGGAGTGAATAATATGGCCGTTAGTGTGTTTTTTTTTAAACCTAGCCAGCCAGTCGTTCATTTAAACGATTTGCCAGCCAGCCAAAGCCAGCCGATTTTATACGAACATACCTCTAGGAACCAAGCAACCTCGCAGTGACAGCAACAACAAATAACTAAAAAACATTCGTTTTTGCGCCGCCTGAAATTAGACATCACAAAATTCCCAGCCAGCCGCTTTTCGCTGGGGATTAAATCAAGAGTAGTAGCCAGTCGGTGTTTGTATTTGTTTTATGTGTAAAATTTGACTTTACTAGCAACTACTGGCTCGCTAGGTTTAAAAAATACGGCTCTTATTATCGGTTAACTTTAAATATTGAAGTTTCAAAACTAACTGGCGCTGGAAGAATGCACAACCTGGTTTTATAGTTTTAAAATAAACATAGTGGGCGGTCTGATATCTCACACCTCATAGGTTGACCGCATTCCTTAATTGTGGGACCATAGTTCTGTATCGCTCACCAGTCACAGGAACGCGTCCTCGAAAAAATAAGGCCTGGTGACACCTCCGGCGTAAATGGCGCACCATTTTTTTTTTGCCTAGGGATTAGTGGAAAAACGCTAATGTGCACGAGGAACAGTCCCGCTCTGTTTCTAGTAGTGTGACACTCACTGCTCACTAAAAAAACACCTTGAACCCCTTCTTCTACTACCATCCACTCAGGGACCGCTTATCGCATTACTTCGGAGTGGTGTCGTTTTCTTTCCCCTCTAGGGGCCGCCTTTTTCATATTCATCTCCTGGTGCGGGTTTATACATTCTTGCCGGTAAGGCTTTTATCTGCTTTATGAAATTTGTGAGGGAATGTTGGCGTCTTCCTCTCTCTTTTTGGATCTGAGTACCGTCTCGATGAAGGAAAATATTTTATTCCACGTGTCGGTACTCGAGGTCATTTTGCTTATACCATTTTCCGGGGAAAAATCGCCTATTTCCGACTCCAGTCTACTCCTTTGCTCTGTCCCTCTGCTACAGACGAAAAAGGTGTGGAAAGCGTCGTCTTCCGCTGAGTCTCCATATTGGCAGGCTGCGCTCTCATTTACCCATCTTGTGGAGGTGTTGAAATACCCATGTTCCGTTAGGAATTGAGTGACAAAGTGGTTCACTTCGGCGTGTTCCTGCTCTGTCCAAGCCGTGACGCCTGTAATCAGCCTCGCTGTCCATCTCCCCCTCGTTTCAGCGCTCCACCTTCTTTGCCAAGCCTGCTAGGTAAGCTCGTTTGCTTCCGCGACTACCAATTCTGCTCCTACTTCCGCCTTCTTGTCGTGGGCGTACTTCCTCTCTGTCGCTAGGAGGTCGATGGGGGTCATTCCCGCAACTACGAGGACGGCTGGTTCTGACACTGCGATAGGAGCTTGCAACTCGGAGAGCTCCTCGCCTTTGTACTGCGGCAATTTTTTTTTCTGTACTTCTCCTGTCTAAGTGCATCTACCCAGATCTCACACCCATACAGAAGAATGGCGTGAGTGATGGACACGAGGAATCGTCGCCTACTCATTGTTGGGCATCCGATATTTGCCATGAGCTTACTCAGTGATGTCGTGACCTTTGCAGCTCGCTCAGATGCGGACTTAATCTGTTTCCAGAAAGAAAGTTTAGAGTCCAGGGCGATTCCTAAATACTTTACTGTCGGTTTGCTGATAATCACTTCTGGGCCTACTCGGAACTCAGCAATTGTCGGGATCCGTTTCCTAGTCAGAATGACTATCTCTGTTTTTTCCGCAGCGAAACTAAGGCCATGGACTTCCATCCAGGCGACTACACGTCTCTTTACCTGATTTAGTTTCAGCTGAGCCTCTTCGAAGTCCCTTGGGGTAATCACCGCTCCGGTGTCATCTACGTACCCGACTAGGAAGGTGTCTTCGGGCATTTCCATACGAAGGATTCCATCATAGGAGATATTCCACAGATCAGGTCCAAGGATTGAGCCCTGCGCTGTTCCAGCAGTGATTTCCTTTCCGTGAGTACCCTCCACGGTGTCGTACAGAAGTTCCCTGTCTTTGAGATAGTCCTTCACAATTTCCAGAAGATATTGCGGTATCCTGAAGGTGTTCTCGAGCGCAACTAACATATGTATCTCCCCATCTGGCCGAATTAAAGGCATTCCTCACATCCAGAGCTGCCAGCACGACGATTCGCCTTGAGTAGTGATTTCCCCTTTGGGCGACGTGGGTGGTTTTGACTACTTCCTCAATTGCTCCTATCGTGGAGTGGTGTTTTCTGAATCCGTGTTGTCGATCAGATAGGCCACCTGCTCTTTGGATTGCTGTTGTGAGTCGAGGCTTTAGCATCTTCTTGAGGAGTTTTCTGTATGCTGATGGGGGATGCGGGTCTCCTTTTCCCTTGCTTATGAGCGCCAAGCGTTGTACCTTCCACTTCTTTAAGAAGATTCCTTCCTTTAGACAGCCATTATACATACATAGCAGTATCTGTGGGCAAGTTTAGGCAACCGTTTTCAACACTTCCCTTGGTATGCCGTCGGGGGCAGGGGCCTTATTGTTCTGAAGAGATTTAGCTGCTCGAATCAGCTCTTCTTCGCTGAACATTGTGATGTCTTGTTGTTGGGCAGGAGAAATCTCCATTGGCCTAACAGGGTGATCGTGGGGCAGGTCGCCTGCGCTCCTAGTTTTTTCATGACAACCCTATAGCCGAGTCCTCAGTGGTTGCTGTTGATCTCCCGGCGAAGGTCCTCCCATTTTTGTTTCTTGCTCGAATGAAACTCCCTCTTGATCTCGGATTTTGCGGTTTTGTATTCCGCGAGTGCGCCTTCTATGATTTCGGCGTGTCTTCGCCTTCCTCTGGTGACTTTGTGGCCTGGGTGTTGGGGTGTCCCACAGCAGGCAAGTCTTCTGGTCGATGCTCCGTCCAGCTGTGTGTACATAATCCTGCATGTTAGCAATTGATTGATCAACACTCCGAGCGAAGTATCCACTTTCAAATTTGCAAGTGCGTCTGTGATTGTCTTGGGTTTGACATTGTTAAAAGCTCCCTCAATGTCAAGGAAAGCCACCATAGTATATTCTTTAATGCTCAGAGATTTTTCAATGATGCGCACAAGCGAGTGTAAGGCTGTCTCAACCGATTTGCCTTTATAGTACGCATGTTGGGACGGCGGGAGCAAAAACGGGCTAGCTCTCTCAAAGGTGGATATCAATCAAAAGAAAAGACGATAGACTGATAGGTCGGAGATCCTTTGGGTCCACAAGTGAGCTTTTACCTGCCTTAGGAATGAAGACGACTTCAACCTCGGTCCACAATTTGGGAATGTAGAACAGGTTTCATCCGGGCCTTAAGAGTCAATGATTCTTTAAAGCGACTTTTGGTATCGTGCACTGTCGACTTCCACATTCTGACTTCTCTGCAATGGCACGCTCTGTATACCCTTCTTTGTGCAATGTTATAATGCCAAAACGTTCAGCTTAACTTTATTTCTTATTTCTTCCCATTTGAATTTGTTGTTTTTGATATCTACCGCCATATTATTCACTCACTTTAACCCGGGTTAAAATTTATATCCGAGTTAAAGGGAGTTTAACCCGAAAATTAAACCCAAGTCCATAATAATCACTCGTTAAACTCGAACTTAAATCTGGTTGGTGATTAACCCGATCAAATTTAACCTGCCGTCCGGAGACCAGTTTAAGTACTTTAACTCGGATTAAAACACAATTTCATAATATTGACTAATTTTGTTCGAGTCACATTTGACATTTCTTTGTTCGCAGGAGGCAGTAAATGTGAAATAAATATAAAAAGTAGCAAGAACCAAAACAAATTTATTTCATTCGTGAAATTGATGAAATGTTGATGTGTTCATCGTCAGAAGACGAATTTCTGGAAGAACTGATAGAACAGCTGATGGTGACCACCCTCTTGCCATTGGCCATGGTATGGCCATTTCATCATTCAATAAGACTCTTATTGCCACTGCGGCCACTGTTAGGACAGGGGTCGACAATATAGGAGACACCTCATCTAATAAATTCGATGTCTGACTTCTTGTTGGCATTGTTGTCGTCTCATAGCCTGGAGGTGACAACCTATAGCTGTTAAAATTTGACAATACGTAGGTTTAAAACGATTTAAAAACCAGTTTAAACTGTTTTAAATCCGGGTTAAATGCTTCTTTAATCCACCGAGTTTAATGCATGTTTTTGAGTGAATATTATGAACATAGGTTTAAATTTTCAGGTTTAAAAAATGCGGATTAAATGGTCTGGTTTAATATTCACTTTAACCTGCCCTTACACCCGGAGTGAATAATATGGCCGTTAGTGTGTTTTTTTTTAAACCTAGCCAGCCAGTCGTTCATTTAAACGATTTGCCAGCCAGCCAAAGCCAGCCGATTTTATACGAACATACCTCTAGGAACCAAGCAACCTCGCAGTGACAGCAACAACAAATAACTAAAAAACATTCGTTTTTGCGCCGCCTGAAATTAGACATCACAAAATTCCCAGCCAGCCGCTTTTCGCTGGGGATTAAATCAAGAGTAGTAGCCAGTCGGTGTTTGTATTTGTTTTATGTGTAAAATTTGACTTTACTAGCAACTACTGGCTCGCTAGGTTTAAAAAATACGGCTCTTATTATCGGTTAACTTTAAATATTGAAGTTTCAAAACTAACTGGCGCTGGAAGAATGCACAACCTGGTTTTATAGTTTTAAAATAAACATAGTGGGCGGTCTGATATCTCACACCTCATAGGTTGACCGCATTCCTTAATTGTGGGATCGATACAAGTGTAAACCCCCTAAAGCGAGGTAACAACAAAAGTTAAGTAGCAACCAAAAAAAAAAATGCTTAAAAAATATACCTAGTTCTCCCAAAAAATATCTGAATTACAGAGCTTTGGGAAATTTTTAACCAAAAATCAAATTACATACATATATTCGTTTTATGGTGGGTTTTATGATACGTTAATGACGTTTGCGGTTTTCCGCTCTTTTTTCTTAAAACCCTTTACCTGTTTCGAGATGGTAAAGTCGAATGTCTACTATCGACCCTAATAGGATTTGAAAGAATTGTGTGCATTGGAGTCCTGCACAGATAGATAAACGTACATTTGTGGAAAAAAATTGTTTGTCCGGAAACTTATGGCCGGTAGTGTACATCTATCGAATTTCTGATTATCATGGCGCTATATTCTCGTATGCGATTTGTTCTTTTTTGCCAGATGGTCAATCCAAAGACACGAATTTTTGCAATCGACAGCATCAATTCCGCTTGGTCAACTGTCATTGTCTTAGCTATGGTGGTGAATAATAACTGATAGCCTCATTAAAAAATGATTTTAAGATGATCATGATTAGCAAAAAACTGTGGGTCTTTGTTGTCCTTAAAAAAAATCTGTTTTCTAGCTCAATTAAAAAAAAGTAACCTAGAATGATTTTTGTAACTCTACACCATGGCATTCCGGTTCCGGTCATAACTGCCGAGATTTTAATGAACTAAATGTCCTTCCCTCGAAGTTAAACAGAAATCCTTTGAGTTATCAATGAAAAAGTAAAGAGAATAACACGACGGGCCATCCACTATGTTTTGTGTTTGTTACTTTTGATGAAAATAATATAAAAGAGAATAATTTACACGTACACTTTGGACTACGTTGGAAAATCGCCTCAAAGCATCAAACTGCGGTAGACATAAAAAAAGCCTAGATTGAACAACAGTAATATTATAGTAATATTCGAGGTCGTCAGAAAAGCATGATGGACACAGCTATGAACACAGGCAATTCATTTCTGACTTTTGCGGATCACAAAACTAAAAAGGAGTAGATACATTGTACTGGTCCTTGTAAATAATAATCTTCAATCAAAGGCGGTTGGAATGATGGATTTTTAATAATGAACTGTTGCGATGCTAAAAATATTTGAAAAAGCCGCAGCTGAAACCTTGCATTTAGTTATCCTTCATATATACTCGTACCATTCATCATCTCTCGGAAAATAGAAACAAATAGATGGGAGATTTTAATATCGTATTGACTTTATGTGCTAGACGTTTTTTTTTTTTAATTTGCATCGAAACATGAATCACTTAAGTCCGCGCTAATTGATAAGGGACTTGATAACAGATGTGTAAGTGATAAGTGGGAAACATTTTTTGTTTTGTTCCACAGTATTTTTAGATTTTGACAATTTAACAAGACAATGTGTTTACACGTTGATAAAATGATAAGACAATCGGGGAAATGATCATAGGGAGTAGTATTAAAGGGTGATCCAATTTGACTTTTATGATTTGTTTTATAAATAAAATGGAAAATATTGAGAAAAAAAGCTCAAATTCGTTTGCTATCAATGAAAAGTGCTGACTTGATTTGAATAGAATGTCATCCCACTGCTCTCCTCGACTTCGTTGGCATGATTTCGCGTTTTTCATGAAGTTTTCGCATATCGAATGCTATCTTTTCGATCTGGAATGGTTTCTTCAAACAGCCTTAGAAAAAAACGTCCACAATTAGTCGATCGCAGGACGTCGCGTAATGGGTTTTGGAGGATGCATCTCTTTCTGATCACAGATGGATACGCTTTCAAATTAATTTCCAAACTAGGACTAGCAACATCTACAGAAACCCTAAGAGTACAGACTGGGGTATGTATACAGAGCTAGTAAGGAAACATCTTAAGGATGGGCCTATTCGCAACGGCGATCCTCAAGATATAGGTAAGGCGGTAGACAACTTATGCAATGTAATGAACATGGCATTCGAAAGGGCCTGTCTACTAAGAAAGAAGTCCAAGAAGTCCCAACCTCCTAAGCATTTCTACAACAGGGCCAAAGAAATAGGGGTACCACATGGGATGAATATATGAACCGCAAGCGGGAGTTTAAGTACTTAATCAGGCAATCAAAAAAAAAGTCATGGAAGGAATTTTGTCAGTCCATTGCGGATACTAGTGAAGCTTCCAGACTTCGCAAGATGCTAGCTAAAGACACTTCTGTCCCAAGCTTCATCGAAAAATCTGACGGCTCGTGGGCAGAAAGTAGCGAAGAAGTTTTAGAAACGTTAATTGAAGCTTACTTCCCAGGAAGTAGATCACTAATGGATTCTACTACTAATAGCTACTCGTATAATGGTAGGTCAATAGGGGCGACGTAGAGAATCTCATTACATGGAAGAATCTACGATGGGCTATTGTGTCATTCGCACCATTCAAAGCACCAGGCCCTGATGGAATTTTGCCAGCTATGCTCCAGCCAAAGTCAGAAACTGGCTTAGGGAAATAGTTAAACATTGTTTAAGGTCATGTTACGTACCAGTGGCATGGAGGGAAGTGCGGGTTATATTCATATTTAAAGCAGGTAAACCAAGCCACACTTCAGCGAAAGACTGCAGACCCATAAGTGTCTCGTCATTCCTCCTCAAGACACTTGAAAGACTTCTTGATATTCACATCAGAAGTAAGTGTTGCAACGGGATTCAATGCAAAGCTCAGCATGCATCTTTGAAGGGGAAATCGGTGAAAACAGCTTTACACGACTTCCTTCCTAGATATAGAAGGTGCGTTCAATAACGTAGAAGGAAGGGCCATCAAACAGGCCCTAGAAACTATGAATGTCGAGCATAGCATTACCAATTGGCTCTGCAATATGCTCGGCACTAGAAACATTAACTCCACTATCGGAAAAAGTTCAATAAGAAAATCCGTCACCAGGGGGATCCCTCAGGGAGGCGTTATCTCACCCCTACTCTAGGTTCTAGTCATCGATGGGATACTTAAAGAACTAAGCAACACAGGCGTAAACGTTACTGCTTACGCGGACGACGTGGTGATTTAAGTTCAGGGCAAGTTCCTTGACACATTAAGTGAAATTATGGAATCAGCTCTTAATAGTCTTGAAAAATGAGCTAGAGGGTGTTGACTACACGTCAACCCGGATAAAACCGAATTGGTACTCTTCAGTAAAAAATACAAGATACCACCCTTCAAACTGCCTAAGCTAGCAGGGGTGGAGCTTTCCCTTTCGGATCGCGCTAGATATCTTGGGATAATGCTGGACAGGAAACTAAATTGGAAACTTAACATACAGGAGAGAGTCCGCAAAGCTTATAATGCTCTTTTTATCTGTAAGCGGACCACAGGCAAAAAATGGGGCCTGAAGCCCGCAATGATGCACTGGCTATACATCATGATATTCAGACCCATCCTTACGTATGGGGCTCTTGTGTGGTGGGAGGCAACGAATACGAAAAACACACACACACATTTACTCGAGAGATACGAACCTACAGGTGGCCCTGAGAATTCCGGACACATGCAGTGTGTTCCAAGCAGAGGTTCTAGCTATACTTAAAGCTGCGGAATTACTTGAGATGGGATCAATATCCGATAAGAATATCGCCATCTACATACATTGACAGTCGGGCTGCGCTAATGGCGCTAGAGTCTTACGTCACCAAATCTGAGATAATCAGGAATCGCCGCACAATGCTTAGGGCATTATGTACGCAGAACCGATTCAGATTATGTTGGGTACCTGGACACTGCGATATCGAAGGCAACGAGCAAGCCGGCTCGCTGGCTAAAGGAGGAGCGGGGCTCCCACGTAGCGATATAATTGGTAGTATTAAACCACCAGGGTGCGTGCCTAAGGGAATTATTCGGGATAAAATCATTGACGCGGCTAATCTAAGATGGTCAAACTTAGATGGTCACAGGGTGTCTAAGGCGTTGTAGCCTGTGTTAGATCGCAGAAAATCTGGGGAGATAATTAAATTAGATAGATCGAGGCTAAGAATAGCGATTAGAATACTCTCTGGCCACTGTCTCCTAAGGAGGCATGCCATGAGACTAGGGTTATCCGATACGGATGTTTGTAGGTACTGCGACGACCTACATATCTCAGAGGATATAACTCATATAATCTGTGAATGTCAAGGAATTGCCAGGACAAGGCTAAAGCACCTTGGTAGATACTTCTTCGATAACCTTGAAGAGGTAAGGTCCCTGAACCATAACAAGGATCTTTTCAGATTCTGTAGGGAGATTAATTGCTTGTGAGAATGGGTTTAGGTCTTCTGCCGTGAAGGTTCCCTAGGGATCGCGATGGGCCCACTTTGGTGCCTAGTGTTTTATGATAAACTCATAACCCTATCTAACCTAACCTAACCTAAGACGTCGCGTAAGTGGCCTTTAGAAGTCTCCCATTCGGGACGTAACATGACCAAGGAATTTGATATATGTAACAGAGAATATAAGAACTGCACCATCCCGTCATCCAAGTGCAAATTATGAATTTGACTTAAAAGCAAATACTCAACATCTTTCGATAGAATGCTCCATTGATTTTAAAAGCATTACCACCTTCGACTTTTAAAAAAGTACATGCGGTTTAATGGATAGGTTGGTTTTGAACGGATTGTAAATTTACACACACAATTTGATTTATTGATGTATCCATAGTTGAAAATGAGCTTCATCATCAGGTATTGAGCTCGGCATCCTAGGCATCCCTGCCAATCTCGCCCGTATGTGCAGGATGACGATGGAGAACTCTCGCTGCTCCATCAAAGTCCGAAAAAATACCACCGAACCGTTCGATATCAGAAAAGGTCTTAGACAACGTGAAGCCCTATCATGTGATCTATTTAACATAATACTTGAAAGAATTGTATGAAACTCACAAGCCAACGCCGGGGGTAACATTTTTTTACAAGTCCGTACAACTACTCGCTTACGCCGATGACATGAACATAGTCGGAAGAACTCTGAGGGCCGTCAGTGGGGCGTTTTCGACTATTGAAACAGAGGCAGTAAAAATGACTTTAGCGATCAATGAAAGCGAAACAAAATAATATTCTGTCTAAGAAGGCAATTGAGTAACAAAGCCCCATCTCGCACTTCTAAGGTAACTCTGTATAAGACACTAATCATCCTAGTCCTGCTGTATGGCGCAGACGCATGGACTTCATCAAAATCGGATAAGGATGTTCTTGGTTACTTTGGGAGAAAAATTCTTCGAGTGAGGAGAAGACACAATGCCGAACTACTCCGCCTGTAAAAGGACAGCGACTAAGATGGCTGGTTCATGTGGAGTGGAAGGAGCCCAAAGTTCCAGCTCGCAAAATCGTCGAATCCACCCGGGATGAACGGTGCAGTAGAGGATAACCTCGCGGTAGGTGGCGCAAACAAATGGAGGCCAACTCGGCGTGCGCAAACAAAAAATACAAAAATCTCCAGTGATAGTTTAGCTTTGTGAGCCCGCTCTGAATCCGTCTGTAAAATCCAGAAGCGTCCTTTGGATAGTACACTACTCAAAAACTTGATAACACCTTCTATGACGATCTCCTGATATAGTTTTCCTTACCACGCCGTCGTAGATGCTCTGTATCCTCTTGTGGGCTCTGGGGCTTCTACTACGCCTACGCGCCATCGTGTACGGTTTCTGGCAATGTGCCTGAGCACTCATCAACGTGTCCCCCGTTGTCGTGCCTCCTTTTCGACTGTTCTGCGCCATTTTGTCTTCGGATCGACAGGTATTCTGCTAGCTTGGCTAGCTATGAAACTGGCAGCTTTTTTGGAGCGTGTAACCAATCCACTGCCACTCCCGTCGTTGGATGATTGTGCCTATTAGTTTCTGACCCGTTCGCTGGCAGAAGTGTTCGTTAGAGATACGGTTGGGCCAGAAAACCCTTAAGAAGTTACGCAGGCACCTGTTAACAAACATTTGCAGGCTTCTTGTTATAGTAATGGCCACTCTCCACATCCTGCATCCATATAACAGCACAGATTCAGCGTTGGAGCGGATCAGTCTTAGCTTGGTGTTCAAACTTGCTTCTCCATATTTTGGACTACATCACGAACGCGGCTTTTGCTTTGGTGATCCTGTTGGTAATATCCAGTTCGGTTCCACCATCGGTCGAGACAATATTTCCAAGGTACTGGAACACCTCTACTCTTTCTACCGGTTGTCCAGCAATGCATATTTGAGCTGATGAGTTTGTTCCAAGACTGATCATTTTATTTTTCGCCGTATAGATTTTTAGTCCGACGACGCGACACCTGCCGCCATCTCTGCATCTTCTGTTATTTGGTGGAGGTCCATAATTCTGTGAGAGAGTAAGCATACATCGTCAGCGTAGTCAAGATGTTTCAGTTGGGATGTAGGAGTCCATCGAATCCCTCCATTTCCCGTCGATAAGGCTGCACTAAGCACATTGCTAATAACAATAGTAATAGTATTGGTGAAAGAATACAGCCTTGTCTTACCCCACTCTGGATCTTAAATTCCTCGAACAACCTTCCTCAGAGCCGAACGTGACATTTGGACCCATCATATGCAGCGGGAGTACCTTTCCTGCGTAAGGCACGCCAAATAAACTCTGTTGACACTTTCGAACGCCTTCTCAAAATCGATGAACAACAGGTGAAGAAACGATCAATATAAATCACACTGTTCGATGATAATTCGCAGGGTGTTGATGTGGTCGACACATGAGGATCCAGAGCGAAAACATGCTTGTTCGGCATCGAGTATGTCTTTGAAATGTTGTTTGATTCGTTCCACGATGATTTTAGCTAATATCTTAGCTACAGTAGGCAGAACGCAGATACCCCTCCAGTTTTCACAATCCATTAAATTTCCATTCTTAGGAAGCTTGACGATCATTCCCTTTTTCCACTCGTCAGAAAAGCTCTCAGCTTCCCAAGCTCTCTCCATAAGTGGAAATAGTAGCTCAGCCAATGTTGTTGGCGCCGCTCGTAAGAGTTCCGCGGAAATACCAATTCCTCCCGCCTTGTTGCTTTTAAGTACTTTGTTCGCGGTAGTGATCTCATTCTTTCTGGGGTTCATGTTTGGACACTTCTCACCTCGGGCACCGCAGTCTGATTTGGCAACATATCGCTAGCGATATTCAAAAGAAAAATTCAAAAAATGTTCCTTCCATCTCTTGAGCTGGTCTCATCCGAAATGATCATGAAACCGTCTAGGCTTTTCACTGGGTGTTGGCTGCTCTGCCATGTCGGCTCTTCGGTGATTCTGTAGACGGTCCTGCTGTCGCACCTCAATGCAGCTTCTGCTTCTGTAGCCAGTTCGTTGATGTAGTTGCGCCTGTCACGTCGCACGCTACGCTGAACTTGTCTCATCTTCTTTCTCCCTGCTGCTGGAGAATGAGTAGCTGCAATGTGAACTTCTCGCACCAGATGTAAAAACAATTTTCACAGCACACCAATAGTCTTAGATTTTTGCGGGCAATGAGCTGCTGATTGCTTCCACACCTTGCGAAATGTGCTCCCTTAATGCAGCAGTACGTAGCTGGAAAGTAGCTATAATAAGATCTCGTCTCGATCTCGTACTATCTCCACATCTTCCCCTCGCCTGTTTCGGGTGTCCAGAGGACTACTAGTAACGCGGCGGCTGATGGCAAAATGGTACAATATATTTGATTGAAAGCTGCTTGTCTGTCATTGGAAACCGAGTTGACTTTGTGGCAGGTCTTGTGCTCAAACATGATGCCACCTATCACAAGGCCATTGGCATTTTAGAAATCCACAAGTCTTTCGCCGTTGTCATTGTGGTTGCATAGTCCATGCTTCCCAATTACATGTTTGAGTCCTTCATTGTCGTTGCTTACCTTGGCATTCAAATCCCCCATCTCTATGACATTGTCTCCATTTGATGTTGTATTGAACACGGCGCGGCGCTTAAGGGATTGTAAAAGCTCTTCTTCTCGTCCTCAGACGAGCCATCCGTTGGGGCTTGATTATAAAAATGAATTTATTTAAAAAAGTAAATAGGTGGTATAGTGGTGACACGTCGTCCTCTAGTCCGGAATCTGACCGTCATAATGCTATTACCATGAGGCGGCCAGGAAATTAGGTCCTTGCGTGCTGTTGGTGTTAGCAGCAGTCCGACTCCGACTTTGACTCCGAATAGAGTAGTTCAGTGTTACGCGTTGGGGACTGGTACTCGTCCGCGCCTAACCATCTTATTTCATTTACCCCCAAAATGTCCCGTCTATATCTCATGAATTATTTTTCCAGTTCTGGAATTATGTAGTTCTTCGTTTCCTGATTCGATTGTTCACATTCTAGAATCCTGTCTTTGTTCGGGTACAATAGCCAAAAGTCGTCAACATTTTTTATTTTATAAGGTGAACGATCCTCTAAAGATAAAACTGAGCCCATACTCTGTAACAGTGCGAGATTTCCACCCGCTAAAAAACTCCTCCCCTTTATCGCCCTTTTTCCCACGGTATCGCCGTCTTGGCATTTCGTCCTGGGGGGCAAAGAGCATTACTTGCTCACAATCTTATTGGTGATTCATCGCTCTGTCGGCTTTTCGTTCGAGGTGTCTTAATTGTGTCGTAATATGCTTTGCATAATCACTCACAGCACTCCATATCTCCTGCGATGGATCATAGATGAACTATGTTCTCGGGAGTTCTTATTTCTCCAAGTTTATTTCTTAGCGTTTGTCTCTCCGGTTCGAATCGCGGACAGTGAAAGAATTAATGTTCCGCATCTTCCTCCACTTGGATGCAATTCGGACAATAGGGAGAAGTATCGTACTTGAATCTGTAGAGATACGCGCGAAAGCGTCCATGTCCACTTCGTAATTGCGTTGTATAGAAATCTACCTCACCATGCTTGAGGCCTGTCCATGCCTTAAGAAGCGGTATGAGATGGTAGGTTTATCGCCCTTTGCTTGACACGCTTCATCATTGTTGCCATTCCGCTATGCTGTTTGCTCTTTCTGGTGAGTTTTCTTCTCCGTCGGTTAACACTTGTTCGTGTCTCCGCATTTCGTATGTGTTTTGAGACTCCTGCTAGTGTGTCGATTGGGAGTAGTTCTACAATAACATGGACTGCATCTCCTGATATTGTACGAAATGCAGTGCATACTCGAATTGCAAAAAGTCGGTATGTCGACTCAATTTTACGCCGGTATAACTGGGTTTTCATAGATTTGGTTCATATTGGTGACCAGTAGATCATCACAGATATAACCACACTGGCCAAAAGCCGCCGTTTACTCTATCTCGGTCCTCCACGATTTGGCATGATGCGTATGAGTGCGTTATTTACTTGCGAGGCTTTGCCACTAGCATATTCCAGTTGTTCGTTAAACGGAAGCCGTGTGTTGTGTTAATCATGATGGCGTGCTTCGACGTAATCTGGGCCGCCCTATATAGTAAGAGTGATCGTTTCCCTCACCCATCGATTTAAGCCAGCGTTGAACGATCCCGATTGTGTCGTTGCTTA
Organism: Brachypalpus laphriformis; assembly: GCA_945910035.1. Taxonomy (NCBI): domain Eukaryota; kingdom Metazoa; phylum Arthropoda; class Insecta; order Diptera; family Syrphidae; genus Brachypalpus; species Brachypalpus laphriformis. The sequence continues at coordinate 160,285,129 of OX246754.1, read as the reverse complement.
TTTGGACCAATTCTTCCAGTAGCTTGGCCACCACGATTATCGCAATATCGTTCGCAAAGCATACAATCCTATCTTCTTTTGGTGTAGATAGGTTGAGTATCCCGTCATACATGACATTGCACAAAATTCGACCCTACACGGAACCCTGTGGCACCCTTTTGTGACGGTGTGCTCCTTGGGACCACCGTCTGTGTCATATATTAGGATCCTTCTACTGAAGTAATCCGTTACTATCTTTGTAATATTCGTGGATACGCTCATAATCCGAAGCGAATCCAAGATGTGCTTCCAGTTCGCAGAGTTGAATACGTTTGTTACATCTACCGTACTTACAGCACAATACCGCTAAGCACTACACGTCCATCTTTTACTCTCTAAGTCAACGACCACTCGGATTGCATCTGTCGTTGACCTTGGCCTTCGGAAACCATAGTGGTGTTGTGCTAGTCCACCTGCGGCTTCAATAGCTGCTTCCAACCTGTTTATGATGATGAGTTCCATAATCTATGCAGTCGTATCCAAAATACAGAGCGGACGAAAAGACGATGGATCCCCAGGAGCATTACTTCCCTTGGGGATTAGCACTAATTTCTGTTTTTCCATCGCTTCGGGAAAACTTCTTCACTCAGGCATGTGCTGTAAATAGTCAATAAAAGGAAAAATTCTCTACGAAGTGGCAAAGGAATTCGGTTGTTGTTTTTATTCGACAGGAAAACCGATCTATTGGCCAATTGACTGACAAAAAATTCCCGATCTTATCGATTTTTTTTTTTGTTACAAAAGGCATTTACAAGAAGTTTATTACAGTCAAAGAAAGTTTTGATCTCTCCTCTGACCACTCTCCGGTAATTTCATTATTTGGAGAAGCTTTGATTAAGAAAAAATGACCTCCAAGACTTACTAGCAACAGAACAAACTGGGAGGACTTTAGAAATGACTGCGAAACAAATATCGTCTTAAAGGTATCATTTAAAACACCTTGTGAACTGGAGGACGAAGTTGATCGTTTCGTGGAAGCAATCCAAAGAGCTGCACGGAGCAACACTCCTTCAAGGAGCTATAAGATCAACCGCAACGAAAAGTATCCCAGAGAAATCATTGAACTGGTGAGGGAGAAAATAAAAGCACGAAGGAAATGGCAAATCACTCGTGCATCGCAGCATAAAACGATCCTTAACCGACTATGCCTTGGAGATAGTATTCGGGAATTTAAAAGCGATAAGATAGTGACCTCTCTTGAAAATCTCTCCGGTGAAAGAAAATCAAATTATTCGCTTTGGAAAGCGCTCAAAGGCATCCTCAAATGCAAGCGCCACCAATTCCAAAAAACGATAAAAACTAGGCGAAGAGCCACAAAGAAAAGGCAGAAATTTTTGCTTTGCACTTAGAAGAAACGTTTAAGCCGTTCGATGGCCCTTTTTTAACGCCCGACTTCCAAGTCATGACATCTGACTACTGTAAAGTGAAAAAGCTGCATTGATTGAACTGAGGGAAGTGATTAAAAATTTAAAGACGAAAAAGCTCCGGGTTACGACTTGATAACGGCACAGGTAGTCAAGGAATTGCCGAATAAAGCTCTTATCAAATTGCTTTATTCGTTCAGCTTGCTCTACGTTCTGGGGAAATGGAAAGGTTGCCGAGATTATAATGGTCCCGAAACCAGGCAAACATCTGAATGAGAAGAAATCATATCAACCTATTTCCCTATTCCCGGTTTTCTCAAAAATATTCGAAAATCTACTTTCTAAACCTCTACAACCCGTAATCGACGAAAGACGTCTCATTCCTGACCATCAGTTTGGATCTAGAATCAAACATTCTACAATCGACCATGTCCACAAAATAACTGACGTAAGTGAGAAAGCTATCGAATAAAAAAGATTTGTTGTGGTGTATTTCTTAACGCACACGCTTTCGATAAGGTTTGGCACGAGGGCTTGGAGTATAAATTGGAACTACTACTGCTACGGCAACTCTTTCTAATTTTACGATTGTACCTCACCGAGAGACTCTTTCGTGTTAACCACGGAAATGATTACTCTGACTTCAACGAGATTGCGGCCGGAGTCCCACAAGGAAGTGTATTTTGCCCACTTCTATATGTACTCTACACGCGTGATATCCCGTCGTCGCCACGTTTGTGGACGATACGGCGATGTTGACAACGGGCAATACCATTGAAGCAGCAACTGGAAAGCTTCAACATGCCATGTATTAATAAAGTCCACGCTTGGACGAATTCTTGGCGTATTGTGCTAAACGAAAGCAAATCTACTCACACCAACTTTACCTACAAAAAAGTTTATAGATTGCTTGTATATCTAAATTCGGCTCAAATAATAGAATATCATACAAACTGTTGAAAATAAAGTTCTTAGAACGATCGTTAACGCATCGTGGTATGTTCGTAACGAAGATATTCATCAAGATCTGGGAATTTCCAGCGTCGTCGAAGAGATCACAAAATTTGCGTGTAAACACAAAGATCGTGTTCACGGCCATTGTAACCGTACCGTCATTCAACTACTTGGCGCGAATAATTCAAGTCGTCGTCTGGAAAGGACAAAAGCTTTTGACCTCACGTCATAGTATATGCCGATCGTGATAAAGGCAGGAACTTTCATTGGAATTTAACCTGTCTAAAGTGCAACATTTCTTTTTAGTTACATACGAACATCTTCTTCCATAATCACGAGTCTCGTAAGCAGCGTTGCTACTTAAAACTGAAAGGAATGTAGTATTTTGAGCTATAAATAGTAGTATTCTAAAACATAAAGTAGCAATGCATTTTTTAAACAATTAAATACAAATTAATTTTTGTTTGATAAAAAAAGCATACGAATCGAATCTTTAGTTTCTCGAAGAAGTCGTTTCATTTTTTCACAAAAAACAATCTATGAACATATGTAGGTACTTCAGCATTCAAATACTAACCACCAAACGTACTGTTTAACAGAAAACAAATACAGATAATTGACAACTGACAATCGATAGCAACAAGAGCTCATACACTGATAGATAAAAAGGGATGCCAAATTCCGTATTTGACTTTTCTGCTTTTTGGAAAACTATCTAGGTCTACATACATACACAATCCGGTCTTCTTGTGACCTACGGTGTCGAGGTTCTGTCTCTGGTTTCCATCATCCAGTCTTTAATAAATCTTCTCCATTTCTTCTTGTCTCTAGCTGCTTCCTTCGCCGAGTTCCAGCGTTCTCCTGCATCTTTTAGTACTTTCTCTAGCGCGCTGTTCCATGTTGTCCTGGGCCTTCCCCTTCTTTTCTTCCCTTCAGTTCTAGCCTCCCATATTTTTTTTACTTGTCTGTTGTCTTCCATCCACACTAGATGTCCAAACCATCTAAGTTTTTTTTATCTTCTATAACTTTTTTCACGGATTCCACATTCACTCGTAGCTCTTTTCGGATGTCTTCATTTCTTTTTCTGTCGATTCTCTTTACTCCTATCACTTTTCGAATGTATTTTATTTCCATGGCGTGTATTTGCTTTTCTTGTCTTTCAGTAAGAATCCAGTTTTCTCCTCTACGCAACAGTACTGGTAGGTACATAGACTTGAAGATTGATATTTTTGTGGCTCGAGTTATTTCTTTATGATCTAGAAATTGCAACACCGCGTACAGCCTATTTGAAGATTTGATCCTTGCCTTCAATTTGTCCTCTAAGTTACCCTTGCTGTTAATAACGCTTCCTAGATACTTATAATTTTCAACTTGCTCGAAAGTCACTCCGTCCACACTCACTCTTATCGTCCTTGTTCTACTACTTACGACCATCACTTGAGTTTTCTCGACATTGAGGTGCAGATTTTGAGATTCCAGAGTATAAAGTCATCGGCAAAAGCACATGCCCATAAAGAGATGGGTTCCAGGCGCCAATATCCCACTTTAAAATGTTCCATCCTTTCCTGCCACTGTCTGATTGCATCGTCCATGGCGCAGATGAACAATAGTGGGCTTAGTGTACTCCCGGGTCTGACTCCTTCGGATGTTTTAAATGCGTCAGATATCCTGTTGCTGGTTCTTACTACATTACATATCTCTTTATATATACTTTTAATTGCCTCTACAAGTTCTTCTTCCACTCCTTTATCCCTTAGACTCATCCAAATTTTCGCTCTACTTATTGTATCGAATGCCCTTTTTCATAGCTAAAAGACATATTTAAACATCTTTATCTTTGGCTAGTTTTTTCTCTAGAACTTGCTACACTGTGAAGGTATGGTCTTGTATACTATGTGCTGGTCGAAACCCGCTTTGTACATCTGAAATTTGTTTTTCCACAGTCCTTCTTAATCTTTTTTCGAGTATTGTTTCGTATACTTTGAGAACAGTGGTAAGCAGTGTGATGCGTCTATAGTTCCTGCAATCTTTTGCATCTTCTTATATATAGGCAGAATCACTCCATGTTTTCATTCTCAGTTCATTCTCTCCATCTTCTCCGAGGTATTTAAGGTACTCTGGTGCAATTTCGTCGATTCCTGGTGCCTTTGCCAGTTTAATTCTTTTGAGTGCTGCGGTTATCTCTTCTTTAGATATATGGCTTTCTCGGTTTAACTCTTCCCTGTGTGTTTCATCTGTCTCCAAGATTTCTTCGGAATCCGTACTTTCGCCCAACTCCTCTGAATTCAAAAGTTCTTTAAAGTGTTCCTTCCATCTGCACACGATTTCATGCTCTTCTGTTAGCACCCTTCCATCTTTTGCTTTAATTGTTTGTAACCTCAAGTATTTTCCATTTTTTAGTGGCTTGATCATCCTGTAGAAACTTTGAATTTTCTTTGCTGTTTTCTTCTACGCGTTTTCCAAAGCTTTCCCATGCTTTTTGTTTGGCTTCTAGCACTGTTTTCTTGACTTCGTTTCTCTGTCTTTTGTAGGCGTTATATTTATCGATGCTTTTATTCTGGAGGTAGTCTTTCCATAGTTTTTTCTTTATCTTTATTTCTCTCTTCACATTTTCAGTCCACCATGCAGTTCTCTTTTTATTGGTGCTTATTTTGTTTTTCCCGCATACTTCACTGCCTCTTTTAACATTGTTTCCTTAAATCTGTTCCATCTCATGTCGATATTCTTTTGTATCTCCGAATATCTGGATACCTCCTCCGCTATCTCATTCTGATATATATGTACGTCTTATTTCTTCAGTTCTCAATTTGTGTACTTTAACTCGTTCTTGAGATTTTCTTTCGTTTTTATTTTCATATCCTGAGACTTGTAAAGTACTTTTCTCTCTTAGCACTGCTTCCAGTAGGTAGTGATCGCTTCCAATTTCGTAGCCCCTTTTACCTCTCACATCCATTAAGACTTCTCTGTTAGTGCGTTCTATGATGATATAATCTATAATGGGCTTCTCAGCCTTGCTTGTCATTTCTCTTGTGAATTTGTGTATATCTTTATGTGTAAAAAGGGTATTTGTTATTACCAGATCGTTGACTAAACAGAACTCCAGTAGTATTTTTCCCTTAGTATTTAATTTTTCTTCTCCATTACTAAACTAAATAAATAAAATTGTAAATGCATGTTCCTTTTAAAATGGTAGTATGTGAGAGCAATGTGGTAGTAGGCAGTATGGCGGACAAAAGAGTAGCAATTTTACTACTATAGTAGTAAAAGTAACATCGCTGCTCGTAAGTGAAAATAAAACTGCTCGATAAGCGTCGGCTTAGTTGTAGTAATAATTTGGAGAGAGATGTTTTTTTTAGTAAGTAAAAATCTCACACTACCATAATCACGCGCGGTGTCTTATGGTGTCTTTAGAAGATTTTTCACCTGCTCTCGGCAAAAAAAAAAAAAAACACGTGATTTCTTATCCGAGGCATAGTATCGGTTTCTGTAGTGAGCAGGGTTCGGTAACGCAGGTTGCTGGTCCACGCTACCTAATCTAGATTCAATGCCCTAGACAACCCGCACTTGCAATTTTAGCCTTCACGTATAAGGGTTTATACGTATAGTTGCCGGGGACCACCACTAGGAGGTAAAGCTAGCACTTCATCACGATCTTGATTGTTGGACTATTGGCTGAAGCCATGTTTTGAGCAGTCAGTAGTTTCCTAAACAATCGCAATGCAGATGTCTAATAGTAAGTTTCACATCCACACGCAAAAATAAAGAACTCCACTAAGAGTGAGCCAACATATTTTATTTTCCTTGTAAACTGCATAAACTTTTTCATTGTACAGAAGATCTAAATATAAAAACGTTACTTATTGGAATCGCCCGATTCTATAAACCAAAACTAAATTAATAGATGAACCATAAATAAATGTTAGCCATCGAAATTTATTTACAACCATATTACCTAATTGTTGAATTTCTTTATGTATCTAAACACCTAAACAATACTATTCTGTTGGCAATGTGATATCATTCGTAGTATTGCTCACTAGCGTGTACGAGTACGCGTCTGTGCGTAGCCTTGAACAATGACAAGCACGTGTTTTAGTTTGATTTCTTGCGCGCACCTACTTAATTAAATAATTTATTAGATTTTCTCAATTCATTTAATAACTTAGGCAACACCGAGTGTGTACAAATAATTTTTGCAGGCATATACATACGATAAATAGACGTAACTACATAAGAATCTAAATAACAACTCGTTGATGTACGAGTATCTAAGTGTCAGATCTGCTGACCTTGCGTTTATGCTCATCAGATTTTTGAACTACATTTTCGTACATGTGCATACATGTGTCTGTGGTGACCTTAGAGACCTGCTTCATTTGAAATCATCAGTGAATTAGTGAAGTGGCTGTTAATTGATTTGTCGGCTAGTGAGTGTTCAAAACCAGAAATGACAAATGTGAATGTTTGACAAATTATGTTATTTACTTTGAAATATTGCAATTGTTTTTTGTATAGCTAATCTGATTATACTTTGACTACATTGTCATAAAAAGAGTTGTATTACCTTTACGTACATTTTAGATCTGAATAAATGGCAGCTGACTGTGACCGCAATTTAGTTGTTTAGGTTAATACTCGTTTATTTTTAATCACCTTAATCCCCAAAGGGCTACATCGCATTATGTACGTTGGCAAAGCATTCTAATTCACTATTAGTAGTTACAACTTTTATTATCCCAAGGGTTGCACTTCGTCAGCATCTGGCGAGCTGACATTAAATTAAGAAAAATAATTTTGCAAGTATTTGTCCTTGGCAACAAAACGAGTTTAAGACCCTTGGGATGATAATCAAGCCTAGTGGTATTTCATGCCAGCGATAATATTGTACATAAGTACAATAAGCTGCCCCCCTGGCAGCTGACCTCCTCGTGGTGGGGGGCGGGCAACGTGACTGGGATGTGCGGATGGGGTAACTTAAATAGTTATTCCCATCCATACAATCCAGTCACGGCTAACAAAGCGCACACCCCATGATGACAAGACGACAGAAACGGGCCCCGGATATTACCAAACCTGGTAAACCAGGGCATCCTTTGGAGCCAGGCCTGAAGGGTGTCAGTATGCGAGCGTCTGGTGCTCGGCCTGTCCCGCTCGGCAGCCGGCCGGGTCAAACCCGAAATGGCTACGAGCTTCCTGTCAATGGTCTCGCGAACCATTACGGGGGTCAAGGGGTGAGCGCGCTGTGCACCGATAGGGGCAAAGATGGACTCTCGGAGTTTCGACAACGGCATCGACTTAAGATAGGCACATGGAACGTCTCATCGCTCACAGGGAAGGATCTTGAGCTTGTTGGGGAGGCTGTTAAATGTCGACTAGATATAGTTGGCGTCTCTTCAACAAAGCAGAGAGGTTCTAAAACTGTGGACCTTTCGGATGGGTGGAAGCTCTTCCTGTCAGGAGTCGCACCCTCAATGTCTGCTCGGGCGGGAGTGGGGATACTTACAAGTCCCAGGTTGACAGACAGAGTATTGGAGTGGATATCATTAGGAGGGAGAGTTGCGATCTTAAAGCTCAAGCTTGAAAGATCAACTCTGGCATTGGTGCAGGTGTATGCACCGAACCTTAAGTCAGAGTACGCAGCTTTCTTAGATGAAGTTGATGCTGCCCTTGAAAAGGTTGCAGATATGGATTCTTTTGTCCTGATGGGTGACTTCAATGCTCATGTGGGTGTAGATGTTATGACATGGGGGAGTGTGATTGGGAGGAACGGTGATCCTGATCAAAACGCAAACGGAGAGAAGTTGTTGGATTTTTGTTGTGAAAATGGCTTATCCATCTTGAACACTATCTTTCCACACAAAGACATTCACAAATACACTTGGTACCGTTGGAGTCTTCTTTGTGGTACCATCGTTACTGAAGAGAATGGTTTGTGATGTTCGCGTATTGAGAGGGGCCGAACTGTCAACTGATCATCACCTAGTGTAAGCCAAGGATGGTTACACGCATACGATGGGAGGGGTTACAGGACGATGAGATACGGGAGACATTTGCGCGGCAAATATCTGAAAGGTTTGAACGAATTTCAACTGTTCAATCAAATGTAAAGGAAGAATGGCAACTGTTTTCAACAGCGGTTATTGCGTCTGCGGGAGATGTTTGTGGAGTGAAGCGGCTTGGTGTGGCGGCTGGTGGTTAGAAAAGAACTGCTTGGTTTAAAACGCCCGGAGTTCAAGAAGCCATCAGAGAGAAGAAGAGAGCCTTTAAGGTGTGGATTCACTTGGGGAACTCCGATTCTCGAAATCGGTACACTGAGGCGCGAAGAACTTGCAAATTAGGTGTGAAAACATCAAAAGAACAGTCTTGGAAGGAGTTTGGCGAGAAATTGGAACGTGATCACAGATCTGCAAATAAGATGTTCTGGCAGACCGTCCGCCGACTTAGACGAAAAAAGTTGAATATCGTTGAAGGAGTCAAATCCAAAGACGGTACACTTCTTTCCAATGAGGAGGACATCTCTCGCGTGTCATTAACGTGGCCTGGGAATGCGGTGAAACGCCTGGTGATTGGAAAATGGGGGTGATACTTCCTCTTTTAAAAAAAGGGGGCAAAAGAGATTGCGCCAACTATAGGGGTATATCCCTTTTAAGTCTCCCTGGAAAAGTCTTCGCTAAGGTGCTAGAAACACGTTCCAGAGCTGTGGTTGAGGACAGTTTGGGGGATGAGCAGTGTGGTTTTCGTCCCGGTAGAAGCACAACCGACCAGTTATCTATGCTTCGATGGTTTGGTCACGTAGTGCGTATGCTCCCAGACCGGCTTCCAAGACGCGCCATGGTTGCCGTGGCATCAGGTAGGCGACTCTGCGGAAGTCGGTTTGAGCGTGTCGTTCCGGTAGAATTTATAGAATTGAATCCCCATCCATGAATGAAGTTAGTTGTCTAGGTATTGCGCAAACTTTTGGTCTGTAGTGTACATTTTTTTGTATGTTCTTTGCGCTGGAAGGTATCCATCTTCAAAAGAAGAGGCTGAGTCCATAGTCACTAACAGTTTGGAATTCTTACCGCTAAACCCATCTCCCACTCTCTCCCAATTCCCACGATATCGCTGCCTGGTATCCGGGGCTCTAGTCACTACGCTTCACTTAACCTGTGACAGCATGTTGCGTACTATCTATCTATATCTTCGCCTTCTTCCTATTTTGGTGAGGTTATGATTCGAAAACAAGTGATCATAACCCTCCCACTTCACCGCATTTCTACTTATATGCCTGTGGGGTTCGCCTATTTGACCTCAGAAAGTATTGGGATCACCTGGTTACTGAGGCCAATCAAATTCTGGTGTCGTTACATTTATGTGATCCAGGCGTTTATAGGCCTGCCTCTTCTGCCTCGCGATGTCTTTGGATTGGATTGATATTGCCTTTTTAACAGGGTTCAAATGATCTCTTTTTTGAACGTGGAATTACCAGCTGAGCCGGTCGCGCTCTGTCTTTTGTACGATGGTTTCCTTGACGTGAAGGCTTCCACGGATCTTCGAACTTCTTATTCCATCAAGCTTTGTCACTCCTGCTGTCATGCGAAGCATCTTCATCTCAGCTGCCGTTATTTACGCTCATACTTTTTGTACATCGTCCAACATTGTGAACCGTATGTGAGCGCTGGACGCACAACTGCGGTGTAGAGCCTTCCATTCAACTTAGGTGGCATTTTTCTGTCACAGAAGATAGCGGCATTTTCTCGCCACTTCATCCACCCTACGCTTACGCGATGATTGATGTCGTCATGACAAGTTGCTTTGCTATTGATCATAGATCCCAGATATTTGAACTTTTCGCACTTGGGAAGCACTGTTCCATTCCAATAAATGTCTGGAATAGGCCTGAGTGGATCAGAGAACGGGCAGCACAAGTACTCTGTCTTTTTTGAACTAATGCGATACCCATTTCCCTCCAGAGCGTCCACCCACACATCAAGTGCTCGTTGCAGGGATGTAGGATCCTCACTTATGATGGCTCTATCGTCAGCAAAGAATAACTGATCAGTTTAATCTTACTTATCCGAGGCTTTTCGTTGTTTCGGAACCATTACTTTTTTACATGGTAGGGAAGTTACACTGACGGCACTACCCGTAACCTGGAGGACCAGTTCCTTTTGTTATACCCCTAGAACGCGGGGCCTGGTAAACCGGTGGCAGTAGTCCACTACAGGAGTGCTGCCATTAGCCAGTCGCCCAATCTACTAGGCACCCAGCGGTCACCAGCGAGAAGTTGGAGAGTAGGAGGTGCTAGGCCTAGGCTAAGCGAGAACTTTATGTTCCATGTAATGCAGTACCGTTTGATTACAGCGGGCGCCATTTGCAAAAATCGTAGACAATTTATACACCACCACCTTGTGGTTTTTTTGGATGACCCGAATTCGAAAAAAAGAATATGGCCACTGAACCGTACCGTCTTTAGCAGTAAAAACCGCTATCGCTTTCAGTACCAACAAAATCCTCTTCTTTTGTTGACTCTTCACCGGAAACACTTTCATCTAATTCATTTATTTCTGCAGATGTAAAGTATCTGTAAAGGGGAAAATTCGAAACACCCCCTTGACACCCTTAGAATTTTCAACAGTCAGGGAACGTTACTTATGCATTCTTCTGGTCTTACTCAAGTCCCATAAGCCCCTCATGAAACTTTCTAAACAGAATTACAAAATCTAGTAAGTAAATTACAATGCACTGTCTTCCGCACAATAAATTAATTCTTCGCAACAAACAATTTTCTCCATACACAGTTTTGCGGTTTATTTCTTGCTCCTATGTGTACTCGTTAGTACAATGCAATGTGTGTATATAATGGAACAGTTGCATATTTATATGCATGCATACATTTCATGTACAAAAGAATGAAACAGCGCAGCACTGAAAAAAGAAACTAGAAAGGCTTTTACTTTGATAAAAATGAAATGTTTCTTGAAACGAATGAATAGCGGACATTGCATTCTAAACCACTTTGCAAGGATTTCAATTTTACGGTACAAAACATTCATGATAAAAGGAGTTTTTCTTTTTGAAAAACCTGATGTCACAGCAATATTTGAAGTTATGAAAAGGATGTTGCAATACATCACCTCACCTACAAAACATGTACTTATGTGGTGGTAGGTGCACACAGTAGTAGTATGTTAAGTTAGATTAAGTTTGTCCTTAGCAACGTTATAAAACAATACTGTTGCGTGTTAGAAAATAATTTCAAAATAGTGTATACTGCCCCGCACATGGGACCGTGGTGACAAAAATAGTAAAATAATATTTTTTTTTAAAAGAAAACATCGTCTAACGTTGGAGAGAGGATTAGAGGATATCTAGGACTAGTCTCAAATAAATATTAACGTTTAAGTGCACTTTAAAACTCTATTTCTTGTTTCTTGTTGTTTGTCCTAGGGCATATACTACACCCACTTGGCATCTTGAACTTTTTTCATTTCTTTCACGGTTCCAGTGACTCACTACGTTATATTCTGTGCCATGTATTTCTCACCCGACTCGATCTTATGCCAGTTTGGGTATTTATCGCATACTTATAGTTATGGTGTTTCGAAATGTCTCACCGATTCACTTCCACTGATTTTGTCCAAATCTTTTAGAGACAGCGGTCAAACGGTAGTGCATGCCGTTACATAAAAACAAAAACAAGAAAGTTCTCACTAAGCCTAGGCCTACCAACTTCTACTCTCCATCTCCACGCTGGTGACCGCTAGGTGCCTAGTACCTTGATCAGAGATTGGGTAATCAACCCAAAAGATCTTGGTGGCAGCAGAGGAGAGAGGGGAGAGAGTGCTTTCAAGATTTCAAGATTAGATTCAAGACTTTTTTATTTCCATTTCAATCACTGGAGCACTTCTTTTGCTCCAGACGGCGGCGGATGAATTCCCTAGATGGGGTCAACGGTGGCGTCTGCAGTTCCAGTTAGGCTGAACTTAGAGAACACCTTGCGAGAGCGGCTTCGACATATTGGGATCACAGGTCAGTATTGAATTTCCAAAGTTAGTCAGCACCTTGGAATAGAGATAGTGGCGGAGGTTCCCTTAATGGAGCAAATGCAGCGCTCATACTCTTACTTACTTACTTAGGTGGCGCTACAATTCGGCGTAAACCTGGGCCTCAACCAACAAGTCTTTCCATTTAGCTCGGTCTTTAGCTAATTGCCTCCAGTTGCGCACTCCAAGTTGGTCGAGGTCCCCTTGAACTTGTGCGCGCCACCTACGGCGATGATTCCCTCTACTGCGTCGTCCCTCGGGATTAGATTCGAAGACTCTGCGGGCCGGAGCGTTGGTCTCCATTCGCTCTACATGTCCTAGCCATCTCAGACGTCCAATACGCAGTTTTTTGACTAGGTCTATGTCGCTGTACAGCTCGTATAGTTCGTGAAAATCTTACGAAGAATTTTTCTCTCGAAGCGACCAATGATATCTTCATCCTCTTTTAATAAAGTCCATGTTTCCGCGTCGTAAAATAGGACTGGGATGATCAAGGTCTTATATAGAGTCTCCTTAGTCGTTCGAGATAGGGCATAGGCGGCCTTGAAATCGATAAAGAGGTGGTGAGTATCGATTTGGAATTCTTGGGTTTTCTCCAGGATCTGCCGAAGTGTGAAGATTTGATCGATGGTGGACTTTCCTGGCCTGAAACCGCACTGATAAGGTCCAATCAGGCTGTTGATAAAAGGTTGCAGGCGTTCACACAATATCGCAGAAAAGATCTTGTATGCGATGTTGAGGAGACTGATGCCTCTATAATTGGCGCAGTTGAGGGTGTCTCCTTTCTTGTGGATCGGGCAAACGATGCTGAGGTTCCATTCATCAGGCATACACTCGTCTGACCAAATCTTAGAGATGAGTTGGTGTATGCACTCTGCCAATTCATCCCCAGCTGCCTTGAACAGTTCGGCCGGTAAGCCGTCAGGTCCAGCAGCCTTGTTGGATTTTAGCTTGGATATTGCTATCCTCACTTCGTTTTGGTCAGGTGGACGGAAATTTTGACTATCATCGTCTATGTTGAATGGTTGATTCTGCCTGTCATCGGGATATTGCTCTTCGTCGCTGTTATACAGTCTGCAGAAGTAGTTTTTCCATATTCTCAGCACCGACTGTGATTCTACTACGAGGTTTCCATTTTCATTTCTACAGGTTTCTGTACGGGTATTGCTTCTCTGACACGTTCTTTTTACATTTTGGTAAAACTTCCGTACATTGTTCCTGGAGTATAAACTCTCGATATTCTCAAACGCGCGCTTCTCATGCTCTTTCTTCTTCTTTTAGAGAAGCCGATGTTCTTCCCGTCTCTTTTGCTCGTAGAGCTCGCGAGCAGCTCTCGTCTTCCTTTGCAGCGCCGCTTTGTATGCCTCTTGTTTTGCTGCATGCACTCGCCGGCATTCTTCGTCAAACCAGGGGTTTCGCGGTGGTGGGCGAGCGAGACCCAGCACATCAGTCACGGCGTTTCTGATGGCATGTTGGCAGCGCTGCCACTGGTCTTCGGCACTTGATGCTGGCGGCATAGGGCTGATTGAGAGATTTCGGGGTACGCGTTCAGCGAAGAGTCTGGCGGTCTCTTGCGATTGTAGCTTTTCGACGTTAAATTTTCTCAGAATGATTCTTCTTTGCTGCTCAGATTGGGATTCGTACCTTGGCTACAACAAGGTAATGATCCGAGTCTATGTTGGCTGCTCGGAAGGTCCGGACATCCAGAATACTGGAGGCATGCCTTGCGTCGATCGCAATATGATCAATTTGGTTGATCGTTACATGATCATTGGACCGGCATGTCTGCTTATGAATATCGAGATCAGGAAACTATGGTGACATTTCGCTCCACAGCGAAATCAATTAGCCTTAGTCCGTTATCAGACGTGGTGTCGTGTAGGCTATGCTTACCGACTGCCCTAGCAAAGATGTCCTCCTTTCCTATTTTGGCGTTAAAATCCCCCATTACGATTTTAACGTCGTATTTAGGACATTGCTCATATGTCTTGTCGAGGAGCTCGTAGAAACACTCTTTGGTGGCAGGGTCCTTTTTTTTCCGTGGGGGCATGAACACATATTAGGCTTATATTAGCGAATTTAGCCTTGATTCGGATAGTCATAATACGCTCGCTCACGTGTCGGAAGCTTACGACTTCTTGCCTAAGTTTGCCGCGTATGACAAATCCGCATCCGAATAAGCGTTGCCTGTTGCCTCTGTAGCAATCACCGTAGTAGATGTCACAGTTTTTCATCCTCTTTTTGCCCGGCCCATCCCATCACACTTCCTGGACGGCGGTAATATCTGTTTTATAGCAGTCTAGGGCCTCTGCTAGTTGTTTGGCTGCACGTGGTCTGTAAAGGGACAGAACATTCCACGTACAGATCCGAAGGTCGTTGTCCTTATTTCGTTTGTTGGGGTCGTCATTAGTTGAGTCATCCTTATCCGAGGCTTTTGGTTGTTTCGGAACCATAGATTTTTGACGTGGTAGGGAAGTTACCCTGACGGCACAACCCCCAACCTGGAGGGCCAGTTCTTTAATTATTCCCCTAAGACGAGGGGCCGGGTACACCGGTGCCAATAGTCCAGTACGGGAGTATGAGCGCTGCCGTTGGCCCATCAAGGGCTCCTCCGCCACCATCTCTATTCCAATGTCCTGACCAACATTGGAAATTCCTTACCGACCTGTGATCCGAATACGTGGAAGCAGCTCGCGCAAGGTATTCACTAAGTTCAACCTAACTGGAATTATAGACGCCACCGTTGACTCCATCTAGGGAATTCGTCCGCTGCTGCCTGGAACAGGAAGAAGTGCTCTAGTGAGAAAACACTCTTCCCCCCCTCTCTCATCTGCTGCCGCCAAGAATCCTCCAAACGGGGTTGGTTGCCCATTTCTTGGATTAAGGTACTAGGCACCCGGCTGTCACCGCGTGGAGGTTGAGAGTAGGAGTTGGTAGGCCTCAGCTGAGTGAAAATCCTTGTGTTTTCATATGATCGCTTGCACTAGTTCAAAAAATTCAAAATCCTCGACGCCATTCTTAATTTTCTTTAAAACAATTTTCTTGATGCAAATCAAGGAACTAAAAACTAATAACTACGCAGTGCAAAAAAGGCAAAACTCAAGATATTTTGACATTTGAGAGTAGCGAAACATATGGAAAATGGAGCGACCCGACCAATAATAAACCGATATAAGTAGTGCCAAATAACTCAAAATGTTTTAAAGGAAGCTCTATATGTGAACGAGCAATTGAATTGTAAATTCAATATTTAATGAAATTGAAGTTTGAAGATAAGGTAAAAAGCTAGTAGATTTTTAGGCAAAGCTAGTAGATCCCTTTTTTCCTCTTGTACAACCCATGCCTGCGTGGCAACGATACTGCGACCTGAAAGATCTATTGTATCGGAGGGTTGGAGTTAACCTAACAGACGTACTACCTCCCTTATGAAAGTGAGTATGTCTTTAGTAGTGGAGCATTTCAGTTCCACTGAAATGAGTATCTCCTTGTGGAAAATACGTTTCCTTAACCAGGCCGGGCATTCACAAAGAATGTGTTCGGATGTTTCATCCTCCTCTAGGCATAGCCGACAGTCCTTCTCTTGGCACAGGTTCAACTTGTTAAGGTGGTATCTTAGGCCGCAATGGCCAGTTAGAAAGCTCACTAACTTCCTAATGCTTTCCCTATCTAAGTTAAGGATTTCCTTATAGGAGTAAGGCTTGATTAAACGTTTGGATTGTCTTAGACCTGACCCATTAGTCCAGTGATCTAGACGAAGTTTGTTCTCCCTTTCGTTAATCAACGCTGTAGCTGTTGTCCAGTTGACGCTACAATAAGGTTCGGGACCTATAAACGCAGATTCTGAGTCGGCCCTAGCAAGCTCATCTGCAGATTCGTTGCCCACAATCCCCTGGTGTTCAGAGACCCAACCGAGTATTACTCTGTTGTGTTAGGCAAGGTCTTGTAATGCATCGTAGCAGCATTTTACAGTTATGGAGTCCATTAGGTTGGACGATAATGCCCTAAGTGCTGCGTGGGTATCTGAAAATATATGAATCCTAGCGTCCTTGATTCCCTTATGGAGATTGTGTCTGGCGCAGATCTCAATGGCATGGATTTCAGCCTGAAACACAGTGGGAATCGTACCCATAGGTACCGAAATTTGTGTGTTGGGTCCAAAGACCCCGGCTCCAAGTCCAGAATCCGTTTTCGATCCGTCGATGAACCAGACGAGACTTCTGGGGTCCACTGTTGGAACACCATTGGACCAATTTCCGCGATCCAATATTTCTACCTCAAATAACCTTCCGAAGCAATGTTGCCTGACCGTAATATCCGGTATAGTACAAAACATGTCTCTTTTAGGGATCGAGTTGAGTATCTTTAGATGCCGCACTAGGTCACCTGGTTTATACTCATAATCTAGCTGCAGCTTGACGGCATGGCTAGCAGCCATCTTCCTAATGAAGATGAAGGGTGTTTGCTCGACAATAGCTTCAAGAGCTGTCGTAGGGCAGGTGCGCATCGTAATGCCGAGACAGGCAGTTCTTTGCAACTTCTGCAACTTGTTTGCCGTTGTCTGCTGGAGGGTTTTTGGCCACCAGACGATAGCCGCATATGTGATAATGGGTCTTACCATCATTATGTACAACCAATGTATCATTTTAGGAGAGAGATCCCAAGTTCTGCCGTATAGGCGTTTACTAGCACACAGTGCTCTCGTAGCACGTTCTGTGGCGGACTTGGTATGTAAATTCCAGTTAAGTCGTTTGTCAAGAATTACACCAAGGTATTTGACCTCGCTCTAATAAACTATTGTGGTGCCTTTGATTGTAATGGGTCCAAAGTTGACCTGTGTCTTCATTGTGAACGGCACTAGAACGGTTTTACTAGGATTGATGGAAAGTCCTTCTTTGTTACACCATTCTACAACTTGTAAGAGTGCACTTTTCATGACGTTAGATAGTAGCAAGACTGAAAACCTAGTAGATCTGCTAGCTTTGTAGTAAAAGTGGCAGCGCTGGACTGCGGCACCTAGCTTATTCTATAAGTAATCCTTCTCATGCTAAGAACAAAGCTCCATTGGACTTAGTATTAAAAACGTTTCTAAATTTGAGGTTATCTGGCGTTTTAGAGGTCTTACTAACCAAAGTCCTCACATTCCACAAACTAATTTTATTCGTCTGTGTAACGCTTATAATCGTTTAATTGTCGACATATTATATTTTCCATTCATTTCTCAACTTGTCTCAGTGAAAAAATATCGAAGCAGCTGTACGGAATGTCGTCATTGAATCCAATAGTCTGAATACATATCCAACATATTCGCAAGAGACCATTTTTTGTTTTTATAAAAAAAAACAAAAAAAAAAAACATCCACATAAACTCTCGTTAAAATCAATGCTCTTTCTCTGATGTGTACTGGATTATTTAAAAATATCGTTTTATGTATAACCATGCACACTTTGCAAACAACATGGCACAACGCCTGAACTTATTCAGGAAACAAAATACAAATGTAGTCAATTTATAACTCTTAATTGATCGTACAGGCCACATCAATGGAATTATGAATTTTCCTCTCAGAAAACTTATTTCAAATGTTCCTCTATGTAAGCTAAGACACTACACTTTCGTTTTATTCTAAGACTAATAAAACTTTGAATAACAGTAGTGTAGAAAAGTTTTTAGGTGTGTTATAGTCCGACGCGTCTAAAAACGGTCTTCAACAACTAGTTAGCTAAAAACGATGAAAAAAAATTTATTGTTCGTCCTTACATTTCTAGTTTTCAGTTTTCCGGAAAATGTGATGTGCGTTTTCAACACGTTGACACGTCGAAAACGGCATTTTCGAAAAGATGTTGATGAAATGTACTCTCATACCAAAGTGTGTGTGTGTTTTTTTTTTAGCAGTTGAATTAAATTATTTTTTATTTATTATCCTTTAGTTTAAATTTGTCAATCCTTTAAGTGTAAAACAAACAAATAATACAGACCACATTACGTGTTTCGACTGTCAACGCATACGTTTTCATTTCAAATGTGTATACATACTTAAAGTTTCTATTGGATGGCGTTCAATAGTAGTACATTGTGTTTGTGCATACAGTGAAAGAAATGTAAAATCTGTGGCCGAAAATAACACATTCCCTTTCTCATTTTATTTTTAGGATTGTATTCAGATTCGAGATTTTCGTCTACGCAAAGAAGAGACAGAAAGAAGTGTCAAAAATTTCGAAAAATTTTCCTAGAATATACTTTGTAAATTTTCTGTTCGGACGGTTTCACGCGTATACACGGTTAAGTTTTTCGTAACTATAATAGAAAAATTCGGTTTTCAACTATTAACTCTGATAATTGTTTACAGTTTTTGTGATTTGAAAAAAGAAAAGCTATTGGAACAAGAGAAAGATCGTCTATTTAGAAGAAAAATATGTGCAACAGCTAAAAGCTATTTTTAAATCGAATTCTTATGTAGCTTGCAATGTAGTAATTCTTTTTTACGTATTTTTTCCTTATTAATGTTCGTGAAAAAAAGGAAATAATTTTAATCAAACATGTTAAATAAGAGTGAAATAATTTCAAAAATCGTTTTGTAATTAAAAAAAAAATAAATTAATTTGTGTTACAACGCATTGAGGTAATATAAACAATTGTAAGAATTTTCTTAAACAAATCTTAACTAACCTAAAAGGCAAGAGTAGGTGTGTAGGGAGTTTTTGTTTTTTTGTTTTTTCTTTTCTTGTGGGTGGATGAAGTTTATGTTATAACCGTTTCCTACTGAAGCGCCATCCGATTAAAACACTGCTTAGAATGTCAATTTCATTCTTATATATTCTTATAAATTTGCACGTATTTATTATGCACATATGTATGCAAGTGTATGAAGTAATGCGCAAATGTGAGTAAACACCCGGTCAATCTATTTTTCTATGAAACAAAACAAGGCAATTGAAGCAATGAAAAGCAATCAAATTGCCTAGACCTTTTAAAAAATGGTTACTTACTTTAAGTTCGAGTATCTGACGATTTTTTTTGAAATAAAACTGTCTTTCAGTGGATGTTCTACGAAAAATAACTTTTAAGCTAGATTGAAATCGTGCGACGATTTAAAATGGCGTTATGTAGGTACTAGTACATTGGCTAAAGTTGAAGGTACCCAAATCTCAATATCTAATCTTTCACTCATATTACCCCGTTAAAATATATATATATATATATTGGAAACGTTCAGACACAACTGGTCCATTGTACTACCAGAGAGCAAACCCCGATTTACCCATTTTATTGGAACTAGTATCGCGTATGGTCGAAATTCGACTGAGAGGAAAAAAACAAACAGCGTAATTTATTAAATTGTTTTTTCTGCACGTCTATGGCACAGTACCTTTCGAATCTTATAAGTTTCATTCCCCACCTTTTATAATAAATACTGAAAAAACGTACGATAAATTTCGTGTTCACGTATTAATATATAAGATTTCCTTGTCTTTCTTAAAAAGGCAAGCAAGCACTTCAGTGATGAGGAGCTTACAGTGCCAGCACTCACCACATCAGCACCGAGGATCTGGCAACTGATACATGCAAAGGCCGGACACTCACAGAGATAATGTTCTGCAGTGTCGTCGCAGATTGTACTGTCACTCAAGCCCAGCACGTTAAGATGCTTGGCGAAAGCAAAGTGGCCTGTCAAGACGCCAATAAGTTGTCTACAGTCTTTTCTGCTGAGAGACAGCAAGAATGCCGCTGATTTCTTACAGACGTCCGGGAGCATACATTTAGGCAACCTGCATCCTGGAGAGTCAATTGTGTTCGTGATTGACTCAATCGTCAATGGAAGGCCTAACCGAGGACGCAGGGAGACCCAACGCGGGTTCGGGACCTGAGAAAGCCTCCTCTGAGCCTTGTCTAATAATCTCATCGGAGATCTCGTTCCCCAAGATCCCAGTGTGACCTTAGACCCATATAAGAGACAGAGAATTCAGCCTTGTGACCGAGTTCAAAGAGTTTTTGGCTTCACGAACTATTTTGGCAGTGGTTAAAGGGTTAAGCAGGGCTTTGAGCGCAGCCTGACACTTGCTACAGACACAAATACTACGGCCCTTCCATCAGTTCTTCACAACATGGTTCAAGTCCATTAGGATTGCTTAAATTTCCGCTTGGAAAACATGCGCATATTTGCCTAACGAGAAAGGAAGTTTAATGTTGTCGACTTCCATGAAGACATCAGCGCCAGACCCTTGACTGGTTTTGAAACCATCCATGTATATTCGACTGCATTCCATTCCTGGCTCAAACTCTGGCCGAAACCAGTCCTGAAAACAAGGAAAGTCGACTCTCAATTTGCGCATCAACTGAAGTTCTGGTGTCATGCGTCAGACGGCATATCAATAAGACCGGAGCAGTAAGATAAGTGCCGCGCAAGTTCATCAAAATTTCAGTCTGGAGTATACCAAAAACCACCTCGCCTAAGACGATGAATGGTTTTGATAGTGCAGCCCATGATATAAGTATCAAAGGGAGGTAAGTTCAGCAAAGCATCTATAGCAGAGTCAGGTGTGCTCGGGAAAGCTCCCGTGCAGCCGAGACTATATATTTTTCTATTTTCAACGAATGCAAAAATTATCAAAATATCAAACTATTTTCCTAAACTTTCCAACTTTGCACCTCCTTTCCGATGGAATTATTCCAGCCAATACCAGCTTTCGATCAACCAAAAAATGTAAACATAAGTACAAGTATGCGCGTTTTTACATATTTTGAAACTGCCAGCTTAAAGTGTTATTAATGTTCAGGACTAGGCAGTCTAAGGCGGCTCAACCTTCTGGGTGGCATGCGCCCGTTCAAAGGTCCTGAAGTTTCTTTTTCCTAAATTTGCTTGAAAAATTATTGCAGTTGCCGCTGCTTTAAGCCTTTTTTGAGCTAGTTAATTTCCCCCTGTTAATGGTAGTTCGGTTCAGGCCTTTACAGATGGCTCTAGACCGAAGGTGGGGTGGGTTGTAGTGTCTTCTCCGAAAAGCTCAACCTGAACATCTCATTCCGCATCCCAGATCATTGTAGCGCTTTTCAGGTGGAAATCATGGCGATTAAGGAACTCCTGTTCTGGCTAAAAGGGTATGCGCTATCTGTTAGGGATATTAGCATTTTCACTGACAGTCAAGTCCCTGGAATCGTACTCCTTTACTTTAAATTGCCGTTTGTCTTTTAAGGAGATGACAGAGCAGTTCAACATTCACCTATGCTGGGTGCCAGGCCACAGGGACATTCCAGGAAACTGCAGGGTGGAAGAGCTCGCCAGACAGGGTACACATCTAAGAATTCTGCCTGATAGGCAAGCCCTAGGTAGCCTCTCGTTACATGTAAGCATCTACTAAAGCTGAACGCTATTAGCAAGACTAATTACAGATGGGAGAACGGCTCAACGTGTCACGTTTCGATACAGATCTGACATAAGCTGGACCAGGAACGTAGCGCCGAGTTGGTTAAACTAAAGTGATCACAGATCAGCTGCGTTATCGATGTTCTCACTGGACAGTGGCATGTTGGCCTATAAGACAATGTCTTCTTGTTGGCTTCTTCTCCAACGACTTCTGCATGAGCTGTAGGGACAAGGAGGAGGAAGAAACCATCCTTAACCTCTTATGCACATGTCCAGCTCTATCGTGTAAAATATAATCGTTGGCAAAATTATGCGTGGAACAATCTTTCAGAAGTGTATGTAATTACTCACTTGCTAACCGTTTATCATATTCTTCTGCAAACCCAATGCGAATGATGTGCATTTTTGTCTAGAGTGAAATGTTCGGAACACACTTTTTGCCATACTTACTATACTCGTACTATACTATACTGGGGCCTTGTACGCACTGCGACCTCAAAGATCTATTGTGCCAACCCGGTGTTCAGCCAAGAACTGGGTTAATGCTCTGATAAACCTTAACAAAGCTTCAGGCTCAATTTTCCAAAAGTCTGAGGGGCTCAGTAAAGCCCGCCTGAGGTGGAGAAGTCTTTTCCTTGCGGCAATGGGGCATTCACAAAGAATATGTTCTACCGTCTCTCTTTGCTCTCCACATAGCCGGCATACGTCTGTGTCTGATACTCCTATTCGTTTAAACGAGGCAGAAATGACTGCAATGTCGACATTAACTATGTTAAATTCTCCCCCGACAAAAAGTTGAGGCTATAGATTAGATAGATTTTTATTTTTATATTAAAAAATTTAACAAAACAGTGTATACACAAAAATCGGTTAGCATGGCATTGCCGTCTGCCTGGTTGACAAAAAGTTAACAAACTATTAATTATAGTCTAATAGCACAGAAATGAATTAATTCTTTAGTTTTCTTCTTCTTCTTTTCTTTAGAAGTTTCCATCCAACACTCTTTCTCTGTATTGTCAAGCAATTTTGCAGTACCTGGTTAGTGTTGTTACGTTATTCTCATTAAGGATTTGCAAGACTTGGTTCTCCGATAAGACATCGTTTCCAAACACAGATTTCCTTGTTTCTCGCAAAATTGGGCACTTGCCAACAAAATGAAAAGTATCCTCCCTCTCAGATAAATTGCACATGCCGCAGACTATCGGTAGCTCATCCCTATGGGGTACATAATTCAGTTTCAGAAGCTCTTCACACAGTTTTAGGACCGTTGCTATTTCTTCTATGCTGTACTCATCCCGGAAGTAATTATTGTGCTGCAAGTTGTGGCATAACCGGCTGTAGATTTCTCTATGGAGTGACCCTGATGCCTCCTCTAAAAATCTTTCTCTGCTCATCCACACGTGTGATTAATTGGTAAAGTTTAGGCTTCCAGCTCCTCGCATCTTCCACACTAAGCTCCATTCAACATCCACTAGCTAGTTCCAGCCACTCTTTGTACCACCCAGTTTTATTTCTTATACTCGTAGATTGTAGAACTGCTTTCTTCGGAAGTCTATAGTCTGGCATGTTTACTACTCTAAGCACGTAATCCACTTGTAGCTTTAGGGTTTTTACAAAGAGTGGTGATAGGCATGTCTCCAACATGAGCATGTCATTTGGCGTGTTCGGTGGCAGATGAAATGCTCTCTTTATATAAAACCTAAGGAGTTTTTCCACCGTTTCAAATTGATTTCCTCCCGATACTTGAGCAGCGTAGAAGAGAATGGATCGCGAAACTGATTCATAAACTTTATATTTGCTGCTATGAGCTATACCATATACTTTTGCGTGAATTATGGGACACCCTTTAGATGAAAGAATTGGAGAAATACCGACTCCCGAGAACATTGTGAACCATACCATATTTGTTGTTGAAACATTTTCTCCAAGCAATGTTGATGGCTATTTTCGATTTCGACAATTTCTCTTTCCATATTGAGATTTCTCGTAAAATACACTCCGAGGCACTAATATTCCTTCACCACTTGGATAGTTTCCCCATTAATGCGCCATTTTTCATTTGCACAGTTTCTGCCTCCACCTCTTCTAAAAATTATTATTTGAGACTTACTTAAATTTACCACCAAATTCCACATTTTGCAGTATTCGGAGAGTGGGTTTATTGCAAGCTGTAGAGATTCGGGTGAGTACGACAAAAGCACTACGTCGTCTGCAAAAAAGGGCTTTAATCAACACACCTCCATACTCAACCCCTCCAGGTAAAAAATCCTCAATGAAGAGTGCAAATTAACTTGGACTGAGAGCACAACCTTGCCTTACCCCTGATCCCGATCGAAACAATTCTGATAAGCCCTCACCATTACATACAGCTGCCTTGGTACCCTCGTACAGATTTTTAATCACTCGTCCGAACTTCAGCGACATGCCCATGCCAAAGAGTTTGTAGAATAAAGCATTTCGGTCCACTGAGTCAAAAGCTGTCTTGAAGTCCACGAAGAATGCATATAGTTTCCTATTCCTTAAGTGAAAGGAGTCCACAATACTATTTAAAACAAACACGTGATCAACAGTGGAATATCCTGGTCGGAAACCCGCTTGATATTCCTTGAGCAGATTATTGGAATCTATCGACTTTGCAATGTCGATGTAAAAATTTCATATGACGCATTTAAGAACGAAATGCCTCTGTAGTTCCCTGGGTCCGTCATACAACCTTTTTTATGAATCGGAAAGATCAGGGCTTCCTTGAAGCGCTGTGGTATTATCCCATTTTCCAAAATGTTGTTGAACAAGTAGGTAAGATTCGTGTTCAGTTCGTTAGTACCATATTTGTAGAATTCGGCTGGTATCCCGTCCGATCCTGCAGCTTTACCATCCTTAAGACTACTAAGTGCCTCAACAACGTTCTGCAATACAATTGGCCTATCCAACATTTCGTTCTGGAAGCCAGGCATAGCATACTGCATTCTAAGCTTATTGCCAGATGGGTTCAGAAGCCTCTCAAAATGAGCTTGAGACGGTTGGGTTTAGTGCCCTGTCTATGACATAATTTCCATCATTTAGTTTTTTAGCCAGTTTCAAGAATTTTGAGGGAATATTACACTGCACTAGTCTTCGAGCCTCTGATTCATAATGCATTCTCCTTTTTGCTACGCAAAGCGCTTTAAAGTCTATATTAGCCTTAATGAATGCATTTTTTTCATTGCAGATTCATTAAAAATCCGGAATAATTTCAGCCATCTTAACGACAGTCGCCTTGCCTTACTGCACTCATTATCATGTTTTTTGTAATTCTGTTGGTTGTTGATGGGGCACAATTCCTTAATAATAGTTAAGTTATAGTAGATACATTTAGTTAGGTTATGTCGAAAGGCATAAGTTAAAAGTTAAGTTTAGCTTAGAGCGCTGGTGCAGATGGTATATCCACTATTGTTCTGAAGAGGTGTTCTTCTTCGCTGGCAAAACCACTGTGTAAGCTTTTTCACCAATCTTATTCTTCAGGTCTCTTCTCGATTAGGTGGAAAACAGCATTTGTCCAGCGCATACATAAAAAATGGCGATTCTTCTTCTCTCTCCAACTACTGACCCATTACAAATACAAATATTTGGCGCAACAGCTCTTTACAGTGCCAGGGCCTAGCTTCTCGCAACCACTCATGTTGTGTGCGTTATATTTTTCACATGAATGGAAGGGACCTACAGTTTAATGCCGACTCCGAACGGCGATTTGAGAAGCTTTTTCGTGACAACAATATTCTCGGATGTTTGTCAGACGGTCGCGAGAGGTGGGACCGTGAAATAACTTTTTGGTGTTTTCTGGGATTCGAACTTGGAACCTCATGCGTAGTGATCCGACACACTAACCACTTACGCCACGGCGCCCACACTGACCCATTGCACGCTGATAAACCGCCAGCTATTAAAATATCATGAATCGCGAAAGCTCCTCAATGACCGACAGTATGGTTTTCGTGGCAATAGGTCCACTCATGATTTGATGTCATATCTCACTGATAATTGCAACCAATCTCTGCACCACTCTGGTGAAAATAAGATTATTGCGCTTGATATTTCAAAAGCATTTGACAGAGTTTGGCATCAAGCTCTTTTGTCGAAATGCGTGCATTTGGGATCGATGATACTCTTATTCTGTGGATTAGAAATTACCTTTCGGGCCGTTCAATTCAAGTTGTTTTGGACGGCTTCAAGTCTGCATCTCACCAAATAAATGCTGGTGTTCCCCAAGGCTCGGTTTTGTCTCCGACTCTCTTTCTCATTTTCATAAATAATCTTCTGTCTGCAACTTCTAATCCAATCCATTCCTTCGCTGGTGACAGCACGCTCAGTTTTGTCATATTCGTGCCCAAGCTTACGACCCTGCTCTTCGGTCGTGGATGAAGAGCGGCAACGTATGTTAAACACATTAAATTCCGACCTTGACAGCATATTTAACTGGGGGTTGGAGTGGAATTTAATAATTCTAAAACTCAATGCTGTCTTCTATCATTAAAGCGAAACCCTATATCTATGAATGGCACTTGCATCGTTGAAACAGAAAAACTTTCCATTCTCGGTATTGTATCAACAACAAATTCTGTTGCAACGACCATATATGGTATTCGAAATCGCCAAGAATGCAGCGAAATGTTTAGTTTCCTAAAGCGGTGTACGAAATATTTCACCCCTCCTGATCTGGCTGCAATTTATAGGGCGTACATTCGCCCTAAGTTAGAGTATAACGCTCACATCTGGTCAGGTGCACCAAAAACCATATTGCGCTTGCTAGATAGGATACAAAATCGTGCGATAAAGCTTATAGGAGACATGAGTATTGCGTAATGTCTCCTGCCTATCTCTGTTTTATATATATATATTATTATATCAAAAATGGATTCAGGAGTTGGCGCCGGTGTGTATGGACCCAACCATAAAATTTCCAAATCACTCGGGAAGAGTCCTAGTGTTTTTCAGGCCGAGCTTTACGCCATTGAAACTTGTGCTAACATTAACCTGCACTCAGGCATCAAAGGTGCCTCTATCCATATACTCACCGATAGCCAAGCGGCGCTCAATGCACTGATCTCCCATTTGATCAGTTCAAAATCAGTTCTAAGCTGCTTCGACAGCTTACAAAATCTTACTTACTTACTTACTTAGATGGCGCTACAGTCCGGGGTGGACCTGGGCCTCAACCAACAAACCTCTCCAGCCAGCACGGTTACGAGCCAGCTGCCTCCAGTTGCGCACGCCAAGTTGGTTGAGGTCCCCCTCCACTTGTTTGCGCCACCTACCGCGAGGTCGTCCTCTACTGCGCCGTCCGTCCGGGTTGGATTCGAAGACTTTCTTAGCGGGAAGGTTGGGCTCCTTCCGCTCTAAATGACCCAGCCATCTTAGTCGCTGTATGTGAACTCTTCTGGCTAAGTCGATGTCCTTGTACAGGCCGTATAGTTCGGCATTGTACCTTCTCCTCCACTCACCGTCTATGCAGACAGGACCAAAGATCGCTCGAAGAACTTTTCTCTCGAAATAACCAAGGGCATCCTCATCCGGTTTTATCAAAGCCCATGCCTCTGCGCCATACAGCAGGACTGGGATGATTAATGTCTTATAAAGAGTTACCTTAGTAGTTCGAGATAGGGCTTTGCTACTCAATTGCCGTTTTAGCACATAGAAACAACGATTGGCAAGAGTAATTCTCCGTGTGATCTCTCCACTCATGTCATTTGCGGAGCTGACCATAGAGCCTAGGTAGACAAAATCCTTTACTACCTCAAAATTGTATCTGTCTATTGTGGCGTTCTGCCCAAGACGCCGATGTTGGGTGTCCTTTTTTGTAGACAGCATATATTTTGTTTTGCTTTCATTGACCGCTAGACCCATCTTTGCTGCCTCGATCTCAATACTCGTAAATGCCCCATTGACGGGTCAATGTCATCGGCATAAGCGAGTAGTTGTACAGACTTGAAGAAGATTGTACCTCCGGGGTTGGCTTGTGAGTTTCGTCCAATTCTCTCAAGTATTATGTTAAAGAGATCGCATGATAGCGCGTCGCCTTGTCTAAGACCTTTCCTGACATCGAACGGTTCGGTGATGTTCTTACCGACTTTGATGGAGCAGCGAGAGTTCTCCATCGTCATTCTGCACAAACGGACGAGCTTGGCAGGGATGCCAAGACTAGACATGGCTCTGTATAACTCGTCTCTATACACGCTATCATAGGCAACTTTGAAATCGATGAAAAGGTGGTGCGTATCGATTTTATATTCATGGGTTTTTTCCAAGATCTGCCGTAGTGTGAATATTTGATCAGTGGTGGACTTTCCAGGCCTGAAACCGCACTGATAAGGACCTATCAGGTTGTTGACGATCGGTTTTAGGCGTTCACATAGTACGGCAGACAGGATCTTATATGCGATATTTAGGAGACTTATACCTCTGTAGTTGGCGCAGTTCAGAGGGTCTCCTTTCTTCAGGATCGGGCAAACGATGCTGAGGTTCCATTCATCGGGCATACTTTCGTCCGACCAGATTTTACAGATGAGCTGGTGCATGCTCCTTACCAACTCATCTCCTCCTGCCTTGAAAAGTTCAGCGGCAAGGCCGTCGGCTCCAGCAGCTTTGTTGGATTTCAGTTTAGATATCGCTATCCTCACTTCATTATGATCGGGTTGACGGGAATTTTGACTGCCATCGTCACTGTTGAATGGCTCATTCTGCCTGACAGCGGAATATTGATCATCATCGCCGTTTAACAGTCTGCAGAAGTGTTCCTTCCATATCCTCAGCACTGACTGCGATTCTACTACTATGTTGCCATTTTCGTCCCTGCAGGCTTCTGTTCTGGCTTTGAAACCCTGGCATGTTCTTTTTACCCTTTGGTAAAATTTTCGAACATTATTCCTGCAATAAAGTCTCTCAATCTCCTCGATCGAGCGCTTCTCATGCTCTTTTTTCTTCTTTCTGAGAAGTCGATGTTCCTCTTTTCTCCTGCGCACGTAGAGCTCGTAAGCAGCTCTAGTCCTTCTATGCAGCGCCACTTTGTACGCCTCTTGTTTTGCTGCATGTGCTTGCCGGCATTCCTCATCAAACCAGGGGTTTCGTTGTGGTGGGCGAGAGAAACCCAGTACATCAGAGGCGGCATCTCTGATGGCTTTTTGGCAACGCTGCCACTGGTCTTCCGCATTTGCTGCTGGCGGCATAGGACTAAGATTGAGATTAGAAGAAACACGATCGGCAAAGGCTCTGGCGGTCTCTTGCGATTGTAGCTTTTCGACGTCAAATTTCCTCACAGCATTTCGTTGATTTCGCTCCGTTGTGGATATCCGCATCCGTACCTTGGCTACAACTAGGTAGTGATCCGAGTCCACGTTGGCTCCTCGGAAAGTCCGGACACCCAGAATACTGGAAGAGTGCCTTGCGTCGATCGCAATGTGATCGATTTGGTTGACGATTTTTCGATCAAAGGAGAGCCATGTTCCTTTGTGAATATCGAGACGTGGGAACCGCGTACTAGCTACAACAAAGTTTCGCCCCGCCGCAAAGTCGATTAGCCTGAGTCCGTTGCCGGAAGTGTTGTCGTGAAGGCTGTGCTTTCCGACCACGCTACTAAAGACTTCCTCTCTTCCTAGCTTTGCGTTAAAGTCGCCTAGGATAATTTTAACGTCGTGGCTAGGGCATTGCTCATACGTCTTGTCCAAGAGCTGGTAGAAATCATCCTTTGTCGCGTCGTCCTTCTCCTCGTGAGGGGCGTGAACGCATATTAGGCTAATGTTGGCAAATTTAGCCTTGATACGGATAGTCATGAGGCGCTCGTTCACATGCCGGAAACTCAAGACTTCTTGCCTAAGTCTGTCTCCAATGACAAATCCGCACCCGAATAGACGCTGTCCTTTTTGTCTGTAGCAATCGCCGTAGTAGATGTCGCAGTTTTTCATACTCCTTTTGCCCGGCCCATCCCATCGCACTTCTTGGATGGCGGTAATGTCTGCTTTGAGACACTCTAGGGCCTCCGCAAGTTGTTCGGCTGCACGTGGTTTGTAGAGGGACCTAACATTCCATGTGCAGACACGAAGATCGTTGTCCTTTTTACGTTTGCATGGGTCGTCAACAGTAAGATCATCCGTATCCGAGGCTGTTGGTTGCTTCGTAACCAAAGGTTTTTTACGTGGTAGGGAAGTTAACCCGACGGCACAACCCCCAACCTGGAGGGCCAGATCCTTTTTTTTTTTGTACCCCTAGGACAAGAGGCCGGATACACCGATGTCAGTAACCCACTTCGGGGATATGAGCGCTGCCGTTGGCCCATTAAGGGTTCATCCGCCACCATCTCTTTTTCAATACCCTGACGTAGTATTGAAAATCCTTACAGACCTCAGCTCCAAATATGTTGAAGTTGCTCCAGTAAGGTATCCGCTGGTCTGTAGACGTCACCGTTGATTCCATCGAGAGAATTCGTCCGCCGCACGTCCTCCTTCTGAGGACCTCTTGCTAGACTTCTGAGACGCATATTTCAGCCGATCAGGTCAACAAGAGATGCCTCGTCCGGTTAGACATATGCGCGCTGAAGTTCACCCAGATGTGCTTATGCAGGTCTGAGTGTTCAGCTGCACATATATCGTCAGACTCAGCATACGCTCATCGTTAGTTCACTATCAGATAGCTATCCAGCGGGCACCGCGTGGAGGTGATGATGCGATTTTGCCCACCAGCTTACAAAATCTGGCCCGACAAAATAAAGTAAAATTGTGGTGGTCACCGGGTCATGTAGGCGTTGACGGCAACGAAACTGCAGACCTGTTAGCTAGGAAGGGCTCCTCTCTGAGTTGTTCACTGGACCTGAACCCTTCTGCGGGATATCCGATTCCGCCTTTAAACTTACCCTAAACATTTGGGAACGCAACATGTGCATCTCGCACTGGAATAACTCCCAAGGTCTCAGGCAGGCTAAAAGAGCTGTCCAACCCTTCCAAAGACAGGCAGTTGATATCCTAAAATACGGCAGAAATGACATGAGAAGACTTGTGAGCTTTCTTATCGGTCACTGTCAACTTCTTTACCACCTTAACAAAATGAGAAGGATGATATCACCTGCCGCCTCTGCCTAGAAGAGGACGAAACCGCAGAACACATACTTTGTGAGTGTGTAGCTCTATGTAGTACTAGGAGAAGCTTTTTCCTTAAAGAGATCATATCTCCAATAGATTTAAGGAACTCCTCAGCAGCCGTAATTATAACTTTCATAAGGAGAGTATAAGTACTGCTGCCCTTAAAGTGGCCAATGGCACAATAGATCTCCTTGGTCGCAGTGCCTACACGCCATTTGGGCGTGGCCACACACCTGTTTAAAAAAAAAAAAATCTTTGTTTTATCGGCATTTTTACCGAAAATGCTCAAATGAAACAGCCAATAGCATTCCACCCCTTCTTCATTTTAACCGCAATACTAGCCATGCCTCGAATGCACCCTTTAGCATATCTTCGAACGTCCCGCGAGGTATAGAGATTCTTTTATGACCCGCACAACACGTTTGTGGAATGCTCTCCCTGAGTCTACTTTTCCTCTCCATTATAACCTACAGACATTTAAAACCAACGTGTATCGGTGCCTCCTTTCTCCCTAACCCCTCTTCCTTAATGCTCATGCTATGTATCAAAATACATTAAAAGGGTACTCATAACTCCTTTACCGTGAGTAAATTATAAAAAAAAAACAAGATGGTACCTGAGTGGGCAATTACCAGTAAGTGACCAATGACCTAGGCTGTTATGGTCCTTAAGTCTGCTTAAATTAGCACAGATTTACTTTATAATCTTTAATATATGACTTTTGATATGAGAACGGATACTACACGGGTTGAGCATGAAATCCCGCCTACAGTATCCCGCATCACAAAATTCTGCCGCACAGAACCCCGCATGGTATGAGAGCGTGCGTGCATGATAATCTGAAAGCATCCAATATGTTATGCACATAGAAAAGACTGTTATGCATATGTGTGTGAGAAGAACGTATACCCACCCTAAATCGCTTACGAAACTTCGTTACTTTGCTAAGGGCAAGTGCTTGCTGTCTAGCAGGCGCCTATGTCTAAACAGTACTTGGGTGTTTCGTTTCATGGATTAAAAGGATTTCATCCTTTTCTCCGCATGCTTTAGGCGCTCACACAACTTCATTGATCTGCTAAGGGTAAGAGTTTTTTGTCTGGCAGGCGCCTATATCTAAACAGTACTCGAGTGCATGATATTCACTAATTCTCGCAACCCTTTAGCTCGGTCTTTAGCCAATTGCCTCCAGTTGGGCACTCACAGTTGGTTGAGGTCCTCTTGACCTTGTGAGCGCGCACCTACGCCGAGGAGGCTTTCTACTGCGTTGTTCCCCTGGGCTAGATTCGAAGAATCTGCGGGCCGGATTGTTGTTGCCCATTTGCTCTACATGTCCTAGCCATCTTACACGTCCAATATGCAGTTTTTTGACTAGGTCGATGTCGCTGTACACCTCGTATAGTTCTTCATTGAATCGGGACCGAATGTCTTACGAAAAATTTTTCTCTCGAAGCGACCAAGGATATCTTCATCCGCCTTCAATAAAATCCATGTTTCAGTACCGCAAAGTATCAGCAAGGTCTTATTGAGAGTCTCCTTAGTTGTTCGAGATAGGGCTTTACTATTCAATTGCATTATTTGCCCAAAAAAACAACGATTGGGAAGAGTTATTCTTCGCTTGATTTCTGCGCTGATGTCGTTTTCAGAATTTATAATAGAGCCAAGGTAAATAGACAAAATCCTTTACTACCTCGAAGTTGTAGCTGGCCACTGTGACCACTGTGTTCTGTCTAATTCGTCGGTGTTGATTGTCACTTCTAGCTTACAGCTTATACTTGGCGTTGACCTCATTTACTGCAAAACCCATTTTGACTGCTTCTGCTTCAATGCTTATGAACGCACCGGTGACAGCCCGGTAAGTTCTTTCAATAATGTCAATATCGTCGGCGTATGCAAGCAGTTGTATAGGCTTTTGATATATCGTACCTGTGGTGTTGGCTTGTGAGCTCCGCAAAATCCGTTCAAGTACAATATTAAAGACCTAAAACCTTTTTTGACATCAAAGGTCTCGGTGATGGAGCAGCGAGCGTTCTCCAGCGTCATCCTGCACAGACGGACAAGTTTGGCAGTGATGTCAAAACTAGACATGGCTCTATATATCTCCTCTCTATAGATGCTGTCATAGGTGGTCTTAAAATCGATATTGAGATGATGGGTATCGATTTGGACATTTGCAACCGCCTGTGGTTTGAAAATGATGTGAAGCCTGCTTATAGCAGTATCACTGCCATTTTAATACACACGATTGACGTTTTTACGAAATTAACTCCGGCAGTGTCCGGCACTGCCTATTTTTTAAACAACCAAATAAAAAACTATTTTTGAGCCTAGGTACAACTTTACGTAGTATGATGCATGTTTTGCTCTTCTGCTCTTTCCCTTTCATGACATTTAAATATTTGATGTTGTCCTTGAACCCATGTTACGCGTGCCTGAAATTTAGCAAGTATTTCGAAAAAAAAAACACCATGTGTGTATATCAGGACACATTGACATAACTGCTTCTGAAAATATGATTCTATTTACCCAACCGAATGCGGCTTTCAAAATCGAACGGAAACAATTTTTGTTTTTGGACTGTTTATATTGGCTGCATAGATCACAAAATCATACGTAATTCACATACATAGAAGATGTAAATGAAAATATACAACACATTCAAAATTTGCAAGCGTGTAAAATAATAAATTTGTGTTACCGTTTGCAATAGTTTAAGGAGCCGGTATTCAGTGGCGCTACAGTACTCTTCATACATACAGTTCGTCTTAAGCACAATGGTCGTGTGTATAGAAGTAATAAAATTTAAAAATTGACCTACTTAAGAAAAGAAAAATTAATAAATACAGTGTTCCACAAAAGTCTAGGTACAGCGAAGATAATTTAAGAAATTAAACTGCCATTAAAATACACAAAAAAAAACTTAAACTTTCTTCATTGTTCAAATAAATGAATTGAAAGTTTGCCAAACAATACTACATATTTTTGGAGCAATGTTCTATTTTCCAATGAGTCAAAATTATGCATTTTTGGAACAAACGGCTGTATGGAAAAACGCAGGAGAAGCATGCAATCCCAAACACACAGTAAGGAAGTTAAGGACCTTAACAGGCTTTCTAACTGGACACTGCCCACTCAGGTACCATCTGCACAAACTAAGAGTAGCAGATACAGATCCACAAGAAAGGAGACCCAATTATAAAGGCATCAGTCTCCTCAACATCGTATACAAGATCTTTTCTGCGATATTGTGTGAACGCCTGAAACCTTTTATCAACAGCCTGATTAGACCCTATCAGTGCGGTTTCAGGCCAGGAAAGTCCACCATCGATCAAATCCTCACACTTCGGCAGATCCTGGAGAAAACCCAAGAATTCCAAATCGATACTCACCACCTCTTTATCGATTTCAAGGCCACCTATGACAGCATCTATAGAGAAGAGCTTTATAGAGCCATGTCTAGTTTTGACATCCCTGCCAAACTTGTCCGTCTGTGCAGGCTGACGATGGAGAACGCTCGCTGCTCCATCAAGGTCGGTAATGATCTCACCGAGACTTTTGATGTCAAAAAAGGTTTTAGACAAGGTGACGCGCTGTCATGTGACGTCTTTAATATTGTACTTGAACGGATTGTGCGGAACTCACAAGCCAACACCGGAGGCACAATCTATTACAAGTCTGTACAACTGCTTGCATACGCAGACGATATAGATATTATCGGAAGAACTCAGCGGGCTGTCACCGGTGCGTTTGCAAGCATTGAGGCGGAAGCGGCCAAAATGGGTTTAGCGATAAACGAGGGTAAAACCAAGTATATGCTGTCAACAAGAAGGGAAAGCCAACACCGACGAATTGGTCAGAACGTCACAGTGGGCAGCTATAACTTCAAGGTAGTAAGGGACTTAGTCTACCTTGGCTCTGCTATAAACTCTGAGAACAACATCAGCGCAGAAATTAAGCGAAGAATAACTCTTGCCAATCGCTGTTTTTTTGGGCTTATAAGGCAATTCAACAGTAAAGCCCTATCTCGAACAACTAAGGATACTCTGTATAGGTCCTGATCATCCCAGTCCTGTTTTACGGCGCTGAAACATGGACTATATTAAAAGAGGATGAAGATATCCTTGGACGCTTCAAGAGAAAAATTCTTCGTAAGATTTTCGGTCCCGTTTGCGTTGACGGGTTTTGGAGAAGAAGATTCAATCACGAACTATACGAGCTGTACAGCGACATCGACCTAGTCAAAAAACTGCTTATTGGACGTCTGAGATGGCTAGGACATGTAGAGCGAATGGACACCAACGCTCCGGTCCGCAGATTCTTCGAATCTAACCCCGAGGGACGACGCAGTAGAGGGAATCATCGCCGTAGGTGGCGCGCACAAGTTCAAGGGGACCTCGACCAACTTGGAGTGCGCAACTGGAGGTAATTAGCTAAAGACCGAGCTAAATGGAGAGACTTGTTGGTTGAGGCCCAGGTCCACCCCGAGCTGTAGCGCCACCGAAGTAAGTAAGTAAGATACAGATGCATGCCGGCTTTGTGAAAAGGAGACAGCAGAACACATTCTTTATGAATGCCCCGTGGCTGCTAGAAAAAGACTTCTCCATCTTAAGCGGGCTTTAATGAGCCCTGCAGGCATTCGGAACATTGAACGTAGAGCAATGTTGAGGTTTATCAAGAGCTTTAACCTTGTTTTCGGCCAAACACCGGGCTGGCACACTAGATCTTCTATTTCCCAATGCGTACAGGGCATTCAACGCATACCTCACATAGGGTTCGATTGTGGTTACTTTATAACACGAAAATGCTTGCGACTCCACCTCAAAGTCCTCAAATGTTATCAGATAACAACATATGAATAGGAATTATGTCGGCAACATCATCACGTTTTTCCAATGATTTGAGATTAACTAGTTTAAGACGATTCACATATGGCGGCAGGTTGAGGTAATCAGCCCAAGACAGACCGCGAAGCGAATGAACCTGCGCTGCACAGCCGCAATTTTCATAGTATGGGCAGCATAATGCAGAGATCATACTTGCCTGGCATACTCAAGGAGGCGTCTAACGGAGGTGGTATAAAGGGGTTTTGCTACATAAAGAGAGGTCAGAGAACGCTTTGGACCAACCAGCGTTTCAAATCAAGCCAACCCAAGTGCTGAGTTGGCTCTACTTATGCCATTGTCGATGTGCGATCGAAACTTGAATTCATTATCGATGATGAAGCTGAGAGGCTATTTAGATAATCCTGCAAAAGGCGAGAATCAGCGGCAGATGCTATACGTCTAAAGATTTTTATATCATCAGCGTAGACCAAAAGATCAGAATTCCGGATAATGCGTTCAGCATTATTTATTGTAAGGTTAAAGATCAGTGGCCCAAGATGACTGCCTTGAGGGACTCCCGATGATGCTATAATAGGGTCCCATACTGTTGATTTAAAACGGACCTTCTATTAACGGTGCACTATGTATAATTTAATCCATGAGACGAACCGCGGTTGGAATGCAAGGGCTTCTCTGTCTACGACATCAAGTTCAATGCCACCTTTCAAAGCGTTCAGTGTACTAGACATGAATTCGGTTAAGTTGGTGGTTGTTGACCCACCTTTAAGGAATCTGTGTTGCTTAGTGGAGAGGATTGGCTTGCAATGGAAGGACATTGCATCATACACCATGCTCTTTTTTTTTTTATAATTTGCGTGAACTCAAAGGGCTATGAATACCTTTAACATGTTTACACACAGTGCGGGCGTTGGAAAGGATGGATAGAGAGAGAGAGAGAGAGAGAGAGAGAAAGATTTTTGGTGTGGTGGTTCTTGAAGTTCAGTTGTTTATGCTTGAGCTTTTTTTTTAGGGTATGCATATGAGCTTAGCAATTGGCTGATTATTGGAAACATCGCACTTGCATCCTATTTTTGTGGACGGGGGTAATGTAAGCGTGCTTCCATAATTAAGGAAAAACGTCTGGGGAAATTGAAAGTTGAGAATGGGCAGTGAAGGGAACACCGTCAGGAGAAGAGTCCGAAAAGGTAAGAGTAGATGGGTAACCGTCAGATTTTCATTTGACTAAATACCAAAAAATTGGTTTTTTAGAAGTTA
This sequence comes from Brachypalpus laphriformis, assembly GCA_945910035.1. NCBI lineage: Eukaryota > Metazoa > Arthropoda > Insecta > Diptera > Syrphidae > Brachypalpus > Brachypalpus laphriformis. Next base: position 160,248,189 of record OX246754.1, on the reverse strand, counting down.
AGTTGATCCACTTCTATACTGACGGATTAAAAACCAAGGACGGAGTTGGTGGAAGTGTTTTCTCCGACAAGCTTAATCTTAAGCTCTCCTTCCGTCTACCAAGTCATTGTAGCGTGTTCCAGGTGGAAATAATGGCGATTAAGGAGGTCTGTGGGCGCCGTGGCGTAAGTGGTTAGTGTGTCCGATCACTACCCATGAGGTTCCAAGTTCGAATCCCAAAAAACACCAAAAACTTTTTTTTCACGGTACCACCTCTCGCGAGCGTCTGATAAACATCCGAGAGTATTGATGTCACGAAAAAGCTTCTTAAATCGCCGTTCGGAGTCGGCATTAAAAAACGGTAGGTCCCTTCCATTCGTGTGAAAAATATAACGCATACAACATGAGTGGTTGCGAGAAGCTAGGCCCTGGCACTGTAAAGATCTGTTGCGCCAAATATTTGTATTTGTAAGGAGGTCTTATCTTGGCTGAAGGAAAACGTGATATCCGTTAAGGATATCCGTACCTTTCCAGACAGCCAAGCTTCAATCAAATCCTTTGTATCGATCTCTATAAATTCAGTAGTAGCCATAGACTGCCATTCGTCTCTTGCGAAGATGTCGGAGCAGTTTAATATTCACCTCATTTGCTTACCGGGGCATAGGGATATTCGGGGGGATTGTAAGGCTGATGAACTCGCCAGAATAGGAACAACTGTACCCATCCTTCCAGACAAGGATAATCTAGGTATACCAATCGCTACTTGCAAATTTAAATTCAAGCTGGATGCAATCAAAAGAACAGATCTTATATGGACAAGTGGTACAACATGTCTAACGACTAAGCAGATTTGGCCCAAGTTTGATCTGAAACGCGCTAAGAAATTAATCTCCCTTAACTGATTGCATATTGGCTCCATTATATGTGTAATTACAAGACACTGTCTAATAGGTAAGCATACAACAAGGCTTGGCGTATATTCAAATCCTTTTTGTAGAAGCTGCATGGATGAAGAAGAGGATGAAACCATTCCTCACCTTCTTTGTACATGCCCAGCTTTCTTTCCATAGAAGAAAACTTCACCTAGGAGCTTTCTATTTTAACGAATTGGGCGATCTGATAGATTTAGACATCAGGAGCCTCCTTCTCTTCATTAGAAGCTCTAATTAGTTCTAACGAGTAGGCTGGGATTACATGATCCTTCGTGGTACCACAACGGACCTTCCTTGGTCTATGTGTGTTGGCGCAAGCTGGCAGGCACTTCAACCTCAACCTAACCTAAATACCAAAAGCGAAATGAAATACTCCAAATGAAAGGATTCTCAACAAAATATTAACATGGGAGAATTTCTTAAACAATTATTAATTCATTTTTACAACTTTTGAAAAAAAAAATTGCGATGTATCAAGACGTTTGTGAAATTCATTTTCGGAGTTTGAAACATTTTTTTTGAAATCAAATGAAAATTTTACGAAATTTTCTATGTAATGCGGATACAGAAATATCAATTAGTTGAAAAATTAAGAAACTTTTAGTTTTATTTTCGATAACATTTGAATTGCAGTTTAATTTCTAAAATTATCTTTGCTGTGTCTAGACTTTTGTGGAACACTGTACATACCCGCAGTCATGAAGATAGCCTTACGTGTATTTGCACAGCCATAATTTGACTTTTTAGTCTCAGTTCAGCGCACTTTCAAATTTAGCCGGCATACATTTTCTAGCCCAACGTAAAGTAACTTACGAGTATCTACTCGCATTTCCTTCGGTTGTGTTAGTGACCTAACCACAGGCCTAGTGCACGATGATGAATATTTTTGAAAATCACGGAAAATAAAAACAAAACGATTTTTTTTTTTTTTTGGATTTATTCCAGATTATTTCTGTATGCGTTTCAGAAACAAAAAAAAATAATTAAAATTGGAATAATGTATACGTTTCAAAATCATAACGTACACTGTGGTGGCAGCAGTTTTCCATCGTTTTCATTTTATTCGCCTGGCATACGAATTAAATCTTAAATGAGAGATTGTGCGTGTGCGCGATTCTTATTACATTCCTTTCGGCGAATAAATTAAATTTAAAATATTTTATCCTGATACGTTGGACATTTTTAAGATGGAAAGCGTGCGCTTTTCTCTTGCTTTGAAAACGAAACAAATATACGACACAAAAAAAGAAAAAAAATGGCTAAAAGAATTTCGAGTCAAATGAAGCTGATGCTGAATGGTGGAATCAATTTAAGTTTTTATGTTGATCATTTGTATATGTGGGTTCGGTGTTTATTGGCACTATTTCATTGTTTCTTTAAAATACAATTAACTACAATAAAAGGAACCGAACCGCATGCGCATTCTTGATGTTGGTCGGGACGAAATTTTGAATGGTTTGACGATATTGCTTCGTTGGTGATTGTTGTTCGCTAAATTGGTCTCGCCAATAAAACATCCGAGAAAAACATTTTAAATTTTAATTGATCGGGTGAATTCCATTTCCGCTCATGGGATATTAGAACCTAAGCAACGCCTACGCGTGGTCGTGCTCCAAATTTTGCAATGCGTATTAGCCTTTTCCGATTTCTGTTCCACTCGTCTGCACGAGGTGACTCATTCTCATTGCGTGGATTGTTTTCTTGTTGTAAAATCGCATTGGGCTTCTTTTCGTCGTTGGATTATTTCTATCGTTATGTCACAGCACCTTATGAAAAGCCTAGACATTTCGTAATATGCCGCCAGGTAGCAGAATAACCCTTGTTTAACATTTAAATAGGTGGGTGGCATAATTTTTTTTTTTTAAATATGTCATACCCTTAAGTAAGTAATCAGGGTACTTCATCGATTTATTACCTTCCTGCAACTAACCCTTTAATAGAAAGTAGTGGTATTGACGCGTCTGAGTTGAACGAGTAAAGTGTAACAAACCGTTCAATTTTCTATAGTGCTGTCACCACCCTACCTACTCATACATACTTGAGTAACACTGTCATACTTGTGTTTTGATTGCAATTTGTATAGTTTGACGGACTTCTTTTGCAATGTCTTTCTAAGAAGTGCAGATACGTACTTGGAAACTGCTTTAAGACATTTTGTAACGAAAAGAGATGCCTTCGTTTTCTTCTTCCTATTTCGGCGAAGTTATGATCTGAACTCAAGGGATCATAACACTCTCACTTCACTGCATTTCTACTCATTCGCCTGTTTCATCTCAAAACATATCGGCAGACCTCCCGAATTTGGATTACTTCTTTACTGAGGCAAACCAAATGCTGGTGTCGTTGCATTTGTGTAATCCAGGAGTTTTTAGGCATGCCCTTCATTCACGATATCTTTGGAACGTTCATTGATATTGTCCTTTTAACAGGGTTCGAATGATCTCTTCTTTGATCAAGGCAACTTTAAGCTATTTGCAAAATATATTGCGAAAAACATCACACTGCAAAAAGAAAGGTTGCCCTGCTTACTTACTTAGGTGGCGCTACGGTCCGGAATGGACCTGGGCCTCTTCAGCCAACCCTGTTACGAGCCAGTTGCCTCTAGTCGCGCACGCCAAGTTGGTTGAGGTCCCCCTCCACTTGTTTGCACCGTCCATTCGGGGTGGATTCGAAGAATTTCTCTGCTGGAACGTTGGACTCTATCCGCCCTACATGACCCAGCTATCCTAGTCACTGTATGTAAATTCTTCTGGCTAAGTCGATGTCCTTTTAAAGGCCGTATAGTTCGGCATTGTACCTTCTCCTCCACTCACCGTCTTTGCAGATGGAACTAAAAATCACTCGAAGAACTTTTCTCTCAAAGTAACCATGGGCATCGTCATCCGATTTTAACAAAGTCCATGCATCTGTACCATACAGCAGGACTGGGATGATTAGTGTCTTATACAAAGTTACCTTAGTAATTCAAGATAGAGCTTCGTTACTCAATTGCCTTCTTAGCCCATAGAAACAACAATTGGGAAGAGTAATTCTTCATGTGATCTCCCCACTGCTGTCATTTACGGAGCTCACCATAGAGCCTAGGTAGACAAAGTCCTTTACTACTTCAAAATTACGTAAACCTGTCTATTGTAGCATTCTGTCCAAGACGCCGATGTTGAGTGTCCTTTTTTGTAGACAGCATATATTTTGTTTTGCTTTCATTGACCGCTAAACTCATCTTTGCTGCCTTGATCTCAATATGCTCCACTGACGGCCCGCTGAATTCTTCCGACTATGTCAATGTCGTCGGCGTAAGCGAGTAGTTGTACAGACTTATCCTACTGCTTAGGAGTCCAAATACATCTTGCTCCGTTAAAATCGGGTTAATGTATAATGTAGTCTTGCAGTCAAGTTCTAGCAAAAGTTATCCTAGGTAGGTAGGTTCAGAAAGAACTTACTTTGTGCGCCCTTTTGTTTTTTTTACTACAAACTCGTGTTTGCGGTAATGAAAGGATGAGCTTGAAACTAACTTAAAACCAGCCCGTGGAGTTCAGAATACGGATTAGTTCTCCAACCATCTTGTTAGCTATCTCTTTCAGATCCTCGAAGAAGGGTTTACCAAGATTGTGCTGTCTGGTTCGGACATCTGCGAAGGAAATGGCATAGAGATTCTTTCTCATTAATGTCCTTGCAGCTTCTACAAAAAACTATCGTGGGGGATACCAAGCTTGGCCGCATGATCCCCAACGAAACGACGATATCCACAGGGATCTCGGAATTCCGACAATCGAAGCTGAAACTAGAAGCTTCGCGAGAAAGCATAGAAACCGACTAATCGGACATGTCAACAATACAGTCCTACAAATTTTGGATGAGAGCAATTTATTGCGCCGACTACAAAGGACGAAACCTTTCGACTTGGCGAGATAATCATTAACCGCGTCTAGATTGCGGAATATGCAGGATCTTTCAGTGGAAAGAGACCTGCCAAACGTTTTTATTTCATGATAGAAAAATTGTTAGATAAGTTAATACTTAGTTGCGATATCTAACAAATTTATATCGAAGGGTGGTGTTTTTGTAGTCAGTAAGAATCTGACACTACTATGAGCACGCGCTTGCTATTCTCATAGTGTCTATGAAAGTTTTTCACCTACCCTCGAAAAAAAAAATAAAAAATTATCCACAACTGGTCACTGGCCCGTAATAATAGCTACAACTTTAGCAATATCTGGTATTGATTTGCCTAGTAACTCGTTTTACTTGAGTTTGTTGAAACTGGGCCATGTCTTTCATGGTATGGAACAACTAATAAGACGGTTCCATATGCGATTGGCTAGCTGGAGAAAGTGAAGATTAATATAGCCCTTAACGATAGTTAGCGGATTATCGACCCTCGCCTGGCCATATCTTCAGCACGCTCATGAACCTCATAATTGCTGTGCTCTGGGACCCAGATAAGAGTAATACTTCAGTGGATACTTTGTTGATTAATTTCAAACCGGCATTGCTCTATCAGTTTCAAGGATGTGGTGACCGCATCAAAGGCCTTGATAGCAGCTTGGCTATCCAGAAAAATAGCGATACTGTGGTTAGATGTTGGGATGTCATTTAACAGGTTTTCCTATTCGCGAGAAGCTCTGTCTGAAAAACCTTAGCAGAGTCTGGGAGAGTAAAAGACTTCGACATATTTAGTTCATCAGAGAAGGTGCCTGCGCCGACTCCCTATTCCATCTTCGAACCGTTCGTGTATATACCAGTTCATTTGTTCATTTTCATTGTTCTCTGGTAGGGAATTTTGTAAGAATAATTTCCTGAAGCTGAGCTTGTGTATCCTGTAGTTGGTATCGTCTCTAGGACCTTACGGCCTTGCGGTCCAGCACCAGTATTGCGCTGTATATAGCTGTGTCTTTAATATGAAGTTCGAGGGGATCAAGTGCAGGATCATACTTAGAGCATCTGTTGGACAAGACCTCAATGCTCCTGTGATGCCTACAGACGGCTTTCTTTCTCTGTACCTTTGTTATCCTGGTGATATTGTACTTCTTGCTCAAGGCAGGCTACCAAATGATAGCGCCGTAACTAAAAATTGGACGCACAACGGGTATGTACATCCATAGGGTCATCCTTGGCCGGTGTATCCATTTTTTTTTACGGAATGTCTTGTTGCAGGCATAGAAAACTGCACTTGCTTTCTTTATCCGCTGTTCTATGCTGAGCTTCCAACTAAGTTTCAGGCTTAGAACCGTGCCTAGGTATTGTGCAGAAGAACATAGTGAGAGTGGCTGACCGTCTAGTTATCCTAGTTACTCCGTTTTTTTCTGGTTCTAGTGTTCGATTACACAGATTATATAGATCTCAACTGGGCCTTTACATTAGTAACCAAAATCATTTGGAAGACTGTATGGATCTGGAAGAGGAATGAATTTGAAGAAATGTAGTTGAATATTAGGCGGCTTCTAATTGCCCATCTACCCCTCAGTATCTAGGCTTTGTGGTATGTCTAACTTTGAAAAATAAGTGGGACAAAGGACAAAAGCGGATCTAATCACGCTAACTTTCGTTTTTCAAAACTTCAGCTCCGAACTCCGACATCTCCTGGAGCCGTCTAGGCATTCCTCCTGATGAGTTGGAGTCAATGGCGGAGGATCGAGAAGGATAGAGGGTCCACCTAAGCATCCTATGCCCGCGACCCTCATGAAAGATTAGCGGGCCATTGAAAATTGATGTACATATGTATAAGCTTCAGCTTTCTATCAAGGTCAACAAATCAAATGCTTTAGAGCTCTTTCTTCTGGATCACTATTATTATTATTTTTGTAGGGTTATCTGCAGTGGACCTAATGTTTTATAGTGCCCCCTGCTAATACCTTGGAGATTTGTATACCCTCATTAGTTCCCCTCGCATTATAACTTCTTCGGAATTTGATGGTCATGCGCTTTTACTTTGCCTTGGCGACAATAGTTCACCCTAGAGCTCCCTCTCCAATACGGTTTCTATGAGGAATCTGAGAATGAGAAGTCGTTCCATTGTAGACATATCTTCATCTAATATTTGGTACTTGCCCAAATATTTCAGTCTTATGTGGGTTAATGCCCGAAAGGATCCAGAATATGTTCTGGAGTCTCGTTGGACTCATTGGAAAATCTGCAAATACCTTCATTTGTTATTCCTAGTTTCATTAAATGCTCCCTGGGTTTGCAATGCACCGTTAGGATGCGTAGGCTGTCCTTGTTAAGGCAGATGTATGCTTCAAATTTTTCCGGTTATAACATCCCAAGAGTTTCTTAGCTTGTCTGAAACCTGAAGTATTATTCCATGTTCTTGTCCCGTCTTCTTACTCCGTTTTCCTGAATTCTTCGCATATGGTATGTTCGCCTATTCCGCAGAATGGTTCAGGTCCAAAGAAAGGTTCTGCTGCTCCTTTCTTACCAAAGAGTCTGCTGCTTAGTTATCCTCTTTCCCGAGGGTATCCAGTAGAGGGTTACTTTATTATGTCTGCCCAATTCATTGAGTTTGTGTAGGCAACTCCACACAAGTTTCGACTTAATGACATAGGCATTGACAGACTATATATGGACTGCTAGTAGCCAACTTCACGTTGGTTCCAACATTAGCGCTTACTCTCTGGTTCGGAGCGGAAAAAAAAGGAAATTCTCACTTGTTCGAAATTTCATTGACATATTACATAAAAAATTGATTCGTTATAAATATACGAATATTGTCCAATTTATGGGGCAGTAATATATATATAGAACGATTTTTTATTCAAATTTGCATCTATCGGTAATTATTTGAACTAGCACTTTTTGGAGGTGACATCTGTTGCAGACAATGCCTCAGCAATTTGAATTTCAACCGTTTTACTAAGCCAATCTACACAAACGGAAAAGGTGTCTCTACCATTATATGGAGAAATTCAAGATGGTTGGCATTTTGTTTTCACATTTTTCCGCTTCGAACCAAGAGGGCAAGTTATATTGGCGTAATTTTTGGGGCAGAGATTGTATGGAACTGACATTTCACTAGCAGTCCATAAATATTATGTCAATGAACATAGGAGTCAAGTGCTTTGATAGCTGCTTGACTAAACGACAGTATTGCAATATCGCAATTTTTGTATCTTTCTTCGAGATTGAGTTGAACCCATTTATCTATATTTTATTTTGAGCATATTTCAGCTTGAAAGATGCTGGTGCTCTTGTCTATAGGTTCTGGGAGCTTTGTTCTTGGCCCAAACACGCCTGTCCCTGTTCCTTCCTCAGTTCTAGAACCGTTTGTATACCATTTTATTGGATGGTTGCCCATTTCGTATGTTGTGGATTCGTTGCTCCAATCTATCCTGTTACTTAACTTCGTCCGAAAATTTCCGGATCGCTAACTACCCGCATACCAAATACTCATCTCGAACCTAATACAAAATTACAAAAAAATAAATTAAGATGCTATTATTAAATCTAATTTGCTGCTGGTGGTTCTCCAACGTAACGTCTAATGTTTTGGCACGCGGCGCCTATTATCTGAAAGTCTGGCTGCCCATATTTTCTATATAACACACAGTATAAGATAGGGCATAAATATATTAATTTATTTATGTCAAAGATTCGGTATGTCTTAGAAATTTTGCATTTTATTTTTAAATAACAAAAAATTTGGCAATTCGTTTGCTTATAGTTAAAGGATCTCATCTTTAAACAATTTCTCCTAAATTTAACATTCACTAAGTACATACATATACATACTCGTATGTCTTATTTAAAAAAAAAAATCTTGAACTCGACACAACGCATTCAAATAATTTGTTCTCAATCAAAAGTTTTTTTTGTTGTTTCTCACGTTTGTATTCATTAGCGAAGGTTATTCAAAGCAAGGTGGAGGCGATTATTTCCACCCGACTATTTCCCTATGATTTCAACCATCACGAGATGGCAAATGCCTATAAATTCAAATACACACACATTCACACAGCAGTGCCAAGAATTATATGGGGGTTGGGGGGAGCTTGCATTCTAAATGTCAATGGACGCTTCTTACACAAAACGAGAAAAAAAATAAATATGTCTACACATTTTCTGAATATATCCGCATTGAGTAAAAATGTGCAACGGATTTTCATTGAGTGTACTATTTTGTGTCATAAGATTTTTTTTTTTAAATATTTCTGCATTATGGCAAAGTGCAGTTAGTAGAACATGACTGTATGTAATAAATCATTTTTTATTTAATTTCAGAATAAATAATTACTTCCCAAAATGGTGGTAGGTGATATTGATGGTGCTCCGGTGCCGGAAGGCGTCAATACACTGGCGCATCCCTCCGGTATTCCGCAAGATAAGATTGACAATATTATGAGTGGCATAAGCAATACAGGCGCTGTTAAGATGAACAATCACAGAAAGAAATTACGACAGAGGTAACAATTATTTATTTGAAAAGGAATATCCTATGAAAGAATTTTTTTTTTTTAGATTCGATATAATAAAGAAACTTGGACAGGGTACCTATGGTAAAGTACAGCTTGGTATCAACAAGGAAACTGGTCAAGAAGTTGCAATTAAGACAATAAAAAAATGTAAGATAGAAGCTGAAGCTGATCTAATTCGTATTCGGAGAGAGGTTCAAATTATGAGCTCAGTGCAACATCCCAATATTATTCATATTTACGAAGGTGAGTTGAGTAGAATTAAATTTATTCAATGTATGTACTAAACATTTCATAAATCATATGACAGGCTTAAGAGTGATGTGTGATATCATATCGTGGAGAGTGCATAGTATTCTAATGCAGAGAATAGCGTCACGACTTTATCCGAATTGATTCTATATAAGGCTGAAGAAATTAATTTAAAGCTTAACAATTCATTATTATTCTTTCAGTAGATGGCAAAAAATGTTCTTTTTTTTTTTAGATAAATAGTGGGCTTCATTCTAAAGGGTGTACCAACAGCTATTGGCAGTTAAAATTTCGAATTAAATGCATTAGTTCTTTGAAAAGTTCGGGTGTTTATATCTATATCTATATATTCTATACTCTAACTCTACAGCACGGATTTTAGTGAAACTTGGCACAGTGATAGCTTATATCTCACCCTGAGATGACAAGTGCCGTAACTTCCAAAAGCAGGTCTACGTGTTATGTATTAGGTGCGCAACTAAGTTCTCGTTGTTTGTCAATAGATGGCTCCAGCAGTAAGTGGTGGTCGATGTTGACAAATCCAAAACGTCATGAACCGAGCTCAGACATATGGTAAACAAACAGTTTTGACACATTAGTGATTTGGCCAAAATACGAGCAGAGGCACGAAAAAGTGATTCTACAGCATGTTGTCATGCTCGGCCCACGTTGCCGAACCCGTTAAAACCTACCTGAAAACGCTCAAATGGGAGTCCTATACTACCCGCCATATTCCTCAGATATTGCGCCGTCCGATTATTACTTGTACCGTTCGATGGCACATGGTCTGGCTGATCAGCAGTTCCACTCATATGAAGACATCAAAAAATGGCTTGATTCGAGGATAGCCTCAAAAGATGAACACTTACCGTAATGGTATTCGAGCTCTGCCAAAAAGATGGGAAAAAGTTGTAGCTAGCGATGGGCAATACTTTGAATGATTCATTTGCAACCATTTTTTCACAATAAAGTTGCATTTTCATAAAAAAAAAAAAAAAAACAGATAACTTAGTTGCGCACCTAATAACATATTTTCTCTCAGAGGCTGTGCATTTTTTGTTAACTGTTGGTGGCTGAATAGCGCTTAAACGGTAAAGGAAATGAAGCTAAAACTGGGTTCCAATGAAAAGACTGTTAATAATACATGCGAACCAAATCAAATCAAAATCTCAAAATTGTCATTTTGGAAATACGACACTTGTCATCTCAGGGTGCGATATGCTGGGTAAACATTTAAGATTCTTTTTATCCCGGGGAATTGAAATAGTACCTATAAGATACTTTACTTACTTATATCCTTTAACCCCTCGGGAGGCATAGGGCGTCAACCACGCCTGCGCGCCATCGTGTTCGAAGTTCTGCAACGCGTTTGAGCTGCCTCCAACTCATTCCTAAAGAGCTCGATTCCTCCTCAACTGTTCTGCGCCACGTTTACCTAGGGCATCCCGCTGTTCTGCCTGCCTGGGTGAGCGGATTCCACTGCATGGCGTATTTCGCAATGGAGTTGTCTTCGCACCGTGGGGTGTGTCCAATCCATTGCCACTTTCTTCTTCGTACAGTAATGCTTATAGGTTCTTGGCCCGTTCTCGTATAAAGTTGTTCGTTGGAGATGCGGTTCGGCCAAAAAATCCTCAAGATGATTCTTAAGCATTTGTTTACGAAAACTTTCAGCTTGCATGTGTTAATGGTGTCCACCTTCCAGGTACTGCACCCATAAAGCAGCACTGATTCTACGTCGGAGCGGAACAGTCGTAGATTGGTTCTTAAGCTGATAACATTGCTTCTGCAGATTTTAGACAGCATTCCGAACGCAGCTTTAGCCTTCCCGATTCTGCTGCACACATCCTGTTCGGTGCCACCGCGATTAGCCGAGACGACACTTCCTAAATATAGAAAGTTATCAACTTTCTCGACTTTCTGTCCGGCAATGTTAAGTTGAGCGCGGGTATTAGAAGTGCACAGGGCTTTTGTTTTGGCTCTTTATTTTTAGCCCCACTTCGTTTGCCTCAGCTTCTAGATTTTGGGCAATCAAATGAAGATCCATTATCCGATGTGAAAGTAGACAAATATCGTCAGCGTAATCTAGGTGTTTAAGGTAAGATGTCATAGTCCAACGAATTCCATAGTTGCCTTCCGTCAATGCTGCACGGAGTATATCGCTGATAACCACGAAGAATAGTGGGGACTGTATGCACCCTTGACGTACTCCACTTTGGACTTGAAAATCGTCCGACACCTTACCATTGTGCACGACGTGACACTTGCCGCCCTCGTATGTAGCCTTGATAATAGCTATAAGTTTTTCTGGAATGCCTCTCCTGCGCAAGGCCAACCAGATAGCATCTCGATTCAAGATGTCAAAAGCCTTCTCGAACTCGATAAACAATAAATGTAGCGGAGACCTATACTCAACGCATTGTTCGATTATGGTGTTCATGTGGTCGATGCAGGAGGATCCAGCGCGAAAGCCTGCCTGTTCGACATCGAGAGTTGAATCTAAATGTTCTCTAATTCGTTCTAGAATTATTCTAGCTATTATTTTAGATACAGCTGGAAGAACATATATACCTCTCCAGTTACCGCACTCCATCAAGTTACCCTTCTTTGGAAGCTTAATGATCATCCCCCTTTTCCACTCCTGTGGAAATTGTTCACTATCCCAAGCTCTCCGTATTAGCGGATGCAGCAAATCTGCCGATGTATTTGGCGCCGCTTGAAATAGCTCGGCAGGGATGCCATCAATACCCACCGCTTTGTTCTTCTTGAGGGACTTGATTGCTGTTATTATTTCAGTTTTACTGGGAGGTACGGTGCGAATTTGGGAATTTGTTGCTTCGAACTGCTCATTCGAATTCAAGATCATACCGCCATCGTCTAAGTGATATAACACTGTAGCAAAATGTTCTCTCCATCTAGTGAGCTGATCCTCATCCGTAATCAGAAGGTTACCGTCTAGACTCTTCACTGGATGTTGTTTGGAGTTTCGACCACGAATGAGCTCCTTAGTGATGTTGTAAACAGTCCTACTGTCGCACCTACTCGCTGCTTCTTCAGCCCTTGAGGCCAGTGAGTTGATTTATTGACGTTTGTCACGTCTCACACTACGCTGCACTTCTTTCTTCTTCGCACGGTATTGGGCTTCAAGCTCGGTTCTCTCTACTGCTGAGGCCGCTGCAATCCGAGCCTTGATTGTTGTACGCTCATCGATCCGTCTCCAGGTGTCTGTAGAAAGCCATGTGCGGTGGTGTTTCTGCTTTTTACCGACATAAGTGCGTGCCCCAGTCGCAAAAGCGTTTCTCACAGCACTCGAGTGGTCATCCATGTTCTCTTGCAATATGCTGCTGATTGCTTCTGCTTCTAAGGCAAGTTGGTCCCTGAACTGTTGGCGCTTTTGTGGAACCTTGAGCCTGTCGATATTAAACCTGGTGATGTTAAGTAGGTTTGAGCGGTTGCTGTTGACGGATGCAGTACGAAGGCGTAAATGAGCTACCATAAGATGGTGATCTCGTTCTAGTCCGACGTCAGCTCCACGTCTGTTTCGGACGTCCAGGAGACAATTTCTAAAGCGGCGACTGATCGCAATGTGGTCGATCTGGTTGGATGTTCGTTGCCTATCAGTAGAGACCCAACTGATCTTATGGCAGGTGTTATGCTTAAACAGCGTACCTCCGATGACTAGGCGGTTAGTATTGCAGAAGTCCACAAACTGCTCACCACCACGCCGTGAACTCACATCACGTGCTTAAGCATGGTGTTGTCGCTACCCACCTTGGCATTGAGATCTCCCATTACCATTACGATGTCCCCATTAGGCGTTTGGTTGTAGGCGGCGCCTAAGTGGCTATAAAAATCATCCTTTTGATCCTCAGTCGCGTCTAGAGTCGAGCATAACACTGTATGATGGTAATTTTTCTAACTCTACTCTGGAACTTAGCCGTCAATATCCGGTCACTATGGGGTTTCCAGGATATGAGGCTACTACGTGCTGCTGGAGTTAGCATGAGTCCTACGCCAGAACTCCGTGCACTTCCAGCTGGTTTACCAGAGTAGATCATCACAGTGCTTTTTGTTGGGGAGATGTATTCCCCAGCATCGTGCCATCTTATCTCGCTCAGCCCTAAGATGTCGATTTTATACCGTGCGAATTCGCGCTCCAATTGGAGGAATCTGGCGTTATAAGGCCCTTCCTTGAGTGAGTCCAGGAGGGTCTTAACGTTCCAGAATCCGATAGTTGTCCGTGTCCGATAGCCAAAGGTCGTCAACAAATTATCCGTTCTTATCCGAGGCGATAGTTTCCGTTTCGGAGCAATAGTTTGTTTTACGGTTGCGGCTCGCTGGGCCACAGACCAACCAACACTTATCCTGTTTCTTGGCGCAGGAAGCTCGCCATTCGTCCTCTCCCGTTAGCACTTTCCGTAGAAATTCCCAGATGACACCACGAGGAGGTGGGAGTAGGGCTTACTAACAGAGCTGCTAGGTTTTCGGCTGCAGTGGCTCCTTCTCGTTACTTAGTGGACCAGCACCTGTCGGGAGATGCTGCCCCTACGAGGCCTTTGTTAGTCGTTTGCCAACCTATAAGATAGTCAAAATCTATTATCACTACATAATAAAAAGGAAGCTCCCAGAACGCGTCTGTCTGTATGACTGCGCTAATCTCGAGAACCACTGAATGGATAGAGTTATCACTGTTATGATCTACGTTTCTCGGAGAAGGTTTATGTGTATTAAAAATTGTTCTATCATATATAAAAGCTAAGCATTCTAGTAAAGGAAAGGAAGTTAGTATCAATCATTTTCCGTCATTAAAAAGTGATTACACAGCCCTAACTCAATAATGCCTTATTCGATTCAAAAGCAAAAGAATTTGTGTTTAGTAAATCTATCCAAGATTCATTTGAGCTATAATTATATCCTCCTGCGTTGTCCTGAAGCTAAGCTATGCTCAAAACAATTCATGAAATCATCGCCAACAATTTTCCATCAGTGAAGATCACAGCCAGCAGTCATGTAGCAGTGGCTAACATTGTCATAGTGTGGGTGTGTATGTTTATGCGCTAGTCTATGCTTTTATTGGAGAAATCCGAAAGGAATGGTTGAATTCATCTTTTATAACGCTTCCTAAGAAGAGTAATGCATCAAAATGCAAAGACCACAGGACCATCAGCCTAATGAGTCATATGCTAAAACTTTTCTTGAAGATAATACACAACAGAATTTACAAAAAAACTAGAGGCAGGTATTAACAGAACCCAATTCGGCTTCAGAGAGGGCTTTGGAACGTGGGAGGCCATTTTCTCGTTAAACATCCTAGGGCAAAGATGTCTAGAAATGCAACAAGAATTATATATATGCTTCATAGACTACGAGAAAGCATTTGATAAAGTTCGTCATCAGAAAATGTTAGAAATATTGAGAAGAGCTGGGATTGATAGTAAAGACTACAATATAATAGAATCTTTATACCGAAGTCAGAAAGCCTGCATTCAAATAGATGCTGAAGAGTCAGAGGAGATTGAGATCCTAAGACGAGTGCGACAAGATTGTATTCTATCGTCTCCTCTCTTTAACATGTACTCGGAAGAAAGCTTCAAAGAAGCTGGAGGCGGAATTTCAGTCAATGGAACCAGGATTAATAAATCTAAGATACGCAGATGTCTCTATAATAATTGCGAAGAATGAAAGCAAAGCAAAGAATATGGCCTCAAAATCAACACCTCCAAAATGAAATTCATGGTAGTAGCTAGAAAACATATGGCAAATGCAGAGCTAAAAATAGGCAGAGTCAAAATAGATCGTTTGATCGATAGATCAGTTTGACTGGAAAACAAACTCGCACACCGAAGTAAAATGCAGAATCGAACAGGCTCGAGCAGCGTTCTGTAAGTTGAGAAGGTACTTTGCGACAGGGACATACAGCTATCACTGAAAATACGGCTGATAAAGTGCTACGTCTGGACATTGCATAAAGCTTCGATGAAGAGGATAGAAGCCTTTGAAATGTGGGTATTCCGGAGGATACTGAGTATCTCATGGACAGACAGAAACTCCAACGCAGAAGTTCTTCAAAGGATTGGCACCCGAAGAGAGCTTTTAAAAACAATTAAAATATGCAAGCTGGAAGACTTGGGGCATGTTATTAGGAACGAAAAAAAAAATTCCTTCAAATAATACTACAAGGAAGAATCGAAGGAAGGAGAGCGGCCGACGGCGGACAACGACAAATATGGATGCATAACTTGAGTGACTGGTACCGAATGTCCACCACGGAACTGTTCAAGAACGTCAGCTCCCACGAAAATACAAAAAGGATGATATCCAACCTCCTAAGATGCACTATAAGAAGAAGACGAAGATTCTTTTAATAAAACTGTATGTGTAAAAAAGTGTTTCAACACTCTTCACACAAAAACTACTGCACGAAATTGAACGCCGTTTTCGCAGTTGCATTGTCAAAGAGTTTAAACTTTCAAAATGGTCTATGGTGGCGATTCCCACTGGAGAAGTTGTAATTGAGCTTACAGATTTTCAATATTGTATTGGCAATTATATTTCAAGAAGTGAATGAGCGTTAACTAAAATGCGGACGAAGCTCTGGAACGTGTTTTTTGTTTATATAGTTTGCGCCCACTCAAGGGGTTATGAATACCCTTAACATGTTTTCACACAGTGTGGGCGTAGGAAATGATAGATAGAGAGATTAAAAGATTTGGTGTAGTGGTTTGAAGATCAGTTGTTTATGCTTTAGAGAAACTCCGGGTGTGTCGTCCAGATAACTGGGGAGATTTGTGTTATTTTTCGCATTTGCTTCTGATTCACAGTATTTTTTCCGCGACAGCCGACGTCATAGCCAGATCAATTATCCAACAGAGCGAACAAGCAAGCGAACAAGAGCATATAACCAAGCTACTGCCAGTGTTATGCCTTTGCAGTAGTATTCACACAAGCTTTCGCAATTGATCGGACTGACGGATGAGAAATAAATAAATGCTTGCTGACGTCAGGAATGTTTGAAGATTATTGGCATATACCTTTGACTTCACAAATCCCCAAAGAAAAAAGATTAACAGCTTCAATCGCTAGAACGAGCCGGCCAATTGATATCCGTTTTGTACGAGATGAGACGCGATGGAAACTTTATTCATAATAAGTGTAATGTTTCATTCGCTTTGTCGCAGGACGCTCCTGTTGGAACCATATATCGTGAAAGTGCCTACCTTCCAATTCGAGCCACAAAAAGTCGGTTATCATCTCACACTATTGCTCATTTTCAAAAAAGTACGATCCGCATCAAACCATAACGCGTTGTGGCTGCATAGACTTCTCTTCCATCACACATGGATTTTGCGTGCCCCAGCAGTTTTGTTTATTGACGTAGCCATCAAGGTGGAAGTGCGCATCACCACTGACGATGATTTTCGTCGAAAAGTCCGCATCGCCTATCTGGCTTTCCAACACCCAATCGGCGCGAACTAACAACGCGCCAGATGGTCGATTGTCAGCAGTTGTTGGGTCAGTTGGACCTTGTAAGCGTAACAATGCAAATCTTTCGCCAAAATTCAGATCAGTTGGACCTTGTAAGCCTAACAATGCAAATCTTTCGTCAAAATTCGTTGCAGAATGCTTTTTGAAAAGTCACATTTTTGTGCACGATGCCGAATCGAGGTGCGTGGATTCTTTGTTAAACTTTTAGTCAACTTCACTTGAACGGCCAACACGTGTACGCACAAGGTGATTTACGTTCCCAACGGAACCAGTCGACTTGAATTCATGGATTTAAACTTCAATTAACTGATTTCGACGAAATGCTTTGCGAAATACCCGCGTGAGATTTTCACAATTTTTGTAATAAGTTTTCACAATCACCCTGATTGTCGTTCGTCGCTTTAACACAATTGTCGTTTTATTCTTCAGATGCAGCACGAATCCATTTGCATAACTTTTTCACTGTGAAAGAGTTGTAATAGTATTCTACACGACAAACAAATTGCTTAGTAATGTTTAACGGTCAGCAGGTTTTAGGTTAGGTTAGGTTGGCTGTCCACACGAGAGGGCAGACACACTTAGACCAGTGAAGGTCCTTTATGATACCATGGATCAACCATTAGGCCAATAACAAAACCAACCGGAGCTTTTGATAAAGCAATGGATGCTCATGACGTCTAAGGACGCCAGATCGCCGAGGTCGTCAAGGAAGGGGGACCCTAGATGGAGCATTCTTTTATACGACAGGGCTGGACAAGTGCATAGGAGGTGAAGGATGGTCTCCTCCTCCTCCTCGTCCCTACAACTTCTGCAGAAGTCGTTGGAGAAGAGGCCTAGTCTTTTGGCGTGTTGGCCTATAAGACAGTGTCCAGTGAAAACACCGACAACGCAGCTGATTTCAGTTCGCTTTAACTTGACCAGCTCGGCACTACGTGTTTGGTCCAGCTTAGGCCAGATCTGTCTCGAAATGTGACACGTTGAGCCGTTTTCCCGTCTGAGGTTGGTCGTGCTAATAGCGTTCAGCTTTAGTAGATACTTACAAGTAGCGAGGGTCATACCAAGGGCTTGCCTGTCAGGCAGAATCCTTAGGGTGGTACCCTGTCTGGCGAGCTCGTCACCCCTGTAGTTTCCTGGAATGTCCCTGTGGCCCGACACCCAGCATAGATAAATGTTGAACTGCTCTGTCATCTCCATTAGAAATAGAATAAATTTGAGTTTCCCATTCATCACGATTAGGAAATTCCGGTCAAATCTCAGTATCGGCGGGGTGTAGTCTGTGTTTTCGTGTTTGAAGTTGAGAAGATCAAGGATCGAGGAGTGGCCAAAGTGATAGCTAGACCACTGAGAGGAGGCTTTTAGGCGGATGGCCGCACAGGCAGCCATCTGTTAGCCGAAAATATCTAAAGGTAGCAGGTTAAACAAGATGTCCAGTGCCGCGGAGAGAGTAGTTCTCAGTGCACCACTGATGCAAATGCATTCAGATCTTTGCACCTTAGCTAGTTGAGTGAGGTGGACATGCCCCGTCAAGAGCCGGCCACCATACGATCACGCCAAAGAGTAGTATGGGCCTGATAACGGACACGTACAGCCAATGAGTGATTTGAGGTTTCAAACCCCAGCTCCTACTTATAGCCTTTTAACAGGAATAGACAGCTACATTTACTTTCCTGACGCGTTCTAGTAGATCGGCCTTTTAGTTCAATTTCCTATCTAAAATAAGACCCAGATATTTTGCGTTTTCAGAGAAGGTGAGACTGGTGCCATTTATCATAGGAGGGTCTTTGAGGGGAACTTTATATTTTCTCGTGAAGAGAACGAGTTCCGATTTATGGGGACTAACCCCCAGTCCACATTTGGAGGCCCATCTGGTGAGCCGAAGTAGAGCATATTGGAGGATTTCCCTGAGAGTGTCTGGGTGTTTACCAGAGGCAGGAATAGCAATGTCATAAGCATAGGCGGTCACTCTACAACCTGACGTATCCAGGTCCACCAGTAGCTCATTTATTACCAGGTTCCACAGAAGAGGTGACAGACTCCACCTTGAGGTGTACCGCAGCGAGCAATTCTTCTGGCCGATGCTCCTGCCAGCTGTGTGTTAATAATCCTGCATGCAAGCAATAAATTGATCAACACTCCGAGCGAAGTATCCACTTTCAGACTTGCAAGTGCGTCGGTAATCGCCGTAGATTTGACATTGTTAAAATCTCCCTCAATGTCAAGGAAAGCCAAAATGGTGAATTCTTTGATGCTCAAGGATTTTTCAATGATGCGCACAAGCGAATGTAAGGCTGTATCAACTGATTTGCCTTTGCAGTTCGCATGTTGGGACGGCCAGAGCAAAGCTGGACTAATACCTTGCCGAAGATGGATATCAATTAACCTTTCTAAAGTTTTAAGCAGAAAGGACGACAGACTGATAGGTCTGAGATCCTTTGGTTCCACGTGCGAGCTCTTTCCTGCCTTAGGTATGAATATGGCTTCAACCTCGCTCGAAAGTTTGGGAATATAGACCAGATTTAGACAGCCCGACAAGATGAGTTTGAGCCATGGAAGCACAATGTCCTCGCATTGCTGAATTTCAGCTGGAATAATACCGCCAGGTCCTGCGGACTTGAAGGGTTTGAAACTGTGCATGGCCCATCGGATCTTTTCTGTAGTTACCAAGACTAAGGAGTTGCTGCAAGGTTGAGGGGGGTATTTACCAATTGCGATACAGTAACAGGGGAGCTACCCGAAAAGTGAGTATCCAGTAAGATGTTAATGGATTCTTCAGCAGAGGAGGTCCAGTGACCATCCGGATGCAAAAGGTAGCTGGGTATAGAAGGGCTTTTAGAGAGGATTTTCCGCAACCTGGAAGCTTCCGAGGACTCTTCAATGCTGTCGCAGAAGAGTCTTCAGGATTATCGTTGCTCTTTCCTCAGTGACAGCCGATATTAAGCAGTTGACCAGATTGTCAAGGTCCTCAGTGCAATAAGGTTCAGTAGGCAGATGGAAGGGAATCAGCGTTAATAAACGTTTCCTATTAAGAGACCAGTTGGTTTTCCTATGATTTCTAAAAACCTTCTGATCAGGCAGATAGTCATCAAGACTAAATTGGAGGTAACGATGGTCTGAAAAGAGTGCTCTTCAGAGACTCTCCAGTCCGTAACCAAATTATATAAGTGATCGGAGACAAGAGTGATGTCCAGGACTTCTTGTCGATTGCGAGTAATGAAGGTCGGTTTAGACCCCCGGTTGCAGATTAGGAGATTAGTACTAAGGATAAAATCAAAAAGTTGCTCACCTCTTTCATTTATGTCGGAACTGCCCCAGATTGAGTGATGGGCATTTGCATCACAGCCAATGATGAGACTAGTATTAAGGCTCTCCGCTTGAGCAATCAAACTCCCCAAGATGTCCGGGGGGAGTGGGCCCACATGATCGTGACCTAGTAATGCCGATACCAGCCAGTCATTTCTTGACCGCAATTCCAGGTTGGTAGCGACTATGTCTTGATTGGTGAAATTAGAGAGTAAAAGGATGTTTAGATGGGTCTTCGCAAGGATACAGGATCTCGGTTTACATTCCTTCCTTGTGTAGATTAATTTGTAGTTACGAGTCTTGAGGCCACAAACCCGGTTTCCAACAACGCATGGTTCCTGGATCAAGACTAAGTCCTCCTCGTTTTTGTTGAGACGGAGAATAAGGGAGGCCTAGGCCGTGATGGAGTGATGCAGGTTAATCTGAAGGATCCGCAGCATTGGAGCTACTTCTCGATACAGATATCATTACCACGGTATTGTTGGCTTCCTCTGAATCTGATGACAGAAGGTCATCCTCGAGAGAGAGGCCACTAGGGTCGCTGTCCAGGAGAGATGATGAGGGAGAAGAAGGACCAGAAAAGTCCAGTTTTAAAAGAGCGTCAACCATCTCTGTGTCTGGTGACGAGGAGTCAACCCCCAGAGAGATGGATCGGCGCAAGTGAGCGAGGGGAGGGGCTCGGAAGGCAAGATGCTCTTAGCTGGTGCGGAAGGGACTACATCCTGCTTGGGAGGTACTTTCTCGAGCTCCTTCTCGTCACATTTGTATACTTGCAGGGTGATTGAGTCAGCTGGTCTTAGCTATGAATAAAACGACAATCGTCGAAAAGCGACAAACGCCAACGACAATCAGGGTTAATGTGTAAGTGTTGCTCGAGCATAAACCGCTGCATTATTAAAATGGCAAGCTTTCGCAATGACAGCTGTCATCTTGTTCGCCATATGATTGACAGTTTGGAGATGCCGCGAAATTCAAATTGCCAGCCGTTGGGACATCCTTTATAACTCGATTCGAATTGAAAGTTATTTGAATTCATTCAAACGGAGTGGTTTGTAGACCATTTACCACCTACAAGCAGGGTATCTCCTAATTATTATGACTCCGAATAATTGTGGACGCAAAATGTGTGAACGAAATGTTGAATGCATGAATTTGAATAGCTTTTAATTCGAATGGAGGTTTACAATAAGTGTGATTAACTTTGCGATATATCGACAGAATTGTTTGCGACTGTAGAGATTTCATACACCGAATCAAATACACTCATATCCTCTTCAGTTTACTTTAGTAAAGTAAGTGGTAGTACAAATAATGTACACTAATTTGCACGTCGAACCAGAAATTATCCAGATGGGATTTACTGCCAAGTCCCAATTTGAAGATACAACTGACATACATATGTATCTCATATCCTTTGAACATAACCATAATATCTCGTTCATATATGAGCATATCTATCTCATATTTCCCTCTTTTCGTTTTCGTTCGTGCGTAGATGGCAAGAAAAACACTAAATTGTGTACACCACCGAGAAGCTACTAAATCAAACCACAACATACAGAAAAGTTACTATCCGTCTGAAATGGATCGCATTATACCCTATGATGCCTTATGATTCTATACCGCCCTATTAAAGTGGGCGTAGCTCTGCATAATTTGTAGCCGGATTTTAGAGTAGACAAATCCTTAAGTATTTTGATAACAGCTTTTGTGATTTCTAGTACAATAAAAATACTTAAAAAATAATAATTTTTCGCACAATGGCGCTTTTACTGCTTCGGGTACCAGAAAGCTTATTTCCGAACTTTCATCATTCTTTCTAAAATGTACAAAATTATAAAAATAATTAAAATCTGTATCGTATGATACCCGCTTGGTTATGTTCAAACCAAGTCCTATTAAAATGTGCAGAATTATATGCAATTAAGATTTTACGTAGAACACACGCCTTCAAAAAGAGGGCGTAACGTCGAAGTAACGTTTATGATTTCTGGCGAAAATATTGAAATAAAGCATTTTTTCCGAAAAATGGTCGGGTGGTGGTGAGATTTAAAAACATATTATTTATACTTGTACTGATTTGGAGTATCAGAAGCCCACACACTTGTGTGACATTTCACTAGTACGGCCCAGTTGTGCGCTTTATTTTTACAAAATGTTACTCCTTCTTCTTAGATTCACGATAAGTTATGGAGAAAACGAAAACGCAAAACGTCGAAGTTTTTCCAACCACTGCACCAAAAGAAAGATTCTTGCTTGATAGCACAAGATCGGAACGATGCTGAGTGCTCTGGTATTTGGGTTTGCACGGATTTGGTAAAAGAAACCAATTAGCGGGAAATTGGATACTCTATTTGCTTTAAAGCAGCTTAGAGCTTTTGCAAATTGTTCGGCTGTACACTACTTAGTGTCCGATCATTCGGATCGCTGTCCTTATTTCGTTTAATAATTAGCTGTATAATTATTCCTGTTGAAATAAAGTGGAAATAAAGTGGAGGTTAGGTTAGGTTAGGTTAGATTGGCTGTCTGCACCACGATGCAGACACACTTAGACCAGTAAAGGTCCATTGTGATGCCAAGGATCTACCATTAGACCACTCAGGGACTAATAAAACCAACCGGAGCTTTTGATGAAGCGATGGATGTTCATGACGTCTAAGGACGCCAAATCGCTGAGGTCGTCAAGGAAGGCAGCTCCTTTGCGTGATAGAGCAGGACATGTGCATAGGAAGTGAAGAATGGTTTCCTCCTCCACCTTGTCCATACAGTTCCTGCAGAAGTCATTGGAAAAGAGGCCAAGTCTTTTGGCATGTTGGCCGATTAGACAGTGTCCGGTGATGACACCGATAACGCAGCTGATCTGTAATCGCTTTAGTTTAACCAACTCGGCACTACGTTTCTGGTTCAGCTTAGGCCATACCTGCCTCGAAATGTGACACGTAAAGCCACTATCCCACCTAAGGTTGGTCTTGCTAATAGCGTTCAGCTTCAGTAGATGCGACAGGGATTAAGTTATTATTAGTTTAGAACTTTGTTGGTTTCCCGTTTATCACTTTAAATCTTCTGAAACGATTTTTATCGGATTTTTACAATTTCATAGCTTATATGCTTAGAAGTAATCATCATATCCCAAGTGCGAAAAGTTCAAATATCTGGGATCTATGATCAATAACAAAGTAACTTGTGATGACGACATCAATCTTCGTGTAAGCGTAGAGTTGATGAAGTGGCGGGAAAATTCCGCTATCTTTTGTGACAGAAAAATGCCACCTAAGTTGAAGGGAAGGCTCTACACCGCAGTTATGCGTCCAGCGCTTACATACGGTTCACAATATTGGGCGATGTACAAAACGTATGAGAGTAAGTTAACGACAGCTGAGATGAAGATGCTTCGCATGACAGCAGGAGTGACAAAGCTTGATCTAATAAGAAGTTTGAAGATCCGTGGAAGCTTTCACATCAAGGAAACCATCGTTCAAAAAATAAAGCGCGACCGGCTCAGCTGGTACTGCCACGTTCAAAGAAGATATCATTTGAAGCCTTGTTAAAAAGGCAATATCAATGCACGTTCCAAAGACATCGCGATGTAGGAAAGGCAGGCCTGCCGATATTTTCTGAGGTCAAATAGGCGAACCCCACAGGCGGATCAGTAGAAATGCGGTGAAGTGGGATGGTGATGATCCCTTGTTTTCGGTTCATAACCTCGCCGAAATAGGAAAAAGAAGAAGAAGAAGTAATCATCATATCAGTACAATAGGCGTCTTTTGGTCAGACGTCACTACTCAGTAAAGTAAAATCTAGCATGTAGTACAACAACAAAAAATGACTGGCAGCTACTTTAGCTTTTATGTTCAGTCAAAAGTGAAACACTCAATTTCAAAGGGCGCTGAAGAGTTTTTTTTACAGCGAGAATATTTTGACAACTACTCGTAATGTCAGGCTGATAGAAGGCAGGTGCACTAATCTTCAAATATTTAAAAAACACGCCTATCATTAGGAAGCTAACTCCAACCAAAATATCGTCCGAATGACTTCTCCGATTTCAATGAAATCAATATATTGCTTAAAAGTATTTATCTACGAACGTATGTCGTAGACAAAATCTGGAAATAAGAATTGCATGTACGACTGAGTTCTTCATATTGATTATTAATTTAAAAGTAACTACAAAATAATAACAAAAGAAAATTCCACCGCAAGAATTCGAGCCTGGGCGTCTGTCTCAAGCTCGCATTGTTAATACTACTCATTAGCCCACACTGCTCAACAAGTGTTACTCGTGGTGATGGCGAAAATCCATACATGTCATTCAGTAAACGGAAACAATAATTATAAAGAATTTATCGCCAAAAATGTAAAGCCATAGATTAGATAGAGATAGATTTTATTGCGTTTAAAATCAATAATTACACTCAAGACCAGAAGTCTACATACACCCTCGAAAAGTGCAGAATCTAAAAACCAGCCCAAAATTCAATATCAATTACTTGTTATTTAATACATTGCTTCGCAGAAAATTATTGTGAATATAAAAACTATTGGAAAAAACAACAAAAGAAGGAGAAAGTAAAATACACAATGAAAGCCAAAAATTAAAAGCCATCGATTAGATAGAGGTAGATTTGATTGCGTTTAAAATCAATAATTACACTCAAGACCAGAAGTCTACATAATACTCTTGAAAAGTGCAGAATCTAAAAACCAGCGTAAAATTCAATATAAATTTCTTTGTTATTTGATACATTGCTTCGCAGAAAATGTGTATGCATATAAAAACTATTGGAAAAAACAACAAAAGAAGGAGAAAGTAAAATAAACAAATAAATTGACCACACAAAAGTCTGCATGCAGTACAAGAAAACATGAAAAATATTATTTTAAAAATCTGCAAATGGCATATTTCGCCGGCCCTCCATTTGCTTCTATGACTGCTTACAATTTTCTAACCATCGAAAGAATGAGATTTTGAATGAGGCGAACCCTACAGGCGAATCAGTAGAAATGCGGTGAAGTGGGAGGGTTATGATCCCTTGTTTTCGGATCATAACCTTGCCGAAATAGGAAGAAGAAGTAGAGAAGAAGCAATGAGATTTTGGGTAACATCCGGTGTTATTTAAGGTTTTTTTTGCAGGTTTTTTGAAAACCACATGCGGATTGGCTTTTAAAATTTGCTGAAGGCGACGATTCGTTACAGGAAACCTTAATTTGTCAACTATTTGTGAAGCATGAAGACGGTTTTTGGTCGCTTCAAGCACAATTTAATTTGTTTGCCTATTAGGAAGCTTGTTATTGCCCTTTGGAGATTTCCGCGTGGCGTATTTTTCACCAAGCCTGATGTAATTTCGCACCACTCTGTCGCACCGGTCTATTTCGTCCGTTATTTGTCTCATTGAGTAGCCGAGACTTCGAAAAACATTCATTTTCGTTTTTTCCTCTTCCGTCAACCTTTTTCCTTTTGCCATTTTGTCCATCATTAAACCAAAAACAGCAAATTAAGGAAATACAACGCGAAATATCAAATAATTACGATTACCATTTTAAAACAAGCAGATTCTTCGTTAAATTCGCTATAATTCCAAGCGGGGTTATATAAATTTCGTTCTCAAAACGATCAAAATCACGACCTTTCTGCACCGCTACCACTTAACTAAATGTTATTTTTTTCAGTGTTGACTATAGAGATTTTGAACAGTTATTTAAAAGTAGTAGAACTGAGTTATAGCACTTACTACTTTTATGAGACCTTGCTTACCTAGTTCAAATATTACTATGCGGTTATAGAAGAGGCAAGAGGTTGAGACTAGTTTTAGTGACTGTAATCACTTGTTTTCGCATCATGTGCTCTCGTGAAAGAATTCGGAACATTTTAGGAAATTTTATTTCTGTAAAACAGAAGTTCGCTAGACGATTCCAACCTCTTGTTCCGTTTAGAATCTTGAAGACCACTCGATTGTGATGAGTTTGCTTTTTTTCGAAATCGAGTCTTCCGTTTCCTGTTCAATTGGACATCTAGCAACGAAATGAGCAGTGGGCGCCGTGGGGTAAGTGGTTAGTGTGTCGGATCACTACGCATGAGGTTCCAAGTTCGAATCCCAGAAAACACCAAAAGGGTTTTTTCACGGTCGTACAACATTTATCGTCGATCTCAAATGTAAGCTGATAGAAAGCATCCATCCAATTTTCTCACTACTCACTAACTATTGTATTATACTTCTACGACCTCATTGCTCAAAGTTCACCTCTCACCGTCTCATTTACTTTGAAAAATGAATGCCTTCGATTTTCCAGTGTTGATTTGAATGTGTCGTACGTTGTAGACTAATAAGTGTGGGAAGCATAATACGTTTTTGAATTGCCACGGGTGCAGCTGGTATAGTATAAATATAAAAGAATAACATGTGCGGGCTTAGAATGTGGGACACACAAATTGTGGGTGTCAAATTCCCACACACTATGTTCGCGTATTCAATTTTATTGATTTATCTGTTTATACTTACAGTAGTAATACGCGGCTGAAAGATTCGGGAGTCTCAAAATTAAGGAGAGAAATGAAAAGCACGTGTTCCCCGACGAAATTTCTTCCTTTTATTGTAAAAAAAAAAATAATATTAGAAAAAAGAGACAAAGATATACTTACATATACTAGGTTGTTTAGAATCTGGCGCGAAGGGAACCACTTAAGGTGGAACGTTAGAAAGTCCTTTCAACCACCTAATTCGTATCAGTAAGTAGTGGGTATATTTTACAAAGTGAAGACTCGAACTCCCCTTTAGAAGTGATGACCGTTGCCACTCATACTAGCCCATCTCGTCCTGGATAGGTTTTTGTAACCCTGCCGATGGGCCATTGATTTGCATCGTCGTTGGGCTGAATGTTTTTGGTTTTGTGCAGCCACAGCTCGTTTACGTAATTGAGTCAGTAGGCCAGAGTTGTAAAGTACTGAAATACATTTGTACTGCAGTACTGTGTAATTACCCAGCACCTTGTACTTGAGAAGTACTTAAAAATGTACTGGGCAGTGTTGCAGTACCAACTAAATGTACTTAGAAGAGAGTACTTGAAAAAGTAGTTATACTTGGTGATTTTCAAGTACCAAGTACATTGTACTTTTTTTCAAGTACAAGTACAAGGCCCTGGGTACTTGATTAGTACTTGAACGTTTAAAGGTCTGGCAGCATTTCTATAGGATTTCGGAGTACAAATGGAGATGGATGTTTGTTGGTACTTGGTTGGATTGGCGATACGGAAGTTTGCCCTTAATGTAGCATCGTGTTAGGCTCTAAACCGCATGTTTTGCAAACAGAAAATTTACAGTCCGATGCATTATGCTTTGCGCGAAGACAATTAGGACAAATTTTATTACCTCTCGCAAAGTTGCAACAAGCTTGAACCGTCAGATCGCGAAACTGCACGGACTGATATAGCAAGTGCTTCTGTTTACACTTGATGGCTCTGTCACATTTTCCCAATCCTTGGGATAAGTTGTCGAAACATTTGTGGTAGTAGCACAACCGGTACTCGAGGGGCTTAAGCTTTCGAGCTCGTTAATTCTCATTTCTAAAAATGAAGAGAAATCCTTAAAGGACGGATCCTTTTTGTCTTTAATTTCACGAATCCACAAGACCTTATTGTCCGGGTCTAGCTTTTTCGACAACACGTAAACTAACAACACGTCCCACGAATCGACTGGCTGTTTTAACGATCGTAGCACGTTTATATTCTCCGTTGTGATGCTGAAGAATCGTTTTATTTCCGAACGAACCGACTTTGACCAGCGGTTGGTCAAAGAGATTGTCCAAATGCAACGTCCTTATAAATTGGAGCTTGTCGTAGTGTGCCTTTACTAACTTCCAGGCAACATCGAAATTGTCGTTACCTGACGAAAGGTGTTTTATTATGGACGAAGCCTCACCCTTCAGCCGCATTTGGAGGTACTCCAACTTTTCTACACCGGTTATTGAATAGTTTGACTCCACTAAAGCGGTAAACAAATCCAAAATTGCAACCACTCGCCAAAGTTACCCGAAACTCTAGTAATTTTATTTCGGGGAGCCTCCGCGGCGAATATGTTATCGACTTTACGATATCGTTTAGAGTGCACTGATGTTCCGCTAACGATTTCAACGTTTTGGTTATGTCACCTTCCGAATTCGGTCGCGGATCATGTAATTTTTGCGAATCAATAATTCCTGATAGCTTTCCGTGCACACTGTAAAATGTATCCTCGGTACGATATCGCGTTTCCTCGACCAACAGATTTTCGTCCTCGATTAATGCTTCGATTTCATCTTGTATACGCTCGAAATCTTTCATATGCTGTTCTAGCCTTGCCTGTCGCAACTTAGCTTCCGCGAGTGCCGTAGACGACGAGTCACAAAATGCCACAATCCACATTACTTGCCCTTTGACAGTCGCACGTTTTCAATTTAGAGTTCCCATGATTCGGAATCACAGACCCAACACACCAAAATACACCAACAGTAATGGACAGATAAATAGCACCTGATTTTTGTTTTGCAAAAAATGTTTTTTTTTTTTCCAAACATGTATGTTAACCGAAGTTCCTGGCGAAGCACTTATCATACAACCGAATGTTTAAACTAATAACAACTGATTTAATCAATGCACTAGCCGAATGCGCATATATGGTACAGTCTGTATTTAGTCACCAGCGAATTTTTGTGCTACAAATTTTTTTGTGCTGATTTGTGAAGTCTGTCAAATCGCTGTATACGTCATTTACAGTTCTCCCTGTATGCCTATAGGATATTCTAGAATCATATCTCGGGAATAGAATCTTTCGTGTTAGACATGAAATCGAATACTCCGAGCTCTAAGAAATTTCGGCCGGCGTACCGCAAGGAAGCGTTCTGGGGCCGCTTCTCTATTTGTTATATACTCGTGATATACCGACAGAAGATGGCAATATCCTTGCTACGTTTGCCGATGACACCGCTATCCTAGCAGTAGGTAAAACAATTGAAGAAACGACTGCAAAACTACAAAACGCACTGAATAATGTAAATGAATGGACGAGGGGCTGGCGGATCGCCATCGACGAATCTAAATCTGTTCACGTGCATTTCACTTATAAGAAAACTAATGACTTGACAATTTTTTTAAACTCGGCCCGAATACCTTTTACAAACAAGGCCAAATGCCTGGGAATGACACTCGACGCAAGACTGAAACGGAATTCGCACGTGAAAATGAAACGTAAAGAACTCGAAATCAAATATAGCGAAATGTACTGGTTACTCGGAAAACATTCCCAGCTCAGTACTGAGAACAAACTGCTTTTATACAAGCAAGTGCTAAAGCCGGTGTGGACCTACGGTATACAACTTTGTGGTTGTACCAAGAAAACAAATGCCAATATTTTACAAACTTTCCAAAATAAAGTGTCCAAGCACCGTGCTATAGTAGAAACGACGGTATCCACAGGGATCTCGGAATTCCGACAATCGAAGCTGAAATTAGAAGCTTCGCGAAAAAGCATAGAAACCGACTTATCGGACATGTCAACAATACAGTCCTACAAATTCTGGATGAAAGCAATTTATTGCGCCGACTACAAAGGACGAAAACTTTCGACTTGGCGAGATAATGATTAACCGCGTCTAGATTGCGGAATATGCAGGATCTTTCAGTGGAAAGAAACCTACCAAACGTTTTATTTCATGATAGAAAAATTGCTTGATAAGTTAATACTTAGTTGCGATATCTAACAAATTTATATCGAAGGGTGGTGTTTTTTTAGTCAGTAAGAATCTGACACTACTATGAGCACGCGTTCAAAAATTGGGCAACTTTTGTAGTTCAACCCGTTCGTTTACTTTTTCGTAACTTTACCTCTCTTTGAGAAAATTTTACCCCGTCTCTTTGAAATTCGACAATCTACGAATTTTAGTGCAAAAAGTACGCGAACGGATCTTATATTTGGAGTCGACCTTCGGTGGATTTTTGAGGCAAACAACCAATCCCTTTTTGACTCACATAAAATCTACCCGTCTCTCGCGATTTCCATTCCCCTGATGATGTATAGTATAGTCTTTCCCTTGTTATCTTGCGTGTATAGTAGTTGGCAAA
Source organism: Brachypalpus laphriformis (assembly GCA_945910035.1). NCBI lineage: Eukaryota > Metazoa > Arthropoda > Insecta > Diptera > Syrphidae > Brachypalpus > Brachypalpus laphriformis. The sequence continues at coordinate 160,217,750 of OX246754.1, read as the reverse complement.
ATTTAAATAACGGTTTTTATTTTATTTACAGTGTTTGAAAATCGGGAGAAAATGGTTCTAGTCATGGAATTCGCTGCTGGCGGAGAATTATATGATTATTTGTCGGAACGAAAAGTGCTAAACGAAGAGGAGGCGAGGCGAATATTTCGTCAAGTATCTACCGCTGTTTACTATTGCCATAAACACAAAATCTGTCATCGCGATTTAAAACTAGAGAACATTTTACTCGATGAACATGGAAATGCCAAGGTGGGTTCGATACTCCTAAAATTCCTAACTACTTTTATTGATTTCTGCTCTCAACTAGATTGCTGATTTTGGTTTATCGAACGTTTTTGATGACCAGAGACTGCTATCAACATTCTGTGGCTCCCCGTTGTACGCTTCCCCTGAAATTGTTGAAGGTACTCCGTACCAGGGACCGGAAGTAGATTGCTGGTCACTAGGTGTATTGCTCTACACCCTTGTCTACGGATCAATGCCATTCGATGGGTCAAATTTTAAGCGACTTGTTAAGCAAATTAGTCAAGGAGATTACTACGAACCAAAAAAGCCATCACGGGCCTCATCACTAATAAGAGAAATGTTGACTGTGTGTCCACGGAAAAGAGCGACTATCGAACAAATTTGTAGCCATTGGTAAGTAAGACTCGAATTATGAAGCTCGTCCTGATTATATCATCATTTTGAATAGGTGGGTTAATGAGAATGATAATGTATCCTGTTTGGAGCTGGCTGAAAATCTGGCAAACCAAACGCCTGTTCGATTGGATGTCCTGTTGTCACTATCGCCACCTTCAGTTACTGCAGATCAGTTAGTTGTTCCGAATGCAGACACAAATGCAAAGGCTAACGAGAGAGTACCCAGAAGTCACTCTGTAGGATCTATTCGAGAAATAGGTAACACTGAAGCTGAGAGACGAATTTTGGACATGGTTGCAGGTAAGGTAACAAAACTCTTACCTAATTGCTTTGAGTTAATCTTTTTTATTTTCAAATAGCTGGTGGAGAAGCTGCTCTCATGCCCTCACCAACACGCACAATCACGCCAGCGCAAAGCCCAGTGCAGGTGAAACGAAAACTCGAAACGACAGTATCAACAGAAAACGCCGCTGGTGCAGTAAAGAAAAAAGAACGGCCAATGGAAGGTGTCATTGATGAAGTGGCAGTACCAGAGCCGCCTACCAAAATGGAGGTGGCAGAAAATGTTGTTGAGACTGAGAGTAAAACACCGCAACCCCAGGCTCCAGGAGAGTTTTCGAAGCAAGATATGGAGCTAGTTGAAAATTTGTGTGATAAACTGATGCAAGAGCCGCCGCCATCTGCACCAGCGGTAACACAACCACCAACGGAGCAACAAGTATTAGCTCGACAAAAGACTGCGGCTAAGTTGGATGCAGTGACCGAAGCTGCTGAAGAGGTGCCCGAAGAGAACAGCGCGACAAAGGTTATTAAGAAATTTGTTAACAAGCACAAGACCGCCGATCTTGTGGCAGCTATTAATAAAATTTCCCCAGAAAAAGCCATAGACGATCCAATTAAAGCACACGCAATGTCGCACGTTCGCAAGAGTAGCCTACCCGATGATTCACTGGGTAAATTTAACGCCGACCGACGAAAATCACGCATTCTAGAAACCGCAGAGAAGTTTCAAAATATGGGAAGCTCCAACATCGAAAAACCAAAGAAATTTGCCATTCCTGGAATCAGTGTGGGCAATTTCAAGAAGGAATTCGAAAGGAAAGCCTCCCTCACAAGTGTACCAACATCGGCTGAACGGCGAACATTGGAAAAGCAGGCAGAATCTGTTGCAAAGGAACAAACGACGGAAAAAGACCGAGAACAAATTCCGTCAAAGAAAGAAGCTGCACCAGCAGCGAAAATCCCAACTGAAGTTGTGCCTTCTGGAGCGAGTAGCTCTACACCAATATCACCAAGCAATTCAGTCGAAGGTAGTGGCTCAAAGAATTCGATAACAAACTTTTCTCTAGAGGAAGCCCGACGTTCAATGGAAAACTCGATTGCATTGCTGAAGCAGGCTCAGAATGAATCATCTAAGGAAGTCGATCAGCTATGCGCTAAAACAGAGAGCGTTGCAGTGTCCGATGATCATATAACGGAACGCGAGAGAAAACTAAAGAATGCCCGTGCAATCATTAGCAATGCTATACAACCAGGTAAGTGACAATCACATATCACATGTGAAACAAATTTCGTGTTCATCTTACAGGATCAGAAACAAAACAAATACCCCTCGCATATCACATATTTTTAGGTATACGCAGGCCATCTCTTTTCGGCATGGGTGGTGGCCGTTCAATATCGGGCAGTGCTGTCATACCCGACACACGACAAATTCGCCTTGGTTCTGGCCCATTTGAAGCTCCCATGTCTCCAACGTACTCAGGTTTCAAAAGTAAGTTTGTTTTTCCGTCAGGGTTTTACTACGATCGTTGAGTAGTAGTCAGTCGCATTGCTATACTCAGTGCTCAGCTTAAAGCCGCCGGATAGTCATCCTCCCAACAGAATCCTACGAAAAGAAAGAAATCCTTCTTCTTCTCTAACTATTCAAAGACTTCGTCTATGTAGCATGATATATCCAAAGTATTGTGTGTATATAAATTCTACATACTCAAGCGCGTTCCCTATTTATTTATAATGCTGCGTAAAGATCACATTGCGTGAGAACTATGCTACACACTTGTAAATACATGTAAATGCAATAGTTTGATGTTGTAACTATTTTGGACATCTTATTCGATGATGATAAGAGCAATAGAATATGTTCACATTGTTGCCCTGTTTAAAACTTAAATAAAACACACACACATACCTTTGTTTTCCCTCCTTAGCCTCTGTCTATCTTTTTCTTAAAAAAAAACTCAGTTACTGTTGTACTTCGTACGAAACTGAATTTAATTTAAACTATTCATCTATTCAAATAATGTTTTACATATGTATGTACGTATTTCCTAGTTTATAGCTATAACTTGTACACATAGATTTAACATATGCATAATGTATATATATATGTATATATTATTCGAAATCATATAACTAAGTGCGAATCAGGGTTAGCCAATAAGTTCCCCTCTGTTTGTCGTTAGTGTTTCCATTAACTTTGGATGACGCCGTTTGCGCATGTTGCTTCGACACACATCGCAATGCAGATGTGAAAGAAACTTCGTCGCGATCGGTCGTGTTTTATGCATTTGATGTGATTTAGAAACTGGAGACAAGTAAGGAGTACTTTCGGCACATTATGTTCTTTTATTTTAAAAAAAAAAAAAAATACACGGCGCAAACACAACAGAAGATTTGCCTGTGCACGTGGATAACTCTCTCAGTGCCGGAATCTTCATGAGTGGTTCCGACTTCTCGTGGTGATGATTTCACATTATCTGAATTGCTCCATTCTGGACAACTAGTTCAGATTGATGCGGCTCAAATTAAAGCTCTGATCGATTCGAATCGCTACACAACCAAGCACATAGCAGCAACATTTGATATATCGAAATCAAGCGTGGAAAATCATTTGCAGAAACCGCAATACGTAAATCGATACGATATTTGGGTCCTGCACAACTTGAGTGAACAAAATTGATTGCATCAGCGAGTCCCTGCAGAAACGCACCGAAAGTGAACATTATGAACCGTATGTGAGTGCTAGACACACAAGCCTTCCTTTAAACTTAGGGGGCATTTTTCGGTCACAGAAGATAGCAGAATTTTCCCGCAACTTCATCCACCCTACGCTTACGCGATAATTGATGTCGTCATCACAGGTTGCTTCGCTATTGATCATAGATCCCAGATATTTGAACTTTTCACACTTGAGCAGCACTGTTCCATTCAAATAAATGTCTGGAGTCGGCCCAAGTAGATCGGCGAACGGGCAACACAGCGCGGTGCCCATTTTCCTCCAGAACGTTCACCCAAACGTCAAGTGCTCGTTGCAGGGACGTAGGATCTTCAATTATGATGGCTCCATCGTCAGCAAAAAATAACTGATGTTACTTTAGGGTCCGTCACTTTACCTTCAAGCAGATAGTCAAGGACTACAATAAAGAGCAAAAGATTTAAGACGCTTCCCTGGTGCACTCCGACTTTGATTGGGCATCTTACTCTTGCCTTTGTTCCTTTGTACATGTTCATGATCATCTGTACATAAGTTTCTGGAACCCCTCGATGTCTTAGTGCCACCGGTATCAGATGGATATCAGATGCTCAAAAAGAAAATGGCCTCATATGGAAACTGCATTATTAATTACGAAAACCCTAGTAGAAGGCACCTTGCAGCACGGATTAACAATCTACATATGAACATCAGAAAACAATTGCAAAAATATCGACATAGCTATCAACGAGAGTTATCGCACAGCAACAGGAGTCGTAAGAATAACTCCAATCGCTGCCCTGCGAACTGAAGCAAGGTACACTTCATTTAATAATTTTGGTAAGAAAATGGCAATTAATATGAGATGTAAAGCACTGCCGGATGCACCACACCCTTTCCACAAGTGAATAAAGTGCACACAAACATAAAAAAAAAGTCTAAAACCACAACTGCATGAGCGCTCAAAAATGTGCCTTTTACCCATACCTTCTAGTTATACCGTTCCTTCGGATGAACAACTCACGATTTCGGATCACCATCCACTCTAGAAAAAATATCAGCTCCAAATAGATACCAGAATGGGTTTAACTACGAACGATATATTTCAAAAACTGCACAAGCAAATGATGAGTCCATTAACCCTGAAAAAACACGATACACGGATGGGTCATGTATACAAGGGGACTCCTCGTACGCAGTAATTGAATGGGAGTGTCATAGTCAAATTGTATCTCTGCATCAAGGACTACTTCCAAATGTAGCAGGGAGTTACCCCGCCGAATTAGCAGCGATTTAAAGAGCTATATGTCTGGCCCGTAATTGGAAACATAAAACACTCGTTTGTACAGACAACCTCGGTATTCTTGATGGGCATAAGAGCGCAACAAACAAATGTCCGTGCTTGGCATCCGTTAGGAGCCGTTGGGTACCAGGGCACTCCGGAATTCCTGGAAATGTGGCCGCTGATTTAGCAGCAAAAGAAACCCTTAACCTTCCCCTTATTATTGAAATGCCAAACTTTTTCCAACTGAAACGTGGAGGCCCATTCCGTGGAAGCATCCCAAATCGAGGAAATTAAAGAATTTTTTTTTAAAATAATACCAATTTTCTTCAATCCCACCACCAGCATATATTTAACATCCCGTACAACAGTCTATTCACAAGAGCAGAATGCATCAGGCTGTTTCGTATAAGAGTCGGAAAAGCTCTATTTAGCGGCAGGCACTTGTTCAGCGGGGAAACTCCAGAGAAATGTGAAGAGTGTAGAACGATGCTCTCTGTAAAGCATCGAGCGAAATAGATCATCAAGCTAATCACCCTTATCGTGGAATCCGCCGGGGGGAATTATTCACCGAAAAAAATATTTCGGTATCGTCAAATCCGCAAAGCGAACAGTTCCCCGTGTCGGTAATGTGAACGAGTTCCACTGCATCGTGGAAAACGTTCGGATCGAATCTCCCCATACATTTCACACCCGCAGCTATTTCATTGCGGATTTGGTTGTTAGTGTATGAAATCTTACGTTGCTTCTGGTAGTTCCATTATATTTTCCGTGTTTGCTCTTAATTGAGAGTGCCTCCTCCTGTGTGAAGATGATCTTTCATGAAAAACCAATGAAACGCTATCTATTTTCGCACAAAAATAATTTTTTATTTCCCAATTGGATTTTCACAAAGCACAAATGTGTTTCAAACGAGCTGTCACAACAGAACTTCCTAATCGACAACAGTGGTCGGTAAGGAAGATTATCCGACGGATTCCACGATAGTGTTTTTATGTTCACGTGAAACGAATAGGTGAAGTAAAACTCAGATCCGACGGATTCCACGATAGGGGTGAATATTGCACAAAGCTGCCTGAATTCCTGAATCCAACAAATACTCAATCGCTAACAAATATTAACATTGTTACATCCATTCACAATAAGTTTAATGATATTTAAAACCTACCTTAAAATACGTTAATATATTATATTATAATGGCATATAACTGTAGACATACTTTCTTCTTCTTCTTCCTTTTATCAGCTAGGTTATGATCCGAAAATAAGGGATCACAACCCTCCCACTTCACCGCATTTCTACTGATCCGCCTGTGGGGTTCGCCTATTTGACTTGAAAATATCGACAGACCCGCCTATTTTGGATCACTCGGTTACTGAGGCCAATGAAATGCCGTTGTCGTCACATTTGTGTGATCCAGGCGTTTATAGGCCTGCCTTTCCTACATCGCGATGTATTTAGATCTTGCATTGATATTGCCTTTTTAACAGGGTTCAAATGACCTCTTCCTTGAACGTGGCAATACCAGCTGAGTCGGTCGCGCTCTATCTTTTGTACGATGGTTTCCTTGACGTGAAAGCTTCCACAGATCTTCGAACTTCTTATTCGATCAAGCTTTGTCACTCCTGCTGTCATGCGAAGCATCTTCATGTACATCGTCCAACATTGTGAACCGTATGTTAGCTCTGGACGCACAACTGCGGTGTAGAGCTTTCCTTTAAACTTAGGTGGCATTTTTCTGTCACAGAAGATAGCGGAACTTTCTCGCCACTTTCTCCACCCTACGCTTACACGATGATTGATGTCGTCATCACAAGTTGCTTTGCTATTGATCATAGCTCTCAGATATTTGAACTTTTCGCACTTGGGAACTTTATGTAGGTATAAGTTTTTTATAAAAATCTAACATAGACGGCATTATATAACCTTTGTAGCCCGAGAATGCCTTCATGTATAAGAGTTTACTGTGTAAACTTCTTGTAAATAAATAATTTATATTTATATTATTGTTCTTGTATGTATGTCTTATATACAATTACTGTACGCTTACACGTTATTATTTTGTATATATTTACTCACTTTTTGCGCTTTTCTTTTATTATTAACATTATAAAGTATTCGTACTTCGTATAAGTTTAGAAATTTTATATTCACTATCGGCGAAATTGTTCGCATTGTTTGAATAGATGAATATACAGAAAAGTTTTATGAAATAGGTAAGCTTCACTTTCCTAAACACTCCATGTTTTCGTAACATTTATTTTTTTTTTTTTTCAAAGCAATGTACGACATTAGTTTACACTTCCCATCCTCCATTCCATTCTTGTATCCTCTTTTTATAATTATCCGGCAATCTTAAAAATAAACATCAACTTGCAGCATCCCCTACTATCGGTGAACCACCACAGCCTCAGCCGGGAACTGTGAAAACTTCACGTGCTGAGATAACACTTAAATCAGCAACTCTCCCGCGACGTAAACCTACAACAAAAACCGAAATTCAATTGGATATCAAACCAAGAATTATGGAACAATCACCAATGCGTTTTACCACCGAAATGCAGCATCCTGTTCCAGATTTACGAAGTGCTCCAGTACGCGACGGACCATACAGTCCGCTATCTGCGTCTCTTCATCAAAGGGCAACTAGCTTGGAACCAAGGGAACAATCAAGGGAACATATTATTCCCATTCAGAGACCTCCAGTGTATACTCGAACTGGTTCCAACACAACTACAAGGTGATATGAGAAATACATTTTTTTTTTTTTATATCCAATGATTTATTGTGATTGCAGGTCTGGTTCATTATCGCGTCAATCAACTCTTGAGTCGGAGTCTGATACAACCACCGCTAATCAGTCTCAATCGACAATAACTGGATCTTCTCAGCCAATTAAAAAGAGCCCTCGTGAATTTATTATACCGATTGCCGTTGAAGGTGGAGGTTACATAACACCCCGAGCAGGTAGTATTGAGCCGTCAGAATCAAGTCAGACAACAACAAGTGGCTCCACCTTTAGTCGAATTAGACCCCGACGTATTGGGTTAGATCACTAAACATCGAAAATTATAGTAAAACTTATTTAAAAACTTTATTTCAGGCTATTGGCGGAAGCAGACGAAGAAGCTCTTCCATTCCAAAAGATCAGAACGGCTTCGATCAACAGGGATGGAGAGGATGAGCCGAGATTTACGTTTAATCGGTTAAGGTATGTCTTTGTTAGTTAAAAACTGTCCTTAATTTAGGAAAATACAGTCCAAATTTCACGAGTCTCCATCCAAATAAGCCCAGCATATATTTACTCTTTTAATGGTATTCTACTGATCTGTGAGACTCAGACTCAGATGCAGCTGGTCCTTTGTACTGCTGGATAGTAATACCCTGGTTTACCCATTTTATTGGAATTTTCTGGCACGCAAGCACTCCAGTGATGAGGAGCTTACAGTACCAGCATTCACCACATCCGCATTGAAAATCTGTCACCTGATATGAGCAAAGGCAGGATGCTCGCAGAGAAAATGTTCCGCAGTGTCGTCGCCCTCTCCACACGCGTCGCAGACTGCAGTGTCATTTAAGCTTAACACATTACGATGCTTGGCGAAAGCGAAGTGACCTGTCAAGACGCCAAATACGTTCTCTACATTTCTTTCTGCTGAGAGACAGCAAGAATGCCTCTGATTTCATACAGACGTCCGGGAGTATTCGTTTGATCAATCTACATCCTGGAGAGTCGTACCACACACAATTGTGTTCGTGAGAATTCCAATCGTCAATGGATGCTCTAACCGAGGACGCAGGGAGATCAAACGCAGATTCGTGTCCTGAGAAAACCTTCCCTAAGCCTTATCTAGCAATCTCATTGGAGATCTCGTTCCCCAAGATCCCACTGTGACTGGGACCCAGACAAGACACAGAGAATTCAGTCTTGCGAGCAAGTTCAAAGAGTTTTTAGGTTAGGCTAGGTTAGGTAAGGTGGCTGACCTGACAGAGTCAGCGCACACTTAGACCATTTAGATGCATTGTGATACCACATGTTGATTGTACCGGAGGGATCACCGGCTACTCGTGAACCTTTACCTTTCTCGGGAGGGTTATGGCTAAGAATTACTGTGCCTGTAGTGGCTGGGTAGGGTGACTGACTCAATCAACCCTAAAGTCAAGGTGTACCGGGAAGGTAGAGTATGCAAACGAGTATAAGGGTGATTGATTCCATCGAACCCCTTGTACTGTTGTGCAAATTGTATTGGCTGGTAGTGGTGCCTGGTGGACCGCAAAGGTGTAGGGATGCAGAAGATTATTAGAGTGACTGATTCAATCAAACTCTTGGTACTACTATGTATTTGGTGTTGGCTAGGTCGGGTGACTGATACAAATTTCTTCAAGTTTGGGAACAGATGGATGTCTGAGGGTGCCAAATCAGGTGAATAGGGGGGATGGCCGAGCAAATCGTACACCAAATCCCGCAGTTTTCCCATCGCCAACGCACACTTGTGTACAGGTGCATTGTCCTGGTGAAAGATGATTTTTTTCTTCTTGAAGCCAGGCCTCTTCTCGCGAATTTTGGCATCCAGCTGGTCAAGAAAGTTTAAGTAATATTCGTCTGCAATTGTTCTGCCTTTCTCAAGGTAATCAATTAACAGGATCCCTTTTGCATCCCAAAACACACTGGCCATGACCTTTCCGGCAGATGCGATCGACTTCGCTTTCTTTGGCGCTGAACCTCCGGCTTCCACCCACTGCTTCGACTGCTGTTTCGTTTCTGGCGTGTAGTGGTGGACCCATGTCTCATCCATGGTGACAAATCGCCGCACAAAATCGGTCGGATCCCTATTGAATCGGTCCAAAGATTGCCGCAAAATCGTTTGCACATTTGCTTATGATCGGCATTCAGCAAATGCGGCACCCATCTTGCGCAGAGCTTTTGCATCCCTAAGTTTTTGTGCAAGATGTTTCGCACCCTCTCTTTCGATATACACACAGCCTCAGCTATTTCACTCACCTTCACTCGCCTATCGTCCAACACGATATCATGCAATTTTTCGATGGTTTCGGGTGTGGTTGCGGTGTTTGGCCGTCCGACGTGGGTCATCTCCGAGGGACGTGCGACCACGTTTAAATTCAGCTGCCCACATTTTAACGGTTGACATGGAAGGGGCAGAGTCCCCGTAAACTTTTGTCAACTTTGGATGAATTTCCTTAGGGGTTAACCCATCCAAAACCAAGAATCTTATGACCGCACGATATTCAAGTTTATCCATTTTAACGAAAAACACGCAAGACGTCTACTGCAAAAATTCGTGTAAACAAACTGCTTGAGAGAACAAGTTGAAACTTGTCATACGAACTGAGAAGTGCACCCAGGCAGGAAACATAATTTTTGCTGATTGGAACGCTATCTCTGCGTCAGGCCGAAAACTTTTCACCTTGCCCTCGTATGTAGAAGAAGAAGATACTGTTGTCTGTTTATCCGTTTGTCTGCTACAAATCTTGCAATCAAAATTTCGACTTCGTCTAAATGAGCTAGAACTTTGAAATTTGGCACATGCATACACATAAGTCCGGTGACAATGTAGTAAAGTATACCCAATATCGTTTTTAATCCAAAATGGCGGACGCCCCAAGATGGCGGATTACATTTTTCTTCACAACCCCCTTGATATGGGTATCGAATGAAAGGATTTGACGAGTAGAATACGATAACACAACGTCATTCCAAACATTATGGCGGAAGCCCCAAGATGACGGATTACCTTATTACCTTTTTCTTCACAACCCCCTTGGCATGGGTATCAAATGAAAGGGTTTGGCGAGAAGAATACGATAAGCTATGCGACCCAATATGGCGGACGCCGAAAGATGGCGGATTACCTTTTTCTTCACAACCTCCTTGATATTGGTGTCAAATGAAATGATTGGACGAGTAGAATACGATAAGCTATATGACGTCATTAGGGTTGGATGGATATTGAATAATATAAGCTTGTTTTTTTCAAAAGCATTTTCTACCTTTACTTGTTTTTCTTATTATTTCAAGGAGTTCACGCCCGGTGAAGAAAGTTAGTCAGGAGAACGATTCACAAAGTTCGGGTGAAGAAGATGACGACGATGGTTTCGAAATTCTTACAGCTGAAAATCTATTTTCGACTCTCTTACAACGGGTAAGTTTTTTAATCCATTTGCTTTAACTTAGAATCAAAAGCATAACGAAGATCAATATAATACTTTCTTATTTATTTATTATTTTTTCTTTTCAAGGTTCGAGCCTTAACCAGTCGACTGAATGTGAACAACGACTTTACGTCTGGATTTCCAAATTCCAGCCGTTTACTGAGCAATATGCGACAGAATCAGAGTCCATTTTGGAATCAGGAGCCATTTGCGAGGTGATTTTATTGATTTACAAGTAGAACATCCAATTTATTTTAACTAAGTGCTTATTCATTCGATTTTTGTTTAATTTTGGTCAGTAGTTTAGCATTGATTAATGCATCTAACCATATTTTTTTATTGTTTTATTTTTGTTTTCATGCTGCGCCTTATTAATGATTCGCCCTATATAAAAATTAAACAAATACAAAACTGCAAACCCTCGTATAAAATCATAACTAATTAACTCTAACGTACACTATATGCACTTGACACTTTGAACACAACAAATACGCAAAAGGTCTCAGTTTAGCTATTCATACACGAGTGAAACAGTTGAAAAGAAACAAACGTAAGTATCGGATTTTTGTGTTACGCTCAAAAATGAGGCACATTGCATGTATGATGATTTTGCACTGTAGACTCTTTTTATCAAAAATTAAGATATATGCAATAGTCATATGGTGCACTTTGTATGTTAGTATTTTATACGATAATGACCCTAAATCGGGAAAGAAATGAAAAGCTGAAAATTTGGAATAAGTACTGACGAACATGCTACAGTATTATTCCATATGTCCCCTAACATTTCATATGCGCATCATGATTTGTTCTCATAGACAAGCTTCTTGAAACCGAAAGTGTTACTGATATAACAGATACAGGTAGACCTACCTTACTATAAAAAAAAGAAAATTCCCAAAAGAAAAGTATGGCGTTATGAGAAAGGCAACTGGAACGGCCTCAATAGTTTCTTTATGAGTTTTAATTTGTCACTATGCTTCCTCGATAGTGACGTAGATCCCGCCGCTGATATGATTATTGACACCATCCTCTTAGGTATGAATAACTATGTATATTCCTAACAGAAGAAAGAGCATCAAAACTAAAGCAAACTCATGGCTTGACCAGATTTGCAAAGTGGCTATCAGGTTGAAAGAAGTAAGTTTTCGGTCTTATAAAGCCAACAAATCTGAGCAAAACCGAAAGAAATTTAAACAAACTAGAAAAGACTGTAATATTCACATTCGACGTGTAAAATTCTTACATGACCAAAAATTTAGGCAACAAGTTCTACAATGTCCGAAAAGTAAACATTTTTGGTCATTCGTCAAAAATATTTAAAATTCTGCCTTAGACAAGGCCAATCTGCTTGTTCCTCACTTTGCAGCGAACTGCTCGCTGCCAAATAGTGATTTATTCCCTCCTGTACTTGAGAGCATCGAATTCTCCATGAGACGAGCCCTCTTTCCAATCGTACAATTGCAGGAGTACTCAAAGTCAAAGTCCAGATGGTATATCCCACATAGCTCTATAGAGGTGTTCTTTCTTGCTGGCAAAACATTTGCGTAAACTTTTCCGTCGGTCCTTCTCTTCTGGGCTCTTTCAAAGAAGATGGAAACAGCATTTGTCCAGCCCGTCCCTAAAAAGGCGAATCTTCTTCCCCGTCCAATTACCAACCCATTGCACTTACGTCACCACTTTCCAAGGTCATGGAAACGCTGATAAATCACATAAAGGGTCATCCAACAAGAGGTGTCATTTTAAATCAATAGAAAAATGCAACATTTTTATGATTTACATTTTTTTTAACCTAAAGTACAAACTTTTTGGTAAGTAATGGAATACAATATCGTCCAAATGTCCGCCTCAGCTCTGTATACAAATAGTCATTCTTTGAATTAAATTTTGCATCACGTTTTCCCATAATATAATATACATAGAATAACAGCTCTGATATTTTCTTTTAGTGCATGGGGAAAATAAACGTCGTCCACTGCATAGCATCAATCGCAGGCAAAAAAAAGTCAGTCAACATCGTTCGATACCGCAATCCATTCACTGGAACGGTCGCGCCAGCATCGTTTTCGAAAAATATGGCCTAGTGACACCACTAGCCCTAAAACCGCACCAAACTATCACTCATTGTGGATGGAGAGGTTGTTCAACTATTTCTCTTGGGTTTTCGGAGCACCAGATGCGACAGTTTTGTTTTTTTACTTACCCAGCCAAATGGAAATGAGCCTCATCACTCAGAATAATTTTGCCCAAAAAATCATGATCTTGTTCATTCATTTCCAGCACCCAATCAGCGAAAGTACGGCGTTGTGCGTGGTCTGCTGGTTTCAATTCCCTTGTCAACATGCAGGCCAAGATCTTTATGCAAAATGCAGTGCAAAGTGGTTGCGGGTAGTGGCCATTCCTGTGATCGTCTCGAAATGGACGCACCTGTGTTATCAGTCACACTCTCAGCTACGGCTGCGATATTTTTCATCTGACCCTGCCGGACAAACACGAGTTGGAGTTTTCACATCTCTAACCTGTCCGAGACGTTCAAATTTATCAATCAAATTCAAATAGCTGTGCGAGAAAGCACTTGAAAATGACCAAAAGTAGTACGAACTTTACTTAATGTTTCCGTGATATTTTCACCGTTTTTGTAGTGAATTTTCACTATTTCGACACGTGCGAGTGTTGAAATAGTGAAAATTTAATATATTTAATAGCATCCTAGTTTTTGCTTATCAAGTCATTACAATTTTTTTTATTTTCTGAGGTCAAATAGGCGAACCCCACAGGTGGATCAGTAAAAATGCGGTGAAGTGTGAGGGTTATGATCCCTTGTTTTCGGAAGAAGAAGATGAAGAAATAGAACGCCAATACCATGTTTCCCATCCTAGATATTCGAATACTGCGCAGTGCAGTAAATGAATCACAAATAAGCTTCAAAATGTCTTTTGTTCTGCTTGCTACTCTTTCTTTTCGTAAAGTTTTGCTAATCTGCATTAGATGTTGTGTAACGCAGTTCAGATCACTCACTTTTTTTTTTTTATTCTCTTATTTAATTGACTACACTGCTTAAAATCTACTCATATACGTATACGAGGTGCATTCGAAAAGTATCCGACCTTTATTCATAAAAATACTATTATTCAGATACAACAATCGTACATTAATCTTCAAAGTAGTCCCCTTGGGCTGCCACTGTCGGCAGCAGCGCTGGAATACCTCTTTTGAGATGGCGCGCAGCTAGTCTATTGCATTCTGCATGATGTCTTCTCAGAATTGAAATCTAGTCCATTTCACAGGCATTTTCAGCTTGGAGAAAAGCCAGAAGTTACACGGAGTCAAGTCGGCGGAGTAGAGAGTCAGAGGAAGCACAGGTGTGTTATGTTTGGCCAGGAATGTGATCAAATGTGAAGATTGGGTGAGTCGTTATCTTGATGAAGCTGCCAATTGCCCGCTGTCCACAGGTCCGGCCGTTTACCTCTCACAGCATCACGAAAGCATCGCCGACCCTCTTCGTAGTATTCCTTGGTAGAGTTAGGCTAAGTCGTGAATTTTTGTTCACAGCTATAACTGTAAATGTGATTTTTGTTTCACTGTGAATACAACCTGTGGATGTGATTGTATGGGAGTAATTTTTTGTTACGAATAGAAAATAGTTTGAGAAGAAAATCAAAATACCATAATTAAATTATAAATTAGTTTTAGTTTTAGCCCAATAATAAGAAAAATCGACGGTCGCGTAAAAGATACTGTGAATCAGAAGCAAAGACAAAAATAACAAAAACCTCTCCAGCTATCTGGACGCCGCTTTATCTCAAACGCCACTTAAGCGCCACTTAACCTTAAACAACTGAGTTTCAAAGCACTATACCAAATATTACTCTCTCTATCTATCCTTTCCAACATCCGCACTATGTAACAGTATACATAACCCCTTGAGTGCGCGCAAACTATTAAAAAAAACGAACTTACCCCAGAAACACCAAAGGGTGCTTGATTTCCATATGCCTTTTCAAATTGGATGTGCTGGTTTTGTATGCTAATTTCGCCTGGCACAAATTACATTTTGCGAAACTATCGTCTAATTCCGTACAAAAATTCCATACAAAACTAATCCTTCTTCGCTTCGTATAACCCAGCGAATAATATACATTACATACCTTCATGTTGCTTGTGTACCCAAGGCATTTCGTTTTCCACGTTTTGCTTTGTTCTATCATTCGCTGCATCGCACTTTAGGACCTTTGTTCTGTATTGTTTGTTCTGTATACACAGATGTAATGTGAAAAATGAACTCCTCCCTTATTCACATTAGGTATACACATTTTCGTTCTTCGTTCGTTTTTCTGCACTGAGCAATGTTAGCTGTGAATCGTTTGCTATCTACATTTTCGTTCTTCGTTCGTTTCTCTGCACTGAGCAATGCTAGTTGTGTATCGTTTATTGTGCACATTTTCGTTCTTCATTCGTTGCTCTGCACTGCTGTCTATCTTTTCTTGCGAATACAGGAATGTGATGTGAAAAATGAACTCCTTATTCACGATTTAACCATTCACAGTTTATTTTTAATTCGTTCACAGGCTGCGAATATGAATTTTCATTCGCTGTGAATAATTCACAGGTCTTGTTTTTTTTTTCCATCTCTACTCCTTGGTTGCGCTAGATATCTTGGTATAATGCTGGATAGGAAACTAAATTGGAAACTTAACATACAGGAACGAGTCCGCAAATCATATAATGCTCTCTTCATCTGTAAGCGGACCGCGGGGAAAAAATGGCTCCTGAAGGTGGCCCTGAGACTTCCGGACACATGCAGTGTGTTCCAAGCAGAAGTTCTAGCTATACTTAAAGCTACGGAATTACTTGAGATGGGATCAATATCCGATAAGAATATCGCCATCTACATTGACAGTCAGGCTGCGCTAAGGGCGCTAGAGTCTTACGTCACCAAATCTGAGATAATCAGGAATTGTCGCACAATGCTTCGGGCATTCTGTACGCAGAACCGAGTCAGATTATGTTGGGTACCTGCACACTGCGATATCGAAGGCAACGAGCAAGCCGACGCGCTGTCTAAAAGAGGAGCGGGGCTTCCACGTAGCGATATAATTGGTGGTATTAAACCACCAGGGTGCGTGGCTAAGGGCGCCGTGGCGTAAGTGGTTAGTGTGTCGGATCACTGGTGCCGTGTGGGTCCTCACTTGGTCAATAATGATCTCATTTCTTGATGTTGAAGGCCCACTAGGACGTGCTTCACTCTCCACTGATGTGCGGCCATTTTTGAAGCGGTTTTACCACTCCTTTACGTGTTTGATGCCCATTGCTTCATCCTTGATGACCTGTTGAACCGTGCGGATCGTTTCCACTTGGCAATCACCCAGCTTTGCAAGTTGTTCTGTCATTTTGTCAATATCGAAAATTCGAAGGCTCTCACTTGCAATTTCTCAGTTATCGGCGGTCTGCTGGCGATAAATAGCTTCTGTAGGCAGAAAAAAAGATCCAAGAATGAGCATTAGAATCGCCTACCGCACCTCCCTAGCTTCATTTGATTAAACACGAAAAATGATGGTCGGATACTTTTTTAAAACACCTCGTATATGTGTCTATCTTAAAAGTGTTTCGTTAAACTTAAATGTTTATTTATATTTTGTACATACTTTTGCCGCAAGCAGTGAGTATTGATTATAACTAATTTCACCTAGTGTACTATGACTTTGTATATTTCTTTCTATTTTTTCCTGATTTTATATATTATTGTACTTCGTATTAGTAATCGAATTTGTCCTTATTACTATTTATTTCAGTCGCTTAACTGGCCCTAGTAATGTGGGAGCACCATGGCGTCATAGCATGTCTCGAGATCTTGGAAATGACATGGAATCAATGTTTTCTCGAACTGGTGCAACATTGCCTAGAGGTGAATATCACAGATTAAAGAGCAAATTTCTCGATCAATAAAACAAGAAATTAGTGCTGTTGATACGTTTCATTATTCTAAACGTAATTACTTATATTAACAATTTAGGGTTGAGATTAATGATTTTACCGATTTATTTAATGGCTTTTTATTATTATTATTTTTTTTTCTATTTTTTTCGTTTTTACATTTTCAATTATTTAAAAAAGGAAAATAACACAAAAGAAACCGTAGTGATTTGAATTCAGACAAACAAAAAAAAGAAATATTTAATAAAACTGTGTTTTCCGCAACTATTGTTTAATGTTTAAATGTTATTGAATTTAATAGAAAGAAAAACATGCACATTTTTTTTTTTATTTTTTATTTATAAATTAGCAAATATCAATTTTCATATTAGAAAGTTTTAACTGGCAATTTAAAAGTAAATCTTTTCGTTATATTTAGTAAAATTTTATTTAAATGTTAACTTATATAATTAATTTTAATAATGTTTTTTTTTTCGTGCGCATACACATTTTGTACTATCATAGAACTATTATTTTTTTCGTATTCAAAGTTTTGAGTAAGAGCAAACATATTTTTTTTTATTAAAAATATGTAAATAACGTTTTAGGTAATTGTCTATCAAGCATATTTATTTACATTTAAATCACACAAGGAAAAAAGAAAAGAAAAACTGTTTGGAAACATTTTTAAGAATAATAAACGAAGATATGTCTAAACAATTTAAGTGATGTTTTGTTCTTGTTTTTTTTATAATTTTTTTTTGTTTACTAGTTTATTAGAAATCAATAAAGCATAACTTCAGAGCCCTCTTTCTTTAAACAAAAACTAACATCATCATAACACGTATACATAAACATACATACAACCGGAAGATCTTTTAACTAAATGAGCATGTACAAATGTTTATTGTTTATTTATATTTTTTTTTTTTTCCTTTTATTTTAAAACAAACTAATTTTGTTTTACTAATTTGCTGAGAAATTAAATTTGGTATTCGTTTAGAGTTCTGGGCCTTTTTTTTTTAAATATTAGTCGTAAAGAGTATATATTTTCAATATGAAATTATTATGTAAAATATCAAAATTTATATTAATTGTACAAAATATAGAAGAAAAAAAAAATGTCCAAAACTTTGAATACGAAAATTTTTAATATCTAATAATTGAAATTTGTTTGTTGAAATTATGTCAAACGTTTCTTTTTTTTAAATTTTTCTTTTTAACGGGCTAAACGAATTGACCTAACAATCATTTATACATCAGTTCATTCAGCTCAAAATTTTTATCAATTTTCTTTTATTTATCAATTTTTTTTTTTATTAATGTTAACCAAATTTTGATTGCTGCTTGTCATGTATTTTATTTTTTGTTTATATATACATATACTTATGCTTGCAGTGGGGTTACGCGTGTCCCAATCGCATGCTCAAAAAATCACAGCCCCTAAACCTACACCACACGTCCAACATAAAGTTTGAGCAATAAAAACAAAAAAAAAATAAATAAATCAGTACACCGAGGATGCTATTAAATTTAAATTTTCTGTTTCAATTGTCTAACGAAAGAATGTCTAAGATACTAAATAATTTCTTAAATTTAAATTGTTGATGTATTTTAATTAAAAAAAAAAAAAAACTGTAACTCTGAATGTGTATTACGAACAAGTATAACTTAATAATATTCAAACACCACAATAATTTTGAATAAAGAAATACTAACGAGCCACTTTTTTAACATTCACAAGAAAGTTTTGCTTCTACTGCGAGCAAGTTAAAAAAATTTCTTAGCACGTGAGTTTATTTGTTGTTATTAATTTTGTTATTTATTATACTTTTTTTTAATAAAGTTTAAAATCTATAAAAAATCAAACTAATTTAGATGTTGTCTGATATGTTTTTTTTTTCTGTTAATATTTATATTTCGTTTATCACAATTTTTGCAAGAAAGAGATTTGATATTAATTCTTAGAAGATCTGAGAGGTAAGTATCGTTTGCAGTAGAGTAATCAAACAAAGGATCTGTAGAGATTTGAAATTCTACAGCTGCGGTTGTACATCAC
Source organism: Brachypalpus laphriformis (assembly GCA_945910035.1). Lineage (NCBI taxonomy): Eukaryota > Metazoa > Arthropoda > Insecta > Diptera > Syrphidae > Brachypalpus > Brachypalpus laphriformis. The sequence goes on along the minus strand of OX246754.1, from coordinate 160,198,708 downwards.
GTACAGTTGATCAAAAAAAAGAAATCGGACATTCGGCTCGGCACCTTTTTCGCTGCAATAAAACCATGAAATACATCTAAATCAATTTTTTTGAAGGAATTTTTTTTTAAAGCTCTGATTATGTGTTTTTAACGCACAACTGAAAAACCAAAGTATAAAGGGAAAGGAGTTTGTTTGTCGACATCAACATAAGGATTTTTTGTTCCGGAGGTGTTTTTTTTTTATACAGTAGAGGTTCGGAAAAGTTGACTCTCAGAAAAGTTTACTTTACAGAAAAGTTTACTTTACAGAAAAGTTGAACAAATTTAAGCTACCATACGTTGACTTTTGGTCAACTTTTTAGAGCGTGACTCCTTTTTTACTTGCATTCGGTTTTTTTATACATATATCAAATCCAAATAAACAATGTAAAATACATAACACAGCAGCTACGCATTCCGAAGAAATGTATGTTTCCATGGCAGCTGCGTTCCCTATTATGTACTTTATTGACTTTCTTACGTGTAGTGTTCATTTGCGCATTGAATTTTGTTTGCTGTTCTTACAGTTGTTTTAGATACTGACTTTTTCTTACGTGTATTGTCTATTTGCACACTGAATTTTATTTGCTGTCCGATAATTAACTAAATTTTGGCAAAAAAATGGCAAACAAACATGGTAAGCGAAAACAAGTTCGATTAAATTTAAAACAAAAAATAGGAATGTTAAAGAAATTTGACAATGATGTCCGCGGCAGTCGTTTGGCAATCGAATACGGTATCACAAAGCAGAGCAATTTCCAAGATTAAAAAAATCGTCAAACAATTCTCGCAGCAGCAGTCGACAATTTTCGACATGCACAAACAAAAACGCTTCATAAGGCTGAATATCCTGAGGTAGAGAGCAAATTATACGAATGGTTCTTAAATCAGCGTGCTCGAAATTGTACTGTTACCGGTCCAGTATTTAAAGCCAGAGCTAAGTTTTTATTCGAAAAAATGTGTCCGGAAAAAAGTGTCAATTCATTTAATGTGAGCAATGGATGGTTGCCGTTTTAGCCCATAGAAACAACGATTGGCAAGAGTAATTCTTCGTGTGATCTCCCTACTGATGTCATTTGCGGAGTTCACCAGCCTAGGTAGACAAAATTCTTTAATGCCTTAAAATTATATCTGTCCAAGACGCCGATGTTGGGTGTCCTTTTTTGTAGACAGCATATATTTTGTTTTGCTTTCATTGACCGCTAGACCCGTCTTTGCTGCCTCGATCTCAATACTTGTAAATGACTGCCCGCTGAGTTCTTCCGATTATGTCAATGTCATCGGCATAAGCGAGTAGTTGTACAGACTTGTACAACTTGTAAGTTTCGTAAATTTCTCAAGTACTATGTTAAAGAGATCGCAAGGGTTATCGCGAAAAAATGTCCCCTCGGAATTTTCACCCCGAACAAAAATTAGGTATTATTTATTCACGATAACCCTGATTGGCACTCACGGACATGTTGTTTGAACAAGATGCTGCTATAGTGATGTCAAGCAACGAAACTAAAAATCTTATTATTTGTTGATTCTAGTAGATCGTTAATATGGAGTAAAAATACTGTGGCATTGACTACAGGATGGTTTGTGTACCAAACTAAACCACTGTATTTCAAACTGTAGCAACGACATCTATTGCCAAAACCTGCTAGCAGTAAATATTCCAACCTGATGTGCTTACGTTTCACGATTGTTCCACACAATATCCCAATATTCCAATTCATCCCGAGCGACATCTAGTATATTCTAGAAAGTCTTGTATTTTGTATAAATACACATACCACAGCCACCGTCGGGACAGTTGTTTATAAGTAAATACAGCGATTACAAGAGAGACTCGACCAAGTGGTTAAAATAATCGATATCGTGATTGTGAATCTGAAGCGACAGTTTAATTTGAAATAAATAAAGAATAAAGTGATTTGAATATTGTGTTGAAGTTAAGTTAGTAGTTGACAATAAATAAACAGTTGAAATACACAAAAGACAGTTTTATTTAAACGAACCCCAGCAAGAATATTACAATACTATTGGAGAAAGAACGAATCTTTAAGGTACACCAGCATTAATAACAAATGTGTTGGAAGGCAGACAGTCGACACAACCTGAATTGATCTGTGGAGAGAAAAATGTTCCATTCATCTGCAGAGTTGTTGTGGTACTCCATAGGAAGCCAGTTTGCTTAGTAAAGAACTATGCCAGACTCAATCAAATGCTTTTGAGATATCTACTGCAACCGCTCTTGATTCGTGATTCGCCATGATGTTCAATAGGTGAGGTCCATAGATGGGTTACGCAACTCAGTAGGTCTCCTGTTGAACGGCATCTACGAAAACCATACTGCCGGTCACATATTACTCCATGACCCTCTACAAATTTGATAATATCAGCACTTATGATCATTTCCATGACTTTAGAAAGCATAGATAGCATAGATTTGTGGTAGGCATTTCTTTCCTCTTTTCGGAATCGGTTGGATGCGAGCGGTTTTCCAGCACAGTAGGGACGTTTTCTGTAGGTAAAATAAAAGGAAATGTCTGCAAAGAATCGGTGTTAGTCTTGTGGTACAGTTCTTGAGCACTATGGCTGGTATTCCGTCTGTGCCCAGTGGCTTTTTTGCAGTCCAGGTTTTTAAGGATGAGCTGAATCACACGGAGCCTGAACCTCACCTCATGCATCGCTCTCTGTACAGCTGAGAATCAATTATATGTTGCAAACGTTTTTAGATTTAACTAAATTTAAGTTATTTAGATTCGATGAACAAACATATTTTAATATTATACCTGGGGTTCATAATAATATAACCCTTTTCCATGTATTTAAACTGCTTATTTATAAACAATCTATCTATTTATAAACAAACTATCAACTTCTTTTCGATACACTTCAAAATAATTAAATCAATTTATTCTTTACTAATATCAACTTAAAGTGTCTCTACAAATTCACTTTTAATCACAATTCCGTTCATTCTCAATACCAATTTGCAAATAATTAACTCTCATAGTAATCGCACTTGTTCATCGCTATTTTCATCTTTATCGACTGTGTCTTCTTTGCTGGTGGTTGGTGTATTTGTACGAAATAAAAGAACCTTTAGAACATTTTCGAATATGCTAGATGTCCCTAGGGATGAATTGTGGAATGTGAAATGTGGAACAAACTGAGCTGCATGACGGCATGGTGCTGGCACACAGTGCTCATTGGTATTGCAGTACGAAAAGTACTTTCTACGATTGGTGCAATATGTATGGAAGAAGGCGAATAAAGATCTGGAAGAACGGAACTGGCGAATAAGAGTGAAACACGGAGGTGGTTCAGTTATGGTTTGGGGTTGTATATCCACTGCTGCGCCTGAAAATTTTTTTGACAGAAACATTGACCAATGCAAACACCCACAAATATTAAAAGACAATTTGAACGAGAGTGCACAAAAATTGGGAATCGGCGACGGATACTTCTTTTACCAGGACAACGATCACAAATCACATAATACCCAGCTGTGGCTCCTAAATATAAGTAACTGTCCACATATTTTTTAAACGCCTCCTCAATCACCGGACTTAAATGTCATTAAATATGTGCGAAGTGAACGCCGTGGCGTAAGTGGATAGTCCGTCGGACCACTGCGTGTGAGGTTCCAAGTTCGAGTCCCAGAAAACACCAAAAAGTTTTTCCACGGTCCTACCTCTAGCCAACGTCTAACAAACATCCGAGAGTATTATTGTCACGAGAAAGCTTCTCAAAACAAATTGCCCTTCGAAAACGGCACTAAACTGTAGGTCCCTTCCATTCTTCTGAAAAATATAACGCGCACAACATGAGTGGTTGCGAGAAGCTAGTCCTTGGCATCTCAATACCTGTTGCGCCATGTATTTATTTATTTATTAAACATGTGCGGAGCTATTAAGAAAATCAGCTCAAAAATCGTTTAATTTCTGGTAAAAGGGAATTGGAACATGCCTTGTGGAAAATTATTCATTGCGACCTGCGTTCTTTTTCATACAAAATTCAAGTGACTGAAGAACTTCAAGAAAATTACTACCAGCGACGACGGGACTAGAGTGCAACAATTGACGAGGCGCATTTTGGCTTGAGTGGAACTGTAAAACAAACGAAGTAGCCGGGTATGCGAAGCGCAAAACCCACGAGCAATTCACGACGACCTCTTCTTCCTCGTAGAGTGACTACTTGGTTTACAATTTTTTATTTTTATTTATTTTTATTTTTTTTTTTTGAGAATGACAACCGCGAAACTGGCGATCGATATCGTACGATGTTTCAAAAGTTTCTCGGCGTCGTGCGAAATAGGCATTTCTAGGCAGGGCCATGTAGAAATTTGAGGATATCAATTGGCTGCCGCGCTCACCAGAGTTAACAGCCCCTAATTCTTTCTCTGGCCTTACTCTACCAAACCAACAACATTGCAACAATTAAAAGATAATATCCGCAATGTTATTTCGGATATTCCGGATGACATGCTGTAGAATGTGATGAAAAATGTTATTGAAAAGGCACGTACTTTGCCAGAGCTAAAGGTGGCCATTTACTTACTTACTTACTTACTTAGGTGGCACTACAGTTTAGGATGAACCTGGGCCTCAACTCAACCAACAGAGGTGCCCATTTGGCCGATATTATTTTTTATCCCTAGTGGCATTAAATAGTTAACACATTTATAATAAAACCTGAAGATTTATGGGTTTGTTCAATTTCCAATCGGATGTCCCAACAAACACCCTGTATACAATTTCTCTCTTTTAATAACCTTTCTTGTTTTTTATAATTAAGAAATTAAGTGCCCGATATCTTTTTTGAGGTATTGTATAATTTTATATAATATGTATTTTGTTAAATAAAATCGTTAAAAAATCATGTGAAAGGAAATTTGAGTAGTTTTGCCTTGCTTTAAAAGCTCATAAACAAAGCTTTCAATAAATGTATTAACATGAATTGATTGAGTTTTTATTTGATTGGTTTTTAAGATGATAATGCGGGAAAACTGAGTGTCCGATTTCTTCCTTGACCAACTGTATGTACAAATAACAATGAAAGCTGAAGAGCTTTAAAATGGTAACCATGTGACATCTTAGATGTTTCAAGCAGTACCTTGGAGAAGAATTCTTTGAAAACTTCATTAGAGAAGTCGATTTCATACATAATTGTCCATTACTAGCAGACCTGTGCTCGCGTTGCTTCGCAGTCCTTAAAATGCTTTTTCTATAATACTAGAAAAAAGAAATTAAATATGCTTATCGTATCCGAAATAATGAGTTTTACAGAAATAATTGTAAAAAAATAAGTATTGTTGAAGTTTTTAAATATGTGTCGATATTAATTTTTCTATTTATTTTAGTACACCTGTTTTATTGTTTGCAGAAAGAAGTAAACACTGATTTTTCTCTGAGCCGACTCTTGTTAAGGCAGCATAATAAAGCTTATATAAAAGTGTGGCAGGATTATAAGTTACGAGTATTTATTGTTAAATTTAGACTAAAAGCCAAAGAAAAGCATTTTATGTGATTACGTCTTAAAAATAACGTCACTAAGACGGGTCGGGTCCTATTGCTCAACAAACAGGCTTCAACACGTCATTTGAGGGAGTCCATAGTCATCATTAGCATTTGGAATGGAATCTGATGTTAATGAAAACTTTGACCCTACCGTATAGGAATTAAGGGCCCTTAATGCTGACTGAATTTCCGAATAGATACAGATGCAGGTTCCGATAATGTTTCTCCGCGGGCATTCCCGAATGCATAGTTCTATCACATGGACCTCTAGTTGGAAGATGGTATGTGATTTACCAAGAGCGACCATACGCGACGATGGTAATTTGGAGCCATCCCTGTACCAGATTTGTGCATTGGGTGGAGTTTTGAAACCTTTGTTTCTCCGTTCTTGGAGGTCACCAATGACTACATCAAACTTCCTAGAGAATCGCGATCTCTTGAATATCGCCTCTGAAATCTTGAATATTGGCTCAGTTAGGATGTTTTTAAGAATACTCAGATGACTTGTAAACTCATCGGGTTTCAGTTCTTGTATCTGAGGCAACCTAAGAGCAATAAGCGTAGCTTCTTTGCACTTTGATGTGTAGGCTTAAGGTAATTGGTGATCATAGTATTTGCAGCCAAATTATTTCGCATGGACACCGCCGTGATATTGTATGCTTAGCGCTCCTTTTACGAATACTATAGATGTTCCGATGTAATATATAGCTGCGTTCCGCCACTCCGTCTGTTCAATCGTAACATACATACGTGTAGCGTCATCAGCACTAAAAGCTTTCAAATCTTTCATTTTCGAGTCTAAATTAGTTTGGAACTATATCACCACCCTCAAGTAGCTTGCTGCACACAACATCCTCCCGCTCACTTGGATCCCTGGTGACAAAAGCATCGCCGGCAATGAACTGCTGATGAACTAGACAGATCTGATTCCAAACTCAAATTCATTGGTCCGGAATCCTTTTATGGCCTACCTATAAGCCAAATCAAAATTGAGCTAGATCGTTGGGAACAACGCGAAAAGCGCTCATATTATGACTCACAAACAAGTTTAAGACAGGCAAATAGATGTATTGATCTCTCCAGTAAAAGATCGAATGAAATTCTAGCAATGAACAAACATAATACAAAGTTTTTAACAGACTTTCTTACTGGTCATTACTCTTTCAAATACCACTTAAGAAAATTGGCATTGGTCAATCTGAGACTACCATATGTCTTGAGGGCACTGAAACTGCTGAGCACATCATTTGTGAATGTCCCGCCATCACTCGCAGTAGACAACAAAAAAGTTCATAAAGGGTTTATCACCCATCTAATATAATCTCTTCATCAGCCCAAACCATCTTAAGCTTCCTTCGAGAAATTGATTTCAGCTAGGACACCATTGCATCATGCTTTCCCTAAGGGTTAGTACAAAAGATCACTTTGTAGGTCAAATAACTTTGCTTGAGTTCCCAGAGAACGTTCTTATCACCCCACTCTATACTTAAAAAAAATAAAAACCATTAAATTTTTCTAGCAGTAAATTAAAGCAATGCGGTCGCATACCACATAGAGTAACTCAAAACACGCTCAAAACAAATATAGTACTAGAAACCGCATAAGAAAAATCAGCAGATACTCCTCGACTAGTTCGGACACCACCTATGGAGTGAGTTTACACTGAAATCTTATATGACCAGAGTTTCAAACCACTATATCAGAAATAGCTCTTTTTTATCCTTCCTCTTCAAGTAACTGAAAAAATACCTTTGTCCAAGGCTGTAAGGACCCATTCAGACGTGGGGCTTAAATTAAATCTGAATAAGGAATAGTGCAGGCTGTAGGCATGTAGCTTGCTCTTTTGTGAGAGCGTTCAAGAAAATATGTCGATTCGAAATTTGGTGTTTTTTAATTTTTAGATTTTTATTATTACCATGAACTCCTTAGAATTTATTCCATCTTTAAATTACGATATAAAATAGCTTAAGCGCAACACGCAGTAGTAAAAACGCTGAGGGAGATATGTCTTTAAGGCTTCGCCAAACAGAACGCGATCCAGCGACGCGGGCAGATCGCGCTGTTCCTCGCCGCGATCTGTGATGTCAAACATAAAGCGGGCAGTTTTCAGCGATCCATTTATTAAAGTGATTTTCTCCAGAACACATCGGTAGCTGTACAGAAAAAATGAGTAGTAGTTCTGAGGAAGATGAAATGCTTCTTCTTCTTACTCTTGCATCAAAGAAGAGAAGAAAGTGGGTCCCTGAAATTAATAAAAAGAGGAAGGATTATGGTGAATTCCACCGTCTTTGTAAGGAACTCAAATTATTTGAAGACCGTTTCTTCAATTATTTTCGTATGTCTCGAGAGAAGTTTCAGATGACACACGAACTCATCATTTTTGAAACATCTCCGTAGTCAGGATGCCGTGTATCATAAAGAAACTCATTTGGGCGCACCAAATCTATTAATTTCTCCACCTCAGCCGTCATTATTTCTGCTTTCACACCGCGATCTCGAATGGATCGCGTCGCTGGCTCGCATTCTGTTTGAACAAGATGATTTAATTCTACGCAGTTCAGCGATCGCGGTGATCAGAATAACTGGATCGCGTTCTGTTTGGCGAAGCCTTTAAGTTTTTTTTCATCTGAAGTAGTTATAGCAACGAAATTTCATGTGAATATGACACCTTAAATTAGCACAGTTTAGACTGATTTAAAACAGATTTGTTAGGTATATTTTCTCATTTGCTTTTGGGAAACTTATTGGAAGGAACTCAACAAGGATGAAAAGTCTTTCAATTGCATCTAATGGTATCAAAAACGTTTATGATTAGTTTTGAAATTGTTTAGCCAACACGGTATAGAGTATACGCTTATCAAAGAAACACTGCTTTAGTTATGTCTGCTTAGTTTGCAACTCCGGACAACGATTTTTTTACTAGGTAAGATTTTTAAGCCCCACTCGCGAGCAATTCAATATGCGAACTCATTTTTGGTAGTTTCAATCATTTCAATTTGCTCGCAAGTGCTTCGGAATGAGCACATGAATGGACTCAATAAGCAGATTCTCAAATCTCGTATAATTTCCTAGTAAGTCAACATGAGTTGATAATTCTGAACATAGCGGTAAGTTACATTTAAATAGAAAAAAAAAAACATTTGGTGTACCAATTAAATTCAATGATCGTAGCATTTCTATTAAAATTAAAAAAATATTTAATAAACCATATAATCTTTTCAGGAAACAAAAAATCTAAAAGTCCAAAAATAAATGAATATAAAGACACATCATCCTCAGCATCAGCATCTAAAGATATAGACGAACCACTTGATCTAGCTGATTTAGATTTATCCCGTTTGCGTCTAAGCAAAAAGGATTTGGAGACTCTCTCAAGTATAACGCCCGGTCTACCAAAATGCTTCCAAGAGCAATTACTGGCAAAGCTACCACCAACGCAAGCTCGTAAATTGTCCCGGACACTATCCATGCAAAATAGTATTCATGCCCCTGCAGTTAGAGTGTACAAACGCAGCCAAAGTGGTGGTCGAAATATGACTGCACTGGAAACCGATAGGTTCACACAAGTCGATGCCACTTGTGAGATAGAAAAAAAGACCGCTGACTTCAAATCGACAGTTCTGAAGTTGAGCGACAGCTCCCGTGAAGAGAGTTCCGATCGGAGCCATAGTTTGATATACAGGAGAAGTTTAAGTCGAGGTCGCTATGACTACGAGAATACACCGGAAGTGAAGAACAGAAGCGCTAGTGTTTGTCGTATTTCCGATGACTATAGTAAATCTCTTTGCTCATCATACTCAAGCGATGTGAGTGATAAATATAAATATTATTCACCTTATTTGATGAAAAACAGGGACTCGGAGAGTGCCTCCGTATCACCATACAAACGATATGAAAGTTTGTCACCTCGAGAAAGCTGTTTAAGCCCAACTAAAGAGTTCAACAATCGTGTTCAAGGAGACTGTATGTCACCAACTTCCGAAGGAATAGGAAACCTATCAGCTCACCGAAGGTATTCTCGATATGTCCGACAGGACTCGGGTAATATTGAAGAAAATCGTGCTTTTGCTGAGAAAAAGCATAGAGATCGTGAAAGCCAAAGCGTACTTCGTGAAATAAAAGAAAAAAGCCGAGAATCTAGCCGTGATAGACTAAGCCAAAGCATGGAATTGGATCCATCACTTGTTGAATCTGAAGGTAAGTCAGAAGCAAATATGGCACGTCACGTTCGTAATAAGAGCCTGGAAATATATTGCGATGTCAGTGAATTGAAAAAAGATACATCGATCTTCACTCGTCATCTTTCAAGGCCAAGAGACCTACCAGAAGGGCCTTTGCAAAAGGAAGAGCTAGCTTCGAAAATATTAGAAGAGCTCCAGACTTTATCTTCAGCAAGATCACGAAAAGAAAAATCAGAGGAAACTTCAAGTAGTGCCTCAAGAGAAATCACCTCCGAGAAGGTTACCGTTAAGAAAGTCAGAAAAATAAAGCCCAAAGAAAAGTCTGTAGACTCTGCTACTGCTGATATAGCAGCGGTCGTAGAATCGAAGACAACTGTTGTGAAAAAAGTGAAAAAAGTTATTAAGCGTACCGAAACAAAGGGAGAGGAAAAGACTAAGACTCTTCAGCCTGAGTCATCAACTTCCAAGTCTGATCTAGAGAAACCCAAACGAGAATCGAAACTTAAACGCCCCAAATCTTTCCCCATTAAAGAAGCTGATAAGCCCTCGTCAGCAAATGCCACTGGGAACATTCTTGAATCGTCTATAAATGAAACAAAAATTCCACTGGTAAAGACTGCAGTTGACACCTCACCTGAAAGCTGTACTGAAATAAAAGATGTTAAGTTGATACGCCCTAAGAGTTATCCTGCTTCAAAGTTGACACCACCAAAGGACATTAAAAGAATTCTCTCTAGCCCGCCAGAGAAACCACCTCTTGATGGGCCAACAAAACAAATTCCAAAACGCTCGAGTTTGTCTGAAGAAAAATCTTCTTCAACAGCCACGACAACTGCCAAGAGCAGTGACTCATCATCGCCCACAGAATCGAAACCGACGACCATAAAGAAGATCGTAAAAGTTTCTAGAAAGTCAAAAATAACCAGCCCAACACCGGTGCCAAAATTAGATACAGAGGCTAAGTCCAAAGAGAATAGTCCTTCCGAAGCACCATCGCTAAAAGAGAAATCTCCAGAGAAAAAGGTCGGAAAGGGTTTGCTCTATGCGATAGGACAGAAGTTTGAAAAACTCAGAGACTCTGCCAAGTACAAAGAAAAGAAAGTTGTTGCCAAGGTAACAACCAGTGCTAATGCTTTGAGTCAAAAAACTCCAGAGGAGGGCAAAGAAAAATTGACACTGTTAAAGAAGAAAAAAGCCAAATCGGCCGTGGAGTGTTGCCAAACCGAAAAAAGTGAAGAAAAGACTGAAGAGAAACCTGTTAAGACCGAAAGTCGTCGGTCGAGAATTGACGCGATGATACGCTCCCTTCGAGAGCGCTCTGTGCCTCGGACACCGATCCTTACAGAATCGACTCTTATAAAGAGAGCAGTTAGCGTTGAAGAAATGCCCGGCACATTCAATAAGTGTGCGGTTAACCGAGTCTTGGGTCTGTTTAAACGGTTCGAAAAAGACGGCAACGAACGTAAGGTGAGAAGTACGCGCTCAACGAGCAACATTGAAAGACAAATGCACAAGTCTGAGTCACCCACTCATCAGAGCCGTGATCGTCCAAAATCGAGCGGTTTTATGTCAAAAGCGAATAAAAACTTGAACGTAATTCTGGTGAGTAAGTCGGAGGATAACAACGGATTTCAACCTCAAGTGCACATTCTAACAAAGAAGAAAGAGGCATCCAATTCCAGTGAAATACTTGCTCAGTCAGCAAGTGCTATGAATACTTGCCCTGATTGCAAACAGGATCAGGGACCTGATAAGAATGTCCCAACTACGAAAGTCGTGGAAAAAGATGAACAACCTTCGACAGTCATTGGCAAGGATTACATTAAAGACAAGCGCAAAGCATTGGTATTAGATTTTACTAAATTAGATAAGATTGATAACAAGCTAGCATCAGCGATGCGTCAAAACCCTTCAGTCAACGGTAACACGCTTCTTAATGCATCATACCATGACAATGCTTCCAATAACAACAACATAAAGACATCATCGAATGAAATCAATCGCAATCACATTTTCACACCCGTGAACGATAATGCGACAAATTACTCTTCGGATTCCAGAAGCTATCATGATGATTGCGCCTCGACGAGTACGTTCCTTTCTCCGACTGATGAGCCGGAGCTCTGCTTTGACAATTGGTCAATATGTTCTGAGGATAACTACATGCTAGCAACACCTTCGCCAACGGTATCACGGTTATCAAGAACATCGCATTACTCATCGCCAACGCATCCTTCCGATGGCAATGAAAGCGTTATCGATCGTATAAAGCGACGAAGCTTCTATAGCAGATTTAACGAGAAACGCCCAAAGCGACAGAGTACAATTGTTGGCCCAAGTGCGCGGGATTACTACCGAGAGTCTGCAAGTATAGCAAACAAATCCAAACAAACAACAGAGAGACAGCCTTCACCAGATATTACAAAGGAATTCTTTAGGCCACTAAAATTAAGTCCGGCCGGGAGTGAACTGAAGCCACCAGTTTACAGATCAACAACAACAGATAGTACTAGGCCGAGAAGGTTTGACAATTTGCACTCGTCTACATCGCCAAGTTTCCTTTCAAAACGATATACTACGGACAATGACTACTTGTTAGGCTCCACAAGAACGAAACCAAGCAACACATATGATCACAACGGTTCTGCCCAACCCACATCCTATTACAATACTTACAATCCCAAGCGACGGTCTTCGTACAATCTTAATGGAAGTATTCCAGGATCGACCCTACCCAGCCATAACGTGGACGGGTATGCGACTGTTGGTCGGCGTTCTACTCTACGACCCTATGATCACCGTACTATGTCTTTGCTCGATCCAATTGGACAAAGTTCAACATCCATGATTGGAACGTATAGGCGTGATTATAGAACTCCAATTGGTGACCTGGGAAGTTTTACAAGGTAAGATCTTATATTCTAGCATTGCAAAGGTATGTACATACCTACCTATATATATACTCGTACGGAATATGTATACACCTCCATCGTTTGGCGGGACGACACTTAATATTCCATCTTATTTTGTGGTCCCAGCTATCCGTCGATCTATCTCTTATCAAGCCTTATGAACGTATCATGTCCGTAAATGGAACTTTCATATGGTCCTCAAACATTTTATTCCCCATGTAACGGAGACTTACGAGTAGATTATTTATCGATTCAGACATTCAGAGAGCAAGGGTCTTTTTTTGTCTTTATCCAGATAGTATTCCCTCAGTACACCTTTAAAACACGAACTCCTCCATTTTGACATTAGTACGATTCTGTCTCCTTGACTTATGGCGCGAGATAAATACCCACATGGATATAGCCAAAGACCATGTAATACCAAGATAGTGCAACTGGCACTTCAAATTGATGAAAAGTAAAAAGCTCTCTCACGCACGAGCGGTCCGGAACATGTGATCATATTGGTAGCCAACCGAAACATGTGGGAAAGTTTCTACTCATCTTTTTCCCTCCCTTCTATTATTTTGTGAAAGGGTAGTCAATAAGAAAAAAAATAGCAACAAATAGGTACTTAAAGCTCTGAGAGCGAATTAACTTTTAAGAGGAAAAAGATTCTGAAAAGTTCGGGGGTCGTGTTATAGGACTCCCTATACAAAAATTTCCAAAATCATTTGTATTATGTGCACTATCTTGTTGTTATGTTCCTTGATATAACACAGTCGCCCAAATTAGACATTTTGGCGGGTTCTCTACATAGGATCTACCTTAAGAATATTTTGTTCTCCACTAGGGTATATTGTCAATTTCAGTGCAAGTTTGTAGGTTAGGTTAGGTTAGATTGAAGTGGCTGTCAGCTTACGCCAACACACATAGACCAAGGAAAGTCCGTTGTGGTATCACGATGGATCACGTAATCCCAGCCCACTCGTTAGAACCAATTAGAGCTTCTAATGAAGCGAAGGAGGCTCCTGATGTCTAAATCTATCAGATCGCCTAAATCATTCAAATAGAAAGATCGTAGGTGAAGCTTTCTTCTATGGGAGAGAGCTGGGCACGCACAAAGAAGGTGAGGAATGGTTTCTTCCTCTTCTTCGTCCATGCATCTTTTGCAAAAATAATTTAAATATACGCCAAGTCTTGTTGCATGCTTGCCTATTAGTCAGTGTCCTGTAATTACATCTATAGTTTTCAAATCCAGCTTGGTCCAAATCTGCTTAGTTGCTACACATGTTGTACCACTTGTTCACTTAAGATTACAAATTTGCAACACGGAGAAGTAAAGTTCATACATCTACGTATATATTATATATAAAACTAAGTGGCAAAATTCGTGGGTGTCCCTCTACCGTCCGTAATTATCAACCAATTTAGTTGTTTTTTTTTTAAATGTAGATAATTACGGTACAAAAAAAAAATTACAAAAACATTCAAAAACATTGGAAAAAAAATATTTTTGTGTGCCTGGCGAAGCGGGCGGGGTTTAAGCTAGTACATATCTAGATTCTTATCAACTTCCTTTTTATTTACTGTATCAGCTAAGAGTAACGAAACATGATCTTGCACCTTTGGGGTCTTAAAAAAACCCAAGAATCAATGGTTGTTTCTCCTTCTTTCTCCGCCTTACCGATTTGCTCACATCTTCTTTCACACTGCAGAACTTTTCCAGGTCTAAACTTTGGCTTTTTCTATTTCCTAGTCTCTTTAAGGTTCATTTTCTAGAGCACCCATTTTGTCTCATCACTTGTTCTATTTAGATATTAAAAATATTTTTCGCCTTTTCCTTTTATTCTGGGAATAAAATCTCGCTAATTTTTGGACTTGCCACTAATTTTGGTACAGACATTCTATCTGCAAAAACTTTTCAATCTATGATCATGTGACGAAAGAATTTGTGTTCCTTCGGTGCGTTTCAGTGGAAAGCTGATGAGGATACAGAGTTGGCTTTAATCGTAAGATCAATAACCTCATATAGCTTTTTGAAAACTAAGGTCGGCTCTTCCTCTTGATTTCGGATGACATTTTATTTTAAAGAAGAAGAGACTCACCTCCACCATTGATACCTACCCATAATGAACTATGTTTGCGGTGGTGGTAGTTCTACTAAATCAGAATTCAAGCATACCGATCATACTTTGAAAATATGGATGTTAAAGAACATGTTTTAGGAGATCTTACTTATGAGCTCTGAATTTAGATCATTGAAGATACATAGACCATTGAATATGCTTAGTACTTACTTACTTACTTATATCCTTTAACCCGTCGGGGGGCATAGGGCGTCAACCACGCCTGCGCGCCATCGTGTTCGAAGTTCTGCAACGCGTTTGAGCTGCCTCCAACTCATTCCTAAAGAGCTCGATTTCTCCTCAACTGTTCTGCGCCATGTCTGCCGAGGGTGTCCCGCTATTTTGCCTGCCTCGGTGAGCGGATTCCACTGCATGGCGTATTTCGCAATGGAGTTGTCTTCGCGCCGTAGGGTGTGTCCAATCCATTGCGACTTTCTTCTACGTATAGTAATGCTTATAGGTTCTTGGTCCGTTCTCAGATTAAGTTGTTCGTTGGAGATGCGGTTCGGCCAAAAAATTCTCAAGATGATTCTTAAGCATTTGTTTACGAAGACCTGCAGCTTGCGTGTGTTAATGGTATCCACCTTCCAAGTACTGCACCCATAAAGCAGCACCGATTCTACGTTGGAGCGGAACAGTCGTAGCTTAGTTCTTAAGCTGATAACATTAAACAAATATTTGGCGCAACAGCTCTTTAAAGTGCCAGGGCCTAGCTTCTCGCAACCACTCATGTTGTGTGCGTTATATTTTTCACACGAATGGAAGGGACCTACAGTTTCATACCGATTCCGAACGGCGATTTGAGAAGCTTTTTCGTGACAACAATACTCTCGGATGTTTGTCAGACGCTCGCGATAGGTGGGACCGTGAAAAAAACTTTTTGGTGTTTTCTGGGATTCGAACTTGGAACCTCATCATAGCTGATAACATTGCTTCTCCAGATTTTGGATAGCATTCCGAACGCAGCTTTAGCCTTCCCGATTCTGCTGCACACATCCAGTTCGGTGCCACCGCGATTAGCCGAGACGACACTTGCTAAATATAGAAACTTATCAACTTTCTCGACTTCCTGTCCGGCAATGTTAAGTTGAGCGCAGTTGTCAGAAGAAGTGCTCAGGGCTTTTGTTTTGGCTGTGTTTATTTTTAGCCCCACTTTGTTTGCCTCAGCTTCTAGATTTTGGCCCATCAAATGGAGATCCATTATCAGATGTGAAAGTAGACAAACATCGTCAGCGTAATCTAGGTGTTTAAGGTAAGATGTCATCGTCCAACGAATTCCATAATTAGCTTCCGCCAATGCTGCACGGAGTACATCGCAGATAACCACCAAAAACTATAGTGGTGACAGTATGCACCCTTGACGTACTCCACTTTGGACTTCAAAATCCTCCGATACCTTACCATTGTGCACGACGTGACACTTGCCGCCCTCGTATGTAGCCTTGATAATAGCTATAAGTTTTTCTGGAATGCCTCTCCTGCGCAAGGCCAATCAGATAGCATCTCGATCCAAGCTGTCGAAAGCCTTCTCGAAGTCGATAAACAGTAAATGTAGCGGAGACTTATACTCAACGCATTATTCAATTATGATCCGTAAGGTGTTTATGTGGTCGATGCAGGAGGATCCAGCGCGAAAGCCTTCCTGTTCGACATCGAGAGTTGAATCTAAATGTTCTTTAATTCGTTCTAGAATTATTCTAGCTGTTATTTTGGCTACAACTGGAAGAACACATATACCTCTCCAGTTACCGCACTCCATCAAGTTACCCTTCTTTGGAAGCTTAATGATCATCCCCCTTTTCCACTCCTGTGGAAATTGTTCACTATCCCGAGCTCTCCGTATTAGCGGATGCAGCAAATCTGCCGATGTATTTTGCGCCGCTTGAAATAGCTCGGCAGGGATGCCATCAATACCCACCGCTTTGTTCTTCTTGAGGGACTTGATTGCTGTTATTATTTCAGTTTTACTGGGAGGTAAGGTGCGAATTCGAATTCAAGATCATACTGCCATCGTCTAAGTGATTTAGCACTGTAGCAACATGTTCTCTCCATCTAGTGAGCTGATCCTCATCCGAAATCAGAAGGTTACCGTCTAGACTCTTCACTGGATGTTGTTTGAAGTTTCGACCACCAATGAGCTCCTTAGTGATGTTGTAAAAAGTCCTACTGTCGCACCTACTCGCTGCTTCTTCAGCCCTTGAGGGCAGTGAGTTGACATATTGACGTTTGTCACGTGTCACTACTACGCTGCACTTCTTTCTTCTTCGCACGGTATTGGGCTTCAAGCTCGGTTCTCTCTACTACTGAGACCGCTGCAATCCAAGCCTTGATTGCTGTACGCTCATCGATCCGTCTCCAGGTGTCCGTATGGGTTAATGTAAATTCGATCATCGTGTTATTATTTTATACCTATACAAAAAAATATTGTCATTGAGAAATTTCAAAATGTATGTATTTTTGGCTTGTGAAGTCAACTACAGGTCACATAAGGCAAGGTCTCTTTCCAATGCACTGCCCCTCTGGACTTAACTCGAAAGAACTTTTCGCTGGACTATTGATATTCATAGTTTGGGAGGGAGCATGCAGAAGAAGGTATTCCTTAAGTAGCGCGCACAACTAGAAAGGAAACTCAACCAACTTGGTATAGGCAACCAGACACAGCTAGCTGAAAAGGGCTTATTGGTTAGAGCCCAAATCAAACCCTGACTGTAGCCCCAACTAATTGAGTAGGTTAATAAAGTCGATGTAAATGTTTAACTTAGACTAAACGCAAAAATAAAAAAACAAATATTATGCACTATGTTAGCCATTAATCACTTTGAACACAAAGGTTCTAGTAAAAAGAAATACAGTGAAATTTCCCATAGCCCAACATCCCCTGTCGCAGTGTTTTTGTCCAGTTATGGGGAAGGAACAAAAAGTTTGTTTGAAATGCGTTGTTGGGGTCACCCAAATGGACAGAAATTGTCATTTATTTAATAAGTTGTATAAATTTATGAATATTTAACAATGATTACTACGATACATGTACATATTACAAACATATATTTACGTACATTGTACACATGTATACATTTGATTAAAATTAATGGAAAACCAGTCTACTTTGGTTGAACAAATTTGGTTATAATAGATTTCTTAGACATGGATTGGTTTAACTTAAAATGTTGAGTTTCAAAATGAGTCTCTACGTTCTTCATGTGGTGAAATGCTACAAAGTCATCTTTGGCAAAATGCTTCAAACGGGCAACTTGTTTTAATGCTTCATCATACGAAGTTATAGGGTTGTTAATTTCTTTATTAGCTTCGTCTTCAGACTCACTCATTCCCACAGCAGCGCTTTGTTTTTCAAATTGTATTCCAATACTGTTATTTTCAGTGAAGACACTTTCATAAATTTTTCGAAATTCGTCCAAATCGTTTGATACCATTAAATACAAAACCATTTTTGTATATCATCCTCGGCATCAAAATCGGGGAGACTATGATTAATTTCAGAGAATCCAGCTTTACGAAAGCAGTTTCTGATGGTTGTTGCTTCAACTTTATCCCAAGAGGCTTTGATGAAGTACAAAGCTTCAAGAACATTAATAGATTTTGCCAGCTCTGATGCTGAACTCGCTGTGTCGACTTTTTGTAGTAAGTGTTTTAATATTGAGCCTCTACAATGAATCTTAAAATTTGGATTATGCCTTGATGAAGGGTTTGACAAACTGCAGTTGAATGTAAAATTTGCACAAAACAAAAATGCCTGTCTCTCCTTACAGAACTTACCGCCAATGCATTTTTCGGATTTAGGAGCGAGAGTTTTGTCAGGTAATCCGCGAAAGAAAAGCCCGCTTTCATTTGCGTTGTAAATGTCATCCGGCTTGTATTCACACAACAATGATTTCAGCTTTGCCTTGAACTGCTCGACACCCACCTGATTTACATCTGAAGCTTCACCAGATATCCACTTAAAAGCAACATTATTCCTTATGCACCATTTGTTAAACCATCCATCTGACGCAATAAAATCAGTTACACCCAATTCGACTGCTATTTTCCCTGCCATTGCCTTTATAATTGGGCCAGAAATAGGAATGATTTTACTTCTAGCCTTAGCGAACCAATGAAAGCACATTTTGTGTATGTCAGAGCCACCTTCTTTCACAAAACTTCTCTTTTGATGAACATTAACTCCAGACTTCCATTTAGAACGAATGGTTTCTTTATTTTTATTAATTTCTGCAGCTTGTGATTTGCCAACATTGAACTTTCAAAAACAAAAACCTGTAAACAATTGCATTTTTTTAGAGGACATGAAACCTCTTCGCAATTTCACGCCAAGTCAATTTTTCGAACACTTTAATAATATCCTTTTTTTTCTGTAAAAGACAGCATTTTTGTTTTTGTGCCATTTTATGGCTCTGAGATAGTTTAACGAATTTTAAAAAACACAATTAACACGAGCCAGGCAAAATGAACGAAAAAGCCAAACCTCTACTCAACCCATATGGCATGAATGTGTGCATTCGTGTAATAGGGGAAAAACCAATTTTGTTGACATCAACACAAATACGAATGAGAAAAGGGAAACTATAATTTTTATACAATTCTTGCTTGGGATTTTTATTAATATTCTGTCCATTTATGAGATATATTTTGATCTTAAAAAAAATAAAATGTTCATCTTAATGTTATGAAATATACCGTCCGCGTCCAGGTATTGGAGCGTCCGGCTATAGGAACTATTTTTGTATGGAAAAATTAAGGAAAAGGTTGTGTTGACGAAATTTGTTCGGCTATGGGGACTGTCCGTTTTGATTGATTGATTAACAAATTCTTTATTTAGCATTGTTTTACGCTATTGTTTACAATTTTTTCATTTTTGCACTTAATTTATTCAAATTTATTAAATTCTATAATATACTTCCTAACCCTTCTGTCAATGGATGTTTTAAAACCTTCCCATCAATGGAATAGGTCTGGCTGGACCTTCATACATTTTGTATGAAAATTGATGGAACTCAATGAAATAATTGATTTTTTTTTGTTATTTTGGACATGTTATTATTTTTATTTTTAATTTAAAGTTTTTTTTTACATAACATTAATATTATGAAGTATTTTCTTGATTTACACATTTATGCCATTTATGTAACTGAATACTGTGTTGTAAACAGACAGGCTCTTCGCAGGCAGTGCATGCTAATCTGGTTTTCCTTTGTATTTTATCGTTTATTCTGCAAATTCTACACGACTATTTCTGGCCCGTTGATGTCTGGCTACTGCTGGGCTGTGGAATCCTATTTTGCAATGGTGCTCCGAAGAAATATTCGATGCCATTTCTTACTTGACGGACTTAGGTGAAAAGATTTTTTTTTCGGATGAAATGTTAAATAAACACGTTTCTCCATACAATATGTAGCAAGGTCTCGCTAGACCTATTCCATTGATTCTAGGGGTTGTTGTAGAAAAACTTTTTTTTTTTTTCTCACCCACTTAGATTTACAATTTGTTTTCGACACTAAAGCATTCAAAATATGTAGGCTAACAAAGTTAGGAAATTCGGTAAAGATAGCTACACAATCAATTAGGAAAAAATGGTTTCGAAAATGGAAAAGGTCTGGCCAGACCTACTCATTGAAAGAAGGGTTAAACATTCTTAAATCTGTTATATTTTTAGCAATATTAGGGAAGTGGTTAAATAATTGAAAACCTTTGTAAATACGACAGTTCTGCGTTCTTGTCGTCAAAAAAATTGGTAATCTAAGGTCATTTCTAAGACTATGAGGTTGAATTTCACTAATATGTAATACCTATATACTTAGTTAGTTAGTTAGTTAGTTAAATACTTCGGCATTAAATTATTTTTAATTTTAAAAACAAACATTAACATATTCATAACAATTCTTTGTTTGACAGATAGCCACTTTAACGCATTCAGCATAAAACTTATCGAAGTATATCTATTGCAATTTAAAATAGTTCTCATTGCTCTATTCTGCAACAATTGGAGCCTGTTTATTCGACTTTCATTACATAAAAACAAAACAGTGGAACAATATTAAAATGAGGTTTAACAATTACATTATATATATTTTCGCCGTTAATGTTGTCACATATTTTCTGATTCTTTTCAAAAAAACATTTTTTTTTGCAATTTTTTTACACAAATAATCTACATGACTCTCAAAAACAAGATCTTTATCAATAATAACACCAAGATATTTTATTTCGCCTGCTCTTTCAATAGTCTCATTTTCAATTACTAAGTTTAAGTTTAAGCTTGTTTTATTATTTAAAATCATACACTTAGTCTTCTTTGCATTAATTTTAATTTGTTTTGACAAAACCACATATAAATATTATCCAAATCTTTTTGGATTTTTCGATGAAAATCTTCGACGTCGTTCCCAGATATGAATACCAGAGCATCGTCGGCAAACAGCGCCAGTTGACCATATTTCACAACACTTTGGATGTCATTAATATAAATAATGAACAGTAGAGTACCTAGTACCGACCCGTGTGGTACTCCTAGTTTAACCTCCTTCGGCTTTGAAAGTTCACCATTTAGTTTAACTCTTTGGAATCGTTTCGAAAGATATGAGGCGAAGCAGCTCAGCTCGCAGTTTTTGACACCGTAATTTCGAAATTTTTTTAAAAGACTTCCCCTGTCAATCGTCTCAAATGCTCTTTTAAGGTCCAAAAACACACTGTATACACACTTTTTATTTGCTATGCACACCTTCCAGCTTTTTAAAATGTAATTTAAGGCCGTTTCACATGAGTGGGATGTTCTAAAACCGGATTGTGATTCGATTATTAGATGATTTCTTTCAAAGTAATCTTCGAGTTGCTTGAATACGAGTTTTTCCACAATTTTTTCATATAATGGCATCGAGTTTACCGGCCGAAATTCGTCACCCTTTTTAGTATTAAAAATTTTTGCAATCGGACTCACAATTGATTCTTTCCAATAGTCAGCAAAGGTTCCCGTTTGAAAAGTTTTGTTAACTAATGACTGTAAGACCGGACCCAATAGCTCAAAATGATCATTGTATATTTTAGGACACAGAAATGTACAGTTTCGTTTGTTTTTTAGTTTTTGAAGCACTTCTTGTATATCACGCATTGAGACACAAACGAACGTAAAGGTGGAGTCGGTATTATTTACAACATTAACAAAATGTATTGACGGAATGGATTTGTTTACTTCATTAACACTGTCTACAAAAAAGTCGTTAAATTTATTAGCAATTAATTTATTGTCACTAACACTTATGTTATCAAAAAGAACATCAACGATCTCACTTTCCTTTTTTTTTAATGGGGAATTTCGCTCTAGATGAAATTTATTTTACCTAATTTTTCATAGCATGGTGATGTGATCCGTTATTGAGTGCCAAGTTATCGGTTCAAGTACCAACCATACTCACAAAATTTATCAGTATTAAAATTAAATAATGCAACCATTTAATACGTTGTTTAATCTAGCAAATGTAGATAAAAAGAGTACTGTGTATGAAAAACCAATGCAAAAAGATAGCCTTTCTTCTATGATTATATTAGACGCCACCCACGGAGTATGCAACGATACCTAATATCACCTGAGTTTCAAAAATCACTACACCTTAAAATTATATCTCTTTTTCTATCCATTCTCGACTTACATCGTGCAATAACTTACTCGCATTTAAACATTCATACTCTTACGCGTAAGCGAATTAAATTTTTTGTCCTGAACATTTTTCGCGATGTTCCATTTTGTTATTCGGAATGTCTTTGTTGGAGACCCATTTTGCTGTACTATAAAAGTGCTGTAGAACAGTGTCACAGGCATATCAGGCCCGATATCTCGCTTACATCATTTGATATTAGAAATACAGTGAAGAGCCGATTAACCGAGATAGTCGGGATCGAGCTCATCACGGTAAATAGAAAAACCCGGATAAATGAATTTCTTTCTATGAAAGAAAAAAATTAATAAAAGTAAAAGAAATAAAATTCATTAGCAACAATTCATAAAATATACACGTAGAGCAGTAAGCACATTCATGGGTATATACATACTCAAAATGAGACACCATGAAAAATAACTCTATCATTAGGTTTATTATCAAAAATAAAAATTGGAGAAACAATTTAATAACTTTTTATTTCTTAGTTCAATTCATTTAATGAAAACCAATAACAAAATCAAAAAAAAAACATGTGTTTCAATTTAGGATACAAGAAAAAGAAGTCCATTGCTCTACCGCTGCTTTAAAATAGAATCACATTCAAAATGGGACACACAGAATTTTGTAAGAAAATCTGATGAGTAATTATTAGTACGGCGTTGTTTTTCTATTATGTAAAATAACACTCTGAAGACGTCGCGGCATACTTTTAACAAGTTTCATACAAAATGAAAGCTCGATTTTCTGCCATTCTTCAGTCACGACTTCTTTTAGGGCTTGAATGTTTTTTGGACCCCGCCTAGCCACTCTTTTTTTTTAGTTCTGCCCAGACATGCTCTATCACATTCAAGTCGGGTGACTAAGGAGGTGTGGGAAGAACTTTGAGGGCAGTTGTACAATAACCAATTCCGCGCATTCCATGATGTATGTTTGGGACCATTGTCTTTGTAAAATATAAAATTGTCCTCTATACTAAGCTTTTCTGCACTTGCTTTAACGTTTTGCTTCAATATGTCAATATATACTTTTCTATCCATTATTCCAGAAATAAAATGTATTTTTCCAACTCCTGACGAAGACATACAACCCCAAGTCATAAGTGACTTTCCACCATGTTTTACAGTTTTCTTTACAGCTTTATCATCGTATTCCTCCAAACGAATTTCCTCCCATCAGAACCGAAAAGATTAATTTTGGTTTCATCCGTAAAGAGGACCTTTGATCCAAATGACAACCAATCCAAATATTTCTACAAACCAAAACTAGTCTACTTACACTTGACCAAAAAGACATATGCTTATCGGAGTGCTCTGTTGCGAATTGAAGTCTTACTTGACGATTCTTTTCGCTAATCAATGGTTTTTTGCGAGCCATTCTTCCATGCAAATTATTTTTTCTTAAGACTCGACGAACTGTTTCTGCGCTGACATCGAGGCCTTTAACTTCTTTCTTTCTTGTCTTTTATGAAAGTCCACGGTAGACACAAAGGGATCATTATTAATTTCTTTTAGTAGAAACCTGGCATCTCTCGAATTAATTTTATTCCTACTTTCAGGATTCTTTTTTTTATTTACGATAATGTCAGAATCTTTATATTTTTTAATTATGTTAAACTTATGTTAAAATAGGGCGATGTCAATGGTGCAGTGGTAACGTCGTCAATTGCCACGCTAATGGTTCATGGTTCTAATCCTGATGTCATTTATTTTTCATGAAATATATAGTCAGTCCGAACAATTTTGAAAGCCTGTATGAACACTACTGCGAAGACATAATACTGGCAGCAGCTTGGTCAGCTGGAAAAATTGTTCGCTCTGTTGATGATGATTTGCCTATGACATCGGTTATCGGGAAAAAAATACTGTGAATCAGAAGTAAAGACAAAAACGAACAAAAATCTCCCCAGTTATCTGGACGCCACCCCCGGATTTTCTCTGAAGGATAAACAACTGATCTTCAAACCACTCAAACTTCAGACAATCTTTTCCTCTCTCTTTATCTATCCTTTCCAACGCCCGTACTGTGTGTAAACATGTTAAGGGTATTCATAACCCCTTGAGTGCGCGTAAATTATAAAAAGAAAAAATGAATCACTGAATACGTTACTGCTCAGTAAAATACCCTCACTAATGGGGCCTACTTACTCATTTCGCGAACTTAAAAACGCTTCTCTGTAAGTATATAAAATCGCCGCAAATCAGCAACAGATCCCAAACCATTTGCAAAAGGTTCCATAAGACTATTTCATTACACTTTTGAATGAAAAGTACGAATTTGATGATAGTGACTACAAATTTTTAAATAACTTTACTACTTCATCACTTATAATACATTTTTGTACAGATCTAGATCCAACTATCGTTCCACATCTATATCGCGAAGTCCAACCAATATTTGATGCACAACACCACAAAATGGATTTTGCATTTTTTGTTACTACGCACAGAGCAAGCGAAGCTCTAAAGAAACAACATCGACCATCAAGCAGCAATTCACCACTAAGCAAAACAACACCAATTATAAATACTAAAATTAGTTATTATTCAAATTACAAACCAAAAACAAAAACAAAAAAATAAATTACTTTATATATTTTTTTACGTAAACATATTTTTGTTTTAATCACGACTACATATATAGTGCCTTTTTATTTGAATGTAATATTACTATTTGTACTTATTAAGAAAGAGAGCAATAAGTTTTTAAAAAAATAAAATATATTTAAAATTTGTAAGACGCAATATTTATATTATGTTTGAGAATGTGAAAAACGTATGTTTATTTCCTGTTTGCCTATGAAACAACACACACAACTGAATTAAACCAAATAATAATAAAGTTAACAAAAAACAACGGAAAAATTAATAGTTGCCCTAAATTACATTAATACTTACCATAAATGTAGCTATAAAACTAAGTTTAAAATCGAATCACATAAGGAAGTATAAAACGGACTTTACAACTACAATATATACATACTACAGACATGCATGTGTTGCAAAGTAAAAAAATTCGATAGTGAAAATGTTCCAATTATATATGCATACAAGTATATATATACATATTTATTTATATTAAACATTTAGAGATACAATTGCATAGCAAAATGTGTGTTCGAATTTGATGTTTAAATTTTTACAAAATGAATTATATTTGTGTTGACGTATTTGTAAAATGAAAATTTTAATTTAAAGACTTAACGAACAATAAACGATCCTAAGCCATAGCTAATAAGTTTCTTTCTCTCTGAAATCCTCAGCTAGTTACTTCTACATAAGAGTCCATGCGCACTCGTACAGTTCAATGCAGATTGATACAGGCGGGCTGCCGCTGAGTGCAAGAGCTTATGGCGAGTACTGCATCGGGTGCAATAGGATTGCATGGATTGCAATATACCACTTTTTCATTTATCGTTGGGTGTTGCCATTTTTTCTTGTGCTGCGTCCATTTGTTGAATAATTATAAAGCACAGTAGTGCGTTGTTTTCACAATTTTTACAAACCACTTGGGACATATCATCACCTACAGAGATCTGAAATAAAAATGAATTCGTGCAATATAGAAAGAATCTACAACCGTATAATAATAATATACACTCAAGAACAAAAGTCTACATACACCCTTGCAAAGTACAGAATTTAAAAACCAGCTTAAAATTCAATATCAATTAACTTATTATATAATTTACTGATTCACAAAAAAAAAAAAAAAGGCACTAAATAAAAAAGGTAATGGAAAAAACAACAATAGAAGGAGAAAGTAAAATCAGTATTCGAGGGTTGCTACGTAAGTTTTGAGATATGGCAACACTAGTGTGAATGTGTCAAATCTGACATTTTCATCGTAAAGTTTGACATTTTTAATAGTAATCGTACTCAGAATGTTTTGTCATACGAATGCTATTTGTGTTGTGTACAGATACTTGAAATATTCATCTTTGTCAAAAAATGAACATTTTCGTGCGATGATTTTTTGACTTTCAACGTGGATTAAGCCGACAACAGTGCGCCAATCAACTCACTTCGACTTTTGGTAATGAAGCACCATCTCGAGTCACCGTGTTTCACTGGTTTTCTGAATTCAATCATGGTCGCACTTCGCTGCAGGACGAATTTCGTGAAGGCCGTCCAAAATTAGTTGTTGTGCGAGAAAAAACTGATGCTGTGCGTGAACTGATGTTGCAAGATCGTCATGTGACATACTAATACTTTGGGCATTAGTTCCACTCGCATATAATCAATATTGCATGAACATTTGGCAGTCAAAAAGATTTGTTCACGTTGGTTACCGCATAATTTGACAATCGCTAAAAAAAAAAGGTTCGGGTCGATTGGTGCCAAGAAATGTTGAAAAAATTCAATCGCGGTGCTTCAAAAGACGTCTATAAAATCGCGACAGGCGACGAATCATGGATCTATGCATATAAACCCGAAACTAAACAACAATCCACTGTATGGGTCTTTCAAGACGAGCCAAATTCAACAAAAGTTGTTCGCGCACGAAACACATCGAGGCAAATGGTCGCCTGTTTTTTCGGAATACTTGAACATGTTGCCACCGTGTCATTAGACTAACGTAGAACGGAATGGTACACCACAATTTATTCCCCAGAAGTGTTCGGAAATAAGGAAAACCAATAGCAGAAGACGAATCATACTCCACCACGACAATGCAAGCTCTCACACATCGGCTCAAACAAGCGAATTTTTGAGCATTCAAAACATCGAATTGATGGGTCATCCGCCGTACAGTAGTGATTTGGTACCCAGTGATTTCTCCTTATTCCCGCAGTTTAAAAATAAAATGCGATGTCAACGTTTTTCGACACCTGAAGAAGCGGTTGATGTGCTCAAATCACACGTTTTGGAGGTACCTCAATCGGAGTGGAAAAAGTGCTTCGAAAATTGGTTCGAACGCATGCATGCCATTTTCGATTATAAATATTTATTTTTACTTGTCTATCTTAAAACTTAAGTAGCAACCTACGTATGTATAATAAAACTATACATTTCGTCTGTTTATTTAAACGCGCATTACGTTAAAACTACTAACCCAATCTGTATGGATTTTTAGACCTTTTTTTTATTGCAATCGGCCTACTCATTCAGGAGTTATGCGAAAAAAAGTCAAACCGTTGGTACAACAGTTGTATCGTGTATTTCCCACTTTATTCTTCGGTTTCCTTTTCCTACACCTACTTGACGGGTTGAGTGCGTGTTTGTTTGTGTGGCATCTGGTGGGCATTCCCACTGATTTACACCGTCCGTTCGCGTACTTTTTGCACTAAAATTCGTAAACTGCCGAATTTCAAAGAGTAGGGGGACAAATTCGCTCAAAGAGAGGTAAAGTTACGAAAAAGTAAACGAACGGGTGGAACCACAAAAGTTGCCCACTTATTAATGCCTGAAACACAATAGTGCCTCGACCTCGACTTCGCCTGACGTCTATGAGTTCAACTATAGGAAATCAATGTATCATATCACAATGTCGCTTCCACCTCGACCTCACGTTTTCCATTCGTAAAGAAAAACGTAATGCTACGTAACGACACTCTAAGCCAAGGCAGAAGTTGAGATGAGCTTTGACATCTAACAGCTGAGGAACAAAGGAACATTTTTATTTTTTTTTTTTTCGAGGGTAGGTGAAAATCTTCAACAAGATACTATGAGGATCGACAGCGCGTGCTCATAGTAGTGTGGGACTCTTACCCACCAAAAAATCTCCCTTCAAAACAGACTTTTTTTTATTTTTACTACAACTAAGTATTCGACTTATCAAGCAGTTTTCGTTTCACGAAATAAAGACGTTTTGCAGGTACCTTCCCATTAGAAGTTCCTGCTAGCTCCGCAATTCAGACGCGGTTACTTAACGCGCTAAGTCCAAAGGTTTGATTCTTTGTAGACGGCGTAGTAAATTTCTTTCATCCAAAATTTGGAGGACTGCTATATTAGCGTAACTTTCTAGTCGACTTTTATGCTTTCTCCCGTAGTATTTGATTTCGTCTTCGATTGTTTTAATGCCAAGATCTCTGTGGATATCGCTATTTCGGATATACCATGGCGCATTAACAATACCTTTTAGCACTTTGTTCTCAAAAGTCTGTAAAATTTGAATGTTACTTATTTTGGTACAACCCCAGAGTTGTATACCATATGTCCATACAGGCTTTAGCACTTGCTTATATAAAAGCAGTTTGTTCTCTATATTAAGCTTGGAATATTTTCCACGTAACCAATACATTTCTCTATATTTATTATCTAGTTTTTTGCGTTTTTTCTTTACGTGCGTTTTCCATTTCAGCTTTGTATCAAGTGCCATTCCAAGATACTTAGCCTCGTTTGCAAACGGGATTTGAACCGAGTTTGAAAAGATCGGCAAATTATTTATTTTCTTATAAGTAAAATTTACATGAACAGATTTGGCCTCGTTGAGTGCGATTCGCCAAATCTTTGTCCATTCATTTACTCTATCCAAAGCTACTTGTAGTTTTTCAGCATCAGCAACAGCATCTTCGACCGTTTTACCTACTGTCAAGATAGCAGTGTCGTCGGCAAATGTAGCTAGCTCAGTGCCTTCTACTTGGGGTATATCACGAGTGTATAATAGATATAAGACTGGACCAAGAACGCTTCCTTGCGGCACCCCAGTCATTATTTCCTTAAAATCAGAATATTACTTTCCACATTTGACGCGGAATAGTCTATTCGTAAGGTAGTTCTTCAAAATATTATATTAGTGCTCTGGCAGAACTTGTCGTAATTTAAACTTTAAGCCTTTGTTCCAGACCTTGTCAAAGGCTTGAGAAACGTCAAGGAATACGCTTGAACAAATCCTTTTTCCTTCAAGTGATTTTTCGATTACATGTGTTATTCGATGTTCTTGTTCAACTGTAGAATGCTTACTTCTGAATCCGAATTGATGATCCGGGATGAGATACCCTTCTTCTATTACCGGCTGTATTCGCCTAATCAATATTCTCTCGACCACTTTGGATATAATTGGAAGAAGCGAAATCGGTCTATAAGACGTTTTTTTATTCGGCGGTTTTCCGGGCTTAAGGACCATTATAACTTCGGATGTGTTTCCATTGACTGGGAACACATTCTAGTCTAATCGCGGCGTTAATAATGAACAGAAGCTTAATTAGAGCTTTTCTTGGTAGTGCTTTAAGAACCTCTCCCGTAATTAGGTCATATCCAGGAGCTTTCCTAGGTTTAAGTTTCTTTATTTCCTCCTTAAGTTCGGTAAGTGTTGCATTTCTTATTACACTATTGTCTATATAAAACGTATTTATATTTTCAATAAGAGCTTGTCCATCAAACGGTTTGAAAGTTTCTTCCAGATGGGCGGCAAAAACTTGCGCTTTCTCTTTATCATGCCTGACCCATTCGTCTTGATTTTTCCTAATTGGCGCGGCTTGAATTTGAAGTTTTTTAATACCTTTTATAGCCTTCCAAAGCGAATAATAAGAATCTTTTTCTGCCGTTAAGCTTTCTAGATAAGTTTGCATTTCATTATTCTTAAGGCCTTTAATAGATCTTTTTAGCGAGTTGCACAAACGGTTAAGATGTGCTTTATGTTGCGGAGCCCGAGTTTGTTGCCATCTTTTACGCGCTTTTTTCTTCTCCTTAATCATCTCTTTTATTTCCTGCGGATAAGTTTGGATGTAACTGGGCGGGGTTCTCTGTGGTTTGGGAGTATTCTTCCACGCGGCATCCTGTAAGATTTCGACGAAGCGATCTACTTCAACTTCAAGTTCATAGGGCGTTTTAAGTGATACGCTTAGCTCAATATTCAAAGGAAAAATGTAAACAAATATTCAAGGCGCTCTCGAGGTGGATGAGACGTAACGGGAGCAAACCGAGGTCGAGGTGATATTGTGTTTCAGGCATAAATTTCAAACCTCAAATCCATTTGTACGCGAAAGATAGAAAAAGAAGGAACAAGCCAAGAAAAAATTACATATACAGCGATTTGACAGATTTAACAAACCAGCCCAAAGAAATTATTTGCACTAAAATTTGCAGCATGGGGAAATTTCTTACTCTCTCGAGAGAGCTCTCTCCTGAGAAAAACTACGAAAATTCTCCGTACTGAGGGTACGCGAACCGACCTATTTTCAGTATTGTATGTATGCAGTTGGCAATTATATTTCATTAATGTATAGTTACCATTGGGGATGTTTTAATAATTGAGTAATTCTTTATAATATGGGTTATGGGGTATGGGTCCTGTGGGCTATAGAAATGCTTCAGAAAATACTTTTTTGTTTTAAAAGTGGCAGGCGGGCGAAGCAAGGCAAGCACGGGCCAGCTAGCCAGCAAATGAAGTGACCGCACAAAAGTCTGCATACAGTACAAAAAAACATGAAAAATATTATTTCGAAAATCTGCAAATGGCATTTAATATTTTTTCGGCCTTCCATTTGCTTCTATGGCTGCTTGCAATCTTCTAGGCAAAGAAAGAATTAGATTTTGGGTTACATCTGGTGTTATTTCGGACCGTGCCGTCGGTAAAGCGCTCTTTAGGGAACTCTCTGTTGTTGATTGCGTGTTTACGGATTCTGCGTCACGGCGCTCAGCACAGAAAATAGTCCAGTAAAATTGGACAATAAATAGCCAAACTTCGGAAAAGTTTCTGGATTATGCTATGAACGTCGATGTTGCAGTTCTAAACAAAATGTCAAAAGTCAATCCGAGTGCCACTAAAAATTTTACGGTCAAAAGTCACTTAAAATTTGCTCAGTGCGTCGAGATCTATCTAACATCAAAACATCGTGGCGCCACGGATATCGTAATTGTGCAACTATGCAAAGAAAATTCTGTCCCACATGCCTTAAAAAAAATATTCTATGAGAAATCCCATAGGAAAAAATGAATTTTTAAACCTTAATATCTCCTAAACTAGGCGAAAACGAGAATTTTGGTACTTTATCTTTTGTGCTTATTTCATCGAGAAAAAAACGCTTAACTTCAAAACGCGTTTCCACGGAAATCGTAATCGTGCCTGGGTTTGCATATCTATTAACGTACATATGTACTCCCCAGCGGGCCTAGCTGGCGACTGCATGGCGCTAATGAGTTTTAACTGTTTTTCGCATGCACCCAGCTCTGTTAGCTGAGTCGAGTCGAGTCGAACCCATTCGGACTCGTTTGATGTTTATATGCATTTGGAACCGGTTTGGAACCAGTTCCGACTCTGCATATAAACGGGGTATCTATAGTGAGCTCCGCAAACGACACCAGTGGGGGATCAAAGAATTACTCTTGCCAATCGCTGTTTTTATGGGATAAGAAGGTAATTGGTTAACAAGGCCATATCTCGATCTGCTAAGGTAACACTGTATTAGACACATAATCTCAGTCCAGCATTATGGCACAGAGGCATGGCCTTGGTAAAAATCGGATGAGGATGCCCTTGGTTACATTGAGAGAGAAACGTTCTTCGAGTGATCTTTGGCCCTATCTAGACGGTATAGACGGCGACTAGAGAAGATACAAGGACATCGACTTAGCCAGAAGAGTTCACATGCAGCGATTAAGATGACTGGGTCATGTACAATATGTACCATATGTAGAGCGTTTAGAGCCCAACGTTCCAGCCCGGGAAATCTTTGATGATCCGGATGGTCGGCGCAGTAGGGTGGCCTCGCGGTAGGTGGCGAAAACAAGTAGAAAGGGGACCTCACCAACTTGGCGAGTGCCACTGGAGGCAGCTTTGTTTGCAGTTTGTTGCTTGAGGCCCCAGTTCACCCTGGACTGCAGCGCCACCTAAGCAAGTAAGTTTAATAATACATACCTGATCTTTCATAACTCTTTCTACGAATTCTTTTAAATGTATCGATTCCTTGAGTTGTACAAGAGGTTCGTCATTCTTCAATTCCCTGGAACACAACCTGCATTTCACTGGCGCTAGATCTGTTGCAGGCAGAGCTGGAATTGTATTTTCTTCTTGCTCCCCATTCTCAGCAGGTTGTAGATACTCATCCAGACTTTGACTGTCGAAATCATCACAAGTAAGGAACTCATCTCGCGGTATACTGACAGCAGAGAGGAACTGCCGACTGCAGCAATCGGAACCACTATCATTCGGTATGCCTCGCGCATCCGGAGAGCAGCGGTCCTTTACCCCCTCCTCAACGTCGAGCAGGACTATGTTGTGCACCTCGATAGAGTTCCTTGGATTGGCGTTCTGCATAGTCTCCTGCAGATTGTTCTTGAAAATCGTAGGAAGGGCGATGGAGTGGGGCAGGTTTCTTTTGAGCGTTCGCTTGGTGTCCTTATCGACGAAACAGTTCGTTGTGAAGTGCTCCGAGCAGAGGTAGTACTTAACTATTCGGCTCAGGGGCTTTTCCGTCAGGTCATTACGGCCAGCTAATTCAGCCCAGCGCTGTGCACTGCAAGATTAGAGGAGGCAACACTTAACAGAGAATTCTTTGCATATACTTGGTTTCTACGTACAATTCCTTGTTTTTGGGAAAACTGAAATATGAGATGTTTCTGTTGTACAACACTGAGTTGAAACAGTTCTTTGCGCAGCATCGTTTCGACATGATTTTCTAATAAAAGAAAATATTTAAATTTCGTTTCGGATTTTTCACAAATTTTGTTTGAGAAATGTCAAAAACATGAAAGAAATGAGCTGTCAAAGAGCTCCTTAGACATGTTCAATGCAAGCTGCGACACCCATGTTAGGTCTATTGGGTCATTACACACTGGTGCAATTTCACCCCGGGGTAACCCCGGGTTTCCCTTACTCTAATTACACACTAGATGAATAATGCGGGGTAAAATTCTGTATACATGAACCGATTTTTATTGTAGTGGTACGACATACTCATTTTTTTGCATCTCGAAATTGAGAAGTTATGTGTGTATTAGTTTTACCCCGATGCTCAACCGCTTCAATACTGGATGAAGATTTCACCCCGTTTCTTACTTCACACTTCATCTCCCTCTTCTATAAAGTCGGTTTAACCCCGGGGTAATTGCACCAGTGTGTAATGGCCCATTCGCCTACACAATCTAAAGCGCTTTAAAGTGTTGTAAGGTGCTCGAAATGTATTCGGGTACTGAGCGAACATGACAGATAAAGAGAGAAATTGAGAAGTACGAGTAGCGAGCAGTGTTGTCACTTGGATTTTGGAAAAAGTGGTAGATCGGACAAAAAAAAATGCGGTATATTTGCAAACGGGTGGTAGATTTCATATAACATTGCCATCGGTCATAACATGAATGAAAAATTCATTTAAAGTGGGTATGTGTTGTATTTTCGAAACGAATTTGAAAAATGTACAACTTGTACATACCTATTTTCCAAGGGCAGCGAGTTGAATTGTTTGATTCAACAGCACGATATTCTGCTATGTATACTATTATATCCTCCAGGTAGCGATAAGAAAAATAGTGTTTTTTATAGCAAACATATCTATAAGTAACATTTTAAATAAAACTATATTGGTAGCACTGTTGTGCTAAGAGAGAGATACATATGTCTTCAATAGGGGGTTCACATTAGGGGGGTTCAAACGGTCCAACATATCTGACAAACTTGGTCGGATGGATGGCAGACAGACCGATGTCTATAGCGTTCACATTATCAAACATGTCGTCAGACTTTACTTTTCAAGTGAATTCCAATGATGGTGGACGTACGCTTGTGATAAATACAATTTTGAAAGAAGAACAAATCGATCTTTTTACTCTTCACTCTTTATCTTCCAAATCTCCGGTACACTTCTGTATATTTCAAAAAATTCTTTCCAGAATTGCACATTTCGTAAACAACCCTTTTTTAATTTAGTTTAATTTTCCGCGAACAACACAGCTTGAATATCTTTTTAGAAATGAAATTTCCTCCAGGTCGGACAGACACTCGTTCACACTATATCTGTCCAACCACGAAAATATCAAAAAAATTTGAAAACCATCCGACATATCTGACAGACTGTCGTTTCTTGCGTTCACACAATCAGATTTGAGTCTGTCAGACAATGTCTGTCAGTTATGTTGGACCGTGTGAACACCCCTAATGGTTTTCATCCATCAAACATTCATCATGACGTGCTTGTCAAACAAATTTGAGAATGTGAACCATCCTAATAGCTACATGCATGACCATGTTGCGATTGATGGCCATCTCTGCCGCTCTTTTTCTTCCAACCACATTTATACACATATTTGGTAGTGTTAATTGAGCAAACAATCTTTTTAATTGCTCCTTTCACGAAGAAATGGCCTTTTAAAATGAAAAATAAGTTAAGTCACGCCAATCCTAAGTCGACTACATTATTTAACTAATTCTGTAAATTTATGTAATCACACAAAGTCTCAATATAGTTGAATTGAATTGAATTGAATAGATTTCAAAAAGTCAATAGACATACAAAAAATAGTTGCAAAGTATCTTGAAGAAAATGCTGTGATGTGTGAATGTTCTTCCAAAACATTCCTTTTAACTCAATATGAATCTGTTCTCTTCCACATGAGTTTGATTTTTTTTTATGACAATTGGCTCAACATGGCTCTAAATGACTCGATTTTTATTCGAGTGCTTTTGCTTAGATTTTCCGCTCTCTGAGAGTTTTTACTCGCATCTTGTCATATATGAAAACTGATTAGATATTGTCTCGATCCTGTTCCTGTACTTTCTGCACCAAAATTCGTAGCTTGTCACATTTCAAAGAGTGGTGGTAAAAATCTCTCAGAGAAAAATAAATTTACCAAAAAGTACGGGGACGGGTTGAGCCCTCTTTTTAGACGTCAGAAATATATATGAGAAAAAGAAATAATAGTACCTATGTGAGAAATTCATTCATACTAATGAATAAATTAAATAATGAAGTTTTAAAAGTGTTGGATATGGTGGAATGTATTAGGGGAACTTTCTATGAACAAGTCTATGCAGGTTTTCTCCATTGTTTCCAATTTTTATCAACCAACATAAACACATGACCACACACTTTCAATCTGACAGATTTCGTAAAGCTGCACAAGGACATTTCTTGGGCTAAAGTTCGCAGCAGGGGAAATTTTTACTCTCTCGTGAGCTCCCTCTTCAATGAAAAACTCTAACATTTTTGGGAACGGGAATAGCGCTTGACCAAATTTTGCAGAAATTCACAGTTTGGAGCAGGACGGAAAGAGACCTATTCTATTGACAGTTACGTATAGTGCGTTTCAAATTGTACCCCCATAAGTCTTTTAAATCTTTGCTCCCGTTACGTCCCATCCACTTTGAGAGCGTGTTGAATGTTTGTTTATATTTTTTTTCCTTTGTTCCACAGCCGTTAGAAAAAGTTCAGCACATTTCAACTTCCGCAT
This sequence comes from Brachypalpus laphriformis, assembly GCA_945910035.1. Classification (NCBI taxonomy): domain Eukaryota; kingdom Metazoa; phylum Arthropoda; class Insecta; order Diptera; family Syrphidae; genus Brachypalpus; species Brachypalpus laphriformis. Next base: position 160,162,988 of record OX246754.1, on the reverse strand, counting down.
CGGGTTAAAATGTCGCTACATAGCATGACGCTTTTTTTACGAATGGAAAACGGGAGGTCGAGGTGGAAGCGACGTTGTGATATGATACATTGATTTCCTATGGATTAACTCATCGACGTCGAGGCGATATTGTATTTTAGGCATTAGTGTTTTAAACCACAGATTTGAAATTGAAACGACCAGGGTTTAAAAGAGTTACTCCTGTCATATTTTGGCTTTGCCTTTGTATAGTTTAGTAGGAGTCTTCTGCTTTTAGCAGATGAAACTATAAGGCCTCGGTATATACGGTATATTAGATGCAATTGGCGATGTAGATGCTGTTGCCATATCGTCGCCATCTTATTGAGTCAGAGCACATAAAAACCACGCCCACAAACTCACAAAAAGCGAGAATAATTACAACCCAGATACTCCCCATTAGCGTATGGTACTTCTATTTCGTTTAATTAATTTTTTTTTATTTGTTTTTGATACACGCGCACGAGGTAAACGATTTTTGGTATGCTGTTTGAAGTCAAATTCCAAGCAATTGCTTAGTTCGAATACTCGAACATGCTATAGTACAGTAAAGTCTTATTCATATGGATTCGAGCAATTGCTTTTTGCATTTACTTGCTTCGAGATTTATCTTCGAGGAAAATTTGCCACGCCCTAAATGCTCATGAGTTCACCCTCAAGCCTATTTTCGGACGTATTGTGAAATATAAAGATCCTTACCTGAGTCGTACAACACGAATGTGGAATGCTTTGTAAAGCCCTGTTTTTCCCTCTCTTTATAACCCACAAGCAATTAAAACCAATATGCCTCAGTTTCTCCTCTTATCTCCTCCCAATTTTCCTACCGTGGGCCTGCAAATTAAATAATAATAAAAAAGTAATTATACCACCCAATGTAGGATTGCTAAAATAAAATTTTAATATTTTTTAATGGCTAAATGGGAAAAATGAACTAAATAAATATTAATAATAATAATAATGAGTTATTCATTATTCGCTTACGAGTGATTAGTTCTTAATTATATATTGACATACTTACAATCAGATAATAAGATCTACTAACTATGGTCTCGTTGGGATACGCTTAGTACTTCCATTTGTCATGTAAGTTCATATCAACAATGAACAGACCTAATCAAATTACATACCTACCTCTGACAAATAGGTGGCCCGAACGAGATAGAGCAAATGTGCTCAATTTGTACGTTAAAAATACCGGTAATGCAGTTTGAAACTTAAATTTCAAATTACAAATTATAAATTAAGATATTTATCAGGTAACATTTTATTAAAATACAACAAATTTCAATGAAATTACTCAATAAACAAACGGGTAAATACAATAATAATATAATAATCAAATTGGCTCAAAACTTAGCAAAACCTAGACAACAGATTTATGAAATGTTTTAAGTGAAAACCTCTTTAAAATCGATGCTGGAAGTGGGAGGCAATCGGATTCTTGGTAGCAGCAGATGAGAGAGGGGGGAAGAGTGTTTTCTCACTAGAGCACTTCTTCCTGTTCCAGGCGTCAGCGGACGAATTCAATAGACGGAGTCAACGGTGGCGTCTATAGTTCCAGTTAGGTTCAACTTAGTGAATACCTTGCGCGAGCTGCTTCGACGTACTCGGATAACAGGTCGGTAAGGAATTTCCAATGTTGATCAGGACATTTGAACAGAGATGGTGGTGGATGAGCCTTTAATGGACCAACGGCAGCGCTCATACTCCCGTAGTGGACTACTGGCACCGGTGTACCCGGCCCCTCTTACTAGGGGAATAATTAAGGAACTGTCCCTCCAGGTTGGGGGTTGTGCCGTCGGGGTAACTTTCCTACCACGTAAATCTATGGTTCCGAAACGACCAAAAGCCTCGGATAAGGATGACTCATCTGATGACGATCCCAGCAAACGAAAAAAGGACAACGATCTTCGGATCTGCACGTGGAATGTTCTGTCCCTATACAGACCACGTGCAGCCGAACAAGTAGCAGAGGCTCTAGACTGCTATAAAGCAGATATTACCGCCATCCAGGAAGTGCGATGGGATGGGCCGGGCAAAAAGAGCATGAAAAACTGTGGCATCTACTACGGTGAATGCTACAGAGGCAACAGGCAACGCTTATTTGGATGCGGATTTGTCATACGCGGCAAACTTAGGCAAGAAGTCTTAAGCTTCCGACACGTGAGCGAGCGTATTATGACTATCCGAATCAAGGCTAAATACGCTAACATAAGCCTAATATGTGTTCATGCCCCCACGGAAGAAAATGACCCTGCCACCTACGAGCTCCTCGACAAAACATACGAGCAATGTCCTAAATACGACGTTAAAATCATATTGGGAAAGGGGGACGTCTTTGGTAGGGCAGTCGGTAAGCATAGCCTACACGACACCACGTCTGATAACGGACTAAGGCTAATTGATTTCGCTGTGGAGCGAAATGTCACCATAGCAAGCACATGGTTTCCTCACCTCGATATTCATAAGCAGACATGGCGGTCCAATGATCATGTAGCGATCAACCAAATTGATCATATTGCGATCGACGCAAGGCATGCTTCCAGTAGTCTGCATGTCCGGACCTTCCGAGCGGCCAACATTGACTCGGATCATTACCTTGGTGTAGCCAAGGTACGAATGCGGATATCCCAATCTGAGCAACAAAGAAGAATCACTGTGAGAAAATTTAACGTCGAAAAGCTACAATTGCAAGAGACCGCCAGACTCTTGGCTGAACGCGTATCCCCAAATCTCTCAATCTCCCCTATGCCGCCAGCATCAAGTGCCGAAGACCAGTGGCAACGCTGCCAACATGCCATCAGAAACGCCGCCACTGATGTGTTGGGTCTCGCTTGCCCACCACCGCGAAACCCCTGGTTTGGCGAAGAATGCCGGCGAGTGCATGCAGCAAAACAAGAGGCATACAAAGCGGCGCTGCAAAGGAAGACGAGAGCTGCTCGTGAGCTCTACGAGCAAAAGAGACGGGAAGAACATCGGCTTCTCCAAAAGAAGAAGAAAGAGCATGAGAAGCGCGCGTTTGAGAACATCGAGAATTAATACTCCAGGAACAATGTACGAAAGTTTTACCAAAAGGTAAAAAGAACGTGACAGAGAAGCAATACCCGTACAGAAACCTTGTTTGAGATTTAAATCAAAACATAATATATTTTTTGGTGAACTGAAACTTATTTGATTTTATATAATTACTTTCAATTATTTGCTATTCATTTTCATTTGTCATTACCACAAGTTAGCTTACATTTAATGATCTATTTGCAATTGGTGTAAATTATGTAATTGTTAACGTTATCACAATCATATCATATCATAATCTCTCATTAGTCTACATATTAACTACTATGTGAGACGATCATGCTCAAGCGAGAGTGCGCTGCTGCTTCGAACTCCCGATCTTCCGTGCTCTCGATCACTTGGATCTCGATCGTTGCAAACACCACACCTTGGCTAAGTATCTTACTAAGATAACAAACCCAACCATCATCTTGCTGTACTATATATGGTATATATTATTATGGTTGAATAAATCGAACTTGTTATTGCACGTATTCTATCGTTCCTATTCATTTATCTTCGGTGCAATAGCAAGTAGTCCCTTAAAATTTCCAATCAAACCTGCAGAGATGAAAATGGAAACCTCGTAGTAGAATCACAGTCGGTGCTGAGAATATGGAAAAACTACTTCTGCAGACTATATAACGGCGACGAAGACCAACATCCCGCTGTCAGGCAGAATGAACCATTCAACATAGACGATGATAGTCAAAATTTCCGCCCACCTGACCAAAACGAAGTAAAGATAGCAATATCCAAGCAAAAATCCAACAAGGCTACTGGACCTGACGGCTTACCGGCCGAACTTTTCGAGGCAGCTCGGTGTGAATTGGTAGAGTGCATACACCAACTCATCTCTAAGATTTGGTCAGACGAGTGTGTGCCTGATGAATGGAACCTCAGCATGGTTTGCCCGATCTACAAGAAAGGAGACCCTCTCAACTGCGCCAATTATAGACGCATCAGTCTTCTAAACATCGCATATAAGATCTTTTCTGCGATATTGTGTGAACGCCTGAAACCTTTTATCATCAGCCTGATTGGGGTTTCAGGCCAGGAAAGTCCACCATCGATCAGATCTTCACACTTTGGCAGATCCTGGAGAAAACCCAAGAATTACAAATCGATACTCACCACCTCTTTATCGATTTCAAACCCGTCTATGACAGCATCTAAAGAGAAGAGCTTTATAGAGCCATGTCTAGTTTTGACATCCCTGCCAAACTTGTCCGTCTGTGCAGGCTGACGATGGATAACGCTCGCTTCTCCATCAAGGTCAGTAATGACCTCACCGAGACCTTTGATATCAAAAAAGGTTTTAGACAAGGTTACGAGCTGTCATGTAACTTATTTAACATTGTACTTGAACGGATTGTGCGGAACTCACAAGCCAACACCGGAGGCACAATCTATTACAATAATGTACAACTGCTTGCATACGCCGACGATATAGACATTATCGGAAGAACTCAGCGGGCTGTCACCGATGCGTTTGCAAGCATTGAGACGGAAGCGGCCAAAATGGGTTTAGCGATAAACGAGGGCAAAACCAAGTATATGCTGTCAACCAGAAGGGAAACCCAACACCGACGAATAGGACAAAACTTCACAGTCGGCAGCTATAACATCGAGGTAGTAAGGGACTTTGTCTACCTTAGCCCTGCTATAAATTCTACAAACAAGATCAGCGCAGAAATCAATTGAAGAATAACTCTTGCCAATCGCTGTTTTTTTGGGCTCATAAGGCAATTCAACAGTAAAGCCCTATATCGAATAACTAAGGAGACTCTATATAAGACCTTGATCACCCCAGTTCTGCTTTACGGCGCTGAAACATGGACTTTATTAAAAGAGGATGAAGATATCCTGGGTCACTTCGAGAGAAAAATTCTTCGTAAGATTTTCGGTCCCGTTTGCGTTGATGGGTTTTGGAGGAGAAGATTCAATCACGAATTATACGAGCTGTACAGCGGCATCGACCTAGTAAAAAAACTGCGTATTGGATGTCTGAGATGGCTAGGACATGTAGAGTGAATGGACATCAACGCTCCGGCCCTCAGAGTCTTCGAATCTAATCCCGAGGGACGACGCAGTAGAGGGAATCATCGCCGTAGGTGGCGCGCACAAGATCAAGGGGACCTCGACCAACTTGGAGTGCGCAGCTGGAGGCAATTAGCTAAAAACCGAGCTAAATGGAGAGGCTTGTTGGTTGAGGCCCAGGTTCACCCCGAACAGTAGCGCCACCTAAGTAAGTAAGTATCATACATTTTCAATGGCCCGCTAATTCTTAATGAGGGTCGCGGGGGTAAGATGTTCAGGTGGACTATATATCCATCTCGATTCTCCGCCATTGACTCCAACTCATCAGGAGGAATCCCTAGAGGGCTCTAGGAGAGACGTCGGACTTGGTCCAACCATCTATTTTTAGGCCTAGCGGGGAGTCGCATGCCTGATGGCACGGCAATCATGCCACATGGAAGCCGGTCTGGGGGCATACGCACTAAGGGACCAAATCATCCGCAAAGAGCAAATGACTAATCGTTAAGTCTCCCACTTTGAATCATTCTCTGCCACGGCTGCGTTGCAACATCCAATCCATATATACATTGAAGAGGAGAGGTGACAAAATGCACCCTTGGTGGAGTCCAACGCCCACGGTGAAAGGTATTGATTTAACACCGTTTATCCGAACACAGTTTCTACAGTTTGTATATAAAGACTGAATCGCCCTTAACATGGAACCATCAATCCCATACTCCTGCAGAACAATCCAGATTTTGCCTCGAGGAGCCATATAATATGCTTTTTCAAAATCCACAAAACAAGTGTAGACAGGCTTGGCATGCTCCCAGGCCTTTTCAAGAACCATTCTGAGAGTGAATAACTGGTCGGTTGTGGTTTTAGCGGGACGAAAACCGCACTACTCATACCCCAAACTGTCCTAAACCACAGCTTTGGAACGCGTTCCTAGCACCTTAGCGAAGACTTTTCCAGGGTGACCTAAAAGACATATACCCCTGTAGTTAGCACAGTCTTCTTTGTCCCCTTTTTCAAAAAGAGGAACAATCACCCCCATTTGTCAATTACCAGGTGTTTCACCGCATTCCCAGGCCACTTCAATGACACGCGAGAACCATTGCACTCCCTACTTTACCATTTCTGGCCGAATTTCATCCACACCAGCAGATTTGCCAACTTTTAGCGCTCTGATCGCCAAAGTTGATCGCTCCATCTGCGTATGATGTTCTCCTCATTGGAAAGAAGTGTACCATCTTTGGATTTGACACCTTCAACGATATTTAACTTTTTTCCTCTGTGTCGGCGGACGGTCTGGCAGAACATCTTATTTGCAGATCTGTGATCACGTTCCAATTTATTGCCAAACTCCTTCCAAGACTGTTCTTTCGCTGTTTTCACAGCTAATTTGCAAGTTCTTCGCGCCTGAGTGTACCGATTTCGAGAATCGGAGTTCCCCAAGTGAATCCACACCTTAAAGGCTCTCTTCTTCTCTCTGATGGCTTCTTGAACTCCGGGCGTTTTAAACCAAGCAGTTCTTTTCACACCACCAGCCGCCACACCATTCCGCTTCACTCCACAAACATCTCCCACAGAGGCAATAACCGCTGTTGAAAACAGTTGCTATTCTTCCTCTATATTTGATGGAACAGTTGGAATTCGTTCAAACCAAGGAGGTCAAGTGCCAGGGGGGCTGAAAATATTTTCTTCTGTCAATATTTATGTTGGGAAATACATTTGGCACTAATGAGAGCAAGGGTCAACCAATAGTCAATTCGATTGACATAAAAAAGAGTCAATCGTGTAAACGGTCCGATTGCATGGTTGACGGTTTACACTTTTTTTAAATTGCTTCAATCGATATTTTCGTTGACGTTGACAAAATTCACGCTTTTAAGTCAATCATGTAAATCGGGGGAAAAATCTATTAACGCTTCTATCGAAACTACATCAATCAGGCGTAAAACTATTGACGCTAGATTTACGCTTTTTCGTCAATTGTGTAATCTTAGCTTAAGAAATTTACAAATTTAGTTGACAATCCCATTGAATGAAGCTCGTAGATAAGTAATTTCCTAGACAATTGATGCCAAATTGCTGACGTTATATACAGTCGAATATTGTTTTCTAAATCCAGCTTGGTATTCTGTCAATATATTGTGCAGTTCCACCCATTCGTACAGCCTCTCATGAAGGATTCCCATTATTAGCTTTGTAATGCAATTCATAAAGGAGGTACCCCTATAACTGCCATGTTGGTTAAGATCTCCTTTCTTGAATTATTCTTTTATTAAAAGCTTTATCAATTTTACTTTCATCCCAAATTTTGCTGTAGACAATTGCTAGTGTCTCAGATGTAATCCTATCTTCTTCTTCCTATAAAAACAGATATAGCGCCGCCATTTTGGTTTCGTTATAAGCAGGAAGGATGCCAATTTTGACCCACGATTTCGACTCTCCGGATTCGACATGCATCCATAAACGGAATCATATCTTGGAGACTAATTATCCAGTACGAATGAACAGGATACTGTTTTGAAGAGCAGTTTATGTGTAACAACTCACTCTGGGCTCCAAGTCTAGATTTCAAAAAGGCAAAAAGATACGGAGCTGAGAATTTGAAAACGTTTGAGCATTTCCCGATTTTCCTAAAATGTCGCGATATATGAGGATATATGAGGGGAAAGTACAACCAGAATTACGGGCACGGGCGTGTAGAGCACACAATATCAAAGAGACACCGAAAACGTCGGGCCCGAGCCAAAGTCCGATGCGCAGGGCTGCCGCGAATAAAGGCAACGTTAGCTCACTCGGACAACTCAGGTGGCATCTTTGTTTTAACAAAATGGATTTTTCTCACGAAAACAATAAGTTCTTATTAAGGATATTTTTTTCGTACAACGCGTATTTCGATATTTCAATGTCTCAAGATGAAAAACTCACCCGGTATAAGTATGTATATAACTCAATGTTCCGCTTACAGATAAGAGATTCTTTCAAATCCAGACAAATGTAATTTTGCATTACGCACTTTGGAACAGGCAATAGTCCCAGTTGTTCGGTGGATAAGCAAATCGGGGTAATATGCATTCCGATGGATGGTTTAGGTTTAAGAAAAAACACCAAATATACAGAGTTACTTAGGTTAGGTTAGGTTAGGTTATATTGGCTATCTGCACCATGATGCAGACACACTTAGACCAGTAAAGGTTCATTGTGATGCCAAGAATTAGACCACTCAGGGACTAAAAAACCAACCGGAGCTTTTGATGAAGCGATGGATGTTCATGACGTCTAAGGACGCCAAATCGCTGAGGTCGTCAAGGAAGGGAGCTCCTAGATGGAGCGTTCTTTTGCGTGATAGAGCAGGACATGTGCATAGGAAGTGAAGAATGGTTTCCTCCCCCTCCTCGTCCCTACAGCTCCTGCAGAAGTCATTGGAAAAGAGGCCAAGTCTTTGGGCATGTTGGCCGATTAGAGAGTGTCCGGTGATGACACCGATAACGCAGCTGATCTGTAATCGCTTTAGTTTAACCAACTCGGTACTACGTTTCTGGTCCAGCTTAGGCCAGATCTGCCTCGAAATGTGACACGTAGAGCCAATATCCCACCTAAGGTTGGTCTTGCTAATAGCGTTCAGCTTCAGTAGATGCTTACATGTAGCGAGGAGCATACCCAGGGCTTGCCTATCTGGCAGAATACTTAGAGTAGTACCCTGTCTATCGAGTTCGTCCGCCCTACAGTTTCCTGGAATGTCTCTGTGACCTGGCGCCCAGCATAGGTGAATGTTGAACTGCTCTATTATCTCTGTAAGAGACAAATGGCAGTCTAAGACGGTCTTTGAAGTAAAAGAGCACGATTCCAGGGACTTGATAGCCGCTTGACTGTCAGTGAAAATGTTGATATCGCTGACAGATAATACATTACATTTCAGCCAAGACAGGGCTTCCTTAATCGCCATGATTTCCGCCTGAAAAACGCTACAGTGATCAGGGAGGCGGAACGAGATGCTCATCGGAGAAAACACCACAGCCCACCCCACCTTCGGTCTTAGAGCCATCTGTGTAGAAGTGGACCGAATTTCCATCATCAGAGGGAGAGCCATCCCACTCATCCTGTTCAGGGATACTGGTACGGAAGTGTCGGTCAAATCTCAGTTTCGGTGGGGTGTAGTCCGTGTTTTCATGTGTGAAGTTGAGAAGATCAAGGATCGAGGAGTGGCCAATGTGATAACTACGGATAGCCGCACTGGCAGCAGTGTGCCTGCCGAGGATATCAAGGGGTAACAGGTTGAACATAATGTTCAGTGCCGCAGAGGGGGTAGTTCTTAGTGCACCACTGATGCACATGCAAGCGGATCTTTGCGCTTTAGCTACCTGAGAGAGGTGAACAGCCCTGTTAAGAGCAGGCCACCAAACGATCACGCCATAGAGTAGTATAGGCCTGACGACAGACACGTAAAGCCAGCGAGTGATTTCAGGTTTCATACCCCAGCTCCTACCTATAGCCTTTTTACAGGAATAGAGAGCTACATTGGCTTTCCTTACGCGTTCTAGTAGATTGGCTTTCCAGTTCAGTTTTCTGTCCAGATTGCCTTTGGTTTGACATTGTTAAAAGCTCCCTCAATGTCAAGGAAAGCCACCATGGTACAGAGTTACGTACTTTGCTTACATAGGTGGCGCTACAGTCCGGGCTGGTTTGGCGTTTGGCAAAAGTCTAGAAATCAAATTCAGAAGTATCGAGAATAACAGCAAAGCAAGTCGTGCTTTAAAAATTGATTTGTTTTTTTTTCTTTTTTTTGGTTTTTTCAAATAGTCTAGGGCCTCCGCAAGTTGTTCGGCTGCACGTGATTTGTAGATAATATTCCACGTGCAGACACGAAAATCGTTGTCCTTTTTACGTGGTAGGGAAGTTAACCCGACGGCACAACCCTCAATCTAGAGGTCCAGTTCATTATATTAAAAACCTAGGAAGTGGAGCGGGGTACACCGGTGTCAATAGTCCACTACGGAACTATGAGCGCTGCCGTTGGTCCATGAAGGGCTCCTCCTTCACCATCTCTATTCCTGACTAACATTGGAAATCCCTTACTGACCTGTAATCCGAAAATGTCTCAGCAGCTCGCGCAATGCGTTCATTAAGTTTAACCTAACTAGAACTGTAGACGCCACCGTTGAGTCAATCTAGGGAATTCGTCCGCAGCTATCTGGAACAAGAAGCGGTTTACCGAATGTTTTGCTACAGGTATAGAAAGCTATACATGCCTTCTTTCCCCGTTGTTCTATGTTAAGCTTCCAGTTGAGTTAAGGATCTAGGATAATTCCTAAATACATAGCACTGGACGATAGGGAGAGCGGTTGGCCATTTAGCCGAGGAAGTGTGAAGTCAAGTATTTTGGTTTTTGTGGTGAACAGCATCAGTTCAGTTTTGCTCGACTTGACACCAAGATCACACTTTTGGCCCAAGTGCTTACCTTACTCAGAGCATTCTCCGTGATTTGACTTAGTACGGAGGGAAACTTTATTGACATTAGTATTAGCATACCCAACTACCTTGATTCTTTCTCTGTCTAATGTTAAATGGACTTTATTCATAACTATAAGCCATAGTAGAAGTGAGATAACCTTGGGGTATTCCCCTATTGGCAAATTTGGTTATATTGCTATTGTACGTGGTTGTTCAGTAAACATCTCCTGAAAATCGATGCAAGCCATCGAATTGCAGAACGCCATCCAGGACCGGCGATTTATAAGGATCGAAGCTGTTTAAAGCCCAGGAAATAGTTTTCTCTGTGATAATGGGCATTAGGCTTTCCCAGGTGCAAGATTGCGGGCGCTGAGAAACAGTAGGCTCTGTTCAAGGAAGGCAAGGAAATATTTTCCTATATTTGGTTTTTTGGAGGTCGGTGTTTTTATTTGTCTAGTAACTAGTTTTTTGTTTCGAAGAATTTCCGCAAGTGTGCCTGATTTTTTTCACAAAGTTCACGATTTGTCTAGTGGATCTACCTTCAACATACAGCAAGAAAAATTCTCTGAATTTTCAATGTATTTCTCATGCAGCTCTCTTGGCATATGTCGGGTTTAGCTTTAACACTAATCCTTAATACGTTTGGTTGGATTGCATAAAAAGAGTCGTCAGACAGTTCAATGAACCACCGTCAACCCTTAGAAAATTCAGGCAAATTTCTTCACCTCCATCTCGAATGGATTTGTCAAATGCTTACAGTGATGGCCCTCTTACATTTTTATGTTCATCTTTGAAAGCTCTCCAGTTCGGTCTTTTGGAATTCAGATATGGCTTTTGTTTCCTTTCCTTTTTTTCTCTATTATGTGTAAAATCATAAAAATAAATTCAAAGAAACTCATTGAAGATACAAATACTCGTAAATCAAGGACCTAAAAAGCAGCATCAACCAAATTTTGACTTAAAAAAAAAAATGTAACAATCTGTGCGGTAAGGCAGAGAACCTCAATTCTTTTGTATCGAAAGGACAACAGATATATGTGTATTTACGAGATTTTTCCCTAGATTTTCAATGCATTTAGGATAAAATGGACGGATTTACCCGGTTCAACATCCAGCATCACCTTTAGATTTGGATATACAATTACAAGCGGATGTCCTCCCCATTTTCGTATCTCAATCACTTTCTATTATTATTTTGTGTTGTTACGTAATCCCAGTTCTGCCCGTCATTCATATCCTTTCCAGAGGATAGATGTTAAGGTAAGAAAGGTAACCAAAATGTCTCTTCGATATATAAAATCAATTTGCATCGGAAAATAAAACGATTGAGTTTTTTTTTCTTTTTCAAATTCTAACCGTTCTATGGATTTAAATTGAAAGTCGTATGTGTGTACATGAGTTTGGTTGTAGATATTTTAGTTACAAATATTTGCTTCAGATTAGCTTTTTTTTCTTTTCTTTTTTTTGATGCTTCTATTGTCAGGAAGTCGATGTCAGCTCGGGAGCAATAGAATAGCGAGTCGTTCAAAAATATCACAATATCTTGTTTAACTCTCTTTAACAGGAAATATAACAATTTGTACTAAAAAAGGAAGTAAACGGGAGAATATTTGAAAATCAATCCGTCAAGTCGTCTACACAGACCTCTATTAGGGTCTTCGTGAGCAACAGGTAAAGTAAGTTTTAATACTTACGTACTTAGGTGGCGCTACAGTCCGGGGTGGATCTGGGCCTCGACCAACACACCTCGCCAGCCAGCACGGTTACGAGCCAGTTGCGCACGCCAAGTTGGTTGAGGTCCCGCTCCACTTGTTTGCGCTACATACCACGAGGTCGTCCTCTACTGCGCCGTCCATCCGGGGTGGATTCGAAGACTTTCTTGGCGGGAAAGTTGGGCTCCATCCGCTCTACATGACCCAACCATCTTCTTCGTCGATGTCCTTATGTAGGTAGGTCGTGTAGTTCGGCATTGTACCTTCTCCTCCACTCACCGTCAATGCAGACGGGACCAAAGATCGCTCGAAGAACTTTTCTCTCAAAATAACCAAGGGCATCCCCACCCAGTTTTGTTAAAGCCCATGCCTCTGCGCCATACAGCAGGACTGGGATGATTAGTGTCTTATAAAGAGTTACCTTAGTAGCCCATAGAAACAACGATTGGCAAGAGTAATTCTTCGTGTGATCTCCCTACTGATGTCATTTGCGGAGTTCACCATAGAGCCTAGGTAGACAAAATCCTTTGCTACCTCAAAATTGGTAGTTGATGTTGGGTGTCCTATTTTGAAGAGAGCATATATTTTGTTTTGCTTTCATTGACTGCTAGGCCCATCTTTGCTGCCTCGACCTCAATACTAGCAAAAGTCCCACTATCAGCTCGCTGAGTTCGTCCGACTATGTCAATGTCATCGGCGTAAGCGAGTAGACAGACTTGTAAAATATTGTACATCCGGTGTTGGCTTGTGAGTTTCGCCCAATGCTCTCAAGTAATGTATTAAAGAGATAGCATGATAGCGCGTCACCTTGTCTAAGATCTTTCCTGACATCGACATGGTGTTCTTACCGACTTTAATGGAGCAGCGAGAGTTCTCCACCATCATTCTTCACAAACGGACAAGCTTGACAGGGATGCCGAGACTAGACATGGCTCTGTATAGGTGAGGTTAGGTAAGTGGGCTGGTGTAGGGGATAGAAAACCTCCACACCACACTCAGGTCAATATAGACCCATTGTGATACCCATGGGGGGAAAGGGGATAGCATAGAGAATCCCTTCCTCGTGGAAAAATATCGTCTTTGTACATATCCTAAAGAAAGCATTTAGTACTTACTGTGATCGAGATACAAACCATCCAGAGGATTTGATGAAGTTTGCGATGTCATTTATTGGTCTGTTGGACAACTCTTCTAGATCCTCAAAAGAAGTGTTGTCCAAGGAGCTTATTTCTCAAATGATAGAGGCCTGGGCAATGACAGAAAAAGTGTGCGGTGTCCTCCTGAGCCTCCTCGTCGCCGCAGCCTCTACAAAGGTCTTCGTTAGTCACACGTAGTTTTTTCATGCGATACCGCACGGTATTATGCCCCGTAATGACTCCTATTAGAGTAGAGAGGGATTTTCTATGCCTCTGTATGAGTCTATTGGTTCTTACTCTGTCAAATGCAGGCCACAGCTTCCTCGTGGTGACACAAGTATCTAAAGAGGTCCACCTGTTGTTAGCCTCCGTTAGGGCTTTGTTTCCTGCTTCGAGCTTAAGGGCGCAAGGTGGGATGTACACCGAAGGGTCGGATTGGTCCGAGTTTAGTGCTGAGCCTCCTCTAGCCAGTTCATCGCCTTCTCATTCCCTTTATGACCAGGGTCCCAGCAGAGCTTTACCTCGTGCTGTGTTCCAAGACCCTTGAGCTCTTCTACAACAGTTCACAAGCTTCGATTTTATTTCTATAGCAGATATTGCTTTAATCGCCGCCTGGGTGTCGATGAAAAAGGTGATATCCTCTCGTGGTATTGCCCTCGTCGCAGTCTCATGAGCTGCTATTGTAACTGCTAGGACCTCCGCCTGGAAAACGCTACTGTAGTTCGGAAGCCGAGCTGACATGGAGAGACCAAGCGTTTCAGAGAAGATGCCTGCGCCTACACCTATTTCCATTTTGGATCCATCGGTGCAAATCAATAATAAAAGTGTTTTCTAATACATATTGGGTTTAATATTTAATAAGTGTAAATCTATGGAAAATGATATTCATGATTTTGTTCATTGGTGTTCGCATCACGATGCGACATTTTAAAAAAAGGGCAGAACATAGGTAAAAGATAGGTGTGAGTCCTATTAACACTCATACTAGTGTAAAATCCTTGCTGGGGTTCGTAATAATAAAATCGTGTTTTCTGTGTACTTAAATTGTTTATTTATAAAGAAGTGTCAAATTCACTTTTACTTCAAAATAGTCAAATCACTGCGTTCTTTATTAATCTCAACCTAAACTATGTCCACAAATTCACTTTTAATCCCAATATCGTTTATTCTCGACACAAGTTTTCATATAATGAACTCTCATCGTAATCGCACTTGTTCATCGCTATTTCATTTCTGTCGGCTGTCTCTTCTCTGCTGGTACCTAGTTGGTGGTTTTCAAAGTATCAAAAACAAGAACCTCTAGAATATTTTCAAATATGCTAGATATCAGTAGGGGTGACTTGTGGAAGGTAAGATATGGAACAAGCTGCTGTGTATGATGGATGTTTTGAGAAGTAATGTAGTTAGTAATGTAGTGCGAAAAGTACTTTCTGTAGATCCTATATTATTTATGTTTGAGATACTGATGTCTAAATAGGAAAGATTCCCCTTTATAGTTAGACAATAATCTGCCGTTAAGAATCCACGTTACTTCGTTATATTACAGCATGATTTGCTCCAGTTATGATTCCTTACTTCTTGAAATCTAGGACTTCTACCCAGGACATGATTTTCTTTAGGTTACATAGAGTACATACCAATGTAAAATCGTTCCTGTGAGGTCTTCTGCGAGGAACTCTTATGTATGGTACACAGACGGATCCAAGACAGATGAAGGAGTTGGGCCTGGAGTAACTCCGTATTCTAAGCCGAAGTATTCGCTATAGAACTATGCATCAGAGAAAAAATAAACAGATCTATAACTAACAAGAACATTTATATTCTTTCAGATAGCAAGGCTGCTCTACTGGCAATTAAGGCTTATAATGTAACATCCAAACTAGTACGGGACTGTCTTTAACTACTCATATCACTAGCCAGCACAAACAGAGCTTGTCTCATTTGGATGCCAGGAGACAGCTGATATGAAGCAAATGAAAAAGTTGACCTGCTAGCCAGAACAGGAGCTGCGTCAAACTTTATGATGCCAAGACCATTCTGTAGATTACCAGTGAGTGCGGCAAAAAGCTGTATAAAAAATTGGCTAAAAGAAAAAGCGCATCATTACTGGATGGAAACTGATGGTAACAGACAAGTCAAGATCTTTCTGCCAAATACTTCCCTCAAAAGAATGAAACAACTCCTACAATTAACTAGGAGTCAGATTCGAATAGCCACAGGTTTCCTTACAGGACACTGTTGAGTGAAAAAACATCTCATGGCTATGGGAATAGCACAAGACAGCATCTGCAGAATACCATATGCAACGAAGACGAAGAAGCAGCAGAACACATCTCATGTCACCGTAACTGTCTTATCAGAAGACATCATCGTGGCTCTGTATAACTCGTCTCTATACACGCTATCATAGGCAACTTTGAAATCGATGAAGATGTGGTGCGTATCGTCTGCGATAGTGTGAATATTTGGTTAATGGTGAAGTTTTCCAGCCTGAAACAGCACTAATAAGGACCCATCATTTTACTGACGATCAGTTTTGGGCGTCCACTTAATACGACGGATAGAAATTTATATGCGTATATTTACTTCTGTTAAGTGCGATTCACGCAAAATCTGTATGCGTATATACTATTATAACTTTTTAACCAACACTTCGAGAAAAACAAAGATTAATTCAAACTACAAGCTATTTATTAAACTCAACTCAAAAGTTTTTTTTTTTTTTTTACGGCTGATGTTAGGCGTTTATTTACCCTGGTTAACACCGTTGGTTAGGCTCGGATGGAGCACAGTCCACGTTCTGTGCTCTCCGATGATATTGCGATCTAGTCACCTGAACTAATTAGCAATTTTTCTGTGATCTCTATGGTCGTTGTTTACGATTCGAGAGTTCCGCCTATTGGCTTCTCTCGGCAGATGATAGTGTCTTCTTATGTCTATAAGTAAGTGCATAGAACCTAAGTGGGATTTAATCCACTCAAAACATTGGGGGATAGATTCACACCGACCGCCCCGACGCTCATTTTTGTCGTTCCATTACACTCGTATATATACATATTTTCGAATGTTAGGTAGATATCCAGATGCATACTATACCTTTCCTTTCCTTTAGATGGCGCTACAGTCCGGGGTGGACCTGGGCCTCAACCAACAAACCTCTCCAGCCAGCACGGTTACGAGCCAGCTGCCTCCAGTTGCGCACGCCAAGTTGGTTGAGGTCCCTCTCCACTTGTTTGCGCCACCTACCGCGAGGTCGTCCTCTACTGCGCCGTCCGTCCGGGTTGGATTCGAAGACTTTCTTAGCGGGAAGGTTGGGCTCCATCCGCTCTAAATGACCCAGCCATCTTAGTCGCTGTATGTGAACTCTTCTGGCTAAGTCGATGTCCTTGTACAGGCCGTATAGTTCGGCATTGTACCTTCTCCTCCACTCACCGTCTATGCAGATGGGACCAAAGATCGCTCGAAGAACTTTTCTCTCGAAATAACCAAGGGCATCCTCATCCGGTTTTTTCAAAGCCCATGCCTCTGCGCCATACAGCAGGACTGGGATGATTAATGTCTTATAAAGAGTTACCTTAGTAGTTCGAGATAGGGCTTTGCTACTCAATTGCTGTTTTAGCCCATAGAAACAACGATTGGCAAGAGTAATTCTCCGTGTGATCTCTCCATTCATGTCATTTGCGGAGCTGACCATAGAGCCTAGGTAGACAAAATCCTTTACTACCTCAAAATTGTATCTGTCTATTGTGGCGTTCTGCCCAAGACGCCGATGTTGGGTGTCCTTTTTTGTAGACAGCATATATTTTGTTTTGCTTTCATTGACCGCTAGACCCATCTTTGCTGCCTCGATCTCAATACTCGTAAATGCCCCATTGACGGCCCGCTGAGTTCTTCCGATTATGTCAATGTCATCGGCATAAGCGAGTAGTTGTACAGACTTGAAGAAGATTGTACCTCCGGGGTTGGCTTGTGAGTTTCGTACAATTCTCTCAAGTATTATGTTAAAGAGATCGCATGATAGCGCGTCGCCTTGTCTAAGACCTTTCCTGACATCGAACGGTTCGGTGATGTTCTTACCGACTTTGATGGAGCAGCGAGAGTTCTCCATCGTCATTCTGCACAAACGGACGAGCTTGGCAGGGATGCCAAGACTAGACATGGCTCTGTATAACTCGTCTCTATACACGCTATCATAGGCAACTTTGAAATCGATGAAAAGGTGGTGCGTATCGATTTTATATTCATGGGTTTTTTCCAAGATCTGCCGTAGTGTGAATATTTGGTCAATGGCCCATCCCATCGCACTTCTTGGATGGCGGTAATGTCTGCTTTGAGGCACTCTAGGGCCTCCGCAAGTTGTTCGGCTGCACGTGGTTTGTAGAGGGACCTAACATTCCATGTGCAGACACGAAGATCGTTGTCCTTTTTACGTTTGCATGGGTCGTCAACAGTAAGATCATCCGTATCCGAGGCTGTTGGTTGCTTCGTAACCAAAGGTTTTTTACGTGGTAGGGAAGTTAACCCGACGGCACAACCCCCAACCTGGAGGGCCAGATCCTTTTTTTTTGTACCCCTAGGACAAGAGGCCGGATACACCGATGTCAGTAACCCACTTCGGGGATATGAGCGCTGCCGTTGGCCCATTAAGGGTTCATCCGCCACCATCTCTTTTTCAATACCCTGACGTAGTATTGAAAATCCTTACAGACCTCAGCTCCAAATATGTTGAAGTAGCTCCAGTAAGGTATCGGCTGGTCTGTAGACGTCACCGTTGATTCCATCGAGAGAATTCGTCCGCCGCACGTCCTCCTTCTAAGGACCTCTTGCTAGACTTCTGAGACGCATATTTCAGCCGATCAGGTCAACAAGAGATGCCTCGTCCGGTTAGACATATGCGCGCTGAAGTTCACCCAGATGTGCTTATGCAGGTCTGAGTGTTCAGCTGCACATATATCGTCAGACTCAGCATACGCTCATCGTTAGTTCACTATCAGATAGCTATCCAGCGGGCACCGCGTGGAGGTGATGATGCGATTTTGCCCACCTATATGTGTATACTATACCTACTGTATATATATATTTCTAAATGTGTGTGTCCTGATCTGATACATCTAGGTCAAATAAAATGGCTGTGTCCTTTTGAGCCTTTGCACTGTATTTGCGTTGTCTAAAAGTTTTACTATAGCTTGAACCAAATCACTTGAACGTTTTTCTGAAATGAAAATGAGTAAAACTCGTACAAATAAAAGAGACCTGCGCAGAAAAACGTTCAGGTGATTTGGTTCAAGCTATAGTATAGCACTTGAACGTTTTCCTGCGCAGGTCTCTTTTATTTGTACGAGTTTTACTCATTTTCATTTCAGGAAAACGTTCAAGTGATTTGGTTCAAGCTGTACCTCAGTGTTAGTGTTTTGTTGAAGACTTGATTCATGCCTTCGTGCATTTTTGCTAGTTCCATCTGTGACACATTCCACTCCTGGTGGATGAGGTTTGTGAGGTATATTGGATGTGATAGGGCGCAAATCCGTTCAGGTGATAGCTTCCTAATGTATGTGTCCAAATTATGGCGATATTGGTCGGTGTTGCTGTCCTTCCAGATAAGTTTTGGGAGTAAGTTAAGCTCTTTGACGTCAGTGGTTCTCGCTAATAAGGAACATTCAATTATGAGAGGCATATGGTCTGAGAATCCTTGTGCCGAAACGTTCATATCCTTTATAATATTGTGTCACTCTCCATTAATAAATGCATAGTCAATAACAGAACAGCTATTTCCTCCGACAAACGTAAACTCGCCATCTGAATCACCTATACTTCTGTCGTTTAAAGGGCAAAGATCAAAAATGTAACAGATATCCATAAGCTGTTTGCCTTTAACGTCCAAAGTGTTGTCCTTCGATGCTCTACATAAACTAGGAAAACCCTCCATTGCAATGCTACCGGTCGATGTTACCTGCTCCTTCCCCATACGTGCATTAAAGTCTCCCAAGAGTAATGTGTCACTACAACCTGACATAAATAAAAAATCTGATAGTTCACTGGAATCCGAATGCCAGTTACTGCAGTTAATGTATGCAGGTACGATATTAATGCGTTTTCCTCCGGTTCTTATCTCCACTATAGTTCTTTCTTCTTTCGTTACGAAATAGCATTCAAATGATACTGAGAACTGTTTTTTCATACCAAATAGCATATTTTGGCTTTATGTTCGTCACTTCTAGCCCACTTTCCTTCGACTGTTTTGATGGGTGGTACTTATATAATTGGCCTTTTGGTGTTTTTCATTACTTTCCATAGCGAATAATCAGTGGTTTTTTAGTTGGTTAATCCTCTAAGATAATCGTTGATTGAGTCTTCTTTTAAAGTTCTAATTTCTCTTCTTAATTGTTGAGTAAAATTATTCAATTTCGTTTTGCCTCGAGGGGCTCTAGTTTGCTACCATATTTTTCTCGCTCGTCTTCTATCCGCAATAAGTTCTCTAATTTCACTGGGATAGTTGCTCCGTTTAATTTTCCTTCTAATTTCTGGTATTTTTATCCAGGCTGATTGTTGTATTGTGTATCATTAACAAATGTTTGGACTTCTGTTTCCAGGTGTTCAAAATTGTACAAAGGCACGCTTAGTTCAATCCTGTCTTCCAAAGTTTTCTTGAAGCTATCACAATCGGTGCGTTTGTTAGTTAGCATTGGTCTGCTTTGTTTCTGAATTGCTCGTATATTCTCACTCAACGTAAGAAGTATTGGGAAATGATCAGAGTTTAAATCATTGAACTCATTAATTTGAAGATAATTTGCAGATATGTTTTTTATTATAAAGAAGTCTATCAGATCTGGTATTCTATTTGGATCAGTCGGCCAGTATGTCGGTCTTCCGGCAGACAAGACTTCGCATTAATAGTCTAGTTGCATTGAATAATTCCTTTCCTTTTTTTAACGTCAATCTGGATGCCCAGTGGACATGTTTTGCGTTAAAGTCTCCTCCAATTATAAAATTATTTCCCAGTTTTCTCGGCAGTTTTAGGTACTCGTCTACTTTTAACAAATGGTTTGGTGGGCAGTAGATTGCTATTATGTTAAAAGAATAATTGTTTGCTTTTCTTTTTACAACTGTTGCTTGAATTTCTCCGGTAATATATGGTATTTCAATCTTTCGTGATGTTGAATGTTATTCCTTATTATAACTGCGCTATCTTCTTTGGCGGCATTTTGGGGGTGAATAGCATGATATGTAGCAAAATTTCGAAATTGTCTGAACGATTGGTTAGTAAAGTGTGTTTCTGATATAAGACTCACGTCAATCTTCTCTATATCGAGGAGTGCTTGCAAGTCTTGTCGGTGCTGCATTAGTCCAATAGCGTTCCAAGTTAATATTCTAAGATCTCTGTCCATTTTTTGGCTTGGGGGTTGCTCCTCTATTGCTCATCCTGCACTCTAATGTTAAGAGTCGCTTGTCTAACGCATTTAACTTATTTATCATAAGATGCAATGTCTGCTTGAGATTATCCTTTAAATCAGCCTTTTGCTGTGTTCGTACTTGGTTAGGTTGGGTTGCATTATTTGCTGTTACTTGAGCATACGATTCAATGTTACCATTACCTTCATTTTTGGTGTTTTGGTTTGTACTATTCTTAACATTTGCTGATTCAAAAGTAATATTAAATAAATCTCTCTAACTCAAAAGTAATATTAAAATAAATCTTAGATTTCTTTGCTGTGCAAAAAATGTCGGGTGTTTTTCCTGATGGGCCCCATAACCTTCTGAATATTTTTCCTGTTGACTTTTGCTGCAACGCGGTTCCATTTAATCAACATATAATTAAAATTTTTGGCAAGTCCTGCATTCCTCCTCAATTTAAATTTAACAATTGCCCAATATTTTTCTATTGGTCGAAGCCGGGGGCAGTTTGGTACATCATCCACATTGTTACTTCTTAACTACTCCATGGCAGCCCTGGAGTAGTAGCAACTGGCTAAGTTAGACCAAAATGTTACTGCTGTATGGTGTTGACGTATGAAAGGCAGAAGTCGTTCTGTTAGGCAATCCTTGATGTAAACATCCGATGTCATTGTGGAAGTTGTCACAAAAGCTCTGCAGCAGAGTAGTCGCCTATGCTGACAACATTGCTATTACTGCCTCCGGTAAGCACCCAGATACTCTCAGGGAAATCCTTTGGACAGAAAACTGAACTGAAAAGCCAATCTACTAGAATGCGTTAGGAAAGCCAATGTAGCGCTCTATTCCTGTAAAAGGGCTATAAGTAGGAGCTGGGGTGTGAAACCTCAAATCACTCATTGGCTGTACTTGTCCGTTATCAGACCTATACTACTTTATGGCGTGATCTTATGGTGGCCTGCTCTTGATAGGTCTGTTCACCTTACTCAACTAGATCTGCATGCATTTGCATCAGTGGTGCACTGAGAACTACTTCTTCTGTGGCACTGGACATTCTGTTCAACCTTCTTTTCTGTATCTTCTTATGTCCTGTATCCCCTTGTGGGTCCTAGGACCTCTACTACGCCTACGCGCCATCGTGTACGGTTTCTGGCAATGTCGGTCCTCGGACCGCCAGGTCTTCTGCCATCCTGAGTGAAAGGGTTCCATTGCATAGCATGGTTCGCTATGGAACTGTCACCCTTTCGGAACGTGTGACCAATCCACTGCCACTTCCGCCGTTGATTGGTTCTGCCTATTGGTTCCTGACCCATTCTCTCGTAAAGATGTTCGTTAGAGATACGATTGGGCCAAAAATCCTTAAGATATTGCGCAGACACCTATTAACAAACGTTTGCAGCTTTCTGGTGATAGTAGTGGTCACTCTCCACGTGTTGCAACCATATAACAGCACGGATTCAACGTTGGAGCGGAACAATCTTATTTTGGTGCTCAAACTGATTGCATCGCTTCTCCATATTTTGGACAACATCCCGAACGCGGAACTTGCTTTGGCGATCCTGTTGGCTATATCCAGTTCGGTTCCACCATCGGTCGAGACAATACTCCCAAGATACTGGAAGTCCTCTACTCTCTCTACCCGTTGTCCAGCTATGCATATTTGAGCCAATGAGTTTGTTCCAAAGCTGATAATATTAGTTTTTGCCGTATTAATTTTCAGCCCGACGACGCTTTCCTCCCTCTCCACATCTACTGTCATTTGGTGGAGGTCCGTAATTCTGTGGGAAAGTAAGCATACATCGCCAGCGTAGTCAAGATGTTTCAGTTGAGATGTAAGAGTCCATCGCATTCCTCCGTTTCCCGTCGACAAAGCTGCATGAAGCACATTGCTAATCACCAATAGGAATAATATTGATGAAAGGATACAGCCTTGTCTTACCCCACTTTGGATCTCAAATTCTTCAGACAACCTCCCCCTGTACAGAACGTGACATTTGGAGCCTTCATATGTAGCTTTGATAATAGCAATTAGTTTATCGGGAATACCTCTCCTGCGTAAGGCATTCCAAATAAACTCCCTATTGACACCATCGAACACCTTCTCAAAATCGATGAACAGCAGGTGCAGTGGCGATCGATATTCAACACACTGTTCGATGATAATCCGCAGGGTGTTGATGTGGTCGACACAGGAGGATCCAGAGCGGAAACCTGCTTGTTCGGCATCGAGTGTGTCTTCGAGATGTTGTTTGATTCGCTCCAGGATGATAGCTATAATCTTAGCTACAGCAGGCAGCACGCAGATACCCCTCCAGTTTCCGCACTCCATTAAATTTCCTTTCTTAGGAAGCTTGACGATCATTCCCTTTTTCCACTCGTTAGGAAAGCTCTCTCTATAAGTAGAAGCAGAAGCTCAGCCAATGTTGTTGGCGCTGCTCGTAAGAGCTCTGCTGGAATACCGTCAAGTCCTACCGCCTTGTTGGTTTTGAGTGCCTTGATCGCGGTAATGATCTCATCTTTACTGGGAGTCGTGGTGCGTATTCGGGAACTTCTCACCTCGGGCATCTCAGTTGATTTGGGAGCATATCGCTGGCGAATACACGCTTTCCATCTCTTGAGCTGGTCCTCATCCGAAATGAGCAAGGAACCGTCCAGGCTTTTCACTGGGTGTTGGCTGGAGCTGCGACCACCTGTCAGCTCTTTCGTGATTCTGTAGACGGTCCTGCTATCGCACCTCCGTGCTGCTTCTTCTGCTTCTGTAGCCAGCGCGTTGATGTAGTTGCGCTTGTCACGTCGCACACTACGCTGAACTTCTCTCATCTTCATGCGATATAGGGACTCTAGCTCGCTTCTCCCTGCTGCTAAGGTAGCTGCAACGCGAGCTTTCAGCTGTTTTCGTTCGTCAATCCGTCTCCAGGTATCCTTGGAAAGCCACGCCATATGTCTTCCCTGCGATCGACCGACAATTCTTTCAGCACCAGATGTAAAAACATTTTTCACAGCACACCAATGGTCTTGGATGGTTGCGGGCATTAAGCTGCTGATTGCTTCCACACCTTGCAAAAAGTGCTCCCTTAATTGTTGGCGCACTGAGGGATCACTAAGTCTGTCGATGTTGAACCTGGGCATTCTTGTGTTGTCGTGGGATCTTCGAACTGCAGCAGTGCGTAGTTGGAGAGTAGCTATCATAAGATGGTGATCACGTACTATCCCCACATCTGCCCCTCGCCTGTTTCGGACGTCCAGGAGACTACTTCTAAAGCGGCGGTTGATGGCAAAATGTTCAATTTGGTTGGAGGTTGCTTGCTTGTCATTGGAAACCCAGCTGACTTTGTGGCAGGCCTTGTGCTCAAACATGGTGCCACCTATCACAAGGCGGTTGGCATTGCAGAAATCCACAAACCTTTCGCCGTTGCTATTGCGGTAGCCTAGTCCATGCTTCCCGATTACATGTTTGAGCCCTTCGTTGTCGTTGCCTACCTTGGCATTCAAATCCCCCATCATTATGACAATGTCTCCATTTGGTGTTGTGTTGAAGACGGCACTTAAGAGGTTGTAGAAGCTCTCCTTTTCGTCCTCAAACGAACTATTCGTTGAGGCGTAACACTGTATGATGGTGACGCGTCGTACTCTAGTCCGGAATCTGGCCGTCAAAATCCTATCACCATGGGGCTGCCAGGAAATTAAGCCCTTGCGTGCTGTTGTTGTTAGCAGTAGTCCGACTCCATATTCCCGCGGACTTCCGGATGGTTTTCCAGAATAGAGTAGTACAGTGTTACGCGTTGGGGACTGGTACTCGCCCGCTTCTAACTATCTTACTTCACTAACCCCCAAAATGTTCAGTTTATATCGCATGAATTCCTTTTCCAGTTGGAGGAATCTGGCATTGTAAAGACCTTCGCTTCCCGAGTCGAGGTGCGTCTCTACATTCCAGAAAGCTATCTTTGTCCGGGTACAATAGCCAAAAGTCGTCAACATGTGATCATTCCTTATCCGAGGCATAGTGTCGGTTTCTGTAGCGAGAAATTTTCGGTAACGCAGGTTGCTGGCCCAATTTTAGCCTACACGTATGAGGGTTTATACGCATAGTTGCCCGGGGACCACCACTAGGAGGTAAAGTAAGCACTTCATCACGAACTTAATTGTTGCGCTACTGGCCCAAGCCAAGTTTTGGGCAGTCAGTAGTTTCCCGATCAATCGCAATGCAGGTCCCCAAAACGGGAACGGGATGAATGGGACAACTCTCCCCCTGTCGATAGTAATTCGGTTCACTTCTTTATGACCATTGTAGATTTTTTTTCAGGCGGAAATCATGGCGATTAAGGAAGCCCTGTCCTGACTGAAGTGTAATGTACTATCTGTCAGGATATGAGCATTTCCACTGACAGTCAAGCGGCAATCAAGTCCCTAAAATCGTGCTCCTTCACTTCAAAGGCCACTTTAAACTGTCGTTTATTTTTTATGGAGGTGACAGAGCAGTACAATGTTCACCTATGCTGGGTGCAGGCCACAGAGACATTCCTGAAAACTGCTGGACGGAAGAGCTCGCCAGACAGGGTATAGGATTCTGCCTGATAGGCAAGCCCCCGGTATGTCCCTCGTTACATGTAAGCATCTACTAAAGCATCTACTTAGCAAGACTAACCACAGATGGGAAAATGGCTCAACGTATCACATTTCTAGATAGATCTGGCCTAGGCTGGACTAAAAACGTAGCGCCGAGTTGGTCAAGCTGCGTTGTCGGTGTTCTCACTACACACTATCTTATACGTCAAAAGTGGCAAACAAAACTTGGCCTCTTCTCCAACGACTTCTGCAGGAGCTGTAGAGACGAGTAGGAGGAGGAAACCATGCTTCACCTCCTATGCACTTGTCCAGTCCTGTCGCATAAAAGTATGCTCCATCAAGGGTTCCCCTTCCTTGAAGACCTCGGCGATATGGCGTCCTTAGACGTCATGAGCATTCATCGCTTTATCAAAAGTACCGGTTGGTTTTGTTAGTGGCCTAATAGTTGATCCATGGTATCACAAAGGATGTCCACTGGTCTAAGTGTCACTGCACTTTCGTGCAGCCAACCTTACCTAACCTAACCTAATGATGTTAGAGAGCAGGAAACGATTCACTATTTCCTGTTCAAATATCTGGCTCTAGGTAGAACTAGGCTATGCACACTTGGTAAACCTTTGTTTGACAACTTATTAGAGATGTCGGAAATGAGTATAGGCGAAGTAATCAGCTTTCTAAATGCCACAGGGTGGATCTATAGGCGTTTACTCCAATCTCACTTATCTCTGAGTTTTAACCTCCGTTTAAGTCACTCGAGTTTTGGTATTAAAATGTCGCCAAAGCGTTAATTAGGTTTCAGCATAGTTTCCTGTTACAGTCACTTGTACTCGTACCTACCTACCCATCTCACCCATAGAAAAAGCAATTGGCAAGTCTCGATAATTCCACGGATGTCATCGTCGGAGTTCACCGTATAGTCTAGGTAGACAAAGTCCAAATCTAGGGACGAACGTACCTTTATAATGCATTTGTTCATATATACAGGTATAAGTGTATGTCCAATAGCTTCTACTTCCTTTTACGTTGATTGAAATAAATTTCATAAAAGAACTGTAGACCACACTAACTACAGCACGTGACACGACATATCAATTTATAATTCGTACATTGATAGAACTGAAACAGAAAAGATATCATTAACATAGGGATGAATTTCATTCATCCTCCTTTCCATGACGAAAGTTTTTGGTAATCGAATCCCTATGCTTTTCCAGCTTTCTTTTTCCTTTTCCCCGGTTCGTTAGCACAGCCGAAGCCTCATTACTATTCTGAATGCATACGGTTGGGACGGTCTATGTTGTATATGTGCGAGGACATTTGTAGTCCAGAATTTCTATACGGAATCATTACCCCAAGACCACATTTTGATTATTGATAACAATGGCGAATACCTATCGTAACCTTTTGACATACAATTTTCTACTTGCACCTATAACGAGAGGGAAAGTATTGTAATCGTGCAAATATCATATTTAAAAGCAAGATTTCTATATATCGAGAAATAAAAAAAAAAAAACACCACTACCGATGTTCGCAGTAGAAATTAAACCTCAATCCAATAACAAGGATTTTCATAAGATTAAGAGTCTTATACTTACTTGCTTAGGTGGCGCTACAGTGCGGTGTGAACCTGGACCTCAACCAACAAACCTCTCCATTTAGCTCGGTCTTTAGCTAATTGCCTCCAGTTTCGCACTTCAAGTTGGTCCAGGTCCCTTGAATTTGTGTACGCCACCTACGGCGAGGAATCCCTCTACTGCGTCATTCCTCGAGGTTAGATTCGAAAACTCTGCGGGCCGGAGCGTTGGTGTCCATTCGCTCTACATGACCTAGCAATCTCAAACGTCCAATACGCAGATTTTGGACCAAGTCGATGCCGCTGTATAGCTCGTATACTTCGTCATTGAATTCTCTCCTCCAAAACCCGTTAACGCAAACGGGACCGAATATCTTACGTAAAATGTAATGTCTCGAAGCGACCAAGGATATCTTCATCCGCTTTCAATAAAGTCCATGCTTTAGCGCCGTAGAACAGGACTGGGATGATCAGAGCCTCCTTAGTTGTTCTAGATAGGGCTTCACTGTTGAATTGCCGTATTAGCCCAAAATACAGCGATTGACCCAGGTTTCGTTCTTAGAATTTATAGCAGAGCCAAGATGGACAAAGTCCCTTACTACCCCGAAGTTGTAGCTGCCCACAGTGACGTTCTGTCCAATTCGTCGATGTTGATTGTCCCTTCTTGTTGACAGCATATACTTGGTTTTACACTTGTTTATCGCTAAACCCATTTTGGCCGCTTCTGCTTCAATGCTTGCAAATGTATCGGTGACAGCCCAATGAGTTCTTCCAATTATGTCAATATCGTCGGCGTATGCAAGCAGTTGTACGGACATTTGATAGATTGTACCTCTGGTGCTGGCTTGTGAGTTCCGCACAATCCGTTCAAGTATGTTACAATATTAAAGAAGTCATATGACAGCGCGTCACCTTGTCTAAAACCTTTTTTGACATCAAAGGTCTCGGTGAGGTCATTACGGACCTTGATGCAGCAGCGAGCGTTCTCCATCGTCATGCTGCATAGACGAACAAGTTTGGCAGGGATTTCAAAACTAGACATGGCTCTATAAAGCTCTTCTCTATAGATGCTGTCATAGGCGGCTTTGAAATCGATAAAGAGATGGTGAGTATCGATTTGGACTTCTTGGGTTTTCTCCAGGATCTGCCGAAGTGTGAAGATTTGATTGATTGCTTAAAACCGCACATATAGGGGCCAATCAGGCTGTTCATAAAAGGTTTTAAGCGTTTACACAATATCGCAGAAAAGATCTTATACGCGATTTTGAGGAGTCTGATGCCTCTATAATTGTCGCAGTTGAGGGGGTCTCCTTTTCTGTGGATCGGGCAAACGATGCTGAGATTCCATTCGTCAGGCGTACACTCGTCTGACCAAATCTTAGAGATGAGTTGGTGTATGCTCTCTACCAAATGATCACCAGTTACCTTGCAAAGTTCGAACGGTAACCCGTCAGGTCCAGCAGCTTTGTTGGATTTCAGCTTACATATTGCTTTCCTCACTTCGTTTTGGTCAGGTAGATGGAAATATTGACTATCATCGTCTATGTTGAATGCTTCTTTCTGCCTGACAGCGGGATGTTTGTCTTCGTCGCCGTTATACAGTCTGCAGAAATAATTTTCCCATATTCTCACCACCGACTGTGATTCTACTATGACGTTTCCATTTTCATCTCTACAGATTTCTCTTACACGTTCTTTTTACTCTTTGGTATAACTTCCGTACATAGTTCCTCGAGTATAAGCTCTCAATATTCTCGATCGCACGCTTTTCATGCTTTTTCTTCTTTTTTTTGGAGAAGCTGATGTTCTTCCCGTCACTTTTGCTCGTAGGGCTTACGAGCATCTCTCGTATTCAGTTGCAGCACCCCTTTATGTACATATATGTCTCTTATTCTTTCTCTGCATGCACTCGTCGGCATTCTTCGTCGGACAAGGGATTTCGCGGTGTTGGTTGGGCGAAAACCAGCACATCATATTGGCAGCGTTGACACTGGTCTGTGGGACTTGAAATTATCCGAGTCTATGTCGGCTGGACTCTGCTCTGAAGGTCCGGACATCCAGAGTACTGGAGGCTTGTCTTGCGTCGATCGCAATATGATCAATTGGGTTGATCGTTACATAATCATTGGACCGCCATGTCTGCTTGTTTTGAAATGATAAATAATGTGCTTGCTATAGTGACGTTTCCGTTTATTGCCATGCTTTTTTGATTTTTCGATCTTTGTAAAGAATTGTAATTAATTTGTGAATTAATAAAATCTAAATCTAATCTAAAAAATCTAAAAATCTAGTGACGTTTCGTTCCACAGCGAAATCAATTAGCCTTAGTCCATTGTCAGACGTGGTGTCGTGTAAGTTAGGTTTACCCACTGCCCTAACAAAGACGTCCTCCTTTCCTATTTTGTCATTAAGATCTCTCAATATGATTTTAACGCCGTATTTAGGACATTCCTGGTAGGTTTTGTCAAAGAGCTCGTAGAAACAATCTTTGGCGGCAGAGTCCTTTTTTTTTCGTGAGGACATGAACACATATTACAATATATTAGATTTATGTTAGCGAATTTAGCCTTGATTCGGATTGTCATAATACACTCGCTCACGTATCGGAAGCTTAAGACTTCTTGCATTAGTCTGCCGCATATAGCCAATCCGCATTCGAATAAGCTCTGCTTGTTGTCTTTGTAGCAATCACCGTAGTAGATGTCATACTTTCCCATCTTCTTTTTGAAATACGAGTATATCTGCTTTATAGCAGTCTAGGGCTTCTGCTAATTGCTCGGCTGTGAAGGGTCCGAACATTCCATGTACAGACCCGAATGTCGTTCTGCTTATTTCGTTTGCTGGGGTTGTCAACAGTTGAACCCTTAGGGCGCTGGGCTGGGTACACCGCTGCCTGTAGTCCACTACGGGAGTGCGAACGCTGCCGTTGGCCCAATAAGGGCTCCTTCGCCAACATTTCTATTTCGATATTCTTTACCGACCTGTGATCCGAATACGTCAAAGCAGCTCGCACAAGGTGATCAGAAAGTTCTACCTAACTATAACATTAGACGCCACTGTTGGTTCTACCTAGGCAGTTCATCCACTGTCGTCTGGAACAAGAAGAAGCGCTCTAGTGAGAAAGCAATTTTCCCCTTCCCTCGTCAGCTGCCGCCACAAATCCTCCAAAAGAAATGCTAACCCATTTATCGTATGGATCTAGGTACTAGGCACCCAGTGGTCACCACGTGAAGGTTGAGAGTAGGAGTTGATATACCTTGTGTTTCCATGTAATCGCATACACTACCGCTTGACCACCACATAGGTTGTACTCGTGAAGTAGGTTTCTCACGTGGAGATCAATTACTCCTTCCATTATTTTTAAAAGAAAGGAGTAAGGGGTAATTGGTCTAAGATGTTCTGCGATGGAGCGGGTATGTCTTCCTGCTTTGGAAATGAAAATCACTTGCACGTCTCTCCAGGTTTTTAGTACGCATCCTAGCTTAATCTTCTTCTTCTTCTATTTCGGTGAGGTTATGATTCGAAAACAAGTGATCATAACCCTCCTACTGCACCGCATTTCTACAGATCCGCCTGTGGGGTTCGTCTATTTGACTTTAGAAAATATCTACAGGCCTCCCGATTTTGGATCACTTGGCTACTGAGGCCTTGATTGGCCGGTGACGTACGTTGCATTTGTGTCTCTCTCTCTTTCTCTCCTGCCTCGCGATGCCTCATTAGTGTTCTCAATAGATTCAGAGGGGGTGCTCCAAGAGTCTTTTGTGTTTCTACGCTTTTTGAGTTCGCTGGTCCACCAAGCAGCATCTGTTGGGGGGTGGCAGTGGTGCAGTGGGTAGTGTGTTTGCTCGTTAACCGATGTGTGCAGGTTCAAGCCGCAGCGGGGAACAGCAATCATCAGCCACCCCAATATAAAGGAAAAACGAATTACATCGAAGTTCTTCCAACCACTGCACCAATGAAAGGTTCCTGCCTGGTAGTGCAATGGACTAGGATTTGGGTTTCCTTTTATTTAAAAAAAAAGAAGCAGGTTCTGTTACACAGAACAAGATTTGTGGAAAGAAGGAATTCAAAGAAAGACTAATCCCTTTTCCTGATGTTTCCACTGACCCATTGTACATCATGCGCATTTGCATCACATTTTTTTTATTTTTTTTTTATAATTTGCGCGCACTCAAAGGGTTATGAATACCTTTAACATGTTTACACACAGTGCGGGCGTTGGAAAGGATGGATAGAGAGAGAGAGAGAAAGATTTTGGTGTAGTGGTTTTTGAAGCTCAGTTGTTTATGCTTCAGCTATTCTCCGGGGGTGGCGTCCAGATAACTGGGGAGATTTTTGTTATTATTGTCATTGCTTCTGATTCACAGTACTTTTTTCCCGATAATCGATGTCAAGGGCAAATCATCTTCAACAGAGCGAACAATTTTTCCAGCCACATGACCAAGCTACTGCCAGTGCAGTAGTGTTCACAGAAGCTTTTGCAAATGATCGGACTGACTTTATATATTTCATGAGAAATAAATAAATGCTTGCTGACATCAGAATTTGAACCATGGACCATTAGCGCGGCAATTGACGATGTTACCACTACACCATTGCCACCCCCTCGTTGATCATATCACTAATGCGCATACTCTGTCAGTTCAGAAACATATGCGAAACTTGTGCGAACTTTTTTACGGTTTTTCCCTATAAATCAACCAGGCGGGTTGCTGACTTGACTTGCTTGACTATAAACCTTGTCGTGCGAAACTTTCCCAAAGGACACTTTGAAGCTAAGATACAATTGTTTGCTGACGATGTCAATTGGAAGTAGGTGTAACATGGTTTGGAGCGCCGCTGTGGTAGAAGTTCCCAGTGCACCTGCAATGCTGTGACATGCAACTCGTTGAGTTTTTTCCATTATGGTTAGGTTGTACTTCTTCTCCAAAGCAACCCACCATACCAGTACCCCATACATAAGAATCGATTTTATTAAGGATGTATATAGCCAGTGTATGATGTTTGGTTGAAGGCCCCAAGTGGAGTTTACTGACTTGTTGCAAGTGTACAGGGCAGCCACCGATTTCCTGGCACGTTCGACAATATTCTCGTTCCAAATTAGCTTGAGGTCAAGCCTTAGGCTTAAATATGCTTTTATGATGGGTGGAGAGAAGCCAGGGAGCTTGTTTTTTCTTGTAAATTGGACTAGATCGGTCTTCGTCGGGTTAACGGAGAGGCCGCATTTGCCGGTCCATCTGAGCAGTTCGTTAAGAGCAGACTGCATTACATCGACAAGCGTCTACGGCTTATTAGGATGGCGACATTATCTGCGTAAGCAATAACCTTACATCCAGTTTTTTTGATTTTCAGAAGCGCTTCGTTGAGCACAAATTACCCTGTTCTGACGTGCCTCGATGTGCATGTCGTTTGTCAGTGCTGCTTCTGAAAGATGCAGTTTAGCATATGCTCTATAAAGAATCAGATGGGTTCGCAGATGTTAAGCCTGCGTGGGGCATTGGTGATCGAATTTGTTTCAACAAATGACACTAGGGTCCAGAAATGACACTAGGGTAAACTTTTTGATTGCGAGTGATTTTTCGATGGGGTGAAAGTGGAAGTTAGTTAGTGGAGGTTATCCTGCAGTACCATCACGGCCCTGTACCCATTTGCTGCGACTGCGGATAGCATCAGGGCATTGTTAAGCTTGTCGCCTGCTCTGACCAGAGATCTGTGGATTCCTTTAGAATAGCTGCAGCACAATAAGTCAAAGTATGAAAGGGGGCTCAGCTAGAAGTCGTTAGTAGGGATCAGGTTCCTGATCCGGATTCGCCTTACCTGCCCTCAGATCCCTATTACTTACTTACTTAGATCCATTAACCCCTCGGGGGCATAGGGCGTCAACCACGCCTGCGGTTGTTCGGAGTTCTGCAACGCGTTTGAGCTGACTCCAACTCATTCCTAAAGAGCTTGATTCCTCCTCAGCTGGTCTCCGCCGTGTTTAACTAGGGCATCCCGCTATTCTGCCTGCCTGGGTGAGCGGATTCCACTGCATGGCGTATTTCGCAATGGAATTGTCTTCGAGTTTACGAAGACTTGCAGCTTGCGCACGTTAATGGTGTCCACCTTCCAAGTACTGCACCCGTAAAGCAGCACCAATTCTATTTTGGAGCGGAACAGTCGCAGCTTGGTTCTTAAGCTGATAACGTTGCGTTTCCAGATTTTGGATAGCATTCCGTCCGAATGCAGCTTCAGCCTTCCCGATTCTGCTGCAAGTATCCACTTCGGTGCCCCCGCGGTCAGCCGAGAGCACCTAAGTATTAAAAGTTGTCTACTTTCCCGATTACCTGTCCGGCTAATGTTACAAGGCAGGTGTTAGAAGTGCTCAGTTTCTAGATTTTGGGGGTGCCGAGTGCCATTATGTTGGGTGCCGAGGCATAAGGACGTTCCAGGGAATTGTAAAGCCGATGAACTCGCCAGAATAGGAACAACTATACCCATCCCCCCGGGTGAAGGCGCCTTAGGTATACGAAGCGCTGCTCGCAAACTTAAATTTAAGCTGGATGCCATCGAGAGTACAAATCTTAGGTGGACAAGTCAATTAACATGTCTAGCGACAAACAGATTTGGCCGAAGCTGGATCGAAAACGTTCTAAAAATTGGATTTCTTTCAACAGATTGCATATCGGCGCTATAATAGGTGTCATCACTAGGTACTGTCCAATAGGTAAGCATGCTACAAGGCTAGGCCTTTTGCGAACGACTTTTGTAGAAGCTGCATGGAAGAAAAAGAGGAGACACTATTCTTCACATTTTTGTTTCACATTCTTTCCAGCTCTCTCTCGTAAAACGAGGCTTCACTTGGAGCCCCCTATTACAACGACTTAGGCGGCCTGATAGATATCGATATTAAGAGCCTCCTACGCTTCATAAGAAGCTCAAAATGGTTTTACGAGTAGATAGAGAGAAACTTTCTCCCATGATCCACGTGGTATCGCAATGGACCCTTATTGGTCAAAGTGTGTTGGCGGCCACATTAACCTACGAGTAACCTAACCTAACCAGAAGGTCCATTATCCGATGTGAAAGTAGGCAAACATCATCAGCGTGATCGAGGTGTTTAGGACAAGTTGTCAAAGTCCATCGAATTTCATTGTTACCTTCCGTCAATAATGCACAGCAAGATGATCAGATGCACATCGCTCATGATCAGCAAGAACAACAGCAGACACAGTATGCACCTCTGCCGTACTCCACTTTGGACTTCAAAATCCTCCGATACTTTATCATTGTGTAAGACGGGACACTTACTTCCCTCGTATGTAGCCTTGATAATATCTATGAGTTTTTCCGGCATGCTGTCGAAGGCCTTCTTGAAGGCTATAAACAGTAGATGTAGCGAAAACCTATAATCAACGAACTGTTCTATTATAATCCGTAAGTTGTTTACGTGGTTGTTGATGCAGGAGGGCCCAGCCCGAAAGTTGAATCTGATTCCAGCTTTTATCTCGGCTACGGCCGGTGGAACGCGTATACCTCTCCAGTTTCTACAATCTATCAGATTTTCTTTTTTCGGAAGCTTGACGATCATCCCTCTTTTCCACTCCTGTGGAAATTGTTCATTTTCCTACGCTCTCCATATGAGCGGCAGTAGCAATTCAGCCGATGTTTTTGGTGCGGCTTCAAATAGTTCGGCTGACAATACCTACCGCTCGTTAGGCAAATATGCGTCTGTTTTCCAAGCGGAAACTTATGCAATCCTAATGGCCATGAACTATGTTGTGAAGAACAGGTGGAAGGGACGTAGCATTTGTATCTGTAGTGACAGTCAGGCTGCGCTTAAGGCCTTGCTTAACCCTTTAACCACTTCCAAAATAGTTCGTGAAACCAAAAACTCTTTGAACTCGGTCGCAAGGCTGAATTCTCTGTCTCTTATCTGGGTCCCAGGTCACACTGGGATCTTGGGGAACGAGATCTCCGATGAGATTGCTAGACAAGCCTCAGATGAGGGTTTTTCAGGTCCCGAACCCACGTTGGGTCTCCCTGCGTCCTCGGTTAGGGCTTCCATTGACGATTGGGTCTCTCACGAGCACAATTGTGTGTGGCATGACTCTCCGGGATGCAGGTTGACTAAACGCACGTCTGTAAGAAATCAGCGGCATTCTTGCTGTCTCTCAGCAGAAAAGACTGTAGACAACTTATTGGCGTCTTGACAGGCCACTTTGCTTTTGCCAAGCACCTTAACGTGTTGGGCTTAGGTAAGGTTAGGTTAGGTTAGGATCGGCCCTCGATGAGGATGTACTTAGACCAAGAAGTAGGTCCATTGTACTGCCGATGTGTAAGGCGGGTGGATCACCCTCTTACTCTTGGAACCATTTGCTTCGTTGAATGAAGTCGAGAATTTTAGCCGTGCAGGCGTTGCCGAGATCATTAAGATCATTGTAGAAGTATTCACCCAGAGTGGCCTTCCTGATGTTGGCGAGCGCAGGACAGGCGCACAGGAGATGACTGATGGTCTCTTCTTCCTCTTCATCTCTGCAGCTTCTGCAGAAGTCGTTGTGAGGGATACCTAATCTCTGGGCATGTCTTCCTATGACGCAGTGTCCGGTGAGGACATTTGTTATTTTTGAGAGGGTTCCTCTCTTGTGCTTCAGGAGTCCGATGGACCTGGATTTATTGAGTATCGGCCAGAGCTGTCTGGCGGTATGACATTGGTCTAGATGTTGCCATCGATGATTGGCTACTTTCTCGGCATCAATTTGAATAAGGTACTTAACATAAGACGCTGGCGCTTCGATGTCGGTGATGCTTATGCTATCTGTACCAGAGGAGCCTTGTCGTGCAAGTTCGTCGGCTGCACAATTCCCCGGTATGTCACAGTGACCTGGTACCCAGCAAAGGGTGAGGTTGTACTGACCAGCTATCTCGTTAAGAGATATGCGACAGTCTTTCACTGCCTTAGAGCTCGTAGTGCTGGATGCGAGGGATTTGATGGCTGCCTGACTGTCGACATAAATAACAATATCAGGTGTTGATAGTGTGCTAGCCGCCAGCCAGTCAGCGGCTTTGCGAACTGCGGTGATTTCGGCTTGAAAAACGCTGCAGTAGTCTGGAAGGTTAAAGGAGAGGTGTATGTCCAGATCTTCGGAGAAAATTCCGGCACCGACTCCGTCCTTGGTTTTGGACCCATCCGTGAAGATTGACAGCGATTCGTTGTAAAGGACATTGCGTTGCGTCCACTCACTTCTGTCCGGTATCGAGTGCGTGTAGCCCTTGTCAAAATCATATTCAGTGGGCAGATGGTCAGTGGAATTGGGAAGATGACGGTGCATCGAAAGTATATTGGCATGTCCCGTGTGTTGCTCCTTCCACTGCCTGGAGCCTCTCAGTCTTATTGCCGAGCTGACAGCCAATTGCTTACTGACGATGTCAATCGGAAGCAGATGGAGCATGGTTTGGAGCGCCGCTGTGGGAGAAGTTCTCAGTGCACCGGTAATACTGAGACATGCAACTCGCTGAGTTTTCTCCATTATGGATAGGTTGGATTTCTTCTCCAAGGCGGGCCACCATACCAATACTCCATACATGAGAATCGGTTTAATGACCGACGTGTATAGCCAGTGCATGATGCTTGGTTTAAGGCCCCAGGTGGAGCCTACTGCTTTCTTGCAGATGTATAGAGCGGCCAGCGATTTCCTGGCCCGTTCGACGACATTCTCCTTCCAAATTAGCTTGCGGTCAAGCTTTAGGCCTAAATAGCTAGCACTATTTGAAAGCTTGAGGGTGGATCCCCTTATCTTGGGCGGAGTGAAGTCAGGTAGCTTGTGTTTTCTTGTGAATAGAACCGAGCTAGGTCTTCGTCGAGTTAACGGAGAGGCCGCATTTATCGGTCCATCTGAGCAGTTCATTGAGAGCAGACTGCATGACATCGGCCAGCGTCTGCGGGTATTTGCCTGTTGTTAGAATGGCGACATCATCTGCATAGGCAATAACATTGCATCCAGTTTTTTCGATCTTTAGAAGGGCCTCGTTGAGCACCAAATTCCACAATAGTGGAGACAGTACACCCCCTTGAGGGGTGCCTCGATGTACATGTCGCTTGACAGTACTACTTCCGAAGGATGCTGTTATCACCCTGTTCTTTAGAATGTGTTCTACGAAACAACAGATGGGTTCGCAGATGTTGAGCCTTCGTAAGGCACTGGTAATCGAATTTGTTTCAACGTTGTTGAAAGCTCCCTCTATGCCTAGAAATGACACTAGGGTGAACTCTTTGGTTGAGAGTGATTTTTCGATAGGGTGGATGATGGAGTGCAAAGCCGTTTCCACAGACTTGCCTTTTTGGTAGGCGTGCTGTGACATGGATAGTAGGGTGCTATCAATAGTGGCCTTGATGTGTAGGTCCAGGATTCTTTCCAGAATCTTGAGAAGGAAGGACGTTAGACTAATAGGTCTTAGGTCCTTTGGGAGGGTGTGCGATGTCTTGCCTGCTTTGGGTATAAAGACCACTCTTACCTAGGTCCAGGCAGTTGGTGTTGTTCCGAGCTCAAGACAAGCCTTCAGAATGCAGGAAAGATACTGCCATACTATATTGAAGGCCGTCTGAATCTGGGCCGGAAAAACACCATCCGGCCTGCGGAGATGGTCTTGGTAATACTTAAATACAACGTGTTGGGCTTAAGTGACACTACATTTTGCGACGCTTGTGGAAAGAGCGACGACACCGCGGAACATTATCTCTGTGAGTGTCCGGCCTTTGCTCGTATCAGGTGGCAGATCCTCGGTGCGGATGTGGTGAGTGCTGGTACTGCAAGCTCTTACAAAGACAAGGAAATTCCATTAAAATGGGTAAATCAGGGTTTGCTCTCTGGTAGTACAATGGACCAGTTGCGTCTGAGTGCTCCAGTTGAGCGTTTCCTATCCCGACAAAAAAAAAAAAAAATACCGCTTTGATGTTCTTGAGGGACTTGATTGCTGCTGTTTTACTGTCGATATTAAACCTGATGATATTAAGTAAGCTTGAGCGGATGTTGATGACGGTCGCAGAACGAAGGCTTATATGAGCTACCATAAGATGGTGATCGCGTTCTTGTCCCATGTCAGCTCCACGTCTGTTTCGGACGTCCAGGAGAAAATTTCTAAAACGGCGGCTGGTCGCAATGTGATCGATCTAGTTGGATGTTCGCTGCCTGTCAGTTGAGACATAACTGATCTTGTTCTAGGTGTTATGCTTTAACAGCGCCAGGGTTCCTCCAATGACTAGGCGGTTGGTATTGCAGAAGTCCACAAACCGCTCACCGTTGTCATTACAGTCTCCAAAGCCGTGAACTCCCATCACGTGTTTTAGCATAGTATTGTCGTTACCTACATTGACATTAAGATCCCCCATCACCATTACATTGTCCCCATTAGGCGTTTGGTTGTAGACGGGACGGCGCCTAACTGGCTATAAAAATGTCTTTTTCATCCTCAGTCGCTTCTTCAGCCGCAGCATAACACTGGATGATGGTAACTTCCCTTACTCTGCTTTGGAACCTAGCCGTCAATATCCAGTCACTGTGAGGTTTCCAGGATATGAGGCTATTTCGTGCTGCTGGAGTAAGCACCAGTCCTACTCCGGACATCCGTGCACTTCCAGCTGGTTTACCAGAGTAGAGGATATTAGTGCTTCTTTTTGGTGAGCTGTGTTCTCCAGCATCGAACCATCTTATCTCGCTCATTCCTAAGATTTATATTTTATAGTCTATATAGTCTGCCTATACCAATCTGAAAATCATTCAGGTTAACAAACCCCATCTTCCGTCTAGCAACTGGAAGGTTACCAAGCTAGGGGAACATTGTAATTACCAAGGAATCTGTGGCTCCTCTGGCAAGATTTTCCAACAGAAAGATGACATTAGATTAATCAATAGATTCAATTCAATAGTAACAGCAAAACAAACTTCAGCTTAAAACGTCTATTTTTATTAATTTTAAATATTTATCTTTTTCGTATTGCATAACAAAACGTAAAACTTAATACATTTTATATAATTTTTATTTTTAAAATATTGGCTGTGAAAAAGTGAACATCATTTACAATTAATCTAATTTATTAATGACACTTTATGTATAGCCTTTGTATTGCATATGAACGTTGATCTGTAGAAGCACTTTGTTACAGACTACCCTGTTATAAAATATGTAGTGGAAAAGGATCACGTATCACATTCAATGTTGTCCCTAATAGGCATGGTGGAGCTTATATCCGAAGCTAACATTTTTTGCGATAAAAGAAAGAATTGATTTCAAAAACAAAAGTTCGAGATACCATGTTTACTACTCACTGTAGTTGACCTTAAGTTGATCTTCAAAGTTGCACCAAATCTAACTTGAAAAGCTTCGGAATATATTAAATGTGATACGTTCCTTTCTCTGCAAACGTTTGTAGTTTTATATATTTATTTATAATATACGAGTATGTACACTAGCTTAAAATATTTTATTTATATACATATGGGTATAAATTATTTATTTATAGTAAAGGGTGATTCAACAAGAGTGTCATTTTAAATTAATAGAAAAACGCAACATTTTTATGAGAATTGGTGAAATTTTTATTTTAATTTAAAGTACAAACTCTGAGGTTAATAATGGGGTACAATACCTGCCAAATATCCGCCTCGGTTCTGCCTACAAATATTCATTCTTCTGATGAAATTTTTCATCACGTTTTCGTATAATAGCGGCTATATTTCGCGAATAACTCTTTCAGTGCATGAATCGTTAGTGGAGTATTGAAGTAGACTTTATGTTTAACATACCCCCAAAGGAAAAAGACCAATGGCGTTAAGTCGCACGATAGTAAACTTATGTGGAATAAGCACACAGGAGAGATATCCAAAAAGGCTACTCGTGCTCTAATGATATTAATTGGAATTAACTGTCAAGCCTACGCTGAAGACATTGTACTGATTGCCAGGGGGAAATTCGAGGAAACCCTATGTGATATTATACAAAGGGGTCTAACAGTAACTCAAGAATGGTGCAGCATGGCTGGGCTCAATATAAACCCGGCCAAAACCACAATAGTACCGTTCACGAGGAAGAGAAAACTTGAACTGAAGCCAATCTGACTGTCGGGCACGAGACTGGTACCGGTAAAGGAAGTGAAATATCTAGGACTACACCTAGATAGCAAACTCTTGTGGAAGAAACACATAGAGGAGATATCCAAATAAGCTATCCGTGTTCTAATGATATGCAGGAGCCTAGCGGGTAAGTCTTAGGGGTTTAGTCCAAACATTCTAAGATGGATTACATTGCCATTGTGAGACCAATGATTACTTATGGAGCAATAGCATGGACAAAGCGAACTAGTCTAGTCACTACGAGGGAGACACTCACTAAAGTGCAAGGGCTTGCGTGCCTCTGCATCACTGGGGCCATGCGAACGTGTCCAACTGCAGCCATGGAAGTACTCATGGAGCTAACACCGCTCCATCTTCTAGTGGAGCAAAATGCACAGCGGACGATCCTAAGGATGACGAACGGAGGTATTGGAAGGGAGAAATGCGTTTCCCTTCTGCCCGTCCCCAGAGACGACAGTATCAGAAAATTTAACTTTGGGAAAAACTTTGGTACAAAGTTAAGTAACAAGATAGAGTGGAGCAACGAATCCACGATATACGGACTGGGCAACCACACGAAAAAGTGGTATACAGACGGTTCGAGAACTGGAGAGGGAACAGGGGCGGGCGTATTTGGGCCAAGGACTAAGCACTCAGAACCTATGGGCAAGTGCACCAGCATCTTTCAAGCTGAAATATGCGCTATAAACAGATGCATCCAACTCAATCTCGAAAAGGAATACAGCAACTGCGACATAGCAATACTGTCATATAGCCAAGCAGCTATCAAAGCACCTGATTCCTATGTCATTAAGTCAAAACTTGTGTGGGAATGCCTATGCAAACTTAATGAATTAGGCAGAAACAATAAAGTTACACTTTACTGGATACCCGGTCACGTCGGGTATACGGGTCGTCGGGTAACGAAGCAGCAGACGCCTTGGCAAGACAAGGGGCTGCAGAACCCTTCATTGGACCTGAACCATTCTGTGGAATGGGGGAACACACCATACGCGAGAAATTCAGGAAAATGGAGAGAGAAGACAGGGCAAAAACCTGGAACAGCACCACAAGCCTGAGGCAAGCTAAGAAACTACTGGGATGTTACAACCGGAAAAGATTCGAAGCCTGCGTCTGCCTTAGCAAGAATAACCTACGGATCCTTACAGGCTTCCTAACGGGGCACTGCAAACTCAGGGAGCATCTACGGAAACTAGGTATAACAAATGAAGGCCTTTGCAGATTCTGCAACTTCTTCTGACCCACAAAAGATTGAAATACTTGGGCAAATACCAAGTATCAGAAGAGGATATGCCAACCATGGACCCACTTCTCATTCTTAGATTCTTAAAAGAAACTGGTCTGGAGAAAGAGCTCTAAGGTGAACTATTCTCGCCAAGGCAAAGTAAGAGCATATGACCTTCAAACACAATTCCGTAGGAATTGCAATTGCGAAGGGGGCTCTAACGAGGGAACAAACCTCCCCAAGGTATTAGCAGGGGGCACAATAGACCATTTTGTCGCAGTGCAAAATAACCCTACACAAATAATAATAATAATGATATGCAGGAGCCTAGCGGATAAGTCTTGGGGATTTATTCCAAACATTTGCCATTGTGGCCAGACGAGATACCCTCTGAAATCTGGAAAAAGATGGGAGGCATCGGATTGAGATGGCTCAGAATTCTCATCTCCAAATTTATGAGAGGTGATCCAATGCCGAATCAATGCAGGAAAAGTCACCTTCTCCCTGTATACAAAGGGAAGGGTGATACGCGAAACTGTGATAACTACCGTTCGATCAAGCTGATGTCACACACCATGAATATCGTTGAGCAGGTATTAGGTAGCCGACTGCGAAAAATAATACGGCTATCTGATGATCAGTGCGGGTTTGTCTCGGGTAAATCAACCACAGATGCAATCCAAAGTATAAGGATCGTAATGGAAAATCATCGTGATTCCTTAAAGGATTTGCATATTGTATTGGTTGACTTTGAAAAGGCATTCGACAGACAACCACGAGATCTGATATAGGTGGCGCTTAGACATCGAGGGGTTCCAGAAACTTATTTACAGATGATCATGGACATATACGAAGGAGCAAAGACAAGAGTAAGATGTTCAGCTGGAGTAACCGAAGAGTTCCCAATCAAAGTCGGGGTGCACCAGGGAAGTGTCTTAAGTCCTTTGCCCTTTATTACAGTCCTTGATTATCTGCTTGAAGGTAAAGTGATGGATCCCAAGGTACATCAGTTATTCTTTGCTGATGATGGAACCATCATAAGTGAGGATCCTATATCCCTATAACGAGCACTTGATGTTTGGGTTGAGGTTTTGGAGGGAAATGGGTATCGCATTAGTTAAAAAAGGACAGAGTACCTGTGCCGCCTGTTCTACGATCCACTCAGGCCTATTCCAGATATTTATTTGAATGGAACAGTGCTTCCCAAGTGCGAAAACTTCAAATATCTGGGATCTATGATCAATAGCA
This sequence comes from Brachypalpus laphriformis, assembly GCA_945910035.1. NCBI lineage: Eukaryota > Metazoa > Arthropoda > Insecta > Diptera > Syrphidae > Brachypalpus > Brachypalpus laphriformis. The sequence continues at coordinate 160,120,473 of OX246754.1, read as the reverse complement.
AAGCATCCTGTGATGGCGACATCAATCATCGCGTAAGTGTAGGGTAGATGAAGTGGCGAGAAAACTCCGCTATCTTCTGTGACCGAAAAATGCCACCTAAGTTGAAAAAAAGGCTCTACACCGCAGTTGTGCGTCCAGCCCTCACATACGGTTCACAATGTTGGACGATGTACAAAAAAGTATGAGAGTAAATTAACAGCAGCTGTGATGACGTATGTGGGCTGGCAGGGAGGGACGCTCTTTGTCACACTCAAATCAGTGTTGAACGAGATGAAGATGCTTCGCATTACAGCAGGAGTGACACAGCTTGATCGAATAAGAAGTTCGAAGATCCCTGAAAGCCTTCACGTCAAGGAAACCATCTGACGAAAGGTAGAGCATAACCGGCTCAGCTTGTATTGCCACGTTCATAGAATAAATCATTTGAACCCTGTTAAAAAGGCAATATCAATGAACGTTCTAAAGACATCGTGAGGCAGGAGAGGTAGGCCTGTAAACGCCTGGAGCACTCAAATGCGACGACATCGGCATTTTATTGGCCTCAGTAACCGAGTTTCGTTTTGCGCGGTTTTCGTATACCTACCCAGATTAGATTTGTGCGACTTTTCTTTGCGCGAAATACTGTTTTTTTTTTTTTTTTGAATCATGGCGCGTCATGGTTTTAATGTTAACAGATACAAACGTATATATCTACGTACTTTACCCAAGTTTAAAAGAAGGCAAAATGTTCACAACCTGAAGCAATTACGATTTTATTGGTTTGTTTTGTAAGCATTTTTGGGTTGCTACTTAACTTTTGTTTTATCTCACTTTAGAGGGTTTACACTTGTATCGATCCCACAATTAAGGAATGCGGACAACCCATCAGGTGTGAGATATCAGACCGCCCCACAACCTGAACAACTTGTTTTGCAGGAATTTTTAAACCACAAATCGAAGCTAGAGTATATTCTCTTCAGCAAATATTTAATGCTGATGAGACAGGCAGACACAATATTCTCTTGTGCACGAAAACTGAGGGTGATTTCAGATGAAAGCCTTTGGTTATTCGTACTTTTGATGGTCCCCGTCGTCGTACGGTGCGCACAGACGAGAATGTGGCTGCTGTAGCCGAGAGTGTGAGACTCAATTCACGAACATCAACTCGTCATCGATCTCAGCAGCTCAACATTTCACGCACTAGCCTGAGGAGAATTCTGCACAAGGATCTAGGATTATTCGCTTACAAGGTCCTATTGATTCAGCGATTGAAAGCGCACGACCATCCGCCTCGTTATCGCTTCGCAGTTTGGGCCTTAGAGCAGCTAGAATTGGACAACGATTTTGGGCGAAAAATCATCTTTTCTGACGAGGCACATTTTCATCTCGGCGGCTACATTAACAAACAAAATTGCCGCATCTGGGGCTCGGAAAACCCACACGTTATTGTCGAGAAGCCAATGCATCCACAGAGAGTGAGAGTTTGGTGCGGATTGTGAAGTGGTGGCATCATTGGACCATTTTTCTTCGAAAATGAGGCTGGGAACAACGTTTCGGTCAATGGTGGGCGTTACAGAGCCGTTAACGACTTTTTTTTTTACTGAAATTGAAGACATGGATTTGGACGACCTCTGGTTTATGCAGGATGGCGCACCATGCCACACAGCCCATGCCACAATCGGTTTTTTGCGCACCAAATTCCCAAATCGTGTTATCAGCCGTCTTGGCGATGTCAATTGGCCGCCTCGGAGCTGCGATTTGACCCCTTTGGACTTTTTTTTGTAGGGAACCGTGAAGGACCGATGTTATGCCAACAATCCGGAAACGATTCAAGTACTTAAGGCCAATGTCATCCAAGCAATCCGTGAGCTACAGCCCGAAACCATCAACAAGGTCTTGGAAAATTGGAGTAATAGAATGCGCTACTGCGAGGCCAGCCGAGGCAGCCACTTGAACGACGTTGTGTTCCATAATTAATAGGAATGTTTGCTCTTACTAATAAAGCCATAATACATGGAAAAAACCTGTATTTCCTTCAAAGCGTTATTTGTTCTGGACAATGCAACATCACATCCAGCATATCAAACAGACTTGCAACCAAACATATAAAGTCTTTTCTGCGATATTGTGTGAGCGCCTGAAACTCTTAATCAACAGCCTGATTGGCCCCTATTAGTGCAGATCATGGAGACAACCCAAGAAGTCCAAATCGATACTCAACATCTCTTTATCGATTTCAAGGCCGCCTATGACAGCATCTATAGAGATGAGCTTTATAGAGCCATGTCTAGTTTTGACATCCCTGCCAAACTTTTCCGTCTGTGCAGGATGACGATGAAGAACGGTCGTTGCTGCATCAAGGTCGGTAATGACCTCGCCGAGATCTTTGATGTCTAAAAAGATTTTAGACAAGGTGGCGCGCTGTCATGCAACTTTTTAAATATTGTACTCACAAGCCAACACCGGAGGCACAATCTATCAAAAGTCCGTACAACTGCTTGCATACGCCGGCGATATAGACATAATTGGAAGAACTCAGCGGGCTGTCACCGATGCGTTTGCAAACATTGAAGTAAAATCGGCCAAAATGTGTTTAGCGATAAACGAGGACAAAACCAAGTATATGCTGTCAACAAGAAGGGACAATCAACACCGACGAATTGGACAGAACGTCACAGTGGGCAACTATAACTTCGAGGTAGTAAAGCACTTTGTTTACCTTGGCTCTGCTATAAACTCTATAAACAAGATCAGCGCAGAAATCATGCGAAAAATAACTCTTGCCAATCGCTATTTTTTTGGGCTTATAAGGCAATTCAACAGTAAGCCCTATCTCGAACAACTAAGGAAATTCTATATAAGACCTTGATCATCCCAGTCCTGCTTTTCGGCGCTAAAACATGAACTTTATTAAAAGAGGGTGAAGATTTCCTTGGTCGCTTCAAGAGAAAAAATGTCCGTCAGATATTCGGTCCCGCTTGCATTGACGGGTTTTGGAGGTGAAGATTCAATAACGAACTATACGAGCTGTATAGCTACATCGAAATAGTGAAAAAACTGCGTATTGAACGTCTGAGATGGCTAGGACATGTGGAGTGAATGGACACCAACGCCCCGGTCCGCAGAGTCTTCGAATCTGACCCGGAGGGACGACGTAATAGAGGACCTCCTCGCCGTAGGTGGCGCGCACAAGTTCAAGGGGACCTCGACCAACTTGGAGTGCGCAACTGGAGGCAATTAGCTAAAGACCGAGCCAAGCTAAATGCAGAGACTTATTGGTTTAGGCCCAGGTTCACCCCGATCTGTAGCGCCACCTGACTAAGTAAGTAACCAAACATCGAAGTTCTGTTCTTACCTTCGAACACAACCGCTTTAATCCAACCGATGGAACCAGGCGTAATTTCCACTTTCAAGATAAATTACCGCAAGCACACATTTCCGGAGCTAATCAAAGCATTTGATGAAGACCACGGCGTTGACACTATTCGAAGCTTTTGGAAGAAATTTACAAGTTTTAGATGCAGTCCACAATATAGAATTAAAACGTTCAACTCTACAAGTTGTTTGGAAAAGGCTTCTAAATCAACAAGACTCTCCAGGTGACAAAGAAATTGATGCGAAATGCCTAATTCAACTTGCTAGGCAAATTGCTGCAGAAGGCTTCGCAGACTTACATCGAGATAATATTAATGAAATCTTAGACGCTGATGGGCCGGACATCGCTGCAGAAGGGATGATTGTTTTATTTCAACAACGTGAAGCTTCTGAAGAACTTTAACTACACAGCAATATAAAATGACTGCAACCAACCTGGCCAGGATTCTCGCTATGGGTGACAAATTGGTGGAAGAGGTTTCAAAATTTGATCCTGATAAGGGACGGGCGACCAAGTTTCACAGCAGCATAAATGCATCTTTGGAACCTTACAGGGCAGTTTATTTAGAAAATCTAACAACAAAAAGCGATTGGATTTAGCTGATTTTTTTTAAACGAAATACAAACTAAAATATTTTTAACGTGTTTTGTACTTGTATTTTTTGTATTTTTTTTCGTTTGAATGTGGGGTTTTGTGAGTTTTCTGTGTTCTTTCTTTTTTAAATAAACGTGTTTTTTTATAATTAAATACTAGCGTAAATTTTTCATATTTATTATTTTCAGGAACGCAAACCCCGTATTTTACATGAAGCTCTTACTAAGTTTTGCGCGGTTTCGCTTTGCGCAAATATTTTCACAAACCCGCGTAAATTGAGGTATGAGTGTAGTTGAATGTTGACAGTTCAACAATAGCGCAAAATTTAAAATGACACCTCTTGTTGGATGATCCTGTATAATACAATACACCTACATAACAATATATACAGTATTTTGATTATTTCTGGAACATATACATATGAAGTTATTATTAATGTGCACGGTGCATTAATTTTATTCGTATTTACTTTATAATGGAAGCGAACTTAAGAAACGAATTAGTATTTTGTACATAAATCAGCCTCTTTACTACTTTGAAAGGCGTGTCCAAAAAAGAAATAAAATTATTAAAAAAATTATAATTATGAATTTTCATAAATTTGGCAAGATTACAGCGATGTTGGATAGATGGACGATAGCTGGTTATGGGACGAAGATTATGTGTAAAAAGTTTCGGAATTTATCATATAAAAGACGTGCATAAAAGATATTACCACAATTGTCATTGCGTACGTTAGTACCACTGTACCGAGTTACCACGTGGAGTTGGAGCCCAATCTATCACTCAGTGTGTTGAGAGTATTCGTTTTTGTTAGGTAGTCATACACTTAAGTGTCCTGTGATTTTTGTCCAAAAGGACCATCGGAAGCAGGTCGCTGCAGCTATGATTTCCCAAGCTTCTATGGACTCCATGTTCTTTAAACACATAATAATCGGAGAGAAGCAACATAATACAAACAAGCCAACAGCCTTCGGAATGGTGCTTCGAAAACGAGCTAAAACCCAAAAAAAACCGCGTTAAAGTCGCTCGAAAATCAAGGTCATGCTGACTGCTTTCATCTGTGAGTGTATTCCGAATTTATTCCAGAGGGATGAACGGTGAATAAGGACTACTATTTAGGCATCATGAGAAGCAGCAATTAAATCCCTGGAATCAACCTCTATAAATTCTTTAGTAGCTCTAGACTGCCGGTCGTCTCTTGCGGAGACGGCTGAACAGTTCAATATTCACCTGTGTTGGGTGCCGGGGCATAGAGGCATTCCAGGAAATCGTAAGGCCGATGAACTCACCTTAGGTATACCAATCGCTACTCGCAAACTTAAATTTAAGCTGGATGCTATCGAGAGTACAAGTCTTAGGTGGACAAGTGAATCAACATGTCTAGCGACAAAACAGATTTGGCCGAAGCTGGATCTAGAACGTTCTAAAAATTTGATTTCTCTCAAAAGATATCGGCATATCAGCATTACAACAGGTGTCATCACTGGGCACTATCTAATTGCCAAGCATGCTACAAAGCTGAGCCTTTTTGCGAACAACTTTTGTAGAAGCTGCATGGATGAAGAAGAAGAAGAAACTATTCCCCACATTCTTTGTTTCTACACCGCTCTCTCCCGTAGAAAGAAGCTTCACCTAGGAGCCCCTTATTACAACAATATAGGCGACCTGATAGACATTGATATTTCGAGCCTCCTACACTTTATAAGAAGCTCAAAATGGTTTTACGAGTGTGTAGAGAGAAACTTTCTCTTATGGATCACGTGGTATCATAATGGACCTATTATTGGCCAATACACTTAATTGGCGATTCTCAGCTGGCAGTTACTTCAACCTAACCTAACCTAATCTAGGCATCATGAGGCGTTTGCGCGAGAATATCTGCCTAAAATTGCCAGATTTGCGGAAGGACAGTCCATGGATTTTGCACCACGGTAATGCACCATCGCACAAAGCCATCGTTGTGCAAGAGTTTTTGGCTAAAAACTCGACGAATGTCATCACCAAAGCACCGTACTGGCCTAATATTGTCTCCGTGTGTTTCTTTTTTGTTCTCTAGGCTAAAATTACCACTTGAAAGAAAATTCGCTGAAGGCTCTAAAGCCCATACCCCAATCAGCCAGCGAAAAGTGTATGGAGGATTGGGTCAAGCGTTGGCATAATTGTATTATTAAAGGCGACAAAATAAATTTTTATGATTAAATAACTTTTTTTTTTAAACAATTCCGGGTACTTTTTACACAGACTGTATAAACAGGAGAAGAAAAAAGTACACATTCTTTTCTATAAGAAGTTCTAGAAACTTTAGTTGAAGCTCACTTTCCAGGAAGTAGATCACCAATGGATTCTACTACAAATGGTTACTCGCATACTGGAATGTCAATAGGGGACGAGGTTGAGAATCTTATTACATGGAAGAATCTGCCTTTGGCTATATACTAGCATACATACATACTAGCACAGCAGATCAAAGCTATGGAACAGCTAAATCGACTGCACCGATTAGCCTGTGTCGGCATTACCGGGGCAATGAAAACGTGCAGCATTACAAACACTAAAACCCGGCGATTTCACAGGTCATCTGAGCATACTTGAAAACGTCCAAAACAACCCAATCATCAAGATTCCAGATACGATTCTCAAAAGATTTCAGTTCTCCAGGAATGTGGTCATTAGTGACCGTGAAGAATGGAGAAACAAAGGTCTTCAAACATCACACAATGCACAAATCTGGTACACAGATGGCTCTAAATTGGAAAAAGGCAGTACCAGAGCTAGGGTCTATGGTCCCAACTTTCAGTGTGCGGCAGCGCTTGGTAAATCACCTACCATCTTTCAAGCAGAACTCCTTGCAATAGAACTATGTATTCGGGAATGCCTGCGGAGAAACACTACAACACGCAACTGAAAAATAGGGCAATCAATATTCCCACAGGAACTTCAAGACTTAGAGGAAGGGTTGGCAGAGGCTGCACGCGGGGATGAGTTTCATCAGCTACTCTGTGAAACATAACTGTGGACTCTGTCCAGATCAGATTTGAGGAGACTGGCATGCACATTGTGGGATATGCCGATGACAGCAATGTGGCAAGAGGCAAATATATGAATGTCACAGCTGACGCCAAGCGAAATGCTCTCCGAGTGGTGGAGCGGTGGTGTCAGGTATAAGGGCTCTCCATTAATGCGTAAAAGACAGATTCAATCATCTTCACAAGGTGGAAGATAGATCTGGAGTTTCAGTCCTTGACACTTTTCGGATCGTAGCTAAAGGTGACAAAGAAAATTAAGTATCTGTGTATACCTAGATAATGGACTAACTTGGAACTGTAGAAGAGAAAATCCGTGTTTCATCAATGCAAACGGGCATGTGGACAAAGGCGGGGAATCTCCTCAATGTCAGCATACTGGATGTATACGATGATAATTAGACCACTTATAACATACGAATATGCGTCAGTTGTGTGGTGGCAAAAAGGTGCCATCTGGATAGGGTCCAGGTCTGGCTTGTTTAGGAAACATCAGTATAATACGAACGACAACTACATGCGCAATGAAAGTGATCCTAGGTATAATGGACTTATTTATTAAGAAAGTGGCGGCATTGACAGCACTTCGTCTGCACCGAGATGCTAACTGGCACTGGCGCGGTACTATCTATGGACATAGGAAAATCCTGGACCTCATGAATAGCGAGATAAGGGACTTGAATATACCCGAGGATGGAATAAAGAGAATACGTATTACCCATCACAAAACTCTTCTCGGGAATGAAACACTTCCGGAAAGGAAGATTAGAGATAAAATCATCTTTACGGATGGATCCATGATGGATTGCAGAGCCAGAGCAGGTTTCTGTTCAGAAGAAGTGTCATATTAGTTTGGGGAAATGTACCTCAGTTTATCAAGCCGAAATGATTGCCTTGTTGCATGCGTTGGATCACCTGAAAGATGGTCAAGTTGTTGGTTGTATATTACTATAGCACTGGACAATCAATCGGTGATTGAACGGATGGAACAAACAGATATCAATACATGATTGTCACTGGAATGTATTCAGAAACTCAATGAGTGCTCACTTCGAAATGAAATTATGTTGCTCTGCGTGAAGGGAGTGAGGGTAATAAAAAGGCGGACGATCTAGCAAAGCGAGGGTCAACCTCTGAGGTCTCTGGTCCGGAAGCATTTGCTGCAAGGGGAATAGTAGAGCACCTGATCAAGAACTAGGCGGCAGCGGAAAACCAGAGAAGGGCTGACCGTGGAAAGTTGCAGGCAGGCAAAAATGGCTGTTAAAATGCCGACTGGCACCACTCGTAGAGAAGTTGTAAGCCTGGAGTGCAGAACACTGAAATGGGTGGTAGTGTTATATACAGTTCATAGAAATTTCGAACATCACTTGAGGAAGATGGATCTTTGGGAGGATGACACCAGTGAACTATGCGAAACTGTGATAACTACCGTTCGATCAAACTGATGTCACACACCATGAAGATTGTTGAGCGGGTATTAGGTGGCCGACTACGAAAAGTAATACAGCTATCTGATGATCAGTGCGGTTTTGTCTCGGGTAAATCAACCACAGATGCAATCCAAAGTATAAGGATCGTAATGGAAAAACATCGTGATTCCTTAAAGGATTTGCATATTGTATTGGTTGACTTTGAAAAGGCATTCGACAGACAACCACGAGATTTGATATGGGTGGCGCTAAGACATCGAGGGGTTCCAGAAACTTATTTACAGATGATCATGGACATATACGAAGGAGCAAAGACAAGAGTAAGATGTTCAGCTGGAGTAACCGAAGAGTTCCCAATCAAAGTCGGGGTGCACCAGGGAAGCGTTCTAAGTCCTTTGCTCTTTATTACAGTCCTTGATTATCTGCTTGAAGGTAAAGTGATGGATCCCAAGGTACATCAGTTATTCTTTGCTGACGATGGAGCCATCATAGGTGAAGATCCTACATCCCTGCAACGAGCACTTGATGTGTGGGTGGACGCTCTGGAGGGAAATGGGTATCGCATTAGATCAAAAAAGACAGAGTACTTGTGTTGCCCGTTCTCTGATCCACTAAGGGCTATTCCAGACATTTATTTGAATGGAACAGTGCTTCCCAAGTGCGAAAACTTTAAATATCTGGGATCTATGTTCAATAGCAAAGCAACCTGTGATGGCGACAGCAATCATCGCGTAAGTGTAGGGTGGATGAAGTGGCGAGAAAATTCCGCTATTTTCTGTGACAGAAAAATGCAACCTAAATTGAATGGAAGGCTCTACACCGCAGTTGTGCGTCCAGCCCTCACATAGGGTTCACAATGTTGGACTATGTACAAAAAGTATGAGAGTAAATTAACGGTAGCTGAGATGAAGATGCCACGCATGACAGCAGGAGTGACAAAGCTTGATGGAATAAGAAGTTCGAAGATCCGTGGAAGCCTTTACGTCAAGGAAACCATCTTACGAAAGGTAGAGCATAACCGGCTCAGCTGGTATTGCCACGTTCAAAGAAGGGATTATTGGAACTCTGTTAAAAGGGCAATATCAACGAACGTTTCAAAGACGTCGCGAGGCAGGAGAGGCAGGCCTATAAACGCCTGGATCAGACAAATGCGACGACATCGGCAGTTCATTGGCCTCAGTAACCGAGTGATCCAAGATCGGGAGGCCTGCCGATATTTTCTGAGGTCAAATAGGCGAACCCCACAGGCGTATCAGTAGAAATGCAGTGAAGTGGGAGGGTTGTGATCCCTTATTTTCGGATCATAACCTCGCTGATAAAAGGAAGAAGAAGAAGAAGACACCAGTGATCTATGCCAGGAGGACGTTAAGACGGCGGCACATTTATTGTGGCCCCAGCCAGTAGAAGAGGGAGATCTTGGGACAGATTTGCTTTAAACATATGCTAGCGTTGACACGAAGAATCAAATATAGAGAAGAACTGTAGAGAAATCCGGAGAGTCTCTCCAGCTAAGAGAGACAAAATCGACCCAAGACGGTGATCTGATGCGAAAATTTCTCCAATCATTTCCATGTTATGTCCTGCTAATGCGTTAGAAGAGTTCAGCTCCAAGTTATTATAGAAGAAATCTGGGACATCGGTGATTTTTAGGAACTAAAACCGAATTATTATATTCCCAAGTATCCAAAAACTAAATTGCGAAAATTTTGTACATTCAAAAGGGACACTAAATCTTACCTCAGATCTATCCACAGAAGACTTTCTGCACCTTATTAAGAGAGTGGGTGGCTTGCTTCGATACAATATGAGTCTTAAATTCTCGATTTTTCTTTTTGAAGGTTTTTCGTTGACACCCCTTTATGGTGAACTAGGTTTATGTACAAGGCTATCTATAGAAGGATATCAGCAGTTAAGATGGTTCATTTCCTTGGCGACACTGGCTTTAAAATTCTTATGTGCGCCCGAAAAAAATAGCACAAATTTGCTTGAAGAATTGTTGGGACTGTTTTTAAAAAATTCGTCAGTTAATGGACGAGGGCCAATGTTTTCAAATCTACGAGTAGTAAGTTAGAATTTCTTGTCAGAAATATTACGATGATGGGCGCCCTATGGAACCTCTAACGTAAACAGATGGCAGCGGATGCGAATGGGTATGGCAATGGTTTAGTAGTAACATCATCGATTATCGCGCTGATGGTTCGCGCTACAAATCCTAATGTCAAGAAACATTTATGTCTCATGAAGTACGCAAAGTCAGTCTGAACAATTACCAGCTCTGCTGCGAATGTTTGTATTTTGCACAGGTTCATTAAACGATCGCAAAGCATGCAAAAAATCAATTCCTCTATTGAGTAATGTGCAGCTTGTGTACAACATTGTATTGTAATAAAATTTACAAATTGCAATTGATCGGCCGTGAGATGATAAATCTTGCCAAGCTAAGGTTACGAGTAAGTCCAAAAGAAGAATCACCCTTACATTGTCAATACATCAGCTATAGCAGATGCACTGTCAGATCTGAAGGTCGATAGGTCACGTTGTGAATTGATTAATTTACTACTCAATGGTCGCATTATGCACTCTAAGCTGGGTGGGACGTCTACTAGAAGATCTGTCAGAAGGGGTGTTCTATCCCCTCTTTTGCGGAATTTGGTGGCCAGTGAACTATTGATAATCATGGAAGGCGAGGGATGCGCGGCGATCGCTTATGCAGATGATGTTGCTGTAGCTGCGTCGGGAAAACTACTAAATATTCTAAAAGAACTTCTACAAACGCTTTAAACAAGCTCACCAAATGGGCGGTACGGTGTGGTCTGGGTGTAAACCCCCATAAAATTCAAGAAAGATCAAGAAGGCTACTATAGCACTTTTCTCTTGCAAAAAAGTTATTGGGAATACGAGTACTATAAATTGGGCCTACAACCTCGAATAACTCACTGGCTATATGGTACATCTCGGTCATTAGACCGATACCCACATACGGGGTGATTGTCTGGTGCGTAGCCTTAGAAAAAGCTATAAAACCCGACTACCTAAACAAGGTTTAGCGTGCAGCTTGTTTGTGCGTAAGTAGAGCACTACGTACAACTCCCTCTGCGGCACTGGACATCATGTTTCATGTGTTACCCCTCGATATACATATGTAGCAAGCAAATGGCAGCGAATGCAGCAGTTCGCCTTGAAGCTATCCAACAGTGGTCAAGAAAAGAATTTGGCCACGCTACCATTCTGAATAAATTCAAAATCTTTCCTGAAAACACAGACTACCCCATCCCACGTCTAAATTTTGACAAAACCTTCCTCGTCACCATCCCTTCCAGATCACTCTGGAATGATGATGCATTTTTAGAAGATGGGTCGATTCACTTCTATATTGACGGCTCAAAAACGAAGGATGGAGTTGGTGGATGTGCTTTCTCTGACAGGCTTAATTTTAAGCTCTCCTTCCGTCTACCAATTCATTGTAGCGTGATCCATGGCGATTAAGGAAGTCTTATCTTGGCTTAAGTAAAACTTGAGATCTTCTAAAGATATCCACTACTTCAAACAGCCAAGCAGCAATCAAATCCCTGAAATCGACTTCTATAAATTCTTTAGCAGCTCTATACTGCCGATCGTCTTTCGTGGAGATGGCTGAGCAGTTCAATATTCACCTGTGTTGGGTGCCGGGGCATAGGGACATTCCAGGAAATTATAAGGCCGATGAACTCACCAGAATAGGAACAACTATACCCATTCTGCCGGATAAAGGCTCCTTAGGTATACCAATCGCTAAATGGACAAGTGGATCCAAACGTCTAGCGACTAAACAGATTTGACCAAAGCTGGATCTAAAACGTTCTAAGAATTTGATTTCTCCCAAGAGATTGCATATCGGCACTACAATAGGTGTCATCACTGGACTCTGCCTTATAGGCAAGCATGCTACAAGGTTAGGCCTTGTTGCGAACGACTTTTATAGAAGCTACATGGATGAAGAGGAAGAAACAATTCCTCACCTTCTTTGTTTTTACCCAACTCTCTCCCGTAGAAGAAAGCTTCACCTAGGAGCCCCCTATTACAACGATATAGGCGATCTAATAGACATCGATATTAAGAACACCCTACGCCTCATAAGAGGCTCAACATTTTTTTACGAGTAGGTAGAGAGAAACTTTCTCCCATGATCCACGTGGTATCACAATTGGACCTATTGCTGGTCTACGAGTGTTGGCGATTGTTAGCTGGCAGCCACTTTAACATAACCTAACCTAACCTTGTCCCGTAAAAAAATAAATAAATAAATAAAAATCCTCAAAAATGTTCACACCATTTCGACGTCAAACACTTATTAAAGGATAATGGAAGCACGCGTGTAATTAACACGGTTGTTTTATTTTCTTTGAGTCTAGGATTCACTTAAAATATGTAACGATAATCATTATTAATTTTTGTCTGGTAAAAAGCGTATACATAAATGCAACATCTTACACTATAGGGCAACAACTTCCCACTTAATTTTCTAAAATAATTAAACTACTTCTACACTTTGGCTGCTAAAGATCCATTGACCGAACTACTTCCACCGGAGTAGGAGTACCCTGGTGATTCCATAACTAAGGGATGACATATCTCATAAACAGGAACTTTTAAACTACTTTTTCGGACCCCAAGACTACTCTGCGAGCTAGAGCTGGGTCCGAATGAACGTCATCTGGGCTCGTGAACATCATGCATATGCTCGCTCTCATCACCGAACGAATGAGCCGCTGCACTCGGTGTGATACTAGGTGAACGTCCTTTTATTCGAATCTGAGACATGTCGGATCCTCGACGACTAGTTTTCAATGAAATACTCTGCCTGGAGCAGAAGCATCGGCAAATAATGCGTTTAAAGGCAAATCGGAAATCTTTCGAAAACAGAGCGTAGATCATAGGATTCACAGCTGAGTTGCAATAGCCCAACCAGAAGAGTATGGAGAAAAGTAATGGATCTATGCAGTCTTTGCAGAATGGTCGTATTATGTAGATTGTGAAAAATGGCAACCAGCAAAATACAAACAGTCCAACGATGATGGCCAATGTCTTGGCTGCTTTAGTTTCCATGCGAAACCGTTTCACCTGGGCCTTTATATTACGTCGACCCATTTTTTTATTCGGGCGAGTACGGTCCGATATATCACTGGTGGCCGATTGTCGCCTGGACATCTCGGGCATACTTTTACCAACCTGAAGGTAACAACTACTGTCTCTGTTCGCTCGAAAGAGCTGTGTTTCGGTGGTTTCCCTTCCATTTGCCGCAGTGTAATGAACGGTGTACAGAGCACTGCTGGATTCACTGCTTTGTGACATTTCGTTGACATTCTCATTGGAAGGATAAGAAACGGAAATTTTGATTTTATCATGATGGTGATGAGATCTTCGAGTTGCATATTTAGATAGACGCTCAGGAGATGGTGTCCCGAGAGTGGTTGTTGTACTCTGCGTGCTGCCATTGCTGTGTGTCGAATCGTGCTGATTCGAACCGCGTCCTCGGTGTATTCGCAGCGTCAGACGTTGCTCTTCAAAACGTGATCCGATTCCTTTTGAACCTGCAAGGAAGAAAAAAAGATTTGATATAGATTAGTTAATTTTTTTGGAAAGGTAAGCAAGATTTTATAAAAAAATATGTTTCCTGTCTCAGTAAACTAACTAATCCATATAAACAAAATGTGATTAAGTGCCGGTCGGGTATCACGTCATTTATGCCCAAGCTATCTGAGTACGGGATCCCTGTTGTTACGTGGGACAGAGAAGAGTTGTGTGATAATTATCTGTAGCAGTAAGCAACAACAGCTTAAGTCAACTTAGTGTTACAAGATTTGCAGTTATACAAACACTTTTTCACAATATTTGAGTTCAATATCTGCTGAGTTATGGGTATAAATATAAAGGACCATTGGAGTATTTCATACCATTTCTACGGGCGGAGGCCCTGAGTTGGACTGACGCTAATTCTAGCAGCACGAAGCAGTCTCATATCCCGGAAACCTCACAGTGACCGCATACCGACGAATTAATTCCAGGGCAGAGTAAGAAATATTACCATCATACAGTGCTATGCTCCGATTGAAGACGCGACTGAGAATGAAAAGGACAATTTTCATAGTTATTTTGGCTCCGTCTACAACTAAACGCCTAATGGTGACATCGTATTGGTGATGGGATATTTCAACGCCAAGGTAGGAAGCGACAATAATATGCTTACGCATGTGATGGGAGTTCACGGCCATGGAGACTGTAATGACAACGGAGAGCTGTATGTGGTCTTCTGCAATACCAACCGCCTAGTCATTGAAAGTACGCTGTTTAAGCATAACACCTACCACAAAATCAGTTGAATCTCAACTGACAAGCAGTGAACATCCAACCAGATCGATCACATTGCGATCAGCCGCCGCTTCAGAAATTGTCTTCTAGACGTCCTCAGACGTGGAGCTGACATGGGACAAGAACGCCATCACCATCTTATGTTAGCTATTATACGCCTTCGTTCTGCTCAACGTTACCAGGTTCAATACTGACAGGCTGTTGTGCCCAAGTGTGACAAAAATTCACGGATCATCTTGCCTTAGAAAAGAAACAATCAGCAGCACAATGCAGGAAAGCGTGGATGACCACTAGAATGCTATGAAAAATGTTTTTGCAACTTTGGCACGCACCCACGTCGAAAAACGCCTGGAGACGGGTCGATGAGCATAAAGCAATCAAGATTCAGATTGTAGCGTCCTCTGCAGTAGAGAGTACCGAGCTAGAAGCCCAATATAGCTGGAAAAAGAAAGAAGTGCAGCGTAGTTTAAGAAGGGTAAGTACATCGACTCACTTGCCTTAAGGACTGAAGCAACAAGCAGGTATGACAGTAAGACTGTCTATAACATCACCAAGGAGCTCATTCGTGGTCGAAACTCCAAACAATATCCTGTGAAGAGTTTACATGGTACCCTTCTTATTTCGGATGAGGATCAGCTCATTTCGCTATAATCCTTAACCACTTACACGATAATGATATGATCTCGAACCCTAATGAGTATTCCAAAGCAACAAATTCCCGAATTCGGTCCTCCCAATAAATCGGAAATATCAGCAGCAATCAAATCCCACAAGAAAAGCAAAGTGGTAGGTATTGATGGCATTCCTGCTGAACTATTCCAAGCGGGGCGCCAAACACATCGGCTGGACTGCTACACCGGCTCATATGGTGAGCGTGGGAAAATGAACAATTCCTCCAGGAATGGAAAAGAGAGATGATCGTCAAGCTTCCGAAATAGGGAAATCTGATGGATTGTGTTCTACCGGCCGTAGCCAAGATAATAGCTAGAATCACATTAGAACGCATAAAGGAATATTTATATTGAACTCTTGACGTCGAACAGGCAGGCTTTCACGCTCGATCCTCCTGCATCGACCACATAAACACCTTACTGATAATAATAGAGCAATGCGTCGAGTATAGTTGTCCGCTTCATCGACTGTTTATCGACTTCAAGAAGGCTTTCGATAGCTTGAATCGAGATGCTATCTGGCTGGCCTTGCGAAGGAGAGGCATCCCAGAATAACCCGTAGCTGTTATTAAGGCTAAGTACGAGGGCGGTAAGTGTCACATCTTATACAACTGTAAGGTGTCGGAGGATTTTGTACGTCAAAGTCCAAAGTGGAGTACGCCAGGGGTGCGTACTGTCACCGTTGTTGTTCTTGGTGGTCATCAGCTGTGTGCTTCGTGCAGCATTGATGGAATGTAACAATGGAATTCGATGGACTATGAGAACTTTTCTTAAAGACATCCACTACGCTAATGACGTTTGCCTACTTTCACATCGTATAATGGACCTTCATCTAGTGGCCCAAAATCTAGAAGCTGAGAACTTCTAATACCCGTACTTAACTCAACATTGCCGGACAGGTAGTCGAGAAAGAAGACAACTTATATATCTAGAAAGTGTGGTCGCGGCTGACCGCGGTGGTACCGAACTGGATGTGTGCACCAGAATCGGGAAGGCAAAATCTGCGTTCGGAATGCTATCGAAAGTCTGGAGAAGCAATGTTTTTAGCTAAAGAACCAAGCTGCGACTGTTCCGCTCCAACGTAGAATCAGTACTGCTGCATGGGTGTAGCACTTGGAAGGTGGATACCACTATTACACGCAAGCTGCAAATATTCGTAAACAGATGTCTAAGAATCATCTGTTGGCCCAATCGTGCCTCCAACGAACAACTTTATTTGAGAACTGGCCAAGAACCTATAGACATTGCTCTGCGAAGGAGAAGGTGGCAGTGGTTCGGACATACCCTACGACGCGACGACATCTCCATTGCGAAATACGCCATGCAGTGGAAACTACTCGCCCAGGCAGGCAGAACAGCGGGACGCCCCAGGCAAACATGGCGAGGAACAGTCGAGGAGGAATCAAGCACTTTGGAAATGAGTTGGAGGCAGCTCAAACGCGTTGCAGAACAACAAGCAAGATGTAGCGCAGACGTTGTTGACGCTCCGTTCGCCTCGAGGCGTGCAAAGATTCATGTAGGCAGTATGTAAGTATTTCTACATAAAGGAACATCACGTCTCCCCTGAAAAATAATAAAAACCGAATTAAGCTGTTATCGCTTATTATCACCGATTTCATAGAGGTGGGAAAATATTTGTCATATGTCTGACACCTGACCTACTAACTGGATATAATAAATATTGATTTTTTAATTACGTCAAATGGATGGATGGACACAGGATGTACATATTACGCTCGGGTAAGCTATTATCTCACATCATTCATTTTCATTCGTGTACTACGTTTCCACTTAGCGAAATCCGGGATTTTGGAAAAAAAAAAAGAAGAAAAATCCCACCGAAATTCAAATATTTTATTTGAGATTATTCTGCTTGTTTCGATTTTGTTTGATTTTTCAAACCAATTGTTCATAAATTGTCAATGATAGGTCCGTTGTGATACCAAATATGGCCGGAAGGAAAGAATACACAGTAGACCTGCGAAACATGAATAGTATTAGCATTCCCCGATATATCTTTCAACCAAGCTTAGGGAATATTCAAATTCATGGGTTCTCGGATGCGTCAACAAGGGCCTACGGATGTTGTTTGTATGCAAGATGTAAAGAAAAATTTGGCAATATTTCAGTCAATTTGATTGCGGGCCGCTTCAAGGTCGCTCCAGAAAAAACTGTCACTGCCTAGGTTAGAATTGTGCGGAGCTGTTAAATGTTAGCCAAACTTTGGAGCACAGTTAAACCAGCGTCAGAGTTTGACTTTGTTAACATTTATTTTTGTGTGGATTCTAAGATTGCGCTGTGCTGGCTTGATCCATCTCCAAGTGCTTGGGAAACTTTCGTGGTAAACAGAGTAAGCGATGTACAATCGTTTAGTTCGGGTATCCACTGGAGGCACGTAAGATCAGATAATAATCCAGCAGATTTAATTTCAAGAGGATGCAACGTCAAGGAATTACAATATTCAGCTTGGTTTGCGGGGCCTGATTTCCTGAGCAGAGGGTACAACGATTGGCCCTTATTAAAACAGGAAAAACGGAAAAGCGTTTTTGTATGCGAAGTTGTAGAGAAGGTATTCTCAGATACATTTTATAAACACAGTTCCTATGTTAAAACACTTCGGATCATAGCCTATACGAGTATGCTAAGACTCATTGCAGCTGCTAGAGGAAATAGATCCGCTGGAGTAAAACTGTCGGGAGAAGAGCTTAACAATACACTGCTTACAATTGTGTGGTGTACCCAACAGCAAAGCTTCGCCAAGGAGATAGCAGAAATCAAGGTTGGAGGATCTACGTAGAATTCGAAATTTTCAAAACTGGGATTAATCTTGGATGAGACTGAAAAAAGGAGTATTCTCAGGGTAGGCGGTCGCATTGGCAATGCTGATATAGCACGTGACCAAACATTTTCGATCCTCTTACCAAACGACAATCAATTTGTGAAGAGTTGTGTAAGGTACCTGCATCGTAGTTACTTTCACGTCGGTCCACAGGCTTTACTCAACTTCGTTAGAGATCGATTTTGGATCATAAATGGAAGAATAGTGGTTAGGCAGATCGTGCGCAACTGTGTCCATTGCTGAAGGTACAAGCCAAAACCGAACCACTCTAAGATAGTTCAGGACCTCCTGACACAAACGGCTAAGGATAAGGGAGCGGACATCATATTGATTAGTGAACCTTACAAAAACCTCGACAGCAACATTTGGATTAGTGGCAAAACTAAACAAGCTGCAATATGGATATGCGGAAGACATGCCTTCCAAGAAACTTATGAACAGGTAGACGGTTTTGCACGGGCAAAAATAAATGGTATTCACTTCTTCAGCTGCTATGCTCGACCAAGCTGGACGACGAGTGAATATCAGACAATGCTAGATAACCTAATGGCCGATGCACGCGGTAGAACTCCAGTGGTTATAAGCGGTGACTTCAACGAATGAGCAACAGAGTGGGGTAGCAGGCTCACCAATGCTAGAGGGCATATTCTACTGGAAGCCTTTGCGCCACTAGCCTTTGTTCCACTAATAGTGCTCGCAAACAAGGGGCGCGCAAACACATATCGCAAAGCAGGTATGGGGTCAATCATCGACATAACCTTCGTGAGCTACTCTCTCCTGCGCAACACCAAATGGTATCTCAGCGAGGAATATACACATAGCAACCACCAGGCGATATTAATTGATATTAAGGAAACTCATCCAATCGTCCAACAACTTTAAATTAAGAGGCCCAAAATGGAAGGACAAACATTTCGACAAAGACACCATCGAGGAAATGATGAGCACCGATACCATAACTTGCAGCGGAACAGCTGAGATCCTCTCGCTCCAACTCACCCGCGCTATCAAAACAGCGTGCCATGCAGCAATGCCCAGACGAACAGCTAGTAGAAGATGTGCATCATGCTACTGTTGGACCGAGGGGATAAAAATACTTAGAGCAAGGTGTGTACAAGCCCGACGCAGAGTTAAACGATCGAGTCGATTTTCAGGAGCATCTAGACATATTCAAACTGGCCAGACGCGACTTAAAAAAAGCAATCAAAGAGAGTAAAATAATATGCTTTAAACGACTCTGTAACGAAGCAGACATTAACCCTTGGGGTATGGCGTACAGGATGGTGATAACAAATCTGAAAGGCCATAAGTCCCCACAAATAACTTCCCCAGCTATGTTAAGGTCCATAATAAAGCACATTTTCCCCCATAGGGGGATATAATCAGAGAGACCAATATAGAGCACATCCCTGCTATTACGCGGGAGGAGCTACTCGATGCACGCAGGAAGATAGGACCAGATGGCATCTCCAATAAGGCAATGAAAGTGACTATTCAAAAGAGGCTGGACATTTTTATGCCCACGATGCGAAAGTGTATGGAGGAAGAAATTTTCCTGAGCCTGGGCTTCAACATTTGCTACTTCTACCAAAAGGAATCAAACCACCTGGAGAACCATCGTCATATCGCCCAATATGTTTACTCGACACTTTGGGAAAGCTACTTGAACGAATAATATACAACGACAAGAGAAAGGAGCACTGTCAAACCACCAGTTCGGATTTAGAAAATCGCGTTCTACCGTTGATGTCATGAAAGCGGCAATAAATATAGCAACTGGAGCGATCCAAGCAGAAAGATGGCGAGGGGGGGCAAAGAAATACTGTGCAGTAGTGACTTTGGACATTAAAATCGTCTTTAACCCGGCAAATTGGTCATTCATAAGGAGATCACTAGCCAAAGTGGATACTCCATATTACCTATTGACGATAGTTACAAACTACTTCAGCAACAGGAAGTTGAGCTACCAAACCGAAGAGGGGGTAAAGTGCTACAACGCTACGGCTGGATTCCCGCAAAGATCGGTACTAGGCCCTCTCTTATGGAATATCATGTACGACGGAGTCCTGCGACTAGCATTGCCACAAGGAGTTAAGATAATCGGGTTCGCTGACGACATCGCCGTAGTGACCGTGGCTAAACACATCAACGAAATTAGAATCAGCAACAAACGAACCAATCGAAAAAATTAAAGACTGGCTAAGATCCGCCGGCTTAGAATTAGCAGACCACAAAACTGAAGCTGTTCTTATAATAAGTCGAGAAGCTGCTGAATATGCGAATATTCGAGTCGGAAATCAGACTATAAGAACCAAGGAAGCAGTCAAATACTTAGGAGTAATGCTCGACAACAAGATAAGGTTTAAAACGCAGAGGAGTACTCGAGCAAGAAGGCTTCACTACTGCATTCAGGCCTTTCTCGAATAATGCCAAACATCGGTGGAACTCGATATGCTAGACGGATTCTACTATCCAGAGTGGTTAGCTCGGTTCTTCTACATGCTTCACCGGTTTGGGCGGCGTTAGCGACGAAACACGGAGAAAATTATCGTCAACCTACGGGCTATGCGCAATAAGAACAATCAGCGGTTTCCGAACAATATCGGACGAAACAGCCTGTGTCATAGCCAGAATGATCCCCATCGACATCCTCGCAAATGAGATGGTAAGGATCTACGAAAGGAGAACATCGAGTCGTCAAGAAACAGCTGCTGTCAAGAGAATAAAGGAGGAGGAGAAAGTAACATCACTAGCTATGTGGCGCACCAGGTGGGATAACAGTACAAAAGTTAGATGGACCTACAAGCTGATCCCCACCATTGAGGTCTGGACCAAGCGAGTATATGGGGACTGCAACTACCACTTTACGCAGTACCTATCGGGTCACGGCGGCTATCGCAAATATTTACACAGATTTGGACATGATAACTCACCTCTCTGTCCACATTGTCCAGACCAGGAGGAAGATAAAGATCACGCAATATTCCATTGCAATCGCTTCACGGAATGGAGAAATAACCTTATAAACCAAATGCTGCGGTCAGAGGAGAATTGGCTGGGAATTTGTGCACCCCGAATTCGGTTGGGAACTCTTCGGTAACTCCAGCGAGGCATCTTACTCTTGTTTTTGCTCCTTCGTACATATCCATTATCATCTGTACATAGGTTTTTGGAACCCCTTGATGTCTTAGCGCCACCCAAACCATATCTTGTTGTGCCTTTTCAAAGTCAACCAATACAATATGCAAATCCTTGAAGGAATCATGATGTTTTTCCATTATGATCCTTGTACTTTGAATTGCATCTGTGGTTGATTTACCCGCGACAAACCCGTATTGATCATCAGATAACCGTGTAATTTTTCGCAGTCTGCCACCTAATACCCGCTCAACGATCTTCATGGTGTGTGACATCAGCTTGATCGAATGGTAGTTATCACAGTTTCGCGTATAACCCTTCCCTTTGTATACAGGGAGAAGGTAACTTTCCCTCCATTGATTCGGCATTGGATCACCTCTCATAAATTTGGAGATGAGAATTCTGAGCCACCTGAACCCGACGTCTCCCATCTTTTTCCAGAACTCAGAGGGCATCTCGTCTGGCCCAACAGCTTTTCGCTTTTTGGAGTATTTGACCGCCTCACTAACTTTTTCGACTGTAATGTCGGGTATTGCTTCACAGTTAGGGGTGGCTCTTGGAAAATATAGCCAGCGAAACTGTTCATTCAAAAGTTGTTCACAATATTGCCGCTACATCTGCAAAATTTGTTTGGTCATCCACAAGGAGCTGGCCATGAGCATTATTAATGAGCTTTGGCGAACGGATCTCCTGAGCATTCCTCATTCCTTGGGTGAAGGGGCACTTTGACCAAATTTTGAAAGTCGCTTTCTTCTTATTTATCACTTCATTAGCTTCATCACTCTCGTGTGGACAGCCAACATAACCTAACCTAGCTTCATCACTCCACCACCATGTTTCTTTGGTGGTGTGCCTTTTGAAGCTCCTGGCAGTG
The DNA here is from genome assembly GCA_945910035.1 of Brachypalpus laphriformis. Taxonomy (NCBI): domain Eukaryota; kingdom Metazoa; phylum Arthropoda; class Insecta; order Diptera; family Syrphidae; genus Brachypalpus; species Brachypalpus laphriformis. The sequence goes on along the minus strand of OX246754.1, from coordinate 160,098,198 downwards.
ATTTGGCCTTTTTTTTTTTAAACAAGTTCGCTGTAGGAAATCCCACATATTTTTTGTTCTGCACTCTTCATCCTCAGTTCCGGTGATGGTGTGAGAGAGGTAATTTTTCATCACGAAAACAAAAGCCTCGCCTTTTTCTTTGTAATTGATCGGACTGTCTTTATATATTTCATGAGATATAAATAAATGCTTGCTGACATCAGGATTTGAACCATGAACCATTAGCCTGGCAATTGACGACGTGCCGCTCTCGCTTTTTATAACTGGATATCTACGTGCACATTTCGGGGTGGCAATGGTCTACTCCAACTATTTTAGATCTGATGTGAAGATCATATGCCATCAAGCGTTCGTTCGTCCAATACTGACTTAGCCGAGTGCAGTATAGTGGAACATAAGCCCGGCTTATATGGAAAAACGTTGACTATTTGAGAGAAAATGTCTTCGAGCCTGAATTTGCATGTGTAGAAGCGCACATCCCGACTTTCGGCATTACGTTTCTAATAGGAGACTATTGGATGCTTCCGGCGTGTCCGCAATTGACAATGTCATTCGCGATCTTGTGAAGAAATATTTTGCCCGGTCAACGAGCGTCGGGCTTATTAAATCCTAACCCTGAGTATTTCCGAAGTTCTGTGTTGAGTGGGTTCTTACCCCCTGATGCATTCTTATATCTAGATGATCATGATTACTGGTCAGATTCACTAAACCTTCAACTACGAGAATTTTGCATTTTTCTCGAAGGGTGACAGATGAACGTATCCTATACGACCCGATGGACTCAGGCAAAAGAGACGCTAAGTTGAGGTACTTCGTAAGCCTACCTGAGCGGGATTAAATTAACGACGACAAGTTGAATAGGGAGCGATATTGGTGGCTTGACTGGGTTGTGGCTAGCATCTAGGTTAAGCAGGAACAGATCTTGATATGTGACTTGTAAAATACCACTGAATGGCCGATTTACTGGTTTAACTATCACTAGATTGGTCTTTCAGTGGCGAATTGGAAACCACATATCAGGGTCCGGCCCGGGATTTAGGGAAAGATAATTTTAATTTAAAATGAAACACAAAAATTAAGTTTCCTAAAAATTATAATATAGGTATTGAGCACCCTTCAGTTCAGTTAACATAAGGCATTCGTCCTAAGTTTATTTGAACTATGAATAATTAAGTTAGTGTATAAGTAAAGTGGGCGCCACAGCGTAAGTGGTTAGTGTGTCGGATCACTACGCATGAGGTTCCAAGTTCGAATCCCAGAAAATACCAAAAAGTTTTTTCACGGTCTCACTTCTCGCGAGCGTCTGACAAACATCCGAGAGTATTGTTGTCACGAAAAAGCTTCTCAAATCGCCGTTCGGATTCGCATTAAAACTGTAGGGCCCTTGCATTCGTGTGAAAAATATAACGCACACAACATGAGTGGTTGCGAGAAGCTAGGCCCTGTCACTTTAAAGAGCTGTTGCGCTAAAATATTTGTATTTGTATTTGTATAATATTTGTATATTGGTTTGCCAAAGATGTCGAGGGTTGTGCTGCAGTGGGTGTCGTTCACAGTGCTCCGTCTATGCACAAACAAGACGATCGTTGGACCTTGCCTAGATTATCGCGGTTTATGTCTTTATCTACGCCAGTCGCAATCAACCATAAAACCACGCCGCATGTATCAGTCTTATAACTGAGACGTAGAGCCAGTGAGTTATACGATGCTGCAAGCCCCATATGTTCGCAATAGTCTATTTGTAAGGGAAAAGTGACACAGTAACCTTGTAGACCTTTTCTTAAAAATTGTGATTCCAGGTTAATTTCCTGTCCAAAATAAGACCCAAATATTTTGCTTCGTTAGGGAAAGTCAAGCTTACACCATTTATGGAGAAAGGATCAATTATTACTTACTTACTTACTTAAGTGGCGCTACAGTTCGGGGTGAATCTGGACCTCAAGCTTGTTGCTCATAGCTCGTTCTATAGCTAATTGCCTCCAGCTCCGCACTCCAAGTTGGTTGAGGTCTCTTTGAACTTGTGCGTGCCACCTACGGCAAGGAGTCCCTCTGCATCGTTCCTTCGAGTTAGATCCGAAGCTCGGCAAGCCATTGTCCATTTGTCTTAGCCATCTTAAGCGTCCAATACGCAGTTTTTTGACTAGGTCGATGTCGCTGTACAGCTCGTATAGTTCTTCGTCGAATTTTTTCCTCCAAAACCCGTCAAGGCAAACGGGACCGAATATCTTACGAAAATTTTTTCTCTCGGAACGACAAGGATATCTTCATCGTCTTTTAATAAAATCCATGTTTCAGCCCCGTAAAGCAGGACTGGGATGATCAGGGTCTTATACAGAGTCTCCTTAGTTGTTCGAGATAGGGCTTTACTGTTGAATTGCCTAATAAGCCCAAAAAACAGCGATTGGCAAGAGTTATTGTTCGCTTGATTTCTGCGCTGATCTTGTTTTTCGAGTTTATAGCAGAGTCAATGTAAACAAAGTCCCTTACTACCTCGAAGTTATAGCTGCCCACTGTGACGTTTTGTCCAATTCGTCGATGTTCATTGTCCCTTCCTGTTGACAGCATGTACTTGGTTTTCCCCTCGTTTAAGGGTAAATGCATTTTAGTCGCTTCCACTTTAATGCTAGTTAGCGCATCGGTGCCAACCGCTGAGTTCTTCCAATTATGTCTATATCGTCGGCGTACCATATGCAAGCAGTTGTACGGACTTGTGAAAGATTAGGCCTCTGGCGTTGGCTTGTGAGGTCCGCACTATCCGTTCAAGTGCAATATCAAAGAAGTCGCATGACAGCGCGTCACCTTGTCTAAAACCTTTTTTGACATCAAAGTTCTCGGCGAAGTCAGTACCGACCTTGATGGAGCAGCGAGCGTTCTCCATCGTCATCCTGCACAGACGAACAAGTTTGGCAGGGATGTCAAAACTAGACATGGCTCTATAAAGCTCTTCTCTATAGATGCTTTCATAGGCGGCGTTGAAATCGATAAAGAGATGGTGGGATCTGCCGAAGTGTGAAGATTTGATCGATGGTGGACTTTCCTGGGCTGAAACCGCATTGGTAGGGACCAATCAGGCTGTTGATGAAAGATTTCAGGCATTCATACAATATTGCAGAAAAGATTTTGTATTTGAGACTGATGCCTCCATAATTGGCGCAGTTGAGGGGGTCTCCTTTTTTGTGGATCGGGCAAACGCATACACTCGTCTGACCAAATCTTAGAGATGAGTTGGTGTATGCTATGGTCTTAGGGCCACTATATTCGCCGATGACATTACCATCGTGACTGTATCTAAACAGATCCCTGCAGTAGAATCAGCTACAAATGAACCAATTGATCGGACAAATGATTGGCTAGTATCTACCGGGCTAGAACTAGCCGACCATAAAACAGAATCTGTCCTTATACCCGGACGGAAAACCGCTGAATTCAACAACTTCCAGGCTAATAGCCAAACCATGAAGTGGACAACAAACTGCAGTTCGAAACACATGCTGATTAATTAACTAAAATAGCATTGCAAATACAGGAAGCTCTCTCTCATACTGCCTAATATCGGTGGACCTGGATACTGTGGAAGGATTTTACTCTCCATAGTTATCACATCACTTCTGTTTTATGCCGCCCAGTCTGGACGCAGGCACCAAGAACGAAGGAGACCAAAAGAGACTACCGTCTACGGGCAATCAACGGCTTTTGGACCTTTTCAGACGAGGTCGCCTTTGTTACAGCTGGAATGGTTCCCATTGATATCCTCGCAGATGAAATACTCGGGATATATAGCAGAAGAACCTTGAGCCAACGCGACGCTTATTGCATCAACATGATCAAAATTTAAGAATGTGGCAAGCTCGCTCGGCCAATACAACAAAAGGCAGATGGACATACAAACTGATACCGACAATCCAAGACTGAGTAAGTAGAGTGGATGCAAACTTCAACTACCATCTTACACAGTTCCTGAGTGGTGACGGTGGTGGTGGTTAGCGCAATTATCTCCACCATACTCGTAGGTGTATTCCTGGCATCGATTTCCAAGGTTTGCGAATCGTCCCTGGGCCACTAGTATCTTTAGAAGATTACACATGCTTTGGTCCAACAAATAAAAAAATAAAAATCAGAACACAATGAAATAGAAAAAAAAATATGTTAACAAATTTTCTGTGTTTTATTGAAAAAATAAAATCTGAACTCTTATTGAATCACGCTTTGTAAATATCCAGATATTCATATTCATGAGTATTGTTAATATTAGCATCATTTGAATCGATGGACAAGGAGACAGGCATCGTATTTAATCCATAAGTTTTGCTTTTCACCGTTCTGACAGGAAACAGAAGACAAGAGCGAGTTGACTAAGAAAGAAATCTCAACTTGTTTAATTTTTCTAAGATAATATTAGCATTCCCAGTAAGTGCTTCATGTATGTCTAGAATTACAGTGATATAGTTCAATGGGTATATTGGTCTAAATCTCATCAACTATTTGGTATAGGATCTCTCTCATATACATATGTTCTCGTACCTACGGATACATGCTTGAATTCCCCGTTGCGCATTCATATCTATTCACATATGTATATACTTACCTATGTACACATGCTCCATTCTGGTGGAATCATTTCCCAATATCCTTGGCAAAACGGACGATGTCCTTGGAGCCTTAGACTTCATCACATCATACGAAGTAACGTACCCTGTTAGGAAAGATTGGCAAAGGAAGACAGCCTATGTCCACAACGAGATTGCACTACTAACCTACATATGGCCCTGAGACTTCCGGACAAACGCAGTGTGTTCCAAGCAGAAATTCTAGTTGTACTTAAAACTGCGGAATTTCATGAGATAGGGTCAATATCCGATAAGAATATCGCCATCTACATTGACAGTCAGGCTGCACTAAAGGCGCTAAAGGTCACAAAATCTGAAATCGTCAGAAATTGCCGCACAATGCTTAAGGCATTATGTACGTAGAGCCGTGTCAGATTATGTTGGGTATCTGGACACTGTGATATAGAACGCAACGAAAAAGATGACGCGCTGGGCAAAAGAGGAGTAGACCTCGCACATAGTGACATAATTAGTAGCATTAAACCACCAAGGTGCGCGGTTAATCTAAGATGCTCCAACTAAGATGGTCAAAGGGTGCCCAAAGGCTGGTGGCTTGTGTTAGATCGCAGGAAATTTGGGGAGATCATAAAACTGGAAAGATCACGGCTAAGAACACTGATAGGATTACTCTTTGATCATTGTCTATGAGACCAGGACTACCAAATACCTATTTTTGTAACAACTGCAATGACTTACATATCTCAGAGGACATCACGCATACACTTTCTGAATGCCAAGGCATTACCAGGATAAGGCTTAAGTACCTTGCAAGATTTCATTTTTATTTTCGTTTATTTATTTATTATACTTCCAAATGCTTAATAATGGCGGAATATTGAAGATACTTCTTCAATAGCTTAGAATGGGTTAGGTCGTTGAACCACAACAATGACATATTCAAGTTCTGTAGGGAAACTGAGTGTATAGGTAGGAGAATTGGTTTCGGTTTTTTGCCGTGATGGTTCCCTAGGGACCGCGATGGGCCCACTTTTTGCCTAGTGTTTTTATAATAATCTCATAGCCCTACTCAAGCTAACCTAACCTAACTTACCTGTGTTAGGTTAGCTCACTACGTTCCACTTATTTTCGGAATCTAGCAGTACTCTTTGCACTGCTTTTCTTTGTAGCTGGAATCGTGGGCACTACCATAAATAATGAATGCTCCACAGCTTCGGGAGTATCACTGCGTAATGGACAATTGGGAGAGTCATCATTCTTAAAGCGGTATAAGTATGACCGGAAGCAACCATGTCCCGTTAGTAGTTGTGTTATGCAAAAGTTAACTCCACCATGTCTGCGGTTTATCCAAATCTCAATTATTGGGATAAGACAGTAAGTCCATCGGCATTAGACGAAAGGCTCCAACGCTGCAGCCACTCCTCGCGCGAAATTCTCCTAAAGCGGGACATCTTCCGATGAAATAGTATGCATCCTCCCTCTCTTTAAGGTTGCACAAGTCACATAAAATTGGAAGATCGGGTCGATGTGGAATAAAATGAAGACTTGTTAGTTCATCTCTAAGTTTAAATATTATCATATGCTTATCATATGCAGAGAGTAGCGATTGAGGAAGTACGTTGAATCGCTTTCAATCAGGTTAACATTCAGCCTACTGTAGACCAGCCTATGTTGCGATGAATGTACTTCAGCTGCAAATATCTCATACATGGAATTACCTGCATTTTTCAAAACATTTGTAAGCATAGGTTTTATCATTAAAAGTTGCATATCAGATGCAATATTTAGGCTCACGCCATAATTTGCTGCCAACTCCTCCCACTTTTGAACCAAGTGCCCTCTTGTCGAAACTATATGCTTCAGAACAATCCTGGGCAGTCTTCCATCTTCCATCTCCACTACTTTTACTATATAATCTATATGCAGGGTATCTAAAATAGTGGCGGGACTCCAGTTTCTGGATGCAGCATATAGTTCGGTGTACATATTGGAAGTCGAAAGTATCTTAGAAAATTTTCAACTTCTTCAAAAAAGCAATAACCCAAAATTTGGGCTCCGTACAGCAGTATAGAAGCAGCAGTTGTACGAAATAGTTTATTTTTCGCTGTGTAATCGATAAATTTATTGTCGATACAACGTCCCCAAACTGATGAAATAGCGCTTTTAGCTGTTGCTAGTTGACATTCAAAGTGTTTTTTCATATTGAGGTTGGATGTAATTAGCGCACCTAAATATTTATACTCTTTCACTATTTCAACGCTTTCACCCCGATAGGACCACTTTTCGTTGCGAGAGTATCTCCCACCACCATTTCTAAAAATCATCATCTTTGATTTTGATAAATTCAACGTCAAATTCCATTGCTTACAGTAGTTCTCAAGACGGTTCATAGTAAGCTGCATCCTTTCAACTGTCTCCGATAAAAACACTATATCGTCCGCAAACTTTAGCGCCAGTATCCGCACACCACCAAGCTGGATCTTTCCTCCTACTTCTTCTACTACTACTACTATATCGTTGATAAATAAGATGAAGAGTAGCGTGCTTAAGATGCATCCTTGCTTAACTCCCATTCGTGTTCCCAATTCTTCCGATACATACTCTCCATTCCATACGTACGCCACGTTGGTCTCATACATCGCTTTTAGCACATTTATTACTTTGATTGATAAACCAATTTTGTACAGCTTATAGAAAAGAGCTTCTCGCGCTATGGAGTCCAAAGCTGCACGAAAGTCAACAAAGAAGACATAGCTTTTTGCGACTTTGTTTACAAAACTCCGCAATGTTGGTGAGAGTAAAAATGTCATCCAGTGTTGAAAAATGCTTTCTGAACTCCGCCTGGTATTCATTTAAAATCATATTGTTTGTTATCCATTGTGTAAGTCTATTAAAGATCATAGCACTAAATAGTTTTGCCGAAGTATTCAAAAAAGAAATGCCTCTGTAGTTAGCTGGATTATCTAGCTCGTCTTTTGCGTGCAACATCTATTCATTAGAAACTTTCTCTGCACTTCTTCCGATAGTATATCGACTGATAGCATTCCTACGATGACGCGGGCTGCTTGATTCAAGGTGGTGCGGAAAGCGCTACTCATTCCTAGTGCACATAGTCGATCTTTCTTTTGTATGAAGTCACTTTCATAGCTCCGGCCCAAACTGGTGACCCATAAAGCACTAATGATGTAACTATCCTAGATAAGAGAAATCTCCAGTTGTATCTAAAAAAAAAAACAATGTTGTATCTCGGTCCTCCTATATTTGGCACAATCCGCGCGTAAGACGCACCCACACGAGAGGATTTGTTGCTTACATACTCCAGATGTTCTTTTAATGTAAGCGTTGAGTCAATCATGACGCCAAGGTACTCATAGCTGGTTTGGATACTATATCATGCCCAACTACTTGGAGCGTGATGGTATCACGTCATTTTCTACTTGTAATTAGTACCGCTTCCGTTTTGTGTTCGAGGCCGACTGATGCTAGCCACTGTCGAACAATTGAAATGGTTTCATTACTGATTTGAACAACTTCTTCGAGTAGTTTTGCTGCAACAACTATACTGATGTCGTCCGCAAATCCCAAGATGTTAGACTCGTCTGGTATTTCAAAACGAAATCGTACCTGATGTTCCATAGCATCGGTCCCAGGACCGAACCCTGTGGTACTCCTCCTGTGACTACGTACTCCTTTACAACATCATCTGCGTCATATAGCAACACTCTCTGCCGGAAATAGTTTTTCACAATTTCCCTGATGTAAATTGGTACTCTCATATTTCGCAGCGCTTCCAACTCGCGATGTTGAAAGCGTTCTTAACGTCCAGTGTTATGACGAAACAGTACTGCTTTGTCCTCTTTTCCATCGTCTTCCTTCTATGGCCCTTTGCGATGTGTCAACCACAACCTTAATGGCATCAACAGTCGAGCGTGCCTTTGGAAATTCGTACTGATGTTCTGATAGTCCACATGCTTCTTCAATGGAACCTACCTACATATGTACAGCAGTCTGAGATGGACCTACTTTATACAACGTAAGAAAATATTTGAATAGTAAACAAATTTATCGGTGTCATAAAATAAGGTCAAGAGTAGTAATATTGAATCAATCTTTTCTCACAAAAAAAGGGCACGAATGGGTCGCACGTACTCGTACTTGTATTTATGCTATTCGATCGGACTTTACTCATTCATTCTACTGTTCTTAGTTCATCCATAACTATAAAGGCCTTGAGAGCATCGTCTAGTTCTTTGTTGACTTTTAGGGAGTCTTTGACATCCAATTCTTCAAGCTGAATAACTAAGGTGTGTTTATAAAAGTGCTGAGCGTCGTACAAGGTCTTTATAACAAAAAAAAAGAAGCAAACTGTCCAACTGGTTTCAGTCGCAAATGAAAGTGAAGCAATGCGCCTCAGAAGTCCACTTCCTTTTTAATATTTTTGAAAGACCTCACAACCTTTCTTCCATGAGGGCATCCTGTAGGCGTGCATCAAATTCTGCTGCTATTGTAGGCGAATGAGGTTTTGCTTTCTAGCAGAAACACCAATGATGATAAACAAACTTCCAAAATACTGCAGTTTATAGAACCTGAAAGTGAATGGTGAAGTCCAAAGTAATGATTTTTAAATAGGTCGATACTCAAGGTATGAAAGGACAAGAACTTGAAGTGTTTAAGTGGTATTGATATTTCTGGGTTATAATAATACCCAAAGTGCCTTTCAAGTTCCGCCCTAAGAGAAGAACTATAAGAGGCATTAATGGCTATGAATTGCAGTTGAAGAGGCATCCTCGGTAGAAAAAATGTCCCATCAGGGCAGAAACGTTTTCGAAGCGACAATGAGGACTATGGGGTAAAAATAATGTGGAAGTGGTCGACAGGGCTATCATACATGCATATGAAAGTAGTTGTCCTATTAGCTGTAAGAAAGATCCGAAGAATACTCCATCGTGGAACAAAAGCCTGGTCGGATTAAATAAAAAAAAAAGATACGCAAGCTCCGCAACAAAGCAAGGCGTGACGGAAACTGCCAATTAACTAGGTACAACTTCGAAATTAGGAAAGCTAAACGAAATAGATTCAGAGCATTCTGTGAGAACATAGCGTGAAACCCTGCAGCGGCCAGATTACATAAGTCACTGGCTAAGGAGAGAGCAGGCGCGACATGTTCACTGAAAAAGCAAGATGGCAGCTACACCGAAAATGAAGAGCAGAGGGCCCTTCTACTATTAGAAACACACTTTCCGGGTAGCTCAATATACAGCAACACAGATATATTGGGGGAGTATAAAAGGCCCAGGAGCAAGGACTGGGGGATAGCAAGAGACATCCATACGAATTAAAGGCTAAGTTGGGCTCTAAACACCTTTAAGTCGTTTAAGGCACCTTGAGCGGACGGAATATTGCCTGTCCTATAATCAAAACTCCAGAAAATCACTATGCCACACCTTCGAGGACTCTTGAGAAGCAGAATATCACTATATATATCTTTTAGACCCATCAGCCGGAAGTCATTCATGCTAAAGACGTTAGAAAAGGTCATATAAAATCACATAAGGATGACTGTGCTGGAAAGAATACCTCTGCACCACAATCAACATGCCTACGGGGCAGGCAGATCCACCGAAACCGCACTCTACCAGCTGACAAGTTGGGTTCAGGATGTACTGAAGAGCAAGGAAACGGCAGTATGCGCTTTTTTAGTCATCGAAGGAGCCTTTGACAATACATTCTATTAAAAAATCACAAGGGGCCTCGAACTAAAAGGAGTAAATCACACTACAGGTAATTGCATGTGTGAGATACTTAGAACTGAAAGACTGCTGAGGTGGGACAAAGAACCATAACAATAAGAGCCATCACAATAGGTTGCCCACAAGGAGGGGTATTATCACATTTGATGTGAAGCCTAGTAGTAGATGAACTACTGCACAAATTGACAGATGGCGGCATTTAAAAAAGACAGCTAAAGCGTATGCAACCCATTCTACTGGAAGGGATCAGGGTCGACCAACAGAAACAAGTCAAGTATTAGGTACGAGTATAGCATAGACAGCAAACGTCTATGGAAAGAACATGTAAAAGCTGTGGTAACCAAAGCCTCTAGAGCACTTATGGTGTGCAGGTCCATGGGTCAAGCGTATCCTCATAGTATGCCTTAAGCTAGGTTATGTTCCTAAAGCATGGCGGGAGGTGCGTGTTGTATTTATTCCCAAAGCAGGGAAAGCGAGCCACATTAACGCAAAAGACCTGCGTTCTATCAGTCTGTCGTCTTTTATGCTGAAAACTTTGGAACGTTTAATAAATGTATACACAGGAAATGTGATTTGCGATGATTACCTATCTAAATCACAACACGCATGCATCTGCGGCAGATCGGTAGATACAGCCCTTCACCGGGTCGTATCGAGTCCCTCCACTTCAAGGAGTTCACTCTTGGGGCGTTCCTAGACATTGAAGGGGCGTTCAACAACGTAAACTCTCACGCGATCCTGAACAGTCTGCACAGAGCTCATCTCAACACCGGCCTCTGCAACTGGATTGCACAGATGCTTCAATCAAGAATTATTTCTTCAACGCAAGGAGATGTAACCATCCGGAGAAGGGTCTGCAGAGGAAGACCCCAAAATGGAATTTTGTCTCCGCTAATATGGCTGCTTGAGATCTTGGTAATACTGAAGGAAAACGGCTTCAACGTGACGGCCTATGCGGACGATGTCGTTACCCTGGTTTCGGGAAAATTTCCTCCAGTCCTAAGTGAAAGGCTCAACTTCGCACTATAACTAGTGGGTAGCTGGGTCAACAGCAAAGGGCTGGAAGTGAACCCCTCAAAGACGGAGGTAGTTCTCTTCACTAACAAGAGATCAATTCCTACCGTCAGACCCCCAAATATCGGTGGCATTGAACTAAGTATCTCAACTTCAGCTCGATATCTAGGCGTAATCCTAGATTCCAAACTGAACTGGAAGGAACATATTGCTGAACGCATCAAAAAAGTAAGCGTAGTTTCTAGGTATTCATGCAAAGAGGCATTCAGTAATACATGGGGCTTCAAACCAGCTGTGGTGTACTGGATATACACGGCAGTTGTTAGACCCATTCTCACATATGGTTCACTAGTGTGATGGACGGTACTTGAGAAGCAATCCAGCTTTCAAACCCCACTAAAATCCAGAGTGTTTTAACACCAACAGTGGCAATGGAAACCATGCTTAGTTTCATTCCGCTTGACATATACTGCAGCAGTCTGGCGGCTAAAACCGCTGTGAGACTGAGAGAAGGCCGATTGTGGTCATCGAGTCTTCACGGCCATACCTCCATTTTGACCCGATGGGGGACTAGCATTTGAAAGAAGATTTACTACAAGAATTCCTGACAGAATTTACTGGAAAAACCGAAGAACCATGATAAAAAAGCAGTTGTCTGTCTATACCGACGGTTCTAAGATGGGCATTGGCACGGGAGCCGGAGTTTATTGTGAAGCCCTAGGAATAAACCACTCCTTTAAAATAAACGACGACTGCAGCGTCTTTCAGGCCGACGTCACGCTCATTATACAGGCTGCTGAAATTATACGCGAGAGTAACATTGTTGGTAAAACGATCATTGTCGATATAGACAGCCAGGCAGCCGTTAAGGCTCTGGACTCTGCTTGTGAGAAGCTGCAAATCACTCTTAAACGAGATATCTAGGACCAATGCGGTGACCCTCTGCTGGGTACCAGGGCATATGGATATCAAAGGTAACGAAAGGGCTGACGAGCTTGCTAGGAAAGGGTCGGCGTTGCACTTACCGTCGGCCCTCCCCTCTGTAGCAACCCCAATCAATTCCTTACGGAAGAAAATAGAGAATGAAGCCACCGTTCGAGCAAACAGACGCTGGGTTCATCTGGAAACATGTGCAACGGCCAGGGCGCTATGGCCAGCCTACAGCAAGAAGAGATCAACCTCTCTGGTAAAACTTAGTCGTTATAGCGCATGGATCATTTCTGGAATAATTACTGGACATCGTGCCATTGGCGTTCACGCGGAGCGACTCGTTGTGCTGCATAACGACTATTGTCGAAGCTGCAGAGACGAAGAAGAAATTGAATCTGTTCGTCACCTGCTGTGTGATTGTCCTGCCCTATTAGTCAGAAGAATGAGGACTCTTGGTAGTTACTTCTTCTCGTTGCTGGAGGACTTAAGTAATGTTGAGCTGATGTACCTCCTGAGATTCGTATCGCTTTCTGGGTGGTTCTGACAGCGGACTCTCTTTACAGCGTTTCCAGAGTTAAATGATTGGGCACAATGGACCCGTAGTGTCTGGTCTGTCTTTGTCACAAGGCACCCATCTACCTAACCTAACCTAACCTATGGTGTGCAGGTACATTTTAGGAAAAACCTGGGGATGCAGCCCAGTCACACTAAGGTGGATGATGATACATGATGATAGTGAGACCCATCTTAACATACGGTGCAATGGCATGGGTTAACAGAACAAGGCTAAACATGGCGAGCCCCTGCTAAGCAAAGTGCAAAGATTAGCCTGCATAACTAGAAGTAATCGTAGGTATACCGTCTCTACACGTAGTGCTAGAAAGAATCGCAAAGAGATCATATTGAAAATTATCAAAGAGGAACGTACGGGCCCAGGACTAGATACTCAAAATCACTGGGAATATTCCCCAGTATATTTCAAGCAGAAGTTCACACGATCAAAGAATGCGCGCTATTTAATATAGACAGGAAATATCGCGAGCGGGACATCGCAATACTGGCAGACAGCCAAGCCGTTATCAAAGCACGGACCTCACATGGGATTAGATCCAAACTGGTATGGGAATGCCTCACCAGGACCAACAGACTGGGAGAGGCAAATAAAGTAACTCTCTAATTGGTACCAGCTGATGAACGAGCAAGAAACAGATCAGACCTTGGATCAGAACCCTTCTGTGGGATATGGCTTCACAAAATGCGGCAAGAATTAAGAAAAGAGGAAGAGAAGAAATCGGTCAAGCATTGGGATAATATCATAATATCCCCCAATTAAGAAAGGCAAAAGAACTTCTGGGGAAATACAACCAGAAAAGAAGCAGAACAGAAGAGTAAGCAAGAATCGACTTCGTATCTTGACGGGCATGTTAACGGGTCACTGCAGACTCAAGGAGCACCTTAGGAACTGGGGATAAAGAGAGACGGATACTGCAGATTCTGCAGGGACTTCGTAAAAACACCAGCGCGAAGCACAGATCCACAAAAGAAGAAATCACCTAGGTGTCTATCTCCTATCAGAAATTGATCTACCTTTGCCGAAACCACCCAATATACTCCGGTTTATAGTAGCTGCTGGACTGGAGGGAGTGCTTTGAGCCGACTGTATCATATGTTATAGATCACAGTGGACTTGCACCTCATTACAGTTGAATCTATCTATCTAAGTCTGGGGCTTGAACCGATGTATGCAGGTTCAAGACCCAGCGAGGAACAGCAATCATCAGCCACCCAAGGAAATAAAGGAAAACGAATTACATCAAAGTTTTTCCAACCACTGCACCAAAGAAAGGTTCCTGCCTGGTAGTACAATGGACCAGAGAATCTGAGTGCTTTTTAAAACAAAAAAAAATTTCTAAGGCAAATTCGTGCTTTGTCTAGAGCTGCAAAGAGGCTACCAGGTTGAAAGAAGTAAGTTTTCGGGCTCATAAAGCCAGCAAATCTGATGGAAACAGAAAGAAACTTAAACAAGCCAGAAATGACTGCAATGCCCACATTCGATGTGTTAAATTCTTACATGTCCAAAAATGGAGGCAAATAATTCTACACAGTCTGAAAGGTAGTAAATATGTTCGGTCATTCGTCAAAAATACTCGTATTAAACATTCTGCCTCGTCTTTCATTCCAATGCTTGGGTAAGGCCAACCTGCTTGCTGCTCGCTTTGCAGTGAACTCCACCTTGCCAGGTAGTGCTTTGTCTCCGCCTATGCTTGAAAACGTCGAATTTTCCCACTCGTACAATTGCAGGAGTACTCAAAAGTCTTAAAATAGACAAATCCGCTGGTCAAAATGGTATATCTCCCATGGTTCTGTGGAGGTGTTCTTCCTTGCTGGCAAAATATTTGCTTAAGCTCTTCCGTCAGTCCTTCTTTTCTGGGCTCTTTCCGAGAAGATGGGAAACAGCATTTTCCCAGCCCGTCCCTAAAAATGCCAGTCTTTCTCACCGTCCAATTACCGACCCATTGGACTTACGTCCCTTCTTTCCTCCAAGGTCATGGAAACTATAGTAAATAATCAGCTTCTAAACTATCTTGATTCGTGGCAGTACGGATTTCATAGCAACCGGTCCACTGGTGACTAGACGACATATATCACTGAGAAGTGGAGCCAAAGATATTTCTATGACATTTGACAGAGTTTGACATCAGGCCGAAAATGCGTGCATATAAATGCTGGTGTTCCCCAGGACTCTGTTTTGTCTCCGACTCTCTTTCTCATTTTTATAAATGACCTCTTGTCAGCAGCTTCTAATTCTATCCATTCCTTGGCTGATGACAGTACTCTCAGTTTTCCATATTCGTTCCCTAACTCACGTCCTTGCTGTTTGGCCGCAGAAGAGAAATGACAACGTATGCTTAACGCATTAAATTACGACCTAGATAGCACAATCAAATGAGGTTCAGTGGAATTTAATGCATCCAAAACACAGTGCTGTCTTCTGTCTCTCAAGCGAAACCAAGACCCTCAACCACTATCCATGAATGGTACTTACACGCTGAATCCGAAAAGCTTGTCATTCTCTGTATCTATATCAATAACCGTCTTCGCTGGAATGATCACATATTCGAATATGCTGCCAAATGTCCTTAAACGGTGCAAGAAATACTTAACTCCCTCTGAAAAGCTCCAGCGAAAAAGCCAGCTGCATTCCTCCCCTTCAAGCTTTCACCCGCAATATGATGATCAAACGGTAGTGCATGCGATTACATGGAAACACTAGCATTTTCACTTAGCCTATGCCTACCAACTCCTACTCTCAACCTTCACGTGGTGACCGATGGGTGCCTAGTACCTTGATTAAAGAAATGGGTAACCAACCCCATTTGGAGGATTCTTGGCCGCAGCAGATGAGAGAGGGGGGGAAGAGTGCTTTCTCACTAGAGCACTTCTTCTTGTTCCAAACGGCAGCGGATGAATTCCCTAGATGGAGTCTACGGTGGCGTCTATAGTTCCAGTTAGGTTGAACTGAGTGAACACGTTGCGCGAGCTGCTTCGGATCACAGGTCGGTAAGGAATTCTCAATGTTAGTCAGGACCTTGGAAAAGAGGTGGCGAGGAGCACCTTAATGGACCAACGGCAGCGCTCATACTCCCGTAGTGGACTACTGGCACCGGCGTACCCCGCCCCGTGTTCTATTGGTATATTAATAGGAACCTGGCCTTCCAGGTTGGGGGTTGTGCCGTCGGGGTAACTTCCATACCACGTAAAGAAAACACTAAGTCGGAAACAACCACAGGCCTCGGATAAGGACGACTTAACCGATGACGACCCCAGCAAACGAAATAAGGACAAAGACCTTCGGATTTGTATACGGAATATTGGAATCCTTAACAAATCCTGTGTAGCTGAACAATTAGCAGAGGCCCTGTCTAGTGCCCTGTCTAGGGCCTCTGCTAAGACAGATATAACCAATCCAGGAAATGCGATCGGATGGGCCGGGCAAAAAGAAGATGGGAAACTGTGACATCTACTACGGTGATTGCTTATTTGGATGCCAATTTGCTATACGCGGCAGACCTAGGCAAAAAGTCATAAGCTTCCGCCAAGTGGGTACGTATATTATGACTATCCGTATCAATGCTACATTCGTTTGCATAAGCCTAATTTGTGCGCATGCCCCCATGGAACTAAAGAACCCTGCCACCAAAGATTGTTTCTACAAGCACCTCGATAAAACATACGAGCAATGTCCTAAATATGACGTTAAAATCTTATGGGAGGATTTTAACGATAAAATAGGAGAGGAGGATCTCTTTGGTAGGGCAGTCGGTTAACATGGCCTACAGGACACCGGTCATCCAAAGTACGGAAGCGGATATCTCAAACTGAGCAACAAAGAAGAATTACTGTAAGAAAGTTTAACGTCGGAAATCTACAATCGCAAGAGACCGGCAGAGTCTTCGCTGACCAATCAATCATCCCTATGCCGCCAGTATTGGGACCTGCATTGCGATTGACCGGGAAACTACTGACTGCCCAAAACTTGACTTCGGCCAGTAGCGCAACAATTAAGTTCGTGATGAAGTGCTTACTTTACCTCCTAGTGGTGGTCCCCGGGCAACTATACGTATAAACCCTTATACGTGTAGGCTAAAATTGTAAGTGCGGGTTGTCTAGGGCCTTGATTCTAGGCTAGATAACGTGGGCCAGCAACCTGCGTTACTGAAACCAGCTCGCTACAGAAACCGACACTAAGGAATGATCACATGTTGACGACTTTTGGCTATTGTATCCGGACAAACATAGGTTTCTGGAATGTAAAGATGCTTCTCGACTCGGGAAGCGAAGGTCCTTACAATGCCAGATTCCTCCAATTGGAAAAAACGCATGCATTGTGGATTTCTGCAATGCCAACCGCCTTGTGATAGGTGGCACCATGTTTGAGCACAAGACCTGCCACAAACTCAGCTGGGTTTCCAACGACAGGCAAGTAACCTCCAACCAAATTGACCATTTTGCCATCAGCCGCCGCTTTAGAAGTAGTCTCCTGGACGTCTGAAACAGGCGAGGGGCAGATGTGGGGATAGTACGAGATCACCATCTTATGATAGCTACTCTCCAACTATGCACTGCTGCAGTTCGAAGATCCCACGACAACACAAGAATGCCCAGGTTCAACATCAATAGATTTAATGATCCCTCAGTGCGTCAGCAATTAAGGGTGCACTTTTCGCAAGGTGTGAAAGCAATCAGCAGCTTAATGCCCGCAACCATCCAAGACCATTGGTGTGCTGTGAAAAATGTTTTTACATCTGGTGCTGAAAGAATTGTCGGTCGATCGCAGGGAAGACATATGGCGTGGATACGTGGAGACGGATTAACGAACGAAAACAGCTGAAAGCTCGCGTTGCAGCTACCCCAGCAGCAGGGAGAAACGAGCTAGAGTCCCTATATCGCATGAAGATGAGAGAAGTTCAGCGTAGCGTGCGACGTGACAAGCGCAACTACATCAACGCGCTGGCTACAGAAGCAGCACGGAGGTGCGACAGCAGGGCCGTCTACAGAATCAACAAAGAGCTGACAAGTGGTCGCAGCTCCAGCCAACACCCAGTGAAAAGCCTAGACGGCTTGCTCATTTCGGATAAGGACCAGCTCAAGAGATGGAAAGACCATTTTGCTACGGTTTTGAACCGTGTATTCGCTAGCGATATGCTCCCAAATCAGACTGAGATGCCCGAGGTGAGAAGTTCCCGAATACGCACCACGACTCCCAGTAAAGATGAGATCATTACCGCGATCAAGGCACTCAAAACCAACAAGGCGGTAGGACTTGACGGTATTCCAGCAGAGCTCTTACGAGCAGCGCCCACAACATCGGCTGAGTTTCTGCTTCCAATTATAGAGAGAGCTTGGGAAGCTGAGAGCTTTCCTAACGAGTGGAAAAAAGGAATGATCGTCAAGCTTCTTAAGAAAGGAAATTTAATGAAGTGCGGAAACTGGAGGGGTATCTGCGTGCTGCCTGCTGTACCTAAGATAATAGCTAAAATCATCCTGGAGCGGTTTAAACAACATCTCGAAGACACACTCGATGCCGAACAAGCAGGTTTCCGCTCTGGATTCTCCTGTGCCGACCACATCAACACCCTGCGGATTATCATCGAACAGTGTGTTGAAAATCGATCGCCACTGCACCTGCTGCTCATCGATTTTGTGAAGGCGTTCGATAGTGTCAACATGGAGTTTATTTGGCGTGCCTTACGCAGAAAAGGTATTCCCGATAAACTAATTGCTATTATCAAAGCTACATATGACGGCTCCAAATGTCACGTTATGCACAGGGGAAGGTTGTCTGAGGAATTTGAGATCCAAAGTGGGGTAAGACAAGGCTGTATCCTTTCACCAATGTTATTCCTATTGGTGATTAGCGATGTGCTTCGTGCAGCTTTGTCGCCGAGTAACGGAGGAATTCAATGGACTCTTACATCTCAACTGAAACATCTTGACTACGCTGACGATGTATGCTTACTTTCCCACAGAATTACGGACCTCCACCAAATGACAGTAGATGTGGAGAGGGAGGCAGGCGTCGTTGGGCTAAAAATTAATACGGCTAAAACTAAAATTATCAGCCTTGGAACTAACTCATCGGCTCAAATATACATTGCTGGACAACCGGTAGAGAGAGTAGATGATTTCCAGTATCTTGGGAGTATTGTCTTGACCGATGGTGGAACCGAACTGGATATAGCCAACAGGATCGCCAAAGCAAAGTCCGCGTTCGGGATGTTGTCCAAAATATGGAGAAGCAATGCAATCAGTTTGAGCACCAAAATAGGACTGTTCCGCTCCAACGTTGAATCCGTGCTGTTATATGGTTGCAGCACGTGGAGAGTGACCGCTAGTATCACCAGAAAGCTGCAAACGTTTGTTAATAGGTGTCTGCGCAATCTCTTAATGATTTTCTGGCCCTATCGTATCTCTAACGAACACCTTTACGAGAGAACGGATCAGGAACCAATGGGCACAACTATCCAACGGCGGAAGTGGCAGTGGATTGGTCACACGTTCCGAAAGGGTGACAGTTCCATAGCGAACCATGCTATGCAATGGAACCCTTTAATTCAGGGTGGCAGAAGACCTGGCGGTCCGAGGAGAACATGGCGCAGAACAGTCGAGAAGGAGGCACGGCAGTTAGGGAAAAGTTGGGGAGAACTCAGACACATTGCCAGAAACCGTACACGATGGCGCGTAGGCAAGTAGAGGCCCTAGGACCCACAAGGGGATACAGGACATAAGTAAGATGCCGCCAGCATCAAGTGCCGAAGACCAGTGGCAACGCTGCCAACATGCCATCAAAAACGCCGCAACTGATGTGCTGGGTCTCGCTCGCCCACCACCGCGAAACCCCTGATTTGACGAAAAATGACGGCGAGTGCATGCAGCAAAACAAGAGGCATATAAAGCGACGCTGCAGAGGATGACGAGAGCTGCTCGTGAACTCTACGACCAAAAGAGAAGGGAACAACATCGCCTTCTCCAAAAGGAGAAGAAGAAGAACGTGTCAATGAAGCAAAACCCGAAGAGGAGCCTGTAGAGATGATCACCAGTCGGTGGTGAGAATATGGAAAAACTACTTTTGCAGACTGTTTAACGGCGACGATAACCAACATCCCGCTGTCAGGTAGAATTAACTAATCAACATAGACGATGATAATCAAAATTTCTGTCCACCAGATCAAAGCAAAGTGAGCATAGCAATATCCAAGCTGAAATCCAACAAGGCTGCTGGAACTGACGGCTTACCGGTCGAACTCTTCAAGGCAACAAGTGATGAATTGGTAGAGTGCATACGAGTACATGAACTCATCTCTAAGATATCAGACGACAGACGAGTGTATGCCTAATGAATGGAATCTCAGCATTGTTTGTCCGCTCTGAAAGAAAAGAAATACCCTCAACTGCGCCCATTATAGAGGCATCAGTCTTTTGAACATTGCTTACAAGATCCTTTCTGCGACATTGTGTGAACGCCTGAAATTTGTATCAAAAGCCTGATTGGACCCTATCAGTAGGTTTTCAAGTCAGGAAAGTAAACCATCGATCAAATCATCACACATCGACAGATCCTGGAGAAAACCCAAGAAGTCTAAATCTATGCTCACCATCTCTTTATCGATTACAAGGCCGCCTATGACAGCATCTATAGAGTTTTGACATCGCTGCCAAACTTCTTCGTCAGTGCAGGATGACGATCGAGAACGCTCGCTGCTCCATCAAGGTCGGTAATGACCTCACCGAGAACTTTGATGTCAAAAAAGATTTAAGACTGTCATGTGACTTTTGATATTGTACTTCAACGGATTACGCTGAACTCACAAGCCAACATCAGAGGCACAATCTATCAAAAGTCCGTACAACTGCTTGCATAAAAAAAAAATATTTGGCGCAACAGCTCTTTAAGTGCCAGGGCCTAGCTTCTCGCAATCACTCATGTTGTGTGCGTTATATTTTTCACACAAATGGAAGGGATCTACAGTTTAGTGCCGTATCCGAACGGCGATTTGAGAAGGTTTTTCGTGACAACAATACTCTCGGATGTTTGTCAGACGCTCGCGAGAAGTGGGACCGTGAAAAAACTTTTTGGTGTTTTGTAGGATTCGAACTTGGAACCTCATGCGTAGTGATCCGACACACTAACTACTTACGGTATGGCGCCCACCGCTTGCATACGCCGACGATACTGACATAATTGGAAGAACTTAGCGGCTGTTACCGATGCGTTTACAAGCAGAAGCGGCCAAAATGGGTTTAGCGATAAACGAGCTCAAAACCAGGTATATGTTGTCAACAAGACAATCAACATCGACGAATTAGACAGAATGTCACAGTGGGCAGCTATAACTTCGAGGTAGTAAGGGACTTTGTCTACCTTTGCTCTGCTATAAACTCTGAGAACAACATCAGCGCAGAAATCAAGCGAAGAATAACTCTCGCTGTTTTTTTTTAGACTTATAAGGCAATTCATCAGTAAAGCCTTATCTCGAACAACTAAGGAAATTCCATGTAAGACCCTGATCATCCCAGTTCTGCTTTACGGCGCTGAAACATGTACTTTATTGAAAGCGAATGAAGATATCCTTGGTTGCTTCGAGAGAACAATTTCCGTCAGATATTCCCGTTTGCATTCACTGGCTTTGGAGGAGAAGATTCAATGAAGAACTATACGAGCTGTACAGAGAGATCGACCTAGTCAAAAAACTGCATATTTAGCGCTAAGATGGCTAGGACAGTAGAGCGGATGGACACCAACGCTTTGGTCGCAGAGTCTTCGGATCTGGCCCGGGGGACCATGTAGTAGAGGGTCTCCTCGCCGTCGTTGGCGCACAAGTTCAAGGTGACCTCAACCAACTTAAAATGCGCAACTGGATGCAATTAGCTAAAGACCGATCTAAATGGAGAGGCTTGTTTGTTGAGACCTAGGTTCAATCCGAACTGTAGTGCCACCTAAGTAAGTAAGTAATTATGGAAAATTTGTGGGGCATATGGTAATTGTTCTAAATAGCTACGAGAGTTATATAACAGAAATCTAAGTGTTAGTCTACATACAACAAACCGAGTTTCAATAGCTCAAAAACTAAAAGCAATATTGAAAATCTGATGAACGGCAATCGATAGAGCATACTTCGAAATACCATCCTTGGCATCCTGATCTCAAAACATATTGAGCTAAATCTGTATTTGCAAGTAACTAAACTATTTTATAAATAGACACTGGGTATATGTATAACTTATTTCAACTCACCCGTTCCTCCACATCTGCACTCGTTTCCGAAACTGCAGTCGAAATGCAACAGATCTAGCTCACACCTTGCTTGAGAACTACTTACATAAAAACCCAAAGCAAGTAACAAATATCCAACATTTATTTTACAACTATATTTACAAATACACTAGATACCACTTTAATAATAAATATTATATATCAATACTTAAATGCATCCTATTTACTATTTGTTTGTTGTTTTTTTAAAAAATAATTATTGCCATTTTGTTTTGATATCGTGTTTTCTGTGCAAGGATTCACGATGAATCTGACGTCCTTTTACCTTGCCATCATTTTGTCAACGGCTTGAGCGCAATGCTGGAGATATCTCATCATTTTCTGTTGGCAAAGAACTGGTACGCTGCAACGATCCGAAGGACAACAATTGTCAGCTGAAATCGCTTTCATTTTCATCATTACATCCTGATATGGTTTTGTGGAAGTTAGCCGGCGCCAATAGCGTACGAGCAGCAATCATTTGAAAGTTCTCCGATGCTCGGAAGCCGCTTCGCGTGCACACACATCGGCAGAGTATCCGTTTAAAGGCGATGCGGAAGTCGTTCGAGAATAGCGCATAGATAAGCGGATTGATTGCCGAATTGCAATAGCCCAGCCAGAAGAGTACAGAGAATACCAGCGGCTGAATGCACTGCTCACAGAATGCCCGTATTAAGTACATGGTGAAAAATGGCAGCCAACAAAATATGAAACCTCCAACAATGATGGCCAGGGTCTTGGCGGCCTTGGTTTCCATGCGGAATCTCTTCACTTGGATGCGCATACTTCGTTTGCCTGGTCTTTTCTTTCCCTTTGGCGAAGGTGAAGCTGAGTCGACGCCACCGCTGCGACTTACGTCCGTAGTGCTGTCTAGGTTGAATTCAGTTTCGCCTATTTCGAACAAGCTAGACTTGAAGCTTGAGCGTCGGCCATTTGACATTGAAGACTTGCGCAGAGGGGTTGAAGCGACCAATGCATAAGGAGGTGGCGAATTGCACGTAGAGTCGAGTACATTTTCAGATGATGGGAATGACACCTTTATGGAAATTTTCTCATGACGTTGCCGACTTATTCTCATCGAAGTCGCTCGCTTGGGCGTGGCCTGAGGTTGAGGAAGATCTTCGCAATTGCTGTTCATACTCAACGATGACGACATCGAGTGCACCGATAGTGGTGTCCGTTGCGGCGTACTGCACGGTCTACCTCGATGGATGCGTAATATCAGGCGTGTGTCATCAATGCGATTCCCAGTGGCATCTCTAGGACTGCCTGAAAGGTTTGTTAGTTTATCGTTTTTTTTTTTTTTTTTTATATTTTTCAAGAGAGTGCATTCTCTTAATGAAAAACCAATGCAATTGCTAGTCTATGTACAACTTGAGAAAATGTGATGATGCTCTGATAATAGCTACAACATTATTATGAACGAACAATATTTTTTGTTTTCTTTTTTGTAAATACTGCAAAAACACATAACACAATACTTGAAGTCAACACAATTATATTTTGTAAATTTTTGGGGAACAAAAAAACCAATGCGCATACACAATCTACTTGTGTGCTTAGTATTTTCGGATGTAGCCCTTCATTTGTGTGTGTGTTTATGTGTTTTATTGTATTACCAATGGCTGTATGTATTGAGTTGTGAAGTTTTAATTACAAAAATGTATGATAAGAAGAATACTGGATCATGACAGCATTCAGAGAACATGCTTAATAACTACAATTCGATTTGAAAATTACAAAAATAAGATCATACATTACTGAAACTATTTACTTGGGTGGGTATCAAGGATATAAGGAACTTTTAAAAATATACAGATTTTTCAAAAACCTTCCCATCTTGCAAGGTTTGACTGTTTTGAAGACTTTTGTTGAGCTGGCTGTTGGCTATTATTAACTTGTTCATGAGCCCAAGGTTTAATTTCTTAACCTTTATCCTGCACACATGGGTCAAAATTGTCCCAACGCACCTTATTTTTGAATATTTTTATTTGAAATTTGTTGACATTACAAAAAAAAAGAAGAATTAACACATATAATAAATGCAGCTATGCCCCACGAATGTGGAAAAAAAACAAATATTTGGCGCAACAGCTCATTAAGTGCCAGGGCCTGGCTTCTCGCAACCACTCATGTTGTGTGCGTTATATTTTTCACACGAATGGAAGGGACCTATAGTTTAGTGCCGTATCCGAAGGGCAATTTGTTTTGAGAAGCTTTCTCGAGACAAAAAAACTCTCAGATGTTTTTCAGACGTTCGCGAGAGGTGGGACCGTGAAAAAACTTTTTGCTGTTTTCTGGGATTCGAACTTGGAACCTTACGAATGTGCAAAGTCGCGGAAGTTATGGTACCAAAACCCGGAAAAGTACCAAGTGAAGTTACTTCATGTCATCCGATCTCCTTGCTGCCAGTACTGTCTAGGTTAGGTTAAGTTAGGTTAGGTGGAAGTGGCTGCCGGCTGACGATCGCCAATACACTTAGACCAATAATTGGTTCATTGTGATACCACGTCAATCATGGGAGAACGTTTCTCACTACCTACTCGTTAAACCATTTTAAGCTTCTTATGAAGCGTAAGAGGCTCTTAATGTCGATGTTTTTAAGGTCGCCTATGTCAGTGTAATAGCTGGTCAAATGGTAGAGCATGCGATTATATGAAAACACAAGCGTTTTCACTTAGCTGAGGCCTACCAACTCCTACTCTCAACCTCCAGGCGGTGACAGCTGCGTGCCTAGTACCTTAATCCAAGAACTGGGTAACCAACCCCGTTTGGAGGAATTTTGGCGGCAGCAGATGAGAGAGTGGGGAGGAATGCTTTCTCACTAGAGTACTTCTTCCTGTTCCAGGCGGCAGCGGACGAATTCCCTAGACGGAGTCAACGGTGGCGTCTATAGTTCCAGTTAGGTTGAACTTAGTGAATACCTTGCGCGGGCTACTTCGACGTATTCGGATCACAGGTCGGTAAGGAATTTCCAATGTTGGTCAGGACATTGGAATAGAGATGGTGGCAGACGAGTCCTTAATGGCCCAACAGCAGCGCTCACACTCACGTAGTGCACTACTGGCACCGGGGTACCTGGCCCCTCGTCCTGGAGATATAACTACAGAAACTGGCCCTCCAGGTTAAGAGTTGTGCCGTCGGGGTAACTTCCCTTATAGGTAAAAAAAAGAATGGTTCCGAAACAACCAAAAACTTCGGATAAGGACGACTCAACTGATGACGATCCCAGCAAACGAAATTCGGATCTGTACTCCACGTATGTTCGGAACATTACAGACTACGTGCAGCCGAACAACTGGCAGAGGCCCTAGTCTGCTATAAAGCAGATATAACCGCCATCCAGGAAGTGCGACGGGATGGGTCAGGTAAAAAGAGGATGAAAAACTGTGACAGTATTCTGGATGTCCGGACCTTCCGAGCGGCCAACATAGACTCGGATCATTACCTTGTTGTAGCCAGGTTACGACTGCGGATATCGCAAACTGAGCAAGAAAGAAGAATCACTGTGAGAAAATTTAATGTCAAAAAGCTACAATCGCAAGAGACCGCCAGACTCCTCGCTGAACGCGTATCCCGAAATTTCTCAATGACCCCTATACCGCCAGCATAAAGTGCCGAAGACTTGTGGCAACACTGCCAACATGCCATCAGAAACGCCCCGACTGATGTGCTGGGCCTCGCTCGCCCAGCAACGCGAAACCCATGGTTTGACGAAAAATGCCGGCGAGTGCATGCAGTAAGACAAGAGGCATACAACGCGGCGCTGCAGCGGAAGACGAGAGCTGCTCGTGAGCTCTACGAGCAAAAGAGACGGAAAAACATCGGCTTCTCGAGGTGCGCGTTCGAGAATATCGAGAGTTTATACTCCAGGAACAATGTACGGAAGTTTTATCAAAAGGTAAAAAGAACGTGTCAGAGAAGCAATACCCGTATAGAAACCTGTAGAGATGAAAATGGAAACCTTGTCGTAGAATCTCAGTCAGTGGTGAGACAGTTCTGCAGACTATATAACGGCGACGACGACCAACATCCTGCTGTCAGGCAGAATGAACCATTCAACATAGAGGACGATAGTCAACATTTCCGTCCACTTCACCAAAGCGATATGAAGACAGCAATATCCAACCTGAAATAATACAAGACTGCTGGATCTGATGGCTTTTTTTTTTTTTTTGTCGGGATAGGAAACGCTCAAGGGGAGCACTCAGACGCAACTGGTCCATTTTACTGCCAGAGAGCAAACCCTGATTTACCCATTTTATTGGAATTTCCTTGTCTTTCTAAGAAAGCGAAGCAAGCACTCCAGTGATGAGGAGCTTACAGTACCAGCACTCACCACATCCGCACCGAGGATTTGCCACCTGATACGAGCAAAGGCCGGACACTCACAGAGATAATGTTCCGCGATGTTGTCGCTCTCTCCACAAGCATTGAAGATTGTACTGTCACTTATGCCCAACACGTTAAGGTGCTTGGCAAAAGCAAAGTGGCCTGTCAAGACGCCAATAAGTTGTCTACAGTCTTTTCGGCTGAGAGACAGCAAGAATGCCGCTGATTTCTTACAGAAGTCCGGGAGCATACATTTAGTCAACCTGAATCCTGGAGAGTCATGCCACACACAATTGTGCTCGTGAGAGACCCAATCGTCAATGGAAGCCCTAACCGAGGACGCAGGGAGACCCAACGCGGGTTCGGGACCTGAGAAACCCTCCTCTGAGCCTTGTCTAACAATCTCATCGGAGATCTCGTTCCCCAAGATCCCAGTGTGACCTGGGACCCAGATAAGAGACAGAGAATTCAGCCTCACGAACTATTTTCGAAGTGGTTAAAGGGTTAAGCAGGGCTTTAAGCGTAGCCTGACTGTCACTATAGACACAAATGCTACGTCCCTTCCACCTGTTCTTCACAACATAGTTCATGGCCATTAGGATTGCATAAGTTTCCGCTTGGAAAACAGACGCATATTTGCCTAACGAAAAGTGAAGTCTAACTTTGTCAACTTCCATGAAGACACCAGCGCCCGACCCTTGACTGGTTTTGGAACCATCCGTGAAAATAGGACTACATTCCATTCCCGGCTCAGAACTTGGCCGAAGCCAGTCCTGAACACAAGAAAAGTCGACTCTGAATTTGCGCATCAGCTGCAGTTCTGGTGTCATTGCATCAGACGGCATATTCATAAGACAGGAGTCGTAAAATAAGTGTCGCACAAGTTCACCAAAATTCCAGTGTGGAGTATACTAAAAACCGCCCCGCCTAAGACGATGGATGGCTTTGATAGTGCAACCCATGATATAAGTTTCGAGGGGAAATAAGTTCAGCAAAGCGTCTAGAGCAGAGTCAGCCATACTCGGGAAAGCTCCCGAGCAGCCGAGACAAGCCGTTCTTTGGAGTTTCGCGCAAAAGGCAACCACATATTTACGCGAGAGCCCCTTCCACGAAACAACCGACGCATATGCGAGGAATGGTCTTATCATAGCCGTGTAAATCCAGAGAACCTTATTCGGTGACAAGCCCCAAGTCTTGCCAAAGGCACCCTTACACTGCCAGAAGACTGAGAGCGCTTTGGATGTTTTCGACTCGACTTGTTTAGACCAATGAAGTTTCTTATCTAAAATCACTCCCAGATATTGGCTTCATTGGAAATGCGAATGGTGACGCCTTTTAGCACTGGCTGAGTCTGCTACTTAAGGTAGCAGCCTTTGAGTGATAGAGGTTTATCTGCGAAAATATCAAAGATATAGTCGGAGTTTTATTAGCAGAAGGGCGCGCACCAGGTGCGCATATGCTTCCGGCGAGGCGAGCGCCCCTACCCGTGGCTTTGCCTGCGTCAGCCATTTTCTGTCCGCTAGTGCTGGGACCTTTAGGGGTAACAGCACCAGTATCCACCAGATTTTGTGCGCAGATAACGCCACCGGTAAGAGTATGCCCGGCAGAAGAGCGCGCATCAGATGCGCACACGCTTCCACCAAGAAGAGCAGGCGAAACTTGCTCCGTCAGATTGGACCTGTTCAAGCTGACCGAAAAGGAGCCAGCGTTACGCCTGAGGGATTGATTGGCTCCAGTTGGAGTACTTTCTGCCGACCTAGGCTTCTTTCCTGTCGCTACTGAAGGATGACTGCTTTCGGCCCTTGCGCCTTCAGCTGACTCTGCAGTCTCTTTGCACCGCGTCATCGCCGCCTTCCTTCTTCTCCCTTTCAGTTGACTCCTAGTCAGGAGCTTATCGGAGTGCGCCGTTTCAGGAGCTCGTTCAGCCTTATTGGTTTCCTGAGTAAAACTGTCACCGACACAACTTCGATCAGCTACCCTTCTATTGAGACAGAGATTAGATGTTCCAGTCGAAGATTTTCGGCCACTTTCTTTGCCATTCCAGCCCAGTCTACCAAACGAGTCAGAGACAGAGCTGCAGGAGTCTTCTGAAACAAGCGTCCCTACTACTTCTGATTCAATGCCAGAGGCGGGGGGTAACCTCCAGAACCCTCGTCCCGGCCGTAGTCGAAAAGACCACGGGTGGATTATCGTTTTCACGAGTACCACCTGGAGTAGATACCGTAAATGGTTCTTCCATCATACTGTCAACTTTGCGTCACAGTCAAGACGTCTTCAGCCTTTTGTTCGATGTCTCACCTGGGGTCCTTTCGGACCCTTAGGGTCATTGACTCTTAAGCCGTTTCGCCACGTCAAGGCAGCTGAAGAATGGGAACATCTGGCCGAACTTTCAAGGCAGCTGGTGATGAACTGGTGAAGATCATACACCAACTCATCCGTATGATTTGGTCAGACGAGTGTATGCCTGATGAATGGAATCTCAGCATCGTTTACCCGATCCACAAGAAAGGAGACCCCCTCAACTGCGCCAATTATAGAGGCATCCGTCTCCTTAACATCGCATATAAGATCCTTTCTGCGACATTATGTGAACCCCTGAAACTTTTATCAACAGCCTGATAGGCCCCTATCAGTGCGGCTTTTAGCCAGGAAAGTCCACCATCGATCAAATCTTCACACTTCGGCAGATCGTGGAGAAAACCAAGAAGTCCAAATCGATACTCACCATCCCTTTATCGATTTAAAGGCCGCCTGTAACAGCATCTATAGAGAAGAGCGTTATAGAGCCATGTCTAGTTTTGACATCCCTACCAAACTGGTTCCTCTGTGCAGGACGACGGTGGATAACGCTCGCTGCTCCATCAAGGTCGATAATGACCTCATTCAGACCTTGGATATCAAAAAGGTTTTAGACAAGGTGACGCACTGTCATTTGACTTTTTTAATATTATACGAGTACTTGAACGAATTGTGTGTGTGTGCTCACAAGCTTACACCAAGTTTCCATACGCCATCAATATTGACATATGTAGGTAATTGGAAGAACTCAGCGGGCTATTACCGGTGCATTTGCAAGCATTGAAGAAAAAGCGGCCAAAATGGGTTTAGCGATAAAGGAGGGCAAAATTAAGTATAATGCTGTCAACAAGAAGGGACAATCAACATCGACGAATTAGACAGTCGGCAGCTACAACTTCGAGGTAGTAAGAGGCTTTGTCTTCCTTGGCACTGCTATCAACTCTAAAAACAAGATCAGCGCAGAAATCAATCGAAGAATAACTCTTGCCAATCGCTGCTTTTTTTGGGCTTATAAGGCTATCTCGATCAAGTAAGGAGACTCTGTATAAGACTCTGATCATCCCAGTCCTGCTTTTCAGCTCTGAAACATGGACTTTATTTAAACTGGATGAAGATATCCCTGGTCGCTTCAAGAAAAAAATTCTTCGTAAGATATTCGGTTCCATTTGCATTGACGGGATTTTGGAGGAGAAAATTCAATGACGAACTGTATGAGCTATACAGCGACATCGACCTGGTCAAAAATTGCGTATTAGACGTTTGAGATGGCTAGGAAATGTAGAACGAATGAACACCAACGCCCGCAGAGTGTTGGGATCTAACCCGGAGGGACGACGCAGTAGAGGACATCCTCGCCATAGGTGGCGCGCACAAGTTCAAGGGGACCTCGACCAACTTGGAGTGCGCAACTGGAAGCAATTAGCTAAAGACCGAGCTAAATGGAGAGGCTTGTTGGTTCAGGCCCATGTTCACTCCGAACTGTAGCGGTACCTAAGTAAGTAAGTAAGTATGATCAATAGCAAAACAGCCTGTGATGACGACATCAATCATCGCGTAAGCGTAGGGTGGATGAAGTGACGAGAATAATCCACTATCTTCTGTGACCGGAAAGTGTCCCCCTAAGTTGAAAGGAATGCTCTACACCGCAGTTGTGCGTCCAGCCTTCACATACGGTTCACAATGTAGACGATGTACAAAAAAGTATGATAGTAACTTAACGGCAGCTGAGATGAAGATGCCATGCATCACAGCAAGAGCGACACAGCTTGATCGAATAAGAAGTTCGAAGATCCGTGGAAGCCTTCACGTCAAGGAAACCATCGTACAAAATATAGAGCGCGACCGCCTCAGCTGGTATTGCCACGTTCAAAAAAGAGATCATTTGAACCCTGTTAAAAAGGCAATATCAATGAACATTCCAAAGACATCGCGAGGCAGGAGAGGCAGGCCTATAAACGCCTGGATCACACAAATGCTACAACATCGGCATTTCATTGGCCTCAGTAACCGAGTGATCTAAAATCGGCAGGCCTGCCAATATTTTTTGAGGTCAAATAGGCGAGCCCCACAGGCGGATCAGTAGAAATGCGGTTAAGTGGGACGGTTATGATCCCTTGTGTTCGGATCATAATCTCATCGGAATAGGAAGAAGAAGAAGTATGTTATTTTGTCCATGCTACTCGTATATGGACTAAATGGATTTTGCTATAGTTTTGAAAAACGATTTATTTCGAATGAATGTAAAATATTAAGAATGGATTTACAACGAATTATTCTTCTTCTTCCTTTTATCAGCGAGGTTATGATCCGAAAACAAGGGATCATAACCCTCCCACTTCACCACATTTCTACTGATCCGCCTGTGGGGTTCGCCTACAACGCATACAACGAATTATTAAACACTTAAATTGCAATGTCTTCTATAATTGAAATTCTTTGAATAAAAACAGAGACTGCCAGGGTTATCGCGAACAAATTTTCCCTCGGATTTTTCCCCCGAACAAAAATTAGGTACCTTCAAAAATAGAGAAAAAATTCATCGGGGAAAAATGAAATATCGGGATTGCTTGGAAAATTCTCCTGAATTGTCATTCATGACACCTATTTCTTTTCGGCGAAATTATTACCACTTTGTTGAAGGTACCTAGTTTTTGTTCGGGGGGAAAATCTATTCACGGTAACCCTGAGTATGCTGTCTTGGACACTTCTCCTAATAGTCTCAAATGATTCGTTCCAAATATCTGCAATACGACATATCCATTTTTTGTCAAGGATAGTTACGATACGATCAAATTTAACACTTTAGATAAACTGTTTGATAAAAATACACTTGTTATTGATTTAACCTTAGAACTAAGGTTAATGATGATCGGAAAAGGTTATCTTATTGGGGATGGTGTCCTTTTTGTTTTTCGAAGGCCTTTCGAATGTCCCTTTAATAATAGAGATTATCGATTTAGCTCATGTGAAGAACATAATTGCTTTAACTATACCCGATATCTAATTCATTAAGAAGAAGTCGTCACGAAAGCAATATTTAAGAAAATTTTGTTTTGTCATTTAGATAAAAAAAAAAAGAAGAGAAAAAGAAATCCAATACATACTTTTTTGAAACAGGAATAGAAAACCGTTGCACGCAACTTGTGCTTTAAATTAATAATGAAAAGTGTTTTTCTTCTTTTCGTCTATTCCATGGGACGTGGGAAAAGACATCGGAATTCATTTCCTAAGGCGTACCCATGTATGTGCCATAATATAGAAGGAAGAACAATATTGAAATGGGATGTGTGTACGGAATATGCCCATTCACACAGATTTATATCAAATTGAAGGCATTTTAATAATATATGTATATCATTTCGTTGAAGCCATGTCAGTCTAGTTGAAAAGAGAATAACAAATTAATATCAAAGGCTGCTAATAAGCTTTGATATTTCTTCCCATAAATGACTAATAACAATTAGGATTGAGGTATACATACATAGTCTATGCAGGGCCCTTTGGGCAACGTATTGTAGCTGCCTACACTATCTTGTGTGGATTAATCTTAATTTATGAGTATATAGAAGGCAAAATCCAGTCACTGATTGATTCACTCAGCGCAGTATGTCTGAGGCAATAGCACCTACTGACGACCAGCGTTACAAAATGGATGTATACGAGCATATATTTGCACCTTTAACAGCAAGTAACAAGGGAATTAAGCATGCGATTACATGAAAACATAAAATTCTCACTTAACCTAAGCCTACCAACTCTTACTCTCCACCTCCACGTGAGTGATACGAAGGGTATCATTACTCGAAGGCTGAGGTGGACTCGCCGGTCCCAGGGTCAACCCAAAGGAACACCCTAGACTTTGGGAAAGAGGTACTTTATTTCTTTGATTGGTTATTAACAATAGTTGCTTGGGAACAACTCTAGTAGGGTTTTTTATAATTCCTTAACAATTTTTATACCTAACAATAAAAAAAATAATAAATATTTGGCGCAACAGCTCTTTAAGTGCCAGGGCCTAGCTTCTCGCAACCACTCCTTTTTGGTGTTTTCTGGGATTCGAACTTGGAACCTCATGCGTAGTGATCCGACACACTAACCACTTACGCCACGGCGCCCACACCTAACAATAGAAATGATAAGCTTAATACTATCGTCGTCCTGCGGCTGGTTCTGGTACGGGCCGGGGCTACGCGACTTGTTGTCTGGCTCGGTTCAGTGCGTCGTCTCGAAGGAGTTCCAGTTCGCACTTAGGGCAGGCTTAGAAAGTCGCAGTCCGCACTTAGGGCAGGCTTAGGAGGAATCCAGTCCGCACTTAGGGCAGGCTTGGAAGGTAGCAGTCCGCACTTAGGGCAGGCTTGCTGTGACCCAGTCCGCACTTGGGGCAGGCTTAGGAGGTACCCAGTCCACACTTAGGGCAGGCTTAAGAGGGATCCAGTCCGCACTTAGGGTAGGCTTGGAAGGTAGCTTAAGAAAAGGGCGGTAAATCCGCTATGGTTAAATCGGTTTGTTTCTCTCAGACAGGGAAAACCCAATCGGACGGGCCGGCTATAGCTAGTAACAGACCCGTGGGTTATTGCCCAATCACCGGGGTGAAGGCAGAAAAAAGATCGGTGGAAAGTCCTAAGACTAATTCCTGGAGAGGCTGTCAAGAGTACTCTTGATTGGTACTACCGCGCTTGAGCAGACTCTGCCGAATGCATTTCGTGCACTCTCCTTTATGGAAAGATCCTGCAAGACGAGAATGTGAATCAGGAGCCAATGCAAAATTCCCTTCGCATTCTCGTGTGCGACCTTTGTATTTACTTGACATTGCATTTTGCTCCCTATCCTCCGTTTCTTCATGTTCGACTGAGGATTCGAAGAGTATTCGCGGTCGCAGATGGCGGCCTCCGCATTAGGTGTTTAGCAAAGTGTGCGCCGTGTGCGGATGGTCGCTGGTTTGTATTTGGAATATGTCACTTCGTTATACCGCTAGGTGCTTAGTACCTATGTTGAACTTACCTCGCGCGAGCTGCTTCGTATTCAGATTTCAGGGTTCTAAGGAATTAGGATTAGTCAGGTCCTTGGAATACAGATTGTGACGGAGGAGCTCTTAATGGCTAAAAGACAGCACTTATACTTCCGTAGTGGACTACTGGCACCGGTGGTTGCGTCCCCGCATCCTAGGGGTATAACAAAAGGAACTGGCCCTCCAGGTTGCGGGTCTTGCTGTCAGCTTAACTTCTCTACCACGTGAAACGATTCTGGTTACGAAACAATCAACAGCCTCGGATACGGATGATTTTTTTGTTGACGATTGCAAATGTGAAAACAACGACGATCTTCATGTCTGCGCGTGGATTGCTAAGTACCTCTACAAACTTGCGGAGGCCCTAGACTGCTGCAAAGTAGATATACATAACCACCATCCAAACAGTGCGATGGAAAGGGCCTTGCAAAAGGTCGATGAAAAACTACAGACAACAAGAACAGTATTTATTATTAGAGGCAGATAAATGCAAGAAGTATTCAGTTTCCGGCATGTGAACGAGGACGTCATGGCTGTCCGAGTCAAGGTTTAATTCTTCAGCAATAGCCTAATACGCCCTCACGCCCCTCACGAGAAGATGGATGTCGTGACTATAGATGGCTTCTGCCAGCTTTTGGACTACATATATGAGTAATGCCCTAGCCATGGCGTTAAAATTGTGCCTTCTCTGATGTACTGAGTTTCTCTCGGCTACCACGCTGCTTTGATGAAAAATGTTGGCAAGAACATGCGGCAAAACAAGAGGCGTACAAAGCTGGGCTACATAGAAGGACTAGAGCCGCTCGTGAACTCTACGATCGGAGGCGAAAAGACAACCACTTTCCAGAAAGAACAAAAAGAAACATGAGAAGCACTCGATCAAGGAGTTGAGAGACTTTATTAAAGGAATGATGTTCGAAAATTTCACAAAATGGTAAAAACCACATGCTAATGCTTCGAGGCCAGAACATAAGCCTGCAGGGACGAAAACGGGATATGTAGCAGTAGAATCGCAGTCGGTGCTAAGGATATGGAACGAACGATCTGCTAACGGCTAAATAAAATAAATAAGTAAATAAATAAATGTGTTCCTTTCCTTTACAAACTATATTGTGCCGCAAATTTAACTTATCGCTGATGATTGGTATATTTCCACCCACACATATATACATACATCCATTTTCAATGGCCCGCTAATCCTTCATGAGGGTAGCGGGGTAGGATGCTCAGGTGGACCATCCATCCTTCTCGATCCTCCGCCATTGACTCCAACTCATCAGGAGGAATCCCTAGGCGGCTCCAGGAGAGATATTTGACTTCCAACCATCCATTTCTAGGCCTACCGGGGAGTCGCCTACCTTATGGCACGTCTTGTAAGTTAGTCTGGGGGCATACTCACTACGTGACAAAACCATCGAACCATAGATCGTTTCGTTCGGAGAATTGAATTTCAAAATTGATCCAACCTGACCAATTCTACAGGATAACTCCAAGCAGTGAATAAGACACCGAGGTACTTAAACTTATCCACCTGCTTCAGTGGGACTCCACTAACATGCAGAGTGCACATAATGGGATTTTTCGAAACGACTATTACTTCTGATTTGTTCACGTTCATCCTCATTCCAGGATCATCACAAATGGCTACAAACATTTCGATTGCACGCTGAAGTTCGATTTAAGAGGATTCAAGGATGACTAAATCATCCGCAAAGAGCAGATGACTACTCCTTAGGTCTCCCACTTTGAAACATTCCCCGCCACGGCTGCGCTGCAACATCCAATCCATATATACAATGAAGAGGAGAGGTGACAAAACGCACCCTTTGGAGAGTCCAACGCCCACAGTGGAAGGTATTGATTTAACACCGTTTATCCGAACCCAGGTTCTACAGTTTGTATATAAATACTGAATCGCCCTTAACAGGGAACAATTAATCCCTTACTTCTGCAAAACACCCCAGAGTTTGCCTCGAGGAACCCTATCATATTCTTTTTCCAAATGCACACAACAAGTGTAGACAGGTTTAGCATACTCCCAGGGTTTCTCAAGAACCATTCTGAGAGGAAATAACTGGTCAGTTGCTTCTACCGGAACGAAAACTGCACTGTTCTAAACCACAGCTCTGGAACGCGAAGACTTTTCCAGGGAGGCTCAAAAGGAGACTTCCAGCCACATGGGAAAATTCGTTTATAGTCCCAACCCAATATTTAAATCCGGCAAGAAAAATAAAGAAATAACAGGTTCTGGATCTTACCCTATCCAGTTCCTCTCTGTCCGATCTAAGTACCAATTGGCATGTGTCTAAGAAGCTCTCGTTGTCTGACCATATGCACATTAGGTTTGACATCGAAACTACTCACGACCCAATCACCCCCAGCAAGTCTCCCAAACGCACCAATTGGCATCTCTATGTAGAAATCCTTAGGGGCGAATTCATTCCATTCTGTCCAAATATAGACTCTTCTCATTCTCTTGAAGAAGAAGCCTCAAAACTTAGCTCTCAGATCACCTCCGCATATGAAGTCAGCTGCTATCCCAAAAGCAGAACTAACTTCCGCGATGTACCATGGTGGAACAATGAGCTCGACACCCTCAAAAAAAAGGTTAGAAGACTATTTAATAAAGCCAAATCCACCAACTCATGGAGCGAATATAAGATAGATCTCACAACCTACAACTCTGCTCAAAAAGACATACATGTAGGTCTTTCTGCAAAAGCATAAACGATCAGCTATTAGGGCCCAGAAAACCTTATTCAAGAACCACAGCAACGGTATTGGTCTCCTACAAAAACCTGGCGGCAGTTTTACACCGGGATACGCCGAAACATTAGGTCTGCTTCTGTAGCACTTCCCTGACTC
The DNA here is from genome assembly GCA_945910035.1 of Brachypalpus laphriformis. Taxonomy (NCBI): domain Eukaryota; kingdom Metazoa; phylum Arthropoda; class Insecta; order Diptera; family Syrphidae; genus Brachypalpus; species Brachypalpus laphriformis. Next base: position 160,061,622 of record OX246754.1, on the reverse strand, counting down.
ACTAATGACTGACCCTCACACATCTCTACTGCATGAAGTCACGCCACTCCCATCTAATTGGCACATTAGGATTCTGGACAAGAAAATCTTCTCCCTCGATTCCATAAGATGGGCTATCTCCACGCAGAGACCTTACAAAGCTCCCGGTGGAGATGGAATTTTCCCTGCCCTCTAACAACATGGAATCGACATTCTTATCGAATTCTTAGTGCCCATCTTCAGATCCAGGTATGAACTCAAACCCATCAATATGAAGAAAAGTTAACGTAGTGTTCATTCGTAAAATCGGCGCCAGATCACAATCAGACTCAGTCTCACGTCTGTGTTTCTTGAGGTAATGGAAAAAGTCATTGATCTCCATATAAGAAATTCCACCCTTATAGAACACCCGCTAAATAATCTTCAATTTGCATATCAATCTGGTAAATCTACGGTCACAGCCCTACACCATCTAGTCAGCACTATTGAAGAAACCTTGTCAAAGGAGGAAATAGCATTATGCTCCTTCCTGGAAATCTCTGGTGCCATCGATAACACATCGTTTTAATCAATTAAGTCTGCTGCTGATGTCAAAGGCATTGACTCGCAAACTAACAAATGAATATGCTCCATGCTCAGTAGCAGATTAGTTGCTGCCAAGCTTGGACAAATCTAAATTTCCGCTAGAACTACTAAGGGTTGTCCCCAAGGGGACAGTATCATAAATGACCTCAATAGTTCTGGATTTCTTACCCAGGGCTACGCTGACGACGTAGTCATAATAGCTAAGGGTAATGATGAATCCACCATTTCTGAACAAATGCAACATACCCTAAATAAAGTAAATAATTGGTAGCAGTCAGAAGGTCTAACGGTTAACCCAACAAAAACCGTAATCATACCTTTCACCAGGAGGAGAAATTTAAGCCTTTAAGCACTTTCATTAAACAATATACAAATTGACTTCTCACCTTTTATGCAACAACACAAATTCCGAATTAGTTGGCCATATGAAGATCTTTGAGGAAATTCCGCTACTTACTTCTCCAGCAATATGCATCTGAGATTTCATGACCGCAGCTACTGGAATTAACCTCAATTCCCTAAATCAACATCTCAAATCAATTGGTACACTGATGGTTCAAAAATGTTAAATGGAGCTGGAGCTGGTATCTTTGGCCCCAACTAAAAACTCTTTACACCTATCTTCTAAGCAGAGGTCTATGCTATCGAGCTCTGCGCTAGAGAATGCATTAGATGAAACCTCCGAAGATCACATATTAATATAGCCAAGCAGCACTCAAAGAAAGGAGTTAAGATAATCGGGTTCGCTGACGACATCGCCGTGGTCACCGTGGCTAAACGCATCCACGAAATAGAATCAGCGACAAACGAAGCAATCGGAAAAATTAAAGACTAGCTAAGATCCGCCGGCTTAGAATTAGCAGATCACAAAACTGAAGTTGTTCTTACAACAAGTCGAAAAGCTGCTGAATATGCGAATATTCAAGTCGGAACTCAGACTATAAGAACCAAGGAAGCAGTTAAGTACTTAGGAGTAATGCTCGACAACAGGTCAAGGTTTAAAACACACGTGGAATACTCGCGCAAGAAGGCTTCACTACTGCAGGCAGCCCTTTCTCGAATACTCCCAAACATCGGTGGCCCTGGATATGCTAGACGGATTCTACTATCCAGAGTGGTTAGCTCGGTTCTCCTTTACGCTGCACCGGTTTGGGCGGCGGCGTTAGCGACGATAGAAATACGGAGAAAACTATCGTCAACATACAGGCTATGTGCGATAAGAACAATCAGCGGTTTCCGAACAATATCGGACGAAGTAGCCTGTGTCATAGCCGGAATGATCCCCATCGACATCCTCGCAAATGAGATGGTAAGGATCTACGAAAGGAGAACCTCGAGTCATCAAGAGGTATTGTCAGCAGATATCGTCAAGAGGATAAAGGCGGAGGAGAAGGCAACATCACTAGCTATGTGGCAAGTTAGGTCGGATAACAGTACAAAAGGTAGATGGACCTACAAGCTGATCCCCACCATTGGGGTCTGGACGAAGCAAGTGTTTGGGGACTGCAACTATAACCTTACACAGTTCCTATCGGGTCACGGTGGCTATCGCAGATATTTACACAGATTTGGACATGATAACTCACCTCTCTGTCTACATTGTCCAGACCAAGAGGAAGATACAGAGCATGCAATATTCCATTGCAATCGCTTTACGGAATAGACAAATAACCTGCCAAGTTCACCATTACTTATAAACCAAATGCTGCGGTCAGAGGAGAATTGACTGGAAATTTGTACCCTTATAACAAATGTGCAAAAAGAGCCCCGAATAATTGAGGGAGCAAGGAGAGCTGAAGCAGCAATACAAGAAGCATAGCATTAATTGCTAACCAGCCCCGCGAAGTAATACTTTACGGCAGTCCCACGGGGAGAGTGGTAGATTAGTGCGTAGGCGCATTCCTGACATCGATAATTCGGGCTTGCGAATCGTGCAAGCTATTAGCCCGGGCTACTAGTATCTTTCGAAGATTACCACATCCCTTGGCACAACAAAAAAAAAAAAAAGAAGCAGGATTCAAAGCTCTCACGTCCTTTGACTGTAAGTCTAACCTAGTTTGGAATTGTCTCCAGACTCTTTTGCAGCTTTTGCACACTAATGTGGGTCCCCAGACACAAAGGAATCCCTGGTAATGAAGCGACTGGCAAGCTTGCCAGACTAGGTGCCCAATCTCCTTACATTGGACCTGAATCCTTCTGCGGTGTACCTACTAGCCAGATTAAAATAGAGCTACTTCGCTGGGAGCGCGAACAAATGCTCCCAGACTGGAACGCACTACCCGGCCTAAGGTATTCCAAGAAATTTATTAATTTCTTAAAAAATAGAACTAGAGACATTCTATCAATGAGCAAACAGAATGCTAAGATCCTTACTGACTTCCTACCTGGACACTGCTCTCCCAACTACCATCTCAAGAAAATTATATGTGTTCAATCGGCAACGTGCCGTCACTGTCTTGAAGACACCGAAATAGCCCATCACATACTCTGTTATTGCCCGGATATAGCCAGACTGAGGCTAAAGCACTTTAACAAAGGCGCCGCATCACCTTCTGATGTCACCTCTTCCTCAGCTCGAACTATCCTTAGCTTCATTAATAAACTTGATTTCAGCTAGTTGACAAATTCAAAACAATCAACCAGCGGATAGCACAAAATATCTTTTTAAGTCGCAGTGCTCCGGGGGTCATTCTCTGCCTCTCCTCCCCGTTTACCTTAAAAAAAAAAAAAAAAAAAAAACTCAACCTTGGTCATACGTGTCTGTTTACTGGCTGCAATTAAAGTTCTTTAAGTGCATTTCCCCTAGCCAAAAGAGTTTAAGTCTGAGAGCTACATACCCTAGAAGCACTTTGAAATACAAAACACGTAATAAAAAAAACACCCCGGTAGTACATATTTCCCGTCAAACAAAAAACTATCATCGTTCTTCTAATTTTGTCCAGCGGTGTATGGGAACTTAACTTTAAACGTGAAGATTTCAACTGGAAACTACAGGCTTTTGAATAAATTCTAAGCCATCAAGTTCATCTTTTATTCGTTTCCAGTTAAACTTTCCGTTTGCAGTTTAAAACTAAAATTATTCGTAATGGAACTGTATTCAAAAACTTTTTAGTTTTTAAATGCGACTTTGACCGAGTCATAGTAATGTTTCCAGATGAATATATTTTAAACGTTTAATGAATTCCCTGCCTTTTAGAACTAAGAAAGGACCATCGACAATATTAAAAGGAAAGCAACTCTTTGTTAAGATATCCATTCTTCGAGTGTAATAATAATTCAAGCGCGAGATCTGAAAATCTAACGATGTCGCCACTAAACTTGAGTGCATCGACACAAAGTGTGTAGGGATGAAATTCATATTTTATATTCAATCATACTTATGTACGGTCTATATATGTATATATGATGATTCAACGATTTCATTACTTCCTTATGGTTCGTAAATACCAGTGGTTCTATGAAAGCATTATATGAGAATGTATGCATTATTTTATCCTGCGTAATGCAGTCTAAAGGAGATGAAGACAAATGACCATTAAGTCCTTATAGTGAAGTATATCGTTAAAATTCTTTAATGAACTATGAACCGAAAGTTTTTGCTTTTAAAATTTAGCATCAATACATATTCCATAAGCTCATAAAACCGAGTGGAAAATTTATAGCGTAGTGAAGTTATGTGCAAAGTTTTAACTTTACGTAAGAAACTGCACAGAACTCTTGAGTATTTAGAAGATTAGTAGACGGGCTATCATTAAGTTTTACTTTATATTGAGAGATATTTATGTGTTGTGTCGACTGGGATAAATGTACGAGTAAATAGGGTTATTATAAACACCATGTCGTTTTCAAGAACTGTTTGTCCTTCGTGGCATGGCATGACTCTATATTTAATTACTAAACTATGTGCTGATTTCTTCAGCCAGGTGTTTTCAAATATCACTGCTGAGCCCGATCTCAATAGCTGGCTGGCCAAACGGTAGTGCATGCGATCATATGAAAACACAAGCGTTTTCACTCGGCTGAGGCCTACCAACTCCTACTCTCAACCTCCACGCGGTGACAGCCGGGTGCCTAGTGCCTTAATCCGGTGGCGTCTATAGTCCCAGTGCTTAGTGAATACCTTGCACGAGCTGCTTCGACGTATTCGGATCACAGGTCGGTAAGGAATTTTTAATGTTGGTCAGGACATTGGAATAGAGATGGTGGCGGAGGAGCCCTTAATGGGCTAACGGCAGCGCTCATACTCTCGTAGTGGACTACTGGCATCGGAGTATCGGGCCCCTCGTCCTAGGGGAATAATTAAGGAACTGGCCCTCCAGGTTGGGGGTTGTGCCGTCGGGGTAACTTTCCTACCACGTAAAAAATCTATGGTTCCGAAACAACCAAAAGCCTCGGATAAGGATGACTCAACTAATGACGACCCCAGCAAACGAAATAAGGACAATGACCTTGGGATCTGTACGTGTAATGTTCTGTCCCTTTACAGACCACGTGCAGCCGAATAACAAGCAGAGGCTATAGCTATAAAGCAGATATTACCGCCATCCAGGAAGTGCGATGGGATGTGCCGGGCAAAAAGAGGATGAAAAACTGTGACATCTACTACGGTGATTCCTACAGAGGCAACAGGCAACGCTTATTCGGATGCGGATTTGTCATACGCGGCAGACTTAGGCAAGAAGTCTTAAGCTTCCGAGACGTAAGCGAGCGTATTATGACTATCCGGATCAAGGCTAAATTCGTTAACATAAGCCTAATATGTGTTCATGCTCCCACGGAAGAAAATGACCCTGCCACCAAAGAGTGTTTCTACGAGCTCCTCGACAAAACATACGAGCATGTCCTAAATACGACGTTAAAATCGTATTGGGCGATTTTAACGGCAAAATAGGAAAGGAGGATGTCTTTGGTAGGGCAGTCGCTAAGCATAACCTACATGACACCACGTCTGATAACGGACTAAGGCTAATTGATTTCGCTGTGGAGCGAAATGTCACCATAGCAAGCAGATGGTTTCCTCATCTCGATATTCATAAGCAGACATGGCCAATGGTCATGTAACGGTCAGCCAAATTGATCATATTGCGATCGACGCAAGGCATGCCTCCAGTATTTTGGATGTCCAGACCTTCCGAGCGGCCAACATAGACTCGGATCATTAGCTTGTTGTAGCCAACGTACGAATGCGGATATCGCAATCTGAGCAACAAAGAAGAATCACTGTGAGAAAATTTAACGTCGAAAAGCTACAATCGCAAGAGACCACCAGACTCTTCGCTGAACGCGTATCCCGAAATCTCTCAATCACCCCTATGCCGACAGCATCAAGTGCCGAAGACCAGTGGCCAACATGCCATCAGAAACGCCGCGACTGATGTGTTGGGTCTCGTTCGCCCACCACCGCGAAGCCCCTGGTTTGACGAAGAATGCCGGCGAGTGCATGCAGCAAAACCAGAGGCATACAAAGCGGTGCTGCAAAGGAAGACGAGAGCTGCTCGTGAGCTCTACGAGCAAAAGAGATGGAAAAAACATCGGCTTCTTCAAAAGAAGAAGAAAGAGCATGAGAAGCACGCGTTTGAGAATATCGAGAGTTTATACTCCAGGAACAATGTACGGAAGTTTTACCAAAAGGTAAAAAGAACGTGTCAGAGAAGCAATACCCGTACAGAAAACTGTAGAGATGAAAATGGAAACCTCGTAGTAGAATCACACTCGGTGCTGAGAATATGGAAAAACTACTTCCGCAGACTGTACAACGGCGACGAAGCCCAACATCCCGCTGTCAGGCAGAATGAACCGTTCAACATAGATGATAATAGTCAAAATTTCCGTCCACCTGACCAAAACGAAGTGAGGACAGCAATATCCAAGCTAAAATCCAACAAGGCTGCTGGACCTGACGGCTTACCGGCCGAACTTTTCAAGGCAGCTGGGGATGAACTGGGAGAGCAGACACCAACTCATTTCTAAGATTTGGTCAGACGAGTGTTTGCCTGATGAATGGAACCTCAGCATCGTTTGCCCGATCCACAAGAAAGGAGACCCCCTTAACTGCGCCAATTATAGAGGCATCAGAATCCTCAACATCGCATACAAGATCTTTTCTGCGATATTGTGTGAACGCCTGAAACCTTTTATCAACAGCTTCATTGGACCCTATCAGTGCGGTTTCCGGCCAGGAAAGTCCACCATCGATCAAATCTTCACACTTCGGCAGATCCTGGAGAAAACTCAAGAAATCCAAATCGATACTCACCACCTCTTTATCGATTTCAAGGCCGCCTATGACAGCATCTATAGAGAAGAGCTTTATAGAGCCATGTCTAGTTTTGACATCCCTGCCAAACTTGTCCGTCTGTGCAGGATGACGATGGAGAACGCTCGCTGCTCCATCAAGTTCGGTAATGACCTCACCGAGACCTCTGATATCAAAAAATGTTTTAGACAAGGTGACGCGCTGTCATGTGACTTCTTTAATATTGTACTTGAACGGATTGTGCGGAACTCACAAGCCAACACCAGAGGCACAATCTATTACAAGTCTGTACAACTGTTTGCATACGCCGACGATATAGACATGATCGGAAGAACTCAGTGGGCTGTCACCGGTGCGTTTGCAAGCATTGAGGCGGAAGCGGCCAAAATGGGTTTAGGGATAAACGAGGGCGAAACCAAACATATGCTGTCAATAAGAAGGGAAACCCAACACCGACGAATTGGACAAAACGTCACAGTGGGCAGCTATAACTTCGAGGTAGTAAGGGACTTTGTCTACCTTGGCTCTGCTTTAAATTCTACAAACAAGATCAGCGCAGAAATCAATCGAAGAATGACTCTTGCCAATCGCTGTTTTTTTGAGCTTATAAGGCAATTCAACACAGTAATGCCCTATCTCGAACAACTAAGGAGACTCTATATAAGACCTTGATCATCCCGGTCCTGCTTTACGGCGCTGAAACATGGACTTTATTAAAAGAGGATGAAGATATCCTTGGTCGCTTCGAGAAAAAAATTCTTCGTAAGATTTTCGGTCCCGTTTGCGTTGACAGGTTTTGGAGGAGAAGATTCAATCACGAACTATACGAGGTGTACAGCGACATCGACCTGGTCAAAAAACTGCATATTGGATGTCTGAGATGGCTAGGACATGTAGAGCGAATGAACACCAACGAACCGGATTCTACATCTAAGAACCGGTGTTGTGATGTCTCCTTAATTGAAGATACATCTCTCCCCAACAGCTTTTTCTTTGAAAATTTTACTCCATTGGAAATTCATAAACTTATAATCTCTCTAAAATCCTCTAACTCATCACCTGTGGATATGATTTCCAGTGTAGTTCTAAAACATATGTATATCTTTTTATATTTCTGATGTATTATGCTATATTTTTAATCTCAGCTTGCTAAAAGGTAATTTTCCTGATAAACTGAAGCTAGCAGTAGTTATACCAATACATTTTTTTTTTCCAATACATAAAAAAGGTGCAACTACGTGTTTGGACAACTCCTTTCAGCTTTTTCTAAAGTTTTTGAGAGAGGCATGGCACGAGGGGGGGTAAGTGAATTAAGATGGTTAGAAGCGGGCGGCACTGTACTGCGCTATTCTGGAAGATCATCCGGAAGTCCGCGGGAATATGGAGTCGGACTACTGCTAACAACAACAGCACGCAAGGGCCTAGTTTCCTGGCAGCCTCATGGTGATAGAATTTTGACGCCCAGATTCCGGACTAGAGTACGACGCGTCACCATCATACAGTATTACGCCCCAACGAATAGTTCGTCTGAGGACGAAAAGGAGAGCTTCTACAATCTCTTAAGTGCCGCCTTCAATACAACACCAAATGGAGACATTGTCATAATGATGGGGGATTTGAATGCCAAGGTAGGCAACGACAACGAAGGGCTCAAACATGTAATCAAGAAGCATGGACTAGGCAACCGGTTTGTGGCGGCGAAAGGTTTGTGGATTTCTGCAATGCCAACCGCCTTGTAATAGGTGGCACCATGTTTGAGCATGTTTGAGACCTACCAAAAAGTCAGCTGGGTTTCCAATGACAGGCAAGCAACCTCCAACCAAATTGACTATTTTGCTATCAGCCGCCGCTTTAGAAGTAGTCCCCTGGACGTCCGAAACTGGCGAGGGGCAGATGTGGGGATAGTACGTGATCACCATCTTAAGATAGCTACTCTCCAACTATGCACTGCTGTAGTTCGAAGATCCCACGACAACACAAGAATGCCCAGGTTCAACATCGATAGACTTAGTGATCCCTCAGTGCGCCAAAAATTAAGGGAGCACTTTAGGCAAGGTGTGGAAGCAATCAGCAGCTCAATGCCCGCAACCATCCAAGACCATTAGTGTGCTGTTAAAAATGTTTTTACGTCTGGTGCTGAAAGAATTGTCGGCCGATCGCAGGGAAGACATAGGGTGTGGCATCCCGGGGATACCTGTAGACGGATTGACGAACGGAAACAGCTGAAAGCTCGCGTTGCAGCTACCCCAGCAGCAGGGAGAAGCGAGCTAGAGTCCCTATATCGCATGAAGATGAGAGAAGTTCAGCGCAGCGTGCGACATGACAAGCGCAACTACATCAACGCGCGCAGGTTTCCACTCTGGATCCTCCTGTGCCGACCACATCAACACCCTGCGGATTATCATCGAACAGTGTGTTGAATAACGATCGCCACTGCACCTGTTGTTCATCGATTTTGAGAAGGCGTTCGATAGTGTCAACAGGGAGTTTATTTCGCGTGCCTTACGCAGGAGAGGCATTCCCGATAAACTAATTGCTATTATTAAAGCTACACATGAAGGCTCCAAATGTCACGTTCTGCACAGGGGAAGGTTGTCTGAGGAATTTGAGATCCAAAGTGGGGTAAGACAAGGCTGTATCCTTTCACCAATATTATTCCTATTGGTGATTAGCGATGTGCTTCATGCAGCTTTGTCGATGGGAAACGGAGGAATTCGATGGACTCTTACATCTCAACTGAAACATCTTGACTACGCAGACGATGTATGCTTACTCTCCCACAGAATTATGGACCCCCACCAAATGACAGCAGATGTGGAGAGGGAGGCAGGTGTCGTCGGGCTGAAAATTAATACGACAAAAACTAAAATTATCAGCCTTGGAACTAACTCATCGGCTCAAATATGCATTGTTGGAGAGAGTAGAGGATTTCCAGTATCTTGGGAGTATTATCTCAACCGATGGTCGAACCAAACTGGATATAGCCAACAGGATCGCCAAAGCAAAGTCCGCGTTCGGGATGTTGTCCAAAATATGGCAAAGCAATGCAATCAGTTTGAGCACCAAAAAAAGGCTGTTCCGCTCCAGCGTTGAATCCGTGCTGTTATATGGTTGCAGCACGTGGAGAGTGACCACTACTATCACCAGAAAGCTGCAAACGTTTGTTAATAGGTGCTTGAGCAATATATTAAAGATTTTCTGGCCCAATCGTATCTCTAACGAACACCTTTACGAGAGAACGGGTCAAGAATCAATAGGCACAACCATCCAACGGTGGAAGTGGCAGTGGATTGGTCACACGTTCCGAAAGGGTGACAGTTCCATAGCGAACCATGCTATGCAATGGAACCCTCTAACTCAGGATGACAGAAGACCTGGCGGTCCGAGGAGAACATGGCGCAGAGCAGTCGAGAAGGAGGCACGGCAGTTAGGGAAAAGTTGGGGAGAACTCAGACACATTGCCAGAAACCGTACACGATGGCGCGTAGGCATAGTAGATGCCCTAGGACCCACAAGGGGATACAGGACATAAAAAAAAAAATGATTTTAGGAGTGGTAGATCCACGGAGGATGCGGTTTTAAAAGTTTGTGGTGAAATTTATAAGAGCTTGAATGATTCGTAGGTACCTGCCTCTCTGTGCATTGATATAACAAAAGCTTTTGATATGGTGGATCGTGCTTTGCTACTCGATATGTTGTTTAAAGCTGGTTTCAGAGGTAAAGTCCATGATTGGTTTGCACCTTATTTAAAGAACAAAAGGCAAAAGGTTTTAATTCAGGATGTATTAGATTCAGAAAGGTGTATAAATATAGGTGTCCCACAAGGCTCCGTTTTGGGCCCTATCTTATTCTTGGTTTTTGTAAACTCGCTTTTTGGCCAGCCCTTTAAGGGCAAAATAACAGCCTTTGCTGATGACACTGCTCTAACATATTCTTACAAAAATTAATTTCCTTTTATTTTCTGATGTAAATTATGATTTAGATATACTGCGAAAATGGTTTTATGTTCATAGATTCATTATAAGTGACAAGACGAAATTTATAGTTTTTAATATTATGGGTTCCATCTTTGAAGATGCTATACTGTCTTATCATTCACCCAACTGTCTAAGATATCGTCTATATAATTTTTGTCTTCATGGTAATGATAACACCACAACTTATAACGACAACGAAAATTGCGCAGATAGTTGCTTTGAAATTGAGCGAGTTGAAAGATTCAAGTATCTAGATATTGTGCTGGACTACAGGATGAGCTGGAAGGATCATACTTCGGACCATAAGGAATACCTTAAAAAGGTTGTGAGGCAAATCTACCATCTCAGTCTTTACTGTAGTCAAGATATTTTAAAGTTACTTTACAACGGTTTATTCAAATCTAGACTGCAGTATGGTCTGTCATGTTGGGGTGGTCCTCATAACAATAAAATTGAACCTTTGCTTATCAAGCAAAAACATGTAATTAGGATTCTTTGTAGAGTTAGTCGAAGAACTCCCAGCTTTGATCTTTTATAAAGTATTACAAATACTTTTTGAAAATTCGAGATACTCAATTGCAAGATTATATGGATCTTATAATTTACGCATCAACAGTAGGAATCTAATAGTTGTACCTAGCATAAAAAAATCGCACTTTTCTCACTCTTATATTGTTACTGCACCTCGTTTATTTAATAGTCTGCCAGAAAGTCTAAGATGCGAAAGAGTCAAAACAGTTTTCTTAAGAAAGTTAAAGCTTTTGCTCTTTTCATTTAACTATCAAGAAATAAATATTTTGTTGAATGCATAACCTCGTGTAGATAAGCCTTAAGCTTTGGGGGCAAAACTACAATCTTTAATAATTGTAAATATTTTTAAATGTGCATAAAACTTGAATTGAATTGAATTGAATACAAAAAGAATTGCCCCCCTTGACTTCACCCCGTTTATGTGCAAGTGAAGTATCCCGTCCCTTACAGTGAGCGACTGGACGTCACAGGAAATCATCAAATTACATTACATGTTCGAGTATAACCATTTCCCATCCGAATTGACCATGTTAGAAATAGATCAATTCGAGTCCTAAATTTGATTTCGAAAAATACTCGTATTGTCTGTTTTCAAGGTAAAAAAAAACATAATTCGAATTATTTCTTTTCTATTTAAACGGAAGTAAAAATTCTTTAGAAACCTTTTTATCACAATGGTACTTCAATCTATCAATTTAATAATGTTTAACCAATTTTATTCGACAAGTATATATTAACAACTACATTCTAGTAGGTATAAGATATTCAGGGCAGGGTATTCTAAATCTATAATCATCAACACTGGGAATTAGTTACATTTTTTGTGTATTTTATTAAAAAGGACGATTCCTGTTATTGACATGCATTTGCTAAAGTTACTCTACATCCCTAAACACATAGAAATGTAAGTAAAATTTGAGAAGAAATTAAATACAAATATAAAAGTATCTAATGCCATTAAGATAAACAGATTTCTAGAGAAGAAGAAAAAAATGTACAAGAGTTTAGTTATGTGTAATGATGATCGCAAGGTTATGTATACAAATGCATAGATTGAGGGTTTAACTCATCCCGCATCATGATGTCGTATAACATTACAAAGAAAAGTGAATTCAACTACATTACTCATACACAAGAAAAGTTACATAGAAAAGTCACTGTTTGAATGTTAGATTATGTGATAGAAGTTAGAATAAATAAACAAGTAGTTAAGAACCACAAACAAAGGACACTTCTCATAGACAGATTGCTTAACTTATGTTAAATAGAAAAAAAAAGAATATACAAATGCGACTGAAGAAAAAGAAAAAAAAGAAAAACTAGAAATAGATAATAAAACCTTATCTACTCACCTTTGGTGGTCTTAAATCCTTGATTTATTGCACGTGTTGTCCTTACAGCAGCGCGATAAATTCGCCAATAGAAAAATAACATAACAAACATGGGTATATAGAATGATCCCAATGCTGAATAGAGGACATAGCCTCTATCGTTTGTCAGTTCACACTTCCAAGGACATGGAGGCGGTGAGCCTGATTGTGTTGTAGATGTAGTTGTTGATGTAGCATAATAAAGCGTATAATTTCCCCGGTTATAGGTTGTTTCAACATCTGACTGAAAAATAGAAAAAAAAAACAATAAAAAAAAGTCATATGAAAGTTAAAGAGGGAGAAACTGTGTCGATACATATAGTATATGCACCCATATATATTTTTAATCAATGTTGAGACAATGCAGAAAATTAAAAGCTTAGCACTGCTACCTCACTCGGATTAATGCCTCACCGTCACGTTGATTGGAATTTTTTTAAGTAATTCTCAATTGTAAGCCACAGAAGTGTGATGAAATCGTCTGTGCAAAGGAGAATTACAATTGCGTTAGGGTATTGCAAACATCATCCATTGTGGTTGACGAGTAAGTATTAGTGTTGGGAACTATCGAATAAAAACCATCGACTTATTCGATGGTAGCAAAATATTAATTTATTCGAAAGCTATCGAAAAATCGTTCAATTACTATTTTTCAGAAATCATTCATTCAAAGCAAACGAACGAAAAAAAAAACATTTGAATGAATGATTTTTTCGTTCGTTTGAACTATCGGACTATTTTGAATGTTTTTACATTGGATCTCTGTATTGATCAAAGTTGTTTCGCGCATATTTTTCTGATTTTAGTTTCAATAGATCATTGTTTATTGCTCGGTCGAAATTGTTTAAAATCGTAGATTACACTTTTTGTAAATTTTAGTTTTTAGAATGTCTTTGCGACCTCTACGGGATGGCGAAATAGCCGAAGATTCGAATAATCACGAAGACAGTGAAGATGTCATGGAAGATGACGATGACAGTGTTGCAGATCCCGATTATCAACCTGAAAATGAGATGGAGCAAAAGCAGTTTTCTAGCGATGAAAATGAAGATGATGAAGTGAACCTTGATGAGATTATTCAAAGTTTAGAAGACAGTGAACCTGATCCGTCTCCATCTGCTGCTGCTGAGCCAACTGGATCGCAACGAACCTAGTCTGCGGAACATCCTAGAAAGCCACAAAAACACAACCTGCGATGGAAGAAGAAAAATCTGCTTTTGAATGAGGAACAGTTGCGTTTTCTAGGGAACGAAAACTTAACAACAGATATTGTTTCCCAAAGATTTGCTTGATTTCATTGCAACACAAACTAATTTATATATTGTGCAAAAGGATCCCAATAATAGTTTTCGGGTTTCCACAACAGATATTCAGCAATTTATTGGCATAGTGTATATCATGTCTTTGATCCACCTTCTTCGAGTTACCAATCATTGGAATGGCACCATTGGAACTCCTATAATTCAAGAAATAATGCCCGTAAAGATGTTTGAAAAGATTCGTCGATTTATACATTTCACTGACAATTCCCAAAACTTGGCCCGCGAACATCCGGAATTCGACAGACTGCAGTTCAGACTAAGACCACTTGTTCAAAAATTGAACCAATCCTTTGCCAAAATTCCTTTAGAGCAATATCTTTGGATCGATGAGTAAATATGCTCTACGAAAGCACGAAATAACTTAAAAAGATATAGCCCGAAAAAGCGTCACAAATGGGGCTATAAGATTTACGTTCTTTGTGGAGTCTCTGGATAAAATCGAACCCGAAACTGGCTCAGAAAATTTGATACTGCCCGACGAACCTGATCTAGGCGCATACTCAAATGTTGTCATGCGTCTATCACGAGAAATACCTCACAACCAAAATTACAGATTGTATTTTGACAATTACTTTACAACTTTGCCATTGCTAGAATACTTGTCAAAAAATGGTATATTAAGTCTTGGTACTGTACGTCGAAACAGGATTTCAGATTGCAAATTTCCTACAGACAAAGACATGTCCAAAAAAGACAGAGGCTACTCTGTTGAGTATGTTGCTGATGTCAACGGTGTGGATGTAGCAACCGTAGCCTGGAAAGATAACAAGGTGGTTACTTGGCATCAAGTTTTGTAGGAGAAATGCCAAAAACACAGGTGAGGAGGTATGACAAGAAGGCCAAGCGGTACATATCAATTGATCGTCCAAATATTGTTGGAGAATACAATCGCCACATGGGTGGCGTGGATCTAATCGATAGCATCATGGGACGCTACAAAATACAGCTTCACAGCAAAAGGCGGCAGGTTCGCTTGTTTTACCATTTATTGGATTTGACTATGACAAACGCATGGCTTCTTTACAAAAGAATTCATAAAGCAAAGGTCTTGCAGGATAAACATTTGAACTCGGCTAATTTTCGGCTTGAAGTTGCAACAACTTTATGTAAGCTTGGTGTAGCATCGAATATGAAGAACCGTCGATCCATCGAATACGAAATTCAAGCAAAACGACACAAGGTCCAGCACAACATGTTCCTCCAGTGACAATCAGGCAAGATCATACAGGACACTGGCCTGTTTGGATAGAAAAGAGAATACGCTGCAAATTTCCTAAATGCTCTGGTGTCTCACAAACAATGTGCGAGAAATGTGGCGTCGCTCTGTGCTATAATAAGCACAACAATTGTTTCAAACAATTTCACCTAAGTTACATTTATGATGCAGTGTGACATTTCACTCCTTTAAACTTGTTTTTTCTCCAAATAAATAAAAAAATTACAATTTTTTCCAGAAACACGTGTATTTTTATTAACATCTTTTACTAGTTATTTTTAAAATTTTATATCTTGCCCTACAGAGGGTTAAGTATTACGTGTTTCATTAGTGGTTGCTCTGCATTATTTCATACTTTTGTGTTTCAAGAGTCTCGTTTACAGATTTATTTGCATTTTATACTGCGTTTTGCAGGTAAGTAATATATCTGAGCATTGTATTTTTGTCTTCCCAATGGATGTCACACCTTCCGTGTCTGTGATGATACAACAGCCACAACATCAAGCATTTCCGACGTGCTTATGAAAGTAGCCGAAACAACAACAGGTGCAATTCCCAAAATTATTATAGAAAGACGGTGAAGTCTAGACTATTTTTGACAGATAAACGTTTAGAACTTTCGGAATCAGAGACAAAGAGCATCACTTACTTACTTCGGTGGCGCTACAATACGGGGTGAACCTGGGCCTCAACCAACAAGCCTCTCTATTTAGCTCGGTCTTTAGCTAATTGCCTATAGTTGTGCACTCCAAGTTGGTCGAGGTACCCTTGAACTTGTGCGCGCCGCCTATGGCGAGGAGGTCCGCTACTGCGTCGTCCCTTCGGGTTAGATTCGAAGAGTCTGCAGGAGCGAACATCTTACGAAGAATTTTTCTCTCGAAGCAACCAAGGATATCTTATACTCTTTTAATAAATAAAGATTGGGATGGTCAGAGTCTTATACAGAGTTTCCTTAGTTGTTTGAGATAGGGCTTTACTGTTGAATTGCCTTATAAACCCAAAAAAAAACAACGATTGGCAAGAGTTATTCTTCGCTTGATTTCTGCGCTGATGTTATTTTTCGAGTTTATACGAGTAGCAGAGTCAAAATAGACAAAGTACCAAAGTACAAACTACCTCGAAGTTATAGCTGCCCACTGTGACGTTCTGTCCAACTCTTCGGTGTTGGCTGTCCCTTCTTGTTGACAGCATATACTTGGTTTTGCCCTCGTTTATCATTAAACCCATTTTGGCTGCTTCTGCTTCAATGCTTGCAAACGCACCAGTGACAGCTCGCCGACTTCTTCGAATTATGTCAATATCGTCGACGTATGCAAGCAATTGTACGGACTTTTGATAGACTGTGCCTTTGGTGTTGGCTTCTGAGTTCCGCACAATCCGTTCAAGTATAATATTAGCCGTATTTTATTATTCTGTATAGGCCAAAACTGTAAGTGCGGGTTGTCTAGAGCCTTGATTCTAGGCTAGGTAACGTGGGCCAGCAACCTGCGTTACTGAAACCAGCTCGCTACTGAAACCGACACTATGCCTCGGATAAGGACTGATCACATGTTGACGACTTTTGGCTATTGTACCCGGACAAAGATAGGTTTCTGGAATGTAAAGACGCTCCTCGACTCGGGAAGAGAAGGTCCTTACAATGCCAGATTCCTCCAACTGGAAAAGGAATTCATGCGATATAAACTGGACATTTTGGGGGTAAGTGAAGTAAGATGGTTAGAAGCGGGCGAGTACCAGTCTCCAACGCGTAACACTGTACTACTTTATTCTGGAAGACCATCCGGAAGTCCGCGGGAATATGCAGTCGGACTACTGCTAACAACAACAGCACGCAAGGGCCTAATTTCCTGGCAGCCTCATGGTGATAGGATTTTGACGGCCAGATTCCGGACTAGAGTACGACGCGTCACCATCATACAGTGTTACGCCCCAACGAATAGTTCGTTTGAGGACGAAAAGGAGAACTTCTACAATATCTTAAGCGCCGTCTTCAACACAACACCAAATGGAGACATTGTCATAGTGATGGGGGATTTGAATGCCAAGGTAGGCAACGACAACGAAGGGCTCAAACATGTAATCGGGAAGCATGGACTAGGCAACCGCAATGACAACGGCGAAAGGTTTGTGGATTTCTGCAATGCCAACCGCCCTGTGATAGGTGGCACCATGTTTGAGCACAAGACCTGCCACAAAGTCAGCTGGGTTTCCAATGACAGGCAAGCAACCTCCAACCAAATTGACCATTTTGCTATCAGCCGGCGCTTTAGAAGTAGTCTCCTGGACGTCCGAAACAGGCGAGGGCAGATGTGGGGATAGTACGTGATCACCATCTTATGATAGCTACTCTCCAACTACGCACTGCTGCAGTTCGAAGATCCCACGACAACACAAGAATGCCCAGGTTCAACATCGATAGACTTAGTGATCCCTCAGTGCGCCAACAATTAAGGGAGCACTTTTCGCAAGGTGTGGAAGCAATCAGCAGCTCAATGCCCGCAACCATCCAAGACCATTGGTGTGCTGTGAAAAATGATTTTACATCTGGTGCTGAAAGAATTGTCGGTCGATCGCAGGGAAGACATAGGGCGTGGCTTTCCGAGGATACCTGGAGAAGGATTGACGACCGAAAACAGCTAAAAGCTCGCGTTGCAGCTACCCCAGCAGCAGGGACAAGCGAGCTAGAGTCCCTTTATCGCATGAAGATGAGAGAAGTTCAGCGTAGCGTACGACGTGACAAGTGCAACTACATCAACGCGCTGGCTACAGAAGCAGAAGAAGGTGCACGGAGGTGCGACAGCAGGACTGTCTACAGAATCACGAAAGAGCTGACAGGTGGTCGCAGCTCCAGCCAATACCCAGTGAAAAGCCTAGACGGCTCCTCGCTCATTTCAGATGAGGACCAGCTCAAGAGATGGAAAGAGCATTTTGCTATGGTTTTGAACCGTGTATTCGCTAGCGATATGCTCCCAAATCAGACTGAGATGCCCGAGGTGAGAAGTTCCCGAATACGCACCACGACTCCCAGTAAAGATGAGATCATTACCGCGATCAAGGCACTCAAAACCAACAAGGCGGTAGGACTTGACGGTATTCCAGCAGAGCTCTTTCGAGCAGCGCCAACAACATCGGCTGAGCTTCTGCTTCCACTTATAGATAGAGCTTGGGAAGCTGAGAGCTTTCCTAACGAGTGGAAAAAGGGAATGATCGTCAAGCTTCTTAAGAAAGGAAATTTAATGAAGTGCGGAAACTGGAGGGGTATCTGCGTGCTGCCTGCTGTAGCTAAGATAATAGCTAAAATCATCCTTGAGCGAATCAAACAAAATCTCGAAGACACACTCGATGCCGAACAAGCAGTTTTCCGCTCTGGATCCTCCTGTGCCGACCACATCAACACCCTGCGGATTATCATCGAACAGTGTGTTGAATATCGATCGCCACTGCACCTGCTGTTCATCGATTTTGAGGAGGCGTTTGATAGTGTCAACAGGGAGTTTATTTGGCGTGCCTTACGCAGGAGAGGCATTCCCGATAAACTAATTGCTATTATCAAAGCTACATGTGAAGGCTCCAAATGTCACGTTCTGCACAGGGGGAGGTTGTCTGAGGAATTTGAGATCCAAAGTGGGGTAAGCCAAGGCTGCATCCTTTCACCAATATTATTCCTGTTGGTGATTAGCGATGTGCTTCATGCAGCTTTGTCGACGGGAAACGGAGGAATTCGATGGACTCTTACATCTCAAGTAAAACATCTTGACTACGCAGACGATGTATGCTTACTCTCCCACAGAATTATGGACCTCCACCAAATGACAGCAGATGTGGAGAGGGAGGCAGGTGTCGTCGGGCTAAAAATCAATACGACAAAAACTAAAATCATCAGCCTTGGAACTAACTCATCGGCTCAAATATGCATTGCTGGACAACCGGTAGAGAGAGTAGAGGATTTCCAGTGTCTTGGGAGTATTGTCTCGACCGATGGTGGAACCGAACTGGATATAGCCAACAGGATCGCCAAAGCAAAGTCCGCGTTCGGGTTGTTGTCCAAAATATGGCGAAGCAATGCAATCAGCTTGAACACCAAGCTAAGACTGTTCCGATCCAACATTGAAACCGTGTTGTTATATGGTTGCAGCACGTGGATAGCGACCACTACTATCACCAGAAAGCTACAAACGTTTGCTAATAGGTGCCTGCGCAATATCTTAAGGATTTTCTGGCCCAATCGTATCTCTAACGAACACCTTTACGAGAGAACGGGTCAGGAACCAATAGGCACAACCATTCAACGGCGGAAGTGGCAGTGGATTGGTCACACGTTCCGAAAGGGTGACAGTTCCATAGCGAACCATGCTATGCAATGGAAACCTCTAACCCAGGATGGCAGAAAACCTGGCGGTCCGAGGAGCAAATGGCGCAGAACAGTCGGGAAGGAGGCACGGCAGTTAGGGAAAAGTTGGGGAGAACTCAGACATATTGCCAGAAACCGTACACGATGGCGCGTAGGCGTAGTAGAGGCCCAAGGACCCACAAGGGGATACAGGACCTTGTCTAAAACCTTTTCTAACATCGAAGGTCTCGGTTACCGACCTTGGTGGAGCAGAGAGCGTTCTCCATCGTCATCCTGCACAGACGGACAAGTTTGGCAGGAATGTCAAAATTAGACATGGCTCTATAAAGCTCTTTTCTATAGAGGTATTGAAATCGATAAAGAGATGTTGAGTATCGATTTGGACTTCTTGGGTTTTCTGCAGGATCTGCCGAAGTGTGAAGATTTGATCTGTGGTGGACTTTCCTGGCCTTAAACCACACTGATAGAGCCAAGGTTTCAGGCGTTCACACAATATCGCAGAAAAGATCTTGTTAAGAAATCGGCGCATCAAAACACCAAACATTGTATAACACACCCTATCTTTATTGCCTCTCAGTTAATTTCTTTTTCATATGCACTGCTACTCTCTTATACTTAACATAAATTCTAATTGTAATATTTTTTGCTATCGGATTATGGGCATTCGTGATTCAGCCGTTCACCAGTGGAGTCGCATTCTTACATATAATATAAAACATATTATCGTTGATACGGACGTTCACATACATTGTTTTACAATCGATTAATTAAACTCATACATACATTACACAATAAATTTCTTATCTATAAATTAAAATACACAACACATTTAGTTTTGATTGAAACACAGTACACAATTCACACAAACACTTATTTTATTAACATTTAACATCAAAACACACACATTCAACCACATACATTTGATGGTCCTTCGGAGTCGGATGCCATATTGCCTTTTATGGATGATTTATACATATGATATGCGGAGCAGGTGATATAAAAAACTATCAATAACACCCGTAAGTATGCACATATATCAGGCTACATACATACATGTATGGTGCATCGAATCACGCGTTAATACCGGTATAACGGGAGTGCTTGAATTGTCGATTACTGTTCTATTGAGATAATTGCAATAAATTACATCTGCTAGAGACCTAGTCGTGTTAAATAAGTTTATCTAGACTTTCTCATCGTGTTTTACTGAACTTTTTTTTTGATAACATGAATGCCATCAAGGCTAAACGTAGTCGCGCTTAAGGTTGCCTTACGCGTGCTTTACAATTTGCGGAATTTATAAGTACCGCTACACCACTCGATATGTTAAAGATCCGTTTCTGGAAACTGGATGAAGTGTGGTCTGACTTGCGGCTCTACAGGACGAACTGTATCAATTTGTAGAGACTCCAGGTTATGTGGTTCCGGATCCAGAATTTGCTGATTACGAAGCGAAATATTTTTAGACGTATTCTCTTCTTGCTAACGCGATTCGAAACAGAAAATCGGAATCCGCTATTGTTGATGACGCGGAAGAAAAGGCTACCGAACAAAGTGATACATCGTTGCAACAGTTAGAGTTACCAGCTTCTCAAAAATGTGTACATCTACCACATCTATCCCATACTTTTCGGGAAATTACAAAGATTGGCCCGCATTTCGGGATTTGTTCACGGGAACAGTCGATTCCAATCTCTCAGTCACGTGCGCACAAAAATTCTATTATTTAAAATCGTTTCTTCGTGGCGATGCGGCAAACCTGATTAAGCACATGTCGATTTCGGAAGCCAATTACATCGAAGCCTGGGACGTGAAACGTTACGACCAAAAGCACCTAATAGTTCAATCGTTCATACAATCGTTTTTTTTTCGTTACCGTCGTGTACAACCCCAAATATGCAAACTCTTCGAAATATCTCAGATGCGGCTGACGAATCAATTAGGGTACTAAGTGCTTTAGGTTCTACTGATTGGGACCCTTGGTTGATCTACTTATTGGTTCAGAAGGTAGACCATGAGACAAGGCATGCATGGGCTGAGAAAACAGGTTCAAGGGACAGTTGTACAATTAACGAGTTTTTAGGATTTTTGCAAGCCCGCTGTAGCTGCTTAGAGTCTTGCTATTCCCTCCCTCGTTCTCTATAAACTCGCAGTAAGGTTTCGACCGCGGTTCGATCTCACTTTGTAGAATCCCCTCAGGGCTGCCCCAAATGCAAAAAGGATCACACGATTTCGCACTATAAAGATTTCATAGCTCTTAATATCGACGCTCGTCGTGATTTCGTGAAAAATAATTCACTCTGTTTTAACTGTCTTCGGCATAGACATGCTTCTAGCAAGTGTCGCTCTAATTTTCACTGTCGGGTGTGCAACTCTCGACATCACTCGCTAGTGCACTCCATGCATAATCAAAATTCGACTACATCTCATCAAACAATCGACTCGAATCTAATCTTGAATTTGTATCCTTCACTCTTAACCTGAGTGTGGCAGAGAGCGTACCTCCCTGCCAGCCCACATACCTAACCTTCATCTTCGTCTCGAATTCCTGAATCGCCTGTCATGACTAATCACTCTCTCGAATCCAATCGTCGCTTTCCAACCATTCTTCCAACAGCTCTTGCTCGGATGCAGGACAACCAAGGCACTCAACAAAACGTACGTATTTTACTTGACTCGGGATCCCAAGTCTCGTTTATAACTGAACGGGTTGTTCAACGCTTGGGACTTCGCCGCAAACGCTCTCGAATCTCGATCAGCGGAATTGGTTCCGCATCTGCAGGAGTTACTAACGGATTAGCAACTCTTACTCTGTCTTCTCGATACAACTCGGAATCCATCGTCATCGACTGTTTCGTTCTGCCAAATCTTACGTCTTCGTTGCCACCGATGCCTATAAAACGGATTCCTGAATCTTTTCTCTCACTCGAACTGGCTGACCCAACCTTTGATGTACCCGGTCCCATTGATGTTTTGATAGGTGCTGACAAATTTTTTAGCATTATCAAGGGGGTGTCCAGCTTGAACATGAAAACCAATCTTGTTTATATTCCAACTATATTTGGCTGGGTAATTGCTGGATGAAACTCACAATTTTCCCTCGATAAACCGGAAGCAAGAGCGTTCTATACACGGTTAGACACTTCGCAGGAATTTGATCTGGAACGGTTTTGGAAACTTGAGGAGGTTTCCAACGAATCATCGATATCGCTCGAGGAACAGTTGGCTGAAGAGCTCTTTGTTAAAAATCACACTCGTCATTCGGATGGCAGGTATGAGGTACACTTGCCATTCAAACCTTCAACCAAACTTGAATTTGGCAATTCATTCGGTACCGCTGTGAATCGGTTTCATTCACTTGAGCGAAGATTCAAGTTTAATACCGATCTTAAATCTCAATATTCCGCGTTCATTAACGAATACCTATCGCTTGGTCACATTCAAGAAATTCCAATCAATGAAGCTTGCGAATCCAAAAACATCTATTACCTTCCACACCACGCGATCTTTAAAGAAGATAGCAGTACAACGAAAATTAGAGTTGTATTCGATGCTTCCGCTAAATCGTATTCCTCAATTTCTTTAAATGAAGCTCTTCTCGTTGGACCCACTATTTCACGCGATATTTTCTCGATATGTCTGCACTATCGTCGTCATGTGTATGTTATTTCGGGCGACATTGAGAAGATGTACAGACAAATTTGGATCACACGTAACCACACCGATTTCCAACGTATAGTCTGGCGTCAGAATCCAGAAGAGCCCTTAAAACACTACAGGTTGCTTACTGTTACATATGGAACATCGGCAGCACCATTTTTGGCAGTACGCACTTTGAAGCAATTGGCTCTAGATTCAGCAAAAACGCATCCTCCAGCAGCGGTCACTCTACTTAATGGCTTCTACGTTGACGACGTCATCACAGGTGCAGACACTATTGAAGATGTCATGACGCTTCAATCTGAACTAGTGGACTTGTTGAAATCGGCGGGTATTAATCTTCGGAAATGGAACACGAACTGCTGGCCTGTTTTACTATCAATACCAGAGAATCATCGAGAGCTGTCAGCAGTTGATTTTGAAGAATTCAACTCCATCAAGATCGTAGGTCTTCAATGGTGTCCTTCCAAGGATTGTTTTTCCTACAAGGTTAAACTTAGTAATTCCAAAGCTTGCACAAAACGTCGTATTTTGTCGAACGCTTCACGGATCTTCGACCCGTTAGGTTTTCTTTCACCTGTGATCATATCCCTCAAGATCTTATTTCAGGAGCTCTGGAGAAAGAAGCTGAAGTGAGATGAGGAGATTCCAGAAGAATTGGCAAGCCAGTGGGAAAACATAAGAGGTGAGCTACCTGTCGTAGAATCTCTATTTATTCCAAGAATGATGTTGACGAACAAACCAAAACTGGGAACTGCACGGATTTTGTGACACATCTTTAGATGCATATGCTGCAATAGTATACTGTCGGAGCATAAACCCAGATGCATCTATTTTCATATCGCTTGTTGCTGCGAAGACAAGGGCTGCACCATTAAAGGTCTTGTCTCTTCCGAGACTCGAATTATGTGGAGCTGTCTTACTAACGCGTTTGATAAACAAAATAAAACTTTCGTTACAGGAAAATAATCCAAGGATCTTTACTTGGACAGACTCTTTAATCATCCTACATTGTCTCTCCGCTCCTCCCAAGAAGTGGTCTGTCTTCATAGGAAATCGGACCTCAGAAGTTTTGACATCAATTCCCTTCAAATTTTGGAACCACGTTCGTTCTGCTTCCAATCCTGCTGACATCGCTACGCGAGGGATTTCACCATCAACTCTATCGGCTGCAGAACTGTGGTGGAGAGGACCTGATTGGTTGAGTATGGACAGAAATCGATGGCCTATATCAAATCCTACTACACAGGATATTCAGTTCGACCAGTTGGAAAAAAGAAAAGTATCTTCGACACAGGTATTCGTATCTAACGTCCGTTCGTTTAATGTTTTAGAAACTATCTTAAACAATTCATCACATTGGCTGAAATCGGTACGAGTAGTAGCTTTTCGCTTTCTCTCGAATTGTCCCGCGGCTTCAGGTATTCGTAATTTAAAATCATTGTCAACTGAAGAAATCATTAATGGCGAAAACTAAGTTGATGAAATGTGCCCAATTGTCCCTGTTTTCCGATGAATTAGATCTACTCAAAAAAGGAAAAGACTTACCCCCACAGCACTCCTGCTGCAGCCAGGTTACATAAAGCCCTGGCAAAATCCGGGGGAATGCCAACATCCCTTAAAAAACCTGACGGCAGCTTTACTAAAGATAAAGAACAAAGAGCATCACTGCTCTTAGAAACTCACTTCCCCGGAAGTTTGCAGAACTGCATTATCGTCAGCATGCATACAGACCGGGCAGGTCCACCGAGACTGCTCTATATCAGCTGACGGAAACAATCCAAAGTGCTCTTGAAACAAAAGAGATAGTAATCTGCGCCTTCCTAGACATTGAAGGGGCATTTGATAACACTTCACATAAAGCTATTAAACGAGCCCTTGACAGAAAGGGAGTAAGCAGAACAGTATCTAAGTGGATGTATGAATTGCTGAGAACAAGATCAGCAGAAACTCAAACTTCACATGGAATTATTAAGGTCAACACAACAAGAGGGCATCACAAGGAGGAGTGTTATCTCCCCTGATGTGGAGTCTTGTTGTGGATGAGCTTCTTGAAAAATGAACAAGCCTTGGAATTAACTGTCAAGCCTACGCTGATGACATTGTACTGATTGCCAGGGGGAAATTCGAGGAAACCCTATGTGATATTATATAAAGGGGCCTAACAGTAACTCAAGAATGGTGCAGCACAGCTGGGCTTAATATAAACCCGGCCAAAACCACAATAGTACCGTTTACGAGGAAGAGAAACTTGAACTGAAGCCAATCCGACTGTCGGGCATGATACTGACTCCGGTAAAGGAAGTGAAATATCTAGGATTACACCTAGATAGCAAATTCTTGTGGAAGAAACACACAGAGGAGATATCCAAAAAAGCTACCCGTGCTCTAATGATATGCAGGAGCCTAGCGGGTAAGTCTTGGGGATTTAGTCCAAATATTCTAAGATGGATGTACATTGCCATTGTGAGACCAATGATCACTTATGGAGCAATAGCATGGACAAAGCGAACTAGTCTGGTCACTACGAGGGAGACACTCACTAAAGTGCAAAGACTTGCGTCTGCATCACTGGAGCCATGCGAACTTGTCCAACTGCAGCCATGGAAGTACTCCTGGAGCTAACACCGCTCCATCTTGTAGTGGAGCAAAATGCACAGCGAACGATCCTAAGGATGGCAAAAGAAGGTATCGGAAGGGAGAAATGTGTTGGTTCGAGAGAATACGATGCATTTCTCAAAAAACTTCCCCTTCTGGCCGTCCCCAGGGACGACAGTATCAGGAAATTTAACTTTGGGAATAACTTTAGTACAAAGTTAAGTAACAAGAAAGAGTGGAGCAACGAATCCACGATGTACGGACTGGGCAGCCACACGATAAAGTGGTATACAGACGGTTCGAGAACTGGAGAGGGAGCAGGGGCGGGCGTATTTGGGCCAAGGACCAAGCACTCAGAACCTATGGGCAAGTACACCAGCATCTTTCAAGCTAAAATATATGCTATTAACAGATGCATCTAACTCAATCTCGAAAAGGGATACAGCAACTGCGACATAGCAATACTGTCAGACAGCCAAGCAGCTATCAAAGCACTTGACTCCTATGTCATAAAGTCAAAACTTATGTGGGAATGCCTATGCAAACTTAATGAGCTGGGCAGAAACAATAAAGTTACACTTTACTGGATACCCGGTCACGTCGGGATAAAAGGTAACGAAGCAGCGGACGCCTTGGCAAGACAAGGGGCCGCAGAACCCTTCATTGGACCTGAACCATTCTGTGGAATGGGGGAACACACCATACGCGAGAAATTCAGGAAAATGGAGAGAGAAGGGCAAGAGCCTGGAACAACACCACAGGCCTGAGGCAGGCTAAGAAACTACTGGGATGTTACAACCGGAAAAGATTCGAAGCCTGCATCTGCCTTAGCAAGAATAACCTACGGATCCTAACAGGCTTCCTAACGGAGCACTGCAAACTCAGGGAGCATCTACGGAAACTAGGTATAACAAATGAAGGCCTTTGCAGATTCTGCAACGAGTCATGTGAGGCTCCGGAACACCTTCTGGAGTCCTGTGGGGCACTGACCCACAAAAGATTGAAATACTTGGGCAAATACCAAGTATCAGAAGAGGATATGCCAACCATGGACCCACTTCTCATTCTCAGATTCTTAAAAGAAACTGGTCTGGAGAAAGAGCTCTAAGGTGAACTATTCTCGCCAAGGCAAAGTAAGAGCATATGACCTTCAAACACAATTCCTCAGGAATTGCAATTGCGAAGGGGACTCTAACGAGGGAACAAACTTCCCCAAGGTATTAGCAGGGGGCACAATAGACCATTAGGTCGCAGTGCAAAATACCCCTACACAAATAATAATAATACCCCCAAAAAATAGACTTACATCTCTAAGTCCTTATATAGATTCATCCGGTGTGTTTCGTGTTGGCGGGCGTTTAGAACCTTCGGACTTATCATATTCGGAGAAACATCCCGTTTTACTGTGTAAATCGCATCCGATATCTAAGCTAATAGCACAATACTTACACAAAAAACATTTACATCCCCGTGTATCGCTTTTGTTCGCGGTGATTAGACAAACTTACTACATATTCGGATCCAGAAATCTGTCACGTAAAATTGTGCATGACTGTGTGACTTGTTTTCGCGAACGTTCAAAGACAACCAAGTAACTTATGGGAAACCTTCCTGTCGAACGGATTCGGTATTCGCGACCTTTCAGCAGAGTCGGTTGTAACTATGCCGGCCGGCCCGATTACGTTGCGGTTAAGTCGAGGAAGAAATCCAAGGTTCATGAAGGCCTACATAGCGCTGTTCGTGTGATTCGTTACCAAAGCCATTCATATTAAATTGGTCTCAGATCTTTCATCAGCTGCCTTCTTATTGGCATTAGATCGTTTCGTCGCGCGTCGTGGTAAGCCCTGCGCAATATGGAGCGACAACGGGACCAATTTCCACGGTGCCAGTCGTTTACTCAACGAAATGTATAAACTCCTCTGCAGTCAGCATCACAATACCGTCGTTAGCGATCACCTTTCCAAAGACAATATAAGCTGGAAATTTATACCACCCTCCGCTCCTCACTTTGGAGGTCTGTGGGAGGCTGTGTTAAATCGGTTAAGCTGAATTTAAAACGAGTCATAGGTGATTCAAAACTCACTTATGAAGAGATGTATACTCTCTTGGTTAAAATAGAGTCGTTACTCAACTCCCGCCCAATGTGGCAAACGTCAGATTCTGAACAAATGGCTCTTACCCCTTCGCATTTTTTTAATATGGGAACCCTACACAGCTGTTCCACAACCATCTGATCCCAACTCTGTTATTGCCATAAATACTAACTGGTCTCTCTTGCAGGCAATGCTTCAAGGCTTTTGGGGTCGATGGCACCGCGAATATCTTACGTCACTGCAGCAACGACCCAAGTGGCAGGGAACACAACCTAACCTACAGATTGATGATGTGGTCCGATTAAACGAACCCGATTTGCCGCCGTCAAAATGGATCCTCGGACGTATAATCAACACTCATCCGGGAAGCGACAGCAAATGTAGAGTAGTGACAATACGCACCAAATTTGGAAATTTCATTCGACCTGTAGTCAAGGTGGCCCTCTTACCTATCGCTGAAAGATCGTAATCTTTCAGGGGGGGCTGGATGTTAAGAAATCGGAGCATCAAAACACCAAACATTGTTTAACTCACCCTATCTTTATTCTTTTTCATATGCACTGTTACTCTCTTATACTTAATATAAATTCTAACTGTAATATTTTTTGCTATCGAATTACGGGCATTCGTGATTCAGCCGTTGACCAGTACAGTCGCATTCTTACATATAATATTAAACATATTATCGTTGATACACACACATTGTTTTACAATCGATCAATTAAACTCATACATACACTACACAATAAATTTGTTATCTATAAATTAAAATACACAACACATTTAGTTTTGATTGAAACACAGTACACAATTCACACAAACACTTATTTTATTAATATTTAACATCAAAACACACACATTCAATCACATACAGATCCTATACCATATGAGATATTGAGGAGACTGATGCCTCTATAATTGGCGCAGTTGAGGGGGTCTCCTTTCTTGTGAATCGGCCAAATGGTGGAAAGATTCCATTCGTCAGGCATGCACTTGTCTGGCCAAATCTTAGAGATGAGTTGGTGTATGCTCTCCACCAATTCATCACCAGCTGCCTTGAAAAGTTCGGCCGCTAAGCCGTCAAGTCCAGCAGCCTTGCTTGACTTTAGCTTGGATATTGCTATCCTCACTTCGTTTTGGTGGACCATTATCTATGTTGAATGGTTCATTCTGCCTGACAGCGGGATTTCGTTCTTCGTCACCGTTATACAGTTTGAAGTAGTTTTTCCATATTCTCACCACCGGCTGAGATTCTACGACAAGGTTTCAATTTTCATCTCTACAGGTTTCAGTACTGGTATTGCTTCTCTGACACGTTCTTTTTACCTCTTGGTAAAACTTGCGTACATTGTTGCTGGAGCTTTCAAGGGCTCTTCTCATGCTCTTTCCTCTTTTGGAGAAGCCCATGTTCTTCCCGTCTCTTTTGCTCGTAGAGCTCACGAGCATCTCTCGTCTTCGTTTGCAGCGCCGCTTTATATGCTTCTTGTTTTGCTGCATGCACTCGCCGGCATTTTTCGTCAAACCAATGGGGTTTCGCGGTGGTGGGCGAGCGAGACCCAGCACATCAGCCGCAGCGTTTCTGATGGCATGTTGGCAGCGTTGCCACTGGTCTTCGGCACTTGATGCTGGTGGCATAGGGGTGATTGAGAGATTTCGGAATACGCGTTCAGCGAAGAGTCTGGTGGTCTCTTGCGATTGTAGCTTTTCGACGTTAAATTTTCTCACAGTGATTCTTCTTTGTTACTTAGTTTGGGATATCCGCATTCGTACCTTGGCTACAACAAGGTAATGATCCGAGTCTATGTTGGCCGCTCGGAAGGTCCGGACATCCAGTATACTGGGGGGATGCCTTGCGTCGATCGCAATATGATCAACTTGGTTGATCGTTACATGGTCATTGGACCGCCATGTCTGCTTATGAATATCGAGATGAGGAAACCAGGAAACCATCCTTCTTTTCTATTTTGGCGCTAAAATCGCCCAATACGATTTTAACGTCGTATTTATGACATTGCTCGTATGTTTTGTGGAGGAGCTCGTAGAGACAATCTTTGGTGGCAGAGTCCTTTTCTTTTGTGGGGAGCATAAACACATATTAGGCTTATATTAGCGAATTTAGCCTTGATCCGGATAGTCACATCCGGAAGCTTAAGAGTTCTTGCCTAAGTCTGCCGCGTATTAAAAATCCGCATCCGAATAAGTGCTACCTGTTGACTCTGTGTGACTGTTTTTCATCCTCTTTTTGCCCGGCCCATCCCATCGCACTTGTTTCAGAAGTTGCACAGCTACGTGTCAAATGTAGTTCAATTGTGTCACATTTTTAACATAGTACTTTTGCAACGGAAAAACTCAGAAACATGCAGAGACAAATGGGATTAATACTATTAAAGTTAAATGGAGAAACTTCCTGATCGTCTCATAAAAAGATGGCTTGGTCAATTGGAAGCAGACAAAATTTGTGCAAAAGCAACTTTCCAAGATCCCAGATTTAAGAAGATTGCTTTTGGAAATGAAGAAAATGATACAAATGCGTGAAAGTGGTTAACGGAGGAAATCACATATCTCTTAAATAATAAAAACATTACCACAATTGACATGGAAATGGATGACCCAGTACCGGAAATAACTCCTTCAAAGCCACTATTGCTGTAGTCAATGCTTGATCAAAAGGTGGATTCAAGACGATTTACAATAATGCACCTAGCGTTATGGCAAGTCGTTCCATAGAGCAATATCTACAAAGCGAATATTTGGATGGTTCGCGAGACCCACTAACTTTTTGGAACTCTCAAAGAGCAGTACACCCAGAACTTTTCCAGCTTTCCCAAAAATATTTGTGTTTTCCTGCAACGTCTGTCCCTTCAGACAGAGTATATTCAAAGGCAGATGAAATAATCAATGACAGAAGAAACCGCCTTAAGGGAGAAAAACTGAATCAAATTATTTTCCTAAATAGTAATTCAGCCGTGTATAAGGGAAGAAGGTTAAGCCATTGGAATGAGGGAACACCATGAATGTGAGCACAACATACGGAATAATTTATTTATATACGAGAGGCGTTTCCAAAGTTCTGGGAATCGCTCTCTCATTTAAACAAATCGCTCCAGGAAAAACTGAATAGCACTTGAACATTTCTTACATGTTTGTTTATCCACATATGAGATAGTAAGAGATCAGTTTTGTTTTTGTAGTCAAAGCGTACGGGTGTTTTTTCGCCACTACAATGGAACAATGGAACAGCTGAACAATGAAAGATGCCGTAAAAAATCGTAAAGAGCTATAATTTTCTTCTTATGGAAAGCGTTTGCAAGGAGTATTTGGTAATTCTGCAGAATCCCAAAGTACAGTTTAGCGTTGGGTTGATCGTTTTAAGGCTGGAAGGACATAGCTCGAACACGATCCCCGTAGCGGCCGGCCAAGCAGCTCTGTCACCGAAACAAATATCTCTTCTCTGAAAAACCTATTGATGGAAGACAGACGAATAACCATTCGAGAGAGTGCTAAACTTGGCGTTGGTGTGCGGCAAGTTCATGAAATTCTGCGCAATCATTAAGGAGTGAATAAGGTTTCAGCACGTTGGGTGCCCCGTCTGTTGGGCCCAGAAGAAAAACTGAAGCGAGTCGAAACTTGGGACTCTTTTTGGCATCGGTTAATAACAACGGATGA
This sequence comes from Brachypalpus laphriformis, assembly GCA_945910035.1. Classification (NCBI taxonomy): domain Eukaryota; kingdom Metazoa; phylum Arthropoda; class Insecta; order Diptera; family Syrphidae; genus Brachypalpus; species Brachypalpus laphriformis. The sequence continues at coordinate 160,030,018 of OX246754.1, read as the reverse complement.
AACCTGGGGTCCTTTCTTTAATCCGGAAATAAAAAATGAATCGAAAGAGTGCCGAAAGCCCGTATAAGGGCCACCAGTTAAGGCGCGTGCGGTTCCGTCGGTCGGTAAGGTGCACCTTGCAAAAGGTGCAAAAATAAATGTCGAATATTATTCCAATTTTTTAAAAGGTCCATTACGCCAAGCTTTGATTAAAAAACGGCCGGAAAAGCTGCATACGCGATCATTGCTGCAACAAGGCAATGCAAAACCCCACACTGCTCGCAAAACAATGGATGTTCTGATCGATTTGCGTTGGGCATTGCTGCCACATCCACACTATTCGCCTGATCTAGCCCCGAGTGACTATCACCTGTTTCCAGAATTGATAAAACCTTTACGTGGCGTTCGTTTTAAGGACTTAAATGAGGTAAAAGCCAGCATAAACCAGTGGATAAAAGACACTTCCCAAACATTCTTTGAAGATGGGTTATAGAAGCCTGGGAAAAATATATTCAGTTGAATGGAAATTATATTGAGAAACTAAAATGTAATATCGAAGGAAACGAGTAAAATAAAGCTTTTATAAATAAATTCCTAGAATTTTGGAAACAACCCTCGTATATTATAATACTTACTTACTTACTTAGGTGGCGCTACAGTTCGGGGTGAACCTGGGCCTCAACCAACAAGCCTCTCCATTTAGCTCGATATTTAGCTAATTGCCTCCAGTTGTGCACTCCAAGTTGGTCGAGGTCCCCTTGAACTTGTTCGCGCCACCTACGGCGATGATTTCCTCTACTGCGTCGTCCCTCGGGATTAGATTCGAAGACTCTGCGGGCCGGAGCGTTGGTGTCCATTCGCTCTACATGTCCTAGCCATCTCAGACGTCCAATACGCAGTTTTTTGACTAGGTCGATGTCGCTGTACAGCTCGTATAGTTCGTGATTGAATCTTCTCCTCCAAAACCCGTCAACGCAAACGGGACCGAAAATCTTACGAAGAATTTTTCTCTCGAAGCGACTAAGGATATCTTCGTCTTCTTTTAATAAAGTCCATGTTTCAGCGCCGTAAAGCAGGACTGGGTTGATCAAGGTCTTATATAGAGCCTCCTTAGTTGTTCGAGATAGGGCTTTACTATTGAATTGCCTTATAAGCCCAAAAAACAGCGATTGGCAAGAGTTATTCTTCGCTTGATTTCTGCGCTGATCTTGTTTGTCGAATTTATAGCAGAGCCAAGCTAGACAAAGTCCCTTACTACCTCGAAGTTACAGCTGCCCACTGTGACGTTTTGTCCAATTCTTCGGCATTGGGTTTCCCTTCTTATTGACAGCATATGTTTGGTTTCGCCCTCGTTTATCCCTAAACCCATTTTGGCCGCTTCCGCCTCAATGCTTGCAAACGCACCGGTGACAGCCCGCTGAGTTCTTCCAATAATGTCAATATCGTCGACGTATGCAAGCAGTTATACAGATTTGTGATAGACCGTGCCTCCGGTATTGGCTTGTGAGTTCCGCACAATCCGTTCAAGTACAATATTAAAGAAGTCACGCGACAGCGCGTCACCTTGTCTAAAACTTTTTTTGATATTAACGGTCCCGGTGAGGTCATTACCGACCTTGATGGAGCAGCGAGCGTTCTCCATCGTCATCCTTCACAGACGAACAAGTTTGGCAGGGATGTCGAAACTAGACTTGGCTCTATGAAGCTCTTCTCTGTAGATGCTGTCATAGGCGGCATTGAAATCGATAACGAGATGGTGGGTATCGATTTGGACTTCTTGGGTTTTCTACAGGATCTGCCGAAGTGTGAAGATTTAATCGATGGTGGATTTTCTTGGCCTCAAATCGCACTGATAGGGTCCAATCAGGCTGTTGATAAAAGGTTTCAGGCGTTCGCACAATATCGCAGAATATGGTAAACCCTCGTATATTACGGAGGGACTAATAAAAGTTCGATCAGTTGGTGTCAATTTAGTAGTTTAAAAAAAAAAAAAAAAATGCATTTCTGTAGCTTATAATCTAATAATATCTACTTCTAAATTTCAGAACAAGAGGTAAGAATGGAGACGAGAAAGAGAAAAATTAGTGACGTAAGCTCGGTTGAAGTTCCACCGCCAACACAGGAAGAAATTTGCTTTGCCATTGTCTTCGGATTTCGACGTCAACTCACGCCAGTCAAAATTCTGCACGAATGCCAAAATGCATACGGAATAAATGCGCCGTCTCTTGTTTCTATTTCAAAGTGCTTTCGAAGATTCCAGACTGCCCATTTTTCTGTGGAGGACGAATCTCGTGAAGGTAGGCCCAAATCCTCGACCGACGATACAAATGTGGCACTGGTGAAGGCTAAAACTGACAAAGATGCCAGGATGACACAGGAGATAATAGCGGATGAACTGGGCTTGAATGCCATGGCTGTGTCACGAATTTTAAATTATCACCTGAAATAATCGAAGAAGTCAGCTCGATGGGTTCCAAAAATTTTGAATGGAGAGCAATAAGAGGCTCGTGTTCGTTTTGCTCAATATTTCCTGGATAAGTGCGGCTTCAATAAAATCGTTACAGGTGATGAATCTTGGTTTTACAAGTACGACTTGGAAATTAAACAGAAATCCATGGTATGGATCCCAGAAGGTGCAAATCCTCCAGTAAAGGCCAAATATCAAAAGTTATGATGTCGATGTACTTCACCAGGGCGAAAATGGTCGCCGTCATCTGGCTTAAAACTGGTCAGACAGTCACTGCTAATTGGTATACTGAAACTTGTTAACCAAAAGTTTTCCAAAATTTACTAGGACACCAACAAAAAGAGAAGCTGCGCCGCTACATTTTGCACCACGACAATGCGCCTGCGCACACTGAAAACACCAACAACTTTCTTGCACTCTCGGGCATCAACGAAATTCGCCCAGCACCTTGTTTTCCAGATCTAGCGCCATGTGACTTTTGGCTGTTTCTGAAAAAAGGAAAAAGATTTGAGGGGATAAATCTTCACATCTAATGAGGAGATTATTAATGCAGTCAATGCCGAAATCGAAAACCTCCAAAAACAGGATTTTGAACGCTGTTTTGAAAGATGGATCTATTGGCTGAAGAAATGTATTGAAATAAGTCTGTTAGTAGTAGTAGTAGCCTTTCCCAGGATCACTTTGCAATCTTTTACCCGAGGCTTCATGAAACTGGCTACCAAATGGTAGTCAATCTGGGTTTAATCTCCACCACTGCTGTAAGTAATCAGGTGTCGGCTTTGTTCGATGAACATGATATTTAACACGATTTGACCGTGTGATTTGCACATGTTTAGGATGTTATCCATGGCTGTCTTCATAGTCTTCGTTTGACTTCCCGACATTTTTTTTTCCGAGGGTAGGTGAAAATCTTCAGCAAGACACTAAGAGGATCGACAGCGCGTGCTCATAGTAGTGTGGGATTCCTACCCACTAAAATACCTCCAAAACAGACCTGTTTTTTTTTATTTTTACTACAACTAAGTATTCGACTTATCAAGCAGTTTTCATTTCACGAAATAACGACGTTTTGCAAACGGAATTTGAACCGAGTTTGAAAGATCGGCAAATTATTTATTTTCTTATAAGTAAAATTTACATGAACAGATTTGGTCTCGTTGAGTGCGATTCGCCAAACCTTTGTCCATTCATTTACTCTATCCAAAGCTTCTTGCAGTTTTTCTGTAGTATCTTCGACCGTTTTACCTACTGCCAGGATAGCAGTGTCGTCGGCAAATGTAGCTAGCTCAGTACCTTCTACTTGCGGTATATCACGAGTGTATATAAGATATAAAACTGGACCAAGTACGCTTCCTTGCGGCACCCCAGCCATTATTTCTTTAAAATCTGAATATTCGTTTCCACATTTCACGCGGAATAGTCTATTCGTAAGGTAGTTCTTCAAAACATTATATAGGTGCTCTGGCAGAACTTGTCGTAATTTAAACTTCAAGCCTTCGTGCCAGACCTTGTCAAAGGCTTGAGAAACGTCAAGGAATACGCTTGAACAAATCGTTTTTTCTTCAAGGGATTTTTCGATTACATGTGTTATTCGATGTACTTGTTCAACTGTAGAATGCTTACTTCTGAATCCGAATTGATGATCCGGAATGAGATTCCTTTCTTCTATAACCGGCTGTATTCGCCTAGCCAATATTCTCTCGAACATCTTGGATATACCATAATTGGAAGAAGCGAAATCGGTCTATAAGACGTTTTTTCATTCGGCGGTTTTCCGGGCATAAGGACCATTATGACTTCGGCGACTTTCCATTGACTGGGAACATATTCTAGTCTAAGTGCGGCGTTTATAATAAACAGAAGCTTAATTAGAGCTTTCCTTGGTAGGGCTTTAAGAACCTCTCCCGTAATTAGGTCGTATCCAGGAGCCTTCTTAGGTTGAAGTTTCTTTATTTCTCGGTAAGTGTTGCATTTCTTATTACGTTATTGGCTATATAAGACGTATTTATATTTTGGATAAGAGCTTGTCCATCAAACGGTTTGAAAGTTTCTTCCAGATGGGTGGCAAAAACTTTCGCTTTCTCTTTATCATACCTGGCCCATTCGTCTTGATTTTACCTAATTGGGGCGGCTTGAATTTGAGGTTTTTTAATACCTTTTATAGCCTTCCAAAGCGAGTAATTAGAATCTTTTTCTGACTTCCCGAGATGTCCATTCAAATCTCATATTTATTTCATATTTATTTATTAATTACTTTCAACATCATTTACAATAGACTAATATAATCTTTAAGTTATAAATGAAGATGCAATTCGGAAAAAGAGAGTGAAGTAATCATTTAATTTAATTTACCTGTGTAGTGAAAACAATTCAGTTGGTTTGTAAAAAACTAAGACAAACTATTGAAAAGAACAATTTACCATGTAATTAAATTTTCTTTCTATTTTAAAAAAACAATTCGATTATTAAGTTAACTAAGCGCCATATGCCTGAAGAGAATGTGATCAAAGGAATTTGCATAACAAGATCTTCTAATGCTAAGAGGAAGTGCATTCCAAATGCGAATGGCATAAACGAAAAATTGACGCTCGGTGCAAAGATAGCGATACCGCGGGAGAACTGAAGTTAAAGACCGATTAGACTGTGCAAAAATTAGTTTATTGAACCAGTATGAAGGCTGTTTGGAGGATATAATCCGTTGAAGACATTTAATAGTGCAAAATTTCAGATACTGGTCCAATGAGCATCCAAGAATATTTTTGGCGTAAGCAGAAACATGGTCATAGCGTTTTAAGGCGTAAACATATCGAATAATATTGTTGAACGCAACATTAAGTCGTCTCTTGGAAATTGGTTTGACGCAGCAGCAGATTTCACAACCATAAGCTATGATGGGCACAAGAAGAGATTTAGCTAACATGAGTCTAGTTTTAAGTGGTATGTAGCTTTGGGATACCGATAAGTTTCTAAGAGAACCATCAATTTTACCGACTATCGTAGTAACATGATCATCCCAACTTAACTAAGAATTGAACCAGATACCAAGGTCTTTAGCCTTGCCAACATATTCGATTGGATTATCTCAAAGGCATATATCAGGAAAAAGGCTTAAATCTGATTCAATTATGCTGATGACCATGCATTTTGATTTTATGAGATTCAGCTTCAAAAAGTTTTCTTGAGACCAATTTAAAATCCTGCGAAGATCGTCATTCAGCTTAAGTACAGCTTCCGCAGTTAGCCCGGGCTTACAGCTGATGTACAGTTGAACATCATCTGCGTACATGTGTGCTAATGAATGTTTAATTACCGTCGGAAGATCATTAACAAAAAGCATGAAAAGAAGAGGACCAAGAACTGAGCCTTGTGGAACGCCTGTTAATATTTCAATGCATTCGGAGGAAATATTATTGTAGAAAACTGCTTGCTTTCTTCCCTGGAGGTAGGAGAGAACAAATTTTGCAGCCGAATCAGAAAAGCCATATAACATCTTGAGTTTATTAATTAATATGGCATGATTGACTGTGTCGAAGGCCTCCTCCAACAAACAGAAACTCTTCCTTTGGGATGTTCTTAAGGAGATTGTACCCAAATTGCATCTCTATCTCTCTAATCGCACCCATTTTGGGGAGCATATGCACTGACAATATTCCACACCTCTCCATGTATTACTAGTTTGAGAGACATCAAACGGTCGCTGGACTTCGAAATGCTCAAGACGTTACCAAGTAGCTCTGCTACAAGGATGATACCGATTGAGTTCCTAGCGTTTTCCGTTTCGTACTAGAACATCTTGTAATCTTTTGTCCTAACATCCAAGAAACGCGCCCGTTTTCCGGTGTTTTTCCATTTCGTCTCTTGGACATACAAGATATCCACCCGCCTTCTATTCATCACCTCTTCCAGCTCGTAACTTCGACCGGTCATGCTTCCAACGTTCCAACTCGCGACCCTCAAATTTCGACGAAACTGTTTCATTATTTTGCTACCCCCCGGAATCCGTATAGCTCTGACCCGAACATTTCTGCTCGGTCCAGGATCAGTACCATGCACAGCAGTGGTAGTGCCTGGCGGGGTAGTGCCTTTCCTTTTAGAAAGTATTACTATAATGATACAGTTTTGCAATATTACCACATTGCAATGGATTTTGTTGTTTGACACGTGCATGCTCCTGTTTTATTATTGTTTGTTTGATCTTTCTTCTATGACACCAGTGATCTCCAGTCGTGTCAACCCACGGATCCGCATGTACACTTGTGGGAGTGCTTTCAAGGTAGTATATGTGTCGCTAGGCTCTGATGTTTCCCCTTAGACGCCTTTTACGACAAGCGCTAGTTGTTGGGGGGCGCTGCAGTGATATTCTCAACCCGTCCCTGCACGGGCAATAGGGAAACATACAATATGCGAAGAATTTAGGAAAATGGAGAATGAAGGCAGCACAAGAACCTGGAATAACATTACAAGTCTGAGACAAGCTAAGAAAGTACTGGGATGTCACAACCGAAAAAGATTCGTGACATGCATCTGCCTCAGCAAGAATAACTTACGAATCCTAACAGGCTTCTTAACGGGGCACTGTGAACTCAGAGAGCAATTACGGAAATTAGGTATAAAAAATGAAGGCCTTTGCAGATTCTGCAATGAGTCAAGCGAGACTCCGGTGCACCTTCTACAATCTTTTGGGGCACTGACCCAGAAAAGATTGAAATACTTGGGCAAGTACCAAATATCAGATGAGGATATGCCAACCATGAACTCACTTCTCATTCTCAAACTGGTTTGGAAAAAAACTGAACTATTCTCGTCAAAGTAAAGTAAGAGTGTATGACCTTTAAACACATTTCCGAGAGAATTGTATTGCGTGGGGAACTCTTACGAGGGAACAAACCTCTCCAAGGTACTAGTAGGGGTCGCAATAGACCACTAGGTCGTAGTGCAAAACAACCCTGTACAAATAATGATAATAACCCTGGAATATGAGTCTTCATTAAAAGCTACAAGGATTCTGTCCAGGTACCATCCGACCTTTTATGCAACTAATACAATTCACATTTAATTGCAGTCAAATTTATTTGACAGAGTCCTTGACTACAAAGCTGTACATACATCAATTTGACCGTGGTCGCATCGATGAAATCATTCAAAAACTCAAACTAACCGTGAAAGGATACTTCGAAGTAAACAAATGTATTTGTGTAGAAAAGTAAGTAAGCCCACACAGCTTATTACACACAAATCCAAGGAATACAAGGAAGACAAAAGTCACTCCAACGAGCACACATACAATTTAACTGAAACATTCACCCAGAAATGCTTCCTTCTACCTAAATACACACTAACTACAACACAGCCCCAGCCCTGAAACTATATGTCCAACGAAGACTATAAAGAAATCGCCGCCATACCAATAAAGAAGCCGCCCAATACCTTTTCCAACACCCACATTGCGTCGTAACTTTCGGTTCAATAGTTTTCCTAAAGGCATTAAATCTTGGTTACAGATACACAATACACATACATATCAATATCTGTCCAGCAATCAGATCCAAACTGGACGACATTACACGAAGAAAATTGAAGAAACAAAAAAACAATGACAACAAATAAGAATCAAGGACCAACAACAACGGGCGGCGCGGGCATCTGATCTCCATCATAGTTAGAGGATACCATCCACTCCCAGTTTGAATTTATTTTCGAACTCAAGCGAACACAACAATATTAAATAATTGCACAGGAATTCCAATACTTTCTGAAACAATTCAATGGAATGTCTGTCATTCTAAATCTGCTTCGACAAATTCCCTCCAGATAAGTAATGCGAATTCCGAATACAATTGTCCAAAGAAGGAAATCCCAGGGTTTTCTTCAGCACAATGTGGTATTTAAGATAAAGAAGCGCACAACCGCACAACCGCACACATAGTCAATATTTTATGAAAACTTATGTATATGACTGTAGACGGACTATGGATAGTACTAACAGGACTATCCTGAATATCCCTGCTTTGTGGTTTGATTCGAATTTTACATCCAGAAATAAGGACATTAGAGAAATCGATTTAGTGGTTGGGGGTGGTTTAGATCGTTTTTGTTGTCCTAGCTGCTTAGAGAAGCAAACATGTTTGAAGAGGTAATACATTCCATACCGCGGGGAGTTGAGTGAGACAGCATAAGTTAGGGTTTGCGGTTTGCAGGAAGAACCACTCAAGATACATACCATATGTATATAAATTGCATCTCTTCAAAGAAAGAACCAGATACCTGTTGGAGAATCTGTATTTAATGACTTATTGTTGGCGGGTACTAGGTTTCGGAGTATGGACAAATAGGCGTCACTAAGTCTTACGACAATTGTTGTAGTTGACGAATCTGAAGTCGGCAGGACTGTTCAAGTTGGCGGACCTGGTTAGGTTAGATCAAAAGCGGTCCATTGTAATGCCATGGATATTTCCATTTGGCTATCCGGTGACTAATTAAAGGAACCAGAGTTTTTATTAAAGCGAAGGCCCTCTGGCAGCTGGTGGAAGAGGGCAACGTGACTGGGATGTGCAGATGGGGTAACTGAAATGGTTAGTCCCATCCATACAATCCAGTCACGGCTAACAAAGCGTACACCCCAAGATGACAAGACGACAGAAACGGGACTCGGATATTGCCAATCCTGGTAAGCCAGGACATCCTTTGGAGCCAGGCCTAAAGGGTGTCAGTATGCGAGCGTCTGGTGGTCGATCTGTCCCGCTCGGCAGCCGGCCGAGTATAACCCGAAATCGCTACGAGATTCCTGCCAATGGTCTCGCCAATCATTACGGGGGTTAAGGGGTGAGCGCGCTATGCACCGATAGGGGCACAGATGGGCTCTCTGAATTTCGACAACGGCATCGACTTAGGTACATAAAACGTCTCATCGCTCACAGGGAAGGACCTTGAGCTTGTTAGGGACGTTGTTAAAAGTCGACTAGATATAGTTGGTGTCTCTTCAACAAAGCAGAGAGGTTCTAGAACTGCGGATCTGACGGATGGGCGGAAGCTCGTTCTGTCAGGAGTCGCACCCTGAATGTCTGCTCGGGCAGGAGTGGGGATACTCACAAATCCCAGGTTGACAGACGGAGTATTGGAGTGGATACCATTAGGGGCGATTTTAAAGGTCAAGCTTGAATGATCAACTCTGGCATTGGTGCAGGTCAGAGTATGCAGATTTCTTAGATGAAGTTGATACTGCCCTTGAAAAGGTTGCGGGTATGGACTCTTGTCCTGATGGGTGACTTTAATGCTCATGTGAGTGTAGATGTTATGATATGAGGGAGTGTGATTGGGAGGAACAGTGATCCTGATCAAAACGCGAACGGAGAGAAGTTGTTGGATTTTTGTTGTGAATATGGCATATCCATATGAATACTTTCGTACCGTCAGAGTCTTCAGCAGAAGTCACTGACAGATTTCTTCGTGGTACCATCGTGTCTGAAGAGAATGGTTTGTGATGTTCGCGTATTGAAAGGGGCCGAACTGTCAACTGATCGCCACTGAGTTATGTGCAAATTGTATCTCTGCGAGAGTGTTCTTCCCCTATCAAAGCGCAAACCAAGGATGGTTACACGCATACGATGGGAGAGGCTATAGGACGATGAGATACAGGAGACATTTGCGCGGTAAATATCTGAAAAGTTTGAACGAAGTCCAACTGTTCCATCAAATGTTAAGGAAGAATGGCAATTGTTCTCAGCAGCGGTTCTTGCCTCTGCGGGAGATGTTTGTGGAGTGAAGCGCCTCTGTGTTCCGGCTGGTGGTAAGAAAAGAACTGCTTGTTTTAACATACCCGGAGTTCAAGAAGCCATCAGAGAGAAGAAGAGAGACTTTAAGGTGTGGATTCAATTGGGGAACTCCGATTCTCGAAATCGGTACACTGAGGTGCGAAAAACTTCCAAATTGGCGAGTTTTGTCAGAAATTGGAACGTGCCCACAGATCTGTAAATAAAATGTTGTAGCTGTCTGCCGACTCAGAGGAAAAAAGTTGAATATCGTTGAAGGAGTCAAATCCAAAGACGGTAGACTTCTTTCCAATGAGGAGGACATCCTACGCAGATAAGCAAGAAACCGTCCAAACTTTAATGTAAAGACTTCTTCTCAAGTTGCGACATTGAAAAATGGTGATAGAGGTAGTTCAGAAGATCATGTATCCAATGTTTTTTCCCTAATTCTTGCGAAACTTGAAGAGCAATGCAAAACAAATAAACTAATTTTCGAGAGACTAGTTGCACTAGAAAATAACATTCATAACACGCGCACATCAACCAGAATATGAACGAAACGCTTAAAATTCTTACTTGGAACGCTAACGGGTTCATACAAAGACTCGACGAGCTAGAAATATTTATACGAGAAAAAGATATTGATATATGCTTGGTCTGTGAAACTCATCTGACAAAGCAATCGTATATTAAGATAAGGGGATATAGCGGGTATCACCCCTTTCACCCATCGGAAAGAGCCAGAGGCGGATCATCTTTGTTTACAAAAGAATCTATCGAACACTCAGCGGAAGTAAAGATTGAATTAGAAGCAATGCAAGTAAGCACGGTACGCGTTAGAAATAGACATTTTGCTTTCAACATTTCGTCTATATATTGTCCACTGCGATGTAAACTTGAAGAAAGTGATTTCACAAACATCTTCAACTTCCTTAAACCAAATTTTATTATTGGTGGTGACTTCAACGCGAAACACCCATTCTGGGGTTCAAAGTACGCCTCTCAGAAAGGTAGAAAGCTTTATAATGCGGGTATGCAATTCAGTTGTGATTTTTATTCGACGGGTAAACCAACATATTGGCCAACTGATAGAAATAAGATACCAGATCTGATTGATTTCTTTGTTGTTAAAGGAATATCTGGCAACTGTATAAAAGTTGAAGAAAGCTTTGATCTCTCCTCTGATCATTCTCCAATTATTATGACGATAAGCGAAGCTCTGATTAAAAAAGTAGGACCGGCCAGATTAATCAGCGCGGAAACTAATTGGGATGGCTTTAAACAACATATTGAAGCAAATATTGAGCTGAGCGTATCACTTAAAACGCCCTATGAACTTGAAGTTGAAGTAGATCGCTTCGTCGAAATCTTACAGGATGCCGCGTGGAAGAATACTCCCAAACCAAAGAGAACCCCGACCAGTTATATTCAAACTTATTCGCAGGAAATAAAAGAGATGATTAAGGAGAAGAGAAAAGCGCGTAAAATATGGCAACAAACTCGGGCTCCGCAACATAAAGCACATCTTAACCGTTTGTGCAACTCACTAAAAAGATCTATTAAAGACCTTAAGAATAATGAAATACAAACTTACCTAGAAAGCTTAACGGCAGAAAAAGATTCTAACTATTCGCTTTGGAAGGCTATAAAAGGTATTAAAAAACCTCAAATTGAAGCCGCCCCAATTAGAAAAAATCAAGACGAATGGGCCAGGCATGATAAAGAGAAAGCGCAAGTTTTTGCCGCCCACCTGGATAAAACTTTCAAACCGTTTGATGGACAAGCTCTTATTGAAAATATAAATACGTCGTATATAGACAATAGCGTAATAAGAAATGCAATACTTACCGAACTTAAGGAAGAAATAAAGAAACTTAAACCTAAGAAAGCTCCTGGATACGACCTAATTACGGGAGAGGTTCTTAAAGCACTACCAAGAAAAGCTCTAATTAAGCTTCTGTTCATTATAAACGCCGCGATTAGACTAGAATATGTTCCCAGTCAATGGAAAGTCGCCGAAGTTATAATGGTCCTTAAGCCCGGAAATCCGCCGAATGAAAAAACGTCTTATAGTCCGATTTCGCTTCTTCCAAGTATATCCAAAGTGTTCGAGAGAATATTGGTTAGGCGAATACAGCCGGTAATAGAAGAAGGGCATCTCATCCCTGATCATCAATTCGGATTCAGAAGTAAGCATTCTACAGTTGAACAAGTACATCGAATAACACATGTAATCGAAAAATCTCTTGAAGAAAAAAAGATTTGTTCAAGCGTATTCCTTGACGTTTCTCAAGCCTTTGACAAGGTCTGGCACGAAGGCTTAAAGTTTAAATTACGACAAGTTCTGCCAGAGCACCTATATAATATTTGAAGAACAACCTTACGAATAGGCTATTCCGCATCAAATGTGGAAACGAATATTCTAATTTTAAGGAAATAATGGCTGGGGTGCCGCAAGGAAGCGTTCTTGGTCCAGTCTTATATCTATTATACACTCGTGATATACCGCAAGTAGAAGGCACTGAGCTAGCTACATTTGCCGACGACACTGCTATCTTGACAGTAGGTAAAACGGTCGAAGATACTACAGAAAAACTGCAAGAAGCTTTGGATAGAGTAAATGAATGGACAAAGGTTTGGCGAATCGCACTCAACGAGACCAAATCTGTTCATGTAAATTTTACTTATAAGAAAATAAATAATTTGCCGATCTTTCAAACTCGGTTCAAATCCCGTTTGCAAACGAGGCTAAGTATCTTGGAATGACACTTGATACAAAGCTGAAATGGAAAACGCCTGTAAAGAAAAAACGCAAAGAACTAGATAATAAATATAGAGAAATGTATTGGTTACTTGGAAAATATTCCAAGCTTAATATATATAACAAACTGCTTTTATATAAGCAGGTGCTAAGGCCTGTATGGACATATGGTATACAACTCTGGGGTCGTACCAAAATAAGTAACATTCAAATTTTACAAACTTTTGAGAACAAAGTGCTAAGGGGTATTGTTAATGCGCCATGGTATATCCGAAATAGCGATATCCACAGAGATCTTGGCATTAAAACAATCGAAGACGAAATCAAAAATTACGCGAGAAAGCATAAAAGTCGACTAGAAAGTCACGCTAATATAACAGTCCTCCAAGTTTTGGATGAAAGAAATTTACTTCGCCGTCTACAAAGAATCAAACCTTAGCGCGTTAAGTAACCGCGTCTAAACTGCGGAGCTAGCAGGAACTTCTAATGGACTGCAAAACGTCATTATTTCGCGAAACGAAAACTACTTGATAAGTCGATGACTTAGTTGTAGTAAAAATAAAAAACACGTCTGTTTTGAAGGGAGGTTTTTTAGTGGGTAAGAATCCCACACTACTATGAGCACGCGCTGTCGATCCTCAAAGCGTCTTGTTGAAGATTTTCACCTGCCCTCGGAAAAAAAAAAAAATCCTACGCAGATGGAGCGAGAGTAGGGCGGAGAGTAGTCCTACGGTAGAGGAAGTAGCTTTGGCGATCAAATTGCTAAAAGTTGGCAAATCGGCCCTTGTGGATGAAATCCGACCAGAAATGCTTAGGGATTTGGGTAAGAAGGAGTGCAATGGCTCTCGTGTGTCATTAAAATGGCCTTGGACTGCAGTGAAACACCTGGTGATTGGCAAATGGGGGTGATTGTTCCTCTTTTTAAAAAAGGGGACAAAAGGGATTGCGCCAACTGCATGGGTATATCTCTTTTAAGTCTCCCTGGAAAAGTCTTCGCTAGGTGCTAGAAACGCGTTCCAAAGCTGTGGTTGAGGATGTTTTGGGGTGTGAGCAGTGCGGTTTTCGTCCCGGTAAAACCACAACCGACCAGTTATTCGCTCTAAGAATAATTCTTGAGAAGGCCTGGGAGTATGCTAAACCTGTCCACACTTGTTTTGTGGATTTAGAAAAAGCGTATAATAGGGTTCCTTGAGGCAAACTCTGGAGTGTTCTGCAGGAGTATTGTATTGATGGTTTCCTGTTAAGGGCGATTCAGTCTTTAAATACAACCTGTAGAAGCTGTGTTCGGATAAACGGCGTTAAATCAATACCTTTCACTGTGGATGTTGGACTCCGCCAAGGGTGCGTTTTGTCACTTCTCCTCTTCATTGTATATGTGGAGTAGATGTTGCAGCGCAGCCGTGGCGGAGAATGTTTCAAAGTGGGAAACTTAAGGATTAGTCATCTGCTCTTTGCGGATGATTTGGTCATCCTTGGATCCTCTCAAACCGAACTTCAGCGCGCCTAGGTAGAAAGGCCTAGAAATAGGTAGCAGTAGGCCTAGAAATAGATGGTTGGACCAAGTCAGACATCTCTCCTGGAGCTGTCTGGGGATTCCTCCTCATCCTACCTCCGCGACCCTCATTAAGGATTAGCGGGCCATTGAAAATGTATGTATGTATGTGTACGTATGCGAAGGATGGTTATGACACCAGAAGATGCCAGTTCGCCGAAGTCATCGAAGAAAGGAGTTCGTAGATTGAGCAGTCATTTTTGGGACAGGGCCGAACATCTGCATAGGAAGTGAAGGATGGTTTCTTCTGCTATAGATTTTCAAATGAAGCGAGGTGCATACCCAACCCAGGGTCCTCCATTTCGGCAGAATCCTTAGAGTCGCGGAAAATTTCTGTGGCTTGGTACCCAGCATAGATGAATGTCAAAAGCCATCGAAGGAAGATGGAAAGGCGGAGTAAACAGTACTGTGGATATTAAAAATGCCTTCAACACCGCAAACTGAAGTAACATTCTGCGAGCACCTACCGCCAAGAGAGTACCGGACTAGCTGCAGAAAATAATGACGGACTATTTTAGAAATAGAACACTGTACTATTACACCGACGACGGAATGAGGCAGTATAACGTCACGGGCGGTGTCCCCCAAGGATTCGTACTAGGTACACTACTGTGGAACCTAGTGTACGGTGACGTCCTCAGACTTCGAATCCCGAGGTCCTCGAAAATAATTGGCTTCGCCGACGACACAGCGATCGTTGTAGTGACCAAATTTCTTAAAGAGTTGGAGCACGAATGTAATGAAGCTATCAGGGTGGTACAGGACTGGCTAGTAAACATGGACCTAAAACTAACAGAGGAAAAGACTGAAGAAGTACTCATCAGCGGCAGACGAGTTATGGAGACTATAAGAGTAACTGCGGGTGATCACGTTGTAGTTTCCAAACTTTTAAGCAACATCTGCAACTCGCAGCTGAGAAGGCAGCAGAACAACGGCTGCCCTGGCAAGGATCATGCCAAATATTGCACGACCTAAACATAAGAAGAGACTGCAAGAGTTGCGACGTCGATTATGCTTTACGGCTCATGGCAGGTGCCATAAAGACGAAATCGTACAGAAGGAAGATGGAGGCGGTCTACAAGTGCTTTGCCAGTATGCAGCTCGCTTCGAACAACTACGACGCGGCATGCGTAGTGGCTGGAATGGTGCCAATAGACCTCCTCGTTAAAGAAGCTGAATGGAAATATCGTGCCAGCAGGACAATGGTATCAACAGCGACGGGTCAAAGTGACACTGAAGTACCACCAAGAACAAGCCTCAAAGAATGGCAAGAGAGACGGAACTTTCCTGACAAAGGCAGATGGACGCACAAATTGATCCCCGATAAAGACTCTTAGATCAATAGGAAGCATGGAGAGCAGACCTGCTTACTGCTAATGGATGTTTCAAAGCCTATCTCCAGATTTGGACATGAAGACAACCCTTATTGCTCAACGTGCACAGAAGAAGTCGAGGATGTGGAACACACCATGCTCCACTGTGCACGATATCACGAAGAACGTAACTTGCTGGCGAACAGACTGGGTGTGGACTTAACACCAGAGAACATCACCAGACAGATGCTGAGCACGCAAGAAGCTTGGGAAGCAGTAAGTGAAACAGTGGCTAACATCATGAAAGAACAACGAAGACAGGAGCGACAGCAAAACGTTGCGCAGGCGGCTGCCAACACGAACGAGCCGAGTGCCTTGACGACAGCGCCGCGAGGACCAGGAGTAGGAGAGGAGGTGGGTTTAGTGGGTGGAAATCCCACACTTTTACTGAGTACGGGCTCAGTTTCATCTTTAAAAGATTCCCACCTCCCAATGCAAAAAAAAAAAAAAACATTGCCAGGCAGAGTGCTTCTCCATGGTTGTAGTGTGCACTTGAGTCGTGAACTGTGTACTCTCGACATTACGTCGCATCATCCTTCATCCTGGTCGTATTATATGCATTGACAGAACGTCGACCGACGAACGCATGGATATTTCTTAGCCGACAGAATGACATTGCGCCCTTATAGATGAACTAGATTCTGAATATCTTGAATGAGTCGACACGTCCAGCTCGGCCTTTACGACGCGAATTACAAGAGATTTACAAGAACCATCTCAATTTTGTTTGTATACTCGTACCAAAGAATGTTTGTTAAACGTAGTCATAGTTGTTTATATCAACCTTCATGACTCCAGGGCTACTTTGGCAGTATTTTGGGCATATTATCGGTAGGTAATTCCTGTGTGGTATATCATTTCATTTCAATACCTCTTCCTGCAGCTTTATTATCGTCGCTAATTCGTCAATACTGTGCTCATCATGAAAATAGTTATTTTGCTACATACATAGTTGACTGTAGATTATTCCATACTGCGACGATAACGCTTTCTGTACAAATCCTACTCTTGCCTATTCATCCACACCTGCGATTAGCTGGTTTAGTTTGGGCTTCCAGCTTATAGTGTTTTCGAGCCTTAGCTCTACTCCACATCCAGTAGCTAGCTCTATCCATTTCTTGTACCATCCCGTTTTTTGCTGTACCGTAGAGCTGCTTTTTTTGGTGGTCGATAATCTGGCATGTTTATGAGTTTGAGCATGTAATCAACTTGGAGTTTTAGCGTTTTCATGAAAATTGGTGATATCCTTGTTTCCAACATGAGCACATATTTTGGTGTGTTAGGTGGAAGATGAAATGCTCTCTTAAGATAGTAACAAAGTTGGTTCTCCACACATACACTCTGAGGTACTTATATTAACTTACTTCTGCAATTGTTTCTCCATTAAGGTGCCATATCTCGTTTGAACAGTTTCTGCCTTCCTCGCTTTTGAATATCATTATTTGCGACTTTTCAAATTAACCAACAACAACAAAATGTAGAATCATTTTGGAGTACTCATATAGACCATTGATCATAAGCTGCATGGAGGTCATTGCATTGATAGGTCAATCTGATGTTAAGCTTGTTGTAAAATACTAATGTCATAAATACTTGTAAAATTCGGTCCTACTGCTTTGCCATCTTTCGGTCAATTAAGTGCCTAAACAACATCCTGAAGAGTTAGACGTCCAAAATGTTGTTCAGGAAGCCAGGTGCAGAATATTAGAAGCTAAGCCTATTCCAGACATATTCAAATAAATGTCTGGAATAGGCCTGAGTGGATCAGAGAACGGGCAGCACAAGTACTCTGTCTTTTCCCTCCAAAACGTCCACCCACACATCAAATGCTCGTTGCAGGGATGTAGGATCCTCACTTATGATGCTGCATCGTCAGCGAAGAATAATTGTTGTACCTTGGGGTCCGTCACTATACCTTCAAGCAGATAGTCATCTGTGGTTGATTTAGGTTAGGTAAGGTTATGAGGTTATCATAGAACACTAGGCACCAAAGTGGGCCTATCGGAATCTCTAGGGAACCATCACGGCAAAAAACCTAAATTAATTCTCCCAAATAATTAATCTCCCTACAGAATTTGAAGAGATTGCGGTTGATTTACTAGCGACAAATCCGCAGTGATCATCAGATAGCCATAATATTTTTCGCAGTCGTCCACCTAATACCACTCAAAGATCTTCATGGTGTGTGACGTCAGCTTGATCGAACAGTTGTTATCACAGTTTCGCGTATCACCCTTCCCTTTGTACACAATGGGTTCCATCTTCCTCTTCCTATTCCGAGGTTATGATCCGAAAATAAGTGATCATAACCCTCCCACTTCACCGCATTTCTACTGATTCGCCTGTGGGGTTCGCCTATTTGACCTCAGAAAATATCGGCAGGCCTCCCGCTTTTGGATCACTCGGTTACTGAGGCCAATGAAACGCCGATGTCGTCGCATTTATCTGATCCAGGCGTTTATAGACCTGCCTCTCGTGCCTCGCTATGTCTACACAATGGGTTCCATAACATTTAAAAATGTTCTTGGAGAATATTCAAGCGCAGCTCCGTGTATATGATGTATAATACCTTCCACCATTTAGTCTCCTGGCGTATTTAAAAAATTCTGAAGAGGTACTACATTGTACTAATTTTCGAACCTCCAGTTCAAATTGGGTTTTTTTTTTATCGTAGCAAAGCAAGCTCCCTATTAGCTCTATGATACATATTTTACATACAACCATCGTTAAATAGTCGGAATAATTTTAACCAAACGGTGGATAGCTTTCTCGCCTTTTTACACTTCTTATTAAACCACGATTCTCTAAATTCGTTTTCCACAGTCCTCCTGCGGAGGTTGGGCTCAAATCTTTAATAATTCCTTCAATCATATTGAAATCAACTGTTCTTTGTATTTGCATGCTCATCTAGTTTCCTTCTAAATAAACCACCTTTAGAGTTGCTCCACGTGCGTGGTCAATTGCCACGCTAATGAATCATGATTCAAATCCTGATGTCAGCAAGCATTTATTTGTTCCTCATGAAATATGGTATATAAAGTCAGTTCGATCAATTGCGACAGCTTGTGTGATCACTACTGCAAAGGCATAACACTGGCATTAGCTTGGTCATATGGCTGGAAAAATTGTTCGCTCTGTTGGATGATTGATCTACCTATGACGTCGGTGGTCGGGAAAAAAATACAGTGAATCAGAAGCAAAGACAAGAAATAACAGAAATCTCCTCAGTTATCTGGACGCCACCCCCGGAGTTTCTCTGAAGCATAAACAACTGAGCTTCAAATCACTACACCAAATTTGTTTCTCTCTCTCTCTCTCTCTATCTATCCTTTCCAACGCCCGCACTATGCAAAAACATGTTAAGGGTACTTATAACCCCTTGAGTGCGTGCAAATTATAAAAAAAAATAATAAGTTAGTGAGGGCAGTCATTTATCTGACATGCGAATCCTGCACTAGTACAAGTGCAAGAATTCTTAAGCCATGAATTGCACCTTCCTAAGCATAGAGTAAGAACGGGTTTCAATATCCCTTTTCTGTAAGTTCGTGGAATATAATGTTTCCAGAGGTTCTTTAATTTTTACAAAAAAATTAAAAATAGGAAAAGCCAAATTCCAGAGCACTCATATTCAATACGGTTCATTGTACAGTTAGTAAGAACAATTTTATCATACAACAGGTAATACAGAAACAAATGCGACTGTGAATACGCCACGCAATGCGTGAAAAATGGAGCCCGCTAACCCCAGACATAAGGAGCCGTAGTTGCCCGTAAAACTTCTTGGGTTGGGTGGCTGTCCCCTCTCAGCAAGGACAAACTTAGACCAAAAGAAGGTCCATTATGATACCACTATAGAGAAAAACCGGACTTCCATATTTAAAATATATCAAGTTAGACATACATGGATAATTCCCAAGAAAATGGGACAGGAGGCAGGGCAACCGGTTTCGGTGTGAACTCATGCCGAAGAAATATGCTTGGCCGTTTAGGCATAAAATCAGTCTGACCAAGAGACGAAGCTTTTTTTTGTACTTACATAAGTCGAGTCTACCCAGATCGTTAAGATTTTCGAAGAAGTATTCCCCTAGGGTTTTTTTTCTCAAGACCGATAGGGCAGGACAGCTACACAGAAGGTGTGTCATGGTTTCCTCCTATATCTCATCTCTGCAGCTTCTACAGAAATCGTTGAAGGGAGCACCAAGTCTTCTGGCATGTCTGCCTACCAGACAATGCCACCTGAGGCTCCCAACTATCTTTCCTAGATTTGTCCTATTAACGGAAATAAGTCTACTGGTTTTCTCACAATCCAGCTCTGCCCAGATTTGTTTAGAAGAAATACATGTACTGATATTCCTTCGCCTATTGTTTGTCATTTTAATGGTTGTGGTATCTAAAACTCCTTAGGACTCTAAAATCCAACAACAGGAAACCTGTGCCTGTTGACTTTAATTTTTTTATTTACCCTATCTAACCTAGTATCTCAAAATCAGGATCAGACGTACTGAGCTCAGAGTGTTTTATATTTTTAAAATATATCAAGTTATTCGGAATGAAGATGCCATAGCTGACCTCCTTATAGATTTGAGCTCTTTCCAGTACTTGGCTTAGTACAATATATGTATAGTCACAACCTATTCCACCGGTAATATGACAAATTTTGATAGCTTTTTTGTTTCCTTCGAGGACACTTTAACCTCGGACTCAGGGCAAAATGACTTCAAACTGATCACCAAAGCCGGCAAGCACATACTTTCCCTTTCACCGGTCAAGGCGACCTTACGTGAAAGTGTGAGCTAACTATAAACCAGTTTTTAAACTTGGGAGGGTAAAATCTTGTACAAAGTACGCCATTCTGACAACTCACTTGGGAAGAAAAATCTTGAACATCTCAGTTCATAACAACAGTTTACGAATACATACCTTTTGATCCTTCCATCCGACGAGTGGTGGGAAGCATATAACAAACGACAATATCCAAATCCCAGCTATTAATGATTTGGCCTTCTTCGTAGACATTATACTTGGATACGTAACGGGTCTAGTTACAGCAACGTATCTATCAAGCGATATGGCACACAGATTTAAAATTGAAGCTGTACACATCCAAACGTCCACTGCTAGCCAAATGCGACACCAAACATCTCCGAATATCCAAACCTTTTTAATTAGACAAAAATGTTCAATAAACATTAACAAAAAAGAAACATTTCTATGGACATTTACCTTAAATACTTCCCACGTAGCGGAAAATGGAAGGACAGCAAGTCCAACTAATAGATCAGCTACAGCTAAATTTACAATAAAAAAATTTGTAACACTACGTAACTTGTTTGAACAGAATACAGCCGCTATAACTAAGAGATTTCCTCCTATGACTAAAATATTTATAAATTCGAGTATGGCTAATGAGATTAGGCTCGCAGGTTCCGTCCATTTTACAGATTGTATGAGGTTCTCACACTCTGTTTCATTCATGGCTATATGTCAGTGAAGGGTGAATGTTTGTGTTTGCCACCTGAAATGAAAAAAAAAAAATGTTTGTAAGTTTATAAATCTTAAATAAATGTAAGTCGAATGCTGTTAAGTTAAAATGAATCCTTTTCCAGCAATTCATTTCGTAAGCAGAGACCTAGTTGCCATCAATGCTCTAGGATACTTTGCTGACGACCAAACTCCTGCCCTGCCTGACGAAGTCACCAAACTTTTTAAATATGGTAAGAAGACTGGACAGCAGATCGTGTTAGGCTGTGATGCAAACACCCATCGTACGATCTGGGGCAGTTCCAATATTAACAAAAGAGGTGAGTGCCTTTTAAATTTCCCTATCAGTAAAAAAGTGCTTAACAGACGGGTTTTTTCCAGAGCAATGAAAAAACAACGTCTGGTGCTACAGCCTAACGGGAATAAACCATCAGATGAACCCTCGTCATACCGCCTCATATGCCTGCTAGAGACAATGGGTAAACTACTTGAGCGAATCATATGCAACCGACTGGGGGTGGCAATTGATGATGCCGAAGGACTCTCAAACCAACAGTATGGATTTAGAAAGGCTCATTGGATGCTGTACGGAGGGTAACTACAACATTGGAAGAAGCTACTCAGGGCACGAGATGGAGAGAAGGTGCAAAGAAATATGGTGCTGTATTAACATTGGACGTCAACAATTTCAACTCTGCAAACTGGGGACTTATAGTGCACTCCCTTAGATCAATGATGGTGCCATGGTTCTTAATAAAGAATAATGCTAAGCTACGCCGATAAACGGTTCCTGCTCTACGATACCGATGACGGAGTAAGGCAGTACCACAAAGCTGGCGGTGTTCCACAACGATCGGTATTAGAGCCTATCTCATGGAATATTATGTACGATAGGGTTCTAAGACTTGGAATCTCAAATGAGGTAAACATCATAGGCTTTGCCGATGATATTGCAATTGTTGTGGCGACGAAACACCTAGAAGAAGAAGAAGACATTGGTAATGAATGCATCCGAAAAGTGAGGCGGTGAACGACAGCAGTTGGGTTAGAGCTCGCAGAACATAAAACAGAAGCAGTACTAGTAAGCAGTCGTAAGAGACTGACGTCTTTTTTTTAAGATACCTAATTTTCGTTTGGGGAAAAATTCCGAGGGTAAATTTGCTCACGATAACCCTAAATTTCTTGGATCAAAAAATCTTCTGAAGAAAGCTCTGTTGCTGTTAAACAACGCAACGTTTTTTTTTCCCGCCGAGGGTAGGTGAAAATCTTCAACAAGACACTATGAGGATCGACAGCGCGTGCTCATAATAGTGTGGGATTCTTACCCACTAAAAAACCTCCCTACAAAACAAACTTGTTTATATTTTTTTACTACAACTAAGTATTCGACTTATCAAGTAGTTTTCGTTTCACGAAATAAGGACGTTTTGCAGGTACGTTCCCATTAGAAGTTCCTGCTAGCTCCGCAGTTTAGACGCGATTCCTTATCGCGTTAAGTCTAAAGGTTTTGTTCTTTGTAGACGGCAAGACGCCTTCTTTGGTACTTGGAGATAAATAATTTCATAGACACAAACCAAGTAGCCTTCAAATATGGTCGGTCTACTACAGATGCTCTTTTACACATCAATGATTTCGTTGTTTCCGCTTTATCCTCTAAAAATCATGTCTCAATTCTGTCAATAGACTTTGAAAAAGCCTTTGACGGAATTGGGATTCATGTTGTAATAAATAAATTAATCCAATGGAATATTGGTCCTAAAATGCTCAATTATATTAAATCATTCCTTTCCAAAAGGAAATTCAGAATTAAAATAAATAATGTTTACTCTAATGTCAATGATTTCGAGAACGGTATCCCTCAAGGATCTCCACTTTCAGTAATCATTTTTATTGTTGCATTTAATGAATTAAGCGAGATCTTGGCAAGATATAACACCATTCGTCACTCGCTGTACGCTGATGATTTATTTATTTTATCAAAATGCAAAGACATCGACAAACTTATTGCCACATTCATACAAATCCTTACAGAGATTGACGAATGGTGTAAGTTATCTGGAGCAAAAATATCTAATAATAAAACTAAGATTTTACACATTTGTCAAAAAACAAGCTGCTCAAAACATATAACACTAAATTTTAATAATACAAATATTTGCAATGTTAAATTACTCAACATACTTGGTATTGTGTTCGATAGTAAATATAGTTTTAAGGATCATTGTCTACATTTAAAAAAAAATCTAGCTACCAGAGTTAATATAATTAGGTATCTTTCATCCAAAAATTGTAACGCACACATTAACTCGATCGTCAGTGTCATCAGATCCATCATCCTCGCCAAAATTGACTATGGTCTGGTAATTTACGGCAAATGCGCTAAGACAACGCTTCAATCAATAAAGCCCGAATATCATGCAGCAGTAAGATGTGCTCTTGGAGCGTTTAGGACGACACCTGTAAAAAACATGCTCACAGAAGCTGGACTTCCTTCAGTGGAAGAAAGATTCGAACACCTTACACTTGCACTTATATCCAAACTCATGGGATCCCGAAAATCCCCGGTTATAGCTGATGTCAAGAGAACATTGTCACACAAAAGATTGCCAAAACTACCTACGACAATACAAAACTCAATCCACTCGGCTCGCAGTTTCAATATACCTCTCCATATTCAAACTAATAAAACATCAGTGTTCCCACCGTGGTTTCTATCAGAAAACTCCTTCATAACTGACCTAAATCGCTTACCCAAGGCATCCACAAGTGCGGCGGTATACAAAGCTAAGTTTAAGGACATAGCACAAAAATATGTAGCTACAAAATGGAAACTGATTTTCACCGATGGGTCTAAAACTGAAAACTGCACAGCTTTTGCAGTAGTGGAAGAAAGTGGCAAGGTACTAGCAAAGGGTATAACCCTAGATTTCTGTTCAGTGTTTTCTGCAGAAGCTCTTGCAATTCTCAAGGCATCCACATTAAACAAACAACAAAAAAATTATAATCTGCACTGACAGTCTCTCCGTATTATCCGCTATCAGAAATATTAGCAATAAAACTCCTATAGTCGAAGCTATCAGATATAGTCTTATGACAAATGAGAAGAACATCAAACTCATGTGGGTTCCTGCACACGTGGGCATTAAGGGAAACGAGGAAGCGGATAAAGCTGCTAAGTCGGCAGCATCAAACGAGCCACTTATTAGTTTTTATACACATAACAACAAAGACATACAAAGACTAATAAGGACACTTTCGTACCAAAAGAAACTGGAGACATGGAAACAATACGCCCACCACTATTCAGCCATCAACACAGAAGCAGAAATGACAAAATACGCCACAAATTGTCATAAATGTATGATCCGATGCTTCCTTCGTCTCCGCATGGGCCATACAAATTTAACACATAGCCATATACTCGCCAAGAACGACCCTCCAATCTGCCATCTCTGCGACGAAAACTGCGTCTTAACAATAAGACATCTATTGGAATGCCGGAAGATCAACGATACTACAAATAGCCTCGTAAAATCCACATTCGTCGAGCTACTAAAAACCGCCACAGAAACCAATATAAAAAATATTTTTAAAGTACTTAAGTATCTAAATCTTGAAAACACTTTGTAACTAATACTATAAATATAAAGTTTTACCTACTACCTATTAAGTTTATTTACATAGCCGAAAGCCCTGGTAGCTAGTGCTATTACTCATATTGTTATTTGTAATTCATTTACTTAATAATAAAGAAAATAATAATAATAATAATAAGTTTCTTTCATCCAAAACTTGGAGGACTGTACTATTAACGTGACTTTCTAGTCGACTTTTATGTTTTCTCGCGTAGTTTTTGATTTTCGTCTTCGATTGTGTTAACGCCAAGATCTCTGTGGATATCGCTATTTCGTAATTACCATGGCGCATTAGCAATACCTCTTAGCACTTTGTTCTCAAAAGTTTGTAAAATTCTAATGTTACTTATTTTGGTACAACCCCAAAGTTGTATACCATACGTCCATACAGGCTTTAGCACTTGCTTATATAAAAGCAGTTTGTTATATATATTAAGCTTGGAATATTTTCCAAGTAACCAATACATTTCTCTATATTTATTATCTAATTCTTTGCGTTTTTTCTTTACGTGCGTTTTCCATTTCAGCTTTGTATCAAGCGTCATTCCAAGATACTTAGCCTCGTTTGCAAACGGGATTTGAACCGAGTTTGAAAAGATCGGCAAATTATTTACTCTCTTATAAGTAAAATTTACATGAACAGATTTGGTCTCGTTGAGTGCGATTCGCCAAACCTTTATCCATTCATTTACTCTATCCAAAGCTTTTTGCAGTTTTTCTGTAGTATCTTCGACCAAGATAGCAGTGTCGTCGGCAAATGTAGTTAGCTCAGTGCCTTCTACTTGCGGTATATAACGAGTGTATAATAGATATAAAACCGGACCTTAAATCTTAAAATCCGAATGTTCGTTTTCACATTTGACGCGGAATAGTCTATAAGTAAGGTAGTTCTTCAAAATATTATATAGGTGCTCTGGCAGAACTTGTCGTAATATAAACTGTAAGCCTTCGTGTCAGACCTTGTCAAAGGCTTGAGAGACGTCAAGGAATACGCTTGAACAAATCTTTTTTTCTTTAAGTGATTTTTTGATTACATGTGTTCTTCGATGTACTTGTTCAACTGTAGAATGCTTACTTCTGAATCCGAATTGATGATCCGGAATGAGATGCCCTTCTTCTATTACCGGCTCTATTCGCTTAATCAATATTCTCTCGAAAACTTTGGATATAATTGGAAGAAGCGAAATCGGTCTATAAGACGTTTTTTCATTCGGCGGTTTTCCGGGCTTAAGGACCATTATGACTTCGGCGACTTTCCATTGACTGGGAACATATTCTAGTCTAATCGCCGCGTTTATAATGAACAGAAGCTTAATTAGAGCTTTTCTTGGTAGTGCCTCTCCCGTAATTAGGTCGTATCCAGGAGCCTTCTTTGGTTTAAGTTTCTTTATTTCTTCCTTAAGTTCGGTAAGTGTTGCATTTCTTATTACGCTATTGGCTATATAAGACGTATTTATATTTTCAATAAGAGTTTGTCCACCCAACGGTTTGAAAGTTTCTTACAGATGGGTGGCAAAAATTTGCGCTTTCTCTTTATCATGCCTGGCCCATTCGTCTTGATTTTTCCTAATTGGGGCGGCTTGAATTTGAGGTTTTTTAATGCCTTTTATAGCCTTCCAAAGCGAGTAATTGGAATCTTTTTCTGCCGTTAAGCTTTCTAGGTAAGTTTGCATTTCATTATTCTTAAGGTCCTTAATAAATCTTTTTAGTGAGTTACACAAACGGTTAAGATGTGCTTTATGTTGCGCAACGTGTTACTCAAAGGACGACGAGATAAAAAGCGATGATGGAATGATAGTCACCATGTGCTTACCAGCAAACTGCAGCGCTATTCTCCAGCCAATGGATCAAAATGTGATCAACTTTATTATAAAAAAAGTCTATTGGCACATTTGGTCAGTAGTGAAGGGTCTGATTTGGAGAGCAAAATTAAGGCATTTAATTTAAGGCATGCCATATTTCTCCTGACTAATGCATGCGGCAAAGTGCAGTACACGGCAATACGGGTTAACTGGAACCCTTTGATGTCTCCAAGCAGTAATTACGACGAAGACGATGAGCTCTCTTTAAGTGTTATAAGGGACCACATCCTTAACGACCGCGAAATATTGTCATCAATTGATGATCCGCTTAAAAAGCTATCCTCCACTGACTGTTCTGAGAACATAAATAATTGGATTACCGAAAAAGAAACCGATTTGGAACCGACTTGCATCAATTCGGAAGCCGAAGACATCGAAAGTGATGGCGAAAATGCAGTTGAGGAACCCCCACGTCCAAAAGTTAAAGCAGAAGCCGCAATTCAGGCACTCAACATTTGCATTCAATGGGCTGAAGAAAATTCATCTTCACTGGATAGCATTTTAACGCTGCAAAATTTAAGAGAGTAAGCCGTAGAAAAGAATTTTGCATCCAAAAAGATCCAACCAAAAATTTCACAATTTAAAAAATAAAAAATAAAAATGTGTGTACCATGTAGGTATGTATATAGTATGTATAAAAATGTGTCCTTATAAAATGAAATAAATTATCTGTTTTGTTTTCTTTAATAGTGTAAGAAATGTTTTTTTTTTTTTTAATATTCTAATGTATTTAACTTTTTGGCCCACTTTTAATACCTACTATTTTTTGACTCGGTTATTGCTACAACCTCAATTAACGCAACTGCCCGAACTTCTATTAGTTGTTTTTATTGAGGTCACACTGTATATTAATACGTGAACACGAAATTCATCGTACGTTTTTTTAGTACTTATTGTAAAAAAAAAAAGGTGATGAATCTTATATCATTCGAAAGGTACTATGCCATAGATGTGCAGGGCATAGTAACCAGCGCTTGTCGTGAAAGGCGACTAAGGGGGACAAATCAGATCTAGGCAATATAACATCCAAGTGAGCCTAGCGACACATATACTACCTTAAAAACCCTCCCACAAGTGTGCATGCGAGTCCGTGGGTTGACACGACTGGAGATCACCGGTGTCATAAGAGAAAGATCAAACAAGACTAAAACAGAAGCATGCACGTGTCAAACAACAAACACCATCGCAATATGGTAATATTGGAAAACTGTATCATTATGGTAATACTTGCAAAAAGGAAAGGCACTACCCCGCCAGGCACTACCACTGCTGTGCATGGTACTGATCCTGGACCGAGCAGAAATGTTCGGGTCAGAGCTATAGGGATTCCGGGGGCTAGCAAAATAATGAAACAGTTTGGACGCAATTTGAGGGTCGCGAGTTGGAACGTTGGAAGCATGACCGGTCGAAGTTACGAGCTGGAAGAGATGATGAATAGAAGGCGGGTGGACATCTTGTGTGTCCAAGAGACGAAATGGAAAAACACCGGGAATCGGGCGCGTTTCTTGGACGTTAAGACAAAAGATTACAAGATGTTCTACTACGGAACGGAAAAGGCTAAGAACGGAATCGGTATCATCCTTGCAGCAGAGCTACTTGGTAACATCTTGAGCATTTCGAAGTCCAGCGACCGTTTGATGTCTCTCAAACTAGTAATACAAGGAGAGGTGTGGAATATTGTCAGTGCATATGCTCCCCACAATGGGTGCAATCAGAGAGATAAAGATGCATTTTGGCTAGATTTCCACAATCTCCTTAAGAACATCCCAAAGGAAGAATTTCTGTTTGTTGGAGGAATGAATTGAATGGACATGTCGGGAAATCAAATGAAGACTATGAAGACTGCCATGGAGGACTAGGATATGGCACCAGGAACCTTCCTGATGAACCTTCGTGTTAAATACCATGTTCATCAAACAAAGCCGACACCTGATCACTTACAGCAGTGGTGGAAATGAAACTCAGATTGACTACCATTTGGTAGCCAGTTTCATGAAGCCTCGTGGAAAAGATTGCAAAGTGATCCTGGGAGAGGCAATCGCTCGGCAACACCGTCTCCTGCTAACAGAAATTTTTATGAAAACACCGAAGAAAAGCAAACAAACAAGGGTCTCTGAGAAAATCAAGTGGTAAAATCTGGACAAAGAAGAAGGCGAGGCTTTTGTTTTCGTAATGAAAAATTACCTCTCTCACACCATCAACGGAGCTGAGGATGAAGAGTGCAGAGCACAAAATATGTAGGATTCCCTACAGCGAACTTGCTTAAAGAAGGCCAAATCACTGCTAGGAGCTTCACCATCAACACGCCAAAGAAACTTGGTGGTGGAGTGATGAAGCTAAGAAGGTGATAAATGAGAAGAAAGCGGCTTTCAAAGCTTGGTCAAAGTGCCCCTCTAATAATAGTGACGAAAAAGTTCGCCTCGAAATGGAATACAGATGCTGCAAGAAAAAAGCGAAGAAGAAGTGCGCCCAGCTTCAAGCAGAGAGTACAGAGGGCCTGTATCGGGAGCTGGAGAAAATATTTTCCCCAGTTGCTGACGCAAACCAGGCTATCCAGGAGCTGCGAAGACACAATATGAACAAGAGCGCCACTATCTTCAAAATAGCCGCCCAAAGAAGGAAGAATGCTCAGGAGATTCGTTCGCCAAAGTTCATTAGCAATGCTTATGGCCAGCTTCTTGTGGATGACGACAAAATTCTGCAGAGGTGGCGGCAGTATTGTGAAGAGCTTTTAAATGAACAGTTTCCCCGGCTATAATTTCTAAGAGCCACCCCTAACTGTGAAGAAATACCCGACATTACAGTCGAAGAAGTTAGTGAGGTGGTCAAATACTCCAAAAAACGAAAAGCGGTTGGGCCAGACGAGATACCCTCTGAGTTCTGGAAGAAGATGGGGGACATCGGGTTCAGATGGCTCAGAATTCTCATCTCCAAATTCGTGAGAGGTGATCCAATGCCGAATCAATGGAGGGAGAGTTACCTTCTCCATGTATACAAAGGGAAGGGTGATACGCGAAACTGTGATAACTACCGTTCGATTAAGCTGATGTCACACACCATGAAGATCGTTGAGCGGGTATTAGGTGGCCGACTGCGAAAAATAATACGGTTATCTGATGATCAGTGCGGGTTTGTCTCGGGTAAATCAACCACAGATGCAATCCAAAGTATAAGGATCATAATGGAAAAACATCATGATTCCTTAAGGGATTTGCATATTGTATTGGTTGACTTTGAAAAGGCATTCGACAGACAACCACGAGATCAGATATGGGTGGCGCTAAGATATCGAGGGGTTCCAGAAACCTATGTACAGATGATCATGGACATGTACGAGGGAGCAAAGACAAGATTAAGATGCCCCGCTGGAGTAACCGAAGAGTTCCCAATCGGGGAAGTCGGGGTGCACCAGCGAAGCGTTTTAAGTCCTTTGCTCTTTATTACAGTCCTTGATTATCTGCTTGAAGGTAAAATGATGGACCCCAAGGTACATCAGTTATTCTTTGCTGACGAAGGAGCCATCTTAAGTGAGGATCCTATATCCCTGCAACGAGCACTTGATGTGTGGGTGGACGTTTTGGAGGGAAATGGGTATCAGCTCAAAAAAGACAGAGTACTTGTGCTGCCCGTTCTCTGATCCACTCAGGCCTATTCCAGACATTTATTTGAATGGAACAGTGCTTCTCAAGTGCAAAAAGTTGAAATATCTGGGATCTATGATCAATAGCAAAGCAACTTGTGATGACGACATCAATCATCGTGAAAGCGTAGGGTGGATGAAGTGGCGAGAAAATTCCGCTATCTTCTGTGACCGAAAAATGTGCCCTAAGTTGAAAGGAAGGCTCTGCACCGCAGTTGTGCGTCCAGCGCTCGCATACGGTTCACAATGTTGGACGATGTACAAAAAGTGTAAGAGTAAATTAACGGCAGCTGAGATGAAGATGCTTCGCATGACAGCAGGAGTGACAAAGCTTGATCGAATAAGAAGTTCGAAGATCCGTGGAAGCTTTCACATCAAGGAAACCATCGTATAAAAAATAGAGCGCGACCGGCTCAGTTGGTATTGCCACGTTCAAAGAAGAGATCATTTGAACCCTGTTAAAAAGGCAATATCAATGCACGTTCCAAAGACATCGCGATGTAGGAAAGGTAGACCTATAAACGCCTGGATCAGACAAATGCGACGACATCGGCATTTCATTGGCCTCAGTAACCGAGTGATCCAAAATCGGCAGGCCTGCCGATAATTTCTGAGGTCAAATAGGCGAACCCCACAGGCGGATCAGTAGAAATGTGGTGAAGTGGGAGGGCTGTGATCCCTTGTTTTCGGATCATAGCCTCGCTGATAAAAGGAAGAAGAAGTATGCCATAGATGTGCAGAAAATAAAAATAATGTGTGTATGTTACCGTTAAGTCAGGTAAAATAAAGTGAACATACACACATGATTTCCCCATACAAAACGCTTTAACCAATCAAATGAAAGCACTTTGATCACGTTCATGTCTGTATGAGCTTAGATGCCTTTGCCATCCCTGCCGGGAGGTCGAATTTCGACCACCAGCGATCCTAGTATGTATAAATTGATGAACATATAAGTTGACGAATTGATTAGCAGAAATCACGGGAAGGTAAACTACTATAATACAAATACAAATATTTGGCGCAACAGCTCTTTAAAGTGTCAGGGCCTAGCTTCTCGCAACCAGTCATGTTGTGTGCGTTATATTCTTCACACGAATGGAAGGGACCTACAGTTTAATGCCGACTCCGAACGGCGATTTGAGAAGCTTTTTCATGACAACAATACTCTCGGATGTTTGTCAGACGCTCGCGAGAGGTGGGACCGTGAAAAAACTTTTTCGTGTTTTCTGGGATTCGAACTTGAAACCTCATGCGTAGTAATCCGACACACTAACCACTTACGCCACGGCGCCACTACTATAATACTTAACACAATTTCTATAGGGGCATGGATGCTTCAAGGGGTACTTCTAAAAGTACAAGCACGCGGATGACCCATTCTGTCAGCACTGGGAAGGAAAAATGCAGAACGCAGAGCATGTTCTGATGGAATAACAAAATTACACAAAGGCTAGGAGCACCTCAGAAAGAGCAATTGACGACCAAGTGACCACAAGAAGCCTGATCTAATTTATGTTGCCGATGAGCGAAGGCTGGGAGACTGCAAAGAACTAATCACGAGTGTAATGCAGTAACTGCGTATAGAAGAACGAGCAACGAAAAACCAAGATTCAGCCAACTCTGGCATGTTATGGAAATACATACGAGTATGTACATCAATTCAAATTTTAAATCAAATTTCAAAATGAACTTGGTCCACCGCAACCGCCTGCCAGCAAATTATAATTAACGTGAACTTCAACACTCAATCATTTCAAAATGCCAAACCAATCTATCTAACTCTGGCACACAATACGTCGGTATTGATCCGCAATACTCGTATGCCTATCTATTTATAATATTTATATCCTTCAAAGGATAATCCATTTAAACACCATTGAGTAGAATTTTTAATTAACACTTTCCATGTCTCTCGCGTCCTCCGTATTACCTTGCTCAGAGGCTGTTTCATTGGGCCAACGTGCTCGATTAGTGTTAGCCGGGGAATAAACAATCAATAGGCTGGCTATACTCGTAATACCTATCCGCCAGACGTGTGTGTGCTATGACACACATTCTCACGTACGTCCATACGAATTTGTATAGCATTTCAAGCGATCAGATAAGGGAAAGGCGCAAAGTGTTATTCGAATTTGAAAGCCAATACTCATAAATTTGGATTTTTAGATTAGATTCGATTAGAGTAGGTTTAATTTTTAAATTCATGTCGTTAACAATACAGTTTACAAAAATCAAAAAGCATTGCTCTGCCGTCTGCCAGAATGACAACTGCCATCATAAGTTTTCATTGATATATCATGCATATGTATGTATATAGTTATTAGTTTCCAAATGTTCGCAATAAATATGTATATGAAACAAGGAGCCCCTCTGGTAGCTGACCTCCTCGTGGTGGAGGGCGGGCAAATGACTGGGATGTCCAGATGAGATAACTGCAATAGTTATTCCCATCTACACAATCCAGTCACGGCTAACAAAGCACACACCCCAAGATGACAAGAAGGCGTAAACGAACATCGAATATTGCCAAAACTGGAAAACCAGGGCATCTTGGTCCCTCGAGCGTCTGGTGGTCGGCGTGTCCCGACTGGGTATAACCCAAAATGGCTACGAGCTCCCTGTCAATGATCCCGCAAACCATTACGGGGGTTAAGAGGTGAGCGACAGGGACACGTATGGATTCTCTAAATTTCGACAACGGCATGGACTTAGGATAGGCACATGGGACGTCTCATCGCTCACAGGGAAGGACCTTGAACTTCCTGGATAGGTTGTTAAAACTCGACTAGATATAGTTGGCATCTCTTCAGTAAAGCAGACAGGGTCTAGGTTGGGTTAGGTTAGGTTGGCTGTCTGCACGAGGGCGCAGGGACACATAGACCAGTAAAGGTCCATTGTGATGCCATGGATCTACCATTAGATCACTCAGGGACTAATTAAAACCAAACGGAGTTCTTGATAAAGCGATGGATGCTCATGACGCCTAAGGACGTCAAGTTCCCGAGATCATCAAGGAAGGGAGCCTCTAGATGGAGCATTCTTTTACGCGAAAGAGCTGAACATGTGCATAGGAGGTGAAGGATGGTTTCCTCCTCCTCCTCGTCCCTACAGCTCCAGGAAAGGGGTCCCCAGATGGAGCATTATTTTATGTGATAGGGTTGGACTTGTGCATAAGAGGTGAAGGATGATCTCCTCCTCCTCTTTGTCCCTAAAGCTCCTACAGAAGTCGTTAGAAAAGACGGTGTGCAGTGAGGAAACCGATAACGCAGCTGATCTGTGATCGCTTTAGCTTAACCAACTCAGCGCTACGTTTCTGGTCAGAGAGGCTCTAGAACAGTGGACCTTACGGATGGGTGGAATATCTTTCTGTCAGGAGTGGCACCCTCAATGTTTGCTCAGGCGGGAGTGGAGATACTCACAAGACCCAGGTCGACAGACAAAGTATTGCCGGTGTGGATGAAATTCGACCAGAAATGCTCAAGGCGTGTCATTAGAGTGACCTGGGAATGTGGCGAAACACCTAGTGATTGGCAAAGCGGGGTGGCTGCTGTTCCTCTTTTTAGAAAAGGAGACAAAAGAAATTGCGTTAACTACAGGGGTATATCTCTTTTAACTCTCCTTTAACAAAAGTCTGTGCTAAGGTGTTAAAAACGCGTTCCAGAGCTGTGGTTGAGGACAGTTTGGCGGATGAGCAATGCGGTTTTTGTCCTGGTAGAAACACAATCGACCAGTTATTTACTCTCAGAATTGTTCTTGAGAAGGCCTGGGAGTATGCTTAACCTATCTACTGCTCTTTTGTGGATTTGTAGAAACCATATGATAGAATTCTTCGAGGCAAACTAGGAAGTCTTCTGCGCAGTATGGTTCCTCTTTTAAGGGCGAGGCGCTCAATGTTGTGGAGCTGCTTCTCCGAACGGAAAGATCTATGCTTTGATGATTTGGTCACGTAGTGCATATGCCCCCAGACCGGCTTTCAAGACGTGCTATGATTGCCGTGTCATCAGGTAGGCGACCCGTAGGTAGACCTAGAAATAGATGGCCCGGTATAAGCTTAACTTTCACGGATCATGCAAAATAACTGTGCGTTATTTTTATTTCAGGGTAGCCCTGAGAACTTCTAATACCCGCGCTCAACTTACAATTGCTGGAAAAGAAGTCGAGAAAGGTGACAGCTTTTTTTATCTAGGAAGTGTGGTCTCGGCTTATCACGGTGGCACCGAACTGCGTGTGTGCAGCAGAATAGAGAAGGCAAAAGTTGCGTTCGGAGTGCTATTCAAAATCTTGAGAAGTAATGTTATCAGCTTAAGAAGCAACCTGCGACTGTTTCACTTCAACGTAGAATCGGTGCTGCTTTATGGGTGGAGGACTTGGAAGGTGAAAACCATTAACACATGCAAGCTGCAAGTCTTCGTAAATAAATAGTTAAGAATCATCTTGACGATTTTTGGCGGAACCGTATCTCCAACGAACAACTTTATATGAGAACGGGCCAAGAACCTGTAAACATATTAATTATACAAACGAGGAAATGGCAGTGAATTGGACACACCCTACGGCGCGAAGACAACTCCATTGCGAAATACGCCATGCAGTGGAATCCGCTCACCCAGGCAGGCAGAATAGCGGGACAGCCTAGACGGAACAGTTGAGGAGAAATCGATCTCTTTAGGAATGAGTTGGAGGCAGCTCAAACGCGTTGCAGAACTCCTATGCCCCCGAGTGGTTAAAGGATCTAAGTAAGTAAGTTATTTTGGGTAGGAAATTAAACTAGAAACAAGAAAGAGTCAAGAAAGCTACAGTAGCCCTTTTGGCTTGCAAGAAAGCTATCGGAAATAAATGAGAGTTGCAAGCTCGCATAACTCGTTGGCTATACATCTTGGTCATCAGGCCGATACTCACGTACGGGGTAGTTATCTGGTAGACTGCGTTAGAAAGAGCCATAAACCATGACAATCTAAGTAAAATCCAACGATCAGCTTATTTGTGCATAAGCGGAGAACTACGTTCAACTTCCTTCTGCAGCACTGGACATTCTGTTTCATTTGTTACTCCTCGATGTCTACACCAGGCAAATGGTAGCCAGTACAGCTGTTCGCCCTGAAGCATCATTACAGTGGCCATGCAATGAATTCGGCCACGCATCCATTTTGAAAAATTTCAAATTTTCTCTTATAGGCTCCGCTCCTTCCGTCTTCCAAATCATTGTAGCCTATTTCAGGCGGAAAGAAATAATGGCGATTGAAGAAGTCTTATCTTAGCTTAAGAAAAACGTGATATCCGCCAAGGACATCCGCATCTTGGGAGAAACAAGATGTCTTTGGACCAACAAATTGTAAAGAATTTCAATGACAGAAACGTTGATGGGGTCATCAATGAGTTTTCGGACTACCTCTATACGGAAGCAACGAAAATAATCCACAGATGCGGAACCGCTACCTCGAACCATGTCAATAGCAACTTGCCAAATTCGATATACTTGCAGCAGACAAACGTTACTGAGATGGTGAATATATTACACAGGCTAAATGCGAGTAAGGCACCAGGTATTGATGGAATTAGACCAGTAGACTTAAAGGCAAATGCAAACATTTTTGGACCAATATTGACGGAAATAATAAATGCCAGTTTAGAGCAGTGTGCTATTCCACAGACACTAAAGACGGCTATTGTTCGTCTGATTTACAAAGGAGGAATAAAAAGTTATGTCGGAAACTATAGGCCAATCTCGATTCTACATATCGTCGAAAAGTGTTTGGAAGAGATTGTTGTGGAACAGCTCAAGACTTTTGTGAATCGGCGTTCTATAATTGGAACAAGTCAATATGGGTTTCAAAAAAATAAAAGCACCAGCAAACTTTTGGGCGAATTCGCGAACGTGGTCAACGAGAGCCTCAACAAAAATCATCATGTCTTGGTTATGTTCATTGATTTTAGTAAAGCGTTCGACACACTAGACCATAGTAAGCTATTGGAAGCTGTTAATAGGGTAGGAGTGAGAGGAACTCTGGCGAACTGGCTGTTAGAATACCTCACCAATCGACAATTTCAAGTCAAAATTTCTGGAAGTTACGGTGAACCGAAGAAAATAGAATACGGTGTACCACAGGGTTCAAAACTAGGTCCACTACTGTTTATAATTTACACGAACGAACTGCTGCGAGTCTTCACAAAAAGCGTTCCCTTCGCGTACGCCGATGATACAGCGATTGTTGTGAAACATCGATCCGTAGATACGGCGAGACAAATAATGCAGGCAGAATTCGGCAAAGCTGTAAGATGGTGTCACGACAACGGACTCGTCATAAATGCGTCGAAAACTAAATTGATGCATATACGCGGACCTCATTGTCAACCGGTAAATATAGGCATCATTTATCAAAACAACGAATGTCCAACCGCAAAAGCCGCGTTATGTATCGAAGAAGTTAGCACCTATAAGTACTTAGGGGTCACAATAGACTGCAATTTTAGATGGGACATTCACATAAACAATCTGCGCTGTAAGTTGAAGAGCGCCTTATTTGCATTGTTCTATTTAAAAAAGTACACACCACAACCGGTATTGCAGCAAGTGTACTATGCACTGGTAGAATCGCAGCTTCGTTATGGCATTCTTGCATGGGGTGGAGCAGCAAAGACACATATAGAAAAGTTGGAGAAACTGCAGAGCAGAGCCTTGAAAGTAATAGGTAGCAACGATTTTAAAATTCTTCGCGTTTCAAATATCTTCAAGATGGCAGTAGTTCTGGAATATTATGATGAAAACCGTTTCCAAAGTCCTTTGCGACACGATGTCAACACAAGAAGACAAGCGCAGCGTATGCTACATATACCTCAAATCTATAATTTGTATGGAAAACTTCAACTGAGGCATATAGTACCAATCCTTCTGAACGAGCTACCCAGAAGTCTTATCAACATCAGCAGTCAACAAAGGAGAACATTTTTAATAAAACAACATTTTCTTTCGTTAAACTAAAACCTAAATTAAAATTAAAATTTTCATTTTCTGTTTCTAATCATAACCAATTGCTTAAAATCTTTAAAAATAACTTACAAAAAACACTATATTTCTTTACTAAATGCTTAAAAATAAAGCTCAATTTTGTTCTTAATGTTCCACCAGAATAACCTCCTGCAGATAAGCCTTAAGCTTTGCGGGAAAACTATGTAATAATTGTAAATATTTTTAAATATGAATAAAACTTGAATTGAATTGAATCTTTTCAGACAGCCAACCAGCAATTAAATCCTTGAAATCGGTCTCTATAAATTCATTAGTCGATCATCTCTTGACAAGATTGTGGGGCAGTTTAACATTTAACTCTGTTGGATGCCGGTGTATAGTGGCATTCCGAGGAATGTTTGACTGATGAATTCCCCAGAATAGGAATAACTGTACCCATTCTTCCGGACAAGGGTACTCTAGGTACACCAATCGCTACTCGCAAATTTAAATTCATCCGGATGCAATCGAAAGAACAAATCTTAGGTGGACAAATGGAACAACATGTTTAGCCACTAAACAGATTTGGCCAAGCTGAATCTAAAATGCTTTAAGAAACTGATCCCTCTCAACCGATTGAGATTATATTGGCGTTATAATACTTATAGGTGTGATCACAGGACACTGTCTAATAAGCAAGCGCACAACAAGGTTTGGAGTATATTCGAGTGATTTTTGCAGAAGCCGTATGGACGAAAAAGAGAAAGAAACCATTCCTCACCTTCTTGGTGCATGCCCAGCTCTCGCCCATAGAAGGAAGCTTCACTTATTAGCTTTCTATTACTATGATTTAGGCGATCTGATAGACTCAGATATCAGGTGCCTCCCACGCTTCATTAGAAGCTCAAAATGGTTGTATCAAGTAGGCAGGGACTACATGATCCATCGTGGTAACAAAATTGACCTTTCTTGGTCTATGTGTGTTGGCGTAAGCTGGCAGCCGCTTCAACCTCACCTAACCTAGAAGGATCGAATGTGCACACTTTTCTATGAATCGGGAAAATCAATGCTTCTTTAAATTGCTGCGTAATTACCCCATTTTCCTGAATGGTGGTATAAACCACGTAGAGTTTATTCATTAGCTCGTTTGTGCCATACCTACACTTGTAGAGCTCAATGGGAATTCGATCAGACCATGTGGCTTTTCTATCATGAGGTCAGTGCAAGGCTTTAAATATTTTGCGCTCAGTGATTCGTGCATTCACGATTTTGTTGTCGAAGAAAAGTGTGGCATACTGGAAGGGACAGGTATTATGTGTCAAACTCAGCAGCTCCCTAAAGTGTGTTGCGAGATTGTTAAGCTCAAATTGGGATCGGTAATATATTTTTTTTCCGTTTAGCCTCGCCATCAATTTCCAAAATTGATACGTACCACACGTCTGGCTTGCATAGCGCCTTATAATTTGAATTGGCTTCCAAGTTAAAATTCCTAAAGAACTCTTTGCTGGAGTCACCGAGCGCTCGTAGCCAAGCAAAAGATGATTGCCTCGCCCGTTTGCATTCCACATCAAACCAATGCTCTGATAAATGCTCTGCAAAACGTCCGCAATGGATGGAGACCGTGATGATTTTCTGTCTTTAATCGAGATCAGGTACGTGTTGCATATCAAGTTCTCTTCGGTAGCTGGTTGCTTTTGCATTCTGCCATTGCAACTTAGGGAGTCGCATCATGGTTTTATTCACTTCGTTCAAATTTACCTCCAGTTAGAATGTTACTACTGCGGGGAGATGGTCGGAATAGGATACATGATCTATTTCGAAGTTGGCTATATACCGATTCCATTTACCCCCAACCAGGTCATGATCAATGATCGATGTACCTTGATGAGCCACAAATGTAAAACTCTCAGCTTCGTTTGATACACTCGTTACATTCAGAATTCACAGTCCATATGAATCACATAACTCCAGCATTTTAGTGCCTCTCGAATTGCAAACCTTATCCTTGGACTTTCCCTCCTTTCAGACCCACGCTTGCGTTGAAGTCACCTATCAGAAGTATACTCGCGTTAGTGTTGCACAGCATAGCGTCTTCCAATTTCCCAAAATCCGTTTCCCAATGGTTACAGTTTAGATATATCGAAAGTATTCGGAAATTCCTGTTGCTAAAGTTAAACTTCACGTACGACGCACCATTCTTCATTCTACATTCGCACTTGATTGCCTCAGGGTCTCTTCTTGTAGCCGGTACCACATAAATTCGTATTTTTTAAAGTTTATCTCAAAATTCTTAGCATTGCTTTCTATTACAAATGTTTCATATAAAAAACATATTCAAATTGATTAATATAATTATAGATATCCATATATACGTATAAACCTTTATTACCTAACCCTGACACAATACGTATATGGAAGTGAATATGCCATCATACTTGGATTGGAATTATAAGCAATGAGATCAGATTACAAACTACGAGTATATCAGCTGACGTCAGTCGGCCAAGTAACAATGATTGATGTCAATTGAATGAATAGTGCGTGTCGTTGGGGATTACCCCAGGTTGGTCTTGGGTCTGACATTAAGGGATGAATACAGCTAAAGTTGTATACCCAATTTGTGCTGGCTTAATGCAAAGACATTGAACCCAATGATAACTATGGGAGGGACTTAATTTATTATTGAGGTAAAAGGTTGCAAATGAGGCAACAAATTCGTGCCGGGATCCTAAAAGTTTGTTGGGATATATTATCCCTTGTTTTATCAAATATTTGTGAAAGAGAATATTGATTTGGACACTTGAATTCGTTTAATGTATTATGCAGATCAGCCTAATATTTATCGGATACAAAATCCTTTGGCGGGAGTTTAATACTTTTATTAACACTTAAACGATTGGGAACGGCATCAGGTGGTGATGATGGTTGGATTTTAAATTCCAAAACAAGAATATTTTACGGAAT
The DNA here is from genome assembly GCA_945910035.1 of Brachypalpus laphriformis. Classification (NCBI taxonomy): domain Eukaryota; kingdom Metazoa; phylum Arthropoda; class Insecta; order Diptera; family Syrphidae; genus Brachypalpus; species Brachypalpus laphriformis. The sequence goes on along the minus strand of OX246754.1, from coordinate 159,989,607 downwards.
TATGCTTATGGCTTAAGAGCAAACGTGGACTTAAGCTGGAAGTAAGGACGGATTGTATCCCTTAGCTAGGTAACAAACCCAGTAAGCTTCACAAATCTTACCACCCAATCAACTTGACATCATTTTTCTTGAAGCCATGGAAAGACTGATAGACATTCATATTAGAGGCATTCTAGAAAAGACTATACCTCTGCACTATAGTCAATGTGCACACAGGAAAGGTCAATCCACAGAAAGGCGCCCTTCACTATCTCGTCATAGAGATAGAATCTAAGAAATCGTCCTCTGTGCATTACTTGATATAGAAGGTGCTTTTGATAACGCCGGTTATGACTCCATCACAAGTGCCATGAGACGAAGGGGAAACGATCAACCTACAGCCAGATGGGTTCGGACTATGCTCGATAACCGCATAATAACCTCTACATCAGGAGAAGTCTTTGTGACTGTATCCACTGCAAAAAGCTGCCTCCAAGGCGACATCGTCTCGCCTTTCTTATAGTCTCTCGTGGTGGTTGACTTACTGAACACACTTAACAGTTTAGGCTACAGAGATATAGGCTATGCAGATAATCTAGTGATCATAATCAAGGACAAACATGAGGGCAATGTATGCCAAATAATGCAAGATACACTCCTTGTAGTCTCGGATCAATATGCTGGCGAGGGCCTATCGATCAACCCCAGTTAGACAGTCATTGTACCATTCACAAGAAGAACGCTAAACCTTGGTTCAGTGGCTTTAAATGGTTTTTCCGACGACGTAAAAAAAACCTTAACTGGAACTCCCAGATTAATCACGAAATTGCCAAGGCGATCACTACCATGTGGGCGTGTCGCCGAATGTATGGCAAATTTTGGAGTACGTCCCCAAAGATCAGATTCTGGTTATATACTACCGTGGTTAGACCCATTTTAACGTACGCGTCCATTGTCTGGTGGACAAAAACAAGGGAAGTCACAAACCATGCACACACTCAATGAACTTTAAAGATTAGCATGTCTCGGAATCACAGGTACAATGCATACCTATCCTACGGCAGCCATAGGGGTTATAATCGGACTCACCCCGCTGCACATATTCGCCACAAAAGTGCCAATTCCCAGTGCAGTTGGTCTTCGAAAGTCGGATGAAAATTGTAAATGTAATCACGTGGATCTCATGGATTTATTAACCGACATCCCCGAGCTAGATATGTTCAGCACGGTTTCTGACTTTGTGCCAAAATCAGTCCGTTTCGATAGAAGGTTTAAGATTGAAATCCCAAGCCGTAATACATGTCATAAAGTGCTGCTTGATCCAAAGGGATTCGTGTGGTGTCCGATGGATTAAAAATGGATTCAGGAGTTGGTACCGGTGTGTAAGAATCCAATCATAAAGTTTCAAAACCACTTGGAAAGAGTTCCCGTGTTTCGAGGCCGAGCTTTATTGTATCGAGACTTGCACCAGTATGAACCTGTACTCTGGTAACAAAGGTGTCACCACCCACATACTCTACTGGTGCTCAAAGCACTGATACCCCACTTGGTAAGCTTAAAATCAGTTTTAAGCTGCTTCGACAACTTACAAAACTTGGTCCAATATAATTAAGTACAATGGTGGTAGGTACCTGTCCACGTAGGCATTGACGGCAATGAAACTGCAGATTTGTTTGCCAGAAAAGGCTCCTCTGAGTTATTCAGTGGACCAGAACTTTTTTGTGAAATTTATGATTTTGCTTGTAAATATACCCTGAGCAAGTGGGAAAGCAGCATGTGCTTTCCCACTGCAATAACCCGCAACGTCTTAGAAAAGATAACAGAGCTATCCACCCTTCAAAGAAATGCAGTTGATATACTTAAATACAGCAGACCCGATATAAGAAGGCTTGTGAGCTTCCTTACCGGACACTGCCAATTAAAATGCCACCTCAACAAAATTAGAATCTTGGCAGATATGACCTGGCGCCCCTGTCTAGAAGAAGACGAAATCGCAGGATACATACTATGTGAGTGTGTATAGTTCTGTATAGAATTAGGAGAAGCTTTTTTCTCAAAGAGATCATATCTCCAACAGACCTAAAGAACTCCGCCGCAGCTGTAATTATTGCTTTCATAAGGAGTAGAATTATTACTGTCCTAAAAGATGGCGCCTGGCACAATCAATCTTAGTTGGTCGCAGTGCATCGACGCCATATGGACGTGACCGCAATCATTAAAAACTGTCTATACATACTCGTATAATAAAACTATAGAGGGTGGAATGTTTTGTCTGTCTGTGCACGCATCACGCGGAAACTACTGCACGCATTTTAATGAAACTTTGCATAATGATAGCTCATGTCTTGTATTAACATCTAGGATACCTTTTATCCAGAGAAATGAAATGGGTTAAAACTATAAGTGTAAAACTGTTTAAGCACGCGTCACGCAAAAACGACTGCGCGAAAGTGAACGGGGTTCCCACAGATGTATTGCCTAGAATCTAACTTTTTAAATCGATTTGTAATCCTTAATATTTTTTTGTTTTCTATAAATCCAAACCTTTGGACTATAGAAAGGTCTCAGAAGAAAATACTTTTTTGTCTTCAAAGTGGCGAAGCAATGCGAGGGGATCTGCATTGCAATTGATCGGGAAACTACTGACTGCTCAAAACTTGGCTTGGGCCAGTAGCGCAACAATCAAGTTCATAACGAACTTGCTTGCTCTACCTCCTAGTGGTGGTCCCCGGGAAACTATACGTATAAACGCTTATACATGTAGGCTAAAATTGCAAGTGCGGGTTGTCTAGGGTCTTGATTCTAGACTGGGTAACGTGGGCCAGCAACCCACGTTATTGAAAACCGACCGCTACAGAAACCGACACTATGATTTGACAACTTTCGGCTATTGTACCCGGACAAAGATAGGTTTCTGGAATGTAAAGGCGCTCCTCAACGCAGTAGCCGAATGACCTTACAATGCCAGATTCCCTCAATTGGAAAATGAATTCATGTGATATAAAGTGGATATTTTGGGGGTGAAATGAGATGGTTAGAAGCGTGCGAGTCCCCACTAGAGACGCCCCGCGTAACACTCTTCTACTCTATTCCGGAAAACCATACGGAAGTCTGCGAGAATATGGAGTCCAACGAATGTTTCGCCTGAGGAGGATAAGGAGAGCTTCTACAATCTTTTAAGCGCCGTCTTCAACACAGCACCAAATGGAGGTATTGTCATAGTGATGGGGGATTTGAATGCCAAGGTAGGCAACGACAACGAAGAGCTCAAACATGTAATCGGGAAGCATGAACTAGGCAACCGCAATGACAACGGCGAAAGATTTGCGGATTTCTGCATTGCCAACCGCCTTATAAAAGGTGGCACCATGTTTGAACACAAGACCTTCCAAGAAGTCAACTCGGTTTTCCAATAACAACCTCCATTTTACAATCACCCGCCGCTTTAGAAGTAGTCTCCTGGATGTCCGAAACAGGCGAGGGGTAGATGTGGGGATAGTACGAGATCACCATCTTATGATAGCTACTCTCCAACTACACACTGCTGCAGTTCGAGGATCCCACGACAACACAAGAATGCCCAGGTTCAGCATCGATAGGCTAAGTGATCCCTCAGCACGCCAACAATTTAGGGAGCACTCTTCGCAAGGTGTGGAAGCAATGTGTGGTGTGGTCGCAGCTCCAGCCAACACCCAGTGAAATGCCTAGACGGCTCCTTGCTCATTTCGGATGAGGACATGGTCAAAAGATGGAAAGATCATTTTGCTATGGTTTTGAATGGCGCATTCGCTAGTGATATGCTCCCAAATCAGACTAAGGTGCCCGAGGTGAGAAATGCCCGAATACGCACCCAGTAATGATGAGACCACTACCGCGAAAACCAACAAAGCGGTAGGATGTGATGATATTCCAGCAGAGTTCTTAGGAGCAGCGCCAACAACATCGGCTGAGCTTCTGCTTCCAATTATAGAGAGAGCTTGGGAAGCGGATGGCTTTCCTAACGAGGGAAAAAGGAAATGATCGTCAAGCTTCCCAAGAGAGGAAATTAAGTGGAGTGCGGAAACTGGAGGGTTATCTGCGTGCTGCCTGTTGTAGGTAAGATAATAGCTTAAAGCATCCTTGAGCGAATCAAACAACATCTCGAAGACACACTCAATGTCGAACAAGCAGGTTTCCGCTCTGGATCCTCCTTTGCCGACCACATCAACACCCTGCGGATTATCATCGAACAGTGTGTTGAATATCGATCGCCACTCCACCTGCTGTTCATCGATTTTGAGAAGGCATTCGATAGTGTCAACAGGGAGTCTATTTGCGGTGCCATAAACAGGAGGGATATGGCCAACAAACTATTTTCTATTATCAAAGCTACATACGAAGGGTTCAAACTTCACGTTATGCACAGAGGAAGCTTGTCTGAGGAATTTGAGATCCAAAGTGAGGTAAGACAAGGCCGTATTCTTTCACCAATATTCCTTTTAGTGAGTAGCGATGTGCTTTGTGAAGCTTTGTCGACGGGAAATGGAGGAATTCGATGGGCTCCTACATCCCAACTGAAACATCTTGACTACGCTGATGATGTATGCTTACTCTCCCACAGAATTATGGACCTCCATCAAATGACAGCAGATGTGGAGAGGGAGGCAGGTGTCGTCGGGCTGAAAATGAATACGACAAGAACTAAAATTATCAGCCTTGGAGCAAATTCATCGGCTCAAATATACACTGCTGGACAACCGGTAGAGAGAGTAGAGGATTTCCAGTATCTTGGGAGTATTGTCTCAACCGATGGTGGAACCGAACTGGATATAGCCAACAGGATCGCCAAAGCAAAGTCCGCGTTCGGGATGTTGTCCAAAATATAGCGAAGCAATGCAATGTTCCGCTGCAATATTGAATCCGTGCTATTATATGGATGCAGTACGTGGAGAGTGACCACTACTATAACCAGAAAGCTGCAAACGTTCGGTAATAGGTGTTTCTCTAACGAACACATTTACGAGAGAACGGGTCAAGAACCAATAGGCACAACCATTCAAGGACAGAAGTGGCAGTGGAATGGTCATACGTTTCGAAAAGGTGACAGTTCCACAGCGAACCATGCTATGCAATGGAATCCTTTGACTCAGGAAGGCAGAAGACCTGGCGGTCCGAGGAGAACATGACGCTTCGAGAAGGAGGCACGGTAGTTGGAGTGAGCTCAGACACATTGCCAGGAACCCTACACGATGGCTCGTAGGCGTTGTAGAGGCTCTAGGACCCACAAGGGGATACAGGACATTAGTAAGGCGAACACATGTGATCTAATAAATAATAAACTTGCTGCACTCATGATCTCGCCCGTGTTTCAAAAACGTATGCTTGGTTTTTCTCAACACTGCTTTACGAAAGCTGTCTATGACTTCAAATCTTTGACGATAGACACTCTAGCAAAAAAAAAGTGTGTTTCATTGACATTGGTGGCCCTGTTCTGATGATAGGGACGTGTAATTGATTCAATTAAATACAGGGAACAGGCGTAGCTCAGATTAGTTTTAGAAATCTTAGTTGTATAACAGAGGAAACCCAATCGAAATCTGTTTAAGAAAGGCTAACTAATTTACGTCTAGCTTTGAGTTAGCTCTGCAATTGATGCAATCGGAAGGGAAATGGAAGGCACTCGATAGTTTAAAACTCTAGCTTTCTGCACTTGTAGCTCTTTGACATTACACTTTATTTTTGCTTTGGGATATTAGCTTTACATTTTTCTACAAGCAGATACATTCCTGCAGAGTGTTAATTTATAGCTTGAAACTTAAGTATATATGTATTTCAATCCAAAGGACTGAAAAGGATATCACCAATTTGGCTGATAAATTTGTTCAGCGGAAGAACATAATATTTTTGTCAATATGGCTTACAGTCAAAAAATCGTGTAAGTTACCCAAGAAAAAATTTATTGAAGCTACTTTATGCGTAAGCCTCCACTAACTATCGAAATAACAGCTTTCAGTTTTCAGTATTACTAAGCATTTCAGGTCGACCCTTGAACGGAGAAATAGCCTTCATTTGGTTGGAGCAATCAATTTGCTATTTGAAGGCATGTGCAAAGTATCAAATTGCCGACACGTTATTAAAAATGACAAGGCAATACAACACAGTTCAACGTCTAAACGTAGGAGACTGACGATAGTTATTGGCTTGTATAGTCAAACAAAACATCAATAATATCATACACCATATCAGGCATGTGACATGTTGTCAATGCGATATACTTGTCGTGGGAAAGATAGGGGAGTAGCGAACGAAATCGAATGTCAGAAAGGAGCAAGGAAAACTAGAATGCACTCGTATAAGAATTTTTATATTTTGAGTGAATTATGAATACAACACTACGTGGCGGTCGGCCGTTCCGGTGTTAATGGGATTTTAAGTGGCGCTTTATAAACTGACGATATCATCTGTTAAAAAGCGCGATAAGCGAATTAGCAAAACTGCGTTGGGCGGTTAGGAATATGACAGGATATAAGTTCTGTTTCGCATCATCACCTCCTCGTGGTGCCCGCTGGATAGCCATCTGATAGTGAACTAACGATGAGCGTATGTATGCTGAGTCTGACGATATATAATATGTCTAGCTTAACACTTAGGCCTGCGTAAGCACCTCTGGGATAAGGATTTTCAATACTTCGTCAGGGTATTGAAAAAGGGATGGTGGCGGATGAACCCTTAATAGGCCCACAGCGGCGCTCATATCCCCGAAATGGGTTACTGGCATCGGTGTATCTGACCCTTGTCCTAGGGGTACAAAAAAAGAATCTGGTCCTCCGGGTTGCGGGTTGTGCCGTCGGGTTAACTTCCCTACCACGTAAAAAAACCTTCGGTTACGAAGCAACCAACAGCCTCGGATACGGATGATTCTACTGTTAACGACCGAATCAAACATAAAAAGGACAACGATCTTCGGGTCTGCACGTGGAATGTTAGGTCCCTCTACAAACCACGTATAGCCGAACAACTTGTCGAAACCCTGGAATGTTTCTACTACGGCGATTGCTACAGACAACAAGGACAGCGTCTATTCGGGTGTGGATTTGTCATTGGAGGCAAATTCAAAATTTCCATATATTGCCTCAATGTCTTCAGCAAAATCACAAACAATAATTAAGGCATTGAGAAATATATTCGCTACTGAAAGACTGCCAGAAGTGCCAGGTAAGTGACAATGGAGCGCAGCTTACATCTCAACAGTTTGCCGACTTTTTCCTTACTTACTTGCTTAGATGGCGCTAAGTTCGGGGTTAACCTGGGTCTCAACTAACAAGTCTCTCCATTTAGCTCGGTCTTTAGCTAATTGCCTCCAGTTGCGCACTCTAAGTTGGTCGAGGTCCCCTTGAACTTGTGCGTGCCACCTACGCCTAGGAGCTCCTCTACTGAGTCGTCCCTCGGGGTTAGATTCGAAGACTCTATGGGCCGAAGTGTTGGTGTCCATTCGCATCACATGTCCTAGCCATCTCAGACGTCCAATACGCAGTTTATTGACTAGGTTAATATCGCTGAACAGCTCGTAAAATTCGTGATTGAATCTTCTCCTCCAAAAATCGTCAACGCAAACGGGACCGAATATCTTATGAAGAATTTTTCTCCGAAGCGACCAAGGTTATCTTCATCCTCTTTTAATAAAGTTCATGTTTCAGCGCCATAAGGCAGGACTGGAATGATCAGAGTCTTATACAGAGTCTCCTTAGTTGTTCGAGATAGGACTTTACTGTCGAAATGCCTTATTAGCCTAAAAACAGCGATTAAATAAATAAATATTTGGCACAACAGCTCTTTAAGTGCCAGAGCCTAGCTTCTCGCAACCAATCATGTTGTGCGCGTTATGTTGTTCACACGAATGGGAGGGACCTACAGTTTAGTGCCGTATCCGAACGGCGATTTGAGAAGCTTTTTCGTGACAACAATACTCTCGGAAGTTTGTCAGACGCTCGCGAGAGGTGGGACCGTGAAAAAAAATTGTTGGTTTTCTTTTTTGGGATTCGAACTTGGAACCTCATGCGCAGTGATCCGACACACTAACGATTGGAAAGAGTTATCCTTCGCTTGATTTCTGCGCTGATCTTGTTTTTGGAGCTTATAGCTGAGCCAAGGTAGAAAAAGTCCTTTACTACCTCGAAGTAATAGCTGCCAACTGTGACGTTTTGTCTAATTTGTCGGTGTTGGCTTTCCCTTCTTGTTGACAGCATATACTTGGTTTTGCCCTCGTTTATCGCTAAACCCATTTTGGTGGCTTCCTCCTCAAAGCTTGCAAACGCACCGGTGACAGCCCGCGTTCCAATATGCCAATACCGTCGGCGTATGCAAGCAGTTGTACGGACTTTTGATAGATTGTGCCTCTTGTGTTGGCTTGTGAGTTCCGCACAATCCGTTCAAGTACAATATTAAAGAAGTCACATGACAGCGTGTCACCTTGTCTAAAACCTTTTTTGACATCAGAGGTCTCGGTGAGGTCATTACCGACATTGATGGAGCAGCGAGCGTTCTCCATCGTCAGCCTGCACAGACGGACAAGTTTCGCAGGGATGCCAAAACTAGACACGGCTCTATAAAGCTCTTCTCTATAGATGCTGTCATAGGCGGCCTTGAAATCGATAAGGAGATGGTGAGTATAGTATAGATTTGGAATTCTTGGGTTTTCTCCAGGATCTGCCGAAGTGTGATGATTTGGTCGATGGTGGACTTTTCTGGCCTGAAACCGCACTGATAGGATCCAATCAGGCTGTTGATAAAAGGTTTCAGGCGTTCACACAATATCGCAGAAAAGATCTTGTACGCGATGTTGAGGAGACTGATGCCTCTATAATTGTCACAGTTAAGCGCGTCTCCTTTTTTGTGGATCGGGCAAACGATACTGAGATTCCATTCATCAGGCATACACTCGTCTGACCGAATCTTAGAGATGAGTTGGTGTATGCACTCTACCAATTCATCCCTAGCTGCTTTGAAAAGTTCGGCCGGTAAGCCGTCAGGTCCAGCAGTTTGTTGGATTTCAGTTTGGATACTGCTATCCTCACTTCGTTTTGGCCAGGTGGACGGAAATTTTGACCATCATCGTCTATGTTGAATGGTTCATTCTGCCTGACAGCGGGATGTTGGTCTTCGTCGCCGTTATACAGTCTGCAGAATTAGTTTGCCCATATTCTCAGCACCAATTGTAATTCTACTATGGGGTTTCTGTACGGGCTTAGCACCTCTGACACGTTCTTTTCACCTTCTAGTAAAACTTACTTCTTCTTCAAACCAGGGGTTTCGCGGTGGTGGGCGAGCGAGACCCAGCACATCAGTCGCGGCGTTTCTGATGGCATGCTGGCAGCGTTGCCACTGGTCTTTGGCACCGGGATACGCGTTCAGTGAAGATTCTGGCGGTCTCTTGCGATTGTAGCTTTTTGATGTCAAATTTTCTTACAGTGACTCGTCTTTGTTGCTCAGTTTGGGATATCCGTATTCGTACCTTAACTGCAACAAGGTAATGACCCGAGTATATGTTGGCCGCTCGGAAGGTCCGGACATCCAGAATACTGGAGGCATGCCTTGCGTCGATTGTAATATGATCAACTTGGTTGATCGTTACATGATCATTGGACCGCCATGTCTGCTTATGAATATCGAGATGAGGAAACCATGTGCTTGCTATGATGACATTTCGCTCCACAGCGAAATCAATTAGCCTTAGTCCGTTATCAGACGTGGTGTCGTGTAAACTATGCTTACCAACTGCCCTACCAAAGACGTCCTCCTTTCCTATTTTTGCATTAAAATCGCCCAATACGAATTTAACGTCGTATTTAGGACATTGCTGATATGTTTTGTAGAGGAGCTCGTAGAAATAATCTTTGGTGTCAGGGTCCTTTTCTTCTGTGGGGGCATGAACACATATTAGGGTTATGTTAACGAGTTTAGCTTTGATCCGGATAGTCATAATACGCTCGCTAACGTGTCGAAAGCTTAAGACTTCTCGCCAAAGTCTGCCGCGTATGACAAATCCGCATCCGAATAAGCGTTGCCTGTTGCCTCTGTAGCAATCACCGTAGTAGATGTCACAGTTTTTCATTCTCTTTTTGCCCGGCCCATCCCATCGCACTTCCTGGATCGTGGTAATATCTGCTTTATAGCAGTCTAGGGCCTCTGCTAGTTGTTCGGCTGCACGTGGTCTGTAAAGGGACAGAACATTCCACGTACAGATCCGAAGGTCGTTTTCCTTATTTCGTTTGCTGAGGTCGTCATCAGATGAGTCGTCCTTATCCGAGGCTTTTGGTTGTTTCAGAACCATTGGCTTTTTACGTGGTACGGAAGCTACCCCGACGGCACAACCTCCAACCTGGAGAGCCAGGTCCTTTATTTATTCCCCTAGGACGAGGGGCCAGGTACACCAGTGCCAGTAGTTCACTACGGGAGTATGAACGCTACCGTTGGCCCATGTAGGGCTCCTCCGCCACCATCTCTTTTCCGACTTTTCCGCCAGAACGCTATTCATCATATCCGTATAGCTCCATTTCACCCTGCTTTCAATGGGGAGCTGAACGTTATATACGCGCATTCAAGCTAGCGCTAAGGTAACTTTTTGCGGACGGTAACAATATTGAGGAGGCAATACCAATTCTACTAACAACCTTCCGTAATACACCAAATTCGGTAACACAACAATCACCGTAGGAGTTGCTGCATGGACGCGGGCAACGTAATGTATTGTCCAGTCTTCTTCCTCAATCCGAACGCACTTATAATTATTCTTCAAAGAAAAAGTGTAAATTCAGTATTGACCAAAGAGTTTTAGTAAAGCAGTATATGAAAAAACTGAAATGGATTCGTGGGGTCATTACAGGAGTACTTGGTAGGACAACTTACGACATCACGATGGAATTGGATGTTTACGTAGACACCAACATAAAATCAGATTTCTAGGGGGGAATTCTATGGCTCTTGCAAATTCCAATTTCAGTAAAATAATGAAAGAAGGTAATGTTTTTAATAAACCCACTAATTTGCCTCTCTCTCTTCTCCTAGAAAATGTATTATCCCAGACAGTATTCAAAAGGAGCAAGCAAAAGTATCAGCACCAAGTCCAGAACGTATCAAATAAATAAAGGGAACCGCAAATTACACCGTATTCAACTCCGGCAGAGATCATTCCAGTAACGACTGATAGTTCAGACCAGTATATAGTCATAGAACGGCATGCAGACGTACAAACTGAAGATGCACCTGTTGAGTTGAGACGTTCCGAGCGTTTAAAAAACAAAGCTTTGTAAACAAATACACTCTCAAATGTTAATGCTAAAATTAAATTTGGGGAAATGTTGTAGTTCTTACCCCTAAATACCATTGTGCTTAATACTAGTATCGTAAGACGTAAACACTGAATTCTGTTAGCTGTAAGTTAAGTTAAGATTGATTGATTAAATAAAACCAATTTGTGTTGAACTCTCAAAGCGCAAGTTTCCCAGTCTCTCCATCTACTCCCGGATACGACAGTTACCCAATCTCCGATCCGACCCTACTGTATAGGTATAAATAATAAAAAGTCAAACTTAATCAGTTTCACATTTTCGAATTTCTGTTCTCCTCTCGGATTACAATATGAATGCTGGCTAATAAAAGGCGATTATAATTATTATAACAGAAATTGGAAAACCTAAGAGCATCCTTATCCTAACAGTGCAGCAAAAATTAAATTCTAACATACGGCTTATGCAATATTCTACATTTAGTAACCCTTCACAACTGCAAAGAACGAGTAAATTAAAATTCTTTTTTTATGGAGTACGATGATGGAAGAAAGGTCATGGGATAATAATAAAAAAAAAAAAAAAATAAGAGAAGCCTCTGTGCAAATCCTTATCCTGTGAGATTTTTACGTAAACATTGCCGCCGGGGTATATTTGTTTTGCATAGAGCAGTTCTCCTACACCGAACAATGTAGGATTCCCAAATTAGATTTTTCATTTTAGCATTTTCTCATCTGTATGGATTTTTTCTTTTTGTTTCCGTTTTTTTTCAGTCATTTGGACGTTACTTTTTATGTTTTAGTATTATACAAACACCTTGTGTGTTATAAATGTTTATTTTATGTTCACGTGAATATAAACACCTGACATGGGGTGGCAGGTTTTGTTTTTGTGCGAGATGTCATGCATATTTCGAGGAAGACAAGATGTCAAAAGAGAGTGTTTTGAGTCGGCTAAAGCTTCTTTATCTAGAAGTTATGAACGTACAAAGTCGGTTGCTAATTTTTAGAATCAATTCGGAATCCCATTAAAGATTTATCTATCTCTAGTGCTTTTTCAAGTCTTTTATGTTTGAAATGATGCGGGCTTTCGATACTATCGAACAATCTCCTGTTGTAATAAGTCAAAGTAGTTAAGTACATTTCTTTTTTAAATTTTTAATAAAAGGCATTCAGGGTTTTGCACTCACATACATCAGATGAAATGCTACAAGTTTAACCATGCTAATCATGCCATGGGGATCTGCATTGGGATTGATCGGAAAACTACTGACTGCTCAAAACTTGGCTTGGACCAGTAGCGCAACAATCAAGTTCGTGACGAAGTGTTTACTTTACCTCCTAGTGGTGGTCTCGGGGCAACTATACGTACAAGCCCCGATACGTGTAGGCTAAAATTGCAAGTGCGGGTTGTCTAGGGCCTTGATTCCGGACTAGGTACCGCGGGCCAGGAACCTGCGTTACTGAAAACCGACCGCTACAGAAACCGACACTATGCCTCGGATAACGAATGATCACATGTTGACGATTTTTTTCTATTGTACCCGGAAGAGATAGGTTTCTGGAATGTAAAGACGCTCCTCAACGCAGAAAGCGAAGGACCTTACAATGCCAAATTCCTTCAATTGGAAAAAGAATTTATGCGACATAGACTGGATATTTTGGGGGTAAGTGAAATGAGATGGTTAGGAGCGGGCTGGTAGTCCCCCAACGCGTAACACTCTACTGCTCTATTCCGCAAGACCATCCGAAAGAAATAATATGCAGTCGGACTAACAACACCAGCACGCATGCGCCTAATTTCCTGGCAGCCTCACGATGATAGGATCATGGCGGCCAGATTCCGGACTAGAGTACGACGCGTCACCATTATGCAGTGTAACGCACCAACGAATGGCTCGTCTGAGGACGAGCAGGAGAGCTTCTAAAATCTTCTAAGCGCCGCCTTCAACACAGCACCAAATAGACACATTGTCATAGTGATGGGGGATTTGAATGCCAAGGTAGGCAACGACAACGAAGGGCTCAAGCATGTAATCGGGAAGCATGGACTAGGCAACCGCAATGACAACGGCGAAAGGTATGTGGGTTTTTGCAATGCCAACCGCCTTATGAAGGAAGGCGTGTTTGAGCACAATACCTTCCACAAAGTCAACTCGGTTTCCAACGACAGGCAAGCAAACTCCAATCACATTGACCATTTTGCTATCAGCCGCCGCTTTAGAAGTAGTCTCCTAGACGTCTGAAACAGGCGAGGGCAGGACAACACTAGAATGGCTAGGTTCAACATCGATAGACTATTAGGGAGCACTTTTCGCAAGGTGTGGAAGCAATCAGCAGCTCACTGCCCGCAACCATCCAAGACCACTGGTGTGCTGTGAAAAATGTTTTTATATCTGGTGCTGAAAGACTTGTCGGTCGATCGCAGAGAAGACATAGGGCGTAGCTTTCCGAGGATACCTGGAGGCGGATTGATGAATGAAAACAGCTAAAAGCTCGCGTCGCAACTACTCCAGCAGCAGAAAGAAGCGAGCTAGAGTCCCTATATCGCATGAAAATCGGAGAAGTTCAGCGTAGAACGCGACGTGACAGGTGTAACTACATCAACGCGCTGGTCACAGAACTAGAAGGAGCTGCACGGAGATGCGATAGCAGGACCGTTTACAGAATCACCAAAGAGCTGATAGGCGGTCGCAGTCAACACCCAATCAAAAGCCTACACGGTTTCTTGCTCATTTCGGATGAGGATTAACTCAAGAGATGGAGAGAGCATTTTGCTATGGTTTTGAATAGCGTATTCGCTAGCGATATGCTCCCAAATCAGGCTAAGGTGCCCGAGGTGAGATGTACCCGAATACGCACCACGACTCCCAGCAATGATGAGATCACTACCGCGATCAAGGCACTCAAAACCAACAAGGCGGTAGCACTTGACGATATTCCAGCAGAGCTCTTACGCGCAGCGCCAACCACATCGGCTGAGCTTCTGCTTCCACTTTTAGAGAGTGTTTGGGAAGCTGTTTCAAGCTTCCTAAGAAAGGAAATTTAATGGAGTGCGGAAGCTGGAGGGGTATCTACGTGCTGCCTGCTGTAGCTAAGATAATAGCTAAAATCATCCTGGAGCGAATCAAACAACATCTCGAAGACACACTCGATGCCAAATAAGCAGGTTTCTGCTCCGGATCCTCCGATGTCGACCACATCAACACTCTGCGGATTATCATCGAGTAGTGCGTTGAATATCGATCGGCACTTCACCTGCTGTTCATCGATTTTAAGAATGCGTCCCATAGTGTCAACGGGGATTTTATTTGGCGTGCCTTACACAGGAAAGGTATTCCCGATAAATTAATTGCTATTATCAAAGCTACATACGAATGGTTCAAACGTCGCGTTCTGCACATAGAGAGGTTGTCTGAGGAAGACGAGACCCAAAGTGGGGTAAGACTAGGCTGTATTCTTCCACCAATATTATTCCTATAGCTGATTAGCGATGTACTTCATGCAGCTTTGTCAATGGGAAACGGAGGAATTCGATGAGCTCTTACATCCCAAATGAAACATCTTGACTACGTTGATGATGTATGCTTACTCTTCCACAGAATTACGGGCCAAATTACAGCAGATGTGGAGAGGGAGGCAGGTGTCGTCGGGCTGAAAATGAATACGACAAGAACTAAAATGATCAGCCTTGGAGCAAATTCATCGGCTAAAATATGCATCGCTGGACAACCGGTAGAGAGAGTAGAGGATTTCCAGTATCTTGGGGAATTGTCTCGACCGATGGTGGAACCGAACTGGATATTGTCAAGAAGATTAGGTTAGGTTAGGTTAAGTTGAAGTGGCTGCCAGATGAGAATCGCCAACACACTTAGACCAATAATGGGTTTATTGTGATACCACGTGGATCATGAAAGAAAGATTCTCTCTATCTACTCGTTAAACCATTTTGATCTTCTTATGAAGCGTAGGAGGCTCTTAATGACGATATTTTACAGGTCACCTATATCAGTGTAATAAGAGGCTCTTAGGTGAAGCTTCCTTCTACTGGAGAGAGAGGTGGGCAGAAACAAAAAAGGAGCGGAATTTTTTCTTCCTCTTCTTCATCCATGCAACTTCTACAAAAGTTGTTTGCAAAAACACCCAGCCTTGTAGCATGCTTGTCTATTAGACAGTGCCCAGTGCCGACACCTATTATAGCGCCGATATGCGGTCTGTTGAGAGAAATCAAATTCTTAGAGCGTTTTAGGTCTAGCTTTGGCCAAATTCGTTATTTTTCGTCTTTGCTTCTGATACACAGTATTTTGTTCCCGATAACCGATGTCATAGGCAAATCACCATCAACAGAGCGAATAATTCTCCCTGCCATATGAACAATCTACTGCCAGTGTAATGCCTTAGCAGTAGTGTTCACACAAGCTTTCGCAATTGATCGGACTGACTTAATATATTTTATGAGGAATAAATAAATACTTGCTGACATCAGGATTTGAACTATGAACCATTAGCGCGGCAATTGACGACGTTACGACTACACCATTGCCAAACCATGCTATGCCATAAAACCCACAATAATCAAGCTCCAGCTAGGTCCGGAAGTCATATACACTAAGGAAGCAGTAAAATACCTAGGAGTTATGATAGATACGAAGCTCACGTTCTGGGAACAAATTAAGTCCGCATTCGAAAGAGCCACAAAACATGCTCTGTCTGCTAAGCAGACTGATGGCGAACATAGGAAGTCCCACGGCAAGTAAAAGAAGACTCCTGATGTCGGTTACGCACTCAATACTCCTGTATGGCTCCGAGATCTCGGCTGACGCACTCAAGAAGGAGATATACAGCAACAAAGTGGCCGCAGTGCAACGTATAGGAGCCCTTCGGATAACGAGTTCATACCGAACAGTGTCGGAGCCAGCAGCCCTAGTAGTCACAAGAGTGACGCAAATTGATCTCCTAGCAGAAGCAAGGTAGTACGTCTACGACAAGAAGGCGGAAGTACGCGTAGCAACAGAAGCTACAAAAGCGAAGCAACTCCCGAAGAAGAAGTGGCAAAACAGATGGAACGCCAAAACGACGGGAAGGTGGACCTACCGGTTGATCAGAGACGATGCTGCATGCACAAAGCGGAGCACGGTGAAGTGAATTATTATATCACCCAGTTCCTTACCGGACATTGTTACTTCAACCGGTGCCTGCACAAGATGAGGAAAGTAGAGAGCGCAGCCTGCCAATACGGAGACTCTCTGAAAGGCGATGCGTATCACACCTTTTCCATCTGTAACAGGTGGACAGCAGAAAGAAATAGCCTGGAGTCAGAGATAGGCAACTTTACGCCGAAAAATGGCGTAAACAAGATGGTCCCGAGTATCGACGTGTGGAATAAAATATCTTTATTCATTGAGACGGTACTCAGATCGAAAAAAAGAGAGGAAGAAGTAAATATACCCTCAGTAAGTTTGCTAATTTGATGAAAGCCTTACCGGCAAGATATTATAAACCCACAATGGGAGAAAAATGTGAAAAAGTCGGTCCCCAGAGGGGAAAGAAAACGACACCACTCTGAAGTAATGCTAAAGCGGTTCCCGAGTGAATGGTGTCAGGTTGGAAAGGGGTTAAAGGTGGATTTTTAGTAAGTAGAGCCTCACACTACTTGAAACAGAACGGGACTGTTTCTCGTGCGCATTAGCGTCTTTCCACTACCCCCTAGGCAACACAAAAAAGGCCATAGTTCCCTTTAACTCAAGCAAACAGAATACCTGGCGGTCTGTGAAGAGCATGGCACAGAAACCGCATGGCGGGCGGAAGCAGAGCTCCTATGGACCTATACTACACAAGTATAGAACAGATCTCGATAGAGCAACTAACTATGTCATACCCTACATAGACTTCTATAAGAATTACTTCACGTTTATTCCCGAAAGACAAGAGTGGGACTCCAACACATTAACCAAGGAGCAGACCATTCAACTCTACACAAACGGGTCTAAAATGGATATAGGAACTGATTCTGACGTTTTCTGTGAGTCACTCAAAGTCAACGACTCATACAAACCTGGAGACTGCAATATCTTCCAAGCTGAAGTCTTCACCATTGAAAGAGCAGCACAGACCATTCACAGAAAGAAACTCAATCCTTTCAAGATTAAATACTATCTTTAAGGATAGTCAAACGGCAATCAACGAACTAGACAGCGAGGAAGTAAGATCAAAAGTAGTTTCCGGATGCCGAAATTCACCGAACAATATATGCAATACACATGATATAAGAATGATATAGCAGATGAGCTAGCCAGAAAAGGATCAGCACTAGATATGGAACATACTCAGGCATCAGTAGAAGTTCCTATTGGTTTCCTAAAAAGAAAAATCGACCTCAAAACAAGTTGATCAACTCCGCATGGATTACCAGAGGCGACTGTATCATATCTCGCAGTTTATGGCCGGTATTTAATGAAGGAACAACCAAAAGCATGCTGGCAATGAATAAAAAAGAAGTGCATTTCTTGATAGTTGCATTTACAGAAGACAGCGAGATAGGGGAAATGGGAGTACGATTTAACATTAACCCACCCGACCATTGCAGGAGCTATCAAGACGCGAAGATAGAAAGTCTTAACCACTTGCTATGTGACTGCCCAAATCTACAAAACCACCGCCTGCACCACATGGATGGACGGTTTTCTGACGATCTAAGTAATCTTGTGCAAGTTCCACTAAAGAACATGATACGGCCCATAAGGAGCTCAGGTTGGTTCGCCACTGGACTGCCCGAAAGATAAAGGGAAACACAATGGACCGTTTGGCCCCTGTGAGAAACACCTAGGTGCGCTTCACCCTAACCTAACCTAACTTCGGCACAGCTTTTGTTCTTGTACAAATCATAAGTTAGACGATGACTTGAATATTTTTCCCACGTTTGTAGCTCGGCTGGAAAGCGTTCTCTAAATTTATGCAGAGACAAACAGTTCGCTTCATTGAAAATCCAGCGCTAACATCGAATCTCCAACCATTTGTTCATCGAAGGCGAGTAGCAGACTATACTACAGATACTACCATGGAAGATGTTCCGAAGAATATCGAAGAGTCATCCCTGAAGAAACAACAACTGGACGTCCTACCAGATAAGCTGAATGAGCACACCATTTCCATGCTCACCTGTAAACCGCGCCAGCATCTTATACCAAAAATAATTTTGATGCAGAACAAGTAAACTTTTAAACGATTACAATCTTTAAACGATTACTTTTTAAACGATTACAATCTCCAGCTAGTCAAGAGCAGAATCGACAGACATCTGCAGATATTTCGGAGCATTGTTACAGGGCCATAGGTTCGCATTCGTTCACATTTCGCTTATTTCTCAAAAATACGTGGGTTTTTGTTGTACGTAAACTTCGAAACTAATGTTAAAAATCAGATGAATTTAGCTTTAGTTAGTGACACGTCTATAAAACCCCAAATGTGCTGTGACCGGACCAAGACTTTCTCTACTACACCCATGCGTCTACGCCGGAAATTTCAATAGTCACAACAGCCTCTGGCGCTACTAAGAAGATGACAACGATGACGATAATAAAAAAAAATAGGTCAATGGAGTGGGCGAACACACACGGCTTCCACTTCGCGTTCGATGCCAAAGCCAAGGGCACCTTCAATTCAGCTAGATGGGGTAGAGACTAAACCCCAGGATCAGGAAACAAAACTTTAGACTCATCTTGTAAAGTCAGAGATGACTTCCCATATAGCCCGCATCTCCCCGTCATAATAGATGCCAGCTGTAAGATCCCGCTAGGTGACTCGACTCCATAGGCAAAGTGGAATTTTCAAAAAGCAGACCAGGAAAAGTTCTCTAGAAACGCCAATGATGCCATTCGATTCATACCTCCAACACCATCCAATTTTGATCGACTCTCTGGCCTCCTTATAGCAACAGCGAAGTAGTGTATGCCAAGGGGCTTCCGCAAGGAATACATCCCCCACTGGAATGAAGACAGCGATATATTACACATATGAAGAATTCCGTTCAAATGGAGACTCTAACCTAGCGAATGAGCTTTTAGGGAGCGTTGACGGAAACAGGAAACAGAAGACATGGTCAACAGAACCGATTTTAAACACTCAAGCCGAAAGGCATGGAGCTTACTTCGAAAATTAGGGACGTCAAACCCGCCACCAGCTACAAAACCAACTATCGATCCTGATAGTGTAGCCTCCCATATAGTCAAACTATCAAAAGCAGAACCAAATAAAACATTCACAAGACACATCAACAAGGAGTACAAAAATTTACGAAGGGACACAACACCACATGCCAAATATTCAACTCCATTTTCTACAGCCGACGTTGATACAGCCAGGACATGCAGCTGGCGCAGATGGAATCTGCCCGGAATTTCTGAAACACAGCGGCCCAAAAGTAAGAAGGTGGCTCGCCCGAGCATATTCCAGAATGTTGTTAACAGCAGAGCTTCCCACGTAAGCCAAGTAAGCCTGCAGATGCCCCACAATGCTACCGCCCAATTGCTCTCCTACCACTCGGCCTAAAACTCCTTGAACGCCTGATCCTATATCGAATGCGCACTGATATTGAGAAAGCTATCCCCGACTAACAAGCAAGTTTCAGAGAATCCAGAAGCTGCACCAACTTAGTCTTGGGCCTAACAAACTTCATCGAAAACGGCTTCCAACGGAAAATGAAAACTAGTGTATGCTTCGTGGACCTGACAGCAGCCTACGACACTGTGTGGAAAAAGGGTCAGCTGTACAAGCTTCTCCAGATCTTCCCTTGCATAAAACTCTGCTCTAATATGCGCCATGCTCAGTGATAGGCTTTTCAATGACTTCCTGAATGACAAGCATAGCAAAAACAGAAAGCTCAACAACGGCCTCCCCCAAGAGTCGATTCTCGTCCCCATTCTTTGCAACATATGTAAACACCTGCGACCTACAAGACAAGTCGTACCGGAAATTTAACTACACCGACGGCATGGCGTTTGCATTCCAACATAAGTCCTTTGTAACCCTGGAACAGGCAGCGACATCACACCTGAATCATCTAGCAGCATATTGCAAGAATTGGCGCCGGCAACCAAGCGCATCCAAAACTGAGATCTCTTGTTTCCACATCAACCATAGAGAGGCTCGAAGAGAACTACGAGTGCTGTTTGATGGAGTATACTTAAAATACAACTTAATATCTGGGTATGACCTTAGGCCGAACTCTGACATATAAGCAACATCTAACCTCGCAAAAAATAAAGACAAGGATCAACGTGATACAAAAACTGGCAGGCACCTCTTGGGGTGCCTCTGCAAACTGCCTACGCACCTTTGCTCTTTTGCTGGTTTATTCAACTGCAGAATATGGAGCTCCAGTTTGACTAAACAGTCGCCATACCAACAAGATCGACCCCCTACTGAACACCGTCATGAGGTTAGAATCTGGCACCCTAAGACCGACTTCAGTTGAATGGCTGCCCATGCTTTGCTAGATAGCTCCACGTGACCTAAGAAGGAAACAGGCCTTGACCATCAAATTTCACAAAATCCGAAAAAATGCTAGAATCCCACTTTGTGCAGATATCGAAAACACCACCACCCTGAAACTACGATCAAGACACCCTCTAATAGAACTCGCAAGAAAGTTAAGTGCTGAAAACTTTTCGCTGGAAGAGTCCTGGTCGTCTTCATGGGCAAATTCCGGTAGACAAAGTCCAATATTCAGAAACATAAACAGACAACCTGAATTTGAACTACCGTGGAAAGCGTGGTGCAACTTAAACCGGATACGCACTTCTACTGGGAGATGCAACAGTTCCCTAGCTAGATGGGGTCGAACTACTGACCGGACCAGCCCACGTGGTGCTCCCGTTCAAACCACGGAACACATCCTGCTCGACTGCCCAGAGCTGTCATATATGGGTAACCTAGATGACATCAACAGCCTGTCAACAGAAGCTATATCCTGGCAGCAATCACTGCATGTATAAAATGTAACTTTGTGTTGTAATTTCCTTTTTTGTATCCACACGCTAAATAAAAAAAATGTATCTGCCTTTCACATGGACTCAAACTCAACGTTACTTTATAAATGACATCTAGTTGGTACCATGAGAATACGTTTTGACCGCCTGTGGCATGTTTGTTTGAGGTTTCCAAAGACTGATACTGTTGTACCAAAAATCTTCAAACCATAGCAACCGCTGACATTCAAAAACCCCTGGATACATGTTATATCTCTGTTTAACTATCGAATACGAAAGTCCTTGAAATATGGTACTGTTTCCCAGTAATAGACTCAATATCACAAACGTATTCAAAATATGTGTCCATGCATACCAGATATCACCAGGAATTTCAGTAAACAGTCATTTTCAGTCATTTTTATTTTTAGCTCAATATGTCCTTCCACTGGCGTACGAGTTTGCATTCATCTTAAACGAGTGCACCGCGAAACTTATATGGAAAAAACCAGCACTAGTGGTCAGTTTATCATCAGGAACCATAAGCCATATCCATTTAGTATACTCTCTCATCACTTTCAAATCGTTGAGTAGTCCAGCAGAGGACAAAAAGAAAATCCTTTACCAGCCAAAACGCTGCTGGTGGAACAGAAATTAGTGGAGGGACAGGCCATTGCAGGCAAAATCCTCCGTAGTTTTCGATTCAAAGGCCACTTGTAGCAAGGACTACTCCTACCATTCACATGGTGTGGTCCAAGTGTGGTATTGTATGTATGCATGTACTACATACATGTATCTGCAGGCTGGTTGAAATTTATCGATCGTTTTAAATGCATCAAAGGAGGTCCTTTTCAGAGCACAACCACATTCAAGTACTTCTACCTCCCGGCCGAGTAGGTGCAGTATCAGATTTTATTTCAATACTGCATACTGTATGCTGTATTGTCAGTAGACCGAATAATTGTGGGAATCTGAGTGCACAGAGGACAAAGAGTACGACTGTCTGTAGAGTAGGAACCATGAATTTGTAACGAAATGCAATTCAAAGGATTTGCAACTGCATTATAAATCGTATTTATAAATTTGTGTGCATATATTTGTTCACTTCCTGCATTGTCAGCCTTCAGCATGCTGATGCCATGGATATACGCTTGGCTGCGTAAATTATTTTCGAAGCTCTGGAGGCCTATATAAATAGATACGTCCATAGCTATGAATGAAAATAAGCATTCTTCCCAAGGCAGGCTTTATTACTGCACTAATTGCTTGTTACCCTGTGTGTATTTTCACTAGCCGCAATGTTTTTCCTGACTTCAAATTAGTTTACTTTAGTAATTAAGGAGTTATCCCGTTCATCTTTGGGATTTTACTGATTAGGAATTTGAATGAGAAAGATCCTTTATCCTATTAAATGGAAAGCTCCGTTGGCAACTATTTTTCCTTTTGATAGTTGGAAACTAAATGACTTTGTAGTTTGTGGACTGGGTGTGGTAGTTCTATAGATGCTATCGTTCTAACAGTGTTATAGTACCCTGAAGGACTAATATACATAATATGTATATCATTGTTAAACATTGTTCCAGGAAGTTTTATTTGGATAAGTCGGTAGACAGTGATGCACCTGCTTGTATCCCTATGAAATTAAAATCCTGGAATTCAACAACATCAATATAGACTGCAGTGGGTGCTAAGGATATGGAAAAACCACTTCCACAGACTGTATAACGGCGACGAAGAGCAACATCCCGCTGTCAGGCAGAATGAACCATTCAACATAGACGATGATAGTCAAAATTTCCGACTACCTGACCAAAGCGAAGTGAGGATATCAATATCCAAGCTGAGATCCAACAAGGCTTCTGGATCTGATGGCTTATTGACCGAACTTTTCAAGGCAGCTGGTGATGAATTGGTAAAAAGCATACACCAACGTATCTCTACGATTTGGTCAGACGAGTGTATGCCTGATGAATGCAGTCTCAGCATCGTTTGCCCGGTCCACAAGAAAGCAGGCTCCCTCAACTGTGCAAATTATAGAGTCAACAGTCTCCTCAACATTATACACAAAATCTTTTCTGCGATATTGTGTGAACGCCTGAAACCTTTAATCAACAGCCTGATTGACACCTATCAGTGCGGTTTAAGACCAGAAAAGTCCACACCATCGATCAAATCTTCACATTTCGACGGACTCTGGAGAAAACCGAAGAAGTCCAAATCGATATGCATCATCTCTTTATCGATTGCAAGCCCGCCTAGGACAGCATCTATAGAAAAGAGCTTTATAGAGCCATGTCTAGTTTTGACATCCCTGCCAAACTTGTTCGTCTGTGCAGGCTGACAATGGAGAACGCTCGCTGCTGCATCAAGTTCGGTGACCTTTGATGTCAAAAAAGGTTTTAGACACGGTGACGCTCTGTCATGTGAATTCTTTAATATTGTACTTGAATGGATTGTGCGGAACTCACAAGCCAACACAAGAGGTACAATCTATCAAAAGTCCGTACAACTGCTTGCACACGCCGACGATATTGAAATAACTGGAAGAATTCAGCGGGCTGTCACCAGTGCGTTTATCAGCAGAAGCAGAAGCGCCAACAATAAAGGACAATCAACACCGACGAATTAGCCAGAACGTCACAGTGGGTCGTTACAACTTCGAGGTAGTAAAGAACTTTGTCTACCTTGGCTCTGCTATAAACTCTGACAATGATACCAGCGCAGAAATCAAGCGAAGAATAACTCTTGCCAATCGCTGTTTTTTGGGCTAATAAGACAATTCAACAGCAAAGCCCTATCTTGAACAACTAAGAAGACTATAAGACCTTAATCCCAGTTCTGCTCTTCGGCGTTGAAACATGGACTTTATTGAAGGCAGATAAAGATAAACCTCCGATGACGAATTGTACCAGCTATATAGCAACATCGACCTAGTCAAAAACAGCAACAGACGAACGTTTGAGATTGCTAGGGTATATAGAGGGAATGGACACCAACGCTCTGGCCCGCAGATTCTTTGAATCTAACCCGGAGGTACGGCGCAGTAAAGGGCCTCCTCGCGCACAAATTCAAGGAGACGTCAACCAATTTGGACTGCGTAACTCGAGGCAATTAGCTGCAGAGCTCGCTATACAGAGAGGCTTGTTGGTTGAGGTCAACGTTCATCCCGAACTGTAACGCCACCTAAGTAAGTAAGTGGAAGAGAAAAGGGCACACAAGAAATGCGTTCTGTGTTGGTCTACTCACTAGTTTTAAACAAAAGCCCTATCTTTAAAAAAGATGATCCAAATACGGTCGAGAATTATAGAAGGATTGCATTTATAATATAAACGCGTCGTTAAAGATTTGAATGGGTATTCTGACCAAACGTTTTCAGAATTGAATTAAACAGAACCATTTCCTTAGTCAGTTTCAAGTGGGCTTTTGTGCAAACGATTCCACACTGATCACATTTTTGTATAATCAACTTAAGCCACGAACTTCATTAGGTTAAAGGAAAAAATTTACGTGTTCTTTGTCGATCTAAGGGCGGATTTTGGTACAGTCGACAGAAACGGTCTCTTTTGTAATTTCTACACTTGCGGCCTTTCCCGAAAAATCGGCACTTTCATTGAGAAACTATTCGGTTTCTTCGTCGGTGAAAAGCAGGGTTGTAACTTCAGTCCGTTTATTATGTTAGTAAATCGACAGTAAAATTGTAATTTGTTACACCAGAGGTACTAACAGGAAGCATCCGGATCGGGCAAATCCGAATCCAAGTACTCTTGTAGGATAGGTATCTAGGCATTAATATATCCAACAATATGAACATGGAACATCATCTCAAGGAAAGGTTGACTGCAACTAAAAGTGCCATCAGTGCTGCGTGGACGAATTGCTTGGAAAACCTGTTTGTTTATAACCCGCCAAAGCATTGCCAGAACAAGGCTAAAGCACCTTGGAAGATACTTCTTCGTTAACCTAGAAGAAGTTGGAGCTCCCCCAGCCCCAGCGATTACTATCCACCTGGCCGTGGTGCCGAGATATGTCGGCGAGTGTTGATAACTCCTGATTCCCTGGGGTTCCAAAAACTAAGATAAGATAGTCTCACATATTCTACCGGTGGTGTGAGTAAACTAAAGCCATTCATTCGCATTTTAAGAGTATGATGGAACCTCGCTAACGAGGGGGTCATCGAGTGGTCCAGCTATAAAAAAAAAACTCTTGGAGATTCTTTTGTGCATCTATAGAATCAACTAATGAAGCATCCCGCCTAAGGAAGATCCTGGCCAAGACAACAACGCCGGCATCCAATGTCAGGAAAAGTGATGGTTCTTGGGCAGAGTCGTTTCCTCAAACGCTGGACATATTACTGAGCACTCACTTTCCCGGATGTACATCAATCTCCGGAGATAATCTAACCAATCCGGAGATAATCTAACCATTCCAGAGACAACAACGGGAAGACGTGGAAAATATAATAGATGATGATAAGATAGCTTGGACAATTTATTCATTTGCTACATACAACCAAAATCCAGAGGGCAGCGACCATTGGAGTCATGGGATCAATAAGAACAACATCAATGGCGACAATGGAAACCATGCTCAGTTTCATTCCGCTTGATATATACTGTAGCAGTCTGGCAGCTGGGCTAGTCAAACGGTAGTGCATGCGATCATATGAAAACACAAGCGTTTTCACTCAGCTGAGGCCTACCAACTCCTACTCTCAACCTCCACGCGGTGACAGCCGGGTGCCTAGTACCTTAATCCAAGAAATGGGTAACCAACCCCATTTGGCGGATTCTTGGTGGCAGCAGATGAGAGAGGGGGGGAAGAGTGCTTTTCTCACTAGAGCACTTCTTCCTGTTCCAGGCGGCAGCGGACGAATTCCCTAGACGGAGTCAACGGTGGCGTCTATAGTTCCAGTTAGGTTGAACTTAGTGAATACCTTGCGCGAGCTGCTTCGACGTATTCGGATCACAGGTCGGTAAGGAATTTCCAATTTTGGTCAGGACATTGGAATAGAGATGGTGGCGGAGGAGCCCTTAATGGGCCAACGGCAGCGCTCATACTCCCGTAGTGGACTACTGGCACCGGTGTACCCGGCCCCTCGTCCTAGGGGAATAATTAAGGAACTGCCCCTCCAGGTTGGGGGTTGTGCCGTCGGGGTAACTTCCGTACCACGTAAAAAACGCATGGTTCCAAAACAACCAAAAGCCTCGGATAAGGATGACCCAACTAATGACGACCCCAGCAAACGAAATAAGGACAACGACCTTCGGATCTGTACGTGGAATGTTCTGTCCCTTTACAGACCACGTGCAGCCGAACAACTAGCAGAGGCCATAGACTGCTATAAAGCAGATATTACCGCCATCCAGGAAGTGCGATGGGATGGGCCGGGCAAAAAGAGGATGAAAAACTGTGACATCTACTACGGTGATTGCTACAGAGGCAACAGGCAACGCTTATTCGGATGCGGATTTGTCATACGCGGCAGACTTAGGCAAGAAGTCTTAAGCTTCCGACACGTGAGCTAGCGAATTATGACTATCCGGATCAAGGTTAAATTCGCTAACATAAGCCTAATATGTGTTCATGCCCCCACAGAAGAAAAGGACCCTGCCACCAAAGAGTGTTTCTACGAGCTCCTCGACAAAACATACGAGCAATGTCCTAAATACGACGTTAAGATAGGAAAGGAGGACGTCTTCGGTAGAGCAGTCGGTAAGCATAACCTACACGACACCACGTCTGATAACGGACTAAGGCTAATTGATTTCGCTGTGGAGCGAAATGTCACCATAGCAAGCACATGGTTTCCTCATCTCGATATTCATAAGCAGACATTTCGGTCCAATGATCATGTCACGATCAACCAAATTGATCATATTGCGATCGACGCAAGGCATGCCTCCAGTATTCTGGATGTCCGGACCTTCCGAGCGGCCAACATAGACTCGGATCATTACCTTGTTGTAGCCAAGGTACGAATGCGGATATCCCAATCTGAGCAACAAAGAAGAATTACTGTGAGAAAATTTAACGTCGAAAAGCTACAATCGCAAGAGACCACCAGACTCTTCGCTGAACGCGTATCCCGAAATCTCTCAATCACCCCTTTGCCGCCAGCATCAAGTACTGAAGACCAGTGGCAACGCTGCCAACATGCCATCAGAAACGCCGCGACTGATGTGCTGGGTCTCGCTCGCCTACCACCGCGAAACCCCTGGTTTGACGAAGAATGCCGGCGAGTGCATGCAGCAAAACAAGAGGCATACAAAGCGGCGCTGCAAAGGAAGACGAGAGCTGCTCGTGAGCTCTACGAGCAAAAGAGACGGGAAGAACATCAGCTTCTCCAAAAGAAGAAGAAAGAGCATGAGAAGCACGCGTTTGAGAATATCGAGAGTTTATACTCCAGGAACAATGTACGGAAGTTTTACCAAAAGGTAAAAAGAACGTGTCAGAGAAGCAATACCCGTACAGAAATCTGTAGAGATGAAAATGGAAACCTCGTAGTAGAATCACAGTCGGTGCTGAGAATATGGAAAAACTACTTCTGCAGACTGTATAACGGCGACGAAGACCAACATCCCGCTGTCAGGCAGAATGACCATTCAACATGGACGATGGTAGTCAAAATTTCCGTCCACCTGACCAAAACGAAGTGAGGATAGCAATATCCAAGCTAAAATCGAACAAGGCTGCTGGACCTGACGGCTTACCGGCCGAACTTTTCAAGGCAGCTGGGGATGAATTGGTAGAGTGCATACACCAACTCATTTCTAATATTTGGTCAGAGGAGTGTATGCCTGATGAATGGAATCTCAGCATCGTTTGCCCGATCCACAAGAAAGGAGACCCCCTCAACTGTGACAATTATAGAGGCATCAGTCTCCTCAACATCGCGTACAAGATCTTTTCTGCGATATTGTGTGAACGCCTGAAACCTTTTATCAACAGCCTGATTGGACCCTATCAGTGCGGTTTCAGGCCAGGAAAGTCCACCATCGATCAAATCTTCACACTTCGGCAGATCCTGGAGAAAACCCAAGAATTCCAAATCGATACTCACCACCTCTTTATCGATTTCAAGGCCGCCTATGACAGCATCTATAGAGAAGAGCTTTATAGAGCCATGTCTAGTTTTGACATCCCTACTAAACTTGTCCGCCTGTGCAGGCTGACGATGGAGAACGCTCGCTGCTCCATCAAGGTCGGTAATGACCTCACCGAGACTTTTGATGTCAAAAAAGGCTTTAGACAAGGTGACGCGCTGTCATGTGACTTCTTCAATATTGTACTTGAACGGATTGTGCGGAACTCACAAGCCAACACCGGAGGCACAATCTATTACAAGTCTGTACAACTGCTTGCATACGCCGACGATATAGACATTATCGGAAGATCTCAGCGGGCTGTCACCGGTGCTTTTGCAAGCATTGAGGCGGAAGCGGCCAAAATGGGTTTGGCGATAAACGAGGGCAAAACCAAGTATATGCTGTCAACTAGAAGGGAAAACCAACATCGACGAATTGGACAAAACGTCACCGTGGGCAGCTATAACTTCGAGGTAGTAAGGGACTTTGTCTACCTTGGCTCTGCTATAAATTCAGCAAACAAAATCAGCGCAGAACTCAATCGAAGAATAACTCTTGCCAATCGCTGTTTTTTTGGGCTTATAAGGCAATTCAACAGTAAAGCCCTCTCTCGAACAACTAAGGAGACTCTATATAAGACCTTGATCATCCCAGTCCTGCTTTACGGCGCTGAAACATGGACTTTATTAAAAGAGGATGAAGATATCCTTGGTCGCTTCGAGAGAAAAATTCTTCGTAAGATTTTCGGTCCCGTTTGCGTTGACGGGTTTTGGAGGAGAAGATTCAGTCACGAACTATACGAGCTGTACAGCGACATCGACCTAGTCAAAAAACTGCGTATTGGACGTCTGAGATGGCTAGGACATGTAGAGCGAATGGACACCAACGCTCCGGCCCGCAGAGTCTTCGAATCTAACCCCGAGGGACGACGCAGTAGAGGGAATTATCGCCGTAGGTGGCGCGCACAAGTTCAAGGGGACCTCGACCAACTTAGAGTGCGCAACTGGAGGCAATTAGCTGAAGACCGAGCTAAATGGAGAGGCTTGTTGGTTGAGGCCCAGGTTCACCCCGAACTGTAGCGCCACCTAAGTAAGTAAGTAAGTCTGGCAGCCAAAATCGCGGTAAGACTGAGAGAAGGCCGATTGTGGCCACAGAGGCCGTACGGCCATGCCTCCGTTTTGTTCCGATGGGGGACTGCCAGAGGATCGATGGAAACTGGTCACAAAGGAAATTTGCTACAAGAATTCCTGACAGAATGTACTCGAAAAATCGAACAAATATGAAGAGAAAAGAACTGGTCTTTTATGCCGACGGCTCTAAGATGGACGCTGGCATGGGAGCCGGAGTTTGTTGTGAAGCCCTAGGAATACGACACTCCTTTAGAATAAATAACGACTGCAGCGTCTTTCAAGCCGAAGTCACAGCCATCATACAGGCTGCTGAAACTATACGCGGAAATAATGTCGTTGGTAGAATGATCCCTGTCTATATAGACAGCCAGGCAGCCGTTAAGGCTCTGGACTCTGCTGTAATTAGGTCGAGGCTTGTGAGGATCTGCAAATAGTTTAGGTTAGGTTAGGTTAGGTAGGGTTATAAGGTTATCATAAAACACTAGGCACCAAAGTGGGCCCATCGCGATCCCTAGGAAACCTTCACGGCAGAAGACCTAAACCCATTCCCCCAAGCAATTAATCTCCCTACAGAATCTAAAGAGATCCTTGTTATGGTTCAAGGACCTCACCTCCTCCAAGTTATCGAAGAAGTATCTACCAAGGTACTTTAGCCTTATCCTAGCAATTCCTTGACATTCACAGAGTATATGAGTTATATCCTCTGAGACATGTAGGTCATCGCAGTACCTACAAACATCCGTATCGGATAACCCTAGCCTCATGGTATGCCTCCTTAGGAGACAGTGGCCAGAGAGTATTCCTATCACTGTTTTTAGCCTCGATCTATCTAACTTGATTATCTCCCCAGATTTTCTGCGATCTGGCACAGGCCACAAGGCCTTAGACAGCCTGTGACCATCTAAGTTTGACCATCTTAGATTAGCCGTGTTAATGATTTTATCCCGAATAATTCCCTTAACCACGCACCCTGGTGGCTTAATACTACCAATTATATCGTTACGTGGGAGCTCTGCTCCTCTTTTAGGCAGCGCGTCGGCTTGCTCGTTGCCTTTGATATCGCAGTGTCCAGGTACCCAACATAATCTGACTCGGTTCTGCGTACATAATGCCCTAACCATTGTGCGGCAATTCCTGATTATCTCAGATTTGGTGACGTAAGACTCTAGCGCCTTTAGCGCAGCCTGACTGTCAATGTAGATGGCGATATTCTTATCGGATATTGATCCAATCTCAAGTAATTCCGCATTTTTAAGTACAGCTGGAACCTCTGCTTGGAACACACTGCATGTGTCCGGAAGTCTCAGGGCCACCTGTAGGTTTGTATCTCTTGAGTAAATATCTGACCCCGTGCCCTCACTGGTCTTAGAACCATCTGTGTATATTGCAATCTCGTTATGGACAGAGACTGTCTTCCTTTGCCAGTCCTCTCTAATAGGATACAGTACTTCGTATGGTGTGTCGAAGTCTAAGGTGCCAAGTATATCGTCCGATTCGTCTAGGATTCCGGGAAAAGATTCCTTGAGGATGGAGCTGTGTCTTATGTTATTAGTCCTGAAGAGACCAATTTTAGTGACCGAAGCGTACTGTTGCCCGCTTGAAATTTAATTTGTAGGTCTAATGGTAAAAGATACAGGAAGATCTCGAGTGCAGCTGTAGGTGTTGTGCGTAAAGCACCTGTGATGGCAATGCAGGCTGTTTTTTGTACCATGGCCAAAATATCCCGTGTGTTTTTCGTATTCGTTGCCTTCCACCACACAAGAGCCTCATAGGTAAGGATGGGTATGACTACCATGATGTAGTCCGCTTACAGATGAAGAGAGCATTATATGCTTTGCGAACTCGTTCCTGTATGTTAAGTTTCCAATTTAGTTTCCTATCCAGCATTATACCAAGATATCTAGCGCGATCCGAAAGGGAAAGCTCCACCTGCATGCTAGCTTAGGCAGTTTGAAGGGTGGTATCTTGTATTTTCTACTTAAGAGTACCAATTCTGTTTTATCCGGGTTGACGTGTAGTCCACACCTTCTAGCCCATTTTTCGAGACTATTAAGAGCTGATTCCATCATTTCACTTAATGTATCAAGGAACTTGCCCTGAACTAAAATCACCACGTAATCCGCGTAAGCAGTGACGCTTATGCCTGTATTGCTTAGTTCTTTAAGTATCCCATCGATGACTAGAACCCAGAGGAGGGGTGAGATAACGCCACCCTGGGGAGTTCCCCTGGTAACGGATTTTCTTATTGAACTGTTTCCGATAGTGGAGTTAATGTTTCTAGTGCCGAGCATATTGCAGAGCCAATTGGTAATGCAATGCTCGACATTCATAGATTCTAGGGCCTGTTTGATGGCCCTTCCTTCTACATTATTGAAAGCACCTTCTATGTCTAGGAAGGCTGCAAGCGCGAATTCCTTATAGTGAAGGCTAGCTTCTATCTTCCCTACTACGTCGTGTAAAGCTGTTTCCACCGATTTCCCCTTCAAATATGCATGTTGAGCTTTGCATAGAATGCCGTTGCAACACCTACTTCTGATGTGAATATCAAGAAGTCTTTCAAGAGTCTTGAGGAGGAATGACGAGAGACTCGTGGGTCTGTAGTCATTCGCTGAAGTGTGGCTTGGTTTACCTGCCTTAGGTATGAATATAACCCGCACTTCCCTCCATGCCACTGGTACGTAGCATGACCTTAAACAATGTTTAAAAATTTCCCTAAGCCTGTTTCTGGCCTTGGCTGGAGCTTTTTGCAGCATAGCTGGCAAAATTCCATCAGGGGCTGGTGCTTTGAATGGTGCGAATGACATAATAGCCCATCGCAGATTTTTCCATGTAATGAGATTTTCTACGTCGTCCCCTATTGACCTACTATTATACGTGTAGCTATGAGTAGTAGAATCCGTTGGCGATCTTCTTCCTGGGAAGTGAGCTTCAATTAACGTTTCTAAAACTTCTTCGCTACTTTCTGCCCACAAGCCGTCAGATTTTTTGATAAAGCTTGGGACAGAAGTGTCTTTAGCTAGCATCTTGCGAAGTCTGGAAGCTTCACTAGTATCCGCAATGGACAGACAAAATTCCTTCCACGACTTTCTTTTTGATTTCCTAATTAAGTACTTAAACTCCCACCTGCGGTCCATATATAGCATATGCAAATAACTTTTAAACGAAATATCTAGAGCCAATTCGGTCACTCTGGGTAACATAGCATATGGATATCGAAGGAAGCGAAAGGGCTGATCAGCTTTCTAGGAACAGGTCAGCGTTGCTAATATCGCGGGCTCTTCCTTTCGTAGTGATCCCAATTAGCTTTAAGGAGAAATGAGAAGATGGAGACACCGGTCGAGCAAATAGACACTGGGTTCATCTGAACACATGAGCAGCGACCAGGAGGCTATGGCAGGCCATTAATAAGAAGAGATCAACCTCTGTGGTGAAACTTAGTCGTCATAACGCATGGACCATTTCCGGCACAATTAATAGTCACTGTGCCATTGGTATTCATGAGGAACGACTCGATGTACTGCACAACGACTATTGTAGAAGTTGAAGGGACGAAGAAGAAATTGAATCAGTTCGTCACCTGATGAGTGATTGTTCTGCTCTATCCGACAGAAGAATGAGAACTCTTTGTAGTTACTTCGGAGATGGTCTGAGCTGATGGACCTCCTGAAATTCATATCACCATCTGGGTGGTTATAACAGCGGGCCATCTCTACGGTGTTTCCAGGGTTAAATAATTGGGCGCAATGGACCCGAACTATTGGTCTAAGTGAGCAGTAACTCTTTCGTCACAAAACATCTAACCTAACCTTATGTCAACTCAGGCAGACAGCATTTTGAAAGCTCAATTTTGTCTTGGTATATGAAGTAAAATGAAAGAAAAATAAAATAATCTATCTATCATCTATCCGTGTTCGGGATGTTGTCCAAAATATGGCGAAGCAATTCAATCAGCTTGAACACCAAGCTAAGACTGTTCCGATCCAACGTTGAATCCGTGTTGTTATATGGATGCAGCACGTGGAGACTGACCACTACTATCACCAAAAAGTGATAGTAGTGGCCTGCGCAATATCTTAGGGATTTTCTGCCCCAATCGTGTCTCTAACGAACACATTTACGAGAGAACGGGTCAGGAACCTATAGGCCACCATACAATGACGAAAGTGGCATTGGATTGGTCACACGTTCCGAAAAGGTGACAGTTTCATAGCGAACCATGCTATTCAATGGAACTCTTTAATTCAGGATGGCAGAAGACCTGGCAGTCCGAGGAGCACATGGCGCAGAACGGTCGAGAAGGAGGCGCGGTAGTTAGGGAGAGTTGAGACACATTGCCAAGGGTGACAATTCCATAGCGAACCATGCTATGCAATGGAACCATTTAACTCAGGATGGCAGAAGACCTGGCGGTCCATGGAGGACATGGCGCAAAACGGTCAGGAAAAAGGCGCGGCATTTGGCGAAAAGTTAGGGAGAGGTGAGACACATTGGCAAAAACCGTACTCGATAGCTTGTAGGTAGTAGAGGCGCTAGGACTAACAAGGGAATACAGGGCATAAAGGTAAAAGGTATCATCTATCTAAATGAATATCCCAATGACACAAATCTAATTATATCAAAGAATTTTTGTTCTTTTGTAGAAAATTCTCATCGTTAACTTAATTTAAAGTTGCTTTCAACTAGCACTATAGCCAGATAAAAACAAAAAAAATCCAAAATTAATAGAATTGCAATACCTAACACTAATGAAAATCCAATTTTTCCTTAACAAGGAACTTTTCACGAACCCACACCGATTTAACCATTACCCACCGTTCACAGCAAATAAATCGATAGCCAAAGTAATAGCATTTGCTTCCATTAATATTCCATAGATCAATAGTTTCTATTTCGGTCACCACCAGTCAACAAGATTTGCGAAAAAAAAAGGTTAACTCTTCGCTGGTAGCAATTTTCCCAGAGCGATAATTTGTATATTGACTCAACTGCGCCACATCGAACTGAGGCCATCGCCAGTATTTGCTGTTTTCAAAACGAACGCCTTTCAGTGGTTAAATTAAAAATGCCTTATCTTCAAAAATTATTCAATTAAGAGACCGTTATTAAATGATGATTATTTCAAGTTAACAGTCCATAAAGTGCCTGAAAAGTCGTATATCCATAAACAAAGCTTCGGCCAACCAACCACATCAAATCCAGTCAGAAGCCTAGTTAATGCGATTTGGAGATGAAAGTGCTTAAGCATCCTACGATCCTGATGGTGTGGTAAGTGGTGATATTTGAATGTGATGTGTCTGCTATAAATTGATAGAAGGTTTGTCCTACACAGTGAGAGAGAGAGAGTGCTTCCATTCCAAACCATCTATACGTATTCAATGTCCGCAACGCAACTCTAGGGCAATTGGTCGATGTTGTAGTTAATGAAAAGGAACAAAAAAAAAGAGGAAAAATCCTGATTAGTGCTACTTCACAGACTTCTCTTGATTTCATTTATTCCCCCCTGCGAATTATGTACGAAACGAAGAGATGTTTTGAACGTTACTGAATGGATGGCTGCCTGGTGAAGTGGTTTGGGCGAAGGCAAACCGAACAATTGCCAGGGGAAGGTGGCAAAGTTAGATTTTAATTAAACAGAGCGCAAAGTTATTTATATCGGGTATAGCGTTAAAAGGTAATTAGATAGGTATACAGAGGATATGCCATGGATTTTTGGATTCTAATTGCTTACACAATTTACAAGTTGCTATTTATAAAAATGTCATTAAATTATACGGGACACAACAATTGCGAAGATGCGTAAATAAAATGAATTTTAATTGTTTTGAGATTTTGTATATTCATATACCTGTATGTACAACGGTGTGCAATCTAGCTTCTTAAATGAATTACCACAGTAAAAAGTTGAACATCTATAAGGATAACGATAAAACTGCGAAATTTCTAATAGCATACAGAGGAGTTACAAAGTTGCCCTCCAAAAGATCGCGGATATGGATTCTTTTGCCATGAAGGGTATTTTTTTTTCAGCGTAGGAAGGTTGAAACCTTGCATTGGCTATTCCTACACAACAAAATCCTGTTGATCTGGTCTCCCGAGGAATGCTCCCATCACCGCTCTTTGTGGTGGAATGGGCCCACATTTCTACGTTCTGCATGGAACTTTGAATTTTCACAATAACCAGCTGATTTGAACACTGATGAAGGGAACTAGGCCGTCAAGGTTCGTCATGTCGACGAAACTAGGCCCGTACTCAGTAACAGTGTAGGATTACCACCCATTAAAACCCATTAAACCCACCGTCCCTCCTTCCCCTGGTGCACGCGGCACTGCCTTCAAGCATTTCATCGCGATGGGGGGCTTAAGCCACAGGTACTCGGCTCATTCGTATTGGCAGCTTCCTGCACTGTGTTTCGATGTCGCTCCTATCTTCTGTGCTCCTTCATAATGGATGTCACAGTGTCGCTGACTGCTTCCCAGACATCTTCGTTGTAGTAGTACGCGGTCTCGATATTCACAAGGGAACATGGCTCTCTTTTGATCGACAAACTGTCAACCAAATCGATCACATTGCGATCGACGCAAGGCACTCTTCCAGTATACTGGGAGTCCGGACTTTCTGAGGAACCAACGTGCAACATACTGTGAGCAAATTTGACGTCAGACGGTTACAATCGCAAGTGACCACTAGAGTCTTTGCCGATCGAGTTTCTCTTAATCTTAATCTTAGTCCTATGCCGCCCGTAGCAAATGCGGAATGCCAACCAGCCATCAGAGATGCCGCCTCTGATGTACTGGGTTTCTCTCGGCCACCATAACGAAACCCCTGGTTTGATGAGGAATGTCGGCAAGCACATGCAGTTAACTAAGAGGCGTACAAAGCGGCGTTGCATAGAAGGACCAGAGCTGCTTACGAGCTCTACGTGAGCAGGAGAAAAGAGGGACATCGACTTCTCAGAAAGAAGAAAAAGGAGCATGAGAAGCGCTCGATCGAGGAGATTGAAAGACTTTATTGCAGGAATGATATTTGAAAATTTTACCAAAAGGTAAACAGAACATGCCAGGGTTTCAAAGCCAGAACAGAAGCCTGCAGGGACGAAAATGGTAATATAGTAGTAGAATCGCAGTCGCTGCTGAGGATATGGAAGGAACACTTCTGTAGACTGTTAAAGGGCGACGATGACCAATATTCCGTTGTCAGGCAGAATGAGCCATTCAACAGTGACGATGACAGTCAAGATTCCCGTCAACCCGATCAGAATGAAGTGAGGATAGCGATATCTAAACTTTAATCCAACAAAGCTGTTGGAGCCGACGGCCTTACCGCCGAACTCTTCAAGGCAGGAGGATATGAGTTGGTAAGGAGCATGCACCAGCTCATCTGTGAAATCTGGTCGGACGAAAGTATGCCTGATGAATGGAACCTCAGCATCGTTTGCCCGATCCTGAAGAAATGAGACTCTCTGAACTGCGCCAACTACAGGGGTATAAGTCTCCCCAACATCGCATATATGTAAGATCTTGTCTGCCGTATTATGTGAATGCCTTAAACCAATCGTCAACAATCTTATAGGTCCTTATCAGTGCGGTTTCAGGCCGGAAAAGTCCACCATTGACCAAATATTCACACTACGACAGATCTTGTAAAAAACCCATGAATACAAAATCGATACGCACCACCTCTTCATCGATTTCAAAGTTGCCTGTGATAGCGTGTATAGAGATGAGTTCTACAGAGCCATGTCTAGTTTTGACATCGCTGCCAAGTTCGTCCATTTATGCAGAATGACGATAGAGAAGTTTCGCTGTTCCATCAAAGTGGGTAAGAACATCACCGAACCGTTCGATGTCAGGAAAGGTATTAGACAAGGTGACGCGCTATCATGCGATCTCTTTAACATAGTACTTGAGAGAATTGTACGAAACTCACAAGCCAACAGCGGAGGTACAATCTTTTACAAATCTATACAACTACTCGCTTACGCCGAGGACATTGACAAAATCGGAAGAACTCAGCGGGCCATCAGTGGGGCGTTTGCGAGATCGAGGCAGCAAAGATGGATTTAGCGGTCAATGAAAGTAAAACAAAATATATGCTGTCTACAAAAAAGTCTTGGACACAACGCCACAATAGACAGATATAATTTCGAGGTCGTAAAGGACTTTGTCTACTTAGGCTCTATAGTAAGCTCCGCAGATGACATCAGTGGGGAAATCAAACGAAGAATTACTCTTGCCAATCGTTGTTTCGATGGGCTAAGACGACAATTGAGTAACAAAGCCCTATCTCGGACTAAGGTAACTCTTTATACACTAATCATCCCAATCCTGATGGCTGGTGAACTGAGAGAGTCAGGGCACACTTATACCATTTAGGTCCAATTTGATACCACATGTTGATTGTACCGGAGGAATCACCGGGTACTCGGGAACCTTTACTTTCTCAGGAGGGTTTGGCTAAGAATTACTGTGCCTGCAGTGGCTTAGTAGGGTGACTGACGATTAAACCTAAAGTCAAGGTGGACCGGGAAGGTAAAGTGTGCAAACGAGTATTGGGATGATTGATTCAATCGAACCATTTGTACTGTTGTGCTGGTAGTGGGGCCTGGGTGACCGTGAGAGTGTAGGGATGCACAAGAGTATTAGAGTGACTGATTCAATGGAACGATTGGTACTACCATTGTATATACAACTAGATGTATATAACGGGTGGGCCATCTAGTGATTTCTTTTTAAATCATAGGTTATTTTGACACTGACAGCAGTTTCCCGCTCGAAATCTTGACAGAAAATCAGTATCATACCTCCGCCGAATGAAATGGGTCACTCTACGCTTGAACAACATTGGGAAATATTGAAAACTTATTTACAAAGTGAGTGCTGTATAGCCCAAACTGTGCGTTTTTTGAAAAGAAGTTTTGGCCGAAATGAAGCACCCACCGCGCCTGCTGTACGCAAGTTTGTGCAAAAAGTTCGTGAGACTGATATGCTAATGGACAACACTCATTGTCCCCGTCGTCGTACCGTGCGCACAGACGAGAATGTGGCTGCTGTAGCCGAGAGCGTGAGACTCAATTCACGAACATCAACTCGTCATCGATCTCAACAGCTCAACATTACACGCACTAGCCTGAGGAGAATTCTGCACAAAGATCTGGGATTATTCGCTTACAAGGTCCAATTGATTCAGCAATTGAAAGCGTATGACCATCCGCTTCGTTATCGCTTCGTAATTTGGGCCTTAGAGCAGCTTGAATTGGACAACGAGTTTGGATGAAAAATCATCTTTTCTGACGAGGCACATTTTCATCTCGGCAGCTACGTTAACAAACAAAATTTCCACATCTGGGGCTCGGAAAACCCCCACGTTATTATCGAGAAGCCAATGCATCCACAGAGAGTGACAGTTTGGTGTGGATTGTGGAGTGGTGGCATCATTGGACAATTTTCTTCGAAAATGAGGCTGGGAACAACGTTTCGGTCAACGGTGGGCGTTACAGAGCCATGTTAACGACTTTTTTTTTTACTGAAATTGAAGACATGGATTTGGACGACCTATGGTTCATGCAGGATGGCGCGCCATGCCACACAGCCCATGCCACAATCGGTCTTTTGCGCACCAAATTCCCAAATCGTGTTATCAGCCATCTTGGCGATGTCAATTGGCCGCCTCGCAGCTGCAATTTTACCCCTTTGGACTTTTTTTTGTGGGGAACCGTGAAGGGCCGATGTTATGCCAGCACTCCGGAAACGATTCAAGCACATAAGGCCAATATCATCCAAGCAATCCATGAGCTACAGCCCGAAACCATCAACAAGGTCTTAGAAAATTGGAGTGATAGAATGCGCTACTGCGAGGCCAGCCGAGGCAGCCACTTGAACGACGTTGTATTCCATAATTAATGGGAATGTTTGCTCTTACTAATAAAGCCATAATACATGGGAAAATTTTCATTTTGTTCATTTTATTGCATTTTTAAAAAGAAACTTGTAGTTGGCCCACCCTGTACAATGGTACTACTAAGCATTTGGTGCTGGCTGGGTCGGGTGACTGATTCAATCGAAGCCTTCATACCTAGATGGACCGTGGAGGTAGTGGGGTGCATAAGAGTAAATAAGGTGACTGATTCAATCGAACCTTTGTACAATTATGCAGTCGAACTATGGATATAGGTCGGGCTAGGTAGGGTGACTGAATCATTCGAACCCTTAGTGCCTAGGTACACCGTGTAGGTAGTAGGGTGCATAAGAGTAGTAGAGTTGATTGATTCAATCAATCCCTGCAACTGATATGCAATCGCCGTGTTGTGTTTTACCAGTGCTAGTCTTGTATGATTTGAGAGGGTCATCTGTCGTCATTGGGAGGTGACTGCTACATTACAAGCCTCTTGTACGGCGAGGGATGGGGTATTGCTATGCTGCAGATGATGATGAGTACCCCGCATGAGTTACTTCCCGTTGTAAGGAGGGGGGGAAGTGTAACCTGTTGTGTCAGCTAAACCAATTAGATTTTGATATAAATTTGTATAAATTTACAATGTCTATGTTAGACAGATCGCTTAGGTCTACAAAGAAGTATTCACTTAGTAGTCTCTTTCACAGAGTAGCTAGCGCTGGGCATGTACCAAGAAGATGAATGCTGTTTTCCTCTTCTTCCTCATCTCTGCAACTTCTGCAGAAATCGTTTGATAGGACTCCCATTCTAATAGCACGTCTATCTAACAGGCAGTGTCCTGTGATTATTCCTACTGTGAGGCTTATGTTCCTTCTGTTTAGAGATAGGAGTCTTTTGGTTTTCTTTACGTCTAGTAGAGGCCAGATCTTTCTGGTCGATATGCACGTACTTAAGTTATTCCATCTGTTGTTTATGATTGCTTGTGCTTCGTTGAGCATGCGAAGTTTCATCGTTTGTATTGGGGGTGCCGGTTCTCTGTTGCCAGCTAGAGGTAATCCGATGCCTAGTTTGGCTAGTTTATCTACTTTGCAGTTGCCTGGAATATCTCTGTGTCCCGGCACCAAGCACAGAGTAATGTTGCATCTGTCCGCAATCACGTTAAAAGATTCGCGGCAATGTTTGACCAACTTAGATCATATTGTTGGCGTTTCCAGAGCTTTGATCGCTGATTCACTGACTTACCATCTATCGGATACAAAGAGAGTCTGCGCGCTGCTTCACGAATAGCTGATACTTTAACTTGAAATATACTACAGTGGTCCGGAAGTCGAAGAGCTGCATTTAGCAGAGGTACATCGGAGAATATACTTAATCCCGTACCCTCGGATTATTTGGAACCATCTGTGAAGATTTCAATTGCGGCGTCATTTAGAATATTACCGTTATCCCACTGGCCACTGTAGAGATTCTCTGAGTTTTATTGCTGCTTTAGAGGCTACCATTTTTCCGAAGATATCAATAGGGAAAATGTGTAGTATAGTCTCTAACGTGGCTGTGTGAGTGAACCTGAGAGCCCCTGTGATGCGCGTACATACTAATCGTTGTACTCATTCAATAGAGTTGCTGTTGCACTCTAGTGCAGGCCACCAGACGAGAACGCCATAAAGCAGGATTGGTCTGTTCACCGCCAGATACAACCAGTGGACTACTTTTGGTTGAAGACCCCATTTGGGGCCTATACCCTTTTCGCAGGTGTAGATGGCGATTTCTGCTTTATTGGTTCGGTCTAGAATGTTCTGTTTCCAGTTGAGTTTACTGTTTACTAGGACTTAGGGCTTAGCCCTAAGTATTTTGCTTTGTCCGTAAAACCAAGTTCCATGTTTCTGATCGGGATTTTATATTTTCTAGTAAATAGTACTAGTTCAGTTTTGGACGGAATTACGTTAAGTCAAACGCTTTCCGTCCATTTTACTATTATATTTAGCGCTGAGTTCATTAGATCTCCTAGGGTTTGGAGAATTTTCCTGAAATGGCTATGGCGATGTCGTCAACATATGCAACGACTTTATAGCTAAAAGTTTTATACTCTTTTGTAGTTCTACTGATGTTATGCCATCTAATCCTGGAGATTTATATGGGAGGAAACTATTAAGAGCCCATTGTATCTTGTGGGTGTTAACTATTTAAACCGGGACATCCAGGGTTGATATGTGTCTGTATCTATAGAGTTTCCTGAGAAATGAGTGTCCATGAGAAGATTTAGTGTTTCTTCTGTGGACATGGTCCAGTCTCATTTAAGTTTCTGGACAAAGCTGGGAATATGAGGAGATTTGGAAAGTATTCTCCTCAGTCTACTAGAGTCATTTGTCCTTTCTATATTGCTACAGAATAATCTCCACGATTCTCGTTGGGCTTTCTTTATTTCTCTTTTGTATACCCCGAGACTGTTCTTATAGCTGTCTCAGTCTTCTGGGGATCGTGAAGACTTGAACAGTTTCCTACTATCATTTCGGAGTTTTGCCATGCTCGCGTTCCACCAAGGTGGTTTGCTACCATTTTTGTCTCTGCTGATCGGACAAGCTTTTGAGAAGGCTTTATTCATATAGTCAATTTCAGAAGGTGAGTGTAGTTGATTTATCTCAATATTGAGCTCTTTGTCAAGATATGATTTATAAACCTGCCAATTAGTGTTCCTAGGATTCTTAAAGGATTTTGGTGGAGGTTTGGTAAATTCCAGGCTGCTCCACATAAGGTTAATAATCATTTTTGCTACCACACATTTCTCTTTAACATGGGGTCTCAGATCGAGGTTGTACGAGATGAGAAACCCAAAATATTTAAATTGTTTGACAACCTCTATAGAGTCTCGATCCTAATACCAGTTCAATTGAACAGCCCTCCTGCGGCGAGTAGGTTCAAAAATCACAATCTTAGATTTATCAGTATTGATTTGCATGCTCCACGTTTAACAGTAGTGTTTTAGTTTATTGATTTGCAATTGAAGTGTGCCAGGATGGTCAGCCAGTGTGACTAGGTCATCAGCATAAAGTGATCCCTTAATTGAAGACTCACCGAACATGACACCACCGGGCAAGTTATTAGTTACATCACTACAACAAGAATTGGACTTAGAACACAACTTTAGCGATAGAGTGCCTCCACTACCAAAGCGCAAACCAAGGATGGTTATACGCCCACGATGAGAAAAGTTCCAGAACTATGAGATACGGGAGACATTTGCGCGGCAAATACCTGAAAAGTTTGAACGAATTAGAACTGTTCCATCAAATGTAGAGCAAGAATAGCAGCTGTTTTGTATACCAGTCATAGCTTCTGCGGGAGAGTAAAGCTGCTTGGTGTGGTGAGAATAAAACAACTTGGTTAAGAAGAAGAGAGCCTTCAAGGTGTGCATTCACTTGCAAATTAGTTGTGAAAACAGTGAAAGAGCAGTCTTAGAAGGATTTTGGCGAGAACTTGAAACGTGACCACAGATCTACAAATAAGATGTTCTGGCAGACCATCCGCCCAATCGAGAGTACATCAAACGCCACCTCGGCCGATCACACATAAATATATTCCCAGTCAGCCAGACTTCTATAAAATCTAACAGCTTTACTATTTTGACTTCAAACTAAAATTGAACTGTTTCAATACCTTGAAGCCGCCTACTGCCATCAAAGAAATCCAGGCAGCATGGTATTGAAGGCAACGAGATCGGATATCCAAACATTCATTCAAGAGCAACTTTATGTAAGTGGAACCTCGCTAAACCTTAATAAAACATCTGCATAGAGGTCTGTATTTTATGCATCCATACTTGTACTTACCAACAGGACTTCGCAAGGCGATAGAAACCGTATGAGTTTATTTTTATCCATTTTGATTATTCGGTTTTATTTTCAGCTGAGCCATTCAAATACGTAAGGCATCACATAGGTAATTCTTCGATTAAAGTTGGTTAGATGTTGTTAGTATCTGAAAATAGAAAATTGAAATTATCTTAATAGTGACCAAATAAACGTAATGTTGTAAGCACCCAAAAATTGTAGAAATTCTGAACTAGAAGCATCTGAGCGATCCCTGAATATACAAGCAACACAATCGCGAAAGAATTCGTCATTCCCAGTATCAAGACTCTAGTCTAAATGGAAAGCTTATGTGTAAAAGGATATTACTGTCCTTAGTTTATGCAATATCAACAGTGGCCGCAAAAGAAGTCAGTGTTTCCCACCATTCCCAACATTCTCATCGAAAGAATGCAAATATACAGACATATTGTCTGATTGTCTATTGATTTAAGTCAAGACTACATGATGATCATAGAAATCACCTTGTACAGGTGAATTTGAAGCCATTCACCATTCACTATTCT
The DNA here is from genome assembly GCA_945910035.1 of Brachypalpus laphriformis. Classification (NCBI taxonomy): domain Eukaryota; kingdom Metazoa; phylum Arthropoda; class Insecta; order Diptera; family Syrphidae; genus Brachypalpus; species Brachypalpus laphriformis. The sequence continues at coordinate 159,945,921 of OX246754.1, read as the reverse complement.
TCTCGTGTGAATGGCATGCCTACGCTTGTTGGAAACTAAAGTTTACCCTAAATTCATCTAAATTCGTCAGGACTACCTACAGTTCTTAGTGCAAACCCTTTTTGATGTAGAAACCACATGGAAAACAATATAGTGAGATGCTGGAATATGCCCGAGACGAATTTATTTACTTACTTCGGTGGCGCTACAGTTCGCTACCTGGGCCTCAACCAACAAACCTCTCCATTCAGCTGTTTAGTTGCTTCCAGTTGTGTACTCCAAGTTGGTTGAGATACCCTTACGGCGATCAAGCACTCTACTGCGACGTCTCTCTGGGTTAGATTCGAAGACTCTGTGGGCCGGAGCGTTGGTGTCCATTCGCTCTAAATATGCTAGCCATCTCAAGCGTCCAATACGTAGTTTTTTGACAAGGTTCATGTATGTACAGCTCGTATAGCTAAAATCTGTCAACGCAAATGGGACCGAACAGTCGACAGAATTGGGCGGAGAATTTTATTCTAAAAGATTCCGCTTTAGAAATATACACCGATGGGTCTAAGACAGAGGTTGGCATAGAGGCAGGCATGTTCTCGGCAGCCTTGGATATGCAAAAGTCTTTTAGACTATGAGATTTTTGCAGTGTATTCCAAGCGGAGGTTAAGGATATCCATGAAGCTGCTGAATGGCAATCGGCGAAATCGGTATCGAACACGGACATCGTAATTTACACCGACAGTACACCAGCTTTAAAGGCACTCGAATCAGCAATAATACTATCTAAATTGGTAAAGCAATGTCACGCATCCCTAAAAAGGATATCGAATTATTGCAATCTCACTCTGTGCTGGGTTCCTGATCATTCAGACATTTCAGGTAACTGCAGACCAGACGAATTAGCTCAAAATGGCACGAAACAGGAGCTCTCTGCTGCGGAAAGGGGGCTGCATCTACCCATAGAAACGGTAAGATACAGAATCTATATAGCGGCACTGAATCAGACCAACGAGAGATGGCGCAATCTTGACACATGTAACCATGCGAGACAAATATGGCCACAATTAAATAAAAGCAAAACAAAACGCCTGCTACTGATCAGCAGACCACGCATACTCGTAGGTATCCTAGTTAGACTGTTTACAGGTCACTGCATACTAGGCAGGCGCGCAGCGAGGCTTGGAATTCCGGCCAATGACTTTTGTCGCAGCTGTATGGACGAAGAAGAGAAGGAATCTCCCTTTCACTTGCTCTGTGGCTGCCCATCACTATCCTCAGCTAGAAAACAATCTCTTGGGGAATTCTTCTTTGAGGAACCTACAGATATTGCTGATTCGAATATCAATAGTATCTGGAAATTAGTCCAAAAATAAAAATGATTCCAAGAGTAAGGGAAATAACCGGCTCACATGGTAACACAATGGACCTCATTTGGTCTAAGCGCATCCTAACGATTACGGAGGATAGCCACCTCACCTAACCTAACCTAAACGGGAACGAATGTCTTAGGAACACTTTTTCTTCCGAAGTGACCAACGATATTCTCATCCGCATTCAATAAGGTCGATGTTTCCGTGCCGTAAACAGGGCTAGGATGATCAGGGTCTTACATAGAGTTTCCTTAGCTGTTCGAGATAGTACTTTACTTTTGAACTGCCTTATTAACAAAAAAAAAACGGCGAATGACAGCGCGTCACCTTGTCTAAAACTCCTTAGGTCATTACCGACCTTGATAGAGCAGCGAGCATCGTCATCCTGTACAGACGGACAAATTTGGCAGAAATGTCAAAACTAGACATGGCTTTGTATATATACGTCTTCTCTGTAGATGCTGTCATATCTGACAAATCGTTTTGGACTTCTTGTGTTTTCTCCAGGGTCTACCAAAGTGTGAAGATTTGATGAGTAGTGAAATTTCCTGGCCTGAAATTGCACGCATAGGGGCCAACCAGGTTGTTGATAAAAGGTTTCAGGCGTTCACACCATATCGCAGAAAAGATCTTGTATGCGATGTTGAGGAGACCGATGCCTGTATAATTGGCACAGTTGAAGCGTTTCCATTCATCAGGCATAAAATCTTCTGACCCAATCTTAGAGATGAGTTGGTATATATACTCTACCATTATACAGCAGATATGGTTTTTCTATACTCTCAGCACCGACTTCGATTCTACTACTAGGTTTCCATGTTCATCTCTATTGCGCCAACATATTTATTTGTATAATCTTTGGATGCCTCTGTTTCTCCTTCTGAAGATCATGCTCTTTTGTTCTTCTTTTGCTGCAGTTGTTCCTCAAAGCAACTGCTCAACACATCCTAGATCTCATCGGCAACTAAAACAAATGAATATGCAGAATTTAAGAGGGTTTCCTTGTGCCATATTCTTAATAGCAATGAAATTGAAAAGCAATTCAAAATCTCAAGAACAAAAATGCTACTGGACGCTCTCACGATACAGCCCACTTGACATCTGAGTATGGAAATGTTCACCGCATTGCCATTTAAATCATTTTGATAAATTAAAACTGCATAGATGATAAAAAGCAGGAAACACAACAAATGCTAATTTAAAAATCCTCGGAGTCCATACATTCTGCATTACGTTGACCATGACGTGATTCTGTGGTTATAAAGTCCATCCAAATGAATGAACGTTTAATTGAAGGCAAATAGGTTCTACTGCGAAATGAATGATAGAGTAAAAACCAGATTCTTTAGATAAAAATGCAAAACCATTCTGGAATATAGTAAGAATAAGGGGTAAACAGTTCTTGTCTTTCTGTGCACGTATCATGTAGAAACTGCTGCACGGATTTTGATGAAACTTGGCACAGTGATAGCTTGTATTCTGGGTCAATATTTAAAAAAAGTTAAATAAAAAAATATTCGCCGCAACAGCTTTTTTAGTGCCAGGGTCTAACTTCTCGCAACCACTCATGTTGTGTGCGTTTTATTTTTCACACGAATGGAAGCGACCTACAGTTTAGTGCCATATCCGAACGGCGATTTGAGAAGCTTTTTCGTGACAACAATACTCTCGGATGTTTGTCAGGAGTTCACGAGAGGTGGGACCGTAAAAAAACTTTTTGGCGTTTTCTGGGATTCGAACTTGGAAACCTCACGCGCAGTGGTCCGACACACTAACCACTTACGCCACGGCTCCCACTCAATATTTAAAATGCTTCTTAACGCGGGAAATGAAGGGGTTAGGAAGGGGTGCATTGCTTAGAGTGTAACTTTTTTTAACTTTCTAATGGTATACATCTTATCGTTATCCGCCATCCGGAAACTGAGATCTAATCAAAATTATGTTTCAGAATTTTTTCTTCATCATGATCCCGAATTTGCAAGATCTTCCGATGAGGGGATCAAAGAATTAGAGTTGTTTCGTTCGACTCCAATTTCTTAGACCATCCATACATGGTGAAGAGCCACATCCTGCACGAGGTGTCCCTGCTGTTAACAGAATATGGTGGATCTTATGAACAAAACTTGAAAAAGGCCATAATCCCAGGTGTGTAACTACCGTGCCTATGGGATGAATGGCACCACGTTAACATGTCTTCTAAATGTGAACTCCAGATTCTTAGGCAACTCTTGTTTAAACATCCTCTACGGTGCTGCTGTAACAGCAACAGCATATAGATCTATTAGAAGATCTATCCTCAGACCCTAACACTGACGAGAACGATACTCACATCGGTTCATTGGAGGAAGCGGCACTACTTCGAGAAGCCACTCCGCTCTCTTCAGTTAAGTTATTGCCGACCAAATCCACGGAGTTCTGTGAATGACTTGGCAGAACTGCTCAAAAACACTTCAACTGGCTACTTGGCGATGGGGGTTACCATTGAAGAGGCCAGAACCACGGCTAAGATCCGATTTGGGAGCCAAAATAGAAATCACTCTAATGACTGATCTGTCTATCCCATCTGTTGAAACAAAAAAATGAAAATGACTTTTCCCTCCCTAAGGTCTAATAACGTGGCCTCCATGTCCAAAAAATCAGTCCACATTTACAGCGTCCAAACATCTACAAGCAGGCCCTAGAGAATTTTAAGGTAAGAATACTAGTCTCCAAATTTTCAGATACCCTGCTCAACAATGAGCAAATGACTGCCATTCAAAGTGCCATTTTCGGCCAAATTCTCAACGTAACGGTCTGTAAAACCGAAATTCTGTGGATCAGTATTCCGTCAAGGATGGCTCACCTTCAATTGCAAGGGCAAACCAAATTAACTGGTAGCATCAAGCCCTGTGAGGGTGTCTCACTGAAGGCGGTCGACGAGGAAAATATTCCCCAATACCGAATTCGAGTGGGGCACTTTCCTGTTGACCCGTTACTCGGAAGCGAGAAGATCCTCAAGGCGATCGGTGGTCAAAACACTGATCTTCTTGATCCCGAGTGGCGAGTTATTAAGAAAGAGAGAAACCAAAGGTAGTCAGACCTTCCTCAGCATCTTAGTTGAATAAGTCTTGAACTTGAATATCTTAAAAGACAGCAATTCAAGGTCGATTTTAGGTTCGGAGAAGTTACTATCTACTACCAAAGAAGTTTTCGAACTCTTTGATTGAAATGCTCGGAGGAGCGTAACAGCTGTATATGTTTATACCATCGCTATATCGCTAAAACAAGTGTGTCTTCCATCTATTGTATTTACTGAAAAGGATGTTTACCACAAGTCCAGATCGCGGTTGTGTCTATCGTGTCAGCTATCCATACACTTCCCCTACGTTGCCTATACGGTTCACTAAGTACGGGTACATCTATTTCTAACTCACGAACGGACTGTGATAGTAGGTTTTGAGCATTCTGACAACGGCTTAAGTTAACGAGTAGCTTAGTTTAGTTTCATATCATACGCAGTTCCTGCCGAGTTGCAGAAGTCATCGAGCATAATCCTCCCGGTACTTGAGACAATACTAAGAAGCTGTCTAGATCGGTGCAGGGTCATAAGTCCTTGGTGGGTTATAAGTCCATAAACCAATTGTGAACTTATAACCCACCCAGCTGGGTCAAAAGTCCACACGAAATATCTGTGGACTATTGACCCACCGAATGTGGTCTTATGGCTCACTAAGGTGGGTCATAAGTCAATAATTATTATAAAATGTAATTTTGCGTATGCAACAAAAATACAGTGATTTTCATTCATATATACTCAATTCGCGCGAATTTGTCACTATTACTTTGTAAAGATAAATAGGGTAAAACCCCCAGTAGCGAGCCCCCTTAAGGAAAGTTTTGAGTTCGTCGCTCTCTTAAAATTAATTACTTAGATATATGAAAACAATTTTATCATTTAAAGAAAGCTTGATGTATTACTATTTGATATAATTAATAACTTTTTAAGTAAGTATAGGACCCGGATTTAATAAATTAAATAAAGTAGAAAATGAGACATGAACCAGTACTGAGCCCCCTCTGTTCCTCATTCGAGCCCTTAGCGTTCCAATGACGAGCCCCCCATGTAAATCTCAGCACAAAAATAAAATCATCGTTATTTTACTGTTAATTTATTTAAAAGTTAAAAAAAGAAAATATATTATTACATAAATTTATCACAAAAATTAACAAAAGCAGTCGAAAACATAAAAAAACGAACCAAAAAACATTAATTTTATTTAATTCGGAAAAATAAAGGTTTTCATATGTAAACATCAATTGTTTGCGTGTCCGTTGACGGGTTTTTATAAATATCTAATTTTATCTTGAATCTAAAACGATCAATCTAGGACGGTCGGACAAAAATGGCATTATCTTCGTTATGAATACATACCTAAACAGACTTTTACAGTTCAAAGAGCATTATTTCTATATGTAACAACTTTTATGTCAAAGCTTAGAATTAATATACATAAATAAATATCACATATTGCATAAAAACAATAATAAAACAATAATAAGAAATGTTATTAGTAAAAAGCCTATCTACATAAAATGTCGAATTTTAATTTTTTGTTGAAAATCGGCTGGGCTCGTTACTGGAACTTGATTATTTTTTGTAAACCCAATACCGAGCCCCCCCCGGCTCGCTGTTGGATTTCCTTATTTTTTTGTCCCAGTAACGAGCTCCTAACAAATTTTAATAAACAACTATTTTTTCTCACTTTTTCTTTTGAAATAATAAAATATACATTATTATTGTTATATTAAGCCTTAATTAGCTAACTAAAAATTACAGAAAATCACTTACCTTCTTGGTTAAAGTTTCTAGTTTCTTAAGAAATTTCACAAATTACACTCTTTTTTTTTTACTTACGAAACCCTACTGAACACTTTGAATTTTTCTTAGCAACTGAAGACGAACTACCTGAAAATGAATTATACGATACAAAGAAAAGATATAAGTGATTTTTTCGGTTAAAAAACAGTTATTGTCTAAAAAGCAGGGACTTAGCTTTTGAACCAAATTCATCCAGAGGGCTCGCTATTGGGGGGGGGGCTCGAATTAGGGTACTTTACCCTATGTACTTTGAGTTGTTCACTATCTCATTGTTGAGAAATTTATAAAGTAATAGTAACCATACAAATTAACTGTTCAGTAGTCCCATTCTTTTTCTTTTTATTTTAATCGATTATATACAAGTAAGTCATTGGAATAATTGCGGACTTATTTTAAAATTGTGGAATTATGACCCGAAATATTGTGGACTTTCGGTCCATAGTGGACTTTTGGCCTGTGGACTTATAACCCTGCACCGTCTAGATCTGGTGTATATCCCGAAGATATGGAGAGAAGTTAAAGTTGCCTTCTTACCCAAAGCGGGTAAATGCTCTCACATAAATCCGAAAGATTTCAGACCTATTAGTCTATCATCAATCCTCTTAAAAACATTAGAACGACTGATTGATATACATTTACGCAAAAGTATTGATAATAAACTACTGTCGGCGACCCAGCATGCATATTGCAAAGGTAAATCAGTGGAGACAGCATTACACTTACTGGGTGCGTAATATTGAATATTCCCTGTTTCATAAAAGGCTTGCTTGGTTGCTTGAGTGCAATGATTGCTTTTCTGGATATAGAAGGCGCTTTTAACAATGTAAATGCATCAGCGATAGCAGATGTACTATCAGACCTGAAGGACGACAGCTCAGTCTGCAAATTGATTAATCTACTGGTTAATGGTCGGATTATCAACTCGAAGCTGAGTGGGCGTCTACCAGAAGCTCTGTCAGTATAGGCACTCCGCAATGTGGTGTTCTATCTCCCCTTTTGTGGAACTCGGTGATCACTGAACTATTGATAAGGTGGGGGATGCACGGCGATCGCTTATGCAGATGATGTTGCTTTGGCTGTCTCGGGAAAGTACTTAAATACTCTAAAAGAACTTCTACAAAATGTTTTAAACAAGCTCACTAGATGGGCGGTTCGGTGTGGTTTGGGTGTTAACCCCCACAAAACTGAACTAGTACTCTTCTCCAGGAAATATGTATAAAATTCCGTTAGTCGACCCTCCCTCTCTCAATGGTATCAGCTTAACTTTCTCTGACACAGCAAAATATTTGGGTTGTATTCTAGACAAGAAATTAACCTGGAAACCTAATATTCAGGAAAGGGTCAAGAAGTCTACCGTAGCACTTTTCTCTTGCAAAAAAGCTATTGGGAGATGGAGTTAACAACCCCGAATCAATCACTGGCTCGACATCTCGGCCATTAGACCGATACTCACATATGGGGTGATTGTCTGGTGGACAGCCTTAGAAAAAGCTACTACTCGTTATTGCGATTACCTAATCAAGGTCCACCATGCAGCTTATTTGTGCATAAGCGGAGAACAACGTACAACTCCCTCTGCGGCACTGGGCATTATGTTTCATCTGATACCCCTTAATATATTTAGCAAGCAAATGGCAGCGAATACAGCCGTTCGCCTTGGAGCTACCCAACAGTGGTTAAGAAAAGAAATTGGCCGCACTTCCATTGTGAATAAATTCAAAATCTCACCCGAAAACACGTACTAAACCATCCCACGTGTAAATTTTGATAAGAACTTCCTTGTCACCATCCCTCCCAGATCACTCTGGGAGGACGATTCTTTTTTAGAAGATGGGTCAATCCACTTCTACACTGTCGGCTCAAAAACCAAGGATGGAGTTGGTGGAGATGTTTTCTCTGACAGGCGTAATCTTAAGCTCTCCTTTTGTCTTCCAAATCATTATAGCGTCTTGGCTAAAGAATAGATATCTGCTAAAGATATCCGCATCTTTTCAGACAGTCAAGCAGAAATCAAATCCATGGAATCAACCTATATAAATTCATTAGTAGCTCTAGACTGCCGATCGTCTCTCGCGGAGATGGCTGAGCAGTTCAATATTAATCTGTGTTGGGTGCTGGGGCATAGGGACATTCCAGGAAATCGTAAGGCCAATGAACTCGCCAGAATAGCAACAACTATACCCATCCTACCGGATAAAGATTCCTTAGGTATACCAATCGCTACTTGCAAAATCAAACTTAAGCTGGCTGCTATCGATAGTGCAAATCTTACGTGGACAAGTGGAGACACACGTCTAGCGACAAAACAGATTTGGCCAAAGCTGGATCGGATGCGGATTTGTTATACGCGGCAGACTTAGGCAAGAAGTCTTAAGCTTCCGTCACGTGAGCGAGCGCATTATGACTATCCGGATCAAGGCTAAATTCACTAACATAAGCCTAATAGGTGTTCATGCCCCCACGGAAAGGACCCTGCCACCAAAGATTGTTTCTACGAGCTCCTCGACAAAACATACGAGCAATGTCCTAAATACGACGTTAAAATCGTATTGGGCGATTTTAGCGCCAAAATAGGAAAGGAGGGCGTCTTTGTTACGGCAGTCGGTAAGCATAGCCTACACGACACCGCGTCTGATAACGGACTAAGGCTAATTGATTTCGCTGTGGAGCGAAATGTCACCATAGCAAGCACATGGTTTCCTCATCTCGATATTCATAAGCAGACATGGCGGTCCAATGATCATGCAACGATCAACGAAATTGATCATATTGCGATCGATGAAAGGCATACCTCCAGTATTCTGGATGTCCGAACCTTCCGAGCTGGCAACATAGACTCGGACCATTACATTGTTGTAGCCAAGGTACGAATGCGGATATCCCAATCTGAGCAACAAAGAAGAATCACTGTGAGAATATTTAACGTCGAAAAGCTACAATCGCAAGAGACCACCAGACTCTTCGCTAAACGCGTATCCCGAAATCTCTCAATCACCCCTATGCCGACAGCATCAAGTGCCGAAGACCAGTGGCCAACATGCCATCAGAAATGCCGCGACTGATGTGCTGGGTCTCGCTCGCCTACCACCGAAACCCCTCGTTTGTCGAAACCCCTCGTTTGTCGAAGAATGCCGGCGAGTGCATGAAGCAAAACAAGAGGCATACAAAGCGGCGCTGCAAAGGAAGACGAGAGCTGCTCGTGAGCTCTACGAGCAAAAGAGACGGGAAGAACATCGGCTTCTCCAAAAGAAGAAGAAAGAGCATGAGAAGCGCGCGTTTGAGAATATCGAGAGTTTATACTCCAGGAACAATGTACGGAAGTTTTACCAAAAGGTAAAAAGAACGTGTCAGAGAAGCAATACCCGTACAGAAACCTGTAGAGATGAAAACGGAAACCTCGTAGTAGAATCACAGTCGGTGCTGAGAATATGGAAAAACTACTTCTGCAGACTGTATAACGGCGACGAAGACCAACATCCCGCTGTCAGACAGAATGAACCATTCAACATAGAAGATGATAGTCAAAATTTCCATCCACCTGACCAAAACGAAATGAGGATAGCAATATCCAAGCTAAAATCCAACAAGGCTGCTGGACCTGTCGGCTTACCGGCCGAACTTTTCAGCGCAGCTGAGGATGAATTGGTAGAGTGCATACACCAACTCATTTCTAATATTTGGTCAGACGAGTGTATGCCTCATGAATGGAATCTCAGCATCGTTTGCCCGATCCACAAGAAAGGAGACCCCCTCAACTGCGCCAATTATAGAGGCATCAGTCTCCTCAATATCGCATACAAGATCTTTTCTGCGATATTGTGTGAACGTCTGAAACCTTTTATCAACAGCCTGATTGGACCCTATCAGTGCGGTTTCAGGCCAGGAGAGTCCACCATCGATCAAATCTTCACACTTCGGCAGATCCTGGAGAAAACCCAAGAAGTCCAAATCGATACTCTCCATTTCTTTATCGATTTCAAGGCCACCTATAACAGCATCCATAGGGAAGAGCTTTATAGAGCCATGTCTAGTTTTGACATCCCTGCCAAACTTGTCCGTCTGTGCAGGATGACGATGGAGAACGCTCGCTGCTCCATCAAGGTCGGTAATTACCTCGCCGAGACATTTGATGTCAAAAAAGGTTTTAGATAAGGTGACGCGCTGTCATGTGACTTCTTTAATATTGTACTTGAACGCATTGTGCGGAGCTCACAAGCCAACCCAGAGGCACAATCTATCACAAGTCTGCACAACTGCTTGCATACGCTGACGATAGAGACATTATCGGAAGAACTCAGCGGGCTGTCACCGATGCGTTTGCAATCATTGAGGCGCGGAAGCGGCCAAAATGGGTTTAGGGATAAACGAGGGCAAAACCAAGCATATGCTGTCAACAAGAAGTGACAGCCAACACCGACGAATTGGACAGAACATCACAGTGGGCAGCTTTAACTTCGAGGTAGTAAGGGACTTTGTCTACCTTGGCTCTGCTATATGGTAAACTCAAAAAATAACATCGGCTGTTTTTCTGGGCTTATAAGGCAATTCAACAGTAAAGCCCTATCTCGAACAACTAAGGAGACCCTGTATAAGACCCTGATCATCCCAGTCCTGCTTTACGGCGCTGAAACATGGACTTTATTAAAAGAAGATAAAGATATCCTTGGTCGCTTCAAGAGAAAAATTCTTCGTAAGATATTCGGTCCCATTTGCGTTGACGGGTTTTGGAGGAGAAGATTCAATCACGAACTAAATGATCTGTATAGCGATATCGACCTAGTCAAATAACTGCGTATTGGACGTTTGAGATAGCTAGGACATGTAGAACGAATGGACACCAACGCTCCAGCCCGCAGAGTCTTTGAATCTAACCCCGAGGAACGACGCAGTAGAGGACCTCATGGGCGTAGGTGGCGCGCACAAGTTCAAAGGGACCTCGACCAATTTGGAGTGCGCAACTGGAGGCAATTAGCTAACGACCGAGCTGAATAGAGAGGCTTGTTGCTTGAGGCCCAGGTTCACCCCGCACTGTAGCGCCACCTAAGTAGATAAATAAGGATTTAAAACGTTCTAAGAATTTGATTTCTCTCAACAGATTGCATATCTGCGCTTTAATAGGTGTCATCACTGGGCACTCTCTAATAGGCAAGCATGCTCAAGGCTAGGCCTTTTTAGGAACGACTTTTGTAGAAGCTGCATGGATGAAGAAGAGGGGGAAACAATTCCTCACCTTCTTTGTTTCTGCCCAGCTTTCTTCAGTAGAAGGAAGCTAGGAGCCCGCTATTACAACGACATAGGCGACCTGAAAAACATCGACATTAAGAGCCGCCTACGCTTCATAAGAAGCTTAAAATGGTTTAACGAGTAGGTAGGAGAAACTTTCTCCCATGATCCACGTGGTATCATAATTACCTATTATTGGTCTAAGTGTGTTGGCGATTCTCAGCTGGCAATCACTTCAACCCCACCTTACCTATACGCAGCTCCATCATCTATTGGGCGCCAAAATGGATCAATGGATAGGTGGACGTGTTCTTGCACCTTACCAACGATAATATATTCCATAATAATTTCGCGAGATTTATAAAACAACTGTAAGGTACCTGCGTATCGAACGATCTTTAAATTTAAACTTCTCAGATAAATGTTGCTGACAAGAGACCATAAATCACTGAAAGTTTCCAAATCGCTAAAATTACTTTTGACAGTATTCAAAGAAGCAGCAATTATTTGTGCATTACGACTAAGGAGTCTGTAACTTGGTCGATGTAGCTCTGATGAGATACGCGTTGTAGAGTACGCACATTTGAATACTTCGCAGTTACATGACGTTCAAATAATTGTTTTGGAATGTCACATTGGTACAGAGGTAGATGTCTGCAATTAGTTTAATGTGTCTTCGTATATTCATATAAATTGCAATGAAAACCAAATATTTCAATATGAATGGCATTCAAGAAAATGAACATTTCTGTCAGACTGTCCTACTTAAATGCGTACATGTTTGCCTATTTGAATGTCCGTTTATGGCAAATAAATTTAAATTAAAAAAAAACCCAGTGCGGATTAAATGTTTCACAAAAACCAAAATAACAATGAGCCTAGTGAAATATTGAGAGAATTTCAACAAAACGAGGAGTACTCGTATTTTAGAAAAACCACTTGTTTTGAATGCACACCGCGAACGTGATATTTTAAGAATCGCGTTAAGTTCATTGCAGGTCAGACATACATATACGAGTACATCTGACGGTTTAATGAGTAAGCTTCCATGGCAAAACAAAGTCTGAAAGTAAAATTTATATGACGCACATCGAATTATTTTTTTCATGAACAAGGGGATGGGTTCTAGCAACATGGGCTGTCATATTTGATGGATTATATATTTCACGTGAATTTTCTACTTAAATTTTTAAGGCGGTTTTTTTTTTATTATTATACCCAAAATTTCGGTACCTCACTACCGAGATACAGGAGGGTACGAGCAGATATATTTCAATTTGGTATAAAAAAAGGAAACTTTCAGGAAAGAACAATGACCCACATCACTATCAATCATCACATTTCTTAGAGTAATGTTTGAGAGGCGGAAAACCATGTAGCAAGTTGTAACAAAATATGCGCCTATGGGTATACTCGAATGTAATGGCAAACGAAGTCCATAAAGCGGGTTTCTTCATTCCAGCCCATGAGACCCGACCTACTTTATGGACCAGATCAATAGTATCTGGACTGGATTCATCCACATATAGTATTTGCGAACTGACCAACCGACTCATTGGATTGTAACGTGATTAAGTTTGGAGTACGCAACGTAAGTAACAATCAACAAATGCAAAATATAGAGTCGTCACTGTTGTCGAAAATTGCTCTCCTTCTCCAGTTGTGCACGCCATGTTGGTTGAGGTCCCCCACCGCGTATTTGCGCCATCTGTCGTCTTCTATTGCGCCGTCCTTCCCGGGTGGATTCAAAGATTTACCGGGCTTCTTCTTCCTATTTCGGTGAGGTTATGATTCCAAAACAAGGGATTACAACCCTCCCACTTCACCGCCTTTCTTCTGATCCGCCTGTGGGGTTTTCCGAGCTAGAACGTTGGGCTCCATCCTCTCTACACAACCCAGTCATCTTTTTTTTAAGTGCAGAGTGGGGTGATAAGAGTGTTCTCTGGGAACCCAAGCAAAGTACTTCGACCTACAAAGTGATCTTTTGTACTAATCCCTGAGGAAAAGCATGTTGCGATGGAGTCCTAGCTGAAATCAAGTTCTCGAAGGAAGTTAAGATGGTTTGGGATGAGGAAGAGATTATATAAGATGGGGCGATAAACCCTTTATGAACGATTTATGTGCTGCGAGCGATGGTGGGACATTCATACATGATGTGTTCAGCAGTTTCAGTGTCCTCAAGACATAGTCTGCAAGTGTCAGAATGACTAATGTCAATTTTCTTGAGGTGGTGTTTAAGAGAGCAATGACCATTAAGGAGGTTTGTTAAAAACTTTGTATTATGTTTGTTCATTGCTAGAATTTCTTTCAATCTTTTACTGGAGAGATCAATAAATCTCCTTGCGTGTCTTAGACCTATTTGTAAGTCCCAGTATGAGCGCTTTTCGCGTTGTTCCCAATGATCTAGCTCAATTTTGCTTTGGCTTATAGGTAGGCCGCAAAAGGGTTCCGGACGAATGAATTTGAGTTTGTGACCAAGGATATCTTCATCCTCTTTTAATAGAGTCCATGTTTCAGCGTCGTAAAGCAGGACTGGGATAATCAGGGTCTTATATAGAGTCTCCTTAGTAGTTCGAGATAGGGCTTTACTGTTGAATTGCCTTATAAGCCCAGAAAAACGGCGATTGGCAAGAGTTATTCTTCGCTTGATTTCTTCGCTGATCTTGTTTTTCGAGTTTATAGCAGAGCCAAGGTAGACAAAGTCCCTTACTACCTCGAAGTTATAGCTGCCGACTGTGACTTTCTGCCCAATTCGTCGGTGTTAATTATCCCCTCTTGTTGACAGCATAAACTTGGTTTTACCGTCGTTTATCGTTAAACCCATTTTGGCCGCTTCTGCTTCCAAACATATCGTTGGCGTATGCAAGTAGTTGTACCGACTTTTGACAGATTGTGCCTCTGGTGTTGGTTTGTGAGTTTCGCACAATATTAAAGAAGTCACACGACAGCGCATCATCTTGTCTAAAATCTCTTTTGACATCAAAGGTCTCGGTGAGGTCATTACCGACATTGATAGAGCAGCGAGGGTTCTTCATGGTCATCCTGCACAGACGAACAAGTTTGGCAGGGATGTAAAAAATAGGCATGGCTCTATAAAGCTCTTCTCTATAGATGCTATGTACTGAATGGTGCAGGTAATGAATAATAAAAAATGTGCATCGCAAACACAATGTCCCCGGGTGACTTCTCATAGCAACCAGGCTTACACCTGTATGGGAGCTCTGCAGGTGCAGACCTTAGTTTCTCGCCTTACTCGTGGGGGCAACAAATGGACACAAGAAAAATAAAAACAAAAGTAAAAAGCAAATCAGGAATATATTAACGGAGTCAGATGAGGAATCTCTACACCATTCACCAATTTCTGAGATGGAGACAGAAGGAATCCCCTCATCTCCAAGAATCGTTGCTTAGATATCAAAGGCACCAAGCGACAAAAACAAGGGCAAAACAGTAAAGGTGAAGATCCAGCAGGAGTATGAGTACTTCACTCCAAATTGGAGCCTTAATCCGTAGTGGCATCGCAAATGAAGAAGCAAGGCGCATGGAAAGAAAGCGCCATGCTCAAGTCCTCGCTCAAAAAGAAAAAAAAATGGCCAGGACAATGGACCCAGGAACACCAAGCAGGTCCACGGAAAAAACTCTCCTCAAACGGTACAAAAGAAACACAGACACATGTGAGGTTATTCCGAGAGGAGACTCAAGAAGAGGTCGGAAAGACAATCATAAGCTGCAATCCAGGTCGCCGCTAAAGACTTTTTTAAAAAACAGATGCCAACGGTTTCAAAGTTCCATTTAGACGCACGTAAAAGCCCAAGTTGTAGCAAAGGCAAATGCTTTGGATGTAGCACAGAAGCAGCCCCCCACATCAGGACTGTCCTATAAGGATACTATGGCCCATTGTAAAGTTGCCATCATGCACTTTATGCATCCGGAAGAAGTCTTAACCACGTAACACATTCAGCTAGTGAAGAAAAGCCTACTGGTTGAGATGGAAAGGAGCCAAGGAATGTCCCGCTGTCAAATTTGTTACCACCGATGAAAGAGACGGATGGCTATCAAAATAGCTTATATCGGCAGTGAGCAGAATCAAGCCATGGAAAGCAGCTAGTTTGAGAATAACTCAGGATAACGAACTTCCCAAGTCATTCCCATGCGTTACCTTCATCCCCGAAGAAGACACTATGACCAAGGACGTATTCCTATCCAGGATACTTACTTACTTATGTCCTGTATCCCTTTGTGGGTCCTAGGGCATCTACTATGCCTACGCGCCATCGTGTACGGTTTCTGTCAATGTGTCTGAGTTCTCCCAAACTTTTTCCTAACTACCGCGCCTCCTTCTCGACTGTTCTGCGCCATGTTCTCCTCAGACCGCCAGGTCTTCTGCCATCCAGAGTGAAAGAGTTGCATAGCATGGTTCGCTATGGAACTGTCACCCTTACGGGAAGTGCGACCAATCCACTGCCACTTCCGCCGTTGAATGGTTGTGCCTATTGGTTCCTGACCCGTTCTCTCGTAAAGGTGTTCGTTAGAGATACGATTGGGCCAGATAATTCTTAAGATATTGCGCAGGCACCTATTAACAAACGTTTGCAGCTTTCTGGTGATAGTAGTGGTCACTCTCCACGTGCTGCAACCATATAACAGCACGGATTCAACGTTGGAGCGGAACAGTCTTATTTTGGTGTTCAAACTGATTGCATTGCTTCGCCATATTTTGGACAACATCCCGAGCGCGGACTTTGCTTTGGCGATCCTGTTGGCTATATCCAGTTCGGTTCCACCATCGGTCGAGGCAATACTCCCAAGATACTGGAAGTCCTCTACTCTCTCTACCGGTTGTCCAGCTATGCATATTTGAGCCGATGAGTTAGTTCCAAGGCTGATAATTTTAGTTCTTGCCGTATTCATTTTCAGCCCGACGACACCTGTCTCCCTCTCCACATCTGCTGTCATTTTGTGGAAGTCCATAATTCTCTAAGAGAGTAAGCATACATCGTCAGCGTAGTCAAGATGTTTCAGTTGAGATGTAAGAGTCCATCGAATTCCTCCGTTTCCCATCGACAAAGCTGCATGAAGCACATCACTAATCACCAATAGGAATAATATTGGTGAAAGGATGCAGCCTTGTCTTACCCCACTTTGGATCTAAAATTCCTCACACAACCTCCCCCTGTGCAGAACGTGACATTTGGAGCCTTCATATGTAGCTTTGATAATAGCAATTAGTTTATCGGGAATACCTCTCCTGCGTAAGGCGCTCCAAATAAACTCCCTGTTGACACTATCGAACGTCTTCTCAAAATCGATGAACAGCAGGTGCAGTGGCGATCGATATTCAACACACTGTTCAATAATAATCCGCAGGGTGTTGATGTGGTCGACACAGGAGGATCCAGAGCGGAAACCTGCTTGTTCGGCATCGAGTGTGTCTTCGAGATGTTGTTTGATTCGCTCCAGGATGATTTTAGCTATAATCTTAGCTACAGCAGGCAGCACGCAGATACCCCTCCAGTTTCCGCACTCCAATAAATTTCCTTTCTTAGGAAGCTTGACGATCATTCCCTTTTTCCACTCGTTAGGAAAGCTCTCAGCTTCCCAAGCTCTCTCTATAAGTGGAAGCAGAAGCTCAGCCGATGTTGTGGGCGCTGCTCGTAAGAGCTCTGCTGGAATACTGTCAAGTCCTACCGCCTTGTTGGTTTTGAGTGCCTTGATCGCGGTAATGATCTCATCTTTACTGGGAGTCGTGGTGCGTATTCGGGAACTTCTCACCTCGGGCATCTCAGTTTGATTTGGGAGCATAGCGCTAGCATTCGCACACGGTTTAAAACCGTAGCAAAATGCTCTTTCCATCTCTTGAGCTGGTCCTCATCCGAAATGAGCAAGGAACCGTCTAGGCTTTTCACTGGGTGTTGGGTTGGAGCTGCGACCACCTGCCAGCTCTTTCGTGATTCTGTATCCTGCTATCGCACCTCCGTGCAGCTTCTTCTGCTTCTGTAGCCAGCGCGTTGATGTAGTTGCGCTTGTCATGTCGCACGCTACGCTGAACTTCTCTCATCTTCATGCGATATAGGGACAGCAGCTCGCTTCTCCCTGCTGCTGGGGTAACTGCAACGCCAGCTTTCAGCTGTTTTCGTTCATCAATCCGTCTCCAGGTATCCTCGGAAAGCCACGCCCTATGTCGCCCGACAATTCTTTCAGCACCAGATGTAAAAACATTTTTTCGATCGTTGCGGGCATTGAGCTGCTGATTGCTTCCACACCTTGCGAAAAGTGTTTCATTAATTGTTGGCGCACTGAGGGATCACTAAGTCTATCGATGTTGAACCTGGGCATTCTAGTGTTGTCGTGGGATCTTCGAACTGCAGCAGTGCGTAGTTGGAGAGTAGCTATCATAAGATGGTGATCACGTACTATCCCCACATCTGCCCCTCGTCTGTTTCGGACGTCCAGGAGACTACTTCTAAAGCGGCGGCTGATGGCAAAATGGTCAATTTGATTGGAGGTTGCTTGCCTGTCGTTGGAAACGACAGCTGACTTTGTGGCAGGTCTTGTGCGCAAATATGGTGCCACCTATCACAAGGCAGTTGGCATTGCAGAAATCCACAAACCTTTCGCCGTAGTCATTACGGTTGCCTAGTCCATGCTTCCCGATTATATGTTTGAGCCCTTCGCTGGCGCTGCCTACCTTGGCATTCAAATCCCCCATTACTATGACAATATCTCCATTTGGTGTTGTATTGAAGACGGCGCTTAAGAGGTTGTAGAAGCTTTCCTTTTCGTCCTCAGACGAACTATTCGTTGGGGAGTAACACTGTATGATCGCAAAGCAAAAAGATCCAGGATCGCAAAGCAAAACACCGCTATCTCCACAGAATGATGGCGAGTCCTCAGGATCTCTAAGCGGGGGTGAAACTATACACTTTCTCAGTTGATAAGAAATCCAAGGATTACAAAGGCTTTGCAGTAGTCTCAAAAGAAGGCAACATACTGATACAAGGAATCCTACCAAACACTACTTCAATCTTTACAGCTGAAGCTGTAGCAATACTTGAAGCCGTTAAAAAATATGCCAATACTTCAGGGAAATGGACGATCTGCTCGGATAGTCTCTCAGTCCTGAGAGCCATTTGCAATCCTATGCATAACTCCGCGATTATATCAAAAATCAGAGACACGCTTATAATCAAAACATCAAAACTGAAGCTCATGTGGACTCCTGGACATGTTGGAATACAGGGAAATGAACTGGCCGATAAAATAGCGAACAACGCTCGCGAAGCTCCAGTCTATACATTTGATATTTACTCCCAACGCGACCTGCAAAGGTCAATACAAAACAAAATACATCAAAAACAGATCAAAGAGTGGGCAGAATATCATCACCACTATGCAACAATTAATCCCAATGTCTACCTGCAAAACGTCATTATTTCGCGAAACGAAAACTACTTGATAAGTCGAATACTTAGTTGTAGTAAAAATAAAAACAAGTCTGTTTTGAAGGGAGGTTTTTTAGTGGGTAAGAATCCCACACTACTATGAGCACGCGCTGTCGATCCTCATAGTGTCTTGTTGAAGATTTTCACCTACCCTCGGAAAAAAAAAAAAAAAAAAAATGAATCCCAATAAGGTCCACCCGATTTATCCCGTTCGGCTTCGACTGGGTCATACCTGCCTGACACACCAACACCTCTTGAAAAAAGAACCACCACCGACTTGCCCCACCTGCCAAAGTAATCTCACCATTAGTCACCTGCTTGGTCCTTGTCTCCTCTCATCAAACCAGCTACTTCAACACCTAAGCCAAAATATAAGCATCATAGAAATATTAAAAGAACCTACCAAATCTAATATAGAATTTATTAATAAAATATTGTATTTACTTAGAACTAAGCTATAAATTCATGTTTCTATTTACGAAAGAGCCGATAGTCCTCGCTGCTAGTGCTCTTAAATATTATTAATAATAGATTTTAAAAGTATTATTGATAAGAAAAAATAAATGAAATAATAAATAATTACAGATGAGCTGGTGCATGCCCCTTACCAACTCCTCCTGCCTTGAAAATTTCGGTGGCAAGCCCGTGTCGGCTCCAGCAGCTTTGTTGGATTTAAGTTTAGATATCGCTTTCCTCACTTAACTTTGATCGGGTTGAAGGGAGTCTTGATTATCATCGTCACTGTTGAATGACGTTTCACCGTCGCCGTTCAGCAGTCTGTAGAAGTGTACCTTCCATATCCTCAGTACCAACTGTGATTCTACTACTATATTACCACTTTCGGCCCTGCAGGGATCTGTTCTGGCTTTGAAACCCTGGCATGTTCTTTTTGCGTTTTGGTAAAAATTTCGAACATCATTCCTGCAATAAAATCTCTCAATCTCCTCGATCGAGTGCTTCTCATGCTCCTTTTCCTTCTTTCTGAGAACTGAATCCTCCTCCTCTTTTCTCTTTCGCTCGAAGAGCTCGTGAGCAAATCTAGTCTTTCTTATGTAGTGCCACCTTATATGCTTCTTGTTTACTGCGTGTGCTTCTCAGCACTCTTCGTCAAACCTTGGGTTTCGTTGTGGTGGCCGAGAGAAACCCAATACATTAGGGGCGGCATCTCGTTGCAACTGGTTTTCCGTATTTGCTGATGGCAGTATAGGACTTAGAATCGATCAGCAATCTGGCGGTCACTTGAGATTGTAGCCGTCCGGTATCAAACTTCCTCAGAGCACTTCGTTTATTTCACTCCGTTCTGGAAATTCACATTCGTAGCTTGACTACAACCAGGTAGTGATCCGAGTCCACGTTGGCTCCTCGGAAAGTCCGGACACCCAAAATACTGGAAGAGTGCCTTGCGTCGATCGCAAGATGATGGATTTCGTTGACGGTTTTTCGATCAAGAGAGAGCCATGTCCACTTGTGTATATCAAGACGTGGGAACCGGGTATTACCGATAGCTACGTCTCGCCGAAAAGTCGACTAGCCCGAATGGGTGCCTTGTCGGATGTGCTGTCGTGCAGACTGTGCTTTCCGAACACGCTACCCAATATGTCCTCTTTTCATAGCTGTGTCCTAAATTCGCCCAGGACAATTTTAACGTTATGGCTAGGGCATTGCTCATACGCATTGTCCAAGAGGTGGTAGAAGTCATTCCTCATCTTTTTGTAATGGCCGTGAGCGCTTATCAGGCAAATGTTGACGAATTCAGCCTTGATACGAATTTTCATGAGGTACTCGTTCACATGCCGGAAACTCAGAACTTCTTACCTAATCTTGGACGGCGGTAATGTCTGCTTTGCAGCAATCTTGGACCCCCGCAAGTTGTTCAGTTGCACGTGGTTTGAACGAAGATCGTTGTCCTTTTTACGTTTGCTTGGGTCGTCAACAGTAAAATCATTCGTATCTGAGGCTAATGGTTGCTTCGTAAGCAATGTCTTTTTACGTAGTAGGGAGGTTAACTCGACGACACAACCACCAACCTAAAGGACCAATTCCTTATAGATTTAGATTAAATTAGATTTCGATTTATTTTCTTTTAAGAACTTACAAGACTGTTTTTTATAATATAAAAATCGTTTATGCATGGCTTTGCCGTCTGCCAGATTGACAATTTTTCTTATTAGTACAATATAAAATAAAAGATTTGTTTTAATTATATCAAATAGAAGAAAAAAAATAAAAATAAAAAAGTATGAAAGAGTTTTACAAATTTGTTTTAGAATTCAAATAGCAAGTAATATAATGCTGGTACAGTAGTAGAGACAATAAATTCAAAGGGCTTCGTTTATAATTCGGTCTCGATAAGCCATTGCAATTTTGTAATAGTGGAAGAGTTTAGATATGTCGTCTTCGCATTTCAGGAGGTCCAATATCTCAGCTTCAGATTTTACATTACTACCTAGGAGATTTCTTCTTGTTTCCCTCAGTATCAGACATTTTCCTATAAAATGGATTATATCTTCTCTCTCCGGAAGGTTACACATGCTACAATAAATGGGTAATTCTTTGCGGTGTGGTATATTTAGCAACTTTACCAATTCATCCCTCATTTTGAATATTGATGAAATCAATTCTTGGCTGTTCTCGCTGCGGAAGTAATTTCTTTCGCATAAATTGTGGTTAAGGCGGCTGTATATTGATCGATAGATAGATGAAGTAGCCTGATTGACCTGGTCATATACTGTATTTTTCGTACACAATCTATGTCCCTCCAACAAATGGAAATCACTTCCGCAGTATCTTGCTAGGTTCTTTAGTTTCTCATACCATAGACTCTTCTTTTGAATCGTATACAACGCTAACATTTTTGGAAGTCTGTCATCTGACATTTCTAAAACTTTGGCTTCATAGTCCACATGAAACTTAAGAGTTTTCACAAAAAGTGACGACAGTCCCGTTTCGATAATAATCATGTAGTTGGGTGAATTCCTAGGTAAATGAAAGCATCTTTTTATATAATATCGAAGTAGTTTTTCAACTTCTTCATACTTTTGGTATCCCCAGACTTCCGTTCTATAAAACAATATAGACTCGGCCACTGGTACGATTACTTTATATTTCACGCTATGTGCAACTTTTTTATTAGAGAAGCATTTTTTTCCAAGTAGCACTGATCGCACTCTTCGCACTCTTTTAAGTGTTTTTCCATGCTCAGATTGCTAGTTATTGTTACCCCCAGATATTTATATGCGTTTACTCTTTCAATTGTTTCTCCATTATAGTACCACTTCTCGTTCCTGCAGTTCCTTCCTCCACCTTTTTTAAAGACCATCACCTTTGATTTGCACAGATTTACCGTAAGATTCCATAGCTGGCAGTGGTCTTGAAGTCGATTTATCATGAGTTGAAGGCTTTCAGGTGTATTCGCGAACAGTACCACATCATCAGCAAACAGAAGTGCTTTGATCCTGATTTTTGCAAACTCTATTCCTCCCGGTAGAAACTCGATAAGATCGTCGATGAACAGTGCAAATAGAGACGACGTCTAAGATGGCTAGAACATGTAGAGCGAATGGACACCAACGCTCCGGCCCGCAGAGTCTTCGAATCTAACCCCGAGGGACGACGCAGTAGAGGGAATCATCGCCGTAGATGGCGCGCACAAGTTCAAGGGGACCTCGACCAACTTGGAGTGCGCAACTGGAGGCAATTAGCTAAAGACCGATCTAAATGGAGAGGCTTGTTTGTTGAGGCCCAGGTTCACCCCGAACTGTAGCGCCACCTAAGTAAGTAAGTAAGTAAGTGCAAATAGAGAGGGGCTTAAAGTGCACCCTTGTTTGAGTCCCATTTTAGTTTCAAACCAATTCGAGATTTCCAAACCATTCCATACAGATGACTGGTTACCATTATAAATATTTTCAGGAACCTTTCCAAACTTAGATGACATTCTCGCGTTGTAGAGCTTAAGGAATAAAGCTCCTCGGTCAACTATGTCGAAGGCTGTATATAATTTCTTTTTTTGTGTAATGAATGTCCCAGCAATATTTTGTAATACAAAAATATTATCTGCTGTAGAATACCCACTGCGAAATCCTGCTTGAAGTTCACTCAGCAGCTTGTTGCTATAAATCCAATGCGACAGTAGGTTATTTAAAAACGTTGCAAAAATTTTGTTTTACGAATTAAGAAAAGAAATTCCACGGTAGTTAGCTGGATCGGAAATGTTTCCCTTTTTATGAATAGGAAATATAATAGATTCCTTGAATTGCTGTGGTACCACACCTGTGTCCATTATTACATTATAAGCCACTGTTAGTTTTTCGGTGAGCCCATCTGTCCCATGCTTAAAAAATTCGACTGGAATTCTATCCGACCCTGGTGCTTTTCCATCTTTCAGTTTCCTTATAGTTAAGGGTACTTCCTCATTTGTTATACGTGCATCCAATATTTCATCGTTACACGATGGTACGGCATAGTGTATAGGCGATATATGTATATGTAATGGGATTTAAAAGCATTTGAAAGTGATCTAGAAGTATATTGGCATTAAGCTCTACACCGATTTGTAATTTCTTCCCATTGATTATTTTTATCGCCTTCCAAAACTATTTCGAATCCTTGCAACACATTAGCTTCAGTGCCTCAGTTTCGAAAAATCGGATCTGTTTATCATTGCATAGATTCTTAAATGCATTGTTTGCTTGAATATAAATACTTTTGAAGTATCTGTCGCTACATTTTCGAAACACTTTAAGCCATGCAAATGATCTTTTCCGTGCTATTTCACACTCCTTATCAAACCATTTCTCTTTATTCTTAAAAATGTTCTTATTGAATGGCCTGGGATCCGGATAAGATGTTTTAATTACACTCTCAATGTCGCTTATGGTAAGTTGCCCTTCTGTTTGTAGGTTTTGCTCTAGGTTGCTCCTGTACTTTCTTGCGTTAGTGTTCTTCCAAAACAGTGCAGGCGGTAGTTTCACGTTTCTTGTTTCATTTTGTGTAAGCTTTTCTAAGGCGAACTCTGCTGTGATTGGTAGATGATCCGAATATGGCACACTCAATACTTCAAAATCAGCAAATATTGTGATCCAATCGCCTCCAATTAGGCAATAGTCCACTACTGAACAACCTTGCTGGCCCACAAATGTATACTCGCCACATTTGTCAGAATTGCATACTCCTAACTCCAACAATTTAACTCCTCAGCAAACTGGGTCATGAGTACCAAGGCGGTCAAGATGTCTGCCGATGCCAAGATCGAACAATCACCAAGCACGCCAGGAGATGTGCAGAAGAAAAAGAAAACCAATCGCAAGAGGAAGGATAAGTTGCCGAAGAATTACAACGCTGAAGTACCACAAGATCCAGAACGCTGGCTGCTCAACTATGAGAGAACTGGTTTCAAAAAGATGAGGGATCGCAGGGCGAAGGATTTCTCAAGGGTTCACAGGGAATGTCCACTGGAGCTGCAGATCAATAGTTAGTTGCATTTTTCATAAACCCATCGTTCAGATTCGTTAACTTATTTCTCCTTTCAGTGACATGTCGAGGATCTGAGTAAGACCTCTCCGGTTACTCCGGTGTACCTAGAGGTTACACCTGGACCCCGTCAGCAGCACCGTAACAAAAAGAAGAAGGGAAGACACTAAATCATCTTTTATGCAAAACAAAAACATTCAAAAGTTGACTGCATTCTTAGAAAGTCTGAGTTTTATTGTTACCAACCGTTTGGATAGTCTCCTTCTCTTTGGTTGAATTTGTGTGACAAAAAAAAATGCAAGCGGATATGTATTCTTAGATAAATCTACTTTTATTGAGCTATCTGCTCAATAATAACCGGTGACGTTTGCGTTGTCACATCCTTGTTTTCCCTTGCATTGTACGAATGCTTCTTGAGAGTGTCTAACCACTCCAACATTGACTTGTCCTTCTGTTCCGTCGCACAGATGTTGGAATAGATATACTTCTCGACGACTTCCTTAATCTCCGGTTCCAATTCTTCCCTTGTTTATCGATACCGTCCTTACCATAACGATCGTTGTAACGATCATAGTGCACCTGATTGAGTACCAATCTGATGGATCATGAAACTCTGGCCTTTCGACTTGAGCGTGAGAAATTCAATACTCTGCGGGCTGAGGAATGGTTCACCGCTTGTGAAGGACTTTATAAAACGCTTCGCCGAGGGATCTAAGAAGTTTCTGCAATGGAGAGGGAGTTAACTTTACCAGAAATCGCTGCTAATTCCTAATTAACTCACTTCTTGCTTTGAAGTTGTGATAGTTCTTTGTGCCCTCGTAGAGTTTCAAAGCCGAGTTGATCTTCTCCAGTATATCGGTGGATATACGATAGGTTTCCATATTCAGCTCCTTGCAATGATCCTCAAATTCCACCGAAGGCAGAGTGTATGTGTATGCCCCAGCATTACACTTGTCCTTTGCATTGAAGGATTGCACGCCATGGATTGTATATCGGTTGACCATCAGAACAATTTGACAGCATAGACGTCAAACCGCGAAAAGATCTATTGATTTTTTGTCGAGTTGGCGTCTAGGTGTCATTGTTAGTCCAAAGTTTGTGGCGTTTGACAGAACTCCGTTGTTTACATCTGTGATTTGATTGACCTCCGCTCTAACACTAAAACACTGCTCGGTGCTCAAATCAGCATTGAAGATCTTATTTAATGCTAAAATTCCATCAGCATTGTTATGTAATAGTCCCAATGTAGGGCTCCATAAGATATTTTGTCTTCGACATATAGTTTGTCTACTCTTACATACATTTTCACTGTGTGGTTTATCTCGCTTAGTCGTCTCCTTATTTTCAGTACCATATTTCGATATAACGCACTGTAATGGGAAGATCTTTGAAGACAGTCATCCCAGTGTTACGCAGTGTTTTTGAAGACTAATGCAGAAATCACCTGTTCTTTTGATTCCAGCTTGACCACGAAGTTCTACACATCCCTCTTCTTTGATCCAATTTCGCGAATCTGTATGTTTTCAGTGGACGGAGTTGGTTTTACGAAGTTAGTGCAAATGCCCTTTATCAATTCCCTCTCGTCTTGTCCTTGGGTTGTCATGGTTAGCATAAGGTTGCTGTTCCTTATATTATATCCCTAGGACGCGAGGCCGGGTACACCGGTGCCAGTAGTCCACTGTGGGAGTATGAGCGCTGTCGTTCGCCCATTAAGAGCTCCTCCACCACCATCTCTATTCCAATGTCTTGACTAACTTTGGAAATTCCTTACCGACCTGTAATCCGAATACGTCGAAGCAGCTTTCGCAAGGTGATAAGTAAGTTCCGTTGACTCCATCTAGGGAATTCGTCTGCTGTGTTTGGAACAAAACGAAATGCTCTGATGAGAAAGCACTCTTCCCCCCGCTCTCGTCTGATGGAGTTTGTAACCCAATCTGCGTTGGTAGGCATATGCTAAGTGACTTCATTAACATACAAAAGTGTCGAGGAGGTTTTTTGGCAAACCTCAGTCGTGCATTAAATCCTCATAACCCAATTAATAATAAAATTGTATTTATGGATGCATTGTAGGAGTAGTATCTTCAAAGAGATGAGATTCCTTTCATAATAAATGAGATTGACTTGGATTTGCTTCTGAAGGAGGAGTTTATTTATACCGGGCTTTAAATATTTTGTCTGCAATACGATTATTTTCTATCATTCCACTCCAAATCAGATTTTCTTTTCAATTTTTTTCCGAGAAAGGTGGATATTTTTAAATTGCGTCTATGACAATAAAAGTTTGCTTAAGGAAAAAAAAAAATAATAATATTGCTCCCTATTGACAAAAGGTTTACTTCACAGCTTCGCTGATGTCAAAATCGTTTGTACGTCTATCCAGTCTGCCTTTAATCTATCAAAACACACGTGTGTGCATATATTTGTGAAGGTACTCGTACCCACTTTCTATTACGGGTACTGTACAAGTATTGTAAAGTATTTCGAAAGAAAATTTGGGGTGAAAGGGATTATAAGAATGAACACATTTACATACTAAAAAAGTTGCTGATGTCATAATCAGTCAAGATGAAGGGATGCCCTAGTATAATAATATAAATAACATCATAGGAATGCTGTATAATCTAAAAATGTATTCGAACCAGTATCCTTTAGGTGAATAAATTCAAGAAAAAAGGTTTTTGCATTAATGGGTTGTAACTATTGATTTTTCTTAAGTAGTTGCAATTTTTTTTCTTTTTCTTTTTTCCTGATAAAGCAGCAGACTAACAGACACGAAGAAAGTTTTGAAGTAAGTATATTTTTGAGTATCTTTCAAGAGAGAAAATATTAAAACTTATTTATAGATGAACTGAGTGCAAGGCTTAAGGATGCATAACGGATTTGCGTTTTTTATTCCAAATTTAAACTTCATATGTACCTAAAGTTGTTAACAAAACAAATCCTTTTATATTTGGTGTTCTTCTATACATATTAATATGCAAATACATTTATGTATACATTCAACAATGTAAGGACTTGACCTTCCTTTTGGGGATATCTCTGATATTTGGTAATTTGCGAATAAAGTGTTCTTGTGTCTGAAAAGCTTGCGAAGAAAAAATTAAAATAAAATAGAAAATCCTAACTAAGATTACTAAGTCCAAGTTAAAGGGCATTCCAAGAATATACCACCGGCCCCTCGTCCTAGGGCAGTAATTAAGGAACTGGCCCTCCAGGTTGGGGGTTGTGCCGTCGCGGTAAATTCCCTACCACGTAAAAAATCTATGGTTCCGAAACAACCAAAAGCCTCGGATAAGGATAACTCAACTAATGACGACCCTAACAAACGAAATAAGGACAACGACTTTCGGATCTGTACGTGGAATGTTCTGTCCTTTTACAGACCACGTGCAGCCGAACAACTAGCAGAGGCCATAGACTGCTATAAAGCAGATATTACCGCCATCCAGGAAGTGCGATGGGATGGGCAAAAAGAGGCTGAAAAACTGTGAAATCTACTACGATGATTGCTACAAAGGCAACACGCAACGTATATTGCGGATTTGTCATACGCGGCAGACTTAGGCAAGAAGTCTTAAGCTTCCGACATGTTAGCGAACGTATTATGGCTAAATTCGCTAACATAAGCCTAATATGTGTTGAAATATTTTTTTTACTAATAATTAGAGTACGATATTTAATTTCAATAAAAGTTCAGTAATAATTTAGTACAATTTAGAGCAATGGCTTAGCCGTCTGCCGTGGATTGGTTAATCTACATTAAGTAATATATTTACCTACTTATTTAGGTGGCGCTACAGTTCGAGGTGAACCTGGGCCTCAACCAACAAGCGTCTCCATTTAGCTCGGTCTTTTGCTAATTGCCTCCAGTTGCGCACTCCAAGTTGGTCGAGGTCGCCTTGAACTTGTGCGCGCCACCTACGGAGATGATTCCCTCTACTGCGTCGTCCCTCGGGGTTAGATTCGAAGACTCTGCGGGCCGGAGCGTTGGTGTCCATTCGCTCTACATGCCCTAGCCATCTCAGACGTCCAATACGCAGTTTTCTGACTAGGTCGATGTCGCTGTACAGCTCGTATAGTTCGTGATTGAATCTTCTTCTCCAAAATCCGTAACGCAAACGGGACCGAAAATCTTACGAAGAATTTTTCTCTCGAAGGATATCTTCATCCTCTTTTAATAAAGTCCATGTTTCAGCGCCGTAAAGCAGCACCGGGATGATCAGGGTCTTATACAGAGTCTCCTTAGTAGTTCGAGATAGGGCTTTACTGTTGAATTGCCTTATAACCCCAAAAAAACAACGATTGACAAGAGTTATTCTTTGCTTGATTTCTGCGCTGATCTTGTTTGTAGAATTTATAGCAGAGCCAAGGTAGACAAAGTCCCTTACTACCTCGAAGTTATAGCTCCCCACGGTGACGTTTTGTCCAGTTCGTCGGTGTTGGCTTTCCCTTCTTGTTGACAGCATATACTTGGTTTTGCCCTCGTTTATCCCTAAACCCTTTTTGGCTGCGTCCGCCTCAATGCTTGCAAACGCACCGGTGACAGCCCGCTGGGTTCTTCCGATAATGTCTATATCGTCGGCGTATGCAAGCAGTTGCGCAGACTTGTAATAGATTGTGCCTCCGGTGTTGGCTTGTGAGTTCCGCACAATCCGTTCAAGTACAATGTTAAAGAAGTCACATGACAGCGCGTCATCTTGTCTAAAACCTTTTTTGACATCAAAGGTCTCGGTGAGGTAATTACCGACCTTGATGGAGCAGCGAGCGTTCTCCATCGTCAGCCTGCACAGACGGACAAGTTTGGCAGGGATGTCAAAACTAGACATGGCTCTATAAAGCTCTTCTCTATAGATGCTGTCATAGGCGGCCTTGAAATCAATAAAGAGGTGGTGAGTATCGATTTGGAATTCTTGGGTTTTCTCCAGGATCTGCCGAAGTGTGAAGATTTGATCGATGGTGGACTTTCCTGGCCTGAAACCGTACTGATAGGGTCCAATCAGGCTGTTGATAAAAGGTTTCAGGCGTTCACACAATATCGCAGTAAAGATCTTGTATGCGATGTTGAGGAGACTGATGCCTCTATAATTGACGCAGTTGAGGGGGTCTCCTTTCTTGTGGATCGGGCAAACGATGCTGAGGTTCCATTCATCAGGCATACACTCGTCTGATCAAATCTTAGAGATGAGTTGGGGTATGCACTCTACCAATTCATCACCAGCTGCCTTGACCTCGTATTCTGACCACACAGTTAAAGAAAAAACTCCCAAAAGAAAAGTATGGTGTTACGAGAAATCCAATTGGGACGGCCTTAATAGTTTCTTTAGGAGTTTTAACTGGTCGCTGAGCTTCCTCGATAGAGACGTGGATGCCGCCGTTGATATGATTACTGACACCATCCTCTTAGGTATGGATGCCTTTATTCCTAACAGAACAAAAAGCATCAAACCTAAGGCAAAATCGTGGTTTAACCAGAGCTGCAAACAGGCTATCAGGGTGAAAGAGGTAAGTTTTCGGTCTTATAAAGCCAACAAATCTGAGGAAAACCGAAAGAAGTTTAAACAAGCCAGAAATGACTACAATGCTCATATTCGACGCGTAAAATTCCCATATGACCAAAAATTGATGCAAAAAATTCTACAATGTCCCAAAGGTAGTAAACATTTTTGGTCATTCGTCAAAAATATTAAAAATTCTGCCTCGCCCGCCATCCCAACGCCCATTTTTAATGACATTCCAGCTGTCAGCTGTTTAGACAAAGCCGATCTGCTTGCTGCTCACTTCGCAGCGAACTCCACCCTACCAGATAGTACTTTGTCTCCACCTGTACTTGAGAGCGTCGAATTTTCCATGGGACAAGTCCACTTTCGCACTCGTACAGTTGCAGGAGTACTCAAAGGTCTCAACATACACAAATCCGCTGGTCCAGATGGAATCTCCCCCATAGTTCTGAAGAGGTGTTCTTCCACGCTGGCAAAACCTCTGCGTAAGCTTTTCTGTCTGTCCTACTCTTCTGGGCTCTTTCCGAGAAGATGAAAAACAGCATTTGTCCAGCCCGTCCCTAAAAAAGGCGAATCTTCTTCCCCTTTCAATTACCGACCCATTGCACTTACGTCCCTTCTTTCCAAGGTCATGGAAACGCTGATAAATCGTCAGCTTATGAAATATCTTGATTCACGAAAACTCCTCAATGACCGGCAGTATGGTTTTCGTAACAACAGGTCCACTGGTGATTTGATGGCATATCTCACCGAGAAGTGGAACCAATCTCTACATCACTTCGGCGAAACAAAGATGGTTGCGCTCGATATTTCTAAGGCATTTGACAGAGTTTGGCATCAGGCTCTTTTGTTGAAAATGCGTGCATATGGCATCGATGAGTCTCTTCTTCAATGGATTAGAAATTACCTTTAGGACCGTTCACTACAGGTTGTCTTGGACGGCTTCAAGTCTGCAATTCACCATATAAATGCCGGTGTTCCCCAGGGCTCCGTTTTGTCTCCGAATCTCTTTCTCATTTTTATAAATGACCTCTTGTCTGCTACTTCTAATCCAATCCATTCCTTCGCTGATGACAGTACCCTCAGTTTTTCATATTCGTTCCCTAGCTCACGTCCCTGCTCTTCGGCCGTAGAAGAGGAACGACATCGTATGTTAAACACATCAAATTCCGACCTGGACAGCATAACCAAATCAATAGAGTGGAATTTAATGTATCCAAAACTCAATGCTGTCTTCTGTCTCTCAAGCGAAACCAAGACCTTCAACTATTATCCATGAATGGTACTTGTATCGCTGAATCCGAAAGACTTGCCATTCTCGGTATGTGCATCAATAACCGTCTTCGATGGAACGATCACATATTCGAAGTCGCCAAAAATGCTGCAAAATGTCTAGGATTCCTGAAGCGGTGCAAGAAATATTTTACCCCGTCTGATCTGGCCTCCATCTATAAGTCATTCATCCGCCCAAAGCTGGAATATAACGCCCACATCTGGTCTGGTGCACCCAAGACCGTTCTGCACATTCTAGATAGGGTACAGAACCGCGCGTTAAAACTAATAGGTGATAGAGACATTGTGAACTCAATAGTCTCACTTGAACATCGTAGAAATGTCTCATGTCTTTCCCTTTTTTATCGCTTCTTTTACAAAAAAATGCTCCAGCGAAATAGCCAGCTGCATTCCTCCCCTTCAAAACTTCACCCGCAATACGCGTCATGCTTCAAATGCACATCAGTTCACCCTCAAGCCCAACTTCGGACGTACTGTCAAATATAGGGATTCGTTTATAAGCCGAACAACACGTTTGTGGAACGATCTACCAGCCTCGGTGTTTCCTCATCATTACAGCCTACAAACATTTAAAGCCAACGCAAGCCGGCATCTCCTCTGTCTCTTTCCCCCCTTTTCCCAACCGCCCGTGCCCTGAGAACCAGTATAAGGGTATTAGTAATCCCTTTGGCACGCGCAAATTATAAAAAAAAAAAAAAAAAAAAAAGTTCGGCCGGTAAGCCGTCAAGTCCAGCAGCCTAGTTGAATTTTAGCTTGGATATTGCTATCCTCACTTCGTTTTGGTCAGGTGGACGGAAATTTTGACTATCATCGTCTATGTTGAATGGTTCATTCTGCCTGACAGCGGGATGTTGGTCTTCGTCGCCGTTATACAGTCTGCAGAAGTAGTTTTTCCATATTCTCAGCACCGACTGTGATTCTACTACGAGGTTTCCATTTTCATCTCTACTGTACGGGTATTGCTTCTCTGACACGTTCTTTTTACCTTTTGGTAAAACTTCCGTACATTGTTCCTCGACTATAAGCTTTCAAGAGCGCCTCTTATGCTCTTTCTTCTTTTGGAGAAGCCGATGTTCTTCCCGTCTCTTTTGCTCGTAGAGCTCACGAGCAGCTCTCGTTCTCCTTTGCAGCGCCGCTTTGTATGCCTCTTGTTTTGCTGCATGCACTCGCCGGCATTCTTCGTCAAACCAGGGGTTTCGCGGTGGTAGGCGAGCGAGACCCAGCACATCAATCGCGGCGTTTCTGATGGCATGTTGGCAGCGTTGCCACTGGTCTTCGGCACTTGATGCTGGCGGCATAGGGGTGATTGAGAGATTTCGGGATACGCGTTCAGCGAAGATTCTGGCGGTCTCTTGTGATTGTAGCTTTTCGACGTTAAATATTCTCACAGTGATTCTTCTTTGTTGCTCAGATTGGGATATCCGCATTCGTACCTTGGCTACAACAAGGTAATGATCCGAGCCTATGTTGGCCGCTCGGAAGGTCCGGACATCCAGAATACTGGAGGCATGCCTTGCGTCGATCGCAATATGATCAATTTGGTTGATCGTTACATGATCATTGGACCGCCATGTCTGCTTATGAATATCAAGATGAGGAAACCAAGTGCTTGCTATGGTGACATTTCGCTCCACAGCGAAATCAATTAGCCTTAGACGTGGTGTCGTGTAGGCTATGCTTACCGACTGCCCTACCAAAGACGTCCTCCTTTCCTATTTTGGCGTTAAAATCGCCCAATACGATTTTAGCGTCGTATTTAGGACATTGCTCATATGTCTTGTCGAGGAGCTCGTAGAAACACTCTTTGGTGGCAGGGTCCTTTTCTTCCGTGGGGGCATGAACACATATTAGGCTTTTGTTGGCGAATTTAACCTTGATTCGGATAGTCATAATACGCTCGCTCACGTGTCGGAAGCTTAAGACTTCTTGCCTAAGTCTGCCGCGTATGAAAAATCCGCATCCGAATAAGCGTTGCCTGTTGCCCCTGTAGCAATCACCGTAGTAGATGTCACAGTTTTTCATCTTCTTTTTGCCCGGCCCATCCCATCGCACTTCCTGGATGGCGATAATATCTGCTTTATAGCAGTCTATGGCCTCTGCTAGTTGTTCGGCTGCACGTGGTCTGTAAAGGAGTCATCCTTCGTTTGAGTCATTCTTCGTATTCACTAAGTTCAACCTGACTGGAACTATAGACACCACCGTTGACTCCGTCTAGGGAATTCGTCCGCTACCACCTGGAACAGGAATAAGTACTTTAGTGGGAAAGCACTCTTCCCCCCCTCTCTCAGCTGCTGCCACCAAGAATCCGCCAAACGGGGTTGGTTACCCACTTCTTGGATTAAGGTACTAGGCACCCGGCTGTCACCGCGTGGAGGTTGAGAGTAGGAGTTGGTAGGCATCAGCTGAGTGAAAACGCTTGTGTTTTCATATGATCGCATGCACTATCGTTTGACCAGCCAGTAATATATTTGTAATGATTTAACTATTCTTTCTAGTGTACTTTAGGTTATTTCAAAACTTTTCCTCAATTATTCTTTTTCTATATATGTACGCTTCGAGGTGGTATGCAGTTAGGACATTCCAGTCATTCTCTCCATTTGGCAGGCTTTTCACTTCCTCGATTTGTAATATATCCTTTCCGTAATATGCTCTTCTGATTTCCTTAAGAATGGGACAGGTACCTACAAAATGCACAACGTCATCTTTCTCTCTCGTGTTACACAGCCCATATATAAGTGGGTGGTCGTTACGATATGGCATAGAATCGAGTTTTAAGAGTTCTCCCCTGGTTCGAAATATGAACGAGATGTATGTTTTACTTGTGAATGATAGCCTATTCATATAATTAATTTGTTCATGACAAAGCGCTTTGTAAATTGGACGGGAGTTGGAAGTTATTGCTTTTGTGACGAAGTCCTTTTTCATAGCCTGATCAACATGGGAGACGAATTCGCATAACAGACTTTCCCACTCCAAAAGGTTTGATTCTTCCTTGTTGAAACTGCAACCATGTTTTTCCGCAACATCCTTCCAGTCTTTGTAGAACTGTCAGTTACAGCTTTGTTTGCAAGTACCTTTGTCAGCCGTGTATCATCTTCTCCCTTCAAGACTTTGGTTATGTACCTCATGTTCAGCTTCAGAGTATACAGGGTGGGCCAATTACAAGTTTTTTTTTAAAAATCCGATAATATAAACAAAATCAATTTTTTTTTTGTATTATGGCTTTATTAGTACTCACCACCTCTTTATCGATTTCAAGGCCGCCTATGACAGCATCTATAGAAAAGAGCTTTATAGAGCCATGTCTAGTTTTGACATTCCTGCCAAACTTGTCCGCCTGTGCAGGCTGACGATGGAGAACGCTCGCTGCTCCATCAAGGTCGGTAATGACCTCACCGAGACCTTTGATGTCAAAAAAGGCTTTAGACAAGGTGACGCGCTGTCATGTGACTTCTTCAATATTGTACTTGAATGGATTGTCCGGAACTCACAAGCCAACACCGGAGGCACAATCTATTACAAGTCTGTACAACTGCTTGCATACGCCGACGATATAGACATTATCGGAAGATCTCAGCGGGCTGTCACCGGTGCTTTTGCAAGCATTGCGGCGGAAGCGGCCAAAATGGGTTTGGCGATAAACGAGGGCAAAACCAAGTATATGCTGTCAACAAGAAGCGAAAACCAACACCGACAAATTGGACAAAACGTTACCGTGGGGAGCTATAACTTCGAGGTAGTAAGGGACTTTGTCTACCTTGGCTCTGCTATAAATTCTTCTAACAAATTCAGCGTAGAAATCAATCGAAGAATAACTCTTGCCAATCGCTGTTTTTTTGGGCTTATAAGGCAATTCAACAGTAAAGCCCTATCTCGAACAACTAAGGAGACTCTATATAAGACCTTGATCATCCCAGTCCTTCTTTACGGCGCTGAAACATGGACTTTATTAAAAGAGAATGAAGATATCCTTGGTCGCTTCGAGAGAAAAATTTTTCGTAAGATTTTCGGTCCCGTTTGTGTTGACGGGTTTTGGAGAAGAAGATTCAATCACGAACTATACGAGCTGTACAGCGACATCGACCTAGTCAAAAAACTGCGTATTGGACGTTTGAGATGGCTAGGACATGTAGAGCGAATGGACACCAACGCTCCGGCCCGCAGAGTCTTCGAATCTAATCCCGAGGGAATCATCGCCGTAGATGGCGCGCACAAGTTCAAGGGGACCTCGACCAACTTGGAGTGCGCAACTGGAGGCAATTAGGTAAGACCAAGCTAAATGGAGAGGCTTGTTGGTTGAGGCCCAGGTTCACCCCGAACTGTAGCGCCACCTAAGTAAGTAAGTTTATTAGTAAGAGCAAACATTCCCATTAATTATGGAATACAACGTCGTTCAAGTAGCTGCCTCGTCTAGCCTCGCAGTAGCGCATTCTATTACTCCAATTTTCCAAGACCTTGTTAATGGTTTCGGGCTGTAGCTCACGGATTGCTTGGATGATATTGGCCTTAAGTGCTTGAATCGTTTCCGGAGTGCTGGCATAACATCGGTCCTTCACGGTTCCCCACAAAAAAAAGTCCAAAGGGGTCAAATCGCAGCTCCGAGGCGGCCAATTGACATCGCCAAGACGGCTGATAACACGATTTGGGAATTTGGTGCGCAAAAGACCGATTGTGGCATGGGCTGTGTGGCATGGCGTGCCATCCTGCATGAACCAGAGGTCGTTCAAATCCATGTCTTCAATTTCAGTAAAAAAAAAAGTCGTTAACATGGCTCTGTAACGCCCACCGTTGACCGAAACGTTGTTCCCAGCCTCATTTTTGAAGAAAAATGGTCCAATGATGCCACCACTCCACAATCCACACCAAACTGTCACTCTCTGTGGATGCATTGGCTTCTCGACAATAACGTCTGGGTTTTCCGAGCCCCAGATGCGGAAATTTTGTTTGCGAACGTAGTCGCCGAGATGAAAATGTGCCTCGTCAGAAAAGATGATTTTTCGCCCAAAATCGTTGTCCAATTCAAGCTGCTCTAAGGACCAAACTGCGAAGCGATAACGAAGCGGATGGTCGCGCGCTTTCAATTGCTGAATCAATTGGACCTTGTAAGCGAATAATCCCAGATCTTTGTGCAGAATTCTCCTCAGGCTAGTGCGTGAAATGTTGAGCTGTTGAGATCGATGACGAGTTGATGTTCGTGAATTGAGTCTCACACTCTCGGCTACAGCAGCCACATTCTCGTCTGTGCGCACGGTACGACGACGGGGACAATGAGTGTTGTCCACTAGCATATCAGTCTCACGAACTTTTTGCACAAACTTGCGTACAGCAGTGGGTGCTTCATTTCGGCCAAAACTTCTTTTCAAAAAACGCACTGTTTGGGCTATACAGCACTCACTTTGGAAATAAGTTTTCAATATTTCCCAATGTTGTTCAAGCGTAGAGTGACCCATTTCATTCGGCGGAGGTATGATACTGATTTTCTGTCAAGATTTCGAGCGGGAAACAGCTATCAGCGTCAAAATAACCTATGATTTAAAAAGAAATCACTAGATGGTCCTCCCGTTATATTAAGTGGAGTTATTCCGCTTTCAGTATAGAGCATATAATTCGGGGTAGTGGTGGGTAGCCGAAACATTTTTTTCAGAAAGAATCGTAGTAAATATTTCACTTGGTCATATGACCGACTTCCACATACTAGCGCTCCATAGCACATAACTGTCATGCACATAATCACACTGTTTTTGCAAAACTTTAATGGGTGGGACAATTACTTTTGGAGAACTATTTGACGATACAATTACGTCCATACTCTCACTATCACTTTCGCTATCGGGCAGGCACTGTAAAGGGCTCCAGTAATTTGACCTGGAGTCCTTTTTACTTGACGACAACATTTTCGAAAGGGATTTAAGTTTCTTTTCAGAGGACGACAAGTCGTCCTCTTTATTGTGTGATCTTGGACGTTTATTAATTCTGATGACAAAGTACCACGATGAGGAAAAGAAAATCGAATACAGATGGGCAGATAGTCGATGCGTATAGCTTAAAAGCTGCGGCTGAACTGATATTTATTTAAGAATTTTGTCGATATTCCGATATTCGCTAGCTTATAAAATAAACAGTTTCTGTTAATAGTATCGAAGGCGAAGGTCCTGAAGTCTATAAACCCAGGATAAAGTTTCTTTCCTTGTTCGAGGTACAATTGTGCAATTGACGTCAAATTAAAAATGTTGTGTCAACTGTAGAGTATCCTTCCCTAAAGCCTGCCTGGAATCAGCTTAATTTATTGTTGTCCTTTACCCATATCAATAAACGTGCATTCAGGATTCCAGTAAAAATGTTAGCAATTGAGTTCATAAAAGATATGCCTCTAAAATTGGCAGCGACATTCAGATCACCCGTTTTAAATATGGGGAAAATAATAGACTTTTGTAAGACAGTTGGTACCTTTCCTTTGCTATAGATGGCATTAAAAGACAATAAGAGTTTTTTCCAGAAAAGATGGTAAGGCGTACTTAAAAAACTCGTAGGAGATTCTGTCTTCTCCCCGACCCTTATTGGGATTGGCTTTTCCTAATGTTTCGAGAAGCTCATTTTCTTCGAACGATCTGTCTAGGCTCTCGTTGAAGACTAGTGGCAGTGCGTATTGAAAGGACGCATCGGCTTCCATTATTTTTCCAACCTTAAAGGTATCTCCGTTAAGCCTTTTAGCTACTGCCCAGAATATGTGTTCATGCCCCCACGGACGAAAAGACCCTGTCACCAAAGAGTGTTTCTACGAGCTCCTCAACAAAACATATGAGCAATGTCCTAAATACGACGTTAAAATCGTATTTGGCGATTAGAAAATGCTGCACAATGCTTAAGGCATTATGTACGTCGAACCGGATCAGATTGTGTTGAGTACCTGGACACTGCGATATAGGTAGAACGCAACGAAAAAACCGACGCGCTGGCCGAAAGAGGAGCAGAGCTCCCACATAGTGATATAATTGGCAGCATTAAATCACCAGTGTGCTAAGGGAAATGCTAAGGGAATTATAATTGAAAGAATCATCAATAAGGTTAATCTAGGATGGTCCAACTTAGATGGTCATAAGGTGTTCAAGGCCCTGTGGCCTGTGTTAGACTGCAGAAAATCTGAAGAGTTCATAAAACTAGAAAGATCACGGCTAGAAACAGCGATAGCAATACTCTCTGGCCATTGTCTTCTAAGGAAGCTATGCGACTAGGATTGTCAAATACGGATGTTTGTAGGTACTACAATGACGATGGGCCCACTTTGGTGGCTAGTATTTTTATGGTAACCTCATAGCCCTACTCAACGTAAAGTAACATAACCATCCCTCTTGATTATCATTTTGCGAACAAATATTTTGTTTCTAATATCTTCTTCTTCCTATTTCGGCGAGGTTATGATCCGAAAACAAGGGATATTACGTCTCCCACTTCACCCCATTTCTACTGATCCCCCCGTCGGGTTCGCCTATTTGACTTCAGAAAATATCGGCAGGCCTGCCGATTTTGGATCACTCGGTTACTGAGGCCAATGAAATGCCGATGTCGTCGCATTTATGTGATCCAGGCGTTTATAGGGCTACCTCTTCTGCGTCGCTATGTCTTTGCAACGTTCATTGATATTCCCTTTTTAACAGGGTTCAAATGATCTCTTCTGGTCGCGCTCTACTTTTAATAAGATGGTTTTTGACGTAAAGGCTTCCAAGGATCTTCGAACTTCTTGTTCGATCAAGCTTTGTTACTCCTACTATCATGCGAAGCATCTTCATCTCAGCTGCCATTAATTTACTCTCATACTTTTTGTACATCGTCCAACATTGTGAACCGTATGTGAGCGCCGAACGCAAAACTGCGGTGTAGAGCCTTCCTTTCAACTTAGGAGGCATTTTTCGGTCACAGAAGATAGCGGAGTTTTCTCGTCACTTCATCCACCCACTTATGATTGCTCCATCGTCAGCAAAGAATAATTGAATAATGTATCTTGGGGTCCGTCAATTTACCTTCAAGCATATAGTCAAGGACTGTAATAAAGAGCAAATGACTTAAGCCGCTTCCTTGGTGCACTCCGACTTTGATTGGGAACTTTTCGGTTACTCCAGCGATACTTACCATTTCTTTATCGATTTCAAGGCCGCCATTAACAGAATCTATAAAGAAGAGCTTTATAGAGTCATGTCTAGTTTTGCCATCCCTGCCAAACTTGCCCGTCTGTGCAGGATGAGGATGGAGAACGCTCGCTGCTCCATCAAGGTCGGTAATGACCTCACCGAGACCTCTGATGTCAAAAAAGGTGTTAGACAAGGTGACGCGCTGTTATGTGACTTCTTTAATATTTTAATTGAATGGATTGTGCGGAACTCACAAGCCAACACCAGAGGCACAATCTATCACAAGTCGGTACAACTGCTTGCATACGCCGACGATATAGACATTATCGGAAGAACTCAGCGGGCTGTCACCGGTGCGTTTGCAAGCATTGAGGCGGAAGCGGCCAAAATGGGTTTAGCGATAAACGAGGGCAAAACCAAGTATATGCTGTCAACAAGAAGCGAAAACCAACACCGACGAATTGGACAGAACGTCATAGTGGGGAGCTATAACTTCGAGGTAGTAAGGGACTTTGTCTACCTTGGCTCTGCTATAAACTCGAAAAACACGATCAGCGCAGAAATCAAGCGAAGAATAACTCTTGCCGATTGCTGTTTTTGGGGCTTATAAGGCAATTCAACAGTAAAGCCCTATCTCGAACTACTAAGGAGACTCTGTATAAGACCCTGATCATCCCGGTGCTGCTTTACGGCGCTGAAACATGGACTTTATTAAAAGAGGAAGAAGATATCCTTGGTCGCTTTGAGAGAAAAATTCTTCGTTAGATATTCCGTCCCGTTTGCTTTGATGGGTTTTGGAGAAGAAAATTCAATCACGAACAGCGATATCGACCTAGTCAAAAAATTGTATATTGGACGTTTGAGATGGCTAGGACATGTAGATCGAATGGACACCAATGCTCCGGCCCGCAAAGTCTTCGAATCTAACGCGAAGGGACGATGTAGTAGTGGACCTCCTCGCTGTAGGTGGCGCGCACAAGTTCAAGGTGACCTCGACCAACTTGGAGTGCACAACTGGAGAGGCTTGTTGGTTGAGGCCCAGGTTCACCCCGAACTGTAGCGCCACCTAAGTAAGTAAGTAGTAAGAATATACCGCGCCAGTCTAAAATAAAACCTGAGTAACTCCTAGTGGCTAAGACTCTTAATTGCTAAGCTAGAATTCTGCGAGAGACCTCGCCGGACCAATGTATTAGTCAGAAACGTCGTCGCAAGAAAATATTCAGCGTTATGCCAAAGGATACTATAACTGGTATCAGTATTGATCAGCTAAAGGAAGTGGCAAGAAATCTCGGCTATCTTCTGTGACCGAAAAATGCCTCCTAAGTTGAAAGGAAGGCTCTACACCGCTGTTGTGTGTCCAGCACTCACATACGGTTCATAATGTTGGATGGTATACAAAAGGTATGAGAATAAACTAACGGCAGCTGAGATGAAGATGCTTCGTATGACAGCGGGAGTGACGAAGCTTGATCGAATAAGAAGTTCGAAGATCCGTGGAAGCATTCACGTCAAGCAAACCATCGCATGAAAACTAGAGCGCGACCGGCTCAGTTGGTATTGCCACGTTCAAAGAAGAGATCATTTCAAACCTGTTAAAAAGGTAGTATCAATGAACGTTCCAAAGACATCGCGAGGCAGGGGAGGCAGGCCTATAAGCGCCTGGATCACTCAAATGCAACCACCACAACACCAGCATTTAATTGGCCTCAGTAACCAGGTGATCCAAAATCGGGAGGCCTGCCGATATTTTCTGAGATCAAATAGGCGAACCCCATAGGCGGATCAGTGGAAATGCGGTGAAGTGGGAGGGTCCATTGTTTAACCAGAAGATACTTCTGGTTAAACAATGGATCAGCACAATAGATCTTATACGCCGCAGTACATTTGGACCGGAAACACGGTATCGTTTCGTATTTCACTATGACTGACGTGTAGTTGCACGTACTTATCTTCAATGGCTTGATTTAGGACTGCTTTAATATAGACTCGTAGGTTTTAAATATTCCAATCACTATTCTACAACTTCAATACGATTTTAACGTCGTACAAAACGAAAATACTTACGGACAGCAATTTCCCACACAATACTAATCATCTAACACTGCGAGCTTAGTCATTCAATAAAAGAAAAGGGATAAACACACAAGGATGCTTTCCCATTAAAGGATTTCTGCAAAATCAACTTTTGTTTACTCTATCCTTGACATTATTTCGCATCCCTTGCAACGTACATATACGTGAAAAGAGACACAGAAAAAAAATCAATGCACGGCAAAATAACCTACGCAAACAAATAAAAAGGAAAATTAAGAAGACTAAGGTCCCCTTACGGCAAGCCAGTGCAAACCTACTCGTTCGTACCCGTACACCCCTCTCCAAACGCCATACTCTACATACACTTGCGTGCAAAGAAAGCTACCTTTCATTAGCAAATCCTACCCCTTTCGTACGAGGGTGGCAAAAACTGAATACAGCCTAAAGAGTGTTTACACTTTTAGGCCTTATTCAAACTACGATTCAAACTTTTGTAACCATCCCTCGAGCAAACTAACGCTCGACTGAATGTGTGTAATGCATTCACGTGTCCCTTCCGAGTTTAGCGAAGAACTTCCTAATTATACACACACATGCATTTGATTATTCCAAGAGCTCGTCCCATTTCAGACTAAATTTGAAGGACAAAGTGAGCGGAACAAGAGTGTCTTATAAAGCACACTTGACGCGCGTCCTGATGTATCACCCAGTGTTTGTATATTACAAATAAATCATAAGCCATTCATCTGCACTTGGCTCCTTTTACAACTAAAATTAAGCAACACTGCTTGAAAATTATGGCACCAGATACCATTTACACTTGTTTTACGGCTCCGCTTCGCTATGACGAGCGACGACACAACCTTCTATACCGATTGCGCTTTCAAGGAACACAAAAAGAAAGTCCTTAAGTGAAAAGGTTTTTTACCATCCAGATCCATTTGAAGTGTGCGAGAGGGAAATTACGATGGCGGTGTTAATAGGCTGGCTGTTGCGATAGTGTGAACA
Organism: Brachypalpus laphriformis; assembly: GCA_945910035.1. NCBI lineage: Eukaryota > Metazoa > Arthropoda > Insecta > Diptera > Syrphidae > Brachypalpus > Brachypalpus laphriformis. The sequence goes on along the minus strand of OX246754.1, from coordinate 159,903,627 downwards.
TAATCAACAGCAAGGAGGGGTGGATCCTTGGATATGGTCCTGGCAGTAAACTCTGAAAGTGGTGGGTGGCTAAACAAGGCGGTTACCATGAATTGATGCTAAACTCGCTTTGATTACATTAAGTGGGTAGGATTGGGATAACAATTACTAAAATGTTTGCAGTGCTGTGTTCACGTCGTGAAACGTTTTCATTGTCACATACACGTACCATTGTACATTCTACTGGTACTTATACCTGGCAGGTAATAAAAAACAAGTGACTACAGCCATGTTTGTTCTTAATAAACACACAGCGATGCGGGGCTGGGGGGTGGTAAACAAGAGTGAATTAAACAAGCCACTCGTTATCTTCACTTTGTTATGACTAGGTGCTGCGGATGTCTGTGTGGTTTATGTCGTATTATGCACTTATTGTGTTCTTAATCACTTTCATAAGCCTTCTGAAGCGAAAGGAGGCAAGAAGAAAGCAAATTTAATGAATTTTTAAAATAAATAACATCTTCAGCTTAAGAGGATTTTTAGCTTGTTACATAGAATGAGTCCCATCCAAAAAGTGCCATGGGATGGGACGGGCAAAAAGAGGATGAAAAACTGCGACATCTATTATACTACGGCGCTTGCTACAGACAACAAGGACACCATTAATTCGGATGCGGATTTGTTATTAGAGGCAGACTTAGGCAAGCAGTCTTAAGCTTCCGACACGTGAGCGAGCATATTACGACTATCCGTATCAAGCCTAATATGTGCTCATGTCCCAGCGAAAGAAAAGGACAATGCCATTGCTTCTACGAGTTCCTCGACAAAACATACGAGCAATGTCCTAAGTACGACATTAAATTGGTATTGGGCAATTTTAACGCCAAAATAGGAAAGGAGGACGTCTTTGGCAGGACAGTCGGTAAGCATAGCCTACATGACACCACGTCTGATAACGGACTAACGCTAATTGATTCGTCTGCATTACATCTTGCCTGCTTTGTTAGCTCTACTTAGAACAAACTTCAACCTGGGATACATTCCACTAACTTGGCGGGAGGTAAATGTGGTGTTTATCCCTAAGCTAGGTAACAAACCCAGCGAGCTACCCAAATCATACCGCCCAATCAGCTTGACATCGTTTTTCTTGAAAAATATGGAAAGACTGCTAGACTTACACATTAGAGGCATTCTTGAAAAGATTGTACCTCTGCACTCTAGCCAATATGCATACGAGATCTCTTGGATCTATTAACCGACTTCCGCGAGATAGACATGCTCAGCACGGTCTCCGACTTTAGGCCAAAATCACTCTACTTTGGTAGAAGGTTTGAGATTGTGATCCCAAGCCGTGATATATGGAATAACAGCGGACCAAAAGGCATAGTGTGGTACACCGATGGATCAAAAATGGATTCAGGAGTTGCCGCCGGTGTGTATGTATGGACGCAACCAAAAAATTCCGAAATCACTCGGAAAGAGTCCTAGTGTTTTCCAGGCCGAGCTTTACGCTATTGAAACTTGTGCTAACATTAACCAGCACTCTGGCATCAAAGGTGCCTCTATCCATATACTCACCGATAGCCAAGCGGCGCTAAAAGCACTGATCTCCCATTTGATCAGTTCAAAATCAGTTCTAAGCTGCTCCGACAGTTTACAAAACTTGGTCCGACACAATAAAGTAAAATTGTGGTGGGTACCGGGTCATGTAGGCGTTGCCGGCAACGAAACTGCAGATCTGCTAGCTAGGAAAGGGTCATCTGAGTTGTTCACTGGACCTGAACCCTTCTGCGGAATATCTGATTCCGCCTTTAAACTTACCCTAAACAATTGGGAATGCAACATGTGCATCTCCCACTGGAATAACTTCCAAGATCTTAGACAGGCTAAAAGAGCTGTCCAACCCTTCCAAAGACAGGCAGTTGATATCCAAAATGAGAATTTAGGAGGATATCATCTGTCGCATCTGCCTAGAAGAGACCGAACCCGCAGAACACATACTATGTAAGTGTGTAGCTCTGTGCAGTACTAGGAGAAGCTTTTTCCTTAAAGAGATCATATCTCCAATAGATTTAAGGATTGGAGATCATATCTCCAAAGGATTTAAGATTGGGCGTGGCCACACACCTGTTTTAAAAAAAAAAGCTTAATTGATTTCGCTGTGGAGCGAAACGTTACCATAGCAAGCAAATGCTTTCATCTCAATATTCATAAACAGACTTGGCAATCCAATGATCAAATATCGATCAACCAAGTTGATCATATTGCGAACAACCAAGTTGATCATATTGCGATCAACGCAAGACATGCCTGTTCTGGATGTCCGGCCCACCCAAGTGGCCAACATAGACTCGAATCAATACCTTGTTGTAGCCAAGGTACGAATGCGGATATCCCAATCTGAGCAACAAAGAAGAATCACTCGCAAGAGATCGCCAGAGTCTTCGCTGAACGCGTATCCCGAAATATCTCAAACACTCCTATGCGGGCAGCATCAAGTGCCGAAGACTAGTGGCAATGCTTCCAACATTCCATCAGAAACGCCGCGACTGACGTACTGGGTTTCGCTCGCCCACCCCGAAACCCCATTGGTTTAACGAAGAATGCCGGCGAGTACATGCAGCAAGACAAAAAGCATATAAAGCGGCGCTGCAAAGGAAGACGGGAAATGCCCGTGAGCTCGACGAGCAAAAGAGACGGGAAGAACATCGGCTTCTCTAAAAGAAGAAGAAAGAGCATGAGAAGCGAGCGATCGAGAACATTGAGAGCTTATACTCTAGGAACAATGCACGGAAGTTTTACTAAAACGTAAAAAGTACCCGTAGAGAAACCGCGTACTAGAATCACAATCGGTACTGAGAATATGGGCAAACTACTTCTGCAGACTGTATAACGGCGACAAAGACCAACATCCCGCTGTCAGGCAGAATGAACCATTCAACATAGACGATGATGGTCAAAATTTCCGTCCACCGACCAAAAGAAAGTGAGGATATCAATATCCAAGCTGAAATCCAACAAGGCTGCTGCACCTGACCCATTTTTATTTATTTTTGATTTTACGGTAAAGGGGGAGGAGGGGCGGAGAATGATCCCTGGAGCACCGGTTGGTTGTTTGAGTAGTAGTTGTCAACTAGTTGATGTGACGCCTTTGTTAAAGTGCTTTAGCCATTTAAAAAAAATGTTTTTAATAGTAATGCCGTCAGCCATAAAGTAAATTTAAGTAAATTACATTTAAATAATTGTTTAAAAATATTAGCGTATAATGTTGCAGGAATTAAGAATAAGTTGCTTTTTAATGATTTTTTTGAATTTGTAAGGAATCATGAACAATTTTTTTTTATTCGAAACGTTTATTGAAGAAAAGGATTTAGAGTTCTTTGAATATAAATTTCCAAATTTTTACTGCACCGGATCCCAGCAAGAAGAACCCACATAAAAGGAAGAGCTAGTGGAGGTGCTATCTATGGAATTAAGAAGGAGCCTTTTAGTACCTCAATTTGAAAATTTCTCAATATAAACGAAAAAATTGTGGTAGAATGCTCGCTAAACAAGGAAAAGCTGTATATTATACCAGTCTATATTAACTCTTCGAATTGGTCCAACGATTTCAATATGTTGCATAGCTTCATGATAGCGTTTAACCCCAGTAATCTTATGATTATAGGCGACTGTAACACCAGAATAGGAGAGGCGCAAATCCAAAATTTGGAGCAGGAATTTTGCAACCCGAATTTCACATTTGAAAGGAAAGCGACAGATAAAGTGGTGGACAGGCGAAGTAAGTCATTCATTGAAATGTGTGACGCTTTTGGACTTGTGCTGCTAAATGGACGAAGCCTCAGCGGCGTGCAGGTTAATTATACCTTCATCAGAGGTTCCAGCTGTTCAACAATAGACTTTTGTTTAATAAAGGGAGAATGGTTTAAGTATGCAACGGACCTTAAGATAGAGCTGCTAACACACTCGGACCATATGCCCCTAGTACTGCAGGTAAATACTGGGTCAGGTGATACCGTAGCAAAGACGTTGTGCTTGACTCCAAAACTGAAGTGGAGAAGCGTCGGCAGTGAGAGATATCGGAACTACCTTAACATTGAAGTATCCAAAGTCGCGACGGATTTCTTAGTACCAGGAAATGTGGCAGATGTGTGTGCAACTATCATTAAGGAAGCTTCGGGTTTTCTACAAAGACAGTCCCCGATAAGTAAGCGAGAAGCCTGGTTCGATGCAGATTGTATGAGAGCAAGAAGCAAGTCTTTTGCGTATCTCAAGCTGGCCAGAAGTTTAAACTCTGACATTATAAAAAAGCTATACCAAGAGAGTAATAAAGCTTACAAAGAGTTATGCAAACAAAAGCGCATTCATCACATCCATGACCTTACAAATGAGCTCGCGACAACAAATGATCTCAAAACGTACTGGAGAGTAATAAGGAGGCTGAATGGTGTAAATTGCATCAAAGGTTTGAAGTTAGATACTAATGCCTTAGCAGCCCATTTCCAAAATCTGCTGAATGAAAATACCTCGTAACTGTGCACCAGTATGCTTTGCCATGGATATCAGTAGAATCAATGGATCAATAAATCTCATTTGCGGAAGTACAAAAGGCAATCATTGGAAGCAAAAACAACAAAGCTCCAAGGGAGGACAGGATCACCTTCGAGTTTTTTAAAAATGCATTAACGAACTTTATGCATCTGGTTACGGAAGGTTTCAACATGATTTATAACGAAGGTACAGTTCCGGAAAGCTTCAAGAAGAATATAATATTCCCCCTATTTAAAAAGGGAGATGCTAACAACCCAGCTAACTACGGGGGTATTTCCTTCCTGAATACTCTTCTGAAACTGTTTACGAGTGTTTTGCTGCAACAGTTGTCCACATGGGTAGAATCAAGAGAACTTTTGAGTGAGTTTCAGGCTGGCTTTAGAGCGAACTACTCAACGTTCGACAACATATTTGTATTAACCAACTTAGCAAAATTGTATCTCAGCAAGGGGAAAAAACTGTATGCATTTTTTTGTGGATTTTCGTGCTGCCTTTGATACCGTACGGAGGCAATCGCTTTTTTATAAGCCCATACAACGATAATCAGACGGCAGTATGGGACGTTGTCACGCTATCAGAATGGTTTTCCACAAATACAGGTGTCAAACAAGGTTGCATGTTAAGTCCGCTATTGTTTAGTTTATACCTAGATGATCTAGCATCCTACTTACCAGGTGGAATTGAGTTCGAGGACTGTATCATTAAAGTTCTCTTCTATGCTGACGATATCGTCATTCTAGCAGAATCGCCAAATATGCTGCAGCTTATGAGCAACGAGCTGGAAGAGTACTGCAAGCTATGGAACCTCAGTGTAAACACCGCTAAATCGAAAGTCTTGATATTTCGAAATAATTCAGGAAGATACGGCAGAGAGGAGAAATGGTCGTTTGCTCATGAGCAACTAGAAGCAGTTAAGCAATATCGCTACCTAGGGGTAACACTTACACCAAGACTGTTGTAGGCAAGTCACCTAAAGGAGAAGCTGAAAGAGTCGAAAAGAGTCATAAGCATCACCTGGAAAAGGATTTTCGGAAGAAACGATGTATCAACGAAAGCTTTGATAGCACTTTGAAGCCACAGCTAAATCTATTATGTGTTACGCAAGGGATTGCACTTCAAACATATACTAAAAGTAGTAGATATGCCAGACCATTGACTGCCAAAAATATTGCTTCGCTATCTTCTCAACAGAAAAGCTCTACGGTTCCGTAAGTGGGAAGAACTTAGTGAATATTGCAGTGTGGATATGTCATTAAGATGGGAAGACAAAAGTAGCTGGAGTGCAGCTATGAATGTCATATTAAGGACCCTTGATGAAAGGAAACATGCAGCTTTCATGGAAAGGGCTACTAAATCCGGGAGTCGCAGTATATATAGAGTTCTAAATCATAGCCTGATGGAGAGAAACTATTTCAACGAAAAAAATACGGTACAGCAGATGAGCGTAGCCTTTAAAGCGAGAGGAGAGTTGTTACCACTGAATTTTAGACCTCACCGGAACGATTTGCCAATCTTTTGCACACTGTGCAATTTAAAGGAGAGAGAAGATGTATACCACTTTCTGGGAAGATGTCCTATTCTGCAGGAACTGAGGAAACGCTATTGGAATCAGTTCGTGCTATCGAGGGAGGAGGTAATTCAAATCTTGAATGGTAGCAACTGGAAAGTACTATTCTACTATGTCTCGGCTGCATTGGAGTACAGAAAGCAATATTTAGAAATATAGTTCTACACATTTAACTTTATTTTTATGTTATTATTATTATTTTTTTTTTTTTTTTTAACCGATTTATTATTCGAATTATAACTGTCATTCTGGCTGACGGCCTTTGCCATTGCTTTGAAAGAATTTGTAAACCGATGTACATTAACATAATTCAGTGAAAATAAATTCAATATTAATTAAAAAAAAATTTAAAAAAAAAAAGTGCTTTAGCCTCAGTCTAGCTATAGCCGGGCAATCACAGAGTATGTGATGGGTTGTTTCGGTGTCTTCAAGACAGAGACGGCACGTTTCCGATTTCCGTTTCCAATTTTCTTGAGATGGTAGTTGAGAGAGCAGTGTCCAGTTAGGAAGTCAGTAAGGATCTTACCATTCTGTTTGTTCATTGATAGGATGTCTCTAGTTCTATTTTCTGAGAAATTTATAAATTTCTTGGAATGCAGGTTGTACATTCCAGTGTGAGAGCATTTGTCCGCATTCCAAGCGAAATAGCTCTATTTTAATCTGGCTAGTAGGTTAACCGCAGAAGGGTTCAGGTCCAATGGAAGGAGATTGGGCTCCTAGTCTGGCAAGCTCATCAGCCGCTTCATTACCAGGGATGCCTTTGTGTCCGGGGACCCACGTTAATGTGAGTCTGTAGGCAATTCCAAGCCAGCTTAGACTTATATTCAAAGGACGTGAGAGCCCTGAGTGCTGCTTTGCTATTTAACATTATATTATGTTAGTGGGCTGGTGTAGGGACGGAAGTCCTCCACACCGTACTCAGATCAGTATAGACCCATTGTGGTAAAAATCGGACATTATATTAGTATGTGATCTTCGGAGGTTTCTTCTAATACATTCTCTGGGGCAGAGCTCGATAGCACAGACATCTGCTTAGGAAGATAGGAGTGGATTGACCTAATGGTGTAAAGAGTTTGTAGTTGGGGCCAAAGATACCAGCTCATGCCCCATTTAACATTTTTGAACCGTCAGTGTACCAATTGATTTGAGATGTTGATTGAGGGATTTGAAGATAATTCCAGTAGCTGCGGTCAGGGATGCTAACTGTGAAAGGGTGATTGAGTTGGATTCTTATAGGCATGAAGTCTGAGTTGCATACTGCCGGAAAAGTAAGTAGCGGAATTTCTTCACGGATTTCACATGACCAACTAATTCGGAATTTGCGTTGTTGCATAAAAGGTGAAGCTTAGAGCACTAGCAGCCACAGTATTCATAATATTTATGTGCAGGGGTGGAAGATTTAAGAGAATTTCCTGCGCAGCTGTTGGGCAGGTGCGCATTGCGCTCGTAATGACTACACAGGCTAGTCTTTGCACCTTCTAGAGTGCGGAGCGGGTGACGGTTTGATTAACTTTATCGCGGCAAACTAGGGGAGCATAAGTTATTATCGAGATGGTGATTGTGGTATAGGTCCAGTGGATCATTTTTGGATATAGTCCCCGTTTTTGCCGAAAAACCTAGAACAGTCCCAGATGGCTGTAGTCGCCTTCTCAGTGGTTCTGTCTGTATGAGGTTTCCAGTTTAATTTGTGGTCTAGAGTAATCCCAATATATTTTATTTCTTTTGAGAAATCAATTTGGATATTGTTTAGTGAAAGTGCTTGAAAGCTTAAATTTCTCCTCCTGGCGAAAGGTATGATTATGGTTTTTGCTGGGTTAACCGTAAGACCTTCTGACCGGCACCAACTATTTACTTTATTTAGGACATGTTGCATTTGTTCTGCTGGATTCATCCTTGCCCTTAGCTATTATGACTACGTCGTCAGCGTAGCACTGGGTAAGAAATTCAGAACTATTGAGGTCATTTATGATCCTGTCCACTAAAATGGACCATAAAAGAGAGGATAGGACACCCACTGGAGGACAACCCTTAGTAGTTCTAACGAAGATTGAGATTTTTCCAAGATTTGCAGTAATTAATTTGCTCCTGAGCATGGAGCATATCCATTTGGTAGTTTGCAGGTCAATCTCTTTGGCATCAGCAGCAGACTTAATTAATTGAAACGATGTGTTATCGATGGCGCCAGAGATGTCCAGGAAGGACCATAAGGCTATTTCCATCTTTGACAAGGTTTCTTCAATAGAGCTAACTAGATGGTGTAGAGCTGTCACCGTAAATTTACCAGATTGATATGCAAATTAAAGATTATTTAGGGGGTGTTCTATAAGGGTGGAATTTCTTATGTGAAGATAAATATTTTTTTCCATTACTTTAAGAAACACAGAGATTTGACTGATTCGCCTAAAGGCATTTAGGTCTGATTGTGATCTAACCTAACGGCTTACCGGACGAACTTTTCAAGGCAGCTGGTGATGAAGTGGTAGATAGCATACACAAGTTCATCTCTAAGATTTGGTCAGACGAGTGTATGCCTAATGAATGGAATCTCAGAATCGTTTGCTCGGTCCACAAATGCGCCAATTATAGAGGTATCAGTCTTCTCAAGATTGCAAGATCTTTTCTGCGATATTGCGTGAATGCCTGAAACCTCAAATACGACCTGATTGGGCCATATCAATGCGGTTTCAGGCCAAGAAAGTCCAACATCGATCAAATCTTCACACTTCGGCAAATCGTGGAGAAAGCCCAAGAGGTCCAAATCGATACTCATCATCTCTTTATTGATTTCAAGGCCGCCTATGACAACATCTATAGAGAAGAGCTGTATAGAACCATGTTTAGTTTTGACACCCTCGCCAAACTACTTCGTCTGTTCCGAATGACGATGAAGAACGCTCGCTGCTCCATCAAGATCGATAATGCCCTCACCGATACCTTCGACGTCAAAAAAGTTTTACACAAGGTGGCACGCTGTTATGTGACTTTTAATTATTGTACTTGAACGGATTGTGCGAAACTCACAAGCCAACACCACAGGTACAATTTATCAAAAGTCCGTAGAGCTGCTTGCATACGCCGACGATATTGACGTAATTGGAAGAACTCAACGGGCTGTCACTTCTAACCCAACAACACCATTTAAACTGCGAAATTATGATAATGAATGCTACCGAAAGGAACACCGGAAGAGTGCAATAGGCTCTCTCTGTAAGTACTCCACTTCTATAATAGAGATCGGATGCATAAACCTCTCATGTTACCAGACAGGCGCAAGCCCGGTGGTCTGGATGACCCGCTGAGAAAAGGACTCAGTGGAGCGGGGACAAAGTGGTACCTGCGCTTCCTTGCCCAAGGTTTCGAACCTGAAGTGGCCAGGAAGCTAACCGTTGAAAGAAGGAAGGAGGTAACAGGGACATTATAAAAGGGGAAGGGATACCATCACCCCCCCAGAAAAACCTGACAGTAAGCGGCATAAAGCCACCAGCAGCTTAAGCACGGCGAGTCCAAGCACCGTCATTGCAGAGAAAGGACGAAGGGTAGAGCCAGGCACCAGCTTTGCAAGAATAGTTAGAAACCTGCGAGTGGCTGTCCTCCCAAAAGATTACCCGGTGGCAACGCTTAGCACCGATGAGCAAACGGCCCTTGAGGATGCAATGTCGACGAAGTAGCCCTAGGCTGAAAGAGTAAGCTTCAGTTTGAAGGTGTTCACTTCAGATTAGGCTTACTACTCGTTGACTGTTATAATGAGGAAACGGCTGAATGGCTACTTCAAGCAGCAGCTCGACTAAGAGCATGGAAGGGAGTGAAACTGATGGCTTGTTTGGGAGACGATATACCAAAAACCCACACCATCACCGTCTTCCTCCCAAGAAGTTCTGGGCACGACCAGAAGAAGTCGCTTGACCTCATCGAAGCACAGAATGAGGGGTTGAACACCCACCTATGGAGAGCGACCAGTAGTTGAGAAGAAGGCAAGGGAAGAGTGGTAACCTTCCTCATAGATGATCAATCGGCAGAGACGATTACGATACACGATCCGGTATAGGTTCGGAAAAATAAATGTCTGCGGACTGAGGAAGCAGGCAGCTGAGACAGTCGAAACCTATGCGGGGGAGGACGTTACACCATCTGCCAATCCGACATCGGTAGCAAAAGTAGTGGGAGCTGCAAATCCAGCTGATACCACCATAGCAGCAACAGCACCAGCAACGACTTACCATATGAAATCCCTCTAAGAGAGGAAGATACCGAAAGTGTCGACATCGCAGGCCTCAACATGGAGGATCTAGGAGCAATTCCTCTAACTGAGGAGGAGGTGGGCGCCTGCCCATCCCCTACATTCCCTTAAAATGGAGCACAAAGCTCTCACTCGTATCGCACAAGTCGACCTACGCGACGCGAAGGCAGTTTCGGCCGTCATCGCAAGAACATTTGCGAATCAACATCTTGGACTTGTGCTGATACAGAAACCCTACCACTTTAAGGAAAAGGTAAGAGGTCTTTCAAGTAAGAATGCACAGGTAATCTGGGATAATACTAATCAGTAAAAACATAAAATTCTTAGGTATGTCTTTCAGACTACATGACGCAGGACTTAACAGCTATCCAGGCCGTTTTAAAGATAGGAGGTACCCACTGCGCCATTGTTATTGCTTCGGCCTACTTCGATGGAGGCGGGGAGGCACCGCCAGAAGTAGTTCAAAGGCTAGTAAGACACTGCAGAAGGAACAATCTGCCACTTCTGCTAGGATGTGATGCCAACGCCCATTGTTTAGAATGGGGCAGTAGCGACAACAACGCTAGAGGTGAGTGCCTTCTCGGATTCATTCTCCAAGAAAACCAAGATATTTTAAATGTGGGCAATACACCAACTTTCGGAACTAGGATGAGGGAGGAGGTTCTCGATATCACTCTCGGCAGCCCGAGTATTAGTAACTGTATAACAGGTTGGAAAGTTTCCGACGAGCCGTCCATGTCGGACCACAGAATCATCACTTTCAGCATTGAAGGTCTCAGAAAAGAGGCTACTCCGAGCAGGAACCCCCGCAAAACAAACTGGGTCAGGTATAGCTCAACACTCGAGTGGAACCTAATAAATGTGAAAGGGAGGAAAACGGCGAACCACTTCCTAGAACTAGAAAACGAGTTGGAAGAGGTCAACAGGGCTATCATACAGGCATATGAAAGCAGTTGCCCCATCAGTCGTAAGAAAGATCGGAAGGATACTCCATGGTGGAACAAAACGCTGGTCGAATTAAGAACAAAGGTGCACAAGCTCTTTAACAAAGCAAATCGTGACGGAGACTGGCAGACATACACCGAGCAATTAACAAGATACAACTTGGAAATCAGAAAGGCTAAACGGAATGGCTTTAGAGCATTCTGTGAGAACATAGCGTCAACCCCTGCAGCAACCAGATTACATAAGGCATTGGCTAAGGAGAAAGCAGGCGTGCCGTGCTCACTGAAAAAGCAAAATGGCAGCTATACCGAAGATGAGGAGCAGACGACCCTTCTACTGCTAAAAACACACTTTCCGGGTAGCTCGATCTATAACAGCACAGATGTATTCGAAAGATTTAGAAGGCCCAAGAGAGATGACTGGGCCAAGGCAAAACACATCTGCACGAAACAAAGGCTAAGTTGGGCTCTGAACACCTTCCAGCCGTTTAAAGCACCGTGGGTGGACGGAATATTCCCTGCTCTATTACAAAAAGGCCAGGAAATCATGATGCCACATCTCCTAGGACTACTGAGAAGCAGCTTAGCACTTGGGCATATACCAAGAATCTGGAGAAGGGCAAAGGTCATATTCATCTCGGAAGTTGGTAAAAGAGACACCACTTCACCTAAATCCTATAGACCCATTAGCCTGATCTCAATCATGCTAAAAACGCTGGAGAAGGTCATAGATAATCACTTAAGGATGAATGTGCTGGAGAGAATACATCTCCACCACAATCAACATGCCTACAGAGCAGGAAGACCCACCGAAACCGCGCTCTACCAGCTGACAAGTTGGGTCCAGGAAGCACTGGAGAGCAAGGAAATGGCAGTATGTGCTGTTCTAGACATCGAATGAGCCTTCGACAACATCTCCCATGAAGCAATTAGGAGGGGTCTGGAAATAAAAGAAGTAAATCACACCACAAGCAATTGGATGTGAGAAATGCTGAGAACTAGGACGGCTGAGACAGAGCTGGGTCATAAAACCATCACTTTAAGCACCACTAGAGGCTGCCCACAAGGGGTATTATCACCATTAATGTGGAGCCTAGTAGTAGATGAACTACTGCACAAATTGACAGACGCCGGCATTAAGTGTCAGGGGTACGCCGACGACATAGTCATTGTTGCAAGAGGAAAATCTGAAGAAACGCTATGCGAAATTATTCAAAGGGGATTATGAACCACACAGAAATGGTGCGAAACGGAAGGACTTAAAGTAAATCCTACCAAAACCACTGTGATGCACGCAAAAATGGCAACGTTTGTGCAAATCACTAAAAAGTTTTATTAAAAACCTTAAGAATAATGAAATGCAAACTTACCTAGAAAGCTTAACGGCAGAAAAAAATTCTAATTACTCGCTTTGGAAGGCTATAAAAGGTATTAAAAAACCTCAAATTCAAGCCGCACCAATTAGGAAAAATCAAGGCGAATGGGCCAGGTATGATAAAGAGAAAGCGCAAGTTTTTGCCACCCACGTGGAAGAAACTTTCAAACCGCTTGATGGACAAGCTCTTATTGAAAATATAAATACGTCTTATATAGCCAATAGCGTAATAAGAAATGCAACACTTACCGAACTTAAGGTAGAAATAAAGAAACTTAGACCTAAGAAGGCTCCTGGATACGACCTAATTACGGGAGAGGTTCTTAAAGCACTACCAAGAAAAGCTCTAATTAAGCTTCTGTTCATTATAAACGCCGCGCTTAGACTAGAATATGTTCCCAGTCAATGGAAAGTCGCCGAAATCATAATGGTCCTTAAGCCCGGAAAACCGCCGAATGAAAAAACGTCTTATAGACCGATTTCGCTTCTTCCAATTATGTCCAAGGTGTTCGAGAGAATATTGATTAGGCGAATACAGCCGGTAATAGAAGAAAGGCATCTCATTCCGAATCATCAATTCGGATTCAGAAGTAACCATTCTACAGTTGAACAAGTACATCGAATAACACATGTAATCGAAAAGTCACTTGAAGAAAAAAAGATTTGTTCAAGCGTATTCCTTGACGTCTCTCAAGCCTTTGACAAGGTCTGACACGAAGGCTTAAAGTTTAAATTACGACAAGTTCTGCCAGAGCACCTATATAATATTTTGAAGAACTACCTTACGAATAGACTATTCCGCGTCAAATGTGGAAACGAATATTCGGATTTCAAGGAAATAATAGCTGGGGTGCCGCAAGGAAGCGTTCTTGGTCCGGTCTTATATCTATTATACACCCGTGATATACCGCAAGTAGAAGGCACTGAGCTAGCTACATTTGCCGACGACACTGCTATCTTGGCAGTAGGTAAAACGGTCGAAGATAGTACAGAAAAACTGCAAGAAGCTTTGGATAGAGTAAATGAATGGATAAAGGTTTGGCGAATCGCACTTAACGAGACCAAATCTGTTCATGTAAATTTTACCCATAAGAAAATAAATAATTTGCCGATCTTTTCAAACTCGGTTCAAATTCCGTTTGCAAACGAGGCTAAGTATCTTGGAATGACACTTGATACAAAGCTGAAATGGAAAACGCACGTTAAGAAAAAACGCAAAGAACTAGATAATAAATATAGAGAAATGTATTGGTTACTTGGAAAATATTCCAAGCTTAATATAGAGAACAAACTGCTTTTATATAAGCAAGTGCTAAAGTCCGTATGGACATATGGTATACAACTCTGGGGTTGTACCAAAATAACTAATATTAAAATTTAACAAACTTTTGAAAACAAAGTGCTAAGAGGTATTGTTAATGCGCCATGGTAAATCAGAAATAGCGATATCCATAGAGATCTCGGCATTAAAACTATAGAAGACGAAATTCAAAACTACGCGAGAAAGCATAGAAGTCGACTAGAAACTCACGTTAGTATTACAGTCCTCCAAGTTTTGGAAGAAAGAAATTTACTGCGCCGTCTACAAAGAACCAAACCTTTAGACTTAGCGGGTTAAGTAACCGCGTCTAAACTGCGGAGCTGGCAGGCACTTCTAATGGGAAAGTCCTGCAAAACGTCCTTAATACGTGAAATGAAAACTACTTGATAAGTCGAATACTTAGTTGTAGTAAAACCGAAAACAAGTCTGTTTTGAATGGAGGTTTTTTAGTGGGTAAGAATCCCACACTACTATGAGCACGCGCTGTCGATCCTCATAGTGTCTTGTTGAAGATTTTCACCTACCCTCGGAAAAAAAAAAAAAAAAAAACACTGTGATGCCCTTTACCAAAAAGAGACAGCTAAAGCGTATGCAGCCGATCCTATTGGAAGGTATCAGGATCGACCTACAGAAACAGGTTAAATACCTAAGTATAACACTAGACAGTAAACTCCTTTGGAAAGAACACTTAGAAGCTGTGGTAATCAAGCCACTAGAGCACTTATTGTGTGCAGGAACATTTCAGGAAAGACTTGGGGTTGCAGCCCAGCCACACTGAGATGGATGTACATGATGATAGTAAGACCAGTGGCATGGGTTAACCGAACAAGGTTAACTACCACAAGGACATCGCTGAGCAAGGTGCAGAGACTAGCATGCGTATGTATAACAGGTGCCATGCGAACCTGTCCCAGAGCAGCACTGGAGGTGATCGTAGGTATACCTCCACTACACATAGTGCTAGAGCGAATCGCCAAGGAGACCATATTGAGAATAAGCAAAGAGGGCATCGGGAAAGGAACATGCATCGCTAATAAAGAGCGAGTAGAGTCGTTAGGGGTAAGTGTGCGCACTTTCGACTTCGAAACATGATTCCAAGCGAAATATAGAAGATATAATACAGGGCTTTATTAAATTATAAAGCTGCATATTTGGCTATTTATTTAAAAAAGTAAAACAATATATTTTTTTTATATTAACTTACATTTTTATTGAAAAAACCAAAGCAAGTCAAATTGCGCACACTTGCCCCTATCTATGGGTAAGTGTACGCATGATTTGGGGTAAGTGTGCGAATGTCCAGCGTTTTTTAACTAAAACACTTATGTTACAAGTTATTATTATTAACTCTCTTATTTTCCGAAAAAATAATAGCATGTTTCATAGAGAAACCATAAAATAAAATTTTATATAGTTTTTAATGCAAATAGATTTTTTTCAACACATTAAAAGTTCTTGAAACGCAGTAAAAAAGCCGGTGGGACATAATGTCCTATGGCATTCATGCAGCATACTGCAGTCACTGTTATACCTCTTTCTGCGGACACAATTTTTCCAGCTACTTTTTTTCCACGAGTTGAAATTACTCTTGCAGTTTTTTTTGGCACAGTACTCATTCCTGTTTCATCCATATTATAAATACAAGTTGCGTCGAAATCGAATTTTGCGTAGAGTTCCTTAAGGTTTTTGTAGAATCTATCTACTTACACCTTATTGAACCCTATTGCCCTGGCAAGACTTGTTGCAACGGATTGTCGCAAGCAAATTGTTTTATGTCGCTTAAGAAAGCCTTCAACCCAAGCCCAGCCATTTGCAAATCCTTGTTGAAACGATTTGGGATGCCTTATCGTGGCGTATTGGAAAACTAACTTCCGTATTGCTGAAATTGTCATTCCATAATATAAATTGTCCATGTTCTCGCAATACTCTTTCTTGATCAGGAGAAAATGTCGTTTTGAAGTGACCAAGTGAATTGGCAGCAGTGTTTAGCTTGAGGCGTTTTCTAAGCGCACATTCGCATATTCCAACTTCCTCCGCGGCCCTACACTGCCTTAAACATAAACTGATAAGATGTTTAGCCTTATCAATTTGGTACTGTGTCACAACCTTTTTTTCAGGATTTTTCCTTACATATGTTCGAGGCATCCGTTAAAAAAGAGAATAATAAAAACATCATGGGAACATTATATATATGTATTTATTCGTAAGACGTAACATATCGAGTTACGGATATATAGGATTCACTGGTAGTGGCTGAGTAAAAAATTTAAAAAATGTATATGAATATATAAGTGAATACACAATGAATTTGTTTTTCATTTTCTGTAGTGGTAACATAAATTTAAAATTCGATTCTTTCACCCGTATACACGCTAACTATATTCTTATATAATATATCTACAAACCGAAACGTTTTTTTCCTTTCATATTTCTTTGTAGGGGTAAGTGTACGCACGCGCACACTTGCCCCAAAAGTTTTGCGCACACTTACCCCCACTGCACTTTTTTCAATATTTTGTTTATTTTGAACAAATTAACACCAAATCCAGTAAAATTTTCACTCAAATATAATGTATATATAATATATTCAATAAATAATTACCACTCAATGTGTTATAATACAGTCACTGAACACTAACACGAGCTTTTCTTTGTTTGGCTTCCCCTTCACAAATCAAACAAAACTGAAACGCAACAACAGCTGACCCAAGCAAAGGACTGATACCTGCTGAATTGTGCATTAACAAATACTTAATATTCATTGTCATTTTCGAGAAATTCACTGTGCGTACACTTACCCGCTGCGCACACTTACCCCAAACGACTCTAACCCTATCCAAATTGGTGCCGCTTCTGGACTGGCCCAGAGACGATATGGTCAAGAAATACTGCTTTGAAAGAAAGTTCGAATCAAAGCTGAGCAACAAAAAGGATTGGAGCAGTGAGTCCCAAAGGTAACAACTCAAACAACATACAATAAAATGGTCCACGGACGGATCGAAAACATCTACAAGCACTGGGGCGGGGGTGTACGGGCCAGATACTCAGAATCACTGGGAATATTCCCCAGTATATTCCAAGCAGAAGTTCATGCAATCGAAAGATGCGCACAATTCAACCTAGACAGGAATTATCGAGGGCAGAATATCGCAATACTGTCAGACAGCCAAGCTGCTATCAAAGCACTAACCCCATACGAGATCAGATCCAAACTGGTATGGAAATGCCTCACCAGAATCAACACACTGGGAGATGTAAATAAAGTAACTCTCTACTGGATACCAGGTCACGTAGGAGTAGAGGGAAACGAAGCAGCTGATGAACTAGCTAGAAACGGATCAGACATGCCGTTCCTTGGACCAGAGCCCTTTTGTGGGTTAGGACCCCACAAAATAAGGGAAGACTTAAGGACAGAGGAAGAAAATAAATGGGTCAAACATTGGTACGATATCCCCCAACTAAGACAGGCGAAAGAGCTTCTGG
The DNA here is from genome assembly GCA_945910035.1 of Brachypalpus laphriformis. Lineage (NCBI taxonomy): Eukaryota > Metazoa > Arthropoda > Insecta > Diptera > Syrphidae > Brachypalpus > Brachypalpus laphriformis. Next base: position 159,886,170 of record OX246754.1, on the reverse strand, counting down.
GGAAATACAACCAGAAAAGAAGTAGAACCTGCCTAAAAGTCAGAAAGAACCGACTTCGCATCTTGACGGGCATGTTAACTGGTCACTGTAGGCTCAAGGAGAACCTCAGGAAACTGGGTATAGAGAGAGACGGACACTGCAGATTCTGCAGGGACTTCGCAGAAACACCAGCGCACCTTCTTATGGAATGCGAAGCATTGATCCACAAAAGAAGAAATCACTTAGCTGCATACATCCTATCAGAAGTGGATCTACCTTCGCTGGATCCACTCAAGATACTCCGGTTCATAGCAGCAGCTGGACTGGAGAAAGTACTCTAGACCGAGTATATCATCGACTAGAGCCTCAGTTTGAGGGGCACAATAGATCTACTAAAGGTCGCAGTGCACTTGCACCTCACAATAATTACATCTTATCTTATCATCTTATCATAGGAATCTAAAATTATGGCCATATAACTATTTTGGATGTGTTAAGTCAGTAAGAAAAATAAGAACTTACAGCTCACATAGACGAAACATAAATCCCTTGAGACCTTGTGCCTATTCTGTCACATAGATTGAAAGGCAGGCAGTAAGTAGAGGGACTCTATTTATTCATTCAATTCATTTATTCTAATTTCCGAAAATCGGTACACCTTGACCCGCCTTAAAGGTGACATAATTGAACAAAGAATACCCACTGCCATTGGAAACAAAATAAAAATAAAATCGCCCTATAGTGTACCCAAACTAAACAAGTTTATTGTTCTCCATACCTTTCACTGCATTTTCCGCTCCCATTATACATTTTACTTTACAATATTCTAACCGAAAATTTATTCAGGAAATCAAATAAACTGGCCCACACCCACCTCAGATAGCAACAGCTATTTTAGGTAACCAAAAAAAAAAAAATAAAAAAACTTTTGTGCCAATTTTGAGGTGTGAGGAAATGGATTTATCTAGATAACTTTGTTGTGAAGTGCTTTATTCTTTGAAAGCAATTTATTGTCAATCCTATTAAATGCTATAGGAAAATCCTTTTAAATATTTGAAGGCTATGAAAGGCCCCAAGGATGAATAAATTTATACGATTCGATAAGAGAGAATTTGTGTTTCAATGTGCAACTTATTTATAGTGATGTTCATTAATCTGAGTATCTACTATCTTCTGAAATTTCTCCCAGAGTTTGTGTAAAGATTGAGTTCTTACTTGGTATGCAGACTGATGCTTAAGGTCTACTTGGTATGGTATGTTATGGTATGTTATGAAGGAAGTGCACCTTAGACGGGCCTTTTAGTCAATTGCGGTTCCCTATAAATGATGGTACCATCTCTAATTTGGTTGCCTTTCGGTTGGTTTTGAATCAAACCAACTTGTACTCCCGACGAAACATATTGTTGCATTTATGAACACTGTATATCGTGTAATCAAAAGATGTCGCCCCAAGCGTCGGAGAGCTGGTGATTTTGACGGCAGATAGGGAGAAAGACAACGTGGTAAAAGTAGTCTAATAATCTTTTAGCGCCAATAAAGAATCTTCTCATTTCTCACCCAGCAAATTAAGTACCTAACGCAGAAAATCGTTACAACATAATGTTCCCAGGTAGAACTTGCCCCAGATCCTCCAGTTCTTCGAAAATTCTATTTGCCATATAGCGAAAGGGCTGGTCAAACGGTAGTGCATGTAATCATATGAAACCAAAAGCGTTTTTACTTACATATATGAGGCCTACCAACTCCTAGTCTCAACCTCCACGTGTTGACAGCTGGGTTCCTAGTACCTTAATCCAAGGAATGGGTAACCAACCGCATTTGGAGGATTTTTGGTGGCAGCAGATAATAGAGGGGGAAGAGTGCTTTCTCACTAGAGCACTTCTTCTGGTTTCAGGCGGCAGCGGACGAATTCCCTAGATGGAGTCAACGGTGGGGTCTGCAGTTCCAGTTAGGTTGAACTTAGTGAATACAGTGCGCGAGCTGCTTCCACGTATTCAGATCACAGGTCGGTAAGGAATGTCAAATGTTGGTCCGAGCCTTGGAATAGAAATGGTGGCGGACGAGTCTTTAATCGGCCAACGGTAGCGCTCACACTCCCGTAGTGGACTACTAGCATCAGTGTACCCTTGCATACCTAGATGGAAAGATAGGCGAGCTTATGGACTTCATCAAAGGGAAGACAAACGTCCACCAAGAAATCCGAAGACTTGCGCATTCTATTCGTTCAGCATGCGACAAAGCTCTCCACGACGAACCTCTGATCCTGGTGAGTGGAAAAGAGGAATTTGCCCCGAAAGAGACACAAACCCAAGAAGTACCGCAGATGAAATATTCGGAAATGGCCAAACAAAACCTGATGAAGCGGTAAAGACATACCTACCACAAATATCATCGGAAACCCCTAAACGCAAGAGAGACACTACTCTACGCCCAGGGCGACAAGCACCAACTCAAAAAAGGAAGAACTCAAGACCGGGACACAGAAAAACTCCACAAAAGTGTGGAAAAATGCTCTTGGATCTGAAGTGGAAGTGTGAGCACTAAAGCATGAAGTGATCATCGAAGTCCTGGATGGTGTTACAATGCGGGAAGAAATATGCCAAGCATTGGCTGCACAATTCTAGTGTACAAATATCGAAGTTAGCGCTGTGAAGTCGCTACAGAGGGTATACTTCGGAACACAGACAGCGACAGAAGCAGCACAGAAGCTAGTAGCAGTTGGAAAGAAACGGATTGGCTGGGTATTCTGCAGAATACGAGAGAAAACTTCTACCTACTAGATGCTTTAGATTGCTCAAACCGTTGCATCAAATGCGGAGAAAGTGGACACATTGCAAAATCGTGCACAAAAAACCCTAAATCCTAAATGCATGCTATGCTGCGGAAACGAAAACGTAAACGAAAACCACATTACGGGAACCAGCAAATGTCCATCCTTCCAAAAGGCATTATCGCCGTCCTTAGTGAACCATATACCAGGATATGAATAAGGGCTTATGGATAACAGACTCCACCCGAAAAGCGGCCATATGGACCTGTGGAAAGTGTGCATTCCAAGAAAATGAAAACACGTGGTACTGGATTAGTAACAGCAAAAGTTAATGATGTATACATATACAGTTGATATGCACCGCCAAATCTTACGATCGAAGAATTCGAGGAAGTCTTAGACAACCTGGTAAGCGATGCGCTAGATAAAAATCCCGCTGTCATTGCTGGCGACTTTAGCGCATGGGCAGTTGAGTGAGGTAGTAAGGAAACTAACAGGCGAGGCGAGGTCCACTAAATGCATTTGCAGCGCTGGATATTGTACTCGCGAACAATAACAAATAAATAAGAAAATCGTATTGGGCGATTTTAACGCCAAATAGGGCAGGAGGACATCTTTGGTAGGGCAGTTGGTAAGCATAGCCTACACGACACCACGTCTGATAACGGACTAAGGCCAAATTTATTTCGCTGTTGAGCGAAACGTCACCATAGCAAGCACATGGTTTCCTGATCTCGATATTCATAAGCAGACATGTGCAATCCAATGATCATATATCGATCAACCAAGTTGATCATATTGCGATCGACGCAAGACATGCCGCCAGTGTTCTGGATGCCTGAACCTTCCGAGCGGCCAACATAGACTCGGATCATTACCTTGTTGTAATCAAGGTAGGAATACGGATATCCCAAACTGATCAACAAAGAAGAATCACTGTGAGAAAATTTAACGTCGAAAAGCTACAATCACAGGAGATCGCCAGAGTCTTCGCTGAACGCGTACCCCGAAATCTCTCAATCACTCCTATGCCGCCAGCATCAAATGCCGAAGACCAGTGGCAAAGCTGCCAACATGCCATCAGAAACGCCGCAACTGAAGTGCTAGGTTTCGCTCGGCCACAACCGTGAAACCTCTGGTTTGACGAAGAATGCCGGTGAGTGCATGCAGCAAAACAAGAGACATACAAAGCGGAGCTGCAAAGGAAGACGAGAGCTGCTCGTGAGGTCTACGAGCAAAAGAGATGGCAAGGACATCGGTTTCTCCAGAAGGAGAAAAAACAGCACGAGAAGCACGCGATCGAGAATATTGAGAGCTTATACTCCAGGAACAATGCACGGAAGTTTCACCAAAAGGTAAAAGGAACGTGTCAGAGGTGCTAAGCCGTAGAGAAACCCCGTAGTAGAATCACAATCGGTATTCAGAATATGGAAAAACTACTTCTGTAGACAACGACCAACATCGCGCTGTCAGGCAGAATGAACCATTCAACATAGACGATGATAATCAAAATTTCCGTCCACCTGACCAAAACGAAGTTAGGATAGCAATATCCAAGCTAAAATCCAACAAGACTGCTGGACCTGACGGCTTACCGGCCGAACTTTTCAAGGCAGCTGGTGATGAACTGGTAGAGAGCATACACCAACTCATCTCTAAGATTTGATCGGACGAGTATATGCCTGATGAATGGAATCTCAGAACCGTTGGCCCGATCCACAAGAAGGGACCCTTTTTCTGTGATATTGTGTGAGCGGCTGAAACTTATCATCAATAGGCTGATAGGCCCATATCAGTGCGGTTTCAGGCCAGGAAAGTCCGCCATCAATCAAATCTTTACACTTCGGCAGATCCTGGAGAAAACCCCACAAATCCAAATCGATACTCACCATTTCTTTATCGATTTCAAGGCCGCCTATAACAACATCTATAGAGAAAAGCTATATATAGGTAGAGCCATGTTTAGTTTTGACATACCTGCCAAACTTGTTCGTCTGTGCAGGATGACGATGGAGAAAGCTCGCTGTTCGAAGAAGGTCGGTAATGGCCTCACCAAGACCTTTGATGTCAAAAAATGTTTTAGACAAGGTGACACGCTGTCAAGCAACTTTTGAAATATTGTATTGTACTTGAACGGATTATGCCGAACACACAGGCCAACATTAGTGGCACAGTCTATCAAAAGTCCGTACAACTGCTTGCATATGCCGACGATATTGACATAATTGAAAGAACTCAGCGGGATGTCACCGATGCGTTTGCAAGCATTGAAGCAGAAGCGGTCAAAATGTGATTAGCGATAAACGAAGGCAAAACCAAGTATTTGCTGCCAACAAGAAGGGACAACCAACATCGATGAATTAGACAGAACGGACAGCTACAACTTTGAGGTAGTGAGGGTCCTTGTCTACCTTATAAATAAATAAATATTTTGGCGCAACAGCTCTTTAAGTGACAGGGCCTAGCTTCTCGCAACCACTCATATTGGGTGCGTTATATTTTTCACACGAATGGAAGGGACCTACTGTTTAGTGCCGTATCCAAAAGTCAATTGGTTTTGAGAAGCTTTCTCGAGACAACAATACTCTCGGATGTTTGTCAGACGTTCGCGAGAGGTGGGACCGTGAGAAAACTTTTTGGTGTTTTTAGGGACTCGAACTTGGAAACTCACGCGCAGTGGTCCGACACACTAACCACTTACGCCACGGCGCCTACTTTGTCTACCTTGGCTTCGCTATAAATTCAGCGCAGAAATCAAGCAAAGAATAACTCTTGCCAATCGCGGCTTCTTTTTGTTAATAAGGCAATTCAACAGTAAAGCCATATCTCGAACAACTAAGGAGACTCTGCATAAGACTCTGATCATCCCAGTCCTGCTTTACGGGGCTGAAACTTGGACTTTATTAAAAGAGGATTAAGATATCCTTAGTCGCTTCGAGAGAAAATTTGTTCGTAAGATATTCGGTCCCGTTTGCGTTGAGTTTTGGAAGAGAAGATACAACGACGAACTATATGTTACGAGATGTACAGCGACATCGACCTAGTCAAAAACTGCATATTGGACGCTTGGGATGGCTAGGACATGTAGAGCGAATAGACACCAAAGCAGTAGAGGAAATCCTCGCCGTAGGTATTGCGCACAAGTTCAAGGGCACCTCGACCACCTTGCAGTGCGCAACTGGAGGCAATCAGCTTAAGACCGAGCTAACTGGAGAGGCTTGTTGGTTGAGGCCTAGGTTCACCCCGAACTGTAGTGCCACCGAAGTAAGTAAGTAAGATATTTAGCTTAACTAGGGTACTTCGTATCGCCTTTTTTGTAACATTGTTGAAGGTTCTTTCAATATCTAGGAATGCGGCAAGCGTGTATTCATTAACTTGTAGTGATTTTTCTATTGAACCGACAACACAGTGTAGCGCTGTCTCTACACTCTAACATTTGGTGTAGGCATGTTAAGCTGGGGAAGGTCCCTGAGCGCAGTCTGCTGCCAATGTATTTGCCGACCAGTCTTTTCAGTGTTTTAAGGAAAAATAATGGAGTATTTCTTGTGAAAGTCGATGTAAGGTAGGACATATTCTATTGTTCTATCGAGATCTATTGATCTACGGATATATGTGTATTTGAAACATAGACTCGTGTCCATAGGATCTGCGTTCCATATGCTTGATTGTCTAAGACGAATCGCGCTTTTGGCAGCCATGCTTTACTTATCGAGAGGAGGAAGATTGAGACTCATTTCCAGCCTTGTCTGAGGCGTGGTTGTTCTCTGTGTTCCTGTTATGCTAACACATGCTAATCATTGAACCGTCCTAATTTATTGAGGTAGCTAGGCCTACTGTATGGAAATACCTGTTGTGGGTTAAGGTTTCCACTAGAAACATCAACACTGCACGACAAGGCTGTGACATTAAGAATGGAAAAAACACTCTGTTCACATAATGGGTAGAAATACCACGAAGACAACCTTAACAAGAAACTGTAAAGCAACAAGGAACTCACTATCTCCGTGTACCATCTCTAAAAGCATATTTTTTTTGAAATACTCGTATATCAAACTATTAATCAATGTTAATGGTTACCACAAGGTAGTAAAGAAAAATCGATATGGAACACCTTTGCGTGATAGAGCCTCTTTTAACATCTATTTCACACCTATTTGTTAGAGCATACCAAAAAAAAAATAAAACATAACTAACGCGCATAGGGCTCGGTTGACAATAAAACAAATTTACTTGGAAAAGATACATATCTTATGAGGTAAACCAGCTCTTAAGTCGTTCTACATGTGTATACTTCAGTTCCAGTTCTTGAAACAATTTTTCAAGAATTAATGACACAAACCCCTACATTCGAGACAAATGATGAATTTTAATGAATGTTTTACATGAATATCGGAGGGCTGTTAATCACGGAATATTTCTTTTCCATTTCCATTTCCCTACATAAGTGGAAAATAATGTATGCAGGTACAGTAGAGCACAGATTATCCGAGTTATTGAAATCTCGGATACTACTTACTTAGTTAATGGGCTCTCGACCCATGTAGAGTATCTGTCTGCGACACAGCATCCTTTCATCCTTGTCGAGTACGCTACTTCCAGTTAGATTAGGTTAGGTTGAAGTGGCTGCCAGCTTAGAATCGCCAACACACTCAGACCAATAAGTCCATTGTGATACCACGTGGATCATAGGAGAAAGTTTCTCTCTACCTACTCCTCAAACCATTTCGAGCTTCTTATGAAGCGTAAGAGCCTCTTAATATCGATATCTATCAGATCGCCTATATCGCTGTAATAGGGGGCTCCTGGGAGAAGCTTCCTTCAACGGGAGAGAGCTGGGCAGAAACAAAGAAGATGAGGAATAGTTTCTTCCTCTTCTTCATCCATGCAGCTTCTACAAAAGTCGTTTGCAAAGAGGCCTAGCCTTGTAGCATACTCCTCATTAGACAGTGCCCAATGATGGCACCTATTGTAGTGTCAGTCATATGAAAACAAATTCTTAGAACGTTTTAGATCCAGCTTTGGCCAAATCTGTTTTGTCGCTAGACATACTGATCCACTTGTCCACCTAAGATTTGTACTCTTGATAGCATCCAGTTTAAGTTTGAGTTTGCAAGTAGCGATTGGTATACCTAAGGTACCTTTAACCGGCAGAATGGGTATAGTTGTTCCTATTCTGGCGAGTTAATCGGCCTTACAATTCCCTCGAATATCCTTATGCCCCGACACCCAACACAGGTGTATATTAAACTGCTCAGCCATCTCCGTGAGAGACGATCGGCAGTCTAGAGCTACCACGGAATTTATAGAGGTCGATTCCTGGGATTTGATTGCTACTTGGCTATCTGAAAAGATGCGGACACCTTTAATGGATATCCCATGTAAGTTCCTTAGTAGGAGGGGGTTACATCTACACGTCTCTGTTTCCAGTTACGCTGACACGGGACGCACACGGGACCTTATATCCGAAGAACTATTTTTCTCTCGAAAGAGTTCAGTATTAGCTCCGCTTTCTCACTTATCATCCAGCACTCGGCGCCATATAGGAGGACTGGTGAGATAAGCGTTCTGTAGAGCGGTCATTAAGTTCGTCGAGTTAGGAATTTTGATCCCAGTTGTTTTGTAGCAGCGGTTATTCTTCGTAGACTTTCCACAAAGGTGTCGTTTGTGGGATTAGTATTTACTTCTAGGTAGGTGAACTCCTTGACCACCTTGAAGTCAAACTCATCGAAACTGACATTCTGTCCTACATTTTAAACAGATCGATTTTTGTTCGTTGATACCACATACTTGATTTAGTCGTCATTTACTTCAAGACCAACTCGTCTCGCCAGATCTTCAATTGCCGTAGATGTCTGTATGATGGCACGCTGAGATCTCCCGATGGTGTCAATATCATCTGCGTACCCCAGCAACTGGACGGACATATGGAAGATAGTGCCTTCTGTGTTAACGCCTGCTCTGCGTGTCTTCTTACTGAAATCCGGTGCAGGTTCGGAATAGATCGGACGAGTAATTTCCAAATTGCACAGAGCATCGCGTACTTTCCAGTGTTACACGACACAGCTGGATTAGTTTTAACGGGATCCCGAACTCAGCCATCGCATTGTAGAGCTCAAGACAATGAATGCTATCATATGCGGCCTTAAAGTCGGCAAACAGGTGGTGAGTTTCGGTTATGAACTAAATCTCAAATTTTGTGGAAGTTAGTTCATTGGGAGCTAGTTGGTAGAACCGATGAATGTATTACAGAGAGTTTCTCAACCAGGCGCTCTTTGCACGCTCTGGCTACTTCAGGCATGCTAAACGTCCAACGTTAAGTTCTTTTGTTCTGAACGATTCGCAGCTGCAACTTGGTTGCAACAAGAAAATGGTCAGAGTCGGCGTTGACTCCTCTGTAAGTACGCACATCGATTAGGACTTGGTCGATTTGTTTGCGAGTTCGACCACCAAAAGAAAGCCAGGTTGCTGTGCAAATTTTCACCCAGGGTAACCTAGTGCTACTAATCACCGTATTGCGAGATGCCGCAAAGTCAATTAGGCAGAAGGCGTTATCTGCTGTCGTGTCACGGAGGCTGTACTTTCCAACTAACCCAACGAAAGTGTTCTCCTTACCGGTCTTTGCATTAAACTCACCGAGTACGACTTCGACATCGTACTCTGGACAATCTCCGTAGGAACCGTCGAGGTCAGAAAATTCCTCCATGATAGTGCCTTCAGCTTCGTCGGTAGGGGCATGTGCACATATTAGACTGGTATTGCAGAACGTAGCTTTGATGCGGATCACAGCCAGATGGATAGTTATCGACTTGAAGTCCGAAACTCTTGATCTAAAACGATTTCCCATAACGAATCCGTTACCTAACATGTGCAATCTTTTATAGCAGCTGTAATAGATGTCGCAATCTTGTCGCTTTTGCATACCTGATCCTATCCATTATAATATCCTGGATTATGGTAATATCTGCCTTATACTGCGCGGGGATAAATTCAAGTTTTTGGGCAGCACCTGGGGTGCCATTTTGTTGCAAAATAGGCTAAAGGATTGTGCAAAGAAGTTGATTTTAAAGCGCCAACCAAATGTCTACCATACGTATGCACATGCCAACATTCCTATAGGAAAATAAAAACGATTGCGATTACATTTGATTTCTTGAGGCTGTCAATTCCTTCAACATGACTTCATCTTTGAAGTACAATACAATATAAAAAAAAAACACAGACGAGCTTTTACTCGAAACACACTATCCAAGTAACTCAATCTATAGCAGTACAGATCTATCGGAAAGGCATTAAGGGCTCAGTAGAGAAGCCTAGGCGATAGCAAGAAACAGCTGCAGAGGACAACGGTTAACTTGGGCCCTCAACACCTCTCAGTCGTTCAAAATACCAGGAGCTGACGGGATATACCTTGCTCTACTGCAAAAACGCCAGGAAACCATTATGCGATACCTCTTAGGACCAATGAGAAGCAGTATAACACTTGGGCATATACCAAGAATCAGCAGAGGGTCAACGATAATATTCGTCGGGAAAGTGGGTAAAAGAGGCGCCGCTTCACCAAAATCCCTTAGACCGATCAGCCTGACCTTATTCATACTAAGGACATTAGAAAAGTTCATAGATAGCCTCCGAAGGATGACTGCGCTGAAAAGAATACCTCTTCTTAACAATTGACATGCCTACAAGATGAGGAGATGGGTTTAGAATGCACTGGAGATCAAAGAGATGGCAGTATGCGCATTTCTGGACATCGACAACATCTCCCATGAAGCAATTAGAAGGGGCCTCGAAAGAAAGCAGTAAACCACACCACAAGTAATTGGTTGTGTGAGATGCTGCGAAGTAGGACTACTGAGACAGAGATGGGACAAGAAACCGTGACAATAAGCACCACTAAAGGCTGCCAAAGGAGGGGTACTATCACCATTAATATGGAGCCCAGTAGTAGATGAGCTACTGCAAAAACTGACTGAGGGGAAAATGCAGAAACTGTGATAATGAAAGCCACGAGAATACTTATGGTGTACAGCTGCCTCCAGTAAGAAGTTTTTCCCAGTAGCTGGAAGTTACAACGCTTGCTGCTGATCAGCAAAGGAAAGGAGACCTGTATTCGCCATCAGCGTACAGGTCTCTGTGTATGCTGAACACCGCAGGGAAACTTTTGGAGAAGATGCTGAGACCAAGGCTTACAGCAGCGGTGCAGAAAGCGGGAGACTTGTGCGCAAGGCAGCACGGTTTCAGGAAGGGCTACTCTACGATTGGAACAATTGAAGAAGTGGTGTGGACCGCCCAAATGGCTCAACAGCGCAACCACTATTCAAGGAAGATGGTATTGCTAGCAACTGTGGACGTGCGAAATGCCTTCAATTCAGCCAGGTGATGCGACATGCTGAATGCTCTCGAAAATACCTTTGATATTCCCAAATATCTCTTGCGGACGGTGATAGACTACCTCAAGGACCGGAGTTGCTATACAATACCACGGAAGGACCTCGAAGTAAAGAGATTACTGCTGGAACAGCGCAGGGCTCAATCATAGGACCTCATCTCTGGAACATCTCCTACGATGGCATCCTTCGTATGGAGATGCCTGAAGACACCTTCCTGGTGAGGTATGCAGACAATATCGCCGCGGTGAGTACGGCAAAAGACACCGCCAACGCGCAAAGAAAACTCAACCAGGTAATGAAACGTGCGCTTTTTTGGATGGGAAAACATGGTTTAGGTTTGGCCACAGAACAAACCGAGACAGTCCTTCTAACCAAGAAGAGGATTCCAACTATTGTCGATTTTCAAGTTGGTTCTGATGTGATAACCAGCAAGGAAGCGGTGAAATACCTAGGGATGGCACTTAACACTAACACGGAGCTCAGTTTCTGGCAACAGATAAGATCTGCATCTGAACGAGCCACGAAAGTCACAACGTCGCTGAGCAGACTAATGGCAAACGTAGGTGGTCCTATGCCCAGCAAACGAAAGCTTCTGATAACAGTCACCCACGCCATTCTCCTGTATGGATGCGATATATGGGCCAACGCATTTCTACAAAAGAAATACAGGAAGCAAATGGTCGCAGTACAAAGGCGCGCAGCACCTCGTAGTCGGGGGAGTGACCCCTATTGATCTCCTCGCAGTAGCGACGAAGTACGTCTACGACAAAAAGGCGGAAATTTGAGTGGAGGGGGCAACCGAGGAAACGAAGGAGCTCACAAAACAGCGGTGACAGGAGAGATTGAGCACAGAAAGCAGAGGACGATGGACCGCGAGGCTGATCAAGAATGTCGCCAAATTAAGGGACGGGAGCACGGTGAAGTAAAATTTTACATCACACAGTTTCTTACCGGGCAAGGATACTCCAACACCTATCTCCACACAATGGACAAAACAAGGAGTTCGGCTTGCCAGTACAGCGACTTACAAGTGGACGACGCAAACCACACGTTCTTTGCCTGCAGCAGATGGAAAACCGAAAGAAGGGCGATGATCGGGGTCATCATCCCGGCCAACATAGTGGCAAAAATCTTAAAGAGTACACAGAACTGGAATCGAGTATGCTCCTTCATAGAAAAGGCATTCAAAACAAAAAAGAGAGAGGAAGATCAAATTACTTTCCTCATGAGATATATGTAAGCCTGATGAAAGCCTCACCGGCAAGAAAGAATAAACCCGCAACAGAAGACAGATATGAAAAAGGCGGTCCCGGAAAGGGGAAAGAAAACGACACATCGTAGAACTACCTCCGCTACACATAGTGCTAGAAAGAATCGCAAAGCAACCATATTTAGAATAACCAAAGAGGGCGTCGGGAAAGGAAAATGCATCACAAGCAAAGAGCTAGACTGGCCCAGAGACGAATGGTAAAGAGATGTTGCTCTAAAAGAAAATGTTACTCAAAGCTGAGCAATAAAAAAGATTAGACCAGTAAGGCCAATAAGTACCAAATCAAACAAAATATCAATAAATGGTACACGGATGGATCAAAAGCATCTAAAGGCACTGGGGCAAGAGCTTTTCTCACCATATTCCAAGCAGAAGTTCAACAAGATCAACAGACTGGGACATGCTAATAAAGTAACTCTCTACTGGGTACCAGAACATAAAGGAGTGAAGGGGATCGAAGCAGCTGATGTACTAGCAAGAAACGGCGCAAACTGGAGCCTTATTATGGGATAGGACCACCCAAAATAAGAAAAGAACTGAAGAAAGAAGAAAACAGCAAATGGGTTAAGCATTGGGATGATATCCCACAACTGAAACAGGCGAAAGAACTACAACTAAAAAAGAAGCAGATCCTGCCTAAGAGCTAGCAAGAATCAACTTCGCATCTTGGCGGGCACGCTAACGGGCCACTACAGAATCGAGGAGTATCTTAGGCAACTTGGGATAGAAGCGAACGCACACTGTAGATTCTGCAAGGACGTCACAGAAACACAGGCACACCTTCTTATGGAATGCAAAGCACTAATCTATAATTGAGACGAGCCTATCCCCTATCAGCGACGTATCTACCTCCACTGGATCCGCTTCAGATACTCCCGTTCAGGGCGGTCTGATATCTCACACCTCATAGGTTGACCAACAAACAAATATTTGGCGCAACAGCTCTTTAAAGTGCCAGGGCCTAGCTTCTCGCAACCACTCATGTTGTGTGCGTTATATTTTTCATATGAATGGAAGGGACCTACAGTTTAATGCCGACTCCAAACGGCGATTTGAGAAGCTTTTTCGTGACAACAATACTCTCGGATGTTTGTCAGACGCTCGCGAGAGGTGGGACCGTGAAAAAACTTTTTGGTGTTTTCTGGGATTCGAACTTGGAACCTCATGCATAGTAATCCGACACACTAACCACTTACGCCACGGCGCCCACCGCAGGTTGACCGCATTCCTTAATTTTGGGATCGATACAAGTGTAAACTCCCTAAAGCGAGGTAAAACAAAAGTTAAGTAGCAACCCAAAAATGCTTACAAAACAAACCAATATACCTACTCCCATTCATCAAAGCAAATGGACTGGAGGAAGCGCTCTAAATCAGGCATTTCATCCACTAGAGTCTTAGTTTGGTGGGTACAATAGATCTACTAAAGGTCAGAGTGTAGATGCACCTCACCAACGATACATCTACTACATCTACTCGAGTTATTTAGCAGATTTAATTTAAAATTTATGCAGAGATACCATGATTCTAACAAAGCGATCCTAGAAGTACAAAACATTCCTCCAGTGAGAGAGTTCTATAAGTATGCTCTGATGTTGAATACTTGCTCTTCTATACATACATTTGTACATATAGATACAGCTTAATAGTAAAACAGTGTTACAGCAAAATGTCAATAAGAATACATAATTAATTGAGTTGGTTTGCATAAGATACAAGACGCAACTATTCATCTGCCAGCAACAATGGCTGTTGCAGCTGTGCTTTGACCTTTTAACTAAATATACCGGCGACGCTTTAAGAGCAGATAATCAAGATAATTTTAGATATATTCTTTGATTAATCGCAATTTGTTCGCTAAGCGTATATACAATAGAAGAGCGTACATACGAACATGTATGTGGTGTGGAGGAGCTTGCGTTACATTTTCCTATTCCGGATTTTTGTTTTCTTTTTCAATAAAAAGTAGAAGAATTCAAAAAGCATTATTAGCCGCTCTATACACGTTCAGCCTTTTTTCCCTTGATTGTTGAGATTTGCATATAAATTTGACTGTCCCATTCAGTACAATGTATGTAGGTGTAGTACCTACTTATATAAGGTATTTCAAATCATTCCAGTTTCGCTAAAGATACAAATTTTAAAATACGAGTATGTGCTATACCGGCGGGTTAAAAGGTAGTGCATGCGAATACATGAAATCATAAAGTTCTCACTTAGCCTAGGCCTACCAACTCCTACTCTCCAATGAATTCCCTAGATGGATCAACAACGGTGGTGTCTACAGTTTCAGTAAAGTTGAACTAAGTGAACACGCACGAGCTGCTTCAATATATTCGGTTCACAGGTCGGTAATGAATTTCCAAAGTTAGTCAACACCTTGGAATAGAGATCCGCGCTCACACCCCCGTAGTGGACTTCTAGTACCGGTGTACCTGGCCCCATATACTAGGGGTGTAACAAAAGGAGCTGGCCCTCCAGGTTGGGTGCTGCGCCGTCGAGGTAATTTCCCTACCACGTGAAAAAGTAAAGACTCGCATGAAGATTAAATTTTTGACGATCGCTGCAAATGAAATAACGACAACGACCTTCGAATCTGTACGTGGAATGCTTAACAGACTTAACCCTTAACAAACCATGCGCAGCCGAACGATTAGCAGAGGCCCTAGACTGCTATAAAACAGATATAACTGCCATTTAGGAAGTGTGATGGGATGGGTCGGCCAAAAAAAAGATAAAAACGGTGACATCTACTTACCGCTTACCGGCCGAACTTTTCAAGGCAGCTGGGGATGAATTGGTAGAGTGCATACACCAACTCATTTCTAATATTTGGTCAGACGAGTGTATGCCTGATGAATGGAATCTCAGCATCGCTTGCCCGATCCACAAGAAAGGAGACCCCCTCAACTGCACCAATTATAGAGCCATCTGTCTCCTAAACATTGCATACAACATGTTTTCTGCGATATTGCGTGAACGCAATACAAAGTCTGTTTGGCCCCTATCAGTGCGGTTTCAGACCAGGAAAGTCCAATGGGCAGCTATAACTTCGAGGTAGTAGGGGCCTTTGTCCGCCTTGGCTCTGCTAGTAACTCTGAAAATGATACCAGCGCAGAAATAAAGCGGAAAATAACTCTTGCCAACCACTGGTTTTTTGGGCTTATAAGGCAATTCAACAGTAAAGTCCTATCTGGAAGAACTAAGAAGACTTTATAGAAAACCCTGATTATCCCAGCACCGCTTTTCGGCGCTGAAACATGGACTTTATTGACGACGGATGAAGATATCCTCAATCGCTTCGAGAGAAATATTCTTCACATTCTCGATATTCGGACCCGTTTGCGTTGATGGGTTTTGGAGCAGAGGGTTCGATGACGAACATTATGAGCTGAACAGCAACATTGATAGTAAAAAAAAAAAAAAACTGCATATTGGAAGTTATTGCGGTCAGGAACTTTTCTTTGGTACGTGCACTTGTTTGAAAAACCTCGATGTTATTCATTTCTCCTTCATGCTCGGGGGGCTGTTGGTTGTTGCTCTCCTCTGGGACTTGAACTACGCCTCGTCGAATTAATCTCTGGCCTTTTAATATACTCTATGGTCATAAGCGTTCTTGAATGAACGCTCAAAAAAATGTACTTATGTATTAAACTAAGCATAACGTCATAAAAACTAAATTAATCTAGAAAATAAGGGCTGCACGGTTGTAGCGTCCGCTAACGGTCCCCATTTTGTCCACTCATACACGATGTTAGAACTGCAACAGTCACCTCTCATGCGCAACAAGCGGACCTTCTCATCACCTGCTATGTTTTTATCAATAATTACGTAGCTACGTACATATAGCTGGATAATTGCCAGTCACCCTTAATACTCTTATGCACCCTACTGCATTCAAAGTCCACCTAGACTATCGTATAGAGTGATTCGATTGAATGAGTCACCCTACTCAGCCACATCTGGCATATTGAGATCTCTCTGTCCATATCCCACTTAAATAGTTTAAGATTCCACATGGTACCTGGTAACTTCTGGTTCTTTAAACATGTGTCACAATAGACCTAACCTTGAAAGGTTGTGACCGGTAATAATTCCTGTGAAGGATGCCAAGTTTTGTCTGTTTTGAGTGAGGATGCGCTTGGTTTTCACCTTGTCGTGCTTTGTCCAGATACTTCTGGAGACACGGCACGATGGAAGCGCTCTCCATCTTTCATCTGCTTGCTGTTAGGTATCAAATGTTATTTTGACTTTAATAAGTTCTAGGGGAGGGAGGACTACGTTTTGGACCATTGACATGTCTTGTTCTGATCCCTTTCTTGCCAGTTCATCTGCCATTTCATTCCCTGGATACCTTTGTGTCCTGTGACCCACCAGAGTGTAAATGGTGGCTGCCTGTGAGCGTTTTAAGCTCCTCCCGGCAGGATTTTATTAATTTTGATTTCACAATCGCCGATGAAATGGCTGTTATAGCAGCTTGTCTATCTATTGTATTTAAATGCCAATCTCTTTTCTGATAATAAGTTTCGTGGATAGTTCTCGTGCCGCCTCTGTTATCGCTAGGACTTCCGCTTGGAACACACTGCCATGGTTCGGAAGTCTTAGTGGCATTTGTAACGAAGTGACATAATCCACCACCACAGAAGCGATCACCCACACTCTACGCACACCTCACTAAACACCTAATGCGGAGGCCGCCATCTGTTGGCAGGTAGCAAAACCGCGAATATTTTCCGTATCCTCAGTCAAATAAGAGGAAACGGAGGAAAGGGAGAATAGTACAATATGAGAAAAAGTAAATACAAAGGTCGCAGGCGAGAATGTGGAGGAAATTTTGCATTGGTTCAAGATTCACATTCTCGTCTTGCAGGATATTTCCATAAAGGAAAGTGGATGAAAGTCAGTCGGGAGAGTCTGCTCAAGCGTGGTAGTACCAATCCAGAGTACTTCTGACAGCCTCTCTCGGAATTGGTCTTACGACTTTCCACCGATTTTTCTGCCTTCACCTCGGTGATTGGGCAATAACCCACGGGTCTGCTACTAGCTATAGCCGGCCCGTCCGATAGGTTTCTCCCCTTCTGAGAGAAACAAACCGAAAGAACCACAGCGGATTTGCCGCCCTTTGTTAAGCTACTTTCCAAGCCTGCCCTAAGTGCAGACTGGGTCACAGCACGCCTGCCCTAAGTGCGGACGGTTACCTTCCAAGCCTGCCCTAAGTGCGGACTGGATCCCTCCTAAGCCTGCCCTAAGTGCGGACTGGGTTACAGCACGCCTGCCCTAAGTGCGGACGGCTACTTTCTAAGCCTGCCCTAAGTGCGGACTGGATCCCTCCTAAGCCTGCTCTAAGTGCGGACTTAAACTCCTTCGAGACGACGCACCGAACCGAGCCAGACAACAGGACACATAACCCCGGCCCGTACCAGAACCAGCAGCAGGACGACGATAGTTGTAAGCGTATTAGTACTATTATTAAGTATAAAAATTGTTAAGAAATTGATAAAAACGTACTAGCATTGTTCCAAATAACTAGTGTGAAACAAATCCGTAAAATAAAGTACCTCTTTCCCAAAGTCTAGGGTGTTCATTTGGGTTAACCCTGGGACCGGCGAGGCCACCTCAGCCTTTGAAGAAAGATACCCTCACACATTGCAATCTCGGGTTAGAGTAGATACCCGAACGCACTCCTTCGTTTATCTTGGACCCGTCAGTGAAGATTAAAATACTATGCGGGTTGATGACCCCACAGTCTACCCAGTGCTCCCTTGATGGAATAACGTTTAGGCTGAAGTCTGGGTCTGGCGGAAGATAGTCTGTGGTGGCGTCTATTATAGATAAGCCCATCTTGCAATAGTACGGTGGCCCATATGGCCCATTATCCATAAGTTGGTTTCTTTGAGACACAGGGCACTCATCCCGGCTGATTTCTTAACGAATAGGTCTAGTGGGATCAGTGCGGGGATTGTTTCAAGGTCTGTGGTCGGGGTGGTTCTGATGGTGCCAATGGATGCTATGCAAGCAAGTCTCTGGATTTTTGGTACTTCCTTGAGATGTGTGAATTTCTCTGCTATTTGCTACCAGTCAATGCACACATATGTTAGAATGGGTCTGACTATGGCTGTGTACATCCAGTGGATGGTGGCAGGTTTGGGTCCCCATTTTTTACCAAAAATCCTACTGAAAGCACAAGACGCAATTTACACTTTCTTTATTCTTTCAGCTGTTTTGTCTCTTCAGCTCAATTTGTCTGAGACTTGGAGTGGGGTGCGACCGAGTAGTAGGGGTCCAAAAGCCCGGATTTTTCTTTTGTTGGTGAAGAGAATCATCTCTGTCTTCGTTGGGTTGACGTTCAGTCCACATCTTTTGGCCCAGTTATGGAGAGTATTTAGGGCCGATTGTAGAATTTCAGTGATTGTATCGAGGAATTTACCGGACATTAATTGAACTATGTTATCTGCATAAGTAATTGCCTTTACTCCGTTGTGTCCTTATTTCAAAAGAATGTCGTTAGCGACTAGAGTCCATAGGGGTTCCTCTAGAGACCAGTCAATTTACTTGGCTGCCACCTAGATCTGAGTTGATATGTGTCGACTTGAGCATACTTTCTATCCAGTCTGAGAGTGTGCAATCTACGCTGTGTCGGTCTAGTGATAGTCTTATACTAGTAGCTTTCAAATTATTAAAGGCTCATTCCACGTTTAAAAAGGTCGCTAATGTGAATTCTTTTGATTTTTCGATCATTGCCACCACTTTGTGTAGGACGGTTTCAAATAACCGGCCCTTTGTATAGGCATGTTGTGCTGGGGACTTATTTTGGAGCGGATGTGCAGATCTACTAATCTTTCGAAAGTCTTCAACGCGAATGAAGGCAGGTTGATCGGCCTGAAGTTGTTTGGGTTCGTGTGGGTTGGCTTACCAGCTTTGGGTGTGAAGATGACTTTGACTTTTCTCCAGGCTTAAGGTACATATTTGCAGTATAGGCACCCGCGCCGCTCGCAAGCCGCGGAATGCAATATTCCTTACTACTCGTACGTTGCAGCATCATGGGGAAGATACTATCTGGGCCGGAAGTCCTAGGTATGGAGCAAAGTAGTCGATGAACAGTTTGTGTTCATCAACAATTTCAGCGATTATGTTGTGATTTGTGCTTACTCCTGTGTTGTTGTCTATGGTAATGCTAAATATTTTCGCTCTTCGATTAAAATTTGAAATACCGAGTTGAAAATCAAATACGTGGGAAAAATCAATTTCGACAGATCTACACTGGCACATTCGACACATGACGCTTGCACATCCGTCAGAACTCAAGATAGGGGTAAGAGTGATTAACTGAATCGCTTTATACTGGTGCAAGATTCCTTGTGGAGTCATGTCAGATGTATATATACTCTAGTGTACAGGTATATATAGTTTGGCAGTGAATTGTCGTTAGGTTCGCTAAGCTCTTGCAGTGATGAATGTCAAATTGAAGAAATTGCTTTGATATTAAAAGAAAAACATGCCAGAAACACGAAAACTAAAGGTAAATTGAATGCCTCCAAAAATGTTTATGTGATGTCATGGTAAATCACTGTCACAAATGTTCATCAATCATGAAAACACAAAATAAATAAATCTCGTACATGCAGCAGCAAATTTCATTTTTAATTTATTTGTTATTTATTACGATTAGCTATAAATAATTTGTATCTGGTACCCATTTGTATCACGCAAAAGCGATTTCTCACTTCGTGCTCTGTGCTCTATTGTGGTGAGTTGCAATTTCGTTGTAATAGATATTTAAGATGTTTTTGATTGCAAACAGCGTTGCCATAACGCACAGGGAATTGCTGAATACTTCATTCCCCCCATTCTATAATTAACAAGATACAAGTACATGGTCGTGGTGTTAATAAATATTTTACTTTAACCTTTTTAAACAGACGGCAAGGTAAGCCGCAACATTTTGCTTTCAATGCGCATCAATCCAACAGGTTGATACACGTAGACCAGTAAACGTTTTTTGTGATGTCAGGGATCAACCACTAACCCACTCAGGGAATAATAAAACCAATCGGAGCTTTTAATAAACCGATGGATACTCATGACGCCTAAAGACGCCAAATCGCCGAGGTTATCAAGGAAAGGGGCCACTAGATAGAGCATTCCTTTATGTGACAGGGCTGAACAAGTGCATAGGAGGTGAAGGATGGTTTTCTCCTCCTCCTCGTCCCTACAGATCCTGCAGAAGTCATTGGAGGGAGAAGAGGCCAAGTTTTTTGGCATGTTATCATATAAGACAGTGGCCAGTAAGGACAATAATAACGCAGCTCGCCTGTGATTGCTTAAGCTTGACCAACTACGTTTCTGGTCCAACTTAGGCCAGATCAGACTCGAAATGTGACACGTTGCACCAATTTTCCACCTGTGGTTGCTCTTGCTAATAGCGTTCAGCTTTAGTAGATGCTTACATGTAGCGAGGGACATATGTACCTAGGGCTTGCCTATCTGGCAGAATAAGAATTGTACTCTGTCTGGCGAGCTCGTCCGCCCTGCAGATTCCTGGAATGTCTCTGTGGACTGACACCCAGAATAGGTGAATGTTGAACTGCTCTGTCATCTCCGTAAGAGACAAACGGCAATTTTCGGCCTTTGAAGTAAAGAAGCATGATTCCATGGACTTGATTGTCGCTTGATTGCCGGTGAGAATGCTTATATCCCTGACAGATAGCACATTTCATTTAGGCAGGACAGGGCTTCCGTAATCGCCGTGATTTCTGCCTGAAAAGCAATGCAATGATCACGTAGGCAGAACGAGATACTCAGGTTAAGGTTTTCGGAGAAAACACCACAACCTACCCCACTTTCGGTCTTGGAGCCATCTGGAAAGAAATGAACCGAACTATCATCGGCAGCGAAAGAGTTGTCCCATTCATCCCGTTCAGAGATACTCATACGGAAGTTTCAGACATATCTCAGTTTCGGCGGGATATAGTCTGTGTTTTCGTGAGTGAAGTTGAGAAGATCAAGGATCGAGGAGTGGCCCATGCGATAACTACACCACTGAGAGGAGGCTTTTAGACGGATGTCAGCACTGATAGATAGATAACTTTATTTCGTATTATAATTAACATTTAGTGAGCCACCGCGCAGTTTACATACAGAGATTTGATATTTAAATTATATCTTTCTACTGAACAATTATTTTACATGATGATAACAAAAATATTAGGCAATGATAAAAATTTGAAGGAAAAATACGTTAAAAACCTTCAATGTCAGCACTGGCGGCGATCTGTTTGCCAGAAATATCTAAGGGAAGCAGGTTGAACAAAATGGCCAGTGCCGCAGGGGGAGTAGTTCTCAACGCGCCACTGATGCTCATGCATGCGTAAAGTGAACAGCCCTATCAAGTGCAGGCCACCATACGACCGCACTATTGAGTAACAGACACTTACAGTCAGCGAGTGATTTGAGGTTTCGTATCCCAGCTCCTGCCAACAGCGTTTTTACTGGAATAGAGAGCTACATTGGCTTTCCTTACGCTTTCTAGTAGATTGGCTTTTCTGTCAGTTTTCTGTCCAAAATAAGTCCCAGGTGTTTTGCGTTTTCAGTGAAGGTGAAACTGGTGGTATTTATCATAGGAGGGTCTATGAGAGGAACCTTAAGTTTTCTCGTGAAGGGAATGAGTTCAGTTTTATGAGGGTTAACCCCCAGTCCACATTTGGAGGCCCATTTGGTGAGACGAAAGAGAGCATATTGGAGGATTTTCCCGAGACTGTCTGAGTGCTTGCCAGTGTCATCAGCATAAGTGCCATCAGCATAAGTGCCATCAGCATAAGTAATCACTCTACAGCCTGACTTATCCAGGTCCACTAGTAGCTCATTTATTGTACTATCAGATTCCACAGAAGAGGTGACGAGACTCCACCTTGTGGTGTTCCGCATCAGGCAAGTTTTTTGGCCGATGCTTCGCCCAGATGTGTGTTAATAGTCCTGCATGTGAGCAATTGATTGATCAGCACTCCGAGCGAAGTATCAACTTTCAGATTTGCAAGTGCGTCGGTAATTGCCTTTGTCAAGGAAAGCCACCAAAGTATATATATATTCGTTAATGGTCAATGATGCGCACAAGCGAGTGTAATGCTGTCTCAACCGATTTGCCTTTACAGTACGCATGCTGGGACGACGAGAGCAAAGTCAGGCTAATGCTTTGACGAAGGTGGATATCAATCAGCCTTTTTAACTTTTTCAACAGAAAGAACGATGGACTGATAAGTCGAAAATCCTTTTATTCCGCATGCGAGCTTTTTCCTGCCTTAGGTATGAAGACGACTTCAATCTCGGTCCACAATTTGGGAATGTAGACTAAATTTAGGCAGCCCGACATGATGACTTTGAGCCAAAGAAGCACAATGTCCGTACATCCTGAATCTCTGTAGGAACGATACCGTCAGGTCCTGGGGACTTGACGGGTTTGAAGCTGCGCATGGCCCAGCGAATCCTTTCTGTAGTTACTACAACCGAGTTGCTGCATGGTAGAAATCAGGTATTTTCCGATTGAGAAACAGCAGCAACAGACGAGCTACCAGAAAAGTGAGTGTCCAGTAAGATGTCAATGGATTCCTTAGCAGAAGTTTGGATACAAAAGGTAGCTGTGTGTTAAAGGGCTTTTAGAGAGAATTCTCCGCAACTTTAAAGCTTCCGAGAACTCCTCAATGCTACCACAGAAAAGTCTCCAGGAGCATCGTTGCTCTTTCCTCAGTGAGATTTTGTATTTTCCGAAAGACAGTTTATAGACAGTTCTTGGTCCAGTCTTATATCTATTATACACTCGTGATATACCGCAAGTAGAAGGCACTGAGCTAGCTACATTTGCCGACGACACTGCTATCTTGACAGTAGGTACAACGGTCGAAGATACTACAGAAAAACTGCAAGAAGCTTTGAATAGAGTAAATGAATGGACAAAGATTTGGCGAATCGCACTCAACGAGACCAAATCTGTTCATGTAAATTTTACTTATAAAAAAATTAATAATTTGCCGATCTTTTCAAACTCGGTTCAAATCCCGTTTGCAAACGAGGCTAAGTATCTTGGAATGACACTTGATACAAAGCTGAAATGGAAAACGCACGTTAAGAAAAAACGCAAAGAACTAGATAACAAATATCGAGAAATGTATTGGTTACTTGGAAAATATTCCAAGCTTAATATATATAACAAACTGCTTTTATATAAGCAAGTGCTAAAGCCTGTATGGACATATGGTATACAACTCTGGGGTTGTACCAAAATAAGTAATATTAAAATTTTACAAACTTTTGAAAACAAAGTGCTAAGAGGTATTATAAATGCGCCATGGTATATCAGAAATAGCGATATCCACAGAGACCTTGGCATTAAAACAATCGAAGACGAAATTCAAACCTACGCGAGAAAGCATAGAAGTCGACTAGAAAGTCACGTAAATATTACAGTCCTCCAACTTTTGGAAGAAAGAAATTTACTGCGCCGTCTACAAAGGACCAAACCTTTAGACCTAGCGCGATAAGTAACCGCGTCTAAACTGCGGAGCTGGCAGGAACTTCCAATGGGAAGGTACCTGCAAAACGTCATTATTTCGCGAAACGAAAACTACTTGATAAGTCGAATACTTAGTTGTAGTAAAAATAAAAACAAGTCTGTTTTGAAGGGAGGTTTTTTAGTGGGTAAGAATCCCACACTACTATGAGCACGCGCTGTCAATCCTCATAGTGTCTTGTTGAAGATTTTCACCTACCCTCGGAAAAAAAAAAAAAAAAAAAAAAAAAAAAAAAAAAGTTTATAGAAGTACCAATCGGCCACCCGGCGGAGCTTTCAGTAAGATTAAACAGGAGTCTACTGCCTTTCCTAAGAGTACTGAGATTTGTATTCCACCCAGGTGGTTTCTTCTTTCCTCGAGGATTGCGGAGTGGGCAAGCCACAAACAAGGCACCGCTAAGTGCCGACGTTAGGTTACTGGCCAAACTGTCAAGATCATCAGTCTTGATCCAGTCTTTTACCAAGTTATATATGTGATCAAAGACAAGGGTGACTTCTTGTGAGTTACTGGCCAGCTAGTATGCAAATAAATTTGTGAACCGTTTTTCCAAATTTTGCTACGTATTAAAACAAACGAATAGTCCTTGAAGTCATAAATAGTTATTACTCCTATTTTGTAGCTTTTAATCTTATTGAAACAAAGAAATACGTAATACCCTGTTTAAGTTGATAAATAAAAGAGAAAATAAAGAGCTCGTCTGTACCACATATCACACCAGCCAGCCACCAACACCCGTGTTAGCACTATTCCAAGATCAAGCGTAGCGATTCCATATTAACGCCAGTACAGAAAACTTAGAACAAGTCAAACATCTGGCTGTTGCTGGTGGGTGCTTTAATCTGTTTCTCGCTTTAGTGGCACCGCAGTTTCTATAGTATTTTAATAAACATTAGCCATCACAATATTTTAGAATGGATATAAAAACTTTTTATTACGCTATTTGAACCTTTTTATTTAATTTAGCCATGTGCCTACTGTGCAATAAAAAATGTATTAAAAAATACTAATGTCCGCTTACTTGTAATTGGGTAATCAATCTAATGCAGTACCTGTAATTGAAATTAAAACCAAATTAGAAAATGTTTTTTATTTGAAATGCATCAATAAAGCTTGAAGTGATCTGTTACAAATAGTCATTCTAAGTAAAGTACGTAAAAATTGAACTGATTTAGCTGATGCTACAGCTTTGAATGGAATATTAGATTATTCCTATCGTAATTAGTTCAGAGTATTCAGAACTTATTAGAACTTTTGACACTTTTGGCGACTTAAGCTACAGTTTGGTTGCAGAGCTGAATATTTCTATCGACGCGTCGCGACGACTAACACAGACTACGGACAATATTTATAAATACATATGAACGGTCATTCATTAAGAGCGATATATTTTTGAATTTTAGTAAAACAAGTTGAATTTGAGATATAGCGGATTTTTTTTCAAGTTATCCGCAAAGTGCGTTCGATAACATCATGCTTTAGAAATAATATCGTTCAAATGCCATACATGGCTTTGCTTGACGGCGGTCATCCGAGATGTCTAATTTTGGATGACTCGGGCGTATCAGTTGTACTCAATTTCGCCAATGAGCTGAACAATGTTTTCCTCAAGGTCCGCTATTATTGCCGTCTTATTCGTATAGACCAGAGATTTAACATAACCCCAAAGAAAGAAGTCTAAGGGTGTCAAATCGCACGATCTTGACGGTCAATTGACGTCGGCTCTTCCTGAGATTACGCTACCTGGAAACTTCGCTTTCAATATCTCCAGTATTTCATTCGATGTGTGGCACATCGCACTGTCCTGTTGAAACCATAAGTCGCCAATACCCAAACGATTAATTTCCAGCCAAACAAACTAAGTTTTTATAGCCTGGTACCACTCCCCGTTGACAGCCAAGCGTTGGACGTCTTGTAACCAGAGATTTTGCAATAATGAATTTGAAGTTTATCAATCGCATGTGCTCTCATTTTCGTTCACTGCACTTATGAGATTTACATATATCCATTATTAATATACCCCTATGGGTTTCTTCTTCTTAGGTGGTTCTACAGTCCTGGACCTCAACCACCAAACCTCTCCAGCCAGCACGGTTACGAGCTAGCTGCCTCCAGTTACGCACGTCAAGTCCTCTACGCGCCGTCCATCCGGAGTGGATTCGACGACTTTCTTGGCGGAAAGTTGGGCTCCATCCGCTCTAAATCGCCCAGCCATCTTGGTCGCTGTATGTGAACTCTTCTGGCTAAGTCCATGCCTTATATAGGCCGTATAGTTCGGTATTGTTCCTTCTCCTTCACTCACTGTCTATGCAGATGGGACCAAAGATCTCTCTCAAAATAACCAAGGGCATCCTCATACAAATTTGACAAAGCCCATGCCTCTCACCATACAGTAGGACTAAGATGATTAGTGTCTTATAAAGAATTACCTTAGTGATTCGAGATAGGGCTTTGCTACTCAATTGCCTTTTTAGCCTATAGAAATAACGATTGGCAAGAGTAATTCTTCGTGTAATTTCCCTACTAATGTCATTTGCGGAGCCCACCATAGAGCCCAGGTAGACAAAGTTCTTTACTACCTCAAAATTATATCTGTCTATTGTGATGTTCTGTCCAAGACTCCGATGTTACTTACTTACTTAGGTGGCGCTACAGTTCGGGGTGAACGTGGGCCTCAACCAACAAACCTCTCCATTTAGCTCGGTCTTTAGCTAATTGCTTCCAGTTGCGCACTCCAAGTTGGTCGAGGTCCCTTTGAACTTATGCGCGCCACCTACGGCGATAATTCCATCTGCTGCGTCGTCCCTCGGGATTAGATTCGAAGACTCTGCGGGCCGGAGCGTTAGTGTCCATTCGCTCTACATGTCCTAGCCATCTCAAACGTCCAATATACAGTTTTTTGACTAGGTCGATATCGCTGTACAGCTCGTATAGTTCGTGATTGAATCTTCTCCGCCAAAACCCGTCAACGCAAATGGGACCGAAAATCTTACGAAGAATTTTTGCGCCATGTTTCAGCGCCGTAAAGCAGGACTGTGATGATCAAGGTCTTATATAGAGTCTCCTTAGGTGTTCGAGATAGGGCTTTACTGTTAAATTGGCAAGAGTTATTCTTCGATTGATTTCTGCGCTGATCTTGTTTGTAGAATTTATAGCAGAGCCAAGGTAGACAAAGTCCCTTACTACCTCGAAGTTATAGTTGCTCACTGTGACGTTTTGTCCAATTCGTCGGTGTTGGCTTTCCCTTCTTGTTGACAGCATATACTTGGTTTTGCCCTCGTTTATCGCTAAACCCACTTTGGCTGCTTCCATCTCAATGCTTGCAAACGCACCGGTTACAGCCCGCTGAGTTCTTCCGGTTATGTCATTGTCATCGGCATAAGCGAGTCTCTCGCGAGCGTCTGACAAACATCCGAGAGTATTGTTGTCACGAAAAAGCTTCTCAAATCGCCGTTCGGATACGACACTAAACTGTAGGTCCCTTCCATTCGTGTGAAAAATATAACGCACACAACATGAGTGGTTGCGAAAAGCTAGGCCCTGGCACTTTAAAGAGCTGTTGCGCCAAATATTTATTTTATAAGCGAGTAGTTGTACAGACTTGTAAAAGATTGTACCTCCACTGTTGGCTTGTAAGTTTCGTACAATTCTCTCAATTACTATGTTAAAGGGTTCGCATGATAGGGCGTCACCTTGCCTAAAACCTTTCCTGACATCGAACGGTTCAGTGATATTCTTACCGACTTTGATGGAGCAGCGAGAGTTCTCCATTGTCATTCTGCATAAACGAATGAGCTTGACAGGAATGTCAAGACTAGACATGACTAGACGTATGTATGTATGTATGTATGTGTATCGTCTGTCGGTAGTTTGGCTTATTATTATGAATTATATAATTCATATTTGTTTTATACTATATTTAATTTTTATCTAATAAAAAGTATTCATCAGTTTTTGTTCTGGTTTTTAATAGTTAAAATAATTAATTTATTCATTTCTATATTTAAGAGCACCGATAAAGGAATTTCTAAGCATGTTCCAAGATTCATCAGTAACTCCGTTTAAAACAATTATTATATCCTCATCATTCAGTGTTGTTTTCTGAAAATATCTATACCTAAATTCCCTTAAAATCGGACATCTACCAATGAAATGTTGGATTGTTTCCACTTAGCTCATATTGCACAATGAGCATAGATTGCTATCTCGAGTGTTAGATCTACTTCCATTGAGCCAGATCAGATCACAGCGTGCTTTACAGATCCATGATATTTTATTATGGCTATATTTATCAGTGAAGTACGTTTGGCCTTTTGAATAATCAAGTTGGCTATAAAGCCTATCTGTGCTCCTTGCTGCTTTTTGTATCATACTTTGCCATTCATTTTGCTTTAACCGCTTCAACAGTTGGTTACCTTTGAATAGCCAATCAGTGCGCGTTAGGTTTCCAGCCTGCCATTGTAATTCAAAATCCGATCGAAGAATTTTTATCTCTTTAGCCAAAAAATATTTTTTTCCATAATTTTCTTCGACATTATATGAGGCAATCTTCTGCCATCGTATTCGAACAATGCTTTGTCAATGTATTGGAGATGAAGTTCTAGTGTCTAGAAGTGATCACAATCAATTCCGGTTTCTATATACAGGGCATAACTTGGTGAGGTAACGGGAAGCCTCAGAATTAGCTTAAGGAAATACCACTATAGCTTATCAATATCCTCGAAATGTTTATGCCCCCATATTTGTGCTACGAAGGCCTGAATTGCTCTACAGACTGCTTAGAATAGTTGCCACTTCGATTCGAGGGATGTTTTGTTTCCGCTAAGGAAGTTTTTCCATGTGGCATTAATGCTATTTTTTGCTGAATTGTTCCTGATATCAACATGCTTGGCAAATGACATTTTTGAAGTAAAAATCACACCTAGGTAACAGTACTCCGGCACAATTTTAATTTGACCACCTTTAAACGTCCAGTTTTCTCTAGAGAATAGTCTTCCACCATTTCTAAATACCATAATAGCTGATTTCTCCAAATTGACCTCCATATTCCATATGCTACCATATTCTTCTAATCGTATTATCATTTTCTGCAAGGTTATTACATCATCTGATAAGATTACGATATCATCCGCATATAAAATTAATCTTATATTAACTTCACTAATAGTAATGCCACCACCTAAATTTTCATGAAG
Organism: Brachypalpus laphriformis; assembly: GCA_945910035.1. Classification (NCBI taxonomy): domain Eukaryota; kingdom Metazoa; phylum Arthropoda; class Insecta; order Diptera; family Syrphidae; genus Brachypalpus; species Brachypalpus laphriformis. The sequence goes on along the minus strand of OX246754.1, from coordinate 159,857,009 downwards.
ATCATTTAGATATAGAGCAAACAGTATTGGGGACAGAAGGCATCCTCGCTTTACTCCCGAGACCGTTTCAAAGTACTCAGAAAGTTCTTTACCCGTCCATACAGCCGATCTTGTATTACTGTAGATACTTTCAATAAGATTTACTATTTTCGTTGATACTCCAATATTATGTAATTTAAAAATTATATTCTTTCTCGGTACTTTATCAAACGCTACTCTAAAATCCACAAAAAATGCATACACTTTTTTCTTCTCCTGAAATTTTAGGTGAACTATTGAGGCTAAATTGTAAATATTATCCACGGTGGAGTGAATTTTTTAGATTAGATTAGATTGATTTTATTGATGTGAACATTGTAAATACATGATCAATATACATTAAAATCATTAGGCATGGCACTGCCGTCTGCCATGTTGACAACTAAATTAATAGCTTGTTTTTAATATTCAGAATAGCAAATAAAACAAAACTAAATAATATGTATCTATCACAATAAGATAATCAATTTTCCTTTAGAAGTTCTCATTTAATATCATTCCTCTGTACACTAGGGCAGCTTCACAGTACTGATATAGTTTAGGTACTTCCAATTCGTTGAATAAAACTAAGGTTTAATTATCACTTATTAAATCACAGGTCAAGAAATACCTCCTTATTTCTTTCAGAACTGGGCACCTTCCAACAAAATGTAGAACGTCTTCTCTTTCCTCCAGGTTGCATAAGCCGCATAAATTTGGAAGATCCACACGATGCGGCATATAATTCAAACTAAGCATTTCTCCTCGTAACTTGACCAGCATTGAGATTTCGTCCACACTGAGTTCATCTCGAAAGTAGTTTTTGAGCTGCAGGTTATGGCATAATTTGCTGTAAATCATCCTGTGCTGTGATTCCGAAGCCGCATTTAGATATTGGTCTATATTGCATGTCTGTTGCTGCGATTAGTTGATAAAGTGCTGGTTTCCAGTCTGCCATTTCTGCGATATTTAAATTAAGTTGCATTCCACAGTCACTTGGTAATTCCAGCCACTCGCCGTACCAACTGGCCCCATCCTGAATAGTTTGAAGAGCTGCTTTTTTCGGTATCCGGGCATTACTCATATTTAGTACTTTTACTATATAATCTACCTGCAGCATAAGTGTTTTCACAAACAGTGGGGACAAGCCGGTTTCGAGCATAATCACGTAATTCGGTGTGCTTGATGGTAAGCGAAAAATTCGTTTGATGAAATATCTCAACCTCTACAGTTTCGTAATGCTTGTATCCCCAAATTTGTGCTCCATAAAACAGGATGGCTTCAGATACTGCTTCAAAGACTTCCGATTAGCGAAGCATCTCTTCCATGTGGCACTGATTGTGCTCTTAGCTTTAGATAGTTTTTCCTTTAGATGCATTTCCATGCACATACTCTTGGTAAAAATAACGCCTAGATATTTGTATTTATTAACTACTTCTATCCTCTCACCATTATAACACCACCTTTCATTGGCGCAATATCTTCCACCACCTCTCTTGAAAGTAAGTACTTTAGATTTATCGAGGTTAACTACTAAGTTCCACATTTTACAATACTGATACAGTCGATTTATCATAAGTTGAAGCGACTCGGGCGTGTATGCAAGCAAAACTATGTCATCAGCAAATAGTAGCGCCTTGATGAGGACACCCGCGAACTCAATACCTCCAGGCAGGCAATGAGTTATGTCTTCGATAATAAGGACTCCTGATTTTGTGTGGAACCATTCAGATAACGTCTCGCCATTCCATACCGCTGCTACTGTTTCTCTGTAGAGGTTCTGTATTACTCTGAGACATTCCAATGCCATACAGCTTATACATATGTAAGAGCCTCGCGATCAACTGTATCAAATGCTGCCTTAAAGTCGACAACAAAGACGTACAACTTTTTTTTTCCTTTCCTGATGAATAAATCTGCTATGCTCCTCAGGACAAAAATATGATCTGCAGTGGAATATCCTGGCCTGAAGCCCGCTTGGAATTCTCCTAATAAGTTATTTATATCTATCCACGTGCTTAATCGGCATTGCTTCCGCTTCCACGGTGGAGTATTTTCTCCTGAAACCCGCCTGGTACTCTGTCAAAATTCCATGCTTCTCAATCCAGAGGGAAAGTCTTTCTAAGTCAACGGTGCATGCCGAGGGTATTTAAAGAGACACTGGAGCTGAAGTCGGAGTCAATCACCGACAGTCACGATAGTGGTAATTATTTGTCACTGTAAAGACAATAAAGAGTACGTCTGCACGATTCAATCGCTGTATTTTTGTTTTATTTCGTCGGTGATTTCGCTATCGTTCCTCTCTCGCTTATCACAATCAGAAGTGGGATAAGAAAACCCAAAGAGCGCTAATCTCGACAAAGGGGCTCGACTCACAGCTGGGAAATTTGCTGTGGTACAAAGCGAAGAAGTGAATGAACCGAGGAAGCGAAGAGTGCGGCAGTGAGTGCATGAGACGGTTGCTTCGGTGTGTTTGAGCGCCAGCAGTTAATCAGTGCAGCGATTAGCAGTTTTAGCTTGCGATTGTGCCGCTGGCTGACTGGTTGAGGGTCGGTGCAGAGTAGAGTGAAAAATCAATTTTGGCTGGAAATTGATTCGGCGGTTGAGGAGGTCGTTGAACCGAGTCGCTGTGCTGGGCTGTTGATGCTGGGCGCTGAATTTTTGCCGTTGGAACGGTAGAAGACTAATTGGCGACTGGAGAAACTGTTTTGGCCGTTGGACTTGGGGATTACCTTTTGTTGCTGAGGTGACTAACGTCTGTTTTTTTTTTTTTTTTTGAACGAAAAAAGAAAATTGGGTTTGCCGTCGACTTTTTGAAGGGAGCTCTTCTGCCGAGTATTGGACTTGGTGGTTTTTTTATTATTGCGGTGGTGATTGCAGTGAGCGTAACCATGGGTAACAGAAGGGAGTGAGAGGAGAAGAGAGGCGCTTTTTCGAAGGACGAGCTACGTGAGGAACTGAGACGAAGGAGGTCTGAAGGAGGAGCTGCTGAAAAGGTTGCTGTACGCTACAGATTCGGTAGTGCTCGATGAAAAACCCTCGGGGGGTGGTTCTGCGAGCAAATCGAGTGAACTTCAGGAGCTTCGCCGTGAACTCCAGCTGCTGAGGGAGAAATTCGCGGAGCTCGTAACGACCAAAGCAGATGGGAGCGGCAAAACGAGTACGTCTTCTTCCGCTCCAAAGGTTGAAGTGCCGGAAACTGCGGTCTCGTCGGATGGGGCTAGGTGCTGCTTTCGGAACCTGTACACGGTGTGAGACGTTGCCGAAATGCTGCCTGAGTTTAATCCTAAGGCCATCGCCGGACTGTCGTCGAAAGAATGGAGAAAGAAGGTAGCGGACATCCAGCACATTTATGCGCTCGACGAAAGGTTGCTACTGATGGCGGCGACAACAAAACTGGAGGGTGCAGCCAAATTATGGAGTCAGGGCACAGCGGTCGAAATGCTGTGCGAGTTTTTCGCTGAACTATGCAGGAACTTCCGAACAACCGATGATGACGCGGACGTTCACGACCGGTTGAGAGAGCGGAGGCAGAGATATGGAGAGGATATCAAGGAATACATTTTCGAGATGAAAACGATTTCATCGAGGGGATGTGTACAGGAGACCTCCCTGATGAAATATATAATTCAGGGAATTGCGGACGAGGAGTGCCGGGAAGCGTTCCGGGCGGTGAGGCCAACGTCGGTCGACGACCTGCTGATTGGGTCGTTGGACTAACGCCCAGGAATCAACGTGTGGCGGAGAAATCTCGGCATCGGGAGTCGGAACACTGCCGTGAAGGACCAGTGGCCAGATTGGAAGGTGCCGAAGACGAACTAAGGTGCGTTGGGTGCCAGCAGGTTGCCCACTGCAACGTACCCAAGCTGCAAGGGTTGGACGGACTACCAGTAGGGTGGGGAACCCTGAGAGACTAACCCAGTTTCTGTTGAAGGAGAGGCCGACGGAGTACACGACAGCGTACACCAAGGACGCCACCGTGAATGGGTTCCCAGTCAAGGCGTTCATCGACTTGGGAAACGATTGTGACACTTTGTGTCGCTCAGTCGTAGACGAGGGACACATTGAGTACGTCGAGGACCGCAGACACCTGAGTGGGAGTTTGGAGGAGAAACCTGCCAGACCATTGGGCGAGTCTACGCTGAGGTAACGGTGGACGAACTCACTTCATGGTGTGAGATTCTAGTAGTACCGGACGACAGCCAACCACACGAAATGCTGATTGGCCGCAAGTTACTGGATCAGCCGCAGGTAAGACTCGTTGAGTCCTATAGACAACTCTCAATTACAGACTGCAGCACTAAGGCCCGACAGAAGAGTCGTACGGAATCTAGGAGCCGCTCAGGAGATCCCGGTAGCGGTATGAGCGGATCAAAGCACAGCTCGGGTTGTTCCCGGAGTAGCAGGAGCGGGTTCAAGCGATCAGAAAGCCGTTCGAGGTCTAGGTCTGGTAGTGGGAGCCGCGGTAGCAGTAGAAGGGGCCCTTGTAGGAATCGCAGCGGGCCAAAGCAATGGTGGTTAGTGTGTCGGATCACTACGCATGAGGTTCCAAGTTCGAATCCCAGAAAATACCAAAAAGTTTTTTCACGGTCCCACCTCTCGCGAGCGTCTGACAAACACCCGAGAGTACTGTTGTCACGAAAAAGCTTCTCAAATCGCCGTTCGGATTCGGCATTAAACTGTAGGTCCCTTCCATTCGTGTGAAATATATAACGCACACAACATGAGTGGTTGCGAGAAGATAGGCCCTGGCACTTTAAAGAGCTGTTGCGCCAAATATTTGTATTTGTAAAGCAACGGCACGGCGGATCCAGAAGAAGTCGAAGCGGATCCAAATGCAGTAGAAGTTGCTACAGACGTGGCCGCGGTGGGTCAAGGCGTAGCAGAAGCGTGTTTAAGGCCATTCGAAGTGGGTTTAAGGTCATTCGAAGCAGTCGCTCGAAATCATCCAGATCTGAATCCAGGGCTCACTCCAAATCAACGGCGGGCTTTCGATCGAAAGGTAGCTCAAAGTCGCTGAAAGAAAGAGAGCAGCACTTCCCAGTAATGCCGAGGACCGAGAGCTTCAGGAAACAACCCAACCTGAAGAGCGACACCGAGGTTCACATCGTGAGGACTCGATCGTTTAAGGATGGCCGAGTTGTTAAGTCAACGGTACATGCCGAAGGTATTTAAAGAGACACTGGAGCCGAATTCGGAGTCAATCACCGACAGTCGCGATAGTGGTAATTATTTGTCACTGTAAAGATAATAAAGAGTACGTCTGCACAGTTCAATCGCTGTATTGTTGTTTTATTTCGCCAGTGATTTCGCTATTGTTCCTCTCTCGCTTATCACTCCCATCATCACCTTAGCAATACAATTCATAAATTAAATTCCACGGTAGTTACAGGTTTGATTTACATCGCCTTTTTTGAATACAGAGAATACTATGCTTGTTATAAAACCATCATCTACTTTACCGCTTTTAAAAATCGTATTATAAGCTTGCACTTATTCGCTGCATACATACATACATTCATTTTCAATGGCACGCTAATTCATGAGGCTCTCCATCCTTCTTGATTCTCCGCCATTGACTCCAACTCATCAGGAGGAATCCCTAGACGGCTCCAGGAGAGATGTCGGACTTGGTCCAACCATCTATTTCTAGGCCTTCTATTGATATAGGTTTATCCAAATCTTTATCTTCGATAAGCATAGGTGCATATTGAATGTCATTTGCCAATTGTGGAGGATTTAAGAGAGAGTGCAAATAAACCTGAAACTCTGACGCTGGAATCTCACTGCTCGATTGGTAACTTTGGCTTCTTATTTCTTTTGGCAGCTTCCACCACTCCTTGCTATCGCTTATCATATTAATTTTGTAATTGAGCTCTTGGTGGTACGTTAACTTTTTGATCTTGCATAGACGCTTGTAATTTTGATCTGCTTCTAGATACTTTACCTTGTCTTCCGAATTCCTTGTCCGTTTGTATGTGTGCAGCAAATTAAATTATTTTTTTCTTGCTGCATGGCATTCAGCATCATACCATTTACATTGAGAAATATAGTTCGCTTCAGTGCTAAGTTGGTTTGTTGTCGAGGCTTCTATAACGTTGCCTAAGTGTTTCAGTTCAATAATTTCTTGTTTGTTTATTAGATCGTTCAGATTTATATTTAATTTACTTCGTTTCGGTAGTAAGTTTGGTTTTGGACTGGTGTTATATGATCTAAGCTTCAGAATTAATTGGATGGGTAGATGGACAGACCATGTTTTGTTGTCCACAAGAAGTCCTGGACATCTTGAGATATAAAACATATGTCGTTTACCGATTCTCCAATATTATTAATGAATGTGAGATGGCCTTCTTTATCACCTTTTGTAAAACCATTAAGAATTATAACCCTTGTTGCAAAATTCTAAATATTGACGGTCCTTTGCATTTACTACTACATCTCTAGAATGCCTTACATCAATGCTCGCAGCAAACTCTTCCCTACATATGTCTTCCAAATTCTGTTGCAGTTCACCTATTCTAGCATTAATATCACCAATAACCACCGGATTAAGTACCTTTTTTTCTATAGAATATTTCCGCACTATATCGAACTCAGCTTCCCAATTAATCCCTCTAATGCATAGTGGCATCAAGGTAAATTTAAAAGTGTTTGAAATTATATTGATCAAATCTACTGCACTTTCCCTTATAAATTTATATTCATGAGTTTTTTTCAAGATCTGTCGTAGTGTGAATATTTAGTCAATGGTGGACTCTCCCGGCCTGAAACCACACTGATAAGGACCTATCAGCTTGTTGACGATCGGTTTTAGGCGTTCACATAATCGGCAGACAGGATCTTATATGCTATGTTGAAGAGCCTTATACCTCTCTAGTTGGCGCAATTCAGATGGTCTCCTTTCTTCAGGAAAGGAGACCCTCTGAAAGCTCGCTTGAGCTTTGCAGTTGCTGACCCGACTGAATTCTCATCCGCGAAAGTTGTTACAATGCTTTCTTCTTTAGGAATGTCTCGAGTTTATAGTAGGAACACGACTGGACAAATAAAACTTCCTTGCGGAACTCCGGCAGCAATTTCGTTACATGCTGAGCGCTAGTGCCAGACAGGCGCATAAAAAGTGGATAAGGGTTTCTTTCTCATTTGCAACATTGCAACTGCGACAGTGTGTGTTGTGTGGGATACTTAGTTTGAATGCATGGTCTCATATAGGCCAGTGACCCGTGGTGGTTGCTGTAATCCTGGCAAAATCCGTACGCGTTCTGCTTAAGAAGTCGGTTGTTTTTGCTTTGTTGTTGTTTCTTTCTTTCAATGATACCTGATTTATCTACTTACATATTTGTGGCCGGTCGGGGCAATGTAGCTGTCACAAAACTCCCCTTATTCCCTTAAGTACATATACTAGTACAGATTATACGAGTATCTACTTGAAGGTGTACGCTTAATTTTGAGAATAACTGTATAACAATATGGTCCTACTCTTGAGGGAAAACCAAATTTCCGATCAATAAACTTGGGGAATTCTCAAAATGTTTACAAAGAAAAAAAGTTTGGACATAGTTAATATTTTATCAGCTGTCACATATTCGACAGTTTGGCAAATCTTTTCATAAAATTAATATTTTGTTTATCAAGCCATTTAATGGAAAATAAATCATCGAACGCTATGCACTACAACAACGCGTACAAATCGTGAGAATTTATTATCAAAATAATGTTTCATTTGCGCAAATAAAACGTACATATGCCAATTTTGAATGAACTCATATACCATCAATAAGAATTTATTGCTTTGTACATATTTTTATCATTGGCGCAATGATGAATACTTTTAAGTGGCCATAGTTCGCGTGGGTGGATCCTAATAAACATATTATCAAAGCCATCAATAAAGCAGATATAGTGCAATATATTATTTTGAATTTATTGTCTTAAAAGCTTGGTGGCTCCTGTATATCGGCAATCTCTTCTCTGCCCGACTGCAGAAGCAGCGTTCAATTAACAGACTGGTGATAGCTGTAAATATTGGATATTTGAAGCAACCTCGGAATCCATTTTACATTATGCGGCTCAAGTATGGGAAGCTTTACAGTACAGGTAATAACTGGCGGTTTTTACTTTATACAACCAAGTGATGTGTAACAAGATTATGAATCTTTTTTCATTCGAATCACTCCCACGGCGCCGATCGGGTTGCTCCTATCTGGTGTTAGCGGAATTACTGATGGTTGCTGTAATCTAACTTTTTAAATGAAATGACAGTTGCACTTCCGCATGAGGTGTTAAAAAAAAAAAAAAACTCGCTAAGTCGTGGGTTAAGGATCTGTCTCCTTTGGGTTCCGGTTCACAGCAACGTTGACGGGAATGAGCGAGCTGATAAACTCGCGATGCAGGGATATGCCCTTGATGCTTCCCTAGCAAAGGAGGTGAATGTCCCGTTGGAGGTTCTTAAGCGAGCCACCTTCGCGCATTATCTGCTAAAGGTTGATAGCAGATGGCAGCGGGTGCGGAACTGTGTCATCTCCAGGCTGATGTGGCCCAAATACTTCCGGAAAAAAACGCAAGATCTACTAAACAGAAACCGTGCAGATATCGCAAGAGTCCTGGTAGTTAGTACTGGCCACTGGCCCATCGGGGTTCATGCGGCCAGAATAGGCATTACATTTAATGCACACTGTCGCAGCTGTAATATTGCTAACGAAGTAGAAACAGTCTTACACTTCCTCTGCAAGTGTCCGGCTTTAGGCAAGGCCAGACAGCGCACTTTAAGTGCGCCTTTTTCGACAACCTAATAGAGTTAGCGGAGATTAGCATTGGGGATATAATCACTTTCCCCAATGTAACGGGGTGGATTTGAATAATCCTTACTCTTTTTCCCTTTCTCTACAAGTTAATGCCCTTTCTACATCCGATAGGTCACTTGAGTTGTGGTATTAAAACAGCGCTTCTGCGCTAATTAAGTTTCGGCATGGCTTGCTGACACAACCACTTCTACCTACCTACATACCATGGGAAGCTAAAAAATACGGTACGGTGGAGGAAGTTTTAAGGCCTTCTACTGCGCCATGCATACGGGGTGGATTCGAAGATTTTTCAGGCTGGAGCGTTGGACGCCAACCACTCTATATGACCCATCCATCTTGGTCGCTGTATGTGAGCTCCTCTGGCTTAGTCGATGTCATTGTAAAGACCGTACGGCTCAGCATTGTACCTTCTTCTCCACTCGCCGTCTATGCAGACGGGACCATAGATCACTCAAAGAACTTTTTTTCTTAAAGTAACCAAGGGCATTCCCATTCAATTTTGACAAAGCCTTATAAAGTCTTATAAAGAAATACCTTAGTAGTTCGAGATAGGGCTTTGCTACTCATTTGCCTGCTTTGCCCACAAAAACATCGATTGGCAAGAGTAATTTAATTTCCCCACTGGTATCATTTGCGGAGCTCAACATAGAGCCTAGGTAGGCAAAGTTCTTTACTACCTCAAGATTATATCTGTCTATGGTGACGTTCTGCCTATGGTGACGTTCTGTCCCAGACTCCGATATTGGGTGTCCTTTTTTGTAGATAGCATATATTTTGCTTTGCTTTCATTGACCGCTAAATTCATCTTTGCTGCCTCGATCTCAATACTCGTAAATGCCCCATTGACTGCCCGCTGAGTTCTTCCGATTATGTCAATGTCATCGGCATAAGCGAGTAGTTATACAGACTTGTAAAAGAATGTACCTCCGGTGTTGGCTTGTGAGTTTCGTACAATTCTCTCAAGTACTATGTTTAAGAGATCGCATGATAGCGCATCACCTTGTCTAAGGCCTTTCCTGACATCGAGCGGTTCGGTGGTGTCCTTACCGACTTTGATGGAACAGCGAGAGTTCTCCATTGTCATTCTGCACAAACGGATGAGCTTGGCAGGGATCTCAAGACTAGACATGGCTCTGTACTCGTATAACTCGTCTCTATACACGCTATCATAGGTAACTTTGAAATCGATGAAGAGGTGATGCGTATCGATTTTATATTCATCTATTTTCTCCAAGATCTGCCGTAGTGTGAATATTTGATCAATGGTGGACTTTCCCAGCTTGAAACCACACTGATAAGGACCTATTTGTCTATCGGCAGACGACAATCAAATTAAAATTCAAAATACAATCCAATATTTGAAGTTTCAAAACGTCCAACTAATGAGCCATTGCCCATGTTCTCCTGATTCATAAAAAATAAAATGCGCGGTCAACGTTTTCCAACGACAGAGAGGCTGCATTTAAAGAGCATTCTTCTGAACTTCGGCCTCATCACCGCAGAAGATGGCCTGCAAGTATGCACAGAAATCAAGGACCAAAAGAGCCTGGTGTCGATGGAATTCCCCAATATTGCCTTGAAAGCGGCGCCCACAGACCTTGCAAAAGTATGTAATACTTGCCTCAAGGAAGGAGTATTCCCAGACCAGTGGAAGAAACAAATACTGGTCCTCCTACTAAAAGGCAATAGAGCACCACAAGAACCCTTATCGTATAGGCCTCTATGCATGTTGGACACGACGGGGAAATTACTGGAATGCATCATAAGTGATATCCGTAGATTGGAGAGTGCAAATAATGAGGCAGGTGGCTCCCAGATCATCAGTATGGTTTCCGTAAGGCACGTTCTACATTCGACTCAATCGACGAAGTCGTGAATACGGCGAAAAAGCCGAAAGGTAGACGATGGAAAGGCGGGAGTAAACAGTACTGCACAACCATCGCACTGGATGTTAAGAACGCCTTCGTCACCGCAAACTGAAGAAATATCCCGCGAGCACTTACCGCAAAGAGAGTACTACACTACCAGCAGAATAAAATAACGTATAATTTCAGAAATAAGAAACTGCACTACGACATCGATGATGGAACGAGAGAGTATAACGTCACAGGCTGTGTTCCCCAAGGCTCCGTACTATGGAACCTAATATATGATGACGTCTCCAGACTTAGAATCCCGAGGTCTTCGAAAATAATAAGCTTCGCCGACGACATAGCAATCAGTGACCAAACTCATTGAGGAATTGGAGCATGGCTGCTAGTATGCACGGGCCTACAACTTGCAAAGGAAAAGACAAAAGTAATGCTCATAATTAGCAAGCGAGTCATGGAAACTATAAGAGTAACGGTGGGCGATCACGTCGTAACATAGTTTCTAAACCAGAGTTGAAGTACCTTTTCATTAGTATAGATGCAAATTTATTTTTGAGCAATATCTGCATTATGAAACTGAGAAGGCAGCAAAGGCAACGACTACCATGGCAAGGATCATGCCAAATATCTGTGGATCAAAGCACAATAGCAGAAAGATCTTAGCAAGAGTTACGGCCTCGATAATGCTCTACGGCTCCCAAATATGGGCCAGTGCAATGAAGATGAAGTCATACAGAAGGAAGATAGAGACAGCTTAAAGAATCAATGCGTTGAGTATGCAACGCCTTTCAAACAATCTCCTACGACACGGCATGGGTGGTGGCTGGCATGGTACCAAAAGACTTTCTGGCTAAAGAAGCCCAAAGGAAATACCGTGCCAGCAGGATAGCAGCATCAAGAGCGACGAGTCGAAGTGTAACTGACTATATGCTATGCTAGGCTTGCTTAGGTTAGGTTAGGTATGTGGGCTGGTGTAGGGGATAGAAAACCTCCACACCACACTCATGTCACTATAAACTCATTGTGATACCCATGGGGGGAAAGGGGATAGAATAGAGAATCCCTTCCTCGTGGAAAAATATCGTCTTTGTACATATCCTAAAGAAAGCATTTAGTACTTACTGTGCCCGAGATACAAACCATCCAAAGGATTTGATGAAGTTTGCGATGTCGTTTATTGGTCTGTTGGACAACTATTCTAAATCATCAAAGAAGTGTTGTCCAAGGAGCGTATTTCTTAAATGATAGAGTTCTGGGCAATGACAGAGAAAGTGGGTGGTGTACTCCTGACCCTCCTCGTTGCCGCATCCTCTACAAAGGTCTTCGTTCGTCACACGAAGTTTTTTCATGCGATACCGCATGGTGTTATGCCCCGTAATGACTCCTATTAGAGTAGAGAGGGATTTTCTATCCCTCTGTATGAGTCTATTGGTTCTTACTCTGTCGAATGCAGGCCACAGATTCCCCCTGGTGACACAAAGTGGAAGCTGTGCTTACAAGGAACGCCTTGAAAGAACATGCGACAAAGTAGCCTTTTTCCAGGATAATGACGAACATTGGAGAACCCAAAAAACAAAGAAGACTAGTTCTGTCAAGGGTGGTGCAGTCAGTCATAATGTATGCGGCACCAACATGGCCCAAAGCATTGACAATTAAGTTGTACTCAAAAAAGATCCATCAACCGACTATGTGCACTGAGTGTTTGCTGTGCATTTCGGACAGTGTCAGATGACCAGTAGATATCTTGGCAAGCGAGCTACAAAGGACCTACGATGACGAAATTCAGGGACCCCGAGCTTCAGTGAATGATATCAAGCTAGAAGAAAAACAGAGAGGCATGAGAGCATGGCAGGAGAGATAGAACCGGTCTACAAAGGGAAGATGGACCGGAATCACGGAGAATTCGATTTTTACTTAAGCCACCTCCTAACCGGATATGGCAGCTTTCGACCGTACCTGAACTGGTTTGGTCTCAAGGAATCTCCTAATTGTTTAAATTGCGGAGAGGCCAGGGAAGCATGCGCAGCACGTATTTTTCTAGTACCCGCGTTTCAGTATAGAGCGCAGAGAGCTAGAGGAACGAATTGGAGAAATACCATCTCCTGGAAACATTGTGAACCATATGTTAACATCGAGCGCAATATGGGACGCGGTGAAAGAGGTTGCAGCAATAATCATGAGGGAACTTGAGAGCACCAGTAAAAGCCAAGCCTAGACGGAACAAAGAACATCAAACCCTGAACTCAGTGATGAACCAGAAAACGGCGAAAGAAGATACAATACATTGCTAACCAGCCCCGCGAAGTAATACATATGGCTGAAAAAATTGTTCGCTCTGTTGGATGATTGATTTACCTATGATGTCGGTAATCGCGAAAAATATACTGTGAATCAGAAGCAAAGGCAAAAAATAACAAAACTCTCCCCAGCTATCTGGACCGGAGTTTCTCTGAAGCATTAACAACTGAGCTTCAAACCACTACACCAAATCTTTCTCTCTCTCTTTATCTATCGTTTCTAACGTCCGCACTATGCAAAAACATGTTAAGGGTATCCATAACGTCTTGAGTGCACGCAAATTTTAAAAAAATAAATAAAAAAAAAACCTAACGGTAGTCCCGTGGGGAGAGTGGTAGAAGTGTGCAGGGTGTGGATTAGTACATAGGCGCATTCCTGGCATCGATTACGATTACGACTTGCAAATCGCGCATGCTAGTAGCCCGGGCTACTAGTATCTTTCGAAGATGACCACATCCGGTGGAGCAACAAAAAAAAAAAAAGTGGTACTGTGGTACCACCAAGGGCAAGTCTGGAAGAATGGCAGGAGAGATGGGATCACTCTGATAATGGCAGGTGGACGCAGAGATTGATCCCCAATATAGACGCTTGGATCAATAGGAAGCATGGGCAGCTTAATTTCTTCCTGACCCAGATGCTAACTGGCCGTGGTTGCTTCAGAGCCTACCTCCACAGGTTTGGTCTCGACGATAACCCCTATTGCCCAACGTGCACGGAAATAGTCGAGGATGCGGAACACATCATGTCCTATTGTCCACTATACTAGAACGGCACCTGCTGATGAGCAAACTGTCCTTGGAACGATCATTGATATTGCCTTTTTAACAGGATTCAAATGATCTCTTCTTTGAACGTGGCACCAGCTGAGCCAGTCACGCTCTATTTTTCGTGCGGTGGTTTCTTAACGTGAAGCAGAAGCAGTTAGAGACACTATGGCAACCATTATAAAGTAGTAACAAAGACAAGCGAAGAATAACTCTTACTAATTGCTGTTTTTTCGGGCTAATAAGGCAATTCAATAGTAACGCCCTATCTCAAGCAACTAAGGAAACTCTGTATAAGATCCCAATTATCCCAGTACTGCTTTACGACGATGTAACATGGACTTTATTGAAAGCAGATGAAGATATGCTTGGTCGCTTCCAGAAAAAAATTGTGCAAAGTTTTCAAATCTAACCCAGGTGGACGGCGCAGTAGAGGGCCTCCTTGCCGTAGGTGACGTGCAAAAGTTTAAGGGGACCTGGACCAATTTGGAGTGCGCAACTGGAGGAAATTAGCTAAAGGCCGAGCTTAATGGAGAGGCTTGGTGGTTGAGGCCCAGGTTCAACCCGAACCGTAGCGCCACCTAAGTAAGTAAGTAAGTAACGAAGACAGGAGCGAAAACGAAATGCAGTGAGCCGAGTACCTGGGGCTGAAGTCCCACGTCGGGAGGAAATGCTTAACGGTAGTTCCGCGAGGACCAGTGGTAGGAGGAAAGGTGGATATAGTGGGTGCAAATCTCACACTGTTACTCAGTACGAGCTTAGTTTCGTCTTTAAAAGATTCCTGCCATCAGACGCAAAAAGAAAAGAAAAGCGTCGGCTTCAGAGTGGAATAAATGTTCCGAAAACTGGTTCTTTCGAATGGAAGTGTGTATAAATCTTGAAGAAGATTAATTTGAAAAACGATGAACCCATTTAAGCTAATCAATGTTAATTTTTTTTTTTTTTAAATTTTTTTAAACATTTATCGGATAACCCTCGTACCACTACCCCTACCATATAAGGTCGAAATATTGTACGCATTTTTCTACTTTTTCTTCCTAATTCGGCGAAGTTATAATCCGAAAACAAGAAATCATAGCCCTCCCACTTTACTGCATTTCTACTGATCCGCTTGTGGGGTTCGCCTATTTGACCTCGGAAAATATCGGCAGGCCTCCCGATTTTAGATCACTGGATTACTGAGGCAAATCAAATGCTGGTATCCTTGCATTTGTGTGATCCAGGTGTTTATAGGCCTGCCTCGCGATGTCTTTGGAACGCATTTATCTACAAATTTTCACAAAAAATTGGGAAGCTATAAATAAATTAAAATCTTTCTGACACACCATTTATTAGAAGTATTGCTATCAAACAAATATCAGCCAACATTCTTTCAGTTTGCTGAAGCCGCGATTCTCTACAGCCGTTCAAAGAGCAGGCGACCTATCAGTGAGGCAGCATGGTTTCAGAAGGAACCATTTTATAATTGAAGCAGTAGAGAAACTGATCACAGCAGTTCAGTTGGCCCATCGGGGAAACCATTATTCCAGAAGGAGTGTCTTGTTGGTAACATTGCTTTTAATTCCGCCAAGTGGTGTGACATGTTGGACGCCCTACAAGATATATTTAGGATACCACAGTATCCCTTACGGATGGTTAAGATTACCTTAGAGATCGAGAGCTAATCTGGAATACCACGGAGGGACCACGCAGGAAAATAATTACCTCTGGAGCAACGCAAGGCTCAATTTTGTGCCTCGACCTATGCAACATCTCCTACGATGGGATTCTATGCATGGAGATGCCGGAAGACACCTTCTTGATCAGTTACGAGAATGCCCAAAGAAAGTTAAATCAACTTATGAGATGGGTGCATCCCTGAATGCAAAACCATGGATTAAGCCTAGCGACTGAAAAAACGGAGATACTATTTCTGACAAAGAGACGGGCAGCCAAGTATCGTTGCTCGATCGAGTACTTGGATACACCATTCTCACTGCTTGAAGTACAAGAGGTCGTCAAAAATTCAAAAGTCAAGGAAGCCCCAGGTGACGACCGCATCTCTTTTGAATTTTATAAAAATTGTTCGACAGAATTTCTGGTTGCACTTACCAGTGAGTTCAACCGCATATTTAAACCAGCTGATGTCCCTTGGAGCTTCAAGAAAGCGATAATCTTTCCGTTGCATAAAAAAGGAAGTTGCGAGAATGCATCCAATTATAGAGGAATCTCGTTTCTGAATACTTCCGCTAAGTTGTTTGGTGCGTTGCTATATAACAGGATTTCACGATGGATAGAGGACAAAAAAGTTCTGAGTGAATTTCAAGCTGGATTTAGAAGAAATTTTTCAACGGTAGACCAGATCTTTTCACTTGTCAATATCGCCGAGATCTACAAGATGAAAAGTAAAAAGCTGTGTGTATTTTGCGTGGACTTTCGTGCAGGCTTCGACTCCATTGCCTGTGATGCACTCTTCTATAAGCTATACAAAATTGGATTATCAAGCAAAATCATTAAGATACTGAGAGCTATGTACACGGAATATGTCGCCTATGTTAATATGATACTTAGAAACGGGGGCGGCAGATATTCCAGAAGTGAAAAGTGGATAGAAATCGTACGAGAGTATAAATATCTGGGAGTTCTGATCTCAGCAAACTTCAATATGAAAAAACATCTTACGATTAAATTGGCAGAAGCCAAGCGTGCAATCTGTGCAGTTTGGAATCGCTGCATGAAAAACAAGTACATAAATCATAGTTCAAAGCAGAAAATATTTAGCGCAACTGCTAAGTCTATACTTTTATATGGAGCTCAAGTGTGGGGGTATTGCTCCTTCGAGGAAGTCGACAAATTTCTACGTTTTTTCATCAAACGAATTTTTCACCTGCCGAGTAACACTCCTAACTATATGTTGCATCTGGAGACCGGGACACCTCCCCTCTTCCTGGACAGTTTAAAAATGCATTTTGATTATGTTGCGAAAATGATGGCTATGGGCCAAGAAAGACTGCCGAGACTAATATTAGCCCAAGTTCTATTATCAAAAGCAAGCTTTGCCGCAGAGTGGGAAAGTCTAGCGTCCAGCTGCAGCTTGAATATGGAGTACTCATCAGTAAGGAAACAATTTAACACCCTCCTAGAAAGAACTGCAAATATGACATACGATAAGTACATAGCCGATGCTCAGCAGTCAATCTACAGGACCTACTATTGTCGTTTGAAATATAACCTACAAGATAGAACTTACTTTCTAAACTCAACTTCAACTGAGATGATAAGTACCATTTTTAAAACAAAAGGAGAACTATTCAACTTGTATTATATGCCTCATCGGCCAGGCCTTCTAATTCAGTGCGATATTTGTAACCTAAAAGAGAGAGAAGAGGTAGTCCATTTCCTTGCAAGAGATGGACCTACCGATTGATCAGAGACATTGATGCATGAACGGAGCAGGAGCACGGTGAAGTGAATTATTATATCACCCAGTACCTGCATAAGATGGGAAAAGTAGAGAGTGCAGTCTGCCAATACGGAAGACGAGGACTTTGGAAGACGATGCGCATCACACCCTTTTCACCTATAACAGGTGGGCAGCAGAAAGGAATAGACTGGAGTCGGGGATAGGCAGCTTTTCCCCAGAAAATGCCGTAAAAAATATGGTCTCGAGTATCGACATGTGGAATAAGATATCATCACAGATAATATAGTTACATAGATATCGCATCCAGTACAAAAAAAAAAAATGGCCAATTTTCAATCGACTGGGATTTACTCGTGGGTTCGATCGATCTTGGTTGCCATCCTAGTAAAGGAGATTAATCGAACTCTTTCAGACCAAACGAAATAAAATTATGTTGCAAGACCATGCAATAATCTTCAGTGTGTCGTAGAAACACCAAAGCAAACTTCTGTCATACAGAAACCATTTTCTGTTAAAGAACAATATCTATGTACATACAACAAACTGATGGTATGGTATGATTCAATAGCGATCGTGTCATTGGCATGGCTTGTGTGTATCTTACGTCGCGTCGTGTTGTTTTAGAAGGGTTGCATGGCATTTATGTACTTCTCTAGATGCGTATTTCTTGTTTCTTTTGGTAAATACATGAGTTTGAAATTTCTGTCATCGCAGGTTTAAAATTATGTGTATCATTTATTTGAAATCGAATTGCGACAGCGCTTGGTTTTAAATAAAAATAACAAATGAATGATAAAAGCAAATCAGGAGTTTCTTGCACGACATGCAAGTAATCGAGAAGGGGTTTTCCTAATTTAAAAATTGTTGCATGCCCCTCAAAAGAAAAAAATGAGATTTTAAATAATTTATGGAAAAAAGCACGTAGTTTTGATGGCGATAAGATTTTTTTTGTTTGCCAAAATCATTTTTGTAGTGAGTTTGTGGGCAGGAAAATGCTAAAAAGAGATGCAGTTCCCACACTCAATTTGCAAAATGATATTGATCAATTTGAAGAATTAGAAAATCTTTCTTCTTCGAATAGTAAGAGAAGAAGAAGTTCAAGTTCAGATCTAGGCTGCTTGAAATGCATCAAATTGATGCAATCAATCGAGAAGCGGGAAAAACCATTTTTCAACAAAAAAAAGTATTGCTTCTTTCAGTTTGAAAATTAAAACTTTAAAGCAAAAAATTAGATTAAAGAACAGAACATTAAAAATAAAGAAACAAAATAGGTATTCAGGTTTGGTATCCCAAATTAAGAGCATGATATGTCAGAGCAGTCCAAGTTATTTTGTTTTATGTTGATGGGGCTTTCTAAATCAAATTTGTATAGCCCAGAAGAAAAAGAACTTGCACAAAATGTTTTTTTATCACTCGCAAAATACATATACATACATTTCTACGCGATGGGTTGGGCTTTCGACTTCCTCATATAGCTTCATTATATCGTTGGGCTCCTGTGAAAGGTCTATAGCCTGGGTACCAAAACATGGCTCAAAATATATTGAAATCTAAAATTGCATCAGGAGTCATCGTCAAAAGTATGTGGTGTTGGTTTCTGATGAGATTCGAATCCGCCGAAATCTGACCTACAACGCTACCAACGACTTAATTGATGGATTCGAAGATTTAGGTTCAGCAAGAAAAAAATCAAATGCTAATGAAATTTGTGTATTTATGGTTAATGGTCTTTTTGATTCATGGAAAAGCGTTGTTAACTATTTTGTTTCAGAAAATGGAATAAAAGGGAATGACTTAAAACAGTTGATTAAAAAGAATTTTGAAATATGCAAGGATCTTGGCCTTCAAGTATGCGCTGTTGTTTGTAACCAGGGTCCAAACAACAGGAAAGCGTATCAGCTTTTGAATGTGACTGAAAAAAATCCATTTAAGACATTTGAAAACCAAAAAATATACTGTGTTTACGATTTTCCTCATTTACTTAAATCAGTGCGCAATCTGTTACTCAAATCGGATCTGAACACCCCCGATGGTTTAGTTTCTTTCAATGTCTTCAGAGAAATATATAATTTAGAGACCGACAATGTTGCCAAACCTTGTTTAAAATTTACTAGCTCACATATGGTATAGCTCCTAATGCTTTTGAAAAAATTAGCGTACGCCTAGCGACTCAAATATTTAGCATCTGCTGCGTCCATACAAACAGCTCAACACCCGAATTGTCTAAAATTTACTTCGCAACACGATCAAGCAACGCAACCTTTTACGCTGACATTAAACAATACCTTTGACTGCATGAACAGTGGCTCACAATACGACAAAAATGCGCTTCAACGTGGAGTTACTGTTGGAGATGCTGCATACCAACAGATAAAATATTTTGTAATATATTTGCAAGCGATGCAAAATTTTTCAAATGTACCCAACAATTTTTATTTCAAAGGAATGGAACAGACACTTAAAGCAGTTTTATTATTAAGCGAGGACATTAACAACGGTACGTTTGTTAATGCTGATTGCTTGCTGACAAAGAGGGTACATCAAGACATCTTAGAGAACCTGTTCTCAATTGTCAGAATAAAAGGTGGGAATAATAAGAATCCATCTGCTTATGAATTTAGTGTACTAATGTCAAAAAGTCTTTCGTCAAACCTTATTTCCTTCTCACCTTACAGTAATTGTAAGGACGCTGATGTTCAGTTTTTAAGCTTAGGTATAGTCCAAACAAAGGGCACTCATGTTGTTTTGCTGAGTGAGGAACAAGAAGAAGAAGACTGTGATGAGTTTTTGTACACAGAAATCATAAACAAACTAGAAAAAGAAACTGATTTTACACTTGAGACTGTTGCAATGCGATACTTTGCGGGATATATTGCTTAGAAAATGCCTTCAAAGAGCCACTGTTCAAATAGTTCAGAAATTTTTTTGAGAAAAGATGAAAAAATAACATGCCCTTCTGAGTTTTTTATATTTGGCAAAAAATGTTCTCAAAATAGTGATTTTGGCAGTCTTTTTGCACCATCCGATGAATTGTTTGACGTTTGTAAGCTTCATTTTAAAGTTTTCCATAAAAAAAAAAATACTCATCATCATCATCATCATTTGAATAAACATAAAATAAATCTATACTTATTCAAATGAGATAACTAATTTCAACCGTTTTCATTACCTTACAAAATGCTTTTAATAATAAAGTTTATTCAGAAAAAAATCAAATAATCAGACGACATAATTTCACAATTGTACCAAGTTCCTACCTTATCATACTCGTAATTATTTATAAAGCAAACATAAATAATTTAAAAATCGAAAACCTTTTTCTGAAATATAAGAATCCATTGAAAAATTTATCTGACTGTGTCACCTACATACATATATACCTACGTAGATATTTATTTTTTATTTGATGAAAATTGCTCACATATATGTAGAATCATCCCTCATACATCTCACAAAACGTGCTACCAACTCACAACCGTTTGAGCATGGTATACATACAAGATCGATCGAACTGGGACCCACGAGTAAATCCCAGTCGATTGAAAATTGGCCATTTTTTTTTGTACTGGATGCGATATCTATGTAACTATATTATCTGTGATATCACATTGAGAAGGTACTCAGATAGAAAACAGGGAGAGGATGAAGTAAATATAGTAAGTTTACCAAATTGATGAAAGCCTTACCGGTAAGATACTATAAACCCACATCAGGAGATAAATGAAAAAGCGGTTCCCCAGAGGGGAAAGAAAACGACACCACTCTGAAATATTGCTAAAGCGATTCCGGAGTAGATGGTGTCAGGTTGAAAAGGCGTTTAAGATGGTTTTTTAGTGAGTAGGAGTCTCACACTACTTGAAACAGATCGGGTCTGCCCCTCGTGCGCATTAGCGTTTTTCCACTATACCCTAGGGGGAAAAAAAAAACATTCTTCCAGGAATTACTCATTTCGAAAATAACACTCGGGGCATAGAGAATGCATCAGTGCCAAGAGTCAATTCACTTTCTGTACTGATCAGTGCATTTTCAAGGTTGAAAAAAAAAATTCTCACAAAATTGCAAATTTTCAATTTTCACCAATGTGCGAACGAATGCATTTGTACATGTATATAATGTGAATTACCTAAATATATACATACGCACATTTAAGGTGTCGGTTACAAAAACGAAAGTGAGTCAATACTTAGATAACCTGATGGATATTAAAATGTTTTTTTTTTTTATCGTAAGTAGATTGGTTTTTTTGAAGTAGAACATGAGCCCACTAGGGTTTTGTTTTTGTATATGATCACCCTATGGGCTCATAAAAATAAAATAAATTAATATCATATGTAGGCAGCAAGTAATAGATGTTGTGCCAGAGGGAACTGTATGAAATTAAATTCGGTATGCTTATGTATTTGTTCTATCACATGTATCGTAGTGTTAGCTGGAAAATTGTAATTCATGTTATGGTCTTTTTCTCACAACACAACATTTCAAGTGTTGTAACGATAAGTGTACTGATATACAGATGTTTCTCTGCAACAACTTTTCCCTCTTAAAGCGGTCTCAGTAGCGATATATTCAAACAGAATTTTTGAATGTATGCACTTTCTCTGTGGAACCACTCATCCGTAGGCAGGCTTTTTCCCAGGTAGGACAATTTCTAATTCCAATAGAACTCATGCCCAAGGTTAGGTTAGGTTAAGTTGAAGTGGCTGCCAGCTGAGAGCCGCCAACACACTTAGACCAACAATGGGTCTATTGTGATACCACATGGATCATAGGGGGAAGTTTCTCTCTAGCTACTCGTTGAACCATTTTGAGCTTTTTATGAAGCGTTTGAGGCTCTTAATGTCGATGTTTTTCAGATCACCAATATCGTTGTAATAGGAGGCTTCTAGGTGAATCTTCTTTCTACGAGATAGGTGGGCAGAAACAAAGAAGATGAGGAATAGTTTCTTCTTCTTCTTCATCCATGCAGCTTCTACAAAAATCGTTCGCAAAAATGCCCAGCCTTGTAGCACGCTTGCCTATTAGACAGTGCCCTGTGATGACACCTATTGTAGCGCCGAGATACAATCTGTTGAGATAAATCAGCTTCTTAGAACGCTTTCGATCCAGCTTTTCCCGCTCGAAATCTTGACAGAAAGCCAGTATCATACCTCCGCGGAACGAAATGAATCGCTTTACGCTTGAACAACATTGGAAAATATTGAAAACTTATTTCCAAAGAGAGTGCTGTGTAGCCCAAACAGTGCGTTTTGTGAAAAGAAGTTTTGGCCGAAATGAAGCACCCACCGCGCCTGCTGTACGCAAGTTTGTGCAAAAAGTTCGGGAGACTGGTATGCTAGTGGACAACACTCATGGTCCCCGTCGTCGTACGGTGCGCACAGACGAGAATGTGGCTGCTGTAGCCGAGAGTGTGAGACTCAATTCACGAACATCAACTCGTCATCGATCTCAACAGCTTAACATTTCACGCACTAGCCTGAGGAGAATTCTACACAAAGATCTGGGATTATTCGCTTACAAGGTCCAATTGATTCAGCAATTGAAAGCGCACGACCATCCGCTTCGTTATCGCTTCGCAGTTTGGGCCATAGAGCAGCTAGAATTGGACAACGATTTTGGGCGAAAAATCATCTTTCTGGCGAGGCACATTTTCATCTCGGCGGCTACGTTAGCAAACAAAATTGCCGCATCTGGGGCTCGGAAAACCCGCACGTTATTGTCGAGAAGCCAATGCATCCACAGAGAGTGACAGTTTGGTGCGGATTGTGGAGTGGTGGCATCATTGGACCATTTTTCTACAAAAATGAGGCTGGGAACAACGTTTCGGTCAACGGTGGGCATTACAGAGCCATGTTAACGACTTTTTTTTTTACTGAAATTGAAGGATGGCTCGCCATGCCACACAGCCCATGCCACAATCGGTCTTTTGCGCACCAAATTCCCAAATCGTGTTATCAGCCATCTTGGCGATGTCAATTGGCCGCCTCGGAGCTGCAATTTGACCCCTTTGGACTTTTTTTTTGTGGGGAACCGTGAAGGACCGATGTTATGCTAACAATCGGGATACGATTTAAGCACTTAAGGCCAATACCATCCAAGCAATCCGTGAGCTACAGCCCGAAACCATCAACAAGGTCTTGGAAAATTGGAGTGATAGAATGCGCTACTGCGAGGCCAGCCAAGGCAGCCACTTGAACGACGTTGTGTTCCATAACTAATGGGAATGTTTGCTCTTACTAATAAAGCCATAATACATGGAAAAAATTTCATTTTGTTTATTTTATTCCATTTTTAAAAAGAAACTTGTAGTTGGCCCACACGTAGAAGCTAAAATCTAAAATTTGCAAAATTGATCTCTATACCACTCAACACAGTATGAAGCACCCAAAAGGAATGTGTTGAGGTACAGAAGAGGCGGAAGTTGGCATGGGCATGAAATGAAGGGCTTGTCTTACCAAACTCTGAAACTTGGTACTCAGATGGCCACCAAATTGGTGGCGCACGGGTTCCAACATGGAGCATAGCTTCGGAAATCACCAACAGTATTTCAGTCGGAAGTCCACGCAATCCAACTCTGTACACGAGAATGCCTGCGAAGAAGGGTCGAGAGCACCCGTATTTACATCTTCTCTAACAACGAAGCAGCACTCGTACACGGTAGGATCCAAACTTACTTACTTATGTCCTTTATCCTCTTGTGGGTCCTAGGGCCTCTACTACGCCTACGCGCCATCGTATACGGTTTCTGGTAATGTGTCTGAGCTCTCCCCAACTTCGGTGCCTTCTTGTTGACTGTTCTGCGCTATGTTCTCCTCGGGCCACCATGTCTTCTGCCATTCTGAGTTAAAGGGTTCCATTGCATAGCATGGACTATGGAGCTGTCACCTTTTCGGAACGTGTGACCAATCCACTGCCAATTCCTGACCCGTTCTCTCGTAAAGCTGTTCGTTAGAGAAACGATTGGGCCAGAAAATCCTTAAGATATTGCGTAGGCACCTATTAACGAACGTTTTCAGCTTTCTGATGATAGTAGTGGTCACTCTTCACGTACTGCATCCATATAACAGCACGGCTTCAACTTTGGAGCGGAATAGTCTTAGCATGGTGTTCAAACTGATTGCATTGCTTCGCCATATTTTGAACAACATCTAAAGGATCCAAACTTGTATAAGACCGTCTCAATCTATTCGAAGATGTCGCATCATAAAACACCGTTAATGTGACTTGGATGCCAGGACACGAAAGCTTCGAGGGCAATGAACGGGCGGCCTGCTTTGTGAGTGCATCAGCCGCCTACTAGCCGGTGCTGAACCCGATTTTGGACTTACACGGAATATCATAAACCTCAAATAAAAACAATGGTGTAGTGGTAACGTTATTAATTGCCACGCTAATGGTTCAACCCTGACGTCATCAAGCATTTATTTATTTACCATGAGTCAGGCCGATCAATTGCGAAAGCTTGAGTGAACACTGCTGCAAAGGCATAACACTGGCAGTAGCTTGATCATTTGGCTGGAAAAATTGTTCGCTCTGTTGGTTGATTGATATGCCGATGACGTCAGTGATCGTGAAAAAATTACTGTGCATCAGAAGCAAAAATAAAAAATAACACAAATCTCCCCAGTTATCTAGACGCCACCCCGGAGTTTCTCTGAATCATAAACAACTCAGCTTCAAGCCACTAAACCAAAATCGTTCTCTCTCTCTTTCTCTATCTAACCTTCCAACAGGTTAAGGGTATTCATAACCCCTTGAGTGTACGCAAATTAAACAAAAAAAAAAAGAGTACTTGGCTAAATTCAAGGGCCTAAGACGAGCAAAATAATTAATTTAGCTCAACCGTTATAAGTTTAAGAAGCTATTTGGGCTCAGCAAAGAAGACTTAAGGACCTTGACAGTCTACATGGTTCGTCATTGCCCATTCAGGTACCATCTGCACAAAATAGGAGTAGCAGATACAGACGCATATATATATGCCGGCTATGTGAAGAGCAGAAAGAGACGGTAGAACATATTCTTTATGAATGCCCCATGGCCGGAAGAAAAAGACTTCTTCACCTCAAGTGGGCTTTACTGGGTCCCTCACACATTTGGAACATTGAGCATGGAGCGTTGTTGAGGTGCATCAAGAGCCTTAACCCAGTTCTGGGCTAAACACCGGGCTAGCCGAATAGATTTTTAGCTGTTCGAGATAGGGCTTTACTGTTGAATGGCAAGCGTAATTTTTCGTTTGATTTATCTGCTGGTATCATTGTCAGAGTTAATAGCAGAGCCAAGGTAGACAAAGTCCCTTACTACCTCGAAGTTGTTTTTTCTTCCTTTTATTGCTTCCTCTTTAATTTATATTTTATTTTTTAATTTTTTCTTAATTCTTTTTCATTATAAGTATTCATATTTGTACTGCACTCCGAATCAATGGCCAAAGTAAGTCTTGTTTTTACTTTATATATAATATTGCGAGATGTTCATGTGTCTAACCTCCTTCTTAGACTTGCTTGTCACCCTCATGAATTTGGGTAGTGATTCAAATCTTAGGGAATTCACGGCAAGAAATAACAGTGTACGCCTATTTGATATGATTAGGGTGATCAGAGCACAAAATACAGGAATACATTTATGCCACCTAAATTCACAAAGTCTCAATCCTAAAATTGACGAGTTTCGACATCTTTTCATTGAGTCAAAGGTCGATGTCATCTGTGTTTCAGAGACTTGGTTTTGCCCAGATGTTTGCGACCTGACTTATAGTGTAGACGGATACAAAGTCTTTCGGGCAGATAGGGTCGGTCGTATTGGCGGTGGCGTTGCAATCTATGTGCGTGAAGCACTTAAATGCAAAGTCATTCGTATGTCCGATCCAAAGTGTCCCATTGAATTTGTATTTGTTGAACTAACATGTTTTTCCGAAAAACTTCTGGTAGGAACAATCTACAGGCACCACAAGCACATTAGTTTAACACCGGTGTTGAATGTCTTAGAAGATCTGGCTTGTACTACCAATAATATCGTACTATGCGGTGACCTAAATTGTAACCTCCTAGATGTGCCTAGAGCGACATTTCTGTTGAACCATATGAAGTCTCTTAACTTAATGCCTGTCAACTCATCCGAACCTACTCACTTCTCTGGCAACTCATGTTCACTACTCGACGTTGTCTTTGGGAGTGCTATTGAGAGAGCTTTACTCTACAGTCAGCTTTCAGCTCCTGGTTTCTCAAAACATGACCTGGTTTACTTAGCCCTTGATTTAAACAGTGCTTGGCATGAACCGGAAGTACATTTTAGAGATTTTTGCCGCATCGAATATGGCGCCTTATTACAGGATATCAATCAAAATGAATGGGATCGTATTCACTACATGACTTCGATAGATGAACAAACCATGTTTCTGCAACAACAAATATCGTCTCTCTTTGAAAAACACGTACCCCTAAAAACTATAAAAAAACATCCTTCATCACCGAAGTGGTTGACCACTGACACACAAATTCTTATGCAAAAACGAGATGTTGCTTACAAGAATTGGAAGAAATACCGTTTACATGAATTTTTAAACAGTTATCGCCATCTGCGCAATAAAGTGGTTACCAAAATAAGGTCCGCTAAGTTCAACTATTCTAGCGCTAAGCTCGGGTCTTTTACGTCAGGGAAAAAGCTTCGTCAACTTGGTTATGGTCAACAAAAACTCGAGACTCCGACTGACATTGATTGCGACAAAGCTCAATTCTGAGTTTATCACCCTTCCCGCGTTGCCTTCGAGTTCGGCATTTACTCCTGATATTGATCCTGAAGGTGAAAATGAAAACCTTTTCAGCTTTAAAAGGATACGCGAAGAGGATATTGTGCAAGCAATTCTCTCTATAAAATCCAATGCTGTGGGACTCGATGGCTAAAGCCCAAAATTCATCAAACTATTGTTACCCTTCATACTTCCATACATTACGTACATATTTAACAATGCTATAACGATGTCAGTTTTTCCATCTGAGTGGGAAAAGGCCAAGATCGTCCCTATACCAAAGAAAGCAAGCGGTAATGGAAAGGAATATAGGCCAATAGCTATTCTTCCGTTTTTGTCAAAAGTTTTTGAGAAAGTAGTCCTGTCGCAAATATGTGAGCACCTAACAACAAAACATCTTCTTTGCTCTAATCAGTCTGGTTTTCGCCCAAAGAGAAGCTGTATAACAGCATTAATTCATGTAGTCGATGAAATTAGGAGGGCCCTAGACAAAAACCACCCCATATTTCTAACTCTACTTGACTTCTCCAAAGCATTTGATACTATTGACCATTCCATTTTGTGCAAAAAATTAAGTAAGGAGTTCAAGTTTTCGACTTTTTCTACAAAGCTAATTTTTTCTTATTTGGACGGAAGGACACAATGTGTTACAACTGGAGAGCGGTCGTCGGGATTTCTTAGTGTCCAATGTGGAGTACCACAAGGATCTATCCTTGGGCCCTTACTCTTTTCACTATATGTGAATGAACTACCCGGCGTAGTAAAACATAGCTCTGTACACATGTTTGCAGACGATGTCCAACTGCTGCTGAGCTGCCCTCTAAATGCGATTGATACCACAATATCCTCACTAAATGAAGATCTCTCAGGCATCTATGAGTTGTCGCTTAAGCATAACTTACGGCTCAACCCAAAGAAATCAAAAGTTCTTCCAATTCATATGAAACCTATTGATGTCGCAGTTGTTCCCAAAGTTCAGCTTGCACAGTGCCCAATAGAGTGGGTTGTTTCCGCCAGAAACCTCGGTATCGCTTTTAATAGAACCCTTTTATGGGATACTCATATTAATTCTACTATCGGTAAGGTTTATGGTGGGCTTCGTACTCTTTGGGCAACTCAGCGCTTCCTACCAACTTCCACCAAATTATTGTTAGCCAAAACACTACTTTTACCGGTTCTGCTCTACGGATGCGAAATCTTCTTCACCACGGATTATAATAGCAGGAGAAAACTTAATGTTATATATAATAATATCGCTCGTTACATTTTCAACTTAAAGAGACGTGACCATGTTTCCTGCTTTTCGAAACAAATAAGCGGATGTACCTTCGATAATCTTTTAAAATATAGGTCATTATGTCTCCTAAATGACATCATCCAAACGCGACAACCCGATTATCTCTTTGATAAATTAGAATTTTTCCAATCACGTAGGTCGCTAATGTTAATTCAGCCTAAATATTCCTGTGTTCCCTCTGAACGCCAGTTTTTCGTACAAGTTACTCGATTGTGGAATTCGCTGCCACCATATCTAAGAAGGATCGGAAACATGAACAGTTTTAAATCTTCTCTTTTAATGCATTTGGCCTTGTAGTAGAGTGTGCAATCAAACGTACAATTAAATTTATTGCTTTATTATTATTATTATATACTTTGTGTCATTTTTTCTTTTTTTTTTCAACGTAAAGTCTTTATCATTTAATTTTTGGAAGCATTGTAATAGTTTTCTAATCTGTCTTAAACTTTCCTGACATAAATCTTGAAACTTGCTAAATTGTTAATGCCTTACGAAAATTATATAAGATTTGTATCTTTAATTGTAAGAAAGAAGTAAAATAAATACAATACAATACAATACAATATACTTGGTTTTGCCATCGTTTATTGCTAAAGACATTTTGTCCGCTTCTGCTTCATTGCTTACAAACGCACCGGTGACAGCCCGCTGAGTTCTTCCAATAATATCA
The DNA here is from genome assembly GCA_945910035.1 of Brachypalpus laphriformis. Classification (NCBI taxonomy): domain Eukaryota; kingdom Metazoa; phylum Arthropoda; class Insecta; order Diptera; family Syrphidae; genus Brachypalpus; species Brachypalpus laphriformis. The sequence continues at coordinate 159,828,148 of OX246754.1, read as the reverse complement.
ATACCGTCGGCGTATGCAAACAGTTGTGCGGACTTTTGATAGGTTATGCCTCTGGTGTTTGCTTGTGAGTTCCGCACAATCTATTCAATTACAATATTAAATAAGTCACATGACAGTGCGTCTTCTTCTTCTTCTTTCTATGTCGGCGAGGTTATGATCCGAAAACAAGGGATCATAATCCTCCCACTTTACCACATTTCTCCTGATCCGCCTGCGGGGTTCGCCTATTTGAAGTCAGAAAATATTGGCAGGCCTCCCGACTTTACTCGTCGGCATACTTCGTCAAACCAGGTTTTAAGCCGTGGTGGTCGGGCAAAACACAGCACATCAGTGGCGGCGCTGCAACTGGTCTTCCGCACTTGATGCTAGTGGCATAGGGGTGATTGAGAGATTTCGGAATATGCCTTTAGCGAAGACTCTGGTGGTCTCTTGCGATTGTAGCTTTTCGACGTTAAATTTGGTGAAATGAAATGATTGGGTTGTGTAAGAGTACGAGTATGTTTCACTCTGCCCATTTTGAGATTGATTCAGCTTTTTTTTCATGTTTGCATTCTTTTTTCTTCTCCTATTCAAAATGTCCACTTCACCCATCCACATCAAGTTACGGCATACACTTCTTGTTTGTCTGCTTGTCCATCCCTTAAAATTCTGATTATTCATTAAATCCATATCGCACGAGTGGCTCAATAACCACTCGATAAGTTTTGATGAAACCAGGATTAATCGATTCTTCCCGTGTGCAAATAGTTCTCCCTGAAAACCATCAGAGTACGAAGTCATCTTAATTTCACGCATGACTCAAAAACCACTGAACAGATTTTGATTTTACTCATAGTTTGCTATGGCATTTACATAGATGCCTCCACTTTAAAATAACCAAAATCAAATGAAGAAAAGGTAAGATTTAGGGATGCGGTTCCTAAAACCCTTCAAATTGTATCTGTTTGCAGACTTTGTAATTATGTGGCAGATACGTTCTTAGGAATGTCTCAATTTACACTGCGTCCTTACTTTGAATAATTTCTACAATTTGGTGGTAAGTGCACAAAGATAGTCATTGAAAGTTGATTAGTGAAAGTTACCGCAAAACTTGTCATCGAAATACCATATCGTATCTATTGATGTATTTATTTTTCTGATATTCTCTTCTGTGAATTTTAAAACGCGAATTTTCCAAAGTAACGATTTTGCAGTTCTACATTCTTGGAGAGGTGCCAACGCGATGATAAGGACAACGAATAGACATGCATTCTAAACTTGCAAACAATGCTTTCGACGAAGAGAATGCATTATTTGAATGTTCCATAAAGAAAGAAATATTTTCAAGATAAAGTCGTGTAGTCCATTCAAAATGTTAACGTCTGAGAAATTTGTATTCTTCTTTTCTGCGATGACTTATCTAAAAATGAACGAAAGATATATACTTCGTGAATTTTTTCTTTGACTGTTCAGGAAATATAACGATGATTCAGTCAAGGAGCTATAATACAGAGCCAATTTTGACTATAAGCATCTATGCAAACGCATCTATAACAAATTTGCAATATTTAAAAATCGAGGCTGGTAAACTTGAAAATTGCAGGAGCTGAGCAGTTTTCTGAAAATCAAAGAGGAAACTCGATAGTATCTCTCCAAAAAACAACCACCAGCAACCTGTTCAACTTCTAAATAGGTACTTCGAAAATCTTCTGAACCCACCTACTAATGTAAGTCTTGTCGAGTATGCGAAGTCAATTTTATGATGAAGAAAAGCAAACAAACAAGGTTTACTGAGAAAATCTAGTGGTACAATCTGGACAAAGAAAGAGACGAGGCTTTTGTTTTCCTTTACCTCTCTCACACGTTCAACGAAGCTGAGGATGAAGAGTGCAGAGCACAAAATATGTGGGATTCCCTACAGCGAACTTTCTTAAAAAAAGCCAAATCACTGCTAGGAGCTTCAAAAGGCCGTCAACGACACGCCAAAGAAGCATGGTGGTGGAGTGATGAAGCTAAAGAAGTGAAGCGGTTTTCAAAGCTTGTTCAAAGTGCCCCTCTAATAATAGAGACGAAGAAGCTCGCTTCGAAGTGGAATACAGATGTTGCAAGGAATAAGCGAAGAAGAAGTGCCCCAGCTTTAAGCAAAGAGTAAGAAGGGCCTGTATCGGGAGCTGGAGATAATATCTTCCCTAGTTGTTGAAGCTGGGGCACTTCTTCTTCGCTTATTCCTTGCAACATCTGTATACCACTCGTATGAACAGTAGCGCAACGATCTTCAAAATAGCCGCCCAAAGAAGGAGGAATGTCAGGAGATTCGTTCGCCAAAGTTCATTAACAATGCTCATGGTCAGCTTCTTGTGGATGACGACAAAATTCTGCAGAGGTGGCGGCAATATTCTGAACGACCTTTCAATGAACAGTTTCCCCGGCTATACTTTTCAAGAGCCACCCCTAACTGTGAAGAAATACCCGACATTATAGTCGAAGAAGTTAGTGAGGCGGTCAAATACTCCAAAAAACGAAAAGCGGTTGAGCCAGACGAGATGCCCTCTGAGTTCTGGAAAAATATGGGAGACGTCGGGTTCAGATGGCTCAGAATTCTCATCTCCAAATTTATGAGAAGTGACCCAATGCCGAATCAATGGAGTGAAAATTACCTTTTCCCTGTGAACAAAGGGAAGGGTGCTACACGAAACTGTGATAACTATCCTTCGATCAAGCTGATGTCACACACCATAAAGATCGTTGAGCAGGTATTAGGTAACCGACTGCGAAAAATAATACGGCTATCTGATGATCAGTGCAGGTTTGTCGCGGGTAAATTAACCACAGATGCAATCCAAAGTATAAGGATCATAATGGAAAAACTTTGTGATTTCATAAAGGATTTGCATATTGCATTAGTTGTCTTTGAAAAGGCAATGGACAGACAAACACGAGATCTCATATGGGTGACGATAAGACATCGAGAGGTTCCAGAAACCTATGTAGAAGCAAAGACAAGAGTAAGATGCCCCGCTGGAGTAACCGAAAAGTTCCCAATCAAAGTGGGGGTGCACCAGGGAAGCGTCTTAAGTCCTTTGCTCTTTATTACAATCCTTGACTATCTGCTTGAAGGTAAAGTGACGGACCCAAAGGTACATCAATTATTCTTTGCTGACGATGGAGCCATCATAAGTGAGGATCTTACGTCCCTGCAGCGAACACTTGATGTGTGGGTGGACGTTTTGGAGGGAAATGGGTATCACATTAGTTCAAAAAACACAGAGTACTTGTGCTGCTCGTTCTCTGATCCGCTTAGGCCTATTCCAGACATTTATTTGAATGCAACAGTGGTTCCCAATAATAAATGAGAAGAAAGCGGCTTTCAAAGCTTGGTCAAAGTGCCCCTCTAATAATAATGACGAAAAAGCTCGGCTCGAAATGGAATACAGATGCTGCAAGAAAAAAGCGAAGAAGAAGTGCGCCCAGCTTCAAGCAGAGAGTACGGAGGGCCTGTATCGGGAGCTGGAGAAAATATTTTCCCCGGTTGCTGATGCAAACCAGGCTATCCAGGAGCTGCGAAGACACAATATGAACAAGAGCGCCACTATCTTCAAAATAGCCGCCCAAAGAAGGAACAATGCTCAGGAGATTCGTTCGCCAAAGTTCATTAGCAATGCTCATGGCCAGCTTCTTGTGGATGACGACAAAATTCTGCAGAGGTGGCGACAGTATTGCGAAGAGCTTTTAAATGAACAGTTTCCCCGGCTATACTTTCCAAGAGCCACCCCTAACTGTGAAGAAATAGCCGACATTACAGTCGAAGAAGTTAGTGAGGCGGTCAAATACTCCAAAAAACGAAAAGCGGTTGGGCCAGACGAAATACCCTCTGAGTTCTGGAAAAAGATGGGAGACATCGGGTTCAGATGGCTCAGAATTCTTATCTCCAAATTCGTGAGAGGTGATCCAATGCCGAATCAATGGAGGGAAAGTTACCTCCTCCCTGTATACAAAGGGAAGGGTGATACGCGAAACTGTGATAACTACCGTTCGATCAAGCTGATGTCACACACCATGAAGATCGTTGAGCGGGTATTAGGTGGCCGACTGCGAAAAATAATACGGCTATCTGATGATCAGTGCGGGTTTGTCTCGGGTAAATCAACCACAGATGCAATCCAAAGTATAAGGATCATAATGGAAAAACATCGTGATTCCTTAAGGGATTTGCATATTGTATTGGTTGACTTTGAAAAGGCATTCGACAGACAACCACGAGATCTGATATGACATGACGCTAAGACATCGAGGGGTTCCAGAAACCTATGTACAGATGATCATGGACATGTACGAAAGAGCAAAGACAAGAGTAAGATGTCCCGCTGGAGTAACCGAAGAGTTCCCAAACAAAGTCGGGGTGCACCAGGGAAGCGTTTTAAGTCCTTTGCTCTTTATTACAGTCCTTGATTATCTGCTTGAATGTAAAGTGATGGACCCCAAGGTACATCAGTTATTCTTTGCTGACGATGGAGCCATCATAAGTGAGGATCCTACATCCCTGCAACGAGCACTTGATGTGTGGGTGGACGTTTTGGAGGGAAATGGGTATCGCATTAGTTCAAAAAAGACAGAGTACTTGTGCTGCCCGTTCTCTGATCCACTCAGGCCTATTCCAGACATTTATTTGAATGGAACAGTGCTTCCCAAGTGCGAAAAGTTCAAATATCTGGGATCTATGATCAATAGCAAAGCAACTTGTGATGACGACATCAATCATCGTGTAAGCGTAGGGTGGATGAAGTGGCGAGAAAATTCCGCTATCTTCTGTGACAGAAAAATGCCCCCTAAGTTGAAAGGAAGGCTCTACACCGCAGTTGTACGTCCAGCGCTCACATACGGTTCACAATGTTGGACGATGTACAAAAAGTATGAGAGTAAATTAACGGCAGCTGAGATGAAGATGCTTCGCATCACAGCAGGAGTGACCAAGCTTGATCGAATAAGAAGTTCGAAGATCCGTGGAAGCCTTCACATCAAGGAAACCATCGTACACAAATTAGAGCGCGACCGGCTCAGCTGGTATTGCCACGTTCAAAGAAGAGATCATTTGAACCCTGTTAAAAGGGCAATATCTATGCACGTTCCAAAGACATCGCGATGTAGGAAAGGCAGGTCTATAAACGCCTGGATCAGACAAATGCGACGACATCGGCATTTCAATGGCCTCAGTAACCGAGTGATCCAAAATCGGCAGGCCTGCCGATATTTTCTGAGGTCAAATAGGCGAACCCCACAGGCGGATCAGTAGAAATGCAGTGAAGTGGGAGGGCTGTGATCCCTTGTTTTCGGATCATAGCCTCGCTGATAAAAGGAAAAGGAAAAGGCAACAGTGGTTCCCAAGTGCGAAAAGTTCAAATTTCTGGGATCTATGATCAATAGCAAAGCAACTTGTGATGACGACATCAATCAACGCTTAGGCGTAGGGTGGATGAAGTGGCGAGAAAACGCCGCTATCTTCTGTGACCGAAAAATGCGCCCTAAGTTGAAAGGAAGGCTTTATACCGCACTTAAGCATGCAGCGCTCACATAGGGTTCATAATGTTGGACGATGTACAAAAGGTATGAGAGAAAATTACATTATCCAGCTGAGATTTTTTTTTTTTTTTATAATTTGCGCGCACTCAAAGGGTTATGAATACCTTTAACATGCTTACACACAGTGCGGGCGTTGGAAAGGATGGATAGAGAGAGAGAGAGAAAGATTTTGGTGTTGTGGTTCTTGAAGCTCAGTTGTTTATGCTTCAGCTATTCTCCGGGAGTGGCGTCCAGATAACTGGGGAGATTTTTTGTTGCTATTGTCATTGCTTCTGATTCACAGTACTTTTTTCCCGATAATCGATGTCAAGGGCAAATCATCATCAACAGAGCGAACAATTTTTCCAGCCACATGACCAAGCTACTGCCAGTGTTATGCCTTCGCAGTAGTGTTCACAGAAGCTTTCGCAAATGATCGGACTGACTTTGTATATTTCATGAGAAATAAATAAATGCTTGCTGACATCAGGATTTGAACCATGAACCATTAGCGTGGCAATTGACGACGTTACCACTACACCATTGCCACCCCAGCTGAGATGAAGATGCTTCGCATGACAGCAGGAGTAACAAAGCTTGATCGAATAAAAAGTTCTAAGATCCGTGGAAACCTTCACGTCAAGGAAACCATCGTACAATAGATAGAGCGCGACCGGCTCAGCTGGTATTGCGACATTCAAAGCAGAGATTATTTGAACCCTGCTAAAAAGGCAATATCAATGAACGTTCCAAAGACATGGCGAGGGAGGAGAAGCAGCCCGATAAACGTCTGGATCACACAAATGCGACGACATCGGCATTTCATTGACCTCAGTAGCCGAGTGATCCAAAATCGGTAGCCCTGCCGATATTTTCTTAGGTCAAATAGGCGAACCCAAAAGGCGGATTAGTAGAAATGCGGTGAAGTGGGAGGGTTATGATCCCTGGTTTTCAGATCATAACCTCGCCGAAATAGGAAGAAGAAGTACAAGAATACCGAAACGAGCTAGCCTCGCTGGACGATCAAATTCAAAGTAACCCTGGTTTGGGTTCCAAGGTATAGTGACGTTTGTGGAAACGAACAGGCTGACGAAGTAGCCAGACAAAGCTCAGCTCTCCACTGTTCGCGTGCAGAATTGGGTCCACATTCCGCCGCGACCTGTCAAGACAAAGATCTCCTCAAACTTTCTTACCTAAGCCAACCTCAGACGGACTAGACTGAAAAACTGTGTCATATCTAGAAGGATGTGACCAAACTAAAAGAAGGCACAAACAGAAGACTTTCTAAAAAGAACGCGTAAAGACATTACCAGGAGAACAGCGATCACCACGCGACACTGGTCGACAGTAAACCATGCGGCTAGACTGGGTATCCCATTTAACACACAGTGCCGTAGTTGCAATATCGCAACCGAAAAAGATAGCCTTATCTTATATATTTGCTCCTAGCCGGCACTATCTAGGGCCAGACAACGAACTTTAGGCTAACCCTTCTTCAACTCACTTAAGGAGGTATCAGGGGGAAATATTAAAGAACTAATAACTTTTCTAAATTCGACAGGTTGGATTTAGAGACTGCTCACCAGCAGACCCAACAGCCAGGTTGCATGAGTTGTGGTATCAAAACGGCACCCAATGATAGTTTGGTGCTTTCAAAAGGAACCACCACTTCTACCTACCTACCTATCTATGTATTGTCTGTTTATTTCATCGAAATCTACGAAAATTCGTTGTCAAATTTTGGCGTCATCGAATGGTAAAACGCCCACTTAATGTAGATATCAATCAAAATTGATACGCTTTGTTCAATTTGGTATTTTTGCTGTGTACCTACGCCAATCAATATTTCTAAGCGTAACATAATTTCACACAAGAAACAAATTTCCTTGATCGTACATTATTCAAATCTAATAAGCTGTAGCACTATTCTTCACAAGTGTCCTGTTTAGCGATCTCTTTGCATACTACATCATACAAAAACAACTTTTTTCTATGCAAGAACACGCTAATTTTCGTAGGAATGTTGCTGCGTACAATTGCTGATCAGCAATGCATCATTAGTGACGCCCATGTGTATCGGGCACGAGTTCCATCGATTTATGTCGGCGAAAAAAGTGATTTTAAATCAATATTTCACTTTTATTTTTATGTGTGACACTTTGTAAGTAAACACACAATTTTAACTTTTGTATTTAACTAGCACAAGAATTATAGTAGGCAGATTTTCAGAAGAACTGAATTGAAGTATTTTTTACTTACAGTGGGACTAGAATGCGTGTACAGTTCCACAGTATGATTGTACAAAGTCTATAACGCACAATCCGTTCATGTACAATATCAAAGAAGTTACATGACAGAGCATCACCTTGTCCGTAACATTTTTTGACGTCAAAGGTATCGGTGAGCTCATTTTGATCGAGCAAGGAGCGTTCTCTCTCGTCATCCTACACAGACGGGGAAGTTTGGCAGGCATGTCAAAACTAGACATTGCTCTATATAGCACTTCTCTATAGATGGGGTCATAGGCGACAAAATTACAAATATTTGGCGCAACAGCTCTTTAAAGCGCCAGGGCCTAGCTTCTAGCAACCACTCATGTTGTGTCCGTTATATTTTTCACACGAATGGAAAGGACCTACAATTTAATGCAGAATCCGAACGGCGATTTGAGAAACTTTTTCGTGACAACAATACTCTCGGATGTTTGTCAGACGCTCACGAAAGGTAGGACCGTGAAAAAACTTTTTGGTGTTTTCTGGAATTCGAACTTGGAACCTCATGCGTAGTGATCCGACACACTAACCAGTTACGTCACGGCGCCCACAGTGGTGGTTGGTGTATGCTCTCTACCAAATGATCACCAATTACCTTGCAAAGTTCGACCGGTAAGCCGTCAAGTCCAACAGCCTTGTTAGATTTGAGCTTGGACATTGCTATCCTCACTTCGCTTTGACCATCTGCTGGTTTCTTTTTGAATTTAATGTTATTTGGCCACATCGTGTTATTGCAAGGGGACTCCACCCCTCATGCACCAAAGAAGAGGTTATGACCGATCTTCAAGCCAACCGTTAGTCAAGAAGGGGAAGCAATTTCAATTTCAATTTCTTACCTTCGATAAGACTGATAATATCAACGAAATCTATAAAATTAGAGATATATTAAATATCGTGGTCAAAATCGAGCCCATGCGTAGAAATTTAAGAATGATTCAGCATTTTTTTTTTCACATACAAAATTATTTTCTTATAATTATGCCCAGTGTGACTATATGGTCATGCTCATTATCTTGGATTAGGGGGTTTGTTGAAAAAAACAATGCAATGTTTCTTACACTCTTCATACTGCATACGAGGGCTGTTCGAGAAGTCAGTGACTTTGATGCAAGATGGCGCTCGGATCGCATAGGAGATTTTTTTTTTCTGACATCTTTGTTTCTTTCTCGGCATAGACAAAAATAATTAATAGATTTGTCAAA